>OX344819.1:2892500-7692500 GCA_947034925.1 Eudemis profundana
AGATCTACCATAACAATCTTCAGACTTAACCAGTAAAGCTAATGAACCAGGTAGATAGTTTGGAAAAGCTCCGATAGGGGTCGCTACTGTTCCCATACAAACAGTCTACACCTACCAGGACATAGTGGAAATCAGCTTAAATTGGTAATATAGAAAGCGGCCCAAATGGCGCCACATAGCTTGGAACTATCTATCTAGTTATATTATCCTAGATATTTATGTTACTCGTTAACAATAATTGCACCTTGCAATATTGTGTTACTTCTATTCAATAACAAAATAAGAATAAATAACAATAAAGCTAAGAATACATTAAGCTATATTACTTATTAGTGATTAATTATTTTGAACAAGCGGTAAATTTAAATGTCGCACCTACAATATCTCTGTTTATCCCAAGGGTAGATCAGGGGAGAATGCGTACTTTCTTGTATTCGGAAATTAAGTTTAAAGAATAATGATAATAAATTATATCTATGTAATAAGGGCCCTAGTGGCATGGTGCCATAGATGCTGGCAGCATTTTCTTGTTTTAACGCGATGCTGACACTGTCTGATACCTTGTGAGATAGTCTAATGATATCGTTATAGCACTATAATGTTTTGAGTCAAAAGATTTTCAATAGTTTTGTTGTTATTGTGATTAATTTATCAGGAAACTTTTCCAAAGTGTTAATTGACGGTTCAAAATGGATTGTCCCACCGGGGAAAATTACATGCAAGTAAAATCACCTAAATTAGTGAATATGGACTACATGTCCCAGATAAAGACACACAAATTGGAGAAGTAAAATTGAGGAAAAAGAAGGAAGGAAAGCACGGGAATCGTATTGAGAGTAATCAGGAAGAATATTAACATTTAAGAAAAACAAATTAATTTCAATAAATACTTTATTCTGTCTGAAATACATGGATATAACTTGGAAAATACATAGCATCAGATGGAATTAAAAGATTAATAAGTGAACATTCACCACATATAAAACTTACAATACGCATGGATCAGAGTCAGATTACAAGTGACGTAACAACATGCAAGTCTACAGTATACAAGACCCCGCCGACGAGGGCGACCTCCTCGCGACACCATAACATAAGGGCCCGCGACCCGATTGCCCAGGATCCGAATATCCTGGATTAAATTCACTCCGACCATGGTCGGGCTCAGCTAAGTTTCTTGTCGGAGTCTTTTTAGCTGGGCTAGGGGTAGCGAACCGACAACTAAAACCCCCATTAGCTCGACATAAATTATCTTAGTAAGAATCGGTATCGTATTCATCAATATGTACAGTAAATAACAAAATAAAACAAAATCTATTAATGTGATAATAAACCTAATTATAAATACCTGCCTGTAAAATAAACACTTGAAAAAAAGGGAGAGATGTGGTGTCTACGTAATGTGTATTGACAGATTGGTAATATATATATTAATAAATGTATAGGGACGGTTGGTAGAAAGCTTCCTAGTGGCAGTGTCAGACTGGTCGTGGAGCAAGATGGTCGCTGTCAATCAACCGGCCCGGGTACCTACTGTACAAACTGTGTTTCATTCCTTTATTCCTGATATCCTTAGTACTGAACGCCACATTAGGCATTAAGCACCTTATTCTACAGTTCTTAAGACAAATCTACGCCAAATCTGCACCGGCTTGCCCGAGGATATCTTTTACGCCACGTCACTGGCTTGTAATAATTTTCTGTCAAAAAATGTTTTTTTGTGACAAGCTCTTATTGCAGAGTGTAGGTACTTTACATAATCGCATACTGCACGTCAAAACTAAGTAATCAAATGAGCCCAAACACGGTGAATTTATCTTGTGTAATTTAGATGATCCTATGGCTACCATCCGACACCATCATCAGATCAGCTCCAGCTCTCAGGTCATAATAATCCCATCAAAAACATTACATGTAAAAGATGCAAGTCTAGCAACGCAGTTCTCTTACAACAAAAAAGTTTTGAGATGTAATGTTAAACCAAGTCAGTACCGGGGGGGTGTCTACAGAAATCGATTCCCACCGACTTGCCTATTATTTACCCGTGGAGGGAGGATTGTTGTTGTTGTTGTGTTGGGAGACCGCCTATTGTTTACCACTATTTTTATATAAGTTTGCAATGTAATTTTCTTTTGGTGTGCAATAAAGTATGATTGTATTGTATTGTATTGTATTGTTTATTTGAGAAGTATTAAATGTTCATTGAACATGTTTGTATTTGTTTTGTATTTCCTTCTATCTCAATCTACTTCTGGGCTATTCTCCAGAAATATGTCTGCGGTCACCTCATTCATCTGGCCCTTTTTCATACTAAATGTATGGAGACAGATGAATGAGTCGCAGACATATTTCTGGAGAAATGCTCTTCTGTGGTTCCAGTGCCACAGAATAAGTAATACCTACTTTGTACAGAAGTCGCACTGTCTAACAAAACCCACGTTCGAGTCACAAAAATGCGCCGAATCCTACCTTCTCGCTTTAACTCATAACGCACGCTCTTTCTGGTCGCCACGCCCACCGCTAGGGTTGTCGACAAAAATATAATAATTATTATAGTTTGAATTTCCTAGTGAGGTAGTAAAAAAAATATTTGCATGACGTTAATTTAAGTAGTTTTTTCACAATTAGCAGTTTTAGAGCTAAAGGCGGGTTTTAAAAAAAAATAAGTTAAAAGTCAAATAACTTGATAACCATTGAGTTTTGACCCCCAGTTGATTGGACTTAAATTATTGCAAATAAGCTCTTAAATAACCCCTTTCAAGAAATAGGTCGAACTACCAATCAGCCTGTAAAACTGTTTTGATACACGTCGTCATACATACTTGCATACATACATTTTGACCGGTAGGTCAAACACATACATAACCCTCCTTTGGGCCTCATAGGTTTCGCACACAGGTGCTGCCCTGAGCTTGTCTAATGCATTAGGCAAGGAATAATAATAATTACCGCGAAACAAAATCGCAGTGAGACATGCCTGCCAGTGCTCTTAAGTAGCATTAACGTAGGGCGTGACTTGTAAAACAGCCTGTAACAAATTAAGGGCTGTTTGTGCCCCGCAGCCTATTTGTCAAGAGGGAACGACCACATTTCGCTGGAAACATATTAGGCAATGCAACCTGGATACCCGGGTATCCGACTTCATTTAGAGTCGGGTAAAACACGGGTATTTTGACGTAGAACCCGGGTTATAGTAATATAGAAAACCTAGTATTAGTACCTAGGTTAGGAATGGATATTTTGTAACCACTTTTGTGTTCCGATGAAGCGTAAAATCATAATATTTTCCCGAACAAACCTGACAGTATTTTTTAGAAAGCAGCCGTGACGAAGTAGTTTTGTGATTTTTCGCACTTGCCCAGTCGTCGGCGACTAAGCGAGAAAAATAAAGCTAAAATTCTATAAATTTAAAGTTTTTTTTTATTCAACTGCTGGTAGCGACCTCAAAAACTTAAAGAAAAAAATCTAAAAAAAAACAGTTATGTCTTTTCATGCCCTAAAACAAAATTAAGGCCCCGCAAGAAATAAAAAAATCGACAAAATAAGGAGCACCCTAACGGTCATGATATGATACGATGTAGTTAGTGGGCGGAGACCTTAAATGTACCAATATATCATCCCCACGATAAATACACCGAGTCGGCAGCTTCCGGCGGCCGGCCAATATCCGGTTCCGCCGTAATCGACATCGACACCGCATGTAATATGTAATGTGTAGCAATGGCTGTCTCAATTTGAACTACACACCTAACCTATATTTCTTAATGATAAACTAGCATTCGCCTGCGTGATTCCCGTTACTATCCCAAGGAAACTATTTTCCTTTTTAAATAAATAAATAAATAAATATTAGGGGACAATCCCGTCCCGACCGTCTGTCACAGTAAAATTTCTCTGGATCTACTGATGCTATCGACTTGAAATTTGGAATAGTGTTAAAAATTGCTTACTAGAGCCTATTGGACTGAAAAAAGATGTTATACCTTTTTTACTTTTCTTAAAGGGCTCCGAAATGGGATGTGGAAAAACAAAAGTAAAGCTATTATATCGAGTGGGATATCAAATGAAAGGGCTTAATTTGTAGATTCCAAGGCCATTTTTATTTTTTTTTCTTAATTTTGTACTTTTTGATTTATGACCGTTCAAAAAAATGCCAATCTCCCTATTATCTTCGAAGTTACTGAACAAAAAATCTGTAATAATTACCAATTATTAATATCATTCTAAATATTACAGGAAAAATAAAACGGTTTTCCTAAATTGCATCGTTTTTTTTAAATTTTCAAAAATCGTACACCGTTATTTGCTCCTACTAAGCTAACCGCCATACAGTTTTTCTTGAACTATTCACGTATCTTCTTACGAGTTTGTATGGAACCCTCGGTGCGCGAGTCCGACTCGCACTTGATCGGTTTTTTTTTATATATTATAGGAAAATGCCGAGCCAGCAACTCTAACGTTCGTGCCCGCGCCCCACGTTGGGCGCCAGTGTAGTTTAAGTTACTCGGTGGTTGTTGGACTGGAGTGAAGCGACAAATGTTCTTTAAACAAGTTTATGTAAACTAGGAGACTCTTTACATCTCCATTAATTTTAGTATCAATTTATTTTCTATTTTTTCTTTGTCTTGTTTGGAAGTATAGAGAGACCCTTTACATCTCTATAAATGTAGTTTTTAAGTTTATGTAAGGTATTAATGAAATCTCATGTATATTAAAGGATAAAAAGAGAAACTGGTGAGTTTCTTCCGGCGCTTCTTCTCACCAGAAGGTCATTACCCGAAGCGCCAAAAGAAAAGAAAAGAAGACAAAATAATGTAAGACATGTAAAAGAGCCCTTGAGGGCCTACTTACAGAAATAAATTATTTTATTTTAGTTTAGGAAAACGCGTTAAACACGTACAGACACGTGAGAAAATATTATAAAACACAGGACAACGTATGTTCAGTCCGCCCCGCGAGCGCGCTCGCGCAGCAATGTCCCCCGTCTCTTTCGCACACGACGCGTCTCACTTGCACGAGACGCTTCCAGAGTCCGCCCGCCGCTCGCCATGGCGGACAGAACATTACGTTGTCCTGTGTTTTAATATGCTCTCGTCTGTACGTGTTTAACGTGTTTTCCTAGTTAACATAAACATGTTTAAAGAACATTTGTCGTTTCACTCCAGTCCTACAACCACCGAGTAACCTAAAACTACAATATACAATTTGTTACCGCGTTATTTAGTAACAAATATCCAAACCTCCGAATCTTAAAAACTTTCACATTTATAGTATTAGTAGGAGACGATCGGAAGTAGGATTTCATATCCCCAAGGACCTTAAAATAAATAGCCGGACGTAGCCTCGCTAACAAAAAAATTAAGTATGTCTAATAAGCAGGCTACCTATGTGTGCGTGCTGCTCGCAATATGAAATAACTACTTGATGTGTGCGTGCGGCTCGTAAGTACAAGCAACCTGCTTATTAAATATAGGTTCAGTTCTCTGTTGGCGAGGCTCCGTCCGATTATTTATTTTAAGGCCCTTGCATATCCCATTTTGCGTATTTTCCAGTATTCGTGATTGCGGGTAGACTTAACGGACGGTACATTTTTAACAGCTGAAGCTCGAAAGGTTAATATTTTAACCGCGAACGAACGTTCTGTTAAACTGGGCCCGTATCGAATCTGAATAATGTTTGCTCTGTCTGTTTGTCTGTGAACCGATGCCCGCTTCTGCATTTAAAACCATTTTCGATTTGGAACATGCAGGTTTTTAAACTGTTTTGATGTTTGGTTTGTTCGGTTTACGTTGCCACAGTATAATAGTGCACAGTATAAGTGATAATTTTTCCCTTCTTCTCGGATCTCTGTAGCTATCGGTCGTGTGTAGTTTTATTTTTTCCAAAAGTTAAATAATTATTAAAACACATTATTTGGAGTCAGCTACCAGGACATAATAAGCGCTACGGAACGAGTGTGCGGACGCGTGAGTAAGACAACACTGCTAGTTTGACTGAGATAACTATACGCATCGCAGTACACTACTATTATCTACACGTGTGCGGCCAGCGCGATAACGAATCAGAACGCATTACGCGCACACTACCATTGCCGCTGCATATTGCACACTGCGTAAGCGCACACACTCAAAACCCTCCGCTCGCTGCATACTGTTACTTTGCCGTAAATTTAGGCCTATAACTTCACAAAAATGCATCGCACGCCGACAAAAAGTTCTGAAAAATCGCTCCCTTCCTCCCAATTGCAAAGTTATGGATCTGACCCTACACTGAACGAGTCCCCAGATATGGAATTGAGTCAATTAAACCAGATAAATAATATTACAAGAAGAGTTAAACGAAAATTTGACGGGCAATCTCCCGTAAGCACTGACTCAATAATGCCGGAAATAAAGCAACATTTTACGGAATTTTGCCACAAGCAGGACGCCAAATTCGATGCCCTGACCACAACGTTAGCTGCTGTGGTAACACAAAACTGTGATATACAAAAATCTATGGAATTTATGTCGCATAAATACGACGAACTTCTTAGCAAAGTAGACTCGCTACAGCAAGAAAATAAGACGTTTAAAGAGCAAATAAAGTCGCTGGAACTTCAAATCGAGCAGTCTGAAAGAAAGTCTCGCGCAACTTCCATTGAAATTAGGAATATCCCTAAAGTACAGAACGAAAACAAACAATCACTCTCAAGTATGGTGAAAAAATTGGGCACAGAGCTTAGCCAGCCAATTCAAGACTCGGACATACGGAACACTTTCCGTCTCAAAACCAATTCGGAGACAAATAACCCCATAGTAGTCGAGTTTAACTCCACAGTCATAAAAGAAAATATCTTAAAATCTTGCATATCATTTAATAAGACCCATAAAGACCATAAACTGAACACGTCGCACGTCGGACTGGCCGGCCCCAGCAACCCGATTTTCGTTGCAGAATTCCTTACGCCAAAAGCACAACACCTATATTACCTGGCTAGGCAATACAAGAAAACACACGCACAAACGACATGTTGGACCTCCTATGGGAAAGTGTATCTGCGTCAAGGAGAAGGAATGCCAGTAATCTCGATCGACTCAGAAAAGGACATCTCTCAATTAAAGTGACTAGCTTACCTACGCGTGATTAGAATAATTTATTGTATGATAAAAATGTTAAGACTGATAATAACTTGTTCTAGTAGTATTTTTTGTATGAAGTGCTTTTTGTATATCTCTCTGTACTACAGCCATTTACATCCCAAAATACCCCTATTTAAAACTTTATACCAATCAGTGCACTATGTTAACTGCTCTTGTTCCTCTTTTACAAATTTACTTGCCATCTACTCTTACAGATATAATATTCTCTCACACCAACTCTCTTACACACACACTCATGTACACCATTACACAAGTCTTATACATGCAACAACAAATTTGATAGTCAAACTTTGTACTGAAATTCTTCTCTCAGTAAGTAGAAAAAAATACAAGGACGACATCCACAAAAAAGCCAACTCATTCTCTCACATACCTTCTTTCACCCCCAGTTTATTCATGTTCCAGTGGATAATTTCGAAGTGATAAACTCGGATTTGGATTCGATTACTGTAGCCCAGGCAGGGTCCTGTGACCTTGAGGATTGTAACCTCTTTTTGCAACAACCCAATCTAAGTCTTAAAATTCTAACGCAAAATATAAGAAGCATCTCCTGTAACTTCCCGGGTTTACTTGCAATGTTATCGAGATCCGTTATACAATGGGATACCATTATTTTAACTGAATGCTGGTTACCATCCTGCCATCAAATTCCAATATTAGACAATTACAATGCTTTCTATACCTCAATTAACAGATCTCAAAATGAAGGCGTGGTGGTTTATTGCAAGAAAAGTATAGTAGCTACTATGGAAGAGCCCAGGCTAATTGATGCAAACTGTATACTATTAAAAATTAATAACGACACTATAATCATTTCTATATATCGCCCTCCCAGCCAGAAAAATATATCTAACTTTGTAGACTCACTTAATACACTCCTCATGAGCTACTCTCATGTCAAAAATATTGTTATTGCGGGGGATATAAATATAGATATATCTGAACACAGTTCTGACACTCAGGCCTCCACGTATTTAAACTTAACAGCTATGCACGGCATCCTCTCTGCTCATAACTTACCTACCCATGGCAAGACCTGCCTAGACCACATCATGCTTAAATCGAGACTGGAAGCTCGTTGTTGCGTTGTTAACTCCTCACTGACGGACCATAACTGTGTAGTCTTATTTCTGGGTCAGATGCCATGCAACACCCAGCCTAAACCCGAACTTAGATGCACAGATAATGATAAACTTGAACTGGATATGCAGAAATTAGACCTAAAACCAATATTCGTCATGGCTGACGCTGACGAGGCTGCTTCTTTCCTGGTGAAATCTCTTACTGCGGTTATAGAAACTAACACTAAAATTATTACTATTCCAAACCGCAAGCGCATAAAAAAACCGTGGATTACACCAGGCCTCCTTAAATGTATGAGAAATAGGGATAATCTGCACAAAAAACTAAAAAAATATCCGAATGATGAGATTCTGAAAACGACGTACAAAAGATACAGAAATTTTTGCAATTCTCTACTCAAAAAGGTTAAGAGGGAATATGAAAAGACGATGATCCAGAGTGCAGGGTCTAATAATAAAAAAATGTGGGAAATTATTAAAGATATTACCTTTACCTCCAAACCAAAAGGAGTCGCGACTGAACTTATCTCGACATCGAACCCGCTCATCTCGGTTAACACAATAAATAATTTCTTCGCAAATGTGGGTAAATCGCTCGCTGAAAAACACACGAGTGTTGTTGAAGCCAGGTCAACCCAATCCATAGCACAAGCCTTTTCTTCCTCCATGGTCATGCTTCCAACAGATCCTGACGAAATTGATATCCTCATCCGTAACCTTAAGTCAGATTGTGCCGTGGGGATAGACAAGATCTCCAGTGCCTTTATAAAGAAATTTAAAGACCTATTGATTCCAGCTATAACGCATATCTGCAATCTGTCTCTAACAACAGGAGTGTTTCCGCAAATATTTAAGATATCGGAAGTAATACCCATTCATAAGAACGGGGACAGAGACTGTGTAAATAATTACAGACCAATTTCTATTCTTTCTTCTCTCTCAAAGCTACTAGAGCGCGTCATAAATCGGAGATTGGTCAATTACCTCGAAAGTCACGAAATTCTCTCGCCTGCCCAGTTTGGCTTCCGCTCGGGAAAATCGACCTCTGATGCTGTAAACACACTCACGGATCACTTAGTGTCTAAGCTAGATAAAAAGCAAAGGGCATTGGCTATATTTCTTGATCTCGCCAAGGCCTTTGACACAGTATCTGTCCCCATACTTATTTCCAAGCTACAAGGCTATGGTGTTAGAGGTCTACAGCTCAGACTCATTGAGGACTACCTCTCTCATCGAACCCAACGAGTTAGAATCGGAAATTTTGTCAGCGATGAGCTTGACGTCACGTACGGAGTTCCCCAGGGCAGTATCCTCGGCCCAACCCTCTTTCTGACTTATATAAATGATTTGTGTCAGATTCAACTGCCCAAAGGGAAAATAGTCACGTTTGCGGACGATACTGCCCTTGTTTTCCATGGGGAGTCGTGGGATGAGGTGTATGCAAATGCTCAAAATGGTTTAAATATAGTAACCAATTGGCTTAACAATAACGTCCTCACCTTAAATGTCAGTAAAACTAAATACATCTGTTTTTCACTCAAAAATGACAAAAATCTGAATGACCCACCGTACTCCCTTACTGCACACACCTGTCCCAGCCCTGACCTACCCAGCTGCCACTGTGAGGTACTTGAAAATACGTCTTTTATTAAATACCTAGGTATCATCATCGACCATAGACTCGATTTTCAACACCATATTGAGCTCCTCACAAAACGTACCCGTAAGCTAATTTATATTTTCAAGAATCTCCGGCACGTTGCTGACTCAAAGGTAATTAAAACCGTATATTTTGCTTTAGTACAGTCGATACTATCTTACTGTATATCCGCTTGGGGAGGGGCACACAAAACACACCTACTGAAACTCGAACGAGCCCAGAGAGCAATAATCAAAGTAAGCTCATTCTTACCTTTCACCTATCCAACAACTGACCTTTACAGACAATTTAATGTACTAACTGTACGTCAACTCTTCATTCTGCACACCATTCAACGAAAACACTCTTTGCTATCATATGACCCGTCCAATATGTCAAGTAAACGGCGGAGGGGCCGAGTCTGTCTTTCCATCAAATTCAACACCAAGTTCTCCCACAGATTTTTCTGTTTCCTAGGTAGCTTCCTGTATAATAAGGCTAATAGTACTCTCACTATATACCCTCTCACAAAAACTTCCTGTAAAAAAGTCGTCACGGATTGGCTCCTTACTTTGGACTATCAAATAACTGAAAAACTTATGTCTTCAATATCATAAACAATATCATAAGAACCACTAGATACCTTGGCATGTAAGACACCCAATATAAACTCTTTCACACACACACACACACACACACACACACACACACACACACACACACACACACACACACACACACACACACACACACACACACACATACACACGGGCAAGCTAATTTTGCAACTAGGTTGCATGTATCATGTATTATTTTTAATTAAAATTTTCTTTGCTCCTTTTTACTTATACTCCGATTTTATTGTTCATATAGGTACCATAAGATATTATAGTTACAGACATCTGAGGTATGGAGACCTGGTGACCTGACATACAGGTTTCCCCTAGTTCAGGCACCAGTCTCCACCACACAAGTCTGTTTAGAATTGGATAACTTTAAAATGATTGTTTTACCCTGTAATTACTTTGTGGTGGAGTAAATAAACGCTTTTATTATTATATTATTATTATTATTTATCTTCCGAAAAAAGGTCCCCTCTCTGTAAGTCTGTATACGAGAAGCTCAGAGCAAATTTTCGCTCAAAGTCAAAGTCAATAATTTTTTTGTCAAGCGCGTGCTGCGCAAATATCTCTTCGAGAAACTTCATAGTAGTTTAGAAGCAGGTACCATACATATTATATTATATTTATTAGTTTATCTATATAATATATGTTTAGTAATAAACTTTAAGTAAAAAAATAAGATCCATCGCGCCTCTTGCATGTGTGCGCACTTTTAAGTAACTTTTAAGAGTGCGTAGCAATGCTTCAGTCGGGATCGCACCGTCGCCGCGTTCGCTAGCTCCCGCGAAATGTATCGTAAACGTGTAGACCTACTGCAGTCTGTTCGGATGCGAAAAAACCGACGGACGCAGCCCTGCGGCTCGATCTTTTGAATAGGGGCATTCCACGAAAACGTCTACTTTTTCGGGCACATGACGGCTATGGCAGCTACCTTAAAAACAAATAAAAAGTCCTTAATGACACTATCAATTCAGAAACCAAGTTATAACATATTGACATACCAAAAATTAACTTCCTAACTTTGTTAGAAGTATGAAAAAAATGGCGTCACGTGCCCGACATTCCCGTGGAATGCCCCAATAGGTATCGCGCGGTCCTAAGTTGCCGGAATGTGCCTACTTTCGTTTTCTTATATTTTGGAGTTTCTTGGTAAAATAATATCGAATCTATGACCATAGTAAAAAGGACTTTTCAATATTTTAAACAAGACGAGTTAATAAAAAAGAGTACATGTTTATAAAAAAAAGTTTTAATTTCGACCAACTGAGATCATTAAAATCAAAATTCAATCTTATAAATTAATATTAAACGCATGAGAACACAGAATATTATTATAAGGCACGTAATGTCAATATTTCATTGCATGTTTGAGAAAAATATACTTTTCAACACACTTGCTCATAAAGTCGCTCTTATTTGGTGGTTCTTATGCGCGGAACGCAGCTTATTAAACACAAGTGCTTTTTACTGTTTATTGCCACACAAGTGCTGTAATAACCGCCAATTGACCAATGAGAGCACGTCGTCGTGGGGCTCGGCGTGCGGATATGATTCCCGCTGTGCGCCGCCACCACCAGGTCCGACACCGAGCAGCCTGTCCATGTTGTGCGCCCGCGCTGCGCCGCCACCACGCGACGAGGTGACGGTAGACGAGGATAGATAAACCACTAAATAAAAATGTACAAAATAGAAATTCTAAATGATAAGTATTATTTTTTATTCGCAAGTGTGTTGAAAAACGTCGTATGACACTCGTGGGCATTGGTCATTACAGTCTCGGCTATGCAGCCCTCGCCTAACGGCTCGGGCTATGCAACACAGCCTCGACTGTAATGACCAACTTCGCCCACTCGTATCATAATGTACTAAAACCGCTTTAAGTCCTACTACGAAGACAGAAAATACTTTTTGAAAACCCGCTTTATTTAAATATTAACTCCCTTTAGGCGAACGTGAAACAGGTGCGGATTAAGCAATTTAACTGAGCACCGGGCGACAATTAGAACTTTTCCAATCTGCACCGACTGGCAACTCTCACTTTGCCGTCCGTCCCAGGACACCCACTTTGGCCCGCCGCATACCTTCGGAATTACGTTGAAATTCCGTTCTGGAATACGATTCCCGATTCCGTAAATAAGCCATTCTCATTTTTGTGCACACATTTACTACCGTGGATGTCTCTACCGTGGGCCTTATTACTATTTCTAACTGATCAAAAAAAAATTAGTGCCATCATGAATTCACTCATCCGTATGATAAAAAGAGTTCACGATAATATGACAATTACATCAAAGTCCGAGATCGCATATGTAATGTAAATATGCGATCGAGGGCTTTCTTTATTACCTCCCGTGTTGTGTACAGCATTTTATGTCTACACTTGGCCAGAAAGCGGCTTTTTCCGTACGCTTCCGTGCGGAAAAAGCTACTTTATGACCAGGTGTGGCATAATAGTTGTTTTTTCCAACAGTTGTATAAGTAGGGTCAAAATACGCGAATCGCAAAGAGAGACGCCATTAGCGATTTTTGACTGAATTATACAACGTTGCATAAATACTTTTTCTACGACTAGGTTTTAAATAAAATACAAAATGAAACATGGCGCGCAAACAAGGCCAAGAACAGCAGTTGAGCGGGAAACATGAATATGACAAATGACTGACAATATAATAAGTATGTGTCTATGGTAAACTTTGTTTTTAATTTGACGTATACTAGCCAGTAACAAGCAGTGACGATATCAAAAATACGTTTTTTATATTGGCATCAACGACTTTAGTTCGGAAAGATTTGTTTCTCATAACAATACCGCATGAATTTATTTGTTTTTTAAGTTAGTAGTTGTGAATTTTTATTGTAAAGTTAGTAATAGTCACTTAATTTTTGACCTAAGTCTAACCTAGATTTAGAAGTCTGTGGCCGCTAGCATCGTTTTGTGACTATAACGACACAAGTGCTGTTATGGAGAATAGAGTATAGACTTCTCTGAACTCATATTATGTATGTTCTTATATTGGTGTTCGTGACCAAGTAAAAGATGGATAAAAGTACAGGAGTAAAAAGAGTAATTAAAGCCACGGTAGTGACATCAACGGTAGTGACTGTGTGCACAAAAATAAGAATGGCCCAAATACACCGCCGACCCGATGAACTAAGTATTGCTATTATGATATTACAACTGTTTCAAGAAAAGTCATAAAGTAATATCAATAATGATGTTAAAACACTTGTGGTTGGGAACACCGAGGGCAAAAGATCGAGCGGGCGGGCACCAACATGTTTGACGATCGAGAGACGCGATGGACAGAAACCGGTGGAGGCAGGTCATCAGCTCCAGATGAGGGACCGACCCCAGAGAGAAAGAATATCAATGAAGTTCGAATTTTGTCAATTATATTAATAGTTTTATGGAAAAAATAAACCAGTAAATTCAACACCTTGTAAACAAGTCCTAACTGGAGAAAGAGATCACACTAATATTATAAATGTGAAAGTTTGTGAATAAATGTGACAGACGAAAAAATCTAAAACTTTTTATTTACGTTTTATTACGTGTTTTTAAAACCTCGGATACTATTTGAGAAAACCTTTAATGTACAAACACAATCTTTCTACGATTTTATTATTGGTTGCTGTATTTGAAATTCCGAATCTATATTCCGGAACGGATTTTTAAACAGAATTTGGAATGTCTGTGGCGGACCTTACAAATTCCTATTCGCAAAACGTATACATTTCCAATTATTTATTCAACATGTTGAAAACTTTAGCTATTTTAATATGCATTTCGTTGCATGTTTGGGTCATTCTCATTTTTGTGCACACCGTCATTACCGTACATGTCACTACCGTGGGTGTTATTACTCTTTCTAAATGTTAAAAAATACTATCATGAATTCACTCATCTATATGATAAAAATAATTAATGATATTATGACGGTTAGGTCAAACGTTTAGAAAGAGCAATTAAAGCCACGGTAATAGTGTACACAAAAATGAGAATGACCCATTCGCGTCGGATTTTAGACACTGAGGATAAACTAAATATGATAACAATTTTAGAAAGCCCTTTCACTGGCAACTTAATATTGTAGCTCCATAATAGGTACTTACTTACACATCTAATCATAACCACATATTTATAAATAAAAACCCGACCGCGGTGCACTTTGAAACTGCATTAAATCCGCCATTTTGTTTATTTTAACGAACTTCATGCCCAGTGACACTCGCGCCATCAAGACGAATCTAATGATGTATCATTTATCAAAATCGGATGTGTCGTTGGGTAGTTACGAGCGGACACAGGAACGGACATACATACATACATACATACAGGCCAAACACATAACCCTCCTTTGGGCTTCGCCGCAGTCGGGTAAAAATACAAATGAGACATAACACGAGAAACCCAATTATACTTATAATACTAGAGATCCAATCTAGGGGAATGTTATGTTCTACAAGCCGTATCAGTGGTAGTTACAGTGATTGCTCTGTAGAGTCTGTGCGGAAAGAGAATAGGCGTGGCGAAAAACGGAACTAACCTAACCAGTATGGCCACAGAACAGAAAATACGGCACATACAGTAGAAAAGCATTACAGCGCCCCCCAATTTAAATCCTATTCTCTTTCCGCACAGAGTAAGTAATAGTACTACGTACAGAAGTTTCTCTCTCTAAAAAAACTGAGCGTTTCGACCGCGGCGGCTTTTTTCATTCGTGTTCCAGCAAATATAGCAGCAAGCGGTGGTGATCACAGTTAACTTTTATTATAAACGATAGAGGGTATCGAGGCTACACATGATTTAATCAAAAGTTGTCGTCACTAGATAGTCCTTCACGGTAAAACTCCAGTGACACTTAATGAAGTTACAAAAAACCCTCGGGTCCGAACGTCGATTCCGCCGCGCAGCCCCCGCGGGGGGGCCTTAGCCAGCGACCAGAAAGAGCACGCGTTATGCGAAAGAGAGAGAAGGTTGGATCCAGTGCGTTCCGTTTAAGTCCTGTAGGCTTATGATGCTACGCTTTGTCACGCGTTAAATAAATGATAAAGCAGAGGTTTTACCACATTTTAAGGGGGCGCAGGGCCTCAGGAAATTTGAACAACGGCAACGCTAGGAAGAAGATGATGATGATTTGGCTAGCTAACCCATTCACTTCCGTTTCCGTGCATCGAAGCGAAGGGGGGCGTGGGAACTTCATTTTAGGCAGCAGGGGGGCGTGCCTAAAAAAGTTTGGGAACCCCTGTGATAAAGCATCTGTCACGTTCTGACAAATACTGTCTGAGAGTGACGGAGGCTTTATCATTTATTTATCTCGCGACAAAGCGTAGCATCATAAGCCTAATGGATTGAAACATAGGATACTTTATATCCCATCCCAGTGAAGCGTACCCTTGGGATACTTATGGGAATGACGAATAACGCTGGTGAAGCGACCAGTAATTGCGTCTATCACCTATCCCTACTAGTGATGTAACGAATATTCGTATTCGCATTCGTATTTGCAAATATTCGCAAGATTTTCGATATTCGCATTCGTATTCGCAAAATTCATTGCGAATATTTTTGGTGCATTTTAGATCTGAATCAAAGAAAAAAAATTCGAGTCGGATTTCGGAGCTATCAACGAGTAATTAAAAACTCGGTTCGATAAGTACCGACATAAAATTAAAAAAAAAGGTATTCATTTTTAAGCACCGATTCCAATTTTGCATGCATAATCACTACCTTTAGTTAACGAAATTTTCTAAAAACGTCATTACTTATTTTATTACAAACTAGCGATCCGCCCCGGCTTCGCACGGACGGTGTTTCTCTATTATATTATACATATAAACCTTCCTCTTTAATCACTCTATCTATTAAAAAAAAATCTCATCAAAATCCGTTGCGTAGTTTTAAAGATTTAAGTATACATAGGGACATAGGGAAATAGGGACAGAAAAAGCGACTTTGTTTTATACTATGTAGTGATGACGATGATGATGCTTAATAATAATTGAAAATTAAGTATTAAATTTTCATAGTTATTAATTTTGTTTAATTCTAGTAGCATACAATTTTATGACGCATTCGCGAATATCAACGTCGATTATTCGTATTCGCATTCGCGGATGTTCAAAAACCGATATTCGTTACATCCCTAATCCCTACCCTACCTGCCTGTAAAATACAGCGTATACTACAGGCAGGCAGAATAGGGGTAGTTTTGAAGTGTTCGGATTTGGAATCTTTATAAGACGCATTTGCCCTTAATACACAATTACCCCAGTAGATCTTACTTTATAATTAACACAAAAGCCAGTGTTATTAAACCGTTAAAATACTCGAATATGACCAATAATTTATGACATCATAAATTATGCGTAATTTGTAAATTATGTCAACGGGTTTTTGATTAATGGGGGTTTAACAAAGGACTGTATTGGAGATAAAATTTGACTGTAAATCGGTCAAGTGCGAGCGAGAGTTTGTTTATTTTATCACAAACTCTCACATTTATAGTCAAGAACCTTAAAATAAATAGCTATTTATTTTAAGATCTTTTTGTATAGTGCGATGTGATAATAGGGATGACGACTGGGTTAAAACTATATAATTCTATTTAGTCCGTTAGTTAGATTATGGAAAAATATAGGACACGTATTTTTTGCTTTATCAAAATATTAAAAATTAGCAAAGTTATAGATCATCAAACTTCTGCAGTGGGGGCTTGTGACGTCACTCGTAGGTGAAAATTGTACCTAGGACTCTGTCCTCGTAGTTTGTTGTTTGTTACTCAAAAGAAACATACGTGTACAATATTTTTTAATAATCTAACTGACGGACTAAACAGTTTTTTTAGTCGTCTAGCCCATTGGATCTGTATGCTTACGATACTACGCTTTATCGCGCGATAAATAAATGACAAAGCATCCGTCACGTTGACTGATGATTAATTATGGCGCGACAATGCATAGCACCATACGCCTACTGGATTTTGAGAGCAGTTACAACGCTGTTAGAACTATGCAGCTATGTTTCTGTAGAACTAAACGACATAACATAACAGTATGTCGTTGTCATGTCATGTCTGGGGGATTTTGTGCCGCTAGATTAGTCGTCGTGCATACCCCAATCAACATGCAAAATGTCCATGTGCGTGAGCCTTGATGAATATTCTGAAAAATGATTTGTTCATATTTTTCAAAATGGAAAATAATTCGCCTGTTGACTCGATTTTTTTCCGTCGTAAATCGATTCTACTATTTGTGAGGAACAAATATCTATTTGAAAATGCTCTATACAAAACAGGAGGATCTTGTGACGTCATCCGTTCCGTCGCTGTCGCTGTACTAAGTCTGTATGAAAAAAATAGCATTTTGCCATTTTCAGCACGAAAAAGTGCGTTTAAGCACATAGTTGTGTTACATTTGTTTTTTCAGTGTTATACATTCCGAAATTGATTTTAATTTTTCTTTGAGACGATAAAAACATATCGTTTTTTTTAAACTTTGTGGTCTCATAACTTTATATATTTTTTTACATTTTTGATTATTTCTTTTGTGTTATGATACCTAATTTAGTATTTTCCAATCTATGTGACTATATTCTGTTGTAAAATTCATCATTCAATGTTTTTAATTTACAGAGAGTGTCACCAGTATGCCAACCTTGCGTTAAGGATTTACAGATAAAGATACGGAGAGAACAGAAGATGTCAGTCCAATTAATGTCGTCATTGGTATGCGAGATACAGTATCTTAATTTGGTGTTGATTTTTTAAATCTAAACTTTCGTTACAAAAATTCGATATTTATCTAAGCTAATTTAAAAAATATGCTTATTAGAGCATTCCTGAAGAGTAATTCTACGGGAGATTTCAGGTTATGTCCAAAGACTGGTCACGCGCATTCTTAAAATTTTGCTTGTGGGCGATTCCGCTCGAGACGAACCTTGACATCAATTTTCAAATCCCAAAATTTCTTACTTTTTTTGATACCATCGTGTAGGGTGAGGTCTAAAATTAATTGTTATGGACTTAACTTCATATTCAGGAGGTTAAAGCGCTTGAAAACCTTAGCATTCTAAGATTTAAGACCAACTGAGAATCATAGGATGTTGCACCCGCGATCGTTTTAACAGTGAATAATTTATTGATAGTTTCAGTTTTTAATACTTTTTTATGTTTCTATAGTTGATTGTTTATTGTCTTTCAATATAAATATGCAAAACATTTTAAATATTTAACAATTAAAAGATATTTCTGTTTTTATACTATGATCCGGAGAAGTGGGCCGATTTGGTTGCACCCGCGATAGCACTTTAACCCTCTCTTGTGGCAATTTAAACATTTATTTTAAATTCTTATACACAAATCTGTAGAAAAGAGGTTAAAAAGTAATCCTTGAAACAATATTTTTAAAATAAATGTTTTTCGTTTTATTAGGAGAAGGCCCTGAATGAGTCAAAATGTTGCACCCGCGATAATGGAATCGTCCTTGTGCGTTCGTACACGGCGCGCACACATTCAAGCGCGCGATCAACCTTTTGTAAAGAAAAAAATGACTGCTATTATATTGGTCAAGTTCCTCGTTGACGGGACTACAGGGTGATTATGCAAATGAAGCCATTGCCTGCAGGCCGGAATTTCGATTGCATTATTATGGAAAGGTATTAGGGTAAAACAACATAGGTACAATCAAGGGCACAAAAATGTATATGACACCGTAAAATTGTGACTTCCGTTAGTTTATAATCTAAAATTAGGTTAGGTTAGGTTAGTTTATGCCGCACCTGGCCATAAAGTGGCTTTTTCCGCACGCTGTGCGTACGGGAAAAGCCGCTTTCTGGCCAAGTGTAGACATAAAATGATGTACTGTGTACACGGGAGGTAATAAAGAAAGCCCTCGATCGCATATTTACGTCCCTCGCTTGCAGCTCGGGCCACAAACTTCTGCGATCTCAGCCTTTTTTACCCGACTGCGGCGAAGCCCAAAGGAGGGTAATGTGTTTGACCTGTATGTATGTATGTCCGTTCCTGTGTCCGCTCGTAACTACTCAACGGCACAACCGATTTTAATAAATGATACCTCATTGGATTCGTCTTGATGGCGCGAGTGTCACTGGGTATGAAGTTCGTTGAAATAAACAAAATGGCGGATTTTATGCACTTTTAAAGTGCACCGCGGTCGGGTTTTTTTTTCCTAAAAATATTTAGTTATTTGTATTACCACCCTAGTTGTGAAATGTACTATTTATACTTTCTTGTCATTTTAAAGTTAAATTAAAGTCAATAAAATAAGTCAATTTTGATTTATTTACCCGTGGCTTCGCCCGCGTTGTTCCCGTTACTGACCCAACGGAACTCTTTACCGGTATACAAGGCGACTTCATACCGGTATACAAGGCGACTTCAAATTGGTAATACAAAACACTTGAATACAAAACACTTCAATTTATTTATTTTTAATCATGATCATTATTGTATAGATATTTAATGAACGATCACTTTACGAATTAGTAATGTAAACTTTAATGTGATTTATATGAAACTTGTAATTTGTGAATAAATAAACTAAACTAAACTAAACTTGATTATGGCTCAGTTAATGCCATGTAGTGTAACACATTAACCCCTATGTTAAAATTTGCTGTATTTAATTATTGCTAATTTTCTAACAAAACAAATAATTAAAGTCCTAAAGTGTGGTTACACTCCATTAAATACCCAAGTGTCATACCTGTCACTCGTATTTTCTTTGACAACTGACAATTACTATTAATCAAAACACGTTTTCTTCATAAATATTGCGGCATGTGACGGATAACCAAAGAGGAAAGTGTTCATTTGAAAATCTTTAAACCTCTTAGTTTATTATTATGGTAGGATAACCATTTACCATTTGGCCCACAAAAATGGGATGAATTAATAATTAAAAAAAAACATACTTCTGATTATTTCAAAAGTATGAGACTTAATTGAGGGGCTAAGTTTAGGGGTATATTATGTAAAACATTCATTTTGTATTATGCATCAATTGGTCTATATGCATCAATCCATTCACTTACTGGGCATTTCTCCAGAAATATGTCTGCGACTCATTCATCTGTTTCCATACATTTAGTATGAAAAAGGTCCAGATGAATGAGGTGACCGCAGACATATTTCTGGAGAAATGCCCTACTACCCCGTTATTTAGTCACAAACATTTAAACATCCAAATCTCCAAACATATAGGTAAACATGCAAATAATTTCACACAATTTCACATTTATAATATTAGTGTGATAAATTTTGGAGGCTGAATTTGATAATTAACGTTGAATAATTTAACTTACGTCACACTTGGCCATAAAGTGGCAATTAGTGCCTGTTCACACTAGCGATTCTTTTCGGCGATTTGCCAGCGATTTCTATACAAATTCGATCGCCGCGTTCGAGTTTGTATAGAAATCGCTCGCAAATCGCCGAAAAGAATCGCTAGTGTGAACAGGCACTTACCTCCCGCTACGCTTACGGAAAATCCCAGTCAGTTGGGGGAGACGTAGAATGTTGTACTAACTACGGGCGGTAATAAAAAAAGCTTCAGATCGCATATTTATCGCCCTTGCCTTCGGCTCGGGTGTCAAATACCTGCGATCTGAGACATTCTTTGTTTTACCGCCCTAGGTAAATATTGTACTATGATTTACTACAATATTTTTACTAGAAAAAACCCGACCGCGGTGCAATTTAAAAATGCTTAATATCGGCCATTTTGTTTATTTTCACGAACTTCAACGAACTTCACGAACCCAGTGACACTCGCGCCATCAATACCAATCTAATGATGTATAATTTATCAAAATCGGTTGTACCGTTGAGTAGTTACGAGCGGAAATAGGAACGGACATACATACATATGTGTATACGTACATACATACATACAGGTCAGACACAATACATAACCCTCCTTTGGGCTTCGCCGCAGTTGGGTAAAAATAAACCCTATTCTACATTGTGGTGGCTAGATTTCTAGAGAGTTCCTACCTTGTACAGTCGAGTTCATCATTATCTGAGCAAAAAACGGATCAAAAATATCTGAACTAGTTCTTATGCTTCTGACAATAGGGTCTTGTTCAGATATTTTTGGTCCAATCTTTGCTCAGATAATGATGAACTCGACTGTACACGTACGTATATCAACAGGTGACTTGGCACTTACTTTCTTACAAGTGAAATCACTGCTCAATCATATTCATATTATGATAATAAACGTATTCATACTAATAATAGAAGAAGAATATTATCTAAATTTAACTTATGAACTCTAAAACGATTTCCAGCCTTTGCTATCGATTTTAATCGATTTAATTGTCAAAATAAGCAAATAATTGTAATAAGTTTCATGTTACATTACAATAGATAGATTTTTTTATTGTCAATTAGTTGAAAATTTAATAAAAAATATTTTGAATCGTGCAATATCGATAATATTTTCCGAAAACAAAATAAAAGGCATATTTTAATCTAAAAACCGTTTGATTCGATTATCGAACGCGCTCCGATTTAGCAGCATAAAAATGCCAAAACATTCCATTTTCAAATTTGAACCAACCTTTTTAAAGGGCCGTGTCACAGGCGCAAACAAGTGGTTTCGGTTCGCGGCGAGCGGGCAACGGCCGGCCCGTGGAAGGCTCAAAGCGGACTGAGGGCGGAACGCGGTTGTTGTAACTGGATTGATAATGTAAGGGAGGTAAGGGAGTGGAGAGAAAGAGACAGTGATAGCCAAGGATCCTAAAATAAATAGCCGGACGGCGCCTCGCTATCAAAGTACTGAAGCATGTCTAATAAGCCGGCTACCTATGTGTGCGTGCTGCTCGCAATAGGAAAAAACTGGTTGATGTGTGCGTCCGGCTCCTAAAAAGTACAAGCAGCTTAGTAAGCGCAAGCGGCTTATTAAAAATGGCTTTAGTTCTCTGTTGGCGAGGCTCCGTCCGGCTATTTATTTTAAGGTCCTTGGTGATAGCACTGCTTATCCTACAGCACAGGTATTATTGGGAGTATACTTCTAGATTTATGGAAATTTGTAAAATATGTTTATAGAATAAATTATAAATCCCATCTCTTTTGTACTGTTCTTTTTTTAAAGTTTGTTGTTAGTAATAAAGCCATTTAAACGTGTTATGTCGCATACATTACTTAATTATTCAACCCGACGTTTTGCAACCCTTTACAGCGCTTGTGGTCACAGGTAAACTGAGAAAAACATAGTTTTTTTAGCCGTAGTTACAATTGTACGAACTACCCAATTCCAAAAAATAAATTGAAATCTATTTATTTAGGTTCTAACATTTATAGACACATGTAGCGAATTTTACAAATCTTATCTAGAAATAATCTGAATATCCCGACGATTCATTGAGCGAGCAATGACAGCATAGAAAACATTTCATTTCAAATTATATAATATACATCATCAGATCAACTTCATGTTATAATAATATTACATACCCTTCCAAAGTTTCAGCTCAATCGGAAACCGGGAAGTGGACTGCAAGAAAGTGATGCTTGCAAGATTTGATTACAGACATGTAAAACTGAATAAAAGCTTGTAAAATGGGCCATGCCTCGAGATTCTTCTGTAAAAAAATGTGAAAGTCATGTGGAGCCGGAGCCACGTCAGGCATCATTTGAAGATCTTAATATTTAGTAGCTTAACAACAGTTTGAGACGTGGCAATCGTTCAAAGTTTACAGAAAAAAATAAATACAAATATTTACGGTTAGTACCTTTCATCACATTGCGATTTTCGGGCGAGTTAGTAAATAAGTTCCATACAAATTTCGCCGCGGCTAGTTTTGTATGGAAACTCGCCCGCAGCTCGCCCGCTATATTTTGTTTTTTTTTTTTTTGAAACTGACAAACTCGCGACCCTTATTGGGCATAGCGATTATATGACCGGGTGTTCGGCCGTGGCGTTCCCTGGGGTCGAGCCATGTCGCTAGCCGGACCACCCTGAGTGGAATCAGAATGGGTGTGGGCCGGGGGCGCCAGGGGTCGAACCAGGTCGCTTGTCCCGGTCCACCTCGATTTAGTCGGGCTAGGTGGGGGCCTGAACGCCTGAAAAATACAGTTTCGCTTACATCTTAGGCGGCCTAGCTATCCTTTTATGAATAGCGATGAACCACGCGTGAAAACGCGCTTGCGTGCTGCCATTTCGAATTTGGAAACTATTCCATCACAGCTCCCCATTCAAATTTGAACCTGACCGAAACGATTTAAGATCTATTTTACATATTTACGTTAAAACGACTGAATAATATGCCAATAACGGAACGTCGCATTGGGAATTCTAATAAATTCAATTTAGTTCTTAATACGTTCCATTCAGACTCATTTTCAATTAGCAAAGATTAATACGTAATTTTGAAATTAAATAGCTATTTTATTCCAGTATTTCTTATCGAATAAGTCTTTGTTATATAACTTCGTAAGGTTTATTTTTGTCTGTATAGGTGTGTGAGATGGGACGTTTTTCTTTTGTGTTATCAAAAGCGTTTATTCGTAGTAAGTTGACAACGTTAACGTTGCATTTTTTTCTACTTTACTTCATTATTATGTGAACTATGAACAAAACTAGAAAACAAGCAAAAGCTGTGTAACTTGTGTTCTAATCTAAACATTATCCCAAAACCAAAGGAGGAAGGATTTTGCTACCAATAATTTTCATGATTATTTATTATTTGTTCAATTATTTGGATAATTCCGTACCTGAGAAACATAACACTGTAAGTTCTATAATATTGTTAACCCTTACTTACTCTGTTATGCTACTCAGATATGGAATTAGGGAAAAATATTCCCGATAGAATCCTAATTATAAATAATAATCAATAATAGTATTATTAATCATTAAAAAAACATAGTAACAATAGGAAATTAACGACTTTTGTAACATTAACGTGTCCATACAAAATGTTGTACAAACTTTCTTAAGAAATGCACATTACCCTCCTTTGCGTTGCATATTCGGGTTAAATAGGCTACTTTCCTGACAGATCAAATCAGTTACTTTTTATGAAGTGTCAAAATGCTCAGATAATATGAAGTTTGTATGGAATAAAAGTGAAATGACGTAATTTTACTCAAACATCAAATCATCTTCTTATTTATAGGTATTGATCTTTTAAAAATCATTTAAGAGGAAACAGTAAGGCCGAGAGAATTGAAAATTAGGTATTTGTAAAATGTGTCGCTGTCCCGCACTACCCGCCTCTCCCCAGCAGAGCGCGATAGAGACAACTGCAGCTTGGACCGAAAACACCTTTTAAAATTTCATGAAAACAACGTTTCGTAGTCCCCTGATTTCTTCCCCAAAACTAAACCTATTTAACTAATTTTTTCATTAAACATTAAAGAAAGGGAATTAGCCGTGTTTTCCTTTTTTTTAATAACCTAGTCAAATTTGTTTTATGGATGTGTGAACACAGCGGAAAATCTGGCATTTTTTTAGGTTTTTGAAGGTTAATATCTCTTTTGAGAATCAATTTATCGTAAAAAGGAAAACATAGGAACATATCAATAGTAGCCATAGATTTTTGGACAAAAAATTATTGCTCTACTGGCATTAACCAGGGAGGAAACAGGGGACTACGTTTGTATGGAAAAACTGCCCTCCTGTTTCCTCTTAAAACGCTAAATAGGTGATGTTTAGTTAATTTTTGCAAATTTTCGAAAGCTGATTTAATGGCTAGCGTGCAGTAATTTATATTGACTACAGGCAACCCTATTCGACGGTGCCAAATGACTACGAAGAAACTTACTTAAACAAGACATTATTTTCAGTTGAGTCCCTCGCGGGCCGCAAGAAATAACACTTGGTAGGAACTTTTATAGACTTCTTATCCCCTGGTACTTAAATTTGGGTACGCGTAAATATTTCGGGACCCAGAGCGCCAGAGCTCGATGTATTTGTTTTGGACGTTTATTGGCAATCATTTATTATCATTTTTAACCGGCTTTCAAAAGAAGGACGGTTCTCTATTCATCTGTAGTGTTTTTTGTGTGTTTGTTGACCGATTACTCGAAGACGGCTGAACCTATTTTGAAAATTCTCTTTTTGTTTGTGAGGGTATATTTCAGAGGTGGTCCCATTGCAACCAAATCGGGATCTGATGATGGGATCTTGGAGAAATCGAGGGAACTCTTCGAATATTATCTAGGCACATATACGGTGATTTGGGTATTTTTTATAGGGTCTCATGCGTTACTTATCGAATAGCTTCATTTGACGTAACATCCAGTATTAACCGACTTCCGCAAAGAAAAGCGGTATTCAATTTATACGTTTGTTACGCGATTACTGGCTGGCATACAAAATTGGCATCTTCTTTCTTATCCAGTAAGCCTTTTGGAAGCGCCGCTAGTTTTTCTAATGTTAGGTTTTTAAGCCCTTCTGGCATGTGTGTAATCCATCTGGCAACACTAATTTTGAATTTGTATTTTTATCGTGGGCTGGTTTGCACAACCAGTAATTTTGACAGGGGAAATTTATGTTTTTCTCAGTCTACCCGCGACCACGAACGCTGAAAACGCCTACTGACTGCAATACGGCCACATATAAATAAAAAAATGATTTTTTTGAGATGTGGCTTGTTAATTACAAAACGTCGGGACTTAAAATGTAATACTCGATTTAATCCGTTTAAGTTGTTTTATTACTAAAAGTATAATTTATCGATAAATTAACATCGTTGGGAAGTCCCTAGGGCAATTTTATTCCTGCCACAAAAACTTCTATGGCTGATGATGAAACTGTGCTTTACTGAGTCTGAAAAGCTGGATGGGAAACTCTAGTTTAAAAATATGAAAATTTTAACAATTTAACTTAGTTGTTGTTATAATAACATAGTTGCAGAATAAAGTTTTTGATTTCTCCAAAGTATTATATCGTGATTTTTGTATTGTCTATGTATGTATGTAAATAACCATTATTCATCAAAACATCAACAGATTAAAAAACAAAACGTATAAGCTAGAGTGTGAATTGGAAATTCTCAAGAACATCGATGTGCTTTGTTTATCGGAGCACTGGTTATCAACAGCTGAAATTACTTCAATAAACATAATGAACTTCAAACTTAGTGCCAAGTTCTGCAGATCTGAGCACCAGGGTGGAGGGGTGTGTATATTCACCAGAGCGTCCCTACTAACTATCGAACGTGTGGATATCTCCGAATACTGTCAAGAAATTAATCTGGAGGCCTGTGCCACCGAGCTCGTCGGATTAGATGTGATTATTATATGCGTATATAAACCACCACCTCGATCAGGTGTCATAAATAACTTTCCAACATTCCTTGAGAGGTTCACGAAAGTGTTGGATCTTTGCCTATTTAAACAGTATAAAGTACTTATTCTGGGTGATTTTAATATTGACCTGTTGACCGCTACTAGTGAAAAAAAACTACTTATTGATGTGATTAAATCTGCCGGAATGAGGTCACTAGTATCATTCCCTACAAGGATATGTAAAACCAGAGAATCCTGTATTGATCATGTATATTCTAACATGTCACCTCATGAAATTGCAAGTGTAACCCCATTTGAAATGAATGTATCCGATCACAAATGCATAATTGTATCCATTTTAATAGAAAAAACACTGCAATGTAACAACATAATATGGAAACGATTGTTCTCTGAATATAACACCTACCAATTTAATCAAAGCTTGTTAAATCATAATTGGGATGCAGTACTGACTAAACCTGTATGTATATCCTTAATCGTGAACTCTGTGCTGGATATTATAACTTACTATTTTAATATACACTTCCCTGTAAAAAAGTTTCCACTAAAAAGTACATCTAAGGACTGGGTGAACGATCGCGTTAGGGATATACGTTCACGTTTACGTAACACCAAAACTCAACTATGCGAAAACCCGGACAATATTCAATTAAATAACACCTTAACTAAAATCGAAATCGCATACTTTCATGAACTCTGCATGGCTCGGAGGGATTATATTAATAAATCAATAGCTGACAGTAACGATATCAGCCGTACTTCATGGCGTATTATTGCAAGCGAAACTGGTAGGCATGTAAACAGGGGTGACGCGCTCGAGATACTGATAAGCATGACAGCCGGTCAGTGCGAGGAGCAGCGCATCTCCACCGCTGCTTCCGACTTGAACCGGTTCTACGTCGACGCTAACATAAACTCTAACGCACACACGGATATCGCATTAGCACTCGCTTATCTACAAAAGTATACCGTAAGACATGCATACATATTTGAATTCGACGCGTTCTCACTTGATCAAGTTATCAAAGTTATTAA
Organism: Eudemis profundana; assembly: GCA_947034925.1. NCBI lineage: Eukaryota > Metazoa > Arthropoda > Insecta > Lepidoptera > Tortricidae > Eudemis > Eudemis profundana. The sequence goes on from OX344819.1 coordinate 2,920,302, forward strand.
AAACATTAAACGTAAATGTTCAACCGACATAAATGACATGTCTACAAAGCTATTTGACCTACTTCCACCATTTATCACCGGTATACTTTGTCAATTGTTTAATAAATGCGTTGAAAACGGTGTATACCCTGCTTGCTTGAAACAGGTCAAAATTCAACCCATTTACAAGGGTAAAGGCGAGAAGGACGCATTAAAAAATTTTAGACCCATCTCGCTCATCCCGATCTTCTCGAAGGTTTTTGAGAGGCTCTTAAGCGACGTGCTCATGTCGTACTTTAATAAGAATGGCATGTTGAATGATAAACAATACGCGTACCAACCGGGCCGCTCAACGATTGATGCCGCTCGAGACGTTGTTGCCAGAGTAATGGAACACCTGGAGGGGCGGCTACAGGTGGCGGCCATATTTTGCGACTTGTCGCGCGCCTTCGAGATGGTGAGTCATCCCCTCCTGTTAGCCAAGCTCGAACACTACGGCGTCTCGGGCAATTTCTACAAAGTGATCGAATCGTTTTTGAAAGAACGCGAACAACTGACGTCGGTGCACGGAGCGAGGTCTCAGTTATTACAACTGGGTCCCTGCGCCGTCCCACAAGGTTCCATTATGGGCAACAACCTGTTCATTTTGCTAATGAACGACTTCACCACAGCCGCTGAGGAGGCAGAATTCGTTTTGTTCGCTGACGATGGGTGCGTCATCGTCGCCGCGGAGGGCTATACTCAATTGAAAATAAAACTTCAACGTGTAATGAATAAAATCTCGTCTTGGTTTTCGGCCAACGGAATGATGTTAAATGTGGAGAAAACTAACATCATTCACTTTGGCCTACGAGGGATCAACGATCGCACTCTAGACGTCACGTGTAATGGCCAACCCGTACCACAGGTCGATCAGACAACGTACCTAGGGCTAACAATTGACGCTGGTCTAAAGTGGTCATCACACATCGAGGCCCTTTGCAACCGATTATCCTCAGCCTGCTTTGCTCTCAACAGACTGCGCCCGTGTCTTCACCCCAGTAACGTAAAAAAGGCATATTATGGTTACTTTAACTCCATCCTGGCCTATGGCGTTGATCTGTGGGGTTCGGCCGCGGATCGGGACAGAGCATTTCGATTGCAAAAGAAAGCGGTGCGCGTCATCGCTGGTGTGAGCTGGGATCACCCGGCTAAAGAACTTTTTATAAAACATAAGATCCTTACCTTACCGAGCCTGTATATCCTTGAAGTTGCCAAGTACGTTAGGCGCCACATTGCCGTATTCCACACAAACGCTGACGCGCACGGCCGGAACACCCGACGGCGACATGACCTATGCCTGCCTCGTATACGACTCGCCAAGTCTAAAAAATGCCTCAACTTCATAGGTCCTAAGGTTTATAATAGAATCCCTCCAGCCATCAAGCAAGCTCCCAGTTATGACTCATTTGTACGACGACTGAAAGCCAAGCTAATAGCTGACGCATTATACTCAATTGACCAGTTCTTTGAAACTGAGTAACCCAGTTAATATTTTAATAAAATGAATTATTAATAATTTAAGATTTTAATCATATTATATAATCCATTATTTATTTTTTTTAAATGTATTTGACGTATAAAAATGTTTTTTATGAATAAATGATTGAATTGAATTGAATTGAATATGATTTTATATGCAATAAAGTGACATATATAACTGCATTAGATATATAAATCATTTTGACATAGTCTAAATTGGAAATATTCAAATTTTGTAAGACCTCTTAAAGGTACACGGTATACCCATTTCACCCCGCCCCTTTTGTTCTATTGTTCATTGTTCCAATAATTACGAGGCTCATGTGTGGAACTTCGTGACTCGGCATTTTGCGAACTTCACTCCATATGGCGGCTTTGAAGCGAGTTTTAAAAACATGAAGCCTTACAGCGTTCAATGATTTAGTAAAGTTTCGACTAAATCGCTGCTCAAAAGACGTTGACGCAGCATAAACGCAGTGACGTGACTCATGCTTAGTTAGAGCAACACGGAAAAGAGTCATCATAGGGCATGTTTCTAACACTTTATGGCGAAGTGTGGCATACAATTCATAAAATTATGAGAAATATACTCCATTGAAAATATTATTTAATTAGAATGAAAAATGAGAAAATCTTAATTCTAGGTACATAATTTTTAAAAGTGTTTGAACAAAAGTTACATTGTCTGAGGAGTAGAATCTACGTTTTAATTTTTGGATCGTATTACAGGGCCCACCCACGATGTATATGAATATTTGGTAACACGCGGGAAAGAGCGTTTGACTCACTTCTGAGCCATACCCCAATAAGCCACAAAATCACAACAAAAAGAATTCGCGACGAAACTCAATTACATGTGACAAATGTGTGGATCAGAGGATTACACCCGTATGATATTGTGAGCTACATCACCCTCCAAAGCTGATAAGCTGGACATATGTTGCTGCATTCATATTTCAATATATAAATGGGAGTTATATTTTATTAAAAGCATAGGTAGAATAGTACAGTACACAACTAGGGTGGTAATACAAAGAAAGGCTGCGATCGCAGAAGTTTGCGGCCCGAGCTAAGCGAGCTAAAGCGAGGGACGTAAATATGCGATCGAGGGCTTTCTTTATTACCTCCCGTGTTGTGTACATCATTTTATGTCTACACTTGGCCAGAAAGCGGTTTTTTCCGTACGCGTATTGTGCGGTAAAAGCCACTTTATGGCCAGTAGGCGTATGATGCTACGTTTTGTCGCGTGATAAATAAATGATAAAGCCTCCGTCACGTTCTCTAACAAATAGTGTGTGAGAGTGACGGATGCTTTATCACTTATTTATCGCGTGACAAAACGTAGCATCATAAGCTTACAGGTGTGGCATAAAATATATAACTATCGAACCTACTCACAAAATTTCACGATAATCAGTTGAGAAATGCGACCTGTAAAGAAAAGCAGCCGGACACATACAAAATATTTTTTCCCAAGCTAAAACGGGGACGCTTCGCTCACTAATCACTCAATAATTCCAATTAGCTGCTAACGACAAATTATTTACTTTTTGCACCCATTAAATATTCCCAAGTCGGATGAAACTAACGACACGTTCATCCCGGTGTTAGAATAATTACCGCGGGATAAATTGAGCCTAAATTGGGGACTATGCGATTAGATGTTTGCTTACAAGTTTAATCACGCTGGGGGATAGAGCGATACCAGATATTGACGTGATAACGTCTTATAATTCGATGAAGCCGGCTGCACGCACGAAAAAGTGTGACGTCATTTGCCGTTACCTTGAGGGGCCGTTACCTGTCAAATAGGTACTTTATATTATTCCAGCACTAAAGTCGTTAAGACGATAGTTTCTTACAAATTGTTAATAAATTAGCCCTTATTCCCTAAGATACGGCTGTCAAAATCTCTATTGAATGACAAGAGACACTGCTGAGTTTGGCAAAAATCTTTAAATTTAAATAGTGGATGCTGCTTTGGCAGTTCCGTTTTACGCCTGCTTTAATCGTAGTTTAAAAATTATTAAAACAAATCTTTGACATTATATTCGTGGAACGGCAAATATTTACACTGGCCACTTAGCCATCATTTTAGCGTGTCAATGTCATTGTAGCAGCTTATTGGGAAAAAAGTCGAAGTCGAAGTCGAAGTCGAAGTCAAAGTCGAAGTCGAAGTCGAAGTCAAAGTCAAAGTCAAAGTCAAAGTCAAAGTCAAAGTCAAAGTCAAAGTCAAAGTCAAAGTCAAAGTCAAAGTCAAAGTCAAGGTCAACGTTATCACGTTCGACTATCGTCAGTAAACCGACTTTACAGACAACCGATTTTTTTTTATGAAATCGACTGTTAAGTACCTACAATACTTCACAATTGTATTACTAAAACTATTTATATTGTATCCGTACCGTTTAAGTACATTACACAACTAGGGTGGTAAAGCACAGCGAGCTCAAGTTTTTTGATGTTGCAAAATTGGATTTACACTACCCTAACGGATCCATACAACACACTAATAATAGGTACATTACATAACTAGGGTGGTAATACAAAGAAAGGCCGAGATCGCTGAAGTTTGCGGCCCGAGCTGCAAGCGAGGGACGTAAATATGCGATCGAGGGTTTTCTTTATTACCTCCCGTGTTGTGTACATCATTTTATGTCTACACTTGGCCAGAAAGCGGCTTTTTTCGTGCGTGCTGCGTGCGGAAAAAGTCACTTTATGGCCAGGTGTGGCATACATAAAAACAACACCATGCAAGGCTTGTATCAAGGGTACTAGAGGCTTTGCGATTGTAATGTCGATTTCTACGGGACTAATTGGCCAGTTCGACAACAACCCGACTGGTAAAACGAACAGCGACACTGTTAAATATTTGTGCACAAATTTGGTGATAATTAATGTTTGCGTAACGAATAAGCCAATGAGCTACCGGTATAATTTCTACTTTTAATTGTGCTACTTCAAAAAAGAAAGTTCTCCATTCGCCATTTTTAGGGTTCCGTACCAAAATGGTAAAAAAGGAACCCTTATGGTGCGACTCTGTCTGTCTGTCTGTCTGTCTGTCTGTCTGTCCGTCTGTCACAGCCAGATATCTCAGGAACTACTGCTGCTATCGGTTTGAAATTTGGAATAGTGTTAAAAGTAGCTAACCCGAGCTTATTAGACATAGAAAAAATCTTGTACCTTTTTTACTTTTTTTTTAAAGGGCTCCGTAATGGGATTTTCAAAATTGAAAGTAGGGCTTATATATCGAGTGGGGTATCAAATGAAAGAACTTAATTTGTAAATTAAAATACCATTTTTATTTTTTTTCTTAAATAAATAGTTTTTGATTTATGGCGAAAAAAGTTTAAAAAAATACCATTCCCCCCCTATTATCTCCGAAGTTACTGATCAGAAAAATGTGTCATAATTACCAATTATTAATGTTGTCCTAAATATTACAGGAAAAATATAACGGTTTTCCTCACTTGCACCGTTTTTGAGAAATTTGCAAAAATCATAACACATACTTAATTGCTCCTACTAAACTAATCGCCATACAGTTTTTCTTGAACTATTCATGTATCTACTTATTAGGATTATTATTATTATTAGGAAGACCGTTATATTTTCTCTTCCTAACTTGAATACGTTTTAAAAATTTACAAAAATCTTAACATATTAGTTCTACCCTCCCTACGAGAGCCATCTAGCGGAGAGTAGCAAAACTAAGCGATGATTTATTTCAGATTATATAAAAAATGTCTATTAAATACAATGATCACTCATCAGGAATCGGGAAAAAAACATAAAGTAACAATAATTATTAAAAACTCTATAATAGGAGTATGTTAGGAAATTTGACACTAGTAAATACCATAAAAATGAAATACCACTAGCGCCATCTAGGGACACAAATCTAAAATAAGGTAGCTTGTGGCTAAAAATGATACATGAGAACTAACTTAGTTGACAAACAATTATTTCAATCAGCCAATAACAAAAAGTAACGTTTAAATTTAAATTACAAGTAAAATTTACGCGCTATTTAGTATCAATAGATGTCGCTGTAGCATACGCTGCATCGCGCTGTTAAGATTTTTCCTGATTGAATAGAGCTAAAGCGGGTTTAAGGCAGGGTTGCTGTTAGTCTAGTCGTAAGGTTGGTCTACTTATTAGTTTATACGGAACCCTCGGTGCGCGAGTCCGACTCGCACTTGACCGGTTTTTAATGTAGGTATGATTATTTACTTTAAAACGACTGTGCCGATTTTATTTTTTTTTTGTTTGAAAGGAAACCTTCTAGATGGCACAGAATAAGTATAAGTACTATGTACAGAAGCCTCTCTCCCTAATAAAACTGTCGTTCGGGTCCGACGACCGGACGGAGCTGACCCGCACCCGACCGTCTCTCTATCGCATAACGTGTGCTCTTTCTGGTCGCATAACGCGTACTAGCTTGTGCTCGCTGGCTATTACCACCCACGGGCGATATTTAACAGATTTTCTCACGGATCGAAGCTTTCGTTACCGACTTGATGGAACGTTATCGGTCATCCGCACCGGAGTCCCGCAAGGCGCCGTTCTCGCCCCCACGCTCTACTCCCTGTTCACAAACGACATTCCCAGACATGATAAAGTGCATCTGGGGTTGTTTGCGGGCGACACTGCCCTATACACATCGCACAATAAGCCCAGCCTTATACGTAGATGGCTACACTACAAGAGGCAAGCGCCGCCCTTGGGCGGTGGTTTAACCTTTGGCACATCGAAGTTAAAAAACCGGTCAAGTGCGTGTCGGACTCACATACGAAGGGTTCCGTACCAACGTACAAAAAACGTCGTTATAAACAACTGGCAAAAGGTCTTAAATGCCGTGTAAATCAATGGCACTTAAAACGTTTTGGTTGAGCAGTTTTTTGGCAATAACTTCATAACGGTTTATTCGTTACTATTCAAAATAATTTTCGTTGAATGTATTTATTAAGCGTTACCTTCCTGATTTTATTCATATTTTTAGATTGAAAGATAATACAGAGTGCCTCTAACAATAGGGTTTTAAATGAAACGTTAATTTCTACTTCTTAATCTGAGCTATACTTTCGTTTTTCAACTTTTTAAACCACGCCAAATTTTATTTTAATTTTTGTCGAAAAGTGACATTTCACTGCTTTCGGAATTGAACATTGAAGATGAATTAACTATCTTAAGTTATTTGAAGATATTTCCAAACAAAATTATCTCAGTTTCGGGAAAAGATTAGAACTGTACATTTAAAGCTACATCGTTCAGCGGCGTGGCGTCCAAAGAACTCGATTCCTACCGCCTAATATCAGGCATTTGACCAACAGCTCTTAAGAAAAATGTACTCCAAACTGCACCGGCTTGCCCAAGGATATATTCACAACGCCATCGTTAGAGCCAGCCTGTATACACACCATCCTTTTACAACTAAATAATAGTAGAACAGTAATACGTATTCTGATCAGGCAGGGATCAAGGTGGGCTGAGATAGTACAAGAGCTAGTGCACTGTAGGGTAGGGTACGCAGTACCGGTACCGTTCTGCAAAACCGGGATTTTCGGTACTGGAAGATAGAACCGGGACGTCCCAGTACATTCGGCACTTTCGGGACGGGTTTTCAAATACTGTCGATGTCTTTATTATTTTCTCTTGACATTGCATTGTAAAAATATTCGACATTCTGAATTTATAGCTTTGACATTGTATTACCTAGGATGGCCTAGATCATATACAACATATATTTAGATTAGATATTTGTTATTTTTTCCAATTGACATTTTGATTTTAATTTTTTATCGTAATTTATTTTGTAATTATTTCATTTTATTTTGTCGATCCTTTTGTGAGATCATTTTAATTTTAATATCTAAAACACTATGTAATTTCTAATAAGAAATAAATGAATCTAATCTATAATAAACAAGTTTTATAATAAAGACAACGTATTGCATTAAAAGCACATTTATTGATATAATTTAATTAATAATCACAATTTATTAATTAAATTATATTGATATGTCGCCGCCAATCGCTATTACCATGGTCGCCACCTGTGTTTGGTTAAAATTTAACTACGCGATTATTTGTTTAGTCTTTTTCGCCATTTCTTTCACTGTTTGAATTACGATAGAGAGAAATCAACAGAGTAGGTACCTACACCAGAAAACAATAATTAAATGAAAAATGCTGCTTAAATGTGTTTCGGGAAAGTACCGGAACTTTTATTTTCATGTCCCGGTTTTTTGCTCGGCTCAAAATACCGGGAAATCCCGGTACTTCCGGTTCCGGTATTTCCCGGGAGCATACCCTACTGTAGGGGTTGGCTGCCCGTCAGTTCGATTTACACATAAGGACAGCTTGAACCGATTCAACCTCTCCCGCTGGTCCGTTGCTCACTTTGAGCAATCACCGAAACTTCCGAGGTGGTCCGCGGATAAGCGACATGGTTCAATCCCAGGGAACGCCAACAAAACGCCAACACTAAAAAGATACCGGTAGAAGCAATGAGCTTAAGATAAATAGCCGGACGGAGCCTCGCTGACAAAGTACTGAAGCATGTCTCATAAGCCAGCTATACCTATGTGTGCGTGCTGCTCACAAGGAAAAAACTAGTTGACGTGTGCGTGCGGCTCGTAAGTAACACAAGCAGCCGGTTTTTTAAAAATGATTTCAGATCTGGCGAGACTCCGTCCGGCAATTTATTTTAAGGTCCTTGGGTAGAAGATACAGTAGATAATATAATGAATAGTTATTTTTTCACAACCCATCTCTCGGTGTCGCGTGATACATTACGCGGTATTGAGAGCGAATCCATTCCGCCCTCTGTCGCATTATACTGAACCCTTCCCTAATAAAGCCGAGCTCTGTATTCAGGCGTCTTCTACGATGTTATAAAATTGTGATAGTGAAGTGTCTGCTACAGAGTGAAATTGGAGACGTTATCGCTAGCCAGCGAATAATCTGTACACTGACTTTGTCACTTTTCGCCTCTCATCTCTTAGGTTAAGTTATTTATGTTTTGTATTTTTTGTCAATGGATCCACTGAAAATCAGCGTCGTCGGCACCCTGTGCCCCGACACATGCTGAGTGGCCTCCTTTTTGGACACACCTCAATATTGTACACGCCTCCATGGACCTAATACCTTACCATTTCAAGATTGTTGTAATTGATCCAAATAAACATTTCTTCCTTTTCTTTCTTTAATCAGAAAGCATTCAGACTCGGTAATGGATAGCCATTTTGAGGGAACACGAATCAATAGAAGCTTTTTTCCCAAATGTCTGGATTAAAATAAATAAAAAATATTTTATTCGGACCAAATTAACGGGTGATAGGCGGGTGATCACATTGTTTGCAATTCATTATTTACTTTAGAACATTGCGTAATTAAGTAGGTGTTATTGCCGCATTTGACTGATGATTCCATTTTAATTCTTAATTAAGTGATATCAAAACCGATCACGTCTCCGATTTCACCCTGTATCACCCAGATGAATTAACTAAAAAATAATATGAAAACGTGCACACTACAAACGTCTAAAACCTGAATGTAAATGATCATGGGCCGCTACAGCGAATGAAAAGAAAATATCGCGCTATTACTCACGTGCATTTTCAATGGAACATCATGAGTATGTACTTGTAAATACTCGGTACTTAATTTAATAACAAATTTCAAGTGGAATGAATCATTAAAATTTATTACAGTTTCGATCTGTACAAGAACCAAAGTGACCGAAACATATATTATAGTTTTAAATCTTATATGTCAATGGGCAGAGCATATTTCTTGTAGGATTGAGGGCCGATTTCCCAACTGCATAAGAGAGAACTGATGGTCTGATGAAGGTCAGGTCTCTGGATGCGTGTGGTGCCGAACGACTCACCATGGCGTTATTTGGGGAAGGCCTATGATAATATTATTACAACTATACTTGAAAGATACTACGTCAATCAATAGAGGTATTTTTGTATACAAAATTCAATCAATTGCAATTGGGATGGGATGTTGAATAATGTTGAATGTTACAACATAATATAGTCACATGGATTGCAAAATACTAAATTATCATAACACAAAAGAAATAAACAAAAAATGTGTAAAAAATATAAAGTTATGAGACCACAAAGTTAAAAAAAAAACGATATTTTTTTTATCGTCTTTAAGAAAAATTAAAGTCAATTTCGGAATGCTTAAATAACACTGAAAAAAGAAATGTATGACAACTATGTGCTTAAACGCACTTCTTCGTGCTCAAAATGGCAAAATGCTATTTTTTTCATACAGACTTAGTACAGCGATGCAACGGATGACGTCATAATCTCCTACCGTTTTGTATAGAGCGTTTTCAATGCTCAGTCCGATCTGCTACTTTTGATTACAATTTGTGGCTGTTATACTTATACCAATGTATTAGGTGTCATATAGATATTTGTTCCTCAGAAATAGTAGAATCGATTTAGGACAGAAAAAAAATCGAGTCAACAGGCTAATTGGTTATCTGGTAAAGAAGACGTACTCGGTCGGGTTGATTCATGGTAATAAAAAGACAGGAAGGTGCTAGATTAGCATGAGTGCTAGCAGCAAGCTTCTGACGTGGCCGAAAATTATTGTTTTAATAGGAAAATTCAGTTAAAGTAGCACATTTTGTTAAATGTACTTAATACCGGGATCCCAGTATTGCACCCTTAATACCGGTATTGAAAAATGGCCCTAAAAAATCCGGGATCCCGGGATCCCGGTATTGGAAGCCCTAATGTATACCTGTTACATACCAAGTATTTATACCTGTTACATAAGTATTTATACCTGTTACCAAGTACTTAAATTGGCTATTTCCCTACGTACCATTCACTTGTGTGCGACCATGCGTCGTCGACGTCAGTCCACTGTTACTGTCTCTCTCGCACTCTAGCGTTAAGTATGTTTGTCTCTTTCTAGCCCATGCACTAATAAAATGCTAATTCGTAGTAATTTCGAGATTCCGATATTGGAGATGGCGGAAGTGATTGGTTTTATACTCGTATGCGCAGTTTATCATCTAGAGTGAAGGTATAGGTAGTGTAGTAGAGTACATTTTTTTCATTTTTAGGGTTCCGTACCAAAATGGTAAAAAAGGAACCCTTATGGTGCGACTCTGTCTATCTGTCTGTCTGTCTGTCCGTCTGTCACAGCAAGATATCTCAGGATCTACTGATGCTATCGACTTGAAATTTGGAATAGTGTTAAAAACCGCTAATTCGAGCCTATGGGACAGAAAAAAATCCTATACCTTTTTAACTTTTTTTTTAAAGGGGACCGAAATGGGATGTCGAAAATCAAAAGTTGAGCTAATATATCGAGTGGTATATCAAATGAAAGGACTTAATATGAAGATTTCAAAACCGTTTTTATTTATTTTCCTATACGTGTAGATTTTGATTTAAGACCAAAAACGTTAAAAAAAAGTACCATTCCCCCCCTATTATCTCCGAAGTTACTGAACAAAAAAATCTGTAATAATTACAGATTATTAACAATATCCTAAATATTACAGGAAAAATAAAACGGTTTTCCTAACTTGCAGCGTTTTTTAGAAATTCGCAAAAATCGTAAGACAACCTGATTTGCTCCTACTAAACTAACCGCGGCATATGTCGATGTATGGGGACAATAGTTTTACAAGAGCAAAGTTAAGTTTGTCCCACCATACAATTTTTCTTCAATTATTCACGTATCTACTGACGATTTTGTAGGGAACCCTCGGTGCGCGAGTCCGACTCGCACTTGACCGGTTTTATTCTTTATATATAGGCAAAACACTGGAGTAAAGTTCCTCTTGTAGGTATGTGTGAGTGAAGTGTTCAGATAGACATTCCATTTTTGACCGTATAATGTTATTCTCGTTGCGATTAATAAGTTCCAGGTTTTATTATACATTACACAACTAGGGTGGTAATACAAAGAAAGCCCGAGATCGCAGATGTTTGCGGCCCGAGCTGCAAGCGAGGAACATAAATATGCGATCGAGTGCTTTCTTTATTACGTCCCGTGTTGTGTACATCATTTTATGTCTAAACTTGGCCAGTTTACCATAGACACATACTGTCAGTCATATGTCATATTTGCCTTGTTTGCGCGCTATGTTTAAATTTGTGTTTTATATTTTAAAACCTAGTCGTAGAAAAAGTATTGTATGCAACGTTGTATAATTCAGTCAAAAAACGCTCATGGCATCTGTATTTGCGATACTCGCCGCCGCGGCGGCTCGTATCGCAACTCACACCATTCGCATTTTTTGAGCCTACTTATACAACTGTTGCATAAAATACTGCTTGCTATAATTTATTTGCATGTTTTTGCGAGCTGTACGCAACTACACGCAAAAGGGCTTTATTTAAGTTTTTTACCTAGTCAATAATTCCAGGAATTTACAAGAAGTAAATGTTACCTCAACGTTTCGGCCGCGGCTGCCAGTCCCGCGGCCTCTTAAATCGGCTTTACACAGTAATAATTAATTAAGGGCTCGTCTTAAAACCTGTAGCCACAAATAAAAGGGCTTTCTGCGACCGACATGTCACGTAGCCCAGTCAAAGAAGACTTCATTTATATTATTTAAAATTCAATGAAATTCGGGCTGGAAGCTTATTGTTTTCATTATTCCTCTATCCGATATGTTATTCATTAATTTATTGTATTTTTAGGTGTTACAACAATCTTACATTTTGTATGTGTATTCATAGCTCAGGTATGAAACCCTGCAAGACACAGCAACATGTAATTTATACATTCTCAATTACTTGATTAAACACATTACAAAGTTTACTCTAACTACCTTTTATTTATTTATTTAAACTTTATTGCACAATAATAAAAAAGTACAATCGGCGGACTTAATGCCTTAAGGCATTCTCTATCAGTCAACCATCGGGTAAAACAGAGACCTTAGTTGATGCAGGATTGTTTAAAGCCGAAAGGACATTTGAGTCACAAATCAATATTCAAGTAGGTATAACATACATATATATATTTCAATAATAGATATACACATGTACTTGTAACAATAAACATACATATATAATAAAACAAAAGTACCCATGCAAAGCATCATGGCAAATAATCAACTTTGACTTATATCACGGAAATGCTTGGGCAACTTGCGCTTTTGAATAGTTTTACACTATTTCTAACACCATTTCGTAGAACAGTTTTTCGAGAAACTTTTTCTAAATAAGTTTTAAAAGAGTAATTTAAAAAGTCGGTGCCAGTCTCGAACCGTTATTCCAAATATTAAGGCTCGGTTAAAAACTCCGAAAGACTCGGTTAAATATACATATGTCATCTGGAAACCAAATATGGCTATGTTTATTAATACAAGCATCGATAACCTAATACAAAATAAAACCCTTAAAGAACATTAAAATAGAAGCATAGTTAAAATTATATGTACTAAAAACTAAATAATAATTAAATAAGCTAAAACTAAAATAGATCTAAAAATGCCGAAGATGCTGGCAGCATTTCCTCGCTGGATTGTAAGGCTGATGTGTTGAGCGAGGAAGCTGCCAGCTCTTCGGTCCCTCGTCGTTTCCCTGAGTCTCTTCGATAACTCCTTGAAGAGACTCAGGGCGCCAGGGCCCCACGGACCAAGGGTCTCGACGCCAAAAGGAACGAAATCGTATTCTGCGCCGAGACCACTGTACTTTCTGACCTTGGCGTTTTCTGCCTAAAATATACATTTTATTAGTGGATCTGGTATATGCAAAGCTCGCAAATGAGCCAACCTCCATTGCTCCCCCATTTAAAAAAAATACGAAAACTGAATCGGCAAAAAAAAAGATATATTATTTATCGAAGTTACTCGAAAAATTTCATGAGAATCAGTTGAGAAATGTAATCTGCAGAGGAGAGTACTTAGCCGGACGTCCGCAGGACACACGTCCGTACAATAGCATGTTTGGCCAAGTGGAACGGAGACTTCGCTCGCTCGGTCAATAATTACATCAATTTTACTCAAAAAACTGACGGACTCGGAACTAGAGATGTGCCGCTCCCGGAAATATTCCCCTCTTGTATGGGGAATATTCCCTCGGTGGGAATATTCCCCATACAAACGGGGAATATTCCCGGGAATGGCACATCTCTACTCGGAACATGTCGAGTGGAGTCTCGTCTTTTTTACAACGTGAGTGATCCGTTTTTAATTCAGTTTACAAATTCATGGATTATTAATAGTATTTTAACACAGCACACTTATATTTTAACACCATTTTTATAGCAATTAAGACCACGTACCTCTTTGACTGGACTTCGAAAAGCAAACAAATCCTTGCAGCATTAATTAAAGCATTACAGCGGCCATTTTGGATAATTAATGAAGCCGACGGACTTGTGACATTATTTGTAGGGGGGTTTATAACATTTTTACAAGCTTTTTAACCCATTCCAAAAAATAGCTTCTCTGTTCCTCGGATTCTTTTTTAGGGTTCCGTACCAAAATGGTAAAAAAGGAACCCTCCTCTGTGCGTCTGTCTGTCCGTCTCGCGTCTGCCACAGTCAGATATCTCAGGAACTACTGCTGCTATCCATTTAAAATTTGGAATAGTTTTGAAAGTCACTAACCCGAGCGTACTAAATATAAAAAAAAACTTATACGTTTTAACTTTTTTTGAAAAGCGACGGAAATGGGAGGTCGAAAATGTTAAGTTGTGCTATTGTATCAAGTGGGATATCAAACGAAAGGGCTTAATTTGTAGATTCGAAAACCATTTTTATATTTTTTCTTAATTATGAACTTTTTGATTTAGGACGAAAAAAGTTCAAAAAAAATACCATTCCCTCCCTATTATCTCCGAAGTTACTGAACAGAAAAATCTGTAATAATTACCAATTATTAATATCATCCTAAATATTACAGGAAAAATATAACGGTTTTTCTAACTTGCACCGTCGTTTTTTAGAAATTTGGGTCATTCTCAAAAAAATGATGTCCGTAGTTAGGGCTCTATAAAACAACCTCTTAATCTTGTCCCTTTGTGTAACGAAACTTACCATACAATTTATATGGTTAACTTTCGTTACACAAAGAAACAAGATTAAGAGGTTGTTTTATAAAGCCCTAACTACGGTCATTATTTTTTGAGAATGACCCATTTGCAAAAATCAAGGCTTCAATGTAGATTTGGATTCAAAAACGTTCGCTTGTCGCTCGGATGACGGGATATTGATGGTTTTCCTTCACAAAAGTTTTCGCTGGAGATTGATCGAGCGGAGACTCCATTAACGTCAGATCATACGATTAAGAACTGGTTATAGGCTATTTGGGTTCCGTGGGCTAATTTCCAAGTTTTTTTTAATGTTATGAGGGGCAAACGAGCAGATGAGCTGCCTGATGGAAAGCAGTCCACGTCGCCCATGGATATCTGCAACACCAGAGGTGTTACCTATACGTTGCCGATCTTTAAGAGCCATGTTTACTCATTTCTAGAAGTACACCATGTTATAACGCGCTAGGAACACCTCAGGTGGGATTTCATTCCACATCCTGCCGGTTTTTGGCAAAAAATAGCGTGATGCCTGCTTGTTCTTGGGATGCCAAGCATCTACAAAGTGTGGATGAACCTTATTCCTGAGGTGGGTAGTATGGTGATAGAAGTGTGACGGAGGCATGAGCCCGAAAAGTCCCTCAGAACACGAATTGATGATTCAGTACTTTGATAGGGAGGCTCCGTCCGGCTATTTATTTTAAGGTCCTTGATGCAGACAATTGAATACCAAATATGCTCCGTTTCATTATAATGTTATCGCTAGTGACTGGTACAGTCGAATTCATCATTATCTGAGCAAAGATTGGACCAAAAACATCTGAACAAGGCCCTATTGTCAGAAGCATTTTTGCCGCAAAAAAGCTGGGTGTGCTAAACCGGGCAAAACAGTACTTCACCCCGCGGCAGCGCTTTGTGCTTTATAAGGTGCAAGTCAGGCCTCATATGGAGTACTGTTCACATCTCTGGGCTGGAGCACCAGCTTATCAGCTTGACCCCCTCGACGCCATGCAGAGACGCGCCGTCCGCATTGTCAACGATCCCATACTTACTGACGGTTTAGACACGCTTAGCCTCCGGAGAGACTTTGCATCTCTCTGCGTCTTCTACCGTTTGTATAATGGGGAATGTTCCAAGGAACTGTTTGGGTTGGTGCCTACCGCATCATTCTACCATCGCACTACTCGTCATCGGCAGGCGGTTCATCCCCATTTCCTTCAATCATTACAATCAACAACGCGCCGGTTCTCTAGAACCTTTCTAGAGCGTAAAATAAGGATCTGGAATGAACTTCCTGCTAAGATTTTCCCACTGCGCTACAATATGGGATTTTTTAAAAAGGGTGTCATCAAATTTCTTCGAGACCGGCAACGCATTGGCAATGCATCTATGTTGCAAATGTCTATAGGCGGCGGTGACCGCTTTCCATCAGGTGGGCCGTCTGCCTGTTTGCCAGTCTATAGCAATAAAAAAAAAAGCATAAGAACTCGATCAGATACTTTTGATCCTTTTTTTTGGATGGTCTGTGTCCCGTTTGGTCAAAATTGGCCACTATGGGAAAACTAGGGTTGTGCCCCTCTCCTTCGGAGAGGGGCACAAGTAGACTTTACTATACAACGTGCCCTGGGCCCTGAAGGGGACACCTGGGACTGTGGGGGTTGCGAGTGACCTGCCAACCTTAATTAGGCCGGCTAAATGGAATACTTTTGATCCGTTCTTTGCTCAGATTATGATGAACTCGACTGTACCGTAGAGGCAGTATAACCGGTAATATGATAATCATATCTCGGTACCGGATAACGCTTTACCCGGACGTAATTATGACCGGTATGAGTTTACCTAGTTAAGAACAGGCTTATTATACTTTATTCATCACTGTTCGTTATTCATTTGGTAAGGTCAGTGCGTCAGCGAGGCAAAATACTAGTAAATAAGAGACCATTTAGAACTGCATTACTAGCTAAGAGTGTATTCGGTGTTGCACTAAGAATCTTTTATACTGTGCAAGAATACTTTATTATTATTATTTATTTATTGACACACCAACAAAACACAGACTAATACAAACAAATAATGAATAAATTGAGGGATCGTGCCCAGCCTGTGCCTCAATTACAGGAGAGCAACAGCATTCACAATAAATGGCAGTTTCTAAAATTTTAAATACTACACTTACCTAACAATAAAATTATGATTTTTATGCATTAAAATCCTATACTTAAGAGATAGCATAGAGTAACTTAGTAAATACAGATAGCAGAATAAATAATACACCTTGTATAGGTAGTTTCACGAGAGTTGAATGGTTACACACACAGCTACATGAAGTACTCATTGCAAAAAAGTGAATGAATGAAATAAATGAGTGCGTAAATAAACACAAGGCTACAGTTTAAGCAAACTTTTAGGTCTATCGTGCAATTCACTGTTGAACTTGATATCGGTACGAAAAAAGAACAATAATTTCAAAATCCCGCTGTCATTACATGACAGTGTTGTTGTGTGCGTGGCCTGAACTCTCGTGAACCTACCTATAATTAACGTAGTAATAAAGTTGTAATATATAAATTTATATGTTTGAAATGAACAGCTTGTATTGTATGTCATGGACTAAATTTGTATGCCGCAAGATATCACATAGTGACACTAAATATTTGTAACGTCTTTACTACCTATGTTGGACAAATAACTATTTTGACTTTGACTTTGAAGGTTGTCCGTACACCGGAGAGGAGAGGATCGGAGCCGGCCCAAAATTAATAAAGAAACAAAGAAAGAAAATACATTTATTCATGTCAGCTAGGGCTTGCAATTCGAATATTCGAATATTCGAATTATCCGAATATTCGGCTAATTTTGCTATTCGAATAATACCTGGTAAGGTATTCGAATATTCGAATAATTTTACTAGTTATTTAAATTAAATGGAATTTAAATTAAAATGCTAACAAAGGACATAATAAAAAAGTATAAAGTAATCAGTTACATTTTTTCAAACTAAATATACCAAAAATAGCGCAGCGTAACTTTTTACGCTATAAAAAACAATGATTAAATAAAAAAATAGAATATCCTCTCTAGGCTGAACTGCAGCCTGTGGCATGGTCTTCTTTATACTGGCGTCATTAACTTTCTTAATCGCAAGGACAATTTTTTGGGAGAACTATGCGCCAGCTCTGTGCATGGACCAATTAATTAAAATTTCTTAAACTTATCCTCGTAAGGCCCATGAGGGGGTGATGAGCAGGGGAGCATTTATGAAATTAGAGTTCTATTCTCATCTCAATAACCTCGAAAATGACTTCAGCAAAATATCCTAAATAGGGATGTAACGATACACAGTTTTGCCGATACGATACCGATACCGATATATAGTAGTTAATATCGGCGATACCGATACCGATACCGATATCTTAGCTAAATAATGAAGTATGAATTTCAGATATTTTTATGTCCTTATTATAACTAATGGCAATGACTACTGGTTATATTTACCAGAGAGTCAACCTTGAAAGTGTAAAGTAAAAATAATAAATTGTCAACTCAAAATTCTTTTTTTTTTATTAAGAACCAAAGATTTAATTACCATAGTAATTATCATTGCACAAGGTAATAGAATAGACCAATACATAAATTAAGTCAGAAATTGAAATTACTTTTTGCAGATCTTTTTTCATACAGCAAATTCTTCAAATATCGGTTGTATAATATCGGCGATACCGATATATCGGCGATACCGATATATCGGCCGATATATCGGTATCGGTATCGTTACATCCCTAATCCTAAATTTAGGAAACGGGCTTTACGAGGAACCTACCAATTTAGTTAAACTACAAAAAAGCAGCGATGGGACAGTTTTATGATTTGGGACTGGTTATCCGCTGAACCGGCCTGTTAAGAGGTTGCCTGAATGCGGAATGTAGCCAACTAACTACCCATCAGAGCTCGTGGACACCTTGCACCAGCATGTGCACCAGGGCTCTACGGAGCTTCCATGTGGCCGGCGCTTCTATTGCATAAAAGGCCGTGTTGCCCCAACTGATTAACGTCCATGCCACAGAGCATGTGTGGGGTACATGCAAATATTTGACTCCAACTCGTAGACAGATTGCTATTCTCAGGTAACTCGGGTCCAGGTGGTTTTAGTGGGTATGTCTTCTCCTTCTGAGGGAGTGAGTCCCACATAACTCCCCCAAAGGATTTTTTTTATGAAATAAGCAGTCACCGTCGCCCATAGACACCTGCAACACCAGAAGAGTCACAAGTCCGTTGCCGGCCTTTCAGGTGTGAGTACGCTCTTTTCTTGAGGGTTTGAAGGTCGAATCGATCCGGAAACACTGCAGGCGAAAATTTATTCCACAGTTCAGTTGTGTGAGGCAGGAAGTTTCTAGCAAAACGCACAGTTGTAGACTGCCAACCATCTAAGTGGTGAGGATGGAAATATTGTCGCGTAGGACGATGGCGGAAATATGCGGCAGGGATCAATCCGAACAATTCCTCGGAGCACTCCCCGTTATACAGACGATAGAAGATGCAGAGCGAGGCTACATCTCTACGCAGTGCCAAGGAGTCGAGCCGATCTGAAATATCTTGGCAGCTGACGATACGAGTCGCTCTCCGTTGAATGCGGTCTAGAGGGAGAAGCTGGTACTGGGGAGCCTCAGCCTACAGGTGAGAACAGTATTCCATATGTGGACGGACCTGCGCCTAATATTGGCGCAGCCAGTGTAGGAAGCATCATCCGTGCTATCATCTGCATAACAGTGAATGCCACAGATTTGCAGCATGTCGTTGATATGCAGAAGGAACAACGTAGGTGATAGCACACCGCCTTGCGGGACAACACCATTCACAGACATGGATTCAGAGCACTCACCGTCAACTACGACCTTTATGCATCAGTCTACTAGAAAGCTACTGACCCATTCGCATAATTTCTCGGAAAGCCCATAAGATGGAAGCTTCGAAAGAAGTGCTTTATGCCGAACCCGATCAAAAGCCGTCGCCATGTCCAAACTAACGGCCAATGCTTCACCCTTAGTCTCGATCGCTTGTGCCCAACGATGTGTTAGGTAGACCAGAAGATCACCACCTGAGCGGCCTTTACGGGAACCGTATTGGTGGTCACTAAGCAGCTGGTGGTCCTCTAGGTACCGAAGGAGCTGGCAGTTGATAATGGACTCCATTATCTTCGAGAACATATTGGATGGCTGTCGGCCTGTAGTTGGTTGGGTTTGAGCGGTCGCCTTTTTTAGGGATCGGGTGCACCAAAGCTGACTTCTTCATTCCTTCCTTGCTTTGCAAATATTGCAAACAAACCAATTCCCTCTTCTACCTAGTCGGTTTATAGGTTTTGAGTAAGACTAATTGAGTTTGATTAGTCTTAAGGTAATCGCAGCGTCAAAAATATCTCTTCTAACATGTTTTTTACAAAAAATACTAAGAAAAATGATTTTTTAATAGTTTTTGGTAGTATTCGAATAATATTCGAATTATTCGAATATCTACAAAATCATATTCGAATATTCGAATATTTGAAAAAGTCGAATATTTGCAAGCCCTAATGTCAGCACAAGATAAAAACAAAAAAGTATTACAAATTAAACTAAAGATACGCTGCCACAAAATAGTCCCACCCCAGCAAAATGCTGACCTTGGAGCCAGCGCTGGTCTTCCGGTGGCACCAGGTAGGGGCGACGTCATGCCAAGAAACTCGCATGACCGGTCCAGGACAGACAGTCAGGGTAATTACTATAATTTATTCTGTAGTAATACGTTAAAAAAAATTGACTGGTCGGCTAGGCTAGTAGTTTATACAACTGATACTTACTGAGAGGCCCTGTTAATACGAGTTCGGCTCGTTTCAAAAAATTAAAATAAAAATAAATAAAATAATTTATTTCTGTAAGTAGGCCCTCAAGGGCTCTTTTACATGTCTCATCTCTAATTCTTTTCTTTTGGCGCTTCGGGTAATTGACCTTCTGGTAAGAAGAAGTGCCGGAAGAAACTCACCAGTTTCTCTTTTCGACCAACGAGTATTACAACAATATGTCGTTAATATAAGATTTCATTAATACATTACATTAAACTTAAAACTACATTTATAGAGATGTAAAGGGTCTCTCTATGCGTCCAACAAGACAAATAAAATTATAGAAAATAAATTGATAGTAAAATTAATGGAGATGTAAAGAGTCTCCGTTGTCAAAATATTATGTTTTGGAGGTGTAAAGGATCTCCAAACGTCAAAATACAAACTGAGATATTTTTCATAATAAGATCACACGAGTGTTTTAAGGCTTAATTATGTACAAATATTATGTTATCAGCTTTCTATGATATTTTTTTGCGAGAAGGCAAACAGAGGCAGAATTAGCAATCAAGTTGCAGAACATTCTCAAAACGTGGAAACATTCTCGGGAATGTTCTGCGAACATTCTTGCAACATGTAACTTATTGATTAGAAAAGAAAATGTTCTTACAATAAAGTTTAAATGTGCATAATAAATACTCCATATTGTTTATGTACATGTTGTGGTGTGATAAAGTTAATTATTTTGCTGATAAGTGATAAGTTACCAATAAGTTGCTTAAATTCTCATTAAATTTCCGAGAACATTTCACAGCGAAAGTTGCAAACAGATATAAATTCAGCACCAGTATTGTGATTGACAAATTCGACCCATACTGGTAAGACTCGTGTAGATGAGTGGAAACCGTAGTTGACTATGTTTCACAGGACGCGAGTTCAAACCTCACAACGCAATTATTTTTTGTTTTTTTTTTAAGATTTTTGTATTAATTTTTTTTTAATAATTCCGCTATCGTTTTGCTTTCTATATTTCAGAAAAATATTTTTCATATTTAAAAGAGAATATTGCAGACAGATATATTTCCAGCACCAGTATATTTCGTACTAAGATAAATTGTAATCACGATGACGTATTGTAATGTAAGATACTGGACTTTGTGAGAAAAATACGTGGTGAAGATAGTTTGAGAAATATCAGTTTGCCCAGTTTTAATTACTCTGACGATGAAAAAGAGTAGATATGTGACTGGTTATGTAGGTATATTTGTAATATCTTTATAATAAAATGCTTAAACTATCATTTTGTATTTTTATTTCTGCTATTCTTATTTTTTTAGGTGCCATTTGCACCAGTTAAAATAAAACAAACAAATTTTATCTGACCTCTTCTGCCATAGTAATTCTTCTTATACAAAGGTCAACTTACGCTGGTTTATGTATTTTCGTGTTCATTATTAGTTAGTTTAATTAAGAGTCACCTATTTTGATGCTACCCACAGCCCAAAAAAAAATGTAGTCCTGAATGAGAAAAGGGACGGACTGAAAACCAGCGCTGCGCAGTCGCAAGGCTGTCGCAGCACACGCTGAGTCCGTTCCTTTTGTCACACGGAATTAGCATTACTTAGTTATTTTATTAGATATTTTGTGCCACACATGGCCATAAAGTGGCTTTTACCGCACGCTACGAAAGGGCCGCTTTCTGGCCCAGTGTAGACATAGAATGGTGTGCACAGCACGGGAGGTAGTGAATGAAGCCCTCGATCGCATGTTTGCGTCCCTCGCTTGCAGCTCGGGCCGAAAACATCTGCGATCTCGGCCTTTCTTTGTTTTGCCACCCTGGTTGTGTAATGTACTATTATTGTAAAATTGTATTTGTTTCTCTTTGTTTATTTGTACTGTGTAAGTTCTGTAACGTTCTGTGTTCAGTGTGACAATAAATGTTTCTTATTCTTATTCTTATTATAGCATTTTTTTATTTTTTATTGTATTTTACATAAATTTACTGTATTTTGTATACATAATTATTGTCAAAATAAATAAATAAATAAAGAAGCACACGTCAGGAGAGAACAATCTCGAGAACATTCTCAGAAGTTACCGAGAAATTCTCACGTTGAAAGTTTCGCAACTTTGGAAACTTCTCGTCGGTGCATTGCTAGGCAGAATACAAACAGGCTTTAAAACAATTCTATCTTCGTTTTATACCCACAGCGTTCACTGAGCCGTCGATATTTTTGAGCTCCCATTTTGAACCGCTCAAACGCGCGGATATATCGTTCTCGTAAATAAAGGAGAGCGGGGAACAGCGCCGCCCATACAAATGGACTACACAAGTGCCTTTTTACCCGACTGCAGCGAAGCCCAAAGGAGGGTTATGTGTTTGACCTGTATGTATGTGTGTATATATGTATTTATGTATGTATTCCTATGTCCGCTCGTAACTACTCAACGGCACAACCGATTTTGATAAATGATACATCATTAGATTCGTCTTGATGGCGCGAGTGTCACTGGATGACTGGAGTTCGTGAAAATAAACAATATTACACAATATAAAAAATGATGTGGGCCAAAATTATTTTTCACGTCCGTTGCCAAATTTAAACGCACAGTTTCTAATTCGTTAGGATAATTTCCAAAAAAATAACATATTGTTATACCTAATTCAGACTTGCACATGCTCATTTGAATGATATTTTTTATTTAAATATGTGGACTAGTAAAAAACTGAAGGAGTTTTTTGGTAACGCAGTGGACACTATATTGGAGGCAACACAGGAACTGGTAACGGAGTGGTAATTTGAGTTTGAGTAAACTTTTTTGTAAAAAAAAACCCAGAATATTGAGAAAGGTTATAATGAACATTGAGGCCTAGTTAAGAAATAACATAAAATTGCTAGAAAAATATTTAAAGACATCTACAACTTTGTATAATTGCCTATAAAGTTTCATCTCACTTATAGCCACTAAAAAGAATTTTGGCCCATGTATCAAAGAAAATAAATGTTCTTCAATATCACCTCAAAAAATCAGTATAGATTTGGGACTAAAGTGAGAAAAACCTACCGAGCTAATGCAATATTTTAACAACAACTTAATTAAATTCTTATTACTAAAACAGAAAACCTCAACCAAATGTTTGACTTTTGTATTAATAAATTTCTGTAAAAAAAAAACATTTTTTGAGACCAGATTTTATTGCCGTCTGTTATAAGACACACTACTTTTACATTTATGCGAATTAAATTTTAACACATGGGAAAGCATTTTAACTACTAATTTTACTAAACACAAAAACATGAATCTAAAATAAAATTTACGTGATAAAATAAGGAAATATAAAAAATAAAATAATAAATCTGTGTATAAACATCCAATAATAACTTTTGGTTCCAATAGTGATTTTTATACACCGTGGGCCCGTACATTAACGTACAGACACACTTAAGTACAACTTAACAACAGTGTTCATTAAATAAACGCGCGGCAGCCCTGAAAGTTAGGTACCGACTAGCTTAATGCGGTGTTGTATGCAGCTCGGTACCGACACACCCGCGCCTCACCCCGCAGCCCCCGCACGATTGCTCCATCAAAACCGCAAACCTATTTGTGGAGTTTCAAGAGCACATTGCTCCAATCTTGGCGCACATTTGGCACATTGCTAGCACTAACTCCTAAGGTATACCACAGCTTCATTTGTTGATGTACACTAGGGTGTCCCGTATTTTGGGATTTTCTTAATATCGTAATGCAATTGCACTGAAAAGTTGCGTAATTTTATCCATAATTAGGAAAAAATAAAGAAAAAAAATTAGCTATAGGTATACTTTTAGGGCGCTACCCGCAGTTGAATAAAAAAAAAATAGTAATTTTTTAAAAAATAAATAAATATTTTATGATCTCGAAAACTGTTTTATTAGTTAAACGAGATCTTTTTATTACATTCATGCTTAATTATTATTATTATTTACTCTTGGATTACTTTTAACCGCTACTCACTTCAGAACTAAAAACACGTTTTCTTGAAAAGTGCCCTATTAAATATTTTGCGTAGCAAAATCGCTCTTATTAATCATTATAGAGCAGTGAAAGATCAACCAAATACGATGACGTGTATAAACCATATACATTAAAACAAAAATATAGACAAAATTTGGGCGAAAGGAGCCCAAAAACCGCAAAATACCGACTTTTCAGTGTCTCTAAAAATGTAGAAATATCGTGTGTTTTCCAACAAAATTCTACTTTTCCTTTGTGTTTTCATTACTTTATTCGGATAGATTACAAACAAAAAAATATTTAATACTAGTTTATGTAATAAATGAAACTTGGCTTAATTCACGTTCTAATTTCTTGGAACATTAAACGCCGGGAAACTAATATATCGTTTTTGTAAGAAAAACCTGCAAACAAACCTATGATTTATTTTTAATGCAAGTGTATTTATATGTTGACACAATAAATTAATAATATAATTAACATTTCATGTTTTTTTTTGAGTACTGAAAATGACCCCTATTTTCATTATTTACCTGATGGTAGCGCCCTAAAAGTATACAGCTAGATTTTTTTCTTTATTTTTCCCTAATTATGCATAACATTACACAACTTTTTAGTGCTATTGCATAACGATATTCAAAAAAACCCGAATGACGGGACACCCTAATGTACACCCGCCATCCTGACACTCACGCTCCGTCGGCCGACTGTATTATCTTTAGACTGTGACGTCATCCCGGTGAGACAGAGACGGGGGTTCAGAACTTCAAATCCCGCCTTGGCTACAAGTGGGTTATGTTTGATTTTTTCTATGTATTTAATCTTTGCATCTATAATCGTAATAAAAAAATGTTTTCCACATTAAAAATTCTAAATACAACGAGTTTTTTGTTTTCACCAGTCTGTAAAATTAATTTTTAATTTTTCCATCGGATATCTGACCTAGATTTAACCACCACTCTTTGACCCTTGACCACCTCTCCTTCAAATTCCCAACGAAAATGTTTTGTATGACAGCCGTAGTTGAACAAGTGCTCAAACTGCAGTAAAACAAAGATGGCGACGGTTTGTGGATTTATCTACTTCGCTTTAAACGGTGGCGGCCCTGACGCCCTCTCATATCTTAAAAAGCCTTAAAAAATTGTTTTTTTTTTTCAATCGAGATTATGACGAAAGTAAATGTAACACAGGTCCACAGAAAGTGATCTTTGTTGCAGCCTTATAATTTTTAAGTTTGTGGACGATCCAGGTTCGTAGACGAAGGCTGCCAACGGTGCCCTATAACGAAGCCTTCGCTGTTGTTCGTCTGTCCATCTGTCCGCCTGCCTGAGGGCTATATCTGTTGAACCATAAAGTTATTTATTTATTTTGCCGCTATCTAAATATATAAAAGAAGAAACTGACTGACTGACTGACATATCAACGCACAGCCCAAACCGCTGGTCCTAGGAATTCCAAATTTACCACGTAGGTTCCTTATAAGGTCTAGGGGAGCACTAAGAAAGGATTTTTCAAAATTCACCCCCTAAGGGGTTCAAATAGGGGTTCAAAGTTTGTATGGAGAGTCTGCGATTTTAGAAGTAAGACCTTTGATACTTCATGTTTAGATTCTTTATTAGATTACAAGAAAAACGATTTCACCGTTTTTCGAAATTCATCCCCTAAAGGGTTTAAATGGGGGTTGAAAGTTTGTTTATCAACGCACAGCCCAAACCGCTGGTCCTAGGAATTCCAAATTCAGCACGTAGGTTCCTTATAAGGTCTAGGGGTGCACTAAGAAAGGATTTTTCAAAATTCATCCCCTAAAGGGTTGAAATGGGGGTTGAAAGTTTATTTATCAACACACAGCCCAAACCCCTGGTCCTAGGAATTCCAAATTTAGCATGTAGGTTCCTTATAAGGTCTAGGGGTGCACTAAGAAAGGATTTTTCAAAATTCATCTAATAAGGGGTCCAAATAGGGGTTCAAAGTTTGTATGGAGAGTCTACGATTTTAGAAGTAAGAGGTTTGAAACTTTATATTTAGACTCTTTATTAGATTACAAGAAAAGTTATTTCACCATTTTTTGAAATTCATCCCCTAAGGGGTTCAAATGGGGGTTGAAAGTTTGTTTATCAACGCACAGCCCAAACCGCTGGTCCTAGGAATTTCAAATTTAGCACGTAGGTTCCTTATAAGGTCTAGAGGTACACTAAGAAAGGATTTTTCAAAATTCATCCCCTAAGGGGTTTAAATGGGGGTTGAAAGTGTGTATATCAACGTACCGCCCAAACCGCTGGTCATAGGAATTCCAAGTTTAGCACGTAGGTTCCTTATAAGGTCTAGGGGTGCACTAAGAAAGGATTTTTCAAAATTCATCCCCTAAGGGGTTTAAATGGGGGTTGAAAGTTTGTTTATCAACACACAGCCCAAACCACTGGTCCTAAGAATTCCAAATTTAGCATGTAGGTTTCTTATAAGGTCTAGGGGTGCACTAAGAAAGGATTTTTCAAACTTCATCTCCTAAAGGGTCCAAATAGGGGTTCAAAGTTTGTATGGAGAGTCTACGATTTTAGAAGTAAGAGGTTTGAAACTTTATGTTTAGACTCTTTATTAGATTACAAGAAAAATTATTTCACCGTTTTTCGAAATTCATCCTCTGAGGGGTTTAAATGGGGGTTGAAAGTTTGTATATCAACGCACCGCCCAAACCGCTGGTCCTAGGAATTCCAAATTTAGCACGTAGGTTCCTTATAAAGTCTAATGGTGTATTAATAAAGGATTTTTCAAAATTCATCCCCTAAGGGGTTTAAATGGGGGTTGAAAGTGTGTATATCAACGTACCGCCCAAACCGCTGGTCCTAGGAATTCCAAATTTAGCACGTAGGATCCTTATAAGGTCTAAATGTGCACTAAGAAAGGATTTTTCAAAATTCATCCCCTAAGGGGTTCAAATAGGGGTTCAAAATTTGTATGGAGAGTCTAAGATTTTAGAAGTAAGAGGTTTGAAACGTCATGTTTAGACTTTTTATTAGATTACAAGAAAAGTGATATCACCGTTTTTCGAAATTCATTCTCTAAGGGATTTGAATAGGGGTTTAAAGTTTATATAGAGAGATCGGAATAGGTAGAGTATATTTACCTAAACTTCGAAGAACAAAGTCGAAAAGTGGAGACTCCCTTACAACTTAATTTTTTTTCGGGACTTAAGTCCCGGAATCTTACTAAAAAAATAATTAGGGCTTGCAAAATCGGTCGATTTTCCAATTCCGGAATTGACTTCGAATTTTACCTTCAATTCCGGAATTCCGGAACTGGTTCCGGAATTAATGCGGATGTACCGGCTTTGTTTTCTAATACATTTTTTATCCGAATGAAACGAGAAATTGTATTAAAATAGATTTAATAATAATCAACAAATGTGTAGAACGTATTCCAAGTACAAAATACGAAAAAATTGAGACATCATTATTAAAAAATTAACACTGGTAAAGTAATGCAATAATACTAGGTGCACTTAGCTAGCACGGTAGATTATTACAAAAAGTAGGTATGAATTAATAACGAAATAGTATGACATATAAAATAAATTCTAAGGATTGCATTTGGTATTAAAATAAGACCATTCTCAAAATTCCAAAAATATTACGATGTAGGGCAAAATTTCTCAATTAATCATTAAACGCAACACAGGTATAATGAGCTATTCAATTATTTGAAACAACAATTTCTGTACCTTCCTTCCTTCTGGTTATCCTTTTCGTGACCACGTAAAATAACTGCTCATTTAGAATAACCATACACACTACATGAATCGTGTGAATATTATAAAAAGCTTAAACGTTAATACGAAACGACTTTAAATAATTTCTAAAAGCATGATGAAATGCCATTTCAAATAATTTATCCTCAAACATTAAAACACTAACACTAGTATGTCTTGAAATTAGTTCAAATATTCTTGTATCTTCGTAAATGCCTTGAGAAGACTCTCTCTCTAGTCGTTGACTTCATTGCTGAAGGTCGTGTCCGTCTTGAAGTTTTCTGATGACCTCTGTCACCAATCGCTTCCATCCCATCCTGTCCTCGGCCTTCTTCATGGCAGTCGTCACTGTGAGGCCTGTGAGAGCGGAAACCTGGTCTGACCATCGGGTAGGAGACCTGCCACGTCGCCGCTTGCCGTCGATCTTCCCAACAACCACAAGTTTCTCCAGGTTCTCAGGTTCACGGCGGGCAATGTGTCCAAAATAACTGAGAATCCGTTGGTAGCAAGTGGTAGATAGCCTTGTCCGGATCCCAAGCTGCTGAAGGATGGAGACGTTCGTGAGAAGACTACTATGCTGCTAAACGACTACTATATGTATATCGACTATTATGCTGTGTAATATAATAATGATGTGAAGTCGTATGAAATAATTAATTGGAATTTATTGCAGAAATATTCTGATAAATGTTAAGGCGTTATTATAAATTAAATACAACAATAATACTTACATTGTGTCGCATGCATAACACACATGAAATCTGCAAAATTCACAATCAGAACTTCACAGGGCACAAGAAACCCACAACTAACGTTAATGGCGTTGCACTTGGTACTGATTGGTGTTTATTGTTTAAATGCAAAAACAGATACAGACAAACAATAAGTAGTTGGACCAAAATCGTTCTGTTTCGTTCTAAGAAGCACCGGTTTCGACCCCACGCTCGAAAAATACTACCTAAAGACTGGGCGATAAGATAATTAACGTTTGACAATTTTGTAACGTGGTAATTTTGTAAAATATCCGTCTTAATGTCAAATTTCATTACACTGTTTTCAATTCCGGAATTTTCGATATTTAGCACTTGAATTCCGGAACTGTAATATCGGAAAAATCATCCGGAATTCCGGAATTTCCGAATTCCGGAATTCCGGAATGCAAGCCCTACCGACGATATATTATTGCTATTCTTTCGCACATTTCTCGAGCATTCTCAGTATAGCTGTTGTGTCCAGGACCCCTTATGGGACTTTGAACTACACTTCAGTATATGGCGAAATTTCTCGAAGGAGTGAAAGAGACAGCACTATTAGAAAGAGACAGCTATACTGAGAATGTTCGAGAAATGTGCTAAAGAATACCATTAATATATTTTTTTAGTAAGATTCCGAGACTTAAGTCTCGGATAAAAATTTTGTTGTAAGGGACTCTCCACTTTTCGACTATGTTCTTCGAAGTTTAGGTAAATATACTCTACCTATTCCGATCTCTGGTTATATTAAATTGTATACTTATTTAAACTTTTAGAATTCGAAAATCTTCACACTAATATTATACTTAAATGTGAAAGTTTGTGAAGATGTTTGTTACTAAATAACGGGGTAACAACTGGATGGATCAAGCAGAAATTTGGCATGTAAGTAGACCAAGTCCTGGATTGAAACAAAGGATACTTTATATCCAGGTAAAGAGTTTCTTTGGGACAATAACGGGAACAACGCGGGCGAAGCCGCGGGAAATAGCTAGTAACAACAATAAAAACCGGTCAAGTGCGAGTCGGACTCGCGCACCGAGGGTTCCGTACAAACTCGTAAGTAGACACGTCAATAGTTCAAGATACACTGTATGATGGGACAAACTTAACATCAAACCTATGGTCGCGATTAGTTTAGTATGCAGCAAATACCTAAGGTTACGATTTTTGCGAATTCCTAAAAATCGACGCAAGTTAGGAAAACGGTTATATTTTTCTGTAATATTTAGGGTAATATTAATAATTGGTAATTATTACAGATTTTTCTGTTCAGTAACTTGGAATAAAATAGTATTTTTTTGGATGTTTTTCGTCCTAATTCAAAAAGTTCATGATTGAGAACAAAACTAAAGATAGATTTGAAATCTACTTGTTACGCACCCTTAAGTACCCCACTTGATACAATAGCCCAACTAAAAAAAAATTAAGCTCCCATTTCGACCTCCTTTAGAAAAAAGTTATGAGATTTTTATTATGTCCAATAGAGTCGGGTTAGCGATTTTTAAAACTACTCCAAACTTCAAATCGATAGCAGCAGTAGTTCCTAAGATATCTGGCTGTGACAGACGGACAGACCGACGAACGGACGGACGGACAGACAGACGAACAACAAAGTGATCCTATAAGGATTCCGTTTTTTTTCCTTTTGAGGTACATAACCCTATAAAAAGATACGGGATTAACGGCTTGGTCGTAAATAGCCCGCAAAGCGACCACGGAATCGATCAGAAAGTCTAAAATACTTAATTCCAAACTATATTTACCGACCGCAAGTTTTTAAGCCAACTTAGTTTCTAACTTGTTGCTTAAGCTGCTTAAGCTTGCGTGGTAAAACTTGAAGTTTTCTAGCGGCTTACTGTTTTGCCAATTAGATGTATAACAAAATCTACTTAAGATTTTGAACCATCGATTTGAATATTTCTGAAAAAAATGCCAATTTTCAACACACTTGCTCATAAAGTCGCACTTATTTCAGTCTCGGTCAACCGCGCACAGCAACGGGTCGTGTCACGAGAGCGCAGTCAGTGAGGTCGATGACCTCTCGAGTTGTTAACGATGTCGGAGAAAAAATGTGTTACCGTGAAATGTAATCGGTGTAATATTGTGATAAACGAGGTGCTGTGCTTCATGCAAAATAAACTAGAAGTAATGAACGAGGAAAATATAATACAGATTTGCAAGTCCGCATTTACGGCTGAAGAAATAAACAAGGCGAAGGTTTTACTGTATCAAGCAATACCTAATAGCAACATGACTGTGCGAAAAAGTGCTGGGAAAGAAATAAGAGACCTGGAGGATATTATTGAGCTATTCAAGAACACGAAAACGCAGGCTATGCCTGTGTTTGTTGCACGGGAACTACAAAAACTACCAGCGATAAATTTAGATCATGTTGATGTTTCTAGGTTGCTAAAAGACATCTTAGCGTTGAAAATGGATATTACTCTTTTTAAGAACAACTACGCTACTAAAGAACAAGTTGAACATATCAACCGTGAACTTGAATTTTTAAAAAGTAACGGTAATAAAAGTAGCATAAATAGCATTAATAGCGTAAATAGCATGAGCAAGGTTAATCAAAAAAGGGGTGCGTACATTTACCAGAATAGTTTTACGTGTGATAGCGGCCCGATTGGACTACCGCACATACCGTCTCAGTTGGAAAGGTCAGTAACGAGCCGGGTCACTGCCCCTAGCAACGAGCACCTGAGTGAGTGCGCACGCACACATCCAAACCCACCTGATAAGGAGATCTCGCCCCCAGCGACGGTGTGCAACGATCGTCCGAGTGAAAACGTGTGCGCATCCACCGCGTCACTAGGCGATGCTCTCCCGTTTCCTCCTACGGCGTGCGTCGACCAACTGAGCGAGACCGAACGCGCATCTACATCTACAAACACTACGCCAACTGGTCGCACTAACTCGCCTACTCTTACGGAGCGCGTTGCTAAGCGGGCGAAACAGGTGAACATGCGCGTGGAGGCCAGTGTTGGCACCTTGGTTACGAATGGATCGCAGGAAACGAAACCCGCTCAAGCGCAGGGTGAGGCCCGAATACACGTGCAGCGGTCGCCGCCGCCGGTCAATGCACCTAGCGATAAGGGATTTCTTTATGCTGATGCGGCGCGCTCGCATAATGAACAAACAAATGGTTGGAAACAGGTGACTTATAAGAAAAAACCATTAAATAAATTTTTTGGGAACAGGGGCAAAAGTTATATAGAGCCGAATAGTAAATTTAAGGCGGCGGATATTAAAATCCCGTTTTATATTTATGATGTTGATAAGACAACGAATGAAGAGGATATCGCGGAGTATATTTTAGATAGAACAGGAGTGATTATAAATCCTATGAAAATCAATATGAAACGCGAAAAAGGATACGGTGCTTATAAGTTTTGGATACCAAAGTATAAACTGTCGGTTTTCTTAGACGAAAATCTATGGCCAAATGGAGTGGCATTCAGAAAATTTATTCAGAATGACACGAATATTAAGGTGCAACGAGATGGTGATGTCTCACAAGGCTAATTTTTGATATATATACTACTAATGGAAGATAGTTGCCAAAATAATAATAATATAAACTTGTTGACATTCAATTGTAAATCATTGAAGCGGTCGATCGAGGGAGTGAGGCAATTGTGTAAGCGAGCAGATATTATATCGTTGCAGGAAACCTGGTTATTACCTTCTGACCTGCCTGTCCTTGACTCCATTGATGCAGACTTCGGGAGTACCGGAACTTCGGCGGTTGACACGGCGGCTGGCCTTCTGAAAGGAAGGCCATTTGGCGGCGTGGCTCTTCTCTGGCGCAAGAGTGCCTTTCAGCGAGTGAAAGTGATTCAGTGTCAGAATCCGCGTATTTGTGCCATACAGTTATTGACTGAAGATAAGTGCATTTTAGTCTTTAGCGTATATATGCCCACGGACGCGACAGTGAACTTACCGGATTTTACGCAGTGCTTAAGTGAAATAAACGCCGTGGTGGATAGCTGTGACATTGACTCAGTATTTGTTCTAGGGGACTTCAACGCGCAACCTGGTGAGCTGTTTTACAATGAACTATATAACTTCTGTAATGAACAGTCGTGGCGGTGCGCGGATATAGACTGGTTGGGCATAAGATCGGAGACGCATACATATATAAGTGAGGCTCATGGATGCCAGCGCTGGCTTGATCACTGTCTGGTAACGGAGTCAGCCTGGCTATCAGTGTCCGATGTCACAGTGTTGCATGATACCTATTGGTCAGACCATTTTCCACTATGTGTTAAATGCAGCATTTCTAAATTAAAACTTAAAATTGAGACCAATAGGATCTGTAATGATGTGGTATGGGGCGAGAGAGACAAGGAACAGGTTATTATGTACAATAAATTGTGTCATGAAGGGTTAAGGAAAATAGATTTCCCCTCAGAGCTAAGCGCCTGTTGTGATACTTGTTGCAATGATGCCAAACATAAACTTGTGATAAACAACGTTTATCAGGACATTGTAACTGTTCTGCAAAATTCGGCAAAGACTTCTAGGAACACAAGAAAGGCCAGGAAAGGTAAATACATCATTGGCTGGAACAAACACGACAAGGAGGCGCATATGCAGGCTCGAATATGTTATCAGCAGTGGCTCTCTCTTGGAAAGCCGTGTGCAGGGCCTGTATATAATGACATGTGTGTTTCCAGAAAATCATTTAAGGAAAAGCTTAAGTGGTGCCAGGATAATGAAACTGATATTAAAATGAATATATTAGCCACTCACCATAACGCAAAAGACTTTCCTAGTTTCTGGAAGCACATAAGTAAACACAACCCTAAGACGAGTACACCTTTGATTGTAGACGACTTGTTTTCACCTGCTGAGATTGCTAATGCCTTTAAGGAGCGATTTAAAATGGATAGCCCATTGGGGACCGCCCAGCAGCTGCTCGATAATGCAGGACGTCGTGCCGTGCCGCAAATACGCTTTTCATTTGAACAAATAAATTATGCGATTAACTCTATGAAACGTGGGAAATCGCCGGGGCACGATGGACTGAGTATCGAGCATCTGCAGTATGCGGGCCCTCACTTGCCTCGGGTTCTGAAAATGCTCTTCAATCTTTGTCTGAGCCACAGTTATCTACCGGAGGACCTAATGAGAACCATAGTTGTACCAGTTATCAAAAATAAGACGGGCGATGCTTCTGATGGATCCAACTACAGGCCAATATCACTAGCCACTATTGTTGCTAAAATACTGGACAGTTTGCTCGACCGACAAATAGCCAATCATGTGCATTTGCATGATGCTCAATTTGGTTTTAGACCTGGCTTGTCGACGGAAAGCGCGATCCTCTGTTTAAAGCAAACTGTTCAGTATTATACACAGAGAAAAACGCCTGTATATGCCTGTTTTTTGGATCTATCAAAGGCGTTCGATTTGGTTTCATATGACGTCCTCTGGGAGAAATTGGTGAATGACACTAGTACACCGATTGAAGTAGTAGACCTCTTAAGATACTGGTATGGTAATCAAGGCAACCAGGTACGGTGGGCAGGAGCGCATTCTGAAATGTATAGGTTGAAATGTGGAGTGAGGCAAGGAGGACTTACCTCGCCAAGGCTTTTCAATCTATACATGAATGACTTGATTGTCGAGCTTAGCAGCACCAAGGTTGGATGCTCTATTGGCGGTGTCTGTATGAACAACATAAGTTACGCGGACGACATGGTGTTGCTAAGTCCGGCAATCAGTGCGCTTGAAAAGCTGATATCGATTTGTGAGGGCTACGTTGAAGCCCATGGCCTGAGATACAACACGGCGAAGAGTGAGCTGCTCGTCTTCAAGGCAGGTAATAAGGCGCCTAAAACAGTTCCGGCAGTCACTCTTTGTCAAGCAGAATTAAGGAGAGTGCCGAAATTTAAGTACCTGGGGCACTGGGTCAACGAAAATCTCACAGACGATACAGATATGGAGAGGGAACGCAGGGCGTTTGCGGTGAGATGTAATATGCTGGTCCGAAGGTTTGCGCGCTGTGAAAAACATGTAAAAATCACGCTTTTTAAAACCTACTGCCAAGCGTTTTACTCGTGCAGCCTTTGGACTAAGTTTACACAAAAAACGTATAACGCCCTGCGTGTCCAATATAATAATGGATTCAGAATGTTGTTGGGACTGCCACGATACTGCAGCGCGTCAGGTATGTTCTGTGAGGCACGCACAGATGGCTTTCAAGCAATAATGCGTAAGAGTGTAGCCTCCCTGATGCGCCGGGTGCGTGACAGTCCAAACAGCCTCTTGAAAGCAGTAAGTGAAGATATATATAGTCCCCTGTGGCGATACTGGAACTCCATTCATATGGAGTCCAGAAATAATGTTTTTAATATTTTTAATTGAATTTGTAGTGACTATTTTATGTTATTTTATTATTTTAAATTAATTTATAATCCTAATAATTTCTGAATTAATGTTAAATTGACTATTTTTACTCTGTGATTGCTGATAATGTGTTTTTCAATATTTTAATCTTAATTTAGTTTATTATAATTTTAAATTGTGTGCGAGTCATTTGTAAGTACTATAATATGAAATGTAATATGGACATTGTCTGAAATAAAGAATAATAATAATTTCATGGTTCTTACGCGTAGAGCGCTTTTTACATGTGCTTTTTACATTACATTACCGCACGAGTGCTGTAATTACCACCAATTGACCAATGAGGGCACGCCGTCGTCGTGGGACTCGGCGCGCGGATAGCGGAGTATCATCATTCAGGATTCTATATTAAGCCAGTATAGGTAGTAGCTATTTATTTATGTTCTTTGGAAGGTGGTTTTGCACCGGCAGGGCGAGACGAGACGAGACGAGGATTGAATTGAAATTTGTATCAAGTAGCGCGATGCGCGAGGAGAAGATTGAAAACTTCATACAAATTTCATTCAATCCTCGTCTCGTCTCGTCTCGCCCTGCCGGTGGAAAACCACCTTAAGGCATGTCAACGTCTTTTAAGCAGTGGCAGATGCACTTCACTCGATTTTTGCCTCTCGCGCGGTGGGCGTAGCCGATCCGGTCGCCGGCAACCGAAACGTCACCGTGGCACAATATAATTATCGTGACAGTACGCAACGCAAACGCCGTTGAACACCGAAAACTATGCGAGAATGTATTGTACTGTGCGAAGTTTCCATGCTGTGGCCATGGCGGTGGGAATTCCGACGCTCGCGTCGAAACAATAGGTTTCGTGGGAATTCTTGATTGTTTTATGGAAACGCGCGACAGTGAAATATCTGTTTATATTATCTAATCCAGTGGTTCCTAACCTTTATTACTACATCACCCACAGGCCACATCGAGATTTATATTGTTATCCCTTCAAAAAATAGGTAATACAGGCAATTACATCAAAGTACTCAAGGAAAAACGACTTAGTATGAGTATTACCCCTGAGAAAACTTAATTTTACCCCTAAAGGGGTAATTACTCCCAGGTTCGGAACCACTTTTCTAATCTGTGGCAGCGGTCTGGCTGCACCTTTACTGCGGCTTAGTGGTAGCTAGGTTTCGCGGAACGGTTTGATATTAAAATGCGCCACTTGTCCCTGCTTTGGGTAGGGATGGGACATGAAGCAATATTGCCAGTAATTTTATTTTATACTTTTGGCAGTAAAAAGTTACGTGTAATTTTAATAGATTTTAACATGCTGCATAAAACGAGTACGCTCTGAAATGGGTATTATTTTACGTGTTCCTTGGTTACACACTCGAAGACGGCTGGAGGGTTATTCTTCAGAAATATGTCTGCGGTCACCTTATTCTTGGCCCTTTTTCATACTAAATGTATGGAGGCAGAGGAATAAGTCGCAGACATATTTCTGAAGAATAACCCTGGAGCGATTTGTAACTTTATTTTAGGAGCATTCCACGGAAACCACAACGACTTCATACTTTAGTTGTCAATATTCCATTTATTCGCACGAAGCGATTTGCTTAGTAGTATTTTATGCAACAATTGTATAAGAAGGTTCAAAAAATGCGAATTGCGTGAGTTGCGATACGAGCCGCGAATGCGGCGAGTATCGCAAATAGAGACGCAATGAGCGTTTTTTGACTTAATTATACAACGTTGCATACAATACTTTTTCTACGACTAGGTTAAAATATAAAATACATGGACGTCACGCGTGTCTCGTCCGGTCTCTCCGAGTGTGTACAGCCGGCATGACAGGTGTGTCTATGGTAAACTTTTTTTTGATATGGCTGGTGACACGATGTGACGATAATTAAAATACTTTTTTTTATGTTGGCATCAATTAATTTAATTCGGAAAGTTTTGTTTTTCTTATGAATCGTAGGAATTTAATTGTTTGTTAAGTTGGTAGTTGTGAATTTTTATCGTGACGTTAGAATTGAGCGCTTAATCCTTGACCTAAGTTTAACCTAGATTTAGAAGTCTGTGGATGCTAGCAATAACGTAAAGTGACTATAACGACACTAGTGCTGTTATGGGGAATAGAGTATAGACTTCTCTGAACTCAAATTATGTATGTTCTTATATTAGTGTTCGTGACCAAGTAAAAGACAGATAACAGTACAGGAGTAGAAAAACGTTTTTAACGCGTATCGCCAAGGAATGGAACTCGATACTAGTCCGTATTTCCTGACAAATATAATTTAGGACTCTTCAAGACACGAGTAAATATTACTGCACCGGCGAGCTTCATCTTCGGCCTCGTAGTCGCTTACGATGAGGCACTAATGAGGTCACGTAAGCGATACTACCTTTTTGATACTTTTGACATGTAAAATTAGGAAGTTGAATATCGGTAGAGTATGTGCGGAAAGAGAATAGGCGTGGCGAAAAACGGAACTAAGCTAACCTGTATGGCATTTTTTTTGCAAATACGGTAGAAAAGCATTACAGCGCCCCCAAATCTAAATCCTATTCTCTTTCCGCACAGACTCTATGTAGCTGAATGATTATCGTAACCTGGCTTGAAGATTGGTAGTAATTCATAGCAACTAATAAGATTTACTAGGCTAGCTACCGCCGAAAGACGACCCCTTTAGCTTAGTTGGTAGTGACCCTGTCTACGAAGCAAGAGGTCCTGGGTTCGAATCCCGGTAAGGGCATTTATTTGTGTGATGAGCACGAATATTTGTTCCTGAGTCATGGATGTTTTCTATGTATTTAAGTATTTGTATCTATTAAATATATCGTCGTCTAGTATCCATAACACAAGCCTTATTGAGCTTACTATGGGATTAGTTCGATTTGTGTAAGATTGTCCCCTAATATTTATTTATTTATTTAGCTACCATAGCGTTACGTAAGCGACATGTTTTCATGGAATGCCCCTTTACAAGTCTTTCTTTCGTTTCACCTGCCCCGGTGTCTGTGTGTCTGTACACAAATCTTGTAAGTGAAATGTGACCAACTTCTCAGTTTTCCAGCTAATATTTTCCAAGAATAATGTAAATGATATGACAATACAATATTATTATGACGTGGAGCTGATCAGATGATGGAGCCAGAGAATCATCTAAATTACATGAGATAAATTTACCGTGTTTGGGTACATTTGATTGGTTGTGACGTGCAGTTT
Organism: Eudemis profundana; assembly: GCA_947034925.1. NCBI lineage: Eukaryota > Metazoa > Arthropoda > Insecta > Lepidoptera > Tortricidae > Eudemis > Eudemis profundana. Next base: position 2,958,727 of record OX344819.1, read on the forward strand.
GCGATTATACATAAAAACTGGCCAAGAGCATGTCGGACCATGCTCAGTGTAGGGTTCCATAGCCGTAACTATAAGGTAAAAATACGATGTAAAAAAAAGTAGAACAACAAAAGAGCGTATCTTCATAGCAATTACGTCCTTTTGTTGAGAAGCGCAGTTGATCGACAATAACTCAAAAACGGTTAATCCGATCTTGTTGAAAATAATTTTCGTTGAAAGTATTAATTGAGCGTTATCTTTGTAATTTTTTTTATATTTTTTGGACACACGGTTTAGAAGATAGAGGGGGGGACACAATTTTCACAAATTTCGGAGCGATTATTTCCAAAGCTATTCACTTAATCAAAAACATCACTTAAGAACCTTAAAATGTTTTCAAAAGAGCTGTCGAACTATGTACCACACGTTGACATTTTGTGAAAAAAAATTTTTTTAGCTTCTGTTACATGTATGGAGTGCCTCCCCTAGATTTTTTTATTTTTATTATTAAATACCAAACTTAGTTGCGGCATCTACAAGACATCTATATTCCAAATTTCATTAGTATAGGTCTTGTAGTTTTTGAGTAAAATGCCTTGAAAGACGGACGGACGGACATGACGAAACTATAAGGGTTCCTTTTTAGCCATTTTGGCTACGGAACCCTAAAAAAAGTCGGCAAAAAAACATTATTTGACAGAAACTTATTTATAATCAATATGTCCTATATATCAAGTGGTGAATGTTAATAACCATAATGTTTACTATACATAGCATCCGGTTCCATCATCAGATCAGCTCTATGTCATAATAATATTGCATTGTCATCCGGTTGAAGATATCTGCTTCAAAATTGAGTTACAAGATTCCACCCGAACAAACACAGTTACATACATACATACACTGCAAGTTACATAAAAGCTTGTAGTAACAAAAGGGGGCGTTATGAAATAAATTGCAACGTCAATTTAATAATAGTTCCATAAATTAAATTTCGATGCCTAAATTTTCCCCGCCCTACGCGGTTTTCAGCTTAGCTTTAAAAACTCTCAGTGTGTTGCGTTGTGCCCCACATACGGCCAAACTTCACTCTATTAATACTGCACCTTTGAGTTCACTTCCTGAGCACCTTCTCTAGGCTAACTATAGCTTGGCAACTTCGTTGGTGACACTCACATGTGTGCTTCTGATGCAGCTAATAAATAGTACCCAAATAGTACCGACGAAATACCTAGGTGAAAAAAATAGTACCCTTAAACTTTTCGAAATATAAGGCCTGTTCACGGTGTACGCTACCGGGCGTCAAGCTGGCATACACCGTTTGTATCTCTGGAACGGCTTTGTTTTTGGAAACGCTTTATATCTCAAAAAATAGTTCCCAAATAGTACCCCAGGGCCCTACAATTCCATTTCTCTGGTTATCGTAGAAGCCGAGATATAGTGAGTTCTTTCTATAAGAAAATTCCCGGGTACGCCAGCTTGACGGTGTGAAATGTTGTACACCGTTAAGTTATGGAATATCTCGGCTTCTACGATAGCTAGAGAAATGAAATATTAGGGCCCTAGGGTACTATTTGGGTACTATTTTTTGAGATATAAAGCGTTTCCCAAAACAAAGCCGTTCCAGAGATACAAGCGGTGTACGCCAGCTTGACGCCCGGTAGCGTACACCGTGAACAGGCTTTATATTTCAGAAAGTTTAAGGGTACTATTTTTTTCACCTAGATATTTCGTCGGTACTATTTCGGTACTATTTATTGGCTGTATCAGATTCTGAATATCTTTACGGTGTACGCTATCTTGACGGACACGTCCAAAGGCTAAGGTCACGCTGTATAATCATCATTAATTTAAGAGTTACACTCTTGTCGGTGGAGTTGTTTCCAATTTTGTCTGACGTACGCCAGCTTCTTGACATTTTGATAAGACACAACATTAACTTTTTCCTTCACTTGGTCCATGTAACTGCGTCTAGGTCTTCCTCTACCTCTTTTTCCCTCTATCTTTCCTTCCAGTATGGTTTTAAAGAAATTGTCGTGTCTTATCAAATGTCCTATCATTTTTCCTCGTCTGTTTGCAATAACATTCAGGATTGTCCTCTTCTCTTTCACCATCATTAATACTTCTTCATTGGTTTTCTTCTCTGTCCAGCTTATGCCTTCCATTCGCTGTATAATAAATAAACTAATTTCTTTTTTTACCACCAGTCGAAACAGAACCATTCTTCGTATTTTCCTCACGGCTCAAAAACGGTATAAATCACGGGTAACGAAAAAATTACCAACAAGAGTTATGATTGCGGAAAAACGAAATATACGCGAAAAACCGGGGTCAGGTTGGATATCCACAGCTGTGCGAGGCAGTGGAGACCGGAGTGCGAGGAAATAATTTATAATCATTAATAAACTCAAAGGGTATACCTTAGTTTGCTATAATGGGCTAGACCACTAAAAAAACTGTTAAGTCCGTCATGGTGGACACTATTTTATACGAATGAAACATATATAATTATTTACAGTACAGCCAGGAACAAAACAGAAGGAAATTATGGCTATTGAAGCGACAAAATAATGTTGAAAAATGGCGGAGCTCACAAAGGGTATACCTTAGTTTGCCATAATGGGCTAGACCACTAAAAAAACTGTTTAGTCCGTCAGTTAGATTATTAAAAAAATTTGTACACGTAATTTTTTTTTGTTCGACAAACGAAAAATGACGGAGATAGAGTGCTTAGAAGTTTCGAGTGACGTCACTCCTAGGTACAATTTTCACCTAGAAGTGACGTCACAAGCCCCCACTCCAGAAGTTTGATGATCTATAACTTTGTCGATTTTTAATATTTTGATAAACCAAAAAATACGTGTCCCATATTTTTCCATAATCTAACTGACGGACTAAATTGAATTATATATTTTTAACCCAGTCGTCATCCCCATTCCATAGAAACTAATTTAATTTGCCACAATGATCTCGGAGCATAATCATCGTTTTCCATAGTATAAGGTGCCATAGTTTTTGTGCGTCATAATACAGTGTACTTTCTGTTTTTTAAATTTAAGTATTTGTACGGAACTCTTGGTGGGCGATTCCGACACGCGCTTGCCCGATTTTTTTCCCTCGCACACCGCTCCGCTGCCTCGCGCAGCTCCCGTGGAAACGTACCCTAAAATTGGGGTAAGACTTTCCACCCGTTGCGTCTGGAAGTGTTGGAAAGGCCATTGCTTCAAATTATGTTTTTATTAATCTTTCAGACGCCAACGACGGATATATCCGCTCCACAGGTTCAACGCCAACGACGGATTAATCCGTCGCAGAGCGCAGAGCGATATAAACCTACTTGCAATGATTTCAAAATTAAGGAATTAAACAGTTCGGAACTATTTTCCCCGTAACAAAAAATGCAGCTACGTATAGGGAACGTGCACGACGAAGGTGCTGCCAACTGGTGCCGCCAATCTAAATCAAGTACCCTGTCATGCTGGGGCCACATTAACGGAAACGCCGTTAATAACGTTAATTTATCGCGTTGAAGGACGATTAACGTCAGTGTAGCTACGACTTACTATATTTGACATCGACACCTGCATATTATCATTGACATTGACAGCTTGATTTGACAGGGGCGATAGTTTCCTTTAGTGTCCGCCCGTGTCTCTTTTGTCGTTTAGTGCTGCCACCTATAGTTCGTGCACGTTCCCTATAAGACCAGCTGTGCAGTGCACCCGTCGCGTGTCGCACTGCCGGCTGGTACGGATTTGGCGGTATTTTACCGCCAAAGCGTTGGAACCATCTGCGCGCTCGCTTAGCCCTTTCCTTTGTATACTTATCTTAAACTTTGTAATAAGCACACAAACAAAGTTAGAAATCGAACTGTTTTTTATTTACTTTAGGTAAAACTGCATCAAACTACACTCTAGTTTTGACTTTGGATACAACTGAATTTCGAAAGCAGATATTTTTCTTCGTCGATTGCTCAGGGCTATCTGTGTTTTTAGGGTTCCGTAGCCAAAATGGCTAAAAAGGAACCCTTATAATTTCGTCATGTCCGTCCGTCCGTCCGTCCGTCCGTCCGTCCGTCCGTCCGTCCGTCCGTATGTCACAGGCATTTTACTCAAAAACTACAAGACCTATACTGATGAAATTTGGAATATAGATGTCTTGTAGATGCCGCAACTAAGTTTGGTAGTTAAATAATAAAAATAAAAAAATCTAGGGGGGGCACTCCATACATGTAACAGAAGCTAAAAAAAATTTTTTTCACAAAATGTCAACGTGTGGTACATAGTTTGACAGGTCTTTTGAAAACATTTTAAGGTTCTTAAGTAATGTTTGTGATTAAGTGAATACCTTTGGAAATAATCCCTCCGAAAGTTGTGAAAATTGTGTCCCCCCCCCCCCCCCTCTATCTTCTAAACCGTGTGTCCGAAAAATATAAAAAAAATTACAAAGATAACGCTCAATTAATACTTCCAACGAAAATTATTTTCAACAAGATCGGATTAACTGTTTTTGAGTTATTGCCGATAAACTGCGCTTCTCAACAAAAGGACGTAATTGCTATGAAGATACGCTCTTTTGTTGTTGTACTTTTTTTACATCGTATTTTTTACCTTATAGTTACGGCTATGAAACCCTACACTGAGCATGGTCCGACATGCTCTTGGCCAGTTATTTAGTTTTAACTAGAAAGCCCTGCTGCTTTATCGACTGTTCTGTTCTTAGGTTCCACGCAAGCGTATATAAGACGGCATAGCCCCGTAGACGGAATTGACCTTACGTCAATACCTACATGCATCAGCATAAAGTTCAATTTCAGTTTTGACACTTATGTCATGGCTTCTAGTTTGTAACTTTTCTGTTTCACGTAGCGTCGGAAAGGTTAACGACACGATTATCCTAGTGGGAGTGACACCACCTACGAAGCTAGAGGTCCCGGGTTCAAATATGTGTGTGATGAGCACGAGTATTTGTTCCTGAGTCATGGATGTTTTCTATTTATTTAATTACAGGGTGATTATGGGGTCGTGGAGCAAGAAAGAAGCATTTAACTTACTTTTCATCACACTTGCTCGTAAAGGGTGTTATAACACGCGCGCTTATAGACCAACTCGAGCCGATTTACCCCCCGTGGGTTACAAATATCTATAACTCCCACGGGAGGAAAAACTGTATGAAAATCTATAACTCCCTCGGGAGTTATGAGTTTAGTTTTAAAAGTCGTACGTCATTTCAGACTAAGGAGGTTTCGAATCAGCCAAGGCTATTTCACATCTTCAAAACTTGGCTACAAAACCAATTTTAGTGTAAATAAAACTTATATGGTATATTTTACTATTATTTCCGTAGTTTGCGATTATTTTAATCCAATTAAATTAATTTAGTTTAAAATTTTATTTTGAAAATCGGTACAATCTGGCGACATTGCCTGTCAAGTTTAAAAACTAAACGCAGTTCTTAGCATTATCTGTGGAAGACTATATTGAAAAAGTTGACAGTTGAAGTTGTCTCTTAGCGGGTGCGTTTAGTTTATTTCATTTTTATGTTTTATTTTTTTTTCCTCGCAAATGTGATGAAAAACATTGTGTGTATCACGGGCAGTAAGAAGATTACAAACTCGAGTCATTAAAAGCCCTCCGCCTACGGCGTCGGGCTTCTAATAGACTCTCGTTAGTAATCCCCTTCTTACTACCCTCGGTGCACAATGTACTATTCTCCTAAGGATCACGATAGGTTAGGACTAACAGTACACCAGCGACTTATTTTAGTCAGCAAAAAAAACTGCGATAATTCGAGATCATGGTCTCCCTACGTGTTGTGACATTATTACTCATAAATTATTAAGTATTCTGTCAGAGAGTTTGTTTTCTAAAAAGGTGTAATATTAAAAGTAGGGTGACCACGCATTTTGAGTCAATAATAATTTTTAAATAAAAATACGTAAATAACGAATCATCTTTGTTTCAATTAAAATAAATACAGGTAGCATCGCAATCATTTACTGAGTCAGAAAAAAATGGTCGGGATCACGACCCCGAAATCAACCTGTATAATAGTTATCTATATAAGTCAGTGGCGTGGCGTCCAAAGAACTGGATTCCTACTGGCTTCCCTAATATCAGGCATTTGAGCACCTTATTCAACAGCTCTTATGGAAAATGTACGCCGGATGATCTACACCGGCTTGTCCAAGGATATCTTTTACGCCACGCCACTGATAAGTATGTACATATATCGTCGTCTAAATAGTACCCATAATACATGCATTACTTAGTTTGGGACTAGATCGATTTGTGTAAAACGTCCCGCAGTATTTGTATTTGTATTAAAATAACTATGTATTTTAATAAACTTCGAAAGAGAAGGAGCTTATGAATTCTGTTGTACAATCACAGATTATATAATAGTTCTTCGAACAGATACGACACTCTCCCGCAATACAATAGAAAAGAACATTCTGGAATCATAACGTCCGAAGTGCGGTCGTCGACCCCGCGCGCCGTAAAATAAGTGCTAGGGCTGTCGACCGCTTTTGTTTTTTGTTCGTGAACCGGCTTAAGGAGCTGTCAAAACTATCGGACTTACTTCGTAGCGGTAGGCGGCACGCATGCGAACGCGTGGCAACCAACTGAGTTTTGTACCGCCGGCGGTAAGTGACGTCACTCAAGGTCGCGCTCGGCGAAAAACGAGTGAGTACAATACGCAATTCATAATGTTTATTGCATACCACAAATATACAGAGATCCTTGGGTTGTTTTCAAAAAGGGACGTCTTGTCTCTTGCTGTGGTTTCCCCATGTTGCCATATATTTTTTTTTAATAAAACCTTTTTGCGACCTCTGCAAACTTAGCGTAGTCGCACTATATTAATAGGGGGCCGCAGCCTTTGGATACGGAACCCTAAAACTGAACCAATCGGCTGTAAGCCAAACTTGAACTGGCTCAATTATATTTTGTTATTTAGAGTTTTACGAGCAAACTTCGACATAATGGCATTAAGTCGACAAAGGGTAAAGGGACGAAATAACTTGCTTTATTTGAACGGTCGCATTATTAATCGTGATTTCATTTGAATCGATATTCTATACCAGTACGTCTAGCATAACTGGCCGCGACTCCGTTTCTCGCGCGACAGAGCATCACCTGTCACTGTCACACGATATTGAGTGGAAAGAGATAGGTAACTTTTGTCGCGCGACAAAGAGTCGCGTGTCACAGTTGTGCTAGAGGTACATGAATGCTGCGGAACTCAACAGCACGACCAATTTTGATAAATGATACATCATTAGATTCGTCTTGATGGCGCGAGTGTCACTGGGTATGAAGTTCGTTAAAATAAACAAAATGGCGGATTTTGCGGTTTTTTTTAGTAAAGATATTAGTTATTTATTAGAAATGTACGTAACTTAATTTAGAAAATTAACTTAAAAAAACTATTATAGTAAAGTATAACAATATTTTTATGGTAAAATTAATAATGTACCCACACACCCATATCGGAAAAACAAACTTTTTTGAATCTGAATCGAACTGAGTTTCAACCTAACCTAACCTAATTTTTTGCGCTGCTTTTTCCGTAAAACGGAACGCAGGGAGGCATAAACTTTTAATTTGCAGAAATCCCCGCCGCCAAGCCTTTCAAACAAGTTTTAACAAGTCGCGGCACTTTTATACCAACTAACTGGGGAATTTTTGTGACTTTTCAAGGTGCCGCTCTCATAGGCGTAATAGTTAGTGAGTAATTCTGTGGCTAAACGGGTACAAGTCACATTTATACCAGGACCAAAAGGTCACAACCCTATTGTATGACTTAAGCCCTTTTGCTCCTAGGTTAAATGCGACTTGTACACATTTTCACTAGAACCACATAATTGACAAAGGTCTCAGTTTCACCACAGTATAATAGCAGTAATTTTTCTTTCTACAAAAGGTACATCGCGCGCTTGAATGCGTGCGCGCCGTGTACGAACGCAGTATAAGCAAAGAAATAAGAATGCGTAAGACTGCTCCAGTATGGATTGCACTCACACAGACGTGTCACGTGTCTGTGTGAGTACGAGTCGCGCGCTCCTAAACGGCAGAAGGTACCATCCTTTTCTCGAAGCCATTCAGGCCATTTTCAATCTCCTGTAATTTTGTGCTGCCTAAAGCTAGAACCCTGAAATTTCAGGGATACATAGGGCACAATAAGACTTAAGTATATTCTCAATAACATTCAATTTGAACGTGTAGTTTAAGAACTATTCAAAGTTCCTTAGTTTTGTCACTGACTGACTGATGATCATCATAATAGGCTAGATGACTAAAAAAAACTGTTTAGTCCGTCTGTTACATTATGAAAAAATATTGTACACGTATTTTTTGTTTTGTTTGACAAACAAAAACTGACGAGGATAGAGTGCTTAGAAGTTTCGAGTGACGTCACTCTTGAGTACAAATAGTACTCAAGAGTGACGTCACAAGCCCCCACTCGAGAAGTTTGATGATCTATAACTTTGTCGATTTTTAATATTTTGATAAACCAAAAAATACGTGTCCCATATTTTTCCATAATCTAACTGACGGACTAAATAGAATTACATATTTTTAACCCAGTCATCATCCCTATTCTGAGGTACTTCTAGCAGACCCACAAGCTCCAAAGGAGATTGCCGACGCGTCTATGGGGCCTCGTACCAAATCAAAAGTCATTGTGTCAACACGAAACCGACTGTATCTTAAAGAACAAGAAACTGCCTTTCCTAATCACTAAATCCCATTAAAATCGTATTCGGGGATCCATAGGAAATTGAGATTGATTTCCAGATTTCGAAGTGAGTTTTTGCGTAGCAAATCGTCAAAGTATTTGTCAACCGGCCAAATACAAAATCACCTAATAACTTTAATTCCTGACGTTGACGAGACTTCACTTAACTTAGTCGTATGACATGCCATTTCGGATACCTGTTTTAGGTTTTTTATTGTGCCTATTCAGATTGTTAAAATATTATTATAAAAAAAGTTATTTGAAACTATTTTGATACATCGTGAGATAAAAAATATTGTAACATTACATTTACGCTCAATGTCTCGTATAGTGAAGTATCAGCGAAATATCACTAGTTATTTGTGTTAAATAAAAGACGTGCGCCCAGTTTGACCGTTTATTGCGAGACTGTCGATCTCGAAACTACCTTACATATACAACACCTCCACCCTTATTTAAGAATATTTAATCCAGTAGCATCCTGCTCAAAGTAAATTGACTCTTAACTAACTTACAATTTTCTTAAACTTCACTTATTTCTTTACTTATGCTTAATTAACTTGACAGTAATCGTAAGTAACCAAAGTGCTCAGAATTTACATTTTATATAGAATTTACATTTTACATGTACACAACATATTGTTAGATATATAAACAGACAGTACCTAATACTAATCAATCTCGAACCCGTAACGCACTGGAGGTTTGCGTTCCCTTACCGCGTGCCTACGTTCCGGAACAGTAACATCATTATTTTGTCTTATATCACTAACATCACTACGCTCTGCATCTACCGGCACATTCGGCAACACTGGTGGACTAGGGGTTGCTGTCGCTTGTTCGATTGGTTTAGGTGACAGCAAACTCCTACTCTCTCCCGAACTCTCCCCACTCCCCTCTGGTACCTCGCCTCTGGTGATGGAGAAAGCTAAAGATTTACGCGACCTATTACTTAGGGTACTTTGAGTCACTAAGTCAGTGTCAACCCTGGTGGGAGTACTAGGGAAGCCACTATCGGAATTTCGTATGACCCTCTGTCTTAGCTGATCGACGTGCCTATGTATTTCCGTTCCAAAACTAGATCGTACACAGTAATCGGTGCCTCCTAATTTTTTAATGACCGATCCCGGTAGCCATTTATCAGAAACCTTATTCCCGGAATATTCTCTGTACCACACATGTGTCCCCGGCTCCATATGACGATGCGAGCCGCCAGCGGCTTGCTCGCTGCGCGCCTGCCGCGCGGCTACCCGTGACTCCCGCTCTGGCTTCAAATTATCTAACCTCATGCGAAGGTTGCGACCTTGTAATATATTGGCGGGACTGTCCCCAGTTGTCGCATGTTCCGTGTTTCTATAAGCTAACAGGAACCTACACAATGCCACGTCTACATCAAGCTTTTGTTTAATTGCCTTTTTAATGGCACGTTTACAAATTTTGACGGCACTCTCGGCGGCTCCGTTAGACGCCGGATGATAAGGGGCCGTAAATATTTGTTCTATACCGTTGTGATTAAGAAATTTTTTGAACTCTGAGCTCGAGAACGGGGGGCCGTTGTCACTGACCGTTTGCTTAGGGAGGCCAAACTTCGCCCAAAGGTCCCTCAATACCGATATTATAGCCTGTGCCGTGGTTCTATTCATTCTAATAGCTTCAATCCATTTCGAGTGTGAATCCACTACGACAAGATAAGTTAACCCATTTATCGGGCCTAGCAAATCCAAATGGAGCCTAGACCAAGGGCGCGCCGGCCAGGGCCACGAGCGCGGCGCGTGCCCCGGCGGCGCGTCGGCCACGGCGGCGCACACCTCGCAGGCGCGGCACTCCTGCTCCACGGCCTCGTCAATGCCCGGCCACCACGCATAACTTCGCGCTAGAGCTTTAGTTTTTACCATGCCCATGTGAGCATCGTGGAGTTCCGACATCACTTTTTGTCTACACGAAGACGGAATAACTACACGATGACCCCACATGATACATCCTAATTCAATATACAATTCACTTTTTCTATTCATATACGGTTTAAGTTCTCTAATTTCAACGTCCGACGGCCAACCGTCGGCTATATAGCTTAAAACTCGACTTAAAATCGGATCGTGGCGGGTTTCTTTCTTAAGCACATTGTAGTCTAGCAGCAAAGCTTCGGTAGAAAAATGCAAGTAAGTCTGTTCCGGTAAACTATCTCCTTCCGACACTACTTCATTCTTATGAGACGCAATCAAGCGGGATAGAACATCCGCCGTGTTTTTATCTGTCCTAACGTATTCTATTGAAAAGTCATAGGCTGACAGTTTTATCGCCCAGCGCTGTAAGCGACTAGCCGCCGCGCTAGGGATACCTACGTTCGGGCCGAAAATGCTGATGAGGGGTTTGTGGTCACTACGGAGTGTGAACCGTCTACCATATAGGTATTGGTGAAATTTGTCAACAGCGAAAACAATTGCAAGTGCTTCTTTGTCGATTTGACTGTAGTGAACCTCGCTGGCAGTGAGCAGGCGGGAGGCGTAGGCCACGACGCGCTCGTCCCCGGCGCCGGCGCCGCTGCGCGCGCGTTGCGCCAGCACGACACCCAGTCCCCGCGCGCTGGCGTCCACTGTGACTACCGTTTCGGCCTCCATGTCAAAATGCACTAGCGCTTTAGTACTACACAGAAACCTCTTTACCCTTGTGAAAGCTAAATCTTGCTCCATCCCCCATCTCCAATGCCTGCCTTTCTTTAAAAGAGCATAAAGGGGTGACAAATGTGTGCTCAAGTTTTCAATAAATTTCCCATAAAAATTTACCATGCCCAAAAAGGATTTTAATTCAGTAGTATTGGTGGGATGGGGCATGGTCACGATAGCTTTCACTTTTTCTGCATCGACCTGAACACCACTTTCACTAATAATATATCCTAAATATTTCACCTCATTAGCTAAGAAATCGCACTTATTCTTTTTAATTTTCAACCCGTTTTCCTCTAAAATTCGTAACACTTCTTTAATTGACTTTAAATGGCTTTCTAAGTCCCGATTCTTAATCAAAATGTCGTCGAAAAATACTACAACGCTTGGCATATTTTTGAACAGGTTCACCATGATTTTTTGGAAAATACCCGGGCTCGAACTTAACCCGTAAACGAGCCGTGAATATCGAAATAATCCCCGATGTGTGTTTATTACCGTAAAATCCCTCGAATGTTCCGATAATAATATTTGATTGTAGGCTTGGGACAGATCCAGTTTCGTAAAAAAATAGTTGCCGCTAAGATTACTGAATAGATCATCCATCTTTGGAACTGGAAATCGATCGACAGCTAAGACACGATTGAGGGTTACCTTATAGTCGGCACATATCCTCAAACCTCCATCAGCTTTGCGCACGACGACCAGAGGCGTGGCCCAGTCCGAGTGGTCCACCGGCTCGATGACGCCCGCGCGCAGCATCGCGTCCAGCTCGGCGTCGACGCGGGCGCGGAGCGCGTACGGCAACGGTCGCGCTCGGCAGAATATGGGCTGGGCCCCCTCGCGCACGCACAGCTCGGCAACCCCTCCAGTGTATTTTCCCAATGTGCCGTCGAACAGAGATTCATGACTAGAAACAATTTCGTTTATTAATTTTTGCTTATCTGTTAAAGTATTGATGATACAATTATTGTCATGTACATTACGAGTAACAGTAGGTATTCTCACAGGTATATTAAGTTCTGACAACCATTGCCGGCCCAAGAGATTTGTAGACCCCCTATTTATTATGTACAAATCTAACGTCTTCATTAATCCCCCGTAATCGACAATCACTTCTATATACCCCAATGGTCTAATAATTGAGCCATCATAAAACTTTAAACTTAAACTACACGGCTGTAAGTATAAATCGCTAAACAAATCATCATAAACTTGTTTGCTAACACACGATAAGGCCGAACCCGTGTCTACTTCCATATTAAGTAAACAATTTTGAACCTTAATAGTAATACACACCGGTTTATAGTTGCTTAATGACATTTGGAACATAGGCTCTTCTTCACAGTCTTCCAACTCCTCCGTGCTGTTGTTATCCACGCACGGTTCATCTTGCTGCTCCAGCATGTGAAATGAGCGAGTACGGGCGTTCCGCCCCGCGCCGCGCCCCCCGCGCCACGCACGCCGGCCTGAGCCACGGCTTCCCGCCATCCCGCGGGTGCTCCCGCCCGAGCCGCGCGAAAAATGATACTCGCCGGGACTACCGGCATTTGCCGCCGGTTTCATAGGTCTCGCCTGGTGATCCATGCTCCTGGATCCAAATCTGGGGCACATTCTCCTCAAGTGACCGATTTGCTGACATCCACTGCACACGTAATCCTTAAACATGCAATCACTGGCTAGATGCCTCTTATCTCCGCATCTCGTACACTCACTATGGTTTAATTTATGTAGCCCTTCCGTCAACTCGTTGCTCCCGCGTTCGACTGCATTCGCGTCTCGTTCGGCGGCCTCCAACGATAAGGCCAAAGTGACCGCCCGATTATAGGATAGATTATCTTCGGCAAACAGTCTTTGTCTTATTACTTCACTTTTAATCCCACAAACTAACTGATCGCGAAGATTTTCGTCGAGTGTCGATTTAAATTCGCAATACTTTGATAGTTTTTTTAACTCCGTGACGTAATCCGTAATCGACTCCGTAGTCAGTTGCCGCCGCTGTCGAAACTTGTATCTCTGTGCCAGTTCGGAAGGTTTAGGTTGCAGGTGGGCTCGTAATAACTCCACGGCCCTGCCGTAGGTCAACGTGGACGGTTTCAACGGACTGGCTAATGTAGATAACAGTTCATAAGCTTGTTCACCCATAACGGATATTAACGTAGGTAGTTTTAACTCGTCCGACACTTTGTTCACTAAAAAGTACATTTCAATCCGTTCTATATATCCCGACCAATTGCCGGAATTCACCACGAATTCACGTATTTGTCCAACAGACATCTTTAAACTTAGTTCGTAACCACAAAACACCACTCTAAACCTTTAACTATTTTTTTAATTCCCACGTTCGCCACTGTTAAATAAAAGACGTGCGCCCAGTTTGACCGTTTATTGCGAGACTGTCGATCTCGAAACTACCTTACATATACAACAATTTGTACCAAATAGAATAAATAAGAATTTAAAATGATTTACGACCTTCGACACAAAACTGAAAAGACGTGTCTTATAAAGTACCTAATATTTAAACTTAGAATAAGACAGAATGTCAAGCTGTCAACTTTCTTGCTAAGATCATGCAGTTCGTATTAGAAAGAACCGCGGAGTTTTATGGAATTAATATTTTTGTATACATTCGCGTAGACGGTGGTGCCACTGTCATAGGCCTTTTAGATTTTGACCGATTTTGTCTGTCAAATACAGTTCTAAGGAATTCATACATCTTTCATGGTGGCGGCGGAAATCGTACAGCAAAATTCTTTTTTAATTGATCTCAGATTTCCCATTTTAAATTCAGTAATAAAAAAATCCCTCTGGTTTAAAAAATAAAACTAAGTTTTTGGTATCGTTTTCGTTGTGACACAATTAATAACGATATTGGTACCAAAAGTCGGCAATCTCCTTTTAAACATAGTTTGTTTTTAGCCTATCAAGTCCTACAAAACCTAAAAATATTGTAACCGTGGAGGAACATTTAATACTTCTCAAATAAAGAATCCTCCCTCCACGGGTAAATAATAGGCAAGTCGGTGGGAATCGAGTTCTGTGGACACCCCCCCGGTACTGACTTGGTTTAACATTACATCTCAGAACTTTTTTGTTGTAAAAGAACTGCGTTACGAGACTTGCATTTTTTTACATGTAATGTTTTTATGGGATTTTTTGTTACGATTATAGATATAAAGATTAAATGCATGGAAAAAATATAAACGCAACCCACTGTAGCCAAGGCGGGATTCGAACCCGCATCGCTGTCTTACCGGGACAACGTGCTAACCGCTACACCTGGGTTCTAATTCTAAAAACACATAGATTTTTCTGTGTTGGTTCAATTTTTGGGGTTTGGGTTTTATCCTCGCGAAGCGACAAATAAGAGGTGACATTGTTTTTTTTATCGAATTTGGTAATTGTACATTATTTACCTAGGCCGGTAAAACAAAGAATGCCTCGGATCGCAGGTATTTGATGCCCGAGCCGAAGGCAAGAGCGATCTGAGGCTTTCTTTATTACCGCCCGTGGTAAGTACAAAATTTTGCGTCTCCCCCGGGCCATCAAGTGGGATTTTCCGCACGCGTAGCGGGTGGTTATTGCCACTTTATCGCCAGGTGTGACGTAAATAAATATTATGTAAGTATGTGCCTTTATTAGCAATAAAAGAAACAAAAATAAATATACTATAAACTAAAACTAGATTGAAACTAAAGAAACTAAAACAAAAATAAATCGCGTGCGGAAAAAGCCGCTGTCTGGCCAAGTATAGACATAAAATAATGTACACAACACGGGAGGTAATAAAGAAAACCCTCAATCGCATATTTACGTCCCTCGCTTGCAGCTCGGGCCGCAAATATCTGCGATCTCGGCCTTTCTTTGTTTTACCACCCTAGTTGTGTAATTATGTTTTATAATTTATTTCTATTTGTATTGTATAATGAATGATCGATTAATTTTGTTTTATTTTATTTATGATTGTTTAAGATGACATTGTATGATCAATACACAATAAACGAGTATGAGTATGAGTATGAGTAACGTACCATACATTAGCTCTCGTTTCACATTGGAACACAACTACAAGTACAAACTGCGATCATACAGTAAATAGATGGAAATATCTTTACTTTTCACCCAGTTATACCCCATGTTAATTAATTACGATGTTAATAAAGTCAGCGTTAATGATCGCGTTTAATTAACGCCGTTTATTAATTAAGCGCAGCCGGCGACGAATGTGAGTGATTAATGCTTTTACTTAGTTTGCAAAATAATTAAATGTTACGATATTTTGAGGCACAAAAGTTGTTTTTGACAATTTTCCCCGCGGTCAGATGGTTAAAGGGCAAAAAAAAAGCAAGAATTTTAAGGCCTTAGAAATTCTATTAAATAGGTACTGTATTAGAAAAACGTAGAAACAAAAAAAGTTTTTAAAAAAAGATGTCCGTAGTGGGCTTCATATTTCATTAAACCAAGTGTGAACTTTTTCCTTTGTGTAACGCAAGTTAGCCATATAAATTGTATAGTAACTTTCGTTACACAATGGAAAAAGATTAAAATTTGTTTAATTAACGCCTAAGAACGGATATCTTTTTTTGATAACGACCCACGATAGTTAAAATAAAACTTAAAGATAAAAAAGGAACTGGTGAGTGAAATAACCTAGTATTTTTTAACTCCGTTAAAAATAAGTAATTAAGCGTAAATGAATAGATATTTAAATTTTGGTCTGTTATGCGGTTTTTCTGTTTTTTTGCGCACGTCATGCAAAAACTACTGGACCGATTTTCACGAAATTTACTACCCCGATTAACACGAATATAAGCCGAAGCAAAAATAGATAAGTAGTTTAATGTCTGTGAAGTTAGCAGATCAAGTTCCAGCAGATCACAAAAAAGTTGGAGTTCTATTCGCTTGCCACATAGTTCTATAGTTCCTGATATTTTTTGGACATAGTTCTATTGAATGTACGAAAATATTTAAATCTATTGTTTTCAACCAAATGATCTGCTAACTAATTTCACACAGCGTATCAATTTTCTCCAAACTAAACCAAACGAGGTTATTTTGTCTCAACAATGACTATACTAGAGTTCCTAGTACTTGAAAGTAATACTCATCTACTTTTAATTAGTAAAAAATTAGCAAGTTTAAAAAAAAATGTAGTATAAAAATTAAAATCAATCCAAAAAAATTTAAAAAAAGGTCTAGGTCTACAAATCTGGTGTTAAATGATAGCTCTATTATACAGCTACTAGAAACCGAAGAGTTCCCGGCTCTGGTGTCTAATAATATAATAATAGTTTTGTTTTGAGAGTTCCTATGTTGTTTCGCGCAGATAAAGTAGCAAGCCATAAAAATAACGCGCAATAACGTTTCCATCAAAAATGAATGCCGTCAGCATAAAAATATTTACTATCACTTCGTTTGTATAGAGAATCGTGCGACTATTTAGATTCATCGACTATAACATTGGTTTGATTTTAATATCATTGTTAATGCTCCAGAATGTCAGTTCGAAGGCTTACCAAGCCAACCATACTTGTCCAATATACAGCATGTAAGTTGCAGTGTACTGAAAATCAATCTTATGGCTTTCACTCATACAGACGCGCGTCGTGCGTCTGTGTAAATGCATGTCGCGCGCACCTAAGCGGCCGAAGTCGTACTACTTGGTTATCTTTATACTTTGACAGATATATCCGCATCACAGGCTCAACGCCATCGACGGATTAATCCGTCACAGAGCGCAGACCGATATTAACCTACATGCACCGGCATGAAGTTTAATTTCGGTTTTGACACAATTATGTCATGGCGTCTGGTTTGCAACTTTTCTGTTTGACGTACTGGTGCAAACGTTAAAAGTTTCCCACACTCATGAAATGAATCTGGCTGTTTGTTTATCCTAAAACTCAAGGATGGCGTTCTGATGTACGTAATTCTTGCGTGTCAGAAGTGTTTGAAATTTTAGTTTTCTGAAAAATGCTATTTTCATGTAAACTTTTCAATGAGTTGTAACGGTCATTATGAGATTATTTGCGTTGTAAAAGAAAATAAATTGACTTAATTAAAAGAAATCAGCCTATATTGCCAAAAATTCCAATATTTTCGTACTCGCCTTTTAAAGTTGTTTAATTGATACTCCACCTGGTCTTGAAAAAAAAGCTTTTTAGTCCGCACATCAATTCCGCCATTTTGTTTTTTTTAGAATTGTATGAATAAAATACATTTATTGAAATCAGTTGAGCCGTTGAGATGTCACTAGTTGAACATAGGAACGGATACATTTATACACAACGAAGACGAAACGTACGTAACGGAAGGAGCGGCAAATGAAGCACATAACCCTCCTTTAGCTTCGCCGCAGTCAGATAGCACGGAAAATAACAGAAAATTCCAGAATTTTCCTCGCGACTTTCCTGCTGAAAACCTCTGAAACGACTGCCTCAGTTTTTAATATTTTTATACACAGTCACTTACACCCTGTATAACAGACACGTACATTGAACATTGTGCACCGAACCCTGCGTAACTTAATGCTGTCACTGTGACGAGCCCGGGCGAGACAGGGCGAGATCGAGCGAGGCAGGACGAGATCAGACGAGACAGATTTATAGCCAACTGCACGACTAACGCAGCTAAGTAAACTATATTGTTTTATGCCACACCTGGCCATAAAGTGACTATTTCCGCACGCTGCGCGTACGGAAAAAGCCGCTTTCTGGCCAAGTGTAGACATAAAATGATGTACACAACACGGGAGGTAATAAAGAAAGCCCTCGATCGCATATTTACGTCCCTCGCTTACAGCTCGGGCCGCAAACATCTGCGATCTCGGCCTTTCTTTGTTTTACCACCCTAGTTGTGTAATGTACTATTTTGTCAATTCAGTACTTAGATATTTTTCAAAATGGCGAAGCCAGAGATCGTCTCACGAGCTCTACAGCTGTAGCAGTAAAATACGTTATTAGCTAATGGGCGAACTACAGTTCTATTTAATCCAATATGGCGGCGTGTAGTCATCAATCACATTATCCGTGTCAGTTAGGGTTGCCAGATGGTCGGGATTGGCGGAATTCTCCCGAATTCTTTGTTTTACCTTTTACTTTGACGACCGCTTTAGCTTAGTTGGTAGTGACCCTGCCTACGAAGCAGGAGGTCCTGGGTTCGAATCCCGGTAAGGGCATTTATTTGTGTGATGAGCACGAATATTTGTTCCTGAGTCATGGATGTTTTCTATGTATTTAAGTATTTGTATCTGTTGTATTACTGGCTAATCAAAATTTGAATTTATATTTCTTTTACATTTTCACTATATTCTCAATGATGTCTTTATGTCACTTCAATAAACAAAGTCAAAAACATCATTCGTTATCAGCACGAATATTCTAATTTTACTTAGAAATATACGTTTATTTTGCTTGTTGTGCATTTAAAAGTGAATAGGCAAGTTTGTATTTTGTGTACGTGTAAAATTTGTGAAAATCCGTGAAAATATTTAACAGTTCACGTATATTTTCGAATATTTTTTTGTTGTGACATCGAACAGCTGTTGTATATGTAAATATGTCAACTAATTCTATTTCTGGTATAAAACCACTTATAAATAGAGATGGATATTCCGTATGGAAATTCAAAATCCGTATGTACCTTATGCATGAAGAGTTATGGGAGACCATCGTCGGATACCCTGATGGTAACGACATTTCTGCAGATAAAAAAGGTACGTAACGATCAAAAGGCGTTATCGAAAATATGCCTCACTGTAGACGGTATGGCCATCACCCATGTGAGATCATGTAAGACAGCCAAAGAGGCGTGGGATGCTCTTTCGTCCGCTTACGAGGACAAAGGATTAGGGCGACGTATAAGCCTCGAGAGAAAACTGTATAGATACTGTCTTGAAGATTTTGGCTGCAATATTGAGACATACATAAATGCTATGATGACAACTGTGCAAGATTTAGCCGATATTGGCAAAATAATGGAAGATGCTTCAATAGCTGCGATTCTTCTAGGAGGTTTAAGTCCTCAATATGCACCCTTAGTAATGGCTTTGGAAAATTCCAATATAGACATTACGGTAGATCTGATAAAGACCAAATTATTGAATGAATTGAATAAACCAGCTTTAGATAACCCAGATACTGCTCTTCGTACTCGAATGAACCAAACCAGACCTTCTACATCCAAATCCAAGAAACCCATAGTGTGTTATGACTGTATGGAGCCAGGACATAAGCGTCCAGATTGTCCCCACAAAAAGGACAAGAAGAAGAAACCCACTAATCACAAAAACTCTCTGTGTGCACTGAATGCCAATGACAGATTAGAGCGTGACAAATGGTTTATTGACTCTGGAGCGTCTGCCCATATGACGTCACGAGATGATTGGATGGAGAATGTGAGAGATTCATCTTCTGGAACTGTGACCATTGCAAATGGAGAAGTATTGCCTAGCAAAGGTGTTGGAGATATTTCTATTAACAGTTGCGGTCAGAATACAGATGTAAAGAAGATTACAGATGTGGTTCACGTACCGAACTTGAAATCTAATCTTATTTCAGTCAAGAAGGCGGTAGATAATGGTTTTAGCGTAGTTTTTGATAAAAATGGTTGTAACTTTTATGATTCTGATGCTTTTTCTTGTAAAGGTGATGTAATTTTACATGGTTCTATTTGTGGCGGACTGTATTCTTTAGATTGTACGGTCAACCCAACGCGTCAACTATCCGCTTTTGAGACACACTCCGATGTTTCTAGCTTCAAGCTTTGGCATAGGCGACTGGGTCATTTATGCCGCATCGGTATGGATCAGCTCAAGAAAGGACACGCGGTAGGCGTCGACTACACAGAAGTTGACAAGGAGCCATGCATCCCTTGTATTGAAGGTAAGCAAAACAGGAAACCATTTAAGAAAGTTTCACAAAAAAGATCAACAGAAGTTCTGGAACTCATTCATTCTGATATTTGTGGACCCCTGCCTGAAACGTCATTTCAAGGCAATAAATATATTTTATTTTTTATAGATGATTTTTCTCGTATGACTTTTGTCTTTTTTATTCCTTCAAAAGCGGAAGTAAAGAAAATGTTTTGTAATTTCCAGCTCTCAGTAGAGCGGGAAACGGGAGCCAGAGTTAAGATCTTGAAGAGTGACAACGGGAAAGAATATGTCAACAATGAATTCTCGAGCTACTTAAAAAGTCAAGGAATTCAGCATCAAACAACAGTTCCCTATTGTCCACAGCAGAATGGAATTGCAGAGAGGACAAATCGTTCTATTATGGAGAAAGTAAGGTCAATGCTTTCTGACAGTTCTCTTTCTTCGGCCTACTGGCAAGATGCTGCAGAGATGGCTGTGTATCTCAAGAACAGATCTCCTCACCGAGCTCTCGAAGGCAAGACAGCGTACGAGAAGTGGTATGGTAAGATACCAAATCTATCTCATTTGCGTGTATTTGGATGTAGAGCTTTTATCCATGTCCCCGAGTGTAGTCGGAAGAAATTGGATATGAAAGCATCTGAACACATTTTCGTTGGATATTCTGATGATCCAAGAAGTTATTATTTTAGGGACGTTAAATATCCCAGACGGCTTGTGAAAAGCAGAGATATTACTTTCTTTGAACATGATTTTCAAGATTTGAAAAGTAAAGGTTGTGTTCGTAAGTCTGATGTTGATTTAACTCAACCAGCATTTGCACCTCTTTTGCTAAGTTCACAAGAAAATTCGTCGAATACTTCTAAATCGACTGGCGTGGTCATCGAAGATGAGCAAATTCAACTTCAACCCGATATTGCGCGTGTATCAGAAGATTTTGAGCCTGATGTTGCAGAACCGTGGTATAATGCTGTTACGCAAGATGAGTCGGTTCAATCCAGTACTGCACCTCCATCAGAAGAAATTGATTCCGATACTGAAGTCGCAGAACCAAGGTACAATTTGAGACCTAGAAAACCCAATTCTGCTGCCAATTGTGTATGCATGCAGACTTCATCCCCTCAGGTTATGGATGAACCTACAAGCTATTCACAGGCTATGAATACAGAAGATAGGGATAAATGGCTTCAAGCTATGCAGGATGAATATGAGTCACTGCTGGAGAAGAATACGTGGGTTCTCGTTAACAGACCAGATAAGAAGGTCATTCCTTGCAAATGGGTATATAAGTTGAAGAAAAACGCGCATGGTGATATTATTAAACATAAAGCAAGGCTTGTCGCGAAAGGATTTAATCAAGTCTGTGGTGTTGATTATTCGGAAACTTTTTCTCCTGTCGTCCGAAACTCTTCGCTTCGTTTATTGTTCGCGTTGGCCGCAGAAACAGAAATGAAAATGCACCATCTCGACGTGGATACGGCATTCTTGAACGGAGATTTGGAGGAAGAGGTGTACATGAATCAGCCAGAAGGATTCTCTATACCTGGTCAAGAAGATAAGGTACTCTTGCTGAAGCGTTCGCTTTATGGTCTAAAACAAGCTCCGAGAGCTTGGTATAAGAAGTTGACGGAAATTTTAAATTGCATTGGTTTTAATCAAACTCCTTCCGAAGCATGTATTTATACCAAGAAGGTTGGTAAAGAGTTAATAATACTCGCTTTCCATGTTGATGACATTGTCATATTCTATAAAGAAAATAAAACGCTCAATAATGTCATATCTGACTTAAAGACTTATTTCAGCCTAAAAGTCATAGGCCCATTAAGTTATTATTTAGGTTTAAATATACACTGTAAACCTAACGAGATCAAATTATCGCAAGAAAGCTATATTCGCGATTTGTTGCAAAAGTTCAACATGTCGGATTGTAAGGCTATGCCCACTCCTTTGGATACTAAAAAGTTGTTGCCGTGTGAGAAAGGTAATGTTGATGAGTCTTCATTATATCCATATCAGAAATTGATTGGATCCTTGATGTTTCTCGCCGTTAATTCCAGGCCTGATATTGCTTATGCAACGTCATATTTAAGCCAGTTTAATACTAAATATGATAAGACGCATTGGATTGCAGCAAAAAGAGTGTTACAATATTTAAAAGGAACTATCGATTTGGGCATTACTTACAGGAAAGGCGGTGGATGTTTAGTTGGCTATGCTGATGCGGATTGGGCTAACTGTCCTGTAGATCGTCGTTCCTATACTGGATTTTACTTTTCTATGGCTGGTGGAGCAATTTCGTGGGAGAGTAAGAAGCAAACTACCGTTGCACTGTCATCTAGTGAAGCGGAATACATGTGCTTGTCGAGTGCGGCAAAGGATGCTGTGTTTCTCAAGCGGTTGATGTTTGAACTTACTGGTGAGTCAATTACTGTTCCCATTTATAATGATTCGCAGTCTGCCCAGAAGTTGGTACTGAATCCAGTCCACCACAATAGAACCAAACATATTGACACTAGATTTCATTTTATACGTGATTTATTAGCTAAGAACGTTATTAGTGTCGTTTATACTCCTACTTTGGAGATGTGGGCTGACGTGCTCACTAAGCCATTAACTCGCATAAAGCATCAGAGTTGTGTAAAAGGAATAGGCTTATGTTTATAATCTTATTTTGATTAAGGGGGAGTATGTTGTATTACTGGCTAATCAAAATTTGAATTTATATTTCTTTTACATTTTCACTATATTCTCAATGATGTCTTTATGTCACTTCAATAAACAAAGTCAAAAACATCAGTATCTATTAAATATATCATCGTCTTATTGTGTTATGGATACTAATCCATAACACAAGCCTTATTGTGCTTACTATGGGACTAGTTCGATCTGTGTAAGATTGTCCCCTAATATTTATTTATTTATTTATTTATTCTTGTATGATATCCCGACTCCCGACAAACTAAAAAATCTCCCGTAAAATAACTTTATTTTATAAAACTATTTCAAGTTCCGAATTTTCATCACGCGAAACGTTGCCTCAAAAAATGGTTAAAATTAACACAAAATACTTGTGGCAACTTAGAAAATAAAATAATTTATAAAATTTTGTTGGTTGTAATGACGTAAACATTTATATCGGCAGCGGACGACAATAGGTATAGTTAAATTTTGCTGTTTTTAATATATTTACATTAATTTGATATTAAATTAAATTTTTTTCTCGCGACCAAAGTACCAAAATCCCGGAAAAAAATCCCTTATCTGGGTCATTCCACCTGGCAACTCTAGTGTCACTCGACGTTTGGGGTCCTTGGGGGCGCAAAAATATAGAATATAAAGAGAACCTTTTATAAGAGGAAACAGGAGGGCAGTTTTTCCATATAAACGTAGTCCCCTGTTTCCTCCCTGGATAATGCCCAATATTTTTTTGTCCAAAAATCTATGGCTACTATTGATATGTTCCTATGTTTTCCTTTTTACGATAAATTGATTCTCAAAAGAGATATTAACCTTCAAAAACCTAAAAAAAATGCCAGATTTTCCGCTGTGTTCACACGTCCAGAAAACAATTTTGACTAGATTATTAAAAAAAAAGAAAACATAGGAACACGGCTAAAGCCTTTCTTTAATGTTTAATGAAAAAAATAGTTAAATAGGATAAGTTTTGGGGAAGAAATCAGGGGACTACGAAACGTTGTTTTCATGAAATTTTAAAAGGTATTTTCGGTCCACGTGGACGTTCTTCGAATTTCGATTCCGCGATTGTCGTCCCTTTTTTGTAGTGCCTTGACGTTCCAAATTTCAGTTCACCATGTCAACGTTGTTAATCTGTAACCTAGTTACTGACTCAAACGTCGTACTCTAGCTAGCTCTTATGATGACAGTATGCTATACGACATTGGACCTTAGGTGGGTTGGAAATTAAATTCCTTAACTGTACCTATTGACATGCAGTTTGCAATTCCATAAAAAAGGTACAGTTGGCAATAGCATGGCTAAAAATTATTTTTTTGACAGAAACTTATTTAAAAATGCAGAAACTCTTTAGCGTCCAAGGCACAGACATTTATTGAAATAGAAGGAAACAGTTCGTCAATTTTTATGGGAACCAAGCGTGTAACGTTTTTCGCTTGGCATTCGACCAAAAGTGTAATTTAGTGATGTAAAACATAAATTTTCCATTTTATTTGGTGGTATTTGAACAATTAGATTTTTGGAATCTGATAATAAGTCCTTTTTAGCACACGGAATACATACAGTCAAACCCTCCAACTTTGCCCACCGCCCAATCTTTGCCCAGGAAGAAAATAGTATATTTTCTTCCTGGGCAAAGATTGGACGGTGGGCAAAGTTGGGGGGTTTGACGGTACATACTTTCATTGTATCTCGATATATTTCTGCAGTGGCGTAGCGACGCAAAACGGCGCCCAGTAGGCTTATGATGCTACGCTTTGTCACGCGATAAATAAAACACGTTCTGACAATATATGTGTGTGAGAGTGACGGGGATACTTTATCATTTATTTATCACGTGACAAAGCGTAACATCATAAGCATACAGGGCACGCGTCCAAACTGCGCCCCTTTGATTCTCAGTGACACCCGGGGCGGATAACATGTGAAATTGCGCCCAGGGGGCGGTTTGAAAACAAGACTTATTATTTTATTTCACCATGTTTGCGAATTTGAAGAGATGGTATTTTTTTTTTGTATAGGCAGGCCCCCCTCCTTGTTGGCGGCCAGGGCACGTGCCCTGCCTGCACCACCCTCGCTACGCCACTGTATTTCTGTGCCTTTTTGTGTTGTACCTAATGTAGTGCGAGTGAGTTATAGGTCTGGGGACGACAAACGATAAATACGTCGGTTAATTGCGAACGGCCCGGGCCCTAACGTATGGCGCCGTCCATCTTTCCACGCCTATATCCATACAAACGAGTTCGCACGCAGTATCTTGAACAATACCTCGTATGTTCATAAGTTTTGAGACGAACAAAATCATGTTTTTCTCGAACAAGCTTTAACGTATTTAAACGAAATTTAGACAGAAGAAAAAACATTATATTGCGGTAAAAATAAAATATAAATTATTTAAAATGGTCACCATTGTGCTGAACACAGGCCTTCAATCGTGTGAGCCATTCGTCAATAGAGGCACGAATCGTTTTAGTTGATTAAACTTTACTTCGGCGGTGAAGATTCATTCGTTGGTAAACAAAATCTTTTTGGGATCGTGTCTCTATAGCAACTGTTGACATCATGCGAGCCTTAATTTTCTTAAACGATCGTTTAAGTAGTAGACTTTTCTTCGACTGTAGGCCCTTTAGATCATTCCTAAATATGTTACCTTTAGATCACATACCCGAATCATTATTTTTTCTAATTGACAACGTTTAAATTTAAAATTTTAAAAGTTTTTATCAAGCCGCCAGTTCAAAATTTATTTTTTTGAGCCTTTTAAAAAATCGTCTCAAAACTTATGAGAACACATGAGGTATACATATTTTACATATATAGATACAAGAAATCAAATTACATAATCAACTTACAAATTAAACAGCACTCATCTGTGTCCAGAACGAGAATCGAACCCGCTACTTCTGGATTTCCGGCCCAGCGACTTAAACACTCGTCCACCGGAGCACCCAGCCAGTGTCCTCAATTTTACCATCTATGTATGTACTTTGATTTTTGAACCATTCTGGTTTAACAGGTTTATAACCTGACCCGCATTAAGAACTAATAATAGTACATTGTGTATCTAGGGCGGTAAGTAAGGAATTACAAACGAGTGTTTGTTATAAGCCCGAGGTGAAACCGAGGGCATTAATAACACGAGTTTGTAATTCCTTTACCGCCCGTGGCACACACAATGTTTTTCATCACACTTGTGAGGAAATCTAAATAATATAACCTTACTAATCGCCCCAGTATGACAAGCAAATATTAAAACAGACAGTGACATTAATGACATATGTCCATAGACAATGCGAATGTCAAGTCACGTTTGAAAACCATAGCGGTAAAGACCTAAAACGGCCATTTTAGTTGATTTTATATTTGCAAAATACTGAAATACATTATTTAAACATTTAATTAATGTTATCGATATATGTGTTTACATGTATTTGCAATAACAGTTATCTTTAAATAAATATTTCAGTGATAAAAGTTAAAAAAGTAAGTTGGCGTTTCCTTTGAATGACAAATAAGTGTAAAACAGAACCAGCGTTTCAAATTTAAAAAGAAATCCATTACGCCCTAGGGCGTAATAGGTCATTTACGGCCCGCAGAACCTACGTGTAATGACACTATTTTCGTGCAAGTGTGATGAAAAAAATAAACATCATGTTTCTTTCATATAATACCTATACACTCGAGAGCAAACTAATTGCATCACTTTGCATGTTTTCATCCGCAAAGCATATGTTTGTAAACGGGTTTTTTTTTTAAATATTTTAATTTAGTACAGGAATGGCCGCTATGGCACCGCCGTGGCGATAATCATATAGGTATATCACAGGTAAACGTGTGTATGACCAACGAGGCTTCTATTAATTAAAGTATCGGTTACCAATGTCATAATGGATTTTCATACATTATTATAACACTGACACATATAAGACACCGATGTTATGTTACTGCTTGTCATAATGGTGATCATTAAAGCTCGGACGACGAACACATAACAGAAGATCTATCATATGGGTGTAGATTATAGTACATTACTTACCTAGAGCAGAAACCAAAGAAAGTCTCACATCACAGGTACTTGACGTCCGATCCCAAGGCAAGGGAGATAATTATCCGATCTGAGGCTTTCTTTATTACCGGACGTGGTAATTACAAAAAAAAATACGTTTCCTCCAGGCTAGGAAGTGGGATTTTCCGCTCACGCAGCGTATGGTAATTGCCAATTTGTGACCAGGTATGACGTAAGCTAGTACATTACACGACTAGGGTGCATCAGCATCTATAAAAGCCCCTAAAAGTATTAGAAAAAAGTGGTTCAGTCGACGGTGAGTCGACAACACAAATATGTTTACACCTTTTGACCTTATTTCACTGGAATAAGGTCGAAAAGTGTCGTCGGTCGAGAATGCCTTATGGCAGCGGTAGGCAACCCGCGGCCCGCGAACAGCTCACTTGCGGCCCGCGAGCCTCCCTGGCTATTTTGTATTTTTTTTTTTTTTAATTTATTTATTACCAAATATAAGTTTACATTTACATATATATAACATCTGCCAAACTGTATAACAGTTTGTTGGCAGAAATGTAATGGTCGTTATATTCAGAATCGTACAAAATCACAAATTATTAACAAGTGCGGCCCGCGTCAATTTCGTTAGCTACTATGTGGCCCATGGCTGCTAAAAGGTTGTCGACCGCTGCCTTATGGCATTAAGTTCGCCGTTTGTAGGTACCTTCATGTATTATCCAACTAAGTTTGAATAAATAAGTAGAATTAGTAAAATGGGTACTTCCCGCTGCTGTTTGCTTATCTATACGTTGAAAGAAACGTATTCGAGTTTTTGTTTACCTAGAATATGGTCAGGCTACGCACTATACTTTAATGGCGATGAGATTACCTTTTAAAGTTCTCGTACACAACAGGTAAGGTAGCTTTACGATAAATGATACTTGATTCTGATTCTTTATTATTTACTCGCTTTATGGTTAATTTTCGTCTTTTATGCAAACAAAATTTATAAAACATAAATATAAAAAATACTCGCTATACAGCGTGGGAGGGACTATACCGACAAACTTTAACTATAGATTCTAACAACTATTAGGAGTAAAAAATGTTATGTGATGTATAGTCGAAAAACGCTTACTTTCCGAGATATTCATTTCGCAGTATTTGGTAAGCGACTATACGAGGCCAAAAAATTGACCTTTCGTTTCCATTTTAGCTTTTTTTTTCTTTTTGATAACTTTTCAGCCAGTAAGGACATGTTTATAACGAGGGGCTTAATTTACTGATTTATTTTGTTCCATAAGACTATTCATGTAAAATGACAATATTCGACCCATGTTGATATAACATTTTTTACTCGTCACACCACCAGGAATTCATGGCTAAAGTATGTCGGTATAGTCTCTCCCACCCTGTATATTTTATTCCCATAATTTTATCGATATAATGATTACAAAGCGTTGGGTACAACGCTATAAAATACCATTAAAAAGTTTCACTCTCTAGCATCGAGTGGCCAAACTACTTCGATACATTTAGGCGCTGTTGTTTAGCTATTGAACGCTAGATGGCAGCAAATAGTATGACAAATAGATATTTGGTATCAATATCGTAAGGGCCGATACAGACGGACTGCAACCCAACTGCAACTCCCTACGATTTGTATGGGAACTGCATCACAACTACACGCCGACTGCGCGGGCAGTTATGATGCAGTTCCCATACAAATCGTAGGGAGTTGCAGTTGGGTTGCAGTCCGTCTGTATCGGCCCTAAGTCATAAAATGTGTAGTGTAATTTCGACAATGCGGTATTGTTACAAAGTTTCAATTATGCTAACGTATAATACTAAGACCAATCAAATTCAAGATTTCATTGTATGTGTTTTTGTCATTGTATGAGATTGGCGACAACGGTTCTCGCAGTTATTGAAGCGTATGCCACTTCCACTGTTTTTTTACTCCGTGAAGCTATACAACACTCACTGCCATCTATTGCAAAAACAGGAAAGCTTCAGTTTTGATACAATGCCATCTAGCGGGCATCAGCAGAAGTATGAACTGTATACGACAAGCATTTACGTTCGCTAAGTACGGACCCGGTGTTCAGGTCGCTCCTGTGAGTCAGCGCCCTCTCGTGGCTTGTAGACGGTTACTGAAGCAACAGTTATATCTTAGGGCTCGTCCAGAAATCATGAGATAAAATTTGGCCTATTTTTGACCCCCTCCTCCCCCTTGGTGATTCTAACGGTATCCCCCCCCCCATCCAAGATCACGTGTAATTTTTTGAAATTTATTATTGATGTGCCAAATATTTAAGACTGCGTAAGAATGCTTCAGTGTGGATCGCACTCACACAGAATACGTGTCTCGCGCTCCTAAATGGCCTTAAGTTGGACTACTTATCCGTGTTTATACTTTGCTTTTAGTAAATTTTCAAGTATAAGTAGGTACTTCTTGACTAACTTGAGTCTCCTCTTCTCCTTTAGTTATCACTTCCACCTAGCGGTGAAGTACTGTACTAGACTTACGTCTGGGTAGAGAACGTCTGATTATCGCGTTCAACCACAGATGGCGTTTATATCAATCGCAAATATTCGAGAAAATTATGGATAAAAAAAAATGCTGCCTGTCATAATATAATTTATGCCACACCTGACCATAAAGTGACTTTTTCCGCACGCTACGCGCACGGAAAAAGCCGCTTTTTGGCCAAGTGTAGACATAAAATGATGTACACAAGACGAGAGGTAATAAAGAAAGCCCTCGATCGCATATTTACGTCCCGTGCTTACAGCTCGGGCCGCAAACTGCTGCGATCTCGGCCTTTCTTTGTATTACCACCCTAGTTTTGTAATGTACTATAATATGCTTGTCCGTATCTACTACTGATAAATACATTTTAATTTAAAACGCTTAAACGTACATTTTAATTTAAAAATGCCCAAATAGATAAGTAATACGCCCGCATGTGGCTCAATGAATGTGAATTTACTTATTAAGTACTAGCATTTACCCACGGTTTCGCCCTGTTACTGTCCCAAGGGCCCTGTTACTATTCCAAACTATTTTGTATTTTATAAGTATCCTATGTACCTAATGATCCAGTCACGTACATGCCAAATTTGCCATATTCAATCCACCCAGTTGTTACCCCGTTATTTAGTAACAAATATTCAAATATCCAAATAAATGTATATGCTAGTACAAACTAAACCTGCGTTATGGCTATCATCTCACACTTTATACAAGTATCATCATAATTTAAGAGCTTTGCTCTTGTCGGTGGAGTAGACGCCATTTTGTGCGGTCCTCAGCCATGCATTTCCTGGTACGACACGACATTGATCTTTTCTTTGAGCTGCTGCACAAAGTTTCTCCGAGGTCTGCCTCTCTCTGTCTTTCCTTCTTTTTTTACCCGACTGCGGCGAAGCCCAAAGGAGGGTTATGTGTTTGACCTGTATGTATGTATGTCCGTTCCTGTGTCCGCTCGTAACTACTCAACGGCACATCCGATTTTGATAAATGATACATCATTAGATTCGTCTTGATGGTGCGAGTGTCACTGGATATGAAGTTTGTCCGCTCGTAACTACTCAACGGCACATCCGATTTTGATAAATGATACATCATTAGATTCGTCTTGATAGTGCGAGTGTCACTGGATATGAAGTTTGTTAAAATAAACAAAATGGCGGTTTTTATGCAGTTTCAAAGTGCACCGCGGTCGGATTTTTTTATATATATATACAAGTATAATAGTAAAATATACAGTAATTTGGCTAGAGGCAGGTTGACTTACCAACAGGCGGGTTCAGGCGACGTCTCACATAGGCAACCAGCCGCTCTCGTATAGTCAGTTTTTTGGCTTCAGCTTTTTCTTCTGCGGTCTGAAAACAACATATACTTTACATTTCTATTACACTTATTGTTCTATATAAAGAATATAGAACAATATAGAGTAGTTTTTTTAATGGCTGAACGCCGTGATGCTGTGTCACAAATAAATGTGGATTAGAAATTAAAAAAAAAAACACATTCCAGGCCTAGGCCGGCAATGTTGTATGAAATTCCATTAAAATTAAATGCCAAGTGTCAAACTGCACCGGAAACGAGCTACTTTCCGGCTTATTATAAAGCACGTAATGTTAAAATTTCATTGCATCTTTGAGGAAAATAATTTTCTCAAACATGCAATGAAATGTTGACATTCCGTGCCTAAAAATAGGCCGCAAAGTACCTCGTTTCCGGTGCGGCTTGACACTTGACACGATGTATTTTTCTTAATTTTTCCATTCCACATTTATTTGGGTCACAGCATCACGGCATTCAGCCATTAAAAAAAAAAACCATTTTTGCTATATCTTGCAGTTTTATTTGTTTCAAATTGACATGAACATAACAAATAGGTAACAAACCCAACCCAACCCAACGGTTGTCTGGAAGAGATCGCTCTTAAGCGATAAGACCGCCTGTTGTCTACCTTTTTAAATTGTTCTAATTATGTAAGTACCTCTTGTAATGTGTTTTTCTGGTGTGCAATAAAGTATTATCAAACCGCGTTGAGAAAGGGATTCGAGTGTACCGTTAGCACAAGTGTACTTAATAAATGATTAAATATAATCATAAACCAATCTTTGATATCTTCATAAGTGCAGACCCTTATAGATAATAGAATTAATAGCTAAATATGATTTGCATATTTAAACTGTATTCTCGGTAAATATTGTCATTTGTTTAATAAAAAATAGTATTATCATATTTGACAAATCTGTCATCAGTCACATTATTTCGCTTTATCAAATTGCCGTAGCTTTTCAAAAATACGTTTGTATACAATATGAATCGCGGTAAAGTATTAAACGGTCGATGCCGAGAAATTGTCTACAATGTACTAACATATTTAAAGAAAACGATAAGACGAAGAAGGTTCTTTTGAAAACTTTGATGGCCATCTTGGTATATGGGTTTCTTTTAAATTCAAAATGAGACTTGTTTTTACTTTTTCATACAAACTAAATCAGAATCGTGTTGATCACAAGTGTGACCTCTCACTTTCACCTCCTTTAGCGTAAATGTAAAATTGCAATTGTGACAGTTTTGACTTTACATCAATGACAACACTTACCAATTGTACATAAATTATAAAATCATACTTATAATACTTTAAAACGGTGTTTAAGAAAGTAACTCTATTTGATCTGAAGAACTATCTCTTAATGCTATCGGAAATCAATAAAAACACGCTGTATAATTTGATATTGTTTCCATGCTTTAGAACTTCATTGTACCAAAATAACAATTTAATTTATCTGCATACTCTACCACTGACAATGTCATATCATGCATTAGTTCAAAAATGACATATGAGCTCAATCCCTTTCTAAACGCGGTTTGATAATATACTTGTATTGTATTGTATTGTAACACATTATAAACAATTTTAAATTGCAATTTTAACTACACGAATACACATTTAAAATATTTTATCTAAATATTCGCGGTAAAAACGTGAACTCAAACAGCTTTTGGCCGAACGTGACTTGACATTTGCATTGTCTATGGATATAATATGTCACTAATGTCACATTCTGACAGAAAGTTTGTGTTATAAAATATTAAGTAAGGTTATTATAGTGAGTTTATTTATTTCATTGCATATTTGAGAAAAGCACTATACATTTCTCGGCGGGAAATGGGGTTGCCAGCCTCGTAACTATCTGGCCTCGCTTCGCTCGGCCAGCTATATTTACTCGGCCGGCAACCCCTTACTTCCCGGCCTCTGCAGTAATATACTATTGTTTTTCGGAGATTATAGTAACGAGTAAAAAAGCGTCAAAATGCAAAAGGAAGGTTTGTTTAGGCATGAAAAAGAATATTAGCTTAGATAATATACGCGATTTCCGTTAAAGTTGTTTTATTCTTATAATTGCCACTTTGTAAAAATCACCAAAATATACTTTTTTAAATGAAAATAGGACAATATGGAGCAATAACGCTCTATCCCATGGGGGCCGTAAAGCGCCTATATTATTTAAGAGCAATCTCCTTACTCTAACTAGTTGGGAACTCTGTGATGCTTTATACAGGGTGGGAGGGACTATACCGACATACTTTACCCATGAATTCCTGGTGATGTGACGAGTAAAAAAAGTTATGTGA
The DNA here is from genome assembly GCA_947034925.1 of Eudemis profundana. Lineage (NCBI taxonomy): Eukaryota > Metazoa > Arthropoda > Insecta > Lepidoptera > Tortricidae > Eudemis > Eudemis profundana. The sequence goes on from OX344819.1 coordinate 2,991,843, forward strand.
TGTATAGTCGAAAAACGCTTACTTTCAGAGATATTCATTATTTTTTAAATGAAAACTCCCAAGTGTGTAACAAGCCCTAATAAATGTGACTAAGTTAGTTTTACTAATTTTTTTAAATCCTTTAACTAAACAGCAATTAACCTTCGCAGTATTTGATGGTAAGCGATTACGAGGTCAAAAAATTGACCTTTCGTTTCCATTTTAGTTTTTTTTCTTTTTGAAAACTTTTCCTCCAGTAAGGACATGTTTATAACAAAGGGCTGAATTTACTGATTTATTTTGTTCCATAAGACTATTAATGTAAAATGACAATATTCGACCCATGTCGATGTAACATTATTTACTCGTCACACCACCAGGAATTCATGGCTAAAGTATGTCGGTATAGTCCCTCCCACCCTGTGTAGAGACTAGGTAGAGCGTGGCACAATAAACTAATGCCGGAAGTGGCTTACTCAGCGATTTCGCCGCGCGGCTTCTAGTACCAAGTTTTGCCCCATCCAGAGGGGCTAAGCTAGCGACCAGAAAGAACACGCGTTATGCGTAGATGCGGTAAAGGGTAATTACACAAAAGATCCCATCGGGTCCAAGTGTATCCGTAAGGACCCCTATTACCAAGATAAGAGATAAGATAAGACCTGTATAAAATAATGAAAGTATTCCTCTAAATCCAGAATCCTTTTCATCCTAGCAGTAACGAAATGGCTCCAACGACCAAACCGCTGATTGGAAAGTCTAGTTCCCACAAAACATACAAAATTGAACCTTATCCTCAAAACGTTAGTATATATCTGTAGATCTAGTAAAAAGGCGTACGAGCCACATTACGAAAGTACAAAGGAGCTCAAGTATTACAATACAGTTGTGACCTTTTGAACCTAATTTATACGTGACTTGTTTCCTTTTTCACTTGACCCACAGATATATTCCGAGTCTAGGTATTTCGCCGCGAATGGGCACTAAGTTTAGCTTCGGTCTTATCTGGGATGCGTAAAGACTGGGATATGTGAAATCGTATAAGTTTTTGTAATATACACACACAATATACCCATACACAGAGTGGAAACAAGTTTATGAAAAATATATTTTTGAGTCAAGTTTTTAATGCCGTGCTTAAAACACACGTTTATTTTTAACTTCACATGTATTGTAAATTAAAAGTAACAAATAAACAATGTAGTTAAATCTGGGAATGTAATTTAAATCTACTTCTAACATCGAGATATAATAAATATGGAAGCATAACCTAACGACAGGCAGGTCTTACTGCGCGATTCGGTTGCGCGGTTAATCTTGCTTGCCGCATGGAATAGGAAAAATGAGCAATGTACTACTGTACTAGTACTAGGGAATCCAAATGACTGAAACCGAAGAAATCGGATACGAGCAGCACGCACACATCAACCAGCGTAGTAGCCTACTACGAGTAGCACGCACATATCAACTAGCGTAGTAGCCTACTACGAGCAGCATGCACACATCAACTAGTGTAGTAGCCTATTACGAGTAGCACGCACACATCAACCAGCGTAGTAGCCTACTACGAGCAGCACGCACACATCAACTAGTGTAGTAGCCTACTACGAGTAGCACGCACACATCAACCAGCGTAGTAGCCTACTACGAGCAGCACGCACACATCAACTAGTGTAGTAAGCTACTACGAGCAGCACGCACACATCAACTAGTGTATTAGCCTACTACGAGCAGCACGCACACATCAACCAGCGTAGTAGCCTACTACGAGCAGCACGCACACATCAACTAGTGTAGTAGCCTACTACGAGCAGCACGCACACATCAACTAGTGTAGTAGCCTACTACGAGCAGCACGCACACATCAACCAGCGTAGTAGCCTACTACGAGCAGCACGCACACATCAACCAGCGTAGTAGCCTACTACGAGCAGCACGCACACATCAACCAGCGTAGTAGCCTACTACGAGCAGCACGCACACATCAACCAGCGTAGTAGCCTACTACGAGCAGCACGCACACATCAACTAGTGTAGTAAGCTACTACGAGCAGCACGCACACACACATCAACCAGCGTAGTAGTTTTATATAAGCAGCACGCATACCGTTAAGCAACCGGCTTAATAGTCGCAAAATATTAAAACAAGTAGTCCTACTTCGGCCGTCTAGGAGCGCACGACACGTATTCACAAAGACGCACGATTGCGCGTCTGTGTGAGTGCGATTCATACTGGAGCATTCTTACGCATTCTTAAGAGGAAACAGGAGGGCAGTTTTTCCATACAAACGTAGTCCCCTGTTTCCTCCCTGGATAATGCCAGTAGAGCAATCATTTTTTGTCCAAAAATCTATGGCTACTATTGATATGTTCCTATGTTTTCCTTTTTACGATAAATTGATTCTCAAAAGAGATATTAACCTTCAAAAACCTAAAAAAAATGCCAGATTTTCCGCTGTGTTCACACATCCAGAAAACAAATTTGACTAAATTATTAAAAAAAAGGAAAACATAGGAACACGGCCAAAGCCTTTCTTTAATGTTTAATGAAAAAAATAGTTAAATAGGTTAAGTTTTGGGGAAGAAATCAGGGGACTACGAAACGTTCTTTTCATGAAATTTTAAAAGGTATTTTCGGTCCAAGCTGCAGTTGTCTCTATCGCGCTCTGCGGGTGAGAGGCGGGCAGTGCGGGATAGCGACACATTTTACAAATACCTAATTTTCAATTCTCTCGACCTTACTGTTTCCTCTTAAATTTTTGCTTGTAGTGCGTTCGTACACGGCGCGCACACATTCAAGCGTGCGATGTACCTACCTAGTGTATGTCGAAAAATTACTGCTATTATACTAGTTTGAATTTGGGAGCCACCTAAGGTTGAATATCGTTTAGCAAACTTACGCTATTTAGAGCTAATATTTTAAAGCAAAGTCATAATGTTTAGGTATCATCGACAACTTTACGTTTCTAGGGGCAACTGGAGCGAGGGCAAACGATCATTTCCGATGTTTTCCGAGTAATTGTTACTCCGGTATGGGGGGTTTTCGGCCCTGTCTTCTATCTATCTGGCAATATTAATTTTATTATTCTTGATACGCAAATAAAATAAAAGAATAATAATAAATTGTCAATTATAATTTAAGAAAGCTAGCAAACCAATCTATTTTGTAAAAATGTCACATTAAACGGTTTTCTTGACTGACACGACATTATGTCCGTAATTAGAAAACCGTAGTGATAGCTTTTTACCCGACTGCGGCGAAGCCTAAAGGAGGGTAATGTGTTTGACCTGTATGTATGTATGTCCGTTCCTGTGTCCGCTCGTAACAACTCAACCAACCGATTTTGATAAATGATACATCATTGGATTCGTCTTGATGGCGCGAGTGTCACTGGGTATGAAGTTCGTTAAAATAAACAAAATGGCGGATTTTATGCACTTTTAAAGTGCACCGCGGTCCGGTTTTTTTTTAGTAAAAATATTTAGTTATTCGCCAACATCAACCATCGTTAAGCGACCGGCTACAGGCGCTCCAGTTATCTTTTAGCGAGGCTGCGTCCGGCTTTTATTTGAAGGTCCTTGGATACAGCGTACAACTCAAGTAATTACAACTGCGCAACCCGCTAGAGCTTTGAAACGCCTGCGACAAAACTTTGCGACAAACTGGCTGGGAATACGCAGCGGTGTTTTTAAGAGGAAACAGGAGGGCAGTTTTTCCATACAAACGGAGTCCCCTGTTTCCTCCCTGGATAATGCCAGTAGAGCAATCATTTTTTGTCCAAAAATCTATGGCTACTATTGATATGTTCCTATGTTTTGCTTTTCACGATAAATTGATTCTCAAAAGAGATATTAACCTTCAAAAACCTAAAAAAAATGCCAGATTTACCGCTGTGTTCACACATCCAAAAAACAAAGGAGATTGCCGACTTTTGGTACCAATATCGTCATTAAATTGTGTCACAACCAAAACGATACCAAAAACTTAGTTTTATTTTTTTAACCAGAGGGATTTTTTTATTACTGAATTTAAAATGGGAAATCTGAGATCAATTAAAAAAGAATTGTGTTGTACGATTTCCGCCGCCACCATGAAAAATGTATGATTTCCTTAAAACTGTATTTGACAGAACAAAATCGGTCAAAATCTAAAAGGCCTATGACAGTGGCACCACCGTCTACGCGAATGTATACAAAAATATTAATTCCATAAAACTCCGCGGTTCTTTCTTATACGAACTGCATTGTACGTAGCTCAGATAAATTCAATCCAGCTGTCATGTACCCATGAAAGTAACATGTTTGTCTTGTTCTTTCTAATACAATCCATTATCTATGTAGTTTTCTTGATCTTAACAAGAAAGTTGACAGCTTGATATTCTGTCTTATTCTAAGTTTAAATATAAGGTACTTTATAAGACACGTCTTTTCACAATTTTGTGTCAAAGAACGTAAATCAGTTTAAATTCTGTATTTGGTACAAATAACTCGTGATATTTCGCTGATACTTCACTATACGAGACATTGAGCGTAAATGTAATGTTACAATATTTTTTTATCTCACGATGTATCAAAATAGTTTCAAAGAACTTTTTTTATAATAACATTTTAACAATCTGAATAGGCACAATAAAAAACCTCACACAGGTATCCGAAATGACATGTCATACGGCTAAGTTAAGTGAAGTCTCGACAACGTCAGGAATTAAAGTTATTAGGTGATTTTGTATTTGGCCGGTTGACAAATATTTAGACGGTTTGCTACGCAAAAACTAACTTCGAAATCTGGAAATCAATCTCAATTTCCTATGGATCCCCGAATACAATTTTAATGGGATTTAGTGATTAGGAAAGGCAGTTTCTTGTTCTTTAAGATACAGATGGTTTCGTTTTGACACAATGACTTTTGATTTGGTACGAGGCCCTATAGACGCGTCGGCAATGTCCTTTGACTAGATTATTAAAAAAAAGGAAAACATAGGAACAGGGCCAAAGCTTTTTTTTAATTTTTAATGAAAAAATTAGAAATGTAACGAGATAGAAGGTTCGTTGATTTTTTATGGGTTCCAAGAGTGTATCCGTTTCACTTGGCGTTTGACGCCAAAAGTGTAATTTAGTGATGGAAAACATAAATTTTTCATTTCATTTGTTGGTACTTGAACAATTAACTATTTGATAATCTGATAATAATCGTATAATTGTAATATTGTATCTGGCCGCACTGATAGGTATTCTACTGTGGTCAAAATTGTAGCTTTAAGAGGAAACAGTAAGGCCGAGAGAATTGAAAATTAGGTATTTGTAAAATGTGTCGCTGTCCCGCACTGCCCGCCTCTCCCCCGCAGAGCGCGATAGAGACAAATGCAGCTTGGACCGAAAATACCTTTTAAAATTTCATGAAAACAACGTTTCGTAGTCCCCTGATTTCTTCCCCAAAACTGAACCTATTTAACTAATTTTTTCATTAAACATTAAAGAAAGGCTTTGGCCGTGTTCCTATGTTTTCCTTTTTTTTTATTTAATAATCTAGTCAAATTTGTTTTCTGGATGTGTGAACACAGCGGAAAATCTGGCGTTTTTTTTAGGTTTTTGAAGGTTAATATCTCTTTTGAGAATCAATTTATCGTAAAAAGGAAAACATAGGAACATATCAATAGTAGCCATAGATTTTTGGACAAAAAATTATTGCTCTACTGGCATTATCCAGGGAGGAAACAGGGGACTACGTAAGTATGGAAAAACTGCCCTCCTGTTTCCTCTTAATAAGGTAGAAATTAGAGGGCAGGCAGTATTTTTTGGTCTTTATGAAGTGATGATGATGGTGATGATAGTGACTAGACCAAAAATCTAAATCTCTAAAGAGATGAGACCTTTTTAATCTCCTACCACCTCTCTTGTCTCATTACTTAACTGCTCAAAGGTTAACTGGAAGAGATCCCTTAAAGGGATAAGTTCGCCTTTATACATATATTATTATTGTGCAACCCTGTGCTGTATTTTGTCTTATTTTGGGCAATAAAGTATTTACACACATACATACAAAAATACATCGCAAATATCGTTTCTACATTATTTGTTTCTTACAGGGGAATGCTCCCTTCAATTTACTTTATAAGAAAATGGATACTCAATAAATCTTCCATAATCTTTCTGTCAGATTTAGACAACCTTCGTTTATCCCGCACTTTGAAATGCTACTTACAATTTTTTATGACATGTTTGTAAAGGTACTAAGGAGGCTATAGGTAGTTTCACGAGAGTTGAGGTGAATGATTACACACACAGCTACATGAAGTACTATTGCAAAAAAAGCGAATGAATGAAATGAATAAGTGAGTATATAAACACAAGGCTATAGTTAAACGAAACTTTTTGGTCTTGCAATTCACTGTTGAACTTGCTATCAATACGAAAAAAGAACAGTAATGCCCGGGCTACACGAGGGTAGTTTTTCAAGCTAGGATAGCAAGCTAGTAAGCTAGTTAACAAGCCAGGACAGTTTTTAATAGGACGGAGTTCTATTTTTAGGCTAGTAGCGTCCTCCTACCGCTGATTTCACTATCCTAGCTTGAAAAACTAGCCTCGTGTATAACCTTACCCAGTTTGAAGAGAGCTCATCCACTTACCTGTACTTACAATAGCATTGTATCTATACAATGCTATTATCTACTTTTGTTCTCGAACCGCCAACCAAATACTTACAAAAAAAAGGTTAGAAGTAGACTGTGTGTATATCGAATTTTCAACCTTATTTCTTGTCGAGTAGGTTTGAAACGGAAATGAAATGCAACAAATGTTATGATCGCCATTATTCTGTTAGTGTATTTTGTAGTCTATTGTCCAAAAAAATAAAGTAGAAAAATTATATTAACCTTCCAAGGCGTTTATTATCTTCTTTTACTACAAGCTCATTATCATAATTTGTGGTTAACCACTCAATGGTATTGTAGTCTCAAGTAGAAGAGCTCGCTTCAAACTGGGTAAGGTATAACCCGGGCATAATTTCAAATTCCCGCTGTCAGTACACGACAGTGTTGTTGTGTGCGTGGCCTCAACTCTCGTGAAACTACTTACTTATACCTATATAATGTATGTAGATGACAGTACCACAGTATAATAACAGCAATTTTTCTTACTACAAAAGGTACATCTCGCGCTTAAATGTGTGCGCTCCATGTACGGACGCACTACAAGCAAAGAAATAAGAATGCGCAAGAATGCTCGAGTATGGATTTTCCCATTTTGTATTTTGACGTTTGGAGATCCTTTACACCTCCAAAACATGTTTTGACAACGGAGGCCCCTTACATCTCCATTAATTTTAGTATATGCCTTTTTTTTCTATTTTTCTTAGTAATTTATCTTGTTTTGACGCCTAGAGACCCTTTACATCTCTAAAATTGTAGTTTTATGTTTATTGAAATGTATTTAGTTAAGTAGTTGTTTGTGATATGCAATGTAATATTGTCACAATTATTGTAATGTGTTTAAAAGAGAAACTGGTGAGTTTCTTCCGGCGCTTCTTCTCACCAGAATGTCATCTGCCGAAGCGCCAAAAGAATCAGACATGTGAAAGAGCCCTTGAGGCCTACTTGCAGAAATAAATTATTTCATTTCATTTCATTTCATTTCACTCACACAGACGTGTTATCCCGCGACTGTGTGGATATGTGCCGCGCGCTCCTAATCGGCCGAAGTCGGACTACTTGGTAATATTTATACTATTAGAAAAGGATTTATTTACACACTGATTTTACAACAAATATTTAATTAATAATATTTCATGGGCAGACGCACACAAGTATGTCGCGCTTCATAGATCGATACAGACTGTTTTTAAAACAATGCCACTGCAAATTGAACAAACATCTGTTTCAAATGGGTATGAAACAAGATCCAGCGTGCAGGTTCTGCCAAGAGTCAGAGGAGACTGCCATGCACATCCTTTGCTCATGCGGACCACTCATGCGCAAACGTAGTATCCATCTAGGGCGACACATTCTGTTTCCGGATGAGATACAACTTACTCACTGCCCAAAGAATCTGGAACTTCCTAGACTCAACGGGCCTCTGCAGTGAGACATAACAAAAGGGCTGCCACAATAGATCAGCAATGGTCGAAGCGGCACATAAAAGGCCCAAACCTACAATAATAATAATAATATGTGTAATGTATTTTACTTTTTATATATATATTGTAAAAAGCCTAATCTAAGAAAATAAAGATATACCGAATAATAATAATAATAAAACAATGCTGTCTGGCTTTAGGGACGTGCGCGCCCTGTAGGGTCGTAAACACAATATCGATTCATGAAATCATCGAGTCGACTATTTTCTATCTAACAATACTTTGGTACAGGTAAACGCAGTGTAGGACGCCCCCCGGCTAGATGGAGCGACGATCTGCGCAGGGCGGCTAGCAGCAACTGGATGAGTATAGCTGATGATCGAGCAAAGTGGCGCGTCTTGGTAGAGGCCTACGTCCAGCAGTGGACTGCCACAGGCTGATTATGATGATTATGATGTATAGTTACACTAATAAAGTGGTGGATCTTTATTTCTAAAAAATAAGGTTATGTCAGATATTCAAGCGAGCCCCATTTCATCATATATTATTACCAGGGACTATACTTTTGACATATAACGACACTTCCGGAATAAGCAGTACGTGTTAACATATTATTTATTCATCTAGACAAGGGTACCCTTAGTTTTTTAAATATTCCATGTTAGCACGGTAGACGGTAGTTTTTGTTCCGATAAAAGGTACATCGGGAGCGCGCATGTGTGCGTGCCGTTTGCGCGCCGTGTACGGACGCACCACAGGCAAGCATCGGCGCGTGCTTAGTCAGGGTTGAGCAATAGTCGCGAGCGGTCGAACGTTCAAAATGTCTGCGGACGAAGCAAAGTATAGAAGACGTATATACTGTAGTGTGTTCGGATGTTTGAAGAATCCAGAATTGTCATATTTCTGCATTCCTAAGGATCCCGAAAGGTGTGTATTTTATTAGTACCTATATAAATGTTATATTTTAAGTCGTTTATAGAATGTTTGATAGTTTTGTGATCAAACTATACCAATTAAAAAGAGTAGATAATTATTTTGTTTGACAGTGATGAGTAAAATTAACAGATTTTTTAAACGTGTACTAATTAAATAGTAGTTGAATCTATTGATACATAAAATGCCTTAAACACGAGAGTGGTTTTATGAAACGAGCCGAAATATCGTTGCGTTACTTATATGTACACATACCAATACTAATTTATTTAAACTATTATACTTAATAACATTAACATCAGATGTGTGCGATCAGATACTTTCATATTGAAATAAGTAACTTTTACTAGGTTGACCTCGAACGATTGTTCGTTCGATCGAGGTCAACCTAATAAAAGTTACGTTCGTAGTAAGTAGGTATTTTACAGAACCGACGAGCGGCAGCCCTGTGCCTTAGGCCGACTCCGGTGTCGCGCGCTCCTAAACGGCGAAGACGAACTACTTGGTTGTCTTTATACTTTGATGTTAGTCAGTTGACGAGAAGATATCCAGAAATGTCAACGTGTAAAGGTGATTAGAGTGGTACGTATAAGTACAGTCACAACACTAAACGTTACACAACTTGTCACTGTTTTTAATTTACCCGTGTACCTAATTACACGGCCAAATTAAAAACAGTGGCAAGTGACGTAAAATTCCCGCGTGGTGACTGTTATTTTATTTGTCATAATATTCACGGACCATAATCATAATTTCACATAGATGCCATAATTTTTGTGTGGCATAATAGTCAAGCACCATATGAATCATTATTCATAAGACCTTTAATGGTCAAAAGCAAAAAAAAAGACATCTGGGGCCACGGCAGTGCCCCCGCCAAGTCGAACAAAAAAAGGGAGGAACATCCGTACCATCTTTTTCTCAAGCCATTCAGGCCATATTCAGCCTCCCATATTTTTGTGCTGGCTAAAACTAGAACCCTGAATGGTGTCAACAGAACTCGATTTCCACCGACTTGCCTATTATTTACCCGTGGAGAATTCTTCACTTGAGAACTTTAAAATGTGTTCCTCCACGGTTAAATAATAGGCAAGTCGGTGGAAATCGAGTACTGTTGACACCTCGCCGGTTTAACATTCAAATTCAAATAATTTATTTCGGATTAGATATCCATAGTATGTGTCAGTAACAAAGGTCTTACTGACTATATTAGTAATTAAGAATATAAATAAATAATCAATAATCATCATCGACAAATTTTAAATATCACAATCATACATACATTGGGACTATTTGGGAGGCACATTACTAGTACTAATTAATTTCATTTAAGCATTCATTTTTCATAGTCCACTCGCACAACATTACATCTCAAAACTTTTTTGTTGTAGGATGTACTTATTTTCCCTTCCACAGCAAAGTCACAAGTGGGTCCACTAGTTATTATAACAAAACGGGACTTAATCGCGTAAAAACATGATATTACCTCGACGTTTCGGACGTGCCGTGACGTCCATGGTCGCGAAGGGACTGGCGAGGCGGGTGTCAACATCTTCTAGCAAATCAATATTTAAATCAATATTTTGGGTCCACTAGTTTTCTAATATACTGTAATATTACTTTCCACCAAAACATATTTCTTAAATACAGTTTAACGTGTGAACTCGGGCGTTTTCAGGAACATTCCAGACACATGGCGCAGAAATAACAAAGCTGCTTCTGACGGAGATTAACTGCCTGGAAATGTGCTTAGTTTTAAATTAACAATGTTACACAGTAGTACAAACGAAGACATAGTTAAGTGACCCTCAGTAGACCTTAATACATTGTAATAAGGGTGACAAGTGGCCAGTTAGCAGTGTCTTCGATGTACCAGTAGGCGTGATAAATGAATGATAAAGCATCCGTCACGTTCTGACAATATGTGTGTGAGAGTGACGGATGCTTTATCATTTACGTCACACCTGGCCATAAGTGGCAATTACTGCACGCTACGCGTGCGGAAAATCCCACTTCCTGGGGCCTGTTTCATAAACGTGACAATGACAGGCGACAGGCGACAGGTGACAATTTGTCAATTTGTCATTTTTTTGTTTCATAAACATTACCAATGACGAATAAGTTATGGTGGAAAAATTACAAATGAGTCAAATTGTCGCGACATTTCGACATATTTCTGTTTCATAAAAATTTTCTCTTGACAGGCGACAGGTGACAATTTTTCGAGAAAATCTTGACATATTTTTTTATGAAACACTTTTTTACTTGTCGTTCAAATCAAATATAAGGCCTAAGATAGTTTTGCTGTCCATTTCCCATGTTGTCAATGCCAAACCATCTAAGGAGAGTGAATATAGGTATAATTACTTGCATGTGCAACCAGTCTACTTACATGCCAAATTTAATTTCAATCCATTCAATTTTTACCACGTTTAGCAATAAACATCTAAACATATTCACAAACTTTTACATTTATAATAATTAGTACGAATATAACAAATGTTTCTATTGCTACCCTCCTACCACGTTATCATTTTCACAAAATCTATGCAGTGACAATTTTGTCACAAGCAACGATAATTATGTCGATTACCATGACAAAAAAGTCAGTGATAATTTTCTTAGAAACCGACAATTTGGAACTGACAATGGTAGACTTTTATGAAACGTAATTTACAATGACAATTTTGTCAACTATTCACCTGTCGCAATTGGACATATTTGTCACGTTTATGAAACAGGATTTCTTGTGACAATACGACTTTTTTGTCAAAAACTGACAATTTGTCGGATTGTCACGTATATGAAACAGGCCCCTGGCCTGGGGGAGACGTAAAATCTTGTACTTACCAGGGGAGGTAATAAAAAAAGCCTCAGATCGCATAAAATACCAGCGATCTGGGACATTCTTTGTTTTGCCTCCCTAGGTAAGCAATGTACTACACTCGTGGTTATAGAATTCGGATCACCGTAATTTAAATAAGTGTTTTTCAATATTTGAGACTTGTTTCATTTACATAATATACTATTCTTCAATACCTGGCTGTATTAGCAATATCCGCTAACCCATCATAAAAATATTATTATCCAAAAATGGTGATTTGACGGTGAAAATAACGTCATTATTTTTCATGGTCTTTTTACGAGTTCGATCTAAACCTGAAAGAGTTATTATTTTCAGTGTTATTTTTGCAGATAATATCTAAAATTAATTAAAGATCAAAACAGGATTCAATAATTTCACAACCCTGGAGTATTTTAGGAAATATGGCGGTCATCGTCCGCGAGTGTATTATTTATCGCGCGACAAAGCGTAGCATCATAAGCCTACAGCTTTCCCTCGCAGCTTTACCACAGAATAAGAATTAGTAATCGAACTAATGGGAGTTTTAGTTGCCGGTTCGCTAAAACCTAGCCCAGCTAAGAAGACTCCGGCAAGAAACTTATCTCTAAAAAATTTAGTTTTATGTTTATTGTCGTATATGTAATGTAGTAAGGTATTTATTTCTACAACGCATTGCTTAATGAAATTGCATGTAATATTTTCACAATTATTGTAATGCAATTTTTTTTTGAAAAGAGAAGGTGGTGAGTTACTTCCGGTGCTTCTTCTCACCAGATTGTCATCTGCCGAAGCGCCAAAAGAATCAGACGTGTGAAAGTTAGAGCCCTTGAGGCCTACTTGCAGAAATTAATTATTTCATTTCATTTCAATGTAAGATCCCATCATAAACATTACAATAAATTGGTAAGAAAAATTAGATAAATTTCATTGGTAGAGAATGCCTTATGGCATTAAGTTCGCCGTTTGTACTTTCCTGTATTGTGCAATAAAGTCTAAATAAATAAATAAATTACATGTAAAAAGATGCAAGTCTCGCAACGCAGTTCTTTTACAACAAAAAAGTTTTGTGATGTAATGTTAAACCAAGTCAGTACCGGGGAGGTGTCCACAGAACTTGATTCCCACCGACTTGCCTATTTACCCGTTGAGGGAGGATCCTTTGCTCCTAGAAAAACTAACTATGTTTAAAACTCGGAGCTTGTGGGTCTGCTAGAAATACCTTAGAAATATGATGATCATCAGTCGGTTTCAGCGAACCAGTGAGTCAGTGAATCAGTGACAAAACTAAGGAACTTTGACGTACAACAGTTCTTAAACTACAGGCTCAAATTGAATGTTATTAAGAATATACTTAAGACTTATTGTGCCCTATATACCCCTGAAAATTCCGAGTTCTAGCTTTAGCCAGCACAAAATTACAGGAGGTTAAAAATGGCCTGAATGGCTTCGAGAAAATGATGGTACGGCCGTGCCTTTGTTTAGCTCGATTTGGCGGGGGCAATGCCGTGCCCCCAGATTGTAACGGACGGCCCCGAACTGGCTTAGATCCCTAATTTACTACACAAGCATACTGGACGCAGTACAGTACAGCACAAAGCGTGAGACATGGCCGGCCGTGGCCGCGTAGATCGAGCTATCTAGGCCATTCTACCAACTTAGCTATTATGTTGAAAACTCAAACTATAGGGAACATGCACGACGAAGGTGCTGCCAACTGGTGCCGCCAATCTAAATCACATACCCTCTCATGCTTGGGCCACATTGACGAAAACGCCGTTAATAACGTTAATTTATCGCGTTGAAGGACGATTAACGTCAGTGTAGCTACGACTGACTATATTTGACATTGACACTTACATATTATCATTGACATTGACAGCTTGATTTGACAGGGGCGATAGTTTCCTTTATTGTCCGGCCGTGTCTCTTTTGTCGTTTAGTGCAGCCACCTATATGTTCGTGCTCGTTCCCTGTATAAGGCTTGAAAGAGCTCCGCAGCTTTTTTGAATTTCATCAAATTCAAAACCTTAATTCTCTATAACTATGCTCACAGTAAAACAACACTGAGGCGGTTCGCGTTTTAAATGAGGGCTCCGCGAATGAAGGTCTCCGAAATGTCAAATCTCACTATTTGTGGGGGGGGGAGCTACACGGGTTATAACGGGTTATATATTGAGATAGAAGGAAATGGTTCGTCAATTTGTATGGGAACAAAGCGTGTAACGTTTTTCGTGTAATTTAGTTATGGAAAACACAAATTTTCGTTGTATTTGATCAATTAATTATACCATTATTATCAGATTTTCAAATCTGCTAATAATATTGGCGGAAACTGAAGTTCACGGCGTGCAAAGTAGGTCGCCGCCACTTCTTTTTAGCACGCGAGGTACAGTCGAGGTCATAAATATGTTTACACTTTCCGACCTGATTCCAAGGAAATAAGGTCGAAAAGTGTAAACATATTTATGACTTCGACTGTCCATACAGTTTTTTTTTCTAGTGCGATATATTTCTGTGCAACATACACAGACCAAATATAGTATTTTTTAATACACAAAAATTGTTACTTCTCGGTCTGTTTTACAACAAATCCATTTAAACAGTTTCACATTTATGCATGCAGCAAACTCAAACATACGAGTACAAACAAATTTGAACCGCGGAAATGAACCTTATTTCGTCCACGTAAGGTTTAAAATAGGTGTAAGGTTGAGCCACTGCGGCGATCGCAGCCAGAATTCAAATGAGCTACATGAGCTGATACAGATTTGCCGTCGATTTTAGTATCGTTCAGAAAAAAAACAAAAATCCCTGTGGCAACGCGTGAGGCGCAGCACTAACTCTCTCCTGAGGGTGGTCGCCGAGAGGATGGACTGTGCTATTGTCACGCATTGGATGTCCATGCATATGAGGTCCAGTAGCGTGGAGTCCAAAGAACTCGATTCCTACCGGCTTGCCTAATATCAGGCATTTGAGCACATTATTTTACATTTCTTAATGAAAACTGGCACTAAATGTGCATCGGCTTGTCCAAGGATATCTTTTACGCCACGCCACTGGTGAGGTCCAATTTATTTACCTAATGTATTATTATTATTTTTGTATAGTGCTATTATGTTACTAACAAAGTATGAATTATAGACAAAATGTCTGAAATAAACAATTTCAATAATAAAGAAAAAAACATAAAACCCAACATCGTAAATAAAATAAGTTCAATAATACAATACAATACAATACAATCATACTTTATTGCACACCAAAAGATAAATTACAATGCAAACTTATACAAAAACATTGGTAAACAATAGGCGGTCTTATCGCTAAAGAGCGATCTCTTCCAGACAACCTTTGGGTAGCGGAGTTGATATAAAATTAACAAAACTAAATGAGTAGGTGGTGAGGAATAAACGATGCAAAAGACGAAGAATGCACACAAATAACTAAATACAAGGGAAGCAATACACATACGTATATAAATAATTTTCAAACACTCAAAATATCCGATTGTGGTAAAACTGAACAAAATTTAAATCGTTGTAGTTCCTAAAATTCACAGATGCATTCCTGCCAGATATGGTATTTTATGCAACAGTTGTATAAATAGACTCAAAAAGTGCGAATGGCGCGAGTTGCGATACGAGCCGCCGCGGCGGCGACTATCGCAAATAGAGACGCCATGAGCGTTTTTTGACTTAATTATACAACGTTGCATACAATACTTTTTCTACGACTAGGTTTTAATATATAAAATACAAAATTAAACATAGCTCGCAAACAAGGCAAATATGACAATCATATGACGTATGTGTCCATGGTAAACTTTTTTAACAACTACCTTTAAAAACTACCGTATACCGTGGTGTTGTTGTGTGCGTGGCCTCAACACTCGTGAAATTACCTATACGTGACAACTTATGGCTAAGTTTAGGGTGGTTAGTGGATTATGGGCAAAGATAATAGATGCAATTAAAATACAAGAAACCGATCTTACCTGCTCTTTATGCTGCGTCCTTGTCTTCCGCCCTCCTTCTTTCTGTCCTGCCACTACACCGTACATCGTTCAGTCTGTTACAACACTAGTTTTATATAGATGATGTTGGCAACATTGGCCCGTTCCTTTTCCTATTTAGCTGTAATGGCGTCTGGTGTGTCCCCTGCGTTGTATTGACTTTATATTACAAATAAACAGCTCAGTAATATCATAAACCATATTTTATTCAAGTCTAATAGAACCCATGAACATAACACAGTCTACTATAGTGAATATAAAACTATAGTTTATGCATTTCACAGACACTCATTCACTGATAGTACAATGTACGTTTACTACGTTTTTTAGTGTCTTAACATCTCAATCACCTTTATTCACTTTTACTAAAGGGTATAATTCTGCCGCCAAAACGCAAAAGGGCACAACTAACATTTTTTTTTTCGACACTGAGTTGTATATAAGGTCCTAATTTATTAGTTGCAGATATTTTAACACATTATAATTTACATTAAAATAATTTATTTTAAATAGAATTAAGAAATCTTTTCATATAACTTTTTTGATTTCATTTACCTAACAAAAAAATTCATTCACAATGATCCACTGAACTTAGTTTATGACGGAAAATTGATTAAGTCAGAATCTGAAGTAGCAGAAGCATTTGAAGATTTTTTCTCTAACGTAGCAAGTCTTACCACCAAGGGTCTCAAGTCATCGCCGGAGCAAGCTGAATTATTGACTTTTTCTAATATACCGAAATGTAATAGTGTGTTTGAATTCAGTCCAATTGATCCGGAGATGATTTTGAAAACCTTTAAAACTATTAATAAAAAAAGTACAGAGGATCTGTGGGGAACATCAGTGAAAGTTATTAATCACGTCATTGATAAAATTGCACCTTATTTAGCTGATGTTTTCAATTGTTGTGTGGAAGAGGGCATGTTTCCCGATTTGATGAAACTAAGCAAGGTTGTACCATTGTTTAAATCGGGCGAGAGAAGCGATCCTGCAAATTTTCGTCCAATATCCATATTACCGGTCCTAAGTAAAGTATTCGAAAAAATTATGTTAGTCCAATTGCTCAAGCACTTCGAACGTAACAATCTGCTTCATAATCAACAATTTGGATTTAGGAAAGGACGTTCAACAACTGATGCCGCTTCGGAACTAGTTAGATGCATCTATGACATATGGGGCAGTTCCTGTGATGCCATAGGTATATTCTGCGACCTTTCGAAAGCTTTCGATTGCGTTGAACACAGAACCCTTTTATTAAAGCTAGAGCATTATGGCCTATCTCAAAACGCCCTATATCTTGTTTCATCATATCTTAGTGACAGAATGCAGACCGTAGTTGTAAACAGAACACAATCGAAAGGAACAGCTGTGAAATTGGGCGTGCCACAGGGCTCTGTTTTAGGGCCATTCCTATTTTTAGTTTACATCGACGATCTACCGTATGTAGTGGATGATGATTGTAGGATTGTTTTGTTTGCCGATGATACATCCCTGATCTTTAAGTTGGATCGTAGAACAGTAGATTTCCATGGCATAAATAATACCTTAGCCAAAATATTAAACTGGTTTACGATCAATAACTTATTGCTCAATTCTAAAAAAACGAAATGTATACGATTCGCATTACCTAACGTAAAATTAGCTAGTACCATTAATATAGCATTAAATAACGAACGTTTAGAATTGACAGATAAAACTGTTTTCTTAGGTTTAACTTTGGATAGGAACCTTCAGTGGGGTCCGCATATATCATCTTTGGCCAGTAAACTAAGTTCAGCTGCTTACGCTGTCAGAAAAATCAGACAGCTAACTGACGTGGAAACGGCACGATTGGCGTATTTCAGCAATTTCCACAGCGTTATGTCATATGGCATCTTGCTGTGGGGAAAGGCTGCTGATATACTCTCAATTTTTGTTTTACAGAAAAGAGCCATACGTGCTATATACAATATGAGACCGCGGGAATCATTGAGGGACCTTTTCAAGGAGATTGGTATTCTGACAGTAGCTTCGCAATACATATACGAAAATATTATTTACGCTGTTAAAAATATAGATTCTTTTGATAAAATGTGTAGCTCTAGACATAAACATAAGATTTCAATCCCGAGGTTTCGCGTGCGGAAGGTCTATAGGTCATTTATGGGCCAATGTATACTTTTCTATAATAAACTACCTAAGGAGGTTTTGGAACTGCCTCTCCCTGCTTTAAAAAAATATTTAAAGACAGCCTTGCTACAGAAAGGTTACTATAGTGTCGAAGATTATATGAAGGACAAAAATGCATGGCCTAATTTAGACAATGATAACTGATCATATATTATTTATTTATTATTTGAAGTATTGTTGTATTGAAGTGTTGTATGACATCTGTAAATTTGAATGAATATGATATTGTTTGTTTTTTGACGATGCATATAGCTGAAACACTTCTGCCTCGCTTATAATATTACTGTTTGTGTGTGTGTTTTTAATTTAAATTTTAAATGTACCTACTGTTTTTGTACTAAAATGTAGCCTATGACGATGCAAAAGTGGTTCTTATGAATCCTACTTGATTAAATGAATTCTTATTCTTATTCATTATAATTTCGTCTAAAAAAAATCACCATGTGCATTATCACATGTCACAATAACACTATCTGTCATGTCAACAATTGTTTGTCGTAAATGTCGTAACGGTTCGGCGGGAAAACTGCAAATGTCATTAGGATGGGATTTATCGACGTGAAGTGGCCAGTTACAGCTACTAGAATCTGTTCAATGAGTTTTCATTTAGTAATCACATTAACAGGGTGTTATTACGTAGCAAATTTGTTTTTCCTTTTTCTCCAAAAAAACATCGTAAAAGCTATAATGTTTCATGCTTTAATATACTCCAGAGACCGAGTACTATCAGCTGTAAAAATATCTGCAACTAATAAATTAGGACCTTATATAATATATTCGGAATCAGTAAATTTCACTGATTGCGAATATAATATATATATTCGGAATCAGCTAAATTTACTGATTCCGAATATGTATAGAACTCAGTATCGAAAAAAAATGTTAAATAATAAATTGGACTACTTGTTCGTCATTATACTTTGCCCAAAGTAAGAAAGTTAATGTTTATAATCTGGTTTGCTGTGACAAAGTTATAACCAATCGAAATGTAGCACTTAACCGCCCCGGGTCCTTTGAATTAATCCTGTCCTGTCCTATTTGCATGCTATCAGACGGGTCGAGGCAACGGGCGAGTTTCAGCAGTAACGCTAACATGCCCGACCGACTTGTAGACCTGTTACCAAGGACCATTAAAACAAGAGGACTGTCATTCTCCACACAAAAAGCTGTTCCCGATATTTACAACGCCATCTATGTATAAGCTTGGTATAAGAATTATATTATTTACAATTATTCAACTTTGCAAGCGTGACACAGTACGAGTATTTAAATGTTAGAATTTATTTATTATTGGCTGTTTACGAACTAATTGTTACTGTACTATGTTTCTTTGTTGAATTATAACATCGTTAAATGTTTAGTTTTTTAGCGCCATCTAGTTTTTGCCTGGATATCCCCTTGCGGTGCAGGTGCGATCCAAAGTATGGAGAATGACAGTCCTCTTGTTTTAATGGTCCTTGCTTGTTACCGAACAATTTATACACTCACCGACGATGACTTCGGGTCAGTGAAATACCGCCATATTTCCTAAAATACTCCAGGGTTGTGAAATTATTGAATCCCGTTTTGACCTTTAGTTAATTTTAGATATAATCTGCAAAAATAACACTGAAAATAATAGCAACTTCAGGTTTAGATCGAACTTGTAAAAACCCATGAAAAATAATGACGTTAACGGAGTGAGATATCGCAACAATCACCATTTTTTGATAATAATATTTTTATGATGGGTTAGCGGATATTGCTAATACAGCCAGGTATTGAAGAATAGTATAAATTATTATGTAAATAAAACAAGTGTCTAATATTGAAAAACACCTATTTCTATTATTAAATTACGATGACCCAAATTCTTTGACCGCGAGTGTAGATTTAATAGATTCAAGATATTTTTCAATGATTTCAATCCAGCTATGAATTAATTTGAACATAATTATTACTTCAATTTAATAATTAAAATTAAAACAAAATTATGAATAAATGAGTACAAGTATGAGTATTAATCTTGTGCACTAAACTCTAATTTCAACTTTAACTAAAAAAAAAACTCCTTAGGCGGATCTCACACTGCAGCGAAAATCGCGGCGACGCACGACTCAGCGATTTTCAACTTTGTATGTAGAATCATCGATTTGTATAGAAAAATCGCGGGGTGGCGCACACTGGCGCGTAAATCGCGGCGATTTTTTCCGTGTAGCTGCGCATAGTACGAAAAAGTCGCGGCGACGGGCGATTTCAGTGTGTTCTTCGCCTTAAGATACGTCACTGTCACACAGTAACAAGAGTCATTATCCAGCAACTTCGCTGAGTCTCAATCCATTTTACCACACGATTGTTTATTTTTTTGGTATAAATTAGGTTTATACATTTTTACCGTAGGTGTTGTAGTTACTTACAGAGAATTAAAGTTTTGAATTTGATGTTACTCGAAAAAATAATTGGCCAAGAGCATGTCGGACCATGCTCAGTATAGGGTTCCATAGCCGTAACTATAAGGTAAAAAAGTACAACAACAAAAGAGCGTATCTTCATAGCAATTACGTCCTTTTGTTGAGAAGCGCAGTTTATCGGCAATAACTCAAAAACGGTTGATCCGATCTTGTTGAAAATAATTTTCGTTGAAAGTATAAGTACAAAATAATTTGTAATATACACTTTAGTCTTAGTTTTTTAGGATTAATTTATAGTTAATTTTAGTTTACTAGTAGGTAGATATAGTTTTTAGATTGTCAAATACAATGTAATTTATTTTCTGTTTTAAAATTTAGAAATGGTTTTGGATTCTAAATAAATTCCAATATACGTTCATTTAAGCGTTATCTTTGTAATTTTTTTTTATTTTTCGGACACACGGTTTAGAAGATAGAGAAGATAATTTCCATATTTTACTTATTTAGTCAGGATATGTATATTTTGTACAAATTTCTGTTACAGTCAAATACCCAATATTTTACCGCTTTGATTTAGTAGTTCGTATTTTTTTATTTCTTACTAATTTTAAATTAATTAAATCTCCTTACAAATGAAACTTAAAGCCAGCCTTATTATTTAATGTCAGTTTTATCTTTTTTACGTAGTTTTTAACTGTATTTTCAACTTTCATATTTCTGTTATAATACCTATCCACTAAATACAAAGTGAAAGAAAAGAAAATAATTAGTTACTAAACTCCGAATTCTAATTGAAGTCCAATGTGGGTTGCCACTACAAAAACATAATGTTACGATGATATTTATTTCAATAAGAAAAATCTACACTGATATATTTAAGTAAGCAGTAGTTACGATGTAAGTAATGGGTTGTCACTACAAAAACATAATGTTACGATGATATTTATTTGATTAAGAAAAATCTACACCGATTTAAGTAAACAAGTCTGTTACTTATTTACCTAAATATAGGATGCCCGAATTAATATACATAGTACAGTCGAGTTCATTTACATCTACACACTTAGGGGAACAAAAATATCTGAACACGACCCTATTATCAGGAGCATAAAAGCGTGTTCAGATATTTTTGTTCTTTTACATGTGTAGATGAAAATGAACTCGACTGTACATACACAGGTCATTTTTGGTAGAAAATCTGTTATCGTATTTGTAACACTTCAGGTGTTAGTAACATTTGTTACGGTTTATAAAAATAAAAAGGCATGACTTTCATATGCTTTTAGAGAAATTTTAACCCTTCCTCTCCTTTCTTTAGTCGGTTTTTAAATTTCAAAAATTAATATTGACTTGACTTAAAGAATAACATTTCTGTAGGTAATTTGTGAAGTTCTGAATCTGCATTCGTAACCTTTTGAATGAAAAAACAAACCGACTAAGCATCTAATTTTGAAAACCTAATTTTGTATTTGAATTGTCAACCTGACTGTTATAAATATTTTTTAAAGTTTTTTGACTAAACTTTATCTCATTGCTGCTTAAAATTATATACTTTTATTAGAAACGTTAGTCACGGTTAGAAATATAACTATGATATAAAATGGTTGGCTACATCTGAAATGTTCACTTGACAATGAGACAAGTAACTTGGACGCATTTGACTGTGACAGATATGTCGTAGTTTGTTTGGTCTTGAATTAAAATTCGGTGATAATAACTATTCATGACTTTAAAGTATTCTTTAGTCATTTTTTAACCTTCGTCAAAAAATAAGGATATGGTCAGTTCACGAAAAAAAATCACTTCTTTTTTTATATACTTATACAATTCACTTTTCGCTTTTCGCGCGTATCTATACGCACCGACCACGCTGTACTGCCGTACCTACATATATGACTTGCCGCATAGATTTCCACCAACACCTCTTTACCACCCCTTGAAACCAAAATGACCCTTAATTTCAGTGCCATAAAGGATACTGCTACTGCACGATGTAACTATGTCCACCAAAATTCCTTATACAGCTCGAGTATACAATTTTCGTTCTTATTTTAAAGTCGTTACGGAGTATACGATCGTAGAATGTCCACGCACTGGCACATTGCTACCAAAATGAGTTTGCTTGAAACTCAAGCAAATTCAATCCTTATTTTCATGAGTGTTAAGGTCTAGACAATAGCAGTTTCATCTTTCTGCCAAACTTTGCTAATTTTGCAATTGTTTTAAATCTTATGCAAGTGACAATTAGGTTGAAATTCGAGTGATTTTAGTGTAGCAAAAGTTTCAGGATGTTGTGAAAAAAATGCAATCCTTTTTCTCTTATAGTACCTAGTGATTTACGATATTTGTTAAATAATAATAACTAGGTAATATTTAAGCATCTATATACTGTTATTCGAAAATTTACTATACCTATATAAATGTAGTAGACATGTGAAGCTCGCGAGTGAGTGATTAATAACCACAGTTTTATAAAAAAAATAACCCGACCGCGGTGCACTTTGAAACTGCATAAAATCCGCCATTTTGTTTATTTTATCCTCATATCCAGTGACACTCGCACCATCAAGACTAATCAAATGATGTATCATTTATCAAAATCGGATGTGCCGTTGAGTAATTACGAGCGGACATAGGAACGGACATACATACATACATAAAGGTCAAACACATAACCCTCCTTTGGGCTTCGCCGCAGTCGGGTAAAAAGAGTTTAGCTCACCGGCTCACTAGCTCAGTTCCGATTCAAACAACTCAGTATATCTTTCTACTCACTCGTTCACTCGCTGAGCTGCAAGAAAAGACACGATAAACACGAACTTTTCGTCTCGGTCTAGTCACCGTATACCTTTAAAATGCTTTCATTTCGTTCGGAAATACATATTAGGATTTGTAGCTACTTAACTGTGTTATAAGAGTACTAGCTCTTAGAGCCGTTGACACACCACGGAGCTACTGATCATAAGCTCAGTAGCCTCCTCTCCGCTCCGCTCCTCTCCGCTCCTCTCCACTCCGTTCCGCTATATATGCGTATAATTTTGTAGAGGTTTCAATTTATAATTTCATGTTTTTAATAATCGTTTAATTTTATTTATAACCTGTTTTATTTCCTATTACGTCATTAAATTTGCTTTTGATCAATATCCTAGATGTGTACGTATCATTATTAACTTTTTTTAATGGAGGTTAGAAGATAAATTTCTGCTTAAGTGGCCAATAACTATAGCAATCACCATATATAGGAGCTTCCTGGACGCGCTAATTAATTACAGTATATTACACAACTGGGGTGGTAAAGCAAAGAAAGGCCGAGATCGCAGAAGTTTGCGGTCCGAGCTGCAAGCGAGGGACGTAAATATGCGATCGAGGGCTTTTTTTATTACCTCCCGTGTTGTGCACATCATTTTACGTCTACACTTGGCCAGAAAGCGGCTTTTTCCGTACGCGTAGCGTGCGAAAAAAGCCACTTTATGGCCAGGTGTGGTATAAAATCGTAAAAAATATATTCTTTATTTGAAAACTATATTTTTAAATTTAAGTATTTGTACGGAACCCTGGTGGAAACGCAGCCTAAATCCCCTGTGAAAAAAAGATAATTGGTCGATTATAATGCATATAATTTATTGGACTTAACTAGTGCATATAATTTGAACGTTTATGATTGAACTGAGCTTATAATATCTTGTAATCCGTTGGGCCGGTAGACTTATGTAGTATTAACTGCACTTATCTTATTACGAATATAGCAACCAGTGATAGTTGATAGATTGTATGTTAATGTATACTGTAGCTAGTTGTAATGACTGTTAGCTTAATAGTCTATTTCTCGACGTGAAACATATGTGTCCCAGTTTGTATTTCGATGTTTGGAGGTCCTTTACACCTCCAAAACATAATGTTTTGACAACGGAGACTCCTTACATCTCCATTAATTTTAGTCTATGTTTGCCTATTTTCTATATTTTTTACCGTGTTTTGACGCCTAGAGACCCTTTACATCTCTAAAAATGTAGTTTCAAGTTTTGTAATGTAATGGATCCGGAGATTATATACGTCTCTCGGTAAAAGGTAAAAAAACTGTGCCCAGTTATTTGCTTGTTGCATTTTATAAATGTCATTTTATGTAATAATGTCACAATTGTTGTAATGTTGTTTTTCAAAGAGAAACTGGTGAGTTTCTTCAGGCGCTTCTTCTCTCCAGAAGTTCATCTACCGAAGCGCCAAAAGAAAAGAATCAGACATGTAAAAGAGCCCTTGAGGCCTACTTGCAGAAATAAATGAGTTTGAGTTTGAGGGGGACTTTGTACTAGAATCGGAGAACTCACAGATCTGGAAGTTGTTCGGGAGTTTGTCTATCTGGCTGGGGTCACTGTTAAGCGAGTAGATTAGATTAGATTTCTTTATTTCATAATATAAGAGTTACAATATAAATTATACTATGTCAATTTACACGAATCTTATACTATGATCTTCAAAAAATATATAAAAAATAAAATATAATAATAATAAAAAATAAATAATAAAGTTGAGCCACGAGTTGAGCCATGTTTAGCCTACTGGGAGTGGCACTAGGCTAAACTGTCCCGGGTTCAAATCCTGGTAAGGGCAAGTGCGAGTCGGACTCGCCCACAGAGGTTTCCGTACAAATACTTTACGTTATTTTTTATGTTTTAAATTATACTGAGCTATAGTTGCAGAAAATATTGCCCGTTTAGAAGCACCTCATATCAATTAGCAGCCGAACTATATATTTTTATGTTTTAAATTATACTGAGCTATAGTTGCAGAAAATATTGCCTGTTTAGAAGCACCTCATATCAATTAGCAGCCGAACTATATATTTTTATGTTTTAAATTATACTGAGCTATAGTTGCAGAAATATTGCCCGTTTAGAAGCACCTCATATCAATCAATTAGCAGCCGAACTATATATTTTTTAAGTTTTAAATTATACTGAGCTATAGTTGCAGAAAATATTGCCCGTTTAGAAGCACCTCATATCAATTAGCAGCCGAACTATATATTTTTTAAGTTTTAAATTATACTGAGCTATAGTTGCAGAAAATATTGCCCGTTTAGAAGCACCTCATATCAATTCGAAGCCGAACTATATTCCATAGCAATTCAGTACCGAAATAGCCGATAAAGACAGATAAACTAAACCCCCTATAAAATTCACGATAAACAATCGTATAAAATAGCCACTGGCCTTTATTTTATCGTATTTATGAAGATGGCGCAGACTTTTGTGATTATCGCGTGTGCTGCGTTTGCAGGTAAGAGATATTCTTAACAGACTTCAATAAATAAGCTTGACAGTACGGCGGAACTTTTAATGTTTTTATCCTTTTTATGGATTTTATCCGATTTTCCGAAGACGACTGGACTGGACGATTTAGAAAATTATTTTTTGATAGTTAAACCCTCTTGTGCTAATTACAATCGAGTGAGAATCTGATGATGGAATCTTGAAGAAATCAAGGGTATTTTTTATATTATGGGCACACGTAGGTATAACTCTGGACGATGGGCGGGTCCGTCTGCTGCTCACTACACACGCTCATCAGTTATGAGACTGTAGGTACATCCCGCGTAAGTGTGGCAGCCGTGGCTTTTTAAACGCCAAGGACCTCCATAACCGCGAGATATGCTGTCTCAGGGCCGATACAGACGGACTGCAACCCAACTGCAACTCCCTACGATTTGTATGGGAGCTGCATCACAACTGCACGCCGACTGCGCAGTTGTGATGCAGTTCCCATACAAATCGTAGGGAGTTGCAGTTGGGTTGCAGTCCGTCTGTATCGGCCCTCAGGGAGTATTTCCTAGACAACGAGTGTGGGATGCATCGCGATGTAGTAGCAGTAGATAACTCTCACCCCTCTCTCCTTGGCAAACGAGAACTGGCGCAGATCTAAGGTGCTTAGCAGGGTTATTCTTCAGAAATATGCCTGCGGTCACCTTATTCCTCTGGCCCTTTTTCATACTAAATGTATGGAGACAGAGGAATAAGTCGTATATCTGCGACTTTCTGAAGAATAACCCAGCACTGATGACCGCAAAAATATATGGAAAACTAGCACTAACCCGCGGCTTCGCCCGCGTTGTTCCCGTTACTGTCCCAAGGGAACTATTTATCGGGATACAAAGTATTTTATATTTCAATTCGGGACTTGCTCTACTTGCATGCCAAATTTTAGCTCAATCCACTCAGTTGTTATCCTGTTATTTAGTAACAAACATCCAAACATCTTCACAAACTTTCACATTTATAATATTAGTGTGATGTGATTAAGGAGTT
The DNA here is from genome assembly GCA_947034925.1 of Eudemis profundana. Lineage (NCBI taxonomy): Eukaryota > Metazoa > Arthropoda > Insecta > Lepidoptera > Tortricidae > Eudemis > Eudemis profundana. Next base: position 3,018,541 of record OX344819.1, read on the forward strand.
ACACGGGCGGTTCTACAAGGCCCTCACGAGGCCCGATCGACCTGCCCGCGTCGGTGAACTGGCTACGCTTCGGTAATCTCTTCATGGAAACTGAAGATTTTGCCTGTGCAATTGCGGACGAAGTTATGATGACGAATAACTACTGGTCGACTTTTCTCGGGCATGCTGCCGTCCCGAAGGGTCTATCAGGCATATTATCTCCGGTTATTCCCATCTAGCTAACGGCGAGTACTTGCAACGACATAATCAAGTAGCCAGGATCATTCACCAGCAACTTGCTCTTCGATATGGTCTTGTGGTGTCTGAGGTGCTGCACTATAAGTACGCACCTATGCCAGTTCTCAAAAATGGTCGTGCTATGCTCTATTGGGATCGATCTATCATCACGGACAGGACTTTGTAGCCAATATGCCTGATATCATGCAAGTAGATGGATCCAAGCGCCGTGCAGTGCTCGTCGACATCACCATCCCCCATGACGAGAACCTCGTGAAAACCGAGAAAGACAAGCTCAGTAAGTACCTTGACTTGGCTCACAAGGTTACCGCCATGTGGGATGTTGATTCAACGGCCATTGTTCCGATAGTCGTTTCTGCAAACAGGCTTATAGCGAAGTGACTCAATCGACATCTCAAGAGACTTACACGATACAACACAAAAGGCACGCGCCAAAAACCTGACACATGAGCGGCGTCGACTGAGTTTACGGTACGTCAACGTCTTGAAACACCCTAATGCGATATTTCTGTTTCAGTTTTGTCAGGCGTGGTCGAAGCTCAAACGTACACCCCTGATACACAGAATGTCTACCATCTTTTCACCAGGTGAGCGTTTCTTCTCTAATTTCACTCACAAGATTGCCTCTTTTGAATCGTAATACTTGAAATTTTCACAGAATGTGTATTTGCATTGCCGTTTCAACAACAAATAATAAAGCCAAAATTAAATTAAAAATTACCCCCATATTTAAACGCATTTTTTGTCATTTTTTGCTCGATAGTGGTACGGAACTAACAGAATACCTCGCGTGTCAGTCCGACTCGCACTTAGCCGATATTTTTCAATGTGTTTTGATGAATGTAACTTTTTTTGACGAACGATGTAATTTATTTAGACTTGAGTTTTGAGTATTTTGTGTTTTGAATGAACCCCTTTTCTGTGCAGACAGAACCCAACGGTCAGCCAGCCGATGCTGCTGGGCTGGCCAACCCTGATCGGCTCCAATTACGACATCTCACGGCCCACCGCCATCCTCATCCACGGATGGAACTCCACTGCCACTTCGCCTTTCAATGTGGCCCTCGTTCCTGGTGAGTATGCTCAATTTCTACATAGCCTAATTCCTACTTGCTAAACGACAACAAAACAAAAATTGGCCCATTATGTAATTGTTTCTTGTTTCTTGTGGCACTATTTTTTTAAAAGTACAGCTGGCAATAAAAGTCTGTTACAAAAATTAAAACTTTGACAAGGAACTCATATAATGTGTGACCTTGACAGCCGCGCTGGCCGGTATCGACGTGAACCTGATCGCCGTGGATTGGAGCGCCGGCGCATTCGAGTCTAACTATACTGTGCTCATTGGCACCAACGCGCTTCTATGCGGTAAGCATCTTTCCCATTAGTTCGATACACACTCTCTACATAAGGTAGGGCTGCCATTCGTCCGGGTTGCCCCGGATTTGTCCTAGTTTAGAGAGGGGCTTCGAGAGGCCCGCGAGAGCTAATGCAACCCCCCCCCCTGAAAAAAAACTGTGTTGCTGTTGACGTGTCCGGTGTGTTTAAGCCCCAAAATCCGGGGATTTTTTGTCCTAGGTCAAATCTTGGGGATGGCAGCCCTAACATAAGGGCAGGTTGAATAGTTTCAAGCTCTCCCGCTGGTCCGCTGCTCACTATGAGCAATCAGCGAAACTTAGTGGTGGTCCGGGCCAAGCGACCTGGTTCGATCCCAGGGCACGCCACGGCCCGCACCGAGTCCGATCTTTACAACAGCCAGTAAAGCTAAGTAAGTATGTAAGTATGACAGAGTCAAAAAAAGCTGTAAGCCTTAACTCAACATTATCAAAGTATAAAGAAAGAAAAGAAGGCACACTCCGCCTTTTAAGAGCGCGGTACCTATTGAAAATCGAGTAGGGCATGCAGTACCGGATCATTCTCAATACCGGTATTGAAATTCGGTAATGAGACTCGATACCGATTTCGGTAATGGAATATTTGAAAAAAAAAACGATTTTATAGAAAATCGATTTTATGGAAAATCTATTTAATCGATGATCTCACTTGTTTAAAAAAATCCTGTTTTCCAGCTGAAAGCATTGCCCGCTTCGTGGTCTGGCTGAACGCACAGACTGGTTCCACTACCTACCAGTACCATTTGGTTGGGTTTGAGGTCGGCGCCCACATGGCAGGTCTTGTCGGCAGGCACCTTAACGGACAAGTGTCTTACGTCACTGGTAAGACTCCATATAAACATCAAAATTAATTCCATGCGACTATCTGCGACTTAGAGCAATCTATATTTTTAAATATCGCTCAAATGTATAGAGGGGCGTTTCAAGTCTAATGGATTAAAGGGAACCGCGTGGAGAAAGTAAAACAAAAAAAAAATGTTTCGGACCATCCTAATCGTACATCTTATTTATGTTCCATTAGGTGTTTCGTATTTGTATGGGTAAAAAAATGTGTTTATTTAGTCAGACTTTGCTTACCGCCTCAAAGAGGGTCTCTGCCATTCAAAAACAGTATATCTAAAATTTCAAGGTGATATAAACATATTTGAAGGTTGCACAAACTGACCAGAAAGAGAGTAAATGAAAATATAAAATACCTGTTTCAGTACAGAAACGGATATTTTATATTTTCAAAATATTTGGATACACAGTAATTTAGAAACATATTCACATTCAGAATATAACAACATTAGTTATTTGTGTATCTACTTATCAATAGAAACGACTAAATGCTATAAAAACCTGGAACCTCACCTGTGGTTCGCTTGTAACGACGTTTACGATTACGACTCTTAGTAAGAATGGTTTTTGTTATTTTACTGTCATGTAGTTGTTACATTATTTTTACCAAGCAATGCCACATTTCACAGTATCATTCATTACCTTAAGAGCATCGAAATTCCATGCCTCGAGTTAAAAGTTCAAAAGTGTGCAACCTATATGCAACGATTTTGATGAATTTTAAAATACGAGACTTTTGCGAGTGAGACTCGGAAATCGAGCAACGTGAAATGAAAATCAAAAGTTTGGAAAAATTAAACGCCTGTTCCAGCACTGAACCCGCCCCGTCACGGCTGGGACTCGGCCAACATGATGGCTCCCACCGACGGTATCTTCACCGAGGCCATCCACACTGACATCTTCGGCACGGGCATGTTGGAGGCCGTGGCTCAGGCTGACTTCTACCCCAACGGTGGTCTCACCCAGCCAGGCTGCCACCCCTTCGAGTGGGAGTGCAGTCGTGATAGGTAAGGATATTTCTACATCAACCCAAGCAAGGAACTTAAAATGAATAGCCGGACATAGCCTCGCTAACAAACAACTGAAGCTCCAGGCCGCCGGTTTCTTCAACGCTGGTTAGTCAGGTCAATGTGTGCGTGCTGCGGGTAGTAGGACAAAACTTGATGTGTGCGTGCGGCTCATAAGTATAAAGCCAACGGGCCACCCAACAAACAAAAATTCCTCTTGTAGTGGTTATAGATTGCCAAAAATAATGTTCTTTAAGAGCCACAATTTCGCTTCGCTAATAAGGGTGCATTTGGGCACAAATTATAAGGGCAAATTATATCCCCCTTATAATTGCTTTATTATTTACTTGTTTTACCTCGGATGTACTTTATTATGACAAGCAACATGGTAGTCAAACTTATAATGGCAAGGAAAATGCTCTTACAAGCTCTTACAGTACGTACGACAAATGCCCCATACGGCATTTAACATGTTTATGACAGCTCCTGGTCTCAGGAAGGGGCCTCTTCCCAACGGTGGACCCACCCACAGGCTATCTAATACAATCACGTGTTAACTTGTCTGTCCTGTGTCCAGGTCCTTCCTATACTACTCCGAGTCGGTCAGAGCGGGTGGTTTCACCGCTTCGCGCTGCGAGTCGGAGGAAGACGCCATGATCGGCAACTGTGACTCCACGGATACACTGGCCATGGGCGGTATCACCAACAGGACTGGGTGAGCAAATCTAGATAAATATATAATTACTAGTGCAAGAGTCAAATGCTATTAGTGACTAATGACAGAGTTGTAAATCTTCTGACGTATTACCTTGTTTCAGATACACTGGATTGTACTACCTGGCGACCAATTCGGAATCCCCATACTCGATGGGCTAAACGGCTAGCCGCCGCATATTCTGCATTAGAATCGCACCACACATCTGTACTAGTTAAATGTACATATAAAGCGTCTTTGGACATTAAAGCCTTTAAGAATGAAGTTTTCTTTCAAACCAGTTAATGTAACTTGGTGATGCCCAGGGCGAGCCCTAACCCCTCAGCAGGGGACGCTGTGAACGTGAATTCCTATCCTACCAGTGGCGTGGCGTCCATAGAACTCGATTCCCATCGGCTTGCCTAATATTAGGCAGTTCAGCACTTAATTCTAGTGCTCTTAAAGAAAATTGAAGCCAAAGCTACTCCGGCTTGCCCAAGGATTTCTTCAACGCCACGCCCCTGTATCCTACTTATATTATAAATTAGAAATATCTCTTACTGAAATCCAGTAAAATTGACGCCTGAAAGTACGGGGTAGTAGGCGTCAAATCCAGTAGTTCTGATTTTTTTTGCATACTTGTGTATGATGTTGGCCCAATGAATGAAATGTTATTGGTAACATATTCCCAAGGCGTTTTAAAAGTAGACCAAAGTTGCTAAAATATGTATCAGTTTCAAAGCTTACTACCGAATTTGACGCATGTTCTGATGTTGAAACATATTGAAATATAAACGGATCACTCACGTTATACATACAACGAGACGTCCACTCGACATGTTTCGGGAGCATTCGGCATTCCCTTAATCATGAGTATTAGTATTCGCGAACGCTGCCCGGCGAATACTACGCCTAAAGTAAACGCTATAATTAGGCGAACTAGTTTGACAGATAAAAATGTTGCCTGACTCACATAACATTAAATAGACATGGATAATATATCAATAGAATGTTATCGACAATAGTTTGCACGCATAGCTCTAAAAATACAATATAAATTCATGAAACTTGTAAATCCTTAAATCTTTTCAAGAATTTATTGTATCCCCTTACTCTATTTATTAGGATATAAACTTATAAATTAAGTCACAGTCATAGTCTTTATTTTAAACCGGCTTTCAAAGGAACGACGGTTCTCTTTTCGTCTGAATGTTTTTATTATATCGACAAAACATCACTGGCCTAACTCTGGCCACATTTGTGCTTGTGGAACTGTCAAACTAGTTCGCCTAATTATGGTGTTTACTTTAGCAGCCCTGTCGGCGCGCTCTGATGTTTTAAAGTTACTGAATTAACGTGGTAATGAATAAATTGAGATGATATAAATTTGGCAGGAGCAGCCAGCAACCGGGACCTTTGGATAGAGACCAAGGCGTTTATTAAGAAATTACCTAGGTGTCTTACGTCAATGATTCCGATGCTCGGTTCGACACCAACTTGCATTTATAACGCACAAATGATTGGTCACTTATTTCGGCGAGTTCCAGGACCATATGTTGCGTCTAGAGCCTTATTTTTACGAGAAGGAAGTCTAGACTGATTAATTAAACGAAAGCGGACTGTAAATTACTGTAATAAAATACATATTATATCGCGACACGAACAATCGGTCTTAAGCGTAGGGTGTTCTATAGCGAAGTAGCCCGCTCCCGCCGCCGCCGCCCGGGATAACGGTACCGGACCGGACCGGCTGGCCTTGAAGTCGTGCGCGTCGCTGCTTGCGGATTCAGACTCAGGATGAATCAGCGGCGTTGTCGCCATCAAGGTGATTGATAGGGGTGGCGATCCATGCTCCGGATCGTATCTGTACCTCTAGCACAACTGTGACACGCGACTCTTTGTCGCGCGACAAATGCTACCGATCTCTTTCCACTCAATATCGTGTGACAGTGACAGGTAACGCTCTGTCGCGCGAGAAACGAAGTCGCGGCCAGTTATGCTAGACGCGCTGGTGCAACACATTTTATTGGCTAAGTAATCAGCGTGGCAATGATGCCAGGGGGTACTTCTGAGCCAGCTACGATCCGGGGATCCCAAATGACCAAGCCGCCAGGGGCCTAGTTCCCAAAATACTACTGTACACTTCTAGACCCTGTGTTTCCTAGAGGAACCCGTGGAGGATTCTTTATTTGAAAACTATAAAATATATAAATTAATTTTGTTTCTCCACGTATAATTAAATTTCTCCACGGTTAAATAATAGGCAAGTCGGTGGAAATCGAGTTCCGTGGATACTTCTCCGGTACTGACTTGGTTTAACATTAGGTACATCTCAATCATTTTAGAGATGTCATTTATTGAACATCAGCCTAAAACTGGCACTTTAAAGAACCTTTTTTTCTTCTATCTATTCCTATACGGAACAACAGCAACTGCAGTTAGATTGGAGGAATAAAGATTCAAGTTAAAATGTTAGTATTTATTCATATGTTCACACAAACAGACACTTTAACCAGTGGAGTAGGGAGATTGCTCGTTGGTAGCCAAGTAGTAAATACCGGTAGATCTGAAAACATAAAAAAGCGTTCATACATTTTCATTCTGTGGCAATAAATTTCCTTCAAACATTTTTAGTCAAACTTTTCATTGCCAGTTGTACAATTTTTCTTATAATCGTAAATTGCATGTTACAACTAATCAAATGAGCTCAAACGGAAAGGAATGAAATTCGCTCCTAGCGTCCAAAATTTCTGACAAAAGTGTTGTTATTGTGATAAGCCAATAGTACCTGTAAACTAACTACAACCCAGGCGCGATAACTTGACACCTGGCTCCAAACGTAACGATAAAAAAAACTCAACAAAAATAATTAAAACAGCAAACGATTGACTCCGAAACTCAAGCAAGATTACGTGCAACGGTAACAGCGATGCTAACGCTACTGAAGGACGACAGCGGGGCCTCACGCGGGGAAGCGGGAGGAGGGTCGAGTTTGAGCCAGGTGTCAAGTTATCGCGCCCGGGTTGTATGATACAACGTCTTCGGGCAAACAATTATTTCGGACAAATAAAGTAGTGGGTACCAAATAGTAGTGGGAAAAAACCAGCCCAGGACCCAAGACGTCACAAATGAGGGGACTGGTTAAAAAATTGGATGACTTGGGCATAGTTTTGGTAGCGTAGTTGGTAACGCGCCTGTGTTTGGCCCGGATCAGGGGGCCGACACTCGTTTTTCGCCGAGCGCGACCTTGAGTGACGTCACTTACCGCCGGCGGTACAAAACTCAGTTGGTTACCACGCGTTCGCATGCGTGCCGCCTACCGCTACGAAGTAAGTCCGATAGTTTTGACAGCTCCTTAAGCCGGTTCACGAACAAAAAACAAAAGCGGTCGACAGCCCTAGCACTTATTTTACGGCGCGCGGGGTCGACGACCGCACTTCGGACGTTATGATTCCAGAATGTTCTTTTCTATTGTATTGCGGGAGAGTGTCGTATCTGTTCGAAGAACTATTATATAATCTGTGCCCGGATAGCCGAGGAGATGCAGGTTCGCATCCTGCCCGAGACAGATAATTTTTTAAATTCGTCTCTTCTAATAAAATATTTAGAATTCGTTGGCAGTCGTTAATGCTACAATAAAAACCCGGTCAAGTGCGAGTCGAACTCGCACACCGAGGGTTCCGTACAAACTCATAAGTAGTTACATGAGTAGTTCAAGAAAAACTCTGGCGAATAGTTTAGTACGAGCAAATCAGTAAATTTCTCGAAAACGGTGCAAGTTAGGAAAGCCGTTATATTTTTCCTGTAATATTTAGAATGACATCAATAATTGGTAATTATTATAGATTTTTCTGTTCAGTAACTTCGAAGATAATAGGGGGGAATGGTATTTTTTTTGACGTTTTTCGTCATAAATCAAAAATATTTAAGAAAAAAAAAACAGAATTTTAATCTACAAATCAAGCCCTTTCATTTGATACTCCACTCAATATAATAACCCTACTTTCAATTTTCAGAGTCCCTTTAAAAAAAAACGTAAAAAAGGCATAAGATTTTTTTTTTTCGTCCAATAAGCTCAAGTTAGCGGTTTTTAACACTATTCTAAATTTCAAGTCGATAGCATCAGTAGATCCTGAGATATCTTGCTGTGACAGACAGACAGACAGAGTCGCACCATAAGGGTTCCTTTTTTACCATTTTGGTACGGAACCCTAAAAATGGCCATTTCAGGCAGTCGGAAGCCATAGACAAGAAGCTTACCCGGTTTTGGCGGTGAGCCCACCCATTTTGAGTGTGGTCTCCGACTCGCAGGACCCAGCGACGGCGTCAGAGACACTGTCGCAACGGGTCCCTGTGAAACCGCCAGAGACAATCGACTCCGCCATGTACGCGAACGCCCTGGAATATATCGCACATAAATTTCTATCAAAAATTGTGTTTTTGAGACAAGATTTCATTGCCGACTCTACTTTTTTACCCGACTGCGGCGAAACCCAAAGGAGTTTATGTGTTTGACTTGTATGTATGTATATAAGTATATATGTATGTATGTATCTATTAATGTCCGTTCCTATGTCCGCTCGTAACTACTCAACGGCACATGCGATTTTGATAAATGATACATCATTAGACTCGTCTTAATGGTGCGAGTATCACTGGGCATGAAGTTCGTTAAAATCAACAAAATGGCGGATTTTATGTCGTTTGAAAGTGCACCGCGGTCGGGTTTTTTTTTAAATAAAAATGTGGTTATTGTGTAATTAAATTGCATGTCAAGACTTATCAAATAAACTCAAACGCAATGGATTTATTTTATGTAACTTAGTTGATCCTGTGGCCTTCCGACATCTATCCATCAGGATCAGCTTGACGGTGCCTTAACCATTAGACGGTCCAAACACTTAGACCCGTGCTAAGCGTTTGAACCTAAATATTAAATGTTAAGGTTAAAATATTGCTTTGTTAATTTTGACACCGCATTTGTGCCACTCTCGTTCGGAGAGGGGCACAATTCCAGATTGCCCAAAGTGGTCAATAGTTGACAAAGCGGGACACAGACAAACCAAAAAAAAAAAAATATTTCACACCGCATACGAGGGTTTAATTTTGCATTACCACACTTCAGTACCTATCCATACATTTATATCGCTCTGCGGTCTGTGACCAATATATGCGTCGTTGGTGTCCAACCTGCGGTGCCAATATACGTCGTTGGCGTGGAAAAGGTTAATCTGGTGTCTTATGAGCTAGTCTATCAGCCCTTTTCGTATGTACGTTGGTTTTAAAGACACCCTGTATAACTGTGATGATGTGTTACCCAAATACTTTTCTATTCTATTCTATAGTACCTGTCTCTGCTGCACTCCCAGTCCGACGACTCGCAGCCGGCCATGACAGATCCTCCGTTGGGATAGAAGTCCACATCAGCCACCTGCTGCATCAGCCCCGTGACTCCAGCGTTAGTGTGGATGCACTCGGTGTATACGGCATCCGAGGGTGATAAGTAGTTTGTGGTCAGGTTGAATCCGCGGCTAGGGGGCTCTAGGGCTGGAAGACAGCTTCGGTTATTCTAATAGTAATTCACTCCGTCGTAGGGATTGCAAACTGGTTCACCGAAAATCCGGTTATCGAGTCCAGGAACCGGTTTATAACCGACTTGTAAAAAACTATAGTAAATTGCCTAAAATACATTATTTTTATTTGATTATTAGTTTTTGTTCTTTTTTGCAAGTTCACATACGTTATAAAATCTATCATATTTATGACTACTAAATATACAGCCATAAGTTTCATTTTCCGCGCAACGGAATTGCGGAATGAGTCAGTCCTGCCAAAGCTCCACTCCACACGGTTTCCTGCCTTCCGGATCAACGAATATTACGAACTAGCATTAACACGCGGCTTCGCCCACGTTATGCCCGTTAATGTCCCAAGGGAACTCTTTACCGGGATATAAAGTATCTTGTGTTTTAATCCAGGACCAGGTCGACTTGCACGCCAAGTTTCATTTCAATCCATCCAGTTGTTACCCCGTTATTTAGTAACAAACATCTGAACATCAAAACATCCACAAACTCTATTGGGCATAGAGATTGTCGGACCGGGTGGTCGGCCGTGGTGTTCCCTGGAGTCGAACCAGGTCGCTAGCCGGACCACCCCGAGTGGATCGGACTGGGTGGGTGCCGGGGCCCAGTCGAACCAAGTCGTTTGGCCAAGACCACCTAGACTTTTCGCTGATTGCTCAAAGTCAAAGCGGACCAGCGGGAAGGATGAAGCGGATCATCCTGTCCTTATGTGAACGTGTGTATCGAACTAATGGGAGTTTTAGTTGCCTAGAGCTAAAACCTAGCCCAGCTAAGAAGACTCCGGCAAAAAACTTAGCTGAGCCCGAAGTTCGTTACTAATGCCATCGTATTCCAATTGATATCGGAGTTTTCCCGATGGAAAATCATTTTGAATTACATCTGTACCTACTTTATATCCCGGTACAGTGTTCCTTTGGGAGAGTAACGGGAACAACGCGAGCGAAGCCGCGGGTTAGTGCTAGTTTTCCATAATATGTTCTTGCGGTCATCAGTGCTAAGCACCTTAGGTTTACACCAGTTCTCGTTTGCCAAGGATAGTAGGATGAGGGTTGTCTACTGCTACTACATCGCGATGTATCCCACACTCGTTGTTTAGGAAAAACTCCTTGAGACTGCACACCTCGCGATTATGGAGGTCCTTGGCGCTTAAAAAGCCACAGCCTCCACACTTAGTGTACGGCCTCAGTGGCGAGCGTCCAGCGTCGCGTCCGGCGGGGCGGGCAGCGAGGCGGGCAGCGTCTATGGGTTTTGTGCAGCGTGCACTCAGGACGCTCACATACATTTGTTTTTGTTTAACATGAACACCGCACGCCCCGCTCGAGCGTCCTCTCAGGTCGTACACTTACGCGGGATGTGCAGTCTCATAACTGACAAGCGTGGGTGTAGCATGCGGCGTGTAGTGAGCAGCAGACGGACCCGCCTCTGCAGGGCGTCCAGAATCACCTCCGTTTACAATATTAGTAGGATACATACCAGTAATGTAAGGAAGAACACCGCGAAGGGTCCGGCCGACCACACCAGCCATGATAGCGCCGACCTCGAAGCCAATGATGCGGTACGAATCCAGGGACCCCTTCGTCATGTCGTTCAGCCAAACGATGAAGATGCCGATACTGCGGCCTGGAACATGGATAAATTCACTTTAAAGTACCACTTAGATTAAACCATTGCTCAAAAATGTTCAACCTAAAGTACATCTAAAGTGCACTAGTTTTTAACCTAAAGGTCTCTGCCTACTACACCGTAACATACCATGACCTTACTTTACTATGTACGTTTCAGGCAAAATAAACATTATTTGTATTGAAAAGTATGAGATTATGCCCACTAGCACGTTCCGTCACCGACCGGCATTCGTCATACCGTGTCTGATACGTGCGTAGTACGGTCATGGTATGATACGTGTAGTGGGCAGGGACTTTTAAAGTGCATCTACTGTGAAAAAAACTGTGTAGTCATTAAATATATGATTGTATAACTGTTTTGAAAACAGTCTGAGAACGACACTACGTGCTTACAACCTGGCTACGACAACGGCGGTGTGCGGCAGCGACAGCGGCGGCCATGGGTGGAAGTGCAAGGTCAGAGCACGGTCTCTCGCTTCCACTTATGGCTTTCGCTCACTGCTATCAACTCGCCCCCGGAGTCGCGGCCGGGCGTAGCACCTGGTATAGTTCCATAATCCGAAGCGCTTCGATCGTAGTTCGTTTAATGTCGGTCGCCTCTCTCTCTCTCTCCTTTACCAATACTTGAGTAAGCGGATCGACATGATACGAACTACGAATTTTGTGCAGAAAATAGGATTTTCTCTTTGCGTGTAAGAAAATACCACTTACGAGTTCCGAGCAAGGATGACGTAATCTAGTATAGTAAAACTCACCGCCAGCGGGCACGTTGTTCGCGACCACGGCGTAGTAGTTAGGTTCGTATGCGCCTGCGCTCCAGTCCACCACGATCACATTCACGTCGGCAGCTTCGAGGATACCTGTAATCCAGGGTATTTCACTGAGCGTATAAAGGACCTTTGAATGAATAGCCAGAGGTATAAAGGATAACTGGAGTTAAGCCGTTCTCTTTGTACTTAAAAGCAGTACGCACATATCAACCAGCATTAAGTGACAGGCGTAGAGGTGCTACAGTTATATTTATTTTAAAGTCCTTGGAAAGAACGAAGTGTGTTGTCGACTAGGGGACTCATCGGCATTCTATGTTTGTGTGTGACCAGCGTTGATCTGGCCATTATGTATAGTCGAGGTAGCGTTTGCCAGCCGGGCCCCCACCCTGCACGGGCCCCCACGTGTCTGGCTTGTGAGGCTTGCCCCAAGCCCCCGGGTTGAAGTCGTTGTTGTTGTTGGACCCCAGGCTTGTAGGGAGCCACTTGAGCCCTTCCGGCCCAGTCTGCGGTCGACATACATAATAAACAGGAAGAGAACTCGTGTGAGAGTTTTATAACATTGCGACAAGTCAATTTCGGGGTCAGTCATCTCCTCCAGTCTCTATCACAGGACATTATTGTCGGATTGCGTCGCCTTGTCAGTTGGCAGTTGGCTACAGGGGTGATAGAAGTCATTGGGTTTATTGTGCTCTCGCTCGTCATCATAGCTGTAAAGTTGTGCATCGGGGTGAGATACATGTGTAATAAAAGTTCTCATAGATGGCGTTTAGGTAAAAAAACGAATAAAGAAACATAATGTTTCTTTCATATATCGATAGTTTTAGACTCACAAAACGTAAACGCTGTAGGTTCTTATGGCGCTTACACCCTTTGAGTCTACAGGTATCGATATAGGAGTTAACAGTGGCTTCGTTTGAACGTTTACTCACTGGGTACGAGAGTCGTGCTGAAGTTGGAGGTGGGTCCTGAAGACCAGCCGTGGATGAGAAACACCGTGGGGCGCCTGGGGTCGAAGTTTTCTGCGAGGAGGGTTAACCAGCCTAGCACCATGGGCTGGCTCACCGTTGGGTTCTGTCTGGAATTCATAGCCATTGTTTTTTCATATATGTGACGTCCTACGTAAAAAGGTACCTTATGAGGGTTTCTAGTTACGGAGATATGGACTTTTTTGTGAATTCAAAATCATAATTTTTTCTTTTATGCAAAATTGTAAAATATAGGAATAGACGTGTATTTCTAGCTTGGTTTCACTGCTGTACGTTATTTTTTTCTAAATAAAAATGGGTTCAAAGTTTAGTAGAAAAGGTACCTTATGGCAGATCACATATATACAAAAAAAAATAAAGCTGTTGATAAAATTCATTAATAAAATTTACTAGCAACTTTTGCTTATTTCTTTTTTATACCACGACGGTGGCAAACAAGAATGCGGCCTGCATAATGATAAGCGAAAATTTTCAAAATGATCCTAGAAAGCTGAAAATTTGGAACGAAAGGGATTGGAGGGGGCCACAGATTCGGAATTGAAAAAAAAAATAAAAATAAATACATTTGTGTCGTTTTTTTTAATTTTTTTTTTAAATATTTTTTTAAAACAGATAAAAAACTTTTTGACCATTTTTAGAAAGACCTTGTTTTTTTTTTTAAATTGACAAAAATAAAAAAAAAAACACTTTTTGGCAAATGCGAATGCGATTTTTCAGGACCTGGAAGTCACATTAAAAAAACCATTAATGATTTCCAAAGAAAAACACCTTGAGATACATAATCAATCATCATCTCCATAACTTCCAACGGGAACATACTTAAAATTAGTTTCAAACTTCTTTTGACGATTTCTCAAAAGTGCAATTTTAGCATGCGCGGGTTTGATGTTTTTTTTTTAAAGTATGGGACTTAGGGTCATGACTCTTTTTGTATTAGATAGCTTATTTAACACAGATTTAGGATCTGTGCTTAACTCAATACCAACCATAAGGTACCTTTTCCCGTAGATCGTCACGGTTACCTATCTGAAACACTAAAAATGTTAGTCCGAATTTCGTTTCGGCAAAAACTATTCGACAGATATCGTTTAAATTTTTTTTCTTTTGTCTGAATTTTCATTTCGAATTATTACGATTCGGCATTTATTGGTTCGGTTTTTTAATCATTCGACAAATTATGGTTTGCCCTAAATCTCGTTTCACCGTAATATCAGTTATCCGAAGTAACGTTTCGATTTATTCACGATTCGATTTTTTTCGATTGACTTTGATTTCATTTGTCCGATGTAACGATTCGATTTTTAACTATTCGACATGTGTACAGCTGACATTACAATTTACATGTATTTTTATATCTGGCAAACTAGTCTGCAAGAATCTACCCGCTTTGTACTTTGATAAGGTTTACTAATATGTGGCCGAAAATTATAAGGCAAATTATCACTTCGCAAACTATTTTTCCCATAGTTTCATTACGCAGAATCATCTGATGGCAAACCAATGCTTCGCATACATACATATCGCAAATTATTTTTTAGAATATTATTAGTTAGCAAAATATTTAGTTGGTCATGTTTCAAAATGTCTTTAATTGTTTTGTCGAATGTATTGAATGGCATAAGTTATTTTACTCATAATATTATGACGCATAATACTGGGTGTGTAATGATCGGTATAACTACTTTTGATATATTTTCACTGGATATATCAACATTTGATATAATTTCATAGTATATAATCACTTAAGAGGCATAATAAACTTTTGATATAACAACTAAGTAGATAATTTCAGAGTGTATAATGTTCAATAAGTATAATAGTTGTTTAATATAACGTTTATCTAATATAATGAACATATGCAATTAAAATTATTGGTACCTATAATGTGACTTGAGATATAAATTTTTCTGTTATTTTCATTTTCACGGTTCTAATATAACCTAACCTATTTTTTGGGCAGTATCGTTTATGTTAGGGTCACGGTTACCTAACCTAACCTAACCTATTTTTTCTGACAGCAGTTCGTTTTTGTTGAGGGACGCAGTTCAAACCTAACCTAACCTACTTTTCTGACAGCAGTTCGTTTTTGTTGGGGGACGCAGTTCTAACCTAACCTAACCTACTTTTCTGACAGTAGTTCGTTTTTGTTAGGGGACGCAGTTCAAACCTAACCTAACCTACTTTTCTGACAGCAGTTCGGTTTTGTTGGGGGACGCAGTTCGAACCCTAACCTAACCTAACCTAACCTAATTGAACTTATGGTTTGAGTTTTTTTTTAATGCGGGGGGCTTCGCCCCCCGAGCCCCCCTTTTCCTTCTATGCCCTAATAACTAATGAACCTAACCAACCTTTCTGGAGACAGTTATACTAAACATTATACCAATACTTCATTATACCCACTGAACGTTAAATCGAACAAAATTATATCACATGTACTTTATACCACATTACTATTATATTAATTATTGTTATATTACATGTTCATTATGCCGGATAATAGTTAGATCCTATCAAAATATACAAAATGTTGTTATTCTAAAAGTTCATTATATCCCTTAATCGTTATATTGACCAATAATATACCATTAGTTGTTATATCGACCGTTACGCACCCCATAATACTAATATACGCTGTTATAAGGCTGTTCATTCCATCTTGTCGCAGGTCGCAGTTCTAACCTAACCTATACACCGAACAATGAAAAGTCCGACTCTATGATAACCCGATACATCAAAAATACGAATTCCGATAGTCAATGTACCGATTTTTAAAATTCCGAAATTCAATACACCGAACAATAAAATTTCCGACTCAATAAAAGTGGGAGAATAGGCCTTAGATTTAGCTAAACTGACCTATTAACCTAACTGGGCTGTGGTTAATTTTCCTTAGCGTCACAGTTTCAACCTGAAAGGGCTGTGACCAAGTCGACGAAGCCCCGCTGCGCGGGGCTTCTATTTCTTTCTAAGGGACGCAAGCGACCTAACCAACCTACCTAAATTAAACCAGATATGGTTTTAAAGGTTTTTTCCATGCAGGGGGCTCCGCCCCCCGAGCCCCCCGTCCCCCCTTTTTCGCTTTATACCAACTCGATTCCCTCGGAGTTGTCGTCTTTTCCAATTTTAGATAATCCAATTTTAATAAAAAGTATGCGAAGTTTAAATTTGGGCAAACGTTATTTGACAATAAATAGTTAGCTTTAATAAAACATTTGCTTAGTGACTATTTTTCTAAATGAATCTTGGTAAAATGAATATCTGCTAAATATTATTGTGATCAAATAAAAAGTATGCGAAATAATACTATGCTAAGCATTGGTTTGCCAACTAAAAGTACTGCAATAAGTTGGTTGGGAAGTGAAATTAGGCAAAAAATATTTCGGCCAGATGGCAGTACACCCTTTGATAAAGATAACCCTACCCGCCACATAAAACTTGTTATAGTGTATTATTAAAGCTAATACTGAGTAGTACAGTGCGATAGTGAAAACTTATTTAAATATGTTTGACCTAACCTACTCTTTTCGTAGCAGTTCGTTTTTGTTGGGGGACGCAGTTCAAACCTAACCTAACCTATTTTTCTGGTAGCAGTTCGTTTTTGTTGGGGGACGCAGTTCAAACCTAACCTAACCTACTTTTTTACCTAATGGAACCTTTGTTTTGAGTTTTTTTTTCCATGCGGGGGGCTTCGCCCCCCGAGCCCCCCTTGTCCTTCTGCCTATGTAAATTTTTTGTGAAAGTCACTTCCCCAAACGGCCACTTTTTTATGAACCAACCTGACCTACTGACCTTTCTCTAAAAAACTAATAATAACTAATTTTCTTTTCTAAAATAACATTTATTTTAGATTTAGGGAAACGTACCTCTGCCGAAAAATAACTTGGGATATCGTTAAAAGGTAAACTGAAAATATGTCTAAACGTATCCAGTGCGAAAAGTATCATTGGGTAAATGAAAAATGGGCAACGAAACAAAATACGTAACAATTCATAAGGCAAGTGAATGAGATGGAAAACGATTTTCGGACAAACGAAACTTTACCTAAACGTGAAATGGTGAACAGAAAAAAATACGAAACCTGTCATCGGACAAACGATAATAATTCGAATAGTTTTTGGCCAAATGAAATTCGGTGAATGGTTTTTTAGTGTTTGCGATAGGTAACCCTCAGAGCCGCTAGTTTAATTGAATCATCCATCGGCGTTTACGTTCTGATACCCAGAATCGTTTAACATTTACCATTAGTTTTTAGTTGAAAGAAAAAAACATCGTTAAAGAACCATACATCCGCGAAGAAACTCATAAGTGTACGTGAAGTCCTCAACCCGTGCTGAACCAACGGCGGGACTGCAGTGCAGCCCAGTCAATCTCATTTATGAGGGTAGACTGTATTGACAGCGTTTAATTTTCGTCATTGTCATCACAGTCAATATTGTTAAAAAATACGATGTCTAAACTTAACTTTTTATGGAACCGAAAGGCAGTCCCGACGGCCCCAAAATCCTGTGGTTAAAACGCTCAGAGAATCACTCTCTAGTGCTCGGCAGTGGGACGTATAAGGCTGCGTTTCGTTTCGACTAGAGACCTGTAGGAGGTAGAGGAGCGGCGTGCGAGGAAAATCCACCAATCAACGTGCCTAGCCTCCTTGCTACCCCGAGGTATCCTCGCCTCGCTCGGCGCGGCCCGGCATTGGTGGATTCTTTCCCCGCACACCGCTCCGCCACCTCACACAGCTCTGTTGGAAACGCAGCCTTAGGCTGATGGTTATGATGTAAAGGCTGCTACTGAACTAGAGACCTGCATTTTTGATTTTGTAAAGCTTGAGTAGATGTTCCCTCGTACGAATGCATCAGGAAAGAGGAATGGCGACGCATCGTAAAGCGTGCCACTAACACCTGAAATGACGACCACGACCACTGTGTCGTGTTGTGAGCGATACTGTCGAAGAAGATGCTTCTTGCTTCTTTAAGTGGTCAACCAGAAAGTGGACCTAGATTAGTCCTGGCAGCCCCACGAAAGCCAATACGAGAGGTGTTCTTACCTAGAGAACAGATGGTAGATATTATCTGTGTCTGGCACGTAGCGGGCGGCCCTGGCAAGGCTATCAGTAGTCAACCAAGTGTCAGCCAGCTGCGGGGCCCCGTCAGCATTCACGTATTGGTACCGGGGCCCGTCGTTAAGCCGAGAAAGCACCTTCTCGGCGGGGGCCGCTGGGAACGTCACATGAAGTTTGTTAATGCTCACATTTTTTTAAGGAGCTATAAATATACAGGGTGGGATGGACTATACCGACATACTCCAGCCATGAATTCCTGGTGGTGTGACGAGTAAATAATGTTATATCAACATGGATCGAATATTGTCGTTTTACATTAATAGTCTTGTGGAACAAAGTAAATCAGTAAATTCAGCCCCTCGTTATAAACATGTCCTTACTGGAGGAAAAGTTCTCAAAAAGAAAAAAAGCTAAAATGGAAACGAAAGGTCAATTTTTTGGCCTCGTAGTCGCTAACCATCAAATACTGCGAAGGTTTATTGCTGTTTAGTTAAAGGATTTTAAAAAATTAGTAAAACGATCTTAGTCACATTTATTAGGGCTTGTTATTGTTACACACTTGGGAGTTTTCATTTAAAAAATAATGAATATCTCTGAAAGTAAGCGTTTTTCGTCTATACACATCACATAACTTTTTTTACTCCTAATATTTGTTAGAATCTATAGTTAAAGTTTGTCGGGTTACTCGTACCCACGGTGTATAACTTTAGCCAGCACTAAATTACAGGAGGTTGAATATGGCCTGAATGGCCTTGAGTAAAAGACAGTAAGGGTACGGCCGTGCCTTTGTTTTGCTCGAATGGGAGTCCCTCTAATAAAATAAGATAAATCAGTTCAGCTGTCTTCAAATAACCGAGGGACATACATAAAAAAATTAACCAACTTTAAAAAAGGAAGAAATAAAAGTTTTATGCCATCAATTTTTTTGAGGTCGGCGTCAGTCTCGTGCCGTTATTCCTAATGTCACCTAATGTTAAGGCTGCCACCGAATTTAAAAAAATAGTTGGCATAAAACTTTTACTCCTTCTTTTTTTGAAGTCGGTTTAATTTTTTTTTTTCACTCCTTTTATTTCTTCATTTTTTTAATTTCAGTAGTAATTACGCTGTTATTAAGCACACGTTTTTCTAGTGACTGATACACACATAACTCTATTTCAAAAATGACTGAACCGATTTTGATAAAACTTGCCCAGTTCCCTAAGTTAGATTATATTTATTTTTGTAAACTTTATTGCACGAAAGAGAACTTTTCGTATAAAAGGCAAACTTAATGCCATGAGGCCTATCTATACCTAGTCCAACAAAAAAATATTTTTTGCAATCCGACTTATAGTTTTCGCGATATGCGCGTACAAACATATGGACATACATAAACTTAAAAAATTTGGCACACACGTGTAGAAGCTGGTAGAATAACATATATACATCTAAAAACTGTGCAATTCTGACAATATTAAAATAAGTACGAATTGATAACCTCTTTTTATACGGGTCGAATTGATAACCTCGTTTTTTTAAACTCGGTTAAAAATCGACAAAATAAGAATATTCTCCTTTTCGAAGTCTGTTTTAATTGCATTACCTGCCACAACAGCAACGCACACTAATACAAAAGCTAACACAGCCATGTTGAAAACTCTCTAAATTATATTGAATTCTCTAATTTATAGTGCATTTTATCATTATTATCTGTAAAATAAAACTCAACTGAAGATAATATGGTCGCAGTGTGCAGATAGGTAATAGATAACAGTGCAACGGCTTCGTAAATGCTTACCATCGGTATTATGATAAGGCATTATGATAAGGCTCTTACGCGTGTTCAAGGAACGTTCCTGGGAACTTGGTCACAAATTAAGGATGGTGACTGTACAAAATGAGATACATAATGTTTCTCCAGGGGGCCGACACTCGTTTTTCGCCGAGCGCGACCTTGAGTGACGTCACTTACCGCCGGCGGTACAAAACTCAGTTGGTTGCCACGCGTTCGCATGCGTGCCGCCTACCGCTACGAAGTAAGTCCGATAGTTTTGACAGCTCCTTAAGCCGGTTCACGAACAAAAAACAAAAGCGGTCGACAGCCCTAGCACTTATTTTCTATTGTATTGCAGAAGAGTGTCGTATCTGTTCGAAGAACTATTATATAATCTGTGGTTTCTCGCCGAGTAAAGGTGGGGAATAGGAATAACTGTTTTTGCTGTCAACATTTATCATTACAACTGGTCGTTGTATATTTTTATCAAGTAGGAATAACCTGTTTTTATTGTACATAATTAGTCAACTTAGCGATTCTAGGGTGTTAATTTATTGCGAGTGCAACAATTTAACTATAACATGTCTTTCATGACTGCAAATATTCAATTTCAATCAGGGTATCAAATACTAACAGACTTAGCATCATTCATTCAATTAATGCAACTTTGACCAGACGATGTTTCATGAATCATTATTCCCAGTTCGTGACAGTGTATGAGCAAGTCATGCATGCACATGCTAGAGATGTCTCCGAGGAGGACCTGGAGATGTATCATCATCAGTTCAGTGAGGTCAACAGGCTGTTGGTTGGTTAACATTTGACCATGCGATGGAGACTGGTATAGGAGGTACGGCCTCGGACTGCAACGAACTTCATACACAAGTGAGTTGGGTCAGACTACCATTTATTCACTTGCTCATATTTTCGGTTTTAACGTAGATCAGTGGTGCCATTCTACGATTTGTTTGTTTTATTGGTTCATAACAGAGTTTTCACGGATTAGGAAAGTCATCATCACGTGATAAAGTCATTAATGGGACAGGTGCTGTCAATTATCAAACCGCCGATCGATTGTAACTCCTCAACGTTACTCGTAATTATTTTGTAACAATAGGTTTGCGGGGAGGCAGGATATGAGAATAATCGGTCTTATTGGATTCATACAAGAGTCATGTCACTAATTTCCTCTTCACCCAACACGGTGGTGTTTAAGTCGTCATCCTACGACCCACTCAGAGAGGCCCTTGAGGCTTTGGGAAAGCTAGGGTCACCGGTTGAAGAGTGGTCGTACTCGTTTGATTGTATGGTTTTGCAGAGGCTGCAGATCAGATTCAAGGAGGAGCTGGAGGAGCCCTCGGTAGGGACCTGACGGGCTACCCACCAGTGGCGTAGCGTTCAAAGAACTCGATTCCTACCGACTTGCCTAATATCAGGCATTTGACCACCTTATTCTACAGATCTTAAGGAAAATGTACGCCAAATCTGCACCGGCTTGCCCAAGGATATCTTTTACGCCACGCCACTGCTACCCACCATGTACCAGCTACTTGGAGATCAGTGCAGGATGCAGCTGTCAGTCATCCCAGGCGCAGCGGCAGACACCGTCGTCGCGTGGAAGACCAGGACCAACACGTGTGGCACGGACGTTGATCACGAGAGTTTGACATCACGAAATCAGGTGAAATTATTCGGATTATGCGATCGACTACACAAACGCGATTCTACCTATGCGTAATTCTACACAATCCGGGTTCAACACAGCAACAGTTTACCACATTCGTGATTCCACACAGCCGCTATTTTAACACAATCGGGATTCAACCTATTCGTGATTCTACACAATATGGGTTCAACGCAACGCAACCGCAGTTTACTACATTCGTAATTCCGCTCAGTTTTTATTTTTACACAATAATAGCCATAGCATTTCATGGTAATCAATTTATAGCCTGGGCTGTTATCTATTTTCTACATCTTGGTGCGAGTGACGCCTGTCATCACAATTTTTTTCAAAATTTCATGTTATAAAATGAACTGTGATGACCTGATGACAGACGTCGCCCGCACCAAACTATATGAAATAGATAATAACACCAGTAAATAAATACAGAACTTAAACGAGAAGATTAAATCTGTGCATTACCCATTAAAATAGCGGCTGTGTGGAATCACGAATGTGGTAAACTGCAGTTGCGTTGAACCCATATTGTGTAGAATCACGAATAGGTTGAATCCCGATTGTGTTAAAATAGCGGCTGTGTGGAATCACGAATGTGGTAAACTGCTGCTGTGTTGAACCCGGATTGTGTAGAATTACGCATAGGTAGAATAGCGTTTGTGTAGTCGATCGCATAATCCAATTACCATTGTTCATTTTGTGACTCACAACACAATCTCATACTTTCAACAAGTGTGACGATTTCATGGTACTGAATCCGTTGGATAGGAATCGGTGCGCATCATATGGCGAGCTCAGGGCTTATAGTTCTCAGCCAGCGATGGGTAAACGGCCATGCTCGCCCGCGTACACCACCTTGTCAAAGTTCATCATCACTTATCATTTGATCATCTCACTGCAGTGCGAGCTGTAGCAAAGTCATACGGCGGGGACCTAGACAGTCGCCCAGCTGAGTGCACGCCTCCGGAGGCACCGAGGGTGCAACTGGATCATTTAATTACCTACTGGTAGCCATCAACTTCAACCAAGGGTAGGCGAACGTGCTCGGGATGTACAAGACACATTCGAGACGCTTCATGTTAGTCTATCAGTCATCTAACAGTCATTGGTAAATGGATTAAAACTTAATCAACAGTTCCATGTCATCGAGGTTTATGGAATTTGGTCATCACAGAATTAATACTTCAGGGTCAGTTGACAAGAATGGTCATCGGACCTGTCAGTGAACAGGTACTTTTTTCAGCTCTCGGGTCATAGAGTCAATTCTTGGATCAAAGAGTCAGTTCTTGGGTCGGAGAACTGTATGATGTGTATTCGCGGTACATATTCTTCATTCAGCTCAGGTAAAGAGCCAACTATTGGGTCAGAGAATCAGTTCTCGGGTCGGAAAGCGATGGTCATCATCATCATCAAATATCGTTTGGAGGGAACAAAGATTTTGTTTTCTTAACTTTAAATATTGTTTATCATTTAATTACTGTTTTAGATTTAGGTTAATATCTGTTGTAGAGAACAAAGATTTATTTAGATTTCTTTTATTTTTTAATATTGTTTATCATTTAATTACTGTTAGCTTTAGGTTTTTATGATTCTTTGGGTTTGGTACAATAGGGAATAGTGTACTGAATTAGATTAGAATCTAATATTATATCATAATATTAGCGGGAAACGAGTTGGATTCAAGCTCGAGAGATAAATGGATCATGCTAGGCACGGATATTTTCAAATGTATCATATCCTCGATATTTCAAGATTGCAACTCACATTTCAGGTTTGTCAGCCTGCGGTTCATGCGTCGATTATGTCATCACGGGATCATCTCATCTCATTACTCATCGGGTCGGATCGAGGTATCACATACAGCTTAAGGCCGCTTACGCGCGCTTGAAAGAGGTCAGTCAATTTAATTCATTAGCGATAGCGATAGCCATCGGTTTTAATAAACTCGACAAATTATTCAATCAACTTGTCATGACATAAATATTTAAATACGTTGCAATCTCGTGAGAAATGAAATGAAATGAAACGAAATGAAATTGATCTTTATTGCAAGATTATGGTGAGTACATAATATGAAGATGTTTAAATTATTTCAAGAGCGCATAATCTACCCATCAGAGCATGCAATAGTTTTAAATATAACTATAATTACATGTAAACTATACTTGTTGTGGTAAAAGACAAACAATAGATAGTCAACATTTCAAATTACGATTGCTATTATAATTTATCTATCATCATATAACATTATTAGTAACAATTAACAATTAATTTAATGAAATAAGAATAACATTTTATTATAAATTATGCATCAATAAATGTCAGGCTAGAGTCAAAATATTCATTTAAACTATAAAAACAATTCTGAGCGAGTAACTTCTTCAATGTCATTTTAAATTTAATTCCTGACATCGTTTTGATAACGTTTGGCAAATGATTATATATCTTAATGCTATTATAATACATTCCTTTGCGCACAATTTGTAACCTTGAATCTGGTAGTCGTAAATTTAATAAATATTTCTGTCTTACTGGTCTAGTAGCTTCTTTCAGTTGAAATTCACTGGGGTTATTTTAGATAAAAAGACAACATTGCAGAATATATATGCAGGTCAAAGTTAACAAACCTTGGCTTCTGAATGTAGCGCTACATGATTCAACGTCTCGCATTCTGAAAATAGTTCGAAATGGATTATTATGTAGCATACTATCATCAATCATCATCATGTAATCTAGGGAAACGATTATTTATTTTATTCTTAGTATGGATAAGGATAAGACTTAGCCACACCTCTTATATGTGTAGAGGTCATGTGATAGAGCTGTTCATAGAGCCTTTACTAATATTGTCAGATCAATCAAACTCGGTAACCGATATAGGATATTATTGGTAACGAATCATCATTTATTTAACTTAAATAGGATTGTGTATTGTTTTGGTCAAGTAGGTAAGAAACCTGTTTTATTGTTCATTTCAATAGTTAACTTGGGGGTTAATTGTAGTTTTGCGGGGGCAACTATTCACAATAAAACCTAGAATGGTTAAACTATGTAAATTACTGGGTGTAATTTAAATTAGTTAAGTTTATATTTCATTGGTCATTGAATAATGTGTATCTTAGGGATCTTTCCGGTGGCGAATGCACTCGTCTCAAAACGCACTATTAGTCAATACACTCTAATAATGGCGTAATACTTTATTCTCATAATAAACGCAACGCACGCAATGAACTCAATTTGGGGTATTTTGGGAAAGGTGTATTTTGGGACTAGTTCTCAATGGTTCTCGTGTAAATCGAGAATGAGCCTTTTTGAAATATGGTATTTTGGGCCTAGTTTCTTATGAGAAGATGAGCTTTCGAAATTAGAGTTACTTAATTGACTAAAAGTGCGTTTTGAGACTAGCGAATTCGCCACCGGAAAGGTTCAGCTAATTTTTTTCCCTGGCGTGGGAGGAAATGTTAATGCAAATTAACATGGGTCTTTATCATTCATATTTCATTGGTATGGTATAGCGTTCATTTGGAACTCATGACGCCATCTAGGAAGGATAGCTATTAATTAAGCCAATACTCGACCAATAGGAGGTCAATATGTAAATCATTCACATGTCATTCGTTCTAAGGGTCATTCATTCTTTCATTCATCGCTTCTTCTAACCGCTCTCACTGGGGACGGTTGTGTTTTCTTACTGTAATAGTTTTATATAATAAACAAAATGTAGTTTAAAATCAGTTTAATTGGAGGGGATTCCTGGGAGGGTCTCCTAACAACTGTATGAGCGCGGACGCTCATCTCTTCAATTGCCTGCCATGGTCCGAGGAGGACGTGGTGGCTGGTGGCCCATGGAAGCCGTCTCCGGGGTCAGGAGGCGGAAGTCGGCGCAGGCGAGTGAGAGCTGGTCGAGGTTCACGGCGAGCTGGCGGTGGGCCTCGCCGGCCGACATTCAAAGAGAAGTATGAGCCGGTGGCTATGGCAACCACGTAGGGTGGCTATGGCCGCTGGTCGTAGCGACTGCGGCGAGCTAGGGACGGCTGTTGTAGCCTTCTCATACATCACACTTATGGTTCATCCCAGGACGGGAGCCCCACATTTACTCCTTCAGTCCTAATAAGGAACATGGAAGTAAAGAGCTTTGTGCGAATCATTGGTATACCAATAGGCGTGCGCAAAATGTGTCACTAAAGTGAAAAGAGTGATATGAATTTTAGCTCACGCTTTGAATTCATATCACTCTTTTAAAAGCTAAAAGAGTGATATGAATTTTAGCTCACGCTTTAAATTCATATCACTCTTTTAAAAGCTAAAAGAGTGATATGAATTTTAGCTCACGCTTTAAATTCATATCACTCTTTTAAAAGCTAAAAGAGTGATATGAATTTTAGCTCACGCTTTAAATTCATATCACTCTTTTAAAAGCTAAAAGAGTGATATGAATTTTAGCTCACGCTTTAAATTCATATCACTCTTTTAAAAGCTAAAAGAGTGATATGAATTTTAGCTCACGCTTTAAATTCATATCACTCTTTTAAAAGCTAAAAGAGTGATACATCACTCTTTTAGCTCAATAGCTCCGCGGTGTATCAACAGCTCATTAGCTCTTATATAAGCTCCGTAGCTCCGTGATGTGTCAATGACAGAACTACGCCCGATATCAAATGCGCTTAATGAATTGATTAGACAGTCATATTCTCTTGACTCTTTAAGAATTTCGACCTTATGTCGTGAGAATAAGGCACATGTGCGTGCAATACAGATTTTAGACGAAACTGCCCGACTCATTGATAACCGGTGGGAAGTAGGTTTGCCATTCAAACAGGACAACTTCGTCATGCCCGAAACCTATAACTATGCGCTTTCTCGGATGCAAACCTTATTACGAAAGTTCGAGAAAGATCGCATCTACGCTGATAGGTACGAAAAAGAAATAAACAAGTTATTGTCCGAAGGGTACGCGCGTGAGGTGCAGGAAAATGAACCATCAGTCAAACACATATGGTACGTTCCACACTTTGGGGTACAAAATCCAAATAAACCGCTTAAATTAAGATTGGTTTTAGATTCCGCAGCAAAAGTTTCGAGCAATAATATGTGTTTGAATGATTTTCTCATTACTGGACCTGACCTATACAATTCACTCTTATCGATGATGTTAAAATCCCGTGAGAATGAGTTTATTATTATAGGGGACATTAAAGACATGTTATTACTTAAAATACGTCCAGAGGATCAACATTTGTCTTCCGATTTCTATAGCAAGCGTCCGAGTAAACGGCCATAAAGAATGCACATCGGCAATCATCGCATTTCCGAATACAAACGAATACTAATTTCCATGTACATCAATTATTAGATTATCGTTCATCAGTATTTGAATTTAGAACTAAGTACTTTATTATTGTTTTGTTTTGATTTCACGTGGAATATATAGAGCTGTAAAACACGATGTTATTATATTTAATTTGGGGAAAAATAATATACATACGTAATATATTTACGCACATATTCCTAAAATGGGTTGACTGAGCATTAGCAACTGATGTTATACTACTAGCATATTTAAATGTGGGTTTAAAGATCGACAAAAAGTGTAATTTTGCGGTGACAAGTTGCAAGGCCATCGCCCACAACACGGTTTAACCCTGTACCCTTGGTCGACTCAAGAAAAGGTTGGTGTTATTCTAATGTGTTAGTGTTATGCCATAGTACAAATTTAATTTTGTAAAAGTTTTAGCAACTCTATATATATATTGACTTGGACATGCGACTGCACTCCCTCGCATTTGAACCACGACTGACAAAACAAACGTCATGGTGTGTGCGACACAGATATCGCTATACGAAGTCGAAATTAGCCGATTGTCTCTTTCCAAAGATCGATGTGCATTCTTTATCGCCGTTTACTGTAATGCAAAGTTTGATTTTCGGCGCCACATGTTCGCCATTTATTGCGCAATACATAAAAAATAAAAACGCGCTTAAATACGAGGACCAGTATTCCAAAGCCGTTCAAGTAATATTAAAGTCTCATTATGGGTAAGGCTGAAAAATTGGGCTTATGTAACATAAAAGTAACAAAAATATATGTTACTGAGTAACTTAAAAGTTACATAAAAGTATTCTTAAGGGATATTCACAATGTCTACAATACAAACACTTTTTGTACTAAGTGTTTATTTAAGAGATCAAATAGGTATATAAGGTCCTAATTTATTAGTTGCAGATATTTTTGCAGCTGATAGTACTCGGTCTCTGGAGTATACAGGGTGATTGATAATTCGACCTATACTTTGAAAGGGGTTATACTAGAGCTCATTTGCAATAAATTTAGCTCAGTAAACTAGGGGTCTAAATTTGATGGTTATCAAGTTATTTGAGTTTTACGTTTTTTTAGAAAAAGCCCGCTTTTCGGACTAAAAATGATAATTATGAAAAAAGTACTTCCATTTGGCTGGTATAAACTTTGTTTTCTAAAAGCCAATGAACCAATGACTACTTCAAATAAAAATTTGTGTCAACATTTCAGAATTATCTTAGAAATAAACGGTCATGAAAACCAAAGTCATGATTTTTTTTTTCGATTTTGTTACAACTGATGAGAATTACTTGAAAAAAATGTACGGCACTTGATGTAAAAACTACAGAAATAAGTTCCTCAATTAATAAGCTTTCCAAAAAAGTACAAATGTTGGCAACTTTTTCAAAAATCTTGAAAATAATAATAATAATTCCAGAGCAGGTAGCGGTTTCGCAAAAGGCGTACCTGGCCCGGAGCCGCGTTGTTTGTGTCACCTTTATTTTTCTGAGGGCTTCAATTGACCTGCCTCGGTATCTTATCTTACCTTATTAGGGGTGAGATCAGGGTAGATTGCGTTCAGGCATGTTCGTGACTAACCGAGGTTTAATTATCTTCATTCAGTAAGTGATCAATTATCTGCCTTCGACCTTCTTTCCAATTCAGACGTATCGTTGTTAACTTATTTATTTTACAAATGAAATGAATTATTGTTTATCAAAACAAAGAATAATAGCATGAACCTCGTATAATCCAACGAACTAACCGAGGCTAAATTATCTTCATTCAATAAGTAATCAATCAATTACTGTCAACCGTCTTTCCAATTGGACGTATCGTTGTTAACTAATTATTTTACAAATCATTAACTAACTAACCAAGGCTTAATTATTTTTTTCAGTAATGAGGTGACCAATTAGTTAATTATTGAAAGTAATAATGATACCTAATGACTGACAGAAATAAGCATACCGGACCTGAAGCCAGTCTGCTTACTTTGTGTTTCTTCATGCAGAAAGCACGATATTAATTTATTTACATCAAATGCTTGTTGGTAGGAATAAGATTGCAAAAGCAGTAAAATAACCAGTTTCTAAATAAAATTTTATTTTAAAATAATTAAATTATTACTAAACACAAAAAGAAGCACGCAGGGTAATGTTTCGCCATACGATAAATAAATAATTAAAATAAATTACAATTACAACTACAAATCTTGTTCGAATTGCCTGCCTCGGTTGCGAATGCAAGCACGAAGTCTTGTACGTACTTCACTGACTGTAACCCGCGTCGACAGACTTTCTTTAATAGTTTGGGCAGCTGCTACAATTTTTTCTCGTAAATCTTCTACATCACGAATTGGCCTGTCGTAGACTAATGCCTTCATGTGACCCCAAATGTAGAAGTCGCATGGAGTTAAGTCGGGACTTCTCGCTGGCCAAGGGATCGGACCACCTCGACCAATCCATTTTTCTGGATAATTCACATTCAACCAATGTCGCACACGCAGATAATAGTGAGCTGGGCAGCCATCGTGTTGATACACCATGGCTATCCTTCTGGCAAGCGGCACATCCTCCAGCAGCATAGGTAGTTCGTCCCTCAAAAAGTTCTCGTACGCGTCACCGGTTAATCGTGCCGGCAGAAAGAATGGCCCGATCAAATTGTCGTGCACAATACCCATCCAGACATTTAGTGAGAATCTGTGCTGGTGAGCTCCTTCTCTGGACCTCCGTGGGTTTTGATGTTTGGGGGCCCAAAAATGCAGATTGTGGTAGTTAGTTATTCCGTCGCGGTCGAAGTTGGACTCATCTGTCCACAAAATGTTCTTCAGGTACTCCGGGTCTTCGATGTCAGCATTCAACAAAAATCTGCAGAAATCGATTCTTCTTGCAGGATCTCCCTCCTCGATAGCGTGTACTGGAGTGTAGTGGTATGGATACTGCCGTGCTGAATGTAATGTGAACCAAACCTTCCACTGAGTTATCCCAAGCTGGTTAGCCACAATCCTTGTTGATGTAGTGCCATCCGCGCGGAAACACTCCAGGATTTGTTCCTCTTCAACCGGATCATGGACTGGAGGTCTTCCAGCATCAGCTTGACGACGTTGAACCGATCCAGTTTCTCGAATACGTCGATACGTCGCACCAAACACACTTACATCAGGTAAACGGCGGTTGGGGAAGCGTCGTTGATATTCTCTGCGAGCCGCAGCGGAGCCGCCATCACAAAACCCGTAACAGTACAGGATATCCGCGTATTCTTCATTTTGATAAGCAGCCATTTTTTTTAAGAAATTAGTACGTCCGAGTTGGAAAGAAGGTCAAAAGTAATTGATTGATCACTTACTGAATGAAGATAATTAAACCTCGGTTAGTCACGAACATGCCCGAACACGAACCGAACGCAATGTACCCAGATCTCACCCCTAATTAGATAAGATAAGATACCGAGGCAGGTCAATTGAAGCTCTCAGAAAAATAAAGGTGACACAAACAACGCGGCTCCGGGCCAGGTACGCCTTTTGCGAAACCGCTACCTGCTCTGGAATTATTATTATTATTTTCAAGATTTTTGAAAAAGTTGACAACATTTGTACTTTTTTGGAAAGCTTATTAATTGAGGAACTTATTTCTGTAGTTTTTACATCAAGTGCCGTACATTTTTTTCAAGTAATTCTCATCAGTTGTAACAAAATCGAAAAAAAAAATTATGACTTTGGTTTTTATGACCGTTTATTTCTAAGATAATTCTGAAATTTTGACACAGATTTTTATTTGAAGTAGTCATTGGTTCATTGGCTTTTAGAAAACAAAGTTTATACCAGCCAAATGGAAGTACTTTTTTCATAATTATCACTTTTAGTCCGAAAGGCGGGTTTTTTCTAAAAAAACGTAAAACTTAAATAACTTGATAACTATCAAATTTAGACCCCTAGTTTACTGGGCTAAATTTATTGCAAATGAGCTCTAGTATAACCCCCTTCAAGGTATAGGTCGAATTATCAATCACCCTGTATTAAACCATGAAACATTATAGCTTTTACGATGTTTTTTTGGAGAAAAAGGAAAAACAAATTTGCTACGTAATAACACCCTGTTAATGTGATTACTAAATGAAAACTCATTGAACAGATTCTAGTAGCTCTTTTACGTACCACTTAACTGTAACTGGCCACTTCACGTAGATAAATTAAATGACATTTGCAGTTTTCCCGCCGAACCGTTACGACATTTACGACAAAAAATTGTTGATATGACAGATAGTGTTATATTTTTTTGAGACGAAATTATAATAATTTTTTTTGTTTTGTTAGGTAAATGAAATCAGAAAAGTTGTATGAAAAGATTTCTTAATTTTTATTTAAAGTTAATTATTTTAATGTAAAGTATAATGTGTTAAAATATCTGCAACATAATTAATAATATATTAGGACCTTATAAACTTTGGTACATTTTTGAACAAAGATGAATAAGAAATTAAAGGCCGATAGCCACACAAAAGCTGTCTTCACAAATAAAATTAAATCATAATTTTTACTTGTTATAAGCATTGTAATTATGTGAAATAAAATAAATAACCACATTTTTACTAAAAAAAACCCGACCGCGGTGCACTTTGTAACTGCATAAAATCCGCCATTTTGTTTATTTTACAAACTTCATACCCAGTGACACTCGCACCATCAAGACGAATCTAATGATGTGTCATTTATCAAAATCGGATGTGCCGTTGAGTAGTTACGAGCGGACACAGGAACGGACATACATACATACAGGTCAAACACATAACCCTCCTTTGGGCTTCGCCGCAGTCGGGTAAAAACACGTTACTCTTCTTTGTGTTGCGCAGTTGGGTATAAAAATTAAAACAAACCAAATAATTTAAACTCAAAAACCCGACTGCAACAATTTGTAACTGAAAAGAAAGCGTGAACAAAGCTTTACTTTACTTTTATGTTACGTAACTTAAAAATAAATTAAAATGGTAACATAAGTAACTTAAAAGTAACATAAAAATTAACCTCTATTCACTTTCATTTGCATTATATGGAACAATAACAAACATATTAACTCGAACACGACACCTAGCTATAAACTAAAATGAAGATTATATTAATAATGTATTACGTAATACAAAACAGAACAAATTTACCATGAAATCCACTCGTAACTTTTAAATTCCATAAAAAATCCTCGGCACAAGTTGAATCGACGCACTGAACTACCCACAAAATGGCCAACCAGTGAGAGGTATACCACAGACTAAAGAATAAATAGTGTTGCCATTATAATGAAATCAAATTCCGCAAATCAACTGCTAAAATAGCAAGATAGAACGGTTACTTAAATTAAGTAACTTAAAAGCTTCAATATGTTGACTTGTCTTATGTTACACGTAAATTATTATTTTAAATGGACAATGCTAATGTTAAAGCTCGAAAAACGTTGCATTAATATATGACAGTTATAAAAAAAACTCCAACATATCAGTATAATATCACAAAACTAAAAAACAAAAATTACAATCTTTCAGGAACATTTTTGGGACATTTTTATGTGTATGGAAATCGATGTAATTGCATAGAAGAAAAAAAAATTGGAATACAAACACAGAGATTTACATTTGTTAGTTGACTAGAACTAGTAGAAAAAGTTTTGTATTTTGCACGGAAAATTAAAAAAGTAAAATTTTGTAATTACTTTACGTAAAAACAATGCCGGACGCTTACAAGTCACGAAATCATCCCTTTTTTACGGCCTTACCCTTATATGGATGATTGTTTTTATTCCACGAATAGTGAGGAAAATCCCATAAAATTACTTAATGACATAACATACATACATAAACAAGGCGGCTTCGAGATTCGTGGTTGGTTGAGTAATAGTAAAAATGTTTTGAACGCGATCCCGACTGAGGCCCTTGCACAGTCTGCCGTGCAATTTAAGGATGGAGCTACGAATATGAGTGAGCGCACTCTCGGGGAGATGTGGCATCCCGCGGACCACACATTTAGTGTTAAAGTGTCGACTGACCAAATTTCTCCTGAAATAGCTAACGGCAGCGTTCCACCGACTAAAGCTAAAATGCTTAGCATAATTATGTCTGTTTATGACATACACGGATTTCTTTCACCAGATTGGAAATGCCGCATCCAACCGGAAGAACACAGTCGTTGGATACAGTGGCTCGACGAATTAAAACAGCTGAAGTCGCTGCGTATTCCGCGCTGGTACTTACGCGCTGGCACCTGGACTCCATGCTATGACTTCCCGTCTACTTCTTCAGAGTATCAAAAGATTATAGAGACCCAGCTTCACATTTTTTGTGACGCTTCAATTAAAGCGTACGCTACAGTAACATATTGGCGTTTTACGCGCGCCGAAGGTTGCGTACTTGTTTGTTTCGCAGCTAGCAAGAGTCGCGTCACTCCCCTGCGCCCCGTGTCCGTTGAACGGACGAACGAACGGACTCCGTTCCGAGATTAGAGTTACAAGGAGCACTGATAGGAGCGCGCCTCGCCAAGACTATAGCTACCGGACAAAAGGATGTACTGCCAGGTAAGCGACATTTTTTGACTGATTCGAGCACGGTTCTTCAATGGATCCGAAGCGACCGACGCGAGTGCTGGTCGATCCCAATTTAGAGCGCGGTTCCTGGCGGCATGGAGTGGTGAGCGCGGCGCACGCAGGCCGTGACGGCCGGGTCCGCGTCGTGGACGTGCGTACGCGCCTGGGCGTGCTGCGCAGGCCGGCCACACGCGTCGCATTACTGTCCCCAGTAGATTGTTAGTGCTAGTTAGCGCTAAGGGGCGGGATGGTAGGCGACGTAATGCGTTTAGGTAGGTATTTGTAGCTAGATTTTAGAAATATGTGTGTAGATTCACCTTTAAACTAACAATAAGGCCGGCTTTACACCTGTAAGTTTTACTTACGTAAGTAAGGACGCAGCTATACGTTAGACTGAGATAGTCAGTCAGCTATCTCAGTCTAACGTATAGCTGCGTCCCTACTTACGTAAGTAAAACTTACAGGTGTAAAGCCGGCCTAAGACAACCTCTGTTGTAATCGGCCTAAATAATACATTTCTTTCATAGAGGGCGCTAGCGTGAAGCACATTACTTAAAAGAAAGACAATAGTCTATCAGTGGCCCGCCTTACGTGTCACGCGAGCACTTTCTATTTAATATTTTCTAACTCAGTGTTTTAATCATTTTCCACCCGCGTAGCCAACAATAAGCTGGTATACCAATACATAGAGTGTAATGGAAATAGTTCGAAGATATAATATCCAGAACTACCGTATGTAGCTGTATAACTATACCGGCACTAAACACGAGATGGCGCTACATGTCAAACCTTCAAGTTATATCTCTATCTTATATATACAAAACTACTCTATGAACTGCAGTTAGATTGGAGGAATAAAGATTCAAGTTAAGATGTTAGTATTTATTCATTTTCACACAAACAGACACTTTAACCAGTAGAGTAGGGAGATTGCTCGTTGGTAGCCAAGTAGTAAATACCGGTAGATCTGAAAACATAAAAAAGCGTTCATACATTTTCATTCTGTGGCAATAAATTTCCTCCAAATATTTTTTAGACAAACTTTTCATTGCCAGTTGTAAATTTTTTCTTATAATCGCAAATTGCACGTTACAACTAATCAAATGAGCTCAAACGGAAAGGAATGGAATTCGCTCCTAGCGTCCATAATTTCTGACAAAAGTGTTGTTATTTTGATAAGCCAATAGTACCTGTAAACTAACTACGATACAACGTCTTCGGGCAAACAATTATTTTGGACAAATAAAGATATACCAAATAGTGGGTAAAAACCAGCCCAGGACCCAAGACGTCACAAATTAGGGGACTGGTTGAAAAATTGGATGACTTGGGCAGAGTTTCGGTAGCGTAGTTAGTAACGCGCCTGTGTTTGGCCCGGATAGCCGAGGAGATGCAGGTTGGCATCCTGCCCGAGACATCTTTTTTCCATTTTTCTCTTCTAATTAAATATTTTATGCCACCCCTGGCCATAAAGTGACTTTTTCCGCACGCTGCGCGTACGGAAAAAGTCGCTTTCTGGCCAAGTGTAGACATAAAATGATGTACACAACACGGGAGGTAATAAAGAAAGCCCTCGATCGCGTATCCCTCGCTTGCAGTTTGGGCCGCAAACTTCTGCGATCTCGGCCTTTCTTTGTATTACCATCCTAGTTGTGTAATGTACTATTAGGCGTTCGGAAGCCATAGAGAAGCTTACCCGGTTTTGGCGGTGAGCCCACCCATATTGAGTGTGGTCTCCGACTCGCAGGACCCAGCGACGGCATCAGTGACACTGTCACACAGGGTCCCTGTGAAACCGCCTGAGACAATCGACTCCGCCATGTACGCGAATGCCCTGGAATTTAATCGCACATAAGTTTCCAGTGCCGTAAATAGGGCGGTGCCACCGGTGCCTAGGCACAGGGCGTAGACTCTGACGGGCGCAAGAATGGCCAGACCCTAGGGTACCTATAATATGTAAAAAAAACAAGGGTAGAAGCTCGCACAGGGCGCAGAAAAGGCTATTTACGGCACTGTAAGTTTTTATCAAAAAATGTGTTTTTGAGACAAGATTTCATTGCCGACTTTACTTTTTTACCGGACTGCGGCGAAACCCAAAGAAGGTTATGTGTTTGACCTGTATGTATGTATGTAAGTATATATATATGAATGTATGTCTGTATGTCCGTTCCTATGTCCGCTCGTAACTAACTCAACGGCACATGCGATTTTGATAAATGATACATCATTAGACTCGCCTTGATGGTGCGAGTGTCGCTGGGTATGAAGTTCGTTAAAATCAACAAAATGGCGGTTTTATGTAGTTTGAAAGTGCACCGCGGTCGGGTTTTTTTTTAAATAAAAATGTGGTTATTGTGTAATCGTAAATTGCATGTCAAGACTTATCAAATGAACTTAAACGCGGTGGATTTATTTTAAGTAGGTAACTTAGTTGATCCTGTGGTCTTCCGATATCCATCCATCAGATCAGCTTGACAGTGCCTTAACCATTAGAGGGTCCAAACACTTAGACGCAGATCCGTGCCATGTGTTTGAACCTTAATCATAATATGAAATGTTAAGGTTCCAACCTGCGGTGCCAATATACGTCGTTGGCGTGGAAAAGGTTCATCTGGTGTCTTATGAGCCAGTCTATCAGCCCTTTTCGTATGTACGTTGGTTTTAGGGACACCCTGTTTAACTGTAATGATGTGTTATCCGAATACTTTTCTATTCTATTCTATTCTATAGTACCCACCTGTCTCTGCTACACTCCCAGTCCGACCACTCGCAGCCGGCCATGACAGATCCTCCGTTGGGATAGAAGTCCACATCGGCGACCTGCTGTATCATCCCCGTGACTCCAGCGTTAGTGTGGATGCACTCGGTGTACACGGCATCCGAGGATGAGAAGGCGTTGGAATTCAGGATGAATCCGGGGCGAGGAGGCTCTAGGGCTGGAAGACAGCTTTGGTTATTCTGGTAGTAATTCACTCCATCGCAGCTAGGGATTTTTTGCAGTTAAAAACCGGTTATTGAGTCCAGGAACCGGTTTATAATCGAATTGTAATAAACTATAGTAAATCGCCTATAATACTTTATTTTTATTTGATTCCTGTAGTATTATTTATTTGTCCTTTTTTGTAAGTCCACCTATAAAAGTCTATCATATTTATATTGCCATATGTTTTATTTTCCGACTGGTCTGATTGTTCCGATTTACCGTCAGTGATATATCGATTGTTGTTGTTTTGTTCTTCATTTACGTTGATTTTGTTTATGAATCTGCTAAACGATATTTTAAAGTGGGTTTGTTAACACTCACGAAGAGTACAAAATTCATAAAAAACAATAAAATTAGCGTTAACTCCAGGGTTGACCATATCGTATGACGGCAACGGGACAACACGGGTAAATGTTTTTTTTGAAGCCTGAATAACTTACAAGTCTTACTGACTTTTGCAAAAATCGGACCAGGCGGGGGCCGTGGCGTTCCCTGGGGTCGAACCAGGTCGCTAGTCCCAGTCCACCTTGAGAGGGTCGGACTAGATGGGGGCCGAAGCGCCTGGGATCGAACCAGGAGGGCAAATGCTAGTTTATAATATTTATGCCACACCTGGCCATAAAGTAGCTTTTTCAGCGTACGGAAAAAATCGCTTTCTGGCCAAATGTAGACATAAAATGATGTACACAACACGGGAGGTAATAAAGAAAGCCCTCGATCGCATATTTACGTCCCTGGCTTGCAGCTCGAGCCACAAACATCTGCGATCTCGGCCTTTCTTTGTATTACCACCCTAGTTGTGTAATGCACTATAGCAGGATACGTACCAGTAATGTAGGGAACGAGTCCGCCAAGGTTCCGGCCGACCACACCAGCCATGTGGGCGCTGGCCTCAAAGCCAATGATGTGGTACGAATCCAGGGACGCCCCCGTCACGGAGTTCAGCCAGAAGATGAAGGTGGCGATACTGCTGCCTGGAACATGGATAAATTCACTTTAAAGTACCACTCAGAGTAAGCCATTGCTCAAAAATGTTTTAGTAACCTAGCGAACATCTAAGATGCACTAGTTTTTAACCTAAAGGTCTCTACCTAGTACACCTTAACATACCATGACCGTACTATGGACGTTTCAGGCAAAATAAACATTCTTTGTATTGAAAAGTATGAGACTATGCCCGCTAGCACGTTCCGTCACCGACCAGCATTTGTCATACCGTGTCTGATACGTTCATAGTACGGTCATGGTATGATATGTTCTAGTGGGCAGGGACCTTAAATTGCATCTACTGTGCAAAAAAACTGTGTAGTCATTAAATATATGATTGTACGACTGTTTTGAAAAAATATACCTCGCCGAGTTTCTTTCCTTTCTTATGCCGGTTCTTCTCGGGGCAGAGGTTTCACATTGGATCCGGTGGTAAATCTTGACATTCATAGGTGCATTTAAATTCATAAGTGCACCAAAATATCGGGATTCTGGTTTTACTCTTTTTATCCTCATTATGTAAGTAAAATTGTATTTTCTCCATTATATTGGACAAAATGAAAAGCATTTAGTTAAACATCAAAATCCTAATTTGTGGTCACCTGGACCGTAGTATTTCTTCGCAGGCGTTTGATTATTATTTTATGCAAAACGGTACATTTGTTTATACTGTTCGGTGGAGCAATAGTTAGTAATTTTTTTTTACTAACGAATAGACTATAGCAACTGTCTATTTAACAGCCAAATGATACGTAAATAGATTTTTTCTATGACAAACGTTTCAATTGAGGGTCCACCTTTAATCGATTGTAACTATTGAGTGCCGACTTTTACAAATTAGTGGTTGAATTTACAATCGTTTGAGAACTTTTACTAAAGACTGACACATTCAAAAGCTCGAAATTCCAACGTGAACCCTGAATTTGAATGAACATAGCGTTTCGATTGAGGGTCCACCATTAATCGATTGTAACTTTTGAGTGCCGACTTTTACAAATTATTGGTTGAATTTACAATCGTTTGAGAACTTTTACTAAAGACTGACACGTTCAAAAGTTCGAAATTCCAACATGGACCCTCAATGGGAACGCACATCGAGTAGAATCGAAGCGCGACGTTGACCGCCCAAACAAAAGCTCACCTGACAGTAACAAGTAAGTGTGTATCATTTTGCCGCCTGCCATCAGTCATTTTCGAAAATTCCCAATACCGATACCGAAACCAGAATTCCGGTATTGAGTCTCAAAACCGGTATTGAGAACAATCCGGTATAGCATGCTCTAAACTCACCGCTAACGGGCACGTTGTTCGCGATCACGGCGTAATAGTTAGGTTCGTATGCGCCTGCGCTCCAGTCCACCGCGATCACGTTCACGTCGGCAGCCGCGAGGATACCTGTAATCCAGGGTATTTCATTGAGCGAATCAAGGACCTTTGAATAAATAGTCAGAGGTAGAAAGGATAACTGGAGTGCCTGTAGTTAAGCCGTTCTCTTTGTACTTAAAAACAGTACGCACATATCAACCAGCATTAAGTGACAGGCTTACTAGAGTTGCTTCAGTTATTTGTTAGCGAGGCTACAGGTCGATTCACAACAGCTGGCACGAATGGATTGAACGAGTGAATGATAATGTTTATGTGTGCATCACAAAGTGATGAAATACAGGTTGATTCAATAAGCGATAATCGTGTTTGTAGAATATCTCGTCTCATAACTTCGTAACCCAGTCTGAATTGTGTATTTAATGAACACCGAAAAAATCCCTGCCTACACAATTGCAACCTTGTTTGCACACTGACGACGTAAAGCGTAGAAATTGCATCGAAACATCCAAATTTCGTTTGAGTTCCGCATATTTTCGCCATGGTTTCGTTGAATTAAATAAAAACTCAATGATAGTAAAATATTTGTAGCGAACAGAAAATTTTCCTTTCTTAGTCTTAATAATGTGCAGATTATATGTATTTTTTATTTTTTTCTTGAATAATGAAGCTATGGACATAGCATATTATTGTTTACAAAATATTTGGATCCTCCCGTATAAGAACGCCACTCAATAATGACAAGTGACATCACTTTCGTTCAATCCATTCGTGCCAGCTCTTGTGAATCGACCTGTACCTTTGGCTATTTATTTATTTTAAAGTCTTTGGAAAGAACGAAGTGTGTTGAGTCGACTAGGGGGGCGGCCTAGTCCGCCCCTTTATGAGGCTCATAAAGGGTCGACATACATTTAGACAGGAAGAGAACTCGTATGAGAGTTTTATAACATTGCGACAATAAGTCACTTTCGGGGTTAGTCATCTCCTCCAGTCTCTATCACAGGACATTATTGTTTTTTGTGCTCTCGCTCGATCGTCATAGCTGTAAAGTTGTGCATCGGGGTGAGATACATGTGTAATACAAGTGCTCGTAGATGGCGTTTAGGTAAAAAAACGAATAAAGTAGCATCATGTTTCTTTCGTATATACTATATACATGATGTTTCTTCCTTTGATTGATTGCAACGTGTTAAAGTCTATGGGAGGTCAGTTAACACTGGATTCGTTTGAACGTTACTCACTGGGCACGAGAGCCGTGTTGAAGTTGGAGGTGGGTCCTGAAGACCAGCCGTGGATGAGAACCACCGTGGGGCGGCTGGGGTCAAAGTTGCTGGCGATGAGAACCTCCCAGCCCAGCAGCATGGGCTGGCTCACCGTTGGGTTCTGTCTGGAATTCATAGCCATTGTTTTTTCATATATATTCTATCCTATATTTTGATTGCAATTTGACTTGGTATGTAATTTTCATTCAAGAACTAACCGAGCAGCTTCTCTCCGTTTCAGCTTGTGCAAAAATGCTTTTGTGTGTCTGGCGGCTCTCCTCTACAGGTTGCATTTATCAGCCAATTCTCTGAGCAGGTTCAATAGTTACATTTTCGTCGATTCAGTTTATGGATTTTTTTCACAATGAGGGGGGTAGACTGACTTGGGCGGTCGACAGCTCTCACAGCCACTAGTTTAATTGAATCAACCATTGGCGTTTACGTTCTGATACCCAGAATCGTTTAACATTTACCATGAGCTTTTAAGTGAAGGAAAAAAACATCGTTAAAAAACTATCCGCGAAGAAACTCATAAGGGCCGATACAGACGGACTGCAACCCAACTGCAACTCCCTACGATTTGTATGGGAACTGCATCACAACTGCACGCCGACTGCGCAGTTGTGATGCAGTTCTCATACAAATCGTAGGGAGTTGCAGTTGGGTTGCAGTCCGTCTGTATCGGCCCTAAGTGTACGTGAAGTCCTCAACCCGTGCTGAGCCAACGGCGGGACTGCAGCCCAATCAATCTTATTTATGTGAGTATACAGGGTGAAACATGGGTCATAAACAGAAATTTCCGTTTGTATTGCAGTATTTTAAGGCAAATTCATTGCATTAACTCTTAAAGCAAACAATAAAACTTTTTGATATTAATTAAAAATAGGAAAAATACCAAGCTTATGGTCACCCTATCCGGGACTAGACTGTAGCTTTAAGTACTTACAATTACTGTTATGTAGATTTATTTTATGTTATCACTCGAGTACTTAGACTATCAAACGATATCATCTGTGTATTCCACTTAATGTAAACACACTTGGTATTGGTTGTTATCGTATTTTATTTTGAAAAAAATAATCGCAAATTTCAATCACACAACTGTTCTTTAATAACGAATTAACAAACAATGTGTACTATATTTCTGCCCCTCATATCGTCTACATCTTCAAGCTAAAGTTAGACAGTAAGAAAAACATTTTTCACCCTAGACTGTATTGGCAGCGTTTAATTTTCGTCATTGTCATCACAGTCGATATTGTTCATTTTTTTTGTTTTTGATGCCTGACTAACTTGCAGTCCTTACTGGATGTAGCAAAAATCGGACCCGGTAGGGCCGTGGCGTTCCTTGGGGTCGAACCAGGTCGCTAGGCCAGGGCCACCTTGAAGTTACGCTAATTGCTCAAAGAGAGCAGCGAACCAGCGGGAAGGTTGAAGCGAATCAACCTGTCATTATTTAAGTGTGTGAATCGAACGAACTCTCCTTATGTGAGTGCTATATTGTTCAAAAATACGATGCCTAAACTTAACTTTTTATGGAACCGAAAGACAGTCCCGACGGCCCCAAAATGCTGTGGTCAAACCGCTCAGAATCACTCGCTAGTGCTCAGCAGTGGAACGTATAAGGCTGCGTTTCGAGTAGAGCTGTGCGAGAGCGGAGCGGTGTGCGAGGAAAAATCCACCAATCAACGTGACGTGCCTCGCTCAGCACGGCCCGGCATTGGTGGATTCTTTCCCCGCACACCGCTGTTAGAAACGCATAGGCTGATGATTATGATGTGATTGCTGCTACTGAACCAGAGACCTGCATTTTCGATTTTGTAGATGCAGACCAAGTTAAAGCTTGAGTAGATGTTCCCCCGTACGAATGCATCAGGAAAGCAGCTCTTAAAGAGGAATGGCGACGTATCGTAAAGCGTGCCACTAACACCTGAAATGACGACCACGACCACTGTGTGAGTGATTCTGTCAAAGAAGAGGACGCTTAACTAACTTCTTAATGTGGCCATCCAGATCCATCCTTAATGGACCTAGATTAGTCCTGACAGCCCCTCGAAAGCCAATACCTTACGACGCATCGTAAAGCGTGCCACTAACACCTGAAATGACGACCACGACCACTGTGTGAGTGATTCTGTCAAAGAAGAGGCCGCTTAACTCATTTCTTAATGTGGCCATCCAGAAAATGGACCTAGATTAGTCCTGACAGCCCCACGAAAGCCAATACAAGTGGTGTACTTACCTAGAGAACAGATGGTAGACATTCTCTGTGTCCGGCGCGTAGCGGGTGGCCCTGGCAAGGCTATCAGTAGTCAACCAAGTGTCAGCCAGCTGCGGGGCCCCGTCCGCATTCACGTATTGGTACCGGGGCCCGTCGTTAAGCCGAGATAGCACCTTCTCGGCGGGGGCCGCTGGGAACGTCACATGAAGTTTGTTAAAGCTCACAATTTTTTAACGACTTCAAATAAGAGCTTAAAGCGTATTAAATGAAGCGGTTGGAAAATGAGGTGATTTGAGTAAACGCTTTGGTGGTACGGTACTGTTACGGTACGATTCTTAAACTACAAGTTCAAATTGAATGTTATTGAGAATATATCTAAGTCATATTAAGTCCTAATGCTGAAAATTCAGAGTTATAGCTTTAGCCAGCACAAAATTACAGGAGGTTGAAAATGGCCTGAATGGCTTTGAGTAAAGGACAGTAGGGGTACGCCAGTGTCTTTGTTTTGCTTGAATGGGAGTTCCTCTAATATTTGAAGGTTCCCTTACTTTCCCATCCAAGATCCCTTTCAGATAAAATAAGAATTTTCTAAACCAGTTCAGCCGTCTACAAATAACAGAGGAAGACATAAAAAAAATTACAAAATTAAACCGACTTCAAAAAACGAAGAAATAAAAGTTTTATGCCATCAATTTTTTTGAGGTCACTGCCAGTCTCGTACCGATATTCCTAATGTTAAGGCTGGCACCGAGATTAAAAAAATAGTTGGCATAAAACTCTTACTTCTTCCTTTTTTGAAGTCGGTTTAATTTTTTTTTTCACTCCTTTTATTTCTTAATTTCAGTAGTAATTATGCTGTTATCAAGCACTCGTTTTCCTAGTGACTGATACACACATAACTCTCTATTTCAAAAACTACTGAACCGATTTTGATGAAAATTGCACAGTTCCCTAAGTTAGATTATATTTATTTATGTAAACTTTATTCCACGAAAGTAAACTTTTCGTATAAAAGGCGAACTTAATGCCATGAGACCTATCTATACCTAGTCCAACAAAAAAATATTTTTTGCAATCCGAGTTATAGTTTCCGCGATATGCGCGGACAAACATACATACATAAACTTACAAAATTTGGCACACACGTTTAGAAACTGGTAGAGTAACATGTAAAAACTGTGCAATTCTGACGATATTAAATAAGTACGAATTGATAACCTCTTTTTTTCTCGGTTAAATACATAAGGGTCGAATTGAAAACCTCGTTTTTTTTAACTCTGTTAAAAACCGAGAAACTAAGAACATCCTTCTTTTCGAAGTCTGTTAAAATTGCATTACCTGCCACAACAGCAACACACACTAATAACACGAAAGCTAACACAGCCATGTTGAAAACTCTCTAAATTATATTGAATTCTCTAATTT
Source organism: Eudemis profundana (assembly GCA_947034925.1). Lineage (NCBI taxonomy): Eukaryota > Metazoa > Arthropoda > Insecta > Lepidoptera > Tortricidae > Eudemis > Eudemis profundana. The sequence continues at coordinate 3,062,235 of OX344819.1, forward strand.
ATATTGCCTTTTATCATTATTATCTAAAACTCAACTGAAGATAATACGGTTGTTCTAGTTGTTACGTTACTTAGAGAAATTTGATAATAATTGGATTTGCGGATATAAACAGTATCGCAGTGTAATAGGAGATAGGTAATAGATAACAGTGCAACGGTTTCGTAAATGCTTACCATCGTTATTATTGAAATTGAAATTGTTTATTTCAGACATTTTGTTCATAATTCATACTTTGTTAGTAACACTTAATAACTAGGTTAGTAGATACAAAAATAATAATAATAAATAAATTAGGAAAATAAATTGGACCTCACATGCAGAGACATCCAATGCGTGACAATAGGACAGTCCATCCTCTCCGCGCGTCTCACGCGTTGCCACAGGGATGCCACACGCTTCCGCAAAACGGCATGGAAACCATCAGTGCTCCAAGTGGCAAACATTCCCGAAGCGCTACAACGACAGGGCAGGCCCAACAAATTCCTGAAGGCGTTGTTATACTGGACCCGCAGAGCACTGAAGGTCTTTTTCATAATGTTTTGACAACGGAGACTCCTTACATCTCCATTAATTTTAGTCTATGTTTGCCTATTTGCTATATTTTTTATCGTGTTTTGACGCCTAGAGACCCTTTACATCTCTAAAAATGTAGTTTTAAGTTTTGTAATGTAATGGATCCGGAGATTATATACGTCTCTCGGTAAAAGGTAAAAAAAAAACTGTGCCCAGTTATTTGCTTGTTGCATTTTATAAATGTCATCTTATGTAATAATGTCACAATTGTTGTAATGTTGTTTTTAAAAGAGAAACTGGTGAGTTTCTTCAGGCGCTTCTTCTCACCAGAAGGTCATCTACCGAAGCGCCAAAAGAAAAGAATCAGACATGTAAAAGAGCCCCTGCGGCCTACTTACAGAAATAAATGAGTTTGAGTTTGAGTTTGCCACTACACCTTTCCTCCTTATTTTTGTCTCCTCAGTTCGCTATATTTTATTAAAATCATTTGTAATATAGTTGTCGTTATTACTTTATTGGCCAACACTTGTGCACACATTTTAATCACCATAGTTCGTATCGAAATAGAATTGAAACAATATAGTGTATTCAGGTGTTTCCATGTTTGCATGGTCTCCGCTTTAAGTATGCGTAAGAGTTAATTGTGTGTGGAGGGGAGGGGAGGTGGCAGGGTAAGGGAAGGGAGAGAATGAGGAACGGAGGCAGTAGGGTGGTGAGGGAAGGGAGAAGGGGGTGCGTGAGATATCAGGATGAGTAAGACAAACTACATGCACCTCACGACTATCCCGGTTTTTTTATCCACTATAGGGCATTTGACCTTAATCTTGCCTGTTGGTAAATGACGATGAAATCAATGGTCGAGCCTACTTACCTAGATAGTGCCTCACTTTCGACTTGAAGGGTTTCAGCATATATTTTTCCGAGAAAAGGTTTGCTGGAAGAGATTTCGCCTTAACTGTCCTAATAAGGAACAAAAGCGCTTTGTGTGAATCATTGGTATACCCAATAGGCATGCGCCAAATGTGTCACAAAAGTGAAAAGAGTGATATGAATTTTAGCTCACGCTTTAAATTCATATCACTCTTTTAAAAGCTAAAACAGTGATACATCACTCTTTTAGCTCAGTAGCTCCGCGGTGTATCAACAGCTCATTAGCTCTTATAAGCTCAGTAGCTCCGTGGTGTGTCAATGGCTCACTAGTTCTTATAGCTATAGCTCCAAATCGGAATATTTCCGAACGGAAGAGAGAGCATTTAGGTATACGGTGACAAGACATGGACGAAAAGTTCGTGTTTATCGTGTCTTTTCTCAGCTCACGGCTCAATAGAGCTACTTAAAAGAGCGAGTGAACAAATGAGTTGAAAGATAGGTATACCTACTAAGTTGTTTGAATCGGAACTGAGCTAGTGAGCCGGTGAGCTAGACCAACTTATATAGCTCTTTTGAATCACTCACTCGCGAGCTAACATGTCTAAAAAATGTTTTTAAAGTTTGCTTGTAATCTATGGTAAGTGGTTACTTGTCTTTTGTTTTGTTATTTATTAAATGTTTGGCTTACGCCTTTCTCAAGTCGGACCCGACCCCGTAAGGCTCCGACAGAAAAACAGCGTTACAGCTTGCATCACCTGCAACCTGTAACACAATGCTGAGTCAAGGCCGATTCACTATCGCACACATTGCGTGTGTACTCCTGAACGCATATGTTATGTGATCTGTTTTTGTGTATCTGCCCCAAGTCCTGTTTTTGTGTGCGTTACTGAATAAATGTTTTTCTTTATTTCTTTCTTTCTTTCTAATACCCAAGTCTATGCCTAGAATAGAATTATTTATTTATTTATTATTAATTTATTTATTAATACATGTTAACATGACATTACAGTAAAAAAAACCAATGCGTCATGAAACGTAGAAATAAAATATCTATTTAGGCGACGAAACGGCATGGCCCCGTTGCATCGTCGTCTCCGGTGTAGGATTCGGCAGGTTGCCCCGGAACCGTCGAAACACGACACCCTTCGGCCAGAAGTCAGCACTTGCGATGGTTTCTTGCAGCGGCCGCGGCACGCGCACCACAAACGAGCTGAAGTGCACATAGTGGCGCGAACACAGCTGGAACACCCTCAGCGAGAAGCCAATAATAATGTATAATAATAAAAATAATGTTCCTCTCCTCGCTCCTCCACGCTCTATCGGGATCGATCCATTATCACGGACAGGACTAGTGTAGCCAATAAGCCTGATATCGTGCTAATAGATCGATCCAAGCGCCGTGCAGTGCTCGTCGACATCACCATCCCCCATGACGAGAACCTCGTGAAGGCCGAGAAGGACAAGCTCAGCAAGTACCTTGACCTGGCTCACGAGGTTACCGCCATGTGGGATGTTGATTCGACGATCATTGTTCCGATAGTCGTTTCGGCGAACGGACTTATAGCGAAGAGTCTCGATCACCATCTCAAGAGACTCTCGCTGGATGGCTGGATCAAGGGTCAGATACAGAAAGCGGTTCTTCTGGACACGGCGCGCATCGTCAGGAGGTTCCTCTCTCTGCGGCCCTAACCACCGGTAGCCTGGGCCCCGCCCCGCTCTGCCGGCGGCACCCTAGGTTAGGTTTTTTATAATGTGTTTATATTTTGTAATTTCATTTTGTATTTTACTTTTTATATATATATTGTAAAAAGCCTAATCTAAGAAAATACAGATATAAAGATAATAATAATGTATGTACCTTTTGTAGGAATAAAAACTACTGTATACCGTGATGTAGATTTATTTTCGTTTGACCTTGCCAGCGCAAATTTCAACGCTATCAGCTACCTATTTTATGATCATCTTTAGTCATTGGCAACGGTTTAACGTACTTTAATTATGCAGATAGCTTAACCTAACAATGTACTGATAAGAAAGTTATCAATCCGCTTATTCTCTGTCCCAATGTTCCCTAAAATCCAATGAACTGAGAACCTCCTCCTTTTTGCAGCCGTTTGTAAACATATCGTACGTTGGATATGTGGATTGGATTTGGATAGTATTGTACAATCGAACCAACTGAATCATGACCCACCATAAGCTCATTTTGCTAAACCCCCTAAATGCAAATAGGTCGAAATTCGCTTGAAGATAGTCTTCCACGGTGAGGAACTTGTTGTCATTTTATTAGACACTGACATTTACTGAGTGCATTGTTAAATAGAGCGAACAGTATCGACTATTCAATTGGCGTGATATTTCTCGTATGCCATAGCCTTCCTCACTGGTTACCTAAGCGAGAGCTAGCTCGAGATTCAAACATTGACTGTATATGGTGTAAAATGTGTTTCTATTGCAATGATAACAATTGCATAGGTCTCCGACCTGTATTGACGTAATTTTGTTAGTATCTAAACTGTCCTAAGTGCATTATACGCCTTACAAGTTTGAAAGTTTCAAACGAATTGTCAGCAAAGTGGGTTACGATTCAGTTAGTTCGATTGTACAGTCAAGGGCACCAATATGTATACGCCACAAAGTTTCAAAGATATGTATTCGGCTTTTACCCGTTCACGGTTCAATGGTGCCCCGGACCTTTGGGAGGCGTGCGCGGAGCCTTAGCCAACGCGTAGAGGCTCTTTCGACAATAGGGATGACGACTGGCTTGAAAATAGAGAATTTTATTTAGTCCGTCAGTTATATTATGGAAAAATACGGGACACGTATTTTTTGGTTTAACAAAATATTAGATATCGACAAAGTTAATAGATCATCAAACTTCTGGAGTGGGGGCTTGTGAGGTCACTCCTAGATGAAATTTGTACCAAAGAGTGACGTGACTCGGAAACTTCTAAGCTCTCTATCCTCGAAATTTTTTGTTTGTCAAACAAAGAAAAAATACGTGTACATATTTTTTAATAGTAACTGACGGACTAAAACAGTTTTTTTTAGTCGTCTAACCAATTTAATGAAAGGCAAAGTTTCACCCAGCGGATGCTATCTCTGCCCGTGTCATGGGACGCACACAGAGACAGCCAAATGCAAGGACTACATTGATTGATGGAATCTAACTCTACTGGGCTATGGTGGTGGAAATATGGACTAAATACTATACATGTCTTACTATTATGGCAGTAAGGTTTATGTTTTGGAACTTTGTGTGGATATTTATCTTTGCCGTTGAATGCTAGTTTCCAAATAAAACAATCATACTGCAGTTGATTTATTTCTCATTTCTTCATACAAATATTCTAGTAAAATAGTGTGTTTCTCAAGGTGGTTACACGACCAACTGAAAACTGTTTATTGAATAAACTTTATTCAGAATCATGAGTAGAATCGATTACATTATATTTTAATACATGATTTTTTTTATTTCCTCTTTTTATCTTGCCCAGTCTAAAATTTACGAGTGCAACATTTGCGACTGTGTTACTTGTTGTTATGTCACGTGTTGTCAGTGTTTGTATCTCGGTGGGATTACCTACGTCACTCACACGTAAATGAACAAATGTAGAGTTACTAATCGACTAGAATAAAAAAAAAAGAAACGCACTAATATCTTTGGCAATAATACACGGATTTAAAAACAAATACTGTAGACTAATTCAGAATAATATAAATCAGTTGGGGTGTTTGAGGTTTTCAGTAGGTGGTGTAACCCGTTGTATATTTTTTTAAATTAGTGAACTTATTTATCCTCATATATACCTCTCTTGCCGACAAAAGGTACCGGGGTTCTGAAGAAATTGGGTACATGTCTAATCATCCTGCTGCTCCCAGACCGGGGTCTTGATCTGAAATGGTTGACACCTCCTGGATGATTGGGCTGTTCATCCTTCTCTAAACTTATCTCCTCTCTCTGTCTTAAAGGCTCTTTGCTTATGTCTTCCTCTCTTTTCTTGTACTGTATCGATGGTTCGTCTAATTGGGGTATGTTGATCCCTTCATGTTCATTGCTAGTATCATCGCTTTCCAAATTCTGTCTTCGCAAATCTTGTAATATTTTTTGGAGCCTGGATGGAAGTGGCAATTCGTTGGCTGATTCTGCAATTAAATTACTATTATTTATACTAGCAACGTGTTTAACTCTAAACGAGACCAAAATATCAGGAAAAAAATAATCCCATCAAAAATGTAATGACATATAAGTAGATGCAAGTTGCGCAACGCAGTTCTTCTACAACAACAAAAGTTTTGAGATTTAATGTTATATCAAGTCAGTCCCGGAAGGAGAGGGGAGGGGTCCACAGAACTCGATTTCCACCGACTTACCTATTATTTACCCGTAAAGGATTCTTTATTTGAAAACTATAAAATGTGTTCCTCCACGGTTAAATAATAGGCTTTGTTTTATGTATAAAGATAAGATATAAGATAAGAATCTTATATCTTATCTTTATACATAAAACAAAGTCGGGATTGATTAACTCGAAAACGGGTGGACCGATTTTTATGATATTTGATTGTTTCGGTTTGTCTCTGCCCCGAATAACAAAATAGTATGTACATTACATAACTAGGGTGGTAATGCAAAGAAAGGCCGACATCGCAGAAGTTTGGGCCCGAGCTGCAAGCGAGGGACGTAAATATGCGGTCGCGGGCTTTCTTTATTACCTCCCGTGTTGTGTACATCGTTTTATGTCTACACTTGGCCAGAAAGCGGCTTTTTCCGTACGCGCAGCGTGCGGAAAATGCCACTTTATGGCCAGGTGTGGCATAATAACTATTAAAACATCTGAAAAAAACAAAAATCTGAGGCGGAACGAAGTTCGCCGGGACAACTAGTTTATAATATTAGTATAGTCCTTCGGTTTACATTGTGTACGATCTACTTAAATAAAATAATACTATTTTGTGGTTTTTGTACCTCATTATCGTCCGTCATAAAAGAGAAGCGTACTTCGTAGATGAAGAATTCATGTATTGACATTTCAGCGGATTATCAACTCTAGGGCCTTTGCCAAGAGTTAAAATAGCTTTAGAAATGTGACTTATTTAGACGTTTTATTTGAATACACCCCTGGCGCTTACCTTACTACTTCAGAATCAAACAAATGCGAAGTCAATGCACTCGTGGTTCACGGAGATAGAGTTGATAATCAATTGAATGTTCAAGGTGGTTGTAACGACTTTTTACAATGTCGTCATTTTGGTGTTTTTGGGGTTTACAAACAATCGCTTTGTTTCCTTTAAGTAGATCGTACACAACGTAACTCGAAGGACTTTAAGTATATGGATGAATATGGAGGTATGGATATGAATTATTACCAGCTTCCTCGTTGGCTCGCTCTTTGAGTCTGGCGTCAACCTGAACGAGGAACTGCAGCATATCCTTGAAACTGACTTGATCTGGATCCTCGCCTTCCGTTGACCAACTAGAAAATCGACAACGATCATACAGATACAGAGCATACTATAATAAATACATCCTATAGCATAGTATAGTATTTTTTATTTATATTTGTACGATCCACTTAAAGGAAACAAAGCGATTGTTTGTAAACCTCAAAAACACCAAGATGACGTTATTGTAAAAAGTCGTTACAACCACCTTTAAAGTTCAATTGATTATCAACTCTATCTCCATGAACCATAGTTTACAGCTGCATTAATTGAATAATGGCGTTCCAGCTGCCTTCGCTTCTGATCTCAGGTAGTCAGGTAAATGCCAGGGGTGTGAAGTGCATACGTCTAAAGTCACATTTCTATTAAAGCAATTTTAACTCTTCGCAAAGGCCTTAGAGTTGATAATCCACTAAAATGACAATGCACGAAGTCTTTATCTGTGAAGCACGCTTCTCGTTTATGACGGACGATAATGAGGTACAAAACCACACAACAGTATTGTTTCCTTTAAGTGGATCGTACAAATATAAATAAAAAATACTATACCTACTCTGCCGTCCGATATCTAAAACTAGACTAACCCCTATACAACTCCATAGAGGTTAGTCCAGTTTTAGTCAGATGACGGCAGTACTACAGTCGCCATCAGATACATATACAGGTTATTACATTGAACGTAATACAAATTAAGCAATTCCAGCTCAGTTAACGACAGAGAGCAAAATGCACGAATTGAGTTATTAAAATACGTCGCAATTAACTTTTGCTAGTTTGCTAACAAAAAAAAAATTAAAAGCTCGTAGAGTGGTCATCCATCATGACGTCACGCTTGCCTGACCTGGTTTGTTTGTTATGACAAATAACTTCAATAACGTGTCAGAATGCATTTTATTCATAAATTATCGGCTTAGATAAGCAAAAAGGTAAGTGTTCAGTATAAAATTAGATTCAATCTTATTTCTCTTTTTCTCTTTACTCTTTAACCACGATGAGACCAAAATAACACGCATAATTAAAATAGTGATATCAATGAATTAAGTTGGTGACACTCCCATGGTCTGCGCGGGGATCGGGGAACGATGACGTACCTATTGAGCACCGCTACACACGATGCGAATTACGTACGGATATGTCTGCCGATATCCCTAAAGGCAGAAGCTGTCTTTCGATGCTTTCTGGCCGCAAGTGCAGTTTGAAAGCAGCTTTTTTGCAGTCCGGCCGGGGTTTCATTTGTAGTCCGGGTTTACTATTCCGGCCCACGAGACCTTATTGCACCTCCCTCCCCCCCGAAGTGGAAAAAAAATTCCATTGACGTGTCCGGGTTTTAAGCTCTAAAATCCGGGGATATACGCTTTTTGTCCTAGTTGTCAAAGTTTAGAGTTGGCAGCCCTAAGTTAAAATAACTGCACGCCGACTGCAAGCGGACTGCGCAGTTTTTTTGTAGTTATTTCACTTGGAAAAGAACTGTCTTCCGGGTCACCTATTTTTGGCATAATTTTATTTGTCCGAATGTTCTATTTGCCCGAATACTATTTACGCATAATTGTTATTTTACAGATAATATTGACTTTTCAGAATAACTATAAAAGAAACCTAACCTAATATGTTCTAAATGGCTGATGTAAAAGATTTTGCAAAATATTTTCCGTTAAAGCTAGAGAAAAATTATGCGAAATAAAATTCGGGCCAAACAATACATTCGGACAAATAAAATTATGCCAAATAAAGGGCACCCCTGTCTTCCAGCTGCACTTTGCAGCCAGAAAGCAATTTTTAAAATAGGCATATTTCAAATTGACTCTCAAGCTCATACTCCCGGACTCTGTTTTTCAGCTTCCTCTGATAATCTTTTAGTACTTCCGGATTGCTGACCACCACGAGACGTGGGCTGTGTGGGTGCAAGGAGTTCTCACTTGATTGTTCCAAGTCTGATCGCTGTAGACAAAGCCAATGTTTAGTAACGTACCAAGCGGCTTACTATAGTCAGATCCGATAGAAATGACCAAAAACGTAAACAAACATGGCTGACAGACAATTGCGTCTATTGTCTATTGATTTACTTTGAAATAGTGATGGGAAAGGTATAACAGTAATTAATCAATCACTTTGACATTCGTGAAATTATTATCAACTACAACAAAGTGAGAGGAATATTTTAGATGAGTAAAAAATTATGACTAACATTTAAAATTTATATTATTGGTATTCTTTCGCATATTTCTCGAACATTCTCGAAAATAGATTTAAAATCTACAAACTAAGCCCTTTCATTTGATACCCCACTTGATATATCTTTAAATTTTCGACCTTGCGACCCCCTTTAAAAAAAAAGTAAAAGAGGTGTAGTATTCAGGAGTCGATAGCAATGAAACACTCTGTTAGGCTTGTCGAAAGTAACTGATTTATTTAGGCATACCCACATAGTTATACTTATACGAGTACCTACATTTACTACGACATCTCCCTCTTTATAATATGAGTAAAGCTTATCTTAAAGTGATAATAGATTGGTAATGTAATTCAAATTTCCTTAAATCCCCTTCCCCTTCACCATAAAAAAAAAACTTCAACTTAACCATTAGGTAAGTATGTTTGTATAAACCCAGTAAGTATGTAAATATGTATCTATAACTAACCATTCACCGTAATTGTTTTAAAGTATAATTAAGATTCTATGACTAAAATTTTCTACTTTTTTCACACAATAGTATTCAGCTACACCATAACTCATAACTTTTAAACAAAAACAATACCTACACTTACGTAGTCATGATTCTAAAGTTGCATATTTTTAATTAACTTGAGAATTTAATTAAAAATAACAAATTATAGGTAATTTAAAATCTATCGGGACGCCTTACTACCCGGCCGCTTCGAGTGACATACGAAGCAGACGCGTGTGTGCGTGCATGTGTCGGCGCAGGTACCGGGCCCGGCGCGGGCGGCGAGATCGCGCGCACCTGGGCCGGGCTTGGTGGAACAGCCCCTTTACAACTGTTAGGTGACTGCTCGAGCGCCAACGGTTCGAATCTATGAAGATCCGTGCTCGCGCTCGGTTCTAATTGATTTGATAATTTCAAAATATGAGAACGATTACGCCTTATAGTACTGCCGTTGTTCACTTTCAACTGGTACGTCCGGTCGCCTAACACGTCTACTATGGTCGCTTTGATCCATACTTTACCATCTCGTACGCGAACGTGCTCTCCGGGTGCTAGCGGTTCCAGCGGTTTAGTCGACTGATCATAATACCGTTTCATCTTATCGACGCGAGCCGCCCGCGCGTCGCGCACCATGCTCGCCTCTACTGCGCACGGTACTAACGCTTCATGACTCACCGGTAGGCGAGTATTTAAGGATCTACTCATCAATAGCTGAGCGGGTGAGAATTTTTCGCCCGCGATTGGCGTGTTTCTAAAGTTAAGTAACGCTAACTGCCATTCGGTACCGTCCTCGTAAGCCTTCGTTAGTAATCGTTTAACAGTCTGAACGTTCCTTTCTGCCAACCCATTAGATCTGGGATATAAAGGAGAACTGGTTACATGAACGAACCCCCACTTCGCTGCAAAACTCGTGAATTCCGCTGACGAGAACTGTGTCCCGTTATCCGTCACCAGCTTGTCTGGAATTCCGTGCCTGCTATACATATTTTTTATACTAACTATGACCGTAGCACTGTATAAGTTAGGCAACGTAGCTATTTCGACAAATTTAGAGTAATAGTCTACAACTAGAAGGTAGTGAACGCGTCTCAACTCAAAAATATCTGCGGCTAACACCTGCCACGGGCGCTGGGGCGTAGCGTGCGGCACGAGCGGTTCACGCGGCAGCGCGGCTCGATGGCGCGCGCACGGCTCGCAGTGCGACACCCTCTGCTCGATGTCGGCACCCATGCCCGGCCACCACATCACTTCACGCGCCCGCCTTTTACTTTTTTCTATGCCTAAATGTCCCTCATGTGCGCGATCTAACATCTCCTTGCGGAGTGACACGGGAATAACAACTTTGTCATTGCGAAACAAAATATCGTTAACGACATGCAGCTCGTCTCTCATTGACCAAAACGATCGCACTTCCATGTCGACATCGTTTCTATTCCGAGGCCACCCGTCCCGGTAATACCTAACGACTCGTGATAAAATAGCATCCTTGCCAGTTTCAGTTTTAATTTGACTTAATTTTTCTGGGGTCGCTTTTACGCCTTCATACATCGCGTTAACATGGACAGCGACGTCATCACTGACATCCGCGTCCGCGTCCTGCATGCCGTCGACGGCCGCTCGCGACAGCGCGTCCGCAATAAACATAAACTTACCCGGCGTATACACAATATTTAAGCAATACGACTGTAGCTTAAGTAACATCCGCTGTAGTCTAGCAGGCGTCTCGTTTAAAGCTTTTTTAAAAATTGCCTCTAATGGTTTGTGATCGCTTTGTACCGTAACCCTATCGTGCCCATAGACGTATTGGTGGAAACGCACGCATCCAAATAAAATTGCGAGCAATTCTTTTTCAATCTGCGCCCAGCGCTTCTCGGCGGGCGCGAGCGTGCGTGCAGCGTAGGCCACCGGCTGGCCGGCCTGCAGCAAGACTGCCCCTAATCCTGCACCGCTAGCATCCACCGAAAGGGTCACGGCCTCGCGCGGGTTGTAATACCTTAACACCGGAGCCGCACTAATTAACGCTTTTAACGTATTAAATGCCCCGTCATGAATACTACACCAAGTAAATTCTACATTTTTTTTTAATAGGTCTCTTAACGGCGTCGAAACATTAGCATAATTAGGAATAAATCTAGACAGGTAATTAGTGATACCTAAAAATCTCTCCAGATCTTTGCGCTCTTTGGGTTTAGGTATATTAGTTATGGCCTCTACTCTCTTTTTATCTGGACGTATACCTTGCTTATTAAACACGTGACCTAAAAAGTTCACTTCTTCGACCCCAAATACACACTTATCTTTGTTAAATTTAACCCCATTCTCCACTGCTCGCTTCATTACCTCCTGTAATCGTAGGTCATGCTCGGCCTTCGTTGTCCCCCAGACTAACACATCATCCGAGTAAACTTCGACCCCTGGCATTGAAAATATTTTGTACATTTCATGATGAAACATTTCTGGCGCGCAATTAATTCCAAATGGCATCCGTAAAAAACGATACCTGCCAAACGGCGTTGCAAACGTCGTGAGCTTAGAACTAGCTTCATCTAATTTCAACATCCAGAAACCGTTTTTTGCATCCAACTTAGAAAAATAACAGGCTCCTGATAAGCTACTTGTGATCTCCTCTAACGTAGGCAATGGAAAGTGACAACGGCGTACGGCTTTATTTAAATGAAACGGATCTAAACAGAGGCGAATCGTTTTATTGCTTTTTTCGACAATAACAATATTTGAAACCCAGTCTGTAGGCATTTCTTCTTTTACAATAATGTTTAATTTTTGCATATTTTCTAATTCCTGTTTAAGACGAGGTTGCATTTTAATAGGAATTTTCCTAGACGCATTTACGACGGGAGGCACCTTTTCATCGACTGTTATCTTCGAAACAGACGGCAAACACCCTATTCCATCAAATACGCTTTCATCAATAATTTGTGAAATTTCACAAACGCGACTAATTAATTGCAGATTTGTACACGCCTTAAGGCCTAAAAGATTGTTACAATTAACATCCAACACATAAAGTTTTTGTCGCGTCGTATAATGCCTGTAAGAAAATATAGGTTCAAAATACCCAACGACTGGTAACTTCGCTTTACTTATTTCCCGTAACACCGTTTTATCCTTTTTTAAAAGGTTCTTTTGAAACCCTACGCTTTCGAATGCTTTTAGGGACATTACTGAAGCATCAGCCCCGCTATCGAGCTTAAAACGCACCCCTACATCATTAATACGCACAGTTTCATACCAAGGCCCACAATCACTGCTGTCATCAATCGCATCTAAATACAAATCACTTAAAATGAACTCACTGTCCACGTAGTCGTCCCGTTCGAAGTCCTCTCGGTCGTCCTGTACCGCCTCACCAACATATCGCGATCTACACATCTTAGCAAAGTGCCCGACACGGTCGCACCTATAACACTTCACATTACGTGCCCAACACCTACCGTTGGTACCATGTTTACGACCACAGTTAGCACACGACTCCTCCTGGCGATACCGCTGCGGCGCTGCGGCGCGAGCGCCCCGGGCGCCATGAGCGCCACGCACCGCACTGCGCCCGCGCGGCGCTCGGCCCAGCGCCTCCAGCGCGTGCGCGGGCGCGGGCCCCACAACGCCGGCGCCTCCGCCGCAAGCCTCCGCCTGTCGTCCGGCATTTTCACTAGCCCGACACCACAACACCGCCTCGTCTAGTTGCAATGTACTTTTTGCCAACAATCTCTCACGCATGTTTGGATCCTTTAATCCTCTGATCAACTGTGTAAGAATTAAACTGCTCCGTAATGATCCAAATTCGCATGATTTACTTTTAATCTTCAAGTCGCTTAAAAACTTGTCAAATCCGTTCTCTTGTTGATAAGTTTCGAAGAACAGATGTCTTTCGTAATTGATATTACGAGCCGGGTCACAATGCTGCGCAAATTTCGACACTAATGCCTCGTACTTAGTTTTAATCTCGTCTGACAGATCCAATTCTTCGAGAATTTCTCGCCCTCGTCTTCCGATTACATGTAAAAATAATGCACATTTCTCTCGCGACGGTGAATTTTCCTTGCCCGATGCAATTAAGTAATAATCAAAGGCAGATTTCCATTCTCGCCAGTTGCATGCCACGTTTCCTTCCTCGCTCATGGCGGCCGGTTGTTGGATCGCCGAGTACACGGCCGCGGCCGGCGCCGACCCGCCGGGAGTTACCTTCGCACTTTGATCAGGCATGATTTTACACTTTATGCAACACTTCACACGCGATCAACACTTCAAACAACCACACCTGACACCATGTAGTATTCAGGAGTCGATAGCAATGAAACACTCTGTTAGGCTTGTCGAAAGTAACTGATTTATTTAGGCATACCCACATAGTTATACTTATACGAGTACCTACATTTACTACGACAAGAGGTATGCGATTTTTCTTACGTCCAATAACCCGAACCGGTTAGCGACTTTTAAAACTATTCCAAATTTCAAATTGATAGCAGCAGTAGTTCCTGAGATATCTGGCTGTGACAGATGGACAGACTGACAGACAGACAGACAGAGTCGCACCATAAGGGTTCCTTTTTTACCATTTAGGTACGGAACCCTTAAAATAGGAAATGAGACATATACTTAAATTAATTAATGGAGATGTAAGGGGCCTTCGTTGTCAGTTTGTTTGAAAACAGGAAAGAGTAATCATAAGACCATGAAAACATCACCATGCTTAATAATGAGGGTAAGAGCTTCCCGACTCCAGCAGCCCTGACGTTGCTCGAATGCTGTTCTAGATGACCTCTGTCGAACCCGCCCCCGACATAGTCCATATCTATACGAGTAGCTGCAACAGAAATACTAATATTTAGAGACCGGATTTGAAGTAGCGATCTCAATATTAATAACGGATATGACTGGTATAATTTATTATTTTTCCTACACAAAATAACCACATTTTTACTAAATAAAACCCGACCGCGGTGCACTTTGAAACTGCATAAAATCTGCCATTTTGTTTATTTTAACAAACTTCATACCCATTGACACTCGCACCATCAAGACGAATCTAATGATGTATCATTTATCAAAATCGGATGTGCGGTTGAGTAGTTACGAGCGGACACAGGGACGGACATACATACATACATACAGGTCAAACACATAACCCTCCTTTGGGCTTCGCCGCAGTCGGGTAAAAATAATGTAACTTATCGGAACAAAAAAGTAAAAACCTTTTTGGATGCTTTTGTAAATATTGGGCAAAAACTATGGTGCTAATAAATAAAAACATCGTTTTTTAATTTTTGAAATAGTTTATTTTTTTAAGTTCTTCCTAATTAATATTTCGTTTGCTTTTTGTAAAAATTAAGACCTTATATAACCAACATGACATGTACTTAACAAATTGCACTAGTCATATCCATATTAATATTGAGATCGCTACTTCAAATCCGGTCTCTATAATATTATTATAGTCATTGACGTATACAAAGGACAGGGCTAAGCAAGCACACAGACGGTTCTAACGCTTTGGTGGTAAAAACTACCTCCAAATCAGTGCCAGTCGGCAGTGCGACACGCGGCGCGTGCACTGCGCAGCTGATCTTTAGAGCTGCATTTTTAAAATAAAATAGTGGCTGTAATAGGCGAGACTGTAATGATAATGATTAACGCCCACGAGTGTCATACGACGTTTTTCAACACACTTGCGAATAAAAAAAACAATACTTATCATTTAAAACTATCGATCTATCTAACTACACCTCTAGGCATGGTTTAGTGCGGGGCGCGCGCCATGTACACGACCACGGCGCTGAGCGGCGGCGCGGGAATAATGGCGTGCTCTCATTGGTCAAAAACATCGCGCAGTTTTGTTCCTCGCATTAAATAAATAATTCAGTTTTTCTACTCCTGTACTGTTATCTTGGTCACGAACACTAATATAAGAACATACATAATATGAGTTCAGAGAAGTCTATACTCTATTCCCCATAACAGGACTAGTGTCGTTATAGTCACTTTACGTTATTACTAGCAGCCACAGAATTCTAAATCTAGGTTAAACTTAGGTCAAGGATTAAGCGCTCAATTTTAACTTTACGGTAAAAATGCACAAATACCAACTTAACAAACAATTAAATTCCTACGGTTTTTAAGAAAAACAAAACTTTCCGAACTAAATTCATTGATGCCAACATAAAAAAAGTATTTTTAATTTAATTATATTTTAAATAAAAAAAAGTTTACCATAGACACATGCTGTCAGTCAAACGTCATATTTGCCTTGTTTCCAGGTTATGATTAATTTTGTATTTTATAATTTAAAACCTAGTCGTAGAAAAAGTATTGTATGCAACGTTGTATAATTAAGTCAAAAAACGCTCATTGCGTCTCTATTTGCGATACTCGCCGCGTTCGTGGCTCGTATCGCAACTCACGCAACTCGCATTTTTTTAACCCACTTATACAACTGTTGCATAAAATACTATTATTTTACGATGTTTAGTGTTTTTGTAAGGCGGTTTAATTGTTTTTAAGTTTGTTTATTTATTCGAGTGGAGTGTCTTACGTTTGCTGGAATAATCATCTGTCCTGTCTAGCTTGGAAACGGCGTCAGCTATCCTAGCTGAAGAGGCCAGGTCGAGAAGAGCCTTCAGTTTCAATAGACGGGGTTTGTGAAGCTTTTCCTCTGAAGACCAGGCTAATGGGGCGAGGACTGGAAACAATAGGTAGGTACAGTCATATAGTACACAGGTGCGATCAAACCGCGGCTCAAAATACGTTAAGGCACAAATCGTCACCGGTTTTTTTTGCGCAGCGGTTTGGATGGCACGCGTTAAAATGTAACATAAACTGCGTTTATGTTACGTCAACCTATTTTGACTAGTAGTTTGGCCACAGATTTATTCTTCGAAAATGAAAGAAAGAAAGAAAATACATTTATTAATGACGGCACAAAATGAAAAAAAATCGGTAAGAAATTGTAAAAAATACCTCCCTACCCTACCTACCGTTTTGTGGCATCGTTCTACATTTATTTCCTAGAGAAATATGTAACATATTGAGATAGAAGGACATAGTTCGTCCATTTGTATGGCAACCAAGCGTGTAACGTTTTTCGCTTGGCGTTAGACACCAAAAGTGTAATTTAGTGATGTAATAGAAAATTTTCCATTTAATTTGGTGGTATTTGAACAATTAACTATACCGTTATTATCAGATTTTCAAATCTGCTAATAACATTGATGGAAAATGAAGTTAACGGCGTGCAAAGTACATAACTGCGCGAGGGACATAACTTTTCTTTACCTCGATATATTTCTGTGGTCCCATCTCAGCAAAATGCCGACCATGACCGACCATGACCGACCATAATTCCTCTGTCCGCACAATTGGCGAATAATCAGAAGAATACGCCTCACCAGAATTATATTTCTGGTGACCGTAGAACCTGTTAAGTTCTACACAATACTTCTGCGCTTTAATTCAAGACGAATCTTAAAGTTTTTTCGTTTATATTTGAATTCAGCATTATTGCGGTTGTGCATTCAGTTGTTAAGTTTTTTTTATTGCGATTCTAGATACAAAGACCAAATATATTTAAAAATTAAACGGAACCCACTGTAGCTAAGGCCGAATTTATTTTGTCGATTTTTAGGGTTCCGTACCCAAAGGGTGATACTGGCATTTTCCCGCGGCTTCGCCCGCGTTATTCCCGTTATGTCCCAAAGGAACTCTTTACCGGGATATAAAGTATCCTATGTTTCAATCCAGGAAATGGTCTACTTACATGCCAAATTTCAGCTTGATCCATCCAGTTGCTATCCCGTTATTAGGTAACAAACATCCAAACATCTTCACAAACTTTCACATCCCACTAATCCCACTATCCCACTAATATTATAAATGCGAAAGTTTGTGAAGATGTTTGGATGTTTGGATGTTTGAATGTTTGGATGTTTGTTACCTAATAAGCTGCAATTTGGCATGCAAGTAGACCAAGTCCTGGATTGAAACATAGGATACCTTATATCCCGGTGAAGAGTTCCTTTGGGACAATAACGGGAACAACGCGGGCGAAGCCGCGGGAAAATGCTAGTTTATAATATTAGTGGGATGAAACTCTTTCTAAAAGTAAGCTACTGGAAGCACTAGTTCTACACAGAGAAAGTCACGTCAATGAGTAGTGTTATTTATATAAACTTACCCAAAAAAATATATAACACACTGTTCATATTTCACTTGCGCTATATTGGTCGTGTGACCTATTTTAGTCTCTTTTCTTATCAGCTCGTGAAATCGAATTTCATTTAATGTGTTTATATATAAACGGAAACATTTGATGTATTCATATACTACCAAACTGACCTGGGCTTACATGATTATCATAACTTGAAACATTTTTTATGCCACACCTGGCCATAAAGTGGCTTTTACCGCACGCTACGGCACCAAGTGTAGACATAAAATTATGTACACAACACGGGAAGTAATAAAGAAAGCCCTCGATCGCATCTTTACGTCCCTCGCTTGCAGCTCGGGCCACAAACATCTGCGATCTCGGCCTTTCTTTGTATTACCACCCTAGTTGTGTAAGGGCTATTCTTCAGAAATATGTCTGCGACTCATTCATCTGTCTCCATACATTTAGTATGAAAAAGGGCCAGATGAATGAGGTGACCGCAGACATATTTCTGAAGAAATGCCCGTAATGTACTATTTCTATCAGTAACTTCGAAGATAATAGGGGGAATGGTTTTTTTTTGCCAAAAGTGCGTCTTCAATCAAAGAGTACATAATTAAGAAAAAAATTAAAATGATTATAGAATCTACAAATTAAGCCCTTTTGTTTGATACCTCATTTGATACACAACTTTCAATTTTCGACCTCCCATTTCGGCCCCCTCGTAAAGAGTAAATAACTGGCCAAGAGCATGTCGGACCATGCTCAGTGTCGGGTTCCATAGCCGTAACTATAAGGTAAAAAATACGATGTAAAAAAGTACAACAACAAAAGAGCGTATCTTCATAGCAATTACGTCCTTTTGTTGAGAAGCGCAGTTTATCGGCAATAACTCAAAAACGGTACATTCGATCTTGTTGAAAATAATTTTCGTTGAAAGTATTAATTAAGCGTTACCTTCGTGATTTTTTTCATATTTTTCGGACGCACGGTATAGAAAATAGAGGGGGGGGGGACACAATTTACACAACTTTCGGAGCGATTATTTCCAAATACATTCACTTAATCAAAAACATTACTTAGGAACCTTATAGTGTTTTTTAAAGAGCTGTCGAACTATGTACCACACGTTGATATTTGTTGAAAAAAAAAAATTACTGTCTTTAACATGTATGGAGTGCCCCTCCTAAAAATATTTATTTTAATTATTTACATACCAAACTAAGTAGCGGCTCATAAAAGACACCTATATTCCAAATTTCACAAATATCCATCATGTAGTTTTTGAGTAAAATGCCTGTGACATACGGACAGACAGACAGACAGACAGACGGACGGACATGACGAAACTATAAGGGTTCCGTTTTTGCCATTTTGGCTACGGAACCCTAAAAAGGTATAAGAATTTTTTTATATTTAGTACGCTCGGGTCAATGACTTTTAAAACTTTTACACGCGCCATTTATTAGTAGGTATTATCTTTATAATACTTCGGATTAAAGAGTTATTGCCTCTGTAAGAAAAGCATTATTTAATGATAGACATCGTTATCTCTATAACATCGAACATAGTGAATTATCAAATCTTTAGCTAAAATGTTACTATGAAGACCATCGACCAGCATACAGCTGAAATATTACTCACGTCATTCAATACTAATTCAGCTACACACTAAAGGCAACATTGGAACCTTTGTAACGGACTAAGGCGATGCAATAACCACATTTTTACTAAAAAAACCCGACCGCGGTGCACTTTGTTTATTTTAACGAATTTCATACCCAGTGACACTCGCACCATCAAGACGAATCTAATGATGTATCATTTATCAAAATCGGATTTGCCGTTGAGTAGTTACGAGCGGACACAGGAACGGACATACATACATACAGGTCAAACACATAACCCTCCTTTGGGCTTCGCCGCAGTCGGGTAAAAAGGAGGGTTATGATTTTAGCACCATCCATCCATACAAACATGCCGGGAATTTTTCAAATCACAAAAAATTATGACTTTAGTCGCTTTATTCATATTCGAGACCATTATGTTTGTTCGTGTAAATATTCATAAATACTCAAAGAAGGGATCTTCGATACGACCAAGCCGTTATCGAAATGACCTGTGCATGAGTCCTCACAAACTTGCCATGTCCAAAAAAATGCATGGAGTCATCGGTAGAAGACTGTTTAATAAACGTCCTAACTCCATTAAGGAAGAGCAAAGACTATCAATGTTTCGTGCTAAAGTGGAAAACCTTCTTTTAAGCAAAATTTTGTATTACTTAGTGTTAGTGAATTTTTAGAGTAATAATTAATGAATACATTAATGAGATTTAATTAAAGCATTACATTATAAAATAAATTATTGTAAAACTGTATCTTTTGCGGTGGGAAAATGCATTACGCATACCCCCCCCCGGGCCTAGGGAGGCCAGATGTTGGTTGGGGGGGGTTATGTGGGGCTCACTCCTCTCGCACACCCTCTGCTAGTCAGAGGGGGGAGGAGCATACCCACTAAAATCCTAAAAGACTTCCATACCTACTTATTATATTTCGATGGTCATGGTGGTAAACAGAGTCAGCTGTCATGAAAACCTTTATGAGAGCTGTACAAACTTTCGGTAGCTATTTTGATCTGATAAACTGAAACCTATCTGTTCAGACAAACTTAAAACATCGTCAGCAGTGGAAATCAAAGAGTACAGTACCTCATGGCGCTCCGTGTCTCAGCTAGCTATCAGAACTCGCTGTTACCGCCGTAGGTAGTTGTTTCCTTGAGTTCAATATCACTGTGTAAATGTTCCACACACAATAACAGCAATGTTTTATCACATAAAGATTAATAATCAGGCAGCCACGTTTTATTTGGGGAACCGGCCGCGGCGCCATAGCGACACTGAAGTTTTTCTTTCTCGCCACGGCGCTGGAGAAGTCGCCCGCGCAAATGGAGCGGCATATTTAAACCGGTTTACTATTGGATCGCATAAATTTAAATGCATCATTTCGCATAATTCATCATTTGGCATAAAGCTTTTTTTTCTGAACACGTAAATTTTTCAGGATTATTATAACGCAAACCTAACCTAACCTATTTAACAGGATGAGGCCTTAAAGAGTCCTGAAAATTCTACAGTTTAAGAAAAAAATGCATTATGACGAATGATGAATTATGCCAAATGATGAATTATGCCTTTTAAATTTATGCGATCTAATAGGTTCCCTTTAAACCGTGCTCAGTTGATTGACACGATCGACGATGCAATATATTGCCTGAACAAGAGCCCTGTTGAAACGACTGATCGAGGCCTCAGGGGACACCAGGGTTGGCGGCTACCTCCGCTGGTCCGCTGCTCACGTTGAGCAATCAGCGTAACTTCAAGATGGACCGGGACTAGCGACCTGGTTCAATCCCAGGCGCCCCCGGCCCCCACTTAGTCCGATCCACTCCAGATGGTCCGGTTCGAGCTGGTTCGACCCCAGAGAACGCTTGTATTTATTTTCAACTAGCATTTTCCCGCGGCTTCGCCCGCGTTGTTCCCGTTATTATCCCAAAGGAACTCTTTACCGGGATATAAAGTATCCTATGTTTCAATCCAGGACTTGGTCTACTTGCATGCCAAATTTCAGCTTCATCCATCCAGTTGCTATCCCGTTATTAGGTAACAAACATCCAAGCATCCAAACATCCAAACATCTAAACATCCAAACATCTTCACAAAATTTCGCATTTATAATATTAATTAGTGGGATTAGTTTTAGTTTTTTTTACTTGATTACGCTTTTAGTTTCTATATTTTTATAGACCGCCTATTGTTTACCACTATTTTTTTATATAAGTTTGCAATGTAATTTTCTTTTGGTGTGCAATAAAGTATGATTGTATTGTATTGTATTTTATATATTTGCTATTTGCTGTTTTTTTATTTTTACCTAATAAAACCCTGAAATATATCATACGTAAAAAAAGAGTCCCATTTGGCTCTCGGGCTACAAGTACCGTCTAGAACAGGAGCGCGACTGCAGTTTAGATAGCAATGTAGATAAACTTATAAGCATAGCTTACTACAATCTCTTGTCTAAGCCACCAAATTAGAATAAAAAGATTATGATAACTGATAGAACACACACAACCATATGACGACACCTTTAGCTTGGTAGAGGTGACACCGCCTACGAAGCTAGAGGTCCCGGGTTCAAATATTTGTGTTATGAGCACGAGTATTTGTTCCTGAGCCTTGGATGTTTTTTATCAATTTAAGTATGTATTTATCTATATAAGTATCGATACCTTTGGGTTCAATTGGCGTAAAGGACAAAACGCTGGTTTTGAGGAGAAGCAAAAAACCATTTTATTTTACAAAAAATTGCTATAGTTTTTTTGTTTCTCGACCTATATTTTCGACATGTATATGAAAAATATTTGAAATGCCCGTATCTTTAACCTGTGATGGCAGTTCTAGCTGTAAACAATGTATTATGGAAGTTAGATGTCCTTTACACCTGGTAAAAATGTTATCAATGTCATTTACACCCGTGACTTTTTTTGGCATTTGGAAATTATGGGGTTGTAAATGACAATCTCAGATGACTTTGTTCCAATTTCGGGGCGTAAAGTTAACAGCTATGTAATAAAAATTGTCAATTTTCAACTTAGTTTACCTTAAAGAGACTTGAAAAATGTATAAAAAGATGATGAATTCAGCTAGGCATAATAACTACTATTAACGACGGGATATTTACCATGAATGTTTGTTTCTGTGAGTACCCGATATTTCGGCACTGTTGCAAGCGCCATCATCACGGAGTAACTGACATGCAGCGAGTTTTTAGTTGTAGTCTACCCACACATCAGCGATCTACCCTCTTTCGGGCTCGCTTCGTCCGCGCGTTATTCATACTAGTACCGTCCGCATTCTCACTTGGAACTCGATCACGTTCACTACACTCAACACTTACAGTATCACTTCGCGTATTTACTCCTGAACATGTATTTTTTCCCTTGGAGAACTTACGGATCACTGGATACCAGACGCTCGACAGTTGAAACCCGTCTTCCCGGTTGAAATTTTTATACTTGAGGATTTCGATAGCTTCCTTAACCATTCTGGGTATATAGTGTTTTTCTGTCGAGCGAGAGGATCTGTGGGTTGTGCAACTCAATCCAATGATTAGTTTCCGCGTTCAGAAGATGTTCAGCGATTGCCGATTTCCAAGGTTCGTTGTTTTTAAGCATTCGGATGTGCTCCTTTATCCGGCATGAGATAGTGCGATTAGTCTGACCTATGTAAGAGCTACCACAGCTGCAGTCAATTTTGTAAATACCTGGGCATTCAAGCGAAAAACGGTCCTTTGGCGTACGTACGTATTGTGCCAGAGTGAAGACAGTCTTCACCAAGAACTTCTTTAAAATATTGGCAACTTTATCTGTCACTCCCTTTACATATGGTAGGTACGCCGGTTGTCGTTCAGCTTTATAGTCCAGGTGCTTAGGCAAAACGGTGCGTCTAGGTGGTATAATCCATCCATTATAACCATTTCTCTGTAGAACGTTATTTAAATGCGTCAATTCACTACCCAAATGATCCTCGTCACACCACCCTCACCAACTGTACTCTATAGTAGCGTCACTTACTGACCGCGCATACAATTTATGTGACGGATCGTTTGGGTAGTGAATTGACACATTTAAATAACGTTCTACAGAGAAATGGTTACAATGGATGGATTATACCACCTAGACGCACCGTTTTGCCTAAGCACCTGGACTATAAAGCTGAACGACAACCGGCGTACCTACCATATGTAAAGGGAGTGACAGATAAAGTTGCCAATATTTTAAAGAAGTTCTTGGTGAAGACTGTCTTCACTCCCCACAGAAAACTGGCACAATACGTACGTACGCCAAAGGACCGTTTTCCGCTTGAATGCCCAGGTATTTACAAAATTGACTGCAGCTGTGGTAGCTCTTACATAGGTCAGACTAAGCGCACTATCTCATGCCGTATAAAGGAGCACATCCGAATGTTTAAAAACAACGAACCTTCGAAATCGGCAATCGCTGAACATCTTCTGAACGCGGAAACTAATCATTGGATTGAGTTGCACAACCCACAGATGCTCTCGCTCGACAGAAAAACACTATATACCCAGAATGGTTAAGGAAGCTATCGAAATCCTCAAGTATAAAAATTTCAACCGGGAAGACGGGTTTCAACTGTCGAGCGTCTGGTACCCAGTGATCCGTAAGTTCTCCAAGGGAAAAAATACATGTTGAGGAGTAAATACACGAAGTGATACTGTAAGTGTTGAGTGTCGTGAACGTGATCGAGTTCTAAGTGAGAATGCGGACGTAGTAGTATGAATAACGCGCGGACGAAGCGAACCCGAAACAGGGTAGATTGCTATGGTGTGTAGGCAGGCTACAACTAAAAACTCGCTGCACGTCAGTTACTCCGTGAGGATGGTGCTTGCAACAGTGCCGAAATATCGGGAACTCACAAAAACAAACATACATGGTAAATATCCCGTCGTTAATAGTAGTTATTATGTGAATGACCATGTTAGCTTAAAATCGTATATTCAGCTAGGCATGTCCAGATTATATTTAAAATTAATATTTTTTGGAAAACGCAATAATAACTATGAAAGATCTATTTTATAACCAGATTTGAAATAAAAATAATATTAACTATTCATAAACTGACTAAATTGCGGAAACAAGGGTGGAAATTATGTCCTACTAGTGTTTTACTCTCTTCCAATAGCACTAAATCATAATAATGGAAGTGACAGAGTGGCTAATGATTATCGACATTAGGATGTTAAACATTAAGACGAGTACGTAGTGAGTAAAACACTGTTAATGTAAACAATAAGTATAATAGTATGAAAAATAATGAATTTATCATCTTTTCATACATTTTTCAAGTCTCTTTAAGGTAAACTAAGTTGAACACTGTCAATTTTTGTAACATAGCTGTTAACTTTACGCCCCGAAATTGGAACAAAGTCATCTGAGATTGTCATTTACAACCCCATCATTTCCAAATGTCTAAAAAAGTCACGGGTGTAAATGACATTGATAACATTTTTACCAGTTGTAAAGGACATCTAACTTCCACAATACATTGTTTACAGCTTGAACTGCCATCACAGGTTAAAGATACGGGCATTTCAAATATTTTTCATATACATGTCGAAAGTATAGGTCGAGAAACCAAAATACTATAGGCATTTTTTGTAAAATAAAACTGTTTTTTGCTTCTCCTCAAAACCAGTGTTTTGTCCTTTACGCCAATTGAACCCAATTAAAGGTATTGATAGTTTAGACCTTTACAATTACGTCAATTGCTTTTATTTCAGAATTATACACACATTTGTGGCAGTAAATGCCAAAAATAAAGGCTAATCCCTATACAACCCTGCTCTTGTTTAAAAAATATGCTATAATTAGATTTAAGGCAGGTCTTAAAGGACAAGTAAAAGACTACTTGCCCTTTACAGCCCTGTTCGATTAATCAAATTACGGTATGTAAACAAGCATAATAATTTGAAGGCAGGTCGTAAAGGACGTGTAAAAGAATACATGCCCTTTACAACCTCCTTAATTCTATCAAATAATGGTGTAATCATTTTTGAAGCAGGTCGTAAAGGACAAGTAAAATAATACCTGCCCTTTACAACCTTATTCGGTTTATCAAATTACGGTATCATAATTTAAAGGTAGGTCGTAAAGGACAAGTAAAAGAAAACATGTCCTTAACGCCCACCTCGACTATGCGCTTATGGAAATTAATCATGAGAAATGAAGGGCTTAAAGGACAACAAGAAAAAAATAGGTCATATACGACAGTATTTATATTTACCGGCGTACTTTACGATACACCTTTTAATTCGTATTTTATAACTTGACACTTACGTCCCTTAACCTGAGCTAGTTTTGCGAAAACGATGAATAAAAACTGGGTCGTAAAGGCACTTTTTTTAAAGATATCGAGATTTTAACTACACAGAACGGTAGAGCTTGAAATTCTGAACAAAACTGTATATATAACTCATTTTCGCCAAAATGTCCTTTACGCCAATTGAACCCAAAGGTATCGGTATGTATGTACATCGTCGTCTAGTACAGTCAAGGAATTTAATTTCCAACCCACCTAAGGTCCAATATCGTATAGCATACTGTCATCATAAGAGCTAGCTAGACTACGACGTTACTTTGACATATCACACGCATTGTTTTGTGTCAGTAACTAGGTAACAGATTAACAACGTTGACATGGTGAACTGAAATTTGGAACGTCAAGGCACTATCAAAAAAGGTCGACAACCGCGGAATCGAAATTCGAAGAAAGTCCATCTTTCTCGCTCTTGCAATATTCGAATGAAAGGAACGCAGATAACGAAATTTAGATTATCGACGTTTGTGGTAGACTTTCCGGAGTCTGGATTCGGAATTATTTTAAAATGTTCTCGATTGACACTGACACCAACTGACTGTACAAGCGTTGCTTACTTTGAAACTAGCTCGATTTCTTATCGCGGATTACCAAAGCAATATTTTTGTAGAAGGGCATTTTTATTTTAAAATCTTCGCTTAGGCGAAACTTAAGCTATGTTCAGGCTATGTTGGTATCGTCTAACTAACCTGTCAGTCCGTGACGAAATGTATGGAGTTTGACACTAATCGTCAGTTCTGTGCTGTGACGACCTGCTAACTGTCAGTTAAGAACGCACTTTAAATAAAAAAGCCCAGAAGAGAATATTCTAGAACTTATGGATTAAGAATACGTATGACAATTATTATTCGTATGAATACGGATGAGGAATATAATGTCGCTTATTTAAACAACTGTCGCTTATTATATGCAAAAAATTAACGAACTCGCGTCATCGTTTCCGTAGCTCGGGTCTTCATTCGGCACGATACAAAGTCATGTAGCAATATAAAGGCGTCTACGCTCTGAGAATAGCATTGAACCGAGTTTTGTTCAAGCAAATTGCTAGTTACTGGTTTGGTTATTATGTTTGAGAACATGAAAAAATAATGAGCACGTGTTTCGTTATATCGGCCCAAACTCATATTTTCCTAAAAAAAAACACCTTTCAAGGTTTTATAATACTTTTCATGTACAATCCATGCATATTTTGAGCATCACTTTTGACAGCACGCGTCAAAAACGTGACACTTGCGTGTACCGTTTTTTTTTTAGAATCTGACAAACTCGCAACCCATATGGGCATAGCGATTATCGGACCGGGTGGTCGGCCGTGGCGTTCCCTGGGGTCGAACCAGGTCGCTAGCCGGACCACCCACGAGTTGGGTCGGACTGGGTGGGCGCCGTAGGCGCCTGGGGTCGAACCAGGTCACCTTGTCCCGGTCCACCTCGATAGTATCGGGCTAGGTGGGGGCCTGAACGCCTGGAGTCGAACCAGGTTCTTTGGCCAGGGCCACCTTGACTTTTCGCTGATTGCTCAGAGTGAGCAACGCACCAGCGGGAAGGATAAAGCGGATCATCCTGTCCTTATGTGAACGTGTGTATCGAACTAAACTTGCGTGTACGGTGCGTCAACGTCTTTTGAGCAGCAGTGTGCACAGCTAGGGCATGCAATACCGGGAGTGCTAGACAGGAAACCTCCCAGAGTGTCTGGATTCTTCTCATTCCTCTTGATCCAGTTGATCCGCAGCAAAGGGAAACGTCTTGGCCGGTGCACCACGGGAGCAACGGCAAGTGATTTCTTAGGGGCCCCTAATTGATCACTTGCCGATGCTGCGAATGAGCCTGTCAGGGGGGGTTGGGGGATCCCGCACCGGGTTTCCTCTGTTAGAGGACTCTCCAGGTGTGGCACGCGAGGGCGGAGCGTCGGGCACGGGCTGCATCCCTCCGACGTCTCCTTTTGGGGGCACTGCGGGCAGGCACCAGACGGGTGACCTGTGCCGCTGCGTGGTGGCGGTGGACTAGTCCTCTGCGTCCCGAGAACTCAGCTTTGCAGGCTGCCGCTACCTCATGTGCTGGGGGCGGGAGGCGGAGGACTGGCCCACCGCGGTCCGTAAGGACAGGCGGGAGTGTCTGCGGGGTAGGGGCGTTTGTCCTCCCGTGGACGGCTACGGGGCAGGGGCGTTTGTCCTTCCGTGGCGGCGAGGGAGGGACCGGGACACCGTGTGTCTGGTGCCGGTCCCTACTTCCCCGGGGGACGGCCATTTGGTCGGGGGGAGCTGGTGAGGGAAGGCACACTGGCTATGCTACAGTGTGCCTTTTTCGGAGAGGGTCCGCCCTAGGGCGGAGGTGCTGGCGTGCCGATAGTAGATTTCCATTCCATCACCGTGAAGGCACAGGTCGGTAGCATCCCTAGGTTTTAGTGGGTAGGCCAATCCCTTCAGGAGCGGAGAGCCCTACGTAACATCTGGCTGTCACCCCCGATGGCCTTGGGTTACGTAGTGGTATGCAGTTTTATGCATTTCCTGGGGTCAAAAAAAAAAAGGGCATGCAATACCGGTTTTACTATAGAAGACGCCACTACCGACCACTGGGTCCGAATATCGCAAGGCCCAATAAGGGTCGCGAGTTACTCAGGCTTTAAAATAAATTACGCCAAAACAAGTTAATTATATGGGGACCCCTTTTTAGTGTTCCGTACCAAAATGGTAAAAAAGGAACCCTTATGGTGCGACTCTGTCTGTCTGTCTGTCTTTAGTATTTGTTGTTATAGCGGCAACAGAAATAAATAATAGTCTGTAAACATACCAAGCTTCTACCTATTACCATTATTAAAATCGAACAAAAACCGCCATAAAAACCACGTCTCTTGTATCAGTGGGTTCTTTAATTCTTAATATAATTTTCTTTTTATTTGATATTTTAGCGACCATAGTAATACACATTCTGTAGAAATTCCAAGTCTCTATCTATTACGGTTCAAAAGACTAAGAGATTTTTACTGAAGTCAAATTTACTTAATTGTCTTATGAGCTAGTCTATCAGCCCTTTTCGTATGTACGTTGGTTTTAGGGGCAACCTGTATACACCGTGGGCCCGTACAACCCGACCAACTTTAACCACGTATTCCTGATGGTATTACAAGTAAATAACGCAACATAGGTCGAATTTTGTCATTTTACGTTAATAGTCTTATGGAACAAAACAAATCAATAAATTCAGTCTCTCGTTATAAACATGTCCTTACTGGAGGAAAAGTTCTTAAAAAGGAAAAAAAAGCTAAAATGGAAACGAAAGGTCAAGGAATATTTTGGCTTTGTAATCGCTTACCATCTAATACTGCGAAGGTTAATTGCTGTTTAGTTAAAGGATTTTAAATAATCAGTAAAAGTATCTTAGTCACATTTATTAGGGCTTGTTACACACTTGGGAGTTTTTATTTTAAAAACTAAAAACCAAAAAATAATATGTTAATTACCCCAAAGAAATGGATAATCAACGATTCATATACAGATATTTATACTTTTTAACCTGTTATTTTTGAAGTTGGTGCCTGCCACGTAAAGCTGGCTGTGTTGAGCTCCTTAGCTGGCACCGACTTCAAAAATAACAGGTTAAAAAGTATAAATATCTGTATATGAATCGTTGATTATCCATTTCTTTGGGGTAGTTAACATATTATTTTTTGGTTTTTAGTTTAATTTTTTGGAAGTTGGTTTTTATTTTTTGTTTTAAAAATTTACTTTATTTTTAAATTTTTAAAAAGTGGCGCTGGAAAAATATTGGCTGGATAAATTCCAAATCAGTCTATATGTTTTCAAGTAACCGAGGAACAAGCCTACATAAAAATTGCTCTTTGTTTTGAAGTCGGTTAAGACTGGGAACTTATTTCTAATAAGAAATGCACGAGAAAGTAAGAAAAATACCAAAATCGCATATGTGTGCCTATGATATTTGAAGAGTTCCCTCGATTTCTCCAAGATCCCATCATCAGATACTGATTTGGTTGCAATGACTCCACCTCGGAGGTATACCCTTTTAAACAAAAAAAGAATTTTCCAAATAGGTTCAGCCGTCTTCAAGTAATCGGTGAAGAAACCTAGATACAAATTTACTCTTTGTTTTGAAGTCGGTTAACACTAAAAACTTGTTGCTAATAATAAGAAATGGACGAGAAATTACGAAAAATACCGAAATCGCTATATGTGTGCATGTAATATTTGAAGAGTTCCCTCGATTTCTCCAAGATTCCATCATCAGATCCTGACTTGGTTGCAATGGGACCACCTCGAAAGTCTACCCTTTCAAACAAAAAAGGATTTTTCCAAATCAGTCCAGCCGTCTTCAAGTAATCGGTGAACAAACACACAAAAAAAAACAAAATATAAATTTAAAAAAAATAACATACAGACGAATTGAGAACCGTCCTTCTTTTGGAAGTCGGTTAAAAATTATGAATATCTCGGAAAGTAAGCGTTAATCGACTATACGTCACATAACTTTTTTTACTTCTAATAGTTGTTAGAATCTATGGTTAAGGTTGGTCGGGTTATACGGGCCCACGGTGTATATAACGTAAATTCAGCTACTACATTTCCAGAAGTTTTCTGGTGCAATAACTCCCTAATTAATAAAATTACTTGTACTATAAAATTATTTCCGCTTCGTTGCACAAATACAACTACTTTAAGTAGCACCTGTTGCTACAGTAAATACCAAGGTCTTGGTTGTACAAATTCCAATTTTGTGACGCAAATTGATAATTATTTCATATTGATGACTATACGAGCATTGGGCTGTATTATGGGGAAGGGGTTAATCCGACACGACAACGATACGACAGTGATGCGAAATATTTAGGAAAGTACTTGTACGCCAAAACTATAAGGCTTATGCTAGTCAATAGGACATATAGTTTGTCCGCCGGCTTAAGAGTAAAGAGTCATAAGTCACCTGTTATTTACCGTAAATGATTTAATCGGCTATATGAGGTGTGCAATAAGTTCATGTAGCGCTTAGTAATGTATTGTACTGCACATCTCGCATTGCGTACATAGGCAATATTCTTGCTTTATTTTAAATTTAGGTACCTGGTTGCCCAAGATACAGGCTGAGCCTAGTTTGGGAACCCCTGTTTAAGATCTGCAACTATAAGTCCTGTTTTGTGCATGCATCTCCTACAGTTATAATTATATCTTCCTTATGTATGTGTACTATGTGTGTGCAAATAAAGTTACTTTTACTTTATTTTACTTTAGTTTACTTTATAAAAATGAGCTAATAGTGAATATGCATGATATTTTTTATTTACATCAATAAAGGCTCATTCATACAAGAAACAGAAGGAAAAAAATATTTTTCGAATAACTGTAAAAGTAATCAAGATATAAGACAACAAAGATTTATCTCTATCTCTTTCTAACAAAACAGAATACATTATGAAGATTGTATGGCGGCCGTCCATATCGGATCTCCCTGTCTAATCGCAATCTGATTAGTGCTTTAAAATGTTTATATCTTCCGTATTTCTCGTTCGATTTTAATTTTATTTTGACTTCATGTCATCTTTTTTACGGTATTTTCATATTTTGTTAAGCAATATGTTAAAAAAAATTCATGCATATTCCCTATTGGTTATCTATAATATAGATAACCAATTAGCAAAATTAATATAATAATTATAGAAAGAGTGTAAGTGGTTTCTTACGTATACAAAAAGCTGACGTAATAGTTAGTACTAAGGTACAATGTCAAATGACAGCTCAAAAATTGCAAATGCAATATAAAACATTGGAGGGTAGAGTTGCAACAATCGGGTATTTCCAACTATAGCTTGGCAACTTCGTCGGTGACACTCCCATGTGTGTTTTTTGTTATGTGCAGCCGTAACTACTTACACTAGTTACCCGACGACCGACCCAGCCGGACTGGAGGCAGCCTCCGTCGGTCGCCGTTCGTGTTGGCGGTAACGTGTGTAAGTAATTACGGCTGCACATAACAAAAACTGGCCAAGAGCATGTCGGACCATGCTCAGTGTAGGGTTCCATAGCCGTAACTATAAGGTAAAAAATACGATGTAAAAAAAGTACAACAACAAAAGAGCGTATCTTCATAGCAATTACGTCCTTTTGTTGAGAAGCGCAGTTTATCGGCAATAACTCAAAAATGGTTAATTCGATCTTGTTGAAAATAATTTTCGTTGAAAGTATTAATTAAGCGTTACCTTTGTAATTTTTTTCATATTTTTCGGACGCACGGTTTAGAAAATAGAGGGGGGGGGGACACAATTTACACAACTTTCGGAGCGATTATTTCCAAATACATTCACTTAATCAAAAACATTACTTAGGAACCTTATAGTGTTTTTTAAAGAGCTGTCGAACTATGTACCACACGTTGATATTTACTGAAAAAATTTTTTTTTACTGTCTTTAACATGTATGGAGTGCCCCCCCTAAAAATATTTATTTTAATTATTTATATACCAAACTAAGTAGCGGCTCATACAAGACACCTATATTCCAAATTTCATCAATATCCATCATGTAGTTTCTGAGTAAAATGCCTGTGACATACGGACAGACAGACAGACAGACAGACAGACAGACGGACGGACATGACGAAACTATAAGGGTTCCGTTTTTGCCATTTTTGGCTACGGAACCCTAAAAACACACCAACGAAGTAGCCAAGCTATTGTACCTATTCCGTTGAATCTGGTTTAGTTGTTTATGTTTTAATATTTTTTTCACTTATTACAGTTTTGACAACCCTATGCAGGTGTGAAGATATCTTTTCTATTTGAAACATAAAAAGCATTTTGAACTTTAAGAGAAAGTGTTTAGGTTGAAATTCACTTCTTCGTATTACGACTTGTCACCTTTCGAAGTAATAATGCTATTGTGACAAGTTTTTATGGATTTTTACTCTAACGCCGCCGGATAAACTATACCCTGGTTGGAGCTGTGTTGTAGCCGCAACTTGCCAGACTCAGCGTTGTAGCCTAAGGTTACTTGCCACTTAATACACAGAGTCACCGCAATGTCCTCTTAACTCATCAAGGCACTTGCGTAATCTCGAAATAGTACATTACTGCAGAGGCCGGGAAGTGAAGGGTTGCCGGCCGAGTACATATAGCTTACGAGGCCGGCAACCCCATTTCCCGCCGAGGTATGTATAGTGCTTTTCTCAAATATGCAATGAAATAAATAAACTTACTAATATCCTTACTTACCCTAAATATAACAGAAACTTTCTATCAGAAAGTGACGTTAGTGACATTATATCCATAGATAACGCAAATATCAAGTCACGTTCGGAAACCATTTACTATAACCAAAAACTGTTTCAGTTTATATTTTTACCGCGAATATTTAGATGAAATATTTTAAATGTGTATTCTTGTGGTTTAGTTTGCAATTTATAATAATTGGAAATTGTTTATAATGTGATATTTGTTATGTTCATGTCAATTTTAAATAAATAAAACTGCAAAATATAGCAAAAATCGTTTTTTGTCTTTTTAATGGCTGAATGCCGTGATGCTGTGGCCCAAATAAATGTGGAATGGAAATTAAAAAAAATATAAGTATGTAAGTATGAAATTCCATTACGTGCCAAGTGTCAAGCCGCACCCGAAACGAAGTACTTTGCGGCCTATTTTTAGGCACGTAATGTCAACATTTCATGCCAAGCTTGAGAAAAACTTATTATAACACGACAAATACTATAGCAGCACTTTCTCGCATGATCTCTTGAGGGGACGTTCAACCATTACGATACAAAGTCAATAACTAAATATTTTTACTAAAAAAAACCCGACCGCGGTGCACTTTGAAACCGCATAAAATCCGCCATTTTGTTTATTTTAACGAAATTCATACCCAGTGACACTCGCGCCATCAAGACGAATCCAATGATGTATCATTTATCAAAATCGGTTGTGCCGTTGAGTAGTTAGGAGCGGACACAGGAACGGACATAGATACATACATACAGGTCAAACACATTACCCTCCTTTGGGCTTCGCCGCAGTCGGGTAAAAATGCAACTGGACGTATTTATACAAACGGGAACTTCAACAGTTAAGTTGAAATTTCAATGACTTTTTGTGTGGGTTGGACACAATAAAGTCATTGAAATTTCAACTTAACTGTTGAAGCTTTAGGGAATAGAATATTTTGTGTGGGGTGGTTCCCATTTGCATAAATACGTCCAATTGTATTAGGCGAAAATATTTTGCCTGACAAAAAAAAGTACCAACGCGAAAACGGAACAAATATAAATGAAAATAAAATAACCTAGG
Source organism: Eudemis profundana (assembly GCA_947034925.1). NCBI lineage: Eukaryota > Metazoa > Arthropoda > Insecta > Lepidoptera > Tortricidae > Eudemis > Eudemis profundana. The sequence goes on from OX344819.1 coordinate 3,096,134, forward strand.
TACTTAATATTAACCTTTTTAATAAAAAATATAATAGTTATAGCTTGGCAACGTCGTTGGTGACACGCCCATGTGTGCTTATTGTTTTGTGCAGCCGTAACTACTTAATAATTAACATTAACTAGAAATTAAGAAAACTTGTCGTATAATTTTTTGGTTTTCATTTACCGAACAAAATAATTAAATTAGAATCTACCCAAACTTAATCATACTGTTAATTTAACTGACAAGAACATTTTCTGTCAAGCGGACGTCGTTTTCTGTTAAGTGGTCAGTTCATTCATACTGAAAAATTAGTAACCATTAGATAATCAAAGAGGTCTTAATCACTGATTATTGTTTAGCTCATTAACAGGGTGCTTTACGTAGCAAACTTGCTTCCCTAATTTTCTCCAAAAAACATACATAATTTGTTTATTGTTTTATACATAAACTAGCTGTTGCCCGCGACTTCGTCCGCGTGAAATTCGAATACCCATGTGGGTGATTAAAGGTGCACATACCTATTTTACCGCAGACTAATAGTAGTACCGCTTTCTACATTACATACCAAAACCACGTAAAACTGGCTGGGCCCGAAGCAGTAACTACCCCCTAAGAAGCAACCCTTTTTATCCCCCTAGGGATGAGTTTCGAAACGGTGAATTCACGTTTCTTTTATTGAAGAAACGTGATAAGTCAGGAGAACGACTTTTTAAGAATGTGTGGATATATTTTCTTGGATTTTAGTAAATAGGCCTTTAATGTAACATTATACCTCTAACTGTAAGAACCATTCTCTATACAAACTTTAATACCTTTAAAATATGAATTTCCAAACACTTTTTTATTCTTTTTACGTCGTATATAAATAATGTACTCCGCATATTTCAAGTTTCTAGGTTTATTAGTTAATGGCTCTGTCCAAATTCAAATTTTCCACCCCCATTTAGCTCTATTTAATTCGGTATGAATTTCGAAAACCGGCAAAGTTAATTTTCTTGACATATAATGAAGGGTTTACATATCAAGTCGCAGATCTCCTACTTTAAAAATCATGTCCCAAGTATACAAATTTCAACTCCAACTTTAGTCCCTTAGAAACTGAATTTTGAAAAACTGTGGAATCACTTTTCTTTACATTTAATAAACCAGTGTATACATAAAGTTTCAAACCTTCCCATGCAAATATACAACTCTTTTAAACCCCTCAAGAGAAATAAGAACCTCTGCACATGTAAAGTTTCTAGATCTATAAGTTTTTGTTCTGTCTTTCAAACTTTCAACCTCTTTATTTTAATTCCTAAATAAGATGAATTTCGGAAAAAGGGAATAATGGCTTTTCTTGGCTTATTATAAAAAGTCTATCTATGATGTCTTAGATCTCCTAATGTAAAAATCATAATTATATTCCCGATACAAACTCTCAAACCCTATTTAAGCTTTTCGGGGATGAATTTCAAAAGACGGTGAAAACACTCTTCTTTTAAAACAATGAAAAATTTAAACATTAAGTTTCATACCTCTTACTCAAAAAGATCGTAAAGTCCCGATACAATTTTTCAACCCCTATTTAAACCCCTTAGAGAATGAAATTCAAAAAACGGTGAAATTACTTTTCATTGATCTAAATGAAGAATATATACATGAAGTTTCAAATCTCTTACTTAAAAATATCGTAGAGTCCCGATACCAACTTTCAACCCCTATTTAAACCCCTTAGAGAATGAAATTAAAAAAACGGTGAAATTACTGTTGCGCCGGTGGTATAGGTCAAAACTTTAAACGTGATTTTCCGTGCTTTAGAAGCGTTTTCAGCAGGCTGAAAAGTGATTTCAGGCCGTTTCAGAGGTGGCTCTTTCACATACTAGAAGATTGTAAATTCACCCTAGTTGCCGTTGTTTTCAGGCGCCTGAAACATGTTTTCAGTCCGTTTCAGGGCACCCTCTATCAGATGGCGCAATAACCTGAAAACCCGTTTTCAGGCGTTTTCAGGACCCCTTATGGGCCTTTGAAGTACACTTCAGTATATGGCGAAATTTCACGAAGGAGTGAAAGAGATAGCACTATTAGAGAGAGACAGCTATATTGAGAAGGTTCGAGAAGTGTGTGAAAGAGACAGAACTAGAAAGGGATAGCAATAGTCGGGAATGTTCCAGCCGAATCGAACATCGAACAATCTAGATTGCCTAGAACACTCGCGATGCGTCATTGACCGAGGGGTCACCGACCGCCCTTGGACTTTGGACCGAACATTCGCGATGGGATTTCTCTGGAACATTGTGGAGCAAGGGCCTCCGGATATATAAGCCGCGCGCCCACGACCCCACGGTCAGTTTTGAACTAACGGCGATACAGTGCGAGTCTCGAAGCGAACCTGAGCGAAAAGTTAATAAGTGCGTTATAGTGAAGTGATTAGTACAGTGATTTATTAAGTAAGTAAGCCTTGTTAATTAGTAATTTTGCAATAAAGTTTGCCTTTTTAATTAGTGGTTAATTAGTGCATTTTTCTATCACGTTACCTACCCCACGGACGTAACATTTGGTGTCAGAAGTGAAGATAGAAAATGCCGTTTACACCACGTGAGAACGAGCCGAAGGGAGTGCAGACGCGGAGCCAAGCTGCAGCAGGTGAGGACCCTGCGCCGGACGCTGGCTCATCAGAGTCACCGGCCCCATGTAAGCAAGAGATGAACGTCAATGCCATCTTAGTTCTCTTAAAAGAGCAAGCTCGTCAACAACAAGAACAGGCCCGGAAAATCGAAGAGGGGCTTCGTGAACAAAAAGAGCAAGCTCGTCAACAGCAAGAACAAGCCCGACAAATCCAGAAGGAACTACATGGACAGTCCCAGAAGCAAGAAGAACAATCGAGAATGCTTCGGGACGTGCACGAGACCGCGGCAGAATGGAAACGTGAAATGTGTGAGGTCCATGAGAAACTGGCGGACATGGACATTAAATTTGACACTCGACTTCATGACGTTAAGGCGAATGTCGAGACTGTTAAAGAGGAAGTCAACACCTACAAAAACCGCCTCCAGAAGCTCGAAATAAAAGTGGCCAGCGGTACGAGTACCTGTGCAGCCGAGGTACCTGTGTCGGGAGGAGGACGATTCAAGGTACCTCCCTTCGATGGTACATCGTCCTGGACAGCTTATAAGCTACAGTTCGAGTCCGTTTCCCAAGCTAACGGCTGGAGCAAGGAGCAGGCCAGGACAGCCCTAACCCTAGCGCTACGTGACGAGGCGCTCACCATACTGGAAGCCCTAGGAGAAGAGAGAAGTTACGACCGGCTTCTAGAGGCGTTGGAGGCCCGTTACGGTGACAAGCACCTGGAGCACGTCTACCGTGCTCAGTTGAAGGACAGGGCGCAGGGGCGCAATGAAACGTTGCAGCAGTGGGCCCTAGAAATTGAGAAGTTGGTCAGAAAGGCGTACCAACGTACATCCGCCTCCTTTGTGGACACCACGCTGGTGCAGGCCTTCGTTGACGGAATACGGGACTTGGAAGTACGGGCTGCAGTGCGACTAGGGCACCATGGGAGCCTGAAGGATGCGGTAGCTCACGCCCTAGAGGTAGAAGCTGTGCGCCAGGACCCATCAAGGCCTTATAGGGTACGTGAAGTGTCTGTCAGGGAGCCGATTGCTCCCCGTCGTGAGTTTGGGCCACGATGTTACCATTGTGGAGAACGTGGCCACATACAGACTAGTTGCCCGAAAAGGAGCAGGAGAGAACGGGATCTGACTCCAGTGGCAAGGGCAACAGGCGCTGTGGCATCCGGGCCGCAGCAGGGAAACGAGTAAAAGCCAGGACTAAGGGACGAGTGCTGGCTGGTGGTCGAAATGTCCCAGTTATGATCTCACAGGCTAATGACGGGAATAGTCTGGTCGTCAAAGGAGAAATTGGTGGAGTACCATGTCACCTTACCATAGACACCGGAGCTTCTCGGACGGTGATCAGTTCTCGGCTACTGAAGCACCTGACCAGAGATCATCTAGTCCGACCCCTGCATCTCCAGCTGCAAACCGCTACTGGCCAGTACATTCCCATCCAGGGGGAGCGAGAGGTGACTTTAAAAATTGGTGATAAGAGCTACTGGCATAAAGTGATCGTCGCTAACATCATCGACGACTGCATCATTGGGCTGGATTTTATGAGAGTCCATGGCTGTAAAATTGACTTGAAGGTTGGAGTACTGAAATTTGGGCCTGATGAGGTGCCTATGGAGGGTGGAGTAAATGGGAATGTTTACTGTACTCGAAGAACTATCCTCCAACCAAGGGCACAGGTTCATGTTCCAGTGCGATTGCCGTACAGCACAAGACAAGGATGTCATCGTTGTGTTGTTGTGGAAAAGGTCAATGATGGTAAACCATGGATGACAGCCCGCACGGTGGTAACAACATCATCTACAGCTTTCGTGAGAGTTCTTAATTTAAGTGACACCGAGTGCGTCCTTAGTAAAGGAGCTCTGGTTGGATCATGTGAGGAAATATCTTGGATACGAAGCTGTCAAGGTTCTGCGGAGAGCGAGAAACCTGGGTGTTCTGTGCCTCCAATGGACATTGAAAGGTTATTGGATGGCTCCAGAAACGATCTCACCAGGGAAAAGCTCTTTAAAGCCCGTAAATTGCTGTCGCGATATAGCAATGTCTTCTCTGCGCACGACAGTGACATCGGAAGAACTGGAGTAGTACAGCATGAGATAGACACTGGTGAAGTCATGCCTATCCGACAGCGACCTCGGCGAGTTCCGGTAGCTCGGGAGAAGGAGGTAGAAGACATGATCGAGGAAATGAAGAAGGGTGGCGTTATCGAGCCTTCAACAAGCCCGTGGTGTTCCCCCGTAGTTTTGGTAAAGAAGAAGGACGGGACCATGAGATTCTGCGTCGACTACCGCCGACTGAATGATGCCACTAAAAAAGACAGCTATCCATTACCTCGAATCGACGACACCTTAGACACTTTGAACGGAATGAAATGGTTTTCTACGTTAGATTTAAAAAGTGGCTATTGGCAAGTTGAGATCAAGGATAGAGATAAAGAGAAAACGGCTTTCTCAACCGGAAAGGGGCTCTGGCAGTTTAATGTTATGCCGTTTGGATTATGCAATGCACCAGCGACATTTGAGAGATTGATGGAACAAATACTAGCTGGACTGCTGGGAGATACTTGCTTGGTCTATTTGGATGACATTATCATCGTTGGTAGAGACTTCGATGATCACCTCAGCAAATTGGAGCAAGTATTGTCTAAGTTACGAGAGGCAAACCTTAAACTGAGTCCAAAGAAATGTTCGCTTTTCAAGCGAAAAGTCAATTACTTGGGACATGTGATTTCGAAGGATGGTATCCAGACAGATCCTGAGAAGATAAGTGCCGTGAAGGATTGGCCGATACCGAGGGACAAAACTGCAGTACGTGCATTTTTAGGACTGTGCTCATACTACAGGCGGTTTGTGAAGAACTTCTCGGATATAGCAAAGCCATTGCACGAACTGACGGAAGAAAAACGACAGTTTGATTGGACGGATCGGTGTACGGCAAGTTTCAACGACCTCAAGCAAAGACTCTGCGAAACACCAATACTGGGGTATCCAGATCCAGCAGTAGATTTTATTGTTGACACGGACGCCAGTAATACTGGTATTGGAGGAGTCTTGTCACAGAAGAAGGGAGACAACGAAGTTGTAATCGCCTACTTTAGCAAGTCGTTGTCAAAGCCAGAACGAAATTACTGCGTCACTCGAAGGGAACTGCTGGCAGTTGTCAAGACGTTACAGCATTTCAGTAAATACCTGCTTGGGCGGAAGTTCCGTATCAGGACTGATCATGCTGCTCTGAAGTGGTTGTTGGAGTTTAAAAATCCCGAGGGCCAGGTGGCACGCTGGATTGAACAACTTCAGGAGTATGATTTCGTCATCGAACACCGTAGTGGGAAATCACATGGAAACGCAGACGCCCTTTCCCGAAGACCTTGTCCGGACGACTGTAAGCATTGTCTTAGACAAGAGGGCAAGGAGTGTTTGAGGATGCTGAGAACTGACACAGTCAGTGAAGAGTGGAGTGATGAAGTCATGCAACTAGCTCAGCAAGAGGATCCTGACGTGAAGCCCATTTTTGACTGGATTAATGAGGGTGTACCCAAACCAAGGTGGTGTGAAGTAGCTCCGATGAGTACGGTAACGAAAAGCTACTGGGCACAATGGGACAGCTTGGTTATGCATAATGGCGTACTATGCAGGAAATGGGAATCGGCGAATGGGAAGGATGCTCATCTACAAGTGGTCGTTCCAAGGAAAAGAGTGAAAGATGTCTTGGAAAGTTTCCACGACGGTACTTCTGGTGGACACCTTGGAATGAAAAGGACCTTAATGAAAATCCGACAACGGTTTTATTGGATTCACTGCCGTGAAGATGTCGAAAACTGGTGCAAGAAGTGCGTTAATTGTTCAGCAGTTAAAGGACCGCACACCCGTAGTAGAGGAGCGCTCAAACTGTACAATGTTGGAGCACCTTGGGAAAGAATTGCGCTAGACGTCGCAGGCCCGTTCCCGACATCTGACTCTGGAAACAAGTACATTCTTGTCGTGATGGATTACTTCACCAAATGGCCTGAAGCGTTTGCCATCCCTAACCAGGAAGCAGTCACCATAGCGGACAAGTTGGTGAATGAAGTTTGCTGTCGATTTGGAGTACCCCTGGAAATTCACAGTGATCAAGGCAGGAACTTTGAATCTGCGGTCTTTCAAGAGACTTGTCGAATCATGGGGATGCATAAGACGAGGACTACGGCATATCACCCACAATCGGATGGAATGGTGGAGAGATTCAATCAGACTCTAGAGAGACATCTGGCCAAGGTTGTTGAGAATCACCAAAAGGATTGGGATCGGCATATTCCTCTCTTTTTGATGTCATATAGGTCAGCAACCCATGAAAGTACGGCGGTTACTCCAGCGTATGCTAATTTCGGAAGAGAGCTTCGTTTACCAGCAGATCTTCTAACTGGACGTCCTCCTGATACTCCGAGGTCCATCACCGAGTATGTGAGTGATTTAAGGGATCGGATTGATGACGTTCACAGTCTTGTTCGTGAACACGGGCTTCAAGCTAGCACGAGAATGAAGACCCGATACGACAGGAAGGCTAACCAAATTGGGTTCGAGGAAGGATCGTGGGTGTGGCTACATAACCCGATGCGAAAGAAAGGAAAATCCCCAAAACTGTCCCCAAACTGGGAAGGGCCATATAGGGTAGTCACAAAGATCAACGACGTCACGTATCGGATACAGCGAAACCCTCGTAGTCCATCGAAGATTGTTCACGTTGACCGACTGGCGAGGTACCACGGAAATAATGATGCTCGGGACGAGCATGTCTTAGGAGGGGGTAGTGTTGCGCCGGTGGTATAGGTCAAAACTTTAAACGTGATTTTCCGTGCTTTAGAAGCGTTTTCAGCAGGCTGAAAAGTGATTTCAGGCCGTTTCAGAGGTGGCTCTTTCACATACTAGAAGATTGTAAATTCACCCTAGTTGCCGTTGTTTTCAGGCGCCTGAAACATGTTTTCAGTCCGTTTCAGGGCACCCTCTATCAGATGGCGCAATAACCTGAAAACCCGTTTTCAGGCGTTTTCAGGACCCCTTATGGGCCTTTGAAGTACACTTCAGTATATGGCGAAATTTCACGAAGGAGTGAAAGAGATAGCACTATTAGAGAGAGACAGCTATATTGAGAAGGTTCGAGAAGTGTGTGAAAGAGACAGAACTAGAAAGGGATAGCAATAGTCGGGAATGTTCCAGCCGAATCGAACATCGAACAATCTAGATTGCCTAGAACACTCGCGATGCGTCATTGACCGAGGGGTCACCGACCGCCCTTGGACTTTGGACCGAACATTCGCGATGGGATTTCTCTGGAACATTGTGGAGCAAGGGCCTCCGGATATATAAGCCGCGCGCCCACGACCCCACGGTCAGTTTTGAACTAACGGCGATACAGTGCGAGTCTCGAAGCGAACCTGAGCGAAAAGTTAATAAGTGCGTTATAGTGAAGTGATTAGTACAGTGATTTATTAAGTAAGTAAGCCTTGTTAATTAGTAATTTTGCAATAAAGTTTGCCTTTTTAATTAGTGGTTAATTAGTGCATTTTTCTATCACGTTACCTACCCCACGGACGTAACATTACTTTTCATTGATCTAAATGAAGAATATATACATGAAGTTTCAAATCTCTTACTTAAAAATGTCGTAGAGTCCCGATACCAACTTTCAACCCCCATTTAAACCCCTTAGAGCATGAATTTCAAAAAACGGTGAAACCACTTTTCTTTTATTCTAATGAAGAGCCTAAACGTGATCTTCCAAACCACTTACTTTAAAAATCGCAGACTCTCCATACAAACTTTCAACCCCCATTTTAACCCCTCAGGGGATGAATTTCAAAAAACGGTGAAACCACTTTCCTCTCATTCCAATTCTACTGAAGAATCTAAGCATGAAGTTTCAAACCTTTTACTTAAAAAGATCGTGGAATGCCGATACAAACTTTCAACCCCCATTTTAACCCCTCAGGGGATGATTTTCGGGAAACGGTGAAACTGCTTTTCTTTCATTCTAATGAAGAATCTAAGCACGAAGTTTCAAACCTCTTACTTTAAAAATCGCAGACTCTCCATACAAACTTTCAACTCCCATTTTAACCCCTCAGGAGATGAATTTCAAAAAACGGTGAAACTACTTTTTTTTCATTCTAATGAAGAATCTAAGCATGAAGTTTCAAACCTCTTACTTTAAAAATCATAGTCTCTCCATACAACTTTTGAACCCCTATTTGAACCCCTTAGGGGATGAATTTCGAAAAATCCGTTCTTATCTCTCACCTACGTCATATGACCATACTACTGTAAAAGTTTCAAGTTCATCGCTTCAGTAGTTTCGGCTGTGCGTTGATGAGTCAGTCAGGACTTTGCCTTTTATTATAGATAAACTCAGAAAGCTTAGTACTATCAGCCCTAAAAATATCGGTAGCTAATTTTTTAGTAAAAGATATCCTTGGGCAAGCCGGTGCAGATTTGGCGTACATTTTACTTAAGAGCTGTAGAATAATGCCTGATATTAGGCAAGCCGGTAGGAATCGAGTTCTTTAGACGCCACGCCACTTATATCTATATACATAAAACAAAGTCTTGTTAATTACACCATTTATAACTCGAGAACGGGTTTTTTGAGAGAAAGAGGATAGATTTTTTGGTTATGTCTCTGCCCCGAATAACAGAATAACCATTAAAACATCTATTTTTTTTTTTATTATTATGAGCCTGCGGTGTCCCACTGCTGGGCAAAGGCCTCCCCCCTCTTTTTCCATTGCTCACGGTTTTGAGCTTCGTTTTGCCAGTTCTTCAGAAATGAGTCTAAGTCATCTCGCCATCGCCGGCGAGGTCTGCCGCGACTCCGCTTTGAATTAGGCTGCCACTCCGTGGTTATCTTGGCCCATAACTCGTTTGGCATGCGGCATACGTGACCAGCCCAGTCCCACTTCAGCTTGGCTGCTTTTCGAGCTACATCGGCTATTTTAGTTTGTGAGCGCAGCGTAGTGTTTCGGATACGATCCCTTAATTTTACACCTAATATGCTGCGCTCCATAGCCCGCTGGCAAACCCCGAGCTTAAACTTCTGCGCTTCTGTCAAAGACCAGGTCTGAGCTCCGTAGGTGAGAACTGGAAGTATACACATGTCCATGAGCCTACGTTTGAGTGACAGTGGTAGGTCTCCTTTCATTAGGTGTTTCATGGACCAATAGTTTTTCCAGGCGTTTTCAGTCCGTCTTTCAACTTCCTTCTCTTGTCGCGCCTGGAAAGAGACTAACTGGCCCAAGTAAAGGTACTCATGGACATATGCAATGAGTTCTCCGTTTATCTCTACCCTACGTTGTGTACTGTTTGTCATGACTTTGGTCTTCGACATATTCATCTTCAGTCCAACCTCAAGGCTTGCATTGCTAAGGTCTTCTAGCATGTGATGTAGCTCGGATGCGGTTGAAGAAAACAAGACTATGTCGTCGGCAAAACGAAGATTGGTTAATCTCCGCTCCCCAACCACAATACCCCTGTCTTCCCAACTGGGCGCAAGTTTCTGGAAGACATGTTCTAATGTGCTAGTAAAAAGTTTCGGCGATAACGGATCTCCTTGTTTAACTCCTCTTTGTACGTCGAAAGACGGGCCGGACGATTGAAGTTTTATTGCGGCTGTACTGCTTCTGTAGATAGTGCTTATAAGTTGAATGTAACTTGGGGCTATTTCTTGTTGGTCTAGAGCTGTGAGAATGGAATGGTGCGATATGCTGTCGAAGGCCTTTGAGTAATCGACGAAGGCTAGATAGAGGGGAAGGTTGTGTTCCTGGCATTTTTCGATAGTTTGGTTGAGGGCATGCAAATGGTCGGTGGTGGAGAGGCCAGGCCGAAATCCTGCTTGTTCGGGTGGCTGATGTAAATCCAGTTGCCCTGAGATGCGGCTCTCTATTATCTTGATGAAAATTTTGTAAAGATGGGAGACTAGGCTGATGGGGCGATAGTTTCCAATATCAGCCCTGTCGCCCTTCTTGTGGAGCAAAATAATATTAGAATGACACATTTCTGCTGGAAATGTATTGGTCTCTAGAATTGTATTAAAAAGTTTATGAATATGAGGAATCAGTGATGGCTCTCCGGCTCTGAGAGCTTCAGTTGTGACACCATCCACACCAGCACTTTTGCTGTATTTCATTTTTCGAAGTGCTAAGTACACTTCATGCTCTGTTATTGGTGGAATGGCACTGAAACTTTCATCTCCAAAAGGTGGATCATAATTGCGGAAGGGGTCAGAGTAGAGAGCTTGATAGTATTCTGTGGCTATATTTAAAATTTTAGCCCGGTTACCCTGTTTAGTTCCTGTGCTGTCCCTTAAGCTCGTTATCCAGCTGTGCCCTTGTGATGCACCTTCTTTGGCGGCCTTAAGAGATTTGTTTTGAGTCAAAGCTATCTCTACTAATTTCGTTCTATAGTTTCTAACGTCTCTACGAATATTACGTTTTACCTCTTTGTCCTTTAGTCTATATTCTGTACTACTTTTTGTTAAACTTAATGCTTGTCTGTCTTCAATGAGTTTTAGTGTTTTCTCTGTTAGTTTCTTGTGTTTACTTTTTGTTCCCTTTATTTTATTACTAGCCTTCCTGATGCTACTTACTATGTGATTGTATTGAGTATCAACATCTTCTGCCTTGTTATTGTCCAATACATCAAAGTAAGTATTTATTTCTAAATTAAATGTCTGCTTGTGGATTATAAGTGTATCCTTATCATGTTTCCTTATTTTACTTTTCATAATCAGATGTTGGCGATAGATTTGGTTATTGAAGACTAATTTGGCACGAATGGGTCTATGGTCGGAGCTAAATTTGATGCTATTTATTGTTTCTACATTCTGCAAGATCTGATTATTGGAGGTGATTATAAAGTCTATCTCGTTTTTAGTGCGAGAATTCGGGGAAAGCCATGTCCATCTCCGGTGAAGTTTTTTGTAAAAATAGCTGTTCGCGATTTGCAGATTTTGTCCAAAGGCAAACTGGATAAGCCGCGAGCCTCGTAAGTTCCGATTTCCGAGACCATGAGGCCCGATAATTTTGGGGTCGTCCAAGTTTTGTCTTTTCCCAATCTTGGCGTTAAAGTCACCAAGGATTAGGTTATATGTGGCACGGTGTTCTTCGCAGGCTTTATTTAAAAGGTCGTAGAAATCTTCGACTTCCTCGTCAGGGTGTGTTGATGTCGGGGCATAGACTTGTATTAAGGTTAAATTTTGCTTTCCGTTTAGTCGGAATTTTAAAACTGCTATCCTATCTTGGTATGAGACGAACTCGATAATATTATTTTTCCATTTCTTCTTGACTAAGAAGCCGACTCCATTAAGTCCTCCCGAGCTCCCACAGTAGAAAAATATAGTGTTTTCCCGCTCAACCGCATCTTCGCCCTCTCTCCGCACCTCAGAGAGGCCAATTATATCCCAGTTGATGTCGTCAAGAGCATTTTCCAGCTCTAGTAATCTTTCCTCTGTTCTTAATGTTCTAGTGTTGTAGGTGAGGATATTCAATTTGTTTTCGGAGTCCTTATTAACGTTAGCTGAAGTCGTTTGACGGTGGGGTATCCGTTTCGCCCGGGGATTCTTCGCACCCCGAGTCCCAGATATTCCCCGCCTACCGTCATCAGTGGAGTCACCAGAACCGCCGGGCACTAGGGGCCATTGGTTATTTTGTAATGCCATGTTTAGAGGGGGGGTTTAGACAATTAACCTACCGCGCTCGTCCAGTGCGTGTTGGCAGGTGAGCAGTAAGCCTTCTAGCTCGGCTCGTGGACGCCGTCGTCGACGAACTTACCGTTCGACCGCCGCCGCCCTAAGTCAATATCCTGCTCTGAAATTGACTGTCCAACTCGGCCATGGAGTATATGCCCTTGTTGGCGTTTCACACTCGAAGAAAAGTGTGCGACAGTTTAGCGTCGTGTCGAGGACGTAAAACATCTAAAAAAATAAAAATTCTGATCTGAAACCAAGTTCGCCGAGACGGCTATACTGTATAGTTTTTTTTTACTATAGTAAAAAAAAAATTACAGTCTCCGGGATTATCACTCATTGTTATAAAAAAATCAAACGCTATTTAATCTGTTTCAATTATTTGGCGTAACATACCTAAATAATAATTATACTAACACAATTCCAACAAGCCCTTGAGCTCGGCTCCCTACCATCTTTCCTAACAACAGGTGTTACCTTCCTGCTCTACAAGTCCGGTAGTACCACGGAAGCGAAGAATTATCGACCCATCACGTGCTTGCCCACGCTGTACAAGCTCCTTACATCCATTCTGAGATCAAAAATCAACTCGCACATTGTTGCGAACAACGTTATGGCCTTCTCTCAAAATGGATGTAGGGTTGGGTCACGTGGTACTAAAGAGCTCCTCCTCATCGACACGGCCATTTGCCAACAAGTCCGGCGGGACAGGGGGTCTCTCTCGGCTGCTTGGATTGACTACAAGAAGGCCTATGATTCGGTGCCTCATTCATGGCTGGAGAGGATCTTGGAGCTGTATAAAATCAATACAGCTTTAAAATCCTTCTTAGGCGCATGTATGAGGCAGTGGACCACAGTCCTTCGTCAACCAGGCGGTAGAGATGGCCCCCCTGGTCCGCATGACTTTATAAGGATTGAGAGAGGTATTTTCCAGGGTGACAGTCTGAGTCCCCTGTGGTTCTGCCTGGCCCTGAACCCACTCAGCACTCTGCTGAAGGAGTCAGGACTGGGCTGTCGGCTTCGGAGAGGGGGTGAGGTCATTTCTCATCTGCTGTACATGGACGACCTCAAGCTATTTGCACCCAAACGCCCAGACTTGCTGGAGCTACTGAAGGTCACAGAAACCTTCAGTAGCGCCATCAAAATGGAGTTTGGTGTAGATAAGTGTGCGATCATGCATGTACAACGAGGGAAAGTCGTAAATTCCCCGAATTTGCAACTTTCCGAGACAATGACTCTCAGGTCTATCTCCGAGGCTGAAACCTACAAGTACCTTGGTATGTCACAGTGTAACGAACCGAAGCCATGAGCTTTCTTGTTGGAATCAAAACGCACATAGAGACTTGCTTTATAGAACCATAACTACTGAGAAGGGTGGGGGCAATTGCTAGTTCTCTTTGATTGGGGTAAAAGGATACCTTTTATTACACTTCTCAGCCCATACTAGGTATGGTTGGATGATAAAACGAGAGTAAGAATAAAATGCTTACTTGAGCTTAGCGGGGAACAAAATCCTTTATTCGTAAGACTTGTCAAGGCCAGCTGGTCAAAATTGGCTTCTAGGTCCATTACTGCTTTTATATTAATACTGTGTGTTAGTTATTTTTCAGGGCTTGCAGAAAGGAACTTGTTCAAACAAAAGTACTGATTTCATCGATGGTCGGCTGAGACATCTGTTGAAAATAAGAGATAAAAGAAATGGTTACAGGGGTTAAAATTGGGTCTAAAGTTTAGGTTTCATTCAGGAGGAAAGGCGGGGCTGTGAATTTCAATAATAATTCATGTGGAAATAGTAGTATTTAGTGTAACTATTTTTGTTAGAGGTTAAAATTTTATTTCAAAAGAAAAGGTATTTCAAAGGCAAATCTTGAGACTATTCATCCGAGGATATGTAAAACATAATTATTTGGACCCATTTAATGCTATCTCAGCATTGGAATTCATGTCAATAGAAAGAATTGACTACTTAATTTTCCATAATTTGAAGTGCTCCTTTGGTCCAATGGAAACTATGTTTCAGTGGTGGATTTCCATTATTTTGTTAACCCTGAGTTCTGAAGACATGGATAAATCAAAAACAAAGAAAGAATCTAAGATATTTGAGAAGAACTAGGCTTTTGCATTTTGAAATTTTACTACCGTAAAAGTTGTCTTGAAAAATCAATGACGGGTGGATTTCTAGGGATAATTCTTGTTAAAGTAACGTTAATACGGTCTAGCGAAGTAAGAAAATCAAAAACAATGTAAAGATATGAGGTATTTTAGGAATTATAAGCATTCAAAGTTTTGCGATTTACCGTAAAAAAACATGGGTCTCATAACAGCTGGGAAACGCGTGTCTAGGTGAGATTTTCTCATGAAATCATTCCTTAGGGTCCCAGGATTCAGGAAACTCAAAAACAAGGTGAAAAACTCTAGTATTTGAGAAGTTATTAACATATTTTTATTTACATGAAGAAATCGGAAAAAATGTCAGAATGTTGCTACTTAAATGTGACAGCCTTCAAATTTGGGATAATTTTAGAGGGGCTTTGGTCCAAACTGAGGTAATTCGTTCATCTGGCAGGAAAGTCAGGCTTCCGTTGACTTTGTGGAATTTTTATCAGCAGAGTGATTATTGTAAATGGACTTGGAAGCAGTTAGTTTCATAAATAGCAGGAAATCGGGTATTGTGTATTCTATACAGATTTCGCGAGTTAAAAGTGGGTCACATTTTTCTTTGGCTGAAACAAAAGAATTTATTGATCGTCATTTGTTCCTCAAGGGGAAGGTATATAAAGCCGACTCGCGGCAAGGTAGGGGACTTGATCTCGAATCGCCGACGAGACAACATCTCTATAAAACAGTATACGGGGTAACGCTGGGCAAATTGTTAGAAGAATTAATTTCTAGTCCTCGTGGGCGTAATATTTAGTCAGTGGTACGACGTGACGCTGTTCAATCGTTCGGGGACTTAAACTCTGACCGACGGGGCGCAACATTCCGAAGACTCAGGCTACGGAACAGAAAGGCCGCGGGCCTTCAGAGGAGGCCTAAACTAGCAACAGAGTTGGCGTCCGGGCAGTCACACAGTGCGAAGATACGAGCGACGGGCTTCAATCAGCGTACACCACGAAGTTACGAACGACGGACTACAATCAGCGTGCATCAAGAAGTTACAAGCAACGGGCTTCAATCAGCGTACGCGCTACGGATCTCAGTCAGCGTGCTTCGCGGGCTGCGAGCTACGGCTGCGGTTGGCGAGCTCCACAAGGCTGCGATCTCCGAGCCTCAGTTGCGGATACCAAACCGGATCCAGAACAAAACAGTAAAGTATCAAAGGATACTAGCTGGTAAGTTACTTGACTTTATCTAGGGGGATTCGTCAGGAAGCCACGTCCAATGCGGCTTATCCAGAGGAAGCAGAGGGACTTGGATCGCCTGGTCCAACGACTAGGCATAACTCGCGTGATAATCATTTTTCTTCCTGTAAGAAATAATCGGTGGATTAAGGTATGTGCTGTGATTTTAAGGAATTTCTTGCTTTTGTATGGGCTGGGAGGGTTTTGATGCCTGAGCATCTAGTACATACAAAACTGGTTAATCGAATTAGCTTAGTTTAGCGAAACAGGTTACTAGGGCAGGTGAACGTCGCACACGGTGACGGGCGATTGAGAGGTTGGATTCTAAACTACAGGTGAAACTTGGATTTAGTTATTATCAGTAGTTACTAGTTTGTCATTAAGAGTAGATTAATAATAATCTGGTGTCTACCCTCTTAGCATATTTGAGAACAAGATCTGGCAACACTGTCAGTGTCTCATAGTACTCGGAACCGTAAGTGCTAGGTTATTTGACGTTTCATTGAATTCTAATGTAACTATCAGAGACTGACGTATTAAATATTTAGATTGATTTTGGAATCAAACAAAATCAAGGTAATTGTACCTATTGTTAGGATCATCACCGAATTGTAATAGAATTTAGGGAATTCTCTTTTGTACCACACGGACATCAGAGAGTGTTGACCATTTCGGTACTTACAGAGTAACAAAAATTGAAGCTCTGATTTTGGAGAGAAGGATTGTTGGTAGTCTGACTTTGTGTACTCGCAAAATAAGTCGAGGCAGGGAATCCGGTAACAATAACGGCCGGCCCCTCTTGACACGTCAGAGCAAATCCAGGGATCTTTCACACTGAGCAACGAGCTGAACTCAAGAGGTTCACAGGCCATCTAATTATTAACACGTCTGAAGCAGAGGAGAGCCCCTCCTTTGTGTTGGTCAAGAACCTTTTTTGCAGAAAGTTATGGTTGCCGAAATGAGCAATAATCTCGGGTGCCTAGGTGCGGGGAGGATAAAAGTCTCTCTATTTTCTTAGTTCTTGGATAGGGTAGACACTGTAACAGTAGCTCATCCAATCTCATCTAACACTTTGTAAAAGCCAAGGAATTGTGTATTCGCTGTGGAAATACGTGAGGCTATTTAGTTTAGTGTTGTTAAAGCCAAGCTAGTTATTTGGCCTTTTGTCGATGAATATTTGGCGATTCAGACATAATTATTTCTCGGATAAAAGAGACCATGGTAGGTCCATCATAGCTCGAATTACTTGGCTTATGTTTCATTAAAAGGCTATTCCCCATCCAAATAAATACGGGCTAGATATTGCAAAAGTTAGATATTCAGGGTCTTAGGTACGGGAATCGGCTGAATAAATGCCCCCTTGATTGTAGAAAAACAGAAGCAAACGTCTAGTCATAAAATAAGCACTAACCGGCCCGTATTGTACCCAGCAAACGGTCGGGGACGTTCTACTTTAAAACAATTTGTGTTTTAAAGTTAGAACAATTTTTCATCTAGTTTTTGTAGCTCGCCGTAGAATTAACTATAGTTTCGGCTAAATTGTAGTATAGACTTAATTAGACCACAGGGTTTTCCAAGGCTCTTCAAACCACACTAGACCGAAAAGACTATGGGTTACTGACTCATCACTGCGTAGTAGTTCTACCTAGACGATCACATTTTGGCCAAAACTAAAGCAAATTACAATCTGTTAGCGTAGAGACCTTTAGTAGCTTTGTAGTGTAGGTTTTGTTCTTTTAAAAACGGGGGGGATGTTTCAAAATTGGTGCCGTGACCAGGATTAGGTACTGGTGCAGTGTTTGATGTGGTTCAATATTGTGATTTGCTTTTAAAAAAAAAATGATCTGGTATTTCCAGATCAAAATTGCTGCCGCGGAATGGATAGGCTTTTGTGAATCTTGGGGAGCCTTGGCCTTGCGCAGGTTTTGTGTATAGTAGTTTAGTAGTTCTCTTGCCCCTTCGCAGCTTGCTTGTAAATGCCTTTCATTCGTGAAAAAAAATTATTAGGGTTTTATTTGGCTGGGTTAAATCTCTTTGGGCATAACAGGCGGGCAGTATAGGGGTCAGTAGTTCTTAACGCGTAGAGTTTTCTTCATGGGGACAGGTGGGTTTGTAGGAGAAACATTTAATGTGGTTTTGATAAGCAAAACTTCAATTTACGTCCTACTGCCAATGAATAAGAGTTTACCGGACGATTTACGATATTAACGTTATCACGACAGTTATTTTATGTTCAAATGTGGTGGGAATCCAACTTCTTACATCTACCAATATAATCGTCAAATATCAAACAGGTTATGCGGTCTGATTGGTTGAATTTTTGTAATGCGTTTTCTTTAAAATATTTTATAAAAAAAAGACTACGTACATTAGCGGCGTCTTCCTCAAGTAAGTAAGTTTCAACCAGGTAAGTCACCAGAAAACATACTGGTGCTATATTTCAATTGGTTGTCAAGCGTATTTAAGCTGGGAACCAAAGCGTGTAAATTTTTTTGGTACATAGTTTCAATTAGTTGAAATAATTTACCTTATTGATATTTTAACAAATGTTTTACCATTAGATAAAGACATCTTGTTTAAGTAGGTCTAAGCAATTCCTTACTACTGAAAACCGGTTGAATTTATTTAAATGCCCTGGATTTAAGTTTCCTAGTAATTGTTTGCCCGTGTTTGGATTTCCTTGAGATACTAACTATTGCCAAAAGGACTTGTTTCTTTAATTTAACTGAACAGGAAAAATTCCATTGATTTGCTTGTTACTATGGAATGTCACCTGGTTGCGCCAAAGTCAGGTGAAGGTTTCTTAATATGCTTGTCGGATGCTAATTCAATCTATTTTAGCGACTTTGGGGAACTTGCACGAAATATGGGTGGCAACACTGAGCATCAAGGGCAGTCATTGATGGACCAATGGCAGTTGTTCGCGTCTGACAGTTTAAATTGTCAGAGGTTTGAGGTTGTCAGTATTTAAAAAAAAAAATATAAAGAGATGTCATCACTGACGTTAGTAGCAGCCAATGCAATAGTAAAAAAATAAATAAATTCGAAGGAGTGTGGCCTCAGCATGAGTCAGTAGACGTTTGGTTTGGCGGCACCAGTTGGCAGCACCTTCGTCGTGCACATTTCCCGAGTCTATAATTAATAAATTCGCAAAAAATTCTGATACTAGGCGGAAGATAACACGAATATGTTGCTCACCTGCGTTTATTCATTCTTATTGAATTATTGATCATTTATTGCTTGAACTGCTAGGGGAAGTATTTTGAAATTCGGTTACGGTTGCGACACCAGTTGGCAGCACCTTCTTCGTGCAAATTCTCATAATTAATAAACTTGCGAAATTTTTTATACCAGATAGAATTCGACACGATTATTCATGGTTATTCGCTTCTAGTGAACGAGTACATCTGAACCATTAGAGGTAGTTCTAGAATTCCGCTCGCCCGCGTTTATTCATTCAAGGGAACAATTATTTATTTACATTTTAAACCATTGAAGGATGACTGACTACTATTCGCCAGTCATCTCGGATTGATTTTTAAGAATTACATAACTAGGTTTAAAGAATGTGATTACCTTTCGTAGGCGCGGTACGAATTCTATATTTAACTAGGAATTTTCTTAACAGACTTCTTGGAAGTAGACCAGGGTAGAAACAGAGAGATTCTGGATCTTTGAATTAAAACCACCATGATTGTTGTACATATTTATGCTGAGATCTTTTATTCATGGACAAGCTATAGTAGAGACCTAGGTTGGCTAAACTATTGTGAAGTGTCCGGCCGCCCTTGGGGCAGGCTGTACGCACTTAATATATAGAAACATTATTTCATATAAAAATAATTCGATGGCGTTGTTGAAAAGGGCCTATATTAAGAGAAAGAGATTAAACTAGTGAATACAACAAAGTATGGGATTTATTTTATTGAGACATCCATTAGAAAGGAGGTCCTTTTTAACAGCACCACGTTTACTAGAGCTGGGAGCTCTGGATCGCTGCTGACAGTGGAGGGGAAACGATTCTTATCAAAAGTCTATCCAGTAAAGGTTTCAGAGTGTTCCAAAATAGGAAAAAAAAATATATATATCATATTCTTTCTTTAAATAATGTTGGGAAGGTTCCCTCTATTGTCATCAGTTTTCGACTCCAGAGGTCGGTAATATGTGTAAGTTAGTTGAATTGCCCCTGTTTACCTTATAAAAAAAACACATTCACACCGGTCAGGGATAGGCAATGTTCATGAAACTAGAGCGATTTGTTATTACGGCTTACAGTTGGTTAAGCTGCAAATTATTCAGGGAAAAGAATTGTACTTGGCAAACTATTTGTTAGATGAACCATTTAATGTTTAACTAGTTGAATGTGACTAGCGTTCTATTAAAATCAATCATCTTAGGCACATACGTTTTGGAATTGAGAACATTGCCTGTCTCTGATTACTAGGTGTTATAGACCGGACGTACTTAATTTTACTTGGCACAGTTTAACCATTCACGTGTTGCGAGTATCTATAACTGTTTGTCAGCGCGGTATAAGTATTAAGGGTAGCGTAAAAAAGCCAGGCACAAGAATGGTTGAACCGAACTAAAAATAAGCGGTCGTAGAGTGATGTTGGATCTCGGGAAGGAAAAAGTCTCAGTTAGCTAAAGTTTTGTTAATAAGGTACCAGATTCCTGAGATCGGACAATCACACTCGACTAAAGGCATTAAAATTAATCTTCAGTAGGGGAGGTCTCGGTCTTATGTTGCACAGAAGGTTGGTGTCGTGGGGCATCGTAGATAGTAGGCTTAGACTCTCAAACAGCTTCCCTGAAAACAGAGAAAATTTATTAAGACTTGCCAAATTAGTTATGGATTGAGTTACGGGCCTTAATACTCAACAAATTAAGTCTTATATTTCGCAGGTAGGTAGCAGAAAGTGATTTGTTTATAGTAGTTCAAGCGGCCAGGGAAGTAGGCCGAGCCAAGAGATGAATGGTTTTTATTTAATCTTGACTTTAAGACAAGCCTAGTATAAAGCAGGGGCTTCAAATCTCTTCGGCCGTGGCACTGTTACAAGTTTAATGCTTCACTTGGGCATTTTATTCCAGTTCGATTAAAATAATTGTTTAAATGATACCCACGTATATGCATGAGTATAAATAAAGTACACGGTGTTCTTGATTTTGGCACGCCATGGCGTCGAGGCATAAACATTGGGAGTTTTTAGTATAGAGCAAAAGCTTACCGTTAGTATTTTCTTATAATTTGCCATTCACTTCTCGGCTGGGCTCTGCAGTATAGCCTTGGCATCTATGATCATTGCCAAAGCAGTAGTCTGCAGTACATAGCAGGCAGTACAGGGGCTGGCTGGGCTGGAAAAAAAAAATCAAACCTAGTTTAAATAAAGCTCACCGCACAAGGGAAAGGAATCTTGTGTGATAAAGTTAGTCTGCCACCAAACCACGCTAGATTATTAGCAATTGAAATTGGAAATTTTATTATTATTAATAAGAGCTTTTAAAAAAATAAATAAATATGTATACTTACAAGTTGATTATATTCTAGAAACTTGCACACAAGGTACCATACCGGGGAGCTAATTCATTGTAGCGGTAGTAATCTGCATCCTTTTAATAGTAGATAGTTTATTCGTAACTGAAATGATAAGAAAAGTAAGTATGTTGCAGAAATGACGGCTTCTATCTGGTTACTTGATACATTATAGTTTGGGACAGGTGGATTATAAATATCAGTTATTTTCCGCTAAACAAGGATTCCACCTTGAAAATATAACCAAACGGGCTAAAACTATTCGACTTTGGGACAGGGGTAGCCGGACTTTGATAGTACATGTATCTTTCGAACAACCCGGATTTCCATTAGGATTTAGTATCATCCTTGCGGAACTCTGGTTGACATTTTCATAAGATTAAATACAATGCACTTTTCGCATTATTATACTACATTACGAAATGCGAATCGGAAAGTAATAATTTTCTCAGAAGTATTTTTACTTCACTCAGACTGAAAATCATTGTCAGTAAACTAGAAAAGTTGGAAATATGATTTACTAATTGGAATTCGATGATACGGGTAAAGTCGTATTATGGAGTTGGATTTGTTTGAAAGATACACGGAATTTATAAGCATGTTGCAAGATTACGAGGGAAACAGTTTGATTCCGTCGTCATTTTCATCGCTAGATATTTCATTAACGCATTTAGCATAACCACGTAAAAGGTACTTAGAACAAAGTAATATTCACGGCAACAGTTATAGAATAAGCTTTTTAAAAAAAAAAAAAATCCAGTAGTGCGTAGGCACTTACCTTTCTTCGTTGAATTTCCGTATAAATGCCGTCACACTGCCGAGCCATTTGGGTGGTCCTAATAACATCATAAGAAGAGCCGAGCGGGCGATGCTCTGTTAAAAATCACGTAGTCTTTCGAACAAATATGGTTATTTTCACTGAAATGAAATTAACAGCCTTAGAAGATAATTTTCCACTAAAATCAATAGATTGTCGAAGATGCATCATGCATAGACCGAGTAACGAACGTCCAATGACAGAACTTGACAAAGACGTCAGCCAATAGCCGCGTTTGGTTTGAGGCGTTTTTACTACCGGAGCTTCTTCCTGCTGAATCAGAAATTAGACAAAAAGAAATTTGTAATTTATCAAATTTTAATTTGTTGTTTAACTTTATTTTAAATATTCGTGAATCAAAGTAATTAGTACTTTGAAAAATAAAAAAAACACGACAAGATAACTGACTCCGCGTGTAATATATCCGTCATAGACAAGAGTGTGGTAGGGTTGCTAGTTGAGAAATGCCTCAAGTGAGCAAATATTGCGCAATATGTTTGACACTAGACTTTTTTAAGTGTTGAGGTATATTTCTATGGCTCGTTGCCATGGTAGTTTGTTATTATCCTATTATGAAAATGACTAACAGTATGCAATAATTATTTTAGCTGAATAAAAGCCAAATTTACTGATGGTTTGTGTCAAGTATATTGTGCAATATAAATTTTGATCGTGTATACTTGAGATTTGATCAGATTGCGTCAGGTTGTACTGTCGGATTGAGGTTTAATTTTTAGTGACAATTTTATTGACAATTTATTGTAATCCTTTTTACGTTGTATCGACTTGATCGGTTTTTAACTGCTAATGCTGGTTTTTGAAATAAAGTCACACACGCGTATTTCGAAACCGGTAGTGTGTTGCTTTATTATTAAAAAATATTTCTAGATTGCGTCAAAGATATAAAACAGAAACCCATACATATATTCAGTTAGAAGTAGCCTTTTACGGCTCGGTAAAGCCTAGAATTATAGCATATTTAGTTTCGATGGGTCTAGTACGAGTTACAGTATGAGAGTACTGACTTGTAATGAATGCGAGTTCAAACGTGTCTCACACCGTGTTCTAGTAAACATTATTATTTCTTGCCTAAAGCGTTAGACAAGCTCAGGGCTGCGCCGACACTGTGCGATTATTCTATGTAGTCAAGGAGGGTTATGGGGTTGACCTGTATTATATGTATGTATGTTTGACGTGTGTAGAAACGGATATATAGCGGCATGCGAGTATTTGTTTTAACTGCCTCTAATTTATTAGGAATTCAAACTAAAATAATTATTGTAATGGTCTCGTAACGAGACCATTCGACAAGATGATTACAACATACCATAGGCTTTACATAATGAACATTGAACACACTTTTCACGTATCGAATTTTCATTCGAGTTAGAAATGACTTTCGTGACACTAGTACCGCACGCACCGGTGGTAGCGTTGCACTCGCCTGACTCGACTCGAGTTCGTGAACAAGCAGGATGCGATTGGCGCGCGGGCGTCAGGGCCGGCCGTGGCCGAACGATATATTTATGCGTAGCTATTTATCTATATACCAGCGCGCGCGGCGATCAAGTGCGAGCGCAGCCATTTTTAACGGTAGCTTGAAATTGGGCGTAAGTTCGCTTTACATTATTCCACTTGTGTCAGCCCTAGCGGTGGTCCTGACGAACGGAGGGAGCGCACGTTGTAGATTGGAGCAAGTGGGTAGGTTTCGGCGCGGTTTTTTGTATCTCGTACGTGGGTTATTGGACAGAGCGTTCTCTGTACAAAGTATTAGTACTTATCTTACGGTGTGGTGATGGAACAATTCTATTATACAATAGGGTAGCGAAATATGTTGCGCGGAGGTAGATTACGAGATATTGTAAAGAGAAAAATTTTAACGTCTAAGGAAGTGAGAATTTTATCGATAAAACTTTTGATTCAATGTAATCAGCCAATCAACAGTGTTGGACGATTCTCTGGCATTTTGACCGCGCGTTTTGACAAACTTTGCAGTCCGACAATTTTATACTATGACGGAAAGTCAAAATTGTTAAAGCTGGGCTTAATCTCAGGGCTGGGTTTCGATTTCGTAAAAAGTTAATTCTAGACCTTACTGTTTGAGCAAAATTTACTGGGATAATAAAGTTGGAAATAGAACGCCGTAAAAGCGCTGATTATTGGCCTGTTGATTCTTTTGCGGGAAATATATGGCACATCTTCGAATTAGTGCGGGGAAATTTTTTATCGATAAAATTTATTAATTTAAAAAAATTACAATAAATTCATGTATATTTTTGAATTTGCTTGTTTATTGGTCAAGCCGGCCTAATTCCGTGTAACATTGGAAGCGCGTTCGTGTTATACATTATAAATAAATTAAAATGTCTCACTCTGCTCGTGATTGTTTGTGTTGTGTCTCGGTCGTCTGGAAGTGAGACCGTTCGCACTTTAGTGGTGTGCAGCGGAGACGTCATCGCGTACATTTCTTAAAACGTGCGTAGCGTAACGCGAGTTAGTCGTTAGTTTATAACGAATGAAATCGAAATTGATTTTTGAAATAATTAGTTTGTTTCTGTTAGATTGTTAAAAATCGGATTATCTTATTTAGACACTCCGGTAGGATTTGTTATTACTTATATTGAAATGATCAAACAGATCTTTCGTTTAAAGAGTTTAACTCAAATTTTATTTGTCACCAATTTATTACCTTGGGTTTACGCCAGATCAATTCGCTCTATGTGAGACGTCACCGCAGCACGCTTTAGAGGTTTTGGAAGTGGTAAATGCGAACAAGAAGAGACACTTATTTCAGTATTAAACCTTTTACTTTAGTACATCATGTAAATGTTGCATGGCCATGTTAGGAGCTCCGCGGAACGTCAGGTAAACAGGATCGTACGTGTTTCGGTTCAAAACGTACAGCATGCGTATTTTTCCGCGTAACTCACCGTGTAAAAAGGAAAAATTAATAAGAAATAATAGGTATATAGTGCTAAGGAATGAGATTCAATTTTAAGGTAAAATAAACATGTAATTAAGTTGGTTATAGCAGATCGTTATGGCTATAGGTTCTGCTGGAGAAATCTTCACTGAATGATATGAATCGGCAGGTGTTATTCCAGGGTATTTGTAGTGAGGAATTGCAAAGGACAGGAGATGGATAGCTTGAAATATATAGAGTAAGCGGAAGAGTTTTATTGTGTGCAGTGTGTGGCGGCGACACCACACATGGTTAGCATCTTTTTTACAGGATATATATACTGAAAGGAAAGAGATTGATCAAGTTACATTTCAACTTGCTTACTGAAGGAAGGCGTTGCATAAAGGGAGACCGCAGGGGTTGTGTAATATATATATTTCATGGTAGAATTTCGCAGCAACTGTGTGTGGCGTGGAGTGAGGCTGCGAAATAGGAACAGAATTTCTTATGAGTAAGAAACTAGTCAGTTTAAAGTAGTTCTAAAATTGAGTAGTAGTACCGTAGGCTGCATTTTAAAGATTATTTTTCTGTCCCTTGGGCTCGTTGAGCAGGGTTTCTAGTACTGTTTTTTAAATAAAAGGGGTTAGACGGGGTGTGTTAAAAAAAAGGGGTATCAGTCCAGTTAGATAAATTTAATTTTATTTTAATATTTTCTATTCTTCGTGTAGGAAAGGTTAGGCGATTGGGACAGGTCATGTACAGAAACGGTCTAGCAAGTTGGACGCAATCGAGTGACTCGGTGATCTGAGGAAGAATGGTAGACAATAAATGTCATA
This sequence comes from Eudemis profundana, assembly GCA_947034925.1. Lineage (NCBI taxonomy): Eukaryota > Metazoa > Arthropoda > Insecta > Lepidoptera > Tortricidae > Eudemis > Eudemis profundana. The sequence goes on from OX344819.1 coordinate 3,121,862, forward strand.
GAGTTGAAAGGAGGTTGAAAGAGTGCCTAAGAGACTAAAGTTTGAGACCATGGCCATGGCTTTGATTGTGATTTTGAGTGGAGTGTGAAGTGTGTGGGATATAAAGAGCAACAACAAGGATTGCAACGACTGAGCTGGGCTGAGTACATGACAAACAGTTTCCTGGGGGCTTGCTTCAGTCTTTATACAAAAGAGTGTTATCTATGGCTATAGATGCTAGGTTTTAGAGATTGCCGTTGTCAGGCCTAGTCAAAGGTAACATTAATACCGTCAAGAAGCTGACAACCGAACTATTTACACACCCCTGCTTCCGAATACCAGTTCACTGAAACGCTTGGTTACTGGAGACCAAAACTGCATTTTCGCAGTTCGAATAGATTATGTTGAGTGTGAAGGTCACGGAGCAGTAAGTCCGGCGAAGTACTGTAGAGCTGATTTAGGAAGAATACAGGATACATGCACCAAGAAAAGTGAAGCTAGGGCCGCGATTTTGGCAGGCGGGCATACCGGTCTGGGTGAATGAAAAGAGAAGGGTCGGAGCGCCATCAGGAAGGGCTGTAATCATGATTTCCGGTTTATTGGGAAGATGCTGTTGGATACCAAAGGTAAATAAAGGCCTAGAGTACGTAAGTCAGACGAAAGAGCTGCAACATTCGGGGTATCTCGCGGATCGGAGTCGCAGGACTCTGGATTCTCACAAAATCCATCCTGGCTTAAATTGGAAATCTGAGGTGAATGACAATTCCTTATCATTTCGAAAGATCTGGGCGCCTTGCCGGAGAGTGGAGCTGGTTTCATTGAGTACCTGGGTAAAAATTCACCACATACACTACTGGGGTAAGGCTTCGGGAAACTGTGTTTTATTTAAGGGGGTTGCTAATGCTACGCGAATCTATAGATTACTCTGCGCATTGAGCAAGGGACAGGAAGAACTCTGTAACGAACCGAAGCCATGAGCTTTCTTGTTGGAATCAAAACGCACATAGAGACTTGCTTTATAGAACCATAACTACTGAGAAGGGTGGGGGCAATTGCTAGTTCTCTTTGATTGGGGTAAAAGGATACCTTTTATTACACTTCTCAGCCCATACTAGGTATGGTTGGATGATAAAACGAGAGTAAGAATAAAATGCTTACTTGAGCTTAGCGGGGAACAAAATCCTTTATTCGTAAGACTTGTCAAGGCCAGCTGGTCAAAATTGGCTTCTAGGTCCATTACTGCTTTTATATTAATACTGTGTGTTAGTTATTTTTCAGGGCTTGCAGAAAGGAACTTGTTCAAACAAAAGTACTGATTTCATCGATGGTCGGCTGAGACATCTGTTGAAAATAAGAGATAAAAGAAATGGTTACAGGGGTTAAAATTGGGTCTAAAGTTTAGGTTTCATTCAGGAGGAAAGGCGGGGCTGTGAATTTCAATAATAATTCATGTGGAAATAGTAGTATTTAGTGTAACTATTTTTGTTAGAGGTTAAAATTTTATTTCAAAAGAAAAGGTATTTCAAAGGCAAATCTTGAGACTATTCATCCGAGGATATGTAAAACATAATTATTTGGACCCATTTAATGCTATCTCAGCATTGGAATTCATGTCAATAGAAAGAATTGACTACTTAATTTTCCATAATTTGAAGTGCTCCTTTGGTCCAATGGAAACTATGTTTCAGTGGTGGATTTCCATTATTTTGTTAACCCTGAGTTCTGAAGACATGGATAAATCAAAAACAAAGAAAGAATCTAAGATATTTGAGAAGAACTAGGCTTTTGCATTTTGAAATTTTACTACCGTAAAAGTTGTCTTGAAAAATCAATGACGGGTGGATTTCTAGGGATAATTCTTGTTAAAGTAACGTTAATACGGTCTAGCGAAGTAAGAAAATCAAAAACAATGTAAAGATATGAGGTATTTTAGGAATTATAAGCATTCAAAGTTTTGCGATTTACCGTAAAAAAACATGGGTCTCATAACAGCTGGGAAACGCGTGTCTAGGTGAGATTTTCTCATGAAATCATTCCTTAGGGTCCCAGGATTCAGGAAACTCAAAAACAAGGTGAAAAACTCTAGTATTTGAGAAGTTATTAACATATTTTTATTTACATGAAGAAATCGGAAAAAATGTCAGAATGTTGCTACTTAAATGTGACAGCCTTCAAATTTGGGATAATTTTAGAGGGGCTTTGGTCCAAACTGAGGTAATTCGTTCATCTGGCAGGAAAGTCAGGCTTCCGTTGACTTTGTGGAATTTTTATCAGCAGAGTGATTATTGTAAATGGACTTGGAAGCAGTTAGTTTCATAAATAGCAGGAAATCGGGTATTGTGTATTCTATACAGATTTCGCGAGTTAAAAGTGGGTCACATTTTTCTTTGGCTGAAACAAAAGAATTTATTGATCGTCATTTGTTCCTCAAGGGGAAGGTATATAAAGCCGACTCGCGGCAAGGTAGGGGACTTGATCTCGAATCGCCGACGAGACAACATCTCTATAAAACAGTATACGGGGTAACGCTGGGCAAATTGTTAGAAGAATTAATTTCTAGTCCTCGTGGGCGTAATATTTAGTCAGTGGTACGACGTGACGCTGTTCAATCGTTCGGGGACTTAAACTCTGACCGACGGGGCGCAACATTCCGAAGACTCAGGCTACGGAACAGAAAGGCCGCGGGCCTTCAGAGGAGGCCTAAACTAGCAACAGAGTTGGCGTCCGGGCAGTCACACAGTGCGAAGATACGAGCGACGGGCTTCAATCAGCGTACACCACGAAGTTACGAACGACGGACTACAATCAGCGTGCATCAAGAAGTTACAAGCAACGGGCTTCAATCAGCGTACGCGCTACGGATCTCAGTCAGCGTGCTTCGCGGGCTGCGAGCTACGGCTGCGGTTGGCGAGCTCCACAAGGCTGCGATCTCCGAGCCTCAGTTGCGGATACCAAACCGGATCCAGAACAAAACAGTAAAGTATCAAAGGATACTAGCTGGTAAGTTACTTGACTTTATCTAGGGGGATTCGTCAGGAAGCCACGTCCAATGCGGCTTATCCAGAGGAAGCAGAGGGACTTGGATCGCCTGGTCCAACGACTAGGCATAACTCGCGTGATAATCATTTTTCTTCCTGTAAGAAATAATCGGTGGATTAAGGTATGTGCTGTGATTTTAAGGAATTTCTTGCTTTTGTATGGGCTGGGAGGGTTTTGATGCCTGAGCATCTAGTACATACAAAACTGGTTAATCGAATTAGCTTAGTTTAGCGAAACAGGTTACTAGGGCAGGTGAACGTCGCACACGGTGACGGGCGATTGAGAGGTTGGATTCTAAACTACAGGTGAAACTTGGATTTAGTTATTATCAGTAGTTACTAGTTTGTCATTAAGAGTAGATTAATAATAATCTGGTGTCTACCCTCTTAGCATATTTGAGAACAAGATCTGGCAACACTGTCAGTGTCTCATAGTACTCGGAACCGTAAGTGCTAGGTTATTTGACGTTTCATTGAATTCTAATGTAACTATCAGAGACTGACGTATTAAATATTTAGATTGATTTTGGAATCAAACAAAATCAAGGTAATTGTACCTATTGTTAGGATCATCACCGAATTGTAATAGAATTTAGGGAATTCTCTTTTGTACCACACGGACATCAGAGAGTGTTGACCATTTCGGTACTTACAGAGTAACAAAAATTGAAGCTCTGATTTTGGAGAGAAGGATTGTTGGTAGTCTGACTTTGTGTACTCGCAAAATAAGTCGAGGCAGGGAATCCGGTAACAATAACGGCCGGCCCCTCTTGACACGTCAGAGCAAATCCAGGGATCTTTCACACTGAGCAACGAGCTGAACTCAAGAGGTTCACAGGCCATCTAATTATTAACACGTCTGAAGCAGAGGAGAGCCCCTCCTTTGTGTTGGTCAAGAACCTTTTTTGCAGAAAGTTATGGTTGCCGAAATGAGCAATAATCTCGGGTGCCTAGGTGCGGGGAGGATAAAAGTCTCTCTATTTTCTTAGTTCTTGGATAGGGTAGACACTGTAACAGTAGCTCATCCAATCTCATCTAACACTTTGTAAAAGCCAAGGAATTGTGTATTCGCTGTGGAAATACGTGAGGCTATTTAGTTTAGTGTTGTTAAAGCCAAGCTAGTTATTTGGCCTTTTGTCGATGAATATTTGGCGATTCAGACATAATTATTTCTCGGATAAAAGAGACCATGGTAGGTCCATCATAGCTCGAATTACTTGGCTTATGTTTCATTAAAAGGCTATTCCCCATCCAAATAAATACGGGCTAGATATTGCAAAAGTTAGATATTCAGGGTCTTAGGTACGGGAATCGGCTGAATAAATGCCCCCTTGATTGTAGAAAAACAGAAGCAAACGTCTAGTCATAAAATAAGCACTAACCGGCCCGTATTGTACCCAGCAAACGGTCGGGGACGTTCTACTTTAAAACAATTTGTGTTTTAAAGTTAGAACAATTTTTCATCTAGTTTTTGTAGCTCGCCGTAGAATTAACTATAGTTTCGGCTAAATTGTAGTATAGACTTAATTAGACCACAGGGTTTTCCAAGGCTCTTCAAACCACACTAGACCGAAAAGACTATGGGTTACTGACTCATCACTGCGTAGTAGTTCTACCTAGACGATCACATTTTGGCCAAAACTAAAGCAAATTACAATCTGTTAGCGTAGAGACCTTTAGTAGCTTTGTAGTGTAGGTTTTGTTCTTTTAAAAACGGGGGGGATGTTTCAACAGGCCTTGAGTATTGCGGACAGAGACACTATACAGGCGGTGAAGGAGCGCTTCTTCTGTCGCTTGACAAAAGTACTTAACAGTCTTTTGTCTGGCGGCAACAAGGTGCGGGCCTTCAACGCTTGGGTGATGCCCCTGCTCACTTACTCCTTTGGCATACTAAGGTGGACTCAGACTGAGCTGGACGCCCTGGATAGGCGGGTCCGTGTGCTGCTCACTACACACCGCATGCTACACCCACGCTCGTCAGTTATGAGACTGTACATCCCGCGTAAGTGTGGCGGCCGTGGCTTTTTAAACGCCAAGGACCTCCATAACCGCGAGGTGTGCAGCCTCAGGGAGTACTTCCTAAACAACGAATGTGGGATACATCGCGATGTAGTAGCAGTAGACAGAAGCCTTACTCCTCTTTCCTTGGCAAACGAGAACTGGCGTAGACCTAAGGTGCTTAGCACCGACGACCGCAAGGACATATGGAAGAGTAAGGAGCTACACGGGCGGTTCTACAAGGCCCTCACGGGGCCCGATGTAGACCTGCTCGCGTCGGTGAACTGGCTACGCTTCGGTGATCTCTTCGGGGAAACTGAAGGTTTTGTCTGTGCAATTGCGGACGAAGTTATGATGACGAACAACTACCGGAGATATATCCTGAAGGACGGTACGGTCGACATCTGTCGGGCATGCCGCCGCCCCGGAGAGTCTATCAGGCATATTATCTCCGGTTGTTCCCATCTAGCTAACGGCGAGTACTTGCACAGACATAATCAAGTAGCCAGGATCATTCACCAGCAACTTGCTGTTCGATATGGTCTTGTGGGGTCTGAGGTGCCGTACTATAAGTACGCACCAACGCCGGTTCTCGAAAATGGTCGCGCCACGCTCTATTGGGATCGATCTATCATCACGGACAGGACTATTGTAGCCAATAAGCCTGATATCGTGCTGATAGATCGATCCAAGCGCCGTGCAGTGCTCGTCGACATCACCATCCCCCATGACGAGAACCTCGTGAAGGCCGAGAAGGACAAGCTCAGCAAGTACCTTGACTTGGCTCACGAGATTACCGCCATGTGGGATGTTGATTCGACGATCATTGTTCCGATAGTCGTTTCGGCGAACGGACTTATAGCGAAGAGTCTCGATCACCATCTCAAGAGACTCTCGCTAGATGGCTGGATCAAGGGTCAGATACAGAAAGCGGTTCTTCTGGACACGGCGCGCATCGTCAGGAGGTTCCTCTCTCTGCGGCCCTAACCACCGGTAGCCTGGGCCCCGCCCCGCTGCCGGCGGCACCCTAGGTTAGGTTTTTTATAATGTGTTTGTATTTTGTAATTTCAGTTTGTATTTTACTTTATATACAGTGCGTTACCAGCAAGCAGGCTTTTTTTAAAGTAGGGTAAAGTAACGTTGTTTCTTAACCTAACCATGACCTTCATTTAATTCATCGACTAAAATTCCGATTTCATAAATTTTCTAACAAAATTTTAATTGCAAGCAATGTACAGCAAAGTACTAAATTGACAATTAGATTTAAATGCCAGCCCTTCATTCTATGTTTATAACGAAGACATCAAGATAAATGCCTGCATCTACCTATTTCAACAATTAGAGATACCAGGATTGCTACACTTAAGAAAACTACGGAAAAACAACACTAATAAAATAAAACTTAAAAAGCAATACGAGTACTAGACATTTAGACCTGTTTGAAGTGATCGAGAATCCTTTCTTCAAGTTGTACGTGCACAATTCCGTTTATAGGCCTTTCAGACTAACCAGATAGGACCATGCATTCTCTGGACCTCGCTGGACAGCCATTGTTACCAAACGAAGATTATGTGGATGCCGCTGATTTCGAAACCACTCTCGATAAAGTCTCAAGGCTTGAGGAACATTTCCACGTGTCGCACAAATCATGTCAGATAATTCACACGTGTCTTTAGCCATTTTAACGCAAAAAAATATCAGTTTTGCAAATAAATGTTTGTTTTGTAATTTGACAAGCCAATGTCAATACTTTTGTAATTGTCATGTCAAATTTTAGAAAAAACTCTTTAAGCTGTGTAAAAAACTCCATACATAAACGTAATGATAAGGACGGCATTAATTGTGGGATTGTTTTTCTCAACTTTTCACCTCCGTACCACGACATGCCTTGTACAAAGTGCATCAGCGATATGAATAACGATAATTACGTAGTACACCTACTACATTTAAAGTGCGGATTTAGGAAATTGAATTGTGCAGTTAATTCGCATAATTAGGATTTGCTAATACTTGCAAACGATTGCTAATGAAGCATATTATTATCAGTTTTAATAAAAGCCCGCATACCGGTAACACACTGTATATATATTGTAAAAAGCCTAATCTAAGAAAATAAAGATATACCTGAATTATACTAATATGGAATTTTCACCAATTTTAATTTAACAGGTACCTGTATTTGCTTTTTGTCTTTTGTTCTGAAATGGTAATAACTGTATGACGTCCATGGGCCACCTGTGTATGCCAAATGGACAGTATATAAGGCCCGGCGTATGCGCAGAAACCATTCCGATCAACCAACAAAATGGCGATCAAGACCGTTTGCTTCCTCGCTCTGGTAAGATTTCATTATAAGTTGTATATTTCTTTTTTTGGGGGGATTTCTCTTTGTGGTATTTCTGTTATGAATGATCCAAAAATATGTTTTTTTCATTTTGCTTTCTCCACAAGGCTCCTTTTATTCGATTCGACTATAAACATTTAAAAAAAAAACAGAAACCATTCCGATCAACAGACAAAATGGCCATCAAGACCATTTGCTTCCTCGCTCTGGTAAGATTTCATTATAAGTTGTATATTTCTTTTTTTAGGGGGGGTTTCTCTTTGTGATATTTCTGTTTTGTATGGTAGGATGGTCCATTTTTTTTTGCTTTCTCCACAAGACTCCTTTTATTCGATTCGACTTTAAACGTCCCTTTGCTAAATTGAACAATATTTAGTACTCAATTTCGCAAGACATTTTGTCATTATTATTCGCCTAGGTGTCGCTGGGAACATATTTTTTACCCGACTGTGGCGAAGCCCAAAAGGAGGGTTATGTGTTTTTAGTAAAATAATTTTCTTCCTGTGGACATCACAAAATTAGGGGATTTAAAAGCCTAATTTTCTAGCTGGACCCAGATAGGCAAATAACCCTACTCTTCTTCGGGTCGCTAACTATCATTGTTTTGTTCACAGGAAAGACGTTTTTTTGAAATCTGTGTGACTCATTTATTTTTAAGTTTTCAGTTCCCATTTTTTTACGTTTGTTTAATGGAATTTTTAATTTAATTAATTTTATTGTATTTTCCAGCTGGCGTTGGCCGCAGCTAAACCTACCGTAAGTACCTTTAAGTATTACTTATTTATAAAATTCTCATTATCTGCAAAATTTTTAACCGATTTTGCAGAAAGGAGGAGGTTCTCCAATGGATTTTTTTAAATGCTTGTTACCTCAGACGTCCGTCCTTTATGAAACATTTTTTTACCCGACTGCGGCGAAGCCCAAAGGAGGGTTATGTGTTTAAACTGTATGTATGTATGTACGTATGTCCGTTCCTATGTCCGCTCGTAACTACTCAACGGCACAACCGATTTTGATAAATGATACATCATTAGATTCGTCTTGATGGCACAAGTGTCACTGGGTTTGAAGTTCGTTAAAATAAACAAAATGGCGGATTTTATGCACTTTTAAACTGCACCGCAGTCGGGTTTTTTTTAGAACTATGAAATTTGGCAAGTAATACCGGTTTATGCTACAAGTACAAAAATTTGAAAACTCCCTATTATTATACCCTATTTACTATTGTTTCGAAGGACATTGGCGGTCAGCTTGAAGGGCAAGGGCAGGCTGGTATCAATGCGGGAGTCGGGCTCGGAGCCAGCCTCGGTGGTGCTGCTGGAGCAGCCGGCGACGCTGCCGGCCGCGCTGGTGGTGCGGCCGGCGCAGGGCTGAATGCCGGAGCGGGCTTAGCAGCAGGCGCCAAAGGTAAGCTAATAAGCTTAAGAGATAGCATAGAGTAACTTACAAGGAAAAGTATACTCAATTTCAAATACCATGGCCCGATGCACTTGAAGCTTAACAATTGGGCTCATAATGTTTGCCTTTTGTTATCTAATTAGGAGCACTTCAAAATGGCACGCGTCGGTCCAACCTGCATGCAACTAAAGCGTGACTAAAACATTTTGGTACTTGAAAATAAAAATACGAAATATAAGTTGTTTACGGTATTGTTTAATTATAATGGTATGGCATCTTTATAATAATTGAATAATAATAGCTTTATTTAATACTTAATAACAACATTTGTTAAAATAAATAAAAAAGGTTCAGGTAACTCGAGTTAAGACTAACTTAATTTAATTACCTACGTAAAAGATAAAATTGTGGCCATAAAACATCTATTTATATCTACTCATACTCATACTCATTTATTGATAATATTATAAAATATTACATGTTAAGGTTTTGTGGTTATAATTATGTAAATTACAATTATTATTTTATGGAGTAACAAATTAGATTACTTATCTTAATATATGTAGATATTTAGGGTTAGATTATTTAATAATATTATTAGTCACATCAGCAGTTAGAATTAAAGAATTCATCTATGTCGTAAAAGGCTTGACTACTAAGCCATTTCTTTAATTGATTATAGAATGAGTTTGTGCATTCCAGAAGTTTAATGTCAGGTGGTAATGCGTTATAAATGTTGGGACCCACGACATTCATTGTCTTGGAGGACTTGGTCAGCCGGTGACTCGCGGGCAAAAGGCGTTCCTTACTATATACATATTATTAATATTAACAAAGTTTTATAAACACTTATCACCACATCTTAGGCGTCCTTGCTTAAAAATCTTCTCTTACGTTGCTGCAAACTAACGTCACCACTGGACGGGTTACTTGTGGGTGTTTCCCAAGGTCGAAACATAATTATTTGCTGCAGGTATACGTGTAATCACAAATGTGGTCAGATGACAACTAACATGAAATATTGTTTATGTTGATTACTAGGTTAAACGATCAAGATCATTAGGTCGCATGTAAAATACCACGCCGCAAAAGGGTCTGGACAGGTATCTTTTGTTATCACTAATCCTATTGTTAACGCCTAATGACCGTCTCAAATGCATCGGGCCATGGTATTTGAAATTGAGTATACCCAACTGTCCGGCTCCGATTTGATTTATTTTGATATATATTAGAGAGTACCTAGTCTAAAATATAAAACAGACACCTTTTTTTTAGCTGCCCAATCTCAACCTATTGGGACAAACTGACCTCCAAAGTACTGAAAAGTGACTAAACCCTCCAACTTCTACAGAAAAAAAAATTCAAGCAAGTTGCTAGTTAATTACTGGTTTGATATTATGTTTGAGAACATGAATAAATAATAAGCACGTGTTCCGTTATATACCTAGGCTCAAAGTCATATTTTCCTAATAAAAAACACCCTGCAAAGTTTGAACCCTTTGAGGGTGTTTTTTTTTAGGTTGGGAGGATTTTTGCGGAATGAATGACTCCCGCGCGGTATTGTTTGTTATTATCGAAAATTTGATTAAGTGTAAACATTAAGACACAGTGTTTTTTAATGTAAACATTAAGATGCAACCACAGGTACGGGTTTCTTAATATAGGCCATTTGCTTATCATTCCTGAACATATTGTAGGGAAATTATGATATGAAAGTAGGTAAAACAACATACACTTCAGTACGCTAATGATGCTACGCTTTGTCACGCGATAAATAAATGATAAAGCATCCGTCACCTTCTGACAATATGTGTTTTAGTGTGGCGGATGCTTTATCATTTATTTATCACGCGACAAAGCATAGCATCATAAGCCTACAGGTATCGAACTGAAAACTTGAACATGTTTCCTTATTTTGCTTCTTTTAAACAAGATCTTGCATAATATTAACAAATTTCGTGTAAAGTAAAATAGCCTCTTAAGGATTCGTGTGATCGAGGTATCGAGATTCTTTATTAGGCTAGACGACTAAAAAAAACTGTTTAGTCAGTTAGTTTTAAAAAATATATTGTACACGTATTTTTTCTTTTGTTTAACAAACAAAAAATTACGAGGATAGAGTGCTTAGAAGTTTCGAGTGACGTCACTCCTTGGTACAATTTTCACCTAGGAGTGACGTCACAAGCCCCCACTCCTCTTTGTCGATTTTTAGTATTTTTATAAACCAAAAAATACGTTCTATTTTTTTATTCAGTAAACAATAAATAACAAAACAATAAATTATCCTAAACTAAAAATATAATTATACTAAACCTAAAACTAAACTACCTATTAAATTATAATATCTAAAAAGGGCCCCCGTGAAATGGTGCCAAAGATGCTGGCATTTTCTCGCTGTGTGGAAATACTAATGCGCTGAGCGAGGAAGCTGCCAGCCCTTTGATCACCGGAGGTGTCGACGAGCCGTTCTGAAATGTCACGGGCCCAGGGTCTCGACGCCGAAAGGCACGAAGTGATATTGGGAGCCGAGACCCTGGTATTTGAGTTTTTTGCGTGATTCGGCCGCCTCTGCCGCCGCCCCAACCCTGAAAGAGGTCCGTGGTAGATATGACGGCGCTAGTGTATCGGCGCATGTCGCATCCCACACCAGCACTCGACCCATCGTCCACGGAACCAGGAACATCCCTTCGGGCCTCTTGCCATCATCTAATACGTTTCCTATATTTTTCCATAATCTAACTGACGGACTAAATAGAATGATATAGTTTTAACCCAGTCGTTATCCCTATTGTAGGAGCGGCTGGTGGTGCTGCTGACGGTGCTGGTCAAGCTGGTGGCGCCGCTGGAGGCGCAGTCAACGCGGGGCTGAAGGCTGGAGCTGGTGCCCAAGGTACGTTAATATAATAGTACTTAGAAAACCATCGTGAGACTCAAACATATTGAAATAAATAAACCGGGTGGGTGCGAGTTAGACTCGCATGGACAGGGTTCCGTACGCTCAAAACAATATAAAATAATTATAATTTATTGCACAGAGGTTTTCTAGGTCTTCCTGTAATCTGTAGGCGTAGGAATATTTGCCATATTTTTTTCGAAATTCTACGTCCAATAATTTCGGAGATAGGGGGAATGGTTAATTTTTTCCTATTTTCTTAAATAACTTCAAACTATTGATACAAAAAATATATATTTGAAATTCTCACAGTGAGCCCTTTCATTTAATATATCACACAATATAGTTCGCTAACTTTTTTTAAATTTTGTGTCTGACCCCCCAAGAATGGATTCATTTGAATTCATCTATTTTCGTGACATGTCCGTGTTTGAGTCATTAACCTTAATATATGTACCAAATTTCAACTCAATCGGACCAGTACTTTCGGAGCAAATTGGCTGTGACAGACAGACAGCCACACGAGTGATTCTATAAGAGTTCCGTTTTTTCTTTTGCGGTACAGAACCCTAGTTGCGGTACCCTAAAAACGGATCACTCACGTTATGACAAAATACTAGTATGGTAGAAGTACTAGTATAGTATAGTGCGACGACGCTAAGTTTGCAGAGGTCGAAAAAAGATTTTATTAAAAAATATATATGGCAACATAGGGAAACCACAACAAGAGGACTATGTGATCTTGATACTTGGCGATAATTCTTCCGTTTATTATAATATGACAGTCAGTTTTGCACAAATCGATCAACTACCAACCAAAATAAGGGACTTGTTCCAGGATCTTGGATAATTTCTACGTATTTCAGTATTATATTTATATATGTACATGTATAAGCAATTTTTTGCTTAGTTTGGTTGGAACTAGATCGATTGTGCAAGACTGTTCTGAATATTTATTTGAGTAGATATGTAGATACTAGTATATACTTATTAAATGGAAAGATATTTGCCTTGTATCATCTTGCTTGTGATGTTGCCTCGTGTGTTTTTTCAAATAGAACCTTTTTTCGACCTCTGCAGTTTTAGCGTAGACTGACTCTAGTCGCCGGGCAGCGTTCGCGAACACTACTCATGATTTAGGTAATGCCGAATGCTCCCGAAACATGCGAGTGGATTTTTCGTCTTTCGTATAACGTGAGCCATCCGATTTTATTTCAATATGCAAGTTAATAGGCAAAAAAAAAAGTTAATAGGTTCAAAGTACATAGGCTATTTTACTACTTTTTCAGTGTTATGTTATATAAAGACCTCACAATAATAGAAATATTAGTGAATAAATTAGGTACGCCAGTAACATAGAAACTCCCCGAGATAAAACTTTTTTAAAATCACATTTTTATTTTAGACTTTCCCACAAAAAGCCTCAGAACGCTTCATACAGAAGCATAATAACGATGTGATGTCACACAGTCATACTTTCTATGGGAAGATCAAGAAATTGTCCTGCAGCTATGTTCAACTTGTGTTTATCGCAACTGTCTCATAACTAAAGCTACAACATTTCATTGGTTATTCAATGATATTACTTACCTATTAGTTTTTCATATTTTCATACTTCTAAAATGGACTTCCCCACTCAACTTTGAAGGCTCATAAAACAAGTTACACTTCAGGTAGCGAACTGAAAACTTCAACATATTTCATTATTTTGCCTATTTACCGGGATCTTGTATAATTTTGACGAATTTCGGGTACATTAAAATAGCTTGCAGTATATTAAGGTGCTTGAGTCGGTTTAGCTTTTAATTATATATTTCGATAATTGAGCGTTCTGATAATCTGAGTCATCATTCAGATCAGGGAATGCAATTACCTCTCAAATTTTCATACCGGGCAATAACCGAAGCGATACCAAAAAACCGGTTCCAAAGGCAGTACCTAACCTAGATCATTGATTGTAACCACTTACGATACAAAGGGAATTTGGCCTGCTATTAGAAATGGACAAGGGCTATGAATAGCAGTCCTCGAAAAGAAAGAAACGCCTCATAATAGGTCCTAAAATACTTCATTTCCGCTGCGATTAGACGATAGGCCTTTAATGAAATAGCCTAGGTAACATGCGGTTCTTGCATATTACTAATTACAGGTGACGTTGATGGTGCTGCTAAGGGTGCTGGTGATGCTACTGGTCAAGCTGAAGGCGCCGTTGATGGTGCTGCTGAGGGTGCTGGTGACGCAACTGGTCAAGCTAAAGGCGCCGTTGATGGTGCTGTTAAGGGTGCTGGTGACGCAACTGGTCAAGCTAAAGGCGCCGGAAAGGATGACACCAACGCAAAAGTGTCAAAAGAAGCTAATGCTGATCTAGGCTCCAATGGAAGCAGCGGTAACGGCTGCACTGATGAAACCAACGGCGGTGATGAGAGTCGCAAAATTGATAATGGTGGACTTGTACAACCTCACGGCAGCGATGACGCGGGTATCTCTAAAGAAGTTAGTGCCGGTGTTAAGAACGGAGGCGATGCAAGCGGTGCTGTCGAAGGCGGTGCTAAGGCTGGTTTGAATGCTGGAGGCGATGTAGCTGGTAAAGCAAATGGTGCAGTGAAAGGAGCCAGTGATGCCGCAGGCAAGGCTACAGGCGGCGCTAAGGCCGGAGTAGGCGCCGGTCTTAATGCCGGAGCTGATTTAGGCGCCAAAGCAGGAGCTGGCCTTGGAGGAGCCACTGATGCCGCAGGCAAGGCTACAGGCGGCGCTAAGGCCGGAGTAGGCGCCGGTCTTAATGCCGGAGCTGATTTAGGCGCCAAAGCAGGAGCTGGCCTAGGAGGAGCCACTGACGCCGCAGGCAAGGCTACAGGCGGCGCTAAGGCCGGAGTAGGCGCCGGTCTTAATGCCGGAGCTGATTTAGGCGCCAAAGCAGGAGCTGGCCTTGGAGGAGCCACTGATGCCGCAGGCAAGGCTACAGGCGGCGCTAAGGCCGGAGTAGGCGCCGGTCTTAATGCCGGAGCTGATTTAGGCGCCAAAGCAGGAGCTGGCCTAGGAGGAGCCACTGATGCCGCAGGCAAGGCTACAGGCGGCGCTAAGGCCGGAGTAGGCGCCGGTCTTAATGCCGGAGCTGATTTAGGCGCCAAAGCAGGAGCTGGCCTTGGAGGAGCCACTGATGCCGCAGGCAAGGCTACAGGCGGCGCTAAGGCCGGAGTAGGCGCCGGTCTTAATGCCGGAGCTGATTTAGGCGCCAAAGTAGGAGGTGGAGCAAAAGGAGCCGCTGATGCTGCAGGTGGAGCTGGAGCAGGCTTAGGCGGTGGCATCAACGCTGGCCTACGCCTTGGCGCTGGTCTAGGTCATTAAACAAAAACACCGCAGTCTAATATTGTTCAAGCAATTAAAAGGAATCTATTATTTACTGATTTTTTATTCAAAATGCCGCTAGGGCACGCCACTGGAGTTAAGTAAGTTATCATTATTATCAGTCAACATACGACCCACTGAACATAGGCTTTATTCGTAATGAATGAGTGTGCTGTAGTCCCCATACTCGCCCAGTGCGGGGACTTCACATTTTCCTTTGAATCTATTCGTGAATATATGCAGGATTCCTTGACTACAAAAGTATAATATCAAATCATACTTCGTACGTAAGTTCCTCCAACTTCTACAGAAAAAAAAATTCAAGCAAGTTGCTAGTTAATTACTGGTTTGATATTATGTTTGAGAACATGAATAAATAATAAGCACGTGTTCCGTTATATACCTAGGCTCAAAGTCATATTTTCCTAATAAAAAACACCCTGCAAAGTTTGAACCCTTTGAGGGTGTTTTTTTTTAGGTTGGGAGGATTTTTGCGGAATGAATGACTCCCGCGCGGTATTGTTTGTTATTATCGAAAATTTGATTAAGTGTAAACATTAAGACACAGTGTTTTTTAATGTAAACATTAAGATGCAACCACAGGTACGGGTTTCTTAATATAGGCCATTTGCTTATCATCCCTGAACATATTGTAGGCAAATTATGATATGAAAGTAGGTAAAACAACATACACTTCAGTACGCTAATGATGCTACGCTTTGTCACGCGATAAATAAATGATAAAGCATCCGTCACCTTCTGACAATATGTGTCTTAGTGTGACGGATGCTTTATCATTTATTTATCACGCGACAAAGCATAGCATCATAAGCCTACAGGTATCGAACTGAAAACTTGAACATGTTTCCTTATTTTGTTTCTTTTAAACAAGATCTTGCATAATTTTAACAAATTTCGTGTAAAGTAAAATAGCCTCTTAATCGAGATTCTGTGTTAGGCTAGACGACTAAAAAAAACTGTTTAGTCCGTCAGTTAGTTTTAATAAATATATTGTACACGTATTTTTTCTTTTGTTTGACAAACAAAACATTACGAGGATAGAGTGCTTAGAAGTTTCGAGTGACGTCACTCCTTGGTACAATTTTCACCTAGGAGTGACGTCACAAGCCCCCACTCCTCTTTGTCGATTTTTAGTATTTTGATAAACCAAAAAATAGGTTCTATTTTTTTATTCAGTAAACAATAAATAACAAAACAATAAATTATCCTAAACTAAAAATATAATTATACTAAACCTAAAACTAAACTACCTATTAAATTATAATATCTAAATAAAAAGGGCCCCCGTGAAATGGTGCCAAAGATGCTGGCATTTTCTCGCTGTGTGGCAATACTAATGCGCTGAGCGAGGAAGCTGCCAGCCCTTTGATCACCGGAGGTGTCGACGAGCCGTTCTGAAATGTCCTTAAATAGGAGCTTAGCGCAAAGACCCCACGGGCCCAGGGTCTCGACGCCGAAAGGCACGAAGTGGTATTGGGAGCCGAGACCGAGATGTATTTGAGTTTTTTGCGTGATTCGGCCGCCTCTGCCGCCGCCCCAACCCTGAAAGAGGTCCGTGGTAGATATGACGGCGCTAGTGTATCGGCGCATGTCGCATCCCACACCAGCACTCGACCCGTCGTCCACGGAACCAGGAACATCCCTTCGGGCCTCTTGCCATCATCTAATACGTTTCCCATATTTTTCCATAATCTAACTGACGGACTAATAAATAGAATGATATAGTTTTAACCCAGTCGTCATCCCTATCATAGGAGCGGCTGGTGGTGCTGCTGACGGTGCTGGTCAAGCTGGTGGCGCCGCTGGTGGCGCAGTCAACGCGGGGCTGAAGGCTGGAGCTGGTGCCCAAGGTACGTTAATATAATAGTACTTAGAAAACCACCGTGAGACTCAAACATATTGAAATAAATAAACCGGGTGGGTGCGAGTTAGACTCGCATGGACAGGGTTCCGTACGCTCAAAACAATATAAAATAATTATAATTTATTGTACAGAGGTTTTCTAGGTCTTCCTGTAATCTGTAGGCGTAGGAATATTTGCCATATTTTTTTCGAAATTCTACGTCCAATAATTTCGGAGATAGGGGGAATGGTTAATTTTTTCCTATTTTCTTAAATAACTTCAAACTATTGATACAAAAAATATACATTTGAAATTCTCACAGTGAGCCCTTTCATTTAATATGTCACACAATATAGTTCGCTAACTTTTTTTAAATTTTGTGTCTGACCCCCCAAGAATGGATTCATTTGAATTCATCTATTTTCGTGACATGTCCGTGTTTGAGTCATTAACCTTAATATATGTACCAAATTTCAACTCAATCGGACCAGTACTTTCGGAGCAAATTGGCTGTGACAGACAGACAGCCACACGAGTGATTCTATAAGGGTTCCGTTTTTTCTTTTGCGGTACAGAACCCTAGTTGCGGTACCCTAAAAACGGATCACTCACGTTATGACAAAATACTAGTATGGTAGAAGTACTAGTATAGTATAGTGCGACGACGCTAAGTTTGCAGAGGTCGAAAAAAGATTTTATTAAAAAATATATATGGCAACATAGGGAAACCACAACAAGAGGACTATGTGATCTTGATACTTGGCGATAATTCTTCCGTTTATTATAATATGACAGTCAGTTTTGCACAAATCGATCAACTACCAACCAAAATAAGGGACTTGTTCCAGGATCTTGGATAATTTCTACGTATTTCAGTATTATATTTATATATGTACATGTATACAAGAATTGCTTAGTTTGGTTGGAACTAGATCGATTGTGCAAGACTGTTCTGAATATTTATTTGAGTAGATAGATATGTAGTTACTAGTATATACTTATTAAATGGAAAGATATTTGCCTTGTATCATCTTGCTTGTGATGTTGCCTCGTGTGTTTTTTCAAATAGAACCTTTTTTCGACCTCTGGAGTCTTAGCGTAGACTGACTCTAGTCGCCGGGCAGCGTTCGCGAACACTACTCATGATTAAGGTAATGCCGAATGCTCCCGAAACATGCGAGTGGATTTTTCGTCTTTCGTATAACGTGAGCCATCCGATTTTATTTCAATATGCAAGTTAATAGGCAAAAAAAAAGTTAATAGGTTCAAAGTACATAGGCTATTTTACTACTTTTTCAGTGTTATGTTATATAAAGACCTCACAATAATAGAAATATTAACAGCCAGTAACATAGAAACTCCCCGAGATAAAACTTTTTTAAAATCACATTTTTATTTTAGACTTTCCCACAAAAAGCCTCAGAATGCTTCATACAGAAGCATAGTAACGATGTGATGTCACACAGTCATACTTTCTATGGGAAGATCAAGAAATTGTCCTGCAGCTATGTTCAACTTGTGTTTATCGCAACTGTCTCATAACTAAAGCTACAACATTTCATTGGCTATTCAATGATATTACTTACCTATTAGTTTTTCATATTTTCATACTTCTAAAATGGACTTCCCCACTCAACTTTGAAGGCTCATAAAACAAGTTACACTTCAGGTAGCGAACTGAAAACTTCAACATATTTCATTATTTTGCCTATTTTAGCGGGATCATTTATACATTAAAATAGCTTGCAGTATATTAAGGTGCTTGAGTCGGTTTATCTTTTAATTATATATTTCGATAATTGAGCGTTCGGATAATCTGAGTCATCATTCAGATCAGGGAATCCAATTACCTCTCAAATTTTCAAACCGGGCAATAACCGAAGCGATACCAAAAAACCGGTTCCAAAGGCAGTACCTAACCTAGATCATTAATTGTAACCACTTACGATACAAAGGGAATTTGGCCTGCTATTAGAAATGGACAAGGGCTATGAATAGCAGTCCTCGAAAAGAAAGAAACGCCTCATAATAGGTCCTAAAATACCTCATTTCCGCTGCGATTAGACGATAGGCCTTTAATGAAATAGCCTAGGTAACATGCGGTTCTTGCATATTACTAATTACAGGTGACGTTGATGGTGCTGCTAAGGGTGCTGGTGATGCTACTGGTCAAGCTGAAGGCGCCGTTGATGGTGCTGCTAAGGGTGCTGGTGACGCAACTGGTCAAGCTAAAGGCGCCGTTGATGGTGCTGTTAAGGGTGCTGGTGACGCAACTGGTCAAGCTAAAGGCGCCGGAAAGGATGACACCAACGCAAAAGTGTCAAAAGAAGCTAATGATGATCTAGGCTCCAATGGAAGCAGCGGTAACGGCTGCACTGATGAAACCAACGGCGGTGATGAGAGTCGCAGAATTGATAATGGTGGACTTGTACAACCTCACGGCAGCGATGACGCGGGTATCTCTAAAGAAGTTAGTGCCGGTGTTAAGAACGGAGGCGATGCAAGCGGTGCTGTCGAAGGCGGTGCTAAGGCTGGTTTGAACGCTGGAGGCGATGTAGCTGGTAAAGCAAATGGTGCAGTGAAAGGAGCCAGTGATGCCGCAGGCAAGGCTACAGGCGGCGCTAAGGCCGGAGTAGGCGCCGGTCTTAATGCCGGAGCTGATTTAGGCGCCAAAGCAGGAGCTGGCCTTGGAGGTGCCACTGATGCCGCAGGCAAGGCTACAGGCGGCGCTAAGGCCGGAGTAGGCGCCGGTCTTAATGCCGGAGCTGATTTAGGCGCCAAAGCAGGAGCTGGCCTAGGAGGAGCCACTGACGCCGCAGGCAAGGCTACAGGCGGCGCTAAGGCCGGAGTAGGCGCCGGTCTTAATGCCGGAGCTGATTTAGGCGCCAAAGCAGGAGCTGGCCTTGGAGGAGCCACTGATGCCGCAGGCAAGGCTACAGGCGGCGCTAAGGCCGGAGTAGGCGCCGGTCTTAATGCCGGAGCTGATTTAGGCGCCAAAGCAGGAGCTGGCCTTGGAGGAGCCACTGATGCCGCAGGCAAGGCTACAGGCGGCGCTAAGGCCGGAGTAGGCGCCGGTCTTAATGCCGGAGCTGATTTAGGCGCCAAAGCAGGAGCTGGCCTTGGAGGAGCCACTGATGCCGCAGGCAAGGCTACAGGCGGTGCTAAGGCCGGAGTAGGCGCCGGTCTTAATGCCGGAGCTGATTTAGGCGCCAAAGCAGGAGCTGGCCTTGGAGGAGCCACTGATGCCGCAGGCAAGGCTACAGGCGGCGCTAAGGCCGGAGTAGGCGCCGGTCTTAATGCCGGAGCTGATTTAGGCGCCAAAGTAGGAGGTGGAGCAAAAGGAGCCGCTGATGCTGCAGGTGGAGCTGGAGCAGGCTTAGGCGGTGGCATCAACGCTGGCCTACGCCTTGGCGCTGGTCTAGGTCATTAAACAAAAACACCGCAGTCTAATATTGTTCAAGCAATTAAAAGGAATCTATTATTTACTGATTTTTTATTCAAAATGCCGCTAGGGCACGCCACTGGAGTTAAGTAAGTTATCATTATTATCAGTCAACATACGTCCCACTGAACATAGGCTTTATTCGTAATGAATGAGTGTGCTGTAGTCCCCATACTCGCCCAGTGCGGGGACTTCACATTTTCCTTTGAATCTATTCGTGAATAAATGCAGGATTCCTTGACTACAAAAGTATAATATCAAATCATACTTCGTACGTAAGTTCCGTAAAACTCTACTATGAACATGATGTCATTGGCAAGTCGATAAGAGATGTATAGGTAATTTCACGAGAGTTGAGGTGAATGATTACACACACAGCTACATGATGTAAAAAAAGTGAATGAATGAAATGAATGAGTGAGTAATAAACACAAGGCTATAGTTTAAACAAACTTTTTGGTCTATCTTGCAATTCACTGTTGAACCTGCTATCGGTACGAAAAAAGAACAGTAATTTCAAAATCCCGCTGTCATTACATGACAGTGTTGTTGTGTGCGTGGCATGGGAGTTGATACCAAGTTTGTGCAGTCCGTAAACAATTAATGGTAGGGATACACTTACCCCAACGTACGCAACGTATGCAATGCATTATGAAATCTGGACCCTGAAAGTATGCTTAGAAACATACTTGTCATGCGTTGCGTTACGTAATCCAACCCAAAAGTTAAACAGATGGCACTCAAATCTCTCTGCTAATGCGTTTTGGATACCATTGGGACATTGCCTGATTCGAGTCATCAGGGAAGTTATTTTTTATAAACAGAAAAGAAAGTAGAAAACTTGAAAGTAGTCCACGCGGGCCCCCGCAGATATACCCGACCCACTGCACTATCTCGGTAGTCCCTAGACCTAGACGCTTTATCTGGGGGCACGGCAGTGCCCCCGTTAAGTCGGGCAAAACAAACGCACGGCCGTACCATCCTTTTCTCGAAGCCATTCAGGCCATTTTCAGCCTCCCATACTTCTGTGCTGGCTAAAGCTACAACCTGTTTTTTGTACCTTTCGATAAGAATGATTTAAGTTTAACTTCATATAAAAAATAAAAACATTAACAGTTCACTTGTATTATTATTTATTATCAGACCTATGAATGTAAGGGGCAAACGCCTGACAGGTATTAGAGGTAGACGAAATTTTTTATCGACATTTATGGATATTTTTGTTTTTGACTTTTCTTACCATATGAAGTTCTTGAGAAATAATACTAAAGAAGTCCTTTAAAGGTGGGTTTAGACCAAACGAACGAATGCACATTCTAAGTTAATAATTTCTATATACTTAAATAAAACACAAAGCTGGGTATGATTACTAGTTTAGGCGGAAAACATCGAAGGGAGATCGCGCATCGCGGAGAGTATCGATACGCGAACTTTCTACTTGCCTTTCCATTCTGCACCAAAAACTTAAATATGTTAATGCCAAAAATATCGATATTCATAATTTTTTTTCGATTGCCCCTTACATTCCTATGTCTGATTATTATATTGCCCAAGATAGGGTAGCCATTATTTCTGCTGGCCGAGAATAGGGATTAGTCATGCATTCTACTTGTTAACATTGCCTCCTTGATGGGTCATTCTCATTTTTGTGCACATAGTCACTGCCGTGGATGTCACTACTGTGGACGTTATTAACTTAACTAAGCGATTTGTTCCTGGCTCTTGGATAATTTCTATGGATTTAAATATTATATTGAAATGAAATGAAATAATTTATTTCTGCAAGTAGGCCTCGCAAGGGCTCTTTAACATGTCTGATTCTTTCTTTATTTAAATATTATGTACATGTATACTAACAAACATTCCTTAGTTTGATTGGAACTACATTAAGTTGTGCAAGTCCTGAATATTTATTTCAGTAGGTATGTAGACACATTATGTACTTATTAAACGGAATTATAAATGCCAAGTATCAAGACTAATTGATGCTATTTCTTGTGATGTTGCCATATGCATTTTTTTTAATATAACCCTTTTCTGTCCTCTGCAAACTTAGCGTCGTCGCCCTCTACATGTATCATATTATATTTTTGAAATAAACTTTTAAAACTCTTTAGATTGCTACATACTTCATTCGATACGACTTGATGACTTTTATTTGATGATTTTTAATCCTTTATTTACTTTTTTGAGGATCACGGTCCCTAACTTAGTTTTGTTTCCAACTGACTAGCCTATAGCTGCGTCCAATAACGATGAATCACACAGTTACAGTCAAGTTCCCAATTGACCAACATTGCCATTCTAATGAACCGGAATACAATACAGGATTCAGGAAGATTGCTCTTAGATTATGATAAAAAAATACAATTTTATATTATGAATTACAATTTTATTGGAAACAAGGAGATCCCCCGTCAATGGGCACAGCTCCGTTTTACCAGTTACCGTTATATATCGGGTGGAGAGCGCTTGGCGAGACTCGAAGTGTGTCGACGGATGGTGCGACGGCGGTTATATAGGTGCGTGTTCATTGCGCCTTTTCTCAACTTATTTCCCGTATGGCATAGGTTATCATTAAATGCTCTGGAAAATTATGACCTTCTTAACTTTAGCGCTAGATTAAATTGGAAGGCATGAGATTATAGCATGTATGTAAACACTTTTTGTACACAACCCAAATAAAATCCATGTACAAAGGCGAACTTATCCCTTTAAAGGATCTCTTTCTGTTAACCTTTGAGTAATTTAATCTAGGCCTAAGCTCAGAAGGTCATAATTTTCCAGAGCATTACGCATTTATAGATAACCTATGCCATATGGGAAATAAGTTAGCAAAAGGCGCAATGAACATGCGCGCCCATATAAGCGCCGTTGCGCCATCCGTTGACACAATCGAGTCTCCTCGAGCTCCAAGCAAGCACACTTGTTCGTGTTCGAGTCTCCTCGAGTTCTCCGTCCGATATCCAAAATGGCCGCTCTCAAGACGCTGTTGGTGCTGGCGCTGGTGATGGCGACGGCGGTGGCGACCCACGTGTCAGCTTGTGACTTCACGTGCTCGGGCTCGCCGGCCAATCAGACCACGTGCTGCCGGTGGATGGGCTTCGCTGACACCACCGGGTGCAGTGCCGGACAGATTAACTGTTTCTTTGCTCGGTAGAGTTGGAGGGCGGAACTGTTGTGGAGGGGTGTTCCTTATTAGCAACATAGTAAAACGCATAACAGTCTAGGCTGGTGAAAACGCATAACAGGGCCTTAGTGGCGGACCGCGGTCCGGATGCGGACCACCGACCTATTTTGTATGGACCTCAAGTAAACAGTAACTTGTTATTACCGAGTACTTAATTTGATAAATGCATTAATAAACTTAAGTAGAAACCAAATGATTTGGCCTACCTGAAATTTGCATGAACTAAGCGTTTTTGAAAAAATAATTTCAAGGTTATACCCGTTGTTCACAGAATTCCAGCTTTTTGGGTTTTTCTTATTACTAGCAGAACTGACTTACTCCGCGATTCCTTTTCGCGGTGATTATTATTAAATCTTGCCATTCTAGAGTAAAATAAAAACTGGTCAAGTGCGAGTCGGACTCGCGCACCGAAGGTTCTGTACAAACTTATAAGTAGATACATGAATAGTTCAAGAAAAATAAAATAAGCAAATAAGTATGTGTTACGATTTTTGCAAATTTCTCAAAAACGGTGCAAGTTAGGAAAACGGTTATATTTTTTCTGTAATATTCAGGATAACATTAATAATTGGTAATTATTACAGATTTTTCTGTTCAGTAACTTCGAAGATAATAGGGGGAAATTGTATTTTTTTAACGTTTTTTGTCATAAATCAAAAACTACTTATTTAAGAAAAAAAATATAAACGGCCTTTTAATTTGCAAATCAAGTTCTTTCATTTGATATCCCACTCGATATAATAGACCTACTTTCAATTTTCAAAGTCAAAAAAAGTAAAACAGTTACAAGATTTTTTTTACATGCGATTGGCTCGGGTTAGCTACTTTTAATACTATTCCAAATAATATTGTCTTCGGTTTCCGCGATTATCACTCATAGTAATAAAACAACTTAAACGGATTAAATCGCCTATATTACTACATTTTAAGTCCCGACGTTTGCACAACAGTAATTTTGACAGAGGAAATTTATGATTTTCTCAGTCTACCCGCGAGCACGAACGCTGAAAAGGGTTACGAAACGTCAGGACTTGAAATGTAGTAATATACGCGATTTAATCCGTTTAAGTTGTTTTATTACAATTCCAAATTTCAAATCGACAGCAGCAGTAGCTTCTCAGATATCTGGCTGTGATAGTTTGAGTTCCTTGTTTACCATTTTGATACTGAACCCTAAAAAAAGCACGCGTTATGCGACAAAGAGAGACGGTCGGATGCGGCAGTTTTGTTAGGGAGTGGCTCTTGTACGTAGTACCGGTTTTTATTGTGCTACTAGGTAGTAAAAACTGGCTAAACCAAAAACGCTAACTTTTGAAACGCTATTACGAGTACTATGCAGGTGAGCGTTTTCCAAAAAAAATACCGGGGTAGCTACTTTCTCAAAATATGGACTTTTGAGGTTTTCCTGGCTCAGAATCGTGAGTACATTCGAACCTTATACGTAAAAAAAAGTGTCCCAAAATTTGTATGGGATTTTTGTCTTTCCACTACGTCACGTTCATACAAACACTATGCAAAATGGTGGAGTAATGGAAAAAAAATTGGGACACTTTTTTTTCCGTATAAGGTTCGAAAGTACTAACGATTCTGAGCCAAAAAAACCTCACAAGTCCATATTTTGAGAAAGTAGCTACCCCGGTATTTTTTTGGAAAACGCTCAGGTACTTGACACAGTCCAGTAGGTACATAGTTAAGACTATTCAGATTAATACAACACAGGATTTACGAGGATAACTTTTCGATAAATATAAAAAAAATACAACAAAATACTATGTTTTACAACTTTATTGGAAATAAAGGTTGTGTTGTCCTCCACAGATTAACTGCTTCTTTGCTCTGTAGAGCAACTCGAACTCTACAGAGCAAAGAAGCAGTTAATCTGTCCGGCACTGCACCCGGTGGAGCCGGCGAAGCCCATCTTCTTGCAGCATGCGGTCTGGTCAGCCGGCGTGGCCGAGCAGGTGGAGTCACAAGCCTCCACGTGGGTCGCCGCCGCCGTCGCCATCACCAGCGCCAGCACCAACAGCACCAACAGCGTCTTCAGAGCGGCCATCTTGGATATCGGGTAGAGAAATCGGGGAGACTTAAGTGTGCTTGCTTGGAGCTCAGGACTCGAAGTGTGCAGATGGATGGTGCGATGGCGCTTATATAGGTGCGCGTGTTCATTGCGCCTTTTCCCGACTTATTTCCCACATAGCAAAGGTTATCTATAAATGCGTAATGCTGGAAAATTATGACTTAAACCGTTTTGATTTTAGTTGTTTCGGTATTACGAGTTTCGTAAATCTTTATCTAAGAGTGTTTTATTTAAGTACAAGGTGGCCCATTTCTGTAAAATTTTTAATTCTAATTTAAGTTTATTTTCATAGGTTTAGTTTAAATTTTTATTTTAGTTTAGTTTAGTAAGTAGTTATATTTTAATTGTAGTTTGTGATTTGCAATTTAAAATACTTAAATAGTTTTTTTACTTTGTCACGGATATTTTGACTAGGGCCTCCAGAGTAGCCTTAATTTAGACACATTGAATTTTTTTTTCTCAGGGTTCTTTTACATGTCTGATTCAGTTATTGTATTTCTGTAAATTTTAAATGTTACTTTTCATTAAGCAATTTATTTTTGCTCGCTTCTTAACTTACCTACTATATCACTTAAAGTACTTACTAAGTTCTCTCAAAAAAGTTATAAGTAAATGGGTGTATTTTCGCTGGCGTAATTTCTCTGGCCACCAATATTTAAAAGATTCCTCCTCATTAGACTGGCATTCGTTGGTTACTTGTTAGAACTTGACTGATTCTACATTGTGACCAAAAGTCCAATTCTAATAAGGCAGAATCTTCTCAATATTCGCCAATAATGTCATGACAGCGAAATTACGTTTTTGAAAATACACCCAAATATGGTTTCTTAAATTTTATTAGGTACTACTTTAATTCTTATTGAAGCAAGTAACGGCTAATATTTCATTTTACCACAAAGAATTTTTACTTTGAGTAACGTATTATGTATTACCAAAAACATAAAAGGTACAAGATAATTATATTTTGTGCCACACCTGGCCATAAAGTGGCTTTTTCCGCACGCTACGCGTACGGAAAATGCCGCTTTCTGGCCAAATGAACACATAAACACACACAACACGGGAGGAAATAAAGAAAGCCCTCGATCGCACATTTACGTCTCTCGCTTGCAGCTCGGGCCGCAAACTTGTGCCATCTCGGGCTTTCTTTGTTTTACCACCCTAGTTGTGTAATATACTATTATGCTACACTTGGCTCTAAAGTGGCTTTTACCGCACGCTACGCATACGCAGCACAAGCAATTTGCATGTTACGGGTTTTTTTAAAGTTTATCTAAACTGCTGCGATCGCGGATCTAAGCAGCTGATGTCAATACATTAGTTATAAACCATAGTAGAGATAGTAGGATGATGGAATTTCCTTCACATTATCACTAATCAAAACATTGAATTTCCGCTACATTTCCCATCCAGTGACGTGTAGTAAATTTAATGAATATATTTATTATCTATACATACATTATCTATTTACTCTATAATATATTTCATAATAAAATCGTTGAAAGATTGGGTTTGTATATTATAGTACATTACACAACTAGGGTGGTAATAGAAAGAAAGGCCGTGATTGCAGAAGTTTGCGGCCCGAGGTGCAAGCAAGGGACGTAAATATGCGATCGAGGGCTATGTTTATTACCTCCCGTGTTGTGTTCATAATTTTATGGCCAGGTGTGGCATAATAGTAGATTGTGTCACAAGGGAGCAAAATGATATATTTACGGCGAGGGCGTATATTGAGTCCTGAACGAAGCGAAGGATTTTACAATTGAATCCCGAGCGTAGCGAGGGATTCTAGAGTAGAATCTGGAGGGTAGTGAGGGATTTAAGTGTTAACGCCCGTGGTGAAAATAATTTTGCTACCTTGTGATACATACTGCTTTTCACACCGACTATGAGGAAAATTCAAATACAATCGCTACCTACCAAAATAACGAAATATATAGCTAATCAAAGAGCATCACACATTTTTAATAAAATGAAATGTTAAGTTGTTAAATTTATAGTCTCTTATTATTTTATAAAACGTTTATTATTTTTTACGGACGGGACGAATTTACCACTTCCATATTATATTTATGGCCCTCGCCTGCGGCTCGGACCGCAAACACCTGTGATTTGGGCCATTCCTTATTATGCCGCCCTCTGTGTGTAATATACTAATAAAGTTGTCTATGGTATGGCATATTGTAAGTGGGTTCAAACTAAAAATACCCTGTTGTCCTTGAACAGAAAAGTATCACTTTGATCCCTCTTATGAGGGAGCAAAATACGTTTTTCTGAATAGGAGGTTTGAAAATGTTTTCAAAAAAGCAACTTAGGATGTTAGAGTGCGACCACGATAGCTTTGCAGAACCAGCTGATGATGGCAACACCTTCGTTTAAAAGTCAAAATTCTATGAAAATGTGACTTAAACGGAGATGTTGAGACCATTTACATCTCTAAGAAAAAATGTTGTTTTTTTTTAGTTAAGATATTTAGTAAATAAGTATTCTCAATTTGTATTTTGACGTTTGGAGATCCTTTACACCTCCAAAACATAATATTTTGACAACGGAGACTCTTTACATCTCCATTAATTTTAGTATCAATTTTTTTTTATTTGTCTTGTATGGACGCATAGAGAGACCCTTTACATC
Source organism: Eudemis profundana (assembly GCA_947034925.1). Classification (NCBI taxonomy): domain Eukaryota; kingdom Metazoa; phylum Arthropoda; class Insecta; order Lepidoptera; family Tortricidae; genus Eudemis; species Eudemis profundana. Next base: position 3,150,067 of record OX344819.1, read on the forward strand.
TCTATAAATGTAGTTTTTAAGTTAATGTAATGTATTAATGAAATCTCATGTATGAAAAGAGAAACTGGTGAGTTTCTTCCGGCGCTTCTTCTCACCAGAAGGTCATTACCCGAAGCGCCAAAAGAAAAGAAAAGGAAAAAAAGAAGATAAAAGAATGTAAGAAATGGGATCCCTTTGTTTCCCATAAACTTAATGTTCCGAATTTTGAAAGTCAGAAATTGATTTCCATATAATTTATGTCCATAAATATCATTAGTCATAATTTTTTGTACGTATAATGATTAATAATCCGAACTTTAACAATCCATAATGTTATACGCCATACATTACAAAAGTAATAAAATTGATATTCATAGCCTAGAAAGGCATACCGGCAATTGTTCAGAAATAGTTTAAGGCATACATTTATTAGTAATAATTGTTGTTCGTCATATCGTTTCATTGGGATCCCCTTGTTACCCATAAAGTTATAAGTCATACCGTATTGTTAGTCATAACTATGGAAAACCGAATCAGAGCACCCCACTTCCACGTGGTCTTGTCTGCCCTACCCCTAGAGTGTTTTTGCAAACCCGGAGGCGCAGAGGGAGGGCAGCCCTCGCCCGCTGGAACGGAGCGCAGCACCCGGGCGAGCCGCAGCGGCTGAGGCTGGTCGCCGAAGGCGACCAACAAGCCGAAGCTGCGGAGGTGAGCGTGGGTGCATGCGCTTCGTTCCGCGAGGGCGGTGGGGCTGCACTGCCCGCAGCGCCGGAGCCGTTGCATTGCCAAATTACGGTTTCAAAATCAAATATTTGGCAATGATTCTTAATTTAAATCCATTCGAAATACTTTCGATATTTTAACAGCCAAAGTAATATTATTTCGATATTTCACTTGTAGATTTTGTTTGTTATTGAGATTTTCAACATTTCAATAGATTTTCAATATTTAGAATTTAAAGCACCTTACCCACTTTATTTGTGCTCAGGTACCCACATGATTTAGCGCCACACGTAATTAAAGACCGCGTCGTATTGAATCATTTTTATCAGTTCGTTCTATAATTTTATGAATAAGGACAAAACGTGCTTGCATTTTTTTTATAAATAGTATATTATTATTTTGAATAGTATTAAGTTTTATACCAGTATGACCGTGAATGGTATGACTAACTAATTGTATGACTAACAATAATTATGACCTGAGAAAAAAAGCCTTCCAATAATTATTCCAAGTGATTTTATTACCATTAAAAATCGGAAGTGTTATACTATGGCAATAATGAATGTTATGACTTAAAATTGTCGGAGTAATAATAATTATGACTTTCAAAAATAGTAATACAAATACAAATACAAATACAAATCATTTATTTCTCAGATAACAAGATCCATTGCTGTTAGTTAAATTGACTGCTTATAGATATTGTTAGTAAATAGTTATTATATCACAAAAATTCAGTAAAAAATAAATTCAATTCATTTCAAATTATACTAATAAAATTTAACAAATTAAAGCTTAATGATATACAGAATTAATATTAAAAATAAAATAACCAAAATAATAAGACAATACATCGATATAAATAATTGGATTGATTAAAAATTAAAATTGTCATGATGAAACGGTAATAATTATTATATTGAATGAATTACATAAAAACAAAGCCAGAACGTGTACTCTAAACATTGAAAAAATAAAATAAAATAAAAATAAATATAAAAATAAACTGAACTGAACATTACATTATATTATATGCAAATTTGCCCAATGCCTCGCGATGGGGCAATCAAGCCTGCCAGCAATCACACCTAGGATGCTGTTGGAGCTGTCCCGTACGCGGTGCGAGATGGAGGCGGCGCGCTTTCTTATAATAGCATGATATCCATCTATTCTAGCCTCTGCAAACATGCCAGAAGCACTGCAGTACCTAGGAAGACCCAACAGCATCCTAAGTATGTTATTGTATTGCACACGTAGGGCGTTCACTGCCCTAAGAGTACAGTCAACCCACAGAGCGCACGAGTAGAACGACTGACAATATGCCTTGAACAGTGTTATTTTAACATCCCTGGTACATCGTGCAAATCTGCGAGCCAACATATTCCCCCGTACAGCCAACGCCCTACGCTCTCTCTCAATGTCGGTGTCATCTGAGAGAGTCTCCGTGACCCAATGACCAAGGTACTTAAACTTAGCTGTTCGTTTGAGAGGTACCCCATACAGCCTGACTGGTGGTACCCTTTCAACCTTAAGTCCACGCGGCTGAAACACAAGTACCTCGCTCTTGGTAGTATTGTACCTTAGCCCGTGCGACACGGCGTACTCCTCACACTTGGACAGTAGCTTTTTGATTGCGCATACAGAGGGCCCCAGCAAAACCATATCATCAGCATAACTGATGTTGTTGACCATGTTTCCAGCGATAGCACAGCCAACCCTGGTAGCGCTGAGGTCCTCTATGAGAGCATTCACATACAGGTTGAAGAGTCGCGGTGAGGTTAACCCCCCCTGCCTCACCCCGCACCTCAACCTGTACTCATCTGAAAAAGCATCTGCCCACTTAACCACATTTGTTTGATTCTTGTACCAATAATCAAAAACACTAATTATCTCTTCAGGCAGGTCCGTTTCAGAACGCAATTTATGCCAGAGAAGATCATAGGACACCATATCAAAAGCTCTTGACAGGTCAAGAAAACACGCATACACAGGTGTTTTCCTGTCAGTGTAATATCGGACAGTATGCTTGAGACATAGAATGGCCGTGTCTGTTGATAGCCCAGCTTGAAATCCAAACTGGGCATCGTGCAGCTTAAGATATTTACAGAGCTGTCGATCAAGCAAACTGTCCAATGGGTCTATATTAAAACGCATACAGTAAAACGTCCTATTTTGACAATGCATACCGTTGTTACGCATAATTGTATATTCGTATAATATTAAAATGTATATTTTAAAACGCATATTTTAATTTGCATACTATTAAAACGTCTAACAATTATTTGGTATAACATTAGTGTTCATAAATACTAAAAAGTATAATTTTAATATGTCTAATCAGACATTTTAATTTTAGATGCTTAATCGAATAATTGGTATCGCAGAGGTTGTACAAGTATGTTTACAGTGACATATCCATACTTGATTTGAAAACTAACTGTCGCTTCCAGTTTAGTTACGTAAAGTACTTTCTCTCGAATTTATTTATTAAAATACCTACACTATTATAGTTAGGGATGTAACGATACATAGTTTTGCCGATACCGATACCGATATCTTAGCTAAAGAATGAAGTATGAACTTCAGATATTTGTATGTCCTTATTATACCTAAAACTTGGCTATATTTAACAGAGAGTCAACCTTGAAAGTGTAAAGTAAAAATAAATAAATTGTCAACTCATAATTCAGTTTTTTTTTTATTAAGAAAGAAAGAAAGATTTAATTAACATAGTAAGTCAGTAATTGAAATTACTTTTTGCAGATTTATTCATACAGCAAATTCTTTTCGCGCTCTTCAAATATCGGTCATATATAATCGGCGATACCGATATTATATCGGTATCGGTATCGTTACATCCCTAATTATAGTATATGCTGATAAGCCAATTTTATTTATGTAAGTGAACACCCAGTACGCCCAGTTAAGTGGCCTAGTGGCTCAACTACAGTGAAGATAAAAAACTCCCGACAATAAAATACTAAAAAGTAAAGAAAATATAATTATGCCACATCTGGCCCTCGATCGCATATATTACGTCCCTCGCTTGCAGGTCGGGCCGCAAAAATCTGCGATCTCGGTCTTTCTTTGTTTTACCACCCTAGTTGTGTAATGTACTATTACTTCCCTACCTATAGTACTACTAAAAGAACATTTAAAAAGCATGAAATAAAACTTAAATAATAAAACCCCTCTTTTTGCATCGGGGGTTAAAAAAACAACAAAAGCGAGAGCTAATTACCAAAAGTAAATAATCGCAGGGGCAAATATAAACCTACATATACATGCATGCATGCAAAACAAATGAATAAATAGGGGGAAAATATTAATCACAAAATCTTAAAAAAACATCGTAAAAATGGGAACATATTTTATTGTAGGTATTATAAACAATAGTACTAGTTGATAAATCCCAAAAAGTAGGGATTCTGTAGACAACAAGGACCAATTAAGTTATTTTTTTCCAAGTAACGCCCCACGTATACCGAACGCATAAAAGTATGCGTTCGTTATGCTTAATAACATTATGCGGATTTCAGGTATGCCAATTCAATCGGTATGTAAATTAACTAGTATGCGTTTTTATGATTATGCCATCTAATCGGTATGCTTAATCATCGTATGCCTAAACTGTTATGCATTTTAATATTAGGCTTATTAAGTTATGCCTAATAAGGGACACCCCTGTCCAATACCTTGGCCACCGTGGTAGCTAATGATATGGGCCTATAATTAGACCGTTCGGACGGGTCACCCGTTTTGTTTTTGATTATTGGCACAACAACCGTTCGCATACAATCTCCAGGCAGATACGAATGACGTACGCATAGTGTAAAAAATATTGCCAACACGCGAGGTAGGTGAACGCCAGCATGTTTTAGATGTTCAATGCTGATGTGGTCATACCCGGGAGATTTTCCTTTTGTCATCTTACGTATGATACTAGCAACCTCTGACGCGTCAAACTTAATGGGCGGCCCGTTCCCCCCCGCAGATCCATCTACTGCCTGGAGTGTATTTACAGAGATGGGAAGTGGTTCCACTGTGAAGCTATTCTTAAACAGGTTAGCTATTCCAGTGGGTTCGCTAACACCTTCCACACTGAGAGGAGTATACGGCCTTGGATTAAGTTTATTCGTCTGTTTCCAAAAGTTCCTAAAGTCCTTTTTAGCATGTTGAGTGGCTAAAATATCCATTTTTATCTGCTCGGCGTTATCCTGGCACCATTTCAGTCTTGATTTAAATATGCGTCTCGTTTCCGCCATACGTGCATAAAGATGCCCGCTTGTCGGTCTCCCATGCGAGATCCAGAGCTGAAAATGGTGCCTAGCCTCCCTGTGAGCTTGATAAACATGTTTATTCCAACCAACAACAACGCGTTTACCTTTATTCGTAGCCTTATCAAGATGTGATACAGACGAACTTTCCTCGGCCGCATATTTCAGTGCGTTAATAATGTCACAATACAAACGATCGAGGGTTATTCGGTGTTCAGTGATGCTGCACAAGCCATCGCAACAGTTGGCCAGTTCATCTGGAAAGTCTATATCTCTAAGTCGCTCGTTACACAGGTGGTTATACTTATACTTATGGTACAGGTGGTAATACCAAGTTATAATTCAAAATTGTATGACTTCCGATAATATGACTCATAAAAATTATGACGAAAAACGTTATGGGCAACAAAAATCGGAACAATAATTTTATGGGAGACAATATAGACCCGTAAGAAATACATGTAAAAGAGCCCTTGAGGGCCTACTTACAGAAATAAATTATTTTATTTTATTTATGCCACACCTGGCCATAAAGTGGCTTTTTCCGCACGCTGCGCGTACGGAAAAAACCGCTTTCTGGCCAAGTGTAGACATAAAATGATATACACAACACGGAAGGTAATAAAGAAAGCCCTCGATCGCATATTTACGTCCCTCGCTTGCAGCTCGGGCCGCAAACTTCTGCGATCTCGGGCTTTCTTTGTATTACCACCCTAGTTGTGTAATGTATTTTGCCATGTTCCACTCTGCAAAGTTAGCGTACGACTCTATTATATGAAGAGGAAGGCCAAAAACATAGCCTTCGGTTTCCAGATCACCTTTGGTCACCTTAATTGCTATTGTATAATCCAATATCCGCACCAGTTTCGATTCTGGTGTATTGCTCTTACGGGTGTCGTTACAGAACCCAAATATCAAAGTTGATTATTTGTCATGATGTTTTGCATGGGTACTTTTGTTTTATTATATGTATGTTTATTGTAACAAGTATATGTGTATGTCTATTATTGAAATATATATACTATATACCTACTTACTCTTATGTTGATTTGTGACTCAAATGTCCTTTCGGCTTTAAACAATCCTGCACCAACTAAAGTCTCTGTTTTACCCGATGGTTGACTGGTAGAGAATGCCTTAAGGCATTAAGTCCGCCGATTCTATTTTTTTTATTATCGTGCGATAAAGTTTAAATAAATAATAAATATCGCGTTACACGATAAATTCGCAAAGACCTAGGCTTATGATGTTACGCTTTGTCACGCGATAAATAAACGATAAAGCATCCGTCACGTTCTGACAATATGTGTGTGAGAGTGACGGATGCTTCATCATTTATTTATCACGCGACAAAGCGTACCATCATAAGCCTAGAGCACAATTCCTCATATTTTCCAAAGAAGACTAACATTCCATCTTTCAGTTTCAGTCATTTTTAGTTGTCAGAATTGTTATAAAGCAAACCTAATGTAACCAATTGATAATAAACGATAGTGCATGCCCTAGCTCTATAGAGCTAGAGCCCAAAGCTGACCAAGCTACTAGTTAAGTTTAAAATAATAATAATAAGAGACTCTCGCTAGATGGCTGGATCAAGGGTCAGATACAGAAAGCGGTTCTTCTGGACACGGCGCGCATCGTCAGGAGGTTCCTCTCTCTGCGGCCCTAACCACCGGTAGCTTGGGCCCCGCCCCGCTGCCAGCGGCACCCTAGGTTAGGTTTTTTATAATGTGTTTATATTTTGTAATTTCATTTTGTATTTTACTTTTTATATATATATTGTAAAAAGCCTAATCTAAGAAAATAAAGATATACCGAATAATAATAATAAACGATAGAGTTTTAGACTAACAAGGAAGGGTACCCAACTGTCCAACTCCGATTTGATGTGGATTTGATTTATTAGGGTTCCGTACCAAAATGGTAAGAAGGAACCCTTATGGTGCGACTCTGTCTGTCTGTCCGTCTGTCACAGCAAGATATCTCAGGATCTACTGATGCTATCGACTTGAAATTTGGAATAGTGTTAAAAACCGCTAATCCGAGCGTATGGGACAGCAAAAAAATCTTATACCTTTTTTAATTTTTTTTAAAGGGGACCGAAATGGGATGTCGTACATCAAAAGTTGAGCTAATATATCGAGTGGGGTATCAAATGAAAGGGCTTAAGGTTTAGATTCCAAAACCGATTTTATTTTCTTAGACATGTAATTTTTTATTTAGGACAAAAACGTTAAAAAATACCATTCCCCCCCTATTATCTCCGAAGTTACTAAACAGAAAAATCTGTAATAATTACTGATTATTAATATCATCTTAAATATTACAGGAAAAATATTCCGTTTTCGTCGGATGCCTTGTAGGTCCGATTCCGTTTTCGTCGGATGCCTTGTAGGTCCGATTCCCTTTTCGTCAGATTCTGACTTAGTCAGTTTCCTAGTGCGTCAGACTCTTATTTGCTGGATTTCCAATAGGTCAGGTTTCGTTTTTGCCAGACAGACTCCTAGTAGGTCAGATTCACATTTTGTTATATTCTTAGTGGGTCGGATTCCAACTTTTAAGATTCCTAGTAGAGTGAGACTGGCAGTGATCTGTCACGCGACAACAGAAGCCAGACGTAAACTTACATTCTGAACCATTTTCTTAAAGCACATACATGACTGAATATTCTAATAAAAAAATATATATATATAATACCATAAAACAGGGTCAATAGGGTTCGTTGGTTGAATAGAGTTTTACTGGGTTTTTAGGGTTCCGTAGCCAAAATAGCAAAAACGGAACCCTTATAGTTTCGTCTGTCTGTCCGTCCGTCCGTCTGTCCGTATGTCACAGGCACTTTATTTAAAAAACGACATCATGGATATTGATATTGAGTATTGTATGAGCCGATACTTAGTTTAGTAGTTAAACAACTAAAATAAATATTCTTGGGCGGGGGGGGGGGGGGGGGCACTCCATACACGTAACAGAAATTAAAAAAATATATTTTCAACAAATTTATATCTAGCTATAAAGATACGCTCTTTTGTTGGTGTACTTTTTTACATCGTATTTTTTACCCGACAACGGCAAAGCAAAAAGAAGGATTATAATTTTAGTGCCGTATGTATACATAAATGTATGTATGTACGTCTATTCCCTCGTAACTTAAAAATGACTGAACCGATACGAACGCGTCGCGTATGATCAGTTGGAACTTGGAACCAAAATTAAGTTAGGGACCGTGATCCTCAAAAAAGATAAGGACTAAATATCATCAAGTCGTATTGAACTATGTGGCAATTTATAGTACATTACTACAGAGGCCGGGAAGTAAGGGGTTGCCGGCCGAGTACATATAGATGACCGAGCGAAAGCAAGGCCAGATAGTTACGAGGCCGGCAACCCCTTTTCACGCCGAGGTATATATATCCTTTCTCAAATATGCAAAACAATTAAAAACACTCCAAAAAATCTACCTTTATTCGAACATTTCGAACCATTCTTTCGCATTTTAGTGTGCGAAAAGGTTAAATGCAAATATAACGCCTATGAAGTTCTGATATCCTAGTACCTCGTTTGGGATCATTATTTATTTATAATGATGTGACTCGAACTTTACAATAGTACATTACAAAGACTACTAAACTAATTAAACTAGGGTGGTAATACAAAGAAAAGCCGCCGAGATCGCAGAAGTTTGCGGCCCGAGCTGCAAGCGAGGGACGTAAATATGCGATCGAGGGCTTTCTTTATTACCTCCCGTGTTGTGTAAATCATTTTATGCCTACACTTGGCCAGAAAGCGGATTTTTCCGTACGCGCAGCGTGCGGAAAAACCACTTTATGGCCAGGTGTGGCATAAAAATATAACTGCAATAGCGTGCCAAGTCGAGTACCACAGCAGACTCAAAAATTGACGTTCCATGAAATAAATAAAAATATGTATAATGAATCTGACTTACTCGGAATCAGACAGAATCGGACTAAGTCGGGACCTACTAGGAAACTAAGTCGGAATCTGACTTACAAGGAATCTGACGAAAACGGAATCGAACCTACAAGGCATCCGACGAAAACGGAATCTGACCTACAAGTCATCTGACGAAAACGGAATCTGACCTACAAGGCCTCTGACGAAAACGGAATCTGACCAACAAGGCATCTGACGAAATCGGAATCTGACCTACAAGGCATCTGACGAAAACGGAATCTGTCCTACAAGGCTTCTGACGAAAAAGGAATCTGACCTACAAGGCATCTGGCGAAAGCGGAATTTGACCAACAAAGCATCTGGCGAAAACGGAATCTGACCAACAAGGCATCTGGCGAAAACAGAATCTGACCAACAAGGCATCTGACGAAAACGGAATCTGACCTACAAGTGCATCTGACGAAAACGGAATCTGACGTACACCTCCGAAAGCAAATTTACGATGTCTGGTCATAATCTACTGTTTTTAAAATGATTGAAAATATTTTTTAAGCGTGCCTACTTTCATGCTAAGGTACTTAATCGCTAAAGGATAATTTAGGTTTATTTTATAATATTTCCAAAAAAGTCAATGGTTTCCAAGAAAAAATACATCATGACTGAAATAAAAATTATGGGAGACAATATGGGCCTCTCACAGGATGCCCGGCACCATTTTGTTACCCTGCCTCTTCCCGCCGGGTTATGCTTTAACCAACAAATTGGCTACATTGTAGGAGTCTTAGTTTTAGTTTCATTGCATATTTAGTTTTGGGATTTAAATAAACTGTTATTTGCAATATAGTTTTTTTTTGCTTATGTTAGTCTTAAACCAAATTATTCCAGGAAAAATATATCACCTGGCTATTATTTAGCTGTTTTTAGGGTTCCGTACCTCAAAAGAAAAAACAGAACCCTTATAAGATTACTTTGTTGTCCGTCTGTCCATCTGTCAAGACCCTTTATCTCGGGAACGTACCTCCACACGTTCCCGAGATAAAGGGTCTTGACAGCCAAGATGAAATTAAAAACCATATTCTCAGGTCTACACTCCCTTGAAGCTGTAAAAAATTAAACGTCTAAGTAAACGTGAAATAAAAATAGGTAAAAAAACTTTTTAAGTTAAACGGTTTTATCTTATGTTAAAAAATGTACCAAAAAGTAGAAAATAAATTTAGGGCACAAAACTGGATCTTTTCGAGATTTTGACATCTGTTAGTTGGAAAATTGTCCAATAAGCGGAATAACTAATAATCTGGGACTTAACATACTAAATAAAAACGTGGGGCGCAATTTTCAAATAATATTCCTTTGGACGGGCTTTCAAATACATGAGTTTTCCTACTTACATAATTAATAACACCCGCATCATGCCTTGCCTGGATTATAACACACAGGTTATAGACACATTAAGCAAAGTACCTCTGTTCTAAAACCATCTCAAAGTATCATGCAGTTTGTGCAAACCGCATTAACTAGTCCAGCAGTTTTCATGTTTATACGGACAGACAAACAGATTTGGGCGGATATATTGTTTCATAATATGTAGAGATATAGATAGACACAAATACAATGCGCCCCACGTTTTTATTTAGTATGTTAAGTCCCAGATTATTAGTTATTCCGCTTATTGGACGATTTTCCAACTAACAGATGTCAAAATCTCGAAAAGATCCAGTTTTGTGCCCTAAATTTATTTTCTACTTTTTGGTACATTTTTTAACATAAGATAAAACCGTTTAACTTAAAAAGTTTTTTTACCTATTTTTATTTTCTAGTTTTTAGTTTAATATTCAACTTTAGACTAAAAACCATTGCGCAAACTATTCCTTATTTTGAACTCTCCTCATCTCATTTTTGTGAGCCCGAAGAAAGTCAGGAGCTGAACAGTAGAATTTTTCAAACATTAGGTACTAGTAACCCTCTCTAGTTTGGTTGGGCTCATTTGGTTGGCATTGATGAGTCCAATACTTTAGACTTGGGATCGAGGAACTGATAATTGAATTAGAAAGCGAAAGCTACTAATCAATTTTAAAGGTAAAGTCTCATCTCATTTTTGCGAGTACCAATGACGAGTTTCAGGGTGCAAAACCGATGATTGCGCGTTCAATACTGCGGAGCTGAAGAGTAACTTTCTGCATATCACCAACTACTCATATTATCCCAATGTAGCTCGCACCTACGCAAGCATAAGGACCGAGTTTGGCATTATGAAGGCATTTGGGTGTGTGTAAATACCTGAATGGGCTCGCCTCGCCACACTGTGACGATATACGCCTACGGTTTGGGGTTACTAGTAACAGTCCAATATTTTTACCCGACTGCGGCGAAGCCCAAAGGAGGGTTATGTGTTTGACCTGTATGTATGTATTATGTATGTATGTATGTATGTCCGTTCCTATGTCCGCTCGTAACTACTCAACGGCACAAGCGATTTTGATAATGATACATCATTAGATTCGTCTTGATGGCGCGAGTGTCACTGGGTATGAAGTTCGTTAAAATAAACAAATTTTATGCACTTTTAATTACTTTCCATTTTCTAACACCATCATCAGGCCCTTGGCACTAAGTATAACTTACCAGACTTGTCAATACAAACCGAATTACACAAAACTCGTTGGGATTAAGTAACGTCAAAATACTTCCATTTTCTATCTCCTAACTCCCTCATCAACTTCATCGCCAAACCGCCGCCTCGCCGTTCAATGTAAAGGAATCATCAATACCAACCGAATGAGCCCAAACACGAGGGAGGAGGTAACGATTGCAAATACATGAACATTGCTACATCCTATCTGGCTACCTATATCTAGGGAAGAGCCACAATCATCGAGCCCTTGTTAGCAAGCATAACGTGTTGGGCTCGTTAGTAAAAAACAAAGAGCTCAAACTCGATTGCGATGTTAGTAACAGTTGAAGATTTCCACATTTTACCTCCTGATTCCATCAGCCGACCGTTAATATCAACCAAAAAACCTAAACTCGAAAGAGTTAATAGTAATGGTTGAGGATTTCGTCTTTCCACCTCGTGACTCATCATCATTGCCTTCGTTAGCAAGCGTAATTTGGACTCATCAATACCAGCCAAATGAACCTGAATTCGAAGGGGTTACTAAAAACGGTTGACGAGTTAAACTCTCTAGCTCCTGACTCTATCATCAGACCCTCGTCACCATGCATAACGTATTGGGCCCGTCAATACCAAACGACCAACCGTTTGGTTGAAGAGGTTAGGTACTCTAAACGGTTGAAGATTATCTGTTCTTCATATCCTGACTCCATCTTCAAACCCTCGGCACCAACTTTAACGTATAGGGCTCGTGAATACTAATTAAATGACACCAAACTTTAAGGGCTTGTTAGCAACGGTTGAAGAGTTCCACTCTCTACCTCCTGACTCCAGCATCAGACCGTGCCATCAAATATGACGCATTGAGCTCAACAGTACCAAGCGAGTGAGCCCACACTTGGAAGAGTAACTAGTAACGGTTGAAGAGTTCCACTCTCTACCTCCTGACTCCATCATCAAACCCTCGCCATCAAGTTTAACGTAACGGGCTTGTCAATACGAAAAAAAATGAGTCAACACTCGTAGGAGTTACTAATAACGGTGGAAGAGTTGCATTCTCCAGCTCCTGGCTCCATCATCAGACCATCGTCATTAAGTAGACCGTATTGAGCTCAACAGTACCAAGCGAATGATACCACACTCAAAGGAATTACCAGTAACGGTTGAAGAGTTCCACTCTCTACCTCCTGACTCCATCATGAGATCCTCGCCATCAAGTTTAACGTAAAGCGCTCGTCAATACCAACCAAATAAGACCAAAGTCGAACGGGTTACTGGTAACGGTTAAAGAGTTCCACTCTGTACATCCTGACTCCATCATCAGACCCTCGTCACCAGGTTTAACGAGCCGAGCTCGTCAATACCAAGCAAATGAGCCCAAGCTCGATGGAGTTAGTAGTAACGGTTGAAGAGTTCCACTCTCTACCTCCTGACTCCATCATCAGACCCTCGTCACCAGGTTTAACGAATCGGGCTTGTCAATACCAAGCGAATGAGCCCACGCTCGATGGAGTTAGTAGTAACGGTTGAAGAGTTCCACTCTCCAGCTCCTGACTCCATCATCAGACCACCTTGAATTTATCATAATGTTGTATTGTCACGGAAACAGAATCTGTGTGCAAAGTTTCATAAAAATCGGTATAGTAGAAGTAGTTGAAAAAGCTGCCGCAAGATTTGACCCAAACAAACTTACAAACTTGACACAAACACGGTAAGCTAAATAAAACCGTTTAAAAATAGTACATTACATAACTAGGGTGGTAATACAAAAAAAGGCCGAGATCGCAGAAGTTTGCAGCCCGAGCTGCAAGCGAGGGACGTAAATATGCGATCGAGGGCTATCTCTATTACCTCTCGTGTTGTGTACATCATTTTATGTCTACACTTGGCCAGAAAGCGGCTTTTTCCGTACGCGCAGCGTGCGGAAAAAGCCACTTTATGACCAGGTGTGGCATAAAGATACTTACGGCCGTTTATGCCGCAAAAACGTAAATTTCGACTCTCAAGGAAACCAAAATTGATAGGGTACGTTCCGTTGACCTAGAACTATGAAATGTTCTGTTACAATAATTCTGTGATAAATGTTTTTTATTCTTTATTCTTCTTTATGTATGTATAGATAGATTAATGATGTATCTACGCAAACGTGACCGAATGGGAAATATTGTGGAAATTCAATGTTTTGATTACTGATAATATGAAGGAAATTCCTTCCTCCTGCTATCTCTACATTGTTATATAACTACATGGTTGTGAAGAGTTGACCGAGCGAGCGTGAAGCGCGAGAATATATTTGTAGCGAGAGCGAAGTCCGAAGTATGTCCGGTGTCGGTATGTTTCTCCGGCTGCCCGACTGTTCTCCTCTACAGGTCGCAACAGTTCTAAGTACAAAAAAAATATAATTCCTTGGCGATAATGAAAGTTTCTCTATTTTATTAATGATATCAAGTCAAACGTGTCAGTGGTTTATTTATTATGTTTCATGTGAGTATATCCCTTTATTATCGTAATAATTTTGCTCTCGAAACATTGCAAGAAGTACCTATATAGTTAGAACTTTGCAAAGGGACCTCTTGAAAGGTATTGACCGTCGCTTCTAGGCCGGTATAATAATCGTACCGTACCTTGCGAGTCAAATCAAATTAAATCATTTTTCTACTCCTGTACTGTTATCTGTCTTTTACTTGGTCACGAACACTAATATAAGAACATACATAATATGAGTTCAGAGAAGTCTATACTCTATTCCCCGTAACAGCACTAGTGTCGTTATAGTCACTTTACGTTATTGCTAGCAACCACAGACTTCTAAATCTAGGTTAAACTTAGGTCAAGGATTAAGCGCTCAATTTTAACTTTACGGTAAAAATGCACAACTACCAACTTAACAAACAATGAAATTCCTACGGTTTTTAAGAAAAACAAAACTTTCCGAACTAAATTCATTGATGCCAACATAAAAAAAGTATTTTTAATTTAAGTATATTTTAAATTAAAAAAAAAAAGTTTACCATAGACACATACTGTCAGTCAAACGTCATAGTTGCCTTGTTTCCAGGTTATGATTAATTTTTTATTTTATAATTTAAAACCTACTCGTAGAAAAAGTATTGTATGCAACGTTGTATAATTAAGTCAAAAAACGCTCATTGCGTCTCTATTTGCGATTCGCAACTCACGCAATTCGCATTTTTTGAACCCACTTATACAACTGTTGCATAAAATACTATTATTTTTGAATATATAAGGGCTCTTTTATAGGTCTGATTCTACCAACGCTTCGGAAATTTTTATTCTGGTGAGAAAAAACGCCAAAAATTGTTCGTTGTCAAAACATTATGTTTTGGAGGTGTAAAGGATTTCCTTCAAAATACAAAATGGGACGGCACGTTTCACACTGAAATTTTCCCTTTCCAAAAAACATTTCTAATTCGTCACCAATATGTTAATGCTAAAACAATAAGACCAGCAGGGTGATTCAGGCCTCCGCCGTCAATCTGTATCTAATACAATTTGACTCATGAACTTATAATTAACATTACACAACAGTTCGTAATTTTAATAAAATCATTATTAAAAATATAAACAAAAGGGTACAAATTGATGTTAATTTTATTTTGTTACACTTGACCTGTAAAAACACTACAATATTACTATTCTAGGCATTGCAACTGACGGCTAAACTTGGTGGATCGGTGCGGAAAGAGGCGCGAATGATTTCGAAGGATGAGGGGTGTACGTACATCCAGTCTATAAACCTCTTTTCTAAGTTCCACCCACCAATAGCCTAAAAACAGATTACATGTCCACGGTAGCAACCTTTAGTCGCGTCGTAGCCAAACTTCTTGCAGCACTCGAGTTGCTCTTCTAACGAACTGTTGCACACCATATCGCACACTCCCGCCACTGCCATTGCCATGGCTAGTGCCAGCACCGCCAGCACCAACAGCATCTTGAGAGCGGCCATCTTTATTCGGGAAGAGAACTGGAGAGGTGGAGAGCTCGGGACTTGAGCAAGTTGTGCGCATGCGGAGGACGCGTTGCGGCTTATATACGCGTCAAGCCCCAGGCATTGGACAGGACAAATAAATAAAAGATATGCGCCATAGAGAATAATGTGAGTAAGTGATGCACTGCGGGTTTTTGCTTGCCACCGCTTTCTCATTGGTCAATTTCGACAGACCGACGGCAATTAGACAAACCCGATCAAATTAGATAAATTCGCCTTTCATATGGTTTATCTATAATCGTAAATGATTTTTAAGGGTTGTGTGCAAAGTTTACATAACTCTATATGTTATAATTCCAAACCCATTAATTTAATCTAGCACTAAGCCTCAGAAGCTCAACATTTTCCAGAGCATTCCACATTTATAGATAACCTATGATATGGAAAAGACGCTATGAACACGCGCGCCTTTATAAGTGCCGTCGCACCATCCATCAACACACTTCGAGTCCTGAGCTCCAATCAAGCACGCTTGTTCGTGTTCGAGTCACCCCGTGCTCTGCACCCGATATTCAAGATGGCCGCTATCAAGACGCTGTTGGCGCTGTTGGTGCTGGCGATGGCGATGGCCATGGCGGTGGCGCTCCGCGTGCAGTCGTGCGATTCCACGTGCTCGACCTCGTGGGCCGACCAGCACGCGTGCTGTGAGAGCATGGGCTTGGCCGGCTCCACCGGGTGCACTGACGGAGAAATAAACTGCTACATAGTCACAGACGAGTAGGAGCGCGGAGCTGTGGTACCGGAGTTGCGCCTGCTGGCAGGAGGGATCCTATTCCCATAAAGTTACATTTATCATAATATTTTGTTTTTATTTTATATGCTTTACTTCTCGAGAAGGTTCAGAAGGCGTTTCTACGGTTTCTCTATAAAAAAATATACGGATCCTACCCGTATTTGTACCCAACAAAATA
This sequence comes from Eudemis profundana, assembly GCA_947034925.1. Classification (NCBI taxonomy): domain Eukaryota; kingdom Metazoa; phylum Arthropoda; class Insecta; order Lepidoptera; family Tortricidae; genus Eudemis; species Eudemis profundana. The sequence goes on from OX344819.1 coordinate 3,166,492, forward strand.
TCTTCTCGGCTCCCTTGGGTACAACTCCTTAGAAGTCAGGCGAAATGATTACCTGATGATCACGGCTTGTCGAGTAGGGTGCTCCTTATTTTGTCGATGTTTTTATTTTTTGCGGGGCACCCCTTCATTTTATTTTAGGGCATGAAAATACATGACTGTTTTTTTTTGATTTTTTTTCTTCAAATTTTAGAGGTCGGTACCAACAGTTGAATAAAAAAAAATCTCATACATTTATAGAATTTTAACTTTATTTTTTATGCTCGAAAACCATTTTATTCTTTAAACGAGACCTTTTTTTACATGAATGATTAATTATTATTAATTTTCACGGTTAGATTACTTTTAACCATGACTCACTTTAGTCCGAAAAACCGTTTTGAAAATTATGAGCTTCTGAGCCTTAGTGCTTAACTAAATAATTTGTTATAAAAGTATACTACACGTACACTTTATTTTATCTTCATCGATATCATAATTTCCCTACAATATGTTCAGGAACGATAAGCAAATGGCCTATATTAAGAAACACGTACCTGTGGTTGCATCATAATGTTTACATTAAAGTACCGATAACCGATACTTAAATTTTCTTATTGCACCGTATAAAGTGAAGTTATAAAATAAATAAAGTTGAACGTCTTATTATTTGTGTTTTATTCAAACTTAGGTATTATACCTACAAATATGTTAATATTACCTATCACTTGAAAAAACAGGCCATTTTTGTACATATTGTAGAAAACTTATGATATGCATGTAGGTAAAGTTATGTATGCGACTGTACATTATTAGGCATTAAAACACCCGTATGATATTAATGCCTCACATTATGCACCATTCACATAAATAACTATTATGCCATACCTGGCTATAAAGTGGCTTTTACCGCACGCTACGCGTACGGAAAAAGCCACTTTCTGGCCAAGTGTAGACATAAAATGCTGTACACAACACGGGAGGTAATATAGAAAGCCGTCGATCGCATATTTACGTCCCTCGCTCGCAGCTCGGGCCGCAAACTTCTGCGATCTCGGCCTTTCTTTGTATTACCACCCTAGTTATGTAATGTACTAAAAATAAACTGGCTATTTTCTGTACAACACTATCGAATTACACAATAATTTGATAACGGGTAAATGATATGTAAGTGAATAATTATTGCATTGGAATCACGTCATTTGTGTATCAGTTAAAAGACACTCCCCTTTGCCCGAACTGTGGGATGGAGGAAACGAGTAAACATGTGCTAGCCGAGTGCGTCATGTACGCGGCAATGCGATTCGATTCATTCGGGAAAGATGCATTGGAAGAAGAAGAGCTAAAGGGCATTAACCTTAAGGATGTCCTTCTGTTCTGCAGGAGATCCGGGAGATTCGAAGCGAAGCGCTGTGTGGGAGCACCGCCGGGACAGTAACCGCTGGCTCCAACAACGGGGAACTGGGCTGAATGAACACACACAAGTGATCGACAGCCCGCCTGTCACCGGCTGGGCGTCCCCACACAACATCATCACATCATCATCATCAGTTAAAAGGGGTGACACACTCAATGATAAGATGTCTGTCTACATAAGATACTGCCCGTAACTTCGTCCGCAAAGTTATCACCAAAAGGCCGCGAACACAGAAATATAGAAGGAAATAGTTTGTCGAATTGTTTGGGAACCAAGCGTGTAACGTTTTTCAATTGCCGGTATATTGCTTTTCATAATTATTGAAAATTATTATGCTTTTTAGGGTTCCGTAGCCAAAATGGCAAAAACGGAACCCTTATAGTTTCATCATGTCCGTCCGTCTGTCTGTCTGTCTGTCTGTCCGTATGTCACAGGCATTTTACTCAAAAACTACATGATAGATATTAATGAAATTTGGAATATAGGTGTCTTTTATGAGCCGCTACTTAGTTTGGTATATAAATAATTAAAATAAACATTTTTAGGGGGGCACTCCATACATGTTAAAGACAGTAAATTATTTTTTTTTTTCAGCAAATATCAACGTGTTGTACATAGTTCGACAGCTCTTTAAAAAACACTATAAGGTTCCTAAGTAATGTTTTTGATTAAGTGAATGTATTTGGAAATAATCGCTCCGAAAGTTGTGTAAATTGTGTCCCCCCCCCCCCTCTATTTTCTAAACCGTGCGCCCGAAAAATATGAAAAAAATCACGAAGGTGACGCTTAATTAATACTTTCAACGAAAATTATTTTCAACAAGATCGAATGTACCGTTTTTGAGTTATTGCCGATAAGCTGCGCTTCTCAACAAAAGGACGTAATTGCTATGAAGATACGCTCTTTTGTTGTTGTACTTTTTTACATCGTATTTTTACCTTATAGTTCGGCTATGGAACCCTACACTGAGCATGGTCCGACATGCTCTTGGCCAGTTATTTATTTTTCTCTGAAACCATTCACTTTTCAGAATGGTTACAAAATAAACCCAAAGTAACCAATTGGTTTACTTCCATATGCTGGCGGTTTAGACTAAGCTGAAAATATTACGCGCTAATAAAAAAAATACTTTCGAAAATTACTCAGTCATAGTTTCTGTAAATAAATATTATACATATCAAGTCATCATAAAGTTACGTAGGTAGGTAGTATTATATAAATAGCATTTTACATTAAATTAAATCAATAATTCTAGATTAATTCGGATATGCATAATGCATACTGAAATCTGGAATCTGAGTAAGTACACACAAACAAAGGTTAAATGAAACATTCAGTAACATGGCAGCTATTTATTGATGTGATGTAAATACCAACGGATCTATATTGTCTCACATAATGTTTAAAAGTCATAACTATCGAAAGTCATACAACCTACGAAACCGTTAAGTTTTCAGAATTGTTATAAAACAAATCTTACCTAATGTATGGCTTTATATACTCTAGCGTTTCAAAATATCCTAAAAATAATACCGTTTTAGAAAAACAAATACTGTATCCCTTTCCGGCCAATTGTGCTATAAGCTTTGAAACATTATGTGTACGCGCAAGTCCTTTTTTCGTGACCGGGACGATAGCGATCTATCGTTCAGACGCTAGCGCCGCGCTCGAATAGTTAAAGGTTTTGTTTTGTGCTTGAACGGGTGCTGTGCTGTCACAATAGTCGAACGTTTTCTTAAAACTTTCCCGGCCAGAAAGGGGTATGAATTTCGATAATTATGACTAACAAAGGAGTATGACTTATAACTTTATGGGAAACAAGGGGATCCCTATGACTAATTACTATTAGAGAAACATTGCACATGTCCGTCAATGCACCCTTTGGACCCCAAGTACCCCTGCTTCACGCAGCACGCGGTCTGTTCGGCCAGCGGGTAGTGGCACGCGGCGTCACACGCCTCTTCGTGAACCGCTGCAGCCATCGCCATCGCTAGCGCCAGCACCAACAGCATCAACAGCGTTCTGAGAGCGGCCATCTTAGATAACGGAGCTTGGAGACTGCGCGAGGGTCTTCGTGTCTACGAATAAGTGTGCGAGGATCTAAGTGTGTTAACGCTTATATGTATAGGTGCGTGTTCGCCACATCTTTTCCCAACCTATTACCCATATAGCTAAGGTTATCTGTAAATGCGTAATGCTGGAAAATCATGACCTGAGCCTTGCACTGGTTAACCTAGTACGTCCACTGTCCCCATAGAAAACTACGCAATACGCTACTGTGCAATAAGTATGGGGAAGTGACCCCATCGTGGAAGCAAGGACTCGTGAAAAAACCTTCATGACCCCACATTGGGGGCACTGGGATAGGGAAATATTCAAAGCCAATATGCGTAACCTGCAAATTTGATCTACAGCTGTGTGCAAAACAAATAAAGAATGTTCAACGGCCAAGTCACACAACATTAACTATAATAATAAAGAAATCGCAGTAAGGAACCTTAGACTTGGCACGACTTTGTCTAGATTTCATTACTTTTTAGAGATAAAAAAGCAGCTCCATCGAGACTTGCTTGGCTAGTTTTTAACCGAATGTTTTTGGTGGGATTTCACTTCTTTTTATAGAAACGTAGGCATTTTGATTCATTATATTAGATTTTCTTATTTGACACAGTTTTTTTCTTTTTATTTTTGGTTGGGCTCTTGTGTTTTCTAATCAGGGTCACCAGGTACTCCAGATCTTCGATTATCCTAGTTTTTATAGTTTTCCCTTTATGTGGCCAATAAACCCTAAGTCTGCACCAAATTTCAGCTCTCTGAGTTTATGGGAAGTACTAGTTCTATTCTGATGATCATGAGTGAGTGAGTGAGTGAGTGTCATAAATGCGAAACTTTGCTTTCGCTTAACTTCGGAACTAAATGACCTACAGACTTGAAATTTACTGGATGACGAAAATTTCTGCGTTCTGGTAATATGGTATAAAATTGTTTACTAACCAATATAAATCGTGTAACCTACTAACAAAAATATGGATTCAAAATCTGAAATAAACATTATTCATTCATTCATTCATTCATTCAATATCCAGAGGTTCTCAAATAGGGGCCTGAAAATGCGGCGAAATGGTTCCAATAAAGGATGGTACGGCAGTATTTGCTTCGCGCTCGACTTGGCGGGGGCACTGCCGTGCCCCCCGATCAAAAATGTTATGCCCCAGTAAAAATGACGTCTGGCAGACTCCACGTCAGTAGGATGTTGCCTTATCACACTTGCGAATTGCGAGCGAGCTGCGGGCGAGTTAAAAGCGAAGTTCCATACAAATGTCGCTCGCAGCGAAGCGGTTTTGTATGGAAACTCGCTCACCCGCAAATTGCAAGTGTGATAAGGGCCTAAAATCCCCTCAGACCGATGCTTATATAAGCGTAAGCTATGCTTCGGTAAACGTGACCTATGCTTGTTGTTTACTTATTGAGCTATCTGATTGCCAAGGTTATCTGCGCGCGCGGCAAGGTCTGGAAAATGGTGACTTCATATAAATATGACTAAGATTAATAGTTATCTACTAAATTACGACATTTGAACCGAGTTTTCTCAATCCAAGGTTATCTTGTACGCGCGGAAAGGGCTGGGAAATTGTGACTTCATATACATGTCGAAGATCAATAGATATCTACTCTTAACCTAGTTAGTAAATAGTAAATAGTCGCGCCTTCCCGTGAAACGCGAGTGATCGCGTGGGGAGCATTTTGCGGCCCGTACTTAATACGATTTTTTTAGCAAAATAGAAGTTATATTAATTTATAATTATGTTCAAAGGATAGAAAAATATATAAACTAATAGAATAAGAAAGATTTATTAATGTCTCATACTTAGAATTCGGAAAACAATGCTTTTGGAAATCTTAGTAAAAATGTCTATGGGTTTTTGCAACCTTTTTACAATTATTTATATAAAAAAAGAAAAATGAAAATGATTGGCTAGATTTTACGTTTTCATCACCTACAGCATGTATTTCAGCAAAACAATCCTGACAAATATACATGGAATGTTCGTTACACAGTAACTTTGTACATCTGTTGCACCCTTTTTTCGTCCTTCTATTTTTCTTGGACTTGGACATACTACGCATATACCGTCTCTACCTGTGGATATATTTCGATGATCCGAATGCACGAATCGAGCGATTCTCAGCTGTTTCTGTGATGTGTTTACCTAGGATATTCTAATGATATGTGGTCTAGTAATCGCCAGGGCAATTTCTTTAAAAATTTCTCGTTGGAATAATCACTGGACTGGTCAGTATATTCTTTGCAAATTATCAAAATATTTATATTAAAACAATATTATTTGCCCTGAAAACTAATAATATTTCAACTATAGTATGAAACTAGACTTGACCCACAAAATTCACTTAAGGGAGTAGCCGCGCGGTGAGCAATTTGCCGTCAAACGCGACACATCTGCGACAACCTTTGTCTCCTGTGGTCACTCGTGCACCGAATTTATTCTAATTTCTAAAACTAGTAGGTGAGGAACGGGGGGGGGGAGGTAGCTAGTAGGATGCTTGACCTTAACACATGCATCGTGTACAAAATAACACGAATATGGTGCCACGGGCGGCAAAATGCACATAGCGCGAGCACTCTAGGGTTATTTGGGTTTATCTAATTACCTACTTATTAATAAGGTTAGTTTTACAGAACTCTATGCCCTCATCAATTCAAAGACGCTAGAATCATGTACTGCCCTAAACCCCTTTCCGTAGAATTTAGGGTTTTTATAAGATGTTATTTAGTACAAAAACTGTGTACTTTTCCTGTGCAAATATATCAGAAGGTCATGATTTTCCAGGGCATCACGCATTTATAGATAACCTTTGCAACGTGGGAAATACGCTGGGAAAAGGCGCAATAAACATATGCACCTATATAAACGCCGTTGCACCATCCGTCGACACACTTCGAGTCCTGAGCTCCAAGCAAGCACAATTGTTCTTGTTCGAGTCTCCCCGAGTTCACCACCCGATATCCAAGATGGCCGCTCTCAAGACGCTGTTGGCGCTGTTGGTGCTGGTGATGGCGATGTCCATGGTGGTGGCGGTCCACGTCCATGCGTGCGATTCCACGTGCTCGGCCCCGCTGACCAACCAGGTCTCGTGCTGCAAGCAGATGGGCTACGCTGGCTCCGGCGGGTGCACTTTCGGACAAATAAAATAAAAAAAAATAAAAAGTTTTTATTTCGACCAACTGAGATCATAGCAATGAAAAAGAAAAATTAAACATTATAAATTAATATGAATGAGAACACGATATTATTGTATTATTTCAGTATTGAGAAAGGCTTGGTTGTCAGTACATGAATCAGATGACAATGATTCAGATACTGACAATCAAACCTTTCTGCAAATGCCCTCAGGATACCATTAGCACTGCCTCGCACCCTGCGCGCCAGAGATGTACACCGCTTGCGCATGGTTGTGTAGAAGCAATCCACCCTCGCGTCCGCGAACATCCCCGACGCACTACAGAAGCGCGGCAGTCCCATTAGCATCCTGAAGGCATTATTGTACTGCACACGAAGAGCATTGTATCGTATATTGTATTGTGTTGTGTTGTTGGGCGTTGTAAATAGACTGCTACTATGCAGCATAGAGTTGGAGGGCGGAGCTGTGGTACCGGAGCTATGCTGTTAGCGGGAGAGATCACATTGTTTCCCATAAAGTTATAAGCCATAATTAGACATCATACAATTGGTATCGTTTTCAGTGCAGGCATCGTGAACTCTGTCACGATGCCTGCTCTGCCACAGGGGTGATCAATATTAACTGTAATAAATAGTTTAAATACAAAAAAAATCACTTATGTAGCACGATTCCAGCACTGAAAATGTAACGAAATGTACGATGTCTCGTCATAATGTACTGTTTTTATAATGATTGAAAACAATTTTTTTAAGAGTGTAAATACTTTCATGCTATCCTTAAACGCTGAAGGATAATTTAGGTTTGTTTTATAATATTTCTAAAAAAGTGAATGGTTTCCAAGAAAAAAGACATGATGTCTTTTTTCTTGGAAACCATTTGGACTTAAATAAAAATTATGGTAGACAATATGGGCCTCTCACAGGATGCCCGGCTTCATTTTGTTACCCTGCCTCTTGCCGCCGGGTTATGCTTTGGCCAACAAATAGGCTACATTGTAGGAGTCTTAGTTTTAGTTTCATTGCATATTTAGTTTTGGGATTTAAATAAACTGTTATTTGCAATAAATTTTTTTTTGCTTATGTAAGTTGAAGATTATACCAAATTATTCCAGGAAAATATATCACTTGGCATTTATTTAGAGTACGCGCAGACAGAGCGCGGTCTGGCGTTCCGAGTACCGCGTTCAGAGTTCTGCGTTCTCTCAAATGTACTGAGTCCCTTACGATAATGCACACAGCAGGCGGTCAGACCGCGGCGGTCAAAGCGGAACGCCGCGTTCTGGAGTTCTTTTGCCGCTGAGACAGAGAACGCCGCGTTCACCACAATGTCTGAAGTTGCAAATATAGAAAAACTGATTGAATTTGTTGGAGAAAGGAGATTACTATATGATTTAAGTCAAGTACACTAAAAAAAATACCGGTCAAGTGCGAGTCGGACTCGCGCACCGAGGGTTCCGTACGAACTCATTAATAGATACATGGATAGTTCGAGAACATCTGTATGGCGATTAGTTTATTAGGAGCTAATAAGTATGTGTTACGATTTTTGCAAATTTCTAAAAAGCTGTGCAAGTTATTAAAACCGTTATATTTTCCTGTAATATTTGGGATAGCATTAATAATGGAGAGGTACCTGCGCGGAGAGCACCGCCCACGCGGGAGACCGCGCCGGAGGTGGAGAGAAGATATCGAGGAAGTGGCCGGCAAAACGTGGACAAGGGCAGCGGGAGACCGAGTGCTATGGCGACGGATGGAGGAGGCCTATACCCGTAAATGGGTGCCCCATTAAAAAAAAAACTAAAAGAAATATACAAATGCAATAAAATTAAGAAATATTTAAAATGTTAATTTATTTGAAATTTAATGTAAAATGTAATTTATTAAAAATGTAAGTGTAATTTATTTATAATGGGAAATAAATGGCTTTTTATTTTATTCTATTAATAATGGAGGGGAATGGTATTTTTTTAACGTTTTTGGTCATAAATCAAAAAATACATGATTAACAAAAATAATAAAAATGGTTTTGGAATCTACAAATTTAGCATTTTCATTTGATACTCCACTTGATACAATATCACAACTTTAAATTTTCGACCTCCCATTTAAGAAAAGCCCCTTTTTAAAAAAGTAAATAAGGTATAAGATTTTTTTAATGTCAAATAGGGTCGGGTTAGCGAATTTTAAAACTATTCCAAATTTCATATCGATAGCAGCAGTAGTTCATGAGATATCTGGCTGTGACAGACGGACGGACAGACGGGCAGACAGACAAAGTCGCATCATAACGGTTCCTTTTTACCATTTTGGTACGGAACCCTTATAGAATCACATTGTTGTCCGTCTGTCTGTCAAGACCCTTTTTCTAGGGTGTAACAAAACGGCAAACCACGTTTTTCAGCTCTAAGCCATTTTGGACGAGAGGCACCAAAATAGTTTATTAAACACGCTTAAATACACTTGATTAAATATCTAAATCAACTATAGCTTGACGTCAATTTTTATAATTTATGAATATAGCGCGAATTTATGCGTATTTAATTTGGCATAAATTATTTTTGTCCAAATTTTCGCGTACCTAAGCAAAAAGTATGATGTCAATAGGTAGTTTGGCACTTATTTATAACGCACTTGTGTAAATAAGGACCTATGGTAGACTTGGCAACTAAGTTAAGAAATAATTTAGGCCTACGTATTATTCGGTTAGGTGCTTATAATATTTCACTCGGAAAAGTAAATTATTGGCTTTAGTTTATGTCAAAAAAAAATCAAGAAAAGGTTTTTTTTTATTGCATACTGTATTTTTTTATAAACGTAAATTCCTGTCAAACCTAATTAAATGAGCCAAACACGATGGATGTAGTCAAAACAAATTACTTAACGAAAATTCTGATTACAAAAAATACCTAAACTTTACCGATTTACATTTAGCACTCTGCATGGTTTTTAAAAGATCAAAGACTAAAAATAAGGAGATGATTTGACCGCTGAGTGAAACGACAAATGGTTTATCATAAAAGTAATATATTTTTGATATAATAAGATCACTCGAGTGTTTTAAGGCTTAATTAGGTACGTGCAGTTGCATTGATTTATCTACATTTACGGATAAACTAGAGTTAGCTTCAATTATCATTATATAATGTTATCGTTTTATATAAAGTAACGTGCGATATTAGTCAAAATTGTTTGAAATAGACATTTCATTTCGAATAAAACATTTCAACTGATATTACAATTGGGGTCAAATCATATTGCTTTGTTTATCAAAGATGTTCGAAATTTGAATGTGCAATAATAACATTTTCACAGATAAGAAATTTGTTGTAACGAAACAGTTCATTTTGCTGGTTGTAATTTACGGTTTATGAACGCATTAGGGTCATTCTCAAAAAATGATGTCCGTACTTCCGTAGTTAGGGCTTTATAAATCGACCTCTTAATCTTGTTCCTTTGTGTAACGAAACTTACCATACAATTTATATGGTTAACTTTCGCTACACAAAAATTAAAGTTAACACTTTGTTGTATAAAGCCCTAACTACGGACATAATTTTTTGAGAATGACCCATCATTAAAACACAATATCTTGATTTATTCTACTACGGCAAAATTTAGTTATAACCGACTGCAAACAAGCCTATATGAAAATAAATACGTATGTTATTATAGAAATTATCAAACTCGCCGTATTTGTGCTTGTAATACACTCACGGACAATGAATTTGCGTCATTTTCTATATAATTGTTCATAGAAGTTCCCTCGATTCCTCCAAGATATCATTTAATAAAATAAAAATAACAAAATAAAATTTTCTTCTCTCAAAAACTATTACAGTATTTAGTAAATGTTATACCATTTTAGAAACTACAAAAAATGCGCCATTTTTTTACGTCATGTGCCAGGTTGTGTTGGTACATTTTTTTTTCACCACCTTCGTTCGAAATCAGACGTGAAATTCGGAAAAAACTGAAAATTATTTTTTGATATTCTACTGTGGCCACACCATGAAAAAATTAACAAAAATAGGAATTACGTTCAGTATCATAGTTATCTGGCTACCCATATTAAAAACAGATTTGAAAAATACTTGATGTTTTAGTCATGACACTGAAATACCCGAGTCAGGGTAACATAAGTGTTGCACGAGTTTTGCAAAAACGTCAATATCTCGAAAACTAAGAAATTTTTACTGAGGTCAAATTTACTTAATCTGGTGTCTGATGAGCTGGTCTATCAGCCCTTTTCGTATAAAAGTTGGTTTTAGGGACACCCTGTATATTACACACGTAAAACACCAAAGGCGACATGAACTAAGCCACGGTATACGGTAGTTTTGTTCCGATAAAAGGTACATCGGGAGCGCGCATGTGTGCGCGCCGTGTACGGACGCACCACAGGCAAGCATCGCCGCGTGCTTAGTCAGGGCTGAGCAATCGTCGCGAGCGGTCGAACGTTCAAAATGTCTGCGGACGAAGCAAAGTATAGAAGACGTATATACTGCAGTGTGTTCGGATGTTTGAAGAATAATGCGCAAAATCCAGAATTGTCATATTTCTGCATTCCTAAGGATCCCGAAAGTTGTGTATTTTATTAGTATTATACCTATATAAATGTTATATTTTAAGTCGTTAATAGAATGTTTGATAGTTTTGTGATCAAACTATACCAATTAAATAGAGTAGATAATTATTTAGTTTGACAGTGATGAGTAAAATTAACAGATTTTTTTAAACGTGTACTAATTAAATAGTAGTTGATTCTATTGATACATAAAATGCCTTAAACACGAGAGTAGTTTTATGAAACGAGCCGAAATATCGTTGCGTTACTTACATGTACACATACCAATACTAATTTATTTAAACTATTATACTTAATAACATTAACATCAGATGTGTGCGATCAGATACTTTCATATTGAAATAAGTAACTTTTACTAGGTTGACCTCGAACGATTGTTCGTTCGATCGAGGTCAACGTAATAAAAGTTACGTTCGTAGTAAGTAGGTATTTTACAGAACCGACGAGCGGCAGCCCTGTGCCTTAGGCAACCTTAGGTGTCGCGCGCTCCTAAAAGGCGAAGACGAACTACTTGGTTGTCTTTATACTTTGAAATGAAATGAAATGAAATAATTTATTTCTGTAAATAGGCCTCAAGGGCTCTTTCACATGTCTGATTCTTTCTTTTGGCGCTTCGGCAAATGACATTCTGGTGAGAATAAGCGCCGGAAGAAACTCACCAGTTTCTCTTTTAAAATAAACATTGAGCATTAGGTACAATAATCGTGAAAATGCAATTGCAATAAGTAAAACAATTCATCAAACAAGTGCTTAATTAATAGGTATACATTTCAATAAACATAAAACTAATTTTTTTAGAGATGTAAAGGGTCAAAAAAAGATAAATTAAAAAGAAATATGGAAAATAGAGAGACATACACTAAAATTAATGGAGATGTAAGGGGTCTCCGTTGTCAAAACATGTTTAGGAGGTGTAAAGGATCTCCGCTGACTAAGCTGTATCGCTTTGGACGGAGAGACTAAAATGTTTCTTTGTTTCAGAACCATAATAGCAGGAACACGGAACGACGTCGATCCTGCGCGTGCGCAATAACGTAGACTAGCTGATCCTCGGCGCGAAAAATGTATGAGAAATAAATATTTGTCATTTACTCCATGCGTTTTCATTCACCCGCACCCTGTGGCGACGATGGCAACTGATTTATCAGAGAACTAGCACTTACCCGCCGCTTCGCCTGCGCTAGGGAACTCTTAACGGGATAAAAAGTATACTGTGTAATGCGGAACTTCATCTTGTTGCATGCCAAAGGACCATGCGTCAAAATGGACCCAAAACCAACAGAGCTGAGAGTTGTGTCATTAAATAGTTCTGTACATGTACTTCATTTCATTATATGGGCACCAAGTTCAATTCCATTGTAGAACTGAGATATTCAAATTCAAAATATTATGAGCAGCGCTAAGTGAAGCGGGCGCGAGTGCCATATTTTTGCCCGCCCGTAGCGTGCGCCCGCTCCGTGCACCCGCGTTAGCGTAGGCGTACTGGCGTAGGCGTTTCTCATAGAAACTAAAATATGAATATCTCAGTTTTGCAATGGAATTGAACTCGGTGCCCATAGAATAAAATGAAGTAAATGTAAAGACCTTTTTAATGACACAACTCTCAGCTCTGTTGGTTTTGGGTCCACTTCCCATACAAAGTTGCTCATGGTCCTTTCATATCAATCCATTCAGTTGTTACCGCGTTATTTAGTAACAAATATCCAAATCTCTCCTCCATTTTTAGGGTTCCGTAGCCAAAATGGCACAAACGGAACCCTTATACTTTCGTCATGTCCGTCCGTCCGTCTGTCCGTCTGTCCGTATGTCACAGGCATTTTGCTCAAAAAGTACCTACATGATGGATATTGATGAAATTTGGAATATAGGTGTCTTTTGTATGGGCCTCTACTTAGTTTGAGATTTAAACAACTAAAATAAATATTTTTAGGGGGGGCAATACATATAACAGATATAAAAAAAATCAGCAAATATCAACGTGTGGTACATAGTTCGACAGCTCTTTAAAAAACACTATAAGGTTTCTAAGTAATGTTTTTGATTAAGTGAATAGGTATATTTGGAAATAATCGCTCCGAAAGTTGCAAAAATTGTGTCCCCCCCCCCCCCCCTCTATCTTTTAAACCGTATGTCGAAAAAATCAAAAAGGGAACGCTTAATTAATACTTTCAACGAAAATTGTTTTCAACATGATCGAGTATACCGTTTTTGAGTTATTGCCGAAAACCGCGCTTCTCAACAAAAGGACGTAATTACTATGAAGATATGCTTTTTCGTTGGTGCACTTTTTCACATCGTATTATTTACTCAAGTATAGCAAAACGAAAAGGAGGATTATGATTTCAGCGCTGTATGTATTCATGTATGTATGTTTGTATGTTCGTCTGATCCTTCTTAACTCAAAAACTACTGAACCGATTCAAACATGTGGGGTATCGTTACATTCTTTGTGATTGGACGCAGGTTAAAGCTAGTTAGTTGGAACCAAAATTAAGATAGGGACCATGATCCTCATAAAAAGTAAAGCATTGAATAAAAGTTATCAAGTCCCATTGAATTATAATATGACAATTTAATGAATTTTAAAAGCTCATTTCAAAAATATATCACACATGTGTATTTCCATTTCTATTCAATAACAACAAGAAACACGTTCTTTCTTCGCTGATACGTTTACATTGTTCTAGCACACCTAACTCCTGGTGCGCCAATGTTCGTACAAAAAAAGTGATAAATCAGTAACGCAGCCCAGCGGTAAATAGTTTAATAAATTGTGGAAATTAAGGACTACTAGCGCCATACTAACTACGATGAAAAGAACAAGTTTATTAAATGGCCGTTGATAAAATAGCCATTATAAGATAGTTTTGAGTAAGGGTGCTTCCGCTATCACTCCTCGGGTCACCCCGTCTTGAGACTGATCTTGTGAAGGAAGTTTCAAGCCGGAAGGTCGAAGGTCCGTCTGCAGGTGCCCTTTATGCCGCACTAATTCAAAGTGAAGCTGAAGGCCCGAAGCGTTCCAGGTCGCCTTACGCAAACTATATATCAATCTCATTCTTGCGAGCCCGTAGGGCGAGCTTCAGATTGCGAGGCTGAAGGGCGAGCTTCAGGTTGCGAGGCCGAAGGCAAACGCACTATATCCGTAGTAAGCCCTATGGAGGCCGAAGGCCAAGCACCGCTTTGGGCTAAAGGCACATGGTTATCTCACGCAAACCGCAGATGAGTCTCATTTTCGGGGGCCCGAAGAACGAGCTTCAGGCTGCAAAGCCGAAGCCGTAGTCAGGTTTTAAGTTTTAACTATAGGTATTTTCATTTGTTGCGCATTTCCTTTTAGTAAAAGGTTACGAAACCCTACACTGAGCATGGTCCGACATGCTCTTGGCCAGTTTTTTTTAATTAATTTTTACACACGTAACATATTAACAAATAATGCTGCCTTTGTGAATTCACTCAAAGAACAAGAATACAAGTCAGTGTTTTCTTATTAGGTTAAGAGTGCGTGTGGCCGCGTCATCGGCGCCGCACCGAGCAGGTCGGTGCGCCCGCGCAGCAGCCACGGTACGTGACTCGACACCTGCATATTATGGCATCATCACCAAATATAATACAATCTTGAGGAAGTGGTTCTAAGTTACCTTCAAGAATTTCCTTAAAGTTTAGTTATGTCGCATACTTCAATCTTTAGAAAAACTCCTTAAAAATGACTAAGGTAACATTTATTTATTCGGTCAACATATTCCTCGCTAATTGTTAAGACGGAACACCTAAAACCATATATAAATTTAAGAAACAAAGCCCACAGTATAGGTATTTGAATATTTCCGCTAAAGACAGACGATATTTGCGCTTCAACTCATTGTGAAAATGTAAAGCAAGTATGTAAAATTTAAACAGGTGTTTACACAAAATACCACTGTCTTTTTGATATAGGTACATCGCATTTTACATCAAATTTTTACAAGGTTTCTCAATTGTATTGCATCAATAGGCTAGATGACTAAAAAAACTGTTTAGTCCGTCTGTTACATTATGAAAAAATATTGTACACGTATTTTTTGTTTTGTTTGACAAACAAAAACTGACGAGGATAGAGTGCTTAGAAGTTTCGAGTGATGTCACTCTTGAGTACAAATATTAACTTAGTCAGCAGATATACGTATTTGGCCAGCTGTACTGGTATGTGCGTGTTCGAACGTCGCACCAGGTTCCGCGGGGGTATATAAGGGGGCCCGGCCCAGGCCCGGCATCAGTTGCGAGCTCAGATCTGCACCATGAACTTCATCTACTTCTTCTCCTTCGTGCTCGTTCTCGTGAGTATATTCAAAGTTGTAACTTTTAAATTATTTTTACTTAATAATGTAATTTGTTTTTTACAAAATAAAACCCTTAAAGAACATTAAAATAGAAGCATAGTTAAAATTGTAACTATTTTAAGTGGTTTGCTTCTTATAACATTAAAAAAACTTCAAAAAAACCGGTCAAGTGCGAGTCAGACTCACGCACCGAGGGTTCCGTACAAACTTGTCAGTAGATACGTGAATAATTCAAGAAAAACTGTATGGTGGGACAAACTTAACTTTGCTCTTGTGAAACTGTTGTGCCCATACATCGACATATGCCGCGGTTAGTTTAGTAGGAGCAAATAAGGTTGTCTTACGATTTTTGCGAATTTCTAAAAAACGCTGCAAGTTAGCAAAACCATTTTATTTTTCCTGTAATATTTAGGATAATATTAATAATCGGTAATTATTGCAGATTTTTCTGTTCAGTATCTTCGGAGATAATAGGGGGGGAACGGTATTTTTTTTAACGGTTTTTGTCTTCAATCAAAAACTACATGTCTAAGGAAAAAAATAAAAACTGTTTTGGAATCTACATATTAAGCCCTTTCATTTGATATCCCACTCGATGTATTAGCTCAACTTTCGATTTATGACATCCCATTTCGGTCCCCTTTAAAAAAAAGTAAAAAAGGTATAAGATTCTTTTTCTGTCCCATAGGCTCGGATTAGCAGTTTTTAACACTATTCCAAATTTCAAGTCGATAGCATCAGTAGATCCTGAGATATCTTGCTGTGACAGACGGACAGACAGACAGACAGACAGACAGACAGACAGACAGAGTCGCACCATAAGGGTTCCTTTTTTACCATTTTGGTACGGAACCCTAAAAATCGGCCATGTGCGAGTGGCACTCGCACACGAAGGGCTCCTTACCACCGTCGAGCAAAACGACGCCAAAAACACGTTTATTGTATGGAGGGCCCCCAAACCATTAACGTGTTTTCGGCATCTTTTCTTAATTCTTGATGAAATTTTCTTTTCACTTCTCATGCTCTTAAAATGTTAATTTAGTCTCTGTATACCGGGACTAAAGTTTCTTATTAATCTCTAGGGATTAAAGTAATTTTTTTTTAATTGACTTTGAAAACCCCTAAACAGCCAATCGGGGTGTTTGTGGTTGGAATATTGTCGCCATTTTTAGTGATTGTGTATAGACAATTTTTGGGTGTGAAAATAACCTAAAAAGACAACTGTGCAAGAATATTAAAAAAATAAAGATTTAATATAGTAATAATGATTAATTATTATACGAATATAAATTAATTTAACTAGATTAGGGGTAACTTAATTTTATTTTGCAAGATCCAATTAGTTTTAAAATAGGTAGTTTTCACGTTTGAACCTGTTGGCTAAAAATGCCAGCATTTAAAGCCTGAGTGACTTCACTAAGTAAAAAAAAAATAAAGAACCGCGGAAACATTTTTCTTTGCTTTTTGAATGTTCATTAATAGTATTGAGCACAATATTTCAACAATTAATGTGTATAGTGCAACTTTATACCGAAAGTACGGAACAAAAATGTTTTCTTCATCCAGTGAAGAAGAATTAACGCCTAACTCCAGAATGGAGAAAAAAGCAAAAGAGGTGATACAATAAATATTGTAATTTTGTGTAATAGAACGTCGTTTTTTTCCTCGCATTCAAAGTGAAAAGTAGAGTGTTTAACGCGGGACTAAACAACCATAATGACCAATGATCGTACTCAACGTGCTGTTTTGGTAGCAAAGTATGGTTGACAAAAAAACAAATACACAAGTAGGAATTTCAAATATTATATATTTTACAAGTTATGAGATTTATATACATATTTATAATCACCTATCCAAACTATACTGAATAAACGACTAAAATTTGTTCAACAGAGTTGGGTGTCAGTCGTTCACGTCGATTGGAAAAAATCCATTTTAAATAGCTAAATGACCTTTCTACGTTAACAGAAGTCACAGGAAGGTAATTTAAGTCTCTAAAATATTGCACGCAATTTTTATTGATGCCCTCCGGCATATCTACCTCTTTGCATTCAATCAGCTGTTGCACGACATTTACAGTACTGTAACCGGGGTTTTTCTTCAGGACATTTTTTAGTTTAAAATAAACTTCTTTACCCGTGGGATGTAATCTCAACTTTGCCATTTTTTTTATCAGGTCGGAGACAATTTTTAATGAACTTTTAAGGTCTAGTAGTGGATCCTCCAGCATTTGAATGGATTGGGCGATAATGCTGAAGTTTGTGTCAACAAACAATAAGTCTGATTTTAAATTGCGATCACGAAATTTTTTTTTGGTTTTAAATCTAGAGGTAGAAGTATTTATTTTATATTTAAGAACAAAAGTGAATATTCAAATGTATTTGTTTTTTCTGCCAACCATACTCTGTGCTACGAAAAGTGCACGTTGATAACGATCACTGATAATGACACTCGATCTATACCTCGACCTCGTGTCATCATGGCTTGTTTTAGTCCCTAGTTGAACAATCTACTATTTTATCGTTTTTAGCGACAATAAAAATACACATTTCGTGAAAATTGCATAATCGCCAGTTCACATTATTCCAGTAGTATTCCAGTCCAGCAATCCAATCCAGTGCTGGAATACTACTGGAATAATGTGAACCGACACTGGAATGCACTGGAATGTACCCATTCCAGTGAGCATTCCAGTTCAGTGACTGGAGAGACCGTCAACTTTTCATTCCAGCTCACCCAATCCAGCGCCACTGGAATAGTGTAAACCGTCAATCCAGTGCTGGATTGAACGTGATATAATGAATACGCGTGGTTGTTTTTGGTAACAGTCTTTAACAACTCTTAAAAGACTGGAATAATGTAAACGATATGCTCCAGTCCACAACTGGACTGGATTAGCCCGCTGGATCACTGGACTGGAATAATGTGAACTGGCCATAACGGATCAAAAGCTCTGACCGATACAAACACGTTTCTTTTATGGGGACCCTCTTTTTTTTCATTTTATTTGCTTTTATTGTTTGTTGTTATAGCGGTAATAACAATACACATTCTGTCAAAAGTTCAAGTCTCTACCTATTACGGTTCAAAAGCTAGATCCCTGTGACAGACAGACAGTGGAGGCTTTAGTAATAGGGTTGCGTTGGCACCCTCCGGGTACGGAACCCTAAAAAGGAGACTCCATGTCTGTCACATATTTTTTAAATTTTTAATTTAAACGCTGCCATTTATAAACTCATTTGTTTTTTTTTTAAACGGATTTTCCAGATAGGTTCCATTTTTAAAAGCCTGTTCTGATGATGGGACTCATGATTGATTGAGGGCACTCCTTTAGTATTATTGACACATGTAAAGCTCTTATATTTGCTTTAAACGGTTTATGAATTTCTTGCGTTTTAATTTTGTCCCTTTAATTATCGACGCCATGCAGGTCAACCGGACAACCATAAATTAGTTATGCCATCTAAACATAGATTGCGTAGTAAGGTACTTGACAACAAGCAAACATTTCTGGTAAGCAGATAGGCCTTTTTTTTTTTTTTTTTGACGGTGGGAAAATGCATTACGCATACCCCCCCGGGGCCTAGGGAGGCCCGATGTTGGTTGGGGGGGTTATGTGGGACTCACTCCTCTCGCTCACCCTCTGCTAATCAGAGGGGGGGAGGAGCATACCCACTAAAAACCCACCGGCGTTTCTCCGCACTGCCGTTTTGGGGGCACTATGGGATCGTAGCATTTCTACCATGTGTGCCCCCCGGCTGCCCTGGCTTTTACGACGCCAGGGCTCCCGCGCCAATGGAGGGAGGGATCGGAAACCGCCACGATCCCTCCCCCAGACGGGTGGAGTCTACTTGTGGGCCCCTCACCCACACTCCACTAGGGGTTGAGGCGAGCGAGATATTGCGCTCGCCTCCTCCCCATCCGTCTACGCCGGAGCGGGAGCGCCTGTCGCCTATCTTCGCGCTCCCGCTCCATGGCCTCCTTCTGCGAGATCACAGTGTCGCAAAAGGAGGCCACCGCCTCCCAGGACCTCTCGCTGTCCAGCATGGTCGCCACGATGCTGGGCAGCGAGAGGTCACCCACTCCTAGAACCGCCACCAAGGTGCGGCGCTCTTCGGTCCAGTAATTGCACACCTCTAGGGTGTGCTGGGCCGTGTCGTCCTGGGCGCCGCACTCA
The DNA here is from genome assembly GCA_947034925.1 of Eudemis profundana. Taxonomy (NCBI): domain Eukaryota; kingdom Metazoa; phylum Arthropoda; class Insecta; order Lepidoptera; family Tortricidae; genus Eudemis; species Eudemis profundana. The sequence continues at coordinate 3,186,161 of OX344819.1, forward strand.
TGGCAGGCTGGACCGACCTCTCTCCCTATCCTGTGCAGGTAATGACCGAAGCAGCCGTGCCCGGTCATTACCTTTTTTTTTTTTTTTTTTTTTTTTTTTTTTTTTTTTTTTTTTTTTTTTTTTTTACTTGGGGAAATCCATTATGGATCCCGCCCAGCCCGGGGGAGACTGGGGGGTATCTCCGACTCTCACGGAGTAAAACCCCAAGGTGCTCCGTCTCGTCACCTTTGTGGCGGGTTATGGGTACACTGGGGCAATCCTCCACGACCCGCCGGTGATTGGCCTGATGGTGGCCCCTTCCACGTACGCAGTTGCGAGTGAGAGCAGTCCCACATCTGCTTCGGCTTAGAGATGCGCGCGGAAACACTGCGCGACGCCCTCTGTGGCCAGATAGGTTAGTTGGGTGACAGATTTCCCCAAATCTGCCACCCCTGGCCACTAATTAAGGCGGAAGGTTGCCGTTGGCGGCCGGGATCTAGGGACGTTGTCTCCCTCTCCCTTTCGGCTGCCTCTTTCTTCTCCATCACCCTTTCGCAGAAGGTGAGAACCGCTGCCCATGCCTCTTCACTGCTCACCATAGCGCGAGCCACAGTTGGCAGCGAAAGGTCGGGACCTATGTAGTTGCCCAGTATTTGGCGCTCCTCTTCCCAGGCTGGGCACACCTCCAGCGTGTGCTGGGCCGTGTCTTCTGGGCAGTCATCACAGTGGTGACACTCTGCCGTCGGTTCTCTTCTGGCTACGCGATGCAAATACCGCCCGAAGCAGCCATGCCCCGAGAGGATCTGTGTCAGCCGAAACGTCATCACACCGTGGCGCCGCTCCAGCCATTGTTTGAGGACTGGGCGGAGTGCCTGGACCGTTCTCAGCCCAGCGTTTGGTTGGGCTAGCCTTCCTATCCACGTTTCAATCGCCTTAAGGCGGTACACGTCGTGCTTGGCTTGGACTTCTTGTGGTGTTGGCCAGAAGTCTCGGGCATGTGCCTCCTCCCGCCAGAAGAACACTGACGCATGGGCCCTGGCATCCAAATCCCACGGTAGGGACCCGGCCAACACACATGCTGCCTCCGAAGATATTGTTCGATAGCCCCGTATCGCCCTTATCGCCATCACCCTCTGCGTTTGTCGCAATTGTGTGATTTTCCGGCTATCAAGGGCGTCGGCCCACACGGGGGCTCCGTACAGGGCCATCGAACGTACAACTCCCGTATAAAGCCGTCTGCAGGAGGCTTTGGGCCCTCCCAAATTAGGGAGTATACGCCCTAGCGCTGCGGCCGTGCCAAGCAGCTTGGGAGCCAGGCGCTGAAAGTGCGCCTGGAAGGTCCACCGACTATCGAGGACGATGCCGAGGTAGCGCATCGTCGACCCGACAGCGATCCGGACTCCTCCCACGACAATGTGAGCCTGAGGTGGAGGCGCTCTCCGAGGACCGTGGAAACAGATAGCCTCGGACTTATTCAGAGCTACCTCCAGCCCCAACCGCCTTATTCGTCCTACGACGCGCGCGACCCCTGCTGTCGCCAGTACGGAGGCGTCCCTGAAGGTGCCCGCTTTCGCTGTCACAAGCGTGTCGTCCGCGTAACAAGTGACTTCAACCCCTCGCAGATTTGCTCCTCGCAGCACCCAGTCATATCCGATGTTCCACAAGAGTGGTCCTTGAACCGACCCCTGTGGAACACCGCATACCATCTCCCGGCGCCTCCACTCTTGCTGCCCGGGGAAGGCCACAAACCTCTCGGAGAGGTAGGCCTCCACAATTCGGCTGAGGTGGTGGGGCACTCGATGGAATAGGAGCGCCTCCTTTATGCAACCCCAGGGGAGGGTGTTAAAGGCGTTGGCGATGTCTAATGACACCGCCAAGACGACCTCGCCCCGGGATACGGCTTCCTCTGCCAGCTGCTTTACCCGCAATATTGCGTGAACGGTCGAGCGGCCGCTGCGCAATCCGTATTGGCAGTCGGCTAGGTCCGGTCCCTCACTGGCCAGGTGATTAACTAGACGGTTGGCGATGATCCGCTCAAAGAGCTTGCCCACTTCGTCAAGAAGCACGATAGGCCGATATGCTGACGGTGAATCGGCTGGACGTCCTTCCTTCTTCAACAGCACTAGCCGGCCGGTCTTCCAGGCGCTAGGAAAGCAGGCTTGCTCCAAGCAGGAGCTGAACAGCCTTCTCAGCCTCGGCCCTAGTGCCTCCATGGCAAGTACCCACGCTCGACCCGGGATACCATCGGGGCCAGGTGCCGTGTTTTTCACCCGGAGCCTTAGCACCGCCGCTCCCAGTTCACCCTCTGTGACGGAAGGAGCTTCTTCCTCTTCCTCCTGCTGCCTTTCGGCCGCTTGTGGTGGCGCCATAGATGGTATGGGATGTTGCCCCCTGTGAGGAAAGAGCGCTGTTACTACTGACTGCAGTACCCGAGGCTGGAGACTTTGCGTTAGTGGTGGGGCCGAGGGTCGAAGCTTTTGCCTCACCTGTTTGTACGGCCTCCCCCACGGGTCGCTATTAAGAGTCTCCAGGAACTCTTCGCGGGAACGATCGATCGCCTTCTCGATGGCAGTTTGCAGTGCCACTTTCCTGTTTTTGTACTCCTCGTACAGCTCTCTTTCGGCCAACTCGTCTCGCCGTCGACGGCGCCGCTGCCGCGTATACTGGCGTCTCGCAACTATGCAATCATCGCGCAGCTGCGCAAGTTCTGGAGACCACCAGTACACGCGGCGCTTAGGAGGGCGAGCCTTTACTCGTGGCATCGCCGCATCGCATATCTCCGTCATTTTTTCGCGGAACCATAGAGCTTCAGCTTCCGCATTGAGCGCTCCTTCAGGCGCCGGCGCCCACGCCTGGACCATGGCGGCCTCCTCTAGTACCTCTCTATCAAGCCGTTTTAATGACCAGCGGGGGCCGTCCCCTCTAAGTGATCGACCTCGATCCAAGGGAGCCGCCGAGAGAGAGGCTATAGAGAAACGAACATATCTGTGATCCGACAGTGTTTCTACACCATCGAGCACTGACCAGTCCTGGGTTCGGCCTGCCAGTGTAGTGCTGGCGAAGGTCACGTCGACAATCGAACCCCCCTGCTGTCGGACGCACGTGTTTACCGAGCCTTTGTTGAGCACAGTCAGTCCACATGCTACGGCCCATTCTTCCAGACACTGACCTCGAACGTCCGTCACCGGGGAACCCCACGCCCTGGACTTAGCGTTAAAGTCTCCGGCGACCAAAACGGGATTGGGATGCTGGTGGCGGCCCACAGCTTCTACCTCTACCAGGAATTGCTCAAACTCGGCCAGGGGTCTGTTGGGCGAGTGATAACATCCTATTATGGCGATATCTCCGCAGGTCGCCGCCACGTGTCCATGGCCCCTTGTGACGTTCTGGAGAGGCATGGAGCCGGCTGCGCTCCGTGTCGCAAGGGCCACAGTACCATCCAGGTCGCCCGCCCAATCCTCTCTTGGAGGAACCGAGTATGGCTCTGCTACTATCGCGATTTGAATTGACCACTGCGCCATGCTCTGGAACAAGAGGTCCTGAGCTCTGGCGCAGTGGTTGAGGTTCGCCTGTAATAAATTGAGGGCCATTTTACCCGATGGTCATACTCGTTTCCTTCTCAGCCCGGTCATTACCTGCGTCAACCTGAAGGAGAGAGCCCCCTTCTTTCGGTCCAGCCAGCGGTCGAGGGACGGGAGGAGTGCCCCTATGGTGCGGATTCCATAGGGGGAGTCCTCCAGGTCCCTCTTCCAACGGTCACGCATGCGCCGCTGTGCCGCCTTCCGGGCGGCGCGCACCTCCTCGGGAGCGGGGAACACATTTTGCGCCCTGTTCTGCACCCGCTCTCTATGTGCCTCAGCGAGGATTTGGGCGTCTAGCTCCCAAGGGAGCGTCCCCGCCAAGGCACAGGCCGCCGCCCAGGCCACCGTAACATAGGCCCTTACGATACGGATGGCCACTATCCTCTGCGGCCTCCGCAATAGGGCCTTATTGGCTGCCCCCAACTTATCCGCCCAGATGGGCGCCCCGTACATTGCCATGCTTCTGGCAACTCCAGCATATAAGCGTCGGCACGGGGCGCCCGGGCCCCCGACATTCGGCAGTAGCCGACTCAACGCCGAAGCTTGACGGACGATTCGGGGAGCTAACTGTCGGAAGTGCTCCCCGAAATCCCAACGACGGTCCAGGATGAGCCCCAAGTACTTTATGTGGGGCTTCACCTGGACCGTCTCTCCCGCGACACGAATCGAGGCCCTGGCAGGAGGCCTCAAGCCCCTTCCCCCGAAGATGATGGCCTCTGTTTTTGGGAGGGCCACCTTCAGCCCCAGCAATCTAATGCGACCGACTACCAGGTCGGCCGCGACGGCGGCCCTCCTCAGGGCCTCCTCCAGCCGCTCCCCCCGGACGGCGACCATTGTGTCATCCGCATAGCAGATGACCGCCATCCGGGGGAGCAGGACTCCTCTAATCGCCCAGTCAAAACCGACGTTCCAAAGCAGGGGGCCTAAAACGGACCCCTGTGGAACGCCGCAGGCCATGGGCCTCTCCCGCCGATTCCCCCCCCCTCTCCTCATAGAGCACTACCCTCCCGTTAAGGTAGTGCTCTAAAGCAGATAGGCCTACCCGCTATTTTCAAGTCACGAAACTCGCGGCCTCAGTCAGTCGAGAACTGCTGGAGAGTGTGGGTGGCTTTATTGTCTGTCCATCGGACCACTGGTATTTCTACCAGTACTTAATATATTACATGTATTGATATTGTACCAAATACTCAATGTATTTATTAAGCGTTACCTTCCTGATTTTTTTCATATTTTTTTGATTTACGGTTCAAAAGTTAAAGGGGGGAGCACAATTTATGCAACTTTCGGAGCGATTATTTCCGAAAGTATTCACTTAATCAAAAAAAGTACATAAAAGACTTATAATGTTTTTAAAAGAACTATCTAATTATGTACCTCACATTGACGCTTGCTGAAATATTTTTTTTAGATTCTGTTACATGTATGGAGTGAGTGCCCCTAGATTTTTTTATTTTCATTATTTAACTAGCAAACTTAGTAGCGGTATCTACAAGACATCTATATTCCAAATTTCATCAGTATACGTCTTGTAGTTTTTGGGTAAAATGCATGTGACATACGGACGGACGGACGGACGGACATGACGAAACTATAAGGGTTCCTTTATAGCCATTTTGGCTACGGAATCCTAAAAAACATCCTTGATAAATTAGCTTTCTAATGAGGCTACAAACTTTACAAAAAGAATTAAAGTCATTAAAATAATTACATGTTATTTTCAAGGAAATTCGGCAATTTTGGATATAAAATTATCCAATAACGCTAATTATCTCAGAAACTAATAATTTACGGACAGGGTACTATATGATTTTTTTGGTTGCAAATGAGTTGTACTATAACCCTTTAAAAGGAATGTATTTAAAAGGAATGTACGAATACCGAATAGTAAATTAACACAAACTCGAAGGAAAAAGAAGGATGAATAAATATTTTAAAAACAAATTATAAACAGTAATCTATATTAAATATTAGGTTAATCATCTTTCACATTAATTTCCAACATATATAGAACAGTAGCATAAACAACGAATTAGAAATTAAACTACAAATGAAATAAAATTTTTCATTGGCGCATTTTTCTATCATAGGCTGCCTACGACGAGTAACAAATTGCAACCTGTACTGTCCTGTACAGAGATTCACGGCGCCGCTCACCCGGGCGTCCGAATTTACTTCATTTTAGGTAAAACCGTTGGCCGAATATTCGGCCGCCGAATATTCGGCTATTCGGCCGTCGACTCCGCCGAATATTCGGTATTCGGCCAAATCACTATTCGCTGCATCTCTAATAAATACAGGTCGCGTCACGTAAAAAGAACGCTGGAAGAAAGTGGAGGGGGTATGTTTGCGCATTGGTACACTCGCGCACGAAAGTACTATGTTTATTGTTTTATTTTTGAACTAGCCTTTCGCTCGCGGCGCGGTTCGATTAAAAAGTATATGTATTATTATCTATTATTTATTTATTAATAGGGTGAATCAACTTTTTAACCCACACAAAGCTGTCCGCAACTTTTAATCTTCGTTGAAATATAACGCCCTTAAAAAATGGTTTGTCTATATTTAAATTTATATTGTATGTTAAAACGTTGAAAGTCCCGTCTCATGAACCTAATTTTCTTTTTGGTATGACGCTTAATAGTAAAACATCGTCCCCCATAACTGTTTACACAGTTTGACTGTGGGATCCTTGAGTATTATTAGTTGATATATTATTAAATGGAATTAAAAACATGTTTCTGTGTAGAATGGAATAAAAAAAACAATATACATCATAAATCATTTTTGTATGTAAAACCATTTTGTAATAAACAAGACACTTTTGTGCGCGACAGTATTTTGAGAACGAACGTGACGTGAACACAGCGCGGAAAGCAAAGGTCGACTGACGAACCAATAGCGCCCCGGCAATGATGCGGCGCGGCACCCGCCCTCCCCGCGCCGCACCTCATACCACCAAATAGACCGATAAATTGCCTACTGCGCAGCCCCACCACCAGCGTTATTTTTACGTGACGCGACCTGTAGCACTCCTTTCTATCGGCAGTCGTGTAAGAAATCGAATAAAAATTATCGACAAAACATGACGACACTAGCACATACAAGCTACTGCAAATTAAGAATTTTATTATGTAAAAAATTTTTTTTTACTGTTGGTTCGATTAACGGATAATGAGGATTTCTCAAAGTCTTATGGTCCTACTATCGAACTAATGGGATTTTTAATGTTTGTATCGACCAATCGATCGAACCATGCGACCTTTTAAATTCCTCGTCCTCCGACCACACAACTTATTTTATTCCTGATGGCTCGATCATCGGTACGATGGAATATTATTGTGGAACCATATGTATACATACAGGGCGTCCCAAGACTATGGGACATCAAGGGAAAGTACTTTAAATATCGTAGATAGGATATTTTGCTTAAAGAAGACTTTATGTTATTTTTAAAAGTTAGTCATTCTGCATTTAAAGATATTCTAAGAATTACTTGCTTCGGTTGGGAATCGAACCGGCTCAAATGTGAAAAAATTACAACCTGTATTTTTATGATGACAATCGAAAGAGTGGACAAAAACAAATTTCTCTTTAGTAACATAGTAAACGAAAGGAATTCCGTAAAGTATATGATTTTAATGTTAAAAAAAAAAATTCCCAAACAAAAAAAGTAATTTTTTTAAAAAAATTTTGAATGCAGTATTACTTACTTTTAAAAATAAAATGAAGTTTCCTTTCAGCAAAATATCCTATCTCCAATATTTAAGGTACTTTCCCTTCATGTCGCATAAGTTTGGGACACCCGGTATATTAAGTCATATATATAATATACTAGCCACAGGTTTATTTTGCACACCATGGGAAATATTATGAACGATAAAAAAAGGAAATAAAAAACATACACGAAAATATTTTTTATTTGCCTTTAGGTACACTTTATTGACAATACTAGATGTACAGAAGTTCAAAAAACAACCTGTTTAAACAAGTTCACTATATTTCAACGTGTTCTTGGTTAAAATCTTGATGTAGGGGGCCTTCCCTCAACAGATACCAGCACTTCAGTGTTAAATGGTAATCGCACACACGGCTGCTGGGAGATATACGTCCCCTTGCTGCCAAAACCGCTTATCTGCATGAAGTATAGTTTCGAGAAAAACGCATTTAAAGGTTTGTATGGTAATAAAATTGTAATGTTCAGCTATATGAAAGGAGCCTTTGTGTTCTTACTTAGATAATTTATTACAGAATAAGTATGTACGTAGTAATTTGCTCTATACCCATAATAAGTAGGTAAAATAAAGGATTTACCTTGTAAGGTCGTGCAGATAAGCGGTTTTGGCTGACGGCACATTTTTTTTGTATCTTTTAAACCAGTAATATTCCGCAGGAATTTGGTAGTTATTAAGCTTTCTAGTCTAAAGTTATAACCTTTTGCACTGAAATACGATCTAAAATCCCTAAATTATTAATATTGTACTACTTTATGTAAAAGTCACCAGTCATTTAGGCGGTTTTGGCTGTAGTGATTTAAGAATTTACGAATTAAGGGCGCTTAAAATGCCAAAAATCACTTAGGCGTTTTTAACTCTGTAAGTTATTTTCCTGTCTGTTCTCCTCATAATCAATATAGCTTTACGTTTTGTTAGGTTTGCATTGCTCTGGATCCTATATATCCTATATCCTTTTGGTTGAAAAGTTTCCATCGAGTTTCGTGTACTATTCTAGTGTTAAATAGGCCAAAAACCTATATTCGAGACAAATCAGCTAGGCAAACACTCCAAAATGTAAGTAAAACTTATTCAATACTAAAGTAATTGTCAAATGAACTCGTAAACGTGGTAATGGTATCACAGGGCGGTTTGTCATCATATGATACGAGTATAATAGGTACTTTTCGTCACCTTAACATGAGCCATCAGTGGCATTTTTCACCCGTTGCGCGGGAAGATAAAATACCATTTCCTGGCTAATAGAAGACGTAAAATTATGTAAACACTGCGGATGGTAATTAGTAAAAATCCAAATTGCATAATTATGGCCTTCGCCTGCAGCAAACACCTGCGAAATGGGCCATTCCTTATTATACCGCCTTAGGGGTTTAATGTACTTTTTTAGTTTACATTATAATGTTTCAACTAAAATCGTCTGCGTGTGCCTTCACCCTATCATGCCGCAGTATACCTATTTAGAATGTTGTAAAAACAGTAGGTCCAATCACCGGCAAAATCTTTATCATATTTGACCAGCCCACTGCCATTTCAGATTGATAATTCCTTGGATTATGTCTGTCACTTCGGTTCTGTGACGGATTATCTCATTTCTGATACAATCCCTTAACAAATCACTGAGCATGGCCCTCTCCTAAGCTTGCTGAGCATATTTAACGTTGAGACTGGAGACCAGGAGCGTGGCATCCAAAGAACTCGATTCCTTCCGGCTTGCCTAATATCAAGGATTTGACCACCTTATTCTGCTCTTAAGGAAAATGTACGCCGAATCTGCACCGACTTGCCCAAGGATATATTTTACGCCACGCCACTGCTGGACACTTACGTAGGTACTACTATTCTCGAAAGAATCAAAGGCCTTCTCATAGTCCACAAATGCGAGACAAAGGGTAAAACATTTTTAGCTCTATAATCTATCACTTACCAGCATATCAATTGTTTAGGGTTATTCTTCAGAAATATGTCTGCGGTCACCTTATTCCTCTGACCCTTTTTCATACTAAATGTATGGAGACAGAGGAATAAGACATATTTCTTAAAGAATAACCCTTTACATTCATGCGCGCAAAACCGTGTCAACGCTTTGAAATGCAAGACGCGACCATAGTACAAAAAAAAGGTATCAGCGTAATTCGTCCTATTCGTTTTTCGTTCAATTCGTATTTCGTCTCATTTTATATTCGTCACACATTCTTTATGTATAAAGAATAGTCTTAATAAAGAATGTGTGACGAATATAGAATGAGACGAAATACGAATTGAACGAAAAAAGAATGGGACGAATTACGCTGATACAAAAAAAACAGGTATGTTTCTCAGACTGATAGATAAATATATAGACAAATTGATGTTTTGTGCAAATAAATAATAGGAATAATATTCTCTATTAATTTGTTTCTAAACATTTAAATAGTTTATTTTGCACTCTGATGAACAAATAGCATAACAGAACAAAATATAAGTACGTCAATCAGCAGTTAATTTCATAATTCATTATGAGTGATAAATTTTTTTACATTCAAGTTCCTAATCATAGGCAACATTATTGACATCTATTTGAACTTAAGCGGTTTTGGCTGAATCGGTGTATAATGGTGGTAAGGAATTAGCATCACAAACAAAACCGATTGTGTGAATTTAGTTGGTTTTCGCTGTTGAAGAATTTTATTTATGCAGTACATATGCAATAGTAATGTAATGACAAAACCTACTAACAATGCTTAGATTTTTTTTGCAGGCAACGAAATACATGTTTTGATACTAGGTTACACTGCAAAAACCTACTATATATCACTTAGGCGGTTTTAGCAGAAGGGATATTGGCATTTTTATTAAAAGTTGTATCATTCCAAAACCGCTTAAATGAGAATAAGATGTTCTTCCTGTAGAGAATAATTCAAAACGGTGTTTAACCCACACTTAGTCGTTTTTGATTGTTAAATATTGGAAAAAATCAGTTTTAAGTGATCTTAAGAAAAAGTTAAAACAGGAACGGAGCGTCGTATCGCAAAACGGGTTTTGACAGTATGTAGGTCTTCGAAAGTACATTCTAAGGTGTTAATAACTCACTTTAGCCTAGAAGTGCACTTAAGCGGTTTTTGCACCAAGGGGACGAATATATAAGTTCTTGGTGACTAATACATTCGCTCTTTGAAAATCTAACAGTTTAGTCGGACTAACAAAACTAGTTATGTCTTTATGGTTCGATTTAATATTTTAATCCGATCAATCGGTCATACAGGAAAAAAAACCGACCTAATGGCCCGACTGATCGGACTACAAGGAAATGTAATCGTCCTAGTAGTTCGACACTCGGGCTACGAGAACTTTAAAGTTCGATCAATCGAACCAACAGTAAAAAAAAATATTCGTCGTCCGATCAATCGGACAAGCCGATCGGACCAAGTGGCCGACGGGAACTTAGGAGGTACAGACGATTAGTAAAGAAAGTAAAAAAAAAATATTCAATTACCTATGTAAACTAATGTATAAATGTATTTTGCTTTGTATATTTTATTTTGTTTGCAACCTTTTGTTTTGGTATTGTCTGTAATAGGTCCCCCGACAGCAAATAAAATAAAATATACAAAGCAAGATAGGGCGTATCTGGACGCCCTATCTACATTTATACATTAGTTTACTTCATTGAATTTTTTTTTTTACTTTGTTTACTACTTGTTTGTACCTTCTTAGTTCGCTTTTATCCAGGGCAGTCGTGTTTTCATTATTTAATAATTATTTTATTTTATCTTTTTTGTGACTTGGGCATGCAATACAGATATTTTTTGTATGGCTAATACCGGGATCGGGATCGGGGATTGAATTGAACAATGATAACTTCAGAAACCGAAGATATAAAAATAAAATATGTTCTTCATGATTTTCAGGTGGCGATGGCCGCTGCTGTGCCAGTAGCCGCCCCAGTAGCCGCCCCACAAGGTAAACAACTTTTATGCCACACCTGGCCGTAAAGTGGCTTTTTCCGCACTCTGCGCGTACGGAAAAAGCCGCTTTCTGGCCAAGTGTAGACATAAAATGATGTACACAACACGGAAGGTAATAAAGAAAGCCCTCGATCGCATATTTACGTCCCTCGCTTGCAGCTCGGGCCGAAGACTTCTACGATCTCGGCCTTTCTTTATATTACCACCCTAGTTGTGTAATGTACTATTACTGTACGATTTCCGCCGCCACATCCATATCATAATTTCCCTACAATATGTTCAGGAACGATAAGCAAATGGCCTATATTATGGAACCCGTATCTAAGGTTGCATCTTAATGTAAACATAACCCATCAAAAACATTCTGTAAAAAACTAGCCAAGTCTCGATGGAGCTACTTGTTTATCTCTAAAAAGTAATGAAATCTAGACAAAGTCGTGCCAAAGTCAGTATCGGGGGGATATCACCAGAACTCGATTTCCACCGACTTGCCTATTATTTAACCGTGTAGGAACACATTTTATAGATCTAATAATAGGCAAGTCGGTGGAAATCGAGTTCTGGTGATATCCCCCCGATACTGACTTTGGCACGACTTTGTCTAGATTTCATTACTTTTTAGAGATAAACAAGTAGCTCCATCGAGACTTGGCTAGTTTTTTACAGAATGTTTTTGATGGGATCTCATTTCTTTTTGTAAGTGACCTTCCTTTATTTATTACATTCCAATAAATTCTTTTTCTAATTTGAACTGCAAAATGAACTTTGTAATCGCATGTATTTGTATAGGATTACAAACTTATGTGTGCAGTTGTGACTGAAATTGTAATATTTGGAGGTTTTTTAGGACTTGATAGACTAAAAACTAACTATGTTTAAAATTTCAGCTCTCTAAGTTTATGGGAAGTACTAGTTCTATTCTGATGATCATGAGTCAGTGAGTCAGTCAGTGTCTTTCATAAATGCGAAACTTTGCTTTCGCTTAACTTCGGAACTAAATGACCTACAGACTTGAAATTTTGGATTTTAAGTATGTGATTATAGCTTACTGGATGACGAAAATTTCTGCGTTCTGGTCTTATCCAGAGTTTCTCAAATAGGGGCCTGAAAATGCGGCGAAATGGTTCCGGTAAAGGATGGTACGGCAGTGTTTGCTTCGCGCTCGACTTGGCGGGGGCACTGCCGTGCCCCCAGATTAAATTAAAGTATCGCTAATAACAAACAAGTCATTCATTCCGGAAAAATCTTAACACCGCGATGCAGCCTGTAGTATGGAGATTTCACAGATGTAACAGCGCCATCTACCGGGGTATTGTTACACTAAAGTTTATATAGAAAACTAAACTTAACTAAATGTTACACTTGTTAACTAGGTGCTACACAGTCAAACATAAAGTTTTAACTTCTTATTTTTTGTGTTTTATTTAAACTTAGGTCTTATACCTACAAATAAGTTAATAGTAGGTACCACTTGAAAATTCAGGCCATATTTGTACATATTGTAGAAAACTTATGATATGCATGTAGATAAAGTTATGTATGTGACTGTACATAATTATGCATTAAACACTCGTGTGATCTTATTATGAAACTCGCCTTCGGCTCGTTTCATAAAACCACACTCGTGTAAGTAGATATTAATGCCTCTTATTATGCACCAGTCACATATATAACTATTGTTTTTTACGTAGACAAATGCGGTATTGCGATTCATTAGCAAGATGCCTACTACCCGACTTAGGTCATTTTATAATTTTTACGTCACACCTGGCCACAAAGTGGCAATTACCGCCCGCTACGCTTGCGGAAAATCCCACTTTCTGGCCTGGGGGAGACGTCATCAAAATCGGTGTATATTTAGAGGTTGCACACTTTTGAACTTTTAACTCAAAGACCGATGCTCCTAAGATAATGAATGATACTGTGTAATGAGGCATTGCGTAATAAAAGTAATGTAACGATTCCATCACAGTAAAATAACAGAAACAATTCTTACTAAGAGCCGTCGAGCATCACAGGAAACGCGCTACAAGCGAACCACGAAATGAGGTTCCACGTTTTATAACATTTAAACGTTTCTATTGATAATTAAAACACACAAATAACTAATGTTGTTACATTCTGAATGTAATTATTTGTAGTTTAATTACTGTATTGTATATCCAAATTCAACAATTATGAAAATATAAAATATACGTTTCAATACTCTTTTTCTGATCAGTTTGTGCAACCTTTAAATATGTTTGTCACCTTTAAATTTTAGATAGCTATACCTAGAGTTTTAGGAGATAGGGGGTAAGCAAAGTCAGAGAAAATAAACACTTTTTTTTTTACCCATACAAATATGACACCCTAGTCTGGGGGGTGAGCTAACTTCACGATTGACATTTTTAATAGTACATTACACAACTAGGGTGGTAATACAAAGGCCGAGAGCGCAGATGTTGGCGGCCCGAGCCGTAGGCGAGGGACGTAAATATGCGATCGAGGGCTTTCTTTATTACCTCCCGTGTTGTGTACAGCATTTTATGTCTACATTTGGCCAGCAAGCGGCTTTTTCCGTGCGCGTAGCGTGCGAAAAAAGCCACTTTATGGCCAGGTGTGACATAAAATAAAGGACGTCCCATACCGCAAGTGTCCAAACGTATTTTTTTTCTATAGACTAGAATATAGTACAACAAGGTAATTTTTTCAATAACTGGAGAAAATTTTGAAAAACTGTTGGTGGGTTCATTTATTGATAAACAATCATGAGTCATTTTCAAAAAAAATTGTACATAGTTAAGGGCCTAATAAAAACAAAATCACGATCGCTTCCTCTGTGTTACGAAAGTAAGGCATACAAACTATATGTGACGTTCCACGGGAAAAGGTACCTTATGGTTGGTATTGAGTTAAGCACAGATCCTAAATCTGTGTTAAATAAGCTATCTAATACAAAAAGAATCACGACCCTAAGTCCCATACTTTTTTTTTAAAAAAACATCAAACCTGCACATGCTAAAATTGCACTTTTGAGAAATCGTCAAAAGAAGTTTAAAACTAATTTTAAGTATGTTCCCGTTGGAAGTTATGGAGATGATGATTGATTATGTATCTTAAAGTAATTTTCTTTGGAAATCAGTAATGGTTTTATTAATGTGACTTCCAGGTCGTGAAAAATTAGCCTTTGATTAGAGCAAGTCGCTTATGAGAACGAAATTAAAAAAAAAAAAAAATTCGGCCTGTTCTTTAACATTATTGTAATCTGAACCATTGTATATAGTTAGAGATATTAGACTGCACATTTTGGGATAGAAATAAAATCACATTGTTAACGAAATATTTTTATTTTAATTAAAATGTCATTTTTATTATATGTTTCATCATTCCTATAATATTCACAATTTTCGTATAATGAGTTCTAAATTATATTTAATCAGTCTACACAAGTATCTCAAAAGTGTCATTATTATTCTACAAGTCGTATTTTTTTATTTATAAACGATTGAAGTTACGTAAAAATCACAAATTATTCCCATACATTTGAGAAAAGGTACCTTATGGCGGGCCATAAGCAAAAATTATTGATAATTACAGTATGGCACGATATTTACATTATTTATTGACAGATCTTGTATTAAGACAGAAAACTGAAGAAAAAAGGTTATTAGAAATTTACTTCAAATCTTGACCAATTAAGAGTAATTCTCAAATGTGACGTCTTACGTGAAAAGGTACCTTATGAGGGTTTCTAGTTACGGAGATATTCAATGTTGTGTAAAAATTGTGTTTTTTTTATTATGTATTTCCATTTAGTAAATTATATGTTACGACACGTCTTTGCCTATCTTTATTTTTGTTATAGGCGAATTAAAGGCTGAATAATATGCTTCTACAGTTTAGTACAAAAGGTACTTTATGGCGGTGTAATTTAAAAATGTTAGAAATAGGTACTTGTCGTAACTTGCTCAGTTTTTGTCCTTCATACCGCCGTGCCGTGGTATTATTTTGGCTACACCTCCAGTACCGCCACGCATCTGTCCTACTCTCACCAACACTTTACGTATCGTTCTCTCTCGGTCTTGCTGGCTGCTCGGAGTCTCAGCCGGCCGGCATGAGCAGTATTTGCTTACCTTTTCGTTCGAATAGTTGTGAGAAGTGTTCGTCGTGGATTTTAGCGTGTTTTAAATTAAATAGATTATTTTTCTTAAGTGGTCAAAAATGATAGAAACCGCCAAAAAATGTCTTTTTTCGTAATTTTTTCGAAAAAATGAATAAAAACCTTTTTCTAAAATGGTCAAAATGATAGGCATTCGACATTGTTTTTTATTTTTGTAATTTTTATGAAAAAAACAAGGTTTTTCTAAAATGGTCAAAAAGTTTCACGATTCGTAAAAACACGTTTTTATGTTTAAAAAAAAAATGTTTTTAAGACTTTTTCTAAAAAGGTTGAAAGGGAAACATGACAAAGTGGTAAAAAATTATAGAAACCGCAAAAAAAGTCTATTTTTGGAAATTTTTTTTGAAAAAAAAATTAAAAAACTTTTTCTAAAATGGTCAAAAATGATGGGCATTCGCCAGTGTTTTTTTTTTATTTTTGTCAATTTTTAAAAAAAAACAAGGTCTTTCTAAAAATGGTCAAAAAGTTATACGATTCGTCAAAAACACTTTTTTATCTGTTTTAAAAAAATGTTTAATAATTAAAAATTAAAAAAAACGACGTACAAATGTATTTATTTTTATTTTAATTTTTTTTTTCAATTCCGAATCTGTGGCACCCAGTGGCCCTTTCCTTCCAAATTTTCAGCTTTCTAGGATCATTTCGAAAATTTTTGCTTACCATTATGCAGGCCGCATGCTTGTTTGCCACCGTCGTGTTATAAAAAAGAAATAAGCAAAAGTTGCTAGTAAATTTTATTAATGAATTTTATCAACAGCTTTATCATTTTTGTATGTGATCCGCCATAAGGTACCTTTTCTACTAAACTTTGAACCCAATTTTTATATAGAAAAAAATAACGTACAGCAGTGAAACCAAGCTACAAATACACGTCTATTCCTATATTTTACAATTTTGCATAAAAGAAAAAAATGATGATTTTGAAGGATTTCACAAAACCGTTCATATCTCCGTTACTAGAAACCCTCATAAGGTACCTTTTCACGTAGGACGTCACATATGGGTAACTTTCGTAACACAAAGGAATAAATTAAGTTTTGTTTTAATTAAATCCCTTAATTGTGTACAATTTTTTTGAAAATGACTCTCATACGTGTGCTAACTTGGGATACGTTTTAGGGATTTGATAGCGATAAAAAAGATGTCCATATACGTGTGATCATTAAAAATTCTCGATTACTATAAAAAGGTTCGATATAATATCTGATACCGAGCCTTTTAAGATATGAAAAGTGGACAGCAACCTTTAATAACGACGAATATGGAAAAAATATTGATTGTAAGCAAATAAATACACGTTTTAATTTGTTTACTGTTTTTATTTTAAAACGATTAAACAATAAATAATATTTATTTAAGTTGCATAATATTTAGAAGTTGACAGTATCTTCGATATATTTATTGTCGATAAAATATTTTGCTACATCACTTTAGTATAGGTGCCCCAAGTTAGCACAGGTACCTATGTTGGTACATTTTAGATGCTTATACCCTGTGGGCAGCAAAATCACTGTTGACTTGTGTAATCATTGCTAACTAAATTTCTTTTAATTTTCCAGGTACACTTGGTACGTATATTATATTTTATACTAGAAGATGCCCGCAGCTTCGTTAATTCGATGAAATAAGCTTAATATCTCGTTTTTGCTGCGCCGTGATCGGGTGATACGAAGCCATACTGTATTTGAACAGAATCGTTATTATTATTTATTTTCCGTATATCTTTATTTACTTAAGTTAGGTTTTTTACAATATATATATAAAAAGTAAAATACAAAATGAAATTACAAAACATAAACACATTATAAAAAACCTAACCTAGGGTGCCGCCGGCAGCGGGGCGGGGCCCAAGCTACCGGTGGTTAGGGCCGCAGAGAGAGGAACCTCCTGACGATGCGCGCCGTGTCCAGAAGCACCGCCTTCTGTATCTGGCCCTTGATCCAGCCATCTAGCGAGAGTCTCTTGAGGTGGTGATCGAGACTCTTCGCTATAAGCCCGTTCGCCGAAACGACTATCGGAACAATGATCGTCGAATCAACATCCCACATGGCGGTAACCTCGTGAGCCAAGTCAAGGTACTTGCTGAGCTTGTCCTTCTCGGCCTTCACGAGGTTCTCGTCATGGGGGATGGTGATATCGATGAGCACTGCATTATTATTTATTATTATTATTCTTTATCACCGCCCGTGGTGTACACAATTTTACGTCTTCCTGGGACCAGGAAATGGGATTTTCTCCCCGCGCAGCATACGGAAAATACCAATTACGCCCAGATGTGACGTAATGGTATATTAGGTATAGTAGGCACCAGAGTTGGGGTCACACACGCAGCGATTAGTCATGTATTGGCAGCGGGATTTTGAAATGATTGTTCTCTTTTTAGTACCGATAGTTACGTTAGTTTCAATTAATTTTTTAATTTTCTCTATTCAAAAATACCGGTATTTTTTCCATCATTTCCGTTCTTTGCTTTTTTTTTATCGGACAATTTAGTAATACGAAATTATACATAAAAAGCATAAAATAATTCAAAGTATTGGGCTATTGCGGAGGTTTTGCAAAATACAGGTTCCGAGCCCTGATTTATTTTTCGAATATGATAATGCAATCGTGCATTTAATCTACATTCACTTATTCGTTCATTTGCTGCCTTGTTGCAATTAGTACCCTATGTAATGTAGCGGTGTGTGTAATAATTCACCTCAACTCTCCTGCCAACAAATCCCTATACGCACTAAGGGCGGTAAACAAAGAATGTCCCAGATTGCGGGTATCTCATCGTAATTTTTGTCTATAGACTTTAGTATTAGTACAAGGTGAATTTTTCAATGACTAGAGCCAAGTTTGAAAAACTGGTGTTAATTTATTGACACTATAAATAAACATAAGCTTATGCCGTGGGCCGCAAAATCACTGTTGACTAGCGTAGTCATAGTTAACTAATAATTTAATTTATTTTTTTCCAGATTATTTGACAGGCGTTTTAGGTATGTATATATTTTACACTAGAAGATACAGCTTCGTTAATTCGTTGAAATAAGCTTAATATTTCGTTTTTTGCTGCGCCGTAATCGGCTAATAAGATAAGCTAAACTATTCTGTTTTGTAAACAAGTCATAATCTGCACACCAAATTTCATGGCAATCACTTACAGCCCGGGAAAATTTCATTAGTAGGCTATAAATATGGTACTAAGGTGAATTTTTCAATAACTAGAGCCAATGTTGAAAAACTGACGTTTTTTATTGACAATACAAAACCAATTTATAAGCTGCGGCCTGTAAAATCACTGTTGATTTGTGTAACTACGAGTATTGTTAACTAAATTTATTTTCATTTTCCAGGTAATCTTGGTAAGTGTATTAAATTTTGTTCTAGAAGATGCCCGCAGCTTCGTTAATTCGGTGAAATAAGCTAAATATCTCGTTTTGCTGTGCTGTAATTGGGTGATAACTTGATAAGAAGCTATCGTGTATTGTAACCGAGTCATAATCTGTACACCAAATTTCATGGCAATGTTCTCATTAGTAGGCCATAAATAATATGATCCAGGGTCTTCTTTATCACCGCCCGTGGTGTACACAATTTTACGTCTTCCCGTGACCGGGAAATGGGATTTTCTCCCCGCGCAGCACACGGAAAATACCAATTACGCCCAGATGTGACGTAATGGTATGTTAGGTATAGTAGGCACCAGAGTTATGGTCACACACATAGCGATATGTCATGGAATGGCAGCGGGATTTTGAAATTAGTGTTCTTTTATTAGTACCTATAGGACCGTTTTAGTTTCGATTATTTTTTAGATAAAACATCTGATTTAATTAAAGCAGACCAATATATAGGTAATTATGATTTAACATACGCGATATAATTTACACGGATTTAATAGTTTTATTTAAAAGAGTATCTGAATGAGTTAAAAGTTCTACTGGTAGACCAAAACATTAATCGTAAAATCCAAAGATAATAAGCCAATACTCCGCCATATTTTTCTTTTTCTGCAGATTGTTTTATTTATTTTTCGAATATAATTACGTACTATGCAACCGTGCATTTATTGCGGTAACCTATCGCAAACACTAAAAACCATTCACCGAATTTCATTTGGCCAAAAACTATTCGAATTATTATCGTTTGTCCGATGACAGGTTTCGTAATTTTTTCTGTTCACCATTTCACGTTTAGTAAAAGTTTCGTTTGTCCGAAAAACGTTTCCCATCTCATTCACTTGCCCTATGAATTGTTACGTATTTTGTTTCGTTGCCCATTTTTCATTTACCCAATGATATTTTTCGCACTGGATACGTTTAGACATATTTTCAGTTTACCTTTTAACGATATCCCAAATTATTTTTCGGCAGAGGTACGTTTCCCTAAATCTAAAATAAATGTTATTTTAGAAAAGAAAATTAGTTATTATTAGTTTTTTAGAGAAAGGTCAGTAGGTTAGGTTGGTTCATAAAAAAGTGGCCGTTTGGGGAAGTGACTTTCACAAAAAATTTACATAGGCAGAAGGACAAGGGGGGCTCGGGGGGCGAAGCCCCCCGCATGGAAAAAAAAACTCAAAACAAAGGTTCCATTAGGTAAAAAAGTAGGTTAGGTTAGGTTTGAACTGCGTCCCCCAACAAAAACGAACTGCTACGAAAAAAGTAGGTTAGGTCAGACATATTTAAATAAATTTTCACTATCGCACTGTACTACTCAGTATTAGCTTTAATAATACACTATAACAAGTTTTATGTGGCGGGTAGGGTTATCTTTATCAAAGTACAAAGCGGGTAGATTCTTGCAGACTAGGTATAAAAATAAATAATTGTAAATTGTAATGCCAGCTGTACACAATAGTACACATGTCGAATAGTTAAAAATCGAATCGTTACATCGGACAAATGAAATCAAAGTCAATCGAAAAAAGTCGAATGGTGAATAAATCGAAACGTTACTTCGGATAACTGATATTACGGTGTAACGAGATTTAGGGCAAACCATAATTTGTCGAATGATTAAAAAACCGAACCAATAAATGCCGAATCGTAATAATTCGAAACGAAAATTCGGACAAACGAAAAAAAATGGAAACGATATTTGTCGAAAAGTTTTTGCCGAAACGAAATTCGGACTAACATTTTTAGTGTTTCAGATAGGTAACCCTTATTGCACATTCACTCATTTGTTGACGGTGATGGACTAATTAAATTTTATTTTAATTTTTCAGGACTCGGAAAATAAACGGTACGTATATATTTTATTCTAGAAGATGCTCGCAGCATCATTAATTCGGTGAAATAAGCTAAATATCTCGTTTTTCTGCGCTATAAACGGGTGATAAGAAGCTATCCTGTATTGTTACCGAGTCACAACCTGTACACTAGGCTGGAGCGTCAAACAGAATTTTCTCAATATCATATTGTAACCGCACCAAAAAGTTGCGTAATTTTATAAATAATTGGGGGAAATAATTAAAAAAATCTAGCTATATACTTTTAGCCCTCTACTCGGCAGTTGAAGAAAAAATAATCTCATACATTTTATAAAATTTAAACTTTATTTTTTTGCTCGAAAACCATTTTATTCTTTGAAAGAGACCTTTTTGTTATAGGCATACTATGCACCGTTAGATCACTTTGTAATCTTAACTAAGTACATTTTTTTTTGCTCGAAAACCATTTTATTCTTTGAACGAGATCTTTTTGTTACGGGAATGCTTTATTATTATCATTATTCACCGTCAGATCATTCACTTTAGCCCAAAAACACGTTTTTGAATAAAATACCTTTTTTTATGGTGAAATGGGTAATGATTACAAAGTGATCTAACGGTGCATAATAATAATAATTAAGTATTCCTATAACAAAAAGGTCTCTTTCAAAGAATAAAATGGTTTTCGAGCAAAAAAATAAAGTTTAAATTTTATAAAATGTATGAGATTATGTTTTCTTCAACTGCCGAGTAGAGGGCTAAAAGTATATAGCTAGATTTTTTTAATTATTTTTCCCCAATTATTTATAAAATATTACACATGTTATATTAATGCTTTTGGTGTGTCGTGTGTAATAAAAGTTATATTACACACGACACACCAAAAGCAGTACCTATGAGCTAAGCTATGTATGCAACGCTTTAAAATTTAAATCATTTATTCAAGCATGTGGGAATTGGGTTACATTTGCAGTTACAATTTGGACGGAGACACTAAAATGTTTGTTTGTTTCAGCAGAATAAGAGCGAATCCGGAACGTCGTAGATCCTGTGCAGGCACAATAACGTAGACTAGCTGATTTTCAATGGGAAAAGTTTATGAGAAATAAACATTTGTCATTTACTCCCCGCGTTTCCATTCACCCCGCACCCCGTCAGTTCGATGGCAACTAGTGTCCGGCCGAAACTAGTTTTCACGGCCGGAACCGAAACTGAATTTTGGCTTTGATCTCAGCTTCGGCCGAAACCAGAATAGCGTTGAAAAAACCCGGAAAAAATCCGTATTTTTCCCAAACAGCTCGTTTTTTTTAAGGCGAGGTAGTACGAGAATCGGGCGCGGAAGCCTAGTTTCCAAATCATTTTTAGAGCACTTATTTGACTCGTAGGTCACTGTAAAACATATATAATAATATTCAGAACTGTATCTAGGGCTTCCTCTCACCTAGAACACGATAGCGAACACTTCGCTCGATAGAAAAGTAGCGCGAAAACACTATAAAATAAAGTATTTTTTTCATTTTGTTCATTACCACTTACCTTTTCTGACAAAATTAATACCTGACAATCATGATTTCACAGTCATGCAGGGCTTCCTCTCATGTTTGGGTTGATAACGTATACTATTATGTTAGAAATCGAAGATAATCTGCAATAATCTGCATTCCGCCCGACCCTAGTGGACCTACCGCGACGCCCGTCACCCCGCTAGTACCGATAAGGCTTCTGCCAACGTCAGACCTGTGTCGTGTTTTCTCCGCGCCTTTCTGGGCATAAAACATGTCAGTAATTGTTGTAAAATCGTTTATAAAATAAATAAAAAATAACAGTAAGCACAACATCAATCTAGAGAGAGAATAGGGTAAGAAAACATGCATAATTCGTTATACAAAATTGTACTTCCGTAAGTTATATAAGCAAGTCGTACCAGATGGTTCACTCCGACCAAATATCAAAATCGGTAGTTTGTATTTCTATGACGCTTATGATTGATTACAATTTTTATATGGTGACAATTATGTTATTGAAAAATTTGGTAATAAATTAATATTTTATAAGTTTAATGACATCTTTTACATTACACGCATTTATTAACTTTACATTAATAAACATACAGACCAATTTGGGTAGTTTGGACTTATTTGATTTTATTTAACGTGCAGTTTGCGATTATACAAAAAAGAATACAGTCGGTAATAAAAAACAATTTTTTGACAGGAACTTATTTTCCCGAGAATTATTGTTTTCTCGTGAATGAAGTATTTATCGAGGGTGCCTTTATTTATTTATTGAATAAATATAATATAAAAAAGGTACATCTTTAGGGAAGATACTTGTTTTCTACTTAGGACAAATCGGACTGTGCAAATCTTGCAACGTTTGTAACAACGTATGTACTTTCTACATATCGTCGCCACTTACATATCTGTAATTTTTGTGAACTTGGATTTTAGACCTAAACCTGAGCTGCGCGTACGGAAAAAGCCGCTTTCTGGCCAAGTATAGACATAAAATGATTTACACAACACGGGAGGTAATGAAGAAAGCCCTCGATCGCATATTTACGTCCCTCGCTTGCAGCTCGGGCCGCAAACTTCTGCGATCTCGGCCTTTCTTTGTATTACCACCCTAGTTGTGTAATGTACTATTATTCCTTGCCTAATGCATTAGGCAAGCTCTGGGCTGCGCTGACACCCGGCAGCGCCTGTGTGCGTAACCTATGAAGCCCAAAGGAGGGTTATGTGTTTGACCCGTATGTTTGTATGTACGTAAGTACGTATGTTACCCGACTGCGGTGAAGCCCAAAGGAGGGTTATGTAAGTATGTATGCATGCATGTATGTATGTATGTATGCATGTATGTATGTATGTAAGTATATATGTTTGAATGTATGTATGTATGTATATATGCATGTATGTATGTATGTACGTAAGTATGTATGCTACTCGACTGCGGCGAAGCCCAAAGGAGGGTTCTGTGCTTGATCAATATGTATGTATGTAAGTATGTATGTTACCCGACTGCGGCGAAGCCCAAAGGACGGTTATGTGTTTGACTGGTATGTATGTATGTGTGTTTGTGTGTGTGTGTGTATGTATGTATGTATGTATGTATGGTGTGTGTATGTATGTATGCATGTATTTATGTATGTATGTATGTATGTATGTATGTTACCCGATTGCGGCGAAGCTCAAAGGACGGTTATGTGTTTAACCGGTATGTATGTATGTAAATATGTAAGTATGTTTGACGACGTGTATCAAAACAAAACAGTTATATAACTTCCGGCAAATATTTTTTTTAACTACCTCTAATTCACTAAGAAATTCAAGCTATAGGTAATAGAAATCGCAAAGATGAGTCTGCGGATCTGAAAAGTTATTTTCTTCTATTATCTTCGAAGTAACTGAACAGAAAGATCTGTTATAATTATTAATAATAATAATAATCCTTATTTAATTTACATGTCCATTTAGTACCTATTAAAATTAGTACTAAAATAGTACATTGTGTATGTAGGGCGGTAAGTAAGGAATTACAAAAGAGTGTTTGTTATAAGCCCGAGGTGAAACCGAGGGCTTTAATAACACGAGTTTGTAATTCCTTTACCGCCCGTGGCACACACAATGTTTTTCATCACACTTGTGAGGAAATATTATTAATAATATAACCTTACTAATCGTCCCAGTATGACAAGAAAATATTAAAACATCAAAGTGACATTAGTGACATATGTCATAGACAATGCGAAAGTCAAGTCACGTTCGGAAACCATAGCGGTAAAGAGCTAAAATGGTTGATTATATATTTGCAAAATACTGAAATACACTATTTAAACATTTAATTAATGTTACCGAAATATGTGTTTACATGTATTTGCAATAACAGTTATCTTTAAATCTGGGGGCACGGCAGTGCCCCCGCCAAGTCGAGCAAAACAAAGGCACAGCCGTACCATCCTTTTCTCGAAGCCATTCAAGCGATTTTCAGCCTCCCGTAATTTTGTACTGGCTAAAGCTAGAACCCTGAAATTTCAGAGATATATAGGGCTCAATAAGAACTATGTATATTCTCAATATCATTCAATTTGAACGTGTTGTTTAAGAACTATTGCATGTCAAAGTTCCTTAGTTTTGTCACTGACTCACTGATTCACTCACTGATTCATTCACTGACTCACTGATCATCATAATTCTAAGGTACTTCTAGCAGACCTACAAGCTCCAAATTTTAAACATAGTTAGTTTTTAGCCTATAAAGTCCTTAAAACCCTTAATAATGTTGTAATTTCAGTCACAACTGCACACATAAGTTTGTAATCCTATACAAATACATGGGATTAATTTTGCATTAATTTTGCGGTTTAAGTTGAAAAGAATGGATTGGAATGTAATAATTAAAGGAAAACCACTTACAAAAAGAAATGAGATCTCATCAAAAACATTACATGTAAAAAGATGCAAGTCTCGCAACGCAGTTCTCCTACAACAAAAACGTTTTGAGATGTAAAGATAAACCAAGTCAGTACCGGGGAGGTATCAACAGAACTCGATTTCCACCGACTTGCCTATTATTTAACCGTGGAGGAACACATTTTATAGATCTAATACTAGA
The DNA here is from genome assembly GCA_947034925.1 of Eudemis profundana. Taxonomy (NCBI): domain Eukaryota; kingdom Metazoa; phylum Arthropoda; class Insecta; order Lepidoptera; family Tortricidae; genus Eudemis; species Eudemis profundana. The sequence goes on from OX344819.1 coordinate 3,211,372, forward strand.
AAACCAGATACGTTCTTTCCGAGACTGATAATTATGACCTAAGACATTCTGACGTCACATGCTAGATATGTTTTCTTTTCATCCAACTACAATACAAACAGCAACACAGTTAACTATACACTTCAAAAATGGGAAATACTGCAAGAAAGAGAATCACACTTGAAGACGTCATGTTATGCATGTGTGCGTGTGTTTATGAGTATAAATTGGCTATTATTCAAAAGAGTTTTGAAACAAGAATTTTTCTTTTATGGCTGATCCAACGTCATTATTGACATTAATGCCATATTATTGAATTCGTGGAAAATAATGAATGAATAATAAATATAAATTACATTATATTGGTGCATCATATCAAAAATATGAAGCAACAATAAAATTATTAGCAATATAATTCGTTTATTTCATCCCAATGTTCGTCTGAAAGCTAAATCATAATTTTGACAAATTCACCTGTCTTGTTGAAATAAAACCTTTATTTACAGTATGGAAAAAAAAACTTTGCCCAAACAACTACAATGACAAAGCTCAAAGGCACATTACACATACGCAAACGTTATTTGATTTGAAGTTGACATAACACAAATATATATATCTCTTTCAATCGTTATAATTTTCTCTCTGCTCTGTCTTTAATGGGCAGTTAAGTGTGTTGCTGTTTGTACATTACACAACTAGGGTGGCAACACAAAGAAAGGCCGAGATCGCAGAAGTTTGCGGCCCGAGCTGCAAGCGAGGGACGTAAATATTCAATCGAGGGTTTTCTTTATTACCTCCCGTGTTGAGTACATAATTTTATGTCTACACTTGGCCAGATAGCGGCTTTTTCCGTACGCGTCGCGTGCGGAAAAGGCCACTTTATGGCCAGGTGTGGCATAAAATAAATAAAACGCAAAAACAAATAATTTCACAAGCCGGTAAATTATTTCATAATTGATTATTGGAGTGGAAGTTTTTAATCAATGGTAACATTTCTGACTTCGGGAAGAACATGCTTACCTAGTTTTCTTGTACCATGCCGACATACTAGGTATGTGATGTTTGTAGGCAAACCCTCTTTTTGGCTTGCTAATAAGTACAATTTTTAATGGCGTCTTCATAGCTACAGCCTATTGCTGCAACCTAATTAACAACTAGGTAAGTGGTGTTTGTCTAAGAACGACACATATTATTACGGGCTCAACTTTACAATAACTGACATCGAGTTCGGGGTTCATATTGTTTTTACAGATAGAGCTCACAATAAGAAGTCTTTTCACCAAATCTGAAGTTGCGGAAACCCATAGTTTTCGAGAAAAAAAATATCAAAGTTTCCATACAAACTCGCAATTTTTGGCGTTGATAGGCGTAATTAGCCGATTTTTTGACAGATTTGAGAGCGTTCCGTTACACGCGTAAATTTAAGCTGTCACATGGTGACGAATTATAGCTTATGTTTTGTTATTATGAATTCATAATTTAAAAGGATACTTGTGTATGCAATGAATTTAGTTTTTTTGGTAATTTTTAAGTGTCATTTGTTGTTAATATGTTAACATTTGCTAAATATTAATGGTAGCAATGTAGCAATATACTACAATGTGACGGAACGCAATAGGGGCGAGGGGCAGAGAGGGGAAGGACGCCATTAGACGCTGCCGTATCGGGAACCACGTCTGTTTTGTTTGTCTTGTCAGTTGTTATCTATCTTAGACCTCACAAGGGGGGACGGGGGGGCGGAGCCCCCCAGGAAGGGGGGCTCGGGGGGCGAAGCCCCCCGCATGGAAAAAGATAGACAAAACTAACCTCTTTTTACCCGACTACGGCGAAGCAAAAAGGAGGGTTATGATTTTAGCACCGTATGTATATATGTATGTATGTATGTTTGTATGTTTGTATGATCGTTTGTTCCCTCATAACTCAAAAACTACTAAACCGATTCAAACATGTGGGGTATCGTTAGATTCGTCTTGATTCTGCGCGGGTTATAGGCTAGTTAGTTGAAACTGAAATTTAATATAAAGGCCGTGATTCTCAAAAAACTCAAGGATTAAAAAATAAAAGTCATCGAGTACCATCAAGTTACATATCAAATTAAAGAGCTTTAAAAACCTATTGCAAAAATGTATCACACATGCTGATACAAGTATATTATGCAACAATATTTTCATTTTAATAACAACAAGAACGTTATTCAACAGCTTGATCTCCGACGATTCGTTACAGAAGGGCTAGCATAATGTGCAGTTATGGCAGTCGTGGCACGAAACGTCATCACCCGTTACTTTCATAATATATTTGAAAGAAAAAGAAAAAACATATATTGGTATTTTGACACCTGCTAAATATCCTAATGGCCTGCTATGCTAGACCTTTACATGTGTCATTGGTATTGAGAGATATCGGGTAACTTCGTATTTGCGAACATTGCCGAATACATTTCATTTTCATGCCGCCAACTAACGCGTGTGTTGTGTCACATCAAAAATGTTGAAATAAAATCGTTGTAATGCCGTAAATATGCTGCCTCACTGCGAGCAGATTTAAAAATATGTCTGAGGAGGCATATATTATCACCGGTACGTATTGTTGTATTAATATTGAAATAATTGTACAAGTCGATTTTCCCTATCCGCAATGACAATTTGCTAAGCTACTCAACTAGAGGTGTGGCTAAGATGAAGTCGATATTTTGTATCGACATTGGTTAGTATGAATTGAATAACTCAGTGCACCTAAAATACATAATTAACCCTTTCAGATTTCCGAAAGATCCGCTTCTAGAAAAAGAGTGAATGAATACTACCGGCCGGGATAGTTTGGTTTCCGCAGCCCTGAAGCAGTAGCACAGTATGCGGTGGCCAAGATATTTTTCATAATTTCATACAAACAAAGAAACATACTTATCTCCTTAAAAACTTCTTTTAATGTAGCAACATATTTGAAAAGTAAGTCTTGGACTCAGGCAAACAGCAGACATACGTATTAAATGCACTCAAAAATATCTACTCTTTAATTGTAATAAACTTCAAGTAAAGATGTTTCTAAATACGGTAACCATGTATTATCTTTTTACAGCTGACTGTAAGAGCCTTATCACTCTGGCAATTTGCGAGCGAGCCGCGGGCGAGTTTCCATACAAATGTCACTCGCGGCGAACTCAAAAAATAGTACTCAAATAGTACCCTAGGGCCCTAAAATTTCATTTCTCTAGCTATCGTAGAAGCCGAGATATAGTGAGCTCTTTCTATAAGAAATTCCCGGGTACGCCAGCTTGACGGTGTGAAATTTTGTACACCGTTAAGTCATGGAATATCTCGGCTTCTACGATAGCTACAGAAATGAAATTTTAGGGCCCTAGGGTACTATTTGAGTACTATTTTTTGAGATATAAAGCGTTTCCAAAAACAAAGCCGTTCCAGAGATACAAACGGTGTACGCCAGCTTGACGCCCAGTATAGCGTACACCGTGAACAGGCCTTATATTTCGAAAAGTTTAAGGGTACTATTTTTTTCACCACGGTATTTCGTCGGTACTATTTGGGTATTATTTATTGGCTGCATCAGATTCTGAATATCTTTACGGTGTAAGCTATCTTGACGGACACGTATGAAAACTCGCCCGCAAATCGCCAGTGTGATAAGGCCCTAAATCGATATCTATAATCTAAATCTATAAATCATTCTAGTAGTAGTAACATATCAATTCATGTTGTTTCTCCTTCGCAAGCAGTACCGCACATAGCCACAAAACAACACACAAGACAAAGACCGAATACCGCGTCGGACCAAATGTACCGAGCGCCCCTGGTTACTTACGTATACCTATTAGTCCGATTTTTGCGAGCCCGAAGGGCGAGCTTCAGGCTTCGAGGCCAAAGGCCGAACTCCTCAGCAAACACCCAATAATCCAGTATCCCGCAATAATTTTAAGCGGGCAAAGACCGAATACCGCGTTGGACCAAAGGCACCGAGCGCCGCTGGTTACTTACGTATACCTATTAGTCTAATTTTTGCAAGTCCGAAGGCCGAGTTTCGGGCTGCGAGGCCGAAAACCGAGCTCTTCCGCAAACACCCCGTCCCGTAGTAATTTTAAGCGGGACAAAAGCAAAGCATAAAGCGTCTTATATCGTTGTAAGCAAGCCATGTATCTAAGTGTTACTGTTGTAATTCTTGTCATTAAATATTATTAAATGGAGGGTGCTCATGAAAGAGCTCGGTCGTTGGCCTCACACCCTGATATGGTTCTTAGGAAGGAAAAGGCGCTTAAAACCGTAACTGAATAATAACTAAAAATACGTAAATAAAATAAAGTTAAAAACTAAAACCCGACTACGAAAAAGTCTAAAACAAGAATCTTAGGTTTTAGTTCGCCAGGTACAGATAAATTGCAATTTTTTTAATTTAGAGAACGTTTCGAGTATGCCGTCAATCGTTCGTAGTCGGAGGCCCCTTTTTTGTTTGTCTTCTTGCCGGGGCCTCCGACTACGAACGATTGACGGCATACTCGAAACGTTCTCTAAATTAAAAAAATTGCAATTTATCTGTACCTGGCGAACTAAAACCTAAGATTCTTGTTTTAGACTTTTTCGTAGTCGGGTTTTAGTTTTTAACTTTATTTTTTTCGGTTAGGTTCATTAGTCAGCTTACGTCCCTCAGAGCAGAAATAGAAGCCCCAATTCGTCGACCGGCTGTCGGGTCATAGTTGTTTACAAAGAAATCTCTAATCAAAGCGCATTTTCAGTCCATCGCGTCGGTCAGACTCCAAAATAACCTCAAAAAATGCTCATTTTCGGTTTTTTAACTTTTTTCCTATGATTTTCCGCAACTTCTCGATTTCAAAAATACACTTGGGATACCTTAATCTACTCCCAAAAAAATTGGCATGTTTTGGCCATGTCAGACATTGTAAATTTCTTCCTTATTACGTCGCTTTATTACTAATGCTAGACTACCTATAGCCTATAGACTACCTATAATCTAGCTAGTCTAGACTAGATCTCCTTCATGAAAAGCCAAAGATTATGTAACTAATTTTTTGACTTGCCTAGGTATGTGATCAAAACTCCATAACAGACCGAGAAGGAAATTTATTATTAGGTACGTATTCAAATCAGACATTGTTCCTTTATTTAATTTATACCTGTCACTCTTAGAATATTACTTTTCCTAAAATTTTCGAAATGTAGTGTTTGATTGAATATGAAATAAGTTTCTGACAAAAAAAGCTTTTTGAGACAAGCTTAAGTAGGTACTTTTTATTATAATTGCAAACTGCGTGGCACATGTAATCAAATGAACCCAAATACTGTGAATTTAGGTATGTTATATAATTAAGATGATCCTATGACTACTATCAGGCTACATCATCAGATCAGCTGTCATGTCCTCATATCACAATAATATTGCATTGTCATCTGATTATTACATATTGTTGCAAAATTTCAGCTCAATTGGTTGAAGAAGCTTCAAAATTGCGTTACAAGATTCCACTCGAACAAGAATAGTTACATTGCAAGTTCAATGAAAGGATGTAAAAAAATAAACGCGAGACAATACGCACGAACGATCTGTCAGTGAATTTATAAAGCTAAGCTATGGCGCGGAGTATTACGGCAAGCGGGCGCCCGCCGCCGCCCCGCGCGCTCGGGGCCCCGCGCACAGTGCCCCTGCTTCACCCCCTCAATATCGCGATGAGCCAGGTCGTATCGGGCCTTAATATTCGAATTATTCGAATATTCGAATTATTCGAATATTGAAAATCTAAGTATTCGTATTATTCGAATACTAAATTTCGACGAATATTGCAAATCCTATTAATGTCTAATAACTTTCTTTATGCCGCTTTGCCGGATACCTTTTCCCTGCTCTTACATTGAACCTTTGCGATTGTTTAACCTTACAAGCTGCACGCTTTTCTAAATCTGTAACGGTGGATTGACTGACTCCACTCCGGACAACTAACACAACTGGGACTGTGGGAGCTGGAAGCTCCTGAGCGGCTTAAACCTGGATCTAGTTGGCGTGGGACTCCGCTGATGACTGCATGGTTAACAGGGGTAAACAACATCTCCGGTCGGTGACACCCTTGTTATTATTAAAGTATATCATAGATATGTAGATAAACTTATCTTTGGTTAAAATCTAACTTATAAAACTTATTATAGTAGACTAATAAACACCTCTCAACGGTTTTTTATGGTTTAATTGCAGGAAACTGTGGCCTCCCTGTAACTGAAAACCTCCCTTATGATTATTAAAATTAAGACCTGTAGTTCCGCTATCTGGCATTTTTGGCAGATGTCTGGCGCCGGAAATATTCTTTACTTTTTTATTTTAATTATTGTTATTTAATTATTAAAAATAAAATAAAATAAAAAATCGTTTATTTCAGACTACAGTCCATAGTTGTTAGTCACATTTACCCTTACCCTAGTGTTAGTTACATTATTTCTATTACATATTTTATTTATTGATAGCTTGCTTTATTCTCAGTCCTGCTACAGTAGTGAGAACTGGGTTCTGTTTTTTTAGCTATTCTAACATTACACCTAGTAAGAATTATCTAAAGTGTCCGAATATTCCTACACAGAATGAACAAACATTCGGATACCTTAGATAATTCTTACTATACTTGGAACGTTAATAGTTATTAACGATTACATTTGTCGAGCAAAGACATTACATTACACACTCGTGGTATATTAAATACTTTACAATTGGCAAAAACAGATTTCTTTCCTTCCTCATTTTGATGTATTTTGTGTGAAATTATGTTTAATTTAACATAATAACCAATCACGTAACAACACAATAACTAAATCATTACCAAAAGAGCCAAATTTTATACGTAGTAGGTAGAAAAGACGTATGCCGCATCGACTGTCGTTCGCGCATAGTGGATCAACGTCCGCCCGCAACGATGACGAGCGAGCATACTGAGCCAACTGTGACTTGCACCACGCTTGCGCTGACCTTCACCGAAAAGTGTACCGCGTATAGTGGACCAAGCGACTTGGCTCAGTATACGATGTCCTAATTTAAAAAAGGTGTTAGTTGGCTCACTATACGTCATTTTATTTCGAAAACTAGCAGTAATTTCCTCACGAAATTTTTATAGCATGTAGATATAAGTATTTTGATCCCAAATATGCAAAAAAACGAAAATCGTAAAAAAGTGAGTTGGCTCAGTATACGTAGGAGGTATCGAAATAATGGATTTTCGCGGTAAATGTGCATTGTGCAGTTTTGAGGTTTTGTTTAATTACAACCAAGTTTATGAACAAATATCAGAAACTATGTATTTATAAAGATTATAATTGCCTAATTATAATTTACACCGCAGACGAAGTCGCGGGCATAAGCTAGTGTATTATAAAATACCCAACTTAAAAAAATAAAGATGTATACTGAAACAAATAAAACAACTAAACTTGACTCCGAAAAGATTTTACTGCACGTGTTTTAATAAAATAATTGAAATACCATGCCACAGAGCACCTGAATACTATCGAACAACATGGCAAACAAAAACAACACAACGCTGCTTTAGTAATAAACCGGCCTAATAAAATAAAATACAATTTATTTGCAATATTAGAGCGATTTTAAATGGTTTTAATAGAATTTTTAGGTATTAAGTAATTATAATTTGTTAGCATTGGGAGCCCATGACGAAGATGACAGGGAAGTTCCAGAACTCTCATGAAATAAAACCAGTTGCTGATGATGACGAACAATCACGGTATATTTAACCCTTCCGTAGCACCTGTCACTAAACCCAAAATACACCTATACTTAATATAAACTAATATCAAAAAGACCTATTCTCAAAACGAATGAATCCCGAATCGACTTATTTCCAAAAAGATTTATTCTCGATATACACTATTCTTGAAATGACTCAGTTTCAAATGGAATGATTTGCATAAAAACTGTTTCACAAAATGAACCAGTCCCAAAATACCCTAAATTTGAATATCAAAATACTCTATTCTCATAATGACTGGTTTTCAAAACGTCCTAGTCTCAAAATACACTAAATCTATATTATGTCGGAGAGGCAGTGCTTCGACCCTTGTTGACAACCTTCATTGAAACAGCGAAGTCTGACTCTAACCTTTTGAACGCTTTTACTCCCATGTCAAAATGTGGCTTATACGCCAATAGATGAAAGATGAAGAGCGAAAATAAACCTTACCTGTCAGCAGGAAAATTGCTTTGACAGCGTCCGCCATTACCCCTTTAGTGGTCGTGGGCGTGGTAGGCACGACAGCACACGACCACTTTAGTGGGTCTTGGCGTTCAAAGGGATAGATTTCACCAGTAGACCAGCGCTGGCTCCCGAGCCGTACACATCAACGTTTTTATTTTATTTTGTCTTATGATATGTGTTGTCCACTTTGTGCATGCTATAGCTAATAAATTTTCATTCTATTTTATTCTATTATAAATTACTCTGTTTGGCAAACGGCATACGATTTAATGGTCGACGGTAAAGTAACGAATCTCGAGACTTGGGCAATTTATTACATGGGATATTTTCTTCAACTACATATGACTATTGAGAATTTAGTGTATTTTGGGACGAGTACGTTTTGAAAATTGTGCGTTTTGACACTACCATGGAAATAAAATTTAGGGTATTTTGGGACTGGTGCGTTTTGAGAATAGGTCTTTATAGGATTCGTTCAATTCGAAATTGGGTCGTATAGAGGAAGGTGTAAATCGAAAATAGCTCTTTTTGGCAGCGAGGTAATTCGGGGTATGTTCCTTGTGGAATTAGGACTTTTCGATTTTAGTTCATATAAAGTATAGGTGTATTTTGGGTTTAGTGACAGGTGCTACGGAAGGTATTTAACGATGATAGCAGTACAGCAGATTTACAGTTTAATATAGAGAACAAATAGGAATACTAGATTTTGTGTGTGACTCTCACGGCGTCCGGATACAGAAGAAGGAGCCATATTTACAATATACATCAGGTCAACATCTCCAGCTTCTCCTGAGGATTCCTCGTAGAAAGGCGAAACACTTATCGAGTTTTGTACAAACAGCAACACAGTTAACTATACACTTCAAAAATGGGAAATACTGCAAGAAAGAGAATCACAAGAGTTTTGAAACAATAATTTTTCTTTTACGGCTGATCCAACGTCATTATTGACATTAATGCCATATTATTGAATTCGTGGAAAATAATGAATGAATAATAAATATAAATTACATTATATTGGTGCATCATATCAAAAATATGAAGCACCAATAAAAACATTAGCAATATAATTAGTTTATTTCATCCCAACGTTCGTCGGAAAGCTAAATCATAATTTTGACAAATTCACCTGTCTTGTTGAAATAAAACCTTTATTTACAGTATGGAAAAAAAAACTTTGCCGAAACAACTACAATGACAAAGCTCAAAGGCACATTACACATACGCAAACGTTATTTGATTTGAAGTTGACATAATACAAATATATATATATCTCTTTCAATCGTTATCATTTTCTCTGTGCTCTGTCTTTAATGGGCAGTTAAGTGTGTTGCTGTTTGTATCATTGGTGGTGGTTTGTTATATTTATTTGCATCTTTTTTATTTTATTTTGCATGTGAATGCATGAAAAAATACGCAAGTAATTATAACGGTCTAGCACTAATTGACTAACACGTTATCATATCGCGGATTAGCAAAGCAATATTTTTGTTTTAATTAAATATCAGGTACCATCCACCACCATCATCATGTGAGCATGCCTAATATCAAATGCTAAATCTTTAACAGTTTTGACATAAATTTATTCATCTGAATACTATTTACGCATAATTATTATTGTACAGATACCGTCTGTCTACTTTCAAAATAATTATAAAAGAAACCTAACCTAGCCTACTCTAAATGATTTAGATACCTAAAAGATTTCCCATAATATTTTTCGTCAAAGCTGAAGAAAAATTATGCGAAATAAAATTCGGAGTAACTGTACTTTCGGCCAAATAAAACGTACCTACGCCAAATTGAGGGAACTCTGTAAACTTTGCCCATTAAAATATAAGTTTCAGCCTATTGGTTTCTGGGTGCTTAAAGTTTCTTTAAAGTCAAACTGGTGGGTTTCTTGCTGTGTTTCTTATCACCAGAAGGTAATTTTCCGAAGCCCTGGTAGAAATTACAACTGGCCGGTCTCGGCCTTGAATACACACCGCGCGCTCCTAAACGGCTGAAGTGTGACTACTTGTCTGTCTTTATACTTTGCCAATCCCGATGTGGATTATGTAGGCCATACAGGGCTGCGCCACCTCTGTGTGCGAAGTGTGCAACGCACACAGGCGCCAAGACACTAGGGGCGCCGGAATTCGAAACACGACGACAATAAAGAGGTGCTTCGTAGGTTTGCTTACAGGCGCTGCTGGGGGTCGGCGCGGGCCTGAGGCCATATAAAATTGGTTCATATTTGATGATTTAATATAATTATTAATTATGTAGGATATTTCACAACTTTGCCGTCCCTGTAGTCCATAGGTATTATAATTTGACCGTGATCAGAGCTCTTAGAGGACAAATAAAAACAAACAAAAATAATCACAATAATTTATTTCGATGCCAAATTAAAGGAAAACATTAATTGCAAAACAATCTAGTAAGATTCGACAACTTAACAACAAAAATAAAATTAATACAATGTAATGGCTCGTTCAACCGACGGAGGAGTTCAAAATTACAGTAACGAATATTTTCCCTTCTTGCTCTCAGAATCGGTCTAGAGTGCCTCGACATCTAGCAACATTTTTTGTCTTTATCATCTGAAAAAAAAAGATATTAAAGTCAAAAAAGGATAATCTAAGACTTTCTTTGTGATCTTAAAAACACCAACTGATATTTTGTGCTAAGTCTCAGTGTAAGACCTGAGTGGACGCTCGAGCGGGGCGTGCAGCGGGGCGGGGAATGCGGCGTTCATGTTAAACATAAACAAATGTATGTGAGCGTCCTGACCGGAGTGCACGCTGCCACAGACGCTGCACAAAACCCATAGACGCCACCCGCCCCGCCGGACGCGACGCTAGACCCTCACCACTCAGGCCACACACTAAGGCTACCGTAAAATGGGGTGAGTAGTGATTGCTAGGGCAGTTGGGTTATGAATGGGAAGAGTAGGGATGACAGAGGTTTGAGGTGGTTTTTATAGGCTACTGCTACCTCAATAATATATTCTTATTACAAATGGAGCTAAAGTAATATTCATAATTCAAAAGTGACGATCCAACAATTTTCCCAGCTCACCTTTGTATGAAATCCCATCTCACCCCAACTACGAGGAACTACGGAGTGAGGAGGGATTTTGTGTTTATCGTTAAAATTATGAAATGGAACTACCCAAAATCATAAAAAAAAACTAAAAACAAACGTCCGGAACATTTATTATACATATATACATCAGTTTGCATATGTAAAAATAAAATGTTATCGAGGTTTGAATGACAATTTTCTCCCTACTCACCCCGCTTTACGGTACTCTCTACGATGTCCGCGTAGTTCTAAGTGCTTGCATCAAGATTGTATTGTTAAAAAAGTGATGATTATATAGGATCACTTAGGATTAAAATTGTTTTAAAAAAATGCATTTTGAGCTAGTAACATTAGTATTCTTTTCACCAAAATAAACAAATAACACTTAATAACATTTTACGGACCTGGTTTTATTGTAATTTGTGTATTGCTATTCTAGGGTTGGCTGGTGAAACCCGATAAATGACAAAAAATGTTTTGTCACTTATCGGGTTTCACCAAGCAACCCTCGAATTGTAACTTACCATCCTTTGATTTGTCACACCCGTCATCCTTCGACTTGTTACCCCCGTCATCCTTCGACTTGTCACCCCCGTCATCCTTCGACTTGTCACCCCCGTCATCCTTCGACTTGTCACCCCCGTCATCCTTCGACTTGTCACGTCCGTCATCCTTCGACTTGTCACCCCCGTCATCCTTCGACTTGTCACCCCCGTCATCCTTCGACTTGTCACGTCCGTCATCCTTCGACTTGTCACCCCGTTCATCCTTCGACTTGTCATCCCCGTCATCCCTCGACTTGTGACCCCCGTCATCCTTCGACTTGTCACCTCCGTCATCCTTCGACTTGTCAGCCCCGTCATCCTTCGATTTGTCTGATCCGCACCCAATGCTGCCATTATTGACGACGGCGGTATTATTGTCGCCCTGGGCTGTAATATTAATTTATTTCTTGTAGTAGGTACATAACATTGTCGTAGCTAGTTGCTAAATGTAAGTGTAAATTGTATAGTATTGCCTCCCCCACAGGACCGGCAATGCCTAGTAATGGGGGTCAACATTAATGTAAAACGTTGAAATTGTGTTTTTGAAATAAACAATTTTTATTTGTAAAAAAAAAGATAGAAGAAAACAAAACACGTAGAGAAATTAAATTCAGCGTCCCCAGCGTCTTTGCCCTTCGACCAGTGCTAACTGCTCCGCTGGCCAAAGGGTAAAGACCAGGGAATGCAACCCGGGCACCCGGGGAACCGACTTGATTTAGAGTCCGGTAAAATCCGGGTATTTCGACTCAGGAGCTGGGTTTTCGCAATACAAAAAAACCTAGTAACTAATAAAAAATATCCATGTATCGTTTTATTTTAAAGTGTTTCAAAGATAATAAATAAAATCTAACGTCGGCTGCCTTAAAGCAAACGCGAAAAAACTTGCATTCCTCAGTAAAGAAGCCGGGCCGGAAATCTATTGTTTCTTCCTTCCTTTCCTTCCTGGTGTGGACCATGGGTGAGCGTAATTTAATTTTGCTACGTATCTTGATTTCTTTTATGTATAAATTAAATAGAAAAGTGGTGTAATTTATTCACATTAAAAACTAAAATTAAGAAACATTATGTTTCCTTCAAATAGTAGGTATAGTAAATTTATTTGTTTAAGGACATTACTTAATTTTACATCCCGAAGTTTCGTATGAAAAAATCCCACAGATAAACTTTTTGAATAGAAACTTATCCTAAATTCTCGTAAACTGTCCTGCATTTTCGAGAATGTTCTTTAACTTTTAAGAGTGTATTGCAAGCTTAAATTGGCTAGGTAAAGTTTTTCAAAGATGTGTAGTTTATATTATTTTTCGATAGGCCTTGTCTTTAAGGTCCAGAAAATATCGCTACTGCATTTTTATTCCCTGTAATTTTTCCAAAATATCGTTTTAAATTCTCGATTTGACACTTGAAAAAATGTGACGCCGAAATGTCGCGTGTGTACATCCGTATTAACAAAATAGGTATCTGTACGAGGTCTGTGGTGTGTCGACTGACGAGTGTCATTTGCACATACCCAAAACAGATAATGATTCTGTTTAGGTATTTCTATGTCCGGTGTTATTTCATCTTTGCACTGGCCTTTGGATTGAAGAAAAAAGTAGAAAGAATTGCAAGAATTCTAGAGCTTCACCCCTGATGTCAAAATAAATACATCAAAATGAGTTCGTGCGCGGAGACTAGAATTTGCGAGATGGCTATGATCCTTGAATATTTTCAGACGAGCGTTAAGCACAACATTGCTAAAATCAGATGTGTTAAAGCATTGATATACGTACTCGTCATTAGTATAAATTTTGCGATAACTGTGTGGCGACTGTCTCCCAGTAATACTTGATCAAAAATATTACTACAAAACTGTATAGCTAAATACCTATCAAACTTCTCTTATAATAATTTTCATAATATTTATGTACATATAGTGTTATCCCAATTGACAGCTAACAGCCGAAACAGACCTCGTATAGCCAATTGTTTTGTTTTTATTACGAAGTTAGGCTCTAATTTTGTCAGCCTGGCGTCTCTGTTTTTCAAGTGTCGAGGAAAGAGTAAGGTGGAGAGAATTGAAAATTAGGTATTTGTAAAATGTGTCGCTGTCCCGCACTGCCCGCCTCTCCCGCGAAGAGCGCGATAGAGACAACTGCAGCTTGGACCGAAAATACCTTTTAAAAATTCATGAAAACAACGTTTCGTAGTCCCCTGATTTCTTCCCCAGAACTTAACCTATTTAACTAATTTTTTCATTAAACATTAAAGAAAGGCTTTGGCCGTGTTCCTATGTTTTCCTTTTTTTTAATAATCTAGTCAAATTTGTTTTCTGGATGTGTGAACACAGCGGAAAATCTGGCATTTTTTTAGGTTTTTCAAGGTTAATATCTCTTTTGAGAATCAATTTATCGTAAAAAGGAAAACATAGGAGCATATCAATAGTAGCCATAGATTTTTGGACAAAAAAATTTTGCTCTACTGGCATTATCCAGGGAGGAAACAGGGGACTACGTTTGTATGGAAAAACTGCCCTTCCGTTTCCTCTTAAAAGAATATTATGGAAAAATTACAGGGAATAACTAAAAATGCAATAGCGGTTTTTTCTAGATCATTACGTCGGGAACTATGGAAAAAATATATAAATTACACACCTTTGAAAAACTTTACTTACTCAATTATGTCATCCGAATTTAAAAACGATTAGATTGACACCACATTCATTAGAATCGATTGAGTAGTGTAGGCGGTGTAAAACGTACCCTTAACTGGTTTGGGCAAATAAGGGAGTGGCCCAATATATCTGGTAAAGCTTCCTGTTCTCAGTTTTGTAATGTGTCTATGTATGTTAATTTGTAAAATTATTTATTACTAACAACTAAACTGTAAGTTTATTAACATGCTATTGGATCTAGTTCCGAAATAAACAATTTATTACGTCACCCCTGGCCATAAAGTGCCAATAACCGCCCGTTACGCGTGCGGAAAATCCCACTTCATGGCCTGGGGGAGACGTAAAATGTTGTACCTAATTACCACGGGCGGTAATAAAGAAAGCCTTAGACCACATATTTATCAACCTACGACCTGAGACGTATTCTTTGTTTAACCGCCCTAGGTAGGTAATGTACTATTATTATTTAGCTTTGCCGTAGTTTTGTAGAAAAATGTAGAAAGGAGTGTCACTTACCGACTTGGTTTGAGGAATCTTTAGAGAGGACTGTAAATTAAAAACAAAATTAAAAACTAAAAAAAAAGAAGTGCGAGTCGGACTCCCCACCGAAGGTTCCGTACAAATACTTAAAATAAAGACTGTATTTATTATGATTTAATAACAAATATATAGTTTTCAGATGTTTCCCTAGACGTGTAGTATACAAGATGGTATTATTTGCCAAATTTCATAGTTCTAGATCAACAGAAAGTACGCCCTATATTTTTTTGTTACTTTGAGACTGTCGAAATATAAGTTTTTGGCGGCATAAACGGCCATATCTTTTTTTACGTTAACATAAAAGTTGGATGTTTTTACAGCTTTAAGGAACCGTAGATTTGAGTATACGTTTATATTTTCAACTCGATACCTTTCTCCGTGATTTTTATGCGTTCCCGGGATAAAGGGTCGTGTCAGACAGACGGACGGACAACAAAGTGATCCTATAAGGGTTCTGTTTTAAGGAGGTACGGAACCCTTAAAACAAAATGTTGCCTCTAACTTCAACTGCACAGATGGTGGAGGAGACCTTCATAAAAGTAATGTAATGCAATGAAAGTATTTTTTGGATCTAAATTCCACCAAAGTACTGGGATTTCCCGGTAGTCGCCCGCGCGCCGCTGGGAATTCAATAACCGGTCAAATTTTAAAACTGGTTTTTAACCGAACCAACCCGGTTAGCCGGTTATAAACCGGTTATATTTAATTTTTAAGTTTTCGTGAGTGTATTCTAATAAAACGTACTTTAAAATATCGGTTAGCTGATTTATAAACATCAATCAACGGAAATGAAGAAAAAAAATAACAACGAAGTATCACTGACCAGTCAGAAAATGCTAATATGATAGATTTTAAAGGGTATATGGACTTGCAAAGATAAATAAATAAATAATCACAAAGGAATCAAATAAAAATAATGTACGTATAAAAAACACCACTATCGTTTTATACAAGTCGGTTAAAAACTAGTTCCTGGACACGATAATCGGTTTTATTTAACCGTTGCCAAAAACTGGCGGCTAACCGGTTTGCAATCCCTCTGCGTAGGGTTTGCAGTACCGGGAAATTTTAGTATGGCAGCACCGGGAATTCCCGGTTCTCTCATACAAAAATTTCCCGGTACTGCAAACCCTTTTGCAGACGATCTGCCGGCTTTTCGGCCCTGGCGGAGAAGGCAGTATTCCTGCTCTGTGGTTGTGGAAGCCAGATGAAGATATATTTAAGTCTTCTTTTAGGACTGATCTGTGCTGTTTGCCACTCACCGTTTATTGGTATGTTGAAATCTGGAATTATTTTGATGAGATCTCCTGTGAATCATAAAAAAATGTTCTCAATTTGTTTCAATAATCATTTTGATAAACGATATTTTTTGATATTTATAAATTTAGCCAGTTAAATTAATTTCTAGTCTTAACTTAACATGCTTTTAGGATTAAAAAGGCAGTTTTACTAGCGTTTCACCACTCATACTGGTCGCATTATTAATTATATTACAATTGTATTCGGATTGCTATATTTAGCTATTCTTTATAGAAAAAATTAATTCGACCAGAAAAGTGAGAAGTATTGAAATACTGTTAGTCTTACCCCAACACAATCATGTTATACTAGTATAAGTTATGTCTAATGGACAAAAATTACTGTTTAGTTTGTTAATAAAATAAAGTGATGAATAAAATGTAGGTACTTATAATATTTACATACCTCCACTGCCACCAGTCGGAGTAGGGTGGCTGGCGGCGAGAGCGACCTGTATTTAAATAAGAAGTTACAAATATTGCGCAAAGTTAAAACAAGTTTCTTAATAACTTAGTTAACATTTTTGGCCGCCAACCCTGGTGAGACTAGGCACAGCACGTCTTCCGAATGCATCCGGAACGATGGTATCTGAATAGAGTCCAACCCATGTTTCGGTTTCGGCTGAAACAGGGGTTTCGGCTTAAAGTCGGATTTTTAATAGATGAAGTAGACTGACGTTTCCGGGCGCATACTTTGTGTTTTTACTACTGCGTTAAGATGCAAATAAAGTAGTTTTTACGAATAAAACTTACCATATTTTCACTAGTCTCATATGTTGTCATTTATAATTTCATGAAATAAAAACTATGTAACGAGATATTTCAACTGAGAACTGTCAAATTACTTCGTCTAATTACAAATCCGACTTTAGTTTCTGTCTCGGCTGCCGTCGAGCCGAAACTACGGCCGGGACCGAAACTGAATTCGAGAGGTTCCGCGCTGCCATCGGACAAGCTTTGTTTCAAAAAACACAAAATAATTTATTTGAAATAAGAAGTTATCATATGTTATAATCATTAATATGACTTATTACTACAAAGATAAGATACTGATGATTTATATATTCTTAAAAAATAAAGACTGACTGTGATTTTGTTTCTTCCCACGAAAACATGACCTTATATAAAAGTTGCGGTATCGGTTTCAGCCGACACTAAGACCGAATCCGAAAGTCGGCCGTAATAACTAGAGTCTGGCTAATGAAAGATGAGACTGACATTTGTTCCAAACTTTTTAAATGGCGACATTATACAAACGTCAAATGTGTCAAACGTCATTAGATTTCTGAGGATAGTATGCTGTGGTGATTTTGATACTCAATATGCAACATAAGAAAGTAACAGTTTCCGAAAATACTTACTGAATTGTTTTTGCTTTTCTTTCCGTGGCTAATGTGGGGAGTAAATATATATCATAAATAAACACTAACACTCTAATAAAAGCTATGTACTTACCAATTTTCACTAAAATTGGAAGAATTGAAAAGGTGACAACAACTCAAAAATCGGCTCAAGTATCATTACCGTTTTTGTCACCCTATAAACAGTGTTGCAACCCGTTGTTTTTTTAAATTTGCCGCTATTTTTTAGTCTCATCTTTCATTAGCCAGACTCTAGTTTCGGTCGGACACGATATCTGAATATTCTGAATGGACCGTATACAAATAACGCGGACGATGCCGCGCGTAAAAGCTTGTCAAATCTATAATTTTTACAATGCTACCATTTACTAAAATAAAAAAAAACAACAATTATAAGTCTCTCGTGCGAATTATCTACACGTCGACATTGGCAAAATGCCCTCTGTTTTAGATGCGTATAGTTTTACGTTTTATAATTTTCGCTTTTATAATATTACTAGTATGTGAAAGTTTGTGAAGATGTTTGGATGTTTGTTACTAAATAACGGGGTAACAACTGAATAGGTTGAGCTGAAATTTGGCATGCAAGTAGACCAAGTCTTGTATTGTAACATTATGTCCCGGTAAAGAGTTCCTTTGGGACAGTAACGGGAACAACGCGGGCGAAGCCGCGGTAAATGCTATTTTATTTATAATATTACTTAGTGTGATGTGATTAAGAAAAAGAAGACTTACCAAGACGAGGAGGCAGAGGCACAAGAGTTTCATGATGGTTTCTTCAGGTTCCTGCTGGACGCAGAATTATTTCGAAGCGAATGTTGATGGCACTCGATTCCAGTGCCCTTATATACCTATACCCCTGGTGCAGATAATACTAGCTACAGCTGAATAAACATTCAATATAACGCACACTGTTAGGGCAACAAATAAATATTATTTGCATATTGTTTATGAGATATTAATTATTATTATAGGGTACTGCAATGCAATACAGTCGTCACATTTAATATAAAATAAAATAAGCCTTTACTGGTAGCTAGGTGTGATAAATGATATTTATTATATATAGCATTAACGACTGCCAACGAATTCTAAATATTTTATTAGAAGAGAACAGTTGATAAATTATCTGCCTCAGCTCAGACAGGGTGTTGGCCCGGAGAGCCGTGGGAGACGCAGGTTCGAATCCTGCCTGAGCCATATACATATATTTTTCAACTTTTTTCTTCTAATAAAATATTTAGCTTTAATAAATGTTACGACAGTTTAGACGAGGCCTTTGTCGAAGGACAAGCTGTTACAGCAGAGTGCACCGACTGCCGATAGTAAAAATGTAAGGATTTAAGATCAGTCGGGGCATGTGCGCCGACGGGGTGAGGGCGCCTACTATGAAAATATCGAAAAGTACAGGTATTATGAGAATACTGACTCTGTGCCAGAAGACGAAAGTCTTTGGACAGCGCGTGTGTGACATCGTTCGCAATGGGACTAACCCGAGTAGACGCTCGAGCGGGGCGTGCACGGGGCGGCGGGGCGTGCGGCGTTCATGTTAAACATACACAAATGTATGTGAGCGTCCTGAGTGCACGCTGCACAAAACCCTTTGACGCTGCCCGCCTCGCTGCCCGCCCCGCCGGACGCGACGCTGGGCGCTCGCCACTCAGGCCTTACACTTTACGCAGCTCATATTCACGCAACGTGCAATGGAAACAGCTATGCTTGATTAGAGTTTCTCTGCGCGATAGAATTAGAAATGATCATATCTGCAAGAGAACAAAAGTAACAGACATAGGGTTGCACGGTTGTGGGCAGGCCATAGGGCCCGGAGTACGGATAACCGTTAGGGCAGTAAAGTCCCGCAGTGGGTTTTCCTTATATATTTATTTTTTTTTTGAAGCCTGACTAACTTGCAATCTTTATTGGATGTAGCAAAAATCGGACCAGGTGGGGGCCGTGGTATTACCTGGGGTTGAACCAGGTCGCTGGCCGGACCACCTTGAGTGGATCGGACTAGGTGGGGGCCGGGCGCACCTGGGATCAAACCACGTCGCTAGCCCCGGTCCACCTTGAGACGTTCGGACTAGATGGGGGCCGAAGCACCTGGGATCGAACCAGGACGCTAGGCCAGGGCCACTGGCCCGGAGTGGCGACCACGCAGAGGTAAGTGCGGCATGAGACGGCCCCAAACTCGGTGGACAGATGACCTGGTAAAGGTAGCGAGGATAGGTAGATATATATATCTACTAAAAGTACCGTTATTTCAGCAAGTGTATTAAAAAAAATTGGTGAGTCTATGTAACATACGTTTGTATTTGTACTACAACTAACATAACTAGCCTATCAATTATCCAAACAAAGTTCCAAAATAAAATTATGTACAATTAAGACTAAATACGTAACAAAGTAAAAACAAACAAAAAGAGACAAAAAATAATACAACTAATCCTACTCAAATAGCCCGCCCCGCGCCATTCCCGGCGCAAAGGTGCCCATCACGCTCGCCGCGTTACCACGCTGGATCGCGATGGACAGCCTTTGAACCAGGAATGACCCGGAGCGAGGGTCAAGATTCCTCTCCCTTAAGCGGCGCCCAATCTCCCCGATGAAGCTTTTGGCCTCAGACCCCCAACATCCGGTCGTCTCGACGGCGAACGGGACAAATATATAATTAGCGAGACACGAATACTTGTCTCGCTTTTTAGATGCCGCCGCCTCAGCGGCTGCTCCTGCAGACCTGATGGTGCGCCCAAGGTGCGAGGCAGCAAAAGTGCTGACGCACGTGGCGTCCCACAGCAGGCATCTGCCTCTCTGCCAGGGCACTAGGGTCAAACCATCAGGTCTCTTGCCATCCGTCCGGCTGAGACCCGGAGGCTCTAGCATGCATGGTATCAATTGGATAGGCTAGTTATGTTAGTCAGCATTTACAAAATACCAGACACAAAAACTTGAAGGGGTCATAGTTGTACTAGTAACGATAAAAAGCAGCCAAGGCCAATTTAAGTCAGTTGACCAAATGAAAAATTACTAGAGTCACTAGGCTCAGAAAAACTTATTATGTATTGCAGGCGTTTCTTTTCTTTAAACCGGTTTATGCTACAGTATACAGAACCCAATTGTTCTATGTACCACCTAGCTATAAATACATTAGATATACTTTTTATCACAATATTATTGCAGCTTGCGTCATACGTATATTTATTTTAACTCCAATGTCATTTCAGTTAATACAATATTGAATGACGCATGGCTTGGCGAAATCATTAGGTTTTTTTACTCTGACAGAAATTACAAGCCTTACTGGCTGTTCCAAAAATTGAACAGGGAGGGGGCTTGTGGCGTTCCCCGGGATCGAACCAGGTCGCTTAGCCGCGGACCACCACGGAAGTTTCGGTGGTTGCTTAAAGTGAGCAACGGACCAGCGGGAGAGGTTGAATCGGATCAACCTGTATTATGTAGAGTGTGTAAATCGAACTAAAAAAGATATAGGTTTTAGGACTCAATTTTACCATGCTCTGTTATTAACCACTTATTACTGCTGTCAAAATCAGCTATTTGACAGGCGTCATTATACGCCTCGCGTCGAATCATGATTCCTATGATAGTTTTTTCTCTGTATATTCGTACTCTTAAATAAAAAAAAAAACAAGAACAACATTTATTGGTTTCATATTATTTTTACTTTAATAATATACTTCCACATAAATTTTCCGTGCTATACTTCCAAACAAAGTCCACAAAAAGTGGCAGCGACGCCATTACAAGAGCATGAATGAAGAAAGAACTGTCATACAGATCATGATTCGGCGTGAGGCATGTAGCTTTTAAAAAACCGTTAATAACTAACAGTTATACACTGTGTTTTTTTGATTTCCAAGAACTTCGGCGTATTCATGTGCACTTTAAAGAATCAAATTAGCGTAACGGTAATGAGCAAAATAAATTATTAAATAAACCACATACCTACACACATTACTGTTGCGCCGGTGGTATAGGTCAAAACTTCAAACGTGATTTTCCGTGCTTTAGAAGCATCGTCAGCAGGCTGAAAGGTGATTTCAGGCCGTTTCAGAGGTGGCTCTTTCACATAGTAGAAGATTGAAATTTCACCTAAATTGCCGTTGTTTTCAGGCGCCTGAAACATGTTTTCAGTCCGTTTCAAGACACCCTTTATAAGATGGCGCAATAACCTGAAAACCCGTTTTCAGGCGTTTTCAGGACCCCTTACGGGCCTTTGAACTACACTTCAGTATAGTTATGGCGAAATTTCTCGAAGGAGTGAAAGAGACAGCACTATTAGAAAGAGACAGCTATACTGAGAATGTTCGAGAAATGTGCGAAAGAATACTAATAATATAAATTTTTAGTAAGATTCCGGGACGTCTGCACTTTTCTACTATTTATGTTCTTCGAAGTTTAGGTAAATATACTCTACCTATTCCGATCACTGCTTATAATAGGCCGCAAAGTACCTCGTTTCCGGTGCAGCTAGACGAGAGGCTTTTAATGGAATTTCATACAACAGGCAGCAAAGATATTTTTTAGCATCAAAACGAAGATGACAGGGAAGTTCCAGAACTGTCATGAAATAAATCAGTTGCTGATGATGATGAACAATCACGGTATATTTAACGATGATAGCAGTACAGCACATTTACAGTTTAATATAGAGAACAAATAGGAATACTAGATTTTGTGTGTGACTCACGGCGTCCGGATAAAGAAGAAGGAGCCATATTTACAATATACAGTGGTGTTACAAACAGATTGCTTAATATTACAAAATAAATATCAGGTCAACATCTCCAGCTTCTCCTGAGGATGCCTCGTAGAGAGGCGAAACACGTGGCGAGTTCTGTATCTTTGGTGGTGGTTTGTTATATTTATTTGCATGTTTTTTATTTTGCATGTGAATGCATGAAAAAATACGCAAGTAATTATAACGGGCGAGCACTAATTGACTAACACGTTATCATATCGCGGATTAGCAAAGCATTATTTTGACGTGATAACGTCTTATAATTCGATGAAGCCGGCTGCACGCACGAAAAAGTGTGACGTCATTTGCCGTTACCTTGAGGGGCCGTTACCTGTCAAATAGGTACTTTATATTATTCCAGCACTAAAGTCGTTAAGACGATAGTTTCTTACAAATTGTTAATAAATTAGCCCTTATTCCCTAAGATACGGCTGTCAAAATCTCTATTGAATGACAAGAGACACTGCTGAGTTTGGCAAAAATCTTTAAATTTAAATAGTGGATGCTGCTTTGGCAGTTCCGTTTTACGCCTGCTTTAATCGTAGTTTAAAAATTATTAAAACAAATCTTTGACATTATATTCGTGGAACGGCAGATATTTACACTGGCCACTTAGCCATCATTTTAGCGTGTCAATGTCATTGTAGCAGCTTATTGGGAAAAAAGTCGAAGTCCAAGTCCAAGTCAAAGTCAAAGTCAAAGTCAAAGTCAAAGTCAAAGACAAAGTCAAAGTCAAAGTCAAAGTCAAAGTCAAAGTCAAATTCAAAGTCAAAGTCAAAGTCAAAGTCAAAGTCAAAGTCAGTCAAAGTCAAAGTCAGTCAAAGTCAAAGTCAATGTCAATTTCAGTCAAAGTCAAAGTCAGGGTCAACGTTATCACGTTCGACTATCGTCAGTAAACCGACTTTACAGACAACCGTTTTTTGTTTTAATTAAATATCAGGTATAGTTTATCCGGCAGCGTTAGAGTAAAAAGCCATAAAACTTGTTACAATAGCATCATTACTTCGAAAGGTGACAAGTCGTAATACGAAGTAGTGAATTTCGACCTAAACACTTTCTATTAAAGTTCAAAATGCTTTTTATGTTTCAAATACAAAAGATATCTTCACACCTGCATAGGGTCGTCAAAACTGTAATAAGTAAATATTAAAACAGATATAAACCACTAAACCAGATTCAACGGAATAGGTACTAGTTGGAAATTCCCGATTGTTGCAACCCTACCCTCAAAAGTTTTTTATTGCATTTGCAATTTTGTGCTGTCATTTGACATTGTACCTTATTAGTACTAACTATTAGGTACGTTAGCTTTTCGTATAAGTAAGAAATAACTTCTATAATAGATAACCAATTAGCTCATTTTTATGACTCTTTACTCTTAAGCCGGCGGACAAACTATACTATCCACCACCACCATCATCATGTGAGCATGCCTAATATCAAATTCTAAATCTTTAACAGTTTTGACATACATTTATGGATCGAATACTATTTACGCATAATTGTAATTGTACAGATAATAGGTAGGTGTGCTAGAACAATGTGAACGTATCGGCGAAGAGCGCGGGCTGTTGAACGTGTTTCTTGTTGTAATTAAATTGAAATGGAAATGCACATGTGTGATATATTTTTGAAATGAGCTTTTAAAATTCATTAAATTGTCATATAATTCAATGCGACTTGACGACTTCAATGCTTCACTTTTTATGAGGCTCATGGTCCCTATCTTAATTTTGGTTCCAACTAACTAGCTTATAACATGCGTCTAATCACGACGAACCAAACGATACCCCACATGATTGAATCAGTTCAGTAGTTTTACATACATGTATACATACGGCGCTGAAATCATAATCCTCCTTTTCGTTTTGCTATACTTGAGCAAATAATACGATGTGAAAAAGTGCACAAACGAAAGAGCGTATCTTCATAGTACAGGGAGCGTAAGTTTCGTGCCGATGACAGGCAAATTACGTCAAACTACATACAACATACAGGCTGATTTAGTTAAGGTTGTACATTGATTTACCGTTAACGTAAATTACCGGTATCGTTTAAGTTATGAATTAATTATAATCTACTTCTTTTTTATTGATTGGCTTCAAAGGTAGAAGACATTTTGTAAGTAAAAATGTCTTTTTTTATTTTAACGGAAAATTGGAAATATTAATCGAATATGCAATTATTATATTCATGCGATCCCTTCTATATCAAAATGCGTTTCTGATTTCTTTTCAAATTTCCCGTTTCTATAAATAAGATAACACAGGCTGACATATCTCGATTTATAAAATGGCTTCCACCATTAACACCAACTAATTAAGGTAGTGATAAAATTAATTCATAGCTTTTACGATACCGCTAATTTCCGGTAACGATAAATCAATCTAAAACCTAAAGTGAATCATGCTGCATGTACCTTGACGTCATTTTTACGTCATCGGCACGAAACTTACGCTCCCTAATTACGTCCTTTTGTTGAGAAGCGCGGTTTTTCGGCAAAAACTCAAAAACAGTACATTCGATCATGTTGAAAACAATTTTCGTGAAAGTTTTAATTAACCTTTCTGATTTTTCCTATATTTTTTGGACATACGGTTTAAAAGATAGAGGGGACACAATTTTTGCAACTTTCGGAGCAATTATTTCTGAAAGTATTCACTTAATACTACACAAACTCTCTGATAGAATACTTAATAATTTATGCATAAGTTTTCTTGGGAAATAGTAGGGTGACCATGATCTCGAATTATCGCAGTTTTTTTTGCTGACTAAAATAAGTCGCAGGTGTACTGTTAGTCCTAACCTATCGTGATCCTTAGGAGAAAGTAAGTTAAATGCTTCTTTCTTGCTCCACGACCCCGTAATCACCCTGTATATTTTTCATTAAATAAAACCTTTTTTCAACCTCTGCAAACTTACCGTAGTCCGACTAAGGCCCTAAAAATAAACAGAGACAGCACTACGAAACGCGCGTCGACAGCGCGTTTAGATGACGCCGTGTGCACAGGCTCGAAGACACTGGTTCCTAACCTTTATTGCCACATCACCCACAGGCCCCCTCTAGATTTGTATCATTACCCCTCCAAAAAATTGGTAATACATACAAGTATATGAAAGTACTCAAAGAAAATCGACTTAATATGAGTATTACCCCTGAGAAGACTTACTTTTACCCCTAAACGGGTAATTACCCCCAGGTTCGGAACCACTGCTCTAAGACTTAGAATTTAGGTATAAAAGCATCAGAATTTCCGATGCCTGATAATGTGTCTACATACCTACTGAAATAAATATTCAGGACAGACTTGCACAACTCCCACCAAACTAAGCAAGGCTTGTATAGTGTCCGTCAAGATATTCAGAATCTGATGCAGCCAAAAAATAGTACCCGAATAGTACCGACGAAATACCTAGGTGAAAAAAATAGTACCCTTGAACTTTCTGAAATATAAGGCCAGGCCGGGAGCGTACACCGTGTACGCTCCCGGGCGTCAAGCTGGCGTTTGTTTGTATCTCTACGGAAAAAAACAGTACCCAAATAGTACCCTAGGGCCATAAAATGTCATTTCTCTAGCTATCATAGAAGCCTGTAATGTTATATGAAATTCCATTAAAGGCCTCTCGTCTAGCTGCACCGGATACGAGGTACTTTGCGGCCTATTATAAGGCACGTAATGTCAATATTTCATTGCATGTTTGTGAAAAAGACCTTTTAGTAAATTATTATACATGGAAAAGAAAAAATAATTTATTTTGCTCAATACCGTTACACTAATTCGTTTCTTTAAATTTAACGTGCACATTAATATGCCGAAGTTAAAAATTTGGAAATAAAAAAAAACTCGGTGTATCCTGAACCGACCATTAACGAAAACAACCGTTAATAACTGTTATTAACGGTTGTTTAAAAGCTACATCCCTCACGCCGAATCATGATCTGTATGACAGTTCTTTCTTCATTCATACCCTTGTAATGGCGTAGCTGTCACATTTTGTGGACTTTGTTTGGAAGTATAGCACGGAAAATTTATGTGGAAGTATATTATTAAAGTAAAAATAATATAAAAACCAATAAATGTTGTTCTTGTTTTTTTTTTATTTAGGAGTCCGCATAATACAGAGAACAAACTATCATAGGAATCATAATTCGACGCGAGGCGTATAATTACGCCCGTCAAATAGCTGATTTTGACAGCAGTAATAAGTGGTTAATAACAAAGCATGGTAAAATTGAGCCCTAAAACCTATTTCTTTTTTAGTTCGATTTACACACTACATAATACAGGTTGATCCGATTCAAGGCCGAGCCACACCGGCTGCGTACACGTCTGCGTGCGCGTGGCGTACGCGTGGCGTACGCGTTGTATAGTATGAATGTTTTTCAAAATGGCGGCTAGTCACGCTCAAAGTCAAGGAGCTGCAGCGTACAGTGCGTGCACACGCAGCCGGTGTGACTCGGCCTTCAACCTCTCCCGCTGGTCCGTTGCTCACTTTAAGCAACCACCGAAACTTCCGTGGTGGTCCGCGGCTAAGCGACCTGGTTCGATCCCGGGGAACGCCACAAGCCCCCACCCTGTTCAATTTTTGGAACTGCCACTAAGGCTTGTAAGCACTGTCAGAGTAAAAAAAAACCTAATGATTACGCCAAGCCATGCGTCATTCAATATTGTATTAACTGAAATGACATTGGAGCTAAAATAAATATACGTATGACGCAAGCTGTAATAATATTGTGATAAAAAGTATATCTAATGTATTTATAGCTAGGTGGTACGTAGAACAATTGGGTTCTGTATACTGTAGCATAAACCGGTTTAAAGAGAAGAAACACCGAATTCACACATCCCATCCCATCCCACTAATATTATAAATGCGAAAGTTTGTGAAGATGTTTGGATGTTTGGATGTTTGTTACCTTATAACGGGGTAACAACTGGATGGATCAAGCTGAAATTTGGCATGCAAGTAGACCAAGTCCTGGATTGAAACATTGGGTACATTATATCCCGGTAAAGAGTTCCTTTGGGACAATAGGTAACGGGAACAACGCGGGCGAAGCCGCGGGAAAATGCTAGTACAAAATATAATGTAAAAAATTAAAACAATACAGGCGAATGGATACTTACACAATACTGCATACAAAATAGAAAACATACACAGCACGGCAAATAAAATAAACAAGTAATTTAGGCGTAAGGATCTAAAAAAACAGGGTTTGGGCAACAAATAAACGAAACATTGTATCTTTAGGACCTAAAACAAGCTTGCAAGTTGCAACGCCAAGGAGGTGTCGTGCAATCACGAGGTTCCCACGCGTGATGAAGGATCCTGGCAACGGGTACGACTCAAAGAAAATAAAGACCGAGAAGGTAAATGAGCGTGCACGTGCTCCTTTTGAATGTAGAGGGCAAATCATCCGTAACGTATACCTAGAGCACGACGAGTCCCCGCTCGCGACCTGACAATAATACACCATACACTAATCTTACAAACTAAACTTACCAGGGTGCCATACCGTACACTGGGCTAACGGGACGTGGCGAGATACTGACGCTACGCTTCCGTAAACCCGCGTGAAGACTTCGCCGACTTCCTGCCAAGGCGTCGCGGATTTGGCCTGTTCGCGCGCGCTGCTGGCGGCACTCGACGCACGATACCGTAGGATCGCCCCTCGCGGGCAGGGGTAGAGGAGGTCTAGCCTCGTCGCTTCACACGCGACGTTTAGGTCGCTTCACGGTCTAACCCGCACCAAAAGGGAAGTTACTGCAACAATTACTTATTGTTAAAAGTACAGCCGAAACTACGTCACTAAACCTACAGACATAAGAGCTTTCCTATGAATATACCGGATGCCAGCCGCAAGAAAACGCAAGACACGGACGGACATGGCCCCAAAAGCCGGGATGGACGATAGAACCGCCGCACAATTGCCCACTCGCGTCGCCCACACCTCGCGACGACGTAGCGGGCGGCACACAATGCTCCGCACCAAAAAAACAGTTGAACACAATGATATTTTATAAGTAGATAGGTTACAAGCACTCCAAAAGTGAAGCACTGAAACCACGATAATTGTATTGGTGCCCTTTTTGTAGTGGGTAGTCACTCGCGGGTCGGTCAACGAAACGCACGACGATGTCAAGGGTGAATATTTACAAGATTCACAAAAAAAATGCCGTCGTGTGTGATCAGAAAGTGCACCAATCATAGCAAAAAGTGCAACAAAGCGCAAGGGATCACATATCACCTGTAAGTACGCTGAAATAATTTAATTTTATCATTTTTATTATTTTATTTTTCAAATACGACGCCATCTTACTACCATAGAGGTCATTTGAATGAAAGAGACAAACTTACGTCTTTGACAATGACAGTGACAAGGATAACCAACCTTCTGCGTGCTTAATCTGCGAGCGCCGAGCAGGCTCCGAGTCAATCCGAATCGAGCCGATGGGTTCACTCGGTTACGTTTAAAAATTAATCGCGCAAGTAACAAAAAGCTAGCTGTCTCTTTTTTTTGCATTATTGTAACTATGCCATCTCTTTTATGCAATCTGTTAATATGTGTGAATATGTACACCGTACAGTGAGGTACCAATGTGTGCTGCTGCTTTCTTGGAAGCATATTTCTCAGCTGGCGAGTATGCGTATAACGTATCTTCTTATAAAATATCATTGGTTGAACACCACAGAAAGTCGTTCACAATTTGCCGCATGGACATACAATTATCGAAAAACACCAAAGAAGTCTAATAGTTTTGATGTTTATTCCAATAACTCCTGATAGTCAATGAGCAAAACCCCTCTGACAGCTCGCCACTCGAACGGAAAGAAATTTACAAATTTAATTTCAAATTCCGGAAAGAACTGACAGCTAGCAAGAAAACATAAAATTCAACCCTGCAGGTTACGCTGCAATACATAATAAGTTTTTTTTAATACACTTGCTCAAATAGCGGTACTTTTAGTAGATTATATATCTATCTGCCACGCTCACTGCTGGACATAGGCCTCCCCCGAAGCCACAAAGTGCGGTTCTGAGCAGACCCCATCCAACGCCTCATCGCTACCTTTACCAGGTCATCTGTCCACCGAGTTTGGGGCCGTCTCATGCCGCTCTTACCTCTGCGTGGTCGCCACTCCGGGCCAGTGGCCCTGGCCTAGCGTCCTGGTTCGATCCCAGGTGCTTCGGCCCATATCTAGTCCGACCGTCTCAAGGTGGACCGGGACTAGCGACGTGGTTCGATCCCAGGTGCGCCCGGCCCCCACCTAGTCCGATCCACTCAAGGTGGTCCGGCCAGCGACCTGGTTCGACCCCAGGGAACGCCACGGCCCCCACCTGGTCAGATTTTTGCTACATCCAATAAGGATTGCAAGTTAAAGGCTTAAAATATATATATATAAAATCCGCTGCGGGACTTTACTGCCCCAACGGTTATCCGTACTCCGGGCCCTATGTCTGTTACTTTGGTTCTCTTGCAGATATGATCATTTCTAATTCTATCATGCAGAGAAACTCTTATCAAGCATAGCTGTTTCCATTGCACGTTGCGCGAATATGAGTTGCGTTAGTGTAAGGCCTGAGTGGCGAGCGTCCAGCGTCGCGTCCGGCGAGGCGGGCAGCGAGGCGGGCAGCGTCAAAGGGTTTTGTGCAGCGTGCACTCAGGACGCTCACATACATTTTTTTATGTTTAACATGAACGCCGCACGCCCCGCCGCCCCGTGCATGCCCCGCTCGAGCGTCCACTCGGGTCGTACATACATTATTAGTCCCATTGCAAACGATGTCACACACGCGCTGTCCAAAGACTTTCGTCTTCTGGCACAGAGTCAGTATACTCATAATACCTGTACTTTTCGATATTTTCATAGTAGGCGCCCTTACCCCGTCGGCGCACTTGCCCCGACTGATCTTAAATCCTTACATTTTTACTATCGGCAATCGGTGCACTCTGCTGTAACAGCTTGTCCTTCGACAAAGGCCTCCTCTAAGCTGTCGTAACATCAATTAAAGCTAAATATTTTATTAGAAGAAAAAAGTTGAAAAATTATGTATATGGCTCAGGCAGGATTCGAACCCGCGTCTCCCACGGCTCTCCGGGCCAAAACCCTGTTTGAGCTTGAGGCATATATAATTTATCAACTGTTCTCTTCTTATAAAATATTTAGAATTCGTTGGTAGTCGATAATGCTATATATAATAAATATCATTTATCACACCTACCTGCCAATAAAGGCTTATTTTATTTTTTATTAAATGTGACGACTGTATTGTATTGCAGTACCCTAAAATAATAATTAATAACTCATAAACAATATGCAAATGATATTTATTTGTTGCCCCAACGGTGTGCGTTATATTGAATGTTTATTCAGCTGTAGCTAGTATTATCTGCACCAGGGGTATAGGTATATAAGGGCACTGGAATCGAGTGCCATCAACATTCGCTTCGAACTAATTCTGCGTCCAGTAGGAACCTGAAGAAACCATCATGAAACTCTTGTGCCTCTGCCTCCTCGTCTTGGTAAGTCTTCTTTTTCTTAATCACATCACACTAAGTAATATTATAAATAAAATAGCATTTACCGTCAGCTTCGCCCACGTTGTTCCCGTTACTGTCCCAAAGGAACCCTTTACCGGGACATAATGTTACAATACAAGACTTGGTCTACTTGCATGCCAAATTTCAGCTCAACCTATTCAGTTGTTACCCCGTTATTTAGTAACAAACATCCAAACATCTTCACAAACTTTCACATCCTACTAATATTATAAAAGCGAAAATTATAAAACGTAAAATTATACGCATCTAAAAAAGAGGGCATTTTCCCAATGTCCACGTGTAGATAATTCACACGAGAGACTTATAATTGTTGTTTTTTTTTTATTTTAGTAAATGGTAGCATTGTAAAAATTATAGATTTGACAAGCTTTTACGCGCGGCATCGTCCGCGTTATTTGTACACGGTCCATTCAGAATATTCAGATATAGTGTCCGACCGAAACTAGTTATTACGGCCGACTTTCGGATTCGGTCTTAGTGTCGGCTGAAACCGATACCGCAACTTTTATATAAGGTCATGTTTTCGTGGGAAGAAACAAAATCACAGTCAGTCTTTATTATTTAAGAATATATAAATCATCAGTATCTTATCTTTGTAGTAATAAGTCATATTAATGATTATAACATATGATAACTTCTTATCTATCTTCTATATATATAAAAGGCAAAGTCCTTACTGACTCATCAACGCACAGCCGAAACTACTGAAGCGAAGAACTTCAAACTTTTACAGTAGTATGATCATATGACGTAGGTGAGAGATAAGAACGGATTTTTTGAAATTCATCCCCTAAGGGGTTCAAATAGGGGTTCAAAAGTTGTATGAAGAGACTACGATTTTTTAAGTAAGAGGTTTGAAACTTCGTGCTTAGATTTTTCATTAAAATAAAATAAAAGTTATTTCACCGTTTTTTGAATTTCATCCCCTGAGGGGTTAAAATGGGGGTTGAAAGTTTGTATGGAGAGTATGCGATTTTTAAAGTAAGAAGTTTGAAATTTCGTGTTTAAATTCTTCATTAGCATGAAAGAAAAGTAGTTTCACCGTTTTCCGAAATTCATCCCCTGAGGGATTAAAATGGGGGTTGAAAGTTTGTATCGGGATTCTACGATCTTTTTAAGTAAAAGGTTTGAAACTTCATGCTTAGATTCTTCAGTAGAATTGGAATGAGGGAAAAGTGGTTTCACCGTTTTTTGAAATTCATCCCCTGAGGGGTTAAAATGGGGGTTGAAAGTTTGTATGGAGAGTCTGCGATTTTTAAAGTAAGTGGTTTGAAAGATCACGTTTAGGCTCTTCATTAGAATAAAAGAAAAGTGGTTTCACCGTTTTTTGAAATTCATGCTCTAAGGGGTTTAAATGGGGGTTGAAAATTGGTATCGGGACTCTACGATATTTTTAAGTAAGAGATTTGAAACTTTATGTATATATTCTTCATTAAGATCAATGAAAAGTAATTTCACCGTTTTTTGAATTTCATTCTCTAAGGGGTTTAAATAGGGGTTGAAAGTTGGTATCGGGACTCTACGATATTTTTAAGTAAGAGATTTGAAACTTCATGTATATATTCTTCATTTAGATCGATGAAAAGTAATTACACCGTTTTTTGAATTTCATTCTCTAAGGGGTTTAAATAGGGGTTGAAAACTTGTATCGGGACTTTACGATCTTTTTGAGTAAGAGGTATGAAACTTCATGTTTAAATTTTTCATTGTTTTAAAAGAAGAGTGTTTTCACCGTCTTTTGAAATTCATCCCCGAAAAGCTTAAATAGGGTTTGAGAGTTTGTATCGGGAATATAATTATGATTTTTACATTAGGAGATCTAAGACATCATACATAGACTTTTTATAATAAGCCAAGAAAAGCCATTATTCCCTTTTTCCGAAATTCATCTTATTTAGGAATTAAAATAAATAGAGGTTGAAAGTTTGAAAGACAGAACAAAAACTTATAGATCTAGAAACTTTACATGTGCAGAGGTTCTTATTTCTCTTGAGGGGTTTAAAAGAGTTGTATATTCGCATGGGAAGGTTTGAAACTTTATGTATACACTGGTTTATTAAATGTAAAGAAAAGTGATTCCACAGTTTTTCAAAATTCAGTTTCTAAGGGACTAAAGTTGGAGTTGAAATTTGTATACTTGGGACATGATTTTTAAAGTAGGAGATCTGCGACTTGATATGTAAACCCTTCATTATATGTCAAGCAAATTAACTTTGCCGGTTTTCGAAATTCATACCGAATTAAATAGAGCTAAATGGGGGTGGAAAATTTGAATTTGGACAGAGCCATTAACTAATAAACCTAGAAACTTGAAATATGCGGAGTACATTATTTATATACGACGTAAAAAGAATAAAATAGTGTTTGGAAATTCATATTTTAAAGGTATTAAAGTTTGTATAGAGAATGGTTCTTACAGTTAGAGGTATAATGTTACATTAAAGGCCTATTTACTAAAATCCAAGAAAATATATCCACACATTCTTAAAAAGTCGTTCTCCTGACTTATCACGTTTCTTCAATAAAAGAAACGTGAATTCACCGTTTCGAAACTCATCCCTAGGGGGATAAAAAGGGTTGCTTCTTAGGGGGTAGTTACTGCTTCGGGCCCAGCCAGTTTTACGTGGTTTTGGTATGTAATGTAGAAAGCGGTACTACTATTAGCCTGCGGTAAAAAAGGTATGTGCACCTTTAATCACCCACATGGGTATTCGAATTTCACGCGGACGAAGTCGCGGGCAACAGCTAGTTTCAAATAAATTATTTTGTGCTTTTTGAAACATAGTTTTTATTTCATGAAATTATAAATGACAACATATGAGACTAGTGAAAATATGGTAAGTTTTATTCATAAAAACTACTTTATTTGCATCTTAACGCAGTAAAAACACAAAGACTGCGCCCGGAATCGTCAGTCTACTTCATCTATTAAAAATCCGACTTTAAGCCGAAACCCCTGTTTTAGCCGAAACCGAAACATGGGTTGGACTCTATTCAGATACCATCGTTCCGGATGCATTCGGAAGACGTGCTGTGCCTAGTCTCACCAGGGTTGGCGGCCAAAAATGTTAACTAAGTTATTAAGAAACTTGTTTTAACTTTGCGCAATATTTATAACTTCTTATTTAAATACAGGTCGCTCTCGCCGCCAGCCACCCTACTCCGACTGGTGGGAGTGGAGGTATGTAAATATTATAAGTACATTTTATTCATCACTTTATTTTATTAACAAACTAAACAGTAATGGTTGTGCATTAGACATAACCTAATACTAGTATAACATGATTGTGTTGGGGTAGGACTAACAGTATTTCAATACTTCTCACTTTTCTGGTCGAATTAATTTTCCTGTAGGCTCACATTGAGTACTTTTTTAAACGGTTTTATTTAACTTACCGTGTTTGTGTCAGGTTTGTTTGGGTCAAATCTTGCGGCAGCTTTTTCAACTACTTCTAATAAACCGATTTTTATGAAACTTTGCACACAGATTTTGTTTCCGTGACAATACAACATTATGATAAATTCAAGGTGGTCTGATGATGGAGTCAGGAGCTGGAGAGTGGAACTCTTCAACCGTTACTACTAACTCCATCGAGCGTGGGCTCATTTGCTTGGTATTGACGAGCCCGATTCGTTAAGCCTGGTGACGAGGGTCTGATGATGGAGTCAGGAGATAGAGAGTGGAACTCTTCAACCGTTACTACTAACTCCATCGAGCGTGGGCTCATTCGCTTGGTATTGACGAGCCCGATTCGTTAAGCCTGGTGACGAGGATCTGATGATGGAGTCAGGAGGTAGAGAGTGGAACTCTTCAACCGTTACTACTAACTCCATCGAGCGTGGGCTCATTTACTTGGTATTGACGAGCCCGATTCGTTAAGCCTGGTGACGAGGGTCTGATGATGGAGTCAGGAGGTAGAGAGTGGAACTCTTCAACAGTTACTACTATCTCCATCGAGCGTGGGCTCATTCACTTGGTATTGACGAGCCCGATTCGTTAAGCCTGGTGACGAGAGTCTGATGATGGAGTCAGGAGGTACAGAGTGGAACTCTTCAACCGTTACTACTAACTCCATCGAGCGTGGGCTCATTCGCTTGGTATTGACGAGCCCGATTCGTTAAGCCTGGTGACGAGGATCTGATGATGGAGTCAGGAGGTAGAGAGTGGAACTCTTCAACCGTTACTACTAACTCCATCGAGCGTGGGCTCATTTACTTGGTATTGACGAGCCCGATTCGTTAAGCCTGGTGACGAGGGTCTGATGATGGAGTCAGGAGGTACAGAGTGGAACTCTTCAACCGTTACTACTAACTCCATCGAGCGTGGGCTCATTCGCCTGGTATTGACGAGCCCGATTCGTTAAGCCTGGTGACGAGGGTCTGATGATGGAGTCAGGAGGTAGAGAGTGGAACTCTTCAACAGTTACTACTAACTCCATCGAGCGTGGGCTCATTCACTTGGTATTGACGAGCCCGATTCGTTAAACCTGGTAACTAGAGTCTGATGATGGAGTCAGGAGGTACAGAGTGGAACTCTTCAACCGTTACTACTAACTCCATCGAGCGTGGGCTCATTCACTTGGTATTGACGAGCCCGATTCGTTAAGCCTGGTGACGAGAGTCTGATGATGGAGTCAGGAGGTACAGAGTGGAACTCTTCAACCGTTACTACTAACTCCATCGAGCGTGGGCTCATTCGCCTGGTATTGACGAGCCCGATTCGTTAAGCCTGGTGACGAGGGTCTGATGATGGAGTCAGGAGGTAGAGAGTGGAACTCTTCAACAGTTACTACTAACTCCATCGAGCGTGGGCTCATTCACTTGGTATTGACGAGCCCGATTCGTTAAACCTGGTGACGAGGGTCTGATGATGGAGTCAGGAGGTAGAGAGTGGAACTCTTCAACCGTTACTACTAACTCCATCGAGCGTGGGCTCATTCGCTTGGTATTGACGAGCCCGATTCGTTAAACCTGGTGACGAGGGTCTGATGATGGAGTCAGGAGGTAGAGAGTGGAACTCTTCAGCCGTTGCTAACAAGCCCTTAAAGTTTGGTCTCATTTAATTAGTATTCACGAGCCCTATACGTTAAAGTTGGTGTCGAGGGTCTGAAGATGGAGTCAGGATATGAAGAGCAGATAATGTTCAACCGCTTATAGTACCCAACCTCTTCAACCAAACGGTTGGTCGTTTGGTATTGACGGGCCCAATACGTTATACATGGTGACGAGGGTCTGATGATAGAGTCAGGAGCTAGAGAGTTTAACTCGTCAACCGTTTTTAGTAACCCCTTCGAATTCAGGCTCATTTGGCTGGTATTGATGAATCCAAATTACGCTTGCTAACGAAAGCAATGATGATGAGTCACGAGGTGGACATTCGAAATCCTCAACCGTTACTATTAACCCTTTCGAGTTTAGGTTTTTTGGTTGATAATGACGGTCGGCTGATGGAATCAGGATGTAAAATATGGAAATCTTCAACTGTATGTTGAAAATGGAAGTATTTTGACGTTACTTAATCCCAACGAGTTTTGTGTAATTCGGTTTGTATTGACAATTAGTCTGGTACGTTATACTTAGTGCCAAAGGCCTGATGACGGTGTGAGAAAACGGAAAGTAAAAATATTAAACTGTTACTAGTAACCCCAAACCGTAGGCGAATATCGTCACAGTGTGGCAAGGCGAGCCCATTCACGTATTTACAAACACCCAAATGCCTTTAACTCGGTCCTTATGCTTGCGTAGGTGCGAGGTACATTGGGATAATATTAGAGTTGTGCCGTTCTCGAGAATTCTCGGAAACGTTCTCAGTTTTGTATGGGAAATGTTCTCGAGAACGTTCTCTCTCCATACTAAACGGAGAACGTTTCCGAGAATGGCACATCTCTATAATATGCGTAGTTGGTGATACGCAGAAAGTTACTCTGCAGCTCCGCAGTATTGAACGTGCAATCATCGGTTTTGCACCCTGAAACTCGTCATTGGTACTCGCAAAAATGAGATGAGACTTTAGCTTTAAAATTGATTAGTAGCTTTCGCTTTCTAATTCAATCATCAGTTCCTCGACCCCAAGTATAAAGTATTGGAGTCATCAATGCCAACCAAATTAGTCCAACCAAACTAGAGAGGGTTGCTAGTACCTAATGTTTGAAAAATTCTCCTGTTCAGCTCCTGACTTTCTTCGGGCTCACAAATATGAAATGAGGATAGTTCAAAATAAGGAATAGTTTGCGCAATGGTTTTTAGTCAAAAGTTGAATATTAAACTAAAAACTAGAAAATAAAAATAGGTAAAAAAACTTTTTAAGTTAAACGGTTTTATCTTATGTTAATAAATGTACCAAAAAGTACAAAATAAATTTAGGACACAAAACTGGATCTTTTCGAGATTTTGACATCTGTTAGGTGGAAAATCGTCCAATAAGCGGAATAATTAATAATCTGGGACTTAACATACTAAATAAAAACGTGGGGCGCAATTTTTAAATAATATTCCTTTGGACGGGCTTTCAAATATGAGTTTTCCTATTTACATAATTAATAACACCGGCAGCCTTGCCTGGATTATTACACACAGGTAATAGACACATTAAGTAAAGCAACTGTTCTAAAACCATCTCAAAGTATCAAGCAGTTAGTGCAAACCGCATCAACGTAGTCCAGCAGTTTTCATGTTTATACAAACAGACAAACAGATGCGGGCGGATATATTGTTTCATAATATGTAGAGATATAGATAGATGCAAATACAATGCGCCCCACGTTTTTATTTAGTATGTTAAGTCCCAGATTATTAATTATTCCGCTTATTGGACGATTTTCCACCTAACAGATGTCAAAATCTCGAAAAGATCCAGTTTTGTGTCCTAAATTTATTTTGTACTTTTTGGTACATTTATTAACATAAGATAAAACCGTTTAACTTAAAAAGTTTTTTTACCTATTTTTATTTCTATAAAGAATAACTAAAAATTGCAATCCGAATACTACTGTAATACAGTGTGAATTTTAAATCGTGAATCGTAACCACGTTTACCGGTAAAGCTACTTAAGACTAATACAGACCACTAGTGTTAATTACAATTAAAGACCCGCTTAATTAATTATTAACAAAACGGTGAAGGCGTTTATTACCATTAATCGTAATAAAACTGAATTATTTTATGAGTAAATACGATTTTTAAATACCTACTTATGTTGACAATGTCGACGATGTTGACATTTATTGACAATACGTGCCAAAATTCTATCCAGCCAACTTCAATATTGGGAGGTTGAATTTCTAATGTTGAAATTTTCATGACAAGTACGAAACATGAATGTAGGGTGACAATTAAGGTGAAATTAGGATAAATCAAATTAAAAGTGAACAAAATAAAAACGTACTTAATTTAGGTTTAAAAGCATTGTAAGTTATTGTTAACTATGTATAGACTTCAAAAAAATATAACGGTTCACGATTTAAAATTCACCCTGTATAATTAATAATGCGACCAGTAGGTATATGAGAGGTAGAACGCTGTTAAAACTGCCTTTTTAATCCTAAAAGCATGTAAAGAAATTTAATTAACTGCCTAAATTCATAAATATCAACAAAATATCTGTTATCAAAATGCTTATTGAAACAACACCCTTTGAACACTTTGTTTCTGTTTGTTCTCCACTAAATAAAATAAATAAATAATAAAATAAATTGAGAACATTTTTTTATGATTCACAGGAGATCTCCTCAAAGTACCTCTAGGTTGCAACATACCAGTAAATGGTGAGTGACAAACAGCACAGATCAGTCCTACAAGAAGACTTAAATAGATCTTCATCTGACTTCCACAACCACAGAGCAGGAATACTGCCTTCTCCGCCAGGGGCGAAAATATTCGTGGCCTAGGCGGCCCACCCACCTAATAAAGGTTAAATAGCATACATAACAGCTTGGCACCGGAACGGCACCGCCCCACTTCACTGTCCGTCCGTCTGTCTGACACGACCCTTTATCTCGGGAACGCGTAAAGAGCACGGAGAAAGGTATCGAGTTGAAAATAAAACCGTTTACTCAAGTCTACGGTCCCTTAAAGCTGTAAAAACATCCGACTTCTAAGATATGGCCGTTTATGCTCCAAAAACTTATATTTCGACAGTCTCAAAGTACCAAAAAATATAGGGTAATTTCCGTTGATCTGGAACTATGAAATTTGGCAAATAATACCACACTTATAGGGAAACATCTGAAAACTATTATATTTGTAATTAAATCATGAAAATACAGTCTTTATTTTAAGATTTGTACGGAAACTTCGGTGGGGAGTCCGACCCGCACTTCTTTTTTTTTAGTTTTTAATTTTGTTTTTAATTTACAGTCCTCTCTAAAGATTCCTCAAACCAAGTCGGTAAGTGACACTCCTTTCTACATTTTTCTACAAAACTACGGCAAAGCTAAATAATAATAGTACATTACCTACCTAGGGCGGTTAAACAAAGAATACGTCTCAGGTCGTAGGTCGATAAATATGTGATCTAAGGCTTTCTTTATTACCGCCCGTGGTAATTAGGTACAACATTTTACGTCTCCCCCAGGCCATGAAGTGGGATTTTCCGCACGCGTAACGGGCGGTTATTGACACTTTATGGCCAGGGGTGACGTAATAAATAAATTATTCATTTCGGAACTAGATCCATAGTATGTTAATAAACTTACAATTAAGTAGTTAGTAATAAATACTTTTCCAAATTAACATACACAGACAAATTACAAAACTGAGAACAGAAAGATTTACCAGATATATTGGGCTACTCCCTTATTTGCCCAAACCAGATAAGGGTACGTTTTGATTTTAGCTTCCTATGCATGTATTTACGTATGGTTCACCATAACGATAGCGCCTACACTACTCAATCGATTCTAATGAATGTGGTGTAAGTAAAGTTTTTCAAAGGTGTGTAATTTATATTTTTTCGATAGTTCCCGACGTACCTAATGATCTAGAAAATACCGCTATTGCATTTTTAGGTATTTCCTGTAATTTTTCCATAATATTCTTTTAAAATCTCGATTATCGCAAATTTATGCTAATGACGAGTACGTACATCAATGCTTTAACACATCTGATTTTAGCAATGTTGTCCTTATCGCTCGTCTGAAAATATTCAAGGATCATAGCCATCTCGCAAATTCTAGTCTCCGCGCACGAACTCATTTTGATGTATTTATTTTAACATCAAGGGTAAAGCTCTGGAATTCTTGCAATTCTTTTTAATTTTTTCTTCAATCCAAAGGCCAGCACAAAAATGAAATAACACCGGACATAGAAATACCTAAACAGAATCATGATCTGTTTTGGGTATGTGCAAATGACACTCGTCAGTCGATATACGACAGACCTCATACAGATACCTATTTTGTTAATACGGATGTACACACGCGACATTTCGGCGTCACATTTTTTCAAGTGTCAAATCGAGAATTTAAAACGATATTTTGGAAAAATTACAGGGAATAAAAATGCAGTGGCGATATTTTCTAGACTTTAACGAAAAGGCCTATCGAAAAATAATATAAACTTACACATCTTTGAAAAACTTTACCTAGCCAATTAAGGCTTGCACTCTTAAAAGTTAAAGAACATTGTCGAAAATGCAAGACAGTTTACGAGAATTTAGGATAAGTTTCCATTCGAAAACTTTGCTGTGGGATTTTTTCATACGAAACTTCGGGATATAAAATTAAGTAATGTCCTTAAACAAATAAATTTACTATACCTACTATTTGAAGGAAACATAATGCTTTTTATTTTTTTTTTATGTGAATAAATTACACCACTTTTTTTATTTTATGTATACATAAAAGAAATCAAGATACGTAGCAAAATTAAATTACGCTCACCCATGGTCCACCCACACCACGAAGGAAAAGAAACAATAGATTTCCGGCCCGGCTTCTTTACTGAGGAATACAAGTTTTTTCGCGTTTGCTTTAAGGCGGCCGACGTTAGATTTTATTTAATATCTTTGAAACATTTTAAAATAAAACGATTCATGGATATTTTTTTTTAGTTACTAGGTTTTTTTGTATTGCGAAAACCCAGCTCCTGAGTCGAAATAGCCGGATTTTACCGGACTCTAAATCAAGTCGGTTCCCCGGGTGCCCGGGTTGCATTCCCTGGTCTTTACCCTTTGGCCAGCGGAGCAGTTAGCACTGGTCGAAGGGCAAAGACGCTGGGGACGCTGAATTTCATTTCTCTACGTGCTTTGATTACTTCTATCTTTTTTTTACAAATACAAATTGATTATTTCAAAAATAAAATTTCAAATTTTTACCTTAATGTTGACCCCCATTACTAGGCATTGCCGGCCCTGTGGGGGAGGCACAATACTATACAATTTACACTTACATTTAGCAACTAGCTACGACAATGTACCTACTACAAGAAATAAATTAATATTACAGCCCAGGGCGACAATAATACCGGCGTCGTCAAAAAGGACAGCGAATGATGGTAAGTTACAATTTGAGGGATGCCTGGTGAAACCCGATAAGTGACAAAACATACAAGGGCTGAAATACAAGAAAACCATTTCCGTAAAATTACTTGCTATTAAGTTATATTTGTTTATTTGGTTGAAAAGAATACTAATTTTACTAGCTCAACATGCATTCATGATAAGTGATCCTATAATTATAATCATCACTTTTTTAACAATACAATCTTGATGCAACTTAGAGCTACGTGGACATCGTAGAGAGTATCGTAAAACGGGGTGAGTAGGGAGGAAATTGACATTCAAACCTCGATAACATTTTATTTTTACATATGCAAACTGAATTGTATATATAATAAATGTTCCGGACGTTTGTATTTTAGTTTTTTTATGATTTTGGATAGTTCCATTTCGTAACTTTAACGATAAACACAAAATCCCTCCTCACCCCGTAATCCCTCGTAGTTGGAGTGAGATGGGATTTCATACTAAAGTGAGCAAATTGTTGGATCGACACTCCCACACGCTCCATTTGTAATAAGAATATATTATTTAGGTAGCAGTAGCCTATAAAAACCACCTCAAACCTCTGTCATCCCTACTCTTCCCATACATAACCCAACTGCCCTCGCAATCACTACTCACCCCATTTTACGGTATCTTTAGTGTAAAGGTGGTTTTCCACCGGCAGGGCGAGACGAGACGCGACGCGGATTGAATTGAAATTTGTATGAAATTTTCAATCCAATCCAATCGCTGGGAAAGGATTGGAAATTTCATACAAATTTCAATTCAATCCGCGTCGCGTCTCGTCTCGCCCTACCGGTGGAAAACCACCTTAAGGCCTGAGTGGTGAGGGTCTAGCGTCGCGTCCGGCGGGGCGGGCGGCGTCTATGGGTTTTGTGCAGCGTCTGTGGCAGCGTGCACTCCGGTCAGGACGCTCACATACATTTGTTTATGTTTAACATGAACGCCGCATTCCCCGCCCCGCTGCACGCCCCGCTCGAGCGTCCACTCAGGTCTTACACTAAGACTTAGCACAAAATATCAGTTGGTGTTTTTAAGATCACAAAGGAAATTTTAAATTATCCTTTTTTGACTTTAATGTCTTCTTTTTCAGGCCAAGGCTGCTAGATGCCGACGCACTCTAGACCGATTCTGAGAGCAAGAAGGGCAAATATTCGTTACTGTAACTTTGAACTCTCCCGTCGGTTAAACGCGCCATTACATTGTATTAATTTTATTTTCTTTGTTAAGTTTTCGAATCTTGCTAGAGTGTTTTGCAATTAATGTTTTCCTTTAATTTGGCATCGAAATAAATTATTGTGATTATTTTTGTTTGTATTTATTCATCCTTTAAGAGCTCTGATCACGGTCAAATTATAATACCTATGGACTACAGGGACGGCAAAGTTGTGAAATATCCTACATAATTAATAATTATATTAAATCATCAAATATGAACCAATTTTATATGGCCTCAGACCCGCGCCGACCCCCAGCAGCGCCTGTGAGCAAATCTACGAAGCACCTCTTTATTGTCGTCGTGTTTCGAATTCCGGCGCCCCTAGTGTCTTGGCGCCTGTGTGGTTGCACACTTCGCACACAGGGGTGGCGCGGCCCTGTATGGCCTACATAATCCACCTCGGGATTGGCAAAGTATAAAGACAGACAAGTAGTCAAACTTAACCCGTTTAGGAGCGCGCGATGTATAATCAAGGCCGGCCAGTTGTAAATTGGTGAATCAATTTTTTTTTGCTTTATGCAAAGATTACTCTTTCGCCTTATTTGTTCACCTTTTGCATGTTTTGAACATGATTTAAATGAAACAAGATAAATTATGTAAAAATAAAACTCGTTTTTAACAAATAAATAAGGTGACCCAGCGGACGAACCCTTATTTTCATACAAAAGTGGGGGACAGCTATGTCCGCTGGGTCACTGCTTATAAACAAATTATAATAAACAAATTATAGTAATAAATATTTGCATGACATATTATTATCTGTCTTTTAAATGAGAATACATTTTATTCAAATAATATCCGAATAAAAATTTCCTTTCAATTTTAGTTGGAGAAGGTGGAATTTTGTTGACAAAGAAAAGTTGATTCACCCAAATTCTACCAGGGCTTCGGAAAATTACTTTCTGGTGAGAAGAAACACAGCAAAAAACCCACCAGTTTGACTTTAAAGAAACTTTAAGCACACAGAACCCAACAGGCTGAACCTTATATTTGTCTTTATATAAATTCTTTATATATATAAATTTACATAGAGTTCCCTCTATTTGGCATAGGTACCTTTTATTTGTTAGTTAGTCCAAATTTTTATTTCGCATAATTTTTCTCCAGCTTTGACGAAAAATATTGTAGGAAATCTTTTAGGTACCTACATTTAGAGTAGGTTAGGTTAGGTTTCTTTTATAATTATTTTGAAAGTAGACGGTATCTGTACAATAACAATTATGCGAAAATAGTATTCAGATGAATAAAATTATGTCAAAACTGTTAAAGATTTAGCATTTGATATAGGCATGCTCTCATGATGATGGTAGTGGATGGTACCTGATATTTAATTA
This sequence comes from Eudemis profundana, assembly GCA_947034925.1. NCBI lineage: Eukaryota > Metazoa > Arthropoda > Insecta > Lepidoptera > Tortricidae > Eudemis > Eudemis profundana. Next base: position 3,255,407 of record OX344819.1, read on the forward strand.
AAACAAAAATATTGCTTTGCTAATCCGCGATATGATAACGTGTTAGTCAATTAGTGCTATCCCGTCATAATTACACATGCAAAATAAAATAAAAAAGATGCAAATAAATATAACAAACCACCACCAATGATACAAAACTCAACACGTGTTTCGCCTCTCTACGAACGAGGCATCCTCGGGAGTAGCTGGAGATGTTGACCTGATATTTATTTTGTAATATTAAGCAATCTGTTTGTAACACCACTGTATATTGTAAATATGGCTCCTTCTTCTTTATCCGGACGCCGTCAGTCACACACAAAATATAGTATTCTTATTTGTTCTCTATATTAAACAGTAAATCTGCTGTACTCTAAATTGGAATACGATGGCACCCGAACTGTCAATAAATGATTGTATTAAATGAGTGACGTTTTCATTTCCATTAATATGGAACTTTACTGTTTAGGCCGGCTTTACACCTGTAAGTTTTACTTACGTAAGTAAGGACGCAGCTATACGTTAGACTGAGATAGCTGACTGACTATCTCAGTCTAACGTATAGCTGCGTCCTTACTTACGTAAGTAAAACTTACAGGTGTAAAGCTGGCCGTGTCAAATGTCAAAGTGAAAAATGGCGGCTGTAAGATGGGTACTGAAGCTGATTTAGAGAGCACATCACAACTTTTCAACTATGATGTCGTTAATTTCTGTTTTCGTTAAAGCATAAATGTGTGTACTTACTAGTTAAAAAAAAACATTTACTTATAAATCTCGTAATAATAAAATTATTTATTACAATCTATGACATTTAGAATACGTCAATGCAATCATGACAAGTAATAAAAATCATTTTTGATGTCTGTAAAAAGGTTGCGTAAGGCTATAAATTAAAATTTTCGCGTCCAATCTCAAACCTAAACTTAAATCTGTCTCTATCGTTCTTGTCATTTATAAGATTATAAGCAAATAATACAGGAGGTTTCACAAAATTTATATTTGATATTGTTTTTGAGGCAAGCTTTTATTACTTTTTTTCTATAATCGCATACTGTATGTCAAGACTAATCAAACAAGCCCAAAAGCGGTGGATTTAATTTATGTTATGTAGATGCTCCTATGGCCTTCCGATTCCATCATCAGATCAGCTCACGGTACCACAATCTTGCATTGTCATCAGACTTACATGAGTATTTACATGACAAACTATAACTCAATCGGATACCAAGAAGTGGTTGAAAAATGCTTTACCTGTTTTGAAACATAACTTACTTACAAACTCACATACATCGAAATATTGGAAATATTTTTAATATTTGGACGGATAACGCCGAAAAAAAAAAAAAAAACCGGCCAAGTGCGAGTCGGACTCGCGCACCGAGGGTTCCGTACAAACTCATAAGTAGATACATGAATAGTTCAAGAAAAACTATATGGCGATTAGTTTAGTAGGCGCAAATAAGTATGTGTTAAGATTTTTGCAAATTTCTCAAAAACAGTGCAAGTTAGGAAAACCGCTATATTTTTTCTGTAATATATAGGATGACATTAATAATTGGTAATTATTACAGATTTTTCTGTTCAGTAACTTCGAAGATAATAGGGGGGGAACGGTATTTTTTTTAACGTTTTTCGCCATAAATCAAAAACTACTTATTTAAAAAAAAATACAAAAATACTGTTATAATCTACAAATGAAGCCCTTTCATTTGATACCTCACTCAATATAATAGCCCTACTTTCAATTTGCAAAGTCTCATTACGGACCCCTTTAAAAAAAAAGTAAAAAAGATACAAGATTTTTTTTACATCCTATAAGCTCGGGTTAGCGGTTCTTAACACTATTCCAAATTTCAAGTCGATAGCATCAGTAGATCCTGAGATATCTTGCTGTGACAGACGGACAGACAGACAGACAGACAGACAGACAGACAGACAGACAGACAGACAGACAGAGTCGCACCATAAGGGTTCCTTTTTTACCATTTTGGTACGGAACCCTAATTACGTTGAAATGCCCCATTACGCCCACTTTTTAAAATCAATACGTCTTATGTATCCATGGGGCTGATAACTAACTTAATGTTTACTAGATTTGAGTCTAACCAAAGTCATTTATGACAAATATTAATATTAAGTTTGAGAAGACGCAATTTTTCAAAAAAATTAAAAATTAAAAAGTTTATTGGTTTATCAGTTTTTACAAACTATAAAGGTTGGGACCTCCTATTAAGTAATTAGTATTGGGACCGAGCGCGACGACAGCGCCACGTGATAGGCGGCCATTATGGACAATATTGTCACCGCTGTCAAACAAGAAGTGAGTAAATATTGTGAAAAATATTAATGAAATCTTGTGTTATTTTACTATATTACACAATTTTGGATAATGGTAGTCAGTAACATTATTGCCAATAATATTAAAATTGTTGTTTTCAGTGAAAAAATTCAGCGACAAAAATGTCAATTTTAGCCGTAGCGAGCGCTGTGATCGTTTAGGCTACCCCCTCCACCCGCTTTGCACTCTGCCAATACTTGTGTCAGGAGACCCCGCTCTTCCACAACAGAATACGGTACAAACCAATTAACATCAAAAAGGTTGCCATTTCGTTTTAAAGACCAAAAAAAGTGACTGGTGACAAATATACTTACGTGAGAAATTCATTTGATGCCATGTTTTTTCTTCAATACTTAGTAGTAACTCCGTCCCTTTGGTACGTATTTCGTGGGAGCGTCCGTTACGTTACAACAGTTGTATAAGTGGGTACAAAAAATGCGAATTGCGTGAGTTGCGATACGAGCCACGAATGCGGCGAGTATCGCAAATAGAGACGCAATGAGTGTTTTTTGACTTAATTATACAACGTTGCATACAATACTTTTTCTACGACGAGGTTTTAAATTATAAAATACAAAATTAATCATAACCTGGAAACAAGGCAAATATGACGTTTGACTGACAGTATGTGTCTATGGTAAACTTTTTTTTAAATTTAAAATATACTTAAATTAAAAATACTTTTTTTATGTTGGCATCAATGAATTCAGTTCGGAAAGTTTTGTTTTTCTTAAAAACCGAAGGAATTTAATTGTTCGTCAAGTTGGTAGTTGTGCATTTTTACCGTAAATTTAAAATTGAGCGCTTAATCCTTGACCTAAGTTTAACCTAGATTTAGAAGTCTGTGGCTGCTAGCAATAACGTAAAATGACTATAACGACACTAGTGCTGTTATGGGGAATAGATTATAGACTTCTCTGAACTCATATTATGTATGTTCTTATATTAGTGTTCGTGCGTGACCAAGTAAAAGACAGATAACAGTACAGGAGTAGAAAAATAAATAAAATAAAATAAAATTTATTTCTGCAAGTAGGCCCTCAAGGGCTCTTTTACATGTCTTATATTATTTTCTCTTCTTTTCTTTTGGCGCTTCGGGTAATGACCTTCTAGTAAGAAGAAGCGCCGGAAGAAACTCACCAGTTTCTCTTTTTCATCATTAAAAGTGTTACAATAATTTCATTAATAGGTACATTACATTAACTTAAAAACTACATTTATAGAGATGTAAAGGGTCTCTCTATGCGTCCAAACAAGACAAATAAAAAATATAAAATAAATTGATACTAAGATTAACGGAGATGTAAAGAGTCTCCTTTGTCAAAATAATCTGGGGGCACGGCAGTGCCCCCGCCAAGTCGAGGAAAACAAAGGCTCGACCGTACCATCCTTTTCTCGAAGCCATTCAGGCCATTTTCAGCCTCCCGTAATTTTGTACTGGCTAAAGCTAGAACCCTGAAATTTCAGGAATATATAGGGCACAATAAGACTTATATATATTCTCAATATCATTCAATTTGACCGTGTGGTTTAAGAACTATTGCATGTCAAAGTTCCTTAGTTTTGTCACTGACTCACTGACTCACTGATCATCATAATTTTAAGGTACTTCTAGCAGACCTACAAGCTCCAAATTTTAAACATAGTTAGTTTTTAGCCTATAAAGTTCTTAAAAACCTAAATATGTTGTAATTTCAGTCACAACTGCACACATCAGTTTGTAATCCTATACAAATACATGCGATTACAAAGTTACTTTTGCAGTTTAAATTGAAAATAATGGATTGGAATGTAATAATTAAAGGAGGACCATCACTTACAAAAAGAAATGGATGCCATCAAAAACATTACATGTAAAAAGATGCAAGTCTCGCAACGCAGTTCTCCTATAACAAAAAAGTTTCGAGATGTAAAGTTAACCCAAGTCAGTACCGGGGGGGTATCAACAAAACTCGATTTCCACCGACTTGCCTATTATTTAACCGTGGAGGAACACATTTTATAGATCTAATAATAGGCAAGTCGGTGGAAATCGAGTTCTGTTGATACCCCCCTGGTACTGACTTGGTTTAACTTTACATCTCGAAACTTTTTTGTTGTAGGAGAACTGCGTTGCGAGACTTGCATATTTTTACATTTAATGTTTTTGATGGGATATTATTTTCCGCATGATTGCTGGGAAACGTCTGAGCGTGCCTCAGCAAACATGCCCGTGGCACTGCACCATCTCGGCAGCAACAGCATCCTAAAATATAGCATAAAAAGTCTGAAAAATTAAATAAAAACTTAATAACTTAAAGCTTTACTACGCGGTATTTATTAGATAGATAAAGTATATATGTTTTTAATAATATCAATATAATCATCATTTAATGTTAAATTTACTCGTTTTTCTTAGTTTTAGTGTCAGGAGATCCCCGATTTTGCCTTGTCCATACCAAAATGGCAAACTTCAAACTTCAGTTACACTTGGTAACAAACCTTTCTCCTGTATGGCAACACTTGTAGTGGGTAGAATAAACTTTACACTTAATTTTCTAAAAGTGACTTTGTTTTCATTTCTTTACCCAATAACCTAATGTAAATTGTGTCCGGGAAATCCTGAAAAGGGGAATATCCCCCTATGCGTTACCAGTATATTTCACACATAGCCGGATTTTATAGTTGAATTTATGGTTATATTTTGATCTAGCAACACAGTTTTTCAGGTAACAAATTCATTCTCTGATCTTTAAAAACATGCACACCTTTATCAATGAATTTCAGATAGATGATATGAAGAGATTTCGGACACCATATTTAGACAACTATAAGATTTTATTTAAAAAGGGAAGTAAAAATAAACACGGGATTAATATTTTATGTGTGACTAAGTCAAAAATAGAGTTAATTTAAAAATAAAAATACTAAGATTTACATATGTCTACTTTTTCATACTTGTTATTATTACTTTTTGATCACCCCTCGTATCTTTACGTTGTTAGTCATAATTTACCGTTTTCGAACGCATTATAGAGGGATTATATTTTAATTTCTTTAAACTCGCGAATTCAGCTCCGTGTTTGGTACGGTTCGCCAAATATTCGCTATTTACTTTATCTGCAGACATGAATGTTTGGCCAGCTGTAAGAGGATTGACGTAAATCGAAACATCTAAGGTTGGCAAAGCCGGGGTATAAAAGGGGGTTCGGCCAGGGCCCACTATCAGTTGCGACCACTAGACCAGCACCATGAGATTCATCTACTTCTTCTTTGCCCTTCTTCTGGTGAGTACAAGCATAATTCTACCGCATCTTTAAATTTAATATTTGCCAGACTTGAGTGGATTTTGGACGGAGTTTCCAAGTTCGTCGGAATCTTTATTTTTTTTTTAATGTATGTTCCCCGCTTACTTAAATATTATAATTCTTTTTTTGTGTGAAAGGGTACATCTGCCAAGTTGGTCTCAATGTAACCAAGTCAGGCTCTGATGATGGAATCTTGAGGGATCTCTTCAAATATTATTGGCGATTTGGGTGTTTTTGTAAGCGTTTATTTTGCAATGTAGGTATGTCATACCTATGTAAGTTCGGCTGGAATTTTGCAACTCAATTTTGAAGCGAATATCTTCAACCGATTGAGCTGAAATTTTGCAAGAATATGGACATCAGGTGACAATGAAATATTATTGTGATTGTGACAATGGAGCTGATCTGATAATGGAGCCGGATGGTAGCCGTAGAATCATCTAAATTACATAAGATAAATTCACCGTGTTTAGGTTCATTTGATTAGTTGTGACGTGCAGTTTAAACAAAAAAAAAGTACAGTCGGCAATTTGAGACAAGTTTTTGTCCCAAAAAAACATTTTTGACAGAAACTTTTTATAATAACTCGTACATTTCCTGTCAAATAGGTTTGTTTGAAATCGATTAGTTTAAATATTCGTACCATTGGTAAAATAAAGCCGTATGTGACTTTACGTCCAAAGTGCTTTCATTACGCGAATGTTACACAAATCGCAGCCTTGGTAAAATAGAGCCGCATCTGCAAAATGACGACTTTCAGGGGAAGCGTTTAAATCTTTTTTCACACCTCCTATTCAGAAAAAAGTATTTTGCTCCCTCATAAGAGGGATCAAAGTAGCACTTTTCTGTTCAAGGACAACAGGGTATTTTTAGTTTGAACCCACTTAGAATATGCCATATATACCATAGACAGCTTTATTCGTATATTACACACAGAGGGCGGTATAATAACGAATGGCCCAGATCACAGACGTTTGCGGTCCGAGCCGCAGGCGAGGGCCATAAATATGGTATTTTCGTCCCGGCGGTAAAAAATAATAATCGTTTTATAAAATAATAATGGCCTATAAATTTAACAATTTAACATTTCATTTTTAATAATAATGTGTGAGTGATGCTCTTTTATTAACTAAATATTTCGTTATTTTGGTAGGTAGCGTTTGTATTTGAATTTTCCTCATAGTCGGTGTGAAAAGCAGTGTGTGTCACAAGGTAGCAAAATTATTTTCACCACGGGCGTTAACACTTGAATCCCTCACTACGCTCCGGATTCTACTTTAGAATCCCTCGCTACGCTCGGGATTCAATTGTAGAATCCTTCGCTTCGTTCAGGATTCAATGTACGCCCTCGCCGTAAATACATCATTTTGCTCCCTTGTGACACAATCTACTATTGTTTCGCATAGTTTACAGCATTTGATGCACACGATACGGGAGGTAATTAAGAAAGCCCTCGATCACATATTTACGTCCCTCGAAGCAGCTCGGGCCGCAAACATCTGCGATCTCGGCCTTTCTTTGTTTTACCACCCTAGTTGTGTAATGTACTATTAAATGCTTTTAGGGATCGCATTGAATGAATTTTAGTGATAACTACGGAAACCAAACATAATAGTAAATTACACAACTAGGGTGGTAATACAAAGAAAGGCCGAGATCGCAGATGTTTGCGGCCTGAGCTGCAAGCGAGGGACGTAAATATGCGATCGAGGGCTTTCTTTATTACCTCCCGTGTTGTGTACATAATTTTATGTCTACACTTGGCCAGAAAGCGGCTTTTTCCGTATGCGCAGCGTGCGGAAAAAGCCACTTTATGGCCAGGTGTGGCATAAAATATTTAAACCTACTTTACAAGTTTATTTTTGTGTCAACTCCGCTCCCCAAAAGTTGTCCGGGAGAGATCCCTTTTAGCGATAAGAGCGGCTGTTTTAAATTGTTTTTGAACTTTTTGATTATGTAATGTATTTTTGTAAATGTGCTTTTTTGGTGTGCAATAAAGTATATTGTATTTGTATTGTACGAAATTTTCTTTTTCAGGTAGCGATGACCGCTGCTCAGCTAGCCGTTCCGCTTGTTGGAGGTACATAACTTTGTTTTATTTATCACTAGTCTAGAGACCCAGAATACATTATATTTATGACCCGAACCGTTGGCGAGAGCCACACCACACACACATTCACACACGTAGGTACAAACAGACAGACACACATATATTCAAATTCAAATTCAAAGTTTTTATTTCAGACAACATGATCCAAATTTGTTAGTAAACTTAAGTAACTAAAGTTGTTAGTATCTTCTTACTAATAATGATTTTGTCCTCTCTCTGAGTCTCCCCATCAGAGGACAATCGACCTTATTGCCGATCATATCTAGAATGCTGTTGCTGCTTCTCCGCACCGTATCCAAAAGTGAGGCAGTTCAGTGTGGCATATTCTTTATTTACCACCCGTGGTGTGTAATAGTAGATTACTTACCTTGGGCGGTAAAGTTTGCTTGCGGTAATACTTTCTTTAGGCTCGGGCGTCAAATACCTTTTTTTTTTTTTAACCCGGAGAAATGCATGAAACTGCATACCACTACGTAACCTAAGGCCATCGGGGGTGACAGCCAGATGTTACGCATTGGTTATGTGGGGCTCTCCGCTCCAGAAGGGATTGGCCTACCCACTAAAACTCAGGGATGCTTCCACCCTGTGCCTTCATGGTGATGCCGTGGGATCGCTAGCAAGCCACCACGACATCACCGGCACCTTCGCCCTAGGGCGAACCCTCTCCGTAAAAAGGCACACTGTAGCATGGCCAGTGTGCCTTCCCTCACCTGCTTCCCCCCGACCAACGGCCGTCCCCCGGGGAAACCAGGAACCGGCACCGAACACACGGGGTCCAATCGTGTATCCGGCGCCAGTCCCACCCTCGCCGCCACGGGAGGACAAACGCCCCTGCCCCGCAGCCGTCCACGGGAGGACAAACGCCCCTACCCCGCAGACACTCCCGCCTGTCCTTACGGACCGCGGTGGGCCAGTCCTCCGCCTCCCGCCCCCAGCACATGAGGTAGCGGCAGCCTGCAAGGCTGAGTTCGCGGGACGCAGAGGACTAGTCCACCGCCACCACGCAGCGGCACAGGTCACCCGTCTGGTGCCTGGCGGGCGTCAAATACCTGCGATCTGAGACGTTCTTATTACCGCCCGAGGTAAGTACTAGTACATTGTGTATCAAGGGCGGTAAGTAAGGAATTACAAACGAGTGTTTGTTACAAGGCCGAGGCGAAGCCGAGGGCTTTAATAACACGAGTTTGTAATTCCTTTACCGCCCGTGGCACACACAATGTTTTTCATCACACTTGTGAGGAAATGTGATTAAGATAACTTTACTTTACCTAAATAAAATTGTAAAACTGACAGTGACATTACTGACATATATCCATAGACAATGCGAATGTCAAGTCACGTTCGGAAACTATAGTGGAGGAAAAGATTAATTTGAAATATTCGAAAAATATAGGGCAGTTAATATTATTCTGTTATTTTCACTAACTTACGGATATTTGTTTATATGAATTTGCTACTTTTAACAAACAAAAAACAATTAAACTATTTAATGGTGGAAATTAATAAAAATGGGTCAAGTAATTAATTGAACTTATGGTCTGCAAAACACCCTCCGGGTTCTCCCAAGAAGTAGGGTTCCAATCGTTTTATCCTAAAAACATTGGACATTTGAAACCCTCATCAATTTAGGCTATTTTCTTTGTAATTCGTCGCAAGCCATGGATGGTATTTAAGAGTACTTTACCTTTCAGTTCTATTGCATTAATTGCATATAATTGTCATGAATTTCATTTATGGAAATATCCTGCTTCAAACATTTGTTTTTTTTGCAGTTGCTGGCGGTTCAGGCACGCACAAAATGGCCGCGCCACTTGACGGTAAATGACAATCGGCGGGTAGCCGTCGACTGCCACTTGAAGGGTTAACGATCATTTTTAGGGTTCCGTACCAAAATGGTAAAAAAGGAACCCTTATGGTGCGACTCTGTCCGTCTGTCACAGCAAGATATCTCAGGATCGACTGATGCTATCGACTTGAAATTTGGAATAGTGTTAAAAACCGCTAACCCGAGCCTATTGGATGGGAAAAAAATCTTATGCCTTTTTTACTTTTTTTTAAAGGGGTCCTTAATGGGACTCTGAAAATTGAAAGTAGGGCTATAATATTGAGTGGCGTATCAAATGAAAGGGCTTGATTTATAAATTAAAATTCCGTTTTTTTTTTTTTAAATAAGTAGTTTCTGATTTATGATGAAAAACGTCAAAAAAAATACCATTCCCCCCTATTATCTTCGAAGTTACTGAACAGAAAAATCTGTAATAATTACTAATTATTAATGTCATCCTAAATATTACAGGAAAACTATAACGGTTTTCCTAACTTGCACCGTTTTTGAGAAATTTGCAAAAATCATAATTTGTATACATACTTATTTGCTCCTACTAAACTAATCGCCATAGAGTTTTTCTTGAAATATTCATGTATCTACTTATGAGTTTGTACGGAACCCTCGGTGCGCGAGTTCGCCTCACACTTGACCGGCTTTATTCATGTCAACGTTGATTATCATTATCGATTTAAAGTAAAAGTCACGTCGATTTTTTTAATTTTTGAAAGTGAACAACGTTTCATTATTCACCATTTTTAGGTTTCCGTACCCAAAGGGTGCCAACGGAACCCTATCACGCTGTCTGCCCGTCTGTCTGTAGCTTTGAACCATAATTAAACAAATTAAATAAATTTAATTTAATTAAAATAAATAAATCTAATATAATTAAAATAAATAAATTTAATTTTTAATTAAATAAATAAATTAATTAATTTAATTAAATAAATTTTCAGATAATGTGTATTGCCGTTGCCGCTACAACAAATAATAAAAAAGGGTCACCACACAATAAACGTGTTTTTGGCGTTGTTTTGCTCGACTGTAGTACGGAATCCTTCGTGTGCGAATCTGACTCTCAATTGGCCGGTATTTTCTAAACATGATAATCAGACAAAGAGCCAGTCACTTCTTTTTTCTCTTATTTCTAGTATTTTTTAATCTACATCATATCAATACATCAATACTATCAATTTATTTTCTATAATTTTATTTGTCTTGTTGGACGCATAGAGAGACCCTTTACATCTCTATAAATGTAGTTTTGAGTTTAATGTAATGTATTAATGAAATCTTATATTAACAACATATTGTTGTAATACTCGTTGGTCGAAAAGAGAAACTGGTGAGTTTCTTCCGGCGCTTCTTCTCACCAGAAGGTCAATTACCCGGAGCGGCAAAAGAAAAGAATTAGAGATGAGACATGTAAAAGAGCCCTTGAGGGCCTACTTACAGAAATAAATTATTTTATTTTATTTATCACAGGGGTCCTCTTATCAACTATCCCTAATATGCCTATTAATGCTCTTTTTAAAGCTTTAAAAATCGTTGCTAATTTTCGATATGAAAAAAAATGAACCCTAGACGTGTACCATTTCTTTAAACGTCAGAAAGTATAGCTAGTTTCACGAGAGTTGAGGTGAATGATTACACACACAACTACATGAAGTACTCATTGCAAAAAAAGTGAATGAATGAAATGAATGAGTGAGTAAATAAACACAAGGCTATAGTTTAAACATACTTTTTGGTCTATCTTGCAATTCACTGTTGAACCTGCTATCGGTACGAAAAAAGAACAGTAATTTCAAAATCCCGCTGTCATTACACGACAGTGTTGTTGTGTGCGTGGCCTCAATTCTCGTGAAACTACCTATAGATACCTCTTATTATTTTTTCTCATTAACTCTTATTTATGCCGGGTGGAAGTTAACGAGGAACTTTCCTGAAAATATAGTGTCATATATTTTATGTAGAATCGACCTGCAATAGCTTGCAATAATGAAAAAAACAAAACTATCAAAATAATATTTTCTAATATTTGTTCAACCCTAATGTTTAGCCGCCGCTCCCGCCCGTGCGCGCATGACTTCTAAATAGGGATGAAAATTGCAGTTTTTTGGGTGAAAGTTTAACAAGCTATAAGTTGAAAACAGTGATAGATATTAAAATAGTCTATTTGGAGAAAATAATGTAGTAATAAAACAACTTAAACGGATTAAATCGCGTATATTACTACATTGGTCGCGGGTAGACTACCCGCGACCACGAACGCTGAAAAAGGTTACGAAACGTCGGGACTTAAAATGTAGTAATATACGCGATTTAATCCGTTTAAGTTGTTTTATTACTATGAGTGATAATCGCGTAAACCGGAGACAATAATGTACTTGGACTAAACAATGCCACATTTACAGGAAAGTCGTTCGTTACGTTCCACCCGGTATATTTTTTTTATCTACAAACAATTATAATTCTTACCGTGGACTGGGATTACTTTGATTCACAGGGTAAGATTTATCACCAATTTTGCATGCAGCAGTGGCGTGGCGTAAAAGATATCCTTGGGCAAGCCGGTGCAGATTTGGCTTACATTTTCCTTGAGAGCAGTAGAATAAGGTGGTCAAATACCTGATAATAGGCAAGCCGGTAGGAATCGAGTTCTTTGGACGCCACGCCACTGGCATGCAGTGAATAGTTACACTGCTTCTGTGTTACTTTGGTGGTGTATACTAGTACATTACACAACTAGGGTGGTAATACGAAGAATCTATGTCTAGTTTAAGTGTTTAGTTTTAAGATACATTTGCCATACCCTTTCGGGGTCCATGTGAGACGTCTGATTTTGTAAAACCTTTTTTACCATGGTGCAATAAATTATATGAATATGAAAAAAAAGCGAGGGACGTAAATATGCGATCGAGCGCTTTCTTGATTACCTCCCGTGTTGTGTACATCATTTTATGTCTACACTTGGCCAGAAAGCGGTTTTTTCCATACGCGCAGTTATGGCCAGGTGTGGAATAAATATATATGTGATAAATAAATATAACTGTTCCAAGGGGGGCTGAGTTGTATAGGTATATGTTTCAATTTTAGGATTTTGATTTTTTGGAATAGATGTTTTTTAGGACGTACCGAAGTACTTATTAGGGTTCCGTAGCCAAAATGGCAAAAACGGAACCCTTATAGTTTCGTCATGTCCGTCCGTCCGTCTGTCCGTCTGTCCGTCTGTCCGTATGTCACAGGCATTTTACTCAAAAACTGCACGATGGATATTGATGAAATTTGGAATATAGGTTTCTTGTACGAGCCGCTACTTAGTTTGGTAGTTAAATAATTAAAATAAATATTTTTACGGGGGGCACTCCATACATGTTACAGAAGCTAAAAAATTTTTTTTTCAGAAAATATCAACGTCTGGTACATAGTTCGACAGCTCTTTCAAAAACATTTTAAGGTTCTTAAGTAATGTTTTTGATTAAATGAATAGCTTTGGAAATAATCGCTCCGAAAGTTGTGAAAATTGTGTCCCCCCCCCTCTATCTTCTAAACCGTGTATCCGAAAAATATACAAAAAATTACAAAGATAACGCTTAATTAATACTTTCAACGAAAATTATTTTCAACAAGATCGGATTAGCCGTTTTTGAGTTATTGCCTATAAACTGCGCTTCTCAACAAAAGGACGTAATTGCTATGAAGATACGCTCTTTTGTTGTTGTACTTTTTTTACATCGTATTTTTTACCTTACAGTTACGGCTATGGAACCCTACACTGAGCATGGTCCGACATGCTCTTGGCCAGTTATTTATGTTGTAGTTTTTTTTTTAATTTGTGATTTTATTTGTATATGGCATAAATAAAAATGTGATAACTAAATATAACTGTGCCAAGGGGGGCTGAGTTGTACATATGTTTCAATTTTAGGATTTTGATTTTTTGGAATAGATGTATTTTAGGACGTACCTAAGTACTTATTTTTTTTTGTTGTAGTTTTAAATTTAATTCTATATTATGTAAGTCCCCTAGTTATAATAACTAATCCAATAGGTATATTATTCTATGCCACACCTGGCCGTAAAGTGGCTTTTACCGCATCTACCCGTACGGTAAAGCCACTTTTTGGCCAAATGTAAACATAAAATGATGTACATAACACGAGAGGTAGGTACCTAATAAAGAAAGCCCTCTTTGTTTAACCACCCTAGTTGTGTAATGTACTTACTAAGTTACTACTAACAAGGCTTAAGAAGCATTGGACACTTATAACACCTTAGTGTTAGGTATGTGGTTTAACAGTAAGACTAAACCGTATTTTTTTCTATTACAGAATGCTACTAAACAGCCCTATCACCCACTGGTAAGTTTTCTTACAACTTTACAACCAACAAGTTGTAAAAATTGAAGCGATGTTTACAAAAACAACATAACTGACTAGACTGACTTAACACTTATGCACATTGGAAACGAGTAATCCGACAAACTTTAACTATAGATTCTAACGACTATTGGGATTAAAAAAGTTTTATGATTTGTAGTCGAAAAACGCTTACTTTCCAAGATATTCATTATTTTTAAAATGAAAAATCCCAAGTATGTAACAAGCCCTAATAAATGTGACTAAGATACTTTTACTTAGGTACTTTTTTTATTCCGTTAACTAAACATCAATTAATCTTCGTAGCATTTTGATGGTAGGTACGCGATTACGAGGCCAAAACATTGACCTTTTATAATTTTTTTTATACCATTTAAACTTTCTTTTCCTTTTTGATATCTCTTCCTCCAGTAAGGAAATGTTTACAAGGAGGGGCTGAATTTACTGATTTATTGTGTTCCATAAGACTATTAATGTAAAATGACAAAATTCGACTTATGTTGTTATAACGTTATTTACTTGTAATATAGTTTTTATCCGGACAACTGGGCTAATGCTGTTAAAGAATACAATAGCATTGAGAGGTAAACCACAAATTAGGATAACGAGAATATAGTGTCAAAAAAGTGTAACTGCCTTGAAAGATCATTAGATTATAGATTCTATTTACTAGACAGTAAAGTGTAAAAGCAGTTATAGATAACTGCGATCTTAATTTGTTTTGCATTTCACATTCGGTCTGCAAGTGCGTATTCCGTAGAGAAAAGACTTAGATACTATGAGCTTCAAACTATACCACCAACACACTATACTATACTTCAAACTATACTATACTTTAAAACTATACCATCAGGAATACGTGGTTGAAATTTGTCAGGTTACTCGTTCCCGCCGTGTAGAGAAACATTTTTAATGACAGTAAGTGGCAACCAACTTACCTAATCAGTTGTTGTTTTTGTAAACAATCCCTTTGATTGGTTCTGAGCCGAGAGAGAGAGTATGTAGAGTCCGTCAAAGCTAAAGGTGCTAATGTGTGGTTTAACCTCAAGTTTGCAGAGGTCAAAATGAGGTTTTAGGTACTTAAAAAACACATATGGCAACATCACAGCAAAATAATTAATTAATCTTGATACTTGGCATTCATCTTTTCGTTTAATAAGTAGGTATACAATGTGTTTACATACCTACTGAAATAAATATTCAGGACAGTCTTGCAGAAATCGATCTAGTCCCACAACAACTAAACAATGCTTGTATACATATATAAATATAATATTTAAATGCATAGAAATTATCCAAGACCCTGGAGCAAATCGCTTATTTTGGTTGGAAATAGATCGATTTGTGCAAGACTGACTTGGTTATTTATTTCAGTAGGTATGTAGACACGTATAATAACGGAAGAATGACTGAAGACTAATTAATTCTCTTGCTGCGGTCTCCCCATCTGGTTTTTATATGTATATAAAAAGGACAGTTCTCAATTCGACTGTATGTTTTTTTGATCGAGTGAGCGAAGACAACGAAGTGTCTCTACTTCAGCTTAGGCAAAAATTCGTACGTCCACAGCCGGCGGTGGATGTCTGTTCTCCTCTGCAGGTCGCTTTTGGGTTATTCTTCAGAAATATGTCTGCGGTCACCTTATTCCTCTGGCCCTTTTTCATACTAAATGTATGGAGACAGAGGAATTATTTCTGAAGAATAACCCTTTTCTCAACCGATTCTTGTGAGCAGGTCTTGTGATTAGATTATATATTTTTTTTGTCGACTCAGTTTTTTTTTCAAAATGCTAAGTACAGTTTGCATGTTTGTTACGCGATTACTCTGCCAATTATGAATGATTGGTATTGATAATTATTTTTTTGTGTGAAAGGCTATCGACAAATACTTTCTAGGCGATCCCATCGGCGCTAGATAAGGATTTAAAGATGGGACCATGGAGTAATCGACGGAGAATGAGAGAATAAGAATGAGAAAATGACAATGAGAGAATGAGAAAATGGGAATGAGAATTCTGAAAGTGATCCATGCCTGTCACAAGTTAAAGCACTGGTTTAAATGAACAATTTTTTTAATTCAGTTTTTGTTTTATTTCAGATCATTTTCACAAGCAACTAGAGATAACGCCAACTAGCCACTTGCACCCACGTTCTTGCAATAGTCCGGAATCTGATATCCAAATGTAAAAGAAGATTAAAATAAACAGTTAATCTTACCTGATCTTACCGTTTCATTTTATGTCTACTCCACATTGAATTGAAATTGTTTATTTCAGACATTTTGTCCATAATTTGTTAGTAATGCACTTATGTACGCTTTTAAGCTAAGTCTCATAATATCACTCTCCTGAGGGTAGTCCAATTAATTGTATAATTAATATATTTTTTACCCGACTGCGGTGAAGCCTAAAGGAGGGTGTGTTTGACCTGTATGTATGTCCGTTCCTATGTCCGCTCGTAAGTACTCAACAGTACAACCGATTTTGATAAATGGCATCATTAGATTCGCATTGATGGCGCGAGTGTCACTGGGTATGAAGTTCGTGAAAAAAAACAAAGTGGCGGATTTTATGCATTTTTACGCCTTCTGGCCAAGTGTAGACATAAAATGATGTACACAACACGGGAGGTAATAAATAAAGCCCTCGATCGCATATTTACGTCCCTCGCTTGCAGCTCGGGCCGCAAACTTCGTTTCTTTGTATTACCACCCTAGTTGTGTAATTTACTATTAAAGTGCACCGCGGTCGGGTTTTTTTTTTTGTAATTAACTTTTGTACTAACTTAGCTATTATGAGCTACTAACTACAATTAACACCGGGATCTTTATCATATTTATTTGTTTTTATGAGTTCCCGATATTTCTGTATTGTTGCAAGCGCCATCATCACGGAGTAACTGACGTGCTGCGAGTTTTTAGCTGTAGTCTACCCACACACCATAGCGATCTACCCTCTTACGGGAACTCATAAAAACAAACATACATTGTAAATATCCCGGTGTTTATTGTAGTTATCTGCCGTCCTCAAACTAAAAGGTGTCCGTCAAGATAGCGTGCACCGTAAAGATATTCAGAATCTGATGCAGCCAATAAATAGTACCCAAATAGTACCGACGAAATACCGTGTGAAATGTGGTTTTATGGGAATGATAACAAAGGTTAAAATTGCATAGGTCTGCGACCTGTATTGACGTAATTTTATTAGTACCTAAAACGTCGTAAGTGCATTATACGCGATAGATCTTACAGGTTTGAAAGTTTCAAACGAATTATCAGGCAAGTGGGTCATGATTCAGTTGGTTCAATTGTACCTAAAAATATATATTTTTATGCCACACCTGGCCATAAAGTGACTTTTTCCGCACGCTGCGCGTACGGAAAAAGCCGCTTTCTGACCAAGTGTAGCCATAAAATTATGTACACAACACGGGAGGTAATAAAGAAAGCCCTCGATCGCATATTTACGTCCCTCGCTTGCAGCTCGGGCCGCAAACTTCTGCGATCTCGGCCTTTTTTTGTATTACCACCCTAGTTATGTAATGTACTATAACGTAAATAGTAATTTTTATTATATCGGTTATTAATAATTACACCACGAACCGAAACAAAGGACAGCACTGTTTCTTAAAAGCTGGCCACATTATTTTTACGTTTGACATTTGTAGCTGTCATATAATTATAGTACGTAAGGTCCGAGACCACTCCGAGACAGTATAATAGCAGTAATTTTTACCCGACTGCGGCGAAGCCCAAAGGAGGGTTATGTGTTTGGCCTGTATGTATGTATGTCCGTTCCTGTGTCCGCTCGTAACTACTCAATGACACATCCGATTTTGATAAATGATATATCATTAGATTCGTCTTGATGGTGCGAGTGTCACTGGGCATGAAGTTCGTTAAAATAAACAAAATGGCGGATTTTATGCAGTTTCAATGTGCACCGCGGTCGGGTTTTTTTTTATAAAAATGTGGTTATTCTTCCTACACAAGGTACATCGCGCGCTTGTATGTGTGCGCGCCGTGTACGAACGCACTACAAGCAATGATTTAAGAATGCTTAAGAATGCTGCAGTATGGATGGCATTTCAAGAAACCAGCAGGCAATTGAGATTCAGTGAGGTCAAATAATTTGATTAAGGGCATCCAAATTTCAAAGAGTATTAGAGACGAAGATAAGGATAGGAAATTTAATAAAAAAAATACCAAATATTTAGTAGATAACTGTTTCTATAGTTTACAAGAGTTCTTTGAAAGCTAATATGTAGTATTACATAGTGTAGATTGTAATGAATTTATAAGGTTGTGATTTTTAAGTATGTACAAAGGAAAGCAAATTCTATTCTATTGCTACGTTACGAATAGTGCTCTAATTACGTAGATATTGTTATAGAATTTAAGGATAGTTAGGCTTAAATATGTACTTAATTAGTAGTATATCATTAATTAAAAGAATGTAATACAGGTTCTGTATATTTTTATGTATTTATTTATTAATTATGTATACAGATTACAGTACGTATTTATAGTATCTATTTACGTAACCACGTTTACCGGTAAAGCTACTTAAGACTAATACAGGGCACTAGTGTTAATTACAATTAAAGACCCGCTTAATTAATTATGAACAAAATGGTGGAGGCGTTTATACCATTAATCGTAACAAAACTGAATTATTTTATGAGTAAATACGACTTAAATAGGTACTTATGTTGACAATGTCGACGATGCTGACATTATTGACAATACGTGCCAAAATTCTATCCAGCCAACTTCAATATTAGGAGGTTGGATATCTAATGTTGAAGTTTTCATGACAAGTACGAAACATGAATGTAGGGTGACCACGAGATTTAAAAAAATTGGATAAATCAAAAAAAGTGGACAAAATAAAAACATACTTAATTTAGGTTTAAAAGCATTGTAAGTTATTGTTAACTATGTATAGACTACAAAAAAATTATTACGATTCACGATTTAAAATTCACCCTGTATAAATACCTCTATAATCTCTTGTACATGATTCTCAGTTTGTCTACCAGCTCTCTTGTCACATCACTCAACTAGTCAAAGGTCAACTGGAAGAGATCCCTTAACACTTTCACTGCGTACGGGGTTCATAGGACCCCGTACATGTATCTAAGGATAAGTTCGCCTTTGTACACAACCTTTATTTTGAAACTCTGTACTGTACTTTGTCTTATTTTGTGCAATAAAGTGTTTATATATATAATATACCTACATACATTTACTTATTTAGGTACCAATTGCCAAAGCGTTACAGAGCTTAACTTAAACTGAATAGTAATGCTATCAATACCTATTCTAAAGAAAAAATCTACCTATAGAGACATTGTAAGTACCTACTAACAAGATTATGCACATTATGTAGATACATAATAGAATTTAATATATACATTTTATGACTGCTCAAGAAAGGACGATGGGCAGAAACGTCCCCACCCACCAACAGAGATGAGACATGTGTCAGTTAATTGACCTGGGCAACACGATGGATTTTTACTATGGCGAAGATCACCTCAAGAATGGGGTTTTCTTGGAAAATCGTATTTTGTTTTGTATAGGAGGGATCCAAGAACAGGCCCTTGTGGAACACCGCACTGCATTCCTCGCGATCTCCGTGCTCCCCTCGTTTTGTAGAGCACTACTGATGTCTACACCCACTCACTGCGCCCTCCTCTCTTCTGGTCGTGTAGTCCCTAACCGCCCTGGGGACTTCCCCAGGCAGTTTATGGCGTCTATGGTGGACTCAATTCGAACTGTCAGTAATGTTGTTGTAGTAGTACTCTATGACACGAGGGGAGCACGGAGAACACGCGGTGCGGTGTTCCATAGGGGCCTGTTTTTGGGCCCTTCCTATTGTTAGACTCAAACACTATTACCATTAAATACATTATTTATTTACAACATTACACTATAGAAAACACAGGCTCAGGTATATTATCGATCAATCCAAGAATCACAGGACGCGGGCGCAATCCCCGCCTAATGCAGTCCGACGTCTATCATGACGCCGTAGTGATGTGTCACGCTCTTGTGATGTTACTCGGCGCAGCAACTTTTCATTCCATAAACGGCTAACACTATACAAAACAAAATACGATTTTCCAAGAAAACCCCATTCTTGGGGTGATCGTCGCCATAGTAAAAAATCATCGTGTTGCCAAGGCCTATTAACTGACACATGTCTCATTTCTGTTGGTCTTGGGGACACCGCCCATACAAATTTGCCCATGGTCCTTTCTTGCATTCAGAAATTAGGCATGCATATTTGGTAGCAAACATCGCAATACGGCGCTATCTTGAGTACGGGCAAGGACCATTAAAACAAGAGGACTGTCATTCTCCATACAAAAAGTTGTTCCCCGAATTTACAACGCCATCTATGTATAAGCTTGGTAAAAGAATTATATTATTTACAATTATTCAACTTTGCAAACGTGACAAAGTATTTAAATGTTAGAATTTATTTATTATTAGCTGTTTACGAACTAATTGTTACTGTACTATGTTTCTTTGTTCAATTATAACATCGTTAATTGTTTAGTTTTTTAGCGCCATCTAGGTTTTGCCCGGAAATCCCCTAGCGGTCGGGTTACAATCCAAAGTATGGAGAATGACAGTCCTCTTGTTTTAATGGTCCTTGATACGGGGTTGAGGGCGCGTACATACGTACAAACTTTGGAGTATCTACTTGTGTACATATCGCGCTAATTTTAAGTCGTGTGAATCATGAGTAATAATTCAATACCATACTGCATCATATACCTGATTATAATTAAAAAAAAGGTGCGATGAAAGTGCATAATAGTGAGCACTGGGCCGTAAAAACTTGAGTTTACGGTACGGTAAACTCCTCAACTACCTACATAGTGCAGTCCACCCAACTATTATACAGCGTGTAAATCTAATACGGGCGAATATTGAAACGGTGGTCAGCATAGGACCTAAGAAGTATATTTAGATAACTTTTGCTTAAAACTACAATCACAATAATTACCATACAAAATACTTCGGCCCGCAATGTAACGCAACACATTCAAGTTGACAAACACGCTAGTTGACAGTTACTTTAAAAAGCTCGTATCTCGCAATGTCATAACAAGCATGAATGCGGTACATTGCTGCTTTGTAAATTTTCAAAAATTAATAACCAGGTCACTATTAAGTGTAATTAAAGAAATCATATTAATTAATGATAACACTACTAAACACTAGGTATATCTGGTTTAATTGTTTGCTCGTATTAGACTTTCACGCTGTATAGTCCAAATTTACTCGAATCTTACTCTTACTTAATATGAGCAATCTAATAAACTAATTTAAATAAAAACCTACATCACTGATAGAAAATGGATATTGATAGAAATTAATGAGTTTTATTTTGGACCATAGTTGGTTGATTGGACAATAGTTGGGGAGTTTAATGCGTACCGCATGGGCCTTTTTTTAAAGTTGTACACTAACTTTTTTTAAAAAGAAAAAAGTGTTCCAAATTTTTCATACAAATATCGCTCTTCCGTTCCGTTACCGCCACACAAGTGTGTAGGGAAAAGTAATGGAAAAAATTGACCCTTTTTCTTTTATCAGAGACGCGTGATTCTGAGTAGAAATGATGAAAAATTTCACAGATATAAAAAAAAAGTTAGTGTACAACTTTAAAAAAAAATACCCACCTGGTTGTATTGCACATATAATTACAAAATTACTCTATGTATTGCACCACGGATTATATGAAGCAGTTTATCATATGCTTTTCACACCTCCTATTCAGAAAAAAGTATTTTGATCCCTCATAAGAGGGATCAAAGTGATACTTTTCTGTTCAAGGACTACCTACAGGGTATTTTTAGTTTGAACCTGCTTAGAATATGCCATTGCCATACCATACATTATAGACTCTACATATTGACTCTACATATCGATTCTACATATCGACTCTACATATCAACTCTACATATCGACTCTACATATCGACTCTCCATATCGACTCTACATTATCGACTCTACATTATTGACTCTACATATCGACTCTAAATATCAACTCTACATATCGACTCTACATATCGACTCTCCATATCGACTCTACATTATCGACTCTACATTATTGACTCTACATATCGACTCTACATATCGATTCTACATATCGACTCTACATATCCACTCTACATATCGACTCGATATATCGACTCTCCATATCGACTCTACATTATCGACTCTACATTATTGCTCTACATATCGACTCTACATATCAACTCTACATATCGACTCTACATATCGACTCTCCATATCGACTCTACATTATCGACTCTACATTGACTCTACATATCGACTCTACATAAAGTCGATAATAAGGAATGGCCCAGACCACAGGTGTTTGGGGTCCGAGCCGCAGGCGAGGGCCATAAATATAATATGGAAGTGGTAAATTCGTCCCGTCCGTAAAAAGTAATAAACGTTTTATAAATAATAAGGAACTGTAAATTTAACAATTTCACATTTCATTTTATTAAAAATGTGTGATGCTCTTTGACTAACTATATATTTCGTTTTCGTTATTTTGGTAGGTAGCGTTTGTATTTAAATTTTCCTCATAGTCGGTGTGAAAAGCAGTATGTGTCACAAGGTAGCAAAATTATTTACACCACGGGCGTTAACACTTGAATCCCTCACTACGCTCCGGATTCTACTTTAGAATCCCTCGCTACGCTCGGGATTCAATTGTAGAATCCTTCGCTTCGTTCAGGATTCAATGTACGCCCTCGCCGTAAATACATCATTTTGCTCCCTTGTGACACAATCTACTATCTCGTTGCAGCCAGTCGAGCCGTTAAACCCTAGTTTTTGGCAGCACTCGTTTTGTAAAGGGAACTGCCCGTAACACGTCGGGTCGCACGCGGGCACGTGCGTCGCCAGAACCACCGCCATCGCCATCACCACCAGCAGTAGCAGAGTCTTGAGAACGGCCATCTTGGATAGCTAGCCGGGCTTGAGAACTCGAAATTTGCAGTGTGCAACGCAGCAACACGTGACCTATGCTTATATACGCGTGACCTAAGCATATAAGTGTGATCTATACTTTTCAAACAGATTTCCACATTCAGATCTGTATCTGTGAAATAATCTGAATCGGATCGCGCTATACAGCTAATGTTTCTCGAGGCAACTCGATATGTGCAGTCGGGCGGCGATACGTGGCTTATATACGCGTGACCTATGCCCGCAATTTTCTCATTACCAAGGTCATCTGTAACTGCGATACTCGATATGCTTGACAGTGTGACACTAGGTACGGTTGCCTACATACTTGAGAGTCGACCGTTCGTTCTCGGGAAAATATGTTGTAGGTAGAACGTGATATACTAAGACATTATAAATAAAACTTGCATCATATAAAACTCTGAGTCGCACTATGATTCGCGTAGAACAAGCTAGCTCGGAGTATCCCAATACCAGGGTCTCCCGTTGAACTCGACTCCAACAAACGCCGCCAAGTTCGTATTTTTAGGGTTCCGTAGCCAAAATGGCAAAAACGGAACCCTTATAGTTTCGTCATGTCCGTCCGTCTGTCTGTCTGTCTGTCCGTATGTCACATGCATTTTACTCAGAAACTACATGATGCATATTGATGAAATTTGGAATATAGGTGTCTTTTATGAGCCGCTACTTAGTTTGGTATATAAATAATTAAAATAACAGTATTTTTTTTTCCAGCAAATATCAACGTGTGGTACATAGTTCGACAGCTCTTTAAAAAACACTATAAGGTTCCTAAGTAATGTTTTTGATTAAGTGAATGTATTTGGAAATAATCGCTCCGAAAGTTGTGTAAATTGTGTCCCCCCCCCCCCCTATTTTCTAAACCGTGCGTCCGAAAAATATGAAAAAGATCACGAAGGTAACGCTTAATTAATACTTTCAACGAAAATTATTTTCAACAAGATCGAATGTACCGTTTTTGAGTTATTGCCGATAAACTGCGCTTCTCAACAAAAGGACGTAATTGCCATCAAGATACGCTCTTTTGTTGTTGTACTTTTTTACATCGTATATTTTTACCTTATAGTTACGGCTATGGAACCCTACACTTGCCTACACTGAGCATGGTCCGACATGCTCTTGGCCAGTTATTTTACGATCCGTTAGAGACGTACCTACGTTTTTGTACAATGGTAAGTGTTCGGAGAAAATTTCGAGCTCGTACCTCTCGTTCTAAGGAGAGCATGAGGGCTCGCATCTCTCGTTCTCCCTTCAAGCTCGGCTCGGGTCTCCCGTCACTTCTAGTGTGGGGTGTCTCTAACGCAGTGGTGTGCCAGCACGGCCCTTCGAAATAAGGTGACCGTCAAGATGGCGTATACCATAAAGATATCCGAAATCTGATGCCGCCAGTGGGCCCTGAGGATACCCACAGGAGCGGTAAGAGCCTTGGAAGAAATTGGGGGCGTCGATGCTATCCAGGGAGGCGCCGTCGCTTTTGAAAATAAACTTAAATCACAATATCAACTGCAGAATCTATAGATTTCTACATTATTAATTGTAATAGTCATATTGCAATATAATTCAGTCAGTTATAACACTGGATGGCACTTCATGCGCCGGTGTATAGTAATTATCCGATCAACTGGGCTAATGTTGTTAACGAATACAATGCCATTGAGAGGTAAACCACAAATTAGGATAACGAGAATATAGTGTCAAAAAAGTATAACTGCCTTGAAAGATCATTAGATTTTAGATTCTATTTACTAGACAGTAAAGTGTAAATGCAGTTATAGATAACTGCGATCTTAATTTGTTTTGCATTTCACATTCGCCCGACGGTCTGCAAGTGCGTAACTATTCCGTAGAGAAAAGACTTAGAGATACTATGAGCTTTCAACGGATTATCGGTTCAATGACCGTAATGATAAGGCGGCAAATACTTTCAAACAAAAAATAATAATGCATTTTGCTTTTACAGATTTAACGGGGAGCCAGGTAGACCGCCCGGGTTTACTCGTGTTACGCATTGTTATTTTTTTTTGGTGGTATTGTATTCTATCAATGGCATTGTTCGCTCAATGGCATTGTATTCTTTAACAGCATTAGCTCTCTTGAACGGATAATTTCTATACCAATGTGTTAAGTAGGTGTTAGGTTAAGTTCATAATAATTAAGGTATTACTAACATAATAATAAGTATTTTCCTGTAACTAACATAATATGGATCTCTGATGTCCGAAATAAAGTATTATTATTATTAAAACAAGTTTTCCGACTTCCTCATGTGATTTAGTTTCAAGCTGCGCCAGGCCGATAGCACAACCCCCGGTCGAAAAAAATTCACCATAATGTGGTTTATTTTTTTTGTTGTCGTCATTATGACGCATAGGTATTGAGGGTCTCAATTTTTACTAGGGGGGATCTCAAGTATTACTATGTCGCCGCCGTATTTGTTACAGAATTATTTATTTAAAATGTATTTTACTTAAGAAAACTTATTGTACAAAAGGCGAACTTAATGCCATAGGGCATTCTCTACCAGTTAACCTTAGGGCAAAGCAGATAGCTTATGGGCGGTTCAACTAACGTCAAATACTAATTATGACTTTTATTTATTAATAACAACGGTTCTCTCACTGAGCGGCTTTAGGTCGAGGTTCTATTAATTAACCACATGATAACTTGAGTAATTATGTAAACTATTAGCGTCTCTTTAGATAGTAAACAACTCGATACAAAGATCGATAACGCGTGAAGGTTGCAGAAATAGATGGCTTACTTAATCAAAATGACGCTGCAAACCGTATTTTTGGACCCCTGATCATTTGCTGCAAGGACGAAGCCCAGCCGAAGTGCATGTTAGGTTGGAACTTTCATCGGTTATTATTGGTATATCTTTATTTTCTTAGATTAGATCAGTTAATAATTAAATTTAGTCAGACCAAATCAGCTTCTTTTTATGAAGTGTCACAACGCTCTTATCGTTAATCTAGTAAGTAGTACGTAAGGTAAACGTCCGAGACAGTATAATAAATAAACTTTTTGGTATATCTTGCAATTCACTGTTGAACTTGCTATCGGTACGAAAAAAGAACAGATATTTCAAATCCTGTTGTCATTACATGAGTGTTGTTGTGTGCGTGGCCTCAACTCTCGTGAAATTACTTATACGAACGCACTACAAGCAAAGTTTTAAGAATGCGTAAGAATGCTCCAATATGGATCTCATTTCAAAATACCAGCAGGCAATTGATATTCAGTGAGGTCAAATAATTTGAGCTGAATTATTGAGGGACCGAGATGTTGCCAATAATGAGTTACTTCTAAAACGTCGATTAAATGAATCGGACTTTATTTATGTGTTCGAACCTATTATAATTTACTGGAAAAATTTCGATTCTTCGGAATTTAACACGTTCACTGTCCGCATACAAAACTAGCGGACAATGCCACAAGTGCCAACTGTGCAATCAGTATGGGGAAGTGACCCCATAGTGGAAGCACGGACTCCTGCAAAGCCTTCATGACCCCACTTGAAAATTTAATTTAGATGGAATCTCGATTTTATTGTCAAGAGAAAAACGGGAAACCCTGGAAATAAAACACTGCCGACACCGGGATATGGTTCCGCGAGGCTTAAACTAGAAATAACCATCGAAAAAAAAGGCAAAAAGAAGACCCACGCTGAGGATCGAACTAGCGACCTCGAGTTTGGGGTCCCGGGACAGGGATCGCGTCAATAATTTGCAATAAATAAATACTGTGGGGACAATCTTACACAAATCGACCTAGTCCCAAACTAAGCAATGCTTGTATAATGGCTTGTAATAATCAGATCATACATAGGGTTGCCAGATGGTCGGGAATTGGCGGGAATCTCCCGATTTTTTGTATGTCCTCCCGACAAAGAAAATCTCTCGGCAAACGACTTCATTTTAAAACTTGGTCCGATCCACCCAAGATGGTCCGGCCAGCGAAAATTTCTGCTCTTTCAGGCTAAAAAAAAGCTCGCGCGTCGAGCGCGCGCGGGGCATCTCACGACCAAAGTCTCAAAATCCCGACATATTGTTTCCTGCTCCCGATAATGGGGAAATTAAATGTGGCAACACTAATCATACGGTAAAAAAAACTCATAGCAAATATTTAGCACTTATTTATTACTTCATTCGACATAGGAATATTTAACGTCCACAAACATGAACGGGGACACGCTGGCACCTTCTTCAGAGGTTTTTTTTAAATAAATTTTAAAGGTTTTTTAAAAGAAAAAAAACACGATGCCAACTCAGCAGGATTAAAAATCTAAGATCATGGTACAAAAAGACGAGGTATGTCCTTCCAAAGACTGAGGCTGCCTACGTCACGATAATGTTGCCATTGAGGAGTGTCTTTTCAAAAGGGCTTATTTCTCTATGAAAGCCATACAAAAATATGTCCTTTTGAAAAGACACTCCTCCATTGTACGAGCTGCAACCAGCCTATGACGTACACAAGTTCAAACGTCATCAATATGCGCAGGAAAAACATGCCTGGTTTTATTATATAGGTAATTTCACGAGAGTTGAGGTGAATGATTACACACACAGCTACATTGTACTCGTTGCAAAAAAATTAATGAATGAGTGAGTAAATAAACACAAGGCTATAGTTTAAAGAAACTTTTTGGTCTACTTGAACCTGCTATCGGTACGAAAAAAGAACAGTAATTTCAAAATCCCGCTGTCATTACATGATAGTGTTGTTGTGTGCGTGGCCTCAACTCTCGTGAAACTACCTATATCTAATATTGACATCTATTTTACTATATGTTCGTGTCCAATCGGCTCAGGCTCGGTATGGCCGGTTCCTAAATGACATTTTCCCCGAAATGGGAAACAGGCATACGACAGAGCTGATATGGAAATGCAGACAATTTGGGGCACAATGCCGTTATAATGCAAAAAAGCAATCTAAAAGACTCGTTTTAAAATAGCAGTGGCCTATTTCACGAAGCTACAATCTACATCTAAATTAGCAACATTGACCAAAAACAATACCATTGCTTGGCATCACCAATGTTGCTAGAGTGCGACTACGATAACTTTGCAAAGCGGAACATGGCAACACCTCCATTTAAGTCAGATTTTCATAGAAATTTCACTTTTTTAACGGAGGTGTTGCCATGTTCCGCTTTGCAAAGTTATTGTAGTCGTACTCTAGTTTAGACTTGTAAAATGGTTATTTGTAGACTTGTAAAATGGTTATTTGTGGCCTCGTAAATGGACTACATGTCAGAATAGGACATTTTAGGAAACTGACATTGACATATTGAGACTTAATCTCGAGCAGGACTATGCCGCACTCTTTGTCACTCGATAAATATACTACCGTAAAATGGTATGAGTAGGGATTGCGAGTGCAGTTGGGTTATGAATGGGAGTAGGGATGACAGAGGGGTGAGGTGGTTTTTAAAGGCTACTGCTACCTAAATAATATATTCTTATTACAAATGGAGCTATAGAATTCACCTTGCATATGTAAAAATAAAATCTTTCGAGGTTTGAATGTCAATTTTGTCCCTACTCACCCCGTTTTACGATACTAACCCTTTCTATTCAGTATGATGTGAACGGGAACCCGTGCCGACTTCATCCTAACTTTCTGATACTAACCGGTTAAACTAAGTATGCACCTCGTTTCCTTGGAATCACATAAAAATCAGGTGCAAACTTAACGCAACCATAATTAGTTAGGAAAGGATGAAGTCGAAAGTTAGGATGAAGTCGCCACCGGCTCCCGCTCACAGAATGGACTGATTCTTTGTTTAGGGGCATTTTAGCACATAGACATAATTAGAGGGTATCCGTTACTAAGTTTGGCTTTTCGCAAAATAAGGGACACCCTAACCAAGATATATGTAACGATAATGACATTTTAGTTAGCTGCTAAAACGCTCGTAATGTCACCCTGTCACGTCGCGGCCAGTTGTGCTAGCCCGACCGGGTCGTTGTCAAAATAATGTCAATATTAAGAAGGTGCCAGCAATGGATATATACACTTATCTAAAATACCGCAGCCAACGAACTCCGCATCACTAGGCAACCTGCCGTTAGGCGACCTCTTACAGACACAATTTAAAATAACCATTACGAATACAATATGTATTCTTAAATACAATTGATCTAGTATTAACAGTCGGCGAAGGTGGGTCAAAATCAATACTGTATAGTTGAAATTTTTCAGTGTTCGTGTTGTATAAGAAAACGCATTCAAATAGCAGTTTTATTGTCTAAGTCAGAAGGTTCAATTTGCTGCGCACTGACGCCCCTCTCCCTAACAAAACTGCCGTTCGCGTCGGATGGCCGGACGGAGCTGACCCGCATCCGACCGTCTCTCTCTAGCGCGTGCTCTTTTCTCCACCCTAGGGTGGCGATATGCCACACCTGGTCATAAAGTGGCTTTTACCGCACGCTACGCGCCCACGATCGCATATTTACGTCCCTCGCTTGCAGCTCGGGACAAACACCTGCGATCTCGGCCTTTCTTTGTATTACTACCCTAGTTGTGTAATATACTATTACCGATCTGTAAGAAAATACTTCCTGTAGGTTAATGTAATTAACAGCTACACTATAAATCTCGTAGTTGCGGGCATACTGTAATACTTAATACGTCGTTCAACCTACCTTCGCCGATTTCACAAAAATAATTGCGATTTAAAAATTTCATCTCCTGATCCTGATCACCATAGACAAAAATAAAGACTATAACCCAACTGCAGTCGGCACGATAGCGTATGCAGCTGCGATCGCAGACTGCAGTCGTAGCGACTGCGACGGCAACTGCGATCGCAATCTGCACTCGCTGCGACTGTGATCGCGGACTACAGTCAGTCGCAGAAACGGCAGTCGCTGCGACTGCGGCCACAGATACTAGAAGCGATCGCAGACTGCAGCCGCTGCGACTGCGATCGCAACTGAGGTCAATATGACCACGGTCGCAAAAACAGCATTCGCCGTGACTGCGGCCGCAGAAACTGCAGTCTGCGATCTCCACATCCGAGATCGCAGACTGCAGCCGATGTGACCGCGGTCGCAAAAACTGCAGTCGCCGTGACAGCGATCGCCACTTTGTTCGCCGTGATTGCAGTCGTCTAAAGTGAGACCGAGGTGGCTGCGGTCGCCGTGGCTGCGGTCGCCGTGGCGGTGCGGACTCAGTAGTTGTAGTCATCCCCGTTGGCGTCCTCGGGGTTGTACTTGTTTTCGTCCTCGTCGGTCGGCTCCTGCTTGATCTGTACGTCCATGGCCGGCAGACTGAACTCCGGATAGTCTGAGAACACAATAAAATAAATAAATGATGCATTCCACCAAAATGTCCCGCACAAGACGCCATTTTGTTCATACTTCCAACAAAGTTAGTAAGTAAATTTTTGGCATGTCAATATTTTATAACTTGGTTTCTAAATTGATAATGTAATTTAGGACTTTCTATATATTTTTAGGGTAGCTCTAGCTGCCATAGTAGTCTCATGCGGGACAAAGTAGACGATTTCGTGGGATGCTCCATAAAGCTTCCTATACCGGGCAGAGGCGTAGCGAGGGTGATGCAAGTACAGGGGAGGGGGCACAAAAAAAAACGAAATATAGTAACTACCTATTAAAAAAAATACAATTCAAACATGGCAACATAAAGACTTGAATCGAATGCCTACCGTCTAATTTCTACCCTATTAGGTAGGAACTAGGTAGTTTTAAGATACAGTCGACTCTGTTGATTTCTGCCCTCCTACCGGGAAGTAATTTGAAGGTAGGCAGTGTGTTTTTCTCTTTATGGCGTGCACGGAGGCCCGAGTGTGGTTCCTGCTTGACCTTGATCTCGTTGACGTGCAGTTTGGGCTTCTTGCGGTCCCTGTCCTTGTCTCGCCTGGCGCGCTCGCGTTCCGGTCAGCCCTCTCCCCTTTGTCACACTTTATGGATGGGAATCCACAAAGTGTGACAATGCGGGGTTATCCAGATATCACGTCACATTAAGGGGATCTAGATGACCCCATAGCTAATCGGCGGTATAGATCCACGTACCGGTGTGCTGTTCCTGCTTGACCTTGATCTCTTCAACCCTCAGCTTAAGTTCCTCGCATTCCCAATCCTCGCCTTTGTCTCGCCTGGCGCTCTCGCGTTCCGGTCATCCCTCTCCACTTTGTCACACTTTATGGACGGAGTCCACAAAGTGTGACAAAGATATCGCGTCACATCAAGGGGATCTAGACGACCCCATAGCTAATACGTACCGGTGTGCGGTTCCTGCTTGACCTTGATCTCGTCTTGTCTCGGTCCCTGTCCTAGCCCTTGTTTCGCCTGGCGCGCCCGCATCCCTCTCCCCTTTGTCACACTTTATGTATGGGGGTCCACAAAGTGTGACAAAGAGGGGTTATCCAGATATCGCGTCACATTAAGAGGATTTAGATGACCCAATAGCTAATACGTACCGGGTGAGGTACCTGCTTGACCTTGATTTCGTCGACGCGCAGCTTGGGCTCCTTGCGGTCCCTGTCCTTGTCTTTATCTCGCCTGGCGCGCTCGCGGCCCCGGTCATCCCTCACCCCTTTGTCACACTTGATGACTTTGTCACGGATGGGGGTCCACAGAGTGTGACAGAGAGGGGTTTATCCAGATATCTAATCGCGACCATCTCCCCTTTGTCACACTTTATGGATGGGGGTCCACAGAGTGTGACAAAGTCCAGATATCGCGTCACATTAACTAGTAGGCGGTATAGATCCACGTACCGGTGTGCGGTTCCTGCTTGACCTTGATCTCGTCGACGCGCAGCTTGGGCTCCTTGCGGTCCCTGTCCTTGTCCTTGTCCCGGCGCGCGCGCTTGCGGTCGCGGTCACGGTCCCGGTCGCGGTCGCGGGACCGCTCGCGGTCGGCACGCGCGTCGCCCGCGCGAGGCTTGTCCTTGTTGTCCTTGTCGCGGCGGCGGCGCTCCGAGCGCGAGCGGGAGCGCCGGCGGCGGCGGCTGGAACGTAACGATATTACCAAGGACCATTAAAACAAGAGGACTGTCATTCTCCATACTTTGGATCGTGCCCCGACCGCAAGGGGATATCCAGGCAAAAACTAGATGGCGCTAAAAAACTAAACATTTAACGATGTTATAATGAGGGTGTTTAGAAATCATAAACCCACCAGCTGGCAGCAGGGTGGCGAAAGGTCTTTTTGACAGTAGGCGTCAAGATCCACCAATCACACCACCTGATTTTGACATCTACTGGCAAATAGACCTTTCGCCACCCTGCTGCCAGCTGGTGGACTTCTGATTTCTAAATACCCTCATTGAACACAGAAACATAGTTCGTAAACAGCTAATAATAAACAAATTCTAACATTTAAACACTGTGTCACGCTTGCAAAGTTGATAATTGTAAATAATATAATTCTTATACCAAGCTTATACATACATGGCTTATATGGGCTTTTTTATTTAAACTGCTTTCTTAACTGACAGCACTTAGCAGGTCGTTACAGAGCCGACCGTTAGTGTCAAACTCCATACATTTCGTTACGGACTGACAGGTTAGACGGTATTTGAACATAGTTTAAGTTTCGCCTAACCGTACATTTTAAAATAAAAATGCCCATATTAGTGTTCGTGACCAAGTAAAAGACAGATAAAAGTACAGGAATAGATTCTTGTATTCTAAATGAAGGTTACCTCTCCGCGGGCTCGTCGTCCCTCGTCCTGTCCCGCTCGCGCTCGCGGCGCCTCGTGCGCGACGCGCTGCGCCGGCGCACCGAGCGCGAGCGGCTGCGGCGCCGCCCGCCCCCTGACACAAAACACTACATTGTCACTAATTCATAACAGACCGAAATTATGTACGTCTCACCTAGATGTGTGTGCGTGTGTGTGCAGTGCATGTGTTTACGTGCATATACACCCGTGTATGCACGTGCATATATGTACTTGCTATGGCTATACATGTATAGGTTTTTCTTTTAACCCCTATTTGCATGTTATAGGGTAGGTATAGCAAGACACCTGTGTAAGATGTGGTTACCTGTAATTGGATAAGCATCAAAAAAAAGAGTTTAATAATTAGATTTAAGCACAAAATCGATGTATTATCTGTTGGTAATCCTAAATAAATTAAAAAAAAAAAAAAATGTCGAAGGGTCCAAAAATGACACACTTCTAAAAGACACTTTATTTAATTGCAAACAATTTAGGTGGCGTCTAAAGAACTCGATTCCTACCGGCCTGCCTAATATCACGCATTTGAGCACCATATTCTACAGCTCTTAAGGAAAATTTACGCCAAATGCGCACCGGCTTGCCCAAGGATATATTTTACACTACTTACTATTCGCTGGGTGCGCGTCAAATACGGCGGACAATTTTTTTTTTGTGTTTTGTGGCTTTTGCTGCAAGGCCCTTTGCCAACTAAAAATGTAAATTCCGATAGTAAAAAGTGACAGCTTGTCTGCCAAAAGTTCCTTTTTTGGCCATGACGCGCGCTGCGATCGTTTCATGGTTCCCCCACCTAGTACTTTGCACCTAGCGAATATACTATTTGATATTCTGTGGTATGGGGCAGTGTACTCACTGGGTTCGTCTCGCTCGCGCTGCTCGCGGCTGTAGCGCTCCCGCTCGCGCTCGTTGTCCTCGCGGCCCGAGTGCTTGATGTTGACGTCGGCGCCGCCGCGCCGAGTGCCGCCCAGCCCGCCGCCTAAGCACCACACGTAATATTACATTACATATAGAAATTATCCGTTCAAGAGAGCTAATGCTGTTAAAGAATACAATGCCATTGATAGAATACAATACCACAAAAAAAAATAACAATGCGTAACACGAGTAAACCCGGGCGGTCTACCTGGCTCCCCGTTAAATCTGTAAAAGCAAAATGCATTATTATTTTTTGTTTGAAAGTATTTGCCGCCTTATCATTACGGTCATAGAACCGATAATCCGTTGAAAGCTCATAGTATCTCTAAGTCTTTTCTCTACGGAATACGCACTTGCAGGCCGTCGGGCGAATGTGAAATGCAAAACAAATTAAGATCGCAGTTATCTATAACTGCATTTACACTTTACTGTCTAGTAAATAGAATCTAAAATCTAATTAATTTTCAAGGCAGTTATACTTTTTTGACACTATATTCTCGTTATCCTAATTTGTGGTTTACCTCTCAATGGCATTGTATTCGTTAACAACATTAGCCCAGTTGATCGGATAATTACTATAACTAGGGTGGTAAAACAAAGAAAGACCGAGATCGCAGATGTTTGCGGCCCGAGCTTTCGTGTTGTGTACATAATTTTATGTCTGCATTTGGCCAAAAATCGGGCTCTGCTAATCTCGGCTATATTCGCGCCGAAATTTTCAGTCTCAGCTAGAGACCGACCGAACTTTCGCTTCCAGTTTCGGCCTAGTTTCGGCAAAAAAACGGATTTCGGGTCACCATGTCCCGGCCCACCTCGATAGGATCGGACTAGGTGCGGCCAGAACGCCTGGAGTCGAACCAGGTCGTTTGGCCAGGGCCACCTTGACTTTTCGCTGATTGCTCAAAGTGAGCAACGGACCAGCGGGAAAGATGAAGCGGATCATCCTGTCCTTATGTGAACGTGTGTATCGAACTAATGGGAGTTTTAGTTGCCGGTTCGCTAAAAACCTAGCACAGCTAAGAAGACTCCGGCAAGAAACTTAGCTGGGTCCGAGCAAGGTCGGAGTAAAGTAAATTAATCTATAATCTAAGAGCTTGTCCAGAAGGGGCGAATTCGCCGCGAAACATTTCGCGCGATATCATTCGCGCGTTAGTGAGATACTAAACACCAATACATCGCGTCGACAAGCATCGCGCGAATTCAAAATACGCGCGTAAATCGCGTGCACTACGCCAGACTCTCGACTCGCGCGTGAGTCGAGATACTAAGGACGCCTTGTTGCGTCCAGTTAACGCGCGAACTCTAGAGCGAGTGCACGTATCGAGGGAAAAAGAGATCCCCAAATGCTCGCGCGTTGGTACGCACCTTGTGGACGCAACGGTCGCGCGTAATACGCGCGAGAGAATCGCGGCGAATTCGCCCTTTCTGGACAAGCTCTAAGTGTCCCGTAGCAGCGATGGACTTACCGAGCCTCCTCGGCAGCCAGCCCTTGACGGTCCTGGCGCGTTCAACGTCCACGAGCACCCGTTTCCCGTCGATCTTCTTGCCGTCCGCGTGCTTGTACGCCGCTGCGGAACAACACTACGTCAGCGATGACCCACAGACCGACTGCGGCGGCCCGGTGCCCCAACTTTACCTTGCTCGCTTTCAATACCGGTAACAGGCAGTGGCGAGCACTCCATAAAGACCAAAAGACATTGCCTAACCTCTAATTTCTTCCCAAGTAAGGTATAAATTAGTAGGGTAGGCGGTATCTTAACACACTACCGATTCGTTCCGTTTCCGATCAGTTTTTAATCCAATGTGTTTGATTCTCACGGTGGTACACTACCTACCTTACTAATTTCTACCCTACTACCCTTAAAAAGATAGAAATGAGAGGGTAGGCCGTGTCCTTTTATATTTTATGAAGTGCACGCCACTGGTGTCAGCCTACCGTCCACTGGAGGGACCAATATTTTGCCGCTTTAACGCAAAAGGGCACATCTAACGTTTTTTGTTCGAAACTGAGTTGTCCATATAGTCGCAATGCAATTTACTGGTTCCGAATATATACAATACAACTCAGTTTCGAAAAAAAATGTTAGATGTGACCTTTTTGCGTTATTACGGCTGAATTAACCAATAATATTGTAATAAAGTCGGTCAGTTTTCCATGCAAACATAAAGAGGGACATCGTTTGCTTCCTCGACATCAATTACGTTTGAAATGTTTTTTTATTTTATAGCATCATACATTTTATATGCGCGAAATGACACGAGAATTCAAAAAAATCTAAAAAAAAAGTATAATTTTAGCAAAACTCTAATTTCAAATGATGATTATAGAGGGCGCGGGCTTAAATCTATATTTTTTTAGACTCTCATGTCATTTCGCGCAGACAAAATGTATCAATCTACAGAACAAGCGGCGCAAATACGCCGCCCTCGGCGAGGGCTACATATTTGCGCCGTTTGGTGTCAAAACTCTCGGGCCGTGGGGGCCTAACCCCAGAGATCTCTACAAAGAGATCTCTAAACGGCTCATTGAGACGTCAGGCGATCAGAAGGCTGGCAGCTATTTTGGACAAAGAATAAGTCTCGCCATCCAACGGGGCAACGCTGCCAGCCTCCTGGGCACCACGACAACAGAAAATGACCTGGAGAGCATTTTCTATTTATAGGTTACTCTTAGTTATAGTTATTTTGTTTTATAGAACTTGTTTTTTAAATTTATGTAAATAATAGCATTAATTTTTAAACGTGAACACGTTAATTTATTCGTTTTTTTTATATTTAACGATCAAGTTATAAAATAAAATACAGTTTAAACATCACTGATGAGGTGAAAGAAAATGGATACCATCCTTTTGTTTGTATGCAAACTGACCGACTGGAATCATCTTAAAGTGGAGCTAAAATCCTATTGGGTAGTAATGGCCCAACTCCGTTCTTGTGGACTGGCAGCCAAAGGCCCCATTTAGACGGGGCCTGAACTCGTATACGAGTTTGATTACATTGCGGGCTACCTAGGTACGATGAGCAAACGCGGTAACAATTGGAATTCGAATTAATTGAGATGAAATTGAGACTTTCAAGAGCAAGTCCTGAATTGAAACATCCAAACTTACTAACACCTTCACAAACGTTCACGTTTGAGGAATGTCTTTAAACTGTATCAGCGCGGTACTTATAACTGGGGATTTTTATATGAATAGCAATGAAAAAACTACCAATTGCTCACTGCAAATGTCGCTACGGTTCGAAATACCTTTTGTTGCCATTTGTAAATAAAAGGGTACTGTTGTCAATGTTGTCAACTTGTGCAATAATATCCATCGAAAAAAATAATAATAACGAAGTGACGTTGAAATATTAACAAGAATTAAATATGAATTATAGATGAATAAAATACTGGCCTAGAAATAATTTTTGTTTATATTTTCATTTGGCGTGCAACAAAGTATTACTGTATTATATTTTCAACGTCATTTTTTTTTTTCGGTGGCAAACAGTTCGGCTTGGCAGACAGTTTTGTTTATTTACAAAAGGCAACCTCAGGTACTCCGAGCCGTGGAGCTATTTGCAATTTGCTTCACAATTTTAGCGTCATTTTTATGGAAGAATTTATCATGATTAAGAACAATCCACGATATTATGAAAAAGGGTCAAAAAGTCCATACTTAGCGCAAGACGGTGTTTTCATACATATAAAAAATTCGCGTCTGGCCGCCACAATCAGTCTTATACAATAGTTTATTATTTATATGGACTATTATAATCATTTAAAATGCAAAAACGGTTTTTTATTGCCTATTATTAATCGGAGCGACTGCGTATTTACAAAAATACAATGATTTCAAATAGTCAAAAGAAAAATCTAATAGTCCACATAAAAAAAAAACATTTTCATTGCAATGTCCGAATAATTCCATAAAACAATGAATTAGATAACATTTGCAGTGAAAATAAAATACATCAATAATACAACAGTCACGTAGATCACCATATAGTTGAAAACAATGATTCATTCTTTTCAAAAAATGTATCATTATTTCCAAAAAATATCATTATTTTCAACTAATTCATTTTCGATGACATTATTTATCCAGTGGTAAATAATGACACCAATAGTTAAAAATGTATTCAATTAAAGTTGAAAATAATGATCATTACTTTCAACTCTAATACTGTGACTCTAGTGAAAAGTGGTACAAGTCGCATTTAACCTAGGAGCAAAAGAGCTTAAGTCATACAAAAGAGTTGAGACCTTTTGTTCCTGGTATAAATGTGACTTGTATCACTAGACCCAGATTATATTACCTGTAAACCTAAACATAGATAGGAATCATACCTACTGTAGTACCTACCATGACCGAGCCGAGAGACGCCAGAACGAAATCGTTTAAAAAAATACAAAGTTTATACCCACCATCCGTTAACTTACCGGAATTTTACATTTTACCATTAATATCCAAGATCCCGGCAAAAATCCTGAGCGAGCGAGGTCTCGGCCAATTCGGAGGCGAACAATATTGCATAAACACAACTTACGAGAATGCAGTGTACTTAGAATCGATGTACCTTAATTTGTAGTAAGTTTTCAAATCATTATCAACGTTTTAAGGATATCCTCTTACCAACTTCCACTGAATAGACACGTAAAACAAAACTTGGGAGTTCAGACACTTTTTACGAAGTGTATAAATGTTTGGTGCTTACTTTGTAACAACTGATACATATGTATTTACTCTGTTATTATATGGCTATAAACATAGTGTACATATATCATCTGTTGACAGCTAAAACTCACTTTTTATTTATTGTGAAATGGAATCCCGGACATCTATAAGTTGCTTTCTGTAAGCGACACTAGTCTTGGAAATTGTAATGAATAAAATTATTATAAAACTGTATTTGCCAGTTAATTGAATGATACTTCAACAATAAAGTATGTGA
Organism: Eudemis profundana; assembly: GCA_947034925.1. Classification (NCBI taxonomy): domain Eukaryota; kingdom Metazoa; phylum Arthropoda; class Insecta; order Lepidoptera; family Tortricidae; genus Eudemis; species Eudemis profundana. The sequence goes on from OX344819.1 coordinate 3,293,910, forward strand.
ATCTTTTCCTAAATAACCTATTTAACCATGTAAATAGTTTTTTTTTTAATTTGCCTAAATCCCATATGGGATTTTGGGCAATCGGAACTGATGACTTGTTCCGCAGGAGCAGGGCACGAAAAACTGATTTGTGACGTCACAGCTCAACGTGACCAAATTGGTGCCTTATTTATAGTCAATCATTTTAAAATCGTTGATAGCACGAAAATGAGCGTAGTAGGATATTTCCGAGTAGTTTTGGAAACATAAAATGGTTAGAGTTAATGTATTTTGATTACTGGCAAATATACTATTGTTCGTGGTATTTATTCCGATGGTAACTATTTTTTTTTTTTATTAGTTTTATGTCCTTGGGGGCAGGGACCGTCGGTCTCGCAGCCGCACCGACCTCACCATTGCCGAGAACCGCGGCGTCCGCTCACGACCAATGCCGCATGTACTTACTTTTTTTTAAAACCGTCGCGACGTACCCTTTACCTGGTGCTCGTTTGAGCCAACTAACTAATGCTGCTTACGCCCCAACCGGCCGAGATGGATATTGAGCGAGATGACAAATCTCCTATCTTGAAATACTTGCGTTATTAGTAGTTTTAGTAGTTTTTTGTTTTGTTTTTTTTTTGTTTTTACTTCTATTAACAATACCTCGGTTCATTTTCAGTCATTTTTACCCACGTTTCTGCGTTCACTAGGAAATCAGAGGGTAATATAACTTCGCTTATTTCAGTATCTTAGCACAGAATAATAGAACTACGTACAGAAGTTTCTCTTTCTAACAAATCTGACTCGTTCGAGCACCGGACGGAACGCACCGCATCCGGTCGTCTCTTTCTATCGCATAAAGCGTGTTCTTTCTGGTCGCTAGCTAAGCCCCCTAAGGGGCAAAATTTGGTACTAGTAAAGAAATCGTAGGGTGAGTCACTCTTGACCTTAGTACGTTTTAAAAGCACGATTCATATCTTCCGATTTAATTTTTCCAAAAAAATCGCATGGCGGATAACGCACGACTTTACTTATCAAAAATGAAACGAGGTATAAGTAAACGCAATATAGAAACTGCTCCAAATATACTTCGTAATCTTTGGAATGACGATGATGACGCCAGTACAATTATGGGTGCAATTTCTCAAAAATATGTAACAACAACATAAGAAAGCTGTAACTTATTCTTGAGATATAAACTCTCATATTGCCCGTGTCTATTATAGATATTTTGAAAAATATAAACTTTTTTTAAAATTCTCATTTAAGTTCATGTCAATTTTACCAATGAGTAAAACTAAATTTTACCGAAATAAATCTCACAGCGGTTTGAGCATAAGCAGCAATTTGTAACGGATTCGGTCTACTATAATTAAGAAGGTTTGGTTGGGTTTTTTATAAATATTTGTATGTTGGCCTCTTACCACATACAAACCTATTATATGGCCGGTAACTCGAGTGGGGTCTTAACGGCTGGGTCTTCTGTGATATAAAATAGAAAATGCCTGGTTAATCATGTACTCATTTTGTCTAACTTCTGTTTCGACCTTTCTGCTGGGGCTTCTGATTAACCAAATTATAGTACAAACATGATGATAACTATAACATTATTTTTTCTTTTTTTGCATGGATTTACATGGATAATATATTTCTTTAAAGTATTTATTAAATATCTATAATCAAATGTACAAAAAGTGGTTAGTGTTTTTATACATTTTAGATGGACCTAAAATGGATTAAAAAATTCTAATTTTAGGAAGGTCTTATTTCTGTTAGCTAACATAGTGACAGTAAGTATGTGAATGCGTCTCAAATAGTACACGTCTGGTATGACCGTGTTGTAAATGTTGTGGTTATTGTTAACTTGTGATTATGCATTATTTTAACTGACATAGCGTCTAAAATTGTTAATAATGTACATTTCACTTTAAAATCCGTATTTGCAAGATAGAGACATAAACCAATTGCAAAAACATCTATCGGTATCATCTAGTGGTATAAAAACAAGTAGACACTAACTAATACAATTAGTAAAAAATATCTACATATAAAGACATATTTGTCAACTTACTATTTAATAATGGTAATATTAATATAGATACATCAGCATGCTGTTGTACTTGTATCACTGACTTTTAAAATGTTATATATTTTTTTAATAAATCAAATCGTCGTACTTCCAAACGTCACCCAACAAAAAGGTCAATGAACTCTCCACATCATTATTTTCGCAAAATAATGACACTCTTTAATGATGAAGAGATTAGGTCATATTCATAAATGTGTCACCATCATTTTATGTAACGTCAACCGTGGGGGGAAATATAAATATAAACATGTGTATTTAAATCATACCATGGAAAGAAAAATAATGAATACATAATATTTTCAGTAAGTAGCACCCAAATAGTTCAGAAAGATATAAAATAAATGTCATACACATGTACGAACATGACATTTGTTAATGCACGGACAGGAAATTGTATGGTTCATGTCAATTGTATGGTGTATTTCTTACAAAGCGATTTCATGTCAATTACTGCGACTTTAACACTGGTCGTATTTGTCAATGTCGGTGTGAATGTGGTCCGTCATTTTTTTTATAGGTTAGGTTAAATACAGTGGAGTTCGCAATTTTGTAATGATAAATAATTTAATTAAAATGAAAATAGCGACTGTCCAGAGAAAAATTACCTTGCTTTTTATCACTAAGAATAGTTAAAATATAATATACTCTTTTATAACAGTTTTTTTTTAATAACTATGTATAAAATCATCTCGTATCTGTGGTTTCATTTCTGAACGATAATTTCACGGTTGTCACGAATTTCAAATTGTACTTTTGTTTTCTACTTTTATACAGAGTACGATTTCATTGTAAAATTACACCGAAGACATAGATTTGTTTAATTTTTTTTATCTATACGATACGTCTAGCGTTTTGGTGTGCCATACATCTTTATGTCCGAATAAATGAGATCTAAAATAAAAAGTAATGTTTACGTACGCGTACGTGTTATTTGTTTGTGTACCCTCCCACTCAAGGTGGTCCGACCAGCGACCTGGCTCGACCCCAGGGTACGCCGCGGCCCCCACCTGGTTCGATTTTTGGTATCCACTAAGGATTGCAAGTTAGGCTTAAAAAAAGTTAGTGTACGTTATGTTGTCGTTAGATGTCGCCACCGTGACATGAACCATACAGGCCTGAACGCGGCCGCGTCACTCACAGTGCATGTCCCTCTCGTGTTCGTACTCGATGAAGGCGTACCCGCGCGGCTTCCCGTCCTCCTTGTTGTACACCATGTATATCTGAAACATTCATTAACCCTTAAATGCATGGTGTACGATGTATCGTACATAAAACATAGTTAGTGTTTGAAAACTAGATATATGTATTATGTTCTTAAGACTGATTTTACAAGGAAAACTAACGCATTTTCACATTTATTACTGACTAGCATTTTCCCGCGGCTTCGCCCGCGTTGTTCCCGTTATTGTCCCAAAGGAACTCTTTACCGGGATATAATGTATCCTATGTTTCAATCCAGGACTTGGTCTACTTTCATGCCAAATTTCGGCTTGATCCATCCAGTTGTTACCCCGTTATAAGGTAACAAACATCCAAATGTGATGTGTGTGAATGTACTGTTTGTCTGAATATTTAATTCGAACAATCGCGAAGAAAATGTTAAGAACGTCCTTTAGGCATGAAACATAAGAAGCGTTTCGTACGCGGCGTCCAAGGCGCGGGCGCTAAGCGACTACTTACCGTAAAAAAAATGCCAATTTAAACAAATGGCAAAATCTGATCTATCAAACTTACTTTTACTCGAAATTAAAAAATGATTACCTTTTTAATAGCTCCATAACCCTCAAATTCTCTTCTCAATTTAGATTCTGATGTGTCATAATTCTGGAACAAAATATAGGAAGAGATCAGCCCCAAATTTCCAACCGTCCAAGTAGGGTGGGAAAGTCCATTTTAAAAGTATAAAAATATTTAAAATTATTAACACCATCAAATAACCAATAAAATTTATGGTAACTTTTGTCATGAAACCGTTAAGATAAACGCAATTTTTAACATAGCTGCAGAACAAAGGTCTTGATTTCCCCAAACAAGGTATGTCTTGTGACGTCACGTTACAATGGGCTTCAGTATGGAGCGTTTCGGCACGTTTTTGGGAAAGTCTAAAAATATAATTCTAACATTGTAGTATCTCGGTGAGTTATTATGATATTGAAGTGGTTTTTTCACAAATACTTTTATTACTGTGAGGTCTTTCTATAACACATCACAGAAAAAAGATGTAAAATAGCCAATTCTAGCCAGGCAGAATGTTTTGAACGGGTCCGCGGTGGCGCGCGCGTTGGTCGCAGGGTCCCACAGAGCTATCTCCTGCTCTAGCTAATGGGCGGTCGACTCCGATCCAAGCACCCCTCGTCATATTACATAGCTGGAAGCTACTTACAACCCTAGCCACGAAGAGCGTCTTGAAGGGGTCGGGGGTGGCGCGCGCGTTGGTCGCAGGGTCCCACAGAGCTATCTCCTGCTCTAATAGGCGGTCGACTCCACTCCAAGCACCCCTCATCATATTACATAGCTGGAAGCTACTTACAACCCTAGCCACGAAGAGCGTCTTGAAGGGGTCGGCGGTGGCGCGCGCGTTGGTCGCAGGGTCCCACAGAGCTATCTCCTGCTCTAGCTTGTAGGCGGTCTGCTCGGCGCGCTCCCGCCGTCGCCTCTCCATGCGCTCCTCGCGCGTCTCCACGCGCGTCGGCGGTGGAGTCTCCGACGGGTGCTGCAATACAAATTAAAAATGCATTTATTTACAAGCAACAACAGCCCATACATATATCAGAAATATCACAAATACCATATAGTTACACACTACTACCCTGCCATGACATTGCCTTTAAGGGTGGCAAGCAGGGCAAACATCCACAAACACTTGTGGCACATCCCGAGTAGAAATACATTCTATACTATTGAAATAAAAATGGATCACTTACTTTATACAAAAGACGAGACATCCACTCTGCCGTCCTAGTCTAAAAGGCGACTTTTTACTATGAACTTCCATAGCAAAAAGTCGCCTTTTAGACTAGGACGGCAGCACTCTACATGTTTGTTTGTTGGTAGTCATCGGGCAGCGTCCGCGAATACTACTCATGATTAAGGGAATGCCGGAAATCTTTTTTATAATGTGAGTGATCCATTTTTATTTCAATACATTCTATACTAACAAAGGCCCCGCAAGAGCTACCTGCTAATGACTAAACAGCAGCATTCGGACATCTACCTAAGCAATGATGTTGCAGATATTTGCATTAGCATCTGCAGAACTTTCACATTGATTTGAGTATATCTACAATAAAATGATGTAAAGTTTATACGGATGAAATTTGCAGTGGGAACAAGACCCAACAAGAGCCCATGCTAGAAGGGTGGATGTTTCTTTAGTACAGTCAGCTGCAGAGAAAATAAACCCCTCTGTCATACAATCATACCATATATACGCGCTCATCTATAAGCAAATTTAGTCCACATTTTGTTTATGCGACTAAGTCTTTTATGCTATTTTTTTATTGCCTTAGTGGCAAACAAGCAGATGGCCAACGTGATGGAAAGTGGTCACCGTTTCATATAGACATTTGCAACACTAGATGCATTACGAAATGGGGAAAGGAAGTTGATGACACCTTTTTTAAAACAGACAAGGATGACAGTTGAAATTTTGATGATTACTGATGATAATCACCTGCAATAAGGCTGCTTTTTTTTTCTTAACAACATCCATGAAATTACTCAATCAGCAGTGTCTAATCTAGCAAAGCATTGATTTGCATGCACACCCATACCCATTACAATAGCCATGTTTCATCATAGTGAACATTCCATTGTTTACCTATTTTTGCCATTAACTTTTCATAATCAGTTAATTGCATTCCATTAATTAAAGTATTACTGAGTATTTTATAGCTCAGTTCCAGTAGTTTTCAATTGTATCTGCAATGCAGTCAACTAATTTGATCATGAAATCAATAAAATAAATCAACATTAAACAGTTCCCAGGTTTTGTTCGCATTTTAACGATTTTATTTTTCTAAATAGTTATATTTTAACACTAAACCATGGCCAATACTCCCGAAATAGTATTTAGTTAATTGGATAGCGAAAATTTTCCAAGTATTGATAAACAAGGAAAAAAAATAAGTATCGAATGTAGCAGGCCTAAATTCTCACAACCACCTACTTTGTACAAGCTAGGCTAGTCGCCTAATTACCAAATCATTAAAAAACTCTCCAAAATTAGCATTAAAAAAACTAACCTCAAACACGCTAAGAAAAGCGCCGACGCCATCGTAGCCTTTTTGTTTTTTCTCGTGAGGGAGCTTCGCTGCTGGCGGCAGATACGGGATGGGGTCCCTCGCCGCAAACAAGGCGAGCAAATTCGGAGGCAAAAACTGCGTCATGGTCACTTCAATTCAATGCTTAGCACATAGTCCACCGAAAAACACACACTTGATTTGCTAGATGTCTACACGTTAATGCATGGTAATTCGAACCATGCTTTTATTGATTACTTATTTATTCACTTTTGCTTGATTAGTTTAATTTTTCAATCACTACAATATAATAGCGGTGCCGCAATTTACAGCACAGCTTTCACGTAGCGGCCGCCATGACACAAAAAAAGAAAACGCTGGGCTGGCTGGCGTGTTTTTGCGTTTTGTTACTGAATATTTAGCACTTATTTAGCAAAAAGAATATAAATCACATTTGTATTTAGGACATAAAATAAAATTGTAACAAATACCTAGTTTCATCTGGGTTTCAATAATAATAATAGAACAACGAGTATGAATACGTTTTGTAAAATATTTTTACCCTTCATGTATGCACTGGCGAGTGCTTGGCGAGTGTGTACATCAGAGGTTAAAATAATATAAATACGTATATATAAAAACGCTGAATATTCGCCCGTTATGTGTTCATGCTCGTTCTTCATGTCCACGAGTTCACGCATACATTTTTTCTCTTATATATTTCGTACAAAAAATATAATTATACTCAGAATAAGTTCCTGTCAAAAAAAAAATTTTGAGACAAGCTTTTAATGCCGGCTGTAGTTTTTTAGGGTTCCGTAGCCAAAATGGCAAAAACGGAACCCTTATAGTTTCGTCATGTCCGTCCGTCCGTCCGTATGTCACAGGCATTTTACTCAAAAACTACACGATGGATATTGATAAAATTTGGAATATAGGTGTCTTGTATGAGCCGCTACTTAGTTTGGTAGTTAAATAACTAAAATAAATATTTTTAGGGGGGGCACTCCATACATGTTACAGACCTAAAAAAAATTTTTTTCAGAAAATATCAACGTGAGCTACATAGTTCGACAGCTCTTTCAAAAACATTTTAAGGTTTTTAAGTAAGGTTTTTGATTAAGTGAATACCTTTGGAAATAATCGCTCCGAAAGTTGTGAAAATTGTGTCCCCCCCCCCCCCCCCCTCTATCTTCTAAACCGTGTGTCCGAAAAATATAAAAAAAATTGCAAAGATAACGCTTAATTAATACTAGGGATGTAACGATACACAGTTTTGCCGATACGATACCGATACCGATATATAGTAGTTAATATCGGCGATACCGATACCGATACCGATATCTTAGCTAAATAATGAAGTATGAATTTCAGATATTTTTATGTCCTTATTATAACTAATGGCAATGACTACTGGTTATATTTACCAGAGAGATAACCTTGAAAGTGTAAAGTTAAAATAATAAATTGTCAACTCAAAATTCTTTTTTTTTATTAAGAACCAAAGATTTAATTAACATAGTAATTATCATTGCACAAGGTAATAGAATAGACCAATACATAAATTAAGTCAGAAATTGAAATTACTTTTTGCAGATTTTTTTTCATACAGCAAATTCTTCAAATATCGGTTGTATAATATCGGCGATACCGATATATCGGCGATACCGATATATCGGCGATACCGATATATCGGCCGATATATCGGTATCGGTATCGGTATCGTTACATCCCTAATTAATACTTTCAACGAAAATTATTTTCAACAAGATCGGATTAACCGTTTTTGAGTTATTGCCGATAAACTGCGCTTCTCAACAAAAGGACGTAATTGCTATGAAGATACGGTCTTTTGTTGTTGTAATTTTTTACATCGTATTTTTGTATCTATCATGTTATTTCGCGCAGACAAAATGTTCCAAGTTATAAAATAAAACACATTTCAACCGCGATTGATGGCGTAGAAGCAAATAATGACCCTCTTTATGTTTGTATGGAAAACCGACTGACTCAAATCACCTTAACGTAATATTAATTAATAAATAACTAGCACTTACCCGCCGCTTCACCCGCGTTGTTCCCGTTATTGTCACAACGGAACTCTTTGCCGGGACATAAATCCTATGTTTCAATCCAGGACTTGGTCTACTTCCATGCTAAATTTCAGCTCAATCCATTCAGTTGTTACCCCGTTATTTAGTAACAAACATACAAACATCTAAATATCCAAACCTCCAAACATCTAAACATCTTCATAAACTTTCACATTTATATTAGTGTGATCACTGTGATACTTCAGTCATTGGAGAACAACAGTACCTCTAGCACCAAATCCTGCATACGCGGGTAGATGCTAGCAAGGACCATTAAAACAAGAGGACTGTCATTCTCCATATCCAGGCAAAAACTAGATGGCGCTAAAAAACTAAACATTTAACAATGTTATAATTGAACAAAGAAACATAGTACAGTAACAGTTAATTCGTAAACAGCTAATAATAAATAAATTCTAACATTTAAATACTGTGTCACGCTTGCAAAGTTGAATAATTGTAAATAATATAATTCTTATACCAAGCTTATACATAGATGGCGTTGTAAATATCGGGAAACAGCTTTTTGTATGGAGATTGGAGAATGACAGTCCTCATGTTTTAATGGTCCTTGATGCTAGTACTTTAAAATTGCTAAATCACGTAGTATTCAATTTAGAATTATTTATATCGCGGATTTTTGTGAATTTCAGCATTTTTATTGCACGATTCCGGTCCGTGGTGGATTCTAGGGTTGGTATTTCGGCCATTCTCACGAAGTATGACTGCGTCTAATTACCGCGTCTCCATACATTTAGTATGAAAACAGCGTCGCGGTAATTAGGTGACCGCAGACATACTTCGTGAGAATGGCCGATTTGTAACATTGATGTCAAAGTAGGTATAAAGGCGAACAATTAGTCAAACTTCCGCCGTTTAGGAGCGCGAGACACGTATTTACACTTAAAACTTTGCGTTCGTACTAGGGTTGCCAGACTAAATTACCGTATTATCGGGAGCAGGAAAAAATATGTCAGGATTTTGAGACTTTGGTCGGGAGATGCCGAATTTGGTCGATGCGCCTTTTTTTTAGCCTGAAACAGCAAAAATTTTCGCTGGCCGGACCACTGAGTGGATCGGACTAAGTTTTGAAATGAAGTCGTTTGCCAGGAGATTTTCTTTGTCGGGAGTCGGGAGGACATACAAAAAATCGGGAGAATCCCGCCAATAGGGTACTTTCCTGACAGATCAAATCAGTTACTTTTTATGAATTGTCAAAACGCTCGGATAGTATGAAGTTTCTATGAGAAAAAGCATAATGACGTCATTGTGCTCAAACATCAAATCATCTCCTCATTTATAGCTTTTGGTCTTTTAAAAATCGTTTAAAACGTTAAATAGGTGAATTTTAGTTGATTTTTGTAAATTTTCGAAAGCAGATTTCAAGGCTAGCGTGAAGTAATTTATATTGACTACAGGCAAGTACCCTATTCCCGACCATCTGGCAACCCTAGTTCGTACACGGCGCGCACACATTCAAGCGCGCAATGTACCTTTTGTACGAAGAATAACTGGTAGAGAACAGAGTAACTGGTAACTGTACGTCTAGCATAACTGGCCGCGACTTCGTTTCTCGCGCGACAGAGCATCTCCTGTCACTGTCACACGATATTGAGTGGAAAGAGATAGGTAGCATTTCTCGCGCGACAAAGAGTCGCGTGCCACAGTTGTGCTAGAGGTACAGGTTTGGTTAACTGGTAGAGAATGCCCTATGGCATTAAGTTCGCCTTTTGTACGATACGTTTTCTTTTGTGCAATAAAGTTTAAATAAACAAATAATTACTGGTAGGTATCAGTAGCGTGGCGTCCAAAGAACTCGATTCCTACCGGCTTGCCTAATATCAGGGATTTGAGCACCTTATTCTACAGCTCTTAAGCAAAATGTACGCCAAATCTGCACCGGCTTGCCCAAGAATATCTTTTACGCCGCGCCACTGGTAGGTATTACACGGTGTTCTGTTGATCTCGCCTTGTTAATCACAAAAAGAGCGCCTTCTTGACAAACCTCATATATTTCTGGTCAGCCTTTACATTCATTTTTAATTTCATTAACAGACAATGAACAAAATACAAACAATGTTCAAATTTCAAAATCAATAGTTGCTCTTATGCTAAGTAGTATAAATGTATGTACAAACGCCCTGTCTCTTAGAGTACGACTACGCTGAGTTTGCAGAGGTCAAAAAAAGGTTTTTTTTTTTGATCTCTGCAAACTATATATTTTTTAGTAAAACCTTTTTTCGACCTCTGCAAACTTAGCGTAGTCAGACTATATTTAATACCTGACAGGAAGAAACATTTAAAAATATCTGACACGTCAAATAGTTGTCAGATATTTATGCACGTATTTTGGGGTGCTTGTCGTTTAGTCGACAAGTTTCATTGAAGGTTTTATGTCGTACAATTTTCATTTGGTCAATAACTTTTTTTCTGAAAATGAATTTTTCATGATTTTGAAAATGTCATCATGTTTAGCACATTAGCAGTATAACCATTAGGTTAGCTAGGTTTTATACTGTGTGAAATTTATAACGTGAACATTATAATAAAATCTCAATCTATCCATGATTTGAACAACTTCTACTATAGGATCAACTTCGTGAAATGCAAAAAAAATCAGCTGTTTCATAGAAAAAGTCATGACTCGGTAGACCAAAATTTATCAGTTGTTTTTTTTGCATTTTACGAAGTTGATCCCATAGTAAAAGTTGTTCAAAATCATGCATAGATTGAGGTTTTATTACCATGATTCACGTTATAAATTTCACCCAGTATATCGGTCCCAAGAAAAGATTCAGAGAAAAATGCTTTCCATGAAATTATAACAAAAAAACTTGCACGAAACTTTTAAGCAATTAAGTCCCATTTTGTTATAATAATAAGTAATAATCGTGAAACTTCAAATACATATAAACTTACGTATGTACATACTGTACGATTACTTCCACTTTGACACTCGGCGGGACGTCTCGGGTTCAATCGTAAAGGTTCGTGTTTTTACAAAGAGTATATACAGTATAAAAATTTTCATTCTGTAGGTAATTCTATTTTTTGTCCACTAGTGTCTCAAGAAAATAAAGTTAGATTTTTTGGAGTGTTTTTAATTTATTTCGTTGCATATTTGAGAAAAGCACTCTAAATACCTTGGCGAGAAGTGGGGTTGCCAGCCTCGTAACTATCTATATGTACTCGGCCGGCAACCCCTCACTTCCCGGCCTCTGTAGTAATGTACTATAATATAATTAATAATAAAACCTGAACCTTAGTATAGAAACTTCATTATTTTATGACACATGTGACGGGTTAGCTTTCAAAATCAAAGGAATTATTATTAATTTGTGGTTTATTATTAATCATAATCATACAGTCAGTATTTATTGCATGTAAATAAATTCCCTGTACTATTTAATATTTTTAGTAAGGCGATGTAATAATTAAATCAAGCCACATCTGTGTTATTCATAGGTCTACTGTAAAAAATGTAATTGTGGCAACTGACAGGTGACGTACATTGCTGTTTTAGATTGTTAAGTGGACACTATGTTGTTATGAATAAGCAACAATGTGTCATTTGCACTTCCGGTCTCCCGAAAAATGTCGAGATTTGCCAAGTGTCAAAGTCCAAATAATTGTACATACTGTAACTACATTGCACGTAAATCATACAGAAACAATAAAAAAACAATGGCTGTTGGCGCAACATAAAAGCATACGTGCATCTATTTACCGGTTCTACGATAACGTCACGGATACACACTCCGCTCCGAGCCCTTCAGACTGCATCTCACATTCGTAGCGGCAACACATATTTTTACATAATTATTTACCTATACCTAAACCTATTCTAAACTTCATTAAAAGATTTGTATTATACTGGGGTTACTTCATTGATCGTGATCTCTGGTCAGAAGCAATGGAGGACACAAACTACCCCCCACTAGACGGAGCATGTTGGGCGGCGCGCGCTCACATCAGATATGGGCAATTCGGATGTTGACTAATGTTGAATTTTACAACATAATATAGTCACATGGATTGGAAGAGAAATAACAAAAAATGTATAAAAATATAAAGTTATGAGACCACAAAGTTTAAAAAAAAACGATATTTTTTTGATCGTCTTAAATAACACTGAAAAAATAAATTTATGACAACTATGTAAACGCACTTTTTCGTGCTCAAAATGGCAAAATGCTATTTTTTTTCATACAGACTTTACTACAGCGATGGAGCAGATGACGTCATAACATAAGTTCCTGCCGTTTTGTATAGGGGCATTTTTATTTTAAAATGTTCGGTTAGGCGAAACTTAAGCTATGTTCAAATACCGTCTAACCTGTCAGTCCGTAACGAAATGTATGGAGTTTGACACTAACGGTCAGCTCTGTAACGACCTGCTAACTGTCAGTTAAGAACGCACTTTAAATAAAAAAGCCCATAGAGCGTTTTCAATGCTCACTGCGATCTGCTACTTTTGATTACAATTTGTGGCTGTTATACTTATACAAATGTATTAGGTGTCATATAGATATTTGTTCCTCACAAATAGTAGAATCGATTTACGACAGAAAAAAAAATCGAGTCAACAGGCGAATTTTAAAGCATTACGACATTACGCGACCGGCCGCTCGTTCAGTTGCGACCATGTTTCTGAGTTGTGTGTGCACCAAACGTGAAATAAATATTTCTGTCCAATCCGACGACAATCTCGAAACATAAAATGATAGAAAATATGTGAAACACGCGTTATACTAGTAATATCTACCGATATTTAATCGCCCATATGCGTGGTGAGCTCGTGTCGTATGGCTTGCTCGGTCTAGTGGAGGTGGTATGTGATTGAGGAGTACACCGAACAATGGCTATGTACAAAAGCGAACCATCCCTGTAAAGGATTTGTTGGCTATTCAAATGTAATCCAGTTTTGTGCTGTTATCACAAGTTGCCAATATTCTAATTACTAAATAATACATTTTCTTCATATAACTAAACGGGTTCCTGCCGTTTTATCAACATTTCAAGTCCAAAATGACATGAGCCAGGGTGTCAGTGGCACACATTGTAGTGCGCCTGTGTTGGCCCGGAAAGCCAGTAAAGATGTGGCTTCGAGTCTCGCCCGAGACATAATAATTTTGCCATTTTCTTTTTTAACCCATTAAACGCTGAGTGTATGTAATGGGGGTCACAGGTGACCCATAAGGTAAGGGGAGGTGAAGGGGTCATCCATATAGTACGTCACACTAATGGGGGTAGGGACGGTCTAGCCAAATGTGACAACCTATATTAAAAAGATGAAATATATCAGGAAAGTGACATGGGGGAGGGGGGTCTAAGTCTGAAAAATCGTGTGACGTATTTTGTGGATAACCCCTTAATGTGTTAATAGAAACATTCGACTTTGTTATCACTTAATCATCATCATTTCAGCCATAGGACGTCCACTGCTGGACTCAGGCGTCCTCAGATTTTCACATGGGCCGGATAGAAGCGACCCGCATCCAGCGAGTCCCCGCAACCCTAACCAGGTCATTCGACCACTTTGCGGGTAGCCAGGGTTCGGATACCGGTATTTTCTCCATACAAAAATACCGGTATTTTTCCATTCTTTGGTTTATTATTTCATTTTTTAATGGGATCTAATAATACGAAATCATTACTTAAATACATGATTGAGCCCTACTAGCGTGGTCTTTATTTGTCGTTTTTTTTTTAATTTCTTGCGCATCCCTTCATTTTATTTTAGGGCATGAAAACACATGACTGTTTTTTTTTAGATTTTCTTCAAGTTTTAGAGGTTACTACCAGCAGTTGAATAAAAAAAATCTCATACATTTATAGAATTTTAAATTCATTTTTTTATGCTTTAAAACCATTTTATTCTTTAAACAAGACCTTTTTGTTACATAAATGCTTAATTATTATTAATTTTCACTTTTCAAATCACTTTTAGGGCCGATACAGACGGACTGCAACCCAACTGCAACTCCCTACGATTGTATGGGAACTGCATCACAACTGCGCAGTCGGCGTGCAGTTGTAATGCAGTTCCCATACAAATCGTAGGGAGTTGCAGTTGGGTTGCAGTCCGTCTGTATCGGCCCTTAACCATAACTCACTTTAGTTCCGCTTTGCTACTTCGGTGATCTTGGTTCGTCTACGAATCTCATTTCCGATACGATCTCGCAGAAATCTCGAGCCCTTTCCATCGGTCACTGAGCGACTCTGAGCTTCCTTAACACGTCCCAATTTAAATTGACCATAGTTATGCTATAAGCGACCAGAGGCAAGTATTGTATACTTGGATTACACAGTATAACCAAACGTAAAGCAAAATGAACCACGAAATGTACCACGCAATGAGGGTGTTTAGAAATCAGAAATCCACCAGCTGGCATCAGGGTGGCGAAAGGTCTTTTTGACAGTAGGCGTCAAGATCCACCAATCACACCACTTGATTTTGACATCTACTGCCAAATAGACCTTTCGCCACCCTGATGCCAGCTGGTGGATTTCTGATTTCTAAATACCCTCATTGTTAGATCGTAAATATGACAACGGTACCCGATTTATTGAAATGCAGTCATTTTTACCGTTGGTAAAAAAATCAATATCAAATAATTTTGTGTAAGTGTATGTGTGTGTGTGTGTGTAGTAAGTACACGCATTTATGCTTTAACGAAACCAGAAATTAACGACATCATAGTTGAAATGCGATAATCTGAAGTACGTTGTGATGATATGTTTGCTATGTTTAGTTGGTTTACGATAAGACAATGACGTTTAGATTGTTTACATCCACAGGCTGTGTCAAAATCATCTGCAAATAACAGATACTTAACAATTTTTTTTTATTCAATCTCAAAATACTGCTGCAACAGTGATACAAACTATGCCATCCCATTATATCTATGTTGGCCATATATATACTTTCTGCTTAACTACGTACACCTCATACATTCATAGTATGGCAGGGGGTAGGTATACACTTATCTCTGCAGCTGACTGTAGCTAAAGTATATATATAGTACTTAACCCATTCATTGCCGACGCTTCATATTCCTACTTTCCCCGCAGTGCCGGCGCCTTGCAAGCGACGACGCGAATTCACGTCCGCGGCATACAGATAAAGTTTAAAACGACGCGAATTCGCGTCCGCGGCACAGATAAACTTGTTAACGACGCGAATTCGCGTCCGCGGCACACAGATAAAGTTTTTAACGACGCGAATTCGCGTCCGCAGCATACATACTGCTTTTAACGACGCGAATTCGCGTCCGCGGCATTATGATTAACAAATCGAGTGACGCGAATTCGCGTCTTCGGCACCTGCGTAAAAAATATAATAATTTTAAGTCTACTAAATCAGAAACCAGCAAGCAAGAGCATTTTCCATCAAAAGTAAAGTACATTTTGAGTATCAGTTTTTTTTTTACTGTTATTACCAGCTTTAAATGGCAAAACAAATAAAGACGCGAATTCGCGTCCGCGGCATTACGATTAACAAATCGAGTGACGCGAATTCGCGTCTTCGGCAATGAATGGGTTAAGTTATTCATTCTATTTTGCTTAATTTATTTGTGGACATTGTTTTATATATTTGTTGTGGTATTTAATTCGATTGTTATTAATTTTAATTATAATAATAATTGTTTTTGACGATCATAATACAAATTCATATAAATTGTCATAATTTATCATGTAATGTTGTGTTATGAAATAAATAAATCTATCTATCTATTTATCAAGTATACGAAGCCTGCCTCTGGTCTCTTTCTGCATCACTATGGTCAATTGTAAACCTTACGGCTTTGCAATAGGGCTTGCCGTGACCCATATGTGGGTCACGGGACAGGGAAGGTGTTAAGAGGCCAATACTTAGAGACAACGTCTCGGCTCACATAATGCTTTAATTTAAAAAAATACGACACGCGTTGTCCCAGTCAAAAAGTACGGTTAACACTATATCTAACATCATATAAATGGCATTTAGGAACAACTCGTGTGTTGACTTTGCCATCGAATGACATTCATTCCTGGACATAGGCCTCCCCAAAAGAAGACCACCATGACCTGTCTTATCGGACTTCAGCAACTTACGGAAGCCTGTTTCATATTTTACAAGTCTAAACTATTGGTCAAGTGTATGGTGTGCAATACTGCCGTCCGATATCTAAAACTAGACTAACCTCTATACAACTCCATAGAGGTTAGTCTAGTTTTAGTCATAGGACGGCAGAATACCGACCGGTACCGATCTGGTGTACCGGAATTTTCCATACAAGCATAAAGAGGGTAATCAGCACCAAATTGGCTACTTGAGAACTTTTTTCTGTGATATGTTATAGAAACATCTCTCAATAATAGAAATATTAGTGAAAAAACCACTTCAATATCATAAAAACTCACCGAGATACTACAATGTTAAAATCACATTTTTAGACTTTCCCAAATACGTGCCGAAACGCTCCCTACTGAAGCCCGTTATACAGTGACGTCACTACTCATACGTTGTTTGGGGAAATCAATAACTTAGTTCTGCAACTATGTTAAAACTTGCGTTTATCGTAACGGTTTTATAACAACAGTTACTATTAATTTTATGGGTTATTTAATGGTATTAATAGTTTTTAATAATTTTATACTTTTAAAATGGACTTTCCCACCCAACTTTGGAGGCTCATAAAAAAAGTTACACGTTAGGTATCAAACTGAAAACTTGAACATATTTCCTTATTATGCTTATTTTAACAGGATCTTATATATTTTCTACAAATTTCAGTTACAGTCAAGTAGCCAATTACGTTTGAAATGTTAATACTACAGCTTCATACATTTCGTCTGCGAGATACGATAGACACGTTTGGTTTCAAACGACGCTAATAGATGGCGCTGACCTTAAAAGTCGAATTGCATGTTCATTTCATTCATTTCATTTCATGTTAATCGTTTTTTTTCGACTTCTCGTGTCATTTCGCGCAGACGACGCTATAAGACATTTCAAACATAACTGACGCCTTAGGGCCTTATCATACTTGCGATATGCCGGCGAGCTACGGGCGAGTTTACATTCAAATCCAGTCGCGGCGAACTCGCAGCGACATTTGTATGGAACGCAGCTCGCTCGCAAATCGCATGTGGCCCTTAGAGGCAAACAGTCACCCTCTTTAGTTTTGTCTGGAAAACTGACCGACGCGAATCACCTTAACAACTCAATAGTACAGGTTGATTCACAAGAGCTGGCACGAATGGATAGAACGAGTGAATGATGATGTGATATGAATGAATTCGATAAGCGATAATCGTGTTTTTAGACTATCTCGTCTCATAACTTCGTAATCCAGTTTGCATTGTGTATTTTACGTACAAAAAAAACCCTAACTACACAATCGCATCCTTGTTCGTACACCGATGGCATGAAGCGCGGTAATTGCATCGAAACATCTAAATTTCGAATGATTTTCGCATATATTCGCCATGATTTCGTAGATTGCGGCGTCAGTGTGAAAACGGGGTATAAATTAAATAAAAGCACCATGACAGTAAAATATTTGTAGGGAACCATCAAACTTACCTTTCTGCCATATCTTTTACTCGCTTAGTCTTAATAATCTGCAGAATACATATTTTTTTTATTTTTTCTTGCATAATGAAGAAGTGTTATGTACTTATTTACAAAATATTTGGAGCCTACCGTATAAGAACGTTACTCAACAGTGACATTACTTTCGTTCAATCCATTCGTGCCAGCTCATGTGAATCGATCTATAGTCGATTTAACAAAGGTCAATACACTTAACAAAGGTCAATACACTCTATGTCGTCCGGGGGTAGCGTCCACACGTCCGAGATGACCCCGAGGGGTGTGAGCGGGGCGAGAGGGGGAATCGGGACGGGAGGGGTGGAGGGGGTGGGAGGGGCCGCGGGGGGCTGCATTATACGCTCCTGGGGGTTCGGGTCTGTCGCGTCCTGGAGACAAATAGATAAACTACAGTATAAAAAAGAGGCACGACTTGACATTTTATTCTGAATAAATAATAATTTACTCGTTCAAAGTGTATCAATATTTCGTTAATGGATAATTCACGCGTTTATTAATAGTATTTTATGCAACAGTTGTATAAGTGGGTACAAAAAATGCGAATTACGTGAGTTGCGATACGAGCCGCGAATGCGGCGAGTATCGCAAATAGAGACGCAATGAGCGTTTTTTGACTTAATTGTACAACGTTGCATACAATACTTTTTCTACGACTAGGTTTTAAATTATAAAATACAAAATTAATCATAACCTGGAAACAAGGCAAATATGACGTTTGACTGACAGTATGTGTCTATGGTAAACTTTTTTTTTTATTTAAAATATACTTAGATTAAAAATACTTTTTTTTATGTTGGCATCAATTAATTTAGTTCGGAAAGTTTTGTTTTTCTTAAAAACCGTAGGAATTCAATTGTTTGTTAAGTTGGTAGTTGTGCATTTTTACCGTAAAGTTAAAATTGAGCGCTTAATCCTTGACCTAAGTTCAACCTAGATTTAGAAGTCTGTGGCTGCTAGCAATAACGTAAAGTGACTATAACGACACTAGTGATGTTATGGGGAATACAGTAGACTTCTCTGAACTCATATTATGTATGTTCTTATATTAGTGTTCGTGACCAAGTAAAAGACAGATAACAGTACAGGAGTAGAAAAATACTTAAACGTCTATTTATAAATATATAACGCTGAATATTTATTTGAACAGTTAACAATAATTATCATATTAAAATTTCCCGATAACACTGAATAGAATATTTTTTTGAACAGATTACAATCATTTACATATTAAAATTTCCCGCAGTGTTGCACCTTATGCCGATCACTGATAATGAGAGTGTTTAGAAATCATAAACCTACCAGCTGGCAGCAGGGTGGCGAAAGGTCTTTTTGACAGTAGGTGTCAAGATCCACCAATCACACCACTTGATTTTGACATCTACTGCCAAATAGACCTTTCGCCACCCTGCTGCCAGCTGGTGGATTTCTGATTTCTAAATACCCTCATTAGATCTGAGGAATATCCGCTATAACTCAAAGCAAATAAAAACAGACAGACAGACAGACACAATAGCACCATAAGGGTTCCTTTTTTTACCATTTTGGTACGGAACCCTAAAAACAGAGTATAGTGACTCACCACAAAAGATATAACATCCATCGGTATCTTGTCCTCCCAGTCCACAGTGCGGTCCGTCCGCAACACCGGCAGCCTGACCTCACCACCGCTATCAGCCGTCACCGCCGCACAAGGCTCTTCATCCAACAACTCATACTTGATCTCACACGCTCCCTGTACAATTCAATACAAATAGTACATTATGCCACACCCGGTCATAAAGTGGCTTTTACCGCACGCTACGCGTACGGAAAAAGCCGCTTTCTGACCAAGTGCAGACATAAGGAGCATTCCACGAAATCGTCTGCTTTGTCCCGCACGAGACGACTATGGCAGCTACCTTAAAAATATATACAAAGTCCTAAATTACATTATCAATTTAGAAACCAATTTATAAAATATTGACATGCAAAAAATTGTGTCCGTCAAGATAGCGTACACCGTAAAGATATTCAGAATCTGATGCAGCCAATAAATAGTACCCAAATAGTACCGACGAAATACCTAGGTGAAAAAAATAGTACCCTTAAACTTTTCGAAATATAAGGCCTGTTCACGGTGTACGCTACCGGCGTCAAGCTGGCGTACACCGTTTGTATCTCTGGAACGGCTTTGTTTTTGGAAACGCTTTATATCTCAAAAAATAGTACCCAAATAGTACCCTAGGGCCCTAAAATTTTATTTCTCTAGCTATCGTAGAAGCCGAGATATAGTGAGCTCTTTCTATAAGGAATTCCCGGGTACGCCAGCTTGACGGTGTGAAATTTTGTACACCGTTAAGTTATGGAATATCTCGGCTTCTACGATAGCTAGAGAAATAAAATTTTAGGGCCCTAGGGTACTATTTGGGTACTATTTTTTGAGATATAAATCGTTTCCAAAAACAAAGCCGTTCCAGAGATACAAACGGTGTACGCCAGCTTGACGCCCGGTAGCGTACACCGTGAACAAGCCTTATATTTCGAAAAGTTTAAGGGTACTATTTTTTTCACCAAGGTATTTCGTCGGTACTATTTGGGTACTATTTATTGGCTGCATCAGATTCTGAATATCTTTACGGTGTACGCTATCTTGACGGACACCAAAAAATTTACTTCCTAACTTTGTTAGAAGTATGAAAAAAATAGCGTCTTGTGCGGGACATCCCGGAGGAATGCTCCAAATGATGTACACAACACGGGAGGTAATAAAATAAAGAAAGCCCTCGATCGCATATTTACGTCCCTCGCTTGCAGTTCGGGCCGCAAACATCTGCGATCACGGCTCTTTATTTTACCACCCTAGTTGTGTAATGTACTATTACATATGTTTACGGCTCGAGTCGTGTTGTATATCATTTTAAGTCTACACTTGGCCAGTAAGCGGTTTTTTCTGTACGCGTAGCGTGCGGTAAAAGCCACTTTACGGCCAGGTGTGGCATAAACATTGTAGTATCTCGGTGAGTTTTTATGATAATGAAGTGGTTTTTTCACTAATATTTCTATTATTGAGAGGTGTTTCCATAACATATCACAGAAAAAAGTTGTCAAGTAGCCCATAGGCTAGGTACTATCCTGACAGATCCAATCAGTTACTTTTTATGAAGTGTCAAAACGCTCAGATAGTATGAAGTTTGTATGGAATAAAAGTGAAATGACGTCATTTTACTCAAACATCAAATCATCTTCTTATTTATAGGTTTTGGTCTTTTAAAAATCATTTAAAACGCTAAATAGGTGATGTTTAGTTAATTTTTGCAAATTTTCGAAAGCTGATTTAATGGCAGTGGCGTGTAGTAATTTATATTGACTACAGGCAAATACCCTATTGTGGGGGGATAGAGGAAGCAACATTTAAGAGATTTTTTTAGCGGATCTTGTCTTTTTTGTTAGAAACTGACAAACTCGCAACCGATATGGGCATACCGATTGTCGGACCGGGTGGTCGGCCGTGGCGTTTCCTGGGGTCGAACCAGGTCGCTAGCCGGACGACCCCGAGTTGGGTCGGACTGGGTGGGTGCCGGGGGTGCCTGGGGTCGAACCAGGTCGCCTTGTCCCGGTCCACCTCGATAGGATCGGTCTAGGTGGGGGCCTGAACGCCTGGAGTCGAACCAGGTCGTTTGGCCAGGACCACCTTGACTTTTCGCTGGTTGCTGATTTAATGGATAGCGTGTAGTAATTTTTTCATCACACTTGCTCGAAAATGGTGTCATTACACGAAGGTTTTGCGGGCCGTAAATGACCTATTACGCCCTAGGGCGTAGGGCGTAATGGTTTTCTTTTTAAATTTGAAACGCTGGTTCTGTTTTACTCTTATTTGTCATTTTCAAAGGAAACGCCAACTTACTTTTTTAACTTTTATTACTGAAATATTTATTTAAAGAGAACTGTTATTGCAAATACATGTAAACACATATTTCTGTAACATTAATTAAATGTTTAAATATAGTATTTCAGTATTTTGCAAATATAAAATAAACCATTTT
Source organism: Eudemis profundana (assembly GCA_947034925.1). Taxonomy (NCBI): domain Eukaryota; kingdom Metazoa; phylum Arthropoda; class Insecta; order Lepidoptera; family Tortricidae; genus Eudemis; species Eudemis profundana. The sequence continues at coordinate 3,315,932 of OX344819.1, forward strand.
TAGTCTTTACCGCTATGGTTTCCGAACGTGAGTTGACGTTCGCATTGTCTATGGAATATGTCACTAATGTCACTGTCAGTTTTACAATTTTATTTAGGATAAGTAAGGTTATTTTAATCAGATTTCCTCACAAGTGTGATGAAAAACATTGTGTGCCACGGGCGGTAAAGGAATTACAAACTCGTGTTATTAAAGCCCTCGGCCTTGTAACAAACACTCGTTTGTAATTCTTTACTTACCGCCCTTGATACCCTATTGTAGGGGGACGAAGAGGAAGCAACATTTAAGAGATTTCTTTAGCGGATCTTGTCTTGCTTACCTGTACGTTTTCGTTCAAAATGTGCTGCACTTCGCTCAACCCGTGTTCATCGCTTAAAGGATCCTTTGGTATTTTCCGCTTCTTCGAGAGTGTATCGTGTAAAACTATGTTCATATCATTCATTTTGATCACTTCCACATTTTTGATACCGTTTTCATCCCGTTTATGCTGCATTTGAGACAATAAGAAGTTGTAGTAATTATTTTTCTCTTCGATTTTCTTGTCCGTTACATTGTTTCGCTGCACTTTGTTACAGCCTAGTGTCGTGTGGCTAATTGTTTCAGTGTGCGAGTTGTTTAGGTTTTGTGGCGTCAGTGGGAGTGCGGAGGGTAAACACTTTTGTATGTGGAGATCTGGTACGCTTTTTAATATTCCGTCGTCGCAGATTTGCAGTTGTAGAGAGGGTACATATACATTCCCATCTATACCTTTCACCTAAAAGCATAACAGATTTATGTTATTATATTCATGCACCTTTTCAACCGACTTCAAAAAAGAGAGACTCGGTTTTCAGTAACCTCGTTTAGCACATTCACAACCAAAACACATTTTTATTACTCCTTTTAAAAAACCCGACCGCGGTGCACTTTGAAACTGCATAAAATCCGTCATTTTGTTTATTTTATCGAACTTCATACCCAGTGACACTCGCACCATCAAGACGAATCTAACGATGTATCATTTATCAAAATCGGATGTGCCGTTGAGTAGTTACGAGCGGACATAGGAACCGACATACATACTTACATACATAAAGGTCAAACACATAACCCTCCTTTGGGCTTCGCCGCAGTCGGGTAAAAAATGATAAAGAGGAGTCATTCATAGGCCAAAAGGCAGGACCGCATACTCATACCGACCATTGGATGCAGGATGTATTCGTTGGTCTCGTGATTCATGACCCGCATCTGCATCTGCTCCTGAAGGACCATAGCTCGGGCCATGGTGGAGCGTCCCCGCGGCCCGGGGGCGGGGGCGGGGACGGGGGAGGGGGTGTCATCCACAATTACCACTGTATCCGGCCTATCAAACATAATAAATAAATAATAGATTATGGATAAATATGGGACACGTATTTTTTGGTTTATCAAAATATTAAAAATCGACAAAGTTATAGATCATCAAACTTCTGGAGTGGGGGCTTGTGACGTCACTCCTAGGTGAAAATTGTACCAAGGAGTGACGTCATTCGAAACTTCTAAGCACTCTATCTTCGTCATTTTTTGTTTGTCAAACAAAAGAAAAAATACGTGTACAATATTTTTTAATAACCTAACTAACGAACTAAACAGTTTTTTTAGTCGTCTAGCCCATCATATTGTGAAACTGTTTAGGTCGACTGGATCGGCTACGCCCACCGCGGAGGCCAAAATCGAGTGAAGTGCACCTGGTATTGTGTACTGGCGGTGATTGCTGGCGCTTAAGTTGAGTGCTCACGACGAGAGTGTCGGTGCGGTGCAAGTCGAAGCGCGGCGCCGCCCGCAGCGACGAGTCGATAGACAACGCGTGCTTCACTACGCCCGACTTGTCTGTTGTTATCTGCGAACCATGGAGACTATAATATACCAGTACTAAGGCGTGGTTTGAGTATCACAATAAATATTTAGGAAGATCTTTTATTTCAACATTGTGTAGATTGCGCATTGGTCATGCTTGTTTTCCTGCACATATTTTTAGATTAAAACTGAGTGAATCTCTAGCCTGTAAATTTTGTATTTGTAATTTATGTGATCTTGACCATATTTTCTTTCATTGTTCTAAATTTAAGCTGCAAAGATTATTTTTTGTTACGATGTGTATGGATGCCAGATTGCAAGTTATTCCGAACTCTGTACAAGATCTTTTAAAATTTCCACAAATAAATCCTGTGATTCACTAGTTTCTTTCTCACACCATAGCTGATCTGTAAATAGTGAAATCTGAGAATTGTAGCACAATTTAATATTTTCGTATATTATCTTTAAATATTTTTATTACATTTTTCTGGTACAATATGTAATATAATAATTTAATAATAATAAATAAATAAATATTAGGGGACAATCTTACACAAATCGAACTAGCCCCATAGTAAGCTCAATAAGGCTTGTGTTATGGATACTGGACGACGATATATTTAATAGATACAAATACCTACTTAAATACATAGAAAACATCCATGACTCAGGAACAAATATTCGTGCTCATCACACAAATAAATGCCCTTACCGGGATTCGAACCCAGGACCACCTGCTTCGTAGGCAGGGTCACTACCAACTAAGCTAAAGCGGTCGTCTGTTATCTTAATATTCTTTTATGTTATCCATAAATAGTTTAATTGATATTTCTAATCACAATATTGCCTTATGTTAATACAATCTGTATTGTTTTCTGGTTTGAGCTGATGGCCTAGTTGCCAATGCTCCTGATAAATTAAAAAAAAGAGTATAATATAAGGAGTGATTACATTAAAGTGTCTATCCGAATGGAATAAATAAACAGAGTGTTTGGTTTGGTAGAGGCTAGAGGGTTACCCAAACTTAAGGGCCGAGTAGGTACCCCTATTTAGAAAATACAAATTCAATAATATGACCATTGGGGTCCAATTAATTTTTAAATAATTTTTAACTCTTTTTTTTAACATCTATTGTTTTCTTATTGTGTAATAAATGTTCAATCTAATGAATGCCATTTTGGGGCAAAATTATGTCCAAAACATTGAGTCATGATCAGTCAAATTTCTAAAAGTTTAAAGGAAAGAAAGAAATTTCAACTTTACACGAATTTAAAAAAAACTAAATGTGATAGAGAACTTCAGGTAGTGTAAAAAGAATCTCTAGTCATCTCTCTTTACAATGACATGCCACATGTCACACTTTGCATTCAAAACTTGTAAAAAAAGCGAGTCAAAGGGAGGAACAAAATTAGCGGTATCGCGCGCTCCTAAACGGCCTTCTACCTAAAGTTGAGACTACTTGTCCCTCTTTATACTTTGACTAAAGTACCTTGGGGGAACAGTCGGGCAGTCCCTGTCCCTTGTTCAGACTCCTGACGGCCGCCTGCCACTGGCCGCTGCGGGTTATGTCATCGTACCACTCCCCAACTCGTGCTGCGAGCTGCACAGCATTCTGGAACCGTACGGCTGATGCTGCCAATGCTTCGCAGAGGTAACAGACTTTTAGTTTCTGGAGCAAATAAACACTTTATTGCATATAACATATGAATGTACAGTACAAGGTTGAGAAATAACCCCTCGTATGTGGCGCCAAAATTTGTTTTAGAAAAATTGACCTTAAGCGTCAAACAAAAGGTTCAACGCTTGGCACGTATCTGTGTCTAACAGTGGCGTAGCGTGGGTTATTGCCGCCCGGGGCCGACCGAAAAATCGCCGCCCTCAGCGCCTACTCTATTAGATAGTGAGGAAAATTGGTAAAAAGTCAGAGTATATCATTTTTATTTAATTAAAATTTTACTTTGCGTGCTTTTTGTAAAGCAAAGTCGTGAATAAAATTGTCAATGTCAATTTGTCATGTTCGATGGCCAATATACATACCTAAATTTCTTAGCCGGACATAACATAGTTAACCGGAGGTAATTTTTTATTAATTTTAGTTTCGAAAAACTTCTTTCACAACTAGCATTGCTGATGACAGTTATTAAAAATATTCTAAGCATTACAATAATATTAGGTAAGCCATCTTGAAGTTTAGACTCTATTATGTATTTTAACAAAGCCAATGAGTCGGACTTCATGAATTTTTTCTGACACTGGACTGGGTCTGTTGCAGCTACAAAAGCCCGCCCGTAGACGCATGCGCTCAAGTTAAAATTCTTCTGTAATTATATCTAGTGGAACCTAATCTAGGTCATAGGTTCCCAAACTTTTTTGACTTGTCGCCCACTTAGGCATGATAAAAATGTTTCAGCGCCCCCCACGACAATTTTTTTACGACGGGGAGGGGGCGGTCATTTTGGGGACAGTACTATCTATTGCCGAGCCTAAGTACATTGGTAACGATATTCCTGTCGATGCGTGGTTGTTTTGAGTACGCAAATTAAATCATGTGAGCAATAAGGAAAAATACTCTAGTTGATATTGTGATTTTAATTTTTTATTTTCAAAAGCGATAACGAGTCCCAATTTCCACCAAGGCCCCTACCGCCCCCTTGAAATCCCCAGCGCCCGCTGGGCGGCCGTAGGGACCACTTTGGGAACCTATGATCTAGGTTGATTTCATTGACGCCCAATAATACAGCAGGCCTTAAAACGTCATATTTTTGGGCCAGATTTCGCAGTTGTTGGAATCTTTCTCGAATTTCAACGGTTATTTTGTCTATTTTTTTTTATGTGTGTGATAGACAAGCATTTAACAATTCAGTAGATCAGTAGATTTATCAAAAATCAGGTAAATCTACTGCTTTATCAGTAGATCTGGCAACACTGCTGACATGGCGCCAGCGCGCCAGTGGCGCCTTTTTAGGGTTCCGTACCAAAATGGTAAAAAAGGAACCCTTATGGTGTGACTCTGTCTGTCTGTCTGTCCGTCTGTCACAGCAAGATATCTCAGGATCTACTGATGCTATAGACTTGAAATTTAGAATAGTGTTAAAAACCGCTAATTCGAGCCTATGGAATAGAAAAAAAATCCTATACCTTTTTTACTTTTTTTTTAAAGGGGACCGAAATGGGATGTCTAAAATCAAAAGTTGAGCTAATATATCGAGTGGGATATCAAATGAAAGGGCTTAATATGAAGATTTCAAAACCGTTTTTTTTTTTTCATTAAACGTGTAGTTTTTGATTTAAGACCAAAAACGTTTATAATAATACCATTCCCCCTCTATTATCATTATTATTATATTACAGGAAAAATAAAACGATTTTCCTAACTTGCAGCGTGTTTTAGAAATTCGCAAAAATCGTAAGACAACCTTATTTGCTCCTACTAAACTAACCGCGGCATATGTCGATGTATGGGGACAACAGTTTTACAAGAGCAAAGTTAAGTTTGTCCCACCATACAATTTTTCTTGAATTATTCACGTATCTACTGACGATTTTGTACGGAACCCTCGTAGCGCGAGTCCGACTTGCACTTGACCGGTTTTTTTCTTACAAGTCAAATTAAATTAAGTTCTAATTCTGATTCAAATACCATGGAAATAACTGGGAATCGTACTTGTTTGGGATTTAAAATTAGAGAGCAAAAATATTCGCGGGGGCGATTTGGAAAGGGGTTTCCTAATTTTACCTAGGTATAGAAAAAATGCTGGGTTTTTGCCGCCCCCTTCCATGTGCCGCCCGGGGCCATGGCCCCCTCGGCCCCCCCCTTGCTACGCCACTGGTGTCTAAGCAGACGAGGGGAAAAACATGTATGTAAAGGCAACCACATCTCTTTAAGGGATCTTTTCCAGGTAATCTTCGAGCAAATGAATGATGAGATTGTGATACAAATTGTGGTGAGGTGGTAGACAAACCATGAATTACATACAACAGATTTAAGTAAATATTTTTTTTACTTAAATCTTCTTTTCCCTTTTATTTGTTGATTGAGAATTTTCTTTACAAACAGCTTTATAAAGTTTTAGTTTCGGCACAATTTCAGGAGTTTATTGTGGACTAATATAATACTGCTATTATAAGGGCTTTAGTATTTTATTTATGCATATTATGGCATGTATATACAAAATACAGCTAAAACCCATAATAAAACTAAAATTAAAAAGTTATGCTTGGAAGGGTATCATGATTTGTGTTGAGTAGTCTACAAAATAAGGGCATTTTTACTATACTTGTGGTCCTTTCGTTTATCTGTATACACTCGCACCAGGCACTATGTCTGCGAGGTTAGACAATACTAACGTTTTTTACTCAATAACCATGGTAGGTACACATTTTAAGAGCAATGGTACTAAAGCATAGTTGAAATGATTATTAGAAAAATGATTTCTACTTTCTCGTGAAGAAAACAAAGCATTATTTACCCACGCCTTGTAAACAAACTTTTTTATAAATGTAGTGTATAGGTCTCGCGTTGTGAAGTAAATATGGCGTGTATATAAAGGTGTATCTACAACTAAAGTAACGAAACCTACCTTAAAAGGTTTGGTAATACCCATAGTGCTTAAGAAAACTGTAAAAGATACAGGCTTCACGAGTCTCCGCTCCAAAGACGAACGAAAACAAACTGAGCAATAGTATCCATTACTGCGTGTTATTTCCTCGTGGAGCTGTATAATGCCGAAGGCACTCATGGTGGCGGATAAAACATTAAGTTGACGATGTAATTATATTATTTAATAGTTAGAAAACGACTGTATTAGCGTCAATTCGCTAAAAAGCACAAGAAATGAAAAACAACACTTGAAAACTGACACTTCACCTGACGCGACGCCTGACAGACAGAAGTTTTTTTTTAATTTGCTAGACGACCGGACGACCGTAAGAAACAAACCAGAGGGCAAAAACGTTCTACAGATGCTCTAAAGATACTGACACATTATATTAGTAGCACGTAAGCATGCCACTAATGAGCACTTGCTCTTTGGTGGCATGTGTAACATGTGTTTATAGTCATTGCTACTAATGAGCATGCTTAAATCGAGCTAGTTTAAAAATCAACCACTGTTTGATTTGTAAGTTTGCTACCTGAAGCGCGGGTGGAAGGGGGCAAGCTTCAAGCTCGTCTGAACAGACTTGCTTATAACACATTTGCTTAAAATAAGCATGCTTATTTTAAGTAAATGTGTCAGTACCTGCGGCGGTGGTAGCGGTTGATTTAAAAAAAAAAAAAAAAAAAAAATCATTTATTTCAGACTTAAGTCCATATATGGTTAGTAAACAATGAAATCTTATTCCTAGTGTTAGTACGATATAAAAAGAGATACAGCTACTTAATACTTAAGCAATGACTGCGTGCAGTCTCTGCCAGCGCCAGCGGGTGAGCATAGGGCCATTTTCGCGCTCGGTAAACACACTCAGAATGCTTTTAAGCATGCTTATTAGTGGCAATGACTAGACACACATGCCACTAATGAGCACGTGCTCATTACTGGCAGCTTTAAGCAAGCAAATATGTCAGTACCTTAAGGGTGGGTTGTTTGAACAATGATTTAACCGTTTGGTCATAGTAAAAGTTAAATGGTGCAACCCACCCTTAGTCTCATTGATTCTTTGGCGGGAATTTTAAATGAAAGGGCGGGGAATTTTGAATTTTATCTAAATAGTTTAAATATCGTGTATTGTTATATTTAATTAGGTCTTATTAAGGTTTTAGTTGTTATCGTATGGAACTGGTGCTGTAATACCGTAGAAAACCACTGTTTTGATTTTTATTTCTTTGTTGCATTGCGTCCATCTTGGCCAAAAACCTTTGCTTTTTACCAAGTGTGTCCAATCGTTTGCTTTGAGCAAGATTATTTGGAAACATACTCAAAAGTAGCATGCTTATTTCTGGCACATCTGAACAGCTGTAGAGCAAGCTGATTTTAAGCAAGCTTATTTTTTGAGCAAATGTGTCAGTACAGTACCTTAAATAACCGCTAAGCCGCTAATGAAATTGAACGAATGAAATGAACAAGACTATGGCACGGTATCTTTTTTTTATCTAGTAACAAACACTTTTGAATGTAATATCAATATCACGCCCGCCTTTCACGCCGACGAGCAATGCTGCCAGTTATAGAAATTTATTTTTATCTATAGCGATTTTCGAAGGAATTGCAGATTAAAGATTTGACATGTGTTTTTTCATCAAAGACTTTAAAATAAATAGCTGGACGGAGCCTCGCTAACAAAGAACTGAAGCATGCCTAGTCCGCCGGCTACCTATACGGCTCGTAAGTAAAAGCAAGCTTACTAGAAATGGCTTCAGTTTTCTGTTGGCGAGGCTCCGACCGGCTATTTATTTTAAGGTCCTTGTCTGCAAGGGTGTTGCTCTAATCTCAGCGATGTATTCAAACTCAGTTGTTAAAATATCAGCATGTTGTGATTGGAGCTTTTAAAACCTGATATTATTTCGGCCAATGGCAGTAATTTATCATAGGTATATGAAATGCTATTGCACCGGCTTCAAATTTGTCTATTACAGTTGTAAAGGAATATAAAGCTTACCTAATCGGTCTAATTACATACGATATACGATACACCCGTATAATGTATTGTAGTCATCATAACAGCATTAATAAGTTTGTTATCGTCAGCAGAATTACCCACGTGGAGAAAGAACACGCAGCTATTGTATTGATATGCTAAAATAGATATTGTATAGGTATAAAAATGTAAGTGTGCATTTTTGCAACCTGTTTTTGGTCAATGAACATATCCGACATTATTAATTCGGTAGGTAAGAACCTTATCATACTTGCGATTAGCCGGCGAGCCGCGGACGAGTTTCCATACAAAACCAGTCGCGGTAAATTACCAACTCATGACCCTCTTTATATCGACATCCCGCTCCCCGGCAGTGCGGATAACTTAGCATATGATTTAGAACAGCTGACTCAGACTATTACGGTTACGGACAATGTCGCACTACGTGCTGATTTGCGCAAGCTAGTGCGGCGACCAAAACACATTCTGACCGACCCTGATGAAGTCATCACGGCCACCATCAAACGATGGTACCCTGAGGACGTCATCAGCGACCACGACAGTGACTCCGACGTAGTACATGACGCGGACTATTACTGGGACAGACAAAACCGCGACGGCCCGGACGGCGCACGGCCAACTCCACATACACGACATCGACTTCGCCGGCGGGGTCGGCCACCGCGTTAGCCTCACACAAAATCTCCTCTCGATATGCATACATTTTAGACAGGACTACAACTCACAAGACCTATATACAAACCGTTTTCGGCTAGGTACACTGACCTTGGTTCGAGTGCCCTAGCGCGCCAACATTTTACTCCCATGGTGCTGAGGTTCAGCTGCGGCCACCTACCACCATGCAGTCCGAATATTGTTACAGCCTTAAAAGCTAACAGTGTATAAGCATAAAAAAATCGCGGCGCGAGCGACATTCGTATGGAACTTCGCTTCTAGCGTCTCTGCGGAAAGAGAATAGGCGTGGCGAAAAATGTAACTAACCTAACCAATATCGCAAATACGGTAGGAAAGCATTATTATTATTATTGTAGGTTTGGGCCTTTTATATGCCGCTTCGACCATTGCTGATCTATTGTGGCAGCCCTTTTGTTATATCTCACTGCAGAGGCCCGTTAAGTCTAGGAAGTTCCAGATTCTTTGGGCAGTGAGTAGTTGTATCTCATCCGGAAACAGAATGTGTCGCCCTAGATGGATACCACGTTTGCGCATGAGTGGTCCGCATGAGCAAAAGATGTGTATGGCAGTCTCCTCTGACTCTTTGCAGAACCTGCACGCTGGATCTTGTTTCATACCCATTTGAAACAGATGTTTGTTCAATTTGCAGTGGCCAGTGAGGATTCTGGTCACTGAGCAAATTTTAAGTCTTTTGAGTGATAATAACTCTGTAGACTTTTTGCTGTTGAACCCTTCAATAAGGGTTTTCGAGTGCTGTTGTCCTTTTACGGACTTCCAGTGCTCGATTGCCCTACCTTTGTAAAGGTTGTGTAGCAGAGAGTAGGCTTTTTGCTTGGTGGTGCCGCAAAACGGTTCCGGGCCGACGTGGGGTGTGTCGGCCCCTTTCCTTGCAAGTTCGTCTGCTTGATCGTTTCCGTGTATATCGGAGTGTCCTGGTACCCATCTAAGTGTAACTTTGTTGGATGTGGCCAGGGTGTTCAGGTTGTCCTTACAGTTCTGGACAAGTTTGGAATTTGACTCTAGTGAATCTAGTGCCAACAGAGCAGCTTGGCTGTCCGAGTTGATGTAGGAAAGCATTACAGCGCCCCCAAATCTAAATCCTATTCTCTTTCCGCACAGACTCTAACTCGCCCGAGGCTCGCTCGCAAATCGCAAATGTGATAAGGCTCTAAATAAAGCAACGAGCAATAAAAAAATAAATTTAATAAAATTCCAGTTCAAAAACTACGTACGTAAGATTAATATTATAACTAAAATTGATACAAAAGAATGTCAGGATAAGTTTGAATGTACAAATTCACATTTTAAAAACGTTTTCAATCAAATAGTGTCAATGAAGCCTTATCTTATAACTTTTCACATACAATAATATTTGTATATGTAAAAATATTGAAATTACATAATAGGTATTTATAGATATATAAATACCTATTATGTAATTTCAATATTTTTTTTTCGCAAATTGCGAACAGTTATTAACCTTCTATAGTTAACATTGATGATGGCGCAATGATTAAACCAAAGACTGAGCGAGTAAACATTTTAGTTATTGTAATCATATATCTCCTGTTTAACAGTTTTTTGGTCCGTGGTCGTGTTCTTTTACATTTCCAGAATGAAAATACAGGAAAACCATTTTTTTTCACGAATTTTTTTATATCTAATATGTGGAAAACATAATCTAAACTTAACTAGAAAATTAAACTAATCTTACGAAAATAAACCTAAATTAAAACTAAAAATTATCTAAAAAATTGGACCCTCTGGCATGGTGCCAAACATGCTAGCAGCGTTTCCTCGCTGTATGGGTGTCCGTCAAGATAGCGTACACCGTAAAGATATTCAGAATCTGATGCAGCCAATAAATAGTACCCAAATAGTACCGACGAAATACCTAGGTGAAAAAAATAGTACCCTTAAACTTTTCGAAATATAAGGCCTGTTCACGGTGTACGCTACCGGGCGTCAAGCTGGCGTACACCGTTTGTATCTCTGGAACGGCTTTGTTTTTGGAAACGCTTTATATCTCAAAAAATAGTACCCAAATAGTACCCTAGGGCCCTAAAATTTTATTTCTCTAGCTATCGTAGAAGCCGAGATATAGTGAGCTCTTTCTATAAGGAATTCCCGGGTACGCCAGCTTGACGGTGTGAAATTTTGTACACCGTTAAGTTATGGAATACCTCGGCTTCTACGATAGCTAGAGAAATAAAATTTTAGGGCCCTAGGGTACTATTTGGGTACTATTTTTTGAGATATAAATCGTTTCCAAAAACAAAGCCGTTCCAGAGATACAAACGGTGTACGCCAGCTTGACGCCCGGTAGCGTACACCGTGAACAGGCCTTATATTTCGAAAAGTTTAAGGGTACTATTTTTTTCACCTAGGTATTTCGTCGGTACTATTTGGGTACTATTTATTGGCTGCCTCAGATTCTGAATATCTTTACGGTGTACGCTATCTTGACGGACACGCTGTATGGCGATACTTATTCGCTGCGCGAGGAAGCTGCCAGCATTTCGGTCCCCAGTGCAGTCGACCAGCCTTTTGGACAGGTCTTTGACTAGGGCATGTGCGCTGGGACCCCACGGGCCCAGGGTCTCGACGCCGACTGGCATAAACATTTATTCGGAGCCGAGACCCCTGTATTTGTGGCTTTTTAGTTTTTCGGCCGCTTTGGCCGCCGCACCTCGTTGGGCACTGGTTCCGTTGAGGTGGGAGGGAGCCAATGTGTCGACGCAAGTAGCGTCCCGAACTAGCACCCTGCCGACCGCCACGGAATCAGGGACATCCGATCACGTCTCTTGCCATCGTCTCTGGCAATGCCAGTCGGCTCGAGAAGAGCGGACACGTTGACCGTAGCAAGAGACCTGCGGATTATGTCATCCAGTGCGGCGTGTCTAGAAAAGCGGCCGGCGCTTTTCTGGCATGAGAGCCCGTGGTGTCCCAGCTGGTCGACTTCACTGCCGCAGGGGCACCAGTGTGGAGCGCAGATGCGGTCTCTGAGCCGTAGACAGGTTGCCAGGCGGAGGGTGTCAGGCTCCAGGAAAAGGTGTGTGGCGATGGATAGGCGCGGAGCCAGTCGCCGGATTCCCCCTGGCGCCTGACGCCAGCATTCTGGCACGTTCGGAATCTGCTCTACGGCTCAGGAGGTTGTCGAAAGAAATTTTGCACATTGTGTCGTCCCAGGGTTATTCTTTAGAAATATGTCTGCGGTCACCTCATTCCTCTGGCCCTTTTTCATACTAAATGTATGGAGACAGAGGAATGAGTCCCAGGCATATTTCTGAAGAATAACCACCCAGCTCCTTTGAGAATTTGGATGGGGTGGAAAATCCATTCCCGGGCAAGCAGCTGACCAAGTATTTTTGGCCTCTGCCAGGTCAGCTATCTCATAGTTTGAGGGGAGACCTCGAAGGATTTTGCCTATGAGACTAGCTGAGCTGTGGACAGAGGACAAAAATGCAGGCAGAGCAACACTAGTAATTTTATGCCGGATGGGGAGGGATGCTTGGGTCCAGGACTGTTCGCTGAGCTTTATGTTTAATATAGACTCCAGAGTCGACGTGATGAGATCGTCTAAAGGTGACAAGATATTCTGGAATTTCCAGAAGGGTCTACAGCGAAGAACGTATGTTAGTTTCACTTGAATTGAACTCAATATATCGCGCCGTGTCATTACAATTTATTTTACACAATAGTAACATTGTAGATGGGTGGCGCTTTACAGGCTTAGACAGAACGCTTTAGCCTAATATTTGTTACAATTATTATAGAAAACGGGGTTGATCATGTTGATAGTGACGTTGGTTTTATTCTTCTGGGTCAGTTTGTTGGTGACAGCGACGTTCGGCTTGGCCGGGCTCCGTACCGCCGTACCGTGCACCGTATTCATGTGGCGGGTCAGGTTGCCCTGAGACGCGAAGTTGTTGCCACAGACACGGCAAACGATGCTCGGAGCATTTGCCCTGGAATGATATTTTGAGTCCTATGAAATGCTCATCAATAACTAAATAAATATAACTTAGGACTCTTTTTACTGTACCGTCGAGCTACCTTTGGCTTCGTAGTTGCAGTTATAGGATAAAAAATCAATTTCGGCAATAGTAGGTACATCACTACAGAGGCCGGGAATAAGGGGTTGCCGGCCGAGTACATATAGATGGCCGAGCGAACGCGAGTCCAGATAGTTACGAGGCTGGCAACCCCATTTCACGCCGCGGTATGTATAGTGCTTTTCTCAGATATTTTTCTTGTTTGCTTTGCCAAAATTCAAACTGAAATAGGGTTTTATTGCTTTTATATTCCACTACACGGAATAAAACTTCATTCATTTCAATCCAACGGTGCCTGCATCATGGGTACGTTGCCACGGAGGCCCGACTGTTCTCCCCTTCTTTTAGATGCTTTTCTAAAAAAAGGGGAGAAGTTTTAGAATCTTTGCGGAAAGAGAATAGGCGTGGCGAAAAACTGAACTAACCTTACCAGTATGGCATTTTTTTTTTGCAAATACGATAGAAAAGCATTACAGCGCCCCCCCCCCCCCCCCCTATTCTTTTTCCGCACAGACTGTAGCTAGATTTAACAATATTTATTACCTATGTAATCCTATTATGTAAAAATAGATTACCCATATGGAACCATTCCTTTCGACGTAGACCCATAGGAAACCATTCCTTTCGACGTACACCCATAGGGAACTAGGCTCTTCGGGGCTTCTTTGATTTGTTTCGGCTTGGGCTGCTCATGGACCGTGGTGAAATGGCGGTTAAGTCCACCTTTACTCCCGAACTCTTTATAGCAGATGGTACAGCGCCAGATTTCGACTTTCTCCATATGCTGCTCCCTGTTCGACTGGCGGTCTTGAGATTTGGGTTGATTTTTAATGATTTTGGTTGTTGATGATGATGAGGTATGAGACGACGCCATGTAGTACCCGTAACCGGCACCGGAAGAACCTTGCCACGCCATTCTGTACATAAGTAATCACAAAATTAAAACAATAGTACATTATGATACGAGTGGGCGAAGTTGGTCATTACAGTCGAGGCTGTGTTGCATAGCCCGAGCCGTCAGGCGAGGGCTATATAGCCGAGACTGTAATGACCAATACCCACGAGTATCAAACGACGTTTTTCAACAAATAAAACATATCATTTAGAATTTCTGTTTTGTACATATTTATTTAGTGGTTTATCTATCCTCGTCTACCGTCACCTCGTCGTGTGGTGGCGGCGTAGTGCGGGCGCGCTCATGAACACGCACGAGGTGGCGGACTGGTGGTGGCGGCGCTGCGCGGGAATCATATCCGCACGCCGAGCCCCACGACGACGTGCTCTCATTGGTCAATTGGCGGTTATTACAGCACTTGTGTGGCAATGAAAAGTAAAAAGCACTTGTGTGTAATAAGCTGCGTTCTGCGCATAAGAACCACCAAATAAGAGCGACTTTATCAGCAAGTGTGTTGAAAATAACTGACTTCCAATTAACCTATTTTGATAAGAAATTATATGTGTGCTTATTTAAGTTGCTTACAAATTAGATGCCAATATTTTAATGTTTGATTTCATTTTCCGAAAAAAATAATTAAGTAAAAAATTCTGCCCAAACATAATCATCCTTTGCATTTAACACTTTCGCAACCGGGCAAAATTTTGAACAATACCCTAGAAACCGACAGAACTCGCCAGGCGGGCTACGATACGACGTGCAACGCAATGCGACGTGCAAATGCTAGGCGGACGCTCAGGGCTGTGCCAAATAATTTTCGTATAGTAGAGAATGATAATATGTTCGGGGTAGTAGAGAATGAATAAAATGACACAAAGCTAAATCATCAACATTTATTAAATTGCACACACGAAATAACACAGAAAAATGCCTATATATTTAAAAATCAACTGTACCTACTTTTCAACCGCATAATAATCAGAACTATTAAAACCTTTCTGTTAGTGTCAACCCTGTGTTGGCGAAGATGCAATGTGTGCCCGCCAGGCGGGCTCTTTGGCGTGGCGTGTAGGTTTATAGCTACTGCCCGCCTGGCGGGCTAAGCCGGCATCTTAGCAAACATTACCAGTGCCTACCAGGCGGGGTCTTGGTTGCGAAAGAGTTCTGACAAGGTGGATCACTTTCTGTCAAGTAAGCGTCCTTGTTTGTCATCAATGACTAAGACGTTTGATACGATAAACAAAGTAGTCTTAATCACTAAATTCTGATTATCTCATTAATTGGGTGTAAATACGTGGCCCAGTTTGGAGGCGCAGTGGAACTGGGCCCATAACCTAATGCTGTATAAGCAGCGCTGTGGTTTACTTTATAGAGATTATAAAGACCATATAAAGACAAAACGAAAATTAGACTTCACAAGACAAGAGACACCTGACAACACATCGAAATATGATTTTAGGAACAAATCCGCTAGACACATTAAAAGAGTTTGGATATGTAGACTCCTTTAACAATTTTTCAAATTTTCTCCAAAAACTAACCTAAACTTGATGTCAGACTTTGATTTGGTTCCGATGAGACCACCTCGGAGGTATAGGTAATAGGTACTCTTAAATACAAAAAATAATTATCTAAATCGGCCGTTTTCGAGTGATCCGCGTAACAAACATACAAAAAAAACATACAGGGTGGGAGGGACTATACCGACAAACTTTAACTGTAGATTCTAACAACTATTAGGAGTAAAAAAAGTTATGTGATGTATAGTCGAAAAACGCTTACTTTCCGAGATATTCATTATTTTGTAAATGAAAACTCCCAAGTGTGTAACAAGCCCTAATAAATGTGAGTAAGATACCTTTACTATTTTTTTTAAATCCTTTAACTAAACAGGAATTAACCTTCGCAGTATTTGATAGTAAGCGACTACGAGGCCAAAAAATTGACCTTTCGTTTCCATTTTAGCCTTTTTTTTTCTTTTTGATAACTTTTCAGCCAGTAAGGACATGTTTATAACGAGGGGCTTAATTTACTGATTTATTTTGTTCCATAAGACTATTAATGTAAAATGACAAAATTCGACCCATGTTGATATAACATTATTTACTCGTCACACCACCAGGAATTCATGGCTAAAGTTTGTCGGTATAGTCCCTCCCACCCTGTATAGACGAATTGAGAACCGTCCTTCTTTTGAAAGTCGCTTAAAAATGGAATTATAATAGGTATTAGCAGCAGCGGTCGAAAGAAGGACGTCCCGGGAACAGATTGACACAATGAACAACAAATATTTCCGTACTTGAGAAGCATAACACTGTAAGTCCTACTGTTTTCCATACTTACTTACTGTGTTATGGTTCTCAGGTACGGATTTAAGCAGACGTTCGCATTACGCCGTGTAGCTTCCTGTGATCTTTCTTCTCATGCTCACGTTACATAAACAGGTCATGTTACTTAATAGATACTTACGTTACAATAGTACATTACACAATTAGGGTGGTAAAACAAAGAAAGGCCGAGATCGCAGATGTTTGCGGCCCGAGCTGCAAGCGAGGGACGTAAATATGCGATCGAGGGCTTTCTTGATTACCTACCGTGGTGTGTACATACATCATTTTATGACTACACTTGGCCAGGCCAGAAAGCGGTTTTTTCCGTACGCGTAGCGTGCAGTAAAAGCCACTTTATGGCCAGGTGTGGCATTAAATATCTAAACTGCGTCATAACATAAACATGGTATAGATTTTAAGAAATAAATATTAAAACCGTGAAACTTATTCCAAATGGCACCACGGCTCCAAAGACAACACCCCGACATAGCCCATTATTAATAACTAGCATTTTCCCGCGGCTTCGCCCGCGTTGTTCCCGTTATTGTCCCAAAGGAACTCTTTACCGGGATATAATGTATCCTATGTTTCAATCCAGGACTTGGTCTACTTGCATGCCAAATTTCAGCTTGATCCATCCAGTTGTTACCCCGTTATAAGGTAACAAACATCCAAACATCCAAATATCCAAACATCCAAACATCTTCACAAACTTTCGCATTTATAATATTAGTGGGAAGTGGGATTATTTAATGCTTTTTAGGGCTCAATAATGTATTTAAGTAATAACTTCGTATTATTAGATTGTCCGATTAAAAAATGAAATAATAAACCAAAGAACGGAAGAATACCCGTAATTTTGTATGGAGGAAATACCGGTATCCGAGGCCTTCTATAATAGAATGTCAATGCTTTGCAAAAAACGGAACAGTTATGTTGTCAACTTGTGCAATGATTGAAATCACCTACTGACTGCAAAACGGCCACATTTAAAAAAAATATGTTTTTTTTTTGAGTATTGCAATCAGTAAGCGAAATAAGTTTCTGCCAAAAATGTTTTTTTTAGACAAGCTTTTATTGCGAATAGTCCTTTTTTATAATCGCAAATTGCACGTCAAAACTAAGCAAATGAGGCCAAGCACGGTGATTTTTATATTGTGTAATGTGTAATTTAGACGATTTTCCGGCTCCAGCATCATATTTTATTATATTACCTAGCTCAGTGTTTTTCAACGTGTGGGTCTTCTTTATGGGGTTACAAAAGGTCGAGAGGACTACTTGAGTAAAAAAAACCGATAAAGTTTAAAAAGAAAGATTTCATGAATGTCAGACATAGGGTTGCCACCTTTTTTTTTAAGAAATATAGTATTTTTCTCAAAACCTTGACAAAATATAGTACTTTTGGGAAATTATTGAAAAAAAATAGTACACATTCATTCATTTATCATGTTTAAACATTATATACAAATTACAATCCTATATCACTTTATTGCACACCAGTTTAAGTAGGTACAACAATGTCAGAGTGACAGACAGAACCACAGAACAGAATAGAAACAGAAATGACGTTTCGTTGCATAGCCGTAACTAGGCTTCGTGAGTGCGTTTCGTTCTAAAATTCACAACGCGTCACTACGGGTACGTTCCAATTTAGACAATGTTTATACAAAAAAGTGCAGCAGTGGAGTTAGCAATGAAAATATAGTATTTTTCGTACTATATTATATTTCTATAATATATAGTACAATTGACCGCAATATAGTACGATACTATATAATATAGTACAGGTGGCAACCCTAGTCAGACATTATCAAAAAGCGATGGGTCGGGGGGTCGCGAACTATTTTTTCATACCAGGGGGTTTGTGTCATGAAAAAGGTTGAAAACCACTGACCTAGCTGAAGTAAAATGTTGATGTTGGGCCGTCGGCTGGCACACTTCCAGTTTGATTATGTACTGCGTAGGTTTTTCTTATCAAAAGAGCTGTTATACCTACTTGAACATGATGTCTAAACTAGCTGAGCTCACAGCTTCGGCCACGTGGATTTATTTATTTCGTGTATAATTTCACCCTCTTAAAGCACTGGTCTTACTACTCACTTACCTACAGTCGATTTCAAACGATAAAGGAGTCTATTAGTAGAGTTATAAATGTTAATGTCAAGTACAAGTACTTCGTGGCTAAACTAACGTTAATCATCCTGCATCGCGATAACAATGGCGTTTCCCGTTAATGTAGCTCCAGCATGATAAGAGTACAAGATTCGGATTGATGGCACCAGCTGGCAGCACCTTCGTTATGCAAGTCCTCTATATTTTTTCAAAACAGTTTATATATCTCACACGTGCGTGATTGCGCTCGTTGAATCGTAGGGTGCATCATGTTTATCTTACCAAGCATGTTCGGAATATGTAAACCATAGGTATGTCTCATTCTAACCCGCGTCGCATCGCATTCATACGTACAGATGTAGTGCAAAATGATTTTCCATCGGGAAAACTCGGATCTCAATCGGAATACGATGGCACCCGAATTGTCAATAAATTATTGTATTAAACGTAATCAATGTTTTGCAAAACAGTTTATTTATATATCTCACACATGACGCATTGCTGCCAAATGCCCAGCTACTTCGTCGAACCAGGGCGGTTGGCCAGGGCCACCTTGACTTTGCGCTGATTGCTCAGAGTGAGCAGCGGACCAGCGGGAAAGATGACTCGGGTCATCCTGTCCTTAGGTATGTGAACTTGTGTATCGAACTAATGGGAGTTTTAGGTGCCTGTTCGCTAAAAACCTAGCCCAGCTAAGAAGACTCCGGCAAGAAACTTAGCTGAGCCCGAGCGAGGTCGGAGTGAAGTTAAACCAGGACATTCGGGTCCTGGGGCAAGTCGGGACGCGGCCACTTCACAGTCTAGGCAGATGTCATCGAAGGGGACACAAGGACCCGTAAAAAAGGACCTGTTAATGCCGACTCCAAGAGAGTCTCGATGCGACAAGGATGGCTTTATAAAGGTAGAGCGGATGAAGCCAGCCTGCCGTAATAAGTGCGGAACCGCACCGACTACGACTGGACCGCAACATCTGCTGCGTCCCGCTGTGCCGACGACGCTCATGTATGTGTCCCGCTTACATTATTCTACGAAGGCTGATGAGGTGAGGAGATCGTAGAATATATACGCGTAAAGACAGGGCTCATACTGAGGGTCGTTAAATTCGAGTCTCGCCACAACTTGAATTTTAATTCTTATGTGGTGACAGTTCCAACTGAAAAGATATCGACCTTCACCAAAGAGTCTTGGCCGAAAGGTGTCAAGTTTCGGCGCTTCCGCGGGCGGCTACCTGACACCACGAACAGCGTTACACTTATTACCACATCGCAGTAAAATGTGACCTAGTTGTTAAGTTTATTTTGTATTATTTGATATGTACCTATGTTAGATTGTAAGGTATTTATCTATGGGCCTTGGAAGCCTGAAATAAATCAATTATATTTATTATTATTATACTGATTGCCCTCGTTCAATCGTAGTTTATCTCATCAATGTTTATCTTATCAAGCATGTTCGGAATATGTAAACCATAAGTACGTCTCATTCCAGCCCGCATCGCATATAATATACGTACCTGTATTGAATATGTTTTATAACATAAGTGAGACGGATTAGTTACGTGGCTAGTTTTTAACATAAACATAACAATAAGGACCTCTGACATGCCACATGTGATTATATGGATGCCTATGCTCGTTTTCACACCTGCAATCTTCAACCGGCCTTATTAGTTCAGTCAGTCATTATCGATTTTTCGTAGGTCTTTCGGGGGGGGGGGGGGGGGGGGAACTGGGAGTGTAAATTCAAAAAGTAGACTGAATCAGGCTCCTGTAAATTGTGAGGACCAAACTTGTACAGAATCAAATTTCCTACAATTTTTTCCCTCACGGTTTTACTGTAAAATAAAAAATGGCCGAGTTATTCAAGAAAAACCGTTTTTCGAATATACGCAGGAGCCTGATTCAGTCTACTTTTTGAATTTACACATGATTTACAGTCCCAGTGACCTCCCCGAGGGGCCTACGAAAAAAAAATCCAAGAACTAATTATTCACGGGTAGGGTCGGTTTTTTAGATATACTATATCTTTAAGAGGAGTTTCCAACGTCACGTTTGAAACACTCATTTATTTATTTTCTCGATGATTCAAGACATTCGTACAGAATTATGTCTATCTTGGGTTGACCTAGAAGGTCAAACAAAGGAGATCGCTAGGCGAATCCAGCTCGGATGGGCCGCGTTCCACAAACTAAATGTGGTTTTTAAGGCCACAGAAATGTATCGAGATAGAGAATAACCACATTTTTATAAAAAAAAACCCGACCGCGGTGCACTTTGAAACTGCATTAAATCCGCCATTTTGTTTATTTTAACGAACTTCATGCCCAGTGACACTCGCACCATCAAGACGAATCTAATGATGTATCATTTATCAAAATCGGATGTGTCGTTGAGTAGTTACGAGCGGACACAGGAACGGACATACATACATACAGGCCAAACACATAACCCTCCTTTGGGCTTCGCCGCAGTCGGGTAAAAATAGTACGTCGATTTTTATGGGAACCAAGTAACCCGTAACCCCCCCTCCTATATACATCGATTGCATTCTTGATAATACTAAATTGCGAACAAAAGAGTTAATCATAAATCAAAAAACACTATAAAAAAAGGTTTCAAAAAATATAAACAAGAATTGTTATAAAAAGACTGTGCAGTCTTGCAGTCAACATTCCACCAGGTTATTACTATGCACACAAGGTAAACTGGGATGACCATTTTCCGAATTTGAAAGCCTTGACGTTGACAGACAAAAAGACTAACTCGCTCTGCCCTAACTCTAATCAAATATTAGGGTTGACGCAGAATATTTTAAGGTTTGAAGTGTTTGAACCTAAGTTATCCTTTAGTAAGTCCTTTGTAATTTAATTGTACCTAATCGCAGCGCCATTTTGGTTCCATTGTTCCAACCAAGCCCATATTTTAATACATATTATATCTTATCTTCGTGTATAAAAACAGATTAAAGATTTACTAACCTTGACTACACGTTTCTATAATAATATACACTTACCTTCTTGTAGATGTAATATGAAATAATCACAGGAAACGTAAGTAGTACTTCAGTACTTGGCCTATTCAACTAAACAAACACGATACGAAAAGGTTTTGCGAAGGACAGTGTTGCCAGCCCTGAAATTCACTAAGAGCTAAAATGATCGTGGGCCTAAACTATACAAAATTGGTAAATTATTATATTTTACATTATATTAAAAACTGCATTATTTAGTACGTATAAAGGCATTTATTAATATTTTACTTTTTATTTATTTACAGTATTGAAAATTTACAAATAAATTAACTTCAAACTATCCTTGATTAAATAAAATTAAACACATAAAACCATTTTTTTCCAGTCCAAAAATGAAGTTTTCTCAAACTTAATACGAATATCTGTCATAAATGATTTTAGACTCACGGACAATAAACATTACAGTGGTTATCGATACCGCTTGATACATAAGACGTATTGATTTTAAAAAGTAGGCGTTGTGGGGCAAATTTCAACGTCAATTTTGTGAGACGTTATCGTTGCACATTATATTTCGATGATTGGTACTCATATCGGTATTGAGTGTCCGTCAAGATAGCGTACACCGTAAAGATATTCAGAATCTGATGCAGCCTATAAATAGTCCCGACGAAATACCTAGGTGAAAAAAATAGTATCCTTAAACTTTTCAAAATATAAGGCCTGTTCACGGTGTACGCTACCGGGCGTCAAGCTGGCGTACACCGTTTGTTTGTATATCTGGAACGGCTTTGTTTTTGGAAACGCTTTATATCTCAAAAAATAGTACCCAAATAGTACCCTAGGGCCCTAAAATTTCATTTCTCTAGCTATCGTACTAAGTACGTATTCATAATATACTATTCGCTGTATCACTATATTTTAGCAAAATTTTAATGGCATTTACCCAGCAGTAGATCTTATTAAGTTACGCACTATTATACAAAAGGAAAGTAGTGATCTTAAAAATACTATTAAATATTACAATTATCGATTTCCTTTCTATGCATTTATGGCCGTAGGAAAATATGCCAAAAATGTAAATGTTTGTGGTTAAATAAATTGGAAACGTGCTACTTTTTGTACTAAGCGTGCTAAGTTGGCAACATTGTCGGCGAATGAAATGAATGAATGACAATGATCGTATAATGATAAACCATAACTAATTTGCGTTTTCCATCTGGCAACACTGATAATAAATATTCTTTGCTGAGTAGGGATTTACCTGTCTTCCATTATGCATTATAGTGGGGAGGTAAATTTGAAATGTCTTCAATGGAGTATGACAACCAACTGATTAAAGTATAAGATTGTTTTATATGCGTTTTAGGGTAGGTCTCTGCGTTTTTTTACAGTTTTGCTTGCTTCATTACCATCGCCACTATTATTGACCGTTTTATAAAAGCAATCAAGATCATTATAAAAATAGCAGAAGCACGCGACTTCTACAAGATAACAGATAAAGAAATCGACTCCATAGTTTATAGGGAGCTCATCCATAATGTGGCGACTGTTTAGACTAGAGTTTGGTTTTATTGAATGCCGTGGAATACAAGAACAAAAAACACAAATTTAGGTTGAATTCTAACAACCAATTAAATAATCATTTATTTCGAAACTCAAGGTTTCATATTACTACAAATTACAATGACCCATTTTTAGGATCCGTACCAAAATGGTAAAAAAGGAACCCTTATGGTGCGACTCTGTCTGTCTGTCCGCTTGTCACAGCAAGATATCTCAAGACATACTGATGCTATAGACTTGAAATTTGGAATAGTGTTAAAAACCGCTAACCCGAGCCTATTGGGCAGAAAAAAATCTTATACCTTTTTTTACTTTTTTTTTAAAGGGGACCGAAATGGGATGTCCAAATAAAAAATAGAGCTATTATATCGAATGGGGTATCAAATGAAAGGGCTTAATTTGTAGATCAAAACACTGTTTTTATTTTATTTCTTAAATAAATAGTTTTTGTTTTATAATAAAAAAAAAAAATAATAAATACCATTCCCCCCTATTATCTTCGTAGTTACTGAACAGAAAAATCTGTAATAATTACTAATTATTAATGTCATTCTAAATATTACAGGAAAAATATAACGGATCTCCTAACTTGCACCGTTTTTTAGAAATTTGCAAAAATTGTAACACATACTTATTTGCTCGTACTAAACTAATCGCCATAGAGTTTTTCTTGAACTCGGAATATATCTACTTATGAGTTTGTACGGAACCCTCGGTGCGCGAGTCCGACTCGCACTTGACCAGTTTATAATATTAAGTTTGGATGGCTGGTACTACTAGTTTCTATAAAAAAGTGCGAAGATTCCTGCAAAAAAAGGCATTATGGGTCAACGAACCAAATAAAAATCACATAGCAATTCAATTTATTTATTTATTTGTTTGTTACAAATTATATTACGTCTTCAGTATTAATATCACACTTTATTTTTACCAGTTTATAAAAGTTTATACATTACTGTTATATATATATATATATGTATTAGTGAATGTGGAAAATTGCGAATGTACCATTTCGTACCTTTGGTATTAGTCAATATAGTCATACAGTAAAACCCAATGACCTTAAAATAAATAGCCGGACGTAGCCTCGCTAACAGATAACCGAAGCACCTCTAGTGAGCCGGTCGCTTTGTACTTACGAGCTGCACGCACACATCAACAAGCGCAGTAGCCTACTACGAGCAGCACGCACACATCAACCAGCGCAGCTTAGTAACCTACCACGAGCAGCACGCACACATCAACCAGCGTAGTAACCTACCACGAGCAGTACGCACACATCAACCAGCGCAGTAGCCTACTACGAGCAGCACGCACACATCAACCAGCGTAGTAGCCTACTACGAGCAGCACGCACACATCAACCAGCGTAGTAGCCTACTACGAGCAGCACGCACACATCAACCAGCGTAGTAGCCTACTACGAGCAGCACGCACACATCAACCAGCGTAGTAGCCTACTACGAGCAGCACGCACACATCAACTAGCGCAGTAGCCTACTACGAACAGCACGCACTTTCGGTTTCAGCCGTAGTTTCGGCTGAATGGCAGCCAAAACCGTTTCATAGCCGGCAGAAACTAGGGCGAAATCAAAACCGAAAGTTCGGTCGGCCTCTACAGGGAAGCCATCAATAATGCCATTGTGATGGCGGTTGAAACTCTCGTAAGTAATACCCAGGGAATGATAGGGGCACAGTTAAAATATACAATCGGCTAACGGCCACACTATTGCGTGGCATAGCCTGTGACATTAAGCGCGTCAATCAAGTCCTAAAAGTTATCCCAAGTTACACACCGTTCCCCCTTGCCTCTCGGACGGTTGCTGTGTTTAAGGTTGCCCGTCTACTGGAGCGGAAGAGCGGAGTTGGGCCAATATTAAGAGGAAACAGGAGGGCAGTTTTTCCATACAAACGTAGTCCCCTGTTTCCTCCCTGGATAATGCCAGCAGAGCAATAATTTTTTGTCCAAAAATCTATGGCTACTATTGATACGTTCCTATGTTTTCCTTTTTACGATAAATTGATTCTCAAAAGAGATAATTAACCTTCAAAAACCTAAAAAAAATGCCAGATTTTTCAAAAAAAGGAAAACTTAGGAACACGGCCAAAGCCTTTCTTTAATGTTTAATTTAATGAAAAAATTAGTTAAATAGGTTATGTTTTGGGGAAGAAATCAGGGGACTAAGAAACGTTGTTTTCATGAAATTTTAAAAGGTATTTTCGGTCCAAGCTGCGGTTGTCTCTATCGCGCTCTGCGCGGGAGAGGCGGGCAGTGCGGGACAGCGACACATTTTACAAATACCTAATTTTCAATTCTCTCCACCTTACTGTTTCCTCTTAACCAACAGAATTGTAATAATCTTTAATCCATGCTCACTGAAGCGGAGCTTCAATCAAAGTTTTATACTTTATCAACATATACTTTATATACATCGTACAACCAAGTAGTACGACTTCGGCCGTTTAGGAACGCGCGACACGTATTTACACAGACGCACGACGCGCTTCTGTGTGAGTGAACGCCAGACCGTGGCATGCTCGCGCATGCTCAAATGCTTGCCTGTGGTGCGTCCGCACACGGCGCGCACACATGCGCGCTCCCGATGTACCTTTTGAAGGAAGAAAAATTACCGTATAATTGACAACATTTCATTTTTTCAAGTGGGCTATTTTATGTTATGTATTGAAAAAAAATCAAATTCTAAGGTATACGTGTTTTTTTATTTTCCCAGAAAAGCAATTTTTCATTCAAAAATATTAAGTGAAAAAATAGCAAATGTTTGAAAGGTCGTAAACGACATATGACGTCACGAGTACGCATTTTCCTTTGCCCCTTGCTTTAAAAAAAAAATGGGTCGTGACGGTTGATTGATTTGAGGTTTACGTCATTGTCATATAATTGTCAACACAAATTTTCTTCAATAAAATTACAAGTAAAAACGAAAACATGGCATCAAAAGAAACTAAAAACTGTTTTATAAGAACGTGTAGTAATAACACAAGACTGACACCACAAAAAATTTTTTTTTGTGTCCCTGCTGGGCAAAATGAGGCATGGTGTCGAGCGGCGGGGCTAGATCGTGTTCCTAAAAGGAAGTTATTCATCTGTGAAGATCATCTCGATGTAAGTACAACCGAATAATATACTTAACCTAGCCCACCTTTGTATTACATTGGTAGTGGACTATTTACTGATAAAGTTTACTGTACGTACTCATGTGTTGTGATATTTAACTTAACTAGCTAATATAACCTTGTTTATATAGGACTTTCTTAAATAGTTATTGGCACTTGCACTTACAAATTCTTGCAGTGTGCATTGAAATCACCCTCACAGTGTTCAGGCTTATGCTTATTATACCTATTTGTCATTTCACAGTTGGAGAAAGACATGGAAAACTATAGATATTGGAAAGTCATGAATGTCAATGCAAAACTGAAACCTCGTCTTCCAGCATCACTCACAAGAAGACCGTTAAAAGAAGAAAACCAGGCAGCACCGTCAACCTCTCATGATGAACCTACACCATCTTCTGCATCCTGAGGTGTACTCGTAATGTGCTGCCCTATTATGACAACCCAAAACATACTAGTTAAGGTAGCGACAAAAGACAAAACAACACATTGTAATTTGGAACCACAAACTTATATATTTGGAAAATAAATATACTCGCACTAAGCCTTACAGTTTTATTTCTTAGGATAATGTTATTGTTATTAGTTTCATATACAGATACAGGTATATGTAAAGCAATATGAATATGGGGTAGAAACTATCTATACGGTACGAAGCGGCACTATACGAAGTTCGAGACGATAAGGCAGCTTTTGCACCTCGTATCCCAGCCAAATTATATTTATCGTCCGTTTTTATGAACTCTAACATCATGGCAGTATCAACCCATGGCAAGTTGGTACTAAATGCTTGCACAAATCCATCTCAGGTCTTCATTTTTATGAGGTTCAATAAGTCCAAATACAAGTGCCAAATTTTCGTTTAAAGAAGCAGCGATATCCTTTTTTATTGCGATGTAAGCGTGAAAAGAAGCAGCAGTGTCCGTTATAAAAGCCAAGTCGTCAAGTATTTCAAGTGGAGCGAGAGTAATATCGTAAAATAAGAATAGTCGTTAACACCGAAATGTAAGAACTGACAATGTCATTTGAAAACTTTTGACAGAGTGTGACAACCGGATACATGAAAAAAATGATAGATTTAGTTTTGTCTTTGGTCTATTGTCTATGTACGTACTATCTACGTCACATTTCCGGTTTACAGTTTTTCGCGATTATCTTGGAAATTAACGGGTAAAAAAATAAAATAACTGCCTCGTTACATACGGGAAGCATATTTGCCGAAATGGTTTTCGATTTAGCCCACTTCATATAATTTGAAATGTTGTCAATTCTATTGGTCATATTGGCTCAGCTCCACGCCTCTGCTCCGCTGTGCTTCAGTAGACGGGCAATCTGTTTAGGCTTTCATAAGCCTACTGATGTGCTTACACTGTGATATGATGCCACGTATGTATCTACTTATCCAAGTTTCGATGGCCACACTTTAGTTACGAAATAGGAATTAGTTACGAAACAGTCAATTAAGAACCACATAATGTTAGTATTTAAGTATATTTTTAAGGCTAAGATAAACTAAGATAAATTACAGTGCCCTAGCAGGGTCTATGTTGGAGCTTGTTTCGGTACGCACAAAACAAAAAATAACTAGGTATGACTATAAAAAGACGCAAGCAAATTTTGTCTTTAGTAAGAAGCACGCTTGGGAGGTACATTTTCCCTGCGAAGGACACAAATGTTAAAATTCGGATAGTTCCCTAGCACAGTGATAAGTGGGGATCGGACGATCGAGTGCCAATGACATAAGGAACAGGACTGATGGAGTAGAAATCAGTGTTACATTTTTTTGGCAGTCGATTTATCGATGTCGTCGTGGATAAAATTTCTACATACATATTTTATGGTTATTTTATTGGCATTTTTATTTTAAAATAGGTTTAAATACTGTATAACCTGTCAGTCGGTGACGAAATATATGGAGTTTGACACTAATCGTCAGTTTTGTGACGATGTGTTAACTGTCATTTAAGAGGACATTTTAAATAAAAAAGACCTCATAGAAATGTATAAACATAAAATAAATAAAATAATTGTGTAGAAATTTTATCGCCGACGACATCGACAAATTTATCGAATGCATTAAAAAATATAACACTGATTTCTACTCCATTAGTCCTGTTCCTTGTGTAATTTACATTCGATCGTTCGATGCCTAGTGATAAGACAGAGTGGGATGACTAGATATCGGCGACAGACGTTACACTAGCTCGCCAATCCCAGTGCTACTTGTTTTGTGCGATCTGTATTTTTAATGTACATTTTCTTCCTTAAAATTACGTATTTGCGCTTTGATAATAAATAAAACAACTATTTTAATCCAATCGGTGTATACGTACGTTACTAGTTAGTTACGAAACGGGAAATAGTTCCGTACACGTTCTTCTCCTTATCGAAAAAAAAAACGTAAAGATGTACACAATTCTTTGAAATAATACAATCGAATTTGTTTCCTATCTAGTTTCATTCCGATTTTGTGGCTAAAGCATAAAAAATGTCTCTTAATGTGTCGCTAAACATCAAACTACATGAAACCTTACAAAAAAAAATGCAAAGTCCCTTAAGAAACAGGGTTGCTAATATAAAACTTTAATACTGTTTCGTAACTAAATGTTTTTTTCTTATTGTAGTCAGGTCCACCCCTTTTTGGTCTGTCCCTTTTCTGGTTACCCTGGGAACCTGTCAGTCGTATTATAACTAGTGATCGGCGACCGTTAGCAATTTTTGGACGAAATTAGAACACGGATATGATCCAGCAGTCCCGGCGAACTTCGTGCCTCCTCCATTTTTTTTAATTTTTAAGTTTTTTTGGGGAATTCGGGATAGAGACAAACCCAAAACATCAAAGTTTACCTTTGATTTCTTGGGTCCACCCGTTCTCGAGTTATAAATGGTGTAACTAACACGACTTTGTTTTATGCATATATATGTATTTATTTCTATCAACATAGACTTTCCCATATTAGTCCACGTTTGATGTTAAAGTGACATAAAATGCTACCGGTCGCCGATCACTGATCATAACCTTTGCGGTGTACAGTCGAGTTCATTATTATCTGAGCAAAGATTGGACCAAAAACATCTGAACAAGACCCTATTGTCAGAAGCATAAGAACTAGATCAGATATTTTTGATCCGTTCTTTGCTCAGATAATGATGAACTCGACTGTACATAAAACACTTGTTAGACTGCGGTGATTCGAGCTGCTCGATTCCCCATATAGACGAAAAGAGGGTTAATAATTTACTTTAACGACACATTTTGATTGAAATGTGTGGCGTGGCGTCAAATACATTCTTAGTAAAGGTCATATGCTTTAAAACAGGCAAGCCGGTGGCAATCGGGTTCTATGAATAGCTTGATACATTTTGTCAACGAAAAAGAACATAAGAAGTCTTAAAAGGAAAAGAAATGCTTAATAAAAAACTTAGCTTCGAATGCCGCTACTAGATGGCGTTGATGCAACAATGGCCGATTGCATGTTTTTTTTATGTAATAAGTCGAGCGGACGAGCTGCCTGATGGACAGCAGTCAACGTCGCCCATGGATATCTGCAACACCAGAGGTGTTACCTATACGTTGCCGATCTTTATTTATTTATTCATTTAAACTTTATTGCACAAAAGGAAACTTATCGCACAAAAGGCGAACTTAATGCCATAGGGCATCTTTGAGAGTCCTGTTTAAGTTTATGTAGTACTTTGCGCATATAAAATATTTGAAGCTGAAAATGACACTTTTTAACCAAATTGAATGTCGTTTAAACAGGTATTTTTGACGCTATTTTAGTTTGTACGAAATACCGATTCGAATCCCCTTAAGTTCATGCTCTAACAACTTTTACTTTAAAACAATGATTTTATCTTGCTTTGCTCCAAACTTATTTCCTTAGGCATTCGATGTAAAAGTAGGCGTTATCAAAATTATACTGAATGGGAGATCAAAATCAATTTAAAACTGAGGCATTTGAAGAAAATATCGATATCTAAAGGCTCAAAGGGCGTGCACGGCGTAGGTTCTAATGGCGTTTACGCCCTTTGAGTCTAAAGGTATCGATTTACGGACGCGAAATTTGTAACTTTCTCATCGAAACAAACGTTACAAACTATTCGGTGCTGAGTGTACACCAAAAAGAAACATAACAATGGAATTTCAATTAAAAAATGACTAACTATAAGGGGTTTTACCGCTAAAGAGCCATTTTATAAGTTAAAAAACAGAATAACAAAAATATTCGAAATGGAGTCCTATTTTCTGCATCTCCTATAAAAAAAAACTTAATAAGACTGTTCTGTCACGGACGGGTCAACAAACTAACTAAAAAAAATCGCTAATGTATATAGGTACCATTATTTGAACTATCTCAAAATGGCCAGTCATATTATATTTTTTTAATATATACAATTTTTCGTGCAATAATAAAGAATCACGTAAAGCACAGTTAAATAACTCGTACAGTCATCAGTATTCACAATTGCCGTCAACCTCGCCTATAATTTGATATATACAGGGCGTCCCACGGCGATGCCACATGGAGGGAAAGTACCTTAAATATCATAGATAGCATATTTTGCTGAAAGAAGACTTCATTTTATTTTTAAAACTTAGTAAAGTTGCATTCATACTTTTTTAATTTTTTTTGAAAAAAAAAAATGAAGCCTTTCGATCGATATGACAAAGCTACAAGGTATTTTTTTTTCTCGTGTAGCGGGTTCGATTCCCGGTTTAACCATGAAATTATTTAAAATGCAATTCAACTTGTTTTTTTAAATCGAAATAATGTCTTCTTTCAGTAAGATGTTCATTTACAACAATTAAGGTACTTTTCCTCCAATGAAGCGATATTTTTTTTCCATACATTTAATTTTTCAAAAAAAATTAAAAAGGTATGAATGCAACTTTACTAAGTTTTAAAAATAAAATGAAGTCTTCTTTCAGCAAAATATGCTATCTATGATATTTAAGGTACTTTCCCTCCATGTGGCATCGCCGTGGGACGCCCTGTATATAAGGGCTATACTTCGAATAACTTCGGTCGAAGTTCGTATAGTGGCATCTCTCTCGCTCTCATCTTATAGAACGTTTCATTGAGCGGGACGGCAAGATACAATCGAAGACACTGCTAACTGACCACTTGTCACTCTTATTACAATGTATTAAGGTCTACTGATGGTCACTTAACTGTCTTCGTTTGTAAAAACTTCGAACTGAGTTATTCGTGGTATACGCCCCTTTTTTCCGATTGGCCCCATTTAGACGGGGTGAGAAATCGTATGCGAGTTTCATTATATTGCGCGCTAACAAAGTACTAAAGCGCGTCATTTCTGCAAGAGAGAACCTTCCAGGTGGCGGTAGAGAACGCCACCTCCACGATGCGCCCGATCCTGGCGGGCGTACCGCAAGGCAGCTGCTTGTCCCCGGCGCTTTACTCCGTGTATACAGACGACATCCCGGTGGTGGGAGACGTCAAGCTGGGGCTCTACGCGGACGACGCTGCACTGTTCGCCGCGTCCATGAACCCACACCACGCTGCAAAGAAGCTCCAGAGGTCGCTTGACGCACTCCCAAATTGGCTGGCCAAGTGGCGACTGGCCGTCAACGTCGGCAAGACCCAGGCCCTGATCACAGGAAACACCACCCTACCACCACCCCTCTCTCTACTAGGAGAAGAAGTCCCGTGGTCCCATACGGTCAAGTACCTGGGCGTCACGATCGACAGAGGGCTCACAATGAAACATCAAGCTGAGGAGACAATCCGGAAAGTGAAGATGACGCGAGCACGACTTCGTCCAGTCCTCGCCACACAGAGACTTCCCCTGCGCACAAAGCTCGGGATCTACAAGACCTACCTGCGGTCGCGCCTTACCTACGCGGCGCCCGCGTGGTATGGTCTTGTCTCAACAACCAACCGCCAGAAGATACGTGCGCAGGAGAACATCACCCTACGCACCATCGTAAGAGCCCCACGCTATATGAAGAACGAGCTCATCCACAGGGACCTAACATGGGAAGGACTGGACGACTTCGTTGGACGACTGGCCCGGAACATGTTCTCCAGAGCAGACCACTCGGAGCAACCGCACCTCGCGGGAATAGCTCCGCTCCACGCGAGACCCCCCGATACTCGCCGACTTCGCCGGAAAGCTCTCCCACGAGAGTTGATCCCGCCATCACCGTGAGCCCACAACCACCACCACCACTTCACTAACAGGCGCCAAACCACGCCCAGGTGCCTGACCACAGCGACCCACAAAGCCGAAGACAGGCCACCAAGACTCCACAATGCCGCAGATTGGCCAACACCCTACTAAGGCTGCAGACCAACTTCAGCGACAAGAAGACGCCTACTTCTACAAGAAGGAACAAACCAAAGAGAGGCCCCCTGCCAGACACAACACCTCTGCCAGACGAAAGAACCAACGCTGCCACCCAAAGACGCTTATGAATCCGCCGCGCCATAGCGCGGTTGCGTAGAACCCGCCAAAAAAGGCCAAGCCTTGAAATGGCTTCCCCACAGCCCCCCCACTACGGGAGAGTGTGTGAGATGACCCACGAACGATCGAAAGTACTAAAGTGTAAAAAAGGTGCATACAAACGCTCAAAAATATGTCTGAATACACTTCCTGCAGTGGCAATAAGAACTTCGTACGATATAAAATTTATGAAACGATTTATTCGTTTCATATTTTGCACTTGATTAAACGACGAGTTCAATAGATCAGTTAAACGCCGCAACGAAATAAAACTCGCATGCGAGTTCTTATCCCTTCTAAATGGGGCTTAGTGTGATTACGAAGGCGACCCACCTACTACAAATTTAACAAATTGTGCAATTGACTATGCATAGCGTAATATTGAAGATTGGGCAATAATGTTTCACAATATATTGCACCGTGTTCAAAACAATTGCGTTATAATTTATTGTGCACAACACGTAGGTTGGTGGTCCGCGTAAATGATTGATTTATCACACTATAATGACACAATGATTAACCATTAATCAAACCATTATTTCGTTCGAACTATACGTGTGCGGGAAACATCACTGTGATTAATGATTACGCATCACACTAAAATTCAACCAATACTGCTATTATGTCAAACATATCGAATCAAATTATACAAAAATATTCCATGCAATTAAAGGTCTGGTCAGGTAAAGCGGCATATTTATTTGTATAATAAATCCGTTAAGCCACGTTTACACCAGTGGTATAGCTATTGGAGGGCTACGTATACAACACCGTTCACAATGAGCCGAGTCCTTCAAACTCAAAGGCCTCAGTTCAGTACCCACAGTAAAATCTGACGCGAGGCCGAAGGCCGAGTTACCGTCACAGTGCAGCCACACATTGTAATGTGTGACTTGTAATGCCCCAAGTATATTTAGCTCATCGAGGGCCGCAAGGCCTCGGGTGAGCGTTAGTGACGCGAGGCCAAAGGCCGAGCATCCGTATAGCACCTAAGGTGCGGAGCGTCACAGTGCGGCTCCCACACATTACAACGCCCCAAGTGTCTTTAGTCCATTTGTCCAAAGTTTGGCCTGGCCATGGCCATACTAAACACTAAACATTCAATAAAATCTCTTAGTTTTCATTGCCCATTCTTTCATTGCCACAGGTGTTTTTTGCACCTTGTCATAACTCATCATGAGCCGGTGGCAGTCCACTGCTGAACGTAGGCCTCATAACTATGCAACTGGTTTACACACATGCAATATCTCAACATATTCACAATTTCTCACGTTGACCGCTTCAATTAGTAAGTCACAACCTGCTAGCATTTTTTCTGTATGCACGTCCGTCCATCCGTACGGGCTGATATGACCAGAGCTTTACGTAACATTCTTAAATTAAATAATAATAGTAATAATATAATACAGTGTAGAAAACAATACTAATAAATACTTTTTAAAATCCTATTTCTGTCAATGGCGATTGGTAACACTTAAGTTTTTAAACAAAACAGAGACTTTTATACAGAAAAATTCAAATCCTAACTACATTAAGTACATTCAATACGTATTCCGAATACTTTTAAAAATAATACTTTACAATTTTTCGAAAAACAAATCTCGCATTTACAATGCTTCTTACAACGGGCGACGGACTCTAAGTAATTAATTCCGTAGCTAATTAATATAAGTATGCTTATCTTAAGAAGTACTTTTTTCCATACATTTGTTCCATAAAACCACAGACTAAGATCGTCGGTTGACATCATATAGGCTAGGCTTCCGGTATTAATTGTATGGACAATACCGGTATCCCGGTATTGCCAGGAGTGGCTCACTCCGCGATTTCGCCGTGCGGCTACTAGTACCTAATTTTGCCTCCGCGGAGGGGCTTAGCCGGCGACCAGAAAGAGCACGCGTTATGTGATAGAGGGAGACGATCGGATGCGGTGCGTTCCGTCCGGTGGTCGGACCCGAAAGTCAGTTTTGTTAGAAAGAGAAACTTATGTACAGAGTACTATTACTTATTCTGTGGTATCGTCCATACTAAAAATACCGCCATTCGCATTACATGGGCTCCGTGTGTAATGTAGGTAAGTATTATGTTTACGACTTTACAACGTAAAATTATGAACTTATCTCTCCGTATCGTCAGTAAAAACAAAGTTCAACAAGTTTTTTTGCGGCCCTGATTAACTGTTTTTTTACATCATTTTAGAATTCAATCACAGACGTATCGCATTGGCTCTTTTTCTGTGCGCATTAAACACTAAACGTAATATTGTTGTAAACGTCAGTAGTACGAGATGGCAATTATAAAAATTAGAGCCTATCCTGAAAAAAAATTGTTACATTATTAACATTACAAAATTAAAAAACGCTTACCAAGGGCCGCAAATCACTGTTGATAGTTGAAAAACGGCGTTATTTTCATTAATTTTGAACGCAGCGTTCATCTTGTATATAAGATTTCAAGCTAACATGGTCTTTCACTTCATGTACGGTACGGAGTAACTCCGTTGACGATGGCTTTTGCAACGGTGCCGAAATATCGGGCCATTTTTTTTTAAAGTTGTACATGAACTTTTTTTTTAGATCTGAGAAATTTTACTCAATATCAGTTCCTACTCAAAATCACGCGTACTCTCGTCTCTGATAGAAGAAAAAAGTGTCCCAAAATTTTTCCGTTACTTTTCAATACACACTTGTATGACGGTAACGGAACGGAAGAGCGACATTTGTATGAAAAATTTGGGAGACTTTTTCTTCTATCAGAGATATAAAGTGATGTAAAAGTTAGTGTGCAACTTTAAAAAAAATGGCCCATATACAAACATACATAGGTTTTCATTTTGAATGCCAGTGTAGACTGCGAGAGCCTTCGTCGATTAAATTTAAGCTCGTACAAAAATCTCAAGTTCTATTCACCTGGCCCCAGTCCCACCACAACTGGTAATGTCATCAACGTTTCCATTTCCCCATCTCATACCTTTGCAATAATCAAAAGTCGGAAATAGACGCCAATTTATAAATACAAGCTGTACTTTGTCGTTGGAAAATAGTAATAGTTTAGAATTTAATATTTTTTGTATTGGTACAAATCCACTGTATTACAGTGCGATTACGATAACTCTGCATTGGGGTATATGGCAATACCTTCATTTAAAAGTCAAATTTCTATGAAAATGTGACTTTAAAGCAGGTGTTGCCATATACCCCACTCTACGCTAAAGGGATTGCCACTACATAGAATTGCAGGGACAGTTAATAGTCCCGACAACTTACTTATATAGTATTTTTTTCTTCTTCTTTCGTATTTCTTTCTCGCTTAAGACGCGGTCCTTCTGAATCATCTTAAGCGGGTTCAACTTTTTTCAACAACTAAGTACTCATTCTTTCAGTACACAATATTCATTTTGCCATTAATGAATGGAACCTAACGATCGGATTAACTTTGGTATTCAATTCAGAAACGTCAATATTATATATGCTATTCCAATACTACGTGATTTCTGTCTCATAATGTTTAGGGTGGTCCGGCTAGCGACCTGGTTCGACCCCAGGGAACGCCACGGCCGACCACCCGGTCCGACAATCGCTACGCCCGGGTATGGGTTGCGAGTTTGTCAGTTTCTAAAAAAAAAGTCTCATATTGTATCATATTCACAAAAAACAAACGGCAACATCGCATGTTATCACCCGTCTCTTTCGTACGTGACCCAGTAGATAGAGACGTATACATTAATAAATGACTAAATATCCGAGGAGTCAAACAAATCGACCTAGCCGCAATTCAAGCAAATGCTTGTACAATGTATATAAAGTTTCATGACATACCCTTAGGCAGTTGTGGTGGGAGAGAATACCTACTGATTTTTCAGCATCAGCACAATCAAATTGTTTTCACTTTAGGTCATTATTTTTTATGTGAAATACACGTATTTTTTCATCTGTCGTCCCACTTTGGTCATGTTCGTGCATAACTCTTGGTCTCTGAAAAAAAGATTCGCGGTTAAAAAAAATAATGTAAAACTCAATCCAGCTGATAATCAAATATATTTTTTTTAAAGTATTTGTATTTTATACAGTAAATATAGAAATTATGAACATAGAACAAATATAAATATGAAAGTTACCAGAAAATAAGTTTCTGTAAAAAAATGTATTTTAGAGACAAGCTTTATTGCCGGCTGTATTTTTTCTCTGTATAATCAAAATCTGTAAAATGAATCAAATGGGTTTATCTTACGTAATTTGATGATTTTGGATATCTTCCATGTCCATCATCAGATCAACTTCATGTCATAATAATATTGAAAAACTTCAGGTCTTTACCTTGTAAGATTTGATTACAAATAGACAGGCAGACAGGGAGGCTTCGTCTGCAGCTGCACTGCTAATGACGGTCCTTGTGGGCTGTAGAGAAGACATTTCTGTGGACTGACCTGACGTCGCCCCAGTCGCCGTGCTGCCCTTGACCAGCTCCTTGTTGTGCTTGCAGCAGCTTCACTGCTGAAGAAGGTCCTTGTGGGCTGTAGAGGTTATATGGACTTACCTGACGTCACCCCAGCCGCCGTTGCCCTTGACCAGCTTGTTGTGCTTGCAGCAGCTTCACTGCTGATGAAGGTCCTTGTGGACTGTAGAGGTTATATGGACTTATCTGACGTCGCCCCAGCCGCCGTTGCCCTTGACCAGCTTGTTGTGGTTGCAGCAGCTTCACTGCTGGTGACTAAGTCCTTGTGGACTGTAGAGACATTTCTGTGGACTGACCTGACGTCGCCCCAACCGCCGTTGCCCTTGACCAGCTTCTTGTTGTGCTTGGCGCCGCCAGGGTTGATGGAGGCGGTGAGGCGCGCGGGGAACAGCAGGTGCTTGGTCGTCTGCAGCAGCTTCTGCACCTTGCTGATGACTAGGTTCGCGTTGCAGTTGGACTTCTTGTGGTGAAGGCCGCTGTACATGAAACGTTTTTTAACAAAATACCGTTTGCTCGTGACTTTGTTTTCACTCCCATAAGGTATGCTTGCCGGTATAAGAAAGGGTCTCAACTATCTCCGTACTAAATTTCGCGTGAATTGGGTCAGCGGCTTGAGTGTGAAAAGGTAACAGACAGACACGAGTTACCTTCCTACCTACCTAAGTTTCATCAGAATCTATTTAGTAGAAGTAGTCGAAAAAGCTGTCGCAAGATTTGAAACAAAAAAAAAATACGAACTCAAGCTAATAAAACCGTTTTAAAAAAGGCGAACTCACCACTCCCCAATATGGAACACCCGCGGGCCCTTACACATCATCACTTTGAACTTCTCCTTGCCCTTCCTGTTCTGAGACAGGTGGAGCAACGAATAGTCCCAGTTGTAGTCGTCGTACGCGCAGAACTGGTCCTGGAGGGACATGATGTTGTTCCACACTGTACGGTTGAACACCATGCCCATGTTGTGGATGCTGGAATGCCATGGGGTGATCTCCACCTGAAATTTACATTTTTGTTGCCTTAGACTGGTAACCCGGCAGCCCAGCTGGAAAGTGCCGCCGCATGTAGACATTCGCAACACTGGATGCGTTCCCAATGATGCGTTGCCGGTAGAAGATACGAAGTAGAAAACTTAGACAGTGCCGGATTAACACATTTAGGGCCAAGTTACGTGTGCTACGTTGTAGTTTGTAGCACGCTAATTGCCGTATGCAGTTGAAAAAACCCGGAAAAATCTGTATTTTACTTAAGCAGCTCGTGTTTTCCGTTTTTTTTTTTCGGAAAAAAGCAACGAAATTTTTTATTGCCGTTTTAACGAAAAATATGGTTATTGACTTTCATTGTGGTATTCCATGACCTACCACCATCTTCATAAACCACCTAGAAGTGCCCAAACATTCATCTAACCAAATAAGTGATAAGCTTTGAACTACAGGGGTCGAAAGAGGCCCGAAATATGAGTATAATATTACCCCCGGTGGGTGTCTTACCGTTTCCCTTAAAGAGCTTGGCTGACACATTGCCCCATGTCTTATAGGTATTATAAATGATCATTACATGATATTACTCTTACCCGTGAAGATCGATTTACCAACAATTTTATACTTTATGCCACACCTGGCCATAAAGTGGGTTTTTCCGAACGCTTACGCTGCGCGTACGGAAAAAGCCGCTTTCTGGCCAAGTGTAGACATAAAATGATGTACACAACACGGGAGGTAATAAAAAAGCCCTCGATCGCATATTTACGTCCCTCGCTTGCAGCTCGGGCCGCAAAAATCTGCGATCTCGGACTTTCTCTGTCTTACCACCCTAGTTGTGTAATGTACTATTACGAAACTAAACAACATTTGCTACACGGCTAATCCGGCACTGGATTTAAAAATGGGAATACCTAAGTAAAGGAATCCGTTCGGAGTTAGAAGAGCTGGGTTATAAAATAACTGGATGGTAAGGAGTCATCTACAAATTACGTCACACGATTTTTCAGATTTTTAGACCCCCCCCCATGACACTTTTTCTACAGGCTGTCACATTTGGCTAACCCCCCCCCCCCCCCCCCTCCCCTATGCGTGTGACGTAATATATGGATGACCCCTAAAGGGGCAGTCTTTAACGAGTTACGAAACAGGAAACATTATTCGTAAATTAACTAGTTTCAAGACTGGAAATGCTATATAAAATAAAACAATTGAATACGTGGATACAATAAAAAAGTTCGTACACTTATTTATTTAACACTGCTTAATTAGTTTGGTAATAGGTCTCTAGTTTTATTTTGGTTAAACAAATTAACAACATGCAAACCCCTGGTGAGTAATTGAGAAAGTTTTAAATAAAACTTGAATACATATGGTGACATACCAGGTAACTGTAAACCGTGTGAAATGCTAGCTTCTAAAGCGATCCAGGCGTATGTACATGCCAATTACTATTATATCTATAATTTAAAACACATAATTGTAAGTCGTAGGATTACAGTAACTATCATGCGACTTGCAACATTGAGAGTTATTTACAAATTATAAGTAGATAATAATGAAGCCCCGGTTGGTATTTTGTGGAGTTAAAACTGCAACCAATATACAGAGGTGTAGTTACGAAATGAGAAAATATGGAAATTTATTGCAGCAACAAATATTGTTCGGCAGATATCGGGTTGCATACCCAGGCTGGAACTGTACCGTTAACGCTTACATTTAGAATAAATTATAAAAATATTATAGTGTTATTATAAGCGCTAAAGCCGCAAAATATTTATAGATTAGCGTAAAAACTGTCACTTTGACAACAGACAATGATTTATGACAAGTAACAAAAAGTATGTATACATAGCCTAAGATAATGTTTACCACAGTTTAAGAATCGTATGTATAGACAACAGGGAAAAAGGTAGGCTCTCTTCGTCACCTAAGTTGCGAAGAACTGCTATGGGCAGAACATATTCTTGTGGTATTTAGGAAGTAACATGCTCTAACAGACTAGTATTAAAATATAAGAAAATAAGAAACTAGCACAAAACATAATTAATGGTTTTATATCTATGACAGGCCTTAGTAGCGCTATTCTTCAGAAATATGTCTGCGACTCATTCATCTGTCTCCATACATTTAGTATGAAAAAGGGCCAGATGAATGAGGTGACCACAGACATATTTCTGAAGAATAGCCCAGTACCTATTTTTTTCAGAGCAGATATAATTAAAAGTAAGTCTTTTTTAAAAACAATGTTTAAAATAAACTAAATATTAAGTTGGCTAGTTATGAATACCGTTGTAACTATATGATTTGTACGCGGAACAAAATACAAGTAGTCGAGCTTTTTAAATTCTTTGGAAATATGTATGAGTACGATCTTATCGCAGAGATCTCAAGAAACAGCGGTATCTATTAGCTTAAAAGAGTAATGGCTCTGCACGATCGAAGCTCGTATAATGCCGCCCCGCTTACTCATATATTCTGTAACAAAAGAGCGAAAGGGTCGTCATGATACGAGTTTCGAACAAAGATATTCGAAGTACAGGCCCTGAATTACTGAGAGAAACAAATGCAGCCGTGCTCGCTACGTATCGCTACAAAATACGTCTGCTAAGGTGAATTTATTGTGGTCAACAAAGGTGAAAATATTTTCGAAATGCCCAGCATATGCAGAACCGTAACCATAAGCATACCTTTATGTCGTGGTAACTTATTGCGGGGAGCTTCTGAATAATTAATCAAGACTGGCAACAAAAAATTTGAACTTATTCGATTTACGTGAATACTCGTAGTTACGAAACGGGTACCTAATACCAGTTTCGTAACTTGTCAAATATGAAAAGGCTGTCCTTTCTAGAACAATACCACGACATAATAAGTAGTCAAGAATAATGTTTTTTTTTATGCTTTTGTTTCTATGACCAGACACTAAAATGGAATAAGATAACACCTACCATTTCAAGCAAAAAATATACAGTCACCAAAATATGTAAATTAATGTTAAAACGGATACAATGATCTTTTTACCTTTGATGACTGTATTATTTTTTCCCGTTAAATAATACAAAAAAGAGGGTTATTAAAAGTCATGTCATTATTTGAGCATATGCTATTTTGTGTCATTTTACAAATTGTACAAAAAACCGATTAGTCAAATAAAGACGCGAGTTTAGGTTTGTGCTGGTACAGTAACTAGACGAAAGCGAACCTCGGTCGCCCAGGGACTAAATTTAATTAGCCACCACGCGGTCTAAACATCCATTCATATAAAAAATCCCCTTCAGCCACGTATTTAACCGGAGTTTCGTAACCAGTTGCGATAGAAAACTTTTTCGGTCTCGTTCACAACCGGTTGCGAACGAAAACTATTTTGTTCTTATACGAATCCAGTTACGAACGAACACTTTTTGTTCTTGTACGAAACTAGGGTCGGTGATACTTACTGTACTAAATTTAAAATGCTTTACCAAGTACTTAAACGTTGTTTACCAGGTCAATACCTGAATAACAAATATCCTCAATGAATAGGTACAGCCAGCATCATAAACATTATTGTACGAAACTAGGGTAGTTTAACGACAGTGGCAACTGCGTCGTCGTGTGTCGCCGACACTTTACAACACGCTACGGCACCCGATGACGTCAACCAAATTCGGCACTAGACATTTAAAGACTTTGCCGTATAATTCCGGAGGGCGACGACGCCTGCAGTTGGCACTGTCATCCGAGTATAAGAGTTCTAACAAGGAATAAGAAGGCTTTTCAAAACATATTTTTAAAAGAAGTGGAACCGGGCATGTATTTAAATGAAAATATATTTCAAGAGTTATTTGTGGGGTTGGAACTACATTCTATATGTATGGATATTTTTCCCACATCTATAGTGGACGGCTAGTCTAGATAGCTAATGCCGTACAATGCTAAGCTAAATGTACAATGCGTATGCATCTATAGCTACTCCTATTTACATTATATTGAGGCTTTGAGCAGTTTTCTTTACAACACTTAATTGTTTTTACAAATGTCAAATAATTATAAAATCAGTTTAAATTTGCTTTAATTAAATTACTTATCAACCTACAATATTAATAAAACCATACATGGAAAAGAATTAAGGTTAACTGGTAGAGAATGCCTTATGGCATTAAGTTCGCCTTTTGTACGATAAGTTTTCTTTTGTGCAAGAAAATTTAAATAAATAAAATAAAAGAACTATCGAGTTGATTACGGACTTTTTTCCTTCGTAAGTTTTGCGAGATCCAAATTCAATTAAATTTCGGAAAAGGAATGATAAAAAACGCTCAAAACCCCAAACACCGATATAAACACCGTGCTACCAAAAAGCGCCGTCAAGCTCCGAGCATTCATAATCCCTCTTTTAACCTTTTGCGTGTACCCGTAGAGGTTTGGGTAGACTTGGTAGTTCCAGCTGGTGGAGTCCATCTTCCGTCTCCGTCGCTCCTCGTTCGCGGCGCGCACTTGCTGGATGTATGAGAGAGTCAGCTGCTTCTTCCGCTGTTGCGCGTGAAAGGCACATTGTATACAGTGACGCAAGCACACACGCCAGAAATATTGGCACTCGAGTGTTTTGTAACATTTTGTAATTATTAATCTTACTAACATTATAAATGTGAAAGTTTGAGAAGATGTTTGGATGTTTGTTACCTAATAACGGGAAACAATTGGATGCATCAAGCTGAAATTTGGCATGTAATTAGATCATGTTCTGGGCATAGGACACTTTATATCCCGGTAAAGAGTTCCTTTGGGACAATAAAGGGAACAACGCGGGCGAAGCCGCGGGAAAATGCTAGTGGATAATGAGATATAACTCATGTACTATTTTATCTAGTTTTATTTTAGTAACAAAGTAAGACAAATACTTTTTAAAAAACTTACAATTACATTAAATATCTGATTGTAGCTAACTCCACCGGATGGGACTTGCTTAGAGATTTTTTTCCTTTATTTATATTAACGATAGAAAATTGTTTTGAAATAATAAATTAGTGAGTTGGTAGGACACACTATTGCACACTGTTATTTACCCACTTGAGGGTAGTTCTGGCATTTAGATAAGTAAATTCTCTTATTTACGTTTTCATAAGTGGTTGCGAAAGCGGAATTTATTTCCGTTCATTCGTAACCTATTTATCAAACTGGTTGCGAAAGCGGAATTTATTTCCGTTGATTCGTAACCTATTTATCAAACTACTTTCTTCCCGTGCTATTTATACTTAAGGTATTTTTTAGACGTGTGCCACGTATTTATTACGCATACCTACGTATTTTCGAAATTATATATTGCCATTTCACGATATCAGATCCCAAGTACGGTCAGTTGTAGAGAAAAGGAACCCAGCTTTCGAGTTCCGTATTCTGCAGCTGATTGTACAATTAGGCAAGTAAAAACTTATTACAATCTATGTTGCAAAAGAAGTGATTTATCATCACCCTATATATCATTACATATACCTGTAGAAAAGAAATAAAAAACATAAACAACTAACACAAATTACTAAACAAATATTTAGTTAGGTATATTAGATTTTAATGCTTTTAGTGTATTAGTGTATTTTCAGTGCATATTTGCTATGCCAAGAAGATGGTAGATGACATTTGGATTGTTTTTTGACGAAGCATTTGCTGGAAATAAGTTTCTGTTAAAAATGTTATTTTCTTGAGACCAAATTTCTTATTAGAGACTATGTATAATGGTCAGACATCGGAAATTCAGATGCTTTTGTACCTAAAGTTCGCAAAATCTTGGACTAAGTTAAGCAAATAAGGAATCGGCT
This sequence comes from Eudemis profundana, assembly GCA_947034925.1. Taxonomy (NCBI): domain Eukaryota; kingdom Metazoa; phylum Arthropoda; class Insecta; order Lepidoptera; family Tortricidae; genus Eudemis; species Eudemis profundana. Next base: position 3,359,777 of record OX344819.1, read on the forward strand.
TTAAAATTTTGATTAAAAGAAATGTAGATTCCGGGATTCCGCGATTGTACAAAACATCATGATAATGTAGTACCTCGCAAATATGTGTAGGTTTTGGCTATTTTTAACCAGACTTCAAGCTAGTATGCGTTTATTACAGTCTAATAATAATAAGTTAATTTAGGAATTCCGGGTTTAATAATAAAATTTAATTGAGTCCGCTTCCACACTAATCAACACCGACACCGACGTCAAAGTTTACGTATGATAATCGTAAACGGCATGTCTTTTTCGTACCGCATTATTGGCCTCACAAACCCGCCCAGTCGACTGTCGGTTTCTGGGTAGTTTTCAATTTTTTGTCTGGTCCTGAAAGCGTTAATGTCTAGTAAAGGATAAGCCAACTACCTATGTAAATGCGAGCCAATCCAATCTCATTACTTATACACATTTTTAGTAAAATTTCTTAAATAAAAGCCTACTTAGCCTCATCTTCTTAGCATAGCGGTCGTCAGAGCTTGGTTTCAAGCAAGCTTTGATTTATTTAAACGCAATCGGTGCTAAGCTCACATTTAGCAAGTGACAGAACACAGAAAAAGCGTGTCCGTCAAGATAGCGTACACCGTAAAGATATTCAGAATCTGATGTAGCCAATAAATAGTACCCAAATAGTACCGACGAAATACCTAGGTGAAAAAAATAGTACCCTTAAACTTTCCGAAATATAAGGCCTGTTCACGGTGTACGCTACCGGGCCGTCAAGCTGGCGTACACCGCTTGTATCTCTGGAACGGCTTTGTTTTCGGGAACGTTTTATATGTCAAAAATTAGTACCCAAATAGTACCCTAGGGCCCTAAAATTTTATTTCTCTAGCTATCGTACAAGCCGAGATATTCCATGACTTAACGGTTTACAAAATTTCGCAGCGTCAAGCTGGCGTACCCGGGAATTTCATATAGAAAGACTTAAAATTCCGAAATGAGGTATATACCAATAAATAGTACCCCTTTTTCATTAATAATAATATACAAAAACTATATAGAAAACTGAAAAAAATCAAGCCAATCTTCTCCATACAAATGCATCTTAGTACAGTCATCGATAGAGCTTCTAACTTTTGTCATATCGAATACTCGTTTCTGTTAAGATTAAGCAAAACTAGTTCTTATTGGGATTGAAGTGAGCATAAATTTACTTAACGTTTGGCTATCCAACCGGAAACCTTTTTTTTATATAGGTACCTGCCTGCATCGCCGGCCGGCAAACTTGTTTTTGTCCTTACGCTCGATAATAAATTGGCGTTACTTGGAAATATTGATTGTAAAAACACCTATATGCATTAAGTTAAGGTTCAATATGAGGCCATGGTAGTTTCTAGTTGAGTCAATTCGTTACATGCCAAACACTTTTTTGCGTGCCTGTACTTTTACTATGTAGAAGTTTGTATTGATTTTTTTCAGTTTTCTATATAGTTTTTGTATATTATTGTTACGTCCGTGGGGTAGGTAACGTGATAGAAAAATGCACTAATTAACCACTAATTAAAAAGGCAAACTTTATTGCAAAATTACTAATTAACAAGGCTTACTTACTTAATAAATCACTGTACTAATCACTTCACTATAACGCACTTATTAACTTTTCGCTCAGGTTCGCTTCGAGACTCGCACTGTATCGCCGTTAGTTCAAAACTGACCGTGGGGTCGTGGGCGCGCGGCTTATATATCCGGAGGCCCTTGCTCCACAATGTTCCAGAGAAATCCCATCGCGAATGTTCGGTCCAAAGTCCAAGGGCGGTCGGTGACCCCTCGGTCAATGACGCATCGCGAGTGTTCTAGGCAATCTAGATTGTTCGATGTTCGATTCGGCTGGAACATTCCCGACTATTGCTATCCCTTTCTAGTTCTGTCTCTTTCACACACTTCTCGAACCTTCTCAATATAGCTGTCTCTCTCTAATAGTGCTATCTCTTTCACTCCTTCGTGAAATTTCGCCATATACTGAAGTGTACTTCAAAGGCCCATAAGGGGTCCTGAAAACGCCTGAAAACGGGTTTTCAGGTTATTGCGCCATCTGATAGAGGGTGCCCTGAAACGGACTGAAAACATGTTTCAGGCGCCTGAAAACAACGGCAACTAGGGTGAATTTACAATCTTCTAGTATGTGAAAGAGCCACCTCTGAAACGGCCTGAAATCACTTTTCAGCCTGCTGAAAACGCTTCTAAAGCACGGAAAATCACGTTTAAAGTTTTGACCTATACCACCGGCGCAACACTACCCCCTCCTAAGACATGCTCGTCCCGAGCATCATTATTTCCGTGGTACCTCGCCAGTCGGTCAACGTGAACAATCTTCGATGGACTACGAGGGTTTCGCTGTATCCGATACGTGACGTCGTTGATCTTTGTGACTACCCTATATGGCCCTTCCCAGTTTGGGGACAGTTTTGGGGATTTTCCTTTCTTTCGCATCGGGTTATGTAGCCACACCCACGATCCTTCCTCGAACCCAATTTGGTTAGCCTTCCTGTCGTATCGGGTCTTCATTCTCGTGCTAGCTTGAAGCCCGTGTTCACGAACAAGACTGTGAACGTCATCAATCCGATCCCTTAAATCACTCACATACTCGGTGATGGACCTCGGAGTATCAGGAGGACGTCCAGTTAGAAGATCTGCTGGTAAACGAAGCTCTCTTCCGAAATTAGCATACGCTGGAGTAACCGCCGTACTTTCATGGGTTGCTGACCTATATGACATCAAAAAGAGAGGAATATGCCGATCCCAATCCTTTTGGTGATTCTCAACAACCTTGGCCAGATGTCTCTCTAGAGTCTGATTGAATCTCTCCACCATTCCATCCGATTGTGGGTGATATGCCGTAGTCCTCGTCTTATGCATCCCCATGATTCGACAAGTCTCTTGAAAGACCGCAGATTCAAAGTTCCTGCCTTGATCACTGTGAATTTCCAGGGGTACTCCAAATCGACAGCAAACTTCATTCACCAACTTGTCCGCTATGGTGACTGCTTCCTGGTTAGGGATGGCAAACGTTTCAGGCCATTTGGTGAAGTAATCCATCACGACAAGAATGTACTTGTTTCCAGAGTCAGATGTCGGGAACGGGCCTGCGACGTCTAGCGCAATTCTTTCCCAAGGTGCTCCAACATTGTACAGTTTGAGCGCTCCTCTACTACGGGTGTGCGGTCCTTTAACTGCTGAACAATTAACGCACTTCTTGCACCAGTTTTCGACATCTTCACGGCAGTGAATCCAATAAAACCGTTGTCGGATTTTCATTAAGGTCCTTTTCATTCCAAGGTGTCCACCAGAAGTACCGTCGTGGAAACTTTCCAAGACATCTTTCACTCTTTTCCTTGGAACGACCACTTGTAGATGAGCATCCTTCCCATTCGCCGATTCCCATTTCCTGCATAGTACGCCATTATGCATAACCAAGCTGTCCCATTGTGCCCAGTAGCTTTTCGTTACCGTACTCATCGGAGCTACTTCACACCACCTTGGTTTGTGTACACCCTCATTAATCCAGTCAAAAATGGGCTTCACGTCAGGATCCTCTTGCTGAGCTAGTTGCATGACTTCATCACTCCACTCTTCACTGACTGTGTCAGTTCTCAGCATCCTCAAACACTCCTTGCCCTCTTGTCTAAGACAATGCTTACAGTCGTCCGGACAAGGTCTTCGGGAAAGGGCGTCTGCGTTTCCATGTGATTTCCCACTACGGTGTTCGATGACGAAATCATACTCCTGAAGTTGTTCAATCCAGCGTGCCACCTGGCCCTCGGGATTTTTAAACTCCAACAACCACTTCAGAGCAGCATGATCAGTCCTGATACGGAACTTCCGCCCAAGCAGGTATTTACTGAAATGCTGTAACGTCTTGACAACTGCCAGCAGTTCCCTTCGAGTGACGCAGTAATTTCGTTCTGGCTTTGACAACGACTTGCTAAAGTAGGCGATTACAACTTCGTTGTCTCCCTTCTTCTGTGACAAGACTCCTCCAATACCAGTATTACTGGCGTCCGTGTCAACAATAAAATCTACTGCTGGATCTGGATACCCCAGTATTGGTGTTTCGCAGAGTCTTTGCTTGAGGTCGTTGAAACTCGCCGTACACCGATCGGTCCAATCAAACTGTCGCTTTTCTTCCGTCAGCTCGTGCAATGGCTTTGCTATATCCGAGAAGCTCTTCACAAACCGCCTGTAGTATGAGCAAAGTCCTAAGAATGCACGTACTGCAGTTTTGTCCCTCGGTATCGGCCAATCCTTCACGGCACTTATCTTCTCAGGATCTGTCTGGATACCATCCTTCGAAATCACATGTCCCAAGTAATTGACTTTTCGCTTGAAAAGTGAACATTTCTTTGGACTCAGTTTAAGGTTTGCCTCTCGTAACTTAGACAATACTTGCTCCAATTTGCTGAGGTGATCATCGAAGTCTCTACCAACGATGATAATGTCATCCAAATAGACCAAACAAGTATCTCCCAGCAATCCAGCCAGTATTTGTTCCATCAATCTCTCAAATGTCGCTGGTGCATTGCATAATCCAAACGGCATAACATTAAACTGCCAGAGCCCCTTTCCGGTTGAGAAAGCCGTTTTCTCCTTATCTTTATCCTTGATTTCAACTTGCCAATAGCCACTTTTTAAGTCCAACGTAGAAAACCATTTCATTCCATTCAAAGTGTCTAGGGTGTCGTCGATTCGAGGCAATGGATAGCTGTCTTTCTTAGTGGCATCATTCAATCGGCGGTAGTCGACGCAGAACCTCATGGTCCCGTCCTTCTTCTTCACTAAAACTACGGGGGAACACCACGGGCTTGTTGAAGGTTCGATAACGCCACCCTTTTTCATTTCCTCGATCATGTCTTCTACTTCCTTCTCCCGAGCTACTGGAACTCGCCGGGGTCGCTGTCGTATAGGCATGACTTCACCAGTGTCGATCTCATGCTGTACGACTCCAGTTCTTCCGATGTCACTGTCGTGCGCAGAGAAGACATTGCTGTATCGCAACAACAATTTACGTGCTTTAAAGAGCTCTTCCCTGGTGAGATCGTTTCTGGAGCCATCCAATAACCTTTCAATGTCCATTGGAGGCACAGAACACCCAGGTTTCTCGCTCTCCGCAGAACCTTGACAGCTTCGTATCCAAGATATTTCCTCACATAATCCAACCAGAGCTCCTTTACTAAGGACGCACTCGGTGTCACTTAAATTAAGAACTCTCACGAAAGCTGTAGACGATGTTGTTACCACCGTGCGGGCTGTCATCCATGGTTTACCATCTTTGACGTTTTCCACAACAACACAACGATGACATCCTTGTCTTGTGCTGTACGGCAATCGCACTGGAACAAGAACCTGTGCCCTTGGTTGGAGGATAGTTCTTCGAGTACAGTAAACATTCCCATTTACTCCACCTTCCATAGGCACCTCATCAGGCCCAAATTTCAGTACTCCAACCTTCAAGTCAATTTTACAGCCATGGGCTCTCATAAAATCCAGCCCAATGATGCAGTCGTCGATGATGTTAGCGACGATCACTTTATGCCAGTAGCTCTTATCACCAATTTTTAAAGCCACCTCTCGCTCCCCCTGTATGGGAATGTACTGGCCGGTAGCGGTTTGCAGCTGGAGATGCGTAGGTCGGACTAGATGATCTCCAGTCTGGTGCTTCAGAAGCCGAGAACTGATCACCGTCCGAGAAGCTCCGGTGTCGATGGTAAGGTGTAATGGTACTCCACCAACTTCTCCTTTGACGACCAGACTATTCCCGTCATTAGCCTGTGAGATCATAACTGGGACATTTCGACCACCAGCCAGCACTCGTCCCTTAGTCCTGGCTTTTACTCGTTTCCCTGCTGCGGCCCGGATGCCACAGCGCCTGGTGCCCTTGCCACTGGAGTGAGATCCCGTTCTCTCCTGCTCCTTTTCGGGCAACTAGTCTGTATGTGGCCACGTTCTCCACAATGGTAACATCGTGGCCCAAACTCACGACGGGGAGCAGTCGGCTCCCTAACAGACACTTCACGTACCCTATAAGGCCTTGACGGGTCCTGACGCACAGCTTCTACCTCTAGGGCGTGAGCCACTGCATCCTTCAGGGACCCATGGTGCCCCAGTCGCACTGCAGCCCGTACCTCCAAATCGCGTATTCCGTCAACGAAGGCCTGCACCAGCGTGGTGTCCACAAAGGAGGCGGATGTACGTTGGTACGCCTTTCTGACCAACTTCTCAATTTCTAGGGCCCACTGCTGCAACGTTTCATTGCGCCCCTGCGCCCTGTCCTTCAACTGAGCACGGTAGACGTGCTCCAGGTGCTTGTCACCGTAACGGGCCTCCAACGCCTCTAGAAGCCGGTCGTAACTTCTCTCTTCTCCTAGGGCTTCCAGTATGGTGAGCGCCTCGTCACGTAGCGCTAGGGTTAGGGCTGTCCTGGCCTGCTCCTTGCTCCAGCCGTTAGCTTGGGAAACGGACTCGAACTGTAGCTTATAAGCTGTCCAGGACGATGTACCATCGAAGGGAGGTACCTTGAATCGTCCTCCTCCCGACACAGGTACCTCGGCTGCACAGGTACTCGTACCGCTGGCCACTTTTATTTCGAGCTTCTGGAGGCGGTTTTTGTAGGTGTTGACTTCCTCTTTAACAGTCTCGACATTCGCCTTAACGTCATGAAGTCGAGTGTCAAATTTAATGTCCATGTCCGCCAGTTTCTCATGGACCTCACACATTTCACGTTTCCATTCTGCCGCGGTCTCGTGCACGTCCCGAAGCATTCTCGATTGTTCTTCTTGCTTCTGGGACTGTCCATGTAGTTCCTTCTGGATTTGTCGGGCTTGTTCTTGCTGTTGACGAGCTTGCTCTTTTTGTTCACGAAGCCCCTCTTCGATTTTCCGGGCCTGTTCTTGTTGTTGACGAGCTTGCTCTTTTAAGAGAACTAAGATGGCATTGACGTTCATCTCTTGCTTACATGGGGCCGGTGACTCTGATGAGCCAGCGTCCGGCGCAGGGTCCTCACCTGCTGCAGCTTGGCTCCGCGTCTGCACTCCCTTCGGCTCGTTCTCACGTGGTGTAAACGGCATTTTCTATCTTCACTTCTGACACCAAATGTTACGTCCGTGGGGTAGGTAACGTGATAGAAAAATGCACTAATTAACCACTAATTAAAAAGGCAAACTTTATTGCAAAATTACTAATTAACAAGGCTTACTTACTTAATAAATCACTGTACTAATCACTTCACTATAACGCACTTATTAACTTTTCGCTCAGGTTCGCTTCGAGACTCGCACTGTATCGCCGTTAGTTCAAAACTGACCGTGGGGTCGTGGGCGCGCGGCTTATATATCCGGAGGCCCTTGCTCCACAATGTTCCAGAGAAATCCCATCGCGAATGTTCGGTCCAAAGTCCAAGGGCGGTCGGTGACCCCTCGGTCAATGACGCATCGCGAGTGTTCTAGGCAATCTAGATTGTTCGATGTTCGATTCGGCTGGAACATTCCCGACTATTGCTATCCCTTTCTAGTTCTGTCTCTTTCACACACTTCTCGAACCTTCTCAATATAGCTGTCTCTCTCTAATAGTGCTATCTCTTTCACTCCTTCGTGAAATTTCGCCATATACTGAAGTGTACTTCAAAGGCCCATAAGGGGTCCTGAAAACGCCTGAAAACGGGTTTTCAGGTTATTGCGCCATCTGATAGAGGGTGCCCTGAAACGGACTGAAAACATGTTTCAGGCGCCTGAAAACAACGGCAACTAGGGTGAATTTACAATCTTCTAGTATGTGAAAGAGCCACCTCTGAAACGGCCTGAAATCACTTTTCAGCCTGCTGAAAACGCTTCTAAAGCACGGAAAATCACGTTTAAAGTTTTGACCTATACCACCGGCGCAACATTATTATTAATGAAAAAGGGGTACTATTTATAGTACTATTTATTGGTATATACCTCATTTCGGAATTTTAAGCCTTTCTATATGAAATTCCCGGGTACGCCAGCTTGACGCTGCGAAATTTTGTACACCGTTAAGTCATGGAATATCTCGGCTTCTACGATTGCTAGAGAAGTGAAATTTTAGGGCCCTAGGGTACTATTTGGGTACTATTTTTTGACATATAAAACATTCCCGAAAACAAAGCCGTTCCAGAGATACAAGCGGTGTACGCCAGCTTGACGGCCCGGTAGCGTACACCGTGAACAGGCCTTATATTTCGGAAAGTTTAAGGGTACTATTTTTTTCACCTAGGTATTTCGTCGGTACTATTTGGGTACTATTTATTGGCTACATCAGATTCTGAATATCTTTACGGTGTACGCTATCTTGACGGACACGAAAAAGCAGTGTTCATATTTAAAAAAAAAACCTCAAAGAACCATGACAGTCGCGTTTATAGTCATAGACAAAACACCTATCTCTGTTTAGTAGTAGTAGTCATCATTAGTAATAACATGATAAAATGGGACAATCATATATAATACATACTGTTACAAAAAAGATTTTATACTATTAAAGACTTCCTGTCATGTACGAGTAACAGCCAACTGAATTAATGATGCGTAATTGGGTCATTCTCAAAAATGATGTCCTTAGTTAGGGCTTTATAAAACAACCTCTTAATCTTGTTCCTTTGTGTAACGAAACTTACCATACAATTTATATGGTTAACTTTCGTTACACAAAGGAACAAGATTAAGAGGTTGTTTTATAAAGCCCTAACTACGGACATCATTTTTTGAGAATGACCCAATTATGTATAAATTATTCGCATGCCACGGCGTGGTAAAATAGTTGATAATATTTGTTTATTGTACCTACCAACCTACTGTACACTATTTTCTGCAAATAAATAACTTTGACTTTGACATATTTATATATATTATACTTTGACTTTGGCAAATAAATAACTTTGACTTTGACATATCGGGGGGACAATTTAACACAAATTAACCTAGTCCCATACTAAGCCATGCTTGGACTATACATACTCATGTAAATAATTACGAGTATATTAACTATACGCACCATTAATAATAAACCGGCCTAACGAAAAAAAAATCGTCAATTTATTTTCAATCTCAAAACGAATTCAAATGGTTTTAACTCAATTGTAGAATCATCTTGAATTAGGCCGGTTTATTACTAACGGTGCGTATAATAGATAGAAAACGTTCATAGCTCAGGAACAAATACTCGTGCTCATCACACAAATTTTGCCCTAACCAGGATTTGAACCCGGGACCTCTAGCTTCGTAGGTAGTGTCACGCCCACCCACCCACAGGCTAAATGTGTCGTCAGTAAGGAATACTGTCTCTGTCTAGAGCCTGACCTAGTCTACCATGTCGTAACACTTGTAGGTCTTCCACTAGGAAGACCGCTCTGGGCAAGTCTGACCTAGTCTACCATGTCGTGGCACTTGTAGGTCTTCCACTAGGAAGAGCGTCCTTGGCAAGTCTGACCTAGTCTACCATGTCGTAACACTTGTAGGTCTTCCACTAGGAAGACCGCTCTGGGCAAGTCTGACCTAGTCTACCATGTCGTGGCACTTGTAGGTCTTCCACTAGGAAGAGCGTCCTTGGCAAGTCTGACCTAGTCTACCATGTCGTAACACTTGTAGGTTTTCCACTAGGAAGACCGTTCTGGGCAAGTCTGACCTAGTCTACCATGTCGTGGCACTTGTAGGTCTTCCACTAGGAAGAGCGTCCTTGGCAAGTCTGACCTAGTCTAACATGTCGTAACACTTGTAGGTCTTCCACTAGGAAGAGCGTCCTTGGCAAGTCTGACCTAGTCTACCATGTCGTAACACTTGTAGGTCTTCCACTAGGAAGAGCGTCCTTGGCAAGTCTGACCTAGTCTACCATGTCGTGGCACTTGTAGGTCTTCCACTAGGAAGAGCGTCCTTGGCAAGTCTGACCTAGTCTACCATGTCGTGGCACTTGTAGGTCTTCCACTAGGAAGAGCGTCCTTGGCAAGTCTGACCTAGTCTACCATGTCGTAACACTTGTAGGTCTTCCACTAGGAAGAGCGTCCTTGGCAAGTCTGACCTAGTCTACCATGTCGTAAAACTTGTAGGTCTTCCACTAGGAAGACCGTTCTGGGCAAGTCTGACCTAGTCTACCATGCCGTGGGACTTGTAGGTCTTCCACTAGGAAGACCGTTCTGGGCAAGTCTGACCTAGTCTACCATGTCGTAAAACTTGTAGGTCTTCCACTAGGAAGACCTTTCTGGGCAAGTCTGACCTGGTCTACCATGTTGTGGCACTTAAGTCTTCCACTAGGAAGACCGTTCTTGGCAGAAGTCTGTCCTAGTCTACCATGTCATGGCACTTGTGTAGGTCTTCCACCAGGAAGACCGACCCTGGCAAGAGTCTGTCCTAGTCTACCATGTCGTGGTACTCACGGTCTTCCTAGTGGAAGACCGTCCCTGTCAAGAGTCTGACCTTGTCTGCCGTGGCGTGGTACTGATAGGTCTTGAGATAGGTCCCGAGGCTGAGCAGCTCGCAGTGAGGACAGGTCTTGTCTGCCGTGCTCCTCATCAGACCAAGCACGTGCAGGAAGTCTTCCGCCACGTAGTGGTCTTCTTCTAGGAACACCACCATCCCTGGAATGGGGAAAGACACGTTTAGAATAGTTGGTTCCTGAATCTTGTAGTTTCCTGAAAGATCAATTCAGTTACTTTTAACGAAGTCTGTAAATGCTCAGATAAGGGATTCTCTTGTTACCCATAAAGTTATAAGTCATACTGTGTCATACAGTATTTTAGTTAGTATACAGTATTTGTTTTTCTAGAACGCTAATATTTTCAAGATAATTTAAAATGCTTGCGTATAGAAAAAAATTGGTTAGGTTTGTTTTACAACAATTGACAACATTTCATTTTTTCAAGTGGGCTATTTTATGTTATGTATTGAAAAACAATCAAATTCTAAGGTATACGTGTTTTTTTATTTTTCCAGAAAAGCAATTTTTCATTCAAAAATATCAAGTGAAAAAATAGCGAATGTTTGAAAGGTCGTAAACGACATATGACGTCACGAGTACGCATTTTCCTTTGCCCCTTGCTTTAAAAAAAAAATGGGTCGTGACGGTTGATTGATTTGAGGTTTACGTCATTGTCATATAATTGTCAACACAAATTTTCTTCAATAAAATTACAAGTAAAAACGAAAACATGGCATCAAAAGAAACTAAAAACTGTTTTATAAGAACGTGTAGTAATAACACAAGACTGACACCACAAAAAAAGTTTTTTTTGTGTCCCTGCTGGGCAAAATGAGGCATGGTGTCGAGCGGCGGGGCTAGATCGTGTTCCTAAAAGGATATTCATCTGTGAAGATCATCTCGATGTAAGTACAACCGAATAATATACTTAACCTAGCCCACCTTTGTATTAGATTGGTAGTGGACTATTTACTGATAAAGTTTACTGTACGTACTCATGTGTTGTGATATTTAACTTAACTAGCTAATATAACCTTTTTTATATAGGACTTTCGTAAATAGTTATTGGCACTTGCACTTACAAATTCTTGCAGTGTGCATTGAAATCACCCTCACGGTGTTCAGGCTTATGCTTATTATACCTATTTGTCATTTCACAGTTGGAGAAAGACATGGGAAACTATAGATATTGGAAAGTCATGAATGTCAATGCAAAACTGAAACCTCGTCTTCCAGCATCACTCACAAGAAGACCGTTAAAAGAAGCAAACCAGGCAGCACCGTCAACCTCTCATGATGAACCTACACCATCTTCTGCATCCTGAGGTGTAATGTGCTGCCCTATTATGACAACCCAAGACATACTAGTTAAGGTAGCGACAAAAGACAAAACAACACATTGTAATTTGGAACCACAAACTTATATATTTGGAAAATAAATATACTCGCACCAAGCCTTACAGTTTTATTTCTTAGGATAATGTTATTAGTTTCATATACAGGTACAGGTATATGTAAAGCAAAAACAGGGCTCAATGTAGGGCACACAATATGGGGTAGAAACCAGTAGAAACTATCTATACGGTACGAACGAAGCGGCACTATACGAAGTTCGAGACGATAAGGCAGCTTTTGCACCTCGTATCCCAGCCAAATTATATTTATCGTCCGTTTGTATGAACTCTAACATCATGGCAGTATCAACCCATGGCAAGTTGGTACTAAATGCTTGCACAAATCCATCTGAGGTCTTCATTTTTATGAGGTTCAATAAGTCCAAATACAAGTGCCAAATTTTCGTTTAAAGAAGCAGCGATATCCGTTTTTATTGCGATGTAAGCGTGAAAAGAAGCAGCAGTGTCCGTTATAAAAGCCAAGTCATCAAGTATTTCAAGTGGAGCGAGAGTAATATCGTAAAATGAGAATAGTCGTTAACACCGAAATGTAAGAACTGACAATGTCATTTGAAAACTTTTGACAGAGTGTGACAACCGGATACATGAAAAAAATGATAGATTTAGTTTTGTCTTTGGTCTATTGTCTATGTACGTACTATCTACGTCACATTTCCGGTTTACAGTTTTTCGCGATTATCTTGGAAATTAACGGGTAAAAAAATAAAATAACTGCCACGTTACATACGGGAAGCATATTTGCCGAAATGGTTTTTGATTTAGCCCACTTCATATAATTTGAAATGTTGTCAATTCTGAAAACTTAATGCTTTCATAGAAAATAGGTACATGACTTTCGATAATTATGACTAACAATACAGTATGACTTTTAGAAAGTATGGGAGTTAATGTAGACCCCCATAGACTAAGTTATAGTACAACGTAGAGAAGTCTCTCTCTCTCTAACAAAACTGTCGTTCGGATCCGACCACCGGACGGAACGCACCGTATCCGATCGTCTCTCTCTATCGCATAACGCGTACTAAAGCATGGTCTTTCTGGTCGCTGGCTAAAGCCCTCTACAGGGGGCCTCAAGGCCAGCGCCGGATTTCCGCTTAGGAACGGCCAATAGTGTAATTTAGTGGTGGAAAACATAAATTTCGCATTTCATATTGTAATATTTGAACAATTAATTATACCATTACTATCAGATTTTCAAATCTGTTAATAATATTGATGGAAACTGACGTTAACGGCGTGCAGAGTAGGTCGCCGCCACTCATTTGGGGTCATTCATGTAGTACGTCACACCCATGGGGGGATGGGGGAGTCTAGACAAATGTGACTGCCCAAGGACCTTAAAAATAAATGGATGTAGCGTCGCGAACAGATAAGTGAAGCACTCATGATGAGTCGGCAATGAGCCGGCGCTTTGTACGCACGCACGCACACATCAACCAGCATAATGGGCCGCTCGGCTGCCATTCCGGGCCGTCAACGCACACATGCTCACTTCGGCGGCCATTGCTTGGCTTCACCCGCGTCTTAGACCGCGCGGTATCCTTCTATTTTATACATCCATGTGACTGCCTATATTAAAAAGATGAAATATGTTAGGAAAAAGTGTGACATGGTAAAGGGGGGAAGGGTCTAAAAGTCTGAAAAATCGTGTGACGTACTTTGTAGATGGACCCCTTTCAGCACGCGAGGTACATACACTTTTTCCTTCTACCTCAATATAAATAAAATAAAATAGTTTATTTTTGCAAGTAGGCCCTCAAGGGCTCTTTTACAAGTCTGAGTCTAAATATGTATGTATTATTTCATTTCTTTTCTTTTATCTATATTTTTGTGGTCTCTCCTATATATTTTTTATAATATGATTGACTGACCAGTATGGGAGGTGGTGCACTGGAGCTGGTTGAAGATCCTATTCGCCTTCCACCACCAATGGTGCTTGGTTTGCGTGTATTTCGCCTCCCTGTAGTGTCCGTGGTCGTCTGGGTGAAGAGCGTTGTTACATTTCAGCTTTATCGCTCTGGAAAGAAACGCGAAAATGTGTATACAGTATGTAAATTAACGAAAACCATTTATTTAAGTCCGGGCATGTCTAGGTAATATATAAGATTGTGGCAAGGACCATTAAAACAAGAGGACTGTCATTTTCCATACAAAAAGCTGTTCCCCGATATTACAACGCCATCTATGTATAAGCTTGGTATAAGAATTATATTATTTAGGGTAGACCGGGGACAATTGAAACACGTTATGAATGAAACAAGTTAAATTTCTCGAAAACCACAATACCTACGCCGATGAGGCAATACTCACGCCTCGCGGGCGGCCATTTTACAAGTTTGAACCAGTAACGCTCGAGCGCCCGACTGGCGAGGCCATGTCAGGGAGCCGTTGAAAAATTTTGACCAAAAAAGTAAGTATCTGTGCTCTCATATATTTTCATATAATTTTGTGTTCTTGTGTAGTTTGACATATTGAACTTATTAAGTGTTTTGAGTGTGAATTATAGAATATTCTAAGTGCCATTAAACAGTGATGGAGTGTTATTAATAGGTTAATATTTGACCTTGAAGTTAAATATGTGCTTTGGGGACGATAGAAACAACGAGCTTGTGGACGATTGAAACGTTTCAAACGTCCCCATGTTTTAACCGTCCCCACAAGTAACCGACAATAAATAAAATGGGGTTCTGATTTTGAGAACTCTTTCTCTGATAATGTTTTTATTTCTGTTATTTATGGTTTACCAATAATTCACCGGGTCAAAGGAAAACGAACTATCTCCTCTTACAATTAATGATTGGCAGATAGGCGGTTTTGCCTTTGACCCGGCGAATCGTTGACATCAATATCTCATTATTTTATAAGTTACGAGCAATTACCTATTATTAATATATTTTATCTGTAAACTACCTAAGTTTCTACGTTCGTTAAACGTAAAATAATGTTTTTTTTTTTTAATTCTGCAACAAGTTGATTATTATGATAGTTATTTCGAAAATATATTTTATGCGGCTATGGTTAAAGTTTTGTTTTTATATTTTATATGGCGTAGGTACGTCTATCTTGTTGGCCTATAGACTCGTTATGATTGAAACATGGTTATAATTGAAACAACCATTTTGTATGAGACACATTTATGGTTTTTTACCACTATTCCATATAAGCAAATCTTATTGTTGTATTAAAACTACCATGATAAAGCTAAATGTAAGAGGTAACCGCAACAAAGAATACTAGAAGTCGTGTATCTTTTTTTTTACATCCGTTTCTTTAATCGCGATCTTCAGACGATGATACATTTTGTAATTTTGGTACTACGATAGTGATCTTTTGGTGATCTCTTTGCATAACATGACAGTCAATAATAAAGATAAAAATAATAAATTTTATTTATTTTTCACAAACTTATTAAGCTGTTTCAAATGACCCCGCATAGTGTTTCAATTGACACTCATGTGGGGTCAATTGAACCACTCTCCCACTTCCTCTTTAATTCCCTATTATAAGATAATCATGGGCAATAGACCTTTAAAACTAATTTTATTTAAAAACTACATAAATTTCCTTAATAAAAATTAGTTGCACACCTTTCTAAATATAAAAATAAAAATGTTGCAGGCGATTAAACATAAATTGTTTCAGTTGTCCCCGGTCTACCCTACAATTATTCAACTTTGCAAGCGTGACACAGTATTGAAATGTTAGAATTTATTTATTATTAGCTGTTTACGAACTAATTGTTACTGTACTATGTTTCTTGGTTCAATTATAACATCATTAAATGTTTAGTTTTTTAGCGCCATCTAGTTTATGCCTGGATATCCCCTTGCGGTCGGGGTACAATCTAAAGTATGGAGAATGACAGTCCTCTTGTTTAAATGGTCCTTGATTGTGGTATATAAATTATCGAAATACTAACACTTTTTAAAATTTATAATTGAAATACATTTTTTTATTAATGATTCTATAAGATCCTGTATTATTTGTTTACAATGGACGCCACATTGAGTTACGTCGTATTTAATCGTAAGTGTGCACATAGCCTTATTTTAACTGACATTGCATTTGTCATTTGACTTGACAACCAGAAAACAAATGTTACAATTGTAAATGTAAATAATACAGGTCGTTATAGAATCATTAATTAATGAAATTTTATTTTTTGTATTTCAATTATAAGTTTATCACTAACTTGGTTCTACGAATGTTTAGGCACTTACAGGTGGTTTATGAAGATGGTAGGCCATGGGATGCGAAAATTAAAGTCATAAATAGAGACCGGATTTCAAGTAGCGATCTCAATATTAATATGGATATAACTAGTGATGGGCAGTCGGAAAGTTTCCAAATATGGAAACTTTCGGAAACGAAATTTTCTGAGAATATTTCCATAACACGAAAAATATGGAAATTTATATTTTCTACTACTAAAACTAAAATGAATTTAATCTGTATAGTTGTCTAATTGCATTGTAAATATCCCACTAATATTATAAATGCGAAAGTTTGTGAAGAGGTTTGGATGTTTGTTACCTTATAACGGGGTAACAACTGGATGGATCAAGCTGAAATTTGGCATGCAAGTAGACCAAGTCCTGGATTGAAACATAGGATACATTATATCCCGGTAAAGAGTTCCTTTGGGACGATAACGGGAACAACGCGGGCGAAGCCGCGGGAAAATGCTAGTGGATAATGAGATAACGAATGGACTCGTCTCTGGGAAGACTCTCTCCCCCTTCCTCTCTAGGGGCGTGCCGATGGTCGGCAGCCGGTTACTAGGGACCTGCGTGTAGGCGACAGACGTCCACGTGCCTGTCGCCCACGGGTTCCCTTATGGAAGAAGTCGGCGGTCGTAGGCCAATCACCGTCACCCCACGCGTTTGCGGCGCATTGGCTGGGAGGCCGGATCTTCCTCCCTTCTGCGCTCCGCGTCCTCCTTCTGCACCATCACATCTTTGTAGAAGGAAGCTGCCGCCTTCCACGACCTAGCCCAGCTAAGAAGACTCCGGCAAGGAACTTAGCTGAGCCCGAGCAAGGTCGGAGTGAAGTAAATCCCGGACATTCGGGTCCTGGGGCAAGTCGGGACGTGACTCTTGTGTGCTGTTGTCGCGAGGAGGTCGACCCCGCCGGCGGGGACGACACTGTGTGCTGAGATGTCGTCGTCCGGGTCAGTGAGGAAACTCCTAGGGCGCCGGGTGAAGCGGCCTCTGATGAAGCTGGACCGGCTGAGCTCATCGTCGGGACCTGGAAGAGAGGGAACATAGTCGGCCGCTTTCCTAACAAGTGGATTCCTATGTTGTTACAAAAGTGAGACTCTGAAGAGATCTTTGCCTATTATTTTTTTTTTTCGAAATATTGATGAATGATTGACTTTGGTTTCTTTATAAACCATTCGGCGTCACTCGTAGACTAAATCACGAACTAACTGTTTGGTTAAATGCTGTTACGACAACTGTTAAAACAGTACTGATATAAAATTAAGCTTAACCCCTTTTGTTTTATCTCACTATCTTTCTACGAGCATCCCTCGCATGGAGTTTTTCAACTACCTGCGCACCTGTGTCTGACCGGCTGAATGATCCGACACTTGTAAATAACACTCAACGGCTTATTATCAACAAATACTAAGGATAAAATTATGTAAGTTAAAATATAAGGGTGTATTTGATTTATTTTTCTGATCTTATTGAAATTTTCAAGGTAAGTTTCTCGGAAATTTAAGAGAATTTACGGAAATTTATTGAAATATACTCCTTACTTCTCAATGCATTGTAAAAATGGTCTGCCTTTTATGTATAATATTTACAATGCAATTAGACAACTATACAGATTAAATTCATTTTAGTTTTAGTAGTAGCAAATATAAATTTCCATATTTTTCGTGTTATGGAAATATTACGGAAATATTCTCAGAAAATTTCGTTTCCGAAAGTTTCCATATTACACAAATCGTACCCTTGGTAAAATAAAGCCGCATCTGCAAAATGACGACTTTCAGGGGAAGCGTCAAAACCTTTTTGTTTCGTATAGTTTACAGCATTTAAAACGTAAAGTCACAAACGGCTTTATTTTACCAAGGGTACGATATATACGTTGCTGTACCAATCGCTGCTTCACGCTGTTAAAACTTTTCTAATTGGGTTAAATTAAGGCGGACTTTGCATATCATGGGCTTCTAATAAATGTTCATAGAGGGTATGGAACCCTCGGTGCGTGAATACACCTCGCACTTGGCCCTTATTTTTATTACTTTAAGTTTGCCATCTCTTTTACGCAATTTGTTAATGTGCGTGTACGTAAAAAGTAGGCAAAGTGAAGTTGAAGTATAAATGTGTGCTGCCGCAATTTTGGAAGCGTTTTTCGCAGTTCTGATGTAAGCGTATAACCACAGTATAATAGCAGCAATTTTTCATCCTACAAAAGGTACATCGCGCGCTTGAATGTGTGCGCGCCGTGTACGAACGCACTACAAGCAAAGTTTTAAGAATGCGTAAGAATGCACCAGTAGGGATCGAACTCACACAGACGCGCGATCGTGCGACTGTACGAATACATGGAGCGCGCACCTAAACGGCTGAAGTTGAACTACTTGTTTGTCTTTATACTTTGGTATAACGTATCTTTACTAAAATAGGGGAGACAGGGTATGGTTGTCTCGCGGGTTGGTTGTCACAGCGGCCATAAAATAATACTAAACGAAACATTAAGTACATCGATCGGTGCTAAAAGAATGCAAGAGCTGTACATCCTTCCGTACTTCACCAATCGATGCACTTATTCCTTCGTTTAGTATTATTTTATGGCCGCTGTGACAACCAACCCGCGAGACAACCATACCCGGTCTCCCCTACTCGTATCGTTGGTGAACAAACGGAACGGTTCCGTAGCAAGCGGCTTGGAGTTCCCAGTTTAAGGCTGCGTTTCCATCAGAGCTGTGCGAGGGAGCGGAGCGGTGTGCGAGGAAAACATCCACCAATGCCGGGCCGGGCCGAAAGAGGCTAGGCACGTTGATTGGTGGATTTTTTCTCGCACAGCTCTGGTGGAAACGCAGCCTAAAGGTTGCCATCCATTTTGTTGGTGAACCTTTGGTAATGCAAGATTCAATCCAACCAGCATATACCTATATGGGTTACATTCATAAAACATCGAAGGCAAAATACTGAAAATATTGTATATCGCCTTCTAAACGAATTGTTTAAGATGTATGTTGCAAGTTTTATGGTTGAATTATAATCATTATCTAAATAACTTCGAGAGTGCCAATCGCCGTTTTATTGCTTAGTTTCCATTCTTATCGAATAGTATTATTTCAGTCAATTTATTTCGCAAGCTGTAAGTAAACTGATTTTATTACAAACATAAAAATGCACTAAAATTGAGCAACCATAATTCGCACTACTTATTTATGCCTTATTGGTTACCATGTTTCTGGCTATATAACTAGTTCCATTTTGCTCCGCCAAAATTGTCAAAATTCAAAATTATTCCAGTAACAGTCTCTGATTGATATTATTATAAATAAACCCACTAATATTATAAATGCGAAAGTTTGTGAAGATGTTTGGATGTTTGGATATTTGGATGTTTGGATGTTTGTTACCTAATAACGGGGTAACAACTGGATAAAGCTGAAATTTGGCATGCAAGGAAACCAAGTCCTGGATTGAAACATAGGATACTTTATATCCCGGTAAAGAGTTCCTTTGGGATAATAACGGGAACAACGCGGGCGAAGCCGCGGGAAAATGCTACCTACATATCTTATCTCTATACAAGTCCCATCCGGTGGAGTTAGCTACAATCAGACATTTAATGTAATTGTAAGTTTTTGAAAAAGTATATGTCTTACTTGGTTACTAAAATTAAACTAGATAAAATAGTACATTCGTTATCTCATTATCCACTAGCATTTTCGTGCGGCTTCGCCCGCGTTGTTCCCGTTATCGTCCCAAAGGAACTCTTTACCTGGATATAAAGTATCCTATGTTTCAATCCAGGACTTGGTTTCCTTGCATGCCAAATTTCAGCTTTATCCAGTTGTTACCCCGTTATTAGGTAACAAACATCCAAACATCCAAATATCCAAATATCCAAACATCTTCACAAACTTTCGCATTTATAATATTAGTGGGTTTATTTATAATAATATCAATCAGAGACTTTGTTACTGGAATAATTTTGAATTTTGACAATTTTGGCGGAGCAAAATGGAACTAGTTATATAGCCAGAAACATGGTAAAGAATAAGGCATAAATAAGTAGTGCGAATTATGGTTGCTCAATTTTAGTGCATTTTTATGTTTGTAATAAAATCAGTTTACTTACAGCTTGCGAAATAAATTGACTGAAATAATACTATTCGATAAGAATGGAAACTAAGCAATAAAACGGCGATTGGCACTCTCGAAGTTATTTAGATAATGATTATAATTCAACCATAAAACTTGCAACATACATCTTACACAATTCGTTTAGAAGGCGATATACAATATTTTCAGTATTTTGCCTTCGATGTTTTATGAATGTAACCCATATAGGTATATGCTGGTTGGATTGAACCTTGCATTACCAAAGGTTCACCAACAAAATGGATGGCAAACCTTTAGGCTGCGTTTCCACCAGAGCTGTGCGAGAAAAAATCCACCAATCAACGTGCCTAGCCTCTTTCGGCCCGGCCCGGCATTGGTGGATGTTTTCCTCGCACACCGCTCCGCTCCCTCGCACAGCTCTGATGGAAACGCAGCCTTAAACTGGGAACTCCAAGCCGCTTGCTACGGAACCGTTCCGTTTGTTCACCAACGATACGAGTAGGGGAGACCGGGTATGGTTGTCTCGCGGGTTGGTTGTCACAGCGGCCATAAAATAATACTAAACGAAGGAATAAGTGCATCGATTGGTGAAGTACGGAAGGATGTACAGCTCTTGCATTCTTTTAGCACCGATCGATGTACTTAATGTTTCGTTTAGTATTATTTTATGGCCGCTGTGACAACCAACCCGCGAGACAACCATACCCTGTCTCCCCTATTTTAGTAAAGATACGTTATACCAAAGTATAAAGACAAACAAGTAGTTCAACTTCTGCCGTTTAGGTGCGCGCTCCATGTATTCGTACAGTCGCACGATCGCGCGTCTGTGTGAGTTCGATCCCTACTGGTGCATTCTTACGCATTTTAAATCTTTGCTTGTATGCGTTCGTACACGGCGCGCACACATTCAAGCGCGCGATGTACCTTTTGTAGGATGAAAAATTGCTGCTATTGTACTGTGGCTATACGCTTACATCAGAACTGCGAAAAACGCTTCCAAAATTGCGGCAGCACACATTTATACTGCAACTTCACTTTGCCTACTTTTTACGTACACGCACATTAACAAATTGCGTAAAAGAGATGGCACACTTAAAGTAATAAAAATAAGGGCCAAGTGCGAGGTGTATTCACGCACCGAGGGTTCCATACCCTCTATGAACATTTATTAGAAGCCCATGATATGCAAAGTCCGCCTTAATTTAACCCAATTAGAAAAGTTTTAACAGCGTGAAGCAGCGATTGGTACAGCAACGTATATATCGTACCCTTGGTAAAATAAAGCCGTTTGTGACTTTACGTTTTAAATGCTGTAGGTAAACTATACGAAACAAAAAGGTTTTGACGCTTCCCCTGAAAGTCGTCATTTTGCAGATGCGGCTTTATTTTACCAAGGGTACGATTTGTGTAATATGGAAACTTTCGGAAACGAAATTTTCTGAGAATATTTCCGTAATATTTCCATAACACGAAAAATATGGAAATTTATATTTTCTACTACTAAAACTAAAATGAATTTAATGTGTATAGTTGTCTAATTGCATTGTAAATATTATACATAAAAGGCAGACCAATACAACAATGCATTGAGAAGTAAGAAGTATATTTCAATAAATTTCCGTAAATTCTCTTAAATTTCCGAGAAACTTACCTTGAAAATTTTAATAAGATCAGAAAAATAAATCAAATACACCCTTATATTTTAACTTACATAATTTTATCCTTAGTATTTGTTGATAATAAGCCGTTGAGTGTTATTTGCAAGTGTCGGATCATTCAGCCGGTCAGACACAGGTGCGCAGGTAGTTGAACTCCATGCGAGGGATGCTCGTAGAAAGATAGTGAGATAAAACAAAAGGGGTTAAGCTTAATTTTATATCAGTACTGTTTTAACAGTTGTCGTAACAGCATTTAACCAAACAGTTAGTTCGTGATTTAGTCTACGAGTGACGCCGAATGGTTTATAAAGAAACCAAAGTCAATCATTCATAAATATTTCGAAAAAAAATAATAATAGGCAAAGATCTCTTCAGAGTCTCACTTTTGTAACAACATAGGAATCCATTTGTTAGGAAAGCGGCCGACTATGTTCCCTCTCTTCCAGGTCCCGACGATGAGCTCAGCCGGTCCAGCTTCATCAGAGGCCGCTTCACCCGGCGCCCTAGGAGTTTCCTCACTGACCCGGACGACGACATCTCAGCACACAGTGTCGTCCCCGCCGGCGGGGTCGACCTCCTCGCGACAACAGCACACAAGAGTCACGTCCCGACTTGCCCCAGGACCCGAATGTCCGGGATTTACTTCACTCCGACCTTGCTCGGGCTCAGCTAAGTTCAAGTTAAAAACTAGTTTTTAAGTAAATTGCCATATTCGGAAATATTACGGTAATGTTTCCGAGAATATTCTCTCAAACGGAAATATTCTCTGCAATTTCCCATCACTGGATATGACTGGTATAATTTATTTATTATTTTTTTCTACACACAAAAATAACGTAACTTATCGGAACAAAACAGTAAAAACCTTTTTGGAAGCTTTTGTAAATATTGAGCAAAAATTATGGGGATAATAAATAAAAACATCGTTTGTTAATTTTTGAAATCGTTTATTTGTTTAAGTTTGTCTTCTTAAATATTTCTTCTGTACAATGCACAGTAAAAATTAAGACCTTATACATACACCGTGGGCCCGTATAACCCGACCAACTTTAACCATAGATTCTAACAACTATTAGAAGTAAAAAAAGTTATGTGACGTATAGTCGATTAACGCTTACTTTCCGAGATATTCATAATTTTTAAAATAAAAACTCCCAAGTGTGTAATAAGCCCTAATAAATGTGACTAAGATACTTTTACTGATTTTTTAAAATCCTTTAACTAAACAGCAATTAAACTTTGCAGTATTAGATGGTAAGCGATTACAAAGCCAAAATATTGACCTTTCGTTTCCATTTTAGCTTTTTTTTCCTTTTTAATAACTTTTCCTCCAGTAAGGACATGTTTATAACGAGGGACTGTATTTATTGATTTGTTTTGTTCCATAAGACTATTAATGTAAAATGACAAAATTCGACCTATGTTGATATAACGTTATTTACTTGTAATACCATCAGGAATACGTGGTTAAAGTTGGTCGGGTTGTACGGGCCCACGGTGTATAACCAACATCACATGTATTTAACAAATTGCACTAGTCAGTCTCATCTCGTCTAAAAAAGCAGCTGGTCTAAGCAGTTAACTGGTCTAAAAAGCAAATGGTCTAATTAGCAACTCGTCTAAAAAGCAACTGGTCTAAGTAGCAACTTGTCTAAAACGCACCTAGCAGCTGGTCTAGAACGCTTCTCGTCTAAAACGCAACTGGTCTAAAACGCTACCCGCCAATAATGCAACTGGTCTATAACGTTCTTTGTCTAAATCTCATACCGTCAAAAATTAATGTCTTCTAAACTCAAATTAGTCAGCACTGATTTGTATCAATCATAATATTTTTATTATTATTTAAATTTTAAGTATCTATATGTACAGTCAACTCCTTTACTACAAAGACATGTGTCCACTTTTTCACCTTATTGTTATTGCATTGAGATAAATTCAAAAATGGATACTTATTTTCGTAGTCTACATAGGTAGGTAGCCAACCTATTTGCGCTTGCGTTAAAGTATTTACCCGCAGCCCACTTCTATGTACAGCCGGCTGCAAAAGTCCATGGACAGATCGAAATCATTTTCCTGTGAAGGGCACCCTTGGCGCCCTTGGCGGCACTTTCTATCAGTCTAATATACAAACTGCATGTTGCTGGTTCAATAAGATTTCACTAGATGGCGTTGAAAACAACAAAAATCCCCACTACTTGGTCCAGGATTTAAAATGTAACCATTTCACATAACAATATTCAGCACGAAGGCAGGAAAACATCACATAATAGAATGAAGTTTTCATTAACAAACACGGTATCTATAATCTAAAGTGGCCAGTATGTTTCCGATGTAAAGGAGTTTGAATAATTATTGTTTTCACTTGCAGGCCAATCGGTCAGTAATAAAAATTGTTAAAAAAAAAAAATTTTTGATAGAAACCTATGTATTACCTCTCCGTACATGAGATATGCATTTTCACGAGTAAGTACGAGTCATTGTTCTACTTTATTCTGGTAAGACCTTTAGACCAGTTGTTTTTTAGGCCACTTGCTAATTAGACTAGCTGATTTTTAGACCACTAGCTACTTAGACCAACCGCGTTTTAGACCACTTGCTAATTAGACCATCTGTGCGTTAGACCAGTTGCTACTTAGACCAGTTGTTTTTTAGACGAGTTGCTAATTAGACCATTTGCTTTTTAGACCAGTTACTGCTTAGACCAGCTGCTTTTTTAGACGAGATGAGACTAACCCGTCATATCCATATTAATATTGAGATCGCTACTTCAAATCCGGTCTCTCTTCATAAACCATATTTTTCGTTAGAATAGCAACAGAATAACGAGCTGTTCGGGAAAAATACGAAATTTTACCAGTTTTTTTAACGCTAGACGAAAATTTAACGTAGGCAAACCCGCGGGTAAATGCTAGTATGTGTGAGTCGGACTTACTGTTCAAACTTGGCGTCCCTCGGGCAATCGTTGGGGTCCACTCCAGGAAACTCGTTGGGGTGCGTCTGTATTGAGTAGGGATAGAAGATCTGCATCACCTGGAGAAAAAAAAAATATTTATAATTTATTAGTGTAACATCTAATCGAATTCCACAATAGGAAATATGCATGATTTTTTTTAACAGATTTCTTAACAAAATTTGATAATACCGTAAAAAAGATGACATACAGTCAAAATAAAATTGAAATCGACCGAGAAATACGGAAGATATAAACATTTTAAAGCACTAATCAGACAGCGATTAGAGAGAGAGATCCGATATGGACTATGACGTCATAGTACACGGCCGCCATACAATCTCCATACTATATTCCGTTAGAGATAGAGATAAATCTTTGTTGTAAATTTTATTAGAAGAGAAAAAAAAAAATCAAATCTTTGTTGTGTTTTATCTTGGTTATTTTTATAGTTATTCGAAAAATATTTTTTTCCTACTGTGTTTTATATGAATGAGGTTTTATTAAAGTAAATATAAAATATCATGCATATTCCCTATTGTTGGTATGTCGATCTTACTTTAGCGCAATAGGAAATATAGTCATTTTTTTTTCTTTATTAAAAGCTCATTCATATGAGGAACAGTAGGAAAAAAATATTTTTTGAATAACTACACTAATAACCAAGATATATAAGCCATCAAAGATTTATCTCTATCTCTTTCTAGGAAAACGGAATGCCTTTGTTTTGCTCGACTTGGCGGGGGCACTGCCGTGCACCCAGATATAGCATGGAGCATGGAGTTTACATGGGCGTCGTGTACTATGACGTCATAGTCCATATTGGAACTCTCCGTCTAATCGCTGTCGAATTAGTAGTTTAACATGCTCTTGTCTTCCGTATTTCTCGGTCAAATTTAATTTAAATTCGGTTTAAGTCATCTTTTTACGGTATTTTCATATTTTATCAAGAAATGCGATAAAAGAGACCATTACCACCGGTTCCAGTGTGAAACCTCTGCCCCGAGAAGAACCGGCTAAGAAACTCGGCGAGGTATAATTTTTTATGCTACACCTGGCCATAAAGTGGCTTTTTCCGCACGCTGCACGTACGGAAAAAGCCGCTTTCTAGCCAAGTGTAGACATAAAATGATGTACACAACACGGGAGGTAATAAAGGAAGTCCTCGATCGCATATTTACGTCCCTCGCTTGCAGCTCGGGCCGCAAACTTCTGCGATTTCGGCCTTTCTTTGTATTACCACCCTAGTTATGTAATGTACTATTTCAAAACAGTCTTACAATATTAACTTTTATCATAATTCAATGACTACTACACATTTTTTTTTGGCACAATACATGCATATTCCCTATTGAGATATCTTGAACTATAGCAGTGCTCTGAACTTACTTTAGTAAAGTCGATGGTGCGGACTAGGCTGTTGATCTCCTCGTCATAGAAATCATGCGAGAAGACGAGTAAAGTGCGCTCTATATCCCGCGCTTGCGCGAGAGAGACGATCAGGTGACGCAGGTAGGTGAGTCGCGTGTGAACCTGGAACAAACATACAAGTTATATTTCAAGCTTATATGTACAACAATATAAAAAAACCGGTCAAGTGCGAGTCGGACTCGCTCACCGAGGGTTCCGTACAAGCTCGTCAGTAGATACGTGAATAATTCAAGAAAACTGTATGGTGGGACAAACTTAACTTTGCTCTTGTAAAACTGTTGTCCCCATACATCGACATATGCCGCGGTTAGTTTAGTAGGAGCAAATAAAGTTGTCTTACGATTTTTGCGAATTTCTAAAAAACGCTGCAAGTAAAAAAACCATTTTATTTTTCCTGTAATATTTAGGATAATATGAATAATTGGTAATTATTACAGATTTTTCTGCTCAGTAACTTCGGAGATAATAGGGGGAGAATGGTATTTTTTTAAACGTTTTTTGTCTTAAATCAAAAACTACATGTCTAAGAAAAAATATAAAAACGGTTTTGGAATCTACATATTAAGCCCTTTCATTTGATATCCCACTCGATATATTCGCTTAACTTTTGATTTTCGACATCCCATTTCGGTCCCCTTTAAAAAAAAGTAAAAAAGGTTTAAGATTTTTTTTCTGTCCCATAGGCTCGGGTTGGCGGTTTTTAACACTATTCCAAATTTCAAGTCGATAGCATCAGTAGATCCTGAGATATCTTGCTGTGACAGACGGACAGACAGACAGACAAACAGAGTCGCACCATAAGGGTTCCTTTTTTACCATTTTGGTACGGAACCCTAAAAACTAACTTAATTATAAAAAAACATTAAAACAAACTACAAAAACCTATTCAAAAAGACCCCCCCGCAAAACTCCCGGCGCGCGTTCCCGCGCTGAACTGCGATGGACAGCCTCTGCGCCAGGAAAAATCGGAGCGGGGGTCATGAGTCTATCTCGTAAGCGGCGACCCAGCTTGACATTGTTTTTTTGTTTAATAATAAGTAGTTAGGTATGATTATTTGATTAGTTGTGATTGTGTATTGTAATTTTGTGTAAGTTATATTTTGATCTAAGATTTATACCTATCAGTGGCGTGGCGTCCATAGAGCTCGATTCCTACTGGCTTGCCTAATATCAGTCATTTGAGCACTTTATTCTACAGCTCTTAAGGAAAACGTTCGCCAAATCTGCACCGGCTTACCCAAGGATATCTTTTACGCCACGCCACTGATACCTATACAAACTTTGTAATCAACAATGTGGCCTAAATGCGTGCTTCGTAAACTGGACAGGTAAAAACAATCAGATAAAATATGAATCATGTCAGTTTGACAGCCGAAATTTTCATACACTAGCTTTCAAATAAATTTGTAAGATTTTATATTAATTTACAATGAAAGGCGACGAGAAGAAAACTTCAGCTAAGGTAATTAATTATAATAGGAAAAATGGGAATTTTAGCTTGTGGTTGTTGAGTTGAGTCTGCAGAAATCGCTATGTGCTTTTTTCGATTTTTAGTTTTGAACCTTATATAAGTATGCTCCAGCATAAAAAAAAACGGATACATAGCAGAATGTGCAAGTCGCAAAATGTAGAGACTACGTAAGATGAGCAAATCGCTAATCTCATAATAAACAGATCGCAAAATGTGCAGATCTTACAATGAGTAGATCGCCAAATGTGCAGATCTCAGAATGAGTACATCGCAAAATGTGCAAGCAGATCTTATAATGAGCAGGTCGCATAATGTGTAGATTTTGAAATACAGCAAATTCAGTCAACTGTAAATAGTATTAAATTTTCTAACGGTACCTGTACCTACTTCAAATTAATAGTATCCCCTTGAAAGATAACGGACTATGACCGACTTAATTATAAAACCTCATTACACGTTTGCGTCCTTCTTTCTTGTAAGGTATGTTCTTAACACCGGTGGTACTAACTAGTACTAACAACCCGAAGTACACGGAGCCACCAAGAACTTTTTCTCCAAAAAACGGTTACGGCTCGGAGTTAAGTTCGGGTCCGTATTAAACATCCGTCGATCCGCCTGGGTGAAGAGAATTAAAGATGTATATTCATTCTTAATTTCTCACTCGTAAGCTCTCCCAGTAGTTACGATTTCATACTGCGGCCTGCACATTTTACGATTTGCTCATACTGCGGCCTGCACATTTTACGATTTGCTCATACTGCGGCCTGCACATTTTACGATTTGCTCATACTGCGGCCTGCACATTTTACGATTTGCTCATATTGCGGCATGCACATTGTACAATTTGCTCATATTGCGACATGCACATTTTACGATTTGCACTAGTGCACATTTTGCGGGGGGCCCGTCTGGTTGCATAACAACTATTGTCATATTATTAATTGTCATAACAGTTTAAGCATAAAAATGATGCTCATATTTTTTTTTTGGCATAAATTGTCCTATGGCATAATTGTTCCGTGTCATAATTATACGGAGTCATAATTGGTTTAACCATAATGTAAATTGTCATACATTTATTTAGTCATAATATTGATGATTATAAGTCGTTTTTGTAATAATTGTAAATTTCATACATTTATTAAGCCATAACATTGATGATTATAAGTGGTTTTAGTAATAATTGTAAATTTCATACATTTATCAAGCCATAATATTGATGATTATAACAATCGTATTGCATAAATTTTGATAATGGACTTGCGATGGTTCTTCAAAAAAGAAACGATTTATATTATTGAAGTATTTCTACTCATTACACAATATTAGTGACCTCACACAGAACCAAATCGCTGCCAGAAAAGTAGGTTAGGTTAGGCTAGAACTGTTATCTCACACATAACCGAATCGCTGCCAGAAAAGTAGGTTAGGTTAGAACTGTTATCTCACACATAACCGAATCGCTACCGGTAAAGTAGTTTAGGTTAGAACTGTTATCTCACACATAACCGAATCGCTGCCAGAAAAGTAGGTTAGGTTAGGTTAGAACTAGGGAATGCAATTACCGGGAAAATTTTGAAACCGGTAATTTACCGACTTCGGTAGTTCAAAACCGGTAAACCGGTAAATTACCGGTATTGGTGATTTGAAGTAAAAGGCTGCAAAAATGTTGTTTAATTTAAGATTTCTGTATAATAACCATCCATAAACTAAAAGAAATCAAGCCAGGTGCGAGTCGGATTCGCACACGAAGGGTTCCGTACCATTGTCGAGCAAAAATACGCCAAAAACACATTCATTTATCCCCCTTATTATTTTTAACTTTATTTTTGGTTTTTATTATGTGTTGTTATAGAGGCAATAGAAACACACATTCTATAAACATATTAAGTATCTATCAGTATTAAAATCGAGCAAAAAATGCCAAAAAACACGTTTCTTGTATTATTGATTTATTTTTCTTTTTATTATTTGATCTCTCAGCGACAACACATTTACACATTCTGTGAAAATGACAAGTCTCTTTATTACGGTCCTGTAAGATACAGTCCTGTGACTGATCGACACAAGCACATTTCCTATATGGGTACCCCCTTTTCTTTTTAATTTAATTTTGTTTTTATTATTTGTTGTTCTAGCAGCAATAGAAATAGATATTCTGTGAAAATTTCAAGTCTACGTATTACGGTGTCAAAATTAGAGCCCTGTGACTCACGGACAGATTGACAGACAGCGGAGGCTTAGTAATAGGGTTCCGTTGGCACCCTTTGGGTACGGAACCCTAAAAAACAACCCACATCGTGTAAAATAAGATTATATTGAAAAACGCTTTTGTGAGATACTCAAATAATCAGTGTTTGTGGAAGCACTTCGAAGCCCAAGTAAACGAGGCTTTGGATGACATCGTTTCTAAAAGAGAAAAGAACCATAAAAGATCCACATGGATTACTGAAAAAACGTGGAACCTAGTCCAACACAGGAAAGACATGAAAGCCAAAAGCCTCCAAGATCCTAAGAAGATGAAGGAATATTCCAGTCTATCAAAAGTGATCCAGAAGGAATGCCGTAGAGACAAAAACAACTTCATCATGGACATCTGTCGCGAGGTTGAGTCTCATGCCATGAAGATGCAAACATCAGATCTCTTCAAGAAAGCCCGGCTGCTCAGCAAAAAGTTTAAGCCCAAATCTTGGGTCATAGAAAACTCCGATGGGCAACTTTTGCACGAACTTGACAAAATTGCAGAGCGCTGGCGTGAATATTGTGAGCAGCTGTATGAGAAGTCCTCAACAACTATCAAAACCGGAATGGTTTGGAATCTCATGGACCTGGAAGCTGATATTCTTAAGTCCGAGATAGTGGCAGCAATTGATCGTCTTAAAACTAAGATGGCCCCAGGACAGGATAATACCCCGTCCGAAATTCTCAAGGCCCAAGGTGACAGGGGAATTGACCTTTTGCACAAGATCTGCAACCGACCAAAAAAAGCGATAACTACCGTAGGTATCCTTGCTCTGATCTCCCATGCCAGTAAAGTCCTACTTCACGTGATGAACAGCAGGATCCGTCATTATCTAGACTGGCAAATCCCGCAAGAGCAAGCGGGTTTTGTGAAGGGTAAAGGTAGGTACTAGGGAGCTGATACTGAATATCAGACAAATTGTGGAAAAATGTTACGAGTTCGACACGCCAGTCATCATGTACTTCGTCGACTAAGTACAGTAAGGCTTTTGACTGTATCAACTGGGGCTGTTTATGGGAGGTTTTGACGGATTTAGGTGTACCTCGACACCTCACAGTCGCAATATTACAACAGCCAGGGAATAGTGAGAGTCGACAAGACTACATGGAACCCGTTCAGTTTTCGTAAGGGCGTCCGACAAGGCTGCATCCTCTCACCCATCCTATTCAATATATACGGCGAGTACATTGTACAGAAAACATGTGACGGCTGGAATGGTGGCATCACTGTTGGAGGTCGCAAGATTGCGATATGCTGACGACACCACCCTTTTAGCAGCAAATGAAGCCGAGATGGTCAGTTTTTTGGATAGAATGAGATGGGTTAGCGAAGAACTTGGCCTCGCAATTAACAGATCCAAGACTAAAGTCATGATCGTGGATCGCTCAGGCAAGCTGGAGCTCAGCGGAACGTTCAATTCAGAAACTACAGACAACTTTGTTTATCTGGGTTCCAGCATAACATAAGCAGCTTGCGAGACGGAAATTCGCAGAAGGATCGGAAAGGCAGAAGGAGACAAGATATGGAAAGATAGGAATAAAAAACTTTTTCAATATTTTTGAAGTAAAAAAAAGTAAATTAAATCGTTAAATCACATAAAATCATTGGATTTCGAAAAAGTACAGGCGTTTCGTAGTACATAAATTTATAAACGGCAGCGTAAACCAATATTTATCTATTTATATATGTTTCGGTAAAAAACCGGTTTGGGGTTATAATTACCGGTAATTTACCGGCTTCGTTTTTGACCGGTTTACCGGTAAACCGGTAAACCGGTATACCGGTTTGCATTCCCTAGTTAGAACTGTGACCTCACACAAAACCAAATCGCTGCCAGAAAAGTAGGTTAGGTTAGGTTAGAACTGTGACCTCACACAGAACCAAATCGCTGCCAGAAAAGTAGGTTAGGTTAGATTAGAACTGTGACCTCACACAGAACCAAATCGCTGCCAGGAAAGTAGGTAAGGTTAGGTTAGAACTGTTATCTCACACATAACCGCATCGCTGCCAGAAAAGTAGGTTAGGTTAGAACTGTTATCTCACACATAACCGAACAGCTGCCAGAAAAGTATATTAGGTTAGAACTGTGACGCAACATCAAAGAGAACTTTTAAAATTAGGCTTATGCGTTTAGCAATTTATGCATTTACTTAGTATGGTTAAAGTGTTGTATGAGCAACCTATTTATGCGTTTAGCATTTTATGCATTTACTTAGTATGGTTAAAGTGTTGTATGAGCAATCCATGTATGCCCATTATAAAGTATGCTTGAATAAATATATGCATATCAACTATATGCCCATTACACTGTATGTTCATAAACATTATGATTAAAATCATTATGCGCATAAATGTATGACTATTTACAGTTATGCGTAATGATGAGTATGACGAATCCTCGTATGCGTATCAAAAATATGACCTTAAACTTTATGCAACCCGACCCCTACCCCATTTTGCGACTTGCACATTCTGCTATGTATCCAAAAAACACGTAGGGTGACAGTACCAGTAATGGACAAGATCCAATTATGATATTTTTTTCCGTAAAACCCACATTTTATGTACCTAACACACTACATTTTAAAACTATCAACACCATGTTCAGATAACTGATAGTCATAATTGGTAACGTCCATGCATGGTCGGCTATAAGCCATTCAATCTTTGCTGTCCATTACTGGGTACTATGTTATGATTGGTGCCGTAACCTTAGCACATCGCGACTTTTGAGGCCCAGCGAACGTTATTTAACATTATTATTGTAGTTACATGGTAATATTTATACTCTGTACTTTTAGGTACTTAAAAAAAGGTAAACAAAAAAAATCACGTGAGTCGGGACGTTCAGCCAATCAAAGTAATGTTTTGTATCTGTGGCACAATACCGCTGGCTGAACGACCCTAGTCACGTGGTTTTTTTGTTTACCTGTTTTTTAAGTACCTAAAACTCCTAAAAGTACAGAGTATAGACTTAGGTCATAATCTACCTTTATACCAAATTTCATGGGAATAGGACACAAATAAACATACAAATAGACAACAATTCCAACATACGAGTATATTTACGTATTTATATAAAGTGCCACTTTTTGAGCAAGTGTATTAATATGTTTTCTTGCTTTTCCAGATAATATATACTACACCGGACAAAACAACATGCGCGGATTGCCCGTGCTACCCAAAAGAAGCACCGTACAGAAAGCCTACGTGAGTATCGGAGTTAGGGTTTCCCGACATTTACCCACTTACTTGCTTTTGGTAGCTGACCTAGCTGTAGCTACCCGTCAACACCCTTATGCTATAACTGCGGTCCGGCCCGCGAGGCATTCTTATCCGGCCCGCGAGGCACTCAATCCGGCCCGCGGCATGATTGTGAGACACAGACCAACCAACCCCCCCCCCCCCCCCCCCCCCCGGAACTCTAAGTCGACCATATCATGTGGCCCGCGCAACATTTTCAAAGGTGCTGTATGGCCCGCTGGAGAAAAACTTTGAGAGACCCCTGCTCTATAGCAACAGAGTTGAACGGAAAATGGCAAGCCAGTGAGTGGCTACCGTACTGACGCAGTGTCAGCTAAACCCACGCAATAAGATCGAAAACAGCTCTGCTCAGCTAGGCGGTCGACGGCCTAGCTGAGCAGAGCTGTTGTGGAAGTCTTTGGAGGAAACCTATGTTCAGCAGTGAACGTCACAACATTGAAAGATGTTTAAAGACCTTGGTAACCCCGACGTGATGATCTCAGGAAACTGAGGGCTTGTCTGCAATCGCCGCCGACCCTGTACGAGCTAGCAGCACCTGTGGTAGACCGGCTTAGGTTCCCAGACGCCTTCCACTGGACGGTAGATGACGTTGCCGAATGGATGGAACACATCGGTTTCCCAGAATATAAGGTAAAGTAATATATCATCATCATCATAGGGCCTTCTACTTCTTGACAGACGATTTAGGCAGCGTCGGTGCGAGAAAGGCATCGCCTTTCGTGACTAAACAGCCCGATCCGAGAATGACATATCCGTCCGCATTTACTGCACGAGAATCGTGAATCACCTACACAGGGGACACAATCAGGATTGTGCCTTTGAGCTAGGGAATGCAGCCATAACCGAAAACCGAGTATCGGTTTTTCCACGGTTAAACTCGAATTCGAATCGAATACTCGAATAATAACCGAGTATTTTTTACAGTAAGCAAAGTATTGAATAATGATAGGTTAACGTGGTTTTTATGATTTTTCATCACACTTGCTCGAAAATGGTGTTGTTACACGTAGGTTTTGCTGGCCGTATATGACCTATTACGCCCTAGGGCGTAATGTTTTTTTTTTAATTTGAATAAGTTTCAGTATTTTGAAAATGACACTCAAATACACTATTTAAACATTTATTTAATGTTACAGAAATATGTGTTTACATGGACTTATTTGCATTAACAGTTCTCTTTAAATAAACATTACAGAGATTAAAGTTAAAAAAGTAAGTTGGCGTTTCCTTTGAACATGACAAATAAGAGTAAAACAGAACCAGCGTATTGAAATTAAAAAAAATTACACCCTCGGGCGTAATAGGTCATTTACGGCCCGCAGAGCTTGCGTGTAATAACACCATTTTCGAGCAAGTGCGATGAAAAATAACATCGAGTTACCTGAGTACCTGACGTACCTGGATTAGGGTAGGTAAAGGGATGAGCTGTATTGGCAAGATAAGAGTTATCTTATCTCGCCTCGCGGTCTCTTTTGGTTTTGTGACCTTTTCTAGATAAGGACATACTCATTAAATTACTTATTTAGTATTAACATTAATAGTACATTGTGTTTCTAGGGCGTTAAGTACGGAATTACAAACGAGTGTTTGTTATAAGCCCGAGGTGAAGCCGAAGGCTTTAATAACACGAATTTTTAATTCCTTTACCGCCCGTGGCACACACAATGTTTTTCATCACACTTGCTCGAAAATGGTTTCATTACACGTAGGTTCTGCGGGCCATAAATGACCTATGGCGCCCTAGGGCGTAATGTTTTTTTTTTTAAATTTGAAACGCTGGTTCTGTTTTACTCTTATTTGTCATGTTCAAAGGAAACGCCAACGTACTTTTTTAACTTTTATCACTGAAATATTTATTTTAAGATAGCTGTTATTGCAAATACATGTAAACACATATTTCGGTAACATTAATTAAATGTTTAAATAGTGTATTTCAGTATTTTGCAAATATAAAATCAACTAAAATGGCCGTTTTAGGTCTTTACTGCTATGGTTTCCGAACGAGACTTGACATTTCGCATTGTCTATGGACATATATCACTAATGTCACTTTCTATTTTAATATTTTCTTGTCATACTGGGACGATTAGTAAGGTTATATTAATCAGATTTCCTCACAAGTGTGATGAAAAACATTGTGTGTGCCACGGGCGGTAAGGGAATTACAAACTCGTGTTATTAAAGCACTCGGTTTCACCTCGGGCTTATAACAAACACTCGTTTGTAATTCCTTACTTACCGCCCTAGATACACAATGTACTATTACATCACACTTGTGAGGAAATCTTAATTAAACAACCTTACTAATCGACCCAGTACCTATGACCAGAAAATATTAAAAGAGAAATTGACATTAGTGACATAAGTCCATAGACAATGCGAATGTCAAGTCACGTTCGGAAACCATAGCGGTAAAGACCTAAAACGATTTTATATTTGCAAAATACTGAAATACACAATTTAAACATTTAATTAATATTACCGAAATATGTGTTTACATGTATTTGCAATAACAGCTATCTTAAAATAAATATTTCAGTGATAAAAGTTAAAAAAGTAAGTTGGCGTTTCCTTTGAACATGACAAATAAGAGTAAAACAGAACCAGCGTTTCAAATTTAAAGAAAAAAACCATTACGCCCTAGGGCGCCATAGGTCATTTCACCATTTTCGAGCAAGTGTGATGAAAAATCATAAAAACCACGTTAACCTATCATTATTCAATACTTTGCTTACTGTAAAAAATACTCGGTTATTAACCGAGTAATATTCGAGTTTCAAATCGGTTAAAACCGGACGGTTAAAACCGATACTCGGTTTTTTCACTATTCGGTTGCATTCCCTACTTTGAGCCCGCTTCGCGGTCAAATGTCGAAACCACGCCCTGTCATGAGTTACACAACCATCCAAAAGAACACCCCTCCACTCATTGCGGTCTACTGCAATCCCCTCCCAAACATTGCAATCGATGCCAAATGCAATATAGCAATATATGTTAGGTAGTAATATATAGAGTTAAAATTATTACAGGCAGATTTGACTGCTTAATCCATATACACCGTACTTACACTTAAGAGTGTTAGTGTGGGATTACCACTGACGTGGCGCTGGCTGGACGAAGAGGAACGGGCCGTGAGTCGATCAATTGAATGGAGATTTCGACAACTCTGATTGGTCAACTTAGAGTCCGTTCTTCATAAACACGTGAATCTTGCTGATTGGGTCGTTTCCTTGTAGGAATGTATCAAAAACAATAAGATAAATGGAAGAAGGCTACTAATGCTGGAAAATGCGTCTCATCTGCCGTCCATTGGTGTTCATAATTTGGAGCACATTCAAGTAAGTCTGTATTTACGGCTATAGCGAGACAATGGTGGAATACAAGAGTAAAACGCGATTTCAGCTTGGGTTACGCCAATGCAAATTGATATTTGACACTACATTTCTTAACACATTTAGTGCCAACGACCGAATAGTCGGGTCCTGAGCCTACGCGAGTTTTTCGGTATAATAGTATATTCCACAACTAGGGTGGTAATACAAAGAAAGGCCGATACCGCAGACGTTTGCGGTCCGAGCCGCAGGCGAGGGACGTAAATATGCGATCGAGGGCTTTCTTTATTACCTCCCGTGTTGTGTACAGCATTTTATGTGTACATTTGGTCAGAAAGCGGCTTTTTCCGTACGCGTAGCGTGCGGAAAAAGGCACTTTATGGCCAAGTGTGGCACAAACGGCAATGAACGTGCTACGGACTACGGCGTAGCACACGTAGCACTCGTTGGCACTGAATGTGTCCATGAAATAGTACATTACTAGGGTGGTAAAACAATTGTCTCAGATCGCAGGGATTTGACGCCCGAGCCGAATGCAAGGGCGATATGCGATCTGAGGTTTTTTCCCCTTTGGTCCTGTAGTATTACCATTGAATAGTACCATCAATGGAACTAGTGACACACTCGTATATCGCTATATAGTACCTTTAAAATGAATACAAATTCAAATCTCCAGGGTTTGCCCGCCAAATAAATGTCACTGGTACTGCTGATACATTAAACAAATCAAGTTTACTTTTGTAGGTACCAGTGAATGACACCCTCGATCGAACATGTGACACATCTCAAAAGCCACTCTATCATAGTATTGTAATAGTACAAGGACGCACAACGATTTTTCCTAATGGTACTTGAAAAAAAAACAGTGTGTCACTAGTACTGTTAGTATTATCGGACGATGGTAACAACACGTGTCTCTAGTACCATCGATGGAACTAGCGAGATACAAGTGTGTCACTAGTTCCATTGATGGTACAATTCAATGGTACTACAGCAATAAAGGGTTTTTTCCAGGTCAGGAAGTGGGATTTTCCGCACGCGTAGCGAGCAGTAATTAGTGTGACGTAAAATAAATAAAACGTGTGAACTGAATGCTATCAACACATTCAGCGCCACCGACCCGAGAGCCGAGTCCGACGTCTATGCAAGTTTTGCGCTACAAATCGGAATTAACGTGCAACGAGCTAGCGTAGCGACCGTTGGCACTGAATGTGTGCAGCAACAGCAGCTGAATTCAACTGAACCAGACTTATTTCACTAGTTCTCGACCGGGGCAACGGGCGCGCGATTACTTGGCTCCCCGGGGAGCAGGGTTCTTATAAATTGAAATAATTTTTAATTGGATGGAACATGCTTTTCTTATAGTTTTAGAATAAAATTACGCAGAATTTGTCAGCAGGCGGGTCACGTAATCAAGTCGGTAGCGGACATATTTCGGCTAATAACCTGAAGGTTCTCCTTGTTTTGGCATAATTTTATTTGTCCGAATGTTTCATTTGTCCGAATACTCTTTACGCATAATTGTTATTTTACAGATAATATTGACTTTTCAAAATAATTATAAAAGAAACCTAACCTAACCTAATATGTCCTAAGTGGCTGATGCAAAAGATTTTGCAAAATTATGCGTCATAAAATTCGGGCTAACAATACATTCGGACAAATAAAACGTATACCAAATAAAGGGAACCCAACCTGAAATAAATGCTTTCAATTCAATGTTTGATGGTAACGTCCTATTTCAGACGATAACCGCAAAGGTCCGCGAGGTGTTTACCACGGAGGTGATCAGGTTCAGCCGCAGCATTGGTCTGCCGCCGCGCAAGCCGCTAACGCACTGCACGTGGTTCAAGTCCCGCACCGGGCCCAGCTGGGGCATCAGACGCAACTGGACCAGGTCTGTCTTCTGGTCTACTGTCGCCTCGTTTCTTTAGGTCCGTCACATAACGATGTTTTCACCGAAATCCACATCGAAACAAATCGAAACGAATATTGTAAATGCTAAAGTAGCTCCGACCGTCCGTTTTTCTGTACATCTGTGTGTTTGTCCATCTGTCTGTGTCTGTCTATGTCTGTCTGCCTGTCTGTCTGTGTCTGTATATCTACCCTGTCTGTCTGTCGGACGGTCGGTCGGTCCGCGAGGTGTTCAGCACGGAGGTGATCAGGTTCAGCCGCAGCATCGGTCTGCCGCCGCGCAAGCCGCTAACGCACTGCACGTGGTTCAAATCCCGCACCGGGCCCAGCTGGGGCATCAGACGCAACTGGACCAGGTCTGTCTTCTGGTCTTCTGTCACCTCGTTTCTTTAGGTCCGTCACATAACGATGTTTTCACCGAAATCCACATCGAAAGAAATCGAATCGAATATTGTAAATGCTAAAGTAGCTCCGACCGTCCGTTTTTCTGTACATCTGTGTGTTTGTCCATCTGTCTGTGTCTGTCTGCCTGTCTGTCTGTGTCTGTATATCTACCCTGTCTGTCTGTCGGACGGTCGGTCGGTCCGCGAGGTGTTCAGCACGGAGGTGATCAGGTTCAGCCGCAGCATCGGTCTGCCGCCGCGCAAGCCGCTAACGCACTGCACGTGGTTCAAATCCCGCACCGGGCCCAGCTGGGGCATCAGACGCAACTGGACCAGGTCTGTCTTCTGGTCTTCTGTCACCTCGTTTCTTTAGGTCCGTCACATAACGATGTTTTCACCGAAATCCACATCCAAACAAATCGAAACGAATATTGTAAATGCTAAAGTAGCTCCGACCGTCCGTTTTTCTGTACATCTGTGTGTTTGTCCATCTGTCTGTGTCTGTCTATGTCTGTCTGCCTGTCTGTCTGTGTCTGTATATCTACCCTGTCTGTCTGTCGGACGGTCGGTCGGTCCGCGAGGTGTTCAGCACGGAGGTGATCAGGTTCAGCCGCAGCATCGGTCTGCCGCCGCGCAAGCCGCTAACGCACTGCACGTGGTTCAAATCCCGCACCGGGCCCAGCTGGGGCATCAGACGTAACTGGACCAGGTCTGTCTTCTGGTCTTCTGTCACCTCGTTTCTTTAGGTCCGTCACATAACGATGTTTTCACCGAAATCCACATCCCAACAAATCGAAACGAATATTGTAAATGCTAAAGTAGCTCCGACCGTCCGTTTTTCTGTACATCTGTGTGTTTGTCCATCTGTCTGTGTCTGTCTATGTCTGTCTGCCTGTCTGTCTGTGTCTGTATATCTACCCTGTCTGTCTGTCGGACGGTCGGTCGGTCCGCGAGGTGTTCAGCACGGAGGTGATCAGGTTCAGCCGCAGCATCGGTCTGCCGCCGCGCAAGCCGCTAACGCACTGCACGTGGTTCAAATCCCGCACCGGGCCCAGCTGGGGCATCAGACGTAACTGGACCAGGTCTGTCTTCTGGTCTTCTGTCACCTCGTTTCTTTAGGTCCGTCACATAACGATGTTTTCACCGAAATCCACATCGAAACAAATCGAAACGAATATTGTAAATGCTAAAGTAGCTCCGACCGTCCGTTTTTCTTTACATCTGTGTGTTTGTCCATCTGTCTGTGTCTGTCTATGTCTGTCTGCCTGTCTGTCTGTGTCTGTATATCTACCCTGTCTGTCTGTCGGACGGTCGGTCGGTCCGCGAGGTGTTCAGCACGGAGTTGATCAGGTTCAGCCGCAGCATCGGTCTGCCGCCGCGCAAGCCGCTAACGCACTGCACGTGGTTCAAGTCCCGCACCGGGCCCAGCTGGGGCATCAGACGCAACTGGACCAGGTCTGTCTTCTGGTCTTCTGTCACCTTGCGTCACATTGTTTCTTTAGGTCCGTCACACAACGAAGATGTTTT
Source organism: Eudemis profundana (assembly GCA_947034925.1). Lineage (NCBI taxonomy): Eukaryota > Metazoa > Arthropoda > Insecta > Lepidoptera > Tortricidae > Eudemis > Eudemis profundana. The sequence continues at coordinate 3,400,116 of OX344819.1, forward strand.
CACCACATCCAAACGAATATTGTAAATGCTAAAGTAGCCCCGGCTGTCTGTTTTCCTGTACATCTGTTGGTTTGTCAGTCTGTGTGTCTATCTGTCCGTCGGTCTGTTTGTCCATCTGTCTGTGTCTGTCTATCTGTCTGTCTGCCTGTCTGTCTGTGTCTGTTTATATGTCTATCTACCTGTCGGTTCAACGTACAACGAAAATATGTTACACATGCAAATCCATAACCAAACAAAATGAAAATCAAACTTCCACACTTAACATTATGAATGCGAAAGTAAAGTCCGTCGGTCTGTTTGTCCATCTGTCTGTTTCTGTCTGTCGGTCTGTACCTATGGCTATCTGTTTGTCTGTATGTCGATCCATCTATCTGTCTGGCGGTCGTTCGGTCGATCTAAAGATATAAGAGTCTAATTTTACACAGACGAAATCGCGGGAAAAAGCTAGTTTAGAATAAATTTTACTCACTGGCTCATTTCCGATTCAAACAACTCAGTATATCTTTCAACTCACTCATTCGTTGAGATAAGATCCCCCTCCCCCATAAAACGTAAATAATGGACGCCCACTTATGTATCGATCTGCCTTGCAGAACTGACGTGCTGCGAGCTATGGAAATCATAATGCCTAAGCCTGTGCATTTGGATCATTGGGACTTAGTTTGGTAAATATGTATTCTGCCGCCATAGCGCAAAAGGGCACAACTAACATTTTTTCGACACTGACTTCTACATATATTCGGAATCAGTAAATTTCACTGATTCCGAATATGTGTGTGTATTGTGCCCTTTTGCGTTATGACGGCAGTATTGAAGTGATTAGAGTACCTATAGCTTGGCAACTTCGTTGGTGACACTCACCTATGTGCTTTATGGTCTGTGCAGCCGTAACTACTTACACAAGTTACCGCCAACACGAACGGGAGCCTCCGGAAGCTGCCTGCGTCGGTCACCGTTCGTGTTGGCGGTAACTTGTGTAAGTAGTTACGGCTGTACAGAACAAAAAGCACACAGGTGAGTGTCACCAACGAAGTTGCCAAGCTATAGTCCGGTTCTCCAGATAAACGAAAAGGGTTAATAATTTACTTTAACACCAAGCATTTTGGTTGAAATGTGTTTTATTACATAACTTGAAAATTATTGCGATTTTTTGGGACTACCTCTAGCGCAACTGTGGCACGCGACTCTTTTTAGCGTGACAAATACTATTTATGCCACACCTGGCCATAAAGTGGCCAAGTGTAGACATAAAATTATGTACACAACACGGGAGGTATAATAAAGAAAGCCCTCGATAGCATATTTACAACCCTCGCTTGCAGCTCGGGCCGCAAACATCTGCGATCTCGGCCTTTCTTTATATTACCACCCTAGCTGTGTAATATACTATAATGTAATTTATATAAAACATAATAAAAGGGAGCCAAATTTGATAATGTTAAAATGCATTGCTAACCCAATTTTTGGTTGTATGAAGAACGTGAGGCACTCGTCCCACCGCCGCCCAGTAAGCGAGTAAAGTTGGGCGAGTAGCATTACATAGCGGATCTGGAAAGGTCGTTTGATCACACTGTGCCTGGTCAGCCCGCAATGAACTGTTATTCGCCCAACTTTACTCGCTGACTCGTTGTGCATTGCGGGCTGACCAGGCAGTGTGATCAATAGACCATTCCAGATCCGCAAAGTAAAGCTACTCGCCCAATTTTACTCGCTTACTCGCCATGGGATAAGTGCTTAACGGACTAACCCATACATTTTTCGTTGGTGGTTCACCCTGTTGTGGCATAATTTTGTAAGTAATAATTCTTTGTGGCATAATGTATATAGCCATATTAGGCTTTGTGCATAAACTGTTATCGCAGAATCTATATTCGCATAATTTTATTACGCAGAATTACGTTAGTCCGAATATTATTTGGTCCTACTTTTCATGTTCCGAATCATATTTACACATAAATTAAATGATTATAAAATTATAACACCGAATGCTATCGTGGCAGAAAGATGTTTTGTCATAAAATAACTTTTAACTGTATTGTCGACGACAATATATGGTTTTGTAACCTAACCTACGTTTTCTTCCAGCAGTTCGTTTTTGTTTGGTGATGCAGTTCAAACCTAACCTATACCTAACTTAACCTAACCTACTTTTTCTACCAGCAGTTCGTTTTTGTTGGGGGACGCAGTTCAAACCTAACCTAACCTACTTTTTCTTCCAGCAGTTCGTTTTTGTTTGGCGATGCAGTTCAAACCTAACCTATACCTAATTTAACCTAACATACTTTTTCTGCCAGCAGTTCGTTTTTGTTGGGGGACCCAGTTCAAACCTAACCTAACCTACTTTTTCTGTCTAGTCTTTTTTTTCTTGCGAGGGGCTTCGCCCCCCGAGCCCCCCTTGTGGGGTGCTTCACCCCCCGTCCCCCTTTTTTGGCCTTTCCATAGCTATGAACTCGTGCAAAACTAACTTAACCTAACCTACTTTTTCTGCCAGCAGTTCGTTTTTGTTAGGGCATGCAGTTCAAACCTAACCTATACCTAACTTAACCTAACCTACTTTTTCTGCCAGCAGTTCGTTTTTGTTGGGGGACGCAGTTCAAACCTAACCTAACCTACTTTTTCTGTCTAGTCTTTTTTTTTGCGGGGGGCTTCGCCCCCCGAGCCCCCCTTGTGGAGTATTTCGCCCCCCGTCCCCCCTTTTTTGGCCTTTCCATAGCTATGAACTCGTGCAAAACTCTAGTTGCTTAAATGTTTTAACCTAATCTAAGCCCCTTTTCTATCAATTGTTTATTTTGTAAGGACTCAGTTCTAAATCTAACCTAACGTTTTTAGCAACAGTTATTTAGTATGAGATTTGCGAGGGATCAAAGTTCTAGCCTAACCTACTAAGTTAGGTTAGAATTGCTAGATATTAAATGTTATTAGTTCATCGTTATACTGAATGAACAAGATGTCCAATGGAATTATATCACTTGATTATTATAATAACTTACCTCTCCTAAACCTAACCTATCAATCTCGGACAATCGATAATATGCCGAATAAAATTCTGCACAATAGAATTATGCGTAAAAATAATCGGTCATAATAATAGTATGCGAACTTAATTTCAGACAACTACATATTCGGGATGTAACTAATTATGCTTAATAAGGTTTCTGCCACATTACCATTCGGCGAAAACCGATTATGCCACATCTGTTATGCTAAAACAGTTTCGGACAATAAATGTTATGCCACATAGAGGGAACCCTTCGTTGGTTTATAGCAGCGGTCGGCAACCTGCGGCCCGCGGGCCGCATTCGGCTCTTGAACCGCTCACTTGCAGCCCTATATTTCGGTCTGTATTGCCGTCGTTTTACTCCGAATAGTATAAAATCACAAATTATTAACAAAATGCGGCCGGCATCAGTTTCCATAGCTACTATATGGCCCTTGGCTGCTAAGCGGTTGCCGACCGCTGGTTTATAGCAACAAACCCAATATCTAAAACTATAGGTAAACTAACTCTATAGGTAAAATAAATACATATTTTCAGGTACCACAAACCAGAATTCCCGAAAGTAAAGTTAGCGAGGATCCCCAAACGATACAAAGTGGATGACGTGCCACGTTACAAGGAGACAGAGGATGTCTGTAATGAAATTTTGGTAAGTTTCACGAGTAATTAAAACAAAAATATTGCTTTGCTAATCGTTTAGCGAACCGGCAACTAAAACTCCCATTCGTTCGATACACACGCTCACATAAGGACAGGTTGATCCGCTTCATCCTTCCCGCTGGCCCGCCACGGCCGACCACCTGGTCCGAAGATTGCTATGCCCAATAAGGGTCGCAAGTTAGTCAGGCTTGCTAATCCGCGATATGATAACGTGTCAGTGACGTGTGTGTTAACGTGTTGGTGTGTGAGGGACGAAACACGTGCCGAGTTTTGTATTTTTGGTGCAGGTAAAATAAGCTAATAAAAATATCATAACACCTAGAAGACATGACAATATCCCCTCAAAATTCAAAACTCAGCTCAACATTCCAGGTTCCAAGGAAGTTCATTATAGAAAAGCACATCCCAATGGAACTCCAGCTGATTTGGATGCAGAAGATAACGTACCCTCCTCTCGACCTTGAGGAGGCGAAGCCACAGAGAAGCCAGAAGCCATCGCGGCTGGTTCCAAAACCGGTGAAGCCTGAGGGGCTGAGCGGCAGGAAGCTCATCCTGGCTCGGAGGAAGATGAATAAGCCCAAGTTCCTGCCTTAGGAAGCCTTAGGCCGGTGGACAAACTTTTATGACCAGAAAGTTTAAGAAATTTCAGAGGTGGGACAGAAATATAGCAAAAATTAATTCACTTTTTTCTCGGGTGGTTCCCAATGGACCACTATAAACTGGAACTAAATACTTATCTAAATTAGATCCTGGTTCCCATTTGTACTATGGAACATGACGGCATTGAACAAAATACACATTTTCTTTCCTATTTTTTTCCATAGAAACATATTCACTCGAGTTTCATGCTGTAGAACAAAATGGGAATCATACTGTCCCAAAATCTTCAATCAGAAGCTAAATGTAATTTTCTAGAGGCCAGAATGATAAGATAATCGTAAAGAGGCCTTATTAACATTGTCCTATAGAACAATTTGAGAAATAAAAGTACCTATTACATGTTCCATAGTAATAAAAGTATCTTATTATGTCCGGTACCGTCATGTTCCATAGAACATAAATGGGAACTACCCAAAATCTCTATACTGCTAGACCGTCAAAAATCCGTTGGCGGGCCGGATTAAACCCTTCCGCGGACACTCTCTTAGTCGCTGTATATGCTGCATTTATGTAGCTTATTTTTTTATATGAAGTCTTGATTACTTTTTTGATGTTACCGCTGTGTTCAGGACTGTTGTGGTTAAATAGTAACTATTTTTTTTAAATGTTGTTTTACTTTAAATTTACCGTCATTTTGGACTTTCAATCTAAATAATAAAATATTTCGTAGGTGGTCTAACGTTGTAGATGTTGTGCTTCAGTTCGCTGAAGGACGAGTTGTGTCATCACTGAGCACTGACCTGTATGGCGATGACGACGTTGTCGTTCTTCATGGGCCTGTAGTCCTCGTTGTAGATGTTCTGTACGTTACGGCTGTCGGGCTTCAGTTCACTGAAGGACAAGTTGTCATCGCTGGCCACTGACCTGAATGGCGATGATGACGTTTCGTTTTGCACGGGCCCATAGTCTTCGCTGTAGGTGCTCTGTACGTTGCAGCTGTCGGGCTTCAGTTCACTGAAGGACAAGTTGTCATCGCTGACCACTGACCTGTATGGCGACGATGACGGTGTCGTTTTGCACGGGCCCATAGTCTTCGCTGTAGGTGCTCTGTACGTTGCAGCTGTCGGGCTTCAGTTCGCTGAAGGACGAGTTGTGTCATCACTGACCACTGACCTGTATGGCGATGACGACGGTGTCGTTCTGCACGGGCCCGTAGTCCTCGATGTAGATGCTTTGTACGTTACAGCTGTCGGGCTTCAGTTCGCTGAAGGACGAGTTCTGTCATCGCTGGCCACTGACCTATATCGCTATGATGACGTGTCATTTTGCACGGGCCCGTAGTCCTCGTTGTGAATGGTCTGTAGGTTGCAGCTGTCGTGCTTCAGTTCGCTGAAGGACAAGAGTTGTTATCGCTGGCCACTGGCCTGTATCGCTATGATGACGTGTCCGTTCTGCACGGGCCCGTAGTCTTCGCTGTAGGTCCTCTGTACGTTGCAGCTGTCGGACTTCAGTTCGCTGAAGGGCAAGTTGTGGCATCACTGACCACTGACGTGTATGGCGATGATGACGTTTCGTTCTGCATGGGCCTGTAGTCGTCGCTGTAGGTGCTCTGTACGTTGCAGCTGTCGGGCTTCAGTTCGCTGAAGGACGAGTTGTGTCATCACTGACCACTGACCTGTATGGCGATGACGACGGTGTCGTTCTGCACGGGCCCGTAGTCCTCGATGTAGATGCTTTGTACGTTACAGCTGTCGGGCTTCAGTTCGCTGAAGGACGAGTTCTGTCATCGCTGGCCACTGACCTATATCGCTATGATGACGTGTCATTTTGCACGGGCCCGTAGTCCTCGTTGTGAATGGTCTGTAGGTTGCAGCTGTCGGGCTTCAGTTCACTGAAGGACAAGTTGTCATCGCTGGCCACTGACCTGAATGGCGATGATGACGTTTCGTTTTGCACGGGCCCATAGTCTTCGCTGTAGGTGCTCTGTACGTTGCAGCTGTCGGGCTTCAGTTCACTGAAGGACAAGTTGTCATCGCTGACCACTGACCTGTATGGCGACGATGACGGTGTCGTTTTGCACGGGCCCATAGTCTTCGCTGTAGGTGCTCTGTACGTTGCAGCTGTCGGGCTTCAGTTCGCTGAAGGACGAGTTGTGTCATCACTGACCACTGACCTGTATGGCGATGACGACGGTGTCGTTCTGCACGGGCCCGTAGTCCTCGATGTAGATGCTTTGTACGTTACAGCTGTCGGGCTTCAGTTCGCTGAAGGACGAGTTCTGTCATCGCTGGCCACTGACCTATATCGCTATGATGACGTGTCATTTTGCACGGGCCCGTAGTCCTCGTTGTGAATGGTCTGTAGGTTGCAGCTGTCGTGCTTCAGTTCGCTGAAGGACAAGAGTTGTTATCGCTGGCCACTGGCCTGTATCGCTATGATGACGTGTCCGTTCTGCACGGGCCCGTAGTCTTCGCTGTAGGTCCTCTGTACGTTGCAGCTGTCGGACTTCAGTTCGCTGAAGGGCAAGTTGTGGCATCACTGACCACTGACGTGTATGGCGATGATGACGTTTCGTTCTGCATGGGCCTGTAGTCGTCGTTGTAGATTCTCTGTACGTTGCAGCTTTCGGGCTTCAGTTCGCTGAAGGACAAGAGTTGCTATCGCTGGCCACTGACCTGTATGGCGATGATGACGGTGTCGTTTTGCACGGGCCCATAGTCTTCGCTGTAGGTGCTCTCTACGATGCAGCAGTCGGGCTTCAGTTCGCTGAAGCACAAGTTGTCATCGCTGACCACTGACCTGTATGGCGATGATGACGGTGTCGTTCTGCACGGGCCCGTAGATGTCCTCATTGTAGATGGTCTGCGCGTCATTGTACCGCCTGATGGCGCGACGGATCTCCGTTATGTTCTTAGGAAGCTCCGTGGAATTTGCTGAAAGACAAGTTGTTAAGAATTACATTTTTTCACAGATACATCGCATCTCAGAATTTTTAAGTCATAATTTATTGTTTGACATAATTATCCAATGTCCCCGCACTGGGCCAACGTGGGGACTACAGCCCTCTCATCCACGAGTAGGTTTCTGCTTAGCAGTGGGACGTATAGACCGATAATGATGATAGATAAGTAGGTCTACATATAAATATCTATAACTGGCAGCACTGATCGCCACTCCGCTCAGTAGAAACACCGTTGTTAGCCTACTTCAGCGTTTCCCAACCTTTTTAAAGGGCGGATCTTAGTGCCACCTTGCCGTGATCGGTGGACCATGATATTGCTATTTTGCGGACCCCTAGGATAAGACAACGGACGCTCTGGGATCTGCAGACTACAGGAAACTGGCCTACAGTATGGTGTTATTCTATTTCAAAATGTACTCACCACTACTGTTCCGGGGGTGGACGGTGAGGTACTTATGCAGCTCCTGGGGCACCAGCGCGAGCACCTGCTCCGAGGTCTCGTTGCCGTTCATCAGCTCTTCTAGAAGTGAAAACGTTCAAGGTCACTCCTCCATCAGAAGTGGGATGACACATACACTCATCGATCAGAAGCGGGATGACCCATTATGTGTCATGTTTGGAGTGTAACAAGGAAATGTTACCCTACTCCGATTACGAACTGTTATATAGTTCACGGTTCAAATTATATTTTGCACGAGATTTACGGCGAATTTGGGAGCCTACAGGAATTTACGATCATACGAATCATTTAGACATATCATAAGCAGGTTCAAATAATGGAGAAGATTAGTTACAGGGTCAAAACTCTAAAGCCTGTTTAGCACGGATTTGCGCTTAAGCAGGAGCTCACTCCGCAATTTCGCCGCCCGGCTACTTCTTGCGCCGAATCATGATCCCTATGACAGTTCTTTCTCCATACTTTTGTAATGGCGTCACTGTCATTTTTAAGCGGTTTGTAGACATTATTCGGAAGTATAGCACGTACATTTACATATAAAATCAAATTTTAGATCATTTTCGGAAACAGGTGTACAAATACAAGTGAAAAGAGTGAACTGTCATAGGGATCATGATTCGGCGCAAGGAGTATAGTGGGCATTACTCAGAACGTTTCAAACGCCGTGACTTCGGTGGGAACGATGCTGTCGAAATTGGTTATTTTGACAACTTTTTTTTGTGATTATTAAAAATGTTTTACAGGAGAGCAAAGCGCCGTGTCTACTTTTTATTATAACCCAAAATACATTGCGAATTAACAAATAAAAAAGAACTTTTTCTTCAAGTCTATTATTATAATAATTAGCATATGTAGCAAAATTCTACAACATTTCTTTCTTACTTTGTTGTTGTATTATTTTGAGTTTGTGCTTAAATAAAAATAGATGTTTCTTTTTGCTTCTTAAATAAATAGTCAAACTTTTACTCAGATTTAAAGAAGTGCAACGGGACCTTCAAGGGTTTATTTCTGTACCATTTTTAGAACCAAGCAGGACAAAGCAGAATAATCAGTGTGCGTGTGGATTGAGTGAGCACCCTTCCGAAATAAAAAAAAACATCCTGTTCATTTAGTAAAAGTTCTAAAACAATTGTAAAACTAAATCTCTATATTTGTAAAAAGATAAATCAAAAGATATAACCTTTAACGTGTGCTCACTCAGTTCTCACAAACTACCAACGAAATCAGGGAATGTATTCATTTAACATATAATATTTATATACGAATATTTAGTAAAACCTATGCTAACTTACCTTTATAATTTGTAGATCACCTCGTAACGTATTTAAGATTTTACAAATAATTTCTTATGCTCACTCAATCCGCACACTTTCGAAAACCCGATTTCTGATGAAAAAACTGAAGATGAACTGTATTTTGGATATGACCATAATATAATAAAGTGTGGTCAACCTAATCGATCTACTTACATTAGAAAAATTGCAATTGAATATCTTTAAAAACAGACAACAAATATAAAATATTAGATGGTGGATATTTAGTAAAATTTTTTACTAAAAGTTGAAGTAATTTATAGTTTATGTAATACTACAAATATTGAGATATTTACATTTTTAACTTACTTGTAACGTGTGGACTGAGTGAGCATTAACAAACATTTATTATCCAAAAACCTGCCTTGTTAGTGGTTCGTTTTGTATTTTACAAATTCCCAGATTAGTTGTACTAAAATATACACATATATAGCAGTTTAAATCTTCAGTTTTTTAATCAGAAATCGGGTTTTCGAAAGTGTGCGGATTGAGTGAGCATAAGAAATTATTTGTAAAATCTTAAATACGTTACTAGGTGATCTACAAATTATAAAGGTAAGTTAGCACAGGTTTTACTAAAAAATCGTATATAAATATTATATGTTAAATGAATACATTCCCTGATTTCGTTGGTAGTTTGTGAGAACTGAGTGAGCACACGTTAAAGGTTATATCTTTTGATTTATCTTTTTACAAATACAGAGATTTAGTTTTACAATTGTTTTAGAACTTTTACTAAATGAACAGGATGTTTTTTTTTATTTCAGAAGGGTGCTCACTCAATCCACACGCACACGAATAATCAGCGTAGCGAAAACAAGCGGCGTTTGACATAACTTTTTTTAACCTAATGTAATGCTTCGCATAATGTAAAGGGATGTTTACAAAAAGAACATAACAGATTATACTGGTTGACACTTATAGAGGAACATTTAATGTAAATAAAATGATACAGATACGTAGATAAAATTTACAAAGTCAAACTTAAAGACACAGATGTATTGTTAACTATTTTTTTAGTTGTAATTTGAATTTATACCTTATACACGAATATATTTTATATTTAGGTACCTAATCTAGTTGTTTATCCTTATGTGCTCACTTTTTCATTGCCTGAGACACAGGTTTTTCCTAGTTCAGGCTCATGATGTAATAATTTAAGTACCTACTAACTTTAGACCCTCTTGGTTATGTAATGATACTATGATTATGATTTTATTATTATTTTTAATGACAGTCAGTGTCAACCAGCTTAGTTATGTTGTTTTTGTAAGCATCCCTTCAATTAATATAATGCAATTTAACCATTAACTGCAAGCTTTAGAAATGTACCTAAATGTCTGTACCTATATCGACTAAGTTAGGCGAAGCACCAAATTAGTTCAAGATACATTATATCAAACTACGCACCCAGAGATAAGCATCAATACGTTTTCCAAGATCGATCACTCGTGTGATCTTATTATGAAACTTGCCTTCTGCTCGTTTCATAAAACCACACTCGTTTTTTAAGAACTCTCATTATGTATCAGTTGCATAAACTACAATTATATTATGAGTTCTTTGATAACGAACTATTATTTTATTACTATTCACAGGTCACATAATATTAAGTCCAAGATAATTTTTTTTAGTTTGGAATGAATGGGTGGTTTTGAACTTATTTTTCTCGGTTCAGTCGTTTCTGAGGTTATCAATCAAATCAACTGTGTTCCCTTTGGAGGTGTTTTAGGTTTAAAGAACTTTATTCTCAAAAGAAATTTAACATTTAATGAGACATTACAGTGGATAGTATAATATTGAAACTGAGCATCAGGAATATTCGAAAAACACTAATCAATTACACTATAATCATGAAGTTACTTACGTAGAAATATTCAGTCGGACTATGCTAAGTTTGCAGAGGTCGAAAAAAGGTTTTATTAAAAATATATATATAGCAACATGAAGAAACTACACAAGAAGATTATTTAATCTTGGTACTTGATAATATTTTTTCTCTTTATTACAAAATGTGTATACATACTGAAATAGATATCTGGGTCAGTCTTGCACACATCCATCTAGTTCCAACCAAACTAAGCGACTTATTCTAGGGTATTGGATAATTTATGTATATTTAAATATGTACATGTATACAAACATTGCTTAGCTTGGTTGTGACTAGATAGATTTGTGCAAGACTGTCCTGAATATTTTAAAAAGTAAAGTAGATATGTAGACACATTATATTTGCCAAGTATCAAGACTAATTAACCCTGTTTCTTGTGATGTTGCCATGTGCATTTTTTTTATAAAAACTTTTTTTGTCCTCTGCAAACTTAGCATAATCGCACTCTACCTAATTATGCTATAAATTAATATTTATCTAGATACTATCTCTAGGCGATCGAGTTTTCTATTCTATTCTCAATTTTTTTACCAAATTCTATTCTACACCTTCACCATAGCGGGGGACAGCAACAAAAAACAAATAAAAAGTGAAATAAAAAAAAAACCTCTTTCCGTTGTTACTAATATCCCACTATCTAGTTCTACTTCATAAGTTGCATCTGAAAATTAGTACGTTATCATTAAAATTAGTAGTTCCATTAGTAATTAATAAATAATTCAAGTATAATCAACTGAAAAGAAGAAACGAGTAAAATAATTAAATGACAGCAACAAAATTAAATAAACTCCTCAGTATTACCAGGGATGTTGCGGAATTCCGCATTAATTAGAGAATCTGCAGCCGCAATAGGGAACGTGCACAACGAAGGTGCTGCTAAGGGCCGAGACAGACGGACAGCATTTGAACTGCAACCCAGCTGCAAAATGGCAGTTCAAGTGCAGTTCTGCTGCAGTTGGTGTAACTGCATCCAAACTGCAAACCGACTGTGCAGTCTGCTTGCATTTGCCGTGCAGTCCTGTCAACCGCACACCGACTGCAAGCTGGCTGCACCGTCGTAATGCAGTGGTATTGCAGTTGAAGCAACTGCAATACGACTGCAATAGAACGGCTCATAATGTTTGCAGTGTTTATGATCCGCTCCGCCAGTTACTCGTAGAAGTGAATAGAGTTCACACGTATTTCAGTATGAGATTTGACGAAATATTATTGCTGCTTCTTTTGCTTCGACGTCGAAATCGTCGAACTCGTAAAGTGAATAGATAACCGGGGTTATGCAAGAGGCGGCATTGCAGTTATAATGCAGTTCTGCTGCAGTCGTTCCAACTGCAATGTAACTGCATTACGACCGTGCAGCCAGCTTGCAGTCGGTGTGCGGTTGACAGGACTGCACGGCAAATGCAAGCGGACTGCACAGTCGGTTTGCAGTTTGGATGCAGTTACACCAACTGCAGCAGAACTGCACTTGAACTGCCATTTTGCAGCTGGGTTGCAGTTCAAATGCTGTCCGTCTGTCTCGGCCCTAACTGGTGCCTTCAATCCGAATATTGCACTATATCATGCTGGGGCCACATTAACGGGAAACGCCGTTAATATCGCGATGATGGACGATTAACGTTAGTGCAGCCACGACTTTGACATTTATAACCCGGTTTTTTTTTCAGGCCTGACAAGTTTCCTTTACTGTCCGCATGTGTCTCTTTTGTCGAGTTAAGAGGAAACAGGAGGGCAGTTTTTCCATACAAACGTAGTCCCCTGTTTCCTCCCTGGATAATGCCAGTAGAGCAATAATTTTTTGTCCAAAAATCTATGGCTACAATTGATATGTTCCTATGTTTTCCTTTTTACGATAAATTGATTCTCAAAAGAGATATTAACCTTCAAAAACCTAAAAAAATGGCAGATTTTCCGCTGTGTTCACACATCCAGAAAACAAATTTGACTAGATTATTAAAAAAAAGGAAAACATAGGAACACGCCCAAAGCCTTTCTTTAATGTTTAATGAAAAAAATAGTTAAATAAGTTAAGTTTCGGGGAAGGAATCAGGGGACTACGAAACGTTGTTTTCATGAAATTTTAAAAGGTTTTTTCGGTCCAAGCTGCAGTTGTCTCTATCGCGCTCTGCGCGGGAGAGGCAGGCAGTGCGGGACAGCGACACATTTTACAAATACCTAATTTTCAATTCTCTCCACCTTGCTGTTCTCTATAGAACTTTCATCGATTAGCTAATGAACAAGTATTTGCTTAATTTATTCGGTGACGAGAACTGACTAAAATTCACTGATTACTTTTCCGACAAAAGAGACCCGGATGGACAATAAAGGAAACTATCACCCCTGTCAAATCAAGCTGTCAATGTCAATGACAATATGTAAGTGTCAATGTCAAATATAGTAAGTCGTAGCTACACTGACGTTAATCGTCCTTCATCGCAACAAATTAACGGCGTTTCCGTCAATGTAGCCCCAGCGTGTGAGGGTACTTGATTTAGATTGGCGGCACCAGTTGGCAGCACCTTCGCCGTGCACGTTCCCTATTAATATAACTTAACCACTTTCGTAAGGATTTTTAATAACATTGTGAGACTAAACTAATCCGCATCTGCAGCTGCATTCGCGGATGTCATAAATTCGCAACACCCCTAGTTGTTACTAAGAATGTCTAATTAGGAGCATTCCATGAAAATATCTACTTTTTGTCGCTTACGTAACGCAATGGTAGCTTCCGTAACAAAACTTATTAGCTGCTAAGAAACACTGCCAATCTTAAAGCCAAGTTATAATATATTTATGCCACACTTAGCCATAAAGTGTCGCTACGCGTACGGGAAAAGGCGCTTTCTGGCCAAGTGTAGACATAAAACGATGTACACAACACGGGAGGTAATAAAGAAAGCCCTCGATCGCATATTTAGGTCCCTCGCTTGCAGCTCGGGGCGCAAACATCTGCGATCTCGGCCTTTCTTTGTTTTAGCACCCTAGTTGTGTAATGTAGGTACTATACCATACCGATATTCAGTTTACTAGTTTTAAATGTCAAAAGTATTACAAAGGTAGTGTCGCTTACGTAACGTCTCCGTGGAATGCTCCATTTATCTAGTTCTACTTTGTAATTGGTACCTGTAAATTAGTGGATTATATAGATTAATAATTGCTAATTAGTAAGTATTAACAAGAGTAATTTCAACTAGAAATATCTAATAGAAGAATTGTGCGGTCAGGTTGTACAGTCGCCATCAGATATATCTGAACTGTCAGTGTACTCATAAATATCTGAACACGGCTCTAATGCTATGAAAATAGAGCCGTGTACAAATAAAAAATAACCGACTTCAAACATTGAATACCTTGAGTTCGCTCAATTTTGAAAGAATTGGGACCAATCTGGAAGCAATCTTTTTGTTCGTTTCGTTTAAAAAATTAATACATTTTTCATCACACTTGCTCGAAAATGGTGCATTACACGTAGGTTTTGCGGGCCGTAAATGAGCTATTACGCCCTAGGGCGTAATGGTTTTCTTTTTAAATTTGAAACGCTGGTTCTGTTTTACTCTTATTTGTCATGTTCAAAGGAAACGCCAACTTACTTTTTTAACTTTTATCACTGAAATATTTATTTAAAGAGAACTGGTATTGCAAATACATGTAAACACATATTTCTGTAACATTAATTAAATGTTTCAATAGTGTATTTCAGTATTTTGCAATTATAAAATCAACCGTTTTAGGTCTGTACCGCTATGGTTTCCGAACGTTGGGCATTGTCTATGGATATGTCACTAATGTCACTGTCAGTTTTACAATTTTATTTAGGTTAAGTAAGGTTAATTTTAATTAGATTTCCTCACAAGTGTGATGAAAAACATTGTGTGTGCCACGGGCGGTAAAGGAATTACAAACTCGTGTTATTAAAGCCCTCGGCTTCGCCTCGGCCTTGTAACAAACACTCGTTTGTAATTCCTTACCTACCGCCCTTGATACACAATGTACTATTGTTGTATACTTTTGAGGACGTGACGAGGACGGAGTTTTGAGGTAACAAACATTAAAAAAAATACTACTGACTTTAGAACCTGCTAGGCCATGAAAAACGGATATCCGTTGGGGCAGTAAGTCCTGGAGTAGCGACCGCGTATAGGTTAGCACAGCGTACGACGACCCTAGATCCGGTGAGGACAGACCAGTCTGATCTCCCCAGAAGCGCACTTTGTATCTGTGAGGGAGCCCTATGTCCAGCAGTGGATGTCCGTGGCCGATAGATAGATTATAATATAAGTATGGTATGGAGTATGGGTAAAAGTATAGGTCGCTAACGGCCTTGAGACAGCCGCTGCTCGATATTCAAGTCAATTTACATACAGCGAAGACAATAAGACAGAATGTCACGACTTTTCCAAGGACTTACGTCGTTCATCTTTTATAAAAGTCTACTTTATGCAAACGAATTACGTATACATACACAATATAACATCTGTTGTGTCACTAATTGCTTTAGTTCGTCGTCAAGGTTTTGAGGTAATCGGGAATAATTATTTGTGTATTAGTGTTGTACCTGACCTTTACAATGGACGATTGTGAAAGCCAGGAATTCCCATTGTTATCCCTACTCCACAAGCTTTTATTTAGTTTCACCTTTCTTGTATAGCAGCCCTTACGAAGGGGGAGGGGGGTTAATCTTTTTTAGGGTTCCGTAGCCAAAATGGCAAAAACGGAACCCTTATAGTTTCGTCATGTCCATCCGTCCGTCTGTCCGTCTGTCCGTCTGTCCGTATGTCACAGGCATTTTACTCAAAAACTACATGATGGATATTGATGAAATTTGGAATATAGGTGTCTTGTATGAGCCGCTATTTAGTTTGGTAGTTAAATAATTAAAATAAATATTTTTAGGGGGGGGCACTCCATACATGTTACAGAAGCTAAAAAAATTTTTTTTCAGAAAATATCGACGTGTGGTACATAGTTCGACAGCTCTTTTAAAAACATTTTAAGGTTCTTTGCGAAAATTGTCCCCCCCCCCCCCCCCCCTCTATCTTCTAAACCGTGTATCCGAAAAATATGAAAAAAATCACGAAGGTAACGCTTAATTAATGCTTTCAACGAAAATTATTTTCAACAAGATCGAATTAACCGTTTTTGAGTTATTGCCAATAAACTGCGCTTCTCAACAAAAGGACGTAATTGCTATGAAGATACGCTGTTTTGTTTACATCGTATTTTTTACCTTATAGTTACGGCTATGGAACCCTACACTGAGCATGGTCCGACATGCTCTTGGCCAGTTATTTTATCATACTTTAACAAAGAAAATTATTTCGCAAGTAGGTTTCCCAGCCGCTCTCACTAGTGACTTTTCGTTGACGACATTGCCATAACGTGCGTTTTAAGTTCTTTCTGGGACACCAAGTAGTGCCTCGGAAAGCACGGTTTCACGTTTGGTCGCTGTACACGTTAGTCGCACGCTTCTGTCCAAAAAATTACGGAAAACCGTGCTAGTTTTAGAACGTTCTGACAACGCTGCTAACCGATCAAAGTACGTACGGACCAGCGGAATTGGTTGCGGTTTAAGTCAAACGCTAAGCGAAATATTATGGTAAAAGAACCTCAAGTTTTCTCGTACCAAAAGTATTTAATGAGATTGATTTATTAAGGCAAACACCTAAATTAAGTATAAATGTATTAAAGGAAAAGCTGCGTGATCTCTTTCTCGATATTAAGCAGATCTCATAGTATATCTACCTACCCACTTGAAACTCTAATATTGATGTTCTACGTATACTTTTTTTTTTTTTTTTTTTTTTATGAAATAGGGGGCAAACGAGCAGACGGGTCGCCTGATGGTAAGCAATCACCGTCGCCCATAGACACCTGCAACACCAAAAGAGTCACAGGTACGTTGCCGGCCTTTCAGGTGGGAGTACTTACCTGTTTCATTGTTTAAACTTAGTAATATATGAATATGACGAAGCGTGGATTTAATTAGTAGTTAAAATCCAATTTAAAATGGTAATCAATAATGGAAACATGTTTTAATCATTTGAGAGCGGGTAATTCAGTAGCCCGAATGGAGTTTTTTCGTTGAACATTTGACAGTGGTTTGACAGCTAGAGAAACGCGCGCGTTCTTGGCGTGATATGTTGAGACGGAAGCTGTGGTGTTCGCGAACTAATCCATTGGCTCTTAAACTGGTTTTAAATCACAGTAATTTAGTGGCAAGAGTGTTCACATGAACCCAAGTGATCAGTTGAGGTAACGAAGTGTGTCCATTTCCGAGTGTTTCCTTGACATACGCGCCCAAATAGTAACAATGATTCAGACCGATCGGCTAAGCTATTTGTTCACTTCGTCATCAGAAGTGGGATTACCCAAGGAATCTCGGAAGTCACATACAGATCAGAGTGAACATATTTCACATAAGTATGAGTGCAAACGATGGGAATCTGCTTTTGGTATGCAACAAGGAAAGTGGACTTGATCAGTTGAGCGATACACTACAAGATTCACACGCTGCTGATCCAGAAATAGCATAAACCAAGTGGTATCTTGATAATCATCTGGCTGTCGACTACAGTAGAGGTTGGGAAATCGAGTCTCTAAGAAATCTTCTGTCGGTAAGGTTGTGGAATTATCATATTTGATGATTGAGCACTTGGATAACAGTAAGTAATTAACTTCTCTCTCTCTCTCTGATAAATCTTAATAGAAATGGTTAGTAGGTACATAATCATTGCCCGTGAGTGTGCCCATCAGCCCCGGGCTTGGTGCGGGCTAGTTCTCGGATGTTAGTGAGCAGGCTGTGGTCCCCGTACTGGCACTATGCAGTGGTACATAATTATTGGCATACTCTGTGTCAAGTACATTATGTGTTCATCATCAGCTTAGGAGGTCTTATAAATTAAATTAAAACAGAAGTACTTAATACAGCGATGCAAGACTGGTAAGCATGGTATGTTTAGATGTAATGTGCTCTCCTCTTTTGTATGTCTGTGATCATGATTAAATCTAATTTGATTATTTATTACTCAAATTAAAATTGCAGTATAAGTTGCATATCATGTTCTGAAAATTGAGATAATTTAATGGAATATGTGATTAATACACGGAGGACTTTGGACACTTCTTTTAATCAACTATCACTCTATTTTAATCACAATATTGATTATAAACAAACCTCTATACAAATGACATTTATCTTGCTATCCTGAAGGCTGGGACTGGAGTGAATTGACATGTCGTTCAAAGAACGACATCAACATTCTTACATTCAAATTGAATATGAATCATTCAATTCTAAGAGGCCAGAGTTGATTGTAACAAAACCTTATTACAATAACAGTATAGGTGAAGTAAACTTTTACAAGTTAATATCTAAATTTCCTAGCTTTGATATTTCACACATGCTATAAAGAAATGGTATTCTAAAAAAACAATGATTATGGGTCATTAAATTCACAGGGTTAGGATACACATGTGTCAGAGTAATCGGAGTGCATAGGGTATAACGGTCATGTTAGTTAATAATAAGGGATTCGTCATGTTCGTTACGTAGATGACTATGACAAGACTGTGTGACAGATACTAGCCTGTGTGGCACATACTAGCCTGTGTGGCACATACTAGCCTGTGTGGCACATACTAGCCTGTGTGGCATATAATGGCCTGTGTGGCACATACTGGCCTGTGTGGCATACACTGATCTGTGTGACACATAGTAACCTGTGTGGCATACATTGGCCTTTGTGGCGCACTCTAGCCTATGTGGCACGCATTAGCCTATGTGGCACGCATTAGCCTGTGTGGCACGCATTAGCCTGTGTGGCGCTGACGAGCCTGTGTGGCGCTGACGAGCCTGTGTGGCGCTGACGAGCCTGTGTGGCACTGACGTTAGGTGGAATTAAATTTCCTATGTGGTAGGGTAGGTATAGCAGTCATCATTTTGAAATAATCTTGTGACCTAAGTAGTATTTGCAAATTAAAGGAATGAACATTCTTTCTGAATAATCAATCTAGCTGGGGGTGCAAATGAGTGTTAGGAATAGAGTCATGCAACATAAGGTTAGTCAGGGTGACCGAGTGGCGTATGGTATAAACCATTGTCTATTATTCAGTCATAAATGCTAAGTGTACGGGAAATAGATTTACACACGAGGACGTGTGACTATGCAGGGTGGCCGTGACGAAGCGTGGATTTAATTAGTAGTTAAAATCCAATTTAAAATGGTAATCAATAATGGAAACATGTTTTAATCATTTGAGAGCGGGTAATTCAGTAGCCCGAATGGAGTTTTTTCGTTGAACATTTGACAGTGGTTTGACAGCTAGAGAAACGCGCGCGTTCTTGGCGTGATATGTTGAGACGGAAGCTGTGGTGTTCGCGAACTAATCCATTGGCTCTTAAACTGGTTTTAAATCACAGTAATTTAGTGGCAAGAGTGTTCACATGAACCCAAGTGATCAGTTGAGGTAACGAAGTGTGTCCATTTCCGAGTGTTTCCTTGACATACGCGCCCAAATAGTAACAATGATTCAGACCGATCGGCTAAGCTATTTGTTCACTTCGTCAAATATAATATATGAATTAGGTTAAGTTTGTGTAAACCAGAGCGCGTCTCGCCATCAAACGTGACAGTTTGGCGAGAAATAATATTTGTTATTTTGGTTAAGTGAAATTTGAAAAATAAACCAAACAAAAAAAAATACGTTACACAAAAAAATTCAAAATACTTTATTTGTGAACAATAGCCATACACATAAACTTATACCGGGTGTTGCCTGTAACAGGAGCAAATAATTAAAACGTAGATTCTACACATCAAACAATAAAACTTTCGTTCAACAACTTTTAAAAATTATGTACTTAAATAATCTTTAGATTTTATCTTTCTCATACAAATTAAATAGTATTTTCAATGTAAGTTAACATCAGTCTAATTGACGTCGCTTGTCACGCTACAAACTACAAACATAAGAAACATCGCAATACATTGCGGTTTCAAATAAACTTTAAAGTGTACTAAAAATAAAAACATAGGTTGTTCTTAAATGTCGCTGAACAAATGTTGTCCAGTTTGAGGAGTACAATCTACGTTTTAATAATAATAAATCATTTATTTCGGAAGTACATCCATATCATATTAGTAACAATAATCCTTATAATCTATGTTAGTAACAAGGGAACAGGGGGGGTTTTAATTAGGGATGTAACGATACACAATTTTGCTGATACGATACCGATACCGATATTTGTAGTAAATTATCGGCGATACCGATACCGATATCCTTAGCTAACTAATGAAGTATGAACTTCAGATTTATTATTTGTATGTCCTTATTATACCTAAAACTTGGCTATATTTAACAGAGAGTCAACCTTGAAGGTGTAAAGTAAAAATAAATAAATTGTCAACACAGAACTTTTTTTTTATTATGAACCAAATATATAATTAACATAGTAATTATTATTCACAAGGTAATGGACCAATATATAAATTAAGTCAGTAATTGAAATTACTTTTTGCAGATTTTTTTTCATACAACAAATTCTTGTCACGTTCTTGAAATAGTTGAAATATCGGTTGTATATTATCGGCGATACCGATATATCGGTATCGGTATCGTTACATCCCTAGTTTTAATTATTTGCTCCTAGTACAGGCAACACCTGTATATTAATGATTTATGCTAGATGGTAGGTATAGGTAGGTGCATTTTAAGTTTCGCTACACGCTTAGTTCCCATACAAATCGACGCACTAATATCCTTCTATCTCAATATATTTCTGTGGCTATGCCCGTACTTTGCGTGGAGGCATCTTAAGTAATAGTCAGACTGTGCGGCTGGTGTATGGAACGGTATACACTTATAAATATTAATAGCTCATTGTCTGTGAGGCGTGTTGACATACTCACGTTCCACTGGCTCTGAATGTGACAGGTCACAGTCTAAGCCAGGGGTCTTCAGAATTTTCTAAATAAATAAAAATCGTTTATTTCGGACCATTGCATCCATATATAGTAAACAACTAAAGAAACTTAAATAACTATGTTAGTACCTACACTAAGATGAATCTCTCCGCCACAACCCTCAGAAGTCCAATAAAGGACCAATTTTTTTTTGTAGCGGGCTGCATCATAGGTATTTACATGTAACGATTTTTTTTAATTAGATAAAAATTGGCCTACATTCTATTCTTTTACAAAAAATCTGGTACTCAATTCTGTCGTCCTAATTAAAAAGGACACATCTCAGTTACATAGGTTTTGAGAAACAAGCAATTTTAGTTTTGCAAATGGCATGATTTTGGAGATGAGCTAAATTTTCTTAATGACTTTTAAGAAAATCTCATTAGCTGATTATTTTTGGAAATGTCATATGAATTATGATCCATTGAACATTTTCTATGCAATAATGTAAAAAGTGAAATTTGATTTTTTGAGTTGCGTGCGGCAGAATTAACTAGGTATAATAATATTACGATATAAACGAGTGACAATTTAGTTTTGATTTTACTATTATAAATTTGATGACAAAAAACTGACTAAGCTGTTGGGGCCATCCATATAGTACGTCACACCCATGGGGGCCAAATGCGACAGCCTATACTAACAAGGTCAAATATATTAGGAAAAAGTGTGACATTGGGGGGGGAGGTCTAAAAGTCTGAAAAATCGTGTGACGTACTTTGTGGATGACCCCCTTAGCGGGGCGCCGATGAAACCGCGGCCGCGGGTTGAAGACCCCTGGTCTCAGCACATACAGTTAGTGGCGTGCACTCCATAAAGACAGTATCATTTATCAAAATCGGGTGTGTCATGGAGTAGTTACGCGTGGACATAGGAACGGACATACATACAGTCGCCATCAGATACATCATAGCAAAGAACGGGCTCACAAACATCTGAACACGACTATATTGTCAAGGCGTTAGAGTCTGTGCGGAAAGAGAATAGGCGTGGCGAAAAACGGAACTAACCTAACCAGTATGGCCACAGAACAGAAAATATGGCACATACGTTAGAAAAGCATTACAGCGCCCCCTAATCCTATTCTCTTTCCGCACAGACTCTAGTGTGCATGTTCAGATCTGTGGGTCTAGTGAAAAGGGGTACAAGTCACATTTATACCAGGAACAAAAGGTCATAACTCTATTGTATGACTTAAGCTCTTTTGCTCCTAGGTTAAATGCGACTTGTACTGTACCCCTAGGCCCACAGAGATATTTTTGAGTCAACGACGTCGCATCGTGCCACGATTCCTCGTATCGTGAGTTGTTTGATGCAGGATTTCCACGAGACAATTTCTTACCTAATGCCTATCGAATATGGGCCATTCCACGTAGTTTCAACAAATGGGTGTGCGGCATGATTTTTGATTTGAATAAAAAAAATTGAGGATATACTTTATGGTGGCAGAAGTGCAAAACCACCGCTATTAATTTTTTTCATCTTTTAATTTTCGAGCTTTGTCCATTTGAAATAAATAGTGGGGTCTAATTCCTGCTTGTATATAATATGCTCTAACTTTTTTTTAGAAAAGATAACGAAATAATTGTTGCTGTGTTTGATTAGGTAAGAACTGTGGATATCATACTGTATAACAAAAGTTATCTGAATTAACCACGAACAAAATGGTGTCCATTTGAAATATACACTTAACTGGTAAATTTTTACAATGTTTTTATTTTTTCTGTCTCAATCCTGATGCATATTAAGGATAACTTTTTTCTGATTTAGAAAGTACTTGTTTTGCTTATTCTACAAAATAAATATTATCGTGTTAGGGTAATAACTTCTAAGAGAAAAATAGTAGTGAAAATTGAGAATTTCGAAAAATGGTTATGTTTGACCCCCAAAAAACGCATGTGGAAGAAAACATAAAAATCTGAATTTATTCAGAAGATATAGATCTTCTGAATAATTTCAGATTTTTATGTTTAGAAGAGAGAAAATGCACGAGATAAGCAGTTTAAAAAAATCACATTTCCAAAAATAGGCAAAATAACAAAACTTTTTAAACTGAATCTGATTATCGAAGACATGGACTATATCTTGTCTTGTGGTTTAGCACTTCTGCCACCATAAAGTATATCCTCAATTTTTTTTATTCAAATCAAAAATCATGCCGCACACCCATTTGTTGAAACCACGTGGAATGGCCCATAATTGTGTTTTTGGCGATACAGGTAAAAGTCACCTGAATCATCAAGGAAATCCTTGACTATAACAACCGTGGAATATCACATACCACGGATGTTTTCCTGTTTGTAAGCTTTGTTAGAATCACTGGCATTTAGTTGTTTTAGTTACTTCATGTGGTATTTCATTTACTTGTGCAATTATTTACTTAAGACTTTACTGTAGAAAAGAAAAGTTATGATTCGTAAGCCATTTCCACCAGTTAACCTTAAGAGGCCTTAGAAAGTTAAAAGAAAATCCAATCGACACAACAACAAAAGTATTAATAATATCAGCCAACCAAACAGTTGGTTACGTTTTACATTCTAGCGGAAATCCCGTTTTCTAGACGCACCTATCACTCACAAAAACAAAATGTTTGTTTGCACAAACCATGTATTAAGAGGAAACAGGAGGGCAGTTTTTCCATACAAACGTAGTCCCCTGTTTCCTCCCTGGTTAATGCCAGTAGAACAATATTTTTTTGTCCAAAAATCTATGGCTACTATTGATATGTTCCTATGTTTTCCTTTTTACGATAAATTGATTCACAAAAGAGATATTAACCTTCAAAAACATAAAAAAAAATGCCAGATTTTCCGCTGTGTTCACACATCCAGAAAACAAATTTGACTAGATTATTAAAAAAAAGGAAAACATAGGAATACGGCCAAAGCCTTTTTTTAATGTTTATTGAAAAAATTAGTTAAATAGGTTAAGTTTTGGGGAAGAAATCAGGGGACTACGAAACGTTGTTTTCATGAAATTTTAAAGGGTATTTTCGGTCCAAGCTGCAGTTGTCTCTATCGCGCTCTGCGGGGGAGAGGCGGGCAGTGCGGGATAGCGACACATTTTACAAATACCTAATTTTCAGTTCTCTCGGCCTTGCTGTTTCCTCTTAAAGTAGAGGTAGACCCACTTCGCGTGCCATGACTTTTGCCCGTTGCGCAAATTACCAAAAATCTGACACGCAACGTTCTCATACAAATCGAGGAGCTTTTTCCTTGTATCTCAATATATTTCTGTGTTTGTTTGTTTGTATGCGTATCGTGCTAAAACTAGCGCAGCCCTTTCCATGAAATTTGATGGTTGTTACAGGTAAATTATGACCCTGGTTAACACATATACATTTTCTCACCTCCTATTCAGAAAAAAGTATTTTGCTCCCTCATAAGAGGGATCAAAGTGGTACTTTTCTGTTCAAGGACAATAGAGTATTTTTAGTTTGAATCCACTTAGAATATGCCATACCATAGATAGTTTTATTATTATATTACACACAGAGGGCGGTATAATAAGGAATGGCCCAGATCACAGGTGTTTGCGGTCCGAGCCGCAGGCGAGGCCCATAAATATAATATGGAAGTAGTATTTTCGCCCCGTGCGTAAAAAATAATAATTGTTTTATAAAATAATAAGAGACTATAAATTTAACAATTGAACATTTGATTTTATTAAAAATGTGTGATGCTCTTTGACTAACTATATATTTCGTTATTTTGGTAGGTAGCGTTTGTATTTGAATTTTCCTCATAGTCGGTGTGAAAAGCATTATGTGTCACAAGGTAGCAAAATTATTTACACCACGGGCGTTAACACTGGAATCCCTCACTACGCTCCGGATTCTACTTTAGAATCCCTACGCCCTCGCCGTAAATACATCATTTTGCTCCCTTGTGACACAATCTACTATTTTTTCCCGACTACGGCAAAGCAAAAATTTAACTTTTTTTCACCTACATAAGCCCAGTTACAATCGCGTCTATTTCATTATCAAAAACCTTCGAATCGTACCTAATGTGACTAAGCATGGAATTTTTTTTAATGAGAAATAAATAAGCCTTAGGTATAACGTTACCGATTACAAACTGTGTAATCAGCCGATTGGCTATGTGCGCGACTGAAGCCCCACAGTATAATAATAGTAATTTTACTTCCTACAAAAAGTACATCGCGCTTGAATGTGTGCGCGCCGTGTATAACTACAAGCCAAAAATAAGAATGCGTACGATGGCAAAAAGCGGAAATGTAGCAACCACCAAGGGTTTCCTTTGGCGGTTACTACATTTCCGCTTTTTGCCATCGATATAATGTGTATTTTTTTTAATGGCTGTACGTACAGTGATGAGCCATGTGTATTTTTACTGTCGCTAAAAGATCAATTAATAAAAGGAAATTAAATCAAGAATAAAATATTATAACTTAGCTTTTGAATTTATAGTGTATTTTAAGACTTTCGATTGTTTACTGTACCCCATGCATGCACTTCGCATACAGCGTGTAAGCAGTGTAAGTCTAATACGGGCGAACAATTAAACCAGATATAGCGTTTAGTAGTGTTATCATTAATTAATATGATTTTTTAAATTACACTTAATAGTGACCTCGTAATTAATTTTTGAAAATTTACCGAGCAGCAATGTACCGCATACATGCTTGTTATGACATTGCGAGATACGAGCTTTTTTAAAGTAACTGTCAACTAGCGTGTTTGTCAACTTGAATGTGTTGCGTTACATTGCGGCCCGAATTATTTTGTATGGTAAATATTTTCATTGTGGTTTTAAGCAATAGTTATCTAAATATGCTTCTTAGGTCCTATGCTGACCACCGTTTCAATATTCGCCCGTATTAGATTTACAGGCTGTATACTCAATGATACATTTTATGGTCCGATACGGTTACGGTTGCATGGTAAATATATAAATATAACTGTAACAAAATCGTTATTATATGGAGTTTGCGATTATACCTACATAATCGCAACTATTCTGCATGTCAAAACCAATCAAATGAGCCCAAACACCGCGAGTTTATCTTATATAATCAAGATGATCCTATAACCACCTTGCGGCTCCATAATTAGATCAGCCCCATGTCATAATAATATTGCATTGTCATCTAATATAGGGCCAATACAGACGGACTGCAACCCAACTGCAACTGCGCAGTCGGCGTGCAGTTGTGATGCAGTTCCCATACAAATCGTAGGGAGTTGCAGTTGGGTTGCAGTCCGTCTGTTACGACCCTTACATAAGCATGCAAAACTTCAGCTCAATCAGAAACCGGCAAGTGGGCCAGACCAGACGTATCTTGGAAGATTTGATTATAAACAGACATAGGGTCAGGTGAAATTAAATAAAAGCTTGTAATATTTGTAATGTAATTTGGAAAATTATTTTATGCCACGCCTGGCCATAATGTGGCTTTTACCGCACGGCACGCGTACGGAAAAAGCCGCTTTCGGGCCAAGTGTAAACATAAAATTATGTACACAACACGGGAGGTAATAAAGAAAGCCCTCGATCGCATATTTACGTCCCTCGCTTGCAGCTCGGGCCGCAAACATCTGCGATCTCGGCATTTCTTTGTTTTACCACCCTAGTTGTGTAATGTACTATTATTTGTTTTGAAAGGGTACACATTCCAAGCGGTTTAATTACAACCTGAATAGGTTCTGATGATGAATGCGGTTCCATCTTCCATTAGAACCATATCAGGTTCTGATGACGGGCTCTTGAAGAAATCGAAAGTCGATTACGATTCGGGTATTTTTATAGCTCGTCGCATTTACTCTTCTGTCTGACTCTAACTTTCTTCTTTCTAACTCTTGAATTTGTTATTGAATAGGCTAGTTTGAAGTCGGTTATTGTTAATTATTTCAATTCAGTACTATTTATAAATAAATCGCCGCTAGATCTACAAAGACATATTGAGGATAGATTTTTTTACTAAGTAGGTACCTAGGGTAGAATGTAATCGAACCAGTGTTGCTAAAACGTTCGTTTTAGCACGGCTTTACGTGCTAAACTGCACGGTTTTAAGTGCTTTCTGAGACTCGAAGTGGTGCCTTAGAAAGCACGGTTTTAGCACGTTTCATCGCTGCACACGTTAATTGCACGCTGCTATCCAAAAAGGACGACAAACGGTGCTGAAACGCACGCTTTTAGCGCGTTTTATCACTGTACATGTTAATTGCACGGTTCTATCTAAAGGACGGAAAACGGTGCTAAAACGCACATTTTGCCAACACTGAATCGAACGGTATACCTCGTTTTATTTTAGAACAGAATTTAAACGGCCATTTTCGTCCACATTTCTCCGTTTTCCCTGGGATATTGGAGAGTAAAAGTTTACATATTACAGTACCTTATTGATAGAAATATAATAAGTATGGAAGCGTAACTGACGCTCAGAATCGGGGCACAAATATAGATTGCCCAAAGTGGTCAGAAATATTGACCAAACGGGACACAGACCAACCAAAAAAAAAAAAAAACGCTCAAAATCGGGCCCACAGACTACGTTTGTAACCATCACAGTTTTTTGTCTTTTAAACGATATGCAACCTTTTTGAAATTGCGTCTTCTCAAACTCAATATTATAGCTTGGCAACTTCGTTGGTGACACTCACCTGTGTGCTTTTTGTTATGTGCAGCCGTAACTACTTATACAAGTTACCGCCAACATGAACGGCGACCGGCGACCGACGGAGGCTGCCTCTGTTGGTCGCCGTTCATGTTAACGGTAACTTGCGTAAGTAGTTACGGCTGCACATAACAAAAAGCACACAGATGAGTGTCACCAACGAAGTTGCCAAGCTATAATATATCATAAATGACTTTAGACTCAAACATAGTAAAAGTTTAAGTTGGCACTTGATACATAAGACGAATTGATTTTAAAATGTGGGCGTTATGGGGCAAATTTCAACGTTTTAAACGTTATCGTTCCATACTTACATTATATTTCGATGACCTTATTACGTTTTAATTTTTTTCCTTGAAATAGTATGTCGAATGACGCACCATTTTCCTAATCTAAAATATAACGTGGTTTAAAGCGTTACTGGAAAATATCCCGGATAATGCACTCGCCTCGATCCTCAGTCAAACATGATCGATTAGAGGAAAGAAAAACAAAACTATAGTCGTTTCATTCTAGCAAATAACATTCTGCATACCTCCGTCCCTCTCCAGGCCGCCGCTGCTCGCCGAGAGCATGATCTGGAGCCATATGCAGAAGAGCCCCAGGATGACGAGCACCCTGAGAAATGAGGCGTACTTTATACGGGGCATCGCTCATCGCTAGATGGCGCTGATGGCAGTTCACGTCGACAAGATGGCGTCCGGCGACGCCATGTTGTTTCTGTAACAAGAACAATTTGTTAGAAATATCCTATCCTACTGCCTTATTTATAAAAATTATAGGTAGATGTGAAATTTGTGAAGATGTTTGGATGTTTAGATGTTCGGGTGTTTGAATGTTTGTTACTAAATAACGCAGTAATAACTGAATGGAAATTTACCATGTAAGTAGCAAGTTCTGGATTGAAACATAGGATCACAGTCCGTATTCACATTTGCAATCTTATTTTATTCTAAAATTTCAAAATTAAAAGTAACAAGTACACTGGAGTATCTTGATACTCTCACATACTTGATACATTTGACGATAATAAAAATAAAATAACGACTGTAACAATAATAAAATTGTGCCTGACGGACCTCTTTTGATATTATCGATTTTACCTTTTTATACGTTTCTGTATTTTTATAGACTTTTGTTTTTATGTGACATTGTTACTTTTGGCAGTCCAATAAAGACCATATCCGAACCAGCCGAGTTTTAATCCAAGAGTTACAAACATAATACAGGGTGGGAGGGACTATACCGACATACTTTAGCCATGAATTCCTGGTGGTGTGACGAGTAAAAAATGTTATATCAACATGGGTCGAATATTGTCATTTTACATTAATAGTCTTATGAAACAAAATAAATCAGTAAATTAAGCCCCTCGTTATAAACATGTCCTTACTGGCTGAAAAAATATCAAAAAGAAAAAAAAAAGCTAAAATGGAAACGAAAGGTCAATTTTTTGGCCCCGTAGTCGCTTACCATCAAATACTGCGAAGGTTAATTCCTGTTTAGTTAAAGGATTTAAAAAAAATAGTAAAGGTATCTTAGTCACATTTATTAGGGCTTGTTACACACTTGGGAGTTTTCATTTACAAAATAATGAATATCTCGGAAAGTAAGCGTTTTTCGACTATACATCACATAACATTTTTTACTCCTAATAGTTGTTAGAATCTATAGTTAAAGTTTGTCGGTATAGTCCCTCCCACGCTGTATACATTACTTCAAATTTAACTCGATAAAGTTCAAGAAGGAAAATTATATTAATTTAAGCGTTACCTACCCATTATTTTTAATACAAAATTACTAATGGCTTCACTACACAGTACAAGTAAGCCTGCGTGTTCACTCGACCATGAGCAGTTAGAGACTCCCTACACTAGCATCTTTCGAGGCGTCGCGACGACGTTGCGTAGGGAATGTAATATCCGGTCAAATATGAAACCCGGGTATTACCCGACTCCAAATAAAGTCAATTACCCGGGTTTTCGGGTTTCGGGTACCCGGGCTGCATTACCTACAATGCACTTGCCGGCATTGCCGGCCGTGTAAAGTAACATAAACAAGCATGTGATGTTTTTTCGCGTTTGCTTTAAAGCAGCCGACGTTAGATTTTATGTATTACCTACAGTCTGTTCCGTATAGGAATAGACAGAAGAAAAAATAGGTTCTTTATAGTGCCGGTTTTAGGTTGACATTCAATAAATGACATTTCTGAAGTAGGTGCTCAAAAATAAAATATGAGTGATGTCCATACTTTTTGGTTGGCTGAAAATAAAAAAAGTGGCCGTATAAAATACCCAAAGAGCCAGAGATCAGCAACGCTCAATATATGAGACAGCTCAGAGCTGTCATTATGATATTGTACTATCAAATAGTTATATCCAATTTATTTATTTTTTTAATACTAATATACTGTATCTATTATTGTTTGTCATTCCTAAGTAATTGGTGAATAGTTATTTGTAACATTCAATATGAGTGATTCTGTGGGGCAGTGAGAAGAGAAGAGAGTCAGAAGAAGAGGTGAAAGTTCATTCTATGGTTTGATAAACTGTTTTACTTACTTACAATTTTACATCATATAAATATTATTACAACTTTACAGAAAATGTTTGGAATCCCTGCTTCTGTGTCCCTCTAGAGTCTATTGTTAACCGGTATGAACTATACCTTTAAAATAAAACGATACATGCATAATTTTTATTAATTACTAGGTTTTTTTAACCCGGGTTCTGAGTCAAAATACCCGGGTTTTACCCTGCCCTAAATAAAGTCGGTTACCCAGGTACCCGGGTTGCTTTTCCTAGTTGCGTGGACCATGCGCGGGCGCTGACAAGACGAAGATGCTCGCGGTCTCTACGCTAACTACTAGGCGCACGCCGTTGTATCTAACCGTATGACAGAATCACACGTTGATAACAGTTTATAAATTAAGTTTCAGATTCATTAGCCATTTGATGGCATACACGTGCTGTAGCGGCCAGGGGCGCCGCAACGCAGGTTGGGAAACATTGAAATATAATAAGTATGGAAGTGTAACTGAAGCTCAAATCGGCCCCACGGAATAAGTACTAATGGGGCGGAGTTAGCACGTAGTATCAGTACTGAAGAAAAAACTGTAGCGGCAAATGAAATTCTCACGTCAGTCCTTATTAACTAATCACAGATTTCTGTCTTTTAAGCGATATGTAACCTATCCAAAAACGAAGACTTATCAAACTTAATACTAATATTTGTCATAAATTATTTTAGACTCACACATAGTAAGCATTAAGTTTGTTATCAATACCACTTGATACATAAGATGTATTGATTTTAACTACTCATGTTGGAAGTTGGAATTTAGGTACATACCTACGTATTATTTAGTACATTACACAACTACGGTGGTAAAACAAAGAAACGCCGCCGCCAGATGTTTGCGCCCCGAACTGCAAGCGAGGGACGTAAATATGCGATCGAGGGCTTTCTTTATTACATCCCGTATTGTGTACATCATTTGGACGTAGTTAAGCGTTAAGCGAAAATGATCGAATCCACAAGACTGTGTTGTGGATTGGATCCTTTCCGCTTAGCTACGTCCATTTTATGTCTACACTTGGCCAGAAAGCGGCGCGTAGCGTGCGGTAAAAGCCACTTTATGGCCAGGTGTGGCATAAAATACATAACAGAGGTTATATTGACATTGTATAGATCATAATGACAGTGGACGTGTTCTGGTGAACATAGACCTTCCCCATTGCTGATTGAACGACTTGACGAAGTGGTCTCTTCACCGAGTGAATAAACCGACCCAGTCGAGTAATTCAATTCAATTCGTATTCGTAATAAGGCGGCTCAAAGTCTCGTAATGTGCAATGGAAAGGGCTATCAAATTCAAATTCACACATATTTATTTCGGACTTCAAATCCATATACTTGGGTTACTCTGCGCGATAGAATCAGAAACGATAGTATCCGCAGAAGAACCAAAGTAACAAACATAGTCTGTGCGGAAAGAGACCAGGATTAAAATCGGGGGGCGCTGTAATGCTTTTCTACCGAAGAAAAAAATATTTGCCGTATTTGCCATACTGGGTAGGTAGGTTAGTTCCGTTTTTCGCCACGCCTACTCTCTTTCCGCACAGACTCTAGCTCCCAGATCTACATGGTTGAACTGACAGTGGGCAGGCGATATAGCCCGGAGAACTGATAACCGTTGGCGCAGTAAAGTCCTGGAGTGGCGATGAGGGATAGATCATATACCTACCGCTCAGGACCTCAGGATATTTATTTTTTGTTGTGTCATCATCATCATCATCATTTCAGCCACAGGACGTCCACTGCTGGACATAGGCCTCCCTCATAGATTTCCACTTAATTCGGTTGGAAGCAACCTGCATCCACCGTGAGCCAGCCGCCTTAACCAGATCATCTGTCCATCTTGTTGGTGGACGTCCGACGCTGCGCTTGCCGATTCGTGGTCTCCATTCGAGAACCTTTCGGCCCCATCGGCCATCTGCTCTACGTGCTATATGCCCTGCCCATTGCCACTTCAACAAGCTTATCCGTTGTTGTTGTGCGAAGCGACAAAATAACGTTATGTGTACATACAGGCGAGTAGCTGTCTGCTGTAGGGACACTGGCTCGCACTGTGTACCGTAGCCTTTAATCTGCGGTTTTCCGGTCGCATGGGCACAGTGCTACAGTTAATATTTACGTTGTATGTCAATTTACCGTTGGAAAAATGATAGCTGGTTAACAAATAGCCCCACAGACGCAACCTTCACTAAGTTTCTGTACCTTTATTTGTTTAGTCGCAAACTGCATGTAAAAACCAAACATACACTCAAGAGCAAAATTATCAGGTCACCATAATTTAAATAATAGAAATAGGTGTTTTTCAATATTCGAGACTTCTTTCATTTACATAATATACTATTCTTCATAATACCTGGCTGTATTAGCAATATCCGCTAACCCATCATAAAAATATGTTTATCCAAAAAAGGTGCTTTTTGCGAAATTTCACTCTGTTAGCGTCTTTATTTTTCATGGGTTTTTACCAGTTCGATCTAAACCTGAAATTGCTATTATTTGCAGTGTTATTTTTGCAGATAATATTTAAAATTAATTAAAGATCAAAACGGGGTTCAATAAATTCACAACCCTGGAGTATTTTATGAAATATGGCGGTATTTCACTGACCCGAAATGTTTGACCGCGGGTGCATGAGCCCCTAAAACGGTGGGTTTTTTATGTTATGTCATTCAGATGATCACGTGGCCATCTTTCAACTCCACCATCAGACCAGCTCCATGGTACCATATCGCCTACCTACTGACTGCATTTTTTTTTTGAGACGTGGCCGTATTGCATTTACTAGGCGATATTATTGCATTGTCAGTTGTCACCGAAGATACGCAAGTGGGTGAATCAACTTTTTTTTGCTTTATGCAAAGATTGCTCTTTCTCCTTATTTGTTCACCTTTTGCGTGTTTTAACATGATTTAAATGGAACAAGATCTTACATCTAGAGATAGATTAGGTAATTAGGTTTTGCTTTATTATCTGCCTTTTAAATGAGCGTACACTTTATTAAAAAAATATCCGTTTTCCTTTCAATTTTAGTCGGAGAAGGTGAAATTTTGTTGACAAAGAAAAGCTGATTCACCCAAGTACACAAAATTTCGAACTTGGAATCTTCCTTTTTATTTTGATATGTTTCCTCGAATCTATTTCCTCGAAATTATTTTTTGTTTATAATTATAAGGATATACAATGGTCAGGTACAAGACTATACGACATGAAGGGAAAGTACCTTAAATATTGTAGACAGGATATTTTGCTAAAAGGAAACTTTATTTTGATTTTTAAAATAATTGGAACTGCATTTAAAGATTTTTTATAAATCACCATTACCCACCCACCAAACCCACCCAAAAACCCACTAAATCGAACCCACCAAATATGAAAAAAAAAACAATTTTTAATGTTACTAATACCGATCGAAAGGCTCACCAGTCACCACACCACCTCTTAGAGTTATTGTTTCTTAAATAACACAGCTTCTTAAATAAAAGAAATACCATGTAATTTAACATTTAAATTTTAATTATTAGACGTATTACATGGTATTAAATGTAAAAATGTTAAAATGCAGTTCCAATTATTTAAAAAAAAAAATAAAGTCTTCTTTCAGCAAAATATCCTATCTACAACAATATTTGAGCCACTTTCCCTTCATGTCGAACACCTTATTATGTACCTCCCAGATAGTCCCTTGTCCCAGTGTGACCTGGTCAGGGTCTGACCGTGGGATCTTTAAGAAATCGAGGGAACTCTTCAAATATTAAAATGCACACTTCATATTTTGTCGATTTTTTATTTCTTGCTTTTATTTGAAAGGTGCTTGAAAAAATCTGTTTTTTTTTTAAATATTTTTTTATTAATATAGCGAATTCTAAAGATTGAATAAAAAATATAAAAAAACAGGGATGTTTATTCATGTCGTGGAATGAAATGCCTCGCAAGAAATAAAAAAATCGACAAAATATGAAGCACCCTAAGGCACACCTATAGCAATTTGGGTAGGTAGGTACTGTAGGTAGTGCTACAGTAGCTGACACATTTTTTAATTGAACAAACTAGTTAGGAGTCGGTTGTTTTGTAGATAATTTCGTAAGCAATTACTATTCCTGTATCGTATCGGTCCTGTGTATCTAAACGCACCTATTAGAAGGGCAGTGAACTCAAACAACTACTTGCTAATCGAGACTTAGCAAGGTTGTTGCGAAACACACCTTAAGAGACCTTAGATGTTTGGAATTCCTATCGATTTAGGCCAGTGGTCTCCAAACTACGGCCCGCGAGTCGTTCCAATCCGGTCCGCTGAAAGAAAGTGGGAAAGCCCATGAGAGGTCGCTCTACAATGGCCAGAACCAGACCAGAACCTATAAGTGTACGTGTACGAACTGAGTGGACGCTTGAGCGGGGCGTGCAGCGGGGCGTGCAGCGGGGCGTTCATGTTAAACATAAACAAATGTATGTGAGCGTCCTGAGTGCACGCTGCACAAAACCCATACACGCTGCCCGCCACGCCGGACGCGACGCTGGACGCGACGCTCGACGCTCGCCACTCAGGCCGTACACTAAGTGTGCGGTGTGAAAAATGGTCGAATTTAAACCAAATCACAAAGACATAAAGTTAAAAAAGTTTAAAATATCGTGGGAAATAATATTACCTATGCCTTTTAAAGGGTTAATATGAATCAAAAACGTCAATTGTAAGGTACCTAACAAGGTTTGTATGGTCAACAATTTCATCCGAGTTTACAGTCGAGTTCATCATTATCTGAGCAAAGAACGGATCAAAAATATCTGATCTAGTTCTTATGCTTCTGACAATAGGGTCTTGTTCAGATGTTTTTGGTCCAATATTTGCTCAGATAATGATGAACTCGACTGTACAGTGAGCATCAAATAGTACATTACGTAACTAGGGTGGTAATACAAAGAAAGGCCGAGATCGCAGAAGTTTGCGGCCCGAGCTGCAAGCGAGGGACGTAAATATGCGATCGAGGGCTTTCTTTATTACCTCCCGTGTTGTGTACATCATTTTATGTCTATACTTGCGGAAAAAGTCATTTTATGTCCAGGTGTGGCATAACAGCCTGTAACGTTCAAAGCGCCAGATATATCGTCACTAGAGTCCGAACGAACCTTCGGTTTCGGCTTTTGTTTCGGCCTAGTTTCGGCTAAAAAACGGGTTTCGGCGAAGCAGAACTGGATAGGTTGCGCGCTGCGTTCGGATCGGACAGACTTTATTTCAAAAAGCACTGATCATTTATTTGAAATAAGAAGTTATAATTATTTTATATTAATGATTACTTCAAATATCAGAGTCTAAATGATTAATATGTTTTTTAATTAAATCGGCCAAGTGCGAGTCGGATTCGCACACGAAGGGTTCCGTACCACCGACGAGAAAAATACGCCAAAAAGCACGTTTATTGTATGTTGTTTTTACCCGACTGCGGCGAAGCCCAAAGGAGGGTAATGTGTTTGACCTGTATGTATGTCCGTTCCTGTGTCCGCTCGTAACTACTCAACGGCACAACCGATTTTGATAAATGATAGATCATTGGATTCGTCTTGATGGCGCGAGTGTCACTGGGTATGAAGTTCGTTAAAATAAACAAAATGGCGGATTTCATGCACTTTTAAAGTGCACCGCGGTCGGGTTTTTTTTAGTAAAAATATTTAGTTATTATTATTTGTTGTTATAGTGGCAATAGAAATACCTACACATTATAAATAAAATAATAAATAATAAAAATTGGTTATTTTGCCGAAAGTGTACATAAAATAATGTTTACCTGTGACCACCACACTAGGCTAAGGCCTGTCTCGTGGGGTCAATTTAAAAATTACCATTGACTAAATTTGCTGATTTCTAATTACACATTATGTGAACATATCAAGTATTGACATATAACCATTATTAAAGTTTAAAATCAAGCAAAAAGACGCAAAAAAAACGTTTCTTGTATAGACAGAAACTGAGATCAAAACCGAAATTCGATTCTGGTTTCGGCCGTGAAAACTAGTTTCGGTTGGACACTGTGTATGTTACAGACTATGATGCAGACTGTACAGTCTAACCGGATATTCGTAATTGAGCCGTAGTTCCCACGGACAGTAGTTGCCGCAAATTGGCATAATTGTGGCTATGTGTACTCATCACATGTGGTAAAGAACTCAACATTACATGGAATCTAACGGCAACTAAATACACCTTTTCATTATTGGCACTTAGAGCCTACGGCAAAGTATAACGACAGACAAGTAGTCAAACTTCGGCCTTTCAGGCGAGCGCGATACGTATTCGAGCGTTTTCCAAAAAAAATACCGTGGTAGCTACTTTCTCAAAATATGGACTTTTGAGGTTTTTCTGGCTCAGAATCGTTAGTACATTCGAACATTATACGAAAAAAAAAGTGTCCCAAAATTTGTATGGGATTTTTGTCTTTCCACTACGTCACGTTCATACAAACACTATGCAAAATGGTGACGTAGTGAAAAAAAAATTGGGACACTTTTTTTACGTATAAGGTTTGAAAGTACTAACGATTCTGAGCCAAAAAAAACTCACAAATCCATATTTTGAGAAAGTAGCTACCCCGGTATTTTTTTTGGAAAACGCTCATTCAGTGTTAAGGCGCAGACAGTGCAATCCGTACAGGGGCATTCTTACGCATTCGTAAAACATTGTTTGTAGTGCGTTCTTTCACGCCGCGCACACACACAAGCCGCGCGATGTAACTTTTGCAGGAAGAAAAATGACTGTTTTTAATACTGTGCCTACGGCATCGAAAATCGAAATATAATAAAATAAGTATAGATGCGTAACTGACACTCAAAATCGGCCCCACGGACTAGGTGCCGACGGGAATGGAGCTAATACAGTCGCCATCAGATATATCTGAGCTGTCAGTGTACTCATAAATATCTGAACACGGCTCGATAATGCTATGAAAATAGAGCCGTGTTCAGATATTTATGAGTACACTGACAGCTCAGATATATCTGATGGCGCCGACTGTACAGAGTGCCGAAGGAAGTTATTATGTTCTTCCTAAAGAAATTTCACCGTGTTTAGGTTCATTTCATTAGTTGTATTGGTGACGTGCAGTTTCCTATAATACCTACAAAAAAAATAACAGTCTGGAAAAAAAAGCTTGTCTCGAAAAAATATATTTGACTGAAACTTATTATATTACTCACAAATTCTAATGTAAACGTATGCAACAATGTAAAACTTTGGACTTTTTGTTACTTTTGTCTATTCCTATACAGAACAGACTGTAGTGGATTCGCCGTCTTATGGGGCATGCATGACGTCATGTTGACCCAAGCGATGCGGAGTTCGGCAATAATCCAGCAGATTGTTACTATCAGATAAACTTTATCTTATCCGGCAATCGCCCTTTATGGATCTGTGGAAACTAAACGGCATTTCGTGAAAAACGGATTCTTGAAGAGGGCTTGGCGACGAATTCTACCGCTACCTATTTCTTCCACATTCCAATCTGCATTATGTAGTTTGCCGGGCTTTGGTGGCAGCCAAAGTATTAGGGAAGTGGGTCGCCGTCTGAGGGATAGAGGTGGTGATCCACGCTCTGGATCGTATCTCGTGCAGCAAATTTCATGGGCACTTTTGAGCCAGCTACGATTCGGGGCGATCCTTTCGTAAGCTGAAGTGACTAAGCCTGTTGAGGATTACTTTCGTTGGTAAGTGTGACGAAGCCTGTTGCCGATTTGAAGTGGTACCCACCTGACGAAGCATTTGAGCGTCTTATTCTAAAGTACGCCAAATCTGCAGCGGTTGACCCAAGGATATCTTTTACACCACGCCACTGACAGGTAGGTACCATATACTATACTATAAGCAGCAGTGACGAAAGATATCCTAAGGCAAGCCGGTGCAGATTTGGCGTAAATTTTCTTTAAGAGCTGTAGAATAAGGTGCTCAAATCAAATGCCTGATATTCGGCAAGCCGGTAGGAACCTAGGAACCGAGTTCTTTGGACGCCATGCTACTGATAAGCAGTGTCATCATCATCAATGTTTGACTCTTAGCATACTGTAGATAGATAGATAAAACATTCATTTGTAGTCAACGATGATCATGATCGCAATCTACGCATGCGCGGTTTAAACACGCAGCTACAATAGCAGCGTGCAGCGATGCTGAGCGATGGCTTCCGCCGATGAAGCGGGATCGGAAAACAATCCGCTCAAACACGCGCGTAGGGTTGCCATAGCAATCCTGTCATGAGCCCAAAAATCCTGTAATCTCAGGACATGTCCTGAGCCTGTATCATGACATGACTGAGTTATGGCAGGATTGCATCTCAAAAATTACAAGATTTTTTAAAGTTACAATATTTTTTTTATTTTTATGCCACACCTGGCCATTCTGGCCAAGTGTAGACATAAAATGATGTACAAAACACGGAAGGTAATAAAGAAAGCCCCGATCGCATATTTACGTCCCTCGCTTGCAGCTCGGGCCGCAAACTTCTGCGATCTCGGCCTTACTTTGTATTACCACCCTAGTTGTGTAATGTACTATTAATCGTCATGAAACATTATGCTCAATTGCTCAGGTCCCGGATTCAAATCCTGGTAAGGGCAAATATCTGTGTGAAGAGCACGAGTATTTGTCCCTGAGTCTTGGATGTTTCCTATTTAAGTATATATTTATTTATCTATATAAGTATGTATAAGTATATCGTCGTATAGTACCCAAAATACAAGCATTGCTTAGTTTGGGACTAGGTCGGTTTGTGTAAGATTGTCCCCACAGTATTTATATTTATTTATTTATTTTTAATATTCCGTACTTACTATAACGAGTATACAATAAGTTTTCTGAAAAAAAAATACAAAGACAGTTTTACTACGATTTTATTCTATGTTCTCTCTGGACTTTTAAATGGTAACCCTGGTAACCCTGCACGCGCGTGTTTATTAATTCAATTCATTATTTCATTATGCTTGCAATAATAGAACGAGGTACTCTCATTTGAAGGGCATCATGCAGGCGCTTACTAAATTGCATATACATCAGTAGTGAGTGTAGCATATAAATAATGATACAAACAGCAGCACTAGACGTGTCGTTGCGACACTACTGGTTTCTATGTATGGTTAATATACATAAAAATATAAACAGAGAACCTTACTTTTCTTTGAAATTAGTTAAAAAGCGTGTATATTGATTATTGAACAATCTATAAAATTTTATTGCGCATCAAATGGGATTTTAACACGCATCTACATATAATGCACTCATACCTACCTATACCTATAGAGGTTGGTATATCATCTAAACTATGCAATTTTTTATACAGCGTGGGAGGGACTATACCGACAAACTTTAACTATAGATTCTAACAACTATTAGGAGTAAAAAATGTTATGTGATGTATAGTCGAAAAACGCTTACTTTCCGAGATATTCATTATTTTGTAAATGAAAACTCCCAAGTGTGTAACAAACAAGCCCTAATAAATGTGACTAAGATACCTTTACTATTTTTTTAAAATCCTTTAACTAAACAGGAATTAACCTTCGCAGTATTTGATGGTAAGCGACTACGAGGCCAAAAAATTGACCTTTCGTTTCCATTTTAGCTTTTTTTTCTTTTTGTTAACTTTTCAGCCAGTAAGGACATGTTCATAACGAGGGGCTTAATTTACTGATTTATTTTGTTCCATAAGACTATTAATGTAAAATGACAATATTCGACCCATGTTGATATAACATTATTTACTCGTAACACCACAAGGAATTCATGGCTAAAGTATGTCGGTATAGTCCCTCCCACCCTGTATAATCGCAAACTGCACGTCACGTCACAACTAATCAAATAAACCCAAATACGGTGAAATTATCTTATGTAATTTAGATGATCCTATGGCTACCATCCGGCTCCATCAGATCAGTTCTATGGCATATTAATATTGCATTGTTATCTGATTTACATATTCTTGCATAATTTCAGCTCAATCGGTTGAAGGTATCTGCTTCAAACACATTTTCAATTGAGTGGGGTAAGTGTATGAGCTGAAAAAGCCTACTTCTAATCAAATGCCTATAGATAGACGTTGACACTTAATGAAAATAAATACTTAGTATTGTAAAACCGGCCAACTCAAACCCCATTTGTAAGAACTAGTCAAATATAGGTAGCTAGGTAGTCGAAATATAGGGAACGTGAACGAACTATAGGTGGCAGCACTAAACGACAAAAGAGACACGGGCGGACAATAAAGGAAACTATCGCCCCTGTCAAATCAAGCTGTCAATGTCAATGATAATATGTAAGTGTCAATGTCAAATATGGTAAGTCGTAGCTACACTGACGTTAATCGTCCTTCAACGCGATAAATAACGTTATTAAACGGCGTTTTCGTCAATGTGGCCCCAGCATGAGAGGGTATATGATTTAGATTGGCGGCACCAGTTGGCAGCACCTTCGTCGTGCACGTGCCCTATAGTATTTTTGCGTACTATATATTTCTTCAACACAAAGTCATATGAAAAATGTATGCTCTTAAGTTGGTGCGCGGGCGACATGGCGGTTTTAAAGTATTCTCTAAGTATATATTTTCGATTCTAATTTGACGTCATGAAGACTGATTCCCCATTTCCCTTGTCACACCTTGTCCCACCTTGTCGCCCCCTCCTCCCCCTACAGCGTGACGTAATACGTAGGTGACCCTTAAACTACTAACTATGGAAGTTTGCCTCAACTCAATCCTTGAGTGCACGTGTGCAGCTTACTCGAGCAAGGAAAACGACCTTTACTTGAATTTTAATGGAAATGCACCGCTGGGCAGCCTTTATTCATAAATAACGAATGCAGAGAACCTTGTCAGTGGCTACGGCTCATTACGCCGCCATTTTCATTTTAACCGACTTCGAAACGAAGGATGTTCGCTTCGGCAGTGGTGTGGCGTCAGTCAAGTGGGATTTTATCGTATCGGACGGTTATTGCCACTTTATGGCCAGGTGTGACGTAAAATAATTTACTTATTCAAAGTGTAGGTACCAATATTTGTTTAATAGATAATTGTACTATGTACGCGCTTATTAAATACTTAAACGTCTATTTATAAATATACAATACTGAATAGATACTATTGTGGTTTCTAACCTTTATTATCATATCACCCACATTTATTTATTTAAACTTTATTGCACAAAAGAAAACTTATCGTACAAAAGGCGAACTTAATGCCATAAGGCATTCTCTACCAGTTAACCTTAGGGCAAAGCAGATAACTTGTGGGCGGTGCTACTAACAAAAAAAATACATGATATTATAATACATATACTAAAGATAATAGTAATAATAATTACATAGATAGGGATAGCCATATAATATATAAATAAATACACATATATAAATACAGATGACACGTCTAAGCAGATACACTAAGACAGTGTTTTTCAAAGTGTGGGTCGCGACCCCCTGGGGGGTCGCAGAGCCTCTAGAAGGGGGTCGCGAGGGTCGAGAAACTTCAGGCAAAAAGGAAAAAAATCAAAAAAGCTCAAGTGTAACGGAAAATTCAGGTTAGAAGTCGTGGAAGATAGGGGTTCGCGAAATATTTTCGTATACAAAGGGGGTCGTGCCATGAAATAGTTTGAAAATCACTGCACTAAGAGATTTCAGTTCTACCAGCATAGAAATCACGCACAGATTTTTTGAACGCGAACTTATTCATACATTCTCATAGAGATTTGTATTATTAGTATTACCCCTCCAAAAAAATAGGTATTATAAGCTTATAAGAAACTGCTCAAAGTAAAACGGCTTAATATGCATGCGTATTACCCCTGAGAAAACTTCGTTTTACCCCTGGAGGGGTAATTACCCCCAAGTTCGGAACAACACACACCACCACCACCCATCCGCGATCTTGTTAAACAAAAATATTCTATTCAATAGAATATTTTTGTTTAACAAGATCGCGGGTTATAGTCATGTCCATACTAAAATTTCCCGCGGCGTTGCATCGTCCGTGACGGTCACTGCGCAAACCACATTATTAATTTAATAATAATTCAGAGTGATGACCTTTGCAACTGAAACAGTGACCAGTCATTCACTCCCGATATGTACTGAAAATTTAATTAAATGTTAAGTTGATAGCGCAATATTATCACTTATTAACATGGTACACCCGTTGGTATGAGTACAGAACGACTAAACATCGTTACAAGTCATCATCATAAACACGTTCACTGTTAGACATAGGCCTCCCCCGAAGGACGCCACCATGACCGGAGCTGGGCATTTCTCCAGAAATATATCTGCAACTCATTCATCTGTCTCCAATCTCCATACATTTAGTATGAAAAAGGGCCAGATGAATGAGGTGACCACAGACATATTTCTGGAGTAATGCCCAGCTGTGCCGTCGGACTCCAGCAACCTTCATCAGGTAATCAACATGGTACAAGAAAACCAGATATGTTCTTCCTGAGACTGACATTGTTGACCTCTTTTGATCTCCGACATGCTGACGTCACAAGCTTGATATGTTGCCATTTTGTAAAGATAAATAATCCCTTTAAAATTGCGTTTCTTCACTTATTTGCTTCTAAAGAAAAGAATTGTTTAGATAGTTTACCTGGCTATAAATAAAGTGGCAAATACCGCACGTGCGGAAAATCCCACTTCCTGGCCTGGGGGAGATGTAATAGTACATTGTGTAGGGTGGTAAGGAAGGAATTACAAACGAGTGTTTGTTAGAAGCCCGACGCGAAGCCGAGGGCTTAATTAAACGAATTTGTAATTCCTTTACCGCCCGTGGCACACACAATGTTTTTCATCACACTTGTGAGGAAATCTAAATACAAAGTCTAAACCCCTTTAAAACAGAAAGTGAGATATATCCATAGATTATGCGAATGTCAAGTCACATTCGGAAACCATAGCGGTGAAGACCTAAAACGGCCATTTTAGTTGATTTTATATTTGCAAAATACTAAAATACACTATTTAAACACTTAATTAATGTTACCGAAATATGTGTTTACATGTAATTGCACTAGTTCTCTTTAAATAAATATTTCAGTGATAAAAGT
Source organism: Eudemis profundana (assembly GCA_947034925.1). Lineage (NCBI taxonomy): Eukaryota > Metazoa > Arthropoda > Insecta > Lepidoptera > Tortricidae > Eudemis > Eudemis profundana. The sequence continues at coordinate 3,443,237 of OX344819.1, forward strand.
TAGAAGAGTTGGCGTTTCCTTTGAACATGACAAAGAGTAAAACAGAACCAGCATAATCAAATAAAAAAAAAAAATTACGTCCTAGGGCATAATAGGTCATTTACGGCCCGCAGAACCTACGTGTAACAGCACCATTTTCGAGGTGTGATGAAAAAACAAAATAATTTTGGCGGGCCGGTAATTTATACCGCAATTGATTATGAATGGAACATTTCCTTAAACCAGTGTTTTTCAACGTGTGGGTCGCGACCCCCTGGGGGGTCGCAAGAGGTCGAGAGGACTACTTCAGTAAAAAATCGAAAAAGTTTAAAAAGATTGATTTCATGTATGTCATATATCGACACCTTTAGACTCAAAGGGCGTAAGCGCCATTAGAACCTACGGCGTTTACGTCCTTTGAGTCTAAAGGTATCGATATGATCAAAAAGCGAAGAAGGGGGGGTCGTGTCATGAAAAAGGTTGAAAACCACTGCCTTAAACTATGGCAGTTCTTAATCAATGGCAACATTAACGTGTCATTGGCATGACATTTCGGGAAGAACACACCGGTTTTCTTGTACCATGGTCATCAGTACTTTTTTTTATTTTTAAAAAGGTGTACATAAAAAAAAAAACTTTTGTATAAGCCCTCAAGGGCTCTTTTACATGTCTGATTCTATTCTTTTCTCTTCTTTTGGCGCTTCATCTTCATCAATAGGATAGGATGATGTAATCTATTGTGTCAGTTAAAATTGCCAATCGCAATGTCAATTTATTTAATACAATTCATAGTTTCACATGAAATATAATAGTAATGCAAATTCACATGAATTAAATAGTAATGCAACATTGCTTTAAAAGGAATATCACTCTATAATAAAGAACTTAAGGTCCAAATTACGACATCCTAAAATGTTTTAGTAACATTTTTATTCTTAATGGCTGTTTATCTTATCTAAAACAATAAATATGCCGTACATATCGACTAATATCAATAGTATAGATAGTGATAGTATACTGGTCCAAGGTTGGACAATATTCTGACCATTTTTAAGGGGTTCCGTACCTCAAACGGAAAAAACGGAACCCTTATAGGATCACTTTGTTGTCCATCAGACCCTTTATCTCAGGAACGCGTGGATATTTTCTAAAGTCAGATTTCTATGTACAAAATAGGTACAATAATAAACAACAATTCGTAAAACAATATTTTTACCTTTAGACTCAAAAGGCGTAAGCGCCATTAGAACCTACGGCGTTTACGTCCTTTGAGTCTAAAGGTATCGATATTTCTAAAGCTCAAAATACCCACAATACAAAATTCTTTGTGAGAAAACTTAAAAAATCAGACATTTCTAATGCGCACATGCTTCTTTTTCCAAATAGATGCGCCAATATTATGTTCTATCAAGTGTGCTGTATGCTGGTTTGTCACTTATAGTAGAGGATCCCAGTATAGAACGACCTTCACCGAGCTGGTTAATGGATGAAAAGTATTGTATATTGAATTAAATATGTTAATAAATATATTGCAAGTGGGTTGCCTAAAAAAATTCAGTCCAGAATATGATTAATTAAAAAGTTAAAAAATTTTTGCAAAGTGCAAATTACTAATATGATGTACCTGTTTATACCTGGCAACCCAAAAGTTATGACGGGAAAAATATAGGCAACCTAACGTTTTCATATTCTATAGGCTTAATACTTTTGATTGGTATGTCATTTGTCTATTAAACAAAACGGTGAAAATTAAAAAAAAATATTATTTTTTTAACTTTTAATTAATCATATTCTGGACTGAATTTTTTTAGGCAACCCACTTGCAATATATTTATTAACATATTTAATTCAATATAAAATACTTTTCATCCATTAACCAGCTCGGTGAAGGTCGTTCTATACTGGGATCTTAGACTATTAGTAATGTGAATAAGCAATAAACCTACAGGTTCTCTTCTAGCTGTGAAACAAAAATGACAATAAATATGGTTTAGAGTGTAATAAAATAAAATTGTACACCAGCCATTTTCAATATCTTTAGAAATTGTGCAAATTAAACTTTTCAACCTTAGGTCAACTGAACCTATAAGTTATAACAAACGCTGTTAGTTTTCATATATTAGCAGTTTTTTACATTAGACATTTGAAACGTAGATTATTTGATTGTAGAACATACGGTTTCGGGAATTTCGTACATTTAAAATGTATATTTTCAAAATTTTGTTTTACGAATTTCATATGTTGAATTTTAATTTTACGAAATTTTGCTACTCACTGCACTCTTAATGATAAGTATTCTATTTTTTTTTTGTTATTTTATATGATTGAATTTCACAGCAGTTTCCTAAAAAAAAATTGCAAAATAAAAGTTTTAAAACTTTTATTGTATCATCTGTAGAGCCCCAGCAACCGGTTTTAATTCTGTAATATCACGTTCAACAGTTACACAACTGCGAATTAAATGATTACTCACCAGGTAAACCGCTAGTAAACAGTTTTCTATGGCCCCGATTCGAAGACGTTGTATCACATTACAGACTCCTCAGTTACGTAAAAAAAATCACTCTTTTATAACGAGCGCAATATTCACAAAACACGGCGATATAACAGTTCCAAAATTAATTAAAACACCGTTAAATTATCCACTTGGTCGTAAAATAGTAAGCGTGTAATAAACGACTGTGTTTATGTTAATCATTTGTCGCACCAAAATATTGATTATTGAAGAAATTATTTTATTTATTAATCTGTATGAAAACAGCTTTTTACACAGTCCGAGTAAGTTTAGGCCGCCTGCACGGTTGTTTCACAGTCACATGATTTTAATTAACACGTTTGTTAGTCGTAAATTGTTTTGTAATGTGTGAAAATGCGAAACATCAAGAAATATGTGCACTAACGAAGACGAACCTATCAACCTACAGTCCTACATTTCCAAGACAGTTATATGTCAGTGTTGCTGTTAATATTGATTAAATCTACCATATGGACAATATTTCTACGACATATTTTCACGAATAATCATAGAACATAATTTATACTTATGAGTACAATTTATGTGTGTACCAAATAGCAAAAGAAAAATATAGTGATTTTTTTTTTAATGTAATTCGTCGTAAAATAAACCAAAGAAACTCCTATATTAATAGTGCATTTCAGTTACTACAACACTAAATAAAATGTCATATTTTTGACATTCCATTTCAGAATAACGACAATAAAATAATATGACCTTTGATTATATAAATTTATTTCGTTACTTAAAAGTTATTATAAATTGCAAACTAAACTAAAAGAATACACATTTAAAATTGAATATACTAAAAACTAAAACTAACTTTATTTAATTCGTCAGTTTCAATGTAAGACACCATACCAGAAGAAGGTAAAATACCGACCTAGCTAAAAAATTAGCTTGATCATACTATTGTACGCTCAACGTTCAACGTAGAACGGACTATTTTACTGTCAACTTGACGGGAGACGATAATGCACAGCCAAAATAAAGTCCGGCCCGATAATGCACAGCCCCGATAATCCGCGGCCACAGGGCCGCGTATTATCGGGCCGGGCTTTATCGGGTCGAGCTTTCTCGCCCTGTACAGATAATGCTCAGCCCGATATTTCGAAGCCACGTTTGGCACAGGGTGATAATGTACAGCCCAATAATTGGTGACCAGCGATTCGAGCCCAATGGCTTCGAATTATCGGGCCGAGCATTATCTGTACAAGGTGATAAAGCTCGACCCGATAATGCCCGGCCCAATAATTGGAAGCCTCCTTTTTTTAGGTTAGGTTTGTTAGTCAGCTTGCGTCCCTCAGAGCAGAAATAGAAGCCTCGCGCAGCGAGGCTTCGTCGACCTGCTGGAAAAGTGGACACCAATTATCGGGCTGTACATTATCGGGCCGGGGAATATCGGGCTGGGCATTATCGGTACAGGGTGATAATTGGAGTCCCTGAATCAGAAGCGATGTACACCAATTATTTGGTTGCGCATTATCGGGCTGGGCATTATTTGGCCGTGCTTTATTGGGCTGAACAAGTTTGGTTCAGGGCGATAATTGGAAGCCACGTTTTGCACAGGGTGATAAAGCCCGGCCCGATAATCCGCGACCATTTTTGGGGTCGCCAATTATCGGGCTGTACAATACGGGGCCGGGCATTAACCGGACCCAACTTGACAGTTAGTGGTATTTTGTGCTTCCTTCTTGCCGTTTATTTTTGACAGATTTTTAACCAATCACAGCAATGTATTTTCATGACAACGCTTCCGATTCGTTCTTAAGCGCTGTATGCCGCAAAGAAAAATACTCACATCATATGTTTCCTTCTGAAATCCCACTTGTTTTGTTTATATCCATACTTTTTGATAACAAATGGACGATTCTGAGCTGAACTCGTCGGAGCTGGGTACTCAATCGTACTGGCAACAGGCTTACAGTAAGGAATTGAGCAATTTCGAGGATAACGGAGACCCTGGCGATGTTTGGTTTGGTGAAGACAGCGCGTACAGAGTCGTGGATTGGTTATGCAGGCATGTTGAAGACAAAAACACTCCCGTTATAGACTTAGGTAAGTAGTTATCACTTTGATAATAGAATAACTATCAAATTTCAGCGTTTTTAATCACCAATTGGCTATGTGTGTTCTAAACTGCTTTAATGTTCAGTTGCAACATTTTGACCTGGACAAACAAACAAACATACATACATACATACATACAAGTTAAGAAGCTTTTAAAAGTCATACAGCAAATTTTAATGATATGGACATACACACATGGACATGTCAACTTGATACTGTTCCACAGCAATAGTCCTGAACTCAATGGTGTCATTGAATTAAGATCAGAACTGGAACCATAGAGAAAATAGCCTAAACCAATGTGGATTTTAAACATCTAAGTCAATTCCCAATCTTTTTCCACCTGTGGCATACTTACAAGTTTAGAACTTTGTCACTGTACCTTAGTTCGCTCAAAATAGGTATTGATGCTTTATAGGTACCCACGAATATTTGTGGTTATTTAGATAATGATAGAGGATCGACTCACGGCGCCCCTCTTTACTTTCTACGGCACACCAGGGCGCCTCTGCCCACACTTTGGGAACCCCTGATCTAAGTGTCTGATTCCACTGGAAGACCAGTGCTGGCTATTAATTTAGCATTATACTGAGCTGGGAACTTTTTGTGTTTTCTTTTCTACTAACTAAAACAAAAATATTGCTTTGCTAATCCACAATATGATAATGCGTTAGTCAATTACTGCTAACCCATTATAATTACTAAAAAAACATGCAAAAAAATACAGGGTATTTGGCAGATGGATGGACAAACTTACACTGGGGATAGGTGGGACCATTTGCTATGTGGTCCACCGAAAAAAATTTTTTTAGGTCCTATGGTTTTTTTTTAATTTTCTTCAATTTACTTTGTGTGCACCAAATGATTAAATTTGTAAGGCTCTAGTATCAGTAAAAATAAAATAAAGATAAAGTCTGTTTCATCATTTTTGAAAAAGTTATGGAGGTTTTAAGTTTTGAAAACGGAATTTTTTTAAATAATAAAAACCTACCTATCCCATGTGAAGTTTGTCCATCCATCTGCCAAACACCTTGTATAACAAATCAGCACCAAAGATACGAAACTCGACACGTGTTTCGCCTCTCTATGAGGCATCCTCAGGAGAAGCTGGAGATGTTGACCGTCCGGCGTCCATTGAAGAAATGGTCCGGTGCTGTTATCATATCGCGGATTAGCAAAGCAATATTTTTGATTTAATTAACATGGACTTCAGCAAAGTAACGCCTGATTCAATCAATTACTTACTAACTGTTTACGTTTTTGTACTGTTATATAAATAAATGTATTTTCTTTCTTTGTAAGACCTTAGCAATTCCAATCACTTTGATTCCAGGGTGCGGCAATGGGTACACATTATGCGAGCTGGCCCGGGAAGGGTTCAGCCGGCTGCTGGGTGTAGACTACTGCCAGGAAGCCATCACGCTTGCAGAGAAGGTGTCGAAGAGAGAATTTCCTATCATTGACTTTAAGGTACCTATTGTGGTTTTTAATTTCGTCCCTACCTAGTCCGACCCTCACAAGGTGGTACGGCCAGCAACCTGGTTCGACCCCAGGGAACGCCACGGCCCCCACCTGGTCCGATTCTTTCAACAGTCAGTAAGACTTGAAAGTTTGTCAGGCTTCAATAAAAAAAAAGGTTATTATTTTATCATTTTCAATGGTTATAGATTTCTATAACCATAAAATATATATGTAGAAATTTTATCTACGATGACATTGACTTTATCGACTGCCTAAAAAATGTTACACTGATTTCTACTCCATTAGTCCTGTTCCTTAGGTCAGTCATTGGCACTCGATCGGCCAGTCCCCATTTATCACTGTGCTAGGAAAGTATCTGAATCTGTGGTGGAAAAGTGTTTTTTAATGTGTCCGTCAAGATAGCGTACACCGTAAAGATATTCAGAATCTGATGCAGCCCATAAATAGTACCCAAATAGTACCGACGAAGTACCTAGGTGAAAAAAATAGTACCCTTAAACTTTCTGAAATATAAGGCCTGTTCACGGTGTACGCTACCGGGCGTCAAGCTGGCGTACACCGTTTGTATCTCTGGAACGGCTGTGTTTTTGGAAACGCTTTATATCTCATAAAATAGTACCCAAATAGTACCCTAAGGCGATAAAATTTCATTTCTCTAGCTATCGTAGAAGCCGAGATATTCCATGACTTAACGGTGTACAAAATTTCACACCGTCAAGCTGGCGTACCCAGGAATTTCACATAGAAAGAGCTCACTATATTTCGTAATTAAATTAAAAAGTGTCTGTCAAGATAGCGTATCTTGACGGACACTTTTTAATTTAATTCAACTTATGGGTAATTTGGAGCATTTGATCCACCCTTTCCCTTATTTATTTCGTTAAAGTAGACTTTTAACCCTCTTTTCATTTGTATAGGGAACTGAGCGTTTCGAATCACCGTTTATTTATTTTTATCAAAATCTAGTTTTAATTATTGGATCAAAGAGGGAACTAGGGTGACGGTACCAATCATGGACATGTTAAGCACAGTAGTACCCAGTAATGGACAGCAAAGATTCAATGGCTTTAGCCGACCATTCATGGACTTACCAATGACCGTCAATTATCTAAACATAGTGTTGATTGATAGCAAGGACCATTAAAACATGACAACTGTCATTCTCCATACAAAAAGCTGTTCCCCGATATTTACAACGCCATCTATGTATAAGCTTGGTATAAGAATTATATTATTTACAATTATTCAACTTTGCAAGCGTGACACAGTATTTAAATGTTAGAATTTATTTATTGTTAGTTGTTTACGAACTAATTGTTACTGTACTATGTTTCTTTCTTCAATTATAACATCGTTAAACGTTATGTTTTTTAGTGCCATCTAGTTTTTGCCTGGATATCCCCTTGCGGTCGGGGCACGATCCAAAGTATGGAGAATGACAGTCCTCTTGTTTTAATGGTCCTTGTTGATAGTTTAAAAATGTAGTCGGGGCGTAGAGAGTGCGATCCATACTGGGGCATTCTTACAACTTTGCTTGTGGTGCGTTCGTTCACGGCGCGCACACATACAAGCCGCGCGGTGTACCTTTTGCAGGAAGAATAAAAACCGGCCAAGTGCGAGTCGGACTCGCGCACCGAGGGTTCCGTACAAACTCATAAGTAGATACATGAATAGTTCAAGAAAAACTATATGGCGATTAGTTTAGTAGGAGCAAATAAGTATGTGTTAAGATTTTTGCAAATTTCTCAAAAACAGTGCTAGTTAGGAAAACCGCTATATTTTTCCTGTAATATATAGGATGACATTAATAATTGGTAATTATTACAGATTTTTCTGTTCAGTAACTTCGAAGATAATAGGGGGGGAACGGTATTTTTTTTAACGTTTTTCGCCATAAATCAAAAACTACTTATTTAAAAAAAATACAAAAATACTGTTTTAATCTACAAATTAAGCCCTTTCATTTGATACCTCACTCAATATAATAGCCCTACTTTTAATTTGCAAAGTCTCATTACGGACCCCTTTAAAAAAAAAGTAAAATAGATACAAGATTTTTTTTACATCCTATAAGCTCGGGTTAGCGGTTCTTAACACTATTCCAAATTTCAAGTCGATAGCATCAGTAGATCCTGAGATATCTTGCTGTGACAGATGGACAGACAGACAGACAGACAGAGTCGCACCATAAGGGTTCCTTTTTTACCATTTTGGTACGGAACTCTAAAAATTACTGCTATTATACAGTGGTAAAAGGGACATATTTTCTGCAGTTCACCCAGGTTCAATAGGAAACGTGCACGAACTATAGGTGGCAGCACTAAACGACAAAAGAGACACGGGCGGACAATGAAGGAAACTATCGCCCCTGTCAAATCATGCTGTCAATGTCAAAGATAATATGTAAGTGTCAATGTCAAATATAGTAAGTCGTAGCTCTAGCTACACTGACGTTAATCGTCCTTCAACGCGATAAATTAACGTTATTATCGGCGTTTTCGTCAATGTGGCCCCAGCATGAGAGAGTATATGATTTAGATGTGCGGCACCAGTTGGCAGCACCTTCGTCGTGCACGTTCCCTATTGGCATCGGTCGACTACATGATGGGTTAGCGGTGGTTTGACTTTCTTTTTTTAACTCCAGGTGTTCGACATAACACAAGACGACGTGTCCGAGCTGGGACTGTTCGGGGTGGTCCATGACAAGGGCACGTATGACGCCGTCAGCCTGCACCCGGACAGCCCCAAGCAACGCCGACTGAAGTATATCGACCAAGTGGCCGCCATGTTGGATGAAAATGGTAAGAATATTATAAACGAAGCTGGGGCGCCACAGGGGCACGTATGACGTCAGCCTGCACCCAACAGCCCCAAGCAATGCAGACAAAAGTATATCGACCAAGTGGCCGCCATGTTGGATGAAAATGGTAAGAATATTATAAACGTAGCTGGGCGCCACAGGGGCACGTATGACGCCAGTCTGCACCCGACAGCCCCAAGCAACGCAGACAGAAGTATATCGACCAAGTGGCCGCCATGTTGGATGAAAATGGTAAGAATATTATGAATGTAGCTGGGGCACGTATGACGTCAGCCTGCACCCGACAGCCCCAAGCAACTCCGACAGAAGTATATCAACCAAGTGGCCGCCATGTTGGATGACAATGGTAAGAATAATATAAACGAAGCTGGGGTGCCACAGGGGCACATATGACGTCAGTCTGCACCCGACAGCCCCAAGCAACGCAGACAGAAGTATATCGACCAAGTGGCCGCCATGTTGGATGAAAATGGTAAGAATATTATAAACGTAGCTGGGGCCACAGGGGCACGTATGACGTCAGTTTGCACCCGACAGCCCCAAGCAACGCAGCCAAGTGGCCGCCATGTCGGATGACATTGGTAAAGATGAGGAGGATGATGATGTATTGTAAACCGTGTCAGAGCCAGATTAACCACTTAACAGATGTAGCTGCAGGCCCTGCGAACACTCGCCTTCGTAAAAGCCCCTTTTCCCCTCCTGTTACGTCGTTTCGTCACTTGTATAATTACACCTCCCTGGGCAGCCTGGAGGGGCCTTCAAACCCCACATTTGCTGCGGCCTTCAAACCGGAGGCCCGTGTACAGGGACCCTTCAAATCTCTATAAATGTAGTTTTAAGTTTAATGTAAGTAATGTACTTAATTAATGAAATCTCATGTAACGTCATATTGTTGTAATACTTGTAAAATGGTGAAAAAAAGAGAAACTGGTGAGTTTCTTCCGGCGCTTCTCACCAGAAGGTAATTACCCGAAGCGCCAAAAGAAAAGAAGAGAAAAGACTAGAATCAGACATGTAAAAGAGCCCTTGACGGCCCTGCTTGCAGAAATATGATACGAGTGGGCGAAGTTGGTCATTCATTACAGTCGAGGCTGTGTTGCATAGCCCGAGCCGTCAGGCGAGGGCTGCATAGCCGAGACTGTAATGACCAATGCCTACGAGTGTCATACGACGTTTTTCAACACACTTGCGAATAAAAAATAATATTTATCATTTAGAATTTCTGTTTTTGTACATATTTATTTAGTGGTTTATCTATCCTCGTCTACCGTCACCTCATCGTGTGGTGGCGGCGCTGCGCGGGAATCATATCCGCACGCCGAGCCGAGAAATTCTAAATGATAAATATTATTTTTTATTCGCAAGTGTGTTGAAAAACGTCGTATGACACTCGTGGGCATTGGTCATTACAGTCTCGGCTATGCAGCCCTCGCCTGACGGCTCGGGCTACACGACGACGTGCTCTCATTGGTCAATTGGCGGTTATTACAGCACTTGTACGGCAATGAAAAGTAAAAAGCACTTGTGTGTAATAAGCTGCGTTCCGCACATAAGAACCACCAAATAAGAGCGACTTTATGAGCAAGTTTGTTGAAAAATTATTATAAAATTATGTACACAATACGGGAGGTAATAAAGAAAGCCCTCGATCGTATATTTACGCCCCTCGCTTGCAGCTCGGGCCGCAAACTTCTGCGATCTCGGCCTTTCTTTGTATTACCACCCTAGTTGTGTAATGTACTATTATTTATGCTACACCTGGCCATAGTGGCTTCGCTACACGTAAAAAGCCGCTTTCTGGCCAAGTGTAGACATAAAATAATGTACATTATTTAACACGGAAGGTAATAAAGAAAGCCCTCGATCGCATATTTACGTCCCTCGCTTGCAGTTCGGCCCGCAAACATCTGCGATTTCGGCCTTTCTTTATTTTACCACCCTAGTTGTGTAATATACTATTTATTTTTTCCAGGTATATTCGTGATAACGTCGTGCAACTGGACGGAGCAGGAGTTGGTCGGGCAGTTCTCGGGGCGCCTGGCGCTCCGGAGCGTCATCCCCACGCCCCAGTTCAAGTTCGGGGGGAAGGTCGGCAGCGTCGTCTCCTCCGCTGTTTTTGTTAAGAAATAAACTTGTTACATAGTTATACCTGACGTTTTTCTGATGTATCTCGGTTATTTCTCAAAATTCCGATAAAAAAAAATACAAAGTGGTTCATTCTTAAGGCACGAACCATAAATCGCGTTCCCTTCGTCCACGTTCGTAACCAAGTTTTGTAACGAACAAGGAATTATCTTTCTTCGTTTGTAACCAGGTTACCTACGGAAATTCCAATTTAGAGAAATATGTTTTCCTTTGTAACCTGGTTACAATACAAACAAGGAATGTTTTGTTCCTCCTTTGTAACCAAGAAAGAACTAAATAATTCCTTGTTCGTAGCTGGTTACAAAACTTGGTTACGAACGTGGACGAAGGGATCGCGTTTCGTACCTACGCGACGGATCCATTGTCTTGTCACCTCGGCCGCCCGCTAGACAAGTAGACACGCGACCGCCTCGAGATTTCAATGTCTCAGTGCGACGTAATTAACCACAATTAGTACGAGATACTCAAGTGTCTGGATGAAAATCGAGCCCTAAAAACGCTGGAAAAGGCCTGATATCGACGTCATAAGTGGAGCGAGAGAGTGCGCTCCGACCTTCTGTCCCGTTAGGTAAAGTTTGTACACAAAAGTGCGAATCGGCGTCTCGGGAAGAACATACTGTACCTTTAGCACAAGTGTAAGGCGCGATTAACGCTACCTATCTCTTTCCACTCAATATAGTGCAACAGTGACAGGTGATGTTCTGTCGCGCAAGAAACGAAGTCGCGGCCAGTTATGCTAGACAGCCTGGTTTTCTTGTACCATGAAAGGTCGTAACGTAAGTTAAACCTAGAACGACCCACACGTCTTGATTTACAAGGGCGTCGCAAAAAGTTTACAACCTGCCAAAGGAGTCGAAGTATAAATAAGTTTGGGAACCCCTGGTTTAGAAATTATCTAAAAATGAGGAACTGGAAATAAAAAACAAACAGTTGTGATATGAATATATTAAACTCTGTATAACCCTTAACATATAGGAATTTCAATAACATAAATTTACATAACCCATAACTAATAAACCATTCAACTATAAATAATAAATACGTGATTATACATTATCTCGGGGACCATCCAAATATTACGTCACACGTTAAGGGAGAAGGGGTAGGTATAAAAAATTTTGATTATTTAACGGTAGATGGCGCTACAAGCCTCACGAGGGTGTCCATATAATGAGACAAGGGGGACAAGGGAAACATAGGCTCGTGACATCACATTAACACGCTCACTGTCCCCATTGGGACCGAGCGCGACGACAGCGCCACGTGATAGACGGCCATTATGGACAATATTGTCACCGCTGTCAAACAAGAAGTAAGTAAATATTGTGAAAAATATTAATGAAATCTTGTGTTATTTTACTATATTACACAATTTTGGACAATGGTAGTCAGTAACATTATTGCCAATAATATTAAAATTGTTGTTTTCAGTGAGAAAAGTCAGCGACAAAAATGACAATTTTAGCCGTAGCGAGCGCTGTGATCGTTTAGGCTACCCCCTCCACCCGCTTTGCACTCTGCCAATAGAAAACTGTCGGACAATGTCACAACTTCACAAGTCCCAACTGTGCAATCAGTATGGGGAAGTGACCCCATAGTGGAAGCACAGACTCCCGAAAAAAACCTTCATCACCCCACATTGGGGGCACCGGGGCAGGGAAGTTAAAAATACATTGGTATTTTAGGTAGGTAGAGTCTGTGCGGAAAGAGAATAGGCGTGGCGAAAAACGGAATTAACCTACCCAGTATGGTAAATACGGCAAATATTTTTTTCTTCGGTAGAAAAGCATTACAGCGCCCCCCAATTTTAATCCTATTCTCTTTCCGCAGACTCTACTGGTCGAAAAACGATGGAATTCGCGTGACGTAATATGTTAAATGTTAATGGCTCCGATCCTATCCAATGATATTTTGATATAAATGCAGAAGGCATGGGAAGACGCGAAATGCACTTCTCTTTAGGTCACTGTCGTATCTTTAGGTACCTATCAGTGGCGTGGCGTAAATGATATCCTTGGGCAAGCCGGTGCAGATTTGGCGTACATTTTCCTTAAGAGCTGTAGAATAAGGTGCTCAATTGCCTGATATTAGGCAAGCCGGTAGGAATCGAGTTCTATGGACGCCACGCTACTGGTACCTATTATTCACATTGTCTATTCCTGTACCTAGTTTCATTTTAGATCTTGTGCTGCTAGTGAAACTTGTGCTATACATATAAAAGGTCGCCGAGATCATTTAACCGTCTCCTGTGGCTTATATCTAACGTGTTCGGGTAAAAGGTACCATTTTGCCGCTTATCACCATGGTGTAGCCGGTGATTGGTGGGAACCATACAGGGTATTTGGTAACAGGGTGCAAAGCCGAAAGTGGGTGATAGTTGAGACTACTTAGGACATTTTAAGCCAAACATGTCTTAGGCAAATGTTTTTAGTTTTTTTTTAATTTAAGTTTGAAGATTGTTTGAAAAAACTCCAAAATTTTAATCTTAATCGACAATAGTACTAGTAACTTATTTGAAACGTCTGTGTCAAAATGAAAAGTAACTACAGCGATTAAAAAAAATCATAAAACGAAAAAAAAAATGATTTAAGTGTTTTCTAAGGCCGATAAAAAAATTCAAAAAAAACAAAAAAAAATGTTTGGCAAATGTTCTAAATAGCCTCCACTATCACCCACTTTCGGCTTTGCACCCTGTTACCAAACACCCTGTATAATAGGGAACGTGCACAACGAAGGTGCTGCCAACTGGTGCCGCCAATCCGAATCTTGTACTCTACCATGCTGGGGCCACATTAACGGGAAAGGTCGTTATTATCGCGATAAAGGACGATTAACGTTAGTGTGGCGACTTACTATACTTGACACTGACATTTATTATCACATTTTTTCAGGCCTGATAAGTCTTAATAGGGATGATGACTGGGTTAAAAATATGTAATTCTATTTAGTCCGTCAGTTAGATTATGGAAACATATGGGACACGTATTTTTTGGTTTATCAAAATATTAAAAATCGACAAAGTTATAGATCATCAAACTTCTGGAGTGGGGGCTTGTGACGTCACTCTTGAGTACAATTTGTACTCAAGAGTGACGTCACTCGAAACTTCTAAGCACTCTATCCTCGTCAGTTTTTGTTTGTCAAACAAAACAAAAAATACGTGTACAATATTTTTTCATAATGTAACAGACGGGACTAAACAGTTTTTTTTAGTCATCTAGCCTATTGTACGCATAGTGCCTCTTTTTTCGGTTTAATGCTGTCACCTATGGGGTCATCCATAAAGTACGTCACACGTTAAGGGGGAGGGAGGGGTTCGACGAAGTATGACATTGTGTGACAAGGGGTGGGAGGAGTCTTAAGTTTCATGACGTCACACTTCAAAATCGAATAACTCAAGTGTTAAGATGCCAAATTTGGTCATAAGGTTATGCTGAGGTGGGACCGTTTTGTGGCAGCGTTTTCTGCCAATCTTTGCTTTAAAATATTTTTTTTCTATGTTGCTTTTATGCGGTCATGAATAAATGTATTTTCTTTTCTTTCTTTCTTAAGTGTTATGATGGCGAGTTCACACTCGCTGTGCTAGTGTCACGCGCATTGATGTGGATTATTTATCACTACATAGTATAAAACAAAGTCGCTTTCTCTGTCCCTATGTATGCTTAAATCTTTAAAACTACGCAACGGATTTTGATGCGGTTTTTTAATAGATAGAGCGATGGAAGAGAAAGGTTTATATTAGGGATGCAACGATACCGATACGATAATCGTATATCGGCGATTATCGTAAACCTTTACGATCATTCGTTATCGTAAATATTACGATACGATATTTTTACGATACATTTATTTCAAAATTTTTACTGTTTCGGGTGAAACGAAACGCATAACGCGTCAATTTCTGAACGCTTCGCATCCGCACTATTGCCTAGCGGAGAATACACACAAGATACAGAAGAAATTAAACCATAATTCTCAAATTTTTTTATATTTTTACGTACTTTACTCAAACACAAAAACAAAATCTACTTAATTATAAACTGATCAAAACACGAACGCGTGACAACAAATGGCGGGGAATGAGGCGAACCGAGCATTTCGGATTGCACCCGAACATAGCTAATAACTATGATCGGCAATGCCGACTAGTCGACCGATTAATCGGCAAATTGGGAACCGATTAGTCGGCCGTCGGCCCATCTCTATTAAAAATGCATAACTTTTTTTTATACTTTTACTTTACTTAGTCTTACAATAATAACATACAACAAAGCTTCCAATGAATTCATCAAAATGGTATTAAACAAATATCGTAATGCATTCGTATCGTAATTCGTTATCGTATTTAGCCATTACGATGTATTCGTCATTTGTATTGGTATCGTAATAGCCGTATCGTTGCATCCCTAGTTTATATGTATAATACATGCATAATATAATAGAGAAACACCGTGCGAAGCCGGGGCGGGTCGCTAGTTACAAAATAATTTAAATGGAAATAAAATAAATTTCGAAACTTCTTTTTTAATTTAATGATTTCCAGATGTTAAATTACAAAATATGTGACGTCACGCTATGGAGGGAGGGGTCTCACAAATGTGACCAATTGTGACAATTACGGGGGAGGCGTCAGAAAATCACGAAATTAGTGTAACGTACTATATGGATGACCCCTATAGTTCCTGCATGTTCTCTAAATCCGTCGCTCTTCGCGAATTGCCGTGGCCAGGCCGGCATAGAGCAATAGCCAGCCATTTTTGACATCTAGCAAAGTGATATCTTTCGCCTGATTAATACGTGGGTCGAGAGCAATCACAATATAACGTTACGTTTGGTTAGGTTATAGTACATTACACAACCAGGGTGGTAAAACAAAGGAAGGCCGAGATCGCAGATGTTTGCGGCCCGAGCTGTAAGCGAGGAACGTAAATATGCGATCGAGGGCTTTCTTTATTACCTCCCGTGTTGTGTACATCATTTTATGTCTACACTTGACCGGAAAGCGGCTTTCTCCGGTACGCGTAGCATGCGGTAAAAGCCACTTTACGGCATTTTTTTTATTATGTCATTATATTATAAATAAAATTAATAATTGCAGAAATTCACAGCATTACAGTTCCGTTAGTTACAATTGTCGCCATTTTGGAACGCTCGACGGTGCCGACATCTACCGAGCAATTGGCAGTTTATTACCCCATTAGTATATAACGACAGCCCCGGATCTACGAGTTTTCTGAACCGATTAATGTGGCGCCCATTCTCCGGCGCTGAGATTTAAATTATTTCAAAAATCTCACAAAAGTGTATGGATAGGCGTCCCCTGAAATTGCCGCCCGGGGCTAGTGCTCCGAATTTCCCCGCCGTAGCACACAAGCTGTATAAAAGCTTATACAGCCATTATATCTCCAGTTTAGGCCCTATAAGAGCTGTATAAGTTTTTATACAGCTTGTGTGCTACTTGGGAGATTGGGGCTGCATAACAATATTGGGAGCCGTCAGAAAACTGTTAGAGAGCAAGAACTGAGCTTGAAAAAATTACTTAATTTTACAATAATAAAACCAAGCAGAAGTGGTGAACCGTCTGTAGAACCAGATTTCCACTGTCTTGCATACAACGACATAATTACTAGGTATAAAAAGCCATCAATATCCGCAAAACAAGCTTCAGTATGGCGCTCGGCCTATTATGCCTACGTTGGATCGTGGTAGTAATATGGAATAACAATATGTGGTATGATTGGCTAAGGTTTCGCTACGGAATCATAGCTTTCAACACCCTGTCTGTATACGAATGAAAAACAAATTATAACCAACTTCAATGATTGCAGCACTGCGGCACTAGCAAATGCACTATTTACTAAACTAAAATTGCTAATCATGTACTTATAACATTCGAGGAGTTCCCTCAGTTGTTCATGGATCCTATCATCAGAATGGGATTCTGAAAGAAATTGGACTAATATGTACGTATATCTACTCTTTCAATCCCACTAATATTATAAATGCGAAAGTTTGTGAAGACGTTTGGATGTTTGTTACCTAATAACGGGATAGCAACTGGATGGATCAAGCTGAAATTTGGCATGCAAGTAGACCAAGTCCTGGATTGAAACATAGGATACTTTATATCCCGGTAAAGAGTTCCTTTGGGACAATAACGGGAACAACGCGGGCGAAGCCGCGGGAAAATGCTAGTTAAAATATAAATTTTACAAATCGGTAATCACCATGTGATGAAACGGGGCGTGCAAAAATGTGTCACCACCGTTTGTATAGGGAACGTGCGCAACGAGGTACTGCCACCTGGAGCCGCCTATCCAAATCTTGTACTCTATCATGCTGGGGCCACATTAGCGGGAAACGCCGTTAATATTGCGACGATGGACGTTAGTGTAGCCACGACTTACTATACTTGACATTTATAACCATTCTTTTTTTCAGTGCTGATAAGATTCCTTTACTGTCTGCATAGTATCTTTTTTGTCGATTTATTGCCATCTATATATAGTTCCTGCACGTTCCCTATAAATCAATAAGGTCGTGGCAGATATTTATGCGTGCTCCACTCCATCACATATTTTTGCCGGCGACTATACATAAACGATAGATTTAGGTAATGAACAACAAAACTTAATTGAGAACCTTTTTTGAAGTCGGTTAAAACATTTCGAAACCGGTCACTGGTGGACTAACCTTGCGTAAAACAGTAGATACGTAACACATGTATATCTACGTTATCTAAGTTGTTTAATAATTTGACAATGGAAAAGCTTATCAATAAAATCCAACTCGCAATATTACAAATCGTATATAAAATACTACTTACATCTATTAGTGCGAAAGGAAATCTATTCGGTGTGAGATATGCTGCTGCTTCTTGAGCTAAGGCGAAGAACACACTGAAATCGCGCGCAATGTATGCGCAGCTACACGGAAAAAATAGCCGCGATTTACGCGCCAGTGTGCGCCACCCCGCGATTTTTCTATACAAATCGATGATTCTACATACAAAGTTGAAAATCGCTGTGTCGCGTGTCGCCGCGATTTTCGCTGCAGTGTGAGATCCGCCTTAAAGTGTGAACTAGGCCATCGACATAGTCTTGGCCTGAAGAGTCCGAACAAGAGTCAACACAGCGCACACCAAAGCAACACTTGATGAGGAGTCTTCGAAAGGACTTATTTTTCTATAATTTACATAGAGAAATAAGCCCTTTTGAAAAGACACTCCTCATTTCTACATCTTCCTAAAAGCCTTTAAAAATAGGGATCAACCATACATTTTTATAAAATTTGGAATGTGATGTTTATACATTTTCTTATTTACAAATACAATACAATTGAAGGGATGTTTAGAAGAACAACTTAACTGGCCAGACTGGCTGATACTTAGATAAGTTATATATTAATATATTATTCACCTAGTGAGCGAAGCAAAGCCTCCGTTTCAGCTTAGGCACAAATGCTTTCGTGTCCGGCCGATGGATATCTGTCTGTACTCTGTATTAGTAACAATAGGGAACGTGCACGACGAAGGTGCTTCCAACTGGTGCCGCCAATCTAAATCATATACCCTCTCATGCTGGGGCCACATTGACGAAAACGCCGTTAATAACGTTAATTTATCGCGTTGAAGGACGATTAACGTCAGTGTAGCTACGACTTACTATATTTCACATTGACACTACATTTTATCATTGACATTGACAGCTTGATTTGACAGGGGCGATAGTTTTCTTTATTGTCCGCCCGTGTCTCTTTTGTCGTTTAGTGCTGCCACCTATAGTTCGTGCACGTTCCCTAGGATAGAGTCTGTGCGGAAAGAGAATAGGCGTGGCGAAACGCTGGAACTAACCTAACCAGTATGGCAAATACGGTAGAAAAGCATTACAGCGCCCCCAAATCTAAATCCTATTCTCTTTCCGCACAGACTCTAGCAATGGAGGAGAACCACCCCGGGTGTAAACAATTGAGACCTTATTATTTAAAAAACTGAGCTCATGCTGTTTCTGACTTCATCTGTGTGGCATCTGGAAGGTACCAGAGAAACTGGATCACACTAGCAAGCTAAAACTGGCAGAGTGGCGTGAAAGGGCCTTTAGGTACTCAGCAGTGGATGAATGTGGGCTCAAATGGTGATGATATTGAACCTTATGTAGCAACATTTCGGTGTAATTCAGCTTAGTCAATTGTTATATTTGTAAACATCCATTCGTCATAATATAACTTTGATATCTGTCAGTTTAAAATGACGCCTCTTTGACATTTCAATAGAGACGTACTCTTTTAATGAGCGCCTTTGACATAAGTCAAACCCACATTAGTGACGTTTTCAGGGAAAAGGTACCATATTGCTGCTTATCAATAAAGACGATTTTGAATTGCATCTTCATAGCAGTGGCCTATTGACCTTATTGACTAGACGCACCACAACTTCGTTAGCGGAGGTGAAATTAAGTGTCTTTTTTATTTAGACGTAGTCGAGTAAAAAGTGCCCTATATTTTACGTCACACCTGACCATAAAGTGGTAATCACCGGACGCTACGCGTGCGGAAAATCCCACTTCGTGGCCTGGGGGAGACGTAAAATTTTGTACAGTCAAGGAATTTAATTTCCTACCCTTTTCATTGAAATGTTGTTAAGCATTCACAATGCATTAAGGTCGAAATTTCTATTTCAGTAATAGTATTTAAATGTCCATACGTATTATTTGTCACTGCATATTAAAGATAACCTCTTTGCGAAGTCATTTGCTCATCTAATTACGAATACGTGTCAGTTGGTGTCAGTGTCAATCGAGAACATTTTAAAATAATTCTGAATCCAGACTCCGGAAAGTCTACCACAAACGTCGATAATCTAAATTTCGTTATCTGCGTTCCTTTCATTCGAATATTGCAAGAGCGAGAAAGATGGACTTTCTTCGAATTTCGATTCCGCGGTTGTCGACCTTTTTTGATAGTGCCTTGACGTTCCAAATTTCAGTTCACCATGTCAACGTTGTTAATCTGTTACCTAGTTACTGACACAAAACAATGCGTGTGATATGTCAAAGTAACGTCGTAGTCTAGCTAGCTCTTATGATGACAGTATGCTATACGATATTGGACCTTAGGTGGGTTGGAAATTAAATTCCTTGACTGTACTTACCACGGGCGGTAATAAAGAAAGCACCAGATTGCATATTTATCGCCCTGGCCTTCGGCTCGGGCGTCAAATACCTGCGATCTGAGACGTTCTTTGTTTTACCGCCCTAGGTAAGTAATGTACTATAATATAATGTCTTGCTATAATTTTATTATACATAATATGTATAGAATAGACTAGTAAAGTGGTACTGTTTACCTGAGAACGACATTGTACAGTCGAGTTCATTTACATCTACACACTAAAGTGAACAAAAATATCTGAACACGACCTTATTGTCAGGAGCATAAAAGCGTGTTCAGATATTTTTGTACTCTTGATATGATTATTAACTTTGTATTTAGAATTAAGACAAAATATTGCACGTCTCTCGGAGGCAAGGACATGACGGACTATAATGCTATTTTTAAGATCTTTTGTACAACTCATGACTATGCAATAAACATTTTGATTGATTGATTGATTGATATGTGTACATGTAAATAAACTCAACTGTACATGCGTTTGACTCATGAACGAATATAACATGATTGAGGTTTTTTCATGATTCAAAAAACCATGGTACAAGATGCGCGCACATATGCCAGCGGCTCGATGTACCTTTTGACGAAATATTAGTGCTATTATAATGTGACATTGGTAATGTAATGGCATGACGCAGGCGTGCGAGGCGGGACGCCATCTCAAGCTACTTACTCAACTGACGTGCCCGCTGTATTTTTAGTATAAAAATGTAGAACTAACGTTAAGCCTTTTAATTTTTTCGAACGAAACAGGATTTATTCACTCTTTTGGTGACAGTATGTCCATACATAAGTAATTGGTACCTCTGTCAGCGAAAGTGTTGTGTTAAGGCGATAAGTTCCTTGATGGATTTTTAATTGTGCTTTTAATTAAAATGTTATCCAAGAACATACCTCAAAACCGCCACTCAAGGGATTTAGGATGAACCTCCACCAGAGCTGAGCGAAGTAGCAGAGCAGAAAAATGCACTCAGCGAAGCTAGGCGTATATTTATTCTTCACACGGCACCTATTCCCTAGCACAGCTCTTGTGGATACATAAACTTACTGCGGTAAAATTGATTTCTAACCTAAGTAGCATGCAACCGTTCCACCTTACGCACTAACTGGCAATATATAACAAAAATAACAGTATTAGTAACCAGTATAAACATTAGGAATCCGTTGAACAAGACGCTGACGTCCACTGTGGTATCCAGTACCACAAATTCTATGGGCTACATGCGCTCACAGTACCTGTCTTCATTGGACGTCTTGTAGACCAGATATCCAAGCAGCACTGCACAAGCCGTCAGGATCAACGTGAACAACTGATACATCTTCAGCATTCTCACCTGCTTATGCAGCATTTCGTAATTGACCTGCAAGTTGTTTAAAGCATTTGTAACCGAATCCGGTTTCTCTTGAACTCTTCCATCGACCATGGTGCCGTTCTTTGGCATATCCTTTTCAGGGAAATGGCATTTTAGCCTGTATTCGTCAACCTTGCTTCCGGATGACTTCTGCCAGATGTCAGTGAGCTCTTTCGGTGTTACATCCAGCTTTGGGATTTGTACGGACATTACAAGGAATCGGTCTTTGGTGACGGTCCGGAATTGGAATCCTGGCTGTACTACTATCTGAACGGTCTGCGAGGCACCCGCGGCTAGGGTACCTGAGCTGGGTCTCACCCGGAACTTCTCTGGAGATGTAGTTCTAATTTTAAAAGATATAGCACTTTCATCCATGTTAGTTATCGTAAATTGTCCCGATATCTCATCATTTTCATTCTTAAAAATAATTGTATCGTTTGGATTTAGTCGCAGCATTTCACCAGGAGAATGCGCATTGTCCCCTTGTTCTGCAAACGTTACCTTTTTTGGTGTTTGTGCATCATTTGTGCTACGGACTTCCGGAACAAATTCAAATGTGTAAGTGTCCTTGCCGCCCCAGCATGCCAATGCTTGCTCTGGAGCAACCACATCCTTCAAAGTGTCTTTCGACGAGAATTTCATGCGTTCAACTGCCTTAGCTGGAAGCAGAGACTTCACTACCTTGAATGCAGCGGACAAGACCCACGGCATCTGGTATATGATGATGTAGTGAAGGAAATAAGGGTAGTACAGCTTCATGAGTGTTATCAAATACTTGATGAGCTCCATGTCCATGTTGCCCAGGCCGCAGCCGTCCATGTCAAAGAATAAAGTTATTGGTTTACCTTGTTCCTCGCGTTCTAGGCGGTCAAACCAGTAGATAATCACTTTCTTAAGCTCCTCGAAGTCTTTCTGTCCTTTCACGTGCATTTTGGATTTGATGATAAGCAGCAAATTCCCGTCAACGTCGCGGCCGTGAGGAAAAAACGCACCTTCTTTGACATAGTCCATGTTTAATGTGCTCTCGTTAATATCATTAACATTATTAGTTTTTCGCCACACTAAAATGTCCCAGAGCATGTCGCTGGCCATTTTGACGTCGTTTTCCTGGTGTTGTAACAACCTTTTTAAATATTTATCATCTTTTACTCTCTCTAAATCTGCAGGGTGGAATTCACCAGGAGGATTTGGTATTCCTTCTTTCAACCTCGCTTCGAACGCAGCGCGCACGTCCGCGGGAGACGCCATCGCGATAAATAACAATTAGTTCATCAAATCACGGACTTTTATGGTTTTATTGTTATTTCACTGCACGGTAGAAAAGAAAATCACGGTTTGTATAGTAGTGACTAACTAAATGTCATTACATTACATGACATTTGGCCCTTGGGGTTAACATACTAATAAAAAAAAAATCATGAAAACAAATCATTTAAATAAACCTATAAAATAATTCATAAGATACAACACATAATATATCTTCAGCAACATAGATTTAAAGCAAGTAAAGCAAGCATAATACGAGTAGTGAAAACTAAAAAAAAAATTGTAAGTATGCCAGAGCGTTGTTTGAAGTACCTTAATAAAAATATTGTTGGTAAAGTTATGACGAAAACGAATCCTCACGTTTCAAAATGTATAGACTTAAAAAAAACTCAAAAACAGTACGTTTTATGGTTACAATTTTTTTTTATATTTTCACACAATATCTGAAAATATTTACTGGCTACTCTAAAATGATACATACATAGATAAGATAAAATGTACTAATCATCAGGCGGACCTATTTCATTACAGCTGACGTGTTTTAGGGTTCCTTGCGTTAACTATGTAATGGTTCTGATAGTATCGGCTTGGAATATTATTTTGTGAATAGATAGTTTGGAAACCTCTGCCTAAGTTTCCATGGTTTCATTGTTAATAATTTTGTTTAAAGAAACTGTATAAGTAGGTACTTTATGTAACTCTGAAACTTCTGAAAGTACTAAAGTTTTTCTTATTCTTAGATAATCTACAAAACTGTTCCAAAGCTAATTTTGATGTGGTGTGGTCGATCATTGAGTTGTATTCTATGAGACATATTGAGGATGTATTGTATCACTTAGTTACTAAATTCAGATTTCATTCCAGATTATGTACTAGCTTAAAGCAACACGGAATAGAAATGTTATAGCACATTTTTCCAACGTACACTTACACACACGCGAACATGAAAAATGCTCTGTTTCTACTACTAAGGGTTATCCACAAAGTACGTCACACGATTCTTCAGATTTTTATACCTCAGATAATTCTTACTATACCTACCTACATCTTCAACTGTAGTCCCATTTGCGCTTACCCAAATTTTAAATTTACTAACTAGGTGTTTATTGATAACTCCCTTCGATAAGATATCGCTGAAAAAGACACGATAGTGGAGCGGATACGTGGTCAAAGCCTAAACTCCGAATGTCATCGATCGAAGTGAGTCTCATTCATACTGTCTCTCTCGCTCTCCTGTCATAGAGCATTTGAGTGAGCAGGGCAGCAGGACGCTAACTTCGAAGCAGGATTACCATACCGGATTTTGTTAGTTAAGTCCTGATAGAATAGAACACATCGATACCTTTAGACTCAAAGGATGTAAACGCCGTAGGTTCTAATGGACCTTACGCCCTTTGAGTCTAAAGGTATATGTACGTATCTGGAATTGTGCAAATAATCACTTCTATAAAAAACCGGACAAGCGCGAGAATTCCCCACCGAGGGTTTCGTACAAATACTTTAAATAAAGACTATATTTTTTATGATTTAATTACAAATGTATCGTTTTCAGATTTTCCCTATACATGTAGTTAATATAAGAGGGCATTACTTGCCAAATCTCATAGTTCTAGATCAACGGAAAATACCCTATAAATTTTGGTTTCCTTGGGTGTCAAAAATAACGTTTTTTGCGCGGCTTTTTTTTACGTAAACTTAAAAGTTTGATTTTTTCACAGCGTCAAGGCATTTTCACATTCGTTAATCGCACAACCTAAGTACCTATATGGTTTTTATACTCGATAGTGTTCCAGAGACCGTCTTGACACACGGACAGACGGAGAGACGGAAAACAAAGTGATCTGATTCCTTTTGAGGTACGGAAACCTAAAAGATACTATAAAAATACTCAAATCGCTATAGGTATGTCTGCAATATTTTAAAAGTTCCCTCGATTTCTCCAAGAGCCATCCAGATTTTATCTGGTGCCAATGGGACCATCAGGGAAGTATAACTGAAACAATTTTTTTTTTTTCAAATCGGTCCAGCGAGGTTTATACAATCAGGAAAAAAATAAAGATTCCTACGAATTGAGAGTCTCTCTTTTTGAAGTAAAATAAAAATCCACCTTGGGCCCGTTTCACGAAGCTACAAGTTACAAATTACAAGCGGAAGTCTCTTTCTATCAAAAGGCATTGAAGAGACTTCCGCTTGTAATTTGTAACTTGTAGCTTCGTGAAACGGGCCCCTGATCGTCTAGTCTAGTGGCCAAATGTTGATTGTTGAATATTAAATAATACTATCATAAGCCTTTAACAATTTATTAATTACCTCCCAACAAAACAATAACAGCCTTAACCTTAGCTATAATAACTGGTATACAAATAATAATGTCAGTCTGACAAAAGCTCCCTAAAAATAAAGATTAAAAAAAAAAAAATTAACAAAATCGGGCGTGTCGTTGAGTCGTTACGAGCGGACATATACACACAACATACAACGCAAACACATAACCCTCCTTTTGGGTTTCGTCGCATTCGTGCAAAAAATATATAAATAAATAAATAAATATTTTTTTTATTTCATAAACACACGAGAATATAACAGTGTATAATTGTCCAGCAGACCCCGAACTAGGCTGAGCCTGTATCTCGGGGTCTTGGAGTGCACTATCCAATGTCGGTTTAACAATGCGTAGGTTTCTTATAAAATATACATCATAGAACGTAGTTATGCAATAACGTTCCATTCCACATGCATAATTTACTGGATTATGGACTTTGTTTTGCCTTTAAAAACAAAGGTTGATACTTTGTTTTGTTGATTGGAACGTTATTGCATAACTACGCCCCTTAAAGTGATCCGAGATGCCCGGCCCGGTTCTCCGTACATATGAACATAGCTGGGCACCGTTAATCAAATGGTTAACTTCGTTAATCGCTAATCCGTTACTAAAAAAGTTAACTTCGTTAAACGTTAAAACGTTACATTACCGAAGATTTAACGGAAGTTAACGTTAATCGTTAATCCGTTAACACGTGATAAAAATTGCATTACTTACATAGTACACTCTTTTTCCTACGTGGCCTTAAGAGGCATAGTAAGCTAGAGCTTCAGTAGAAGGCTCAAAGGTATCCAAATATTAATGGGGAGGGTTAGGTATGCTAGGGGAGTTTCACTCCATGAGCGGATCACAAATGAGGCTATCCGCAGCAGAACCAAGGTAACTGATAAAGCCTTCTAAAACCTCATTTCCTTTCCTTCGTCAATGACCTGGTATAGGTGGCGAGAGTCCGCCGCTGGATGCGGGTGGCGCAGGACCGGTCATTGTGCCACTTTTTGCAGGGAGGCCTATGCTATGTCCAGCAGTGGAAGTGGAGTCTTTTGGCTGAAGTTATGATGATAATGACACTTTTTCTTTATAAAAAAGAATATAAATACACACACTGCACAAACGTAAACTATCACGGACAGTACAGATTCAAATTCACGGAAATCCAAACAGTACGTAAGTAGTATTTGTTTAGGTAGGTTCTAAACAGAACACTCGTCACTGTCGTATTTTTTATTTATGTTTGGCCGATCCACTTAAGGGAAACAATACTGTTGTGTGGTTTTGTACCTCATTATCGTCCGTCATAAAAGAGAAGCATGCTTTCACAGATAAAGACTTCGTGCGTTGCAATTTTAGTGGATTATCAACTCTATGGCTTTTGCCAAGAGTTAAAATTGCTTTAATAGAAATGTGACTTTAGACGTATTATGCACTTCACACCCCTGGCATTTGTTTGACTACCTGAGATCCGAATAAAGGGAAGGCAGCTGGAACGCCATTATTCTATTAATGCAGTTATAAACTACGGTTCATGGAGATAGAGTTGATAATCAATTGAACTTTAAAGGTGGTTGTAACTACTTTTTACAATAACGTCATCTTGGTGTTTTTGAGGTTTACAAACAATCGCTTTGTTTCCTTTAAGTGGATCGGCCAAATGTAAATAAAAAATACTTTTTTTTTATAAGTGCACCGCACCGCACTTGTCGACTGGCCCGATTTTTTTGCGAAAGCTTGGTTACTTTTATGCAAAATGGTTGCAAGCAGTAGATAATTAAATCAATAAAAAATGTAACACAAACTCATTTGCTGTTACTAAACTAACCGCGACCTATATCGATGTATGGGAACAGCAGTTTTTCAACAGCAAGTTAAGTTTGTCCTGCCATACAATTTTTTTTCAACTATTCACGTATTGACGTATCTCCTTACGCTTTTTAATAGTCTAAATTCGACATTAAGGGCCGACACAGACGGACTGCAACCCAGCTGCAACTTGTATGGGAACTGCATCACAACTGCGCAGTCGGCGTGCAATTGTGATGCAGTTCCCATACAAATCGTAGCTGTCGTGCAGTCCGTCTGTATCGGCCCTAAGAGGATAATTGTGGTGGTTGTAAATAATTAAGCGTTCGTGTATATCATTCTAATAAAATATATTATGTCTACACTTGGCCAGAAAGCGGCTTTTTCCGTACGCGCAGCGTTTGGAAAAAGCACCTTTATGGCCAGGTGTGGCATAAAATATAATTTCTGTGGGTCTAGTGAAAAGGGGTACAAGTCACATATAACCTAGGAGCAAAAGAGCTTAAGTCATACAATAGAGTTGCGACCTTTTGTTCC
Organism: Eudemis profundana; assembly: GCA_947034925.1. Classification (NCBI taxonomy): domain Eukaryota; kingdom Metazoa; phylum Arthropoda; class Insecta; order Lepidoptera; family Tortricidae; genus Eudemis; species Eudemis profundana. The sequence continues at coordinate 3,470,692 of OX344819.1, forward strand.
TGGTATAAATGTGACTTGTACCCCTTTTCACTAGATCCACAGATTTATTCGCTGATAAAAATCAGTGGCTCGTCAATTCAATTTTAGTCTCTATTCCAGCACCTATTCTCATGGGGTCTATAACTTTCTTGCCTAACTTTAAAACTTTAAACAATAAAATAACGGTCAAAGAACCCTTACTGTTACAAGCAGGCAAAACAATGGCGAGCAGATGTTAATTTTAGACAAACAAAACTAAATTTTTAAGTCAGGGTGATTGCTTAATTGAATATTTGCAAACGTTAATCATCACTTTCACAATACATATATGAAAACTCATTTACAGTTTAGTTTAGACACTCATCCGGTGAATAATAGTTGCAAATACACATATTTATAGGTAAAAATATATTGAAATTCTTTTATAGATACGACAGTTAAGTGTCCTTTATTTTACTATGGGACTTGCTTCGGCGCGAATTACCTAAATAAAAAAAATAACAATGAGCCTTATCATTATGTTACAAACCAATAAACTAATATAAGGTAACACCACATTTAGTCATTTCATTTGAGTTCTTTCTCGTTTACGTTTTCATTCGTAGCTTCGGGATCTTTAAAGCACAAAAGCTTGCCGTTAACAACGAAATTATCTATTGAAAGGAATTTCGGTCATTGATTGCAAGCGTTACGTCAATGTGGCCAACAGATGTTTGGCGACGAGACGTAGTGGTCTGAAAAGGTGATTACCGAGCCATTCTAATTTGTACCGTATTGTTAAGAGAGTTCTAATTAAAATTGATTCACAAGAGTTTATGGTCATAAATTACACGGCTGTCCCTATTGGTGGATGATGTAAAAAGCGACCGCTGTGAAGTGCATTCGAAAATGATCTTAGAGGTGGGTACCCGTTGGGCGATAGTACCTAGTAAGTGCACCGCACCGCACTTGTCGACCGGCCCGAACGTACTTGTCAGAACGCGTTTTGCGCGGTGCGTGCGGTATCTTTTTAGTAAATCGTAGGTAATGGATTAACGATTAACGGACTTGGGGAAGATTAACGGAAGTTAACGAGTCCGTTAACGATTTTGAAAGTTAACTTAAAAGTTAATCCGTTAATCGAAATGTTAACTTCGTTAATTAACGATTAACGGATTAACGAGTTAATGCCCAGCTATGCATATGAAGATTAAAAATTGACCGAGCCGCAGGCGGGGGACGTAAATATGCGATCGAGAGCTTTCTTTATTACCTCCCGTGTTGTGTACATACTTTTATGTCTACACTTGGATAGAAAGCGGCTTTACCCGTGCGGTAAAAGCCACTTTATGGTCAGGTGCGGCATAAACAAGGGCGTACCCAGGATTTTGTTAAGGGGGGCAGGCGTAGACAAAACCAAGAATATCTAAGGTAAATGTGCTGCATGAGCAATGGGACAGCATGTTCTGGGGGCCGAGGAGCCAAAGCCGAAACTAAGCCGAAACTAGGCCAAAATCGAAACCGCCATTTCGGTCGGACACTAAACAAGTCACATTATATACTAAGTGGAAACCAGTTTAAGTCTGGTAATAAAATTTATTTAACTACCTATGTCTAATTGTGACTCTTCAGACAAACGGCACCGGTTTGTTGCCAATAAAGACGATTTCAGTCTGTATTTTCATAGCAATGTCCTATTGTTACAACTTTATTGACATAAAGCCGTACCTTTAGCCCGATATCGCCACAATCAAAATACTTTTAAGGCATAGTTTCAGTAGTTCGGTTTATTAATCCGATCCGGTTTAGGGTTGCCAGATGGTCGGGAATTGGCGGGATCCTCCCGATTTTTTGTATGTCCTCCTCCCGACAAACGACTTCATTTTAAAACTTAGTCCGATCCACTCGAGGTGGTCCTGCCAGCGAATATTTCTGCTATTTCAGGCTAAAAAAAAAGGTTGCGCGTAGAGCGCGCGGGGATATCTCCCGACCAAAGTCTCAAAATCCCGACATATTGTTTCCTGCTCCCGATAATAGGTTAATTCAATCTGGCAACCCTAATCCGGTGTCATATAAATTAGTCTGAATCTGACACAGACTACTGAAATTAAACTAGGTTACATTAAACCTGGAGGAGGCCTTTGTGTCGCAAAGACCCGCCAATACTCAATAGTGTGATATTGCTACAATAGAATTAAAATCAATGTATAGGTATATAAATTTGGCAATAAAGGCTACAAATAAATATTAAACAGTGAACTCATTGGATCTATACATATGCTCAAATCAACTCAGCGAGGTTTTGATAGTTTAAAGTTGATTGACAGGATCTGTGGACTGATGCTTAGTTTGTACTTGATACTGGGTCGGCAGTCACTTTGAATCTAATTATTAGATCCATCATAGTCTTGAGAGAACATAGTCCTGCTGAAAGAATAAGATCATAGTTTGAAAATATGAAATATTAGAAGATATCCGCAACTTTGCTCGCAAATGTCGCAAGTGTTAAATCGAAAAAAAGAGACACTAGGGAACGTGCACGAGCTATAGGTGGCAGTGGCAGCACTAAACAAGAAAAGAGACACGGGCGGGTAATAAAGGAAACTATCACTCCTGTCAAATCAAGCTGTCAATATCAATGACAATATCTATGTGTCAATGTCAAATATAGTAAGTCGTTACACTGACGTTAATCGTCCATCTTCGCGATAAATTAACGGCGTTTTCGTCAATGTGGCCCCAGCATGAGAAGGTATATGATTTAGATTGGCGGCACCAGTTGGCAGCACCTTCGTCGTGCACGTTCCCTATTAGAAGAGAAAATGTCTCAGGCAGGATTCGAACCAGCATCTCCTCGGCTATCCGGGCCAAACGTAGGCGCGTTACCAACTAAACTACCGAAACTCTGTCTAAGTCATCCAATTTTTCAACCAGTCCCCTCATTTGTGACGTCATCCTGGGTGACGTATGTATCCTATGTGTCGATATACTTTCTGTTAACCGGCAGTGGCAAGCAGTCCATAGAGACAAAAAGACACTACCTACCCTCTAATTTCTTCCGTACTAAGCCTAGGAGAGTAGAAATTACTAGGATAGGCGGTTTCGTAATACGCTACCTGGGTACCCTACTAATTTCACCCTCCTACCCTTAGTCACAGTATTATAGCAGTAGTTTTTCTTCCAGCAAAAGGTACATCGGGCGCGCGCATGTGTGCGCGCCGTGTACGGACGCACCACAAGCATACATTTACCAGTTGCATCGCTCACGAGCTATCTGCGTTGCCCTAAGGCAGCAGTCGGCGACCTTTTAGCAGCCAAGGGCCACATAGTAGCTAACGAAATAGACGCGGGCCGTATTTTGTTAATAATTTGTGATTTTATACAATTCGGAATATAGCGACCTTTCCATACAAAATAGCCAGGGAGGCTCGCGGGCCGCATGTGAGCGGTTCACGGGCCGCTGGTTGGTTAAGATTAACTGGTAAGGAATGCCCTATCTATGGCATTAAGTTCGCCTTTTGTAAGATAAGTTTTCTTTGGTGCAATTAAGTTTAAATAAAATAAATTCAGTGGAATGCCTGCCACTGGTCTCACCTCATGGGTAGAGAAGATAATGTCTATGATAGATAGATTGTCTTTCATAAATATCTTACCGAAACAAACCAATAAGAGTCCTTCCGGAATATCAACCGGCCGATGAACCCCATCTCATCCTCTGGTGCTATGGTGTGCAGATGCAGGTGCTTGACGCTCCGGAATGGTGGCCAGTGGTACCCAAACCTGGCCACATCCTCCGACAGGCCATTCTTGGACAACATCTCTTTGGACACGGTGAGGAGTTTCTCAACTGAAATAAGTAAGTTAAAGTTTAAATCAGGGGTCTCCAACCTTTTCAAAATCATAGCCGCATCATAGCCAGCTAAAAATTATACAAAAAAACCAGGTAATTCATTGAATATTTACAAAAACAACATAACGCCGGGTGAGAATAAGTTTGTGTTCCAGCCATTTCCATACAAATCGAGTGGATATGGCACAAACGTATTCTCACCCGGCGATAACTGACTATGCTAGTTGATACTTTTAGAGAAACATTTATAATGACAGTAGGTGTTGACCATTTTAGTCCATATTGTTGTTTTTGTAAACATCCTTTCAATTAATTACGTATAATATTACTCAATTTATAACTGATTTTACAAACACAATTTTACTATTAAATAATTATGAACAATAACTGGTTATGCTCTTGGCAGGCTGCCAATGAAACCTCCGCAGGCAGCAAGCAACCTGCAGACCATGGGTTACAGACCCCTGGTTTAAGTAAACATAGATTACGAGTAAAATCCTATCCTACTAATATTATAAATGTCAAAGTTTGTAAATATGTATGTATGTTTGAATAGATAGAGATTTAGGTGTTAGTGACTACTAATTTGTGTGATACCAGTTAAATGAATTGAGATGAAATTTGGTATACAAGTCCTGGATTGAAACATAAAATATCTTATGACTCAGTAAGGTATAGTATTTTTTATTTAAATTTGTCCAATCCTGTTCGAACAAAGCCATTGTTTGTAAACCTCAAAAACACCAAGATGATGTTATTGTAAAAAGTCCACACAACCACCTTTAAAGTTCAATTCATTATCAACTCTATCTCCATGAACCATAGTTTACAACTGCATTAATAGAATAATGGCGTTCCAGCTGCCCTCACTTTATTCAGATCTCAGGTAGTCAAGGGGTGTGAAGTGCATAATACGTCTAAAGTCACATTTCTATTAAAGCAATTTTAACTCTTGGCAAAGGCCTTAGAATTGATAATCCACTAAAATGACCATGCACTAAGTCTTTATCTGTGAAGCACACTTCTCTTTTATGACGGATGATAATGAGGTACAAAACCACACAACAGTATTGTTTCCTTTAAGTGGATCAGACAAATATAAATAAAAAATACTATACCCCCATGGAATAATGGTGCGTGTATCACAGGCGGAGGGTGACCGTCAATATGGCGTACACCGTAAAGATATTCAGAATCTGATGCTGCCAATAAATAGTACTCAAATAGTGTTGACGAAAACCCTAACTGAAAAAAATAGTACCCTTAAACTATCTGAAATATAAGGCCTGTTCACGGTGTACGCTACCGGGCGTCATGCTGGCGTACACCGTTTGTATCTCTGGAATGGCTTTGCTTTTGGAAACGTTTTATATTATATCTCAAAAAATAGAACTCAAATAGTACCCTAGGCCTCTAAAATTTCATTTCTCTATCTATCGTAGAAGCTCACGTGCGCGCTCCCGATGTACCTTTTTTCGGAAGGAAAACTACCGTATACAGTGCATATGTAAGGTTTTATTCTCAAAAAAATTTGTAATGCGAATATCGAATTTCTTTCTACAAATAATAATAGCGAGATCTAAATATTGATTAGAGCATTCTTTATTGGCTTACCTAACTCTTTATCAGCCGATGTCAACGCCTTCGCGTCTTCTATGTGCCTTTTTGGAATGGTCAAAATATGAAACCGACTCGCTGGTTTGATGTCCCGAAAAACACAGATATCGTCGTCCTCGTACAATATTTCCGTGTTTTCTAACTTGTTGACGATATTACAGAAAATACAGGAAGACTTGGGAGGAGTTTCAACAGCCGTTGAAGTCATGGTGAATTGCAGTTCAGTGCGGAAATCAATGTTTATCCTTTTCACCGTTTCTGCTTGTAGCAATTTGACAGATGGATGACAGTTAATTTCCCTAATGGCAGTGGCGTTTTGTGAAGCTGTTTAAGCTACTTTTAAAATCGCCGTATCGTCAATGTATTTTACTAACTGTTACCTAGATGGCAGCATTATACAATTTCAAGATAGCAAGGCCGGCTGAACTAGGGCAGCAAAGCAACAGAGGTCAAACTCTGAACTGAAGGTACAGGATTCAGACTTGGGAGGTTCGCAGAAATGATAAAACCAAACAGGACCAAATGGAAAAACTCTGTCTCTCCTCTTTTTGAGTCAGTTCAAAAACACTTAAACAGTTGTAGATATGTCTATATTTGAAGAGTTCCCTAAATTTCTTCCTTTCGTGCGTTAAAATCCATCATCAGATCCTGATTTGGGGGTCGATGTTACTCTGCGTCCGTAGGAACTACCTTAGATAGCCCTACACGTGATCCCCGGGTGGTGCTAAAAGAGTAACAACTTGGCAGCTGCACCGTCCCTTCTGGACCTCGCAGCCATCATCACCGGATTTTCATGCTCGGATTCTGCCATATTTTGAAAAAGATGTCTACAAATAATGCTACAACTAGCGCTCCCCAGAGCCAAAAGACAATGAACATAGGACCTTCTGTCCGCGTCTGCTCCTTGAATATCGAAGGGATGAGCCTTGCTAAGGCAGAATGCATGGAAAAAATATTACTTGAACATAATATTGACGTCGCCGTCATTCAGGAAACGCACACTAAGGATGCTACCCAGCTGCAACGTAGAGGGGTAATCCAGAACTACAGCATGGTGGGGGCTACGTATCACGGCCAGTATGGTACTGCTGTATATGTCCGCCAATCTATCGCACCAACTTGCTCACTAATCTTGAACTCAACTAATTCAGACAACATTGCCACCACTATCGTCCAGATTGGTGAGTTGCAGATATGTAACGTTTACAAGCCACCAAACAGCAAGTGGCCAGACCCGGTTCTGCCTAGGCTTGCCCACCCAGCGCTTTACATAGGGGATTTTAATAGCCACCATACAAGCTGGGGCTACAAGGAAATCGACAGCAATGGTGAGAAAGTAATGGAATGGGCTGATAGCACTAATACCTTCCTCGTGTTTGACAGCAAGAGTAGAGGAACCTTCAAGTCTGCGCGGTGGGGAAAAGAATACAACCCTGATCTGGTCTTCACAACAAAAGATGCTGAAGACAACCCACTGGCAACACAAAGAACTGTCCTCGGAGAATTCCCGCACAGTCAACACCGACCAACCGTGCTCGACATCGGACTCAAAGTCCCGATTGTACCATCTTACCCGGTGCCCCGGTGGAACTTCCAGAAGGCCCGATGGGAAGACTTTGAGAAGAAACTGGACAATGACATCAGATGGATTCCAGCTGTTCCAGAGAACTATGAGCGGTTTCGGAAACTTGTTCTAGCAGTCGCCAAGGAATACATACCGCGCGGTTTTCGCCGGACATACGTGCCATGCTGGAATGCCGAAACCGAAACACTCTGGCAAGAATTTCAACTGACTGGAAACCGTATCACAGCCCACGAAATCATTAAGTCTCTTGACGGAGCCCGAAGAGAGAAATGGGAGAAAACCGTAGAAAAGATGAACTTCACTCATTCAAGCAAAAAAGCGTGGCATTTGGTGAGGAAACTAACGGATGGCTCTACCACGAAAAGACCCAAACCCAAAATAAGCCCCAACTCTATTGCTGATAGAATCGTCAAGCTGTCAAAGGCACCTCCCCATATACTCCATTCCAGGAAGATCCGCAAAGAACTCTCAGCACTTAAATCTCGTGGCGCCTCCAACTATAACTACAGCAGACCCGTCACTGTAGACGAAATTACCAAGGCACTGAGTCATATCGCCACAGACAAAGCTTGCGGAGATGACGGAATTTTTCCAGAGTTTCTTATCCATAGTGGGCCCAGGGTGCGCGCTTGGCTGGCGAGCTTCTACAGCGCCATAATCGATTCAGGCCAGGTGCCAACCACGCTCAAACGCTCTAAAGTGATAGCCATCCTCAAACCAGAAAAACCTGATGACAGAGCGGATAGTTATAGACCTATTGCCCTTCTTAGCGTGTGTTACAAATTAATGGAGAGGTTAGTGTATAACCGTATACATGACACCATTAACGCGGTTATCCCTCAAGAGCAGGCCGGATTTAGACCCAATCGAAGCTGCTGTGACCAAGTTCTCGCCCTAACAACACACTTGGAAAATGGTTTCAACAAGAATCTGAAATCTTCTGCAGCCTTTATCGACCTCACGGCCGCATATGATACAGTCTGGCGCCAGGGCTTGCTCTACAAGCTTCTGAAAATAATACCATGCATGAAGATATACAGACTTATTGAGAGCACCCTCACGAACAGGCCTATACAGGTCTTCCTCGGAGATGAACCCAGCAGTGTCAGAGTCTTAAACAATGGCCTTCCCCAGGGCTCCGTCCTGGCCCCTCTACTTTTCAACCTTTATGTGCACGATCTTCCAGCAACCACATCGCGCAAGTTTGGATATGCTGACGACCTCGCTCTCATCACCCAACATAAAACCTTGGAAGCAGGAGAACCAGTCTTAGAGAAAGACCTGATCTTGCTGGATGACTTTTTCACCCGCTGGCGCCTGTGCCCAAACCCAGCGAAGACTGAAGTTTGCTGTTTTCATCTGAGCAACCAACTAGCAACGAAGACGCTTAACGTCACGTTCAAGGGTACAGTCCTGCGTCACAACCCTCGCCCAAAGTACCTGGGAGTCACACTCGACAGGAGCCTAACCTACAAATACCACCTTCAGAATGTAGCAGGCAAACTGAAAGCCAGGAACAGCATAGTCCAAAAGCTCACAGGGACCACCTGGGGAGCAACTGCCTCTTGTCTTCGCACTACAGCTCTGGGCTTAGTCTATTCAACGGCCGAGTACTGCGCTCCAGTTTGGATGAACAGCGCCCATGTCCCAATTGTTGATGTACAGTTAAACCACACACTACGGCTAATAACTGGGTGCCTTAAACCTACTCCCACACACTGGCTTCCGGCTCTTAGCAACATAGCTCCAGCCCATCTACGGAGAGAAAGATGCCTACTCCGAGAAGCCAGAAAAATATCCCGTGGACACACCCTACCTATTCATGAAGACCTTGCTGACTTCGGGCTCAAAAGGTTAAAATCCAGGAACCCTCCTGCTCTGCTAATGCCTAAACAGGATATCTTTTGGAGCCTGGAGGAGAAATGGCTTCAGGAATGGGAATCCCGCAAGGACACCACTAACCCGTTCTTCACATTCAATCCCACAAAACCGCCTCCTGGCTTCAAACATCCTCGCCGACCCTGGACCGCCCTCAACCGCCTAAGAACAGGGATTGGAAACTGCGCCCATGACTGGCATAAATGGGGGTGGAGTATGTCTCCTACTTGTGACTGCGGACATCCAGACCAGACCATCGAGCATGTGGTTCTGGAGTGCCCCCTTACAAGATACACAGGCCATATAGATGACCTCATGGACCTTACCGACAATGCGGTGGCCTACCTGAAACGAGCAACATTTTAGAACCTACTATACATCCGGTGACTACGCCATACGATAAATAAATAAATCAGATCCTGATCTACTGACAATGGGACCCCGGTCCCATCAGACAATGGGACCGGGAACGACCCTTTTAAAATAAAGAACCATTTTTGAAATCGGTTAAAATCTTTTGTTTATGAGCATTCAGGGAGCCTGCACGAAAAAATAATAAAGGATTCCGGTGAACTGAGAACGTTCTAAACATGTTTTATCACCAGACATAGAAGTTTTTGTGGCACGAATAAAATTGTCCAAGGGACTTCCAAATGATAATTAATTTTTCTACTCCTGTACTGTTATCTGTCTTTTACTTGGTCACGAACACTACTATAAAAACATACATAATATGAGTTCAGAGAAGTCTATACTCTAATCCCCATAACAGCACTAGTGTCGTTATAGTCACTTTACGTTATTGCTAGCATCCACAGACTTCTAAATCTAGGTTAAACTTAGGTCAAGGATTAAGCGCTCAATTCTAACTTCACGATAAAAATTCACAACTACCAACTTAACAAACAATTAAATTCCTACGATTCATAAGAAAAACAAAACTTTCCGAATTAAATTAATTGATGCCAACATAAAAAAAAGTATTTTAATTATCGTCACATCGTGTCACCAGCCATATCAAAAAAAGTTTACCATAGACACAACTGTCATGCCGGCTGTACACACTCGGAGAGACCGGACGAGACACGCGTGACGTCCATGTATTTTATATTTTAACCTAGTCGTAGAAAAAGTATTGTATGCAACGTTGTATAATTAAGTCAAAAAACGCTCATTGCGTCTCTATTTGCGATACTCGCCGCATTCGCGGCTCGTATCGCAACTCACGCAATTCGCATTTTTTGAACCTTCTTATACAACTGTTGCATAAAATACTATTATCGATATATTGTACTTTTTATGACAGTTCACACATGCAATTTGCATACCTATTATACTTATTATACAGTACACTAGTACTATTATGCTACACAATGTTATACACGTCATACAATTTACATAAATTGGCCTGTGTTGCAATGCAAGGCACTCTTGGTATCAGTTTGCTTTGTATGAAAATCGATTGAATAGCATTAATTAGTTCTTTAAATTGATGTTTATTTGAATTTTAAAATCCTTAAAAATGCCTTTGAATTACTTAAATTACATCATTATCATTAAAGGTATAACGTGGATGGGTAATGATCAGCATTTTAGTTAATTTCTATTTTATTCGGTGAACTTTATTATATCTATTACTAGCGACCCGCCCCGGCTTCGCACGGTGTTTCTCTATTATATTATGCATGTATGTATTTATACATATAAACCTTCCTCTTCAATCACTCTACCTATTTAAAAAAAACCACATCAAAATCCGTTGCGTAGTTTTTAAGATTTAAGCATACATAGGGATATAGGGACATAGGGACAGAGAAAGCGACTTTGTTTTATACTATGTAGTGATAGTGATAGTGAAGTGATGATGATGAAATGTCACTTCGAAATAAGTATTTGAAACAGTTATCGATAAACATCAGAAGGAAGTTAGCTAGTTAAGTTAAGGAAGCTAGTTAAGTTAATTGACATTTTTGTCACAAAAACATCTGTCTGTTTATCACAATGAGTGATAATCGCGGAAACCGAATACAATATTGAGAACCTTCTACTTTCTTTTGAAGTTATTAAATATGTCGAGACCTTCATTATATGTTGTAAATAATACCTAACTAACCTACTTACGTTTTTCAGACAAGAAATTACAGACATGTTTTTGTAAAGGCCACATTCTGTCTGGAAGTGCGTCATTCAATTAAATACTTAATGATTATTTCATTAATTGAGTCATCACTGATTCAACGAAGTATAGTATGTTTTGGATAGTGTTATAAAATTATTAACTATTATGTTGGGTAAAAAAATACAGTGAAAAAATAAAATAAAAATCACCCATAATAGATAATTTCCACTCAGGGAAGTTTACTGTTGAGCACATGGATGTATAAAATAGAAGGATACCGCGCGGTCTAAAGGTGGATTTAGACCAAACGAATTCTAACACATTCTAACCCCACTCTACCAAATTCTTTGTGTGTACACAAAGAATTTGGTAGAGTAGGGTTAGAATGTGTTAGAATTCGTTTGGTCTAAATCCACCTTAAGACGCGGGTGAAGCCAAGCAATGGCCGCCGAAGTGAGCATGTGTGCGTTGACGGCCCAATGGCAGCCGACCGGCCCATTATGCTGGTTGATGTGTGCGTGCGTGCCATTGGGCCGTCAACGCACACATGCTCACTTCGGCGGCCATTGCTTGGCTTCACCCGCGTCTTAGACCGCGCGGTATCCTTCTATTTTATACATCCATGGTTGAGCATAGACGATTAGTAACATTTCCAATCGTCAGTAGATCTCGTGGGGAACCTATAGCAGTGGCGTGGCGTCTAAAGAACTCGATTCCTACCGGCTTGCCTAATGTCAGGCATTTGAGCACCTTATTCTACAGCTCTTAAGCAAAATGTACATTAAATCTGCATCGGGTTGCCCAAGGACATCTTTTACGCCACGCCACTGACCTGACCTATAGGGAACTTGCACAACGAAGGTGCTGCCAACTAGTGCCGCCAATCGGAGTCTGTACTGTAGGTACGGAGGAAATTGATTTATGTACAATTTCGTACCTTGTCATAGTGACATTGATATGGAAACTCTATCGGCTTTCATATTGATTTTCACTGTGACAAGGTACGAAATGGTACATAAATCAATTTCCTTGACCTACTCTATCATGCTCATGGTGCTGAGGTTTTGCTGAGGCAGCCTACCGCCACGAAATCCAATAAGTAGTTGTGACAGCTCCTAGAGCTAACACGTGATCAAGCACAAAAAAAAACTAGAAAAACTGTTGTCCCCATACATCGACATAATGTTGCGGTTAGTTCAGTAGGAGCAAATACGTTTGTCTTACGATTTTTGCGAATTTCTAAAAAGCGCTGCTAGTTAGGAAAACCGTTGTATTTTTTCTTGTAATAAATAGGATGATATTAATAATCAGTAATTATTACAGATTTTTCTGTTCAGTAACTTCGGAGATAATAGGGGGAATGGATTTTTTTTAACGTTTTTTGTCTGTAAAAAAATCACACTAAATTTGATGTCCCACTCGATATAAATAGCTCTACTTTTGATTTTCGACATCCCATTTCGGTTCCCTTTAAAAAACCGTAAAAAGTTATAAGATTGTTTTCTGTCCAATAGGCTCAATTTAGCGGTTTTTAACACTATTCCAAATTTCAAGTCGATAGCATCAGTAGATCCTAAGACATCTTGCTGTGACAGACGGACAGACAGAGTCGCACCATAAGGGTTCCTTTTTTACCATTTTGGTGCGGAAATAAGGGTTCCTTTTTTACCATTTTGGTGCGGAACCCTAAAAATAAGAAATGCACGAGTTGCTATGAAAAATACCGAAATCGATCTTCCTACAAAATGTACATCGTGCGCTTGAATGTGTGCGCGCCGTGTACGAACGCAATACAAGCAAGACTTAAGAAATGCGTAAGAATGCTCCAGTATGGATCGTATGTAAAATCCTAAATATCATTTTTCACATTTCTATCTTCAAAAACTGTTGATCTGCATCTTCTATCTGCCTGCCGTGCCCCCCAATAAATTAAACCCCCATTAAACCGTGGAGGAACACATTTTATAGATCTAATAATAGGAAAGTCGGTGGAAATCGAGTTCTGTTGATACCACCCCGGTACTGACTTGGCTTACCTTAACATCTCAAACCTTTTTTGTTGTAGGAGAACTGCGTTGTGAGACTTGCATCTTTTTACATGTAATGTTTTTGATGGGATCTATACTATACGGTAATATAAATAAATAAATATTAGGGGACAATCTTACACAAATCGAACTAGCCCCATAGTAAGCTCAATAAGGCTTGTGTTATGGATACTTGACGAAGATATATTTAAGGCGCGGTAGGACCTGGCTCGCATTTCCCATACAAACTAGGGTCGGGCGGAATGCAGATTATTGCAGATTATCTTCGATTTCTAACATAAAAGTATACGTTATCAACCCAAACATGAGAGGATGCCCTGCATGACTGTGAAATCATGATTGTCAGGTATTAATTTTGTCAGAAAAGGTAACTGGTGATGAACAAAATGAAAAAAAATGAAAAAAATACTTTATTTTATAGTGTTTTCGCGCTACTTTTCTATCGAGCGAAGTGTTCGCTATCGTGTTCTAAGTGAGAGGAAGCCCTAGATACAGTTCTGAATATTATTATATATGTTTTACAGTGACCTAAGAGTCAAATAAGTGCTCTAAAAATGATTTGGAAACTAGGCTTCCGTGCCCGATTCTGGTCTCACCTCGCCTTAATAGATACAAATACTTAAATACATAGAAAACATCCATGACTCAGGAACAAATATTCGTGCTCATCACACAAATAAATGCCAAATATAGTTTAGTATTAGTATGTAGTAGGGCAAAATGTGTAAAATAATAAGTGTAATGGGTAGATTGTATTTGTATTTACATTCTGCTATAATAAAGGACGTCGCAGAGTAGCACTTGTTTGACTTAATTACAGTGCTATTTCTGCTATTATTGTAAATAAAGCTGTATAATTCTATTATTGTCTATTTATATTCTGTTTACATCATACCTATAATATGTATCAGATGCGATCGTTGTTCAAACATTTAGTCATCGAGCAAGTTTAGAACGATAACGTATAACAAAAACCCAATTTTTAAAATCAATACGTCTTATGTACCAAGTGGTATTAATAACCAACTTAATGTTATCCTAAAATCATTAATGACAAATATTATATAGTAATAAGTTTGAGAAGACTTCATTTTTGGATAGGTTGCATATCGTTTAAAAGACAAAAATCTGTGATTGGCAGGGCCGGATTTGGAGGTGTGAAAGCCCTGGGGCAACGAAGGAGCGGAGGCCGCAAACGGACTAGTGGAGGCCTCTACTTATTAGGGAAGTGTTGTGGAGGCCCGGGGCAGTAGCCCCGCCTGCCCTCCCCCAAATAAGGCTCTGGTGATTGGTTACAAAGTTACTGACGTGAGAATTTCATTTGCCGCTACAGTTTTTTCTTCAGTAGGTACTAAGTGCTAGCTCCGCCCCGTTAGTACTTATTCCGTGGGGCCGATTTTGAGCTTCAGTTACGCTTCCATACTTATTATATTTCGATGCATTCAGTATATAGGGAACGTGCACGACGAAGGTGCTGCCAACTGGTGCCACCAATCTAAATCATATACCCTCTCATGCTAGGGCCACATTGACGAAAACGCTGTTAATAACGTTAATTTATCGCGATGAAGGACGATTAACGTCAGTGTAGCTACGATTTACTATATTTGACATTGACACTTACATATTGTCATTGACATTGACAGCTTGATTTGACACGGGCGATAGTTTCCTTTATTGTTCCCCGTGTCTCTTTTGCCGTTTAGTGCTGCCACATAGTTCGCCCACGTTCCCTATTGCACCCCATCGCTTGTCGCTCGTCCACAGCACAGCGGCGCGGCCATAAAAGAGTACTCAACGATGGATTAAGTGCATCGATTAGTGAAGTACCTATTGAAGGAAGCTCTTGCAATCTTTTAACAGTAATCATTGCACTTATTCTTACCTTGAATCGAGTAGAGTTTTGCGCTCCAGAGCTAGAATTGGCTATTTGATAACTTTTTTCTGTGATATGTAAGTAGAAACACCTCTCAAAGCTGCTCTGGCTTGCCCAAGGATTTCTTCAACGCCACGCCACTGTTGCTTACCACCAGGCGACCCGTCTGCTCGTTTGCCCCCTATTCCAGAAAAAAATGTTAAGTTTGTTTTATAAATTCCAAGAAAAAAATTGTTTATGGGAAAAAACCCCGTGCACAGGCGCTGTGGCACGCGGTATCAGCGTAATTCGTCCCATTCGTTTTTCGTTCAATTCGTATTTCGTCTCATTCTATATTCGTCACACATTCTTTATTAAGACTATTCTTTAATTCTTTATACATAAAGACGTGTGACGAATATAGTATGAGACGAAATACGAATTAAACGAAAAACGAATGGGACGAATTACGCTGATACCTGGCACGCCAGGAGTAGCTGCCTCCGCGATACACGGCTTCTAGTACCAAAGTTTTTGGTCCTCCGGAAGGGCTTAGCCAGTTATTATTTATTCGTATGGCAAATTGTGTACAGTCGTTCATAATTATAATATAAGTTATAAGTTGATATTAAGATCTTCTATCCAATCGATTGCGTCGTTTCCAAGGGCAAAAAAGTCTGCAGGGTCACCGTTGTATTTGGTGAGAGGACAGTATGTATGTATGTAAACACTTTATTGCACAAAATAAGACAAATTACAGGGTTACAAGATTAAGGTATATGTACAAAGGCGAACTTATCCATTTCAGGGATCTCTTCCAGTTAACCTTTGAGCAGTTGAGTGATGAGACAAGAGAGATGGTAGACAAACTGAGAAACATGTACAAGAGATCAGTCTCAGAAGACAGTCTCGGATGATGTGCCTGACGTCTTGCACTGCGGCTCCACATTCGCACGCCGGCGAGTCTCTCCAGCCACATTTGTAGAGGAAGTCTCGGGATCGTCCACTCCCAGTTCTGAGCCGGTTGAGCTGGCACCACTGTTTTCGGGGTAGAGAGAAGCCGGGAGGTTTTGCCATAGGATTTATATTTGGGCCCAGGTAGTCGGGTGGTTTGACTTGCTTATCCAGTGACCATCAAGAGCACGTGTTATGCGATAGAGACAGTCGGATCCGGTGCGTTCCGTCCGGTGGTCGGACCCGTACGTCAGTTTTATTAGAAAGAGAAACTTCTGTACGTAGCTATTACTTATTCTGTGGCCGTGGACCAATCTAATTCAAGCAGAGAAGTCATCATTCGACAATTTGAATATTGCCGATTTTAAACCTTATACACGAATTTATTTCAAATTTAGGTAATCTAGTTGTTACCCGACTGCGGCGAAGCCCAAAGGAGGGTAATGTGTTTGACCTGTATGTATGTATGTCCGTTCCTGTGTCCGCTCGTAACTACTCAACGGCACAACCGATTTTGATAAATGATACATCATTGGATTCGTCTTGATTGCGCGAGTGTCATTGGGTATGAAGTTCGTTAAAGTAAACAAAATGGCGGATCTTATGCACTTTTAAAGTGTTTGATTTGTGGGTTGTTACATATGATCCATATCAATTAGAAATACAAAGCCAAGATAAAGAACGAGCGATTTTATTCCTCACCGAGGCGATGTTGTATACCGGGTGTGGCCTGTAATACGAGCAAAAAATTAAACCGTAGGTTTTACTCCTCAAACTAGACAACTTTTATTCAGCGACTTTTAAAAATAACTTGTGGTTTGATTTTTAGCACACTTTAAGTTTATCCGAACACGCAACGTATTGCGAAATTGATTACGTCTGTAGGGTGACAAGATTGACAAGCAATGTCAATTAGACGGATTTTGATGTACATTGAAAATACTAATTACTTTGTATGAAAGAAAAAGAGACAATCTAAGGACTACATATTTTTAAAAAGTGGTTGAACAAAAGTTTTATTATTTGAGGAATAGAATCTACGGTTCAATTTTTTGCTCGTATTACAGGCCACACCCGGTATAATTTGGCTCGTGTTACATTAATTATATGCTTCTAATTTTTTTTTTAGTTTGGCCCCCTTGAGTGGGCTTACCACTGCTGGCGAGTGAAGTTGGGCGAGTAGCATTACATTGCGGATCTGGAAAGGTCGATTGATCACACTGTGCCTGGTCAGCCCGCAATGAACTGTTACTCGCCCAACTTTACTCGCTTCCTCGCCGGCAGTGGGACCAGTGCCTTACGAGTATAGAGAAAGTGTACGAACGACAGCACTAAACGACAAAAGAGACACGGGCGGACAATAAAGGAAACTATTGCCCCTGTCAAATCAAACTGTCAATGTCAATGACAATATGTAAGTGACAATGTCAAAAATAGTAAGTCGTAGCTACACTGACGTTAATCGTCCTTCAACGCGATAAATTAACGTTATTAACGGCATTTTCGTCAATGTGGCCCCAGCGTGAAAGGGTATATGATTTAGATTGGCGGCACCAGTTGGCAGCACCTTCGTCGTGCACGTTCCCTATGCTCCCGGTTACAAAATAGAATTCTCTTTATCCAGCTAAGGTGAAGCAAAATAGAGAAATCTAACTTAGTTCACTTTGTGAACGAAGTTTCGAATGGGTTCTCTAGTAGTATAAAATAATAGTCCGTTAGCCCAGTTATTAACAATGTAAAACGAAATTTAATCAAATTGTTAATTTACTTTTGAAAGTACGCAAAAGCCAGCAGTTGTTCAAACTTTTATAAGTGGCTGGTACCTATCTAGACGGTAAACAAACGACTGAGCTTCCAAAAGGACTTAGGCCACAGTTTCAAATAATTTACAATGAACTTAAAGATGTATACGATAATGTTCATAATAGTTTGAATATAAATTTGGTTAGGTATGACCACTCAAAATGTACTACCAGTTGAACAAATAGTTGAAATTACGTTTTATGTATGAAAAATTGATTGTCTTCTCGAAAATGGCTGACGTATTGTCATTTTATATTGACATAATTTGCTTATTTACTGCAAAATTCGAAAAATAATAATATTCTGAGAGCTCTAATACCGTAATATCTAAACAAGTTTCTAGCTTAAGGCACGGGTCCCACGGCCGGCGAGTAAGCGAGTAAAATTGGGCGAGTGAGTAGAAAGTCGATTGATAGACTGTGCCTGGCCAGCCCGCAATAGTCTAAGATCCGAGTATAGAACGACCTTCACCGAACTGGTTAATGAATGAAAAGTATTTTATATTAAATTAAATATGTTAATAAATATATTGCAAGTGGGTTGCCTAAAAAAATTCAGTACAGAATATGATTAATTAAAAATTTAAGTTAGATTTGCACCTGGTTGGTATGTGATGGGAAGGAAACGAGGTGCAAACTTAGCTCAACCGATTAGTATGAGAAAGTTAGGATGAAGTCGGCACGAGTCGGGTCGGGGGGTTCACAGAATGAGCAGATTTTTGGTTTAGGGGCATTTTAGCACATAGCAAGCCGCGCCGCTCCGTGTGTTCTTCACCTACGTGCGACAGAGAGGTCCCAGCGAACCATCCCATGCGATAGAAGAGTGTTATGTGCTAAAATGCCCCTAAAACCAAAAATCTGCTCATTCTGTGAAGGGGAACCTGTGCCGACTTCATCCTAACTTTCTCATACTAACCGCTTGAGCTAAGTTTGCACCTCGTTTCCTTAGTACTTTGTTGTCCGTCTGTCTGTCAATATCCTTAATCTCGAGAACGCGTGGAGGTATCGAGTTGAAATTAAAACCATATAATCAGGTCTATGGTCCCTTGAAACTGTGATATAATCAACGTTAACGTAAAAAACCGGTCAAGTGCGAGTCGGACTCGCGCACCGAGGGTTCCGTACAAACTCATAAGTAGATACATGAACAGTTCAAGAAAATCTGTATGGCGATTAATTTAGTAGGAGCAAATAAGTATGTGTGTGTGTTACGATTTTTGCAAATTTCTCAAAAACGGTGCAAGTTAGGAAAACAGTTATATTTTTCCTGTAATATTTAGAATGACATTAATAATTGGTACTTAATTATTACAGATTTTTCTGTTCAGTACCTAACTTCGAAGATAATAGGGGGGAATGGTATTTTTTTTGACGTTTTTCGTCATAAATCAAAAACTACTTATTTAAGAAAAAAAATAAAAACGGTATTTTAATCTACAAAGCAAGCCCTTTCATTTGATACCCTACTCGATATAATAGCCCTACTTTCAATTTTCAGAGTCCCATTACGGACCCCTTTAAAAAGAGTAAAAAAGGCATAAGATTTTTTTTACATCACATTACAGGGTTAGCAGCTCTTAACACTATTCCAAATTTCAGGTCGATAGCATCAGTAGATCCTGAAATATCTTGCTGTGACAGACGGACAGACAGACAGAGTCGCACCATAAGGGTTCCTTTTTTACTATTTTGGTACGGAACCCTAAAAAGATATGGCCATTTATGTCCCAAAAAACGTATATTTCGATACTCTCACGGAAACCTTTTCTAGGGTAGGGGGAGTCCGGGAGACTTGAACCTCTTTTTACTCACAAGCCACTAGAGTTTTATCTGTAAGTGTTAGCGACTTGGTATTTCGCGTGTAGATGACATATTTAAATAGGTATCTTTAGATCATAGTACAGTGTTGTGAAAATAAAAACTGTAAGCTCTGCAATTTTTTTTTCACAAACGGGATATTGGCTCAAGTCACCCCAACCTATGGGAGAGTTGACCAGGGGGTGAGGGACACTTGACCATACATATGTTAGGTAGGGAAAACAGTGAAATAGGTGCTGTTTAGTCCAGTATTTTTAATAAAAGAGGAAATAAAGTAGTTTTAACAATGTTACATATATAGATACAAGAAATCAAAGTACATAGAAAAATTAAATGGCACTCGCCTGTGTACAGACCGGGAATCGAACCTGGTACCTCTGGATTTCCGGCCCAGTGACTCAACCATTCGTCCACCGTACACTCAGAAAACGCCTTCAAATTTGCCATATACTTTGACTTCCCGCACCATTCTGTTTTAATAGGAATTAACCTAAACGCCATCTATGAGAACTGCATTACACAGGTTCCCACCCCAATGTGTATCCTTCCGGATACAACGCGAACCTTGTTACAGGTACGACGATCGAGCGAGAGATGGCGCCACTATTAATACTTTTACATTAAAGAAACATTTTTGTCTCTTTATTGGTTTAATGCGGGTAATTTACACCACATTTCTATGTTACATATATAGATACAAGAAATCAAAGTACATAGAAAAATTAAATGGCACTCGCCTGTGTACAGACCGGGAATCGAACCTGGTACCTCTGGATTTCCGGCCCAGTGACTCAACCATTCGTCCACCGTACACTCAGAAAACGCCTTCAAATTGTATCTATATATGTAACATAGAAATGTGGTGTAAATTACCCGCATTAAACCAATAAAGAGACAAAAATGTTTCTTTAATGTAAAAGTTTTAACAATGTTTTTTTATTTTTACCTAGAAATTTTTATAAAACTTTATGAACTTTTAAAATCAGCAACATTCAACATGAAATTCAAATGAGCACTAATTTTAAGATAATAATAATGATTATTTATTAATTGTAAGACATTTTTTTCTCTCGATAAACTGGTTGCTTCAGAAGGGCTGATGTCAGGATTCCTCTTAAGAAAGCAATATTTTTCAGCAATATTATTTATTAGCCAGCTATAAGTTGGTATTTGGCATTTTTTTGGAATTGGATTGTCCAAACTGTACGGCCACTTTCATAGCTTCCGTTCGTGTCAGTCCATAATTCATTTTATTGGTATTTAATAGGTACTAACTAACAGTTTCTCCCTTTTTCATCCATAGCCTTTAGTACTTTTTGTGCATTTATTTTGTATCGACCGAGAGTGCTTCTGTCAATTCCACATTTTATTGATGTTTTACGAATGGATGCACCGTTAATTGGTTCCTGCATGGCATTTTCTAATTCCTGTTTAGAACGTAGGTATGTACATTTCTTACGGGTAGAACCCTTCTTAGCCTTGAAGGGTAGTTCTCTGCGACTAAAAAGTCGCACCAATCGCATCATTACCATCGCCACATTATAGATGAGCTCCGTATAAACTATGGAGTCGTTTTTGGTTATCTTGTAGAAGTCGCGTGCCTCTGCTATTTTTATCATAATGATCCTGATTGCTTTTATAAAACCGCCAATAATAGTGGCAATGGTAATGACAAAAAAATCGCGGTATAAAATCGCAGAGAACTACCCTGAAACGACATGCTTTTCTAAAAATATATCACAAAAAAGCATGAAAATAAAGCAAACCCTTATCCAAGCACGGTGCGGGAGAATTGAACCACTGATCATGTCTCCCTACCACCACGCGGCTCAACTCTCCCGCACCCCCCTTTACTTTATTTTAGTTATGTTTTCTTTAAACTCTTACAATAGACATTCCAAATGCTCATCGTTAGTAAAACTACATTAACCAATAAATACAATAAGATTAAAGAATATCATTCAACTGTTTAATTGTCCAAATAGCGTAAAATTCCAAAATTATTTTCTTTTTCACTTCCCGACAGCGAAAACACGTTCATTCCAGTCATCGCCATACTAAACTTATGGCGGTCAATATGGCGTCGCCAAAAGTTGCGCCTTCTGTTGGAGTATGACACGAGCTGTCAACGACGCCGGTAGCGCGAAATTTGAATTGAAATATTTGTCGTGGTTCAAGTCTCCCATCTGGTCATATCTCCCGGACTCCCGGGGGAGTCCGGGAGACTTGAACCTCTTTTTACTCACAAGCCACTAGAGTTTTATCTGTAAGTGTTAGCGACTTGGTATTTCGCGTGTAGATGACATATTTAAATAGGTATCTTTAGATCATAGTACAGTGTTGTGAAAATAAAAACTGTAAGCTCTGCAATTTTTTTTTCACAAACGGGATATTGGCTCAAGTCACCCCAACCTATGGGAGAGTTGACCAGGGGGTGAGGGACACTTGACCATACATATGTTAGGTAGGGAAAACAGTGAAATAGGTGCTGTTTAGTCCAGTATTTTTAATAAAAAAGGAAATAAAGTAGTTTTAACAATGTTTTTTTATTTTTACCTAGAAATTTTTATAAAACTTTATAAACTTTTAAAATCAGCAACATTCAACATGAAATTCAAATGAGCACTAATTTTAAGATAATAATAATGATTATTTATTAATTGTAAGACATTTTTTTCTCTCGATAAACTGGTTGCTTCAGAAGGGCTGATGTCAGGATTCCTCTTAAGAAAGCAATATTTTTCAGCAATATTATTTATTAGCCAGCTATAAGTTGGTATTTGGCATTTTTTTGGAATTGGATTGTCCAAACTGTACGGCCACTTTCATAGCTTCCGTTCGTGTCAGTCCATAATTCATTTTATTGGTATTTAATAGGTACTAACTAACAGTTTCTCCCTTTTTCATCCATAGCCTTTAGTACTTTTTGTGCATTTATTTTGTATCGACCGAGAGTGCTTCTGTCAATTCCACATTTTATTGATGTTTTACGAATGGATGCACCGTTAATTGGTTCCTGCATGGCATTTTCTAATTCCTGTTTAGAACGTAGGTATGTACATTTCTTACGGGTAGAACCCTTCTTAGCCTTGAAACGACATGCTTTTCTAAAAATATATCACAAAAAAGCATGAAAATAAAGCAAACCCTTATCCAAGCACGGTGCGGGAGAATTGAACCACTGATCATGTCTCCCTACCACCACGCGGCTCAACTCTCCCGCACCCCCCTTTACTTTATTTTAGTTATGTTTTCTTTAAACTCTTACAATAGACATTCCAAATGCTCATCGTTAGTAAAACTACATTAACCAATAAATACAATAAGATTAAAGAATATCATTCAACTGTTTAATTGTCCAAATAGCGTAAAATTCCAAAATTATTTTCTTTTTCACTTCCCGACAGCGAAAACACGTTCATTCCAGTCATCGCCATACTAAACTTATGGCGGTCAATATGGCGTCGCCAAAAGTTGCGCCTTCTGTTGGAGTATGACACGAGCTGTCAACGACGCCGGTAGCGCGAAATTTGAATTGAAATATTTGTCGTGGTTCAAGTCTCCCATCTGGTCATATCTCCCGGACTCCCCCTACTCCATACTAAGGTCATCATGGCCAGGTGATTTCCCTCTTTTCATGTTTTTTTATGGCCTCAGAAACCTGTTTGCTAGAAATATAAGTAGGAACTACATTCTGGTTAATCTCAGTAGGTACTAACCTCACTTTGTGTGGGTTGTAGCGGCAACTGCACCTTAACCTCCTCCTCCTCGCGTCGATTTCCTCATTGCTGAGGGTCGTGATTCCTCCTTTGCAGAGCAATTACGCGTCCAACAGTAGAGCGCCACTTAGTTCTGTCTTTGGCTTCATGGAGGGCGTGATGCAGCTTGGTGTCAAGAGAAGAGCGGATCTGGTCGGACCATCTCAGCGGACTGCGACCTCTCGGACGTCTGCCATCAACCTTGCCAGTGACCATGAGTTGTTCAAGGTTGTGCCCTTCCTTCCTGGCGATATGGCCGAAGAAGTCGAGTATTCGCTTGAGACATGTGGTGGAGAGCCGTGTGTTTATATTCAGTTCTCTCAGGATAGATTCGTTGGTTCGAAATGCGGTCCACGGAATCTGCAACATTTTCCTCCAGCACCACATTTCAAATGCATCGACACGATTTCGATCAGCCTTTTTCAGCGTCCATGTTTCAACCCCATAGCTAAATATGGAGAACACGAGGGTATTGACCAGCTTGAGTTTGGTTTTACGTGAAATGTTGCGGTCCTTCCATATTTAACTGCACCTTAAAATAGTCTTTAAAAACATTTGCTACAATTTTGTGTTGTTTCTTTATTAGTTTTTTAATGCGGGTAAATTACACCACATTTTTGTGTTGTATAAAATCTAAGAAATCAAAGTGCATAGAAAAATTAAATGGCGCTCACCTATGGTCCAGACCAGGAATCGAACCCAGTGCCTCTGGATTTCCAGCCCAGCGTCTTTACCCTTCGACCACCGGAGCACCCAGCAAGTGCCTTTAATTTTGCCATTTACTTTGAATTTTGTATAATTCTGGTTTAACAGGCAGCTTCACCTGCGTTATTCCCGTTTTTATTATACCAAGGCTCAGTTGCGAACATCACATCGCTAAAGTACCTGCTACACCAGATATTTGCAGACACTTCTACATTCCCATCATTTTATAAAGAAAGTGAAGAAATCGAAAGATGGTATAAGTAACTAATATTGGTTAACAAGTTGCGTTGTGAATCAGTTAATACGCAGGTTTCTCCATAAAGTATCAAGTTACGATTATCTGAAAATTTGATGTAAATAATTATATTTCGTACAAAACTTTTGTGACTCTGGTGGCGTTTTAAAATTAAATACATTTAATTATTTAAAAAAAATCTCTTAATTTGGCGAATCCGTTACGAATCAGACGTCAAGACCTGAAAGGGACACAAGGAAAAAATTTAGACTGTTAAGTATAATTGATGAAAGAGAGCTAGAGCTGAGAAAAATCAAACACTACTTTGATATACACTTTCCTATAAAAAAATGCCCTATAAAAAATCCTGTAAATATGTGGGTCAACGAACATGTGCGTGGCTTGCGCCAGCAAATACGTTTACTTAAAGTTAAATTATCACAGGGCCAAATTGATGAGGAGTCATTTTCGAACCTACTGCGACTCGAGGCGAGCTACTCCCGCGCATTAAAGAATACAAGGAGTGAGTATATCAACAACCTTATATCAAATTCCAATGACATTCGCCGTAGTGTATGGCGTGCTGTTGCGTCCGAGACCTGTAGAAATAACAAAATCGGGAACTCTGCGCTGGATGTGCTCGTGAGCAAGAGTCAGGGTGACAGCCCGGCCGCGCGCGCCGCCGCCGCCGCCGACCAGCTGAACGACTATTACATAACGGCTAATGATAACAATGCGAAACCGCGCATGAATGAGGCGCTCGCTTATCTCGAACAGTATCTGCAGCCTAAATCACTTACATTTCAATTTAAACCATTCTCTCTTGATGAAATTGTTCAAACTTTTAGAGATATAAAACTAAAAGGATCGAAAGACATAAATGATATGTCGACCCACATTCTTAACTACCTACCACCAATTCTTGTGTCCCTATTGTTGAAACTATTCAATAGCTGTGTGGAAGTGGGGGTCTATCCCGACGCCCTCAAAATAATAAAGGTGCAACCCATCTATAAGGGCAAGGGAGGGATGCACTTACCTAAATTCTATCGACCCATATCTCTAATACCGATCGTCTCAAAAGTTTTCGAGCGGCTACTGAGTAAAAGATTATTAGACCATCTTACTTCAAACAAGGTGCTAAATAACCACCAATATGCCTATCAGCCGGGCCGCTCCACGGTGCACGCGGCGCGCGATGTCGTGTCGCGAGTGCTTGCACATCTCGAGGACGGGCGGCAGGTCGCAGCGATATTCTGCGACTTGTCGCGCGCCTTCGAGATGGTCGATCACTCGCTTCTCTTAAAAAAGATGTCGCGTTACGGGATTGAAGGTAGCTTTCTTAAGACTATGGAATCATTTCTAAGTAACCGTAAGCAATGTACATATATACTTAACTCAAAATCTTCCATTAAACCGCTAGCCGACTGCGCTGTGCCTCAGGGATCGACAATGGGAAACTACCTGTTTTTACTACTAATAAATGATATAACCGCTGCATGCCTAGACCCAGAATACGTAATATTTGCTGATGACACGTGCATTATTGTTAACGCCGATAATTTATCGAACCTAAAATGTAAACTAAGCTCAATTATGGAAAAAATTCAATCTTGGTTTTCAATAAACGGGATGCGACTTAATGTAGAAAAAACTAATTTAATGCATTTTCAGTTAAGGAAAACAAACATTGACAAACTTGACATTCTGTCAGATAATACACCAGTACCTCAAGTCGACCAAGTAACTTACTTAGGATTTAAAATCGACTCGGGCCTCACGTGGACACCTCATATAGATACCACCTGCGACAAACTGAGCTCGGCGTCCTTCGCACTGTCAAGGCTAGCTCCCACCCTGTCTACGGAAAATTTAAAAAAGGCGTATTATGGATACTTCCATTCAATCCTAATCTACGGTGTCGATCTTTGGGGTACCGCCGCAAATCGAGAAAAAATCCTGAAAGTTCAAAAACGAGCCATCCGTATTATTGCAAAAAAACCTCGCGATCAACCAGCGCAAAACCTGTTTAAGGAACACAGAATACTTACCTTACCTAGCGTTCTCATTCTGGAAGCTAGTAAGTTTGTAAGGCGTAACCTTGACTCGTACACAACTCGTGGGCAACAGCACGGCAGGAACACGCGCGGCCAGCACCTGCTGCTCGTGCCACGGGCACGACTCGCTAAGGTTCGAGACTCGCTTCGTGTCTTGGCCCCCAAAATTTACAACGCTCTCCCGTTGGATATAAAACAGGCAGCGAGCGACAAAATATTTGAAAATAATTTAAAAAAAGTGCTGCTAGACATGGCATGCTACAGCCTTAAAGAATTCTTTGAAAAGGTACGACCTACCTATAGATAATACATTAATATGTTTAAAATAAGTTTGGTATATAATCTAAATAATTTATAAAAAAAAAAAAAAAATTATTAAATTAAATTACAATATATATAATATATATATAGTACTACCTATGTATAATGTATAATATAAATGCCTTGACTTGTAAAATGTTTTTTTTACCAATAAATGTTGTATTCTTGTATTCTTGTATTCTTGTAATCACCATGAAAATAATAATTTATTTATTTCAGGCATCAAAGGCCCATAGATAAATACATTACAATCTATCAAATAATACAGAATAAACTTAACAACTAGGTCACATTTTACTGCGATGTGGTAACGCTGTTCGTAGTGTCAGGTAGCCCGCGGACGCGCCGAACGAAACATGACACCTTTCGGCCAAAACTCTTCTTTGGTGAAGGTCGATATCTTAAAAAGCCGTAGTAAAGACCTCGAGCTTGGGTTCATATAATTGCCCCTGAATCGAGGGTCTGATGATGAAGTAGAACAGTGGTTTTCAACCTTTTTCATGACACGACCCTCCTGGTATAAACAATATTTCGCGACCCCCCGACCCTTCGCTTTTTGATCTCATGTAGTCCTCTCGACCTCTTGCGACCCCCCTAACGAAGCCTCGCGACCCACAGAGTAAAGTAGACTGAAGTAGAGCATAGTAGTGGTCGAAAGCGTGTCTTATGGATTTTTAAATCATATATTTGTCGCTATATTTTCTAACGGGAGGGCAATGAAATGCAACCCCATTTGGAGGTGCTCTCAACTGAAGGCCCGTAACATAACTTGGAGCTCCCTCTGCTGACGGATTATATTAGGTTTATGCCATTGTTGTTTCTACCTATTCGCGATTCTGCACAAAATAAATTCCACACAAACTGAATTTAATCACATGCGTAATGCTATGCTTCACAGTCGTTATTTCTACACAATCTTGTTTCTTCCTAGTAGCGATTCTGCACAATATGAATTCCACACAACTGAATTTAATCTATTCTATCTAATTACTTTACGATTCTGTAATAGGCTACTTGATGACAGTTCAAATCAGTTTCTTTTTATGAAGTGTCAAAACGCTCCGAAAGTATGCAGTTTAGTATGAAATACTATCATGTGACGTCATGCTCAACATGGTGCCTTATTTTTAGTTTTCGTCATTGTAAAATCGTTGATTGCACGAAAATAAGTCTGAATGATTTTATCCGGGCTATTTTGGAAGCGTAATTTGCTGGTTAGAGTTAATGAATTTATTTTGATTGTTGTCAAATACCCTATTATTATTTTTTTAATGTCATACATAACCGGTAATCGAACCCGGTCGAAATTGGGATGGAGAAATTTTTTTTGAAGATTTCGACTAGGAAAATACAAGATAGTATAGAAGATAGATAGAATAAAAGATAAAGATAGTATCGTGAAGTATAAAGCATGTGATTAAATTCAGTTGTGTGGAATTCATATAAATGTAGATGTAAAAAAATGGGGGATTTGGAGGTCCCTCCAGGTGAAGGCCTGGGACGGACCACCCTCCCCTCTCCTTAATCTGGTTTCCACATCAAGTTATAAAGAGTCAAAGTATTTCCAGTAAATATCGACATAATCATGCGATCTAGGTCATTCTTTATCACCGCCGTGGTGTGGCTATAATTTTACGTCTAGAAAGTAGGATTTTCTATCCACGTAGCGGGCCGAAAATAAAAGGAAGGAAGAATGGGGTGGCTGGGGTGACGTACAACCACTTTAAACAATCCAAGATGGCGTGCATAATGGCCGTTCAATTCGTTCCATTTCCTTTGCGCCTGAACCGTGTAAAAGAGTAAATACTATAAATATGTAGCTGTCTGCGGTGGCTCTTCAAAATATTTAAATAATGGTATATTTTATTACTCCAATAATTTAATATAAGGATGTGTTGAGCCCCTAAACAAGCGTTTGTGAAATAATAATCATCATCAGTCATCCACTGCTGTCTGGCCTTTTCTACTCGTCACCATCACAATAAGTAATAGTACTACCATGGTACTAGAGTCTGTGCGGAAAGAGAATAGGCGTGGCAAAAAAGGGACCAACCTAACCAGTATGGCATTTTTTTTTGCAAATACGGTAGAAGAGCATTGCAGCGCCCCCCAATCTAAATCCTATTCTCTTTCCGCAAAGACTCTACGTACAGAAGTTTTTCTTTCAAACAAAACTGACGTTCGGGTCCGACCACCGGACGGATCGCACCGGATAAGACCGTCTCTGTCTATCGCATAACGCGTGCTCTTTCTTGCCGCTGGCTAGGCCCCTCCGGTGGGTCAAAATTTGGTACTAGCAGCCGCGCCCCCCTGCCACCATACCCGGTCCTCAGCTTTCCGCAAGCAATCGCTTCCCGCCACTATCTTCAGGTCGTCGGTCCTCCTCCCTTCCTGGCAAAGTATAAAGACGAATTAGTCATTTAACTTCAGTCACCCGGTAGAGGAGCGTTTTCCAAAAAAAATACTTTTTTTACGTATAAGGTTCGAATGTACTAACGATTCTGAGCCAGAAAAACCTCAAAAGTCCATATTTTGAGAAAGTAACTACCCCGGTATTTTTTTTGGGAAACGCTCAGAGGTACTATGGGTAGTATGGGTTTCAGTCCCTCGACCACCATTTTTGAGCCTCCTCTCGCCAGTAAAAGAAACACGCTACTTACCACGTCGGCAAACGTCGGAAGCTCCTATGTACACGGCGCGCCCCCAGTAAGCTTATGATGTTACGCTTTGTCACGCGATAAATAAATGATAAAGCATCCGTCACTCTCACACACTATTTTTCAGAACGTGACAAACGCTTTATCATTTATTTATCACGTGACAAACTATAGCATCATAAGCCTTCAGGACTGACTCAGTCCGCGATCCTGCTACGCGGCTACTATTATTAAATATTGCCACCCATGGTGGTAATAAAGAGCACGCGTTATGCGATAGAGAGAGACAGTCGGATGCAAGTCAGCTCCGTCCTCTTTGGACGCGAATGACAGTTTTGTTAGCGAGAGAGGCTTCTGTAGGTACGTCGTATAGTTTATCCAGCGGCGTTAGAGAAAAAGCAATAAAACTTGTCACAATAGCATTATTACTTCGAAAGGTGACAAGTCGTAATACGAAGAAGTGAATTTCGACCTAAACACTGTTTCTATTAAAGTTTAAAATGCTTTGTAAGTTTCGAATATAAAAGATATCTTCACAGTTTCCGAGGTTTTGTGTTTGCGAAGTACCTACGCGAAATGAAAAAAAAACACTAGCATATTTATTGCTTCACGAGGAAGAGGATGAGGATCTATTAATAATGTTGAAGCTAAAACAAAGGAAAAAGAACAACAATATGTTTAAAGCTAGACAAAAGGAGGGTGCATACAATATTTTGGTGCATCGCACAAAATACTGTTGCACTTCACAAACTCAATCAAAAGTTCGTCTCTCTCTTTGGTGAATTTTTCCATATTGAACGCTAGCGTCCACCCGCCGCAATGCCTCAAAATGACTAAAGACGTCGCGTGCAGCGCGCGGCAGTCGCGGGCGGCGGGCGGACGTCGCACGCGGCGGGCGAGAACGACCGCTCCCGAACATTTTCGAACACACCATACAGACGCCGCGGGCGACGGGCCGCTGTCCGCCGCGGGTGGCGGGTGAGAACGACCAGGGCCGAAACCGTATGGCGCGCCGTTTTACGGCAACGGCGCCGTGCCGTGGTCATGGGGCCGTGGCCTTTCCCTGCGCCGCGCCGTTTACATTTTTGGCGCCGTGCCGTGCACATGTGGCCAGGCCTGTAGGTAACCAAAGAACAATAAAATGGCAGGTTAAGAGCACGCGACGACACCTGCAGTTGGCCCTGTCGACGGTAAATGGGTTATTCTTCAGAAATATGTCTGCGGGCACCTTATTCCTCTGGTCCCTTTTCATACTAAACGTATGGAGACAGAGAAATAAGTCGCAGACATATTTCTGAAGAATAACCCAAAAATATCGTCTGAAGGGAAGAGAGAACAATTATTAAAATGAATATGGACCGACACTCAATCTTTAATGAAAACGCTGGTCCTACGGCCCGACACCATCTTTTGTCCATATAACGACGCACATTGTACAGAAAAATCAATAAATTCATTAATTGTTAATTAAAAATACGTCACTATTTTACAGGCGTTTCAATATTTGCCCAGCTTGTCTGTCGGGGTATATAAGGCTCGGGCGGGTGCCATGTTACCAAAGCCACGAGATGAGGTTGTCTATAGCTCTTCTGAGCGTTGTGGTAAGTGCCATTACAGAAAACTAGTGGAAATCTCTAAGTGTTTCCCAACTCTTATAGAATTACAATCAAAACTCTTAGAGAATTTCCCTAGTTGAGGACTTATTTTTTAAACTTAAGGAATCATTTTCGCTAGTTAGTAACCGTTCTCTTAAGCACGTGTCCTACTGCCGGCGAGTAAGCGAGTAAAATCGAGCGAGTAGCATTACA
This sequence comes from Eudemis profundana, assembly GCA_947034925.1. NCBI lineage: Eukaryota > Metazoa > Arthropoda > Insecta > Lepidoptera > Tortricidae > Eudemis > Eudemis profundana. The sequence continues at coordinate 3,501,717 of OX344819.1, forward strand.
TTGCGGATTCGGAAAGGTCGATCGATCACACTGTACCTCGTCAGCCCGCAATGTACTCGACCAAATTTACTCGCTTACCCGCCTGCCGTGGGACAAGTGCCTATGTGTAATTTCTCAATTCTGTGGGTCTAGTGAAAAGGGTCACAAGTCACATTTATACCAGGAACAAAATGTCCCAACTCTATTGTATGACTTAAGCTCTTTTGCTCCTAGGTTATATGTGACTCGTACCACTTTTCACCAGACCCACAGTTGCGACCTCATACTCTTGCCTCATACTCATACTCATACTTATGCCATACTTAGTTTACGATTCGAACTTCCTCATTTCGTTTTATTATCATGAGATTTCTTTATTCATCGAACATCATGCCACCAAGTGAGATCAGGGTTATTCTGCAAAGATTCCTCTAACCTCAAATAGGACATCTCATTTTTATGCACATAGTCACTACCGTGGGCGTTATTACTCTTTTTAATTCATAATTTTTTTTTTTTTTTTTAATAATTAATACTGAAATATAATTTATTTTTGGATACTTATTCCGAATTCCTTGAAACTACTCGGAGTTATCATACTTATGATTTTAGTGGTTTCTCTACTGTTCAGAAACTGTGCTAATAAATTTGTTATTTGGTACATAATTTGTACTCATAAGTATAAACATGTTCAACTAGCATTTTCCCGCGGCTTCGCCCGCGTTGTTCCCGTTATTGTCCCAAAGGAACTCTTTACCGGGATATAAAGTATCCTATGTTTCAATCCAGGACTTGGTCTACTTGCACGCCAAATTTCACCTCAATTCATCCAGTTGTTACCCCGTTATTTAGTAACAAACGTCCAAACCTCCAAACATCTTCACAGACTTTCACATTTACAATATTAGTAGGATGTACTATTAAGTTTTTTTTTAAATATATTATTGCTTTTTTCAGGCTCTGGTGGCCGTTAGCGGCCTCCCGCGTAAGTAATTTATTTCATTTTATTATTATACAAATTACAGTATGTACAATGTCACGGCATATTAACTATATTACGGTGTAATGGTATATTATACACCTAGGGCGGTAAAATAAATACCCCAGATTACGGGTGTTTGTGGCTCTCACCTTTTTTTTTGCGGTGGGAAAATGCATTACGCATACCCCCCCGGGCCTAGGGAGGCCAGATGTTGGTTAGGGGGGGCTATGTGGGGCTCACTCCTCTCGCTCACCCTCTGCTAGTCAGAGGGGGGGAGGAGCATACCCACTAAAAACCCACCGGCGTTTCTCCGCATGCCGTTTGATGGGGGCACAGTGGGCTCGTAGCACTTCTACCACTGGTGCCCCCCGGCTGCCCTGGCTTTAACTGCCGCTAGGGCTCCCGCGCCAAAATTGTGGCCCTCACCTACGGCTCGAACCAGAAATATTTTTGGGGCCTAAAATATCACGGGCAATTATACCAGGACTTTAACGATTAAACGTAACTCCTTTTTTGCAAAATTTGACGTTTATTTTTTTTGTTATAATGTAAGTCCGAGTGCTCGACACTGTCCCAGTAGTCGCCATCTTTAACGTTAAGGCTGCGCTTCCACCAGAGCTGTGCGAGGTAGCGCAGCGGTGTGCGAGAAAAAAATCCACCAATCAACGTGCCTAGCCTCGCTCGGCGCGGCCCGGCACGTTGATTGGTGGATTTTTACCTCGCACAGCCCTGGTGGAAACGCAGCCTAAGTAATTAGCAATAGGGGTGACAGATGGATGTCGACTATTGGGTATTATTGTCGAGCATTAGGCCGTTTGCATTATTTGTATGCGAAATTAACCTTAATTCACATTTTAGAAAGATCGAAAATGTTAAGTAGGTACCTACAAGCGTACCTCGATGGGTCTATTATTATTTGACTATAGTTTTGCGAAACCAGTAGAGCTAGCACGACTGGGAGCGACATAGTTTGTCGCGCGACAGCATGTCCTGTCACTATCACACTATATTGAGTGGAAAGAGACAGGTAGTATTTGACGCGCGACAATGAGTCGCGTGGCACAGGCTAGAGCAGTGCTTCCGAACCTGGGGGTAATTACCCCTCCAGATGAATGTGCTCAAAGTAAAATGGCTTACCATTTTACTTTGAGCAGTTTCTTATAAGCTTTATAATACCTATTTTTTTGGAGGGGCAATAATACAAATCTCGATGAGAATGTGGGTGATATGATAATATAGGTTAGGAAACTTAGGAATCACTGGGCTAGAGGTACTGCTGAGGCAAGTTTCGTATAAGTACTTGGATTAATATAGGTACTTTACGCAGTTAAACAGAAAGTTTAGTTACATATATAGATACAAGAAAATAAATATGGTGTAAATTACCCGCATTAAACCAATAAAGAGACAAAAAATGTTTCTTTCATGTAAAAAGTAGAAAGTTTAGTTTTAGGCATTCGCCGGTTTCTGCGTATCTACGGTTATTTTTAATCAATAAATGTTATCTATTCTCTAGAACCAAGACCAAGTCCCGATAGCACGGAGATCTTCGAGAGCGAGTCGAGCTCGAGTTTCTCCAGTAGCAGCAGCAGCTCTTCCGAAACTGAAGAGATCATCAGCAGCGATGGGAGCGTGGTCGAGCAGGAAAGCTCGGCCAAGCAGCAACAGCAGAGCTCCAGCTCCTCAGAGTCCAGCGAAAAGATACTGAAGAGATCCTCTGATGATGGTAAGAAATCAGTTGAATTTTTAACCCTTTTAAATGTTAATAATGTTTTATTCAAACATAAAATAGGGTTATACAGGGTGGGAGGGACTATACCGACATACTTTAGCCATGAATTCCTGGTGGTGTGACGAGTAAAAAAAGTTATGTGATGTATAGTCGAAAAACGCTTACTTTCAGAGATATTCATTATTTTTTAAATGAAAACTCCCAAGTGTGTAACAAGCCGTAATAAATGTGACTAAGATAGTTTTACAATTTTTTTTAAGTCCTTTAACTAAACAGCAATTAACATTCGCAGTATTTGATGGTAAGCGAGTACGAGGCCAAAAAATTGACGTTTCGTTTCCATTTTAGCATTTTTTTTCTTTTTGATAACTTTTCCTCCAGTAGGTAAGGACATGTTTATAACGAGGGGCTGAATTTACTGATTTATTTTGTTCCATAAGACTATTAATGTAAAATGACAATATTCGACCCATGTTGATATAACATTATTTACTCGTCACACCACCTGCCAGGCTAGCATAACTGGCCGCGACTTCGTTTCTCGCGCGACAGAGCATCACATGTCACTGCCGCACTATATTGAATGGAAAGGGATGGGTAGCATTTGTCGCGTGACAAAGAGTCGCGCGTCACAGTTGTGCTAGAGGTACAGGAATTAATGGCTAAAGTATGTCGGTACCTATAGTCCCTCCCACCCTGTATAATATAAGATTTCAAGCTAACGTGGTCATTCACGTAATACTAATTACCAGGGCTACGAACCGGTATTTTGCAAAACAAAAACCCCGAAATAGCCCAATATTCTGAATTATTTTATGATTTTTATGTAGGGTTCGATCACGTATTTAAGTAATGCCTTCGTATTATTAGATTGTCTGATAAAAAAATTAAATAATAAACCAAAGAACGAAAAGAACGGAAAAAATACCGGTATTTTTGTATGAAGAAAATACCGGTATCCGAGCCGTGATAATTACTGTTATTTAAAAAAAAAAATTAAAATTTAAACTGTTTATTTTAAAGAAATAGGTACAATTTTTTTTCATGCACAGCTTAGAGTAAATCTTTATATATTTAAGATTATGTTACTAAGCGTATGTTTTTAAATCTATTTATTATACATTAGATTGTTCTTAATTATATTTTTACTTTTCATTGGGTTATTTAGTACATTGTGTATGACCTGTTTGGGAAATCCATTCAGTGTATGAGGTAAGAAGTTTGACCAAACTCTTTTACCATAGGTGTTGGTGCTTCAAGGAACAATAAAGTGTTTACTATTTTCCAGCCTTCGCAGGCTGGTATGCCTCTCATAACTATTTAGATCCCCCAATCTGTCTTTATACTCAAGTATTACAGCTAGTTTTACTTTATCGTATTTACTTAGTATTCTACAATGTCTAAATAGGTTGTCATAGTTATTAACGGGGTATTTACCATGTAGGTATATTTGTATTTGTGAGTTCCCGATATTTCGGCACTGTTGCAAGCACTATCGTCAACGGAGTAAAAAAGTTTAGAAATTTGCAAAAATCGTAACACATACTTATTTGCTCCTACTAAGCTAACCGCCATACAGATTTTCTTGAACTATTCACGTATCTACTTACGAGTTTGTACGGAACCCTCGGTGCGCGAGTCCGACTCGAACTTGACCGGTTTTTTTATATATGTTATTCCTAAAATAACGTTACCTACGTATGATTTCTTCGAATCAAAAATGATTATTAATGTTACAGGAGGCAGTTCAGAGGAAGAAGAGACCTCGTCGCAGAAGCAGCAGCGCGCCAGTTCCGCTCAATCCAGCGAACATAAGTCACTGAGGAGAGACTCTAGTGGTAAGTCGGGATCAGCCGGCCTGGGGGTCATAATACATCGCACTTACTGATTTTACGACGGCAAATTTTGAAAATAGCGAAACAATCCACATGGCACCATGCCACGGCACGGGGGCCCTTTTTAGATGTAGTATAATTATTTTAGTTTAGGATAATTTATTGTTTATTTAGTTGCTGTCATACTTGTAAGGGCACGTCCGAATATTACGTGGGAATTTCCCAGGCTTAAACTAAAAATAAAACTCCAAAAATCCACATGGAATGACTCCGGAAATTTCTTAAAACTTGGAATATCGCAAAGAGGAAACTTAAAAAAAATCGTGTGAAATTTTTGAGAACTTCTAACATTAAGAAGCTTTAGACAATTGGTAATGTTTTAAGATTAAATCATATTACTTAAAAAAAACACAAGCCAGATGAATACAATTAAACGAGAACAGGCCTGGAGATTAGGTACATCAAAAATTCGGATTTGAATCATAGAGAAAATAGCCGGAATCGATGAACTTTTCTAACGTTTTTAGGGGGAGGGATCCACAATTAAATGCGTTATCTGTAAATACTACATAGGGAACGTGCAGGCACTATAGGTGGCACTTAATCGACAAAAGAGACTACGTGGACAGTAAAAGACAGTAAAAAAAAATTGGCTATAAATGACAATGTCATATATTAAGTCGTGGCCACACTAACGTTAATCGTCCACCAACGCGATATTGGGTTTCGATTGACCGTAAATGGAGCATTCCACCAGAATGTCCCGCACAAGACGCCATTTTTAACCTCCGACGCAAAAACGACGGGGTGTTATAAGTTTGACGTGTCTGTGTGTGTAAATGTGTAAATGTCCTTGTGGCATCGTAGCTCCCAAACGGATGATCCGATTTTAATGCGTTTTTTTTTGTTTGAAAGGTATATTTTCATACTTCTAACAAAGTTAGGAAGTAAATTTTTGGCATGTCAATATTTCATAGATTGATTTCTAAATGTCCAGTGTACACTTCGCCGTTGGATATAATTATCTTCACCAATATCCAAAAGGAATTATAGTTTAAAGAAAATCAATATTACGCCAGATAAGGATTATAGATAACAAAATACTAAACTACCATAATACAGAGGAAATAGATAAAAAGATATACATACATAAATTATAATAATTCAAGAAATTTAAAAAAATAATATTTTTTATCGTTTAAAGTAAAATAAAAGTTAATTTCAGTGTGTTAAATAACACTGTTAATAACACTATAAGTAAACAATTGATAATGTACTTTAGGAGTTTCTATATATTTTTAAGGTAGCTGCCATAATAGTCTCGTGCGGGACAAAGTAAGCTAGACGATTTCGTGGAATGCCAGGTATGCAGAAACCGACTAATGCTGAAAAACTGTAGGCATAAAACTAAACTTTCTGCTTGACTGCATAAAGTATAGAATTAGGGATGTAACGATACCGATACCGATACCGATATATCGGCCGATATATCGGTATGGCCGATATATCGGTATCGCCGATATTATACAACCGATATTTGAAGAATTTGCTGTATGAAAAAAAATCTGCAAAAAGTAATTTCAATTTCTGACTTAATTTATTTATTGGTCTATTCTATTACCTTGTGCAATGATAATTACTATGTTAATTAAATCTATGGTTCTTAATAAAAAAAAAGAATTTTGAGTTGACAATTTATTATTTTTACTTTACACTTTCAAGGTTGACTCTCTGGGAAATATAACCAGTAGTCATTGCCATTAGTTATAATAAGGACATAAAAATATCTGAAATTCATACTTCATTATTTAGCTAAGATATCGGTATCGGTATCGGTATCGCCGATATTAACTACTATATATCGGTATCGGTATCGTATCGGCAAAACTGTGTATCGTTACATCCCTATATAGAATCAAAGTATACGAGACTTGCCTCTGGACTGTTTCTGCAAAACTATAGTCAATTACAACTCAATGAATGGTGAAACACTGATTCGTGCGCACTGCGCTCGCGTTTTCATCGTTGTGTTCTAATTTAATATTTCTATGTACTTTGATTTCTTTTATCTATATACATAAGTTAAGACTTTTTTTATTTAAAACTAGCTGTCCCGGCGGACTTCGCTTCGCCTCAATTTTTTACATGTTTTAATAGTTATTTTACTATTCGGGGCAGCGACAAACCTTAAAAATCAAAAACCATAAAAATCGGTCCAACCGTTATCGAGTTATAAATGGTGTAACTAACCCTACTTTGTTTTATGTAGGTATATACGAGTAGAAGATATATAGATTTATATAATAGGGATGGATGACGACTGGTTTAAAACTATATAATTCTATTTAGTCCGTCAGTTAGATTATGGAAAAATATGGGACACGTATTTTTGGTTTATCAAAATATTAAAATCGACAAAGTTATAGAAATATAGATCACCAAACTTCTGGAGTGGGGGCTTGTGACGCCACTCCTAGGTGAAAATTGTACCTAGGAGTGACGTCACTCGAAACTTCTAAGCACTCTATCCTCGTCATTTTTTGTTTGTCAAACAAAAGAAAAAATACGTGTACGTCAAGGGCACCAATATGTATACACCACAAAGCATCAAAAATATGTATACAGGTCTTATTAATATGGCCGTAAGGTTTATGTATACATATTTTGGACCTTTGTGTGGATATTTATCTTTGCCCTTGACTGTACAATATTTTTTAATAATCTAACTGACGGACTAAACAGTTTTTTTAATCGTCTAGCCCATTATAACTACCGTAGTGACCCCTAAGTTCGCCCAGGGTGCCTATCTTTGACTAGTTGATTTTCCTAAACTTGCTTTACGACAAGCTACACTTAAAACTATATCAACTAAATGTATAAGTAGGTACTGAATATTGAATAGTTTTATGTGCAGGTTTTCTTAGAAGATTTTTAGGAAAATCAACTAGGCAAAGATAGGCACCCTAGGCGAACTTAGGGGTCACTACGGTACATATAACAATCTGAAACTTGCCATTGATGTTGCAGGCGGAAGTTCGATGGAAGACGACAGCTCTTCATCAGGCTCTTCCAGTTCCAGCCAATCGTCTGCCCAGAAAAAATCTGTGAGGAAAATCTCCGAAGGTCAGTATTACCTACACCTAATGTAGAGGCACAGTATATACCTTACCCAGTTTGAAGCGAGCTTTTCTACTTGAGACTACAATACCATTGAGTGGTTAACCACAAATTATGATAATGAGCTTGTAGTAAAAGAAGACAATAAATGCCTTGGAAGGTTAATATAATTTTTCTACTTTATTTTTTTGGACAATAAACTACAAAATACACTAACAGAATAATGGCGATCATAACATTTGTTGCATTTCATTTCCATTTCAAACCTACCCGACAAGAAATAAGGTTGAAAATTCGATATACATACAGTGTACTTCTAACCTTTTTTTTTTGTAAGTATTTGGTTGGCGGTTCGAGAACAAAAGTAGATAATAGCATTGTATAGATACAATACTATTGTAAGTACAGGTAAGTGGATGAGCTCTCTTCAAACTGGGTAAGGTAGTAATTTATCTTCCTATAAAAGGCATATCACGTGATTGAATGTGTGCGCGTCAGATTATACGAACGCACTACAACCAAAGTTCTAAGAATGCGTAAGAACGGTCCAGTATGAGTGAATACGTGTCGTATTATGAACTAGTGGACGTGCTCGCGACCTCGTTCGCGGATGTGAAATAATTTAAATGTCCCCTTAAAAAAATTATCCTATGCGTTAACCGGGGTCCTAATCTTCATAGAAATCGGTCCAGTAGTATTTACGTGATGCGTGCACAAACAAACAAACAGATTTAAACAGACAAGAATTTCAAAAAAGTATTCATTTACGTTCTATTTCTTATTTTTAACAGTCCTCAGTTACTTTTTTGGAAAAAATCTTTAATGTACAAACAGTCTTTCTACGATTTTATTTGTATTGATAGTGTCAAAGGGAGAGTTGACAAAACGATACGTTTTGTTTTGTGCAATAAATTTAAAAAAAAAATGCTCGGCGTAGATTCAAAGTTGGAAGTCGGCAATTTTTTTTATACCTTTGAAATGTATATTTTTCAACAGAAGGCTCCTCAGAGGAAGAGCAGAGAAGTCAGTCCCAACAATCTGAATCCGCTAGCTCCTCACAAAAGTCGAGCAGTACTCACAAGGCATCTAGTTCAGAATGTAAGTCTACTTTATTACAACCGTCATCACCACAAGACCTCCACACCCCATCACAGATTAATTAATAGTACTACGTTCTCTTTCTAACAATACTGACGTTCGGTTCCGACGGTCTCTCTGTATCGCATAACGCGTGCTCTTTCTGGTCACCAAGGACCATTATAAACAAGAGGACTGTCATTCTCCATACTTTGGATCGTAACCCGACCGCAAGGGGATTTCCAGGCAAAAACTAGATGGCGGTTAAAAAATTAAACATTTAACGATGTTACAATTGAACAAAGAAACATAGTACAGTAACAATTAGTTCGTAAAGAGCTAATAATAAATAAATTCTAACATTTAAATACTGTGTCACGCTTGCAAAGTTGAATAATTGTAAATAATATAATTCTTATACCAAGCTTATACATAGATGGCGTTGTAAATTCGGGCAACAGCTTTTTGTATGGAGAATGATAGTCCTCTTGTTTTAATGGTCCTTGGTTTCATATAGTAGGTTATCTAATAGTATCACAAGTTTCAAGGAATCACTTTATAGTATTTTATACCTACGTTTAATTTGGTCAGGTAAACGTTTATACGACTAAATTATATGAACATCATATAATAATTGAAGCTTTAAACAACATTTTAAAGGGGCGCATTTCCGAAAAACTCGGCTATTTTTTATTTCGGTCACGGCAGCAAAATAATAAGAAAATACAGTCACCCCAATCGCATCATTAAATTCATTACCATTGCCACATTATGGATGAGCTCCCTATAAACTATGGAGTCGTTTTTGGTTATCTTGTAGAAGTCGCGTGCTTCTGCTATTTTTATCCATAATGATCCCGATTGTTGCTTTTATAAAACGGCCAATAATTGTGGCGATGGTAATGAAGCAAGCAAAACGGTAAAAAATCGCAGATAACTACCCATTAATTTCTTAGCTATATCAGCCACCTCAGAACACACCACACCACTTCGGTATTCACCACTTACCACTGTACTTATTTAGCCGTGTAATACAAATCGGGCGTACTTCGGACACACGACTGCTATCAAATTGTGATTCTATGGGTCTAGTGAAAAGGGATACAAGTCTTAACCAAAAGGTCACAACTCTATAGTATGACTTAAGCTCTTTTGCTCCTAGGTTGAATGTGACTTATACCCCTTTTCGATAGACCCACAGAATTACACGGCTAAGTTAAGTACAAGACAAGACAAGTGGCGATATGGCGTAACATTCTCATGTGGTGACTGTACAATTGCAAAAGCTTGAAAACTGTCCAGCTATATCTAATTTTTAACCTTTTTTCAGCTGGAGAAGAGGAGCGCAGTTCCAGCCATTCGGCACGCGCTAGCGAATTCGAAGAGTCTGAGAGCAAAACTCTAGTCCGCAGCTCAAAACATATTGAAAAGAAGCAACAGATCTCCCACGAAGAGGAGTCCTCCCGAAAAGAATCGAAGTAAGACCCCTCTTTGCACCCCCATCTCCCATCCCCGGCCCCGGTCCCATCGCCGGCGAGTAAGCGGGTAAGCGGGTAAAGTTGGGCGAGTAGCATTACATTGCGGATCTGGAAAGGTCGATTGATCACACTGTGCCTGGTCAGCCCGCAATCTACTGTTACTCGCCCAACCAACTCGCTTACTGACCGGCGGTGGGAGAAGTGCCTAACAGTGGCGTTTATTTAACCGACTACAATAACGAATAGCTTTTCTGTTTGTTGAAATCTTTCCCCGACTACTTAAAGACGGCTGGACGGATTTGGAATTTAAATAAATGATAAAGCATTCGTCACTCTCATACACTATTTGTCAGAAGGTGATGGATGCTTTATCATTTATTTACCACGTGCAAAGCGCGTGAATAAGCCTGGTCTGCATGTGACTTAGAGCAACGCTTTAGTTAGTATTTCCCCTCTACCAAGCAATTTGAGCCAGTGATCGTATTCGTTTTATAAAACTAGTTGCAATTGGATTAGTCGTCAGACTAAATCTAGTCACTCACCTGAAGAGATCTCCGTGAATATGCCGAATTGTTCCGTATTTCGCTGCAAAATAATCAGACATGTACTTAAAAGAGCCCTTGAGGGCCTACTTGCAGAAATATTTTTCTTATTATTATTATTTTTCAAACGAGACAAATAAAAAATAATAGAACAAAAGTCTTCAACCATAGACAGAATAGCTTAAATCAATGAACGTTCCAAACGTCTAAACATAGGTTCCCAAAGTGGTCCGTACCGCCCCCCAGTGGGCGCTGTGGATTTCCAGGGGGTCGGTAGGGGACTTGAAAGAAATTGGGGGGAGTTGATGCTATCCAGGGGGCCGCTACAAAAATTTCAGGCGCCGGTAATACTCCCCAAACCAAGCGTCATTTTACGCCGCCAAGGGCTTCTGCAGGCTGCGTCAGCCCGATTGCATCCCCCGTTGTTAAAAAAAAATCACAACAATATAGTTGTTTTTCTGTCGTGGCAGGGGGGGGGGGGGGCTGAAAGTTTTTATCATGATTGGGCGACAAGTCAAAAAATTTGGGAACCTATGGTCCAGTGGCGTGGCGTCCAAAGAACTCGATTCCTACTGGCTTGCCCAATATCAGGCATTTGACCATCTTATTCTACAGGTCTTAAGGAAAATATATGCCAAATCTGCACCGGCTTGCCCAAGGATATCTTTGACGCCACGCCACTGCTATGGTCTAAGACTTTCTAATGTTTGTTACTTACCTACATCAGAACTCCATCGTCCATAAACCGATTAACTTATTTCTTAATTTAAAGAGTGTTTCTTGTTATTTTTTTTGGAAACTTATCTTTAAAAAACTTCTAGAAATTGTTTGTATTTGTCAAGCAAGGTTTTGTAACTACTTTTCAGGGTATCACAGCACTCCAGCAGGAAGGAGAGCAAATCCGAGAGGTACGTTTTCTAATTTTTTAAGTCATATGTTCACTCACGTTGAGTAGGCGGCAAACGTCTGAAAGGAAAACAGTAATTTGTTCAAATCTTGGGTGCAATTTGGGGTATATGTCTTCAAATGTTATGCTGAAACATGAATGTTCCTCAGAATTCTAGGAATGGATTATTACTTCAGATGCATATAACAAAAAAAATGCATATGCAATAATATCCCGGAATCCCAAGGATTAATTTTATAGATATTTGAAGTCATATATTCCTAATTCCACCCAGGATCAGAACACTGGTAATCACGCCGTTACCTAACTATTGCATTGTCTACTATTTTTTTCTATATGATCCACTACTTTTCGCTCGCGACTTTAGAATTAGTTTTGTAACCGTAATAGTTGAGTAGTCGTTAAATCCCCATACAAACATTCATCCCATCAGCGGTATACAAAACTATATTATGTCCTTTTCAGGGTCTCAGACTATTTCCATAGTAAATTTCATCTAAATCGGTTCGACGGAATGAGCGTAAAAAGTAACATACATACAGACAGACAGAGTTACTATTTATGTGTTTCTTGTATAGGTATCAAAATTATGTACGCCAATTTGTGGTTAAGCACATGATTCTGTTAACGTATTCTGAATGTACTCGTAATTGCCGTATTAAAAACAACCTCATTCTCATTCTCCGCGTTATTCGTTTGGATTTGAATAGATGGACAGTTTTAAAAGCGCATTTCGTTTCTATAATATTTCAACTCATTTCAGTGATGAGGAGTCTAACGAAGAAGAAAGCCGTAGGAGGAAGGAATCTGAGGCCTCCCAAAAAGCTGAGTCAAGAAACGAAAAGAGTTCTTCTAGAAAGGTACGTCATGGTCAGTTGCGTGGTTAGGCACGACAACGCCCCGATGCCGGGGGTTGGAAACCGGTATTTTTTCCGTTATTTTCGTTCTTTGGTTTATTATTTCATTTGTTAATCGGGACTATCTAAGTAATAGTACGAATTTATTACTTAAATACATTATGGAGCTCGACATAAAAAGACAAAATAATTCAAAATATTGGGCTATTTCGGAGTTTTTTCCAAAATACCGGTTCCGAGCCCTTTTTTATGTTGGTAAAATGCATTTACGCATCCCGTCCGGCCGGGGTACCGGGACGGGTATGACGGGATTGATGGGCTTTCGCAGATGTTGAAAGTACCGTCTAAAAACCCAACAATTGCCATCTCCGTCTTCAAAAGGTCGCCCAGCGAGACTTTTTTGTATGGAAAACCGAAACGACCGATTCGAATCACAGCCAGTGCCAAGAATCCGACAATCGGGTTCATTTTGTATGGAAATTGGGGGGCTTAGACTGAATGTGTTAAGAGGCATTAAGCGTTTGAAACGGTCAACGGTTTGAGCTACCGTTCTATTATTTATAATGTTATTTGGACTTATCGTAGAGTTCAGATTTGTAAGACAAGTTGTAAGACTCAAGTTGAAATCACGTTTTTGGAATTGTATTCCACTTCCACTACAGGCAATAATACCAAAATATTTTTGGGGCATTCCAAAATAATGTCGCCTACGTGACGCCATTTTTTTTCAGACTTCCAACAAAGTTAGGAAGTACATTTTTGGTAAGTCAATATTTTATAACTTGGTGTCTGAATTGATAATGTCATTTAGGACTTTTTATTTGTTTTTAAGGTAGCTGCCATAGCCGTCACGTAGGCGACAAAGTAGACGTTTTCGTGGAATGCCCCTTATTAACCCCGGTCGCGAGAATCTAACACCATACAATAATTGCGAGCAGTAGCGAAGCTAGGGGGGACGGGGGTCCACCTGGTCGTGAAAAGGAAAATTTCATGACAATCAAAAAATCATCATCAAATCATGCAAAATGCTGAATGCATCATCCATAGAATGTCCGTCACCCATCTAGCTACGCCGAGATTGCGAACGAGCGCGAAGCTTTCCTGTACAAGTCGTATTTCTCAACATAATGAGGGTATTTAGAAATCAAAAATCCACCAGCTGGCAGCAGGGTGGCGAAAGGTCTATTTGGCAGTAGATGTCAAAATCAAGTGGTGTGATTGGTGGATCTTGACGGCTACTGTCAATAAGACCTTTCGGCACCCTGCTGCGAACTGGTGGGTTTATGATTTCTAAAATTAAATTATACAGATTCATTTGTTCATTCGGTTGATAGACTCGTGAGGTTTACAGCTCACAGAACCACTATAGTACATTACACAACTAGGGTGGTACAAAGAAAGGCCGAGATCGCAGAAGTTTGCGGCCCGAGCTGCAAGCGAGGGACGTAAATATGCGATCGAGGGCTTTCTTTATTACGTCCCGTGTTGTGTACATCATTTTATGTCTACACTTGGCCAGACAGCGACTTTTTTTAAAAAGCCACTTTATGGCCAAGTGTGGCATAAATTAATTATTTTGCGCCACTCAATGTACGAATACATGTGCAGGTGGAGCGCTCCGATCTGTCAGAAGAAGAACTCCGCAGAACAAGGAAAGTGAAGACCACAGAAGAGGAAGAAAGGGAAGAAGAGTACAGACGAAGAACAAAGAAGGGCGGTAAAGAGGATGATTGTGACGATAAGGGCTCAAGTGGACCAGGCAAACCAGGACACCCAGGCAAACCCGGACATCCAGGAGGCCCAGGAAAACCAGGACAACCAGGCGGCCCCGGCATCCCAGGCCTCCCAGGAGTGCCAGGCATCCCAGGCCTCCCAGGCGGCCCTGGCATCCCAGGCTTCCCAGGTGTTCCAGGCATTCCAGGCCTCCCAGGCGTTCCAGGCAAACCAGGTCACCCAGGAAAACCAGGACATCCAGGCAGCCCCGGCATCCCAGGCCTCCCAGGAGTGCCAGGCATCCCAGGCATCCCAGGAGTGCCAAGTATTCCAGGCCTCCCAGGCGGCCCTGGCATCCCAGGCTTCCCAGGTGTTCCAGGCATTCCAGGCCTCCCAGGCGTTCCAGGCAAACCAGGTCACCCAGCAAAACCAGGACATCCAGGCAGCCCCGGCATCCCAGGCCTCCCAGGAGTGCCAGGCATCCCAAGCATCCCAGGAGTGCCAGGAATCCCAGGCATCCCAGGAGTGCCAAGTATTCCAGGCCTCCCAGGCGTTCCAGGCAAACCCGGTCACCCAGAAAAACCAGGACATCCAGGCAGCCCTGGCATCCCAGGCATCCCAGGAGTGCCAGGCATCCCAAGCATCCCAGGAGTGCCAGGAATCCCAGGCATCCCAGGAGTGCCAAGTATTCCAGGCCTCCCAGGCGGCCCTGGCATCCCAGGCTTCCCAGGTGTTCCAGGCATTCCAGGCCTCCCAGGCGTTCCAGGCAAACCAGGTCACCCAGGAAAACCAGGACATCCAGGCAGCCCCGGCATCCCAGGCCTGCCAGGAGTGCCAGGCATCCCAAGCATCCCAGGAGTGCCAGGAATCCCAAGCATTCCAGGAGTGCCAAGTATTCCAGGCCTCCCAGGCGTTCCAGGCAAACCAGGTCACCTAGGAAAACCAGGACATCCAGGCAGCCCTGGCATCCCAGGCCTCCCAGGAGTGCCAGGCATCCCAAGCATCCCAGGCAAACCAGGTCACCCAGGAGGTCCAGGAAACCCAGGAAAACCAGGACATCCAGAACAACCAGGCAAACCAGGCAAACCAGGACAACCAGGCCAACCAGGTCAACCAGGACAGCCAGGCAAACCAGGCCAACCAGGTCAACCACATCAGCCAAATCAGCCAGGTCAACCAGGCAAACCAGGACAGCCAGGCCAACCAGGCAAACCAGGCCAACCAGGACAGCCAGGCAAACCAGGACAACCAGGTCAACCAGATCAACCAGATCAGCCAAATCAGCCAGGTCAACCAGGAGGCCCAGGCAAACCAGGACAGCCAGGCAAACCAGGACAACCAGGACAACCAGGCAAACCAGGCAAACCAGGCCAACCAGGACAGCCAGGCAAACCAGGACAACCAGGTCAACCAGATCAACCAGATCAGCCAAATCAGCCAGGTCAACCAGGCGGCCCAGGAAAACCAGGACAGCCAGGACAACCAGGCAAACCAGGACAACCAGGCAAACCAGGCCAACCAGGACAGCCAGGCAAACCAGGACAACCAGGCAAACCAGGTCAACCAGGCAAACCAGGCCAACCAGGACAGCCAGGCAAACCAGGACAACCAGGTCAACCAGATCAACCAGATCAGCCAGGTCAACCAGATCAGCCAAATCAGCCAGGTCAACCAGGCGGCCCAGGCAAACCAGGACAGCCAGGACAACCAGGACAACCAGGCAAACCAGGCAAACCAGGCCAACCAGGACAGCCAGGCAAACCAGGACAACCAGGTCAACCAGATCAACCAGATCAACCAGGTCAACCAGATCAGCCAAATCAGCCAGGTCAACCAGGCGGCCCAGGAAAACCAGGACAGCCAGGACAACCAGGCAAACCAGGACAACCAGGCAAACCAGGCAATCCAGGCCAACCAGGACAGCCAGGCAAACCAGGTCAACCAGGTCAACCAGATCAACCAGATCAGCCAAATCAGCCAGGTCAACCAGGCGGCCCAGGAAACCCAGGACAGCCAGGACAACCAGGCAAACCAGGACAACCAGGCAAACCAGGCCAACCAGGACAGCCAGGCAAACCAGGACAACCAGGCAAACCAGGTCAACCAGGCAAACCAGGCCAACCAGGACAGCCAGGCAAACCAGGACAACCAGGTCAACCAGATCAACCAGATCAACCAGATCAACCAGATCAGCCAGGTCAACCAGATCAGCCAAATCAGCCAGGTCAACCAGGCGGCCCAGGCAAACCAGGACAGCCAGGACAACCAGGACAACCAGGTAAACCAGGCAAACCAGGACAACCAGGTCAACCAGGTCAACCAGATCAGCCAAATCAGCCAGGTCAACCAGGCAGCCCAGGCAAACCAGGACAGCCAGGACAACCAGGCAAACCAGGCCAACCAGGACAACCAGGCAAACCAGGTCAACCAGGCAAACCAGGCCAACCAGGACAGCCAGGCAAACCAGATCAACCAGATCAGCCAGGTCAACCAGATCAGCCAAATCAGCCAGGTCAACCAGGCGCCCCAGGCAAACCAGGACAGCCAGGACAACCAGGACAACCAGGCAAACCAGGCAAACCAGGCAAACCAGGCCAACCAGGACAGCCAGGCAAACCAGGACAACCAGGCAAACCAGGTCAACCAGGCAAACCAGGCCAACCAGGACAGCCAGGCAAACCAGGTCAACCAGGTCAACCAGATCAACCAGATCAACCAGATCAGCCAGGTCAACCAGATCAGCCAAATCAGCCAGGACAACCAGGCAAACCAGGACAACCAGGCAAACCAGGCCAACCAGGACAACCAGGCAAACCAGGCAAACCAGGCCAACCAGGACAGCCAGGCAAACCAGGTCAACCAGGTCAACCAGATCAACCAGATCAACCAGATCAGCCAAATCAGCCAGGTCAACCAGGCGGCCCAGGAAACCCAGGACAGCCAGGACAACCAGGCAAACCAGGACAACCAGGCCAACCAGGACAGCCAGGCAAACCAGGACAACCAGGCAAACCAGGTCAACCAGGCAAACCAGGCCAACCAGGACAGCCAGGCAAACCAGGTCAACCAGGTCAACCAGATCAACCAGATCAGCCAGGTCAACCAGATCAGCCAAATCAGCCAGGTCAACCAGGCGGCCCAGGCAAACCAGGACAGCCAGGACAACCAGGACAACCAGGCAAACCAGGCAAACCAGGCCAACCAGGTAAACCAGGCCAACCAGGACAGCCAGGCAAACCAGGACAACCAGGTCAACCAGATCAGCCAAATCAGCCAGGTCAACCAGGCGGCCCAGGCAAACCAGGACAGCCAGGAAAACCAGGACAACCAGGCAAACCAGGCAAACCAGGCCAACCAGGACAGCCAGGCAAACCAGGTCAACCAGGTCAACCAGATCAACCAGATCAGCCAAATCAGCCAGGTCAACCAGGCGGCCCAGGAAACCCAGGACAGCCAGGACAACCAGGCAAACCAGGACAACCAGGCAAACCAGGACAGCCAGGCAAACCAGGACAACCAGGCAAACCAGGTCAACCAGGCAAACCAGGCCAACCAGGACAGCCAGGCAAACCAGGTCAACCAGGTCAACCAGATCAACCAGATCAACCAGATCAGCCAAATCAGCCAGGTCAACCAGGCGGCCCAGGAAAACCAGGACAGCCAGGAAAACCAGGACAACCAGGCAAACCAGGCAAACCAGGCCAACCAGGACAGCCAGGCAAACCAGGTCAACCAGGTCAACCAGATCAACCAGATCAGCCAAATCAGCCAGGTCAACCAGGCGGCCCAGGAAACCCAGGACAGCCAGGACAACCAGGCAAACCAGGACAACCAGGCAAACCAGGACAGCCAGGCAAACCAGGACAACCAGGCAAACCAGGTCAACCAGGCAAACCAGGCCAACCAGGACAGCCAGGCAAACCAGGTCAACCAGGTCAACCAGATCAACCAGATCAACCAGATCAGCCAAATCAGCCAGGTCAACCAGGCGGCCCAGGAAAACCAGGACAGCCAGGACAACCAGGCAAACCAGGTCAACCAGGCAAACCAGGCCAACCAGGACAGCCAGGCAAACCAGGCCAACCAGGACAGTCAGGCAAACCAGGACAACCAGGTCAACCAGGTCAACCAGATCAACCAGATCAGCCAAATCAGCCAGGTCAACCAGGCGGCCCAGGAAACCCAGGACAGCCAGGCAAACCAGGCCAACCAGGCAAACCAGGCAAACCAGGACAACCAGGTCAACCAGGCAAACCAGACCAACCAGGCAAACCAGGACAACCAGGTCAACCAGGCAAACCAGACGAGCCAGGCAAACCAGGCAAACCAGACCAACCAGGCAAACCAGACCAACCAGGTCAACCAGGTGGCCCAGGGCAGCCAGGACAACCAGGTATTACTTATCTTGCTGTACTTTAAATTTTTTGATAAACCAGTATTATTTTAACCCGTTATCATTGGAGCTAATTTATGAAAACCGTGCATAGGGATGCGAGTATTGCGTTGCGACACAGTATTCATTTCGTAATAGTAATTCAGTAATGACACCACAACAATGACTGCCTCCATTATGCTTTGACAAATTGAAAACAGATTGATAGAGATTGAGTCTCTGTTATACCCGATGGTTAACTGGTATCTCTTCCAGCCTTAAGGCCTTACGGCATTAAGTCCGCCGATTGTACTTTTTTATTATTGGCAATAAAGTTTAAATAAATAAATAATAAAACAAAAGTGATAAAATAAGAAAAAATAATACAAGTGCGATTGATAAAAAAATTATTTTGTTAACAACAAAATTTGAATAAAACAATAACAATATAGTACATTACACAACTAGGGTGATAACTGATAATAATAAGAAAGGCCGAGATTGCAGATGTTTGCGGCTCGAGCTGCACGTAAATATGCGATCGAGGGCTTTCTTTATTACTAGGGATGTAACGATACCGATACCGATACCGATATATCGGTATCGCCGATATTATACAACCGATATTTGAAGAATTTGCTGTATGAAAAAAAATCTGCAAAAAGTGATTTCAATTTCTGACTTAATTTATGTATTGGTCTATTCTATTACCTTGTGCAATTATAATTAGTAATGTTAATTAAATTTTTGGTTCTTAATAGAAAAAAAAATATTTTGAGTTGACAATTTATTATTTTTACTTTACACTTTCAAGGTTGACTCTCTGGTAAATATAACCAGTAGTCATTGCCATTAGTTATAATAAGGACATAAAAATATCTGAAATTCATACTTCATTATTTAGCTAAGATATCGGTATCGGTATCGCCGATATTAACTACTATATATCGGTATCGTATCGGCAAAACTGTGTATCCTTACATCCCTATTTATTACCTCCCGTGTTGTGTACATCATTAATTTTTATGTCTACACTTGGCCAGAAAGCGACTTTTTTAAAAAGCCACTTTATGGCCAGGTGTGACATAAAAGATATTAAAGATATTGCATTGCGGACGGTTGCCGCAGTACGGACTTAAATTCGGATCACTTATTTAGCTGGATTCTGCATTATCTGTATTATACATACACACATATATATATATTTATATAAAGATAAAGTCTGTGTTTATACTTTGTTATACAAATAAGACTAATTCCGTCTAGTTTTTTTGATTTGTGCGCAGTCGGTCAACATAGCAAAAAGTCCACTATTTTCGGTCAACTTCGCGATCAGTCAACATCGCGATCGGTCAGCTTCGCGATCAGTCAACATCGCGATCGGTCAACTTAGCGATCAGTCAACTTCGCGATCGGTCAACTGATCGCGCAGTTCACGCATGGCAAGCATTCGGGCAGCGAGCTATCATCGAGTGGTCCACTCGTAGTCCGCGCGTGGACACGTCGCGAGCGAGGATCAGGTGATGCTACGGAGGGATGTAGTGAGCGCATGTCCATACAAATTCATTTAAAGAATACTAACCGTTCGAGGTGAGGCGGTGCGGGTCGGGTGCCGGGTGGCTCTAATGAGACCTTAAGACCGAAAGTAGGCATCTCGCTACTAAATCCTCTTTAGTAAGTCCAAAAGGGTACTCGCCATAACGAACTCTTGCAAAATGAGCCCAAATTCGATGGGTTTACTAGGTAAAGGTAACCGTGGAGCCATTCGTGGTTCTATAGGGAATGTTGCGGTGCGTTTGGTTGCGAAGTGGACCATTCGCGAAGTGGACCATTTGCGAAGTGGACCATTGGCCAAGTGGACCATTTGCGAAGTGGACCATTCACGAAGTGGACCCTTCGCGAAGTGGACCATTCGCCAAGTGGACCATTTGCGAAGTGGACCATACGCGAAGTGGACCATTCGCGAAGTGGACCCTTCGCGAAGTGGACCATTCGCGAAGTGGACCATTTGAGAAGTGGACTATATGCGAATCCCCTACAGGTCATTTGAGTGGACTTTTTGCTATGTTGACCGACTGCGCACAAATCGTTTTTTTTTCATTACTGTACCTCTAGCACAACTGTGACACGCGACTCTTTGTCTCGCGACAAGTGCTACCTATCTCTTTCTACTCAGTATAGTGTGACAGTGACAGGTGATGCTCTGTCGCGCGAGAAACGAAGTCGCGGCCAGTTATGCTAGACGTGCTGGTGTAAATCTGGTTCATTTACGTTAATGTATGAATATTATCATCAATTAGATTCTAATGATTTTGTTTATCTTGCAATAAATATCTTACCATTGTTTTATTTATTTCGTATGAAGAGAAAAAGCGATCTATTTCTTTTTGAATCCTATATTATACGATGTTGAAAGCACTGGGTTGTAACCAACATCTATAGGTAAATAATATATATATATATATATAAATATATATATATATATATATGTGTATATATATATAAATATATATATATATGTGTGTATGTATAATACAGATAATGCAGAAGCCAGCTAAATAAGTGATCCGAATTTAAGTCCGTACTGCGGCAACCGTCCGCAATGCAATATCTTTAATATCTTTTATGCCACACCTGGCCATAAAGTGGCTTATTAAAAAAGTCGCTTTCTGGCCAAGTGTAGACATAAAATGATGTACACAACACGGGAGGTAATAAAGAAAGCCCTTACACAATTAGGGTGGTAATACGTAAATATGCGATCGAGGGCTTTCTTTATTATGTTGTTTACATAATTTTATGTCTACACTTGGCCAGAAAGCGGCTTTTTCCGTACGCGCAGCGTGCGGAAAAGTCACTTTATGGCCAGGTCTAGCATAAATAACATTTCATTTTTCTACCAACCAGGCAAACCTGATCAGCCAGGACAGCCAGGACAACCAGGACAACCAGGCAAACCAGACCAACCAGGCAAACCAGACCAGCCAGGCAAACCAGGCAAACCAGACCAACCAGGCAAACCAGATCAGCCAGGTAAACCAGGCAAGCCAAACCAACCAGGCAAACCAGATCAGCCAGGCAAACCAGGCAAGCCAGACCAACCAGGCAAACCAGATCAGCCAGGCAAACCAGGCAAGCCAGACCAACCTGGCCAACCAGACCAGCCAGGTAAACCAGGCAAACCAGACCAACCAGGCAAACCAGATCAGCCAGGCAAACCAGGCAAGCCAGACCAACCAGGCAAACCAGATCAGCCAGGTAAACCAGGTGGCCCAGGGCAGCCAGGACAACCAGGTCAGCCAGGACAACCCGGACAACCAGGACAGCCAGGACAACCAGGACAGCCAGGACAACCAGGGCAACCAGGCCAACCAGGCCAACCAGGACAGCCAGATCAGCCAGACCAACCAGGCCAACCAGACCAACCAGGCAAGCAAGACCAACCAGGCAAACCAGATCAGCCAGGCAAACCAGGCAAGCCAGACCAACCAGGCAAACCAGACCAGCCAGGCAAACCAGGCAAGCCAGACCAACCAGGCAAACCAGATCAGCCAGGCAAACCAGGCAAGCCAGACCAACCAGGCAAACCAGATCAGCCAGGCAAACCAGGCAAGCCAGACCAGCCAGGCAAACCAGGAAAGCCAGACCAGCCAGGCAAACCAGGCAAACCAGACCAACCAGGCAAACCAGATCAGCCAGGCAAACCAGGCAAGCCAGACCAACCAGGCAAACCAGATCAGCCAGGTAAACCAGGTGGCCCAGGGCAGCCAGGACAACCAGGTCAGCCAGGACAACCAGGACAACCAGGACAGCCAGGACAACCAGGACAGCCAGGACAACCAGGGCAACCAGGCCAACCAGGACAGCCAGATCAGCCAGACCAACCAGGCCAACCAGACCAACCAGGCAAGCCAGACCAACCAGGCAAACCAGACCAGCCAGGCAAACCAGGCAAACCAGACCAACCAGGCAAACCAGATCAGCCAGGCAAACCAGGCAAGCCAGACCAACCAGGCAAACCAGACCAGCCAGGCAAACCAGGCAAGCCAGACCAACCAGGCAAACCAGATCAGCCAGGCAAACCAGGCAAGCCAGACCAACCAGGCAAACCAGATCAGCCAGGCAAACCAGGCAAGCCAGACCAACCAGGCAAACCAGATCAGCCAGGTAAACCAGGTGGCCCAGGGCAGCCAGGACAACCAGGTCAGCCAGGACAACCAGGACAACCAGGACAGCCAGGACAACCAGGACAGCCAGGACAACCAGGGCAACCAGGCCAACCAGGCCAACCAGGACAGCCAGATCAGCCAGACCAACCAGGCCAACCAGACCAACCAGGCAAGCCAGACCAACCAGGCAAACCAGATCAGCCAGGCAAACCAGGCAAGCCAGACCAACCAGGCAAACCAGACCAGCCAGGCAAACCAGGCAAGCCAGACCAACCAGGCAAACCAGATCAGCCAGGCAAACCAGGCAAGCCAGACCAACCAGGCAAACCAGATCAGCCAGGCAAACCAGGCAAGCCAGACCAGCCAGGCAAACCAGGAAAGCCAGACCAGCCAGGCAAACCAGGCAAACCAGACCAACCAGGCAAACCAGATCAGCCAGGCAAACCAGGCAAGCCAGACCAACCAGGCAAACCAGATCAGCCAGGTAAACCAGGTGGCCCAGGGCAGCCAGGACAACCAGGTCAGCCAGGACAACCAGGACAACCAGGACAGCCAGGACAACCAGGACAGCCAGGACAACCAGGGCAACCAGGCCAACCAGGACAGCCAGATCAGCCAGACCAACCAGGCCAACCAGACCAACCAGGCAAGCCAGACCAACCAGGCAAACCAGACCAGCCAGGCAAACCAGGCAAACCAGACCAACCAGGCAAACCAGATCAGCCAGGCAAACCAGGCAAGCCAGACCAACCAGGCAAACCAGACCAGCCAGGCAAACCAGGCAAGCCAGACCAACCAGGCAAACCAGATCAGCCAGGCAAACCAGGCAAGCCAGACCAACCAGGCAAACCAGATCAGCCAGGCAAACCAGGCAAGCCAGACCAACCAGGCAAACCAGATCAGCCAGGTAAACCAGGTGGCCCAGGGCAGCCAGGACAACCAGGTCAGCCAGGACAACCAGGACAACCAGGACAGCCAGGACAACCAGGACAGCCAGGACAACCAGGGCAACCAGGCCAACCAGGCCAACCAGGACAGCCAGATCAGCCAGACCAACCAGGCAAACCAGGACAGCCAGGACAACCAGGACAGCCAGGACAACCAGGGCAACCAGGCCAACCAGGCCAACCAGGACAGCCAGATCAGCCAGACCAACCAGGCAAACCAGACCAACCAGGCAAACCAGATCAGCCAGGCAAACCAGGCAAGCCAGACCAACCAGGCAAACCAGATCAGCCAGGTAAACCAGGTGGCCCAGGGCAGCCAGGACAACCAGGTCAGCCAGGACAACCAGGACAACCAGGACAGCCAGGACAACCAGGACAGCCAGGACAACCAGGGCAACCAGGCCAACCAGGCCAACCAGGACAGCCAGATCAGCCAGACCAACCAGGCCAACCAGGCAAGCCAGATCAACCAGGCAAACCAGACCAGCCAGGCAAACCAGGCAAACCAGACCAACCAGGCAAACCAGATCAGCCAGGCAAACCAGGCAAGCCAGATCAGCCAGGCAAACCAGGCAAGCCAGACCAACCAGGCAAACCAGACCAACCAGGCAAACCAGATCAGCCAGGCAAACCAGGCAAGCCAGACCAACCAGGCAAACCAGATCAGCCAGGCAAACCAGGCAAGCCAGACCAACCAGGCAAACCAGATCAGCCAGGTAAACCAGGTGGCCCAGGGCAGCCAGGACAACCAGGTCAGCCAGGACAACCAGGACAACCAGGACAGCCAGGACAACCAGGACAGCCAGGACAACCAGGGCAACCAGGCCAACCAGGCCAACCAGGACAGCCAGATCAGCCAGACCAACCAGGCAAACCAGACCAACCAGGCAAACCAGACCAGCCAGGCAAACCAGGCAAGCCAGACCATTCAGGCAAACCAGATCAGCCAGGCAAACCAGGCAAGCCAGACCAGCCAGGCAAACCAGGCAAGCCAGACCAACCAGGCAAACCAGACCAGCCAGGCAAACCAGGCAAACCAGACCAACCAGGCAAACCAGATCAGCCAGGTAAACCAGGTGGCCCAGGGCAGGCAGGACAACCAGGCAAACCAGACCAACCAGGCAAACCAGATCAGCCAGGCAAACCAGGCAAGCCAGACCAACCAGGCAAACCAGATCAGCCAGGCAAACCAGGCAAGCCAGACCAACCAGGCAAACCAGATCAGCCAGGCAAACCAGGTGGCCCAGGGCAGCCAGGACAACCAGGTCAGCCAGGACAACCAGGACAACCAGGACAGCCAGGACAACCAGGACAGCCAGGCCAACCAGGCCAACCAGGACAGCCAGATCAGCCAGACCAACCAGGCCAACCAGACCAACCAGGCAAGCCAGACCAACCAGGCAAACCAGGCAAACCAGACCAACCAGGCAAGCCAGACCAACCAGGGAAACCAGGCAAACCAGACCAACCAGGCAAACCAGATCAGCCAGGCAAACCAGGCAAGCCAGACCAACCAGGCAAACCAGATCAGCCAGGTAAACCAGGTGGCCCAGGGCAGCCAGGACAACCAGGTCAGCCAGGACAACCAGGACAACCAGGACAGCCAGGACAACCAGGACAGCCAGGACAACCAGGGCAACCAGGCCAACCAGGCCAACCAGGACAGCCAGATCAGCCAGACCAACCAGGCCAACCAGACCAACCAGGCAAGCCAGACCAACCAGGCAAACCAGATCAGCCAGGCAAACCAGGCAAGCCAGACCAACCAGGCAAACCAGACCAGCCAGGCAAACCAGGCAAGCCAGACCAACCAGGCAAATCAGATCAGCCAGGCAAACCAGGCAAGCCAGACCAACCAGGCAAACCAGATCAGCCAGGCAAACCAGGCAAGCCAGACCAACCTGGCCAACCAGACCAGCCAGGCAAACCAGGCAAACCAGACCAACCAGGCAAGCCAGACCAACCAGGGAAACCAGGCAAACCAGACCAACCAGGCAAACCAGATCAGCCAGGCAAACCAGGCAAGCCAGACCAACCAGGCAAACCAGATCAGCCAGGTAAACCAGGTGGCCCAGGGCAGCCAGGACAACCAGGTCAGCCAGGACAACCAGGACAACTAGGACAGCCAGGACAACCAGGACAGCCAGGACAACCAGGGCAACCAGGCCAACCAGGCCAACCAGGACAGCCAGATCAGCCAGACCAACCAGGCCAACCAGACCGACCAGGCAAGCCAGACCAACCAGGCAAACCAGACCAGCCAGGTAAACCAGGCAAACCAGACCAACCAGGCAAACCAGATCAGCCAGGCAAACCAGGCAAGCCAGACCAGCCAGGCAAACCAGGAAAGCCAGACCAGCCAGGCAAACCAGGCAAACCAGACCAACCAGGCAAACCAGACCAGCCAGGCAAACCAGATCATCCAGGCAAACCAGGCAAGCCAGACCAACCAGGCAAACCAGATCAGCCAGGTAAACCAGGTGGCCCAGGGCAGCCAGGACAACCAGGACAGCCAGGACAACCAGGACAACCAGGACAGCCAGGACAACCAGGACAGCCAGGACAACCAGGGCAACCAGGCCAACCAGGCCAACCAGGACAGCCAGGCCAACCAGGACAGCCAGATCAGCCAGACCAACCAGATCAGCCAGGCAAACCAGGAAAGCCAGACCAGCCAGGCAAACCAGGCAAACCAGACCAGCCAGGCAAACCAGATCAGCCAGGCAAACCAGGCAAGCCAGATCAACCAGGCAAACCAGATCAGCCAGGTAAACCAGGTGGCCCAGGGCAGCCAGGACAACCAGGTCAGCCAGGACAACCAGGACAGCCAGAACAACCAGGACAGCCAGGACAACCAGGGCAACCAGGCCAACCAGGCCAACCAGGACAGCCAGGCCAACCAGGACAGCCAGATCAGCCAGACCAACCAGATCAGCCAGGCAAACCAGGAAAGCCAGACCAGCCAGGCAAACCAGGCAAACCAGACCAACCAGGCAAACCAGACCAGCCAGGCAAACCAGATCAGCCAGGCAAACCAGGCAAGCCAGACCAACCAGGCAAACCAGATCAGCCAGGTAAACCAGGTGGCCCAGGGCAGCCAGGACAACCAGGTCAGCCAGGACAACCAGGACAACCAGGACAGCCAGGACAACCAGGACAACCAGGCCAACCAGGCCAACCTGGCCAACCAGGACAGCCAGATCAGCCAGACCAACCAGGCAAACCAGACCAACCAGGCAAACCAGACCAACCAGGCAAACCAGATCAGCCAGGCAGACCAGGAAAGCCAGACCAGCCAGGCAAACCAGGCAAGCCAGACCAACCAGGCAAACCAGACCAGCCAGGCAAACCAGATCAGCCAGGCAAACCAGGCAAACCAGACCAACCAGGCAAACCAGATCAGCCAGGTAAACCAGGTGGCCCAGGGCAGCCAGGACAACCAGGTCAGCCAGGACAACCAGGACAACCAGGACAACCAGGACAGCCAGGACAACCAGGACAGCCAGGACAACCAGGGCAACCAGGCCAACCAGGCCAACCAGGACAGCCAGATCAGCCAGATCAGCCAGACCAACCAGGCAAACCAGACCAACCAGGCAAACCAGACCAACCAGGACAGCCAGATCAGCCAGACCAACCAGATCAGCCAGGCAAACCAGGAAAGCCAGACCAGCCAGGCAAACCAGGCAAACCAGACCAGCCAGGCAAACCAGATCAGCCAGGCAAACCAGGCAAGCCAGACCAACCAGGCAAACCAGATCAGCCAGGTAAACCAGGTGGCCCAGGGCAGCCAGGACAACCAGGTCAGCCAGGACAACCAGGACAACCAGGACAACCAGGACAGCCAGGACAACCAGGACAGCCAGGAGAACCAGGGCAACCAGGCCAACCAGGCCAACCAGGACAGCCAGATCAGCCAGACCAACCAGGCCAACCAGACCAACCAGGCAAGCCAGACCAACCAGGCAAACCAGACCAGCCAGGTAAACCAGGCAAACCAGACCAACCAGGCAAACCAGATCAGCCAGGCAAACCAGGCAAGCCAGACCAGCCAGGCAAACCAGGAAAGCCAGACCAGCCAGGCAAACCAGGCAAACCAGACCAACCAGGCAAACCAGACCAGCCAGGCAAACCAGATCAGCCAGGCAAACCAGGCAAGCCAGACCAACCAGGCAAACCAGATCAGCCAGGTAAACCAGGTGGCCCAGGGCAGCCAGGACAACCAGGTCAGCCAGGACAACCAGGACAACCAGGACAGCCAGGACAACCAGGACAACCAGGCCAACCTGGCCAACCAGGACAGCCAGATCAGCCAGACCAACCAGGCAAACCAGACCAACCAGGCAAACCAGACCAACCAGGCAAACCAGATCAGCCAGGCAGACCAGGAAAGCCAGACCAGCCAGGCAAACCAGGCAAGCCAGACCAACCAGGCAAACCAGATCAGCCAGGCAAACCAGGCAAACCAGACCAGCCAGGCAAACCAGATCAGCCAGGCAAACCAGGCAAGCCAGACCAACCAGGCAAACCAGATCAGCCAGGTAAACCAGGTGGCCCAGGGCAGCCAGGACAGCCAGGTCAGCCAGGACAGCCCGGTCAACCAGGTCAACCAGGTGCCCCAGGGCAGCCAGGACAACCAGGACAGCCAGGCCAACCAGATCAGCCAGGTCAACCAGGACAGCCAGGCCGACCAGGCAGCCCAGGAACACCAGGACAACCAGGCCAACCAGGCAGCCCAGGAACACCAGGACAGCCAGGGAGCCCAGGAACACCAGGACAACCAGGCAGCCCAGGAACACCAGGACAGCCAGGCCAACCAGGCAGCCCAGGAACACCAGGACAACCAGGCCAACCAGGTAGCCCAGGAACACCAGGACAGCCAGGCCAACCAGGCAGCCCAGGAACACCAGGTCAGCCAGACCAACCAGAAGAACCATGCGAACCAGAAAGCCCAGGATCATCAGGACACCATGGCAAGGTTATCAAAAAGAAATCCTCTCAAAGCCAAAGCATGCAGGCAACAAAAAGCAGCTCCAAAATGAGCGACCAAGAGACTGATGAAAACGGTAACACAGTCATCACGAGCTCAAGGAACAACCAACAGTCCGCCAAGCAGCAGCAGGCTTCCGAGTCCAGCTTCTCCGAACAAAACGCTGACGGATCGAAAATCGAAAAATCTTCAAAGAGCGCTCAGTCCTCTGCAAGTGCAACGAAATCCTCAGCGTCAGAACAGGAAGAGATCAGTGCCGACGGTAGCATGACGAAATCCAGCTCATCTCAGTCCTCCTCTAAACAGCAAGCTGCTGCTTCTAGCGAAGAGACTTCCTCCACCAGCCAAGGTGGACGTTCCAGCAAGAAATCCGAATCCTCTTCTAGCAGCTCTAGCTCAAGTGAATCGGAGTCTCAATCGGAATCTAGCAGCACTTCTGACAGTTCGGATACACGCACTGAAATGAGCAAACGCAGCAGTTCTTCAGAGAGTGAATCCTCCCAATCGTCCAGTCAAAGCAGCATTGAAGAGGAAAGCAGCGATAGCAGCAGCAGCAGCAGCAGTTTCAGCTCATCTTCATCCTCGTCATCGTCTTCCTCAAGCACCGAGGAAGAGTCATTCGAAGTAGTGTCAGAACGAGCTCGGACCAAATAAAATAAAATATTGTTATTATAAATAAAATAATACCAAATGTTCGAACTAA
The DNA here is from genome assembly GCA_947034925.1 of Eudemis profundana. Classification (NCBI taxonomy): domain Eukaryota; kingdom Metazoa; phylum Arthropoda; class Insecta; order Lepidoptera; family Tortricidae; genus Eudemis; species Eudemis profundana. The sequence goes on from OX344819.1 coordinate 3,531,117, forward strand.
GGAGAACAGTTAGCACTCACCTAATGTTATTCCTGTAATAAATGTGTGTGTATCTTTAATAAACGAACGAATTAATTATGTTTGTTTTCTTTACTTAAGTAGGTATAGCTCGCGACAACTAACAAGGAGAGGTATAGTGCGTATCATCTCAGGTGAATTTTTCGCTTCGCGCCCTAATCTTTCAAACAACTATTAATTCGATTTCTATTGACAAAACGCAGTATGTTAGGTGGATATTTCTAAGATGAATAAATTTGAAATAGTAGGTAAGTACGTACAGTAGAAACTGTTATTGTAACGAGGTTTTGTTACAATCAACTCTGGCCGCTTGGAAACGATGGGTTTACTATTTGAAATTGAATGAAAGAATGTTGATGTCGTTCCGTTTGAACGACATACAATTCATTCCAGTTCCAACCACCACGATAGAAAGATAAAATCTGCCGTGCTAGTGATATATGCAGTAATTACAGTCTAGAGCAGCGGTCGGTAACCTGCGGCCCGCGGGCCGCATGCGGCCCATGAACCGCTCACTTGCGGCCCGCGAGCCTCCCTGGCAATTTTGTATGTAAAGGTATTCCGAATTGTATAAAAGCACAAATTTTTAACAAAGTCCGGCCCGCGTCAATTTCATTAGCTACTATGTGGCCCTTGGTTGCTAAAAGGTTGCCGACCGCTGGTCTAGAGGTATAGGAAATGTGAACCGAATTCGATTGGAGTAAGGATGACATTTTATATACCTACTAGACTGTAAGTACTGCATATATCGCTAGCACGGCAATGTCATTTGTATAAAGATTTGTTGATAGAGTCTGTGCGGAAAGAGAATAGGATTTAGATTTGGGGGCGCTGTAATGCTTTTGTACCGTATGTGCCGTATTTTCTGTTCTGTGGCCATACTGGTTAGGTTAGTTCCGTTTTTCGCCACGCCTATTCTCTTTCCGCACAAGAAGAAGCATTGTGATTAAAATAACTGTGATAGTCAAATAAATAAGTGTCCAAAGTTCTGTGTATCATTAACATTAACAAGGACCGGCACAAAAATTTCGGCATTGATCTCAGTTTCGGCCGAAACCACAACCGAATCCGAAACTTATATGGCCATGTTTTCGTGGGAAGAAAAAAATTACAATCATAATCAGTCAGTCCTGATTTTTAATTAAGTCACATAATTATTAATCATTAAGTCTCTGATAATTTATTTTGAGTAATCATTAATATAACACATTATAACTTCTTATTTCAAATAAATTACCTATGCTTTTTGAAATAAAGACTGTCCAAATGCAGCACGAAATCCATTACTTAAATTCAGTTTCGGTTTCGGCCAGATGGCAGCCGAAACCCGTTTTTTTGCCGAAACTAGGCCGAAACCGAAATTTCGGTCGGACTCTACGTGGAAGTATTCGATTACCCTCTTTTAGTTTGTGTGGATATAGAACGACTCGAATCTTAACGTTGAGTTTTTTGTCCTAATTTAATAGTTAAGAACTGGCAACATCGCAATTGATAATCCTGTTTTTTTTTGTCACCAGTGTTACTAGTCTTTGCAATACAGTGGTCATTTTAATGTCTGGTGTTTTTAAATAAAATTATATTTATTACAAAAAATATTCTTTCAAACAATTAAAAACACTAGTTTCCAACCAAAAAGTATTGGACGAAAAGTAAATCACTAAAACATGAAAAACGTCATATTTATGCATAATACAGTACGTTTAGAAACGAATCATTACGATTGCCCGTTGTAATGTTTTGACACGACGACCACACTATATAATAACTTCTCCAAATTTAACTGCATAAAAATTATGGGATTAAAGGAACCTCTAGTTCTTCATAGCGTTGTTATTTAGATTTCATTATATTATTACCATGCTTAAATTGCTCAGTTTCATATCTACTTGTTTTAAAACGTACTCTAGTGAAAGACACGTCAGTTCTCTGTCAAGGTCATTCTATGTTATTTTTAATTTTTTTATGTATGACAGACAGACGTAGACGAGACGTCTCACGTCACGGTCAGACGTCAGATAAAAGTTTAAGTTTAATATTGCGTTGCAAATCTCCTCTTAGTTGACTTAGTTCTCTTCTTGCCTTGCTCTATTTCTAGTTAAGTCTGTGTGAAGTGATAGCAGTAATACGCAAAAGGAAACGACAGTAAAGAATTGAATCTGTTCTTTGAAAAACAAAAGATACTAGTATTTTCCAGCCATGTATTCGTAAGTAACACCTCCTACAGTGGAGTAAAAAAAATACGCCCCTATGAAAACTAGTTGGGTTAGGTTAGGATTATTTTTTAAAGTTTTGTCTTGGGTATGATAGCCAGGCAAACCTCGGACAGTCTGGAGGGCTCTGCAGAGTTCGGTTCGGGCCCTCGGTGATTGCACCACCTAGCCTCAAACTCAATGTGTTCTTTAAAATAGTAACACTCAGTTTCATTATAATTCTAAAGGTGCAACTTGTTATTTAACTTATCATACCGCCAAAATTTAATCTAACGTGGGCATGTATATATAAATAACAGGAATGCCATGGTAGAGTCCATGTTAGAAACTTTCTATTGGTGCTGAAGATCATATTGTACAACATGAGACCAATAAACTTCATATTCACATGATGAATTGAAATTGTATATGAATAAATTGAAATTGTATTGTAAAAAAATCTCTACCAGTGTCAGCGAATGTATCATTGAGTTTTGCATGCCAAATTATTGGTCAGATATGACTTGATACTAACTCATTTCTTACCACCTTTTGTAACCATACCTAAAGCAAATAAATAATTTCATTTCATTTTATTTATGACAATGTGAAATCAAATACATTTATTGTTGAACTAGCGACCCACCCCGGCTTTGCACGGTGTTTCTCTATTATATTATGCAAGTATTATACATATAAACCTTCCTCTTCAATCACTCTATCTATTTGTTTTAAAGATTTAAGCATATATAGGGACATAGGGACAGAGAAAGCGACTTTGTTTTATACTATTTAGTGATGTAAAGACATACAACAAAGGTTTAATTCAAAGTACTATGAGTCAGCAAGAAAGAAAATAGTGTTCTATTTATAAGTTTATCCATTTGACAATGAATCATGTATAATTTATGTAATTCCTATAATTTCCTAATAAAACTGGATATTAACCCTCCCCATAATTTAAAACTCATACACAACTATATAATGTCAGCTAAAGTCACAATCCTTGTAATGATATATCCTCCTGACACCGAGCATTTAACTGAAATTCCTTGCCACTATAGCCGAATGTACTTTACAAAGCATTAAACTGTTTCTGTTGCAAAGTCCGAGACCTTGGCTGTTGAAAAAAACGTAAATTAAGGTGTTTCTCAAGTTTTCACTAAAACAAATGTTTTTTAATATTGTTTGATAAAGACATTGAACATATTTCTGTTTAGGTATTTTTTGTCTTTTATAAAGGACTTTAGGTCATTCAAGCATAGTAGGTTACGTGAATAAATTAAATAAATTATTTAAAATTTTAATGAAATTTAATGTAATGTTACACATTGAGTACTAAACATAATCATATTTTTAATATAATCATAAAAAGTAAAGAAATACGCAATCAACACTTAGTTTTATAATGTTTTTCATGAAAAAAACACATACACTACGAACGACAGGTTTAATATTTTTACGACGGTTTATTTACTTTACTGTACTTCATTTCTACACAAAAGTATGTGATTTTGAAAGAATGTTTACTAATTTGCAATTCTATAAAAAACCTACGTTAAAACGAGCGAAATTAACAAAAAAAAATATAAGTTTTATTTACTGCGTCGACCACGTGCCGCCATAGCTGTATACTCCTGAGCACGCGTCGCAAGAATGTCGGCCACTAGGTAGGATATCTCTATCGAACTTCGAAGACAAACTATCGCCATTACTTAAATTTCATTGGCTGTGAGCAATCACGTGTCCAATATCTTTTTAGCGGGAAAAAACAAACACTCGGGAATTGAGGCTACCTGTAGGTCGTCGTCCATTATCGACATAAGGAGTTAAAAAATATTCGGACTTTAGAGTACAGTTTATTTAGCACTTTGTAAAGGACGCGAGGTGTCAGGAGGATATGGGAAACAATAGAAGTTAAGAGGTTTGCGACTTTAGCCAACAATATATACTTTAATTAGTTCATATTATTAATATGATTGACATTTTGTCAAGTCTCAATTGAAAACATGAAAAAATTTCGGTATCAGCGTAATTCGTCTCATTCGTTTTTCGTCTCATTCTATATGCGTCATACATTCTTTATTCCTTATTCATAGAGAATGTGTGACAAATATAGAATGAGACGAAATATGAATTGAACGAAAAACGAATGGGACGAATTACGCTGATACCAAATTTTCTAAAGGCCCTTATGTCCACAGCTCCACCGCAGATCCTAAACCGCACCAGCTCATGACCTGTCCATACAACAAGTCACACCAGGTGGAACACTACCGTATGCAGTTCCATCTGGAGAAGTGTCGGAAGCAGTACCCCAACTGCTCAAAGAAAACATGCCCGCTGAACGCTACACATGTGGTCAATGAGGCTGAATTGGATGTAAGTTACAAACATGCAACGTTATAATGAAGAAGTGATTCCAAATTTTGTACCTACCATAAAACAACTTTAAACAATTGGCTCAACTTTTCAGATTTTTGAATTAGGTCACATTTGTTCTATTGGTGCAAAAACTTCTAACAAGTTACAAAAAAACATGCGTACTATTGCCTTGTCATCCCTTTTTGTGTGCTGACATAGGCTTCTTCCTACTATGACCATTTTGCTCTGCCCCTGCCACTCTAGTCCATGACACAGACAGACAGGGATGCCAAGCTTCATTTGTTTTATGAATATATACTTGTCTGAACATCATGAACTTCTTGTTGTCTGTTTAATTCCTTTATTTTGTATAGGAAATTAAAATAATAATACTCATATCATATGAGAAGTTTTAATTGAGATGTCATTTACTCTAGCACCCCGCCCATAAGAGGTGACATAGGAGACATCTATAAATATAATTTTAGGTCCCAATAGGTTACAGCGGTCGGCAACCCGCGGCCCCCTCACTTGCGGGCCACGAGCCTCCCTGGCTATTTTGTACGTAAAGATCGTTATGTTCAGAATCGTATTAAGTCACAAATTATTCACAAAGTGCGGCCTGCGTCAATTTCGTTACCTACTATGTGGCCCTTGGCTGCTAAAAGGTTGTCGACCGCTGGGTTAAGCTGTTAATAATGTCTGGTTTTTTAATGTTTTATGTTATAAAAAAATAACCATATGAATAATGAATATGAATATAAAGGCGAGTTCAAGTTTACTCAAAATAATTTATTTTCCATCATATAACTTGGTATTTACATGTGAATGTTCACCTATTTTTATATGTAACCAAATACTACCATCCTAGTGTTGTTGCCACTTGTAATTAAGGACAATTTTTAGTTAAATTTATATAAGGAATGCGCAGGAACTAGGTGGCAGCACTAAATCAATAAAAGAGACACTATTCAGACAATAAATAAAACTTATGAGGCCTGAATAAATGACATACTAGTTATAAACAGGGATTGTCACTGGTATTAATTAAAGGGTGCTAATTAAACAGACTTCTTTTTAATAGCATTATTCGCCTCTAAAAATCTACATTGCCATCTAAATTACTAAGTCAGCCACAATTACCGAGCGTCTGAATTATACTATCTTAGCCACTACTTATCTTCTATGTAGGCCACTCTAAATACAACTCAGCATGGTGGTTATTTTTTAGCATCTAAACTTGTAACATGCATTCAAGCAGTAGACATCTAAAATCTTAATATATGCCATCAAAAAAGATATGCTATTAGCTTCTAATTTTTTAACTCAGTACGCTTAAAATATAACTCAACCCACATTAATTAATCGTCAAAATTTAGCTAAAATTGTCATCTAATAGTAAATTTTGGCCACTAATATTACCTAGAAACTGTTGAGGAGAGACATAAAATTAGTCCATTACACAACTAGGGTAGTAATACAAAGAAAGGCCGAGATCGCAGAAGTGTGCGGCCCGTGCTGCAAGCGAGGGACGTAAATATGCGATCAAGGGCTTTCTTTAGTACCTCCCGTGTTGTGTACATCATTTTATGTCTATACTTGGCCAGAAAGCGGCTTTTTCCGTACGCGCAGCGTGCGGAAAAAGTCACTTTATTGCCAGGTGTGGCATAAAGTAATTTAAAAAATTAAACCGTCTCCAAAAAAGGTTAACATAAAAGTTTTATGGTAACTTCTTTTTTGAGGTCGGTGCCAGCCTTAGTTTTAAAGAAATATTTACATGAGTACATTATGTAATGTATGTACTAAGGCTGGCACCGACCTCTAGAAAAGTTACCATAAAACTTTTATTTTAACCTTTTTTGAAGTCGGTTTAATTTTTTAAATTACTTTATGCCACACCTGGCAATAAAGTGACTTTTTCCGCACGCTGCGCGTACGGAAAAAGCCGCTTTCTGGCCGCCTTTTTCGTTCAGCCTATTTAAGTTTTTTGTTAAAGTCATTTCCCCCAACGGCCCCTTTGTTATAAACCAACCAAATTTCTAGCGCTTGTAAAATTTTCGACGAATGACTTTAAATCGGAGCGCATAACACATCCGCACACCACAGTTTTCTGGTAGCAGCTCGTTTTTAATGTCAATAGTGACTTTCCGTATCTCCGGCGCTGCGGGAACAGCAGCCCTTCCGCCCTTGCATGAGGGCTGCTCTCCCTCCACGCCTCCGGCTTTATAAAAACACTCTAGGGCGCGCTGTGTCGGCACGCGTCCTAACCAGCGAGAGCCCTAGATTCGGATTTTCGCAGGCTAATATCGTATACATAATATTCCATCATTGAAAATTTTACATTTTACAATCCGTCATTTATCTTAGTAATTATCAAATTTAGAGAAAAATTACCCATACAAAACACGCTTATTTTAGACAAAAAAAATTAGTTAAAATGATATTCGGCTATATAATGATTAGTTAAAATAAGAATCGACAAAGTGAGTTTTAGATAAAATAATATTCGACAAAACAAGAGTTATGCAAATGATAATTTAGGTAAAACGAGTTTCGACAAAACAATAATTATGAAAAATCAATTTATACATATTGACTTTAGACAAAAAATTCATTATAGTAAAAGTTGTTAGACAAACTGAAATTAGACAAAAAAAATTTAGACAAGTCAAGGGAATACCTAGAAAAGCATTACAGCGCCCCCCAATCTAAATCCTATTCTCTTTCCGCACAGAGTCTAACGAAATTTTGTATGTGGAAATGGTAAAAAAGCTTCCTAACCCAAAACCTCGTACAATTTCGTACGAGCCTAATAGTGTCCTCGTACCTCGTACAGCAGACCACAAATCTCGTATTTGTACAAGGAACCTCGTACGTCTGGCAACCCTGGTGACTAACTCGTCGGTACATGAATGGCGCTCTCTGATTGGTGCAAATGGCCGGTCACTGTCGTCTCGCGCACTCGCGCCAAATTTTGAAGTGGCTATTTTCTCGATAACAGAATATGATGTATTATTTTACATGCTAAGTTATAATAAATGATGTTGTCAATGGAAGCTTGAATTATATTTTTTTGAGGACTTTGTGTTGAAGCCGTAAAACGTAAAATGGTGATGAAATGTAAAATCCATGGCTGAGTTAGTAAATTAGGTGGCAATATATAAACAAGAAGGCAAGTTAAGATAATTGTTGATCTTTGTTTGACGCTTTCTAAAGAATATTTAGTTGGCGTTGTAAAAGAGACGAATTAATTTATTAGAGGCTATCTCATTTTCCCGTTGCTTAGTTATAAAATGAGAAGTTTGAGCACGTGGCCAAGAAATAAATCTGCGGCTTGACTTATAATTTCCCTTAATTAAAATTGAAATATCTTCCTTAATTTGCAACATTTCCTTGATATTTATGATTTCAATTTAGGTAGCATTATTATACAAATTCATTAAAGAAATATTCAAAACAAGCGAGATACCGAAACGGAATACCGGTTTTTTTGTATAAAAATAATACCGGTATTCAATTTACGATCCCTGGTTATAAATGTCAATGTCAAGTATAGTATAATATTAAGTTGTGGCTATACTAACGTTAATCTTCCTTCATCGCGAACGGCGTTTCCCAGTAATGGCCCCAGCATGATAGAGTATTCTATTGTATTTGTATTTATTGTGTATTGCATTTGTATTTAGAGTACAAGATTTGGATTTGTGGCATCAGTTGGCAGCGCCTTCGTTGTGCAAGTTCCCTATAGCATTATCCTATTGACAATGACAACTAGATTAGGTGATACCTTTTTTCTGAAAAAAAAAAACATATACAGGAGGGCACAATGAAGTTAGTGGCATCTAATGTCTTCCTGTTGACAACAATGTTGTTATATGATTTTTTTATAGCGAATAATGAATTCTAAATATTTAAAAAAGCTGAAATTGAAAAATCGTATGCCTCAGGCAGGATTCGAACACGCGTTTTCAACGGCTCTCCAGGCAAACACAGGCGCACTACCAATTGTGCCACCGGGCTCAGCTAATTTTCTTGCCGGAGCCTTTTTAGCTGGACTAGTTACCGAACTGGCATCTAAAACTCCCGTTAGTTTGATATACACATTCTACATAAGGACAGGTTGTCTGACCTCTCCCGCTAGTCCGTTGCTCACTTTGAGCAATCAGCTTAACATATAGGTAGGTTGCAGTGGTGTGGCGTAAGGATATATCCTTGGGCAAGCCGGTGCAGATTTGGCATACATTTTCCATAAGAGCTGTAGAATAAGGTGTTCAAATGCTTGATATTAGGCAAGCCGGTAGGAATCGAGTTCTTTGGACGCCACGCCACGCCACTGGTAGGTTGTCTGGAGCTAAGCGACCTGTACAGTCAACAGCAAAAGTAACGGAGCAACCAAGGTTTCAAAAGTATCTGAAACTTAGTGTTTAAGCAAATTTTTCGCAGTGATTGATACCTACTACCCGTGGTACTATCCCGAGGCTAAATGGAATTAAGAAAACATCTCAATACAAGTACCATCACGTTTTCAATTGATTATTATTTTCAGATACTTTTGGCACCATAAAAGTTGCTTTTGCTGTTGATTGTACCTCTAGCACAACTGTGACACGCGACTCTTTGTCGCACGACAAATGCTTGCTGTCATTATCCATTCAATATAGTGTGACAGCGACAGGTGATGCTTTGTCGCGCGAGAAACAAAGTCGCGGCCAGTTGTGCTAGATGTACTGGTTCGATCCTTGTGAACGCCGCACGCCCCCACCTTGTTCGAAACTTACAAGAGCCAATAGGGCTTGTAAATTCCAATACTTTTTAGCAGTTTTTATTGTTTTAACGGTGACAGTTCCACGTGTCGTCGTGCCCGGACCGGTATCTCTTCGACAGCCAAAAGTACATCGTGGAGGACGAGGTGCAGCCGCGGGAGCTGCCGCCCGTGCCCGTCTTCGAGACCGAAGAGAACTGGGAGGAGGTCAGTCACCCTGTAGCTAGGGGCTCGTCCGGAAATCATGTGATCGTCTATGGGGGGGGGGGGGTAATTTTTTTACACAACGGGAAAGCAAAAACAACGAAATTACTCAACAATATTTTCTAAGCGCATTTATACCTGGCTCATAATAACTTACAAAAAATTACACGTGATCTTCGATGGGGGGGGCGGCCCTGCCCCTGGGGGGTCAAAAATAGGCCAAATTTGATTGTGATCAAATGATTTCTAGACGAGTTTCTCGGATATTTAGAGTAATCATTAATATAACCTATTATAACTTCTTATCTCAAACAGTTAATTTACATATACTTTTTGCAATTAAGACCACGGTATACGGTAGTTTTTGTTCCGATAAAAGGTACATCGGGAGCGCGCATGTGTGCGCGCCGTGTACGGCCGCACCACAGGCAAGCATCGCCGCGTGCTTAGTCAGGGTTGAGAAATCGTCGCGAGCGGTCGAACGTTCAAAATGTCTGCGGACGAAGCAAAGTATAGAAGACGTATATACTGCAGTGTGTTCGGATGTTTGAAGAATAAATCCAGAATTGTCATATTTCTGCATTCCTAGGGATCCCGAAAGGTGTGTATTTTATTAGTACCTATATAAATGTTATATTTTAAGTCGTTTATAGAATGTTTGATAGTTTTGTGATCAAACTATACCAATTAAATAGAGTAGATAATTATTTTGTTTGACAGTGATGAGTAAAATTAACAGATTTTTTAAACGTGTATACTAATTAAATAGTAGTTGATTCTATTGATACATAAAATGCCTTAAACACGAGAGTGGTTTTATGAAACGAACCGAAATATCGTTGCGTTACTTACATGTACACATACCAATACTAATTTATTTAAACTATTATACTTAATAACATTAACATCAGATGTGTGCGATCAGATACTTTCATATTGAAATAAGTAACTTTTACTAGGTTGACCTCGAACGATTGTTCGTTGGATCGAGGTTAACCTAATAAAAGTTACGTTCGTAGTAAGTAGGAATTTTACAGAACCGACGAGCGGCAGCCCTGTGCCTTAGGCACGCTCTGGTGTCGCGCGCTCCTAAACGGCGAAGACGAACTACTTGGTTGTCTTTATACTTTGATTAAGACTGTCCGCAGTTCGTAGTCGAAATTTCGGTCGAACTCTAATACAATGATTCTACCAATGAGTAGTAATTTTGACAGAGGGAATTTATGATTTTCTCAGTCTACCCGCGACCGCGAACGCTGAAAAGGGTTACGAAACGTCGAGACTTAAAATGTAGTAATATACGCGATTTAATCCGTGTAGTCATAGTCATAGCATTTATTGCAAACCATAGTTGTACAGATCTTAATAATAGTACATTCAGTCCCATATGGGCCCTGGTAGGGCATAGCAAACAGTTTAAAGTTAATAGTAACATAACTAGACGTAATATTACATTTAAATTTTGACCCAACAATATTTTAATTGCACTTTTACATTTAACTTTAAGATATAAATTTATATACATCACATTTAACTTTGAAACTTAAAATCCTAACAAGTAGACGAGTTAGACAGAGACTTTGTTATAGGTACTATATTTTTATTTTATTATATCTTTGTCGGTTAAAAAATCATCAATTTTATAGTAACCTTTCTTTATTAGCATTTAAGTTGTTTTATTACAATGATTCAGTTCATTTCAGGAGCAAGCCGCGTCGTACGTGCCCGGGCTGGCCAGCAAGGCGCACGTGATCGCGAAAGTGAAGGGCGCGACGCCGGCCGAGCGCCGCAAGGCTCGCATGGAGGGCGTGCGCACTTACCGCCCGCAATAGCACTGGAGCTTTTTGCCGGTTCTTCTCAGGATACACGCCCTAGTCTTAGGTGACACAGTATATTACACAACTAGGGTGGTAAAACAAAGAAAGGCCTTTACCTCATTCCTTACTTCACCAATCGACGCATTTATTCCTTCGTTTAGTACACTCGCGGTCAATGAATTCGGGGTCACCGTAATTTATAATAATAATAATTGCGGACGAAGTTATGATGACGAACAACTACCGGAGATATATCCTGAAGGACGGTACGGTCGACATCTGTCGGGCATGCCGCCGTCCCGGAGAGTCTATCAGGCATATTATCTCCGGTTGTTCCCATCTAGCTAACGGCGAGTACTTGCACAGACATAATCAAGTAGCCAGGATCATTCACCAGCAACTTGCTGTTCGATATGGTCTTGTGGGCGATGCGACGAATGTGAATACCAATATTTGTATTCATCAAATATTACAGATATTCGTGTATTTTGTATCTTTGATTTATATTAATTGATACAGTTAAAACAGTAACATGTGCCCTTTTTATAGGTTCGTTTGAAGTCGGTTATTTGAAATCTTTAATTTTGTATTAATTATTGGCAGAAAGGGTGCATCTTGAGAGATAAACTTGTTTACTACTTGGACAAAGGTCTAGAGATTCGACCTTTGACTGCACAAATCGATCTGAGTATTGTGTTAAGATATATGTTAATTATAGTGCATGGGCTCTTTTTCTCGTTTCGATTTTCGTTACCATTAAATGTTACCGTACCATTTAAGGATTGTTTTATGCCAATGTTATTTGATATTTTATAATAAACTACCTAGGAAGTAATAAAAATATTATTGAGCAATTATTTTTTTATTAAAAACCAGTTTTTCGAGAATATGTGACACCGCGCAACTATTTCAAGAATAGCTCTGTCCGATACTATGACAAAATCGTCTAGAAGCACCTGGTGCTGTGGACTCCTCCTCGGGGCCCCACCGGAGACCATGGACGACGGGCTAAACTTGGCACAGACCAGGGCCTTGTTTCACAAAACTACAAGCAGGCGTGTCTCACTCCGCGATTTTGTTTCGCGGTAATTATTATTATTCCTTGCCTAATGCATTAAGGCAAGCCCAGAGCTGCGCCGACACCCGGCAGCGCCTGTGTGCTTTTTTTTTTTTTTTTTTTTTTTTTTTTTTTTAAACCTGACAAACTCACAACCCACTTCCGAGCATTGTGATTGTCGGGCCGGGTGGTTGGCCGTTGGGGTCACTGGGCTCGAACCAGGTCGCTGGCCAGACCACCCAAGGGCGCCTGTGTGCGAAACCTATGAAGCCCAAAGGAGGGTTATGTGTTTGACCGGTATGTATGTATGTATGTACGTAAGTACGTATGTTACCCGACTGCGGCGAAGTCCAAAGGAGGGTTATGTATTTGACCGGTATGTATGTTTGTTACCCGATGGCGGTGAAGCCTAAAGGAGGGTTATGTGTTTGACCTGTATGTATGTATGACAACGTGTATCAAAACAGTTATATAACGTCACGCAAATATTTTTTTAACTACCTCTAATATTCAAGCTATATAATGATCATGTTATTTTTGTCGACAACCCTAGTGATGGGCGTAGCGACCAGAAAGAGCGCGCGTTATGAGTTAGAGCGAGAAGGTAGGATTCGGCGCATTTTTGTGACTCGAACGTGGGTTTTGTTAGTTACTAATTAATTACTACTTACTATTACTTGTAACTGTAGAACATACATCCTATGTCCCGAGGTGGGCGTAAACAGCTGCGACACAGTTTATACTAATGCAGCTGCTTACGATCTTAATTGTTATATGTATGTTTTTGTTGTTTTGTTCAATAAAAATCTTTAAATCTTTAAACTTATTCTGTGCTACAATTTTACAAGTCTACACTTGCAACATTGGTCAAATACAGCAACGCCATTGGTTGATTTGGCCAACGTTGCTAGTTTACACTTGTAAAAATATAACTTGAAGCTTCGTGAAACGGGGCCCAGCCCACCAGGGTGCCACTAAGATCTGTCACCTCTTAAATTCTTACTACAATACAGGGTGATTGGAAATTCGACCTATTCCTTGAAAGGGGTTATTCTAGAGCTTATTTGCAATGATTTAAGGCCAATCAACCGGGGGTCAAAACTCAATGGTTATCAAGTTATTTGACTTTTAACTTATTTTTTTTAAAACCCGCCTTTCGATCTAAAACTGCTAATTGTGAAAAAACTACTTAAATTAGGAACGAAAAAGAATTTTTGTTCCTACAAAAGGTACATCGCTCGCTTGAATGTGTGCGCGCCGTGTACGCACTACTCGTACAAGCAAAGTTTTAAGAATGCACCAGTATGGATCGCACTCTGTGTGAGTGCGATCCATACTGGTGCATTCTTAAACGTGATGTCAAAGTATAAAGACAACCAAGTAGTACGACTTCAGCCGTTTAGGAGCGCGCGACACGTATTTACACAGACGCACCAAAGAGTAAAGTAATATACAGCGTGGGAGGGACTATACCGACAAACTTTAACTATAGATTCTAACAACTATTAGGAGTAAAAAATTTTATGTGATGTATACTCGAAAAACGCTTACTTTCCGAGATATCCATTATTTTGTAAATGAAAAATCCCAAGTGTGTAACAAGCCCTAATAAATGTGAATGTGACTAAGATAAGATACCTTTACTATTTTTTTAAAATCCTTTAACTAAACAGGAATTAACCTTCGCAGTATTTGATGGTAAGCGACTACGAGGCCAAAAAATTGACCTTTCCTTTCCATATTAGCTTTTTTTTTCTTTTTGATAACTTTTCAGCCAGTAAGGACATGTTTATAACGAGGGGCTTAATTTACTAATTTATTTTGTTCCATAAGACTATTAATGTAAAATGACAATTTTCGACCCATGTTGATATAACATTATTTACTCGTCACACCAACAGGAATTCATGGCTGGAGTATGTCGGTATAGTCCCTCCCACCCTGTATAGGGTAAGACGCACGACGCGCGTCTGTGTGAATGCACTCCATACTGTGGCAGGGGCGCGCAGGGGCAAATGCTTGCCTGCGGAGACATACGCGTTCCCGATGTACCTTTTCTTGGAAGAAAAACTACCGTGCGTGCCTAAACGGCCGAAGTTGGACTACTTTTTTTTTTTTTTTTTTTTTTTTTTTTTTTTTTTTTTTTTTTTTTTTTTTTTTTTTTTTTTAAACCTGACAAACTCACAACCCACATCCGAGCATTGTGATTGTCGGGCCGGGTGGTTGGCCGTTGCGGTCACTGGGCTCGAACCAGGTCGCTGGCCAGACCACCCAAGGGCGTGCCAGTTGGACTACTATTAATGTTCTTCCTTATACTTTGGATGCATCGTATTTGATTTTGCAATATGCTAACTCACTGTATCACTAATTATATAATTTCATTTATACTTTACACTTGTTTCATTAAATCTAATTTAAAACCGGTACCGCAATACCGGTAATGTTATGCAGCAGCCGCGCGGCCTCCCTGTGTCCGGTCTCGCTGGCGCCGTGCACGGTGCTGAAGTGGCGCAGGTTGGTGGCCTCGCCCGCGAACAGCACGCGCGGGGCGCCCGCCGAGTCCAACAGGGGGGCCGCTAGGGTTGCCCGCGAGGCCGGGTGCTGCAGGGTTTGGAGGTTATCGTACGAGTAACTGCCGCGGGTGAAGGGGTTCGAAAACCAAGTTGTCCTGGAAATATTGATAACATAGATTAAAGTGATTCGATTCGGTCGGTTTTCCATAAAAACATAAAGAGGGTCATTGTTTGCTGGAAATTACACGAGAACATTCAAAATTTTTTTTTAAACTAAAAAGAAAACGTTCAGTACCTTGCTGGTTTTAACTAGGGATGTAACGATACACAGTTTTGCCGATACGATACCGATATATAGTAGTTAATATCGGCGATACCGATACCGATACCGATATCTTAGCTAAATAATGAAATATGAATTTCAGATATTTTTATATCCTTATTATAACTAATGGCAACGACTACTGGTTATATTTACCAGAGAGTCAACCTTGAAAGTGTAAAGTAAAAATAATAAATTGTCAACTCAAAATTCTTTTTTTTTATTAAGAACCAAAGATTTAATTAACATAGTAATTATCATTGCACAAGGTAATAGAATAGACCAATACATAAATTAAGTCAGAAATTGAAATTACTTTTTGCAGATTTTTTTTCATACAGCAAATTCTTCAAATATCGGTTGTATAATATCGGCGATACCGATATATCGGTATCGTTACATCCCTAGTTTTAACACTTTCGCAACCGGGCAAAATTTTGAACAATACCTACCCCAGAAATCGACAAAACTCACCAGGCGGGCTACGACGTGCAACGCAATGCCGCACGCCGCGTGCCCGCTAGGCGGGCACTAGACAAACGCTCAGGGCTGTACCAAGTAGTTTTCGTATACATGAATAAAATTAAATCTACTGTCTCATTTGTTTATGCCGATTACGAAAACTCTTAACTCCTATTGATACATACCTGTGTATGCAATTTAACACTTTCGCAACCAAGAACCCGCCTGGTAACCAACTGATAAGAATTCTTATTTTTTAATCGCATTAGGTCGGTTTTACTTCACCTAATGATTAGGTGAAGTAAAACCGACAAACTAGTGCATCAGCGAGAATTCACATCGGCAGTGTGAATAGTTAGAGATACTATCAATGGTGACCGTCAAGATGGCGTACACCGTAAAAATATCTAGATTCTGATGCTGCCAATAATCCAAATAGTACCGACGAAATACATAGGTGAAAAAAATTGTACCCTTAAACTATTCGAAATATAAGGACTATTCACGGTGTACGCTACCGGGCGTCAAGCTGGCGTAGGTACACCGCGTGTATCTCTGAAACGGCTTTGTTTTCGGAAACGCTTTATATCTCAAAAAATAGTACCCAAATATTACCCTAGGACCCCAAAATTTCATTTCTCTAGCTATCGTAGAAGCCGAGATATTCCAATTATACCGGATTTCGGAATTCGAAGTCTTGTGAAATTCCCGGGTACGCCAGCTTGACGGTGCGAAAATTTGTACACCGTCGCAGCCGGTGTGACTCGGCCAGTCATGGAATATCTCGGTTAGCTAACTGTAGGTACCTATGTATTTTAAACTGTGATGGTGCCTAGTATGAAATATGTGACACAGACCTGATAATGCCAGTGGGCTGTGGCACGGTGACGTTCATCGTGTCTCCCATGAACCTCTGCAGCAGTGCTACACATTTTGTCTTCACCGTGTCCTCGGGCAATGCTTCAACCTGACAAAAAGGCAGACACTATTCGTTAGTATGAACACTGAACAGTGGCAGATTACGACTAAAGTATTCATAATATCAGCCAACTGATATTTATTTTTATTCTTTTAAGAGTTTTCAACAGGGGCTAATATTTGTTTTTTTGCATGCAGTGGACTGCAAAAGATAGAAACGCGATTTCTACTTGAATTTTAATAATTCAGAGTAATGTTTACTACATAATAATTCCTAGTCCGAACGGCTGTCCGAAAATTGGTAGGTAACGGCTCCCAATGCTACGTCGACATTTGTAGTAGTCCCTACAACATTATCATCATTTTTACGTCCCACTGCTGGGCACATACATTCATAGAGGAGAGAATGTGCTGCTTCCACGCGGGCCTCACTAGGAATCACAAAGAAATCCAAAGCAGAATGTAAAATCCTCAGCCTCTGCAACATGCCGCTCGTCCATAATGTTTTATACTCTGCATCTTACCTCCTTAGCAACTTCGCCAGAGGTCCACAGCGTCAACGTGTTGCTGGACCCCATAGGCGGATGCGCCGCGTATATCCTCGTGGTCCAGTAGTCCCCAGCCGGCACCCTCCTCCGGTCCTCCCCCTTCCATATGAACGAGAACATGGAGATGTTCCGAGGCCACCACTGTTCCTCGAACGTTAGGACCACTTTGTCTACTACTCCCATGCTTATTCTGTCAATGGCTGTCTGCTTATCTTTGGGCAGGGGCGGTGAGAAGAGAGACAAATGTCTGTAAAATCGTAAACTTTAATGTAGAAGGTTATTCATATAGAGGCTCCACCAAATTAGGACCTCTTGGAGCCCATTGACAAAGGAGGTCAAAGGCTCCTTATCATCATCATCAATCTTTAAACGTCTCACTGCTGGGCAGGGGCCTACTCTCGTAAATGGGCTGCTGCGAGTTGTTGACACATGGACATTACAGACGGGTCCTTATCATGAAGAAATCGGACAAGTGCGAGTCGGACTCGCCCACCAAGGGTTCCGTACAAATATTTTAAATAAAGACTATATTTTTTATGATTTAATAATTACAAATGTATAGTATTCAGATTGTTTCCATTACTTGTAGCATAAGCCGTATTATGCTACAAGTATAGGAAAAAAATCTGAATTACGTAACATGAATGACTTGTTCCCTTGAGAGTGTCGAAACATACGTTTTTTTGCGGCGTAAACGGCCGTATTTTACTTTTACGTTAACTTAGAAGTTTAATTTTTCACTGCTTCAAGGGACTGTAGATCTGAGTGGTTTTACTTTCAACTCGATACCTCCACGCGTTCCCGAGATAAAGGGTCTTGGCATACAGACGGACGGACAACAAAGTGATCCTATAACGGTTCCGTTTTTTCCTTTTGAGGTACGGAACCCTAAAAAGCACAAGAATTTTTCGAAGACTTGACTCCTCTTACTTTTCCTTAAGAACGCCAAGCGACACGGTCAGTACGGCCGTGTCGGCGACGTGGGAGCTGCCGTCCCTGCAGGTGACGGTGACGCGCTCGCCGGGGTGCTGCGGCGCGCTGATGCGGGTCACCTCCGTGCTCAGCTTCATGTCCAGGGTGGGCAGGCCTGGCCCGCCGTTGTACGTGTTCTGGGACAAGACAAAAGCCCATTCACGTCAGTTGGTGCTTAAATAATTGGCCCTCCAGCTGGCCTTGACTAGTGCTCGATCTCGCTCACTCGGAATGTATCTTTGTAGAAGTGAAATTGTCAGTGTACCTGCCTATTGTTCATTCGTTACTACTACTACTGGTAGTGACTGGCAATTTTTTATGTATACGCTGCGCAAATCCACGCAGAAAAGGCAGACTGATCTGTATCGGAAAAATGTGCTGTGGCGACTCCCTTTCGTGTTGCTACCTATAAGTGAGAAAGAGAAACTTCTTTGGACATATACATGGCCCTGAACGGTCCCGCATGTATCTCTTCGTCTTTCTGCCAGAATATCCATACCTTCTATTTCTAGGTATTTCTGTATCTTTGTCAAACCTACTCACCAGCATAATCTCAAAGAAAGTCTTGTAGCCGTGTCGATGCCAGCTGACCGTCTGTGGGCCTCCCAGCGACTCGTAGTCGCCGCCCGTAGTTACATCGTTCCAATCGTTGGAGCCCTCCGCGCAGTCAGTCGCCAGGTTCCAGAATTCGAGGTACTCGGTTATGAAGTCCTGGTCCTTCAGTAGGTCCGGTTTATTCTTTGTTATGTAATCCATGAGTCTGGAAATAGAAAAAGTCAATTTGAATTACATCTTTCTGAAACACCTGTCTATACGATTCAACAAACTATGTATAGTACCCAAATCCCTTCTAACACAACCACAACGAACTTCCCCATCCAGGATTTTGATTTAGGAAAAGCTTGACTCCACTGAGGTAATAAGGTACAGTTTTATCAAGGTAAATACTAAGAAAGCACACAAGATGATGATGTTCCACGCTGGGTGTATAGGAAATGAGAGGTTTGAGGGCCTCAGCCTCCTCTGGATCCGTCAAACACTAATATGGTCGAATCTACCCCTTGTGAAATTCCACAAACATTTGTCTCCGGACCCTCAAATAATTTAGTTTCTTTTGGGAGGAGGGTCAAATCACAACTTATCCTAACTTCTTGGTGACGAAGTTCCCGTGTTGTTCCGGTGGATTTGGTGGGTTCTCCAGGAAGTCTAGAGTAAATAGCTCGACGACCAGCTCCGAGTCCGCCGCGGAGCCGTCTGACCGGTATGCCTCCATGGTCAGGGGCTGGACCTTCGTGCTGATGTTGTGCTGAACAGCCAGGTCGTATGTGCGGCTGCCGATGTTTCCGTGGATCCTGGAATGAGGATATACAACGCCTTGAGTTGCTTTATTAAAAACAGAAACAGACTGTACCTACGAGTATATTTAGGCAGCTTTGAATAGTAGGTAAAAATTAGATTACGAGGTCGGTGCCCGTAGCACCCAGCCCAGCGTCGTTTGTGTAGCAGGCATCTCACCACTCAGCGCCCAGCTCCACCAGCCCGTCGCCGCGCGGCACGGTGTGCACCCTCCCGCCCACACGGGGCTGCGCCTCGAGCGCCAGCACCCGGCGCCCGGCGCGCGCCAGCTCGGCGGCCGCGGTGGTGCCCGCGGCGCCCAGTCCGATCACTATGGTGTCGTAATGTGTTCCCGGGCTGTAGACAAAATTTGCAGCTGCTAATACGATGAACTAAAACTTTCTACCACCGCACCGCTCGCCATCGGCAGGGTATTCATTCACACTCGTTGGAACTAAAAGTGGGTAAGTGGCTAGGAGGATAAGTGGGTAGTGTAGTAGGGTAAGTGGATAGGAGGGTAAGTGAGTAGGAGGAGGGTAAGTAGGTAGGAGAATAATTGGGTAGGAGGGTGAGTGGCTAGGTAAGTAGGTAGGTAGGTATGTTAATGGTATTAAATTTATTTTCTCAAACATGCAAAGAAATATTGATGTTATGTTCCTAGAGATGGGCGGTGGGTAAATACCCAAGGTATTTACCGGGTAAATACCCGGGTATTTACCCAATCTACCCGGTAAATTGAGTAAATACCCAAATTGGTGGGTATAAACTATTTGTTTAGTATTTTTTACAAATTTCATTAAAAATGTTGTTGATATTTAGACGTATAGTAAGAATAAATGCTATGGATAGCGAAATAGGCATCTTACGTTACATCAACAAAAGTAATGATACACTTTTTATTTGGGTGTCCCAGATTTTACGAAAATCCAAACTGAGTAACGCATACCCTCTAATTATGTTTGTTATGTGTTAAAATGCTCCTAAACCAAAAATCATCTAATTCTGTGTATGGGAACCCGTGCCGACTTCCGGTTGAGCTAAGTTTTCACCTGGTTTCTTTCGAATCACATACCAACCAGGTGCAAACTTAACGCAACCAGGATTGAAGGGCGCAACTATTGTGGCTCTTTTTATATAATTAAATCGCATTTTATTATATTGTACCAAAAGTGGCGACTAATTAAGAGCTAGAAAATATGTTTTGTTCATAGGTTATATAAAATACCGCATTGCATTTTCAAAATTCAGCGATTTCTTCATATTTGTGAAGTTTCTGGAAGTGAAAAGCTTGAAATCGGCACGGGTTCCCAATTTGTTACGTAGCAAATTTGTTTTTCCTTTTTCTCCAAAAAAACATCGTAAAAGCTATAATGTTTCATGCTTTAATATACTCCACAGACCGAGTACTATCACCTGGAAAAATATCTGCAACTAATAAATTAGGACCTTATATATATTTTTTTTTTCATATAAAAAATAAATTTAAAATCTGACTTCGAAAGTTTACTCAATATCATTCCTTTAATAAAAACAAACATATTTTATTAGGTACGATCAAATCAAATCAGATGTAAACGCTAAGTCTGCAGAAAATATTCGGTAACAGTGCATTATCTAACAATCCAAGTTATACTATATCGTTCCGATAACGACAAAATGTATTTTTCTTAATATTTTATCCCTTGCACAAATTAATTTATTCAATTGTTAATTATCTTGACCCTCAGTAGTTTCTACCCACCAAAATGGGTAGAAACGGGTAAATACCGGGTGGATTGGGTAAATACCCGGTATTTACCGGGTAAATACCCACGAGCGCCCATCTCTATAATATGTTCCTTATCATAGGCTGCGAAGTATCATGTCACCCACTTACCCTCCTACCCACTTACCCTCCTACCCACTCACACTCCTACCCACTTGCACTCCTACCCACTGATCTTCCTACTTTTAGACCCCCCCCCCTTCAAGTCAAACTTTTAACCCCCCACCCCATGCGTGTGCCGACCCCTTACCCTCCTACCCACTTACCCTCTTACCCTCCCTTCTACAGAAAGGAAGCATGATTGGTTGTCTAAATTATAAATAAGTACATATTATTCTAATAATATCTAAGCCTTAAATTAACTGAAAACGAGGTTAGTGCAAAATACACGTGAAATTTTGTGGTTTACCACTAAAGTTAAGTAAAGCGACCCTACCCTACCTAGGATTCCTTAGAAAAAATCACTAAACTTTTGATGTTAAAATAAGGCTTAAACATTACTTTTTTGATAATTTTTACAAATAAAAAGGATACTTATTAGATATTCTTTCGTTTTGTATCGTCAGACTATGTATGACGTTTTTGTTGATTTTTCATAAAAAAGTTACTGAGACCGTTTTTTTAAATTATTAAAGATTATTATGAATAAAGCGATTTTATTCTAACTTTTTGTCTTTTGTTGGCTCTAGACTACATAAATATACAACATACGTTTTTTGAAAAGCCTGATAGTTACTAATAAAAATACCTACTTACTTTTGAAACGAAAAATTTCTAAAAAAAAAATTCTCCCCGTTTTTCACGTTCAGGTCAGCAAAACTTTTGAAGTAGGTATCTAAAATTCTAGTTTGATTTTTTATTTAGAATCACAAAAGTATGCAGATTATTATAATACCAACCACTCCATAACTTCCGATTAGAAGTATGTTTTTTGTTGCCGCAAACTTTAAACAGGATTATCTCAGAAGCCGGTTTTTGACAAGTAGGTACAACTTTAAACATTTTTCAAAAAAAAACTATTGAACTTAGAAACTTGATCCTTTTGTCAATCGATAGCATATATTATGTAGTTTTAGGAACTGCTAATAACTCTATACACCCAAAGCGGGCCCTTTTCCCCTGCATCCTCACAAATAGTTCCGAATTGTCTGCCTACTACATGCCTACTAGGTAGTGCTTTTAGACTCCCCTTTTTTAGGGCGACTAGTCTACCGGGCTAGAGTCTGTGTGGAAAGAGAATGGGATTTAGATTTGAGGGCGCTGTAATGCATTTCTACCGTATTTGCCATACTGGTTAGGTTAGTTCCGTTTTTCGCCATGCCTATTCTCTTTCCGCACAGACTCTAGCTTAGAGTCGTGAGTTCGCATAATAATATATCACTTTTACACGTCCTGAATCAAAAGAGACAAGTAATATTTAAGGAAGGAAAGTCACCTATCAGCTGGAGCGCCGGCAACGACACAGATCACACACAAGAGCACTCGGACCTCCATGTCTTAAACTAAATTGAATCAATGTCAGGCCACGTTTATAATGTGATCACTATCTATTGGCAGAGTTCATGCAATATGATTCAAATACCTACCCATATTACCTATGTGAAAATTTGTGGAGATGTTTGGAGGTTAGGCTTAGGATGTATGATACTAAATAACGCAGTACCTAACAGGTGAATGGATTGACCTTTTAATTTTGATTTACTTAGCTTAGAGTCCCATTAAATCACATAGCCCTTCGAGTGGCAGCTGTCATATTGCTTATTTTCGTTGAGTGGCGGGCGCCGGCATGCCGGCGGTTGTCAGAAACCGTTAAGTGGCGGGCGCCGGCTAGCCGGCGATAGGTATTGTTTACTATTACCTATAAAATGAGCTGCTAAATCTACACCTGTCTTGCTCTTTCTTGCAAGATTCATTCGTGAATAGATAAGGATATCATAAAATAACAGGCGCGACAACACTACCTAATCAATTTCTTTAAAAAATTCAAATTTGCAAACCCCATTTTCTTCGACCGTGCGCGTGTCCGATTTTAGACTCGGTTTTGAAAACCTCGTAGTCTAAAAATATAAAAATATTCTATGTAGAGGGATAGTTAATGTATTTCTTTGTAAATAAATGGTATTTTCTACATTTCATTGTTTAATTCATACTTACAATTATTTATATAGAAAAAGAAGGAAAAAATGTAACTTTCCGAGATTTGATCACAACTAGCCAATTTCACATATAAGGTACCTACGGCTTTCATTATTATATAATTAGATAGCCAATTTTATGCTTAATCCAGCGATACAAGATAATAATATAGCCTTTCATAATGTTTTTTTGAATAATGGTAATTTTTCTAACATTAATCGAATTCGCGGTGACCACCCATGGAGGCCCCTGCCACTTGAGGGAAATTCGCGGAAAATGGCCGCGCCACTTGACGGTAAATGACAATCTGCCGGTAGCCGGTCGACCGCCACTCGAAGGGATATGAAGCCAAATGCGACAACGGAAGACAAGTCATGATCATAAGTGAATATCCATTACCTAGTGGCTTTAATAACTTCATGTCATGTTACATAAAACCATCCCATACATAATCATCTCATATAAAGGTCACCTGACGGTACGATGTCTTAGTTTGAGTAAACCTCCATAATGGAGTTACCACTGTTATTGTGCCTCTTTGGTGTCGCTGTCGGTGCACCGACGGACGAGTAAGACCCTTACCTCTTAATACCAACTAATTTCTTCTCACAACTCACTGTAAAACTGAAGTTCTTTACATTAATTCTCCATCTTTCTAACCGACTTGAAAAAAGAGGAGGTTTTCAGTTCGCCGGAAAGTTTTTTATTATGTATGCTCCCCAATTACCTACTCAAAGACGGCTGGACCGATTTGGAAATATATTTTTTATGAAATCTATTAGACGTGCTATTTACCTATTCGCGTTAAGCTGGTCTTGTTTTCTAATGAAGTGAAGATCTAGACACGTTATCAGTAATTTCATTTGCGAGGCTTAAGGTCAGTTAAAATATACTAGTTACATAATTTTGATAACAAAATAATCATAATGTTTATAAACAAAACTCTAGCTAGGTACATAAAAGTATCAAAAGTTGAAGGAAGCGTTCTCTTGCGTCCTTTTGTTATATAGGTGAATGTTAATTTACCTTAATCGTTTCTCTTCTTATCTAAACAGTAAAGTAAACTTTGTCTACAGCCCAGGAACACATTACGACACCATAGTGATCGGACTGGGCGCCGCGGGCACCACCGCGGCCGCCGAGCTGGCGCGCGCCGGGCGCCGGGTGCTGGCGCTCGAGGCGCAGCCCCGTGTGGGCGGGAGGGTGCACACCGTGCCGCGCGGCGACGGGCTGGTGGAGCTGGGCGCTGAGTGGTGAGCCGGCCGCTACATGTACAGGCGACGCTGGGCTGGGTGCTGCAAAGACAACTTTAGCTTCCGCGAGTCCAGTCTTGCGCTAAATGGGTCAGGTTGACAAATGAGAAGAAGACAGCAAGACAAACGCACGCTGACATAAATACATAAACCGTTCTGGCCCAATGCTGCGACCTCTGTGGTTCTCACTCGTCTACCAAACCTACCAACTTGTACTAAAACTACAACCCTCCTTATTCCAGGATCCATGGGAACGAAAGCAGCCTCACCTACGCTCTGGCCGTCCGGCACAACATTAGTACGACCCTCACGCCGCTGGTCATGCGGTCGTACCGGTCTGACGGCTCCGCGGTAGACTCTGAGCTGGTCTCCTTGCTATTCCAGCTGGACTTCCTGGAGGACCCGCCTAATCCGCCAGAACCGCACGGAAATTTCTACACAAGGAAGTAAGTCTTGATTATTTGGAGTTAAAGTGATTCGAGCCGTTCGGTTCTCCAAATTTACTTGAAGCGAATTTGCTTGAAAACTTTGTTTTATTTTATAGCTTGATAGATTTTGTATGCGCAAAAGACGACGTTGGAGGAGTTATCCTCCAACCATCTCATCAAGGTATTCAATTGTTTTCTGGTATATCCAGACTAATGGAGTACATCAGAAAGAACAAACCGGACCTACTGAAGGACCAGGACTTCATAACCGAGTACCTCGAGTTCTCGAACCTGGCGACTGATAACTTGGAGGGTTCCAACGACTGGAACGAAGTGACTACGGGCGGCGACTACGTGTCGCTGGGAGGCCCGCAGGCGATCAGCTGGCATCGGCACGGGTACAAGACTTTCTTTGAAATCATGCTGGTGAGTAAGTAGGTGTATTGAAGACCAACGGACCTACTAAAAGCGGTGACTAGGTCATCCGTGGTTGCGTGGTTGAGCCTGAAATATACATGTGCCTATAGTAAGTAATGTTATTTTCCTTGACCCCATTTATGACCCCCGACCAGAGACCACCTCCACTAGACGGAGCATCTTATACGACACGCGCTCACCACGCATATGGTCGATTAAACATTGGTAGATATTACTAGTACAACGCGTGTTTCACATCTTTTTTATCATTTTATGTTTCGAGATTTTCGTCGGATTGAACAGAAATATTTATTTCACATTTGGTGCACACACAAGTCAGAAACATGGTCGCAACTGAACAAGCGGTCGCTCGGGTCATATCTTAATGCCATACCAAACCCCGACAAAGTCAAATGCTATATACTCTAAAAGTGAATCAGGGCTGATATTGATATGTCCAATGATGCTCCCATGCTCTCGCGAGATCAAGCGTCAAATACAACTAAAGTTGAAAGGGTTAAGTAATATCCACTTCTTAAATTGAAAGCTTTTGCCTTGTCTCAGAACACGTACAACGGCGGGCCAGGCCTGCCCAACCTGGACGTGAAGCTGAGCACGGAGGTGACCCGCATCAGCGCGCCGCAGCACCCCGGCGACCGCGTCACCGTCACCTGCAGGGACGGCAGCTCCCACGTCGCCGACACGGCCATACTGACCGTGTCGCTCGGAGTACTCAAGGCTACGTAGGTTTTTAACATTATTGAATTAGGCGGCCACACGCAAGATATGCGCGGTACCTTGAGTTGCGGAAAATTAGCTCACACCAACAGAGGAGGTAGGATCTGCGAAACTAATACCACAGTCTGTGGCTGCCTCCTTTGAGATCTCTAAAAGAAGCGTCTGGTTGAAAAATTGGAAGACTTCGGTGGCACTAGGTTATTTTATTTATCGTATGGCGTAGTCACTGGATGTATAGTAGGTTCTAAAATGTTGCTCGTTTCAGGTAGGCCACCGCATTGTCGGTAAGGTCCATGAGGTCTTCTATATGGCCTGTGTATCTTGTAAGGGGGCACTCCAGAACCACATGCTCGATGGTCTGGTCTGGATGTCCGCAGTCACAAGTAGGAGACATACTCCACCCCCATTTATGCCAGTCATGGGCGCAGTTTCCAATCCCTGTTCTTAGGCGGCCACACACAAGGTGGCACTAGGTATTATTAGTAAAGTGCGCCAAAATGGAAATTTGATTTGGTGCGTCAAAAATATAAATGTCATCATCATCATCAGCCGTATGGCGTCCACGACTGGACATATACCTCCCCCAAAGAACGCCACCATGACCGGTCCTGAATCGCCCGCATCTACCCTTCCTTGTAAGCCTACCCACGCTGCATCTTCCGATCATCAATCCTTGTGGGGCCTACCTGTGCTAATTCTTAAGGATACGAATACAGAGTTTACCTACTTAAAACATTTTCAGGCACTCGACACTCTTCTCGCCACCCCTCCCCAAAGACAAGCAAACGGCCGTTGAGAAAATAAGCATGGGAGTTGTGGACAAAGTGATCCTCACGTTTGAGGAACCGTGGTGGCCTCGGAACATGACGGTATTCGCGTTCATATGGAAGGGGGAGGACCGGAGGAGGGTGCCGGCTGGGGACTACTGGACCACGAGGATATTCGCGGCGCATCCGCCAGCTGGTTCTAGCAACACGCTGACACTGTGGACCTCTGGAGAGGTTGCGAAGGAGGTAAGATGCAAAGTGTGAAAGATCGTCAAGTTTCTTATAAACGGTCGGCATGTTGCATTGACTGTTATGGTAAGTCAACAGTATACCAAACGAGCAATTTTGGTAAACGAGGTTGAACCTCTCGCGGCAGTACACACAACACCATGATCAAAATACCAGTATGGGAAATATATCGTTTTTCAGGTTGAGTTATTATCAGAGGATACGGTGAAGGCGAAATGTGTAGAGCTGCTGCAGAGGTTCATGGGAGACACGATGAACGTCACCGTGCCCCAGCCCACAGACTTCATCAGGTCAGTTTCACACGTTGAATTAATTTTAACTTCAAAGAAACCCATCCAATAAGGCACAAGTTACAATAAAAAAAAAACCTAAATTGCTATACTACACTGACAGACAATGAGTTCGGGTAATTTTCTATATTATAGTTCATAGAAAATTACCCGAATTCATTGTCCGTGAGTGTATATGTGTGCCTATAATATTTTAAGAATTCCCTCAATTATTCCCAGAGCCCATTATCAGACCCTGATTTGGTGCCAATCGAATCACCCTTTTAGACATTTTAAAGTCGATTAAAAAGCGGAAAACGTGCAACCTTGCTTAAAAACGTAACATTTACGAATTATGCTTAATTTCTATTCTATATTTCTAGATCGAATTGGTACTCTAATCCTTTCACCCGCGGTTGCTACACGTACGATAACCTCCTCACGCCGCAATACCCTGACGCGCGCGCCTGGCTAGGGAGCCCGCTGGTGGACTCGGCGGGCGCCCCGCGCGTGCTGTTCGCGGGCGAGGCCACCAACCTGCGCCACTTCAGCACCGTGCACGGCGCCATAGAGACCGGACACAGGGAGGCCGCGCGGCTGCTGCAAACTAACATTACCGGTAATGCAGTACCGGTAATGTAAGTTAATTAGGCTCTAACATTGTCATTATTGCAGTACCAGTAATGCAAGTTAATTACCGGTATTATATTACCGGCAGTGCAATTATGGTCTAATATGTTACCGTTATTGCAGTACGGGTGATGCAACTTATTCTTACTTTAACATTACTGGTATTGTAATCCGGTAATTCAAGTCAACCATACTCTGACATTACCGGTATCGGCAATACTTTTGGGCGCCGCAGGCGCCCCTTGTAAGCGCCCCTCGCATAGAATGTCGGCCTTCGGCCGACTATGGACTGTTACCTTTGTAATACTATTACTATAGAGTACCTACTAGACTATAGAGTGTTTGTGCAGCCTAGTGACTTCTTGGCAAGCCCGCCACGCACCACGCGACACGAGAGGTATATATGTTGGAGTTAAAAAAAATCTACAGCGTGATGCAGAACATTCCAAATTCAAATTATTAAACGGTTTTATTTAGCTTACCGTGTTTGTGTCAGGTTTGTTTGTTTTTTTTATTTCATGATTACCTTGTAGTGGCCAGTATCGAATACTCAAGTACAAAAAACCTCCTTGGTTTGATTCCGCAATACCTACATAAAGTGCGGGCGGCAAAATAAAAAGCTTGTCTTTTATAATATAAGACAAGCTTTTTATACGTGTAGGGTAGATAACTTATTATTGTTCTAATCACTTATATATTTATTAGTAATTGGGGTAGCTGGTGACGATCCGTACTGATTTGATTATTATTTGCCAATTCGACACTCTTCTCGCCACCCCTCCCCAAAGACAAGCAAACGGCCATTGAGAAAATAAGCATGGGAGTTGTGGACAAAGTGATCCTCACGTTTGAGGAACCGTGGTGGCCTCGGAACATGACGGTATTCGCGTTCATATGGAAGGGGGAGGACCGGAGGAGGGTGCCGGCTGGGGACTACTGGACCACGAGGATATTCGCGGCGCATCCACCAGCTGGTTCTAGCAACACGCTGACACTGTGGACCTCTGGAGAGGTTGCGAAGGAGGTAAGATGCAAAGTATGAAAGATCGTTAAGTTTCTTATAAACGGTCGGCATGTTGCATTGACTGTTATGGTAAGTCAACAGTATACCAAACGATCAATTTTGGTAAACGAGGTTGAACCTCTCGCGGCAGTACACACAACACCATGATCAAAATACCAGTATGGGAAATATATCGTTTTTCAGGTTGAGTTATTACCAGAGGATACGGTGAAGGCGAAATGTGTAGAGCTGCTGCAGAGGTTCATGGGAGACACGATGAACGTCACCGTGCCCCAGCCCACAGACTTCATCAGGTCAGTTTCACACGTTGAATAAATTTTAACTTCAAAGAAACCCATCCAATAAGGCACAAGTTACAATAAAAAAAAATCTAAATTGCTATACTACACTGACAGACAATGAGTTCGGGTAATTTTCTATATAGTTCATAGAAAATGACCCGAATTCATTGTCCGTGAGTGTATATGTGTGCCTATAATATTTTAAGAATTCCCTCAATTATTCCCAGAGCCCATTATCAGACCCTGATTTGGTGCCAATCGAATCACCCTTTTAGACATTTTAAAGTCGATTAAAAAGCGGAAAATGTGCAACCTTGCTTAAAAACGTAACATTAACGAATTATGCTTAATTTCTATATTTCTAGATCGAATTGGTACTCTAATCCTTTCACCCGCGGTTGCTACACGTACCATAACCTCCTCACGCCGCAATACCCTGACGCGCGCGCCTGGCTAGGGAGTCCGCTGGTGGACTCGGCGGGCGCCCCGCGCGTGCTGTTCGCGGGCGAGGCCACCAACCTGCGCCACTTCAGCACCGTGCACGGCGCCAGCGAGACCGGGCACAGGGAGGCCGCGCGGCTGCTGCAAACTAACATTACCGGTAATGCAGTACCGGTAATGTAAGTTAATTAGGCTCTAACATTGTCATTATTGCAGTACCAGTAATGCAAGTTAATTACCGGTATTATAGTACCGGCAGTACAATTATGCTCTAATTTTACCGTTATTGCAGTACGGGTGATGCAGCTTATTCTTACTTTAATATTACTGCTATTGTAATACCGGTAATGCAAGTCAACCACACTCTGACATTACCGGTATCGGCAATACGTTTGGGTGCCGCGGGCTATTGTCAAATTATTACAAATTGTGATGCAATGAGTACTTATATATTATTATTTATTTGTAATTGTGATAGCTGATGACGATCCGTATACTGTGAGACAAGATTTTATTATATAAGATTTGTGTAGGATTATTACATTTAACTGTAAATCTCTTAAGCGGTCTATGAACGGAGTAAGTTCTTTGTGTAAAAATGCGGACATAGTTCTATTACAAGAGTCTTGGCTTTGGGAATATGAGTTGTCTTTATTGGGCACAGTTGACAGTGAGTTCGGATGGACAGGAAAGTCGTCGATGGACATTTCAGCAGGAATGGTCAGAGGCAGGCCGTTCGGCGGTCTTGGTATTCTGTGGCGCAAGAGTGCTTTTCAGTCTGTAACTGTGTTGGATTGTGATAATAACAGAATTACGGCAGTTAAGGTTAAGTCTCAGGGAAAAATATTCTTGGTATGTAATATCTATATGCCGACTGATTCACATGAAAATATGCCTGTTTTTACTGAATGTATGGGTACATTGTCTTCGATTGTTGAAGACAACGCAGACGTGCAAGCGGTATTTGTGCTGGGCGATTTTAATGCACATCCAAACGAACCATTTTTTCATGAATTAACAAGTTTTTGCGCTGATCAGCAATGGCTCTGTGCGGATGTTGAGAAAATTGGCCATGGTGCAAATACTTTTACTTACGTCAGCGAGGTTCACGGGTGTAGGAGGTGGCTAGACCATTGTGTGGTGACAAAGAGTGCTTGGGACACAATCTGTAGTGTAAAAGTCATGTATGACGTCCTCTGGTCTGACCACTTTCCTATGCTCGTGGAATGCAATATCGGTGTTTTAAAGTCATTATGTGAAGAATCGTGTAGTTCTACTGTAAACAGGGTGCTATGGGGTGATCGTTTGAGTGGACAAATAAGTGCTTATCATGAATTATGTAACAATAGCTTAAAACTTATTGACTTTCCAGTTGAGTTACGGGACTGTTGCGACGGAAATTGTAGTATTCAAGAACACCATAGTTCTCTGGATAAGATGTATGACAGCATTATAGTCGCCCTTACTGATGCCTCTAAACATACGTACAGAGCTAAAAAGCGCAGGAAGGGCGGCTATATTGCCGGATGGAACAAATATGTCGCGGAACATCACAGGGAGGCGAGGTTGCACTTTATCATTTGGGAGAATGCTGGAAAACCGAGTAGTGGCTGGATCTTTGACATGATGAATAACAGTAGAAAAATATTTAAAAGCAAGTTGAAGTGGTGCCAAGACCGCCAAGAACAGTTAAAAATGGACAAACTGGCTATGGCCCACGACAACAAAAAGTTCAGTGAGTTCTGGAAAATGACCAAAAATATGAACGTGCGGCCCAGCCTACCTGTGAGTGTGGGGGGGCATTTTGAACATAAAGAGATTGCCGAGCTGTTCAGGAAACATTTTACTGTAAAATCCCTTGTACATGAGTCACCACAGTTACCGTCGGCTTTGCCTACTACTGGAGCTATCGCTGACCTACGTGGCGTGCATTTTACAACCAAAGAGACGGCAAAGGTCATAAATAAAATGCACCGAGGTAAGTCGCCCGGTCACGATGGCTTAAGTATAGAGCATTTCAAGCATGCTGGCATTCACCTGCCACGAGTGATCTCCATGTTCCTAAACCTGTGCGTGGGTCACGCTTACTTACCTGCTGCTCTGATGAAGACCATAGTTGTCCCAGTAATAAAAAACAAGACAGGGGACCTATCGGATAAAGCGAACTATCGGCCAATCTCGCTTGCTACTACAATGGCCAAAATACTCGACTGTATGCTTGACTCTATACTCGAAAGGCGGCTCCATATTCACGAAGCCCAGTTTGGGTTTAGGGCCGGGCTCTCCACTGAGAGTGCCATCCTAAGCTTAAAGCATACAGTCGGGTATTACACGTCAAGAAAAACCCCGATTTATGCCTGCTTCCTCGATCTCTCTAAAGCTTTCGACAGAGTTAATTACAACTTGCTATGGAGAAAGCTGGAGGAGGCAGGTGTACCCATGGATTGTGTCAATATTTTAAAATTTTGGTACCATAATCAATCAAATTGGGTGAGATGGGCCGATGCTCTATCCGATGAATACAGACTGGAATGTGGAGTGAGGCAGGGCGGCTTAACATCTCCTAAGCTATTTAATTGGTACATAAATGACCTGATAGAGGGACTCAGCAGTATGCATGCAGGATGTCACATTGAAGACACAAGTCTCAATAATATTAGCTATGCTGACGACATGGTACTGCTGAGTCCATCTATTGCGGCGCTCAGGCAATTAGTAATAAAATGCGAGTCATATGCTGAAGAACACGGCCTAATGTACAACTCTGCTAAGAGTGAGGTGATAGTTTTCAAGGCAGGTAAAATTAAGCCCTATTTCGTACCTCCCATCACCCTTGGTGGAGTTGTACTTAAGGTGGTGCAAAGTTTTAAATATCTTGGTCACATAATCACAGACAACCTGTGTGATGACCAAGATATTGAAAGAGAGCGTAGGGCGTTATCAGTGAGGAGCAATATGCTGGCCCGCAGGTTCGCGAAATGCTCCACACCCGTTAAAATTGCGCTATTTAAAGCCTACAGTCAATCTTTTTACACGAGCGGCCTGTGGGTAAAGTACACTAAACGAGCATATAACGCCCTACGTATTCAATATAACAATGCTTTTAGGATGCTGTTGGGTCTGCCGAGATGGTGCAGTGCCTCGGGTATGTTTGCCGAGGCACGCACGGACGGGTTTCCAGCAATCATGCGGAAAAAAATTGCTTCACTTATGAACCGTGTTAGGAAAAGCCACAACAGCATCCTAAAAACAATTGCAGGCAGATTTGACTGCCCGATCATTATCTACTGGGTGGGGCAGGTCAAACCTGTATCTGTATATATTAAGTAGGTTAGGTTAGATAGGAAGTTTTACTAATAATAGTTTGTAAGTAACTTGTATAAGTAATTAACAATTTATATGGGTTTTACCTGAAATAAAAGATTTTCATTCATTCATTCATTCATTATTATTTGCTAATTCGGTTTTTTTTACTTCGTGGTTTTTATTACTGTCCTCATTTTGTATTTGAACGATTATATCGTGAACACTTGTAACTTTCTCAGTACAGCAAATACAGGGTGATTGGAAATTCGACCTATTCCTTGAAAGGGGTTATTCTAGAGCTTATTTGCAATGATTTAAGTCCAATCAACCGGGGGTCAAAACTCAATGGTTATCAAGTTATTTGACTTTTAACTTATTTTGTTTAAAACCCGCCTTTCGATCTAAAACTGCTAATTGTGAAAAAACTACTTAAATTAGGACCGAAAAAGAGTCATCATCTAATAGCCAATAAATGGTTGATTACGAAAAATCCAAAAAACATGCCAAAACCTTTGAAAATGTTACCAATAAAAGAATTTAATGTCAAAAGTTTTTGGATTTTGTTCAAAATTTTGTAATTCTTTGAGGCATTACTTAAAAAAAAATTACGACACTTCGCGTAAAAATTACTAAAATTAGTTCCTCAGTTCATAAGCTTTCTAAAAAAGTAGAATTGTTGAAATTTTTTGCATAACTTTTAGAAATAACATTAATAATAAGAGAGGGGGTAGGGAATATCACCTAGCGTACCGGACCCTTAATCAGTTTGTTTGTGTCACTTTAGTTCATCCGTGGGTTTTGTTTGTCTTCGGTTTTTTATTTTATTTCATCTTCTTAGGATTGGAATCACTAAAAGTTGCCTTCGGTGATATTTCAATAAGTAATTTATCAATCAGTTCCCGGTT
Organism: Eudemis profundana; assembly: GCA_947034925.1. NCBI lineage: Eukaryota > Metazoa > Arthropoda > Insecta > Lepidoptera > Tortricidae > Eudemis > Eudemis profundana. The sequence continues at coordinate 3,565,207 of OX344819.1, forward strand.
GCGTTAAGTTTGCACCTAATTTGTAAGTTACACCAAAGAAACCAGGTGCAAACTTAAGGCAACCGGGAACTTACAGATAAATTACTAACCGAAATATCACGGAAGGTTACTTTTAGTGACTTCTAACCTAAGAAGATGAGATAAAATAAGAAACCGAAGACAAACAAAGCCCACGGAGAAACTAAAGTGACACAAACAAACTGATTAAGGGTCCGGTACGCTAGGCGAAATTCTCTACCACCTCTCTTATTATTAATGTTATTTTAAAAAGTTATGCAAAAAATGCCAATAATTCTACCTTTTTAGAAACCTTATGAACTGAGGAACTAATTTTAGTAATTTTTACGCGAAGTGTCGTAATTTTTTTTTAAGTAATGCCTCAAAGAATTACAAAATTTTGAACAAAATCCAAAAACTTTTGACATTAAATTCTTTTATTGGTAACATTTTCAAAGGTTTTGGCATGTTTTTTGGATTTTTCGTAATCAACCATTTATTGGCTATTAGATGATGGCTCTTTTTCGGTCCTAATTTAAGTAGTTTTTTCACAATTAGCAGTTTTAGATCGAAAGGCGGGTTTTAAAAAAAATAAGTTAAAAGTCAAATAACTTGATAACCATTGAGTTTTGACCCCCGGTTGATTGGACTTAAATCATTGCAAATAAGCTCTAGAATAACCCCTTTCAAGGGATAGGTCGAATTTCCAATCACCCTGTATATAAACAGTTATTTTTTCATGAAATAAATTATTGATCTTTGTATCTATTTGTGTATCTAATCTTACGACTGGTTCTGAGGTCGAAACTATTAAACCTGGGATATCGAGGCTGAGCAGACTATTGAACTTGTGATCGCGGATTGATCTACTAACATCTTCAAAAAACATTACAAATCCTATGATTCATCTAGAGACCTGAAATAATTAATCCCGGAATATCACCATTGATTTTACTAGGATAAAAACTAGTTGACCAAGTGGGCGAAGCATCTCCGTTTCAGCTTAGACAAAAAGTCGTGTGTCCGGCAGATGTCTGTCTGTTCTCCTCTACAGGTCGCATTTTATTTCTCGTGAAATTTTGTGGGCAGGTTCGATAATTCAGGTTTCAGTTTTTTTTTTTCAAAATGGCCTATCACAAAGCCCCTAAAAAAAAGTAAACGCTATAATTAGGCGAACTAGTTTGACAGTTCCACAAGCACAAATGTGGCCAGAGTTAGGCCAGTGATGTTTTGTCGGTATAAAATATGAGTCGAGTAGCCTATTGTAACGCAAAGCGCTAACGCTACATTTTTAACAATTTTTGACGTTAAATATTTTCTACGAGATTCTGCAATAATATTGAAACTGGATTAATAATTGGTTCAATCATTGCGTAATCGTCAATATTATCTACTTTTGTGCAAATTATCTTGTAGGTGAGTCAGGGATCAGCTATTCATTAGAAAGAGAAGCATATCTCTCATGCTAACAAGGAACTGCGTCTCTATCGGTAGGCAGATGAAATCGGCTCGTTTGGGCGCAGCTTAACGAACTTACGCCAATCTGCATTTCTGTACTTCTGAACGATAACAAAATGTCATTCTCATGAACAGAACAGGTGTGATGTGATGACTGATGTCAACAACAAAATCACGCATAGAGACTACTAAAATCTTATCTTTTATATTATTAAATCAGCAATTATCACATAATCCTTTCGCTCATCTTCAATATTATGTAGTGGTCTTTGTTCTGGAGTTTTCTTATCTGTAACTGGAACAATTTTCATTGATTAAATGTAAGTACTTAACCAGACCAATTGTAACCTTAAATTGTATATCAGTCAGCAGTCTTTAATTTTATCTTCATTGTATGGAATGTTTCGGTACCACCGAGCCCCGCCTTTGGAAAGGTTAACTTTTTAGTTATTTCTCGTTTTGCTTTGAAATTAATGCTTTTCCTGTGTCTTATTATGAACATAAAGTCCAAAGAGATTGTTGTTATGATTAAATATTTATTCGTCTTCATCAAGAATCATGTTGAAAAACCTGTTCATACGTGGCCTAGTGGTGTAAAGTCATATCGCAAACAGAAAATTACTACAGTATAATTATCACTGAATGGATTGAGCTGAAATTTGGTATGCATGTAGACCAAGTCCTGAATAAAAATAGAACACGTACACTGACATAGGATACTTTATCTTTATATCCCTGTAAAGCATTCCCCAAATTCTAATAAACATGTAAACTAATATTTTAAATGCAAATGTAGCAACTCTCTCTGTCTGTTACTTTTGCATGTTTAAGCCACTAAATTTATGTAGATGAAATTTTGTATGGAAATAGTTTAAGTACCTGGGAAGCACATGGGACTGGTTTTATCCTGGAAGCCATTGGGTGAAATTTTGTTTTGCAATCATTAACTCCTCAAGTAACGGATATAAAGCTCTAATTGTAAGCAGACGAACTCGCGAGCAAATGCTAGTGATCAAATGAGCATTTAAAAAAAAACTCTTACTCCGTTGTAAAATTTTTTGCCAATTTTATATTATTTCTACTTAAAATTACGAGCTCTTACCATCCCAAAAGAAGAAAAAAGTGTCCCAAATTTTCCATACATTAATGAAACTTTCACACATGACTAGGAAAGTGTTAAACTATTAGACATCTGTCATTAAAAAAGACCTGGAAATCAACTGACACTTGGACCCAATGACAACCCAGAATCAACAACTCTGGAGAACACTAATTATAAGAGCCGACCCCAAATAAAAATGGGACAAGGTCAGAGGAAGAATTTACCGTACAAACTAGGGATGTAACGATACCGATACCGATATATCGGTATCGCCGATAATATACAACCGATATTTGAGAACGCGAAAAGAATTTGCTGTATGAAAAAAAATCTGCAAAAAGTAATTTCAATTACTGACTTATTTTATGTATTGATCTATTACCTTGTGTAATGACAATTACGATGTTAATTAAATCTTTGGTTCTTTTTAAAAAATAAATTTGAATTTTGAGTTGACAATCTATATTTTTCTAATATTTTTACTTTACACTTTCAAGGTTGACTCTCTGTAAAATATAAGTTTTAGGTATAATAAGGACATACAAATATCTGAAGTTCATACTTCATTGTTTTGCTAAGATATCGGTATCGGTATCGTATCGGCAAAACTATGTATCGTTACATCCCTAGTACAAACTATATGGAAAAAAGGTACCTAATAGAATAGGAAAAACAATTTTTTGTCCAATTGGGATTGTAAAAGCCGTAATTCTAAATAGAAATAACATAAAATTGGCAGAAAATTGCACAGTAAGCACAGTAGGTTTTTCTTTTTATCATAAAAATTGATGTCAGCTGATGTGTTATCCGTTTCCAGCTTCAAAATGGTACACTACGACACCATAGTGATCGGGATGGGCGCCGCGGGGGTGACGGCGGCGACCACGCTGGTGCGCGCGGGGCGGAGAGTGGTTGGGCTCGAGGCGCAGGCGCGCGTCGGCGGCAGGGTGCACACCGTGCCGTTCGGGAACGGGGTCGTCGAGCTGGGCGCTGAATGGTAACTAAAGACTTCAATCGGTATTAGTATCGGTAATACCGGTATTGGTTTCGGTAATACCGGTATTAGTATCGGTTATACCAGTATTAGTATCGACAATACCGGTGTTGGTATCGATAATACCGGTATTGATAGAGATTATATCAGTATCGGTAATACCGGTATTCATATATTTAATGCCGGTATTTGTATCGGTAATGCCGCTATTGGTAATGGTATCGGTAATGCTGGTATTACTATCGGAAATACCGGTATAAGTATCTGTAATACCGGTTTTAGGATCGGTAATACCAGTATTGGTTTCGGTAATATCGGTATTAGTATCGGTAATAACGGTATTGGCAATCTCCAATGTCATATATTACTTATTATCGGTTTAGGTGACCTGTGTTATGTTAAAAAAAAAATTGAATTGAGCGATTGGGGCCTTGTTCAAAGTCAAACATGCGCGTTTCAACCGGAAGGTCGTAGATTCGAAACCTGGCTCGTACCAATGAGTTTCTCAGAACTAGTGTACGCTAGCCCTCATTGCATTATGATATATCTACCCTATAACAGGATCCACGGGAATCAGAATAGCCGCGTGTTCGACCTGACCGCGCAGCACAATATCGCCACCATCCCGCAGAGCCTGGTCATGGAACCCTTCCGTTCTGACGGCTCGGCCGCCGACCCGGGCCTCATCAACGAGCTGCTGGACTTCGCGCTAAACATCGTGGACCACCCGCCCGACCAACCAGAGCCACTGGGCACGTTCATCACCTACAAGTAAGAAAATACCGGTATTTATTGTTACGTTAGGGCTGGAAAAGGAAGGATTACTAAAGCTTCTAATACCGGTATTAGTGTAGAGCCACTAGTCTGCCGTCCTATGACTAAAACTGGACTAACCTCTATGGAGTTGTATAGGGGTTAGTCCAGTTTTAGATATCGGACGGCAGTAGTAATACCGGTATTCCGGCGTTGATTGTATAAGTAATACCGGTATATGAATATACTACCCATATACAGTATGCAATCATTGAAATATAATAAGCACGTAACTGAACCTCAAAATCGGCCCCACGAAATGTGTACAAAGCAGGCGACGCTAGTACTTAGTACTGAAGAAAAAACTGTAGCGGCAAATGAATCACTTATATCACTTGATACATAAATTTCAACAACAAATTGGTTAGACATTATCGTTCCATACATTTTATTTCGATGACCACCGTGAAATTTTAGTGGTTGTATTCCGTTAAAGGGCATGTTCAGTATCGTGTTCTGATTAGGAAAAAGAAAAAAAAAATTTTTGACGTAAAAAGAATTTGTCTTTTGTATGGAGAGTAGGCTAATTTGAACGACCTGCTCTATAGAAAAATTTTTTTTTCGCGTTGAAAAAAAAATTCTTCCACTTTTTCCTTATCAAAACACGATACTGAACATGCCCTTAAACGAAAAACAACCACTAAAATTTCACCTTGTATATGCAATACAAATAATACCTACTTCATTGAATTGCACACTAAAAGAAATTAAAAATGCAATTCAAATGAAATTAAAGAGTGATCTCTTCCGGAAATACTTTTGGTAGCAGAGTCGACACAAAATTAACAAAAATAATGAGTACCTAGCTGAGGAATAAACATACAGAATATTTATTAACACAAAACTGAAAAAAACATTATGACCTCAAAGTTTTCAAAATTGGATTAATCATGTTTGTATTTGGTAATTTTCAGATTAAAAGAGTACATATCGGAACACAAACCTGATTTATTGAAGGACCAGGACTTCATAACCGAGTTCCTGGAGTTCGCGAACCTCCTGACTAACAACTACGAGGCCTCGAACGACTGGACGGACGTCACGACTATCAGCCGGTACGAGGAGTTGGACGGGCCGCAGCTGATCAGCTGGCATCGGTACGGGTATAACACCTTCTTTGAAATATTGCTGGTAAGTAAATAATATCCTACTATTGGTCAAAAATGACTTTGTTGTAGTGTCCGAACGAAATTTCGGTTTCGGTTTCAGCTTAGTTTCGGCAAAAAATGGGTTTCGGCTGCCATCCGGCCGAAACTATGACCGAAACCGAACCTGAATTTGAGAAGTTTCGTGCTGCGATCGGACAGTCTTTATTACAAAAAGCACCGATAACTTATCTGAAATAAGAAGTTATAATGAATGATTACTCTAAATATCGGAGACTAAGTGGTTAATATGTTATTTAAAAATGAAGACTGACTGATTATGATTGTCATTTTTTCTTCCTACGAACACATGACCTTATATGGAAGTTTTGGTTCTGGTTTCGGCCGACACTGAGAGCAAAGCCGAAATTCGATTTCGGTCGTAAAAACTAATTTCAGTCGGGGAATGGTCAATTTTTGCCTATTTTCTTAAATACGAGTAACTTCAAAAGTATTGATGTAAAAATTATAAAAAATATGTATTTAAGATTCTCACAGTGAGCCCTTTCATTTAATATGTCACACGATATAGTTCGCCAACTTTTTTTTTTCATATAATTCCGTGACACGTCAGTGTTTGGGTTATTAACCTTAATATATGTACAAAATTTCAACTCAATCGGACCTGTACTTTCGGAGCAAATTGGCTGTGACAGACAGACACACGAGTGATCCTATAAGGGTTCCGTTTTTTCCTTTTGAGGTACGAAACCCACAGTACAGCATAAAGTTTGTTTCACAGAACACGTACAACGGTGGCCCGGGCTTGCCCAATCTGGACATCAAACTAAACACAGAGGTGACTCTCATCACGGCTCCGGAGCACCCCAACGAGCGTGTCACCGTCCAGTGCCGGGACGGGAGCTCCTACGTGGCCGATACGGTCATAGTGACCGTGTCTCTTGGAGTACTAAAGGCCAAGTAAGTGCGGGGCCTTATGCATAGGCTCAGAGTCGCTCAACGGGCTATGGAAAGGGCTATGCTCGGGGTTTCTCTGCGGGATCGAATCTTGTAGAAAACTTGTTGAAGTGGCAATGGGCAGGGCATATAGCACGTAGAACGGATGGCCGTTAGGGGCCGAAAGGTTCTCGAATGGAGACCACGAATCGGCAAGCGCAGCGTCTGACGTCCACCAACAAGACGGACAGATGATCTGGTTAAGGCTGCTGGCTCGTGGATGCAGATTGCTTCCAACCGAACAAATTGGAAATGTATGGGGGAGGCCTATGTCCAGCAGTGGCTGTTCTATGGCTGTAATGATGATGATGAAGTGTGGGGCCCGATGACATCACAGCTACCCTACGGCCACATTATCGGGGGCTCGGCACATTCGTGTTGGTTTCTCTGTTTCTGACATACAAAAAGAACGAGACGTCAACACGAATTTTAATCGGATCCCGATTATTCCCGATAATGTGGGCGTAGCATTAGGAAAACTGTATCATGTCACTTGTACCGTGACTTTAAAATAGATACCCGGAGAAGCACCTCTAGTAAGCCGGTCGCATTTCACTTACGAGTAGGGTTATGCCGTTCTCGAGAATTTTCGGAAACGTTCTCAGTTTTGTATGGGAAATGTTCTCGAGAACGTTCCCTCTCTCCATACTAAACGGAGAACGTTTCCGAGAAAGGCACTTCTCTACTTACGAGCAGCTCGCACGCATCATTCAGTTTTAAGCGACCGGCTTACTAGTGGTGCTGCAGTTATCAGCTAGCGAGGCTTCGCCCGGCTATCTATTTCCTTGCTATAAATGTGTGGATCTGCAGTTTCCACTTACGCTTAAGTATTCATCTTTGTCTCTTGATGGCACAATAAATTTGATGTTAACAGATATTCCACGCTCTTCTCGCCACCTTTACCCAAAGACAAACAGACGGCAATAGAGAAAATCAGTATAGGCGTGATGGACAAAATCATCCTGACTTTCGAAGAACCCTGGTGGCCTCACAACACATCGTTCTTTGGGTTTATTTGGAAAGGAGAAGACAAGAAGAAAGTGGCGAAAGCTGATTATTGGACGACGAGGATATACGGGGCGAGTCGACCTATGGGCTCGAGTAATTCGTTAACTTTGTGGACTAGCGGCAACGTTGGTATTGAGGTTAGTGTTTGTTACCCATACAAGAACAACAACTAGGGTGGTAAAGCAAAGAAAGGCCGAGATCGCAGATGTTTGCGGCCCGAGCTGCAAGCGAGGGACGTAAATATGCGATCGAGGGCTTTCTTTATTACCTCCCGGGTTGCGTACATAGTTTTATGTCTACACTTGGCCAGAAAGCGGCTTTTTCCGTTCGCGTAGCGTGCGGTAAAAGCCACTTTATGGCCAAGTGTGGCATAAAAAATCTTATCCCACTAGTTTACTATGTACTATTACAAATGTGAATGTTTAGTTGAGTCAGTTACTTTTATCGCGGTAAAGAGTGACTTCCCTGCGCCAAACAAAGGCCATTGTATCTATTGTGGCAAAGCTGTCATAATGGATACAATGGCCTTTGTTTGAAGGATTAGGGCTCGAAGCGAAAAATTCACCTGGCAAGATTCGCACTATAACGAGAATGACACGTGCGAATCCGCGGGTAAATGCTAGTTTATAATTATTTTAAATATTTCTTGTAAGCTTACTTGTGTTAACTCTACTCGTATTTTTAGGCATGTAATGTAAAAGTCATAAATATGATGGATTAAGAAAAACCGGTATCAATTTATTAGTTATAGATACCCACCAGCTTACCGGTATCAACATTTCAAATAACAGTGAATACCGGTAATCATTTCCCGGTTTCAGTGATGAGGCACGATTCATTCAATGTAACAGAATACGATCGATTGACACCGATAAAATACTTGTGCTTTAAGTGCTCACAGCACCATTTAATAAATAATTTGTAACCAGGTCGAGACGATGCCAGAAGACACGGTGAGGACGAAATGCGTAGAACTGCTGCAGAAATTCATCGGTGACACGATAAAGGTCACGGTACCACAGCCATCTGCCACCGTCAGGTCTGTTTCATTGATATTTCACATTATTACGTCTCTGGTTCTAGGACAAGTTGCATATAAAACCACTAAAAATCAAGTAGCTAACAGGTACTTGATATTTAGTATTTTTATGTGCAACTTATTTTATGTTCTTGTTTTTCATTACCGGTATCTTCGATATGGCATTACCGGGATACCGGTATTTATCATGGTACGAATACCGGTATTGGAAGCTATATGGTATAAAATCTGAAGTTGACTTCGACAATAATATGTGTGGGCTACTCACACTTAAATATAATATATAATAATATTTACACTTATAATAAATACCTAACACTAAATATTTACACTTATATTTATTTATATACAATTATTATATTTACACATATTTATTATAAACTAATTACACATATACAATAATAAAAACAAAACATAATTTCACACATGTACACATTGTTTACATTTCATCCGTCAATAAATATTGACGTGCCAACTGGTCGAGTGCAGTGAAGCCGCGCAATGCAAACCCGTTCCGTTAGCGCGGCGTCGACCGCGCATGCGCGCGGCCTGACTGCGCCCGCGCCACGCCGCGCTCGCCAGTCGAACTGAGATTCTGACGCTAAATGCATGTCGCTCTTGACCGCATCGCTAATTACGACTTCGCATCGCTTTCGCTTATTTCTATCGTTATATTGTATTTCTAACTTCTATCTTCTTTCCGTGCTGTTCTATACATTGTGACTATCTTCAGACTTTGGCTATCCTTCTGTGTTGTACGATTATAGACATTATATACATTGGAGTAAAGTGGATGTTTATATTACTTCACCCGAAGACTACACAACGAACCCTACAGTGGTGACCCCTCAAGAACATACTACCAAGCTGAGGATTTATGCACAAACCGTACGTAGCAGTGTCCAGAAATATGCCTAACGATAACGGTCAAGACAATGGCGGTCACACCGCATCGGGCGCAAACCCGTCGAGCGGATTGCGCGTTTCCACTGCACCGTCATCCGACATTTTTAAAGTGGGAGTACGGGTACCACCTTTTTGGCCAGAGGAACCGGAGATATGGTTCTCGCAGATTGAGGGTCAATTTGCCATCGCCGGCATAACTAACGATTTGACCAAATTTCACTACGTCATCAGTCAATTGGACCGTCAGTTTTCTAAGGAGGTCAGGGATATTATTACCAACCCGCCGGCCGTTGACAAGTATCCCAAGCTAAAAAGCGAGCTAATCAGACGACTCAGCGATACCAAGGAACGGCAGATCCAGCAGCTTCTTCATCATGAGGAACTTGGAGAACGTAAGCCTTCCCAGTTCCTGCGGCACTTGCAGGACCTAGCAGCCAACCGCATCACGGACGACGTTCTACGTATGATGTGGACCGACAGGTTACCCCGGAGCATCCAGACAGTACTCGCAGGGCACCCTACAGCATCTTTGGACATCCTCGCCGACCTGGCGGACAGAGTCCATGACATCGGCCCACGGTGTGTATGCTCGTCACACGTTGCTTCCATGGGCTACAATCCCGGATGTGGTCAGCCTGGCTCCAACACAGACGCCATGGCGAGGGAGATTGCTGAGCTGAGGAAGCAGGTGCAGGCCTTGAGGACACAGGAGCATCGCAGGGGGAGATCCCGATCTAGGGGTCGTGGCAAGTCCGGCAATCAGAGCCGATCCAACACCAGATCGCAGTCCAGTTACCGGAAGTATCCCATTTGCTGGTACCACTCTAAGCACGGCCACAACGCCAAGAAGTGTGTACAGCCCTGTGACTACGGGAAGTCGGGAAACGCCGCGGGCAGTCGGTAATGGCGACAGCTGATAGCCCCGTTTCTTCCGGTCGCCTGTTTGTTACCGACAGAAAGTCGAAGGCGCAGTTCTTGGTCGACACTGGTAGCGATCTCTGCGTCTTCCCCAAGGCATTGCTGCGCGAACGTCGAGCACCAACGGACTACAAACTAACCGCAGCCAACGGGACGACCATTGACACCTTCGGTTACGCGCACCTTAACCTGGACTTTGGACTTCGACGCGAATATCCATGGCGTTTTGTCGTAGCTAATGTTACTAAACCCATTATAGGTGTAGATTTTTTATCGTACTATAATTTGATAGTAGACTGTAGGAACCAAAAACTAGTAGATAACAAAACTAGCTTATCTTCTTCTGCTATCTCTGCTATTTGCGATAATATATTTTCTGTGAAGGTTCTGACTGGCGAGTCTTGCTATCACCGCATATTATCACAGGAATTTCCTGAAATCACGCGACCAGCTGGCACGCAACGCACAATACCGCACAACACACAACACCACATTCGCACCACTCCAGGTCCTCCAGTATCCTGCGCTCCGAGACGTCTTGCTCCGGACAAGCTGAAGGTGGCGAGGCAAGAATTTGAAGGTATGTTGGCTAACGGTACGGCTAGACCATCTGATAGTCCCTGGTCTTCACCGCTGCACCTGGCGCCGAAAAAAGATAACGGTTGGCGCCCCTGCGGCGATTATCGCCAACTCAACGCTCGTACCATACCGGACAAATACCCAATACGGCACTTGCACGATTTCACTCATAGCATATCTGGTTGTAAGATCTTTAGTACTATTGATCTCGTAAAGGCTTACAACCAGATACCTGTGTGTCCAGAGGACATTCCGAAAACGGCCATAACGACCCCTTTCGGAATGTTCGAGTTCCCATTTATGACGTTTGGCTTACGTAACGCTGGACAGAGTTTCCAGCGGTTCGTGGACGAGCTTACGCGAGGCCTGGACTTCGTCTACTGTTACCTCGACGACTTTTTAATCTTTTCCGCAGATGAAAACCAGCACAAACAACATCTGCGTGAAGTTTTTACCAGACTCCGGGACTACGGCATGGTGATAAATGTGTCGAAGTGCGTCTTCGGTGCTCCCCAGGTAACTTTTCTAGGTTACCTGATCTCGGAGAGCGGTACCAAGCCACTAGACACCAAGATCGAAGCCATACGTGACTTTCCACCGCCCAAGGACGTTAGGCAGCTGAGGAGATTTTTGGGCATGGCCAACTTTTACAGGCGATTCCTGCCGCAGGCCGCCCAAATTCAAGCGCCTTTAAATGCACTCCTGGGTGGAGCAGTCAAGGGTTCCACGCCCATTAACCTCACTGGCGATGCTCTGAAGGCTTTCCAAGCAACAAAGGAAAGCTTATCCAACGCAGCGTTGCTTGCTCATCCAGATTCTCGAGCAAAGCTGGCGTTGGTGACAGACGCATCAGATGTGGCACTCGGCGCGGTCCTTCAGCAGCAGCTAGAAGGTAACGTATGGCAGCCGTTAGCTTTCTTTTCCCGGAAGCTAAGTCCATCCCAGACCAAGTACTCGCCATATGATCGCGAACTACTTGCGATCTATGAAGCGATCAAGTATTTCCGACACATGCTGGAGGCGAGACACTTCATTGTCTATACTGACCATAAGCCCATCAGTTTTGCTTTCCACGAGAGAAAGCATAACTGTTCACCTAGGCAGTATAGGCACTTGGATTACATATCCCAGTTCACAACCGACATAAGGCATATTTCTGGCAAAGATAATGTAGTAGCCGACACCTTATCCCGAGTTGAGGAACTGGAGATATCTCTCGATCTCGCCGACCTAGCTAAGTCCCAAGAGTCCGATCCTGAACTCGCCGAGTACCTGGCATCGTCTTCTTTACGCTTGGTAAGAATGTCAGTCCCGGGAAGTCGTCAACCCCTGTACTGCGACGTCAGTACATCGACGCCCCGGCCATACGTTACCAAGCCACATCGCAGAACTGTCTTCAACAGTCTCCACTCCCTAAGTCACCCAGGCCCCAACGCAACTGCTAAGATCGTAGCCCAGCGTTTCGTGTGGCCAGGCATCAGGAAGGATTGCAGGGACTGGGCACGAAGTTGCGTGCCATGCCAGCGAGCAAAGGTAACCCGTCACGTGTCTGCCCCTTTAGGCACATTCGAGCTACCTCGCGCTCGTTTCCAGCAGGTGCATATTGACCTGATTGGGCCTTTACCTGTTTCGCAAGGTAACCGCTATTGCCTGACTGCCATAGACCGCTTTACTCGGTGGCCGGAAGTCATACCAATAGCGGACATCACTGCGGAAACAGTGGCCAAAGCCTTACTCGCCGGCTGGATATCCAGATTTGGCTGTCCTGTGGATATTGTGACAGATCGTGGTCGACAATTTGAGTCCACACTGTTTCAGTACCTAGCTAAGGCCATCGGATTCCAACACAAGCGGACAACGGCGTATCATCCGGCATGTAATGGGATGGTGGAGCGTTTTCACAGACAGCTCAAAGCAGCCATTACATGCCAAGCTGACGCCAACTGGTGCGAGATATTGCCCCAAGTCCTTCTCGGTATACGAAGCGCATTCAAAGAGGATTTACAATCTTCCTCTGCTGAATTACTTTACGGCGAGCCGCTCCGACTCCCTGGCGAATTTTTTGATCCCAGTGTACCCGGTACCACGGACATTACCGATTTTACCGCGCGGTTACGCTCATTCGCCTCGAAGTTGAAGCCGGTTCCAGCTTCACGCCATAATCGGGACAAGATCTTTGTGTTCAAAGAGCTAGCGACGGCTGAATATGTCTTCCTTCGCGAAGACGCCTCACGTGCTCCTCTAACATCTGCCTATTCAGGTCCACACAAGGTTTTGGAGAGAAACGATAAAGTTTTCAGGCTTCTCTTTAAGGGTAAACCAGTTTCCGTGACCATAGACCGTCTTAAGCCGGCATACTATTTAGCCGAAGAGTTAGTTCCACCCACAGATCAGGATACTACGTCACCTGTCAAACCAACAGATACGGCGCGTGCATCGCAAAACGCACAATCGCATCCTGATCCCGCTCCTTCAAACGTACCTCGAATTACTCGATCTGGAAGGCATGTACGTTTCCCAGATTATTATCGCCCCTAACCAGGTCTCTGGGGGGGAGTGATGTGGGCTACTCACACTTAAATATAATATATAATAATATTTACACTTATAATAAATACCTAACACTAAATATTTACACTTATATTTATTTATATACAATTATTATATTTACACATATTTATTATAAACTAATTACACATATACAATAATAAAAACAAAACATAATTTCACACATGTACACATTGTTTACATTTCATCCGTCAATAAATATTGACGTGCCAACTGGTCGAGTGCAGTGAAGCCGCGCAATGCAAACCCGTTCCGTTAGCGCGGCGTCGACCGCGCATGCGCGCGGCCTGACTGCGCCCGCGCCACGCCGCGCTCGCCAGTCGAACTGAGATTCTGACGCTAAATGCATGTCGCTCTTGACCGCATCGCTAATTACGACTTCGCATCGCTTTCGCTTATTTCTATCGTTATATTGTATTTCTAACTTCTATCTTCTTTCCGTGCTGTTCTATACATTGTGACTATCTTCAGACTTTGGCTATCCTTCTGTGTTGTACGATTATAGACATTATATACATTGGAGTAAAGTGGATGTTTATATTACTTCACCCGAAGACTACACAACGAACCCTACATATGTATCACTTAGCGTCAACTTCGTGCCGTGGCTATGCGCTTAGTACCGTTATTTAGTCCATCTTTTAATTTATGTCTTGTTTTGTGAAGTATCGGGTGACGGGCTGGATTCTTTGTAGCACAGAGGACCAGCCTTGCTATTCAGCGTGGCAATACTGCCAGCCCTATCCTACCTACCTTGCCAGGAAGAGACCTTGGGGAATTAATTTTATAATTAGGTTAAGTTTAGTCCGGACTCGTGTAGGGCAGTCTCATTCGGTCACGATTCTCTGCCCCGAGGACTATGAAAAGAGAGGTTTAGTTATTTACTTCACCGTTATAATGGGCAATATGTAATAAAATTTCGTTACTTTTATGTATCCAGATCAACCTGGCACACAAACCCCTTCACCCGCGGCAGTTACTCGTACGATAACCTCCTCACGCCGCAATACCCTGACGCGCGCGCCTGGCTAGGGAGCCCGCTGGTGGACTCGGCGGGCGCCCCGCGCGTGCTGTTCGCGGGCGAGGCCACCAACCTGCGCCACTTCAGCACCGTGCACGGCGCCAGCGAGACCGGGCACAGGGAGGCCATGCGGCTACTGCCCGGCTGCAGCAAAATATAGATGCGAGATCACTGCCGACCTAATACCGGTATTTAACCAATAATCGGTATTTGGCCAATACCGGTATTAAGCCATTACCGGTATTTGAACAATACCTGTATGTGACCAATACCCAACATCGGTATTTGACCAATACCGATATTTGACCAACACTGGTATTTAGCTAATGCCGATATTTAACTAATACCGATATTTAACCAATACCGATATTTAACCAATAACCGATATTTGACCAATACCGGTATTTAACTAATACCGGTATTTATACAATACCAGTAATTTTCTTTTGAGAACTGCCACAAACCTATCGACCGGCATCGGTAGTAGAAAAGTACAAACAGGACTACGGTATCAATTTAATACCGGTAACGATAGGAAAAGAAACCGGTACTCTAATTAAATATTTAATTTGGATTTACCTATGATTGTTTCATATTGTACCGGTAATATACCAACAGAGAATAAGAGGATTATATACAGGGCGTCCCACGGCGATGCCACATGGAGGGAAAGTACCTTAAATATCATAGATAGCATATTTTGCTGAAAGAAGACTTCATTTTATTTTTAAAACTTAGTAAAGTTGCATTCATACTTTTTTAATTTTTTTTGAAAAAAAATGTATGGAAAAAAATTATCGCGTCATTGGAGGAAAAGTACCTTAATTATTGTAAATGAACATCTTACTGAAAGAAGACGTTATTTCGATTTAAAAAAACAAGTTGAATTGCATTTGAAATAATTTCATGGTTAAACCGGGAATCGAACCCGCTACACGAGAAGAAAAAATACCCTGTAGCTTTGTCATATCGATCGAAAGGCTTCAATGTGAGAATTACTTTTTTGCTAAATAACGAAATAAAAATAAAGGCCATGCATTTTAATATTTTTAATACAAAATTAAATCAATTTATCAAATGCTCAAAATGTTTTCCATCCTGTTCAATACAAAGTCTCACTCTTTTCATGATTTCACTCCCTGTCGATTTTTTAATTATGGTGTGGTGGATATTTAAAATAATACGTCTAAGTTCTGCTTGTAGCTCGTGGACATTTTCATACTGGTTCTTGTAAACTACATTTTTTACATAACCCCATAAAAAAAATATCTAACGGGGTTAGATCTGGGGATCTCGGCGGCCATCTAGTTTCTCCATTTCTTGCTGAAAAATAATGTTTTGTCGTTCTGCCAACGGAAGATTATTTATCTCAATTCTTAAAATCTGAAGTATTTCTAAATAAATACCTATCCGTATTTAGATGCCCTTCGTAAAAATGTACTAAGAGGACTCGACCACACCAACAGTTGAAGGAAAAACGCACTTGATTGTTAGTCTCGCGGATACGTAAGGGATTCTCCCTGCTCCAGATGCGGTTATTATGTCTGTTGTACATACCATTATTGCTGAAGTTTGTTTCGTCAGACCAGATAATATTATTAAGAAAATCTTGATTCTCTAGAATGAGCCTCTCGATTTCTCGGCAGAAAATCTATCGTCTACCAGGATCACCCGGTTGCAATTTTTGTACTAATCGCCCTTCAACGTAACTTTTAAATTTGTATTTTTTCAGTACACGGTGTATTTTGCTTTTCGAAAATCCGGTTTCTGCTTCACCTTCCCTCACTGAACTCTGAACATTTAGGATTTGCCTCAAAGTATATCAAAATGTCGAGCTCATCGTCAGTGCTTAACATTTGGTGCCGTGGTTGTGGTAATCGATGATCGAAACGTCCCAAATTTGTCAGATTATCCACCAACCGTTTATTATATTATAACAGATTATCCACCAACCGTTATAAATCGAGATGGTGTATTTCTATCAGGATATCTTTCACGGTGCCAATTTAAGGCTAATGTTATGTTTTTGTGGTTCAAAAAGTATGCTTCCATTAAATCAACATTATTTTGATACGCCATGGTTATTTAATACAATACCGTCGTAACAAAATCCTCGTAAAGCGAAATAACTAAATAAAATAGTCAATTCCCGCCAACAAACTTTTTAAACTTTTTTTTTTTTTACTTCCAACACCTGATCATAGTTTAAGATACTTGTTTTTCTGCCTAGTCAGTAACTTTAAAACATGTTTAAACAATAATTGACACGGTTTAACCATGAAATTATTTAAAATGCAATTCAACTTGTTTTTTTAAATCGAAATAATGTCTTCTTTCAGTAAGATGTTCATTTACAATAATTAAGGTACTTTTCCTCCAATGACGCAATAATTTTTTTCCATACATTTTTTTTTCAAAAAAAATTAACAAAGTATGAATGCAACTTTACTAAGTTTTAAAAATAAAATGAAGTCTTCTTTCAGCAAAATATGCTATCTATGATATTTAAGGTACTTTCCCTCCATGTGGCATCGCCGTGGGACGCCCTGTATATAACTACTGCGAATATAACTTGTAAGAATACCTATTAAATAATGTATCTCAAGACGAGATCGCGAGCATGTATTTTGTACTTTGGTATATCTTTTTGATGTCAACAAAATCTATGTATATTTTTTATTATTTATTTTTATATAGGATTAAGCAGAAATGACGAAAATTATAATAAAATTCCTTTTATATTGCCTAACGCCAAAACTTGCCAAATCAGTTTTATAGTAGCAGAAATGTAATAGGGTGAAAATTGTAACAAAACATGATACACTGAACGCCACCTCTGACTTGGGTGCCCGGTGTCCGGTATATTTTGAATGTACAATACTGTGATCCCGGTATTTCCCATATTAAAAAATACCGGTACTGGGAGCTCTAACTAATGAGTTCAAGGTTTTCAACTACTCAGGGTTCAGGGCACTATTTCTTGTTTCGCCATGACAATCTATTTGGACTTTCTACGTTTCTAATGAGTCGCAAATTAGGGTATATATTCAACAATACAATCAATATCAACAAAACAAGTCCTCATCGGTATAGGCTACTTTTTATGATTCAAGTGTATTCATGTTTTTTTATGCGTTACCTTTGACTTCAGCACTGTTGTGAATTAATAGCATGCAGTTGTGTCAATCATTACTCTAAATTACTAAAATATAAACCGAAAGCCCTTGTATTCCATTACACGCGATAAAACCAAATATTGCTCTTGCATTTGTTAATTGAATAGATTCGTTTGAAGTCGATTATTTTAATTGTTGGATTTTAGTGTTAATGATTTATTTTAGTCTCGGTTGTTTGATGTATTTATTCGTTTATCTATTTTCATATTACTGCAAACACGTAACATATTACCTACGCAACAGAGGCCTGCACTCACTCAATTAAGGCACTGCCTGGGCATTTCTCCAGAAATATGCCTGCGACTCATTCATCTGTCTCCATACATTTAGTATGAAAAAGGGCCAGATGAATGAGGTGACCGCAGACATATTTCTGGAGAGATGCCCGCCTACCCTCTAAGGAATTGCTACTAACAATGAATATTAATTTTGATTTGCTTTTCTATGATCCCAGTTGATCGAAATAAAAACTAATTTAATTTTAAATTAAAAACTTGACAAGAACTCTAAACGCTCATTATGTCCAAAAATACCAATACGATTTTACAATAAAGAAAATACTCAGTCGTGTTTTGCCAAGACTAAGTTAAATATAACATAAGATGCTTACTTTGTAATAAGTATTGTACTTTGCTCAACTCCCTGTCACCACATGTCTAGATCACAACTACAATATAATTGCGCAATATTGCATACATATTTTTACTGATCATGTGCAGTTAATATTGACGATTGCGAAATAATTAAACCATATTTTTTAGAAAAATGTTGAAACTTTTTAACCATATTTTGATTTATAATCCAGTTAGTAAAGTCTGTGCGGAAAGAGAATAGGATTTAGATTTGGGGGCGCTGTAATGCTTTTCTACCTTATTTGCAAACATTGACGTATAATAACATAGACGCACAGTTTCAAAGAAAAATGTCTATGAATCTGGCGCAAAATGACATTTGTAGTTACACTCAAATATACGCTAATAACGTTAATTTATAAGCTGTATCTATATGAAACTGCCATTCAAAAGATAACTTAGTTCCATGACACCTATGTGTCAAATTTGCAAACGAACATTTGAAAACTTTAGTTTATTGGCACCTATGAAACGTCAAAAGTGAGCAGCAAATAAATGGAGTCGCTTTTTGGTAAAAGATTCGCGAAGATAATTAAAAAACTATGAAATCACGATGAGTTCACTTGTAATTCTGCTTAATATTAATTCGCCCTTAACTAAGAAGTATATCCCATCTTTCTTTCTTGTTTTTTTGCTGCTATTAACGCAACGAGTGAAAAGCTGGCAACCCCGGCCAGTAAACAAGTAAAATGGGGCTTACATCGTTTAAATTCAGAATTAATTAGTAAATCTAGTCTAATACTGGAAAAAGTGTTATAGAAAAGTTAACCTACAAACTTACGGCAAGAATATATGGAAGTCACTTATACCGGCCTGCTTCCTTGACGTAAACACCTTGGTGAGCACATCACTGTTGTCGTTAAACATTTGAAATTAGCCAGAAATTTGCAATATAACGGGAACTCATTTTGGTTCATTCATAACATAACTGTACTTCGTTTGACACTAACCATATGATTGGGTACTACCGTACTAGTTTTTGACAGCATTCAGTTTCGCAGTTCTGCCAACTGCAACACAAGTGAATCAGTGTTGCCAGGTTGAAATTTTGATTATCTACAAGAATAATAGCGACATCAACGCCATCTATTAGCTGTCGCACAAACAACCATCGTAAACAATGACGCCTAAGAATACTCCAGTTAGTTGCGGGAAATGCAAAAATGTTATCAAAACGAAACAGTTCTTAAGATGTGAATTATGTAAAAATGCGTATGACCTTTCGTGCACCAGTGTTACAGGTACACGGTTCCGAAATACTATGACTAAGAAAGATAAAGAAACCTGGAGATGTCAATATTGCAACTCGAAGAAAAACCTAGACCAAAAGAAAAACAACGACTTGCCTTCCCCTGCAAGTAGTAGTAATATTACGCACAGAAAACAATATGAATACAAAGTACCCGTCAAAAATTCCTTTGACTCCTTGGAAGAGGAAGAAGAGGCAGAACTTGGGTTATCCTCTGCGACATTCACCTCGCAAAATTGCAGTAAACTAAATAGGAGCTGTCCTGTAGCGAGGGAAGATCTGCGGGAGAAAATGGAAAGGATGGAAGCTAAAATCGTGGAAATGCAGGATAAATTACTGATCGCAGACAACGAGATTATAAATCTCCTCACTGAAAATAAAACATTGAGAAATACAATCGAAGATTACAATAAGAAAGTGATTAAGCTTGAACACATTTGTAAATCTAGCACCAAAAAACCACGGAAGCATATCAACAGGTCAACCTCACTTATTTTTAAGCCAAACGCGAACGCGACCATGCAAAATGACAGCTACAAGGATGTAAACATAGGATCTCGGACTGTTACTGAAATGGTCTTAGACCTTGATAGTGAAAAAACATCAAATGATTTACAAAGTGGCTCAAAAACGCCGCAGTTAGATGTTATCAAAGGGAAGGATTGCAAAAAACGCACGAAAAAACCTCAAACATCGTCTCCAAGTACGCCACTAGATGTCGCTAAAAGTACTAACAGCAAGTTTGGCACTGAAAATTATCAATCACCACCAACAGATGGCGCCAAGAAAATAAAAATTTGCAAAAAGAGCACGGACAATCAGCATACATCACCGCCTCCAGGTGGCGCTGCACTCAAGATTAATTTGAACAAAAAAACTAACAAAATATGCATGATTAGCTCTAATAAATATAACAAAATAACTAAAACTGCCCAGTATATGTTAAGTGACAATTATGATATCTGCCACTATCTTTATCCAGGTGTGGGAATACAGACACTGTTACAAAATTTGGATAATAAGTTAGCTAATTTTACTAAGAATGACCATTGTTTTATATTTATAGGAGAAGAAGACTTTAAATCTTCTCTAAATTATGACAATTTGGTATTATGTATCAGAAATACTTTGTCCCAACTATTACATACAAATATCATAATATGCTATCCAACATTCAAAATGGGCTATATGTACAACATGTTTAACTGCCGTGTGGAGTATTTTAACCACCTGCTATACACAGATAATTTAAAATATAATTATGCTTATCTATTGGATAGCAACCGAAACCTATCATATGACTGCAATATGTTCCATTTCAAGACAGGTTGTATAAATAATACTGGATTAAAATCAAAATTTGCTGACATATGTTCACTGATCAATATTATACAGGAGGATAATGATGTTGCTTCCTCCTCCGCAAACTCTCACGACATCACAAAAGACACCTCTGTTTTTTTTCGTGAATAATGGTATCAAAAGCTCTAGTTCAATAAATGACAATACATTTCGAGTAATGCATCAAAACATAGGAGGGTTATCTAGCAAAATTGACTCGCTACATGTAGCTTTACAGGACTTACATACGAATCATCTGGAGGTTGATGTACTATGTCTTAGTGAGACTTTTATTAAACGTGGATCGGAAAATAACATAAAAATCGAAAACTTCAAATTAGGAGCATGTTATAGTAGACAAGAAAGTAGTAGAGGTGGTACTGCCATATTTGTTAACAAAGCTTTAGATGTTAAGCAAATTGAAGTTGTGGCAAACTTAGCGACAAATTACTACTTCGAGTGCAGTGGAGTCGAAATATTAGGATTAAACTTGCTTGTGTTAGTTATCTATAGGATTCCAGAGCAAACCAAGTCTCATGTTGGCGTTTTCATTCACAAATTGAATAAATTGTTATTCCAACTTACCACAAAACACAAAAACAAGAAAATAGTCGTATGCGGAGATTGGAATATCAATATTCTGAAGGATAATTATTTTAGTAAAGAATTAAAAAGCATACTTTCGAACTACAATATACTTATGCATATCAAAACCCCAACCAGGGTGAATACATGTATTGATCAGATAGCCAGTAATATTAAAAAAGTTGTATCAAAGACACATCCACTTTGTTTATCTGACCATGACATGGCTCAAACGGTTTCTTTTAGCGTAAAAGAGAAAAAAACATGTTTGAGTTGGTTTGAGTTTAAAAGAGATTATTGCAAGGAAAATGTTCACAAATTCAAACAGTGCCTGGCTTCGTTGTCATTTTCTGACGTATTATCATGTGATGACCTGGTGGATGCATTCACATCGTTTTATGAGATGGTATGCTTATTTTATAATTTGTGTTTCCCAATCATAAAGGTCAAAGTCAATAACCGACAGAAAAAAATTAAGTGGCTGACAAGAGGGCTAAGGAAATCCTGTCATACAAAGAGACAGTTACACTTAAATTTGAGACATGTGAAAGCTGACAAACAATCTCATTCCATGAAATTTAAATCATATAACGTTATACTGAGGAAATGTATTCTTCAATCGCAAAGAATCAATAACGTTAATTATATCTCGAAAAATAAGAATAAATGTAAAGCGACATGGAATATTATATCTTCAGCTACATCAAGCAAAACTGATGACAATGACATTGATTCCTTGCAAATCAACAATGAGACGTATAAAAACCCTCAGGATATTTGCAATTTACTCAATGATTATTTTATAGACATTGTCCCAACCGATGATATTACAAAACAATTGCCAGTTAATGCAGCTAATACTTTAAGTAATCATCATTCTTCAATTTTCTTGAGACCAGTAGATGCAAAAGAAATATTTACAATAATAATGTCTCTTAATAATAGCAAGACCTGCGGATATGACAGTATAATAACAGAATTGCTTAAATCAAATGCTTACTGGTTAAGTCAACCCTTGGCGCATATTGTCAACCTCTCTTTCACTCAGGGGATTTTCCCTGATCAGCTGAAGCTGTCCTTGGTCAAGCCATTGTTTAAGAAGGGTGATCGAAATAATCCTAACAACTATAGGCCCATTACAATTGTACCCGTACTATCTAAAATATTGGAGAAAGCTATATGCTGCAGATTAACGGGATTTTTAGAGAAGCAAAAGTTATTACAGCCAGATCAATATGGTTTCAGAAAGGGGCATTCGACTGAATTAGCTTGTTTCAAATTAGTCAAGTACGTGTCTGAGTGTATAAATAATAAAGTGCCTATCTTATCAATATTTCTAGATCTGAGTAAAGCTTTTGATTGTGTCAATCATAGTAAACTCCTAACAAAACTTGAATTTTATGGCATACGAGGGACAGCATTAGAATGGATAAGAAGTTATTTAGCAAATAGGAAACAGTGCACCGAAGTAGTAAAAATAGTTGATGTGAGAAATACACTTGTAAAACAGAGATATCGATCGGACTTTCGTCACAACAAAACGGGTGTTCCTCAGGGGAGTGTTTTAGGCCCTCTACTCTTTTTGGTGTACATTAACGATCTCCCATTTGCAACATCTCACAAGTGTATATTATTCGCTGACGATACAACTCTGTTAGTGAAAGGTGATAACATTAGCTCTTATGAATCCAATGTAAATAAAGCTCTGTCAGACATTAATAATTGGACAAGTAATATAATCTAAATATAAATATGACAAAGACATTTTATATTCAATTTCACTCATACAATAATAATCCGTTACAATTAAATATCAATTATAATAATGTTAGTATAGAAAAAATAGATAGTATTAAATTTTTAGGCTTATATATAGATGAGCACCTGAATTGGAAAGATCATGTTAATCACGTATGTACTAAGTTGGACAGATTTGTATATGCCTTAAGACGACTTAGAGATACCGTTAATTCTGATACGGCTATCACAGCCTATCATGGCTACGTATCATCAGTACTCAATTATGGATTATTGTTATGGGGTAATTCTGTAGAAGTACAACGGGCATTTATACTGCAAAAAAAGTGTATTCGTGCAATAACAAAGTCCCGGGTCACAGATAGCTGTCGTCCTTTATTTAAGAAACTAAGTATCTTACCATTACCTTGTATGTACATTAAAAAAGCATGTCTACATGTAAGAGAGCACCCAGAAGATTTTAAAATGAGACCTGACCTATTTAAAGGAAAGCAGAGAGCACAGTACGAAAACTTACTTTATCAGCCTCGATGTCGTTCTGCTATTTACAGCAAAAATGCTAACAATATGTGTATATTATTATTTAACAATCTTCCGGGGCAAATAAGAGCCTTAAAGGGTAGTGATTTTAACAGAAATCTCACTAAATGGCTACTAGATCGTTCTTTCTATAGTATAAAAGATTTTTTGGATCAACGTACTCATGTTGAATAATATGTAATTGTATAGCTGTACCTATTAGTGTAATATTTAATAAATTGAGTCATATTAGTGTGTATATACTTCAAAACATATCTGTAAATTTGCATGTCGGCCCTGTTCGACTGAATACTGTAACATAATTATTGCAATAAGACCTTGTACCTAAAATAAGTATTCTGGCAAATAAATTTATTCTATTCTATTCTATTCTATTTTTTTACGCTACATTTAGCCATTTTTGACAACTTTCGCCGTCTATGGTTGAAACCAGACTAAGTCAAAATGAGCTAGCCAAGCCGATCGGCTAGCACTTTTGTGGGGCCATTTTTTCCGGCTGATTGTGTATCTAGTTATATCATACATCTATGTTTGCAAAAAAAAAGCCATACTGGTTGGTTAGGTTAGTTCCGTTTTTCGCCACGCCTATTCTCTTCCCGCACAGACTCTAATATTGATGAAATTTTACACTGTTGTTTATGATGTGTGATTAGATTATATAAAGGTGAAGTTATTAATATAATAATATGTGAATTGCTTTAACCGAGCTAGCACAACTGGCCGCGACGTCGATTGTTGCGCGACGAAGCATGCCGTCACTGGGTGGATTTTAGAGCGTTGCAACCGCCATCACAAAAAAAAAGAAAATTTATTTACCAACACAATTACAAAGTAGATGACAAAAAAGAAAACTCGAACAATAGTGTGGTAAAATGGATTGAGATGCAGCGAAGTCGCTGGCTGGTCGCAAATCCCGACAATATGACGACATAATTTTAAAAATCACATAATATTTGGTCATAACATAAAAAACGTAGGTATTATTTTCGGATTTCATCAAAATAATGGGATACATTATTTAAGTGAATCGTCGAAATTTCGGGATTGGCGATGACGACGGTTCTGAAATCCACCCCTATCGCACTATAGGGAACTTGCACGACGAAGGTGCTGCCAACTGGTGCCGCCAATCTAAATCATATACCCTCTCATGCTGCGGCCACATCGACGAAAACGCCGTTAATAACGATAATTTATCACGTTGAAGGACGATTAACGTCAGTGTAGCTACGACTTACTATATTTGACATTGACACTTACATCATTGACAGCTTGATTTGACAGGGGCGATAGTTTCCTTTATTGTCCGCCCGTGTCTCTTTTGTCGTTTAGTGCTGCCACCTATAGTTCGTGCACGTTCCCTATATTGCATGGAAAGGCATAGCTAATACTTCTCGCGCAACAAAAAGTTATGCGTGACCGTTGTGTTAAAGGTACAGAGCTCAAATTTTGAGCTCTGTATTGTCTGTGTTTGTTATTAAGCTTTTTAATTATTTGTTCTTATAGTTACAGGTCGGTTCACAAGATCAGGCGCGGATTTAGTATGGAATAAGCTAGGGATGTAACGATACCGATATATCGGTACCGCCGATTATATACAAACGATATTGGAAGAGCGCGAAAAAAAATTTGCTCTATGAAAAAAATCTGCAAAAAGTAATTTTAATTACTGATTTGATGTATTGGTCTATTTATTACCTTGTGCAATGATAATTACTATGTTAATTATATCTTTGGTTCATAATATATACAACGTGTCCCAAAACTCAACGATAAGCCGGCACCAGAGGATAGAAAAAAAGGAGGAGGAAAAAAATATATCTCAAATTATTTTTTCTCGACTAATCATAAGTAGCTCCATCCTCTGGTGCCGGCTACTTATGATTAGTCGAGAAAAAATAATTTGAGATATATTTTTTTCCTTATTTTTTCTCGACTAATCATAAGTAGCTCCATCCTCTGGTGCCGGCTTATCGTTGAGTTTTGGGACACGTGGTATATATATATTTTTTTCTTTTTTTAATTTCGAGTTGACAACTTATTTATTTTTACTTTACACTTTCAAGGTTGGCTCTCTGTTAAATATAGCTAAGTTTTAGGTATAATAAGGACATGCAAATATCTGAAGTTCATACTTCATTATTTAGCTAAGATATCGGTATCGGTATCGCCGATTATTTACTACAATAATCGGTATCGTATCGGCAAAATTATGTATACATCCATAGAATAAGCACTCTTTGAATATAAAATCGGCGCCAGTTCTTATGAATGAACCTTTACGATATGAATATGAATGCAGATTTAATTGTATTTTTTACGAAATAAATAATCTGTCTAGTCTAAGCTAGTCTTTATAATGTCGCATTTCTGCCTTTTCCATATGTTTATCAAATTACAGTTTTAATCTAAAATCTATAAAACTTTATATTTTCGTAGTGTTGCAATAAATCGTTAAAAATGCGTATTGTTTTATTATTGTATATCCAAACTGTATTTCAGTGGAGCGGGTGAAGATACCGGTAACGTTTTGCAACAAAATTACCGGTATTTCATTTTAAACCCATGAACAAAACGAAATATATACCGGTAATTTAGTACTTAGATTTCAATTTTGATTAGTTGTTCATTACAGCAACGCGACACTGACGAGACATGCAAAAAGTACAGTACAGTACAAATTGTCAATGGTTTGACAAATGTGATTGCTGAATTTTTACTTTTTCCATGTTAGTTAGAAAATTAAGCGTAAGTATATTCGCCCTACTATTTTTAAATATTGAATTTTTTTTAACTTCCATTAAGGTATATCTACGTGTCGAAATCGTTTTTAAAGTAAAACAAACATATCCTAGTAAGTTCAAATTGGCTACTTACTTGACAACTTTTTTCTGTGATATGTTATATAGAAACACCTCTCAATAATAGAAATATTCGTGAAAAAAACCACTGCAATATCATAAAAACTCACCGAGATACTACAATGTTAAAATCACATTTTTAGACTTTCCCAAATACGTGCCGAAACGCTCCCTACTGAAGCCCGTTATACAGTGACGTCACTACTCATACGTTGTTTGGGGAAATCAATTACTTTGTTCTGCAACTATGTTAAAACTTGCGTTTATCGTAACGGTTTCAAAACATAAATTACTAAAAATTTTATGGGTTATTATGGTATTCATAGTTTAATTTTATACTTATAAAATGGACTTTCCCACCCAACTTTCGAGGCTCATAAAAAAAGTTACACGTTAAGTATCAAACTGAAAACTTGAACATATTTCCTTTATTATGCTGATTTTAACAGGATCTTATATAATTTTTACAAATTTCAGTTACAGTCAAGTAGCCAATTCGATAATACTTTGTCGACAAAACGGCAGGCACCTTAATTATTCGCTATTAAATTTTAATCCCGTTTTCTCGTGGTCCTACTGATTCCGTGGACCTATGTCTGTTGTATATATATGCTGTATTGTTTTTGATTTTTTTTACACACAAGTGCTTTTTATTTTATAGTACCGCACAAGTGCTGTAATTAGCGGTGCAGTAATCGGCTATTACAGCCCTCGCCTGACAGCTCGGGCTGTGCAACACAGCCTCGACTGTAATGACCAACAGCCCACTCGTATCATAATGTACTTATTTCCGAAGTTTATCTAATCGTGTGCTATGTTTCTGTTCTAGTTGATAAATAAAGCAGCTACAAACACAATTTTCAAAGTAAAATGCTAATCAAATATATAGCTGTATTATATTTCATATCAACCCCGGATGGATATAGTGTGTCCATCAAAAAGGACATAGAGGTCGCTAAACAATATCTACAGTACCTTGGGATACCCCACGTGGTAAGAGTTTTAATACATCAGCCGAAAGACTGCTGGACATAGGTGTCCTCCAAAGTTCACGTTGTGGGGGTCTACCTACGCTGGATCTAGGGTTGCCAGATGGTCGAGATTTGGCGGGATTCTCTCGATTTTTTGTATGTCCTCCCGACTCCCGACAAAAAAAATTCTGCGATTTCAGGCTAAAAAAAAACAAAAAGGTCGCGTCGAGCGCGCGGGGCATCTCCCGACCAAAGTCTCAAAATCCCGACATTGTTTTTTTCTCCCGATAATAGGGTCATTCAATCTGGCCACCCTAGCTGGATCTGCGGGTGCTTAGTAGCCGATCAAGACCTCGGCTGTTCTATGAGCTATGTATCCTGCCCGATGCTACTTAAATTCTGGCTTTCGGTATTTGAGTTCCCATACGGGTGATCAATTTATCTTTAAGTAAAATGAACTACCTAACTTAAGGATTTAAGGTAGTTTCCCTCCAAGGCCCATCAAATACCCTCCACCCTGTATACTAAAAAATGCATAGGTAGGTAGGTATATTTTAATGAAACAATCATACTTGAAATTTAATAAATGTCTTATCCGCCTCTGTCTTACCACCTTGTTTTTAAATTGCACTACCTATTACAGGACATGTGTACGAAACAACATATAAATGCCATTTGTAAAAAGAGCGAGATGCAAATATTAGTATGCAGCGCTCGGCTCGTGAACAAGAAAATGGAGTTCAAGGAATTTGACAACTCGTGCTACATGAACCTGGACAATATTTGCCAATCTCAAGACAGCAGTGCGTATGTGGGCTACCACTACTGGTATCCAGGGCTGAACCAGGATTTTTTCCTGGGGGGGGAGGCACAGGGGACAAACGGGCAAAAATACAATCGACAATAACTGTTAAATATAAACTGGTAGTATTTGTAACCGTATTAATGCGCACGTGCCCCCGCACCCCCCAAAATCCGCCCTTGATCGGTACTTCTTACAGTATTGTCCAATCTAATGACATTTCTTAAAAAATGCCTTCAAACCAAGGACCTTAAAATAAATAGCCAGACAGAGCTTCACCAACAGAGAACTGAAGCATTTGTAGCGTGCCGGTTGCTTTGTACTTACGAACCGCACGCACACGTCAACAAGTTTTTTCCTACTACCCGCACATATTGACCTGACCAACCAGCGTTTAAGAAACCGGCGGAGTAGAGGCGCTTCAGTTCTTTGTTAGAGGAGCTTTGCTTTAGTAATGTTGCGCTATTTATTTTAAGGTCCTTGCTTCAAACATTGAATTTACGACTCAAGCAAATTCACTAAGAAAATCCTGATTTTTTTCCATACTTACCTGTAATATTTGAGGGTTTCCACAATTCCTCATCAACATTGGACCAATCTGGAAATATATCCCTTTCAATTAAAAACAGAGTTGCACTAAGGGTTCCTTTTTTACCATTTTGATACGGAAACCTAAAAATGATTTTTCGTTTCATACTTTTGCCGTAACAAACATTTAAACGAAAACAACTGACCAGAGACTCTCCTCCTGTTTGTGAAGTCGTTATAAATAGCGGTATTGGAAGTCTTATAATAATGTATCCGTAGTCATTAATCCTTAGTTACTAGTATGAATAAGGGAGCAGCGCATTCTGTTTTTGAATAGAAAACGAAATAAATAACGGTCCCCAAAGGTAGAGTTGTGGTAAAACTTAGTAGGTAATGCATAAAATGTTGAAATAGGACAAAAATTTGAAGTTCGTCGCAGTTCAAGAATAACCCTTAAGTATTTTTTTATGCCACACCTGGCCATAAAGTGACTTTTTCCGCCGAAGCCGCTTTCTGGCCAAATGTACTAAAGAAAGCCCTCGATCGCATATTTGCGTCCCTCGTTTGCAGCTCAGGCCGCAAACTTCTGCGATCTCCGCCTTTCTTTGTATTACCACCCTAGTTATGTAATGTACTATTTCACAGTAGGTATTGCTATCAAGTGACGATGAATTCGACGACGGAGCATGCCTACCTATTCACTCTCGACTCCGGCATTATCACTTATTACATAAAACTGTATAGCGACATGGATTGAAAAATTGGCAGTTTTTACCTGAAATAAATATAATTGACTAACATTTATAATTTTTAGTATGGGCCATCAAAAACTTCGGTCCCTGTATATTTAACGCAGATCTGCGGCGATACGCGGAGGGCGTTGAAAAAAATGCGAACAACGACACCAATAATGAAGCCGATTATGATGAAGCTGAAACCACGCCTGATGGTGAGACTACGACTGATGACGTTACCAATATAGACGCAGAAGATAAAGCTGCAGATGATAACGAAGAAGCAATGCCCGATGATGAGTCTACTACTGATGAAACTCCGGTTGGAGCCACATCTGTCGATTCCAATATAGAGGATGCAACTGGCGTTTTGAGAATGGCAAAAGATGAAGACGCTGATGATATTGCAAATAATGATGAAACTATGGCAGGCGATGAAAATGCACCAGTGTCAGAAGATACTGATGACGCTGCTATTCCTGATGATGAAACTATAGCTCAAGATGAAAATATGGGGGGACCTAAAACATTAAACACTGGTAATGCTTTGAGGTTTGGCAAAGATGAAATTGGAAAAATATTGTATGATGATGGTGAGTGATAGATTTTTAAAGAGAATAGAATATTAGATACGTAATTATTCGGATAACACGTCATTACAATCACATAGGAGGCAATGCTAAATAAATTAAACCGGCCAAGTGCGAGTCGCACGTTACGTGTATAGGGGCCCCTTTATTTTTTTTATGCCACACCTGGCCATAAAGTGGCTTTTTCCGCACGCTACGCGTACGGAAAAAGCCGCTTTCTGGCCAAGTGTAGACATAAAATGATGTACACAACACGGGAGGTAATAAAGAAAGCCCTTGATCGCATATTTACGTCCCTCGCTTGTAGCTCGGGCAGCAAACATCTGCGATCTCGGCCTTTCTTTGTTTTACCACCCTTGTTGTGTAATGTACTATAAACAACTCATTGGGCTGAGTTGTAAAATTTAGTAAGTATGCAAATAAACCAATGTTGGTTACATAGTAGGTTACTTTATATCCCGGTAAAAAGTGCCCCTGGGATAGGTAATAACGGGAATAACGCAAGCGAGAAGCCGTGGGTAAATATAAGTGCTAGGGCATGCGGTACCGGTACCATTTCCAGAGCCGGGAATGATATTTCCGGTACTGAGTCAGAACCGGGAAATCCCGGGAGCATGCCCTAGTAAGTGAATTATATACCTACCTACATGTACGGAACCCTCGGTGGGCGAGTCCGACTCGCACTTGTTCGGTTTTTTCTCTTCCCTTACATTTTTCCCTCTATTATTATTTTTTCTCATGGCGAATATTCCATGCTGCATCGTATGTTTTAGGTTCAGTAAAATCCCTGCGAGAGCCCTCGCGCTTCCCGCCTTTGCGGGCCAACTTTTCGTATGACAACGTCACCCGGTGCTCTAAGTTCGTGAAGCCCTGTCCCCCGTTGTACTTCCCGATATGTTTGTTCTACGAGAAGGAGGATCCCAACAACGTCACGTACTATCACTTTATCAACAAGTGTGAAGCCCTGCAGTACCGTTGCTACCATCCGGAAAGTAAGTTTTATTATACAACGTGCAGGACAACAGAGACACGGGCGGAGAATAAAGGAAACTATCACCCTTGTCAAATCAAGCTGTCAATGTCAATATCTCGGCATATTTAAGTAGTCTCAAGTAGGGTACTCTCTCAGGAATAAGTAGGCTCAAAAAATGCGAATGGCGTGAGTTGCAATACGAGCCACCGCGGCGGCGAGTATCGCAAATAGAGACGCCATGAGCGTTTTTTGACTTAATTTAATTATACATCGTTGCATACAATACTTTTTCTACGACTAGGTTTTAAAATATAAAATACAAAATCAAACATAGCGCGCTAACAAGGCAAATATGACAGTATGTGTCTATGGTAATCCTTGTTTTTAATTTAAGGTATACTCGCTAGTGACACGCAGTGACGATATTAATTTTTTTTTATGTTGGCATCAAAGAATTTAGTTCGGAAAGTTTTGTTTTTCTTAAAAACAGCAGGAATTTATTTGTCTGTTAAATTGGTAGTTGTGCATTTTTATTGTAAAGTTAGTATTGAACGCGTAATCCTGACGTTTGATTTGTTAGGTGGACTTCTCGATATTTTTATTTTCTTGTATAAAAATTTCCGATCGTCTTTTTGTCCAGTCACTTGATTTCCATACGAACTATTGCCTATGCGTACATTTTACTCCTCGCAAAATTTCTCATTCGCCTTTTTACATACTAACTATATTTAAAATTTGGAGCTTGTAGGTCTGCTAGAAGTACCTTAGAATTATGATGATCATCAGTCAGTGAATCAGTGAATCACACAGTCAGTCAGTCAGTGACAAAACTAAGGAACTTTGACATGCAATAGTTCTTAAACTACTCGTTCAAATTGAATGATATTGAGAATATGTATAAGTCTTATTGTGCCCTATATATCCCTGAAATTTTAGGGTTCTAGCTTTAGCCAGTACAAAATTACGGGAGGCTGAAAATGGCCTGAATGGCTTCGAGAAAAGGATGGTACGGCCATGCCTTTGTTTTGCTCGACTTGGCGAGGGCACTGCCGAGCCTCCAGATATTTAAAAAAAAACTACAGTGAAAAAACACAACGAAGGAACTTTTGCGACTGAGAATTTTTGCGAAAAGTAAAATGTAAGCATATAACATAATTCGTATGGAAAATTAAAGTGACAGGAAAAATGACGATCGGAATTTTTTATACAAGAAAATAAAAATATCGGGAAGTCCACCTAACAAATCATAATATGACTTAGATAGGTATATTCTCAATAACATTCAATTTGAACTTGTAGTTTAAGAACTATTGCACGTCAACGTTCCTTAGTTTTGTCATTGACTCACTGTCACTGACTGATGATCATAATAATTCTAACAGACTCACGAGCTCCAAATTTTAAACATAATTAGTTTTTCGCCTATCAAGTCATTCAAAACCTTTACGAACACATTTTATAATATAATTCACAAATAAAGAATCCTCCACGGATTAATAATATGCAAGTCGGTGGAAATCGAGTTCTGTGGATAATGTAATGTACTGTAATGGGGGGTACTGACTTGGTTTAACATCTTAAACATTTTTTGTTGTAAAAGAACTGCGTCGCGAGACTTGCATCTTTTTAGGTACATTTATGTTTTTGATGGGATAGCCCTATTTTTTTTCTACCTTTCGCAGAAAAGGTTCATGCCTCTAGCAGTATGCGGGCTGGATTCTGTGCTCATATACAGTAAGTGTTTCTTTTTAATGTTTGTACCTATCCCTTTTGGTCAGCAAAATGACCATTTAGAACAATCTGAAGCGGTGCCTTGTTTCGAAGAAAGGTCCTGCCGATCGTCGCAGATGTCGAGCCCAAGTTATTGCGGGCGCGGTTGCGAATTCCCCGCTGGTCCGCTGCTCGCTCTGAGCAATCAGTGAAAAGTCAAGGTGGTTCAACCAACGACCTGGTTCGACTCCAGGCGTTCAGGCCCCCACCTAGCCCGATATATTCGAGGTAGGCCGGACAAGGTGACCTGGTTCGACCCCAGGCACCCCCGGTACTCACCCAGCCCGACCTGTGTGTCGACTGTGGGTGTCTCACAGTCGACACCCGTGGGTGGTCCGGCTAGCGACCTGGTTGGACCCCAGGGAATGCCACGGCCGACCACCCGGTCCGACAATCGCTATGCCCGGGAATGGGTTGTGAGTTTGTCAGATTCTAAAAAAAAAAAACGGTTGCGAATATCCGCAAAATCCCTGCTATAGTTGCTACGTTACAACTATAACTAACTACTCATACCTGTGTCACAGTATTATAGCATTCATATTTCTTCCGAAAAATTTTTAGGAATGCCTAGCAAAGTGGGCATGGTACACTTCCAACTTGGTTAGAAGTATGAAGAGAATGGCGTCGTGAGCCCAACATTCTGGTAGAATTTGCCTGCTGGAGGGCGCAGGGTATTGATTGGCCGCAGGCTCTACGTGCTCTAGAGCCGCCTCTGTTGATTGCTGTTTATTTTTATTTGCCTGTCCCTTTTGGTCGGAAATTAACCACTTTGGGCAATCTTTTTTTACTTGCAACTTGCAAGCCTTACTGACTGTTGCAAAAATCGGACTGGGACGGACCTGGGATCGAACCAGGTCGCTTGGCTCGGACTACCTTCAGAGGGTCGGACTAGGTGGTGGGGGCCGGGGCGCCTGGGATCGAACCAGGTCGCTAAGCCCGGACCACCTTGGGAGTCGGACTAGGTGGGAGCCGAAGCGCCTGGGATCGAACCAGGTCGCTAAGCCAAGGGCACTTGGGCAATCTAAGGTTGTGCGTTAGTGTTGATCGGTGAATGGGTCATTCTCTAAAAATGATGTCCGAAGTTAGGGCTTTATAAAACAACCTCTTAATCTTGTTCCTTTGTGTAACGAAACTTACCATACAATTTATATGGTTAACTTTCGTTACACAAAGATTAAGAGGTTGTTTTATGTTTTTTTTTAAAGATGATGGACCCGAATGTGTTGCAGGTACATAAACTACGCGCGGTTCCTGCACACCATGTCGGCGTGGAGCCACTACGGCTGGCTGCTGGGCCCCGGCTCCGTGCGGCACATGCTGACGCGGGGCCAGCGGGGCTAACGGCCAGCTACAGTACTGCCACGGTATACGATGAAGTATCTTTTGTTCCTACCAAGAATTTAGCAGATAACGAAAAACGAGTCGGCGCGATGATCTCCGATTCGCTCCGACCGTCGATCGAATAACCAGCCTAACTGGAACTCGTCGTTGTGGTCGTTTTTTTTTATTATTTTTTTTTTATAGTAAAGAGCATGAGTGGAGAGTCACGCTCACAGTTGTTATCGTTCGCTACAAGTAGCTGAGATTAGTAACTACTAATTAGTAGTCATCATTCGATTATCAACATTAGTATACCTACTACTAATGTCCAATTCAAATATTGACATTAGTAATGGCTAACTATTCGACTAAGCAATTTATTTGAAGTCGCGCATCACTGGTATTATACGGTAGTTTTTCTCCCCCTTGCTAATTTTGAGCAATCAGCGTAAATTCGAGGTGGCTCTGGCCAAGCTACCTGGTTCGACCCCAGGCGCTTTGGCCGCTACCTAGTCCAACCCTCTTTCTAAAGGGGACCGGGACTGGCGACCTGGTTCGACCCCAGGCGCCCCCCGCCCCCCCAAGGTGGACCAGCCAGTGACCTGGTTCGACGCCAGGGAACGCCACGGCCCCCACCTGGTACGACTTTTGCCACGCCCAATAAGGGTTGCAAGTTAGTCAGGCTTTAAGAGGAAACAGGAGGGCAGTTTTTCCATACAAACGTAGTCCCCTGTTTCCTCCCTAGATAATGCCAGTAGAGCAATAATTTTTTGTCCAAAAATCTATGGCTACTATTGATATGTTCCTATGTTTTCCTTTTTACGATAAATTGATTCTCAACAGAGATATTAACCTTCAAAAACCTAAAAAAAATGCCAGCTTTTCCGCTGTGTTCACACACCCAGAAAACAAATTTGACTAGATTATTAAAAAAAAAGGAAAACATAGGAACACGGCCAAAGCCTTTCTTTAATGTTTAATGAAAAAAATAGTTAAATAGGTTAAGTTTTGGGGAAGAAATCAGGGGACTACGAAACGTTGTTTTCATGAAATTTTAAAAGGTATTTTCGGTCCAAGCTGCAGTTGTCTCTATCGCGCTCTGCGCGGGAGAGGCGGGCAGTGCGGGACAGCGACACATTCTTTTCTCTTAAAAGAAAAAAAAATTGTTGTTCCAACAAAAGGTACATCGGGAGCGCGCATGTGTGCGCGCCGTGTATGGACGCACCACAGGCAAGCATTTGCCCCTGCGTGCCCCTGCCACAGTATGGAGTGCACTCACAGACGTGCGATCGTGTCTGTGTAAATACGTGTCGCGCGCTCCTAAACGGGCGTGCTACTTGGTTGCCTTTATACTTTGGTACTGCTGTGAGTTGCCTTGAGTATTTTCATGACCAACGACCCGCCTAGCGGGCGCTCGTAACTTTTGTTCAGATGCCGGCCGTTTTCTTCGTACCGCATTATTGGCCTCACAAACCCACCTAGCGGGCTCTGTCGGTTCCTGGGGTAGTTTTAATTTTTTTTTCTGGTCGTTAAAAAGTCGCGATGATGAGTTTGAGCCTTTAAGTCTCGGAGCTTGGGAGTATTAAAGACAGTATGTGGTTTTCTGTGGAGCCAGTTTAGAGCGGTCATACAACATGTATAAGTCATACGGCTGTTATATTTAGAATAAAATCCAAAAGTATTTATATACTGTGAAAGAAGTGTCAGTGACGGTGCATATCATAAGCTAGAGATACATATGTATATAGTAAAAGGTGTGTGAATAAGTTATACATAAAATGGAAAAGAAAGACAAGAAAGTGTACTTAAACATATAATTGTATAAAAAAAGTATTTTTTTACAGAAACTAATTCATCTAACAACTGTTCTGATTACATAATGCCATGCTTCCTCAGTATGCTCACATCAATGACGCTCTCATCGACCTGCTGTTTAGGATGATGTATCAAATGTAGCAAAATCTTAGCCATCGTACTTGAGGTCCAACCGCATATTTGACAGTTAAAACTCTCCCGTTTAACACTATCATCCACCACACCGTGCTCTTTAGCCATGTGCCGTTTTAAAAACGGTCTCGAACAGCTTTTAAAGTCGCACTCTTTGCAACAAAACTTATGGGTGCGTTCGTGTTTTTTGAACGCGGCCAAATCTTGAAATTGGAATTTGCAACTGTCGAATTTCAACCAGTTTGCTGCGGAGTGGTTCTCTTCGTGTCTTTTTAGAGCCCTGGGGTGACGGGCTATGAAATCGCACTGCTTGCATTTTAAAGGGTTGTTTGGTCTATGGATCAGTTCGTGTTTTTTGAGATTTTTCTTCGAGGCGCTCTTGTAATCGCACTGTGAGCATTTAAACGGTTTTATCCCTTGGTGGATCCGGACATGCTCTTCGAATAAGCTCTTGTTGTATGTACTGTAGTCACACATGTAGCATTGGAAGGGATTTTCGCCTTTGTGAACCTGAAATAGCAAAGATATCATGAAATTTTTAACCGTCTTCAAAAAGTTAAGTCTAATTTTCCTTAAAGAGAGATTTTAGTACAGACGTGGCATTGGATCGGACATCGGACGCGTACGGAGAAAGCCGCTTTATGGCCAAGTGTAGACATAAAATGATGTACACAACACGGGAGGTAATAAGGAAAGCCCTAGATCGCATATTTACGTCCCTCGCTTGCAGCTCGGACCGCAAACATCTGCGATCTCGGCCTTTTGTTTTACCACCCTAGTTGTGTAATGTACTATTTTCATTTGTACCTCCGACCATTCTCCAGAAATATGTCTGCGTCAAATTCACGCATCTCCACGGATACATTTAGTATGAAAACAGCGACGCGGTAACAGGCTACTTGATGACAGCTCAAATAAGCTTCTTTTTATGAAGTGTCAAAACGCTCCGAAAGTATGCAGTTTAGTATGAAATACTATCTTGTGACGTCATGCTCAACATGGTGCCTTATTTTTAGTTTCGTCATTGTAAACTCGTCGGTGGCACGAAAATAAATTTGAATGATTTTATCCTGTCTGTTTTGGGAGCGTAATTTGCTGGTTAACTCTAGTTAATGAATTTATTTTGATTGTTGTCAAATACCCTATTAGGTGACCGCAGACTTATTTCTGGAGAATGGCCGCCTCCACTCCAGGTAGCGACTCTGCTATCTAGTCTATGGTTCTGGTCCATAGAGAATGAACAACAGACCTTTTTAATGTGTCGCAGCATCTTCTCTTCAGTCTCAGCGGTGTACCGCTGGCACTCCGGGCAGCGGAAGCGACGCGCCACCGGCGCCAGAGCCTCGGGCTCCACTGTCTTATCTGTGCTTCTGGGAAACATAAAAAAAAATACATTAGAAATATTGTATACTTCATTATATGGCTTTTCCTAAACAGAAAGTGGGATTTTCTCTCACAACTGACGATGAATGGGACAGTACAGTAAATACTACTTACAGCCTGAAGTGACATTAGTTAACACATCAATGGCGGTATAATAAAGAATGTCCTAGACCAGTCGTGGGCAAAGTTTTTTCATGGCGGGCCAGAAAATACAAGAAATTTCAGAGAAGGGCCAGAACTATAGCAAAAATTTTGTTTCATCAGGGGCCATATAAGTACTACTATAATTCGAAGGCCCGCCGGCGGGCCGGATTAAACCCTCCCGCGGGCCGGAGATGGCCCGCGGGCCGTACTTTGCCCACCACTGTCCTAGACCGCAGGTGTGTAAACAAGCGATCTGCGTCTTTATTACCACCCGTATTTAGTTTGTACATAATTTCACGTCTTCCCCTGACCAGGAAGTGTGATTCTCTGCACGTAGCAAACAGAAATATGCCACTTACGGCCTGGGACCGCGTAAATTATAATATATTTAAATAGTCTGTTACTTACTTCCGTGTACCACTCGTCTTGGTGCCTTCAGTTTGACTTGTGGTGGGTTCATTTTGAACCAGCATCGGCTGGACTACAGGTTGACTTGCTGATGGCAGACATTGGCTTGGCCCTTCGAATGCATGTGTCACCTCAGTACTACTTGGATGAAAAAAATTATACAATGGAATGTAATACTAATATTGAGTTCATAATTAATTACCCAAAATGATATGTAAAGTTTCGAATATTTTTCTACAAGTCACGATTGTATAGGTAATTTCACGAGAGTTGAGGTGAATGATTACACACACAGCTACATGAAGTGCAAACTCATTGCAAAAAAGTGAATGAATGAAATGAATGAGTGAGTAAATAAACACAAGGCTATAGTTTAAACAAACTTTTTGGTCTATCTTGCAATTCACTGTTGAACCTGCTATTGGTACGAAAAAAGAAGAGTAATTTCAAAATCCCGCTGTCATTACATGACAGTGTTGTTGTGTGCGTAGCCTCAACTCTAGTGAAATTACCAGTATACCACACTTTATCAGAACTGACACTAATTGACCAACTATACATTCTTTCATTTACACCTATATCGGAATCAGCATCAAAGACAAAAAGTCCGCATTTGCACCAATTAATTTTTGTGGAAATTTTGGGGGTAGTAATAAAACAAATCGTACTTGGTGGTCCCCGTGCCAGTGGAAGCGATGAGGCTCTGACACATCTCCTGAGTGATCAGGAACCGCTCCGGCGCGCGCTCCACGTCTATGAACACTGGTGCAGCATTATACGGCTCCATCATTCTGAAACAAATAACACAGGCCACAGGTCAACTAAAAGGATTCTTTTTTTGTATCTACACATTATTAGGTATGAACAATCAAACACACTGTTATCTGTACATTTGTATACTAATGTCAACGTTATTGCAATGTGTTAAAGTCTATGGGTGGTCAGTTAACAGTGGCTTTGTTTGTGAAGAATACACAATTTCAGGGTCTTGGGTTGGCACTAAATGTGTTAATTTGATTTGGTTGAAGGTCTGATGATGAAGCCAAATGATGACCCTGATAGCCTGATGATGGTGGCCAATGGAACAGCTAATGGGGCATTCCACGAAAACTTCTACTTTGTCGGACACGTGACGGCTGTGGCAGCTACCTTAAAAACAAATAAAAAGTCCTAAATATCAATTCAGAAACCAAGTTATAAAATATTGACATACCAAAAATATACTTCCTAATTTTGTTAGAAGTATGAAAAAACTGGCGTCACGTGCCCGACATTCTGGTGGAATGCCCCTAATGATGAGTGATGAAACTATTTAGTTAACACTTTCACAAGCAGACAAAACATTGAAAACTACCCCAGATGGCCACAGCGCCCGCTAGGCGGGTTTGTGAGAACAATAATCCGGTACGAAAAAAACGGCCGGCATCTGAACAAAAGTTACAAGCGCCCGCTAGGCGGGCGCACGGGCGTGAGTGTTAATTTCTTTATGTTGTTCATTATTTTATACAAGTTCAATAATGTCTGTTTAAACAAATGGATGACTTGTAAAGGTGGTCTTATGGGTTATAGCCAATATTGTGCAATTAATTTTAAATAAATAAAATAATGCCCGGTTTATTTATAAACAAACGATACAGGCCAAATGTTATGTTTACATAAATAATTACCAGAAGTCTTAAAGAAAATTGCAATCCTCAAATATTCACATGTAAAACCGGAGCAGATATTGTTCTGTGAATTATTCATTTACAATTATAGGTAATCTAGACTTATATTTCCGTATACATAGAATAATGTTAGTCAGCCAAACATCGCTATCACCAGCTATCACTTTTATATAACTAGTACCTATCTGTCACTGTCACCCACAGATAGCCTAAAATTACGTTTCGTTCAGCAATACAAATGTACATTACATAGTTAATATGTGCGGAAAGAGAATAGGATTCATTTTCGGGGGCGCTGTAATGCTTTTGTACCGTATGTGCCGGATTTTCTATTCTGTGGCCATAGTGGTTAGGTTAGTTCCGTTTTTCACCACGCCTATTCTCTTTCCGCACAGACTCTATATTGGTTCTTCACATTTATTTAGAAAGGAGTAGGCGTATCATAGCTTGCCCTTCTATCCCAACCATCATTGATAGTGTTTTCATAATAACCAGGAAGAGCTAGAGGCTTATAACCGAGCCCAAGGCAAACCAGTATGAGAGGGTACACGATTTGAATCCGAAAATGGTACTTGTTTCATCATTTGATCAAAAATTAAGTAATTTTTAGAAATATGTCATCATAAATATCGGGATTGGTGATGACGGCGTTTGAAACGCTGTGAAATCCACCCAAGTACACCATAGGGTAAAAAAAAAATTGGTCAATGACAAATATAATAAAATCAAGTCATAAATTAGATTTTTATTTCCAACATACCATCACAATTTCTTAACCACTAAGGAGTATGGGGTATCAAACCTCACTTTCTTCAAGCATCTAGTATTGTGAAATACCGTTTGATATATGCGAGTTCGGACAAACAGCTTGAGCAAATAGTCTTGAGGATAGCAGCTACACGGAAAATCCCACTTGGGAACTGATTTCAGCGCACCAAGAATAGAATCTGCTGGATTCGTATGAAAATTATTATTAAAAGTCTCTATGAAGCAATCGTCCAGTCGCTCTATGTAAAACACGAAGGACATTATAGGCAATTTTAAATGATCATAAAATACCGACTCTTTATTATACTTCTCAAAATGCTCATATATTTTAGTTTTATTCATATCGACCAGACGCTCCATCGACTCTTCCAATTTTGGACATTTGTGCTTTTGATAGCATTTGTATGTTAAATAGCTGGATACGTAGATAATTGCGTATTTCTCTGGCAATGAAAATCTGTAATCGGTATCTTTTAGACAAATTCTGGGTTCATCATTGACTTCGTAGCAGGGCTTTATATCGTCCGCTAGGTTAAAAAAGTCGTCCATATTGCCTATGGACGTTGGGGGAGGATTCAAATCTACCAAGTATTTGACGAATAACTTTGAGAACGCTCTCGTAAACTGGATAGGAGATGGTATGTTAGTTTTAGCGTCTTTCTCGATCGCTTTCAAAAATTCTTGCATAGGCTCAAGATAGCTCAATCTAGTTTGAATGATACCGATCTGGTTCGCGTTTTTCAAGGCGTATGCAATAAACGACAATGACTTGAAAGAAATTGAAAAGTATTCCAAACTCTCCAGCTCTATGTTGTCTTCGTTTTGGACTTTAAGCCTTTTAAACATCCCATATGCGTTGTCTATTGCTTTTAGTTGTGCGGCGGCCCGCGCTTGCAACACTGATTTGCGATTTCTAGTGGGCTCTTTACTCAATTTAGTTACGTTCAATACGTCAAACACCTCATTAATTTTCTTTATGAACTCTGCTGTTTGTGCAGCTTCCTGATCTATCAACCCATGGTCTATATAGAAGTGTAACGCAGCAGAGACCGTCCTACTGAACACTTGACAAGGGTATTTAAGACTCTTCTCTTCGCTCTCCGCTCTCATATGCTCGTCACTTAATTTGGGCAAAAGTCTGTTTTCCTTATCTTTATCTAAATCGTAAAGCTGCTGCACATACTTCCACGAAACAGTTTTGTTTAAGTACACCAAATCGTTTTTTATAAAATCGTCCTTGAATATATTCAAAACATGTGGAATATCAAACACGGCCACAAACTTATCGTTGTCGATCGACACATAAAACTTGGAGGCCGATATAGAATGATTTTTCCTGCAATAGTTCCAGAAGCATGGATCGTCACTCATCACAATACCCATAATGTTAATGCCCAACCTTTTTAACATCACAATTGCGCTTGTTACGAAAGCTTCTATATTGTCCAGGTCTTCCATTGTTGAAAATAAGGAGAAGGCTACAGGTAGATGCCATGGGACTTTTATTCCTCTGACCATAGCCACTAAAGCGTGCCTGGCAGCTGTTTGGGTTTTGACACCATCCACGTTTTGCACTCCCACTATTTCGTCGTTTGCAGTATCGTAATAGAAATGGGGCTTTAAATCCATAGTGTACAGACCCAAAGTGCAATTCCTCGCTTCGTTTGAAAGTAATTTCAGTTTCTGACTAAGTAGTTTCATAATTTGTTCATTGAATCTAGGTCCTATGTTTAATTGTACATCTTTCAAGTCCTCTTCTTTAGGCAGTTGCCACACGTCGATTAAAAGCCGATACGCTCGAGTGTTGATCGTGTGTAAATGCAAACCGAATATTTTATAATCTTTATCATACTTTGACCCTTTCCGTCTGCCCATTGTTCTATTCTTCCATTCCAAAAATTTGTCAAGTGTTGCCTTCGCGTTTGGTTTAGATAAACTTACTACATCGTTTATTACAATATTGGAACTTGCTACTGCATCACTATTACCTGGTATACTTTGCACTGTTGAAATAGGCGTTACGCGTTCTAGTACACGTGGAACAATAAATTGGGGTAATGGTACTATGGGCATTACTAGCATTGGTTGACTTGGCACACCAAATGTAGATATTGGTACTGTATGTGTCAACAATTGCTTACTTGGCTGACCAAATTCTGGTACTCCTACAAAGGATAATGGTACAGTATACATAGAATTTGGTATTATCTGTAGATATGTACCGGCATTATTTCCATTTGTTGTTACATTTGCATTTCTCCTTTCGACCGCATTTTCATCTTCTTCGAAGACAAATATTTTTCTGTTTCCTAAATCAATACTGTCCTTTGGTTCATTATCACTGCAACGTAGCGTATTGGACGGTTCATCAATAACATCGTCATTATTTACTTCTATATCATCATTAAAGTCAATTTCACAGAATACAAACATGTTTCTATTAGGTTTAGATCTTTTGTATATTGTTACTTTCTCATCACCAAAATTAAGTTTTCTTTTACCGCAATCAACGAATTCGCCGTCATTATCACTATCATCATCGCTTTGGAAGTCTGTCTGTGTTGCTGTAGAAGATCTTATAATACTGACACCTTTCCTGATGGCTGGAACAAGCTTAGTCGGGGCTTCTGAAGGTGCTTCCTTCAAGATGCCTATTTGAGTTTTATCAAAGTGAGCAGAGCAGACGTAATATTTGTTAGGATTCAATCTCCCGTGGTTCAGGTCTGGTCTTTTAATGGCCTGCAGCCATAATTTTCGCCTGCAACAGAATAAATTAGCATTTTAACGAACTTCACGAAAAAGAGAAGGTTCTCTATACTCCGTATAGTCGGTTGCTACAGGTCGATTCACAAGAGCTGGCACGAATGGATTGACCGAGTGAATGATAATGTTTATGTGTGTATCACAAAATTATTAAATACAGGTTGATT
Source organism: Eudemis profundana (assembly GCA_947034925.1). Lineage (NCBI taxonomy): Eukaryota > Metazoa > Arthropoda > Insecta > Lepidoptera > Tortricidae > Eudemis > Eudemis profundana. Next base: position 3,608,789 of record OX344819.1, read on the forward strand.
CAATAAGCGATAATCGTGTTTTTAGACTATCTCGTCTTATAATCTGTTTTTATTTAAGGTCATGAGAGATGAAATAGACTGCCCGCAATTGTTATCTCTTTTCGTGCTCCGTCCCGAATGCCCCGCAATCCTATTACACCTCTCTGTCCCCCGCTCAGAAGGACCGTCCTCGGCAGCAGCTCGCCTGTCCCAAGACTATGTAAAACCTTAAATAGCTGTAGTCATGATACGGATATACACTTTGACTCATTACGTCGGTTTAAGAATAGCACTCGTAAATGTTTAGATAAATTAGAACGATTATAATGTTGGCGACATCTAGTGCGGCGCCGCGAAGTCACCGGATTTACATCGCAGCGCCTCGAGTTTAGCTGGTTTTCCCCGCTGCTGGTGGCGCCAACTGACTTGAATCGAGAACCAGCTACGATGGCGGGTGCCCCTCCAAGCAGGGCATAAAAAGCAGCTGCACCGGGCGCCGGCCTCTGACGAGACCGACACGGCGATCGCCTCGTTCGCAAACCACCTTAACGTCATTCGTGACGATGCTTCGAAGGAAATGGCGGCCGCGGATATCCAAAGCCGCCCATTGCCTCCCGAGCTTAAGGCCTTGCAAGCGAGAAAGAACCGACTTCTCAGAGAACGTTCAGTATTCCCTTCTCCCGAAGTTCGCCGCGAGCTGGCAGCTGCAAAACGCGAGCTCCACCAGCGCGTGGCTGAATTTCGGGCGAACGAGTTTTGTGATCATTTAGAAGAGTTAACGCCCAGTCACCTTGCGTACTGGAAACTAGCGAGAACTCTTAAATCTGATCAAACACTTTCAATTCCTCCCTTGGATCGCCCGGATCACCCAACTCCCGCGTTTGAAGACGACGAAAAAGCCGAATGCCTCGCGGCTAGTTTAGAGTCTCAATGTACCCTGAGCCTTCTACACATTAATGAACCCCACATTAGAATGGTGGATTCAGAGGTGGTTAGAAGGTCTCAACTCCCCCCGACCGCGCCTCCGCTTGAGCCTGTTACCTTGGATGAGGTAAAAGGCTTAATCAGGAGAAGTAAAATCAGGAAAGCCCCGGGAGCGGATGGTATTTCCAACCGTATCCTCAAGCTTCTCCCTGAAGCTTTGCTCCTAATTTTAGTTAGCATCTTCAATGCAGCCCTAACCAACGGTCACTTTCCAGCCGCGTGGAAAAACGCCACGGTTATAGGGATTCCCAAGCCGGGTAAACCCCGCACCTCCCCGTCCAGTTATAGGCCAATCAGCTTACTCAGCTCCCTCGGGAAACTGTATGAGCGGATTGTTTTGTCCCGCATTCTCGCGTTTACGAATGCCAATTCGATCATTGTAGACGAGCAGTTCGGCTTTAGAGCCGGACACTCGTGTGTCCAACAAGTGCAACGTATTACGGATCACGTGTTGGGCAACTTCGCCAAATTCTCCGGGGTACCGACCGGTGCGATCTTTCTCGACGTAGCGAAAGCCTTCGATAAGGTCTGGCATAACGGTCTCATATACAAGTTATATGAGATGGATATGCCGGACAGACTTGTACTCATAATACAAGATTTTCTCAGGGATCGAAGCTTTCGCTACAGACTGGAGAGAACGTTATCGGCGCCGCATCCCATTCACGCCGGAGTCCCGCAAGGCTCTGTACTCTCCCCCACGCTCTATTCCCTGTTCACGAACGACATTCCCAGGCACAACAAAGTGCATCTGGGGTTGTTCGCGGACGACACTGCCCTATACACATCGCACGTTAAGCCCAGTATTATACGGAAATTGCTCCAGGAGGCGATAACCGCTCTCGGGCGGTGGTTCAATCTCTGGCGCATCGAAGTTAATCCTGAGAAAAGCGCTGCAATTGTATTCTCTCCGACTAGGAAGCAAATAATGGAAAGGTTAGCTCCTATCCAACTATTCGGCTTACCCATCCCCTGGGTCAATGAGGTCAAATACCTAGGAGTTATACTGGATAAATTCTTATCCTTCAGCAAACATATCAAACGCGTTCGCGGTCGCGCTCTCTTCGTCATGAATAGGTTAGGTGGGATGACTAACAAGCGGAGTAAAATGTCGCTTAGAAATAAGCTGACACTTTACAAAACTTGCATTCGTCCCATAATGTCCTACGCCAGTGTAGTGTTCGCACACGTGCCTAAATCACGTTTGCGTCCACTACAAGTCGTACAGAATAGGTTCATTCGTAGGATGACCGACACCCCGTGGTATGTTCGGAATCTTAGCCTTCACCTTGAATACAAGCTTCCCTCGATTCAAGGTTTCTTTAAGATGGCTTCGAAACGGTACTTTAGGACGGCTCCCCAACATAGGAATCCACTTATCAGACAAGCGGTTGACTATGTTCCCTCTGTTCCAGGTCCTGACGACGTGCTGCGCCGGTCCGGCCTCACCCGAGGCCGCTTCACCCGGCGTCCCCGCAACGTCCTCTCGGATCCGGATGACGACATCTCAGCAGGATTCGAAAGAATCCTTGCTGTGAGGCCGTCAAACGGAGTCCGACCCACACAGCGTCGACCCCGCCGGCGGGGTCGACCTCCCCGCGACCACACCACACAAGGGCCGCGTCCCGATTTGCCCCAGGACCCGAATGTCCTGGTTAACTTCACTCCGACCTCGCTCGGGCCCAGCTAAGTTTCTTGCCGGAGTCTTCTTAGCTGGGCTAGGTTTTAGCGAACCGGCAACTAAAACTCCCATTAGTTCGATACACAAGTTCACATAAGGACAGGATGACCCGAGTCATCCTTCCCGCTGGTCCGTTGCTCACTCTGAGCAATCAGCGTAAAGTCAAGGTGGCCCTGGCCAAACGACCTGGTTCGACTCCAGGCGTGAAGCCCCACCTAGCCCGATCATATCGAGGTGGACCGGACAAAGTGACCTGGTTCGACCCCAGGCACTCCCGGCTCCCACCCAGTCCGACCAACTCAGGGTGGTCTGGCTAGCGACCTGGTTCGACCCCAGGGAACGCCACGGCCAACCACCCGGTCCGAAAATCGCTACGCCCAGGAGGGGCTGCGAGTTCGTCAGTTTCAAAAAAAAAAAAAAAAAAAGCGCCGGCCTCTTTTTCGCTCCTGACTCCGACGCATCAACAAGTCTTTATATATTACCGGTGTATTTGTGTGGTATCGTTTAATTTTAGAGTTTTTATTTTTAACGGTCCCCTGCATTTCCCTTAAAGTTAAATATTGTAAATATTAATATGTGATTGAATGTTATACGAGTCGTTTAACGTGTGTTAAACATAATTAGAGTACCTGCTATGCCATATTCTTTTATAGTGTAGTTTTCTCATTCGCAAGTGGTATACTCTACGATTTTTATTTAATCCCGTAAATAGTGCTTAAATAAATTGATTATGTGGTTCTAATGTTTCATTTTTATCTTAGATAACCTACTCCTGAGTTGACTTACAATAAGTTAAAATGAATTAATGTTTAGCAAAGCATTAGGTTACTTATGTTATGTTGGATCTAGTAGTATAAGGGTATCTTTGTAATCATCTATATTAATAATTTAGCCGGGCCCTACGGTAGACCTGAACGAAAAGCGTCTCAAAAATTAAAGCGTAAAAAAATAACACTTTCGAATCGACAACTTATATTCGCAAAATTCGTATAACGCAGAAATAAGCGTATAAAGATGTAAAATAATGCGAATAATACCAAAAACAGTCGGCCATGTCTGCTTGCGTCAATTCGAGTTCGTTCGGAAATTGTCACAGTTTAGTGCAGGGGTACGTAGCATGCGACTATAATACAACTGCGGGCGCGGCTGTACATACTTGGCATGGGTAAGAAACCCGTTTTTTATTTTAATTAGAATAATCATACGTTTCCATAATTTTATTTCAAAGAAAACAATCTTTAAACGGGAAAATATTAATAAGTTACTGACATAACTGAAAAATAATATAATAATATTGTACAATATTATTGACACATAACCCAAAAAAAGTAACAAACGTTGGCAAAGGTGTCAGATAAATTTCTAAACGAAAAAAAAGGAATAGGCACATTTGTTTTTAATCCCTCTGATGGTGAAGTGGTAAGACTGGTAAGTTAGGGCGAAACTCTGTAGGGGCTTTTTAAGTTTTCTTAAATTTATTCTGACATCAAAAACAAATTAAATTATACCCGTTTTTGGTACAAAGATAGAAATTTGAAAATCAATGTTTATCATTTAGGTGAAAACAAAAAAATTACCAGGCGTTTGAAATATTCGACCATAATAAAAATAATGCAGGTCTGAATGTTTTTACGGTTCCGTATCAAAATTGTAAAAAAGGAACCGTTATGGTGTGACTCTGTTTGTCTGTCCGTCTCTCATAGGTCAGTCAGATATCTCAAACGATTGCTGCGATCGATTTGAAATTTGGAATAGTTTTAAAAGTCGCTAACCTGAGCTACCTACTGGACATAAAAAAAATCTCTTATACCTTTTTTTACCTTTTTAAGGGGGCCGAAATGGGAGGTCGAAAATTTCAAGTTGTTTTAAGTGGGGTATCAAAAGGATGGAGTTTAATTGTAGATTCCAATACCATTTTAAGTTTTTTTCTTAAGCATTTACTTTTAGATTTAGGACGAAAAAAGTTCAAAAAAATACCATTCCCCTCCTTCCATTATTAATACATATCTTCGAAGTTACTGAACAGAAGAATCTGTAATAATTGTCAATAATTAATATCAACCTAAATATTATTTAAAAAAATAACGGTTTTCCTAACTTACACAGTTTTTTAGAAATTTGGAAAAATCGTAACACTTACTTATTTGCTCCTACTAAACTAAGCGCCATACAGTTTTTCTTAAAATATTCACGCATCTATTTACGAGTTTTTCATGTTTGAGGTAGGAATAAGAACGTTCAAATATGATTTCAAAAATTTATTTTCTACCTACGGGGAGCAACAATGCCGGTTAATTTTACCTCCATAAGATGATTCCGTAGTTTTTGAAGAACATGGTAAAATTAATAAGACAAAATTTAAGGTTTGTCAAATCACGCACGCAGCAATCAAACCCAATCAGGAACGTAGTAAGCGTAAAAAACTGACAGAGCGGGAGGGCCTATATAATCCGGCACACGAGGCATTCTAATCCGGCCCGCGTATAGAAGCCTCCCCTGCCTGCACAGTAAAGTACCTACAGATGTGAGACACACAGCACCCCCAGGACGAAAAAGATTATACGTAACTTCAAGTCGACCATGTCATGTAGCCCGCGCGACATTTTCAAAGGTGCTGTACGGCCCTCTGGGAAAAAAGTTTGGAAACCCCTGATGTGAATGCTTACCCCTTAGGTTGAAGTAAGACTACGCCGGCCACGTCTGTAGTAAGTATCCACATAGGCGGGCTAAACTGGCTTCGAACTGGGTGTGACATGTTGAATGGACAGGACCGGACTGGGCTCCGACTCCCCACGAGTCCGGGGCCCAATAACAACAACCACAAGCCGGGGGCCCGGCCCGTGCGGGCCCCGCGGCGGCTAGGAAAACTGGAAAACACCACCTTAACTATATGGCCAGTCCGACGACGCTAGAACAGGCCGCGGCGAAGATAGTGGGACGACCTGAATGTATTTCTTAACGGCTGTCCAAAGTTAGCTCGGGACCGGGACGGCTGTCATATTTTGTAATTCACTGTCATATTTTGGACGAGGGCTTAAATTAAATATTTAGACCATGTTGGGGTGGGGTGAGCCTGAGGTACAGGCTGGGTGGCGAGGACGTAGCATGCCACGGTGAAAATAGCAGGACAACCTAGACGTATTTTTAACGGCTGGTCAGGGTGGTCCTTTGGACCAGAACCATTGCAAGCGGGATAGATTTGCCCTTCAGCTTCAGTGGGACATTAATAATTAGACTTAAAAAATAGGATTTGGCTCTAGAAGGGGTAAAATTATGAATAGGAATCTGTTATTTCAGATATTTGAAAGTAAAACTTGGTATATAAATTACATACCTAATACATTAAATATTCGTGATGTTCCCTCAATTTCAACAAAACATAACTACATAGAGAACCCACTTTCTTAGATGTCGGTTAAAAATAAAAGGCTTCGAAAGATAAATAACAAAATGTACCTAATTGAAAAGATTCTTGGTAATGCTATTTCTAAGGAGGTGAAAGGGTTAAATGGGGTTTGTAATTTTTTACATTTTACCCGGGCGAAGCCGGGTTTTCAGCTAGTTGTTTATAATGCATGCGGTGTTTACCTGTAAGTGATTGTTACACTTAGCAACCATAATAGACAGCGCTAGAATAGTCTTAGTTTTATCAGTGTAAGCAATTGTTGGTAGACCTAATAAATAAAATAATAAAAAAAAAATAACTTCGTAACCCAGTTTCCATTGTGCATTTTACGAACAACAAAAAAAATCTACCTACCCAACCGCAGCCTTGTTTGCACACTGACGCCGTGAAGCGCGGAAATTGCATCGAAACATCTAAATTTCGTTTGAGTTTCGCATATTTTCGCCATGATTTCGAAGATTGCGCCGTCAGTGCGAAAACAGGGTATAAATTAAATAAAAACTCCATGATAGTAAAATAATTATCTGTAGCAAACCGTCAGTCATATCTTTTATCTGTTTAATCTCAATAATGTGCAGATTATATGTATTTTTTTTCTTGAATAATGAAGAAGTGTCATGTACCTATGTACTTATTACAAAATATTTGGATCCGCCCATATAAGAACGACAATCAACAGTGACAAGTTACATTACTTTCATTCAATCCATTCGTGCCAGCTCTTGTGAATCGACCTGTACTTTTTAAGGTAACTCCGTTGTTTATAAACCCATTAGATAGATACAATTACGAGTAAAGTACTAGTATAGTAGTAACTGTAGTAAGTACAATTAGGCGAGTAGCAAACTGTTAATTGCGGGCTCACGAGGCACTGTATGATTGACCTCCAGATCCACAATGTAATTCTACTCGCCCAATTTTACTCGCTTACTCGTCGGCGTTGGGACAAGTGCCGTATGATGGTACTCACGTCTCTATATTCGCGGGCAGGGTGAAGTAAGACAATCCCGGCGTAGACAGAGCCGGGCAGTTTACCACACAGCACACTTTTTGTTTGGTAGCCATTTCGCAGGCCTGCAACTATAATATGCAACTTTAAAGACGGAGTTGTACTCAGTGGAAGGGACGGAGCGAATGAGTTCGCAAAGTTCTTTCAATCCGTGTATAGCACAGAGCCAGCTGAACTAAATGTGAGCGCAGCGGTTGCCGAGGCGGAATGCGCGTCTGACGCAGCGCGCATACATCTTGATAAGTTGAATCTGGCCGACGTGATGCGAGCACTTGCGAGTCTCAAACCAAAGCGGTCGGCTGGACCAGATGGTATCCCCGTTTTTATATTTAGAGACAGTCGATTTGTGTTGGCGAAACCGCTGCAGCACATTTATAATAGGTGTTTAGAAAATGAAATTTTTCCGGATAGGTGGAAAACGACCCGGGTAGTTCCTGTTCCGAAAGGAGGAGGGGGGGAAAGTGTTGATGGATACAGGCCGGTTGCGGTATTATCTACCCCTGCTAAAGTATTTGAATCAGCATTACAGAATATCATTTATACTCAGTTACGGGCTCAAATGTCTGACGCGCAGCATGGGTTTCGACCGGGTTGTAGCACAACCAGTAACTTGCTTAGTTATGTGACGCACATTATACCGGAAGTGGATAGTGGGGGGCAAGTTGACGCCGCCTACTTTGATTTTCGAAAAGCGTTCGATGTTGTCGACAATGACATCTTATTGAAAAAGCTAGCCGGCGTCGGATTTACCCCTCACCTATTAAAGTTCTTTGTAAGTTACATGTCTAACCGACAACAGTTTGTTGAGTACGCTGGGTATAGATCGGAGCCTTATTTCGTGCGATCTGGAGTAAGTCAAGGTAGTAATCTTGGCCCACTGGAATTCATCATTATGGTCAATGACTTACCCCAGGTTATCAGAAATGCAGGCTGCTTGCTGTTCGCTGACGACTTAAAAATATATTTACCTATTAAAAACGCCGAAGACTGTGATAGGCTTCAGAGCGACATAAACAGAGTGGTGTCATGGAGTGAAGCTAATAAGTTACACTTTAATACGTCAAAGTGTGTGACTATTACCTTTTCTCGAGCATACAACCCCATCATCTATGATTACGAAATTAATGACATGAAATTGAAAAGAGTATCGGAAGTCAAAGATCTAGGTGTGAAGTTCACATCCGATTTGAGGTTTCGAGATCATGTCATTAATATTTGTAAGAAAGCATATAGAACTTTGGGATTTGTTCTTCGTCGTTCTCATGCCTTTACTAATATGGGAGCGATCACCGCTTTATACAATGCTCTGGTACGTAGTTGTCTCGAGTGCAACGGAGTCATCTGGGCTCCGTATGAAACTAAATATGTTCTTATGCTAGAACGTATCCAAAACAAATTTATTAGGTTTTTATATTTGAGGAAGTATGGAGTCTATCCTTTTTACCCGTTAATGTATCCTAATCTATTTGTTTTGGGTATGGTAGGGTACAACGAGCTACGGGTACGCAGGGAAGTATGTTTAGGAACATATATATTTAAAATAATTAGAGGTAGGATATGCAACAGCCAGGTGTTGTGTCACGTAAAGTTGTGCGTCCCCGATAGGTACGTGGGGCGCCGGCGCAAGCCGCGGCTGCTGGTCGAGCCGCGCGGGCGCACAAACCTGCTTGGAGCGGCGCCGATGACGCGCGCATTGCGCACCCTTAACCTAATAGCTGAAAACATAGACTTGTTTTCTTGTTCTTTGAGTGAATTCACAAAGGCAGCATTATTTGTAATATGTTACGTGTGTAAAAACCAGTTTAAATAAGTAACGAAATCGTGCAAATAGTTACACTATTGTCTTAGGCTTAGCACCTGTAAAAATAGTTGTAAGTGTGGAAATAAATAAAATAAAAAAAATAAAAAATAAAATATTATTGTTATTTATAGCATTAGACTGCGTTTTGCACCAGAGCTGGGCGAGGTAGCAGAGCGGTGTGCAAGAAAAAATCCACCAATGAACGAACCGGCATTGTTGGATTTTTTCCTTGCACACTGCTCTGCTACCTCGCTCAGCTCTGGTGGACACGCAGCTTTGAAGTATGCTAACAAAATCTAAATGTTATTTTTAAAATCATAAGTTCAAAGCCCTTATGTTTACTTTGTTTAACTTTTGCTTTCAATAAAACATTCAGAGACTATTAATCACAATAGTCTCAGCGTGGACAGACTTAGACTAGATTGTCCAAGCTAAGTCTGCAGAGATCACAAAGGTTCTATTAAAAAAAAATACATATTGCAACATCACAACAAGAGGATTAATTAGTCTTGATACTTGGCAATAATCCTTCGTCAGCTTAAATAGACCCTAATATGGTTTGCTAGAGTTAAAAAAAACTATTTGAATATAAATTTTTTTAACATTCTGCAGTTTGAGTCACTCAATAGGGTATTTTCTTGACAGATCGAATCAGTTACTTTTTATGAAGTGTCAAAACACTTACATAGTAGGTATGACGTTTCTACGGAAAAAGGTAAAATGATGTTTTACTCAAACATCAAATCTTATGTATATTTTTTAATCTTTTAAAAATGGTTGAAAACCCTATATAGGTGACAATTTTGGCTTATTTTCTAAAGCAGATTTACAGGCTTGTGTGAAATAATTTGTTTTGACTACACTGCCGCCCTAGTCTAAAAGGCGACTTTTTACTATGAACTTTCATAGCAAAAAGTCTCCTTTTAGACTAGGACGGCAGTACAGGCAAGTACCCTATTCTCCACACATATAAAAATAAGGTTAAAAATCCACTTTAGCAATATTAATTTTGATTGAAATATGTTTCATTTCATAGCTTGATAAGTACATGACATGATGTCTTTCCCAAAACAAAATTATAAAAAAAATATAGAATCCTAATGATAAAAAGAGACACTGGTGCAACTAAAGGGTCTGCATGTTTTTTGGAGATTCCCATTCTCATGTTGTTGGGCATGGAAAAAATCTAGCAAGCAATATTAGCAACACATTTCAATCTTTGATGTCATTAAAGTGGATTATTAACCCCTCTTTTTACACTGATATTCAAACCTTGAAAAACTCTGATATTAAGGGTAAATCACTTTTTCCCCCAACATGTTATGAAAGTATTTAATAAAAATAGTTTAATTTTTCATTTACAGTTGACGAATAATTCAGTTTAATAAAGTTCCAATTTTTTTTTAATTTCAAACATTAAAAAAGTGTGTAACGAAAAGGACAAAATTTAACTACTAACCATACTAACAATTTCTTAATTTCATACAGGGACAAATAGAATTCATCCCAAAAAGCCCTATTAAGCCAAGCGAACTGCTTACCTGGGGCCCGTTTCACGAAGCTACAAGTTACAATTTACAAGCGGAAGTCTCTTTTCAATACCTTTTGATAGAAAGAGACTTCCGCTTGTAATTTGTAACTTGTAGCTTCGTGAAACGGGCCCCTGTTTATAAAAAATATGAACATCCAAACATCGGCACAAATTTTGACACTAATACTAAAACTACTAGGATGTGATGTCTAATTTAAATATGCATTAATATTATACTAAAAACTAAAGGATCTTTAACTGTAAAATAATAACAAAATCTTACCTGATCGAATGATCGCTTCAAATGGAGACTCAACCGAACCAAGAATGAAAGCTCATGTATAATTCACATTTTAAGGAATCGTTAATTTTATACGTTACTTACAAAGCTGTTAGAGGATTATTACACAAGTTTCCACGTACGAAATACCGGAAAACATAATACAAACATTATTTTTTTCGATTTGACTTCGAGTTTACCTTCGGGAATTTGACACTTTTGACAGTTGCAGTTGTAGACGTTGAAGTGATGCGTAATACGCTTTCATTACCGGTTTCTCAATACTCCAGTAAAAACAATGAACCTTTTGAAATATTTTAATTGCCAATAAAACATAGATAGGTAAATCAATGGGTATTCACAGGTGAACTTCACTCTGAAAGGGATCTCTTCCAGCTAGCCTTTGAGTAAAAGAGCGAAGAATTACCTTCGAATGTCAAAAAACTAAACTAGTTCAAATGTTCAAAATTTGTGTTTCAATGTTTGTTTTTATTCGATTTATTTTGTTCATTTGCCACTACGCCTGTGTAGTTTTTTCAACGATTTGGTCAACGATTATCGATCCGTCACTAAAAATGCCAACCCCAGGCCAGGCCAATGCCAATTAACGATTTTTTTGTTGTCTTAGACTGGTATACAGGCAGACTGCCCCAGTGGCGGATTGAGCCATCGCGGGGCCCGTAGGACTTTTTTAAGAGCTTGGTTGGAGTCAGATGTGCTTAATACAGACTATATAATCGATAACTTTATACATCACAAAATTACGTAATGAGAGGGGGGGGTCCCGTTTCGCGATTGGGCATGGGGTTCTCTAATGCAGTTGCTACATCTGCTAGAGTCTGTGCGGAAAGAGAATAGGATTTAGATTTGGGGGCGCTGTAATGCTTTTCTACCGTATTTGCTATACTGGTTAGGCTAGTTCCGTTTTTCGCCACGCCTATTCTCTTTCCGCACAGAGTCTACGAGGTTAATCTGCCATTGGACGGCCCACCTGACGGAAAGTGGTTACCGCTGCCTGTAGACATTTGCAACACTAGATACATTACCAATGCAACACTAAATATAGTACCCAGCTTTGGGAAAAAAGGCAACTTTACCTTCAATTTTGGTAAATTAAAGCGATGTTTCACACAATATTTCAAAAATGCAAGTCAAGTTGCTTGTTGCTAGATTAAATCAATACAGGGTGATTGGAAATTCGACCTATCCCTTGAAAGGGGTTATTCTAGAGCTTATTTGCAATGATTTAAGTCCAATCAACCGGGGGTCAAAACTCAATGGTTATCAAGTTATTTGACTTTTAACTTATTTTTTTTAAAACCCGCCTTTCGATCTAAAACTGCTAATTGTGAAAAAACTACTTAAATTAGGACCGAAAAAGAGCCATCATCTAATAGCCAATAAATGGTTGATTACGAAAAATCCAAAAAACATGCCAAAACCTTTGAAAATGTTACCAATAAAAGAATTTAATGTCAAAAGTTTTTGGATTTTGTTCAAAATTTTGTAATTCTTTGAGGCATTACTTAAAAAAAAATTACGACACTTCGCGTAAAAATTACTAAAATTAGTTCCTCAGTTCATAAGGTTTCTAAAAAGGTAGAATTATTGGCATTTTTTGCATAACTTTTTAAAATAACATTAATAATAAGAGAGGTGGTAGAGAATTTCGCCTAGCGTACCGGACCCTTAATCAGTTTGTTTGTGTCACTTTAGTTTCTCCGTGGGCTTTGTTTGTCTTCGGTTTCTTATTTTATCTCATCTTCTTAGGTTAGAAGTCACTAAAAGTAACCTTCCGTGATATTTCGGTTAGTAATTTATCTGTAAGTTCCCGGTTGCCTTAAGTTTGCACCTGGTTTCTTTGGTGTAACTTACAAATTAGGTGCAAACTTAACGCAACCGGGAACTGATTGATAAATTACTTATTGAAATATCACCGAAGGCAACTTTTAGTGATTCCAATCCTAAGAAGATGAAATAAAATAAAAAACCGAAGACAAACAAAACCCACGGATGAACTAAAGTGACACAAACAAACTGATTAAGGGTCCGGTACGCTAGGTGATATTCCCTACCCCCTCTCTTATTATTAATGTTATTTCTAAAAGTTATGCAAAAAATTTCAACAATTCTACTTTTTTAGAAAGCTTATGAACTGAGGAACTAATTTTAGTAATTTTTACGCGAAGTGTCGTAATTTTTTTTTAAGTAATGCCTCAAAGAATTACAAAATTTTGAACAAAATCCAAAAACTTTTGACATTAAATTCTTTTATTGGTAACATTTTCAAAGGTTTTGGCATGTTTTTTGGATTTTTCGTAATCAACCATTTATTGGCTATTAGATGATGACTCTTTTTCGGTCCTAATTTAAGTAGTTTTTTCACAATTAGCAGTTTTAGATCGAAAGGCGGGTTTTAAACAAAATAAGTTAAAAGTCAAATAACTTGATAACCATTGAGTTTTGACCCCCGGTTGATTGGACTTAAATCATTGCAAATAAGCTCTAGAATAACCCCTTTCAAGGAATAGGTCGAATTTCCAATCACCCTGTATAGTACTAATAATAATAAATTCATTTATTTCAAGTATCATGACTCATAGAAATAGAATTAGAAATTTGTTAGTTTACAATATTTATTCTTATCTCTAATGTTAGTAATAGTTATATATAATATAGGCTGCAGGAAACACGCAACCCACAGCAGTGACTCAAGCATAGCTTATATTATTAACGCACACAGAGTCAATATGACAGCCGACATGCATTCCGCTCAGCGCCTTGAGAAGCCCATTATTTACATACAGGTTAAAGAGAGTGGCCGAAGACAAACCTACCTAACCTTACACCACACTCCAATCTGTATGGGTTAGAGGGAGAACAATAGTACTACACAGGCTGCACCTTAGAGCATTTAGACGGCTGCACAGTTCAAGGAGTACTGCAAAAAATATCAAGACTCAAGATTATTTACACGTAGCCTGAACCTTTGCGTTTCAAACCCCAACAGTCTAAAATTCGAGTAGTATTGAATTGAAAACAAATTTTAGCTTCTAATAAAACATTTAAAATCTATTTGTAGATGTATTTATATTTACAAAGTTTCAAAAGTTGGCAAGCATATAAAGATTATAAAGTCTGTAAATAGCAATTTTTTTACCTAAAGGTTTTTAATTTTAGCAAGCTGTTCATGATATTCTTTATAATCTGGAGACTCCACCCATACAAGGGCTTTATCTCCTTCTTTTCTAATCAATTTTGAAGACGGATTTTGGCTTTCCTCAAATTGGGTTTCTCCAGTTCGGATGTTTTGACTATTTAATAAAGATGCATTTTGACTGTTTTCAGCAGATTCTGATTCATCTTCAGTTATTTCTTCTAATTTATCATGTTGTCTAGACTGTGACTCTGTGTCTAAGGATACCTTCGGTTGGTTTTCATGCCAAGGCATAGTCCCTGAATTACCAAAAGGATTGCCATAGTTTTCGTTACTCCTCGTCTTGATGTCGTCGAAGTCTTGTTTTACAACTTCAGCAATTTTATTATAATCCTTATTTTCGAAACTCAATGCTGACAGGGTATCATGGTCCTTCATAACTGGTTTGTCGGTATTGAAATGTACGTCTTTTAAATGTTTGTATCTCAATTTTAAACCATCTATCGGCAAAACTTTTTGTTCTAATACTGCGTCAACGTCTATTTTACCATGCTTGTGCTTTTTTTGTCGTCTCGACTCTGCATTCAAGTTAACGTTATCTATTTTTGGTAGGGTACTATGATGCACATTATATTCATTTAATGTTTTTGTAGACTTTTGGAAATCATTCAGTTTTATTACGGCTCTATCCGCTATTCTGTCAGCAAGTTCGTTGAATTTATGGGCATGAAGAATTTTTCCAATAAGTATATCAACTTCTTGACTATCCTGCTCAGATTTTTGAATAGACTTGCTACAGATGCTTTTAACTGCACAAACTGTAAACATAAGAATTAAGAGACTAATAAAAGTTTGACATCATCTTGCAACAAAATTATACTCACGAAATAATAATTCAGCTATATATTTCATGCTTGTTATATAGTGTGTTCTATGATTGTAGATATTTATTGGTACATACAATTTATTACAGACGTTATTGTTTTAGTTATGCATTTTATACTTCTCAATCGGTTTCGAAACTTGAAGTTTAATGTCAGCCATATACCATATACATACTATATAATACCTATATCGTTAATGTTATCGGTTCGAACTCTGCCCGTCCGAGTTAGAGTGGGCGTTTGAGCTCTTTCTTGATGTTTTGAAGATATGGAAACTTCGAGATATGGACATTAGTATAAAATTGAATAAAATATTATTTTAGGTTCTATAATACATATTCTAAAACGAATACATGTACCATCCTTAATATTGTATTACGATGATGACCAGTCCATAAAAGAATTTTAAGCGAGTGAGTCTTGGCATTGGCACCCTAAAAGTATAAGGAGTACTTCGTACTGAATGTTGAACGGCCCAGTCACACAACATTAACTATAATAATAAAGAAATCGCAGCAAGGAACCTTAGACTTGGCACGACTTTGTCTAGATTTCATTACTTTTTAGAGATAAACAAGCAGCTCCGTCGAGACTTGGCTAGTTTTTTACAGAATGTTTTTGGTGGAATTTCATTTGCCATAATGGTCTCGGCCCATAATCATCATTTAGCATCAGTGTTGGCAAAAATGTAATCCCAATTAACAATTAACGATTAACGATTGATCTGTTAATTGCAATTAACCATTAACGATTACTGAAAAGTAATGGTTAATTGCAATTAACCATTACGTAATTGTTAATCGTTAATCGTTAATTGAGATTAACAATTGATTTAGCTACGCATCATAAGTAGGCAAGACATCTTTTTGAAAAATAGGAACAGCAGAGCTCACATCCACTTAGATATGTCTTAAATGATGATCAGGGTCTGATGATGGAGCCGGGAGGTGGCCATGGGAACTCCGTAATAAAACGTCGGAACCCCATCGTGTTTGGGCTCATTTGTTTCGTCTTGACGAGTACTCTGTACCGAAACGATATCCAGGGTCTGATGATGGAGCCGGAAGGTGGCCATGGGAACTCCGTAATAAAACGTCAGAAGCCTATCGTGTTTGGGCTCAATTGTTTTGTCTTGACGAGTTCTCTGAACCGAAATAATATTCAGGGTCTGATGATGGAGCCGGAAGGTGGCCATGGGAACTCCGTAATAAAACGTCGGAAACCCATCGTGTTTGGGCTCATTTGTTTTGTCTTGACGAGTACTCCGAACCGAAATGATATCCAGGTTCTGATGATGGAGCCGGAAGGTGGCCATGGGAACTCCGTAATAAAACGTCGGAAACCCATCGTGTTTGGGCTCATTTGTTTTGTCTTGACGAGTACTCCGAACCGAAATGATATCCAGGGTCTGATGATGGAGCCGGAAGGTGGCCATGGGAACTCCGTAATAAAACGTCAGAAGCCTATCGTGTTTGGGCTCATTTGTTTTGTCTTGACGAGTACTCTGAACCGAAATGATATCCAGGGTCTGATGATGGAGCCAGAATGTGGCCATGGGAACTTCATAATAAAACGTCGCAACCCCATCGTGTTTGGGCTCATTTGTTTCGTCTTGACGAGTACTCTGTACCGAAACGATATCCAGGGTCTGATGATGGAGCCGGAAGGTGGCTATGGGAACTCCGTAATAAAACGTCGGAACCCCATCGTGTTTGGGCTCATTTGTTTTGTCTTGACGAGTATTCTGAACTGAAATGATATCCAGGGTCTGATGATGGAGCCGGAAGGTGGCCATGGGAACTCCGTAATAACACGTCGCAACCCCATCGTGTTTGGGCTCATTTGTTTCGTCTTGACGAGTTCTCTGAACCGAAATGATATCCAGGGTCTGATGATGGAGCCGGAAGGTGGCCATGGGAACTCCGTAATAAAACGTCGGAAGCCCATCGTGTTTGGGCTCATTTGTTTTGTCTTGGCGAGTACTCTGAACCGAAATGATATCCAGGGTCTGATGATGGAGCCGGAAGGTGGCCATGGGAACTCCGTAATAAAACGTCGGAACCCCATCGTGTTTGGGCTCATTTGTTTTGTCTTGGCGAGTACTCTGAACCGAAATGATATCCAGGGTCTGATGATGGAGCCGGAAGGTGGCCATGGGAACTCCGTAATAAAACGTCGGAACCCCATCGTGTTTGGGCTCATTTATTTTGTCTTGACGAGTACTCTGAACCGAAATGATATCCAGGGTCTGATGATGGAGCCGGAAGGTGGCCATGGGAACTCCGTAATAAAACGTCAGAAGCCTATCGTGTTTGGGCTCATTTGTTTTGTCTTGACGAGTACTCTGAACCGAAATGATATCCAGGGTCTGATGATGGAGCCGGAAGGTGGCCATGGGAACTCCGTAATAAAACGTCGGAACCCCATCGTGTTTGGGCTCATTTGTTTTGTCTTGACGAGTACTCTAAACCAAAATGATATCCAGGGTCTGATGATGGAGCCGAAAGGTGACCATGGGAACTCCGTAATAAAACGTCGGAACCCCATCGTGTTTGGGCTCATTTGTTTTGTCTTGACGAGTTCTCTGAACCGAAATGATATCCAGGGTCTGATGATGGAGCCGGATGGTGGCCATAGGAACTTCGTAATAAAACGTCGGAACGCCATCGTGTTTGAGCTAAGTTGTTTCGTCTTGACTAGGGAATGCAAACCGGTATACCGGTTTACCGGTTTACCGGTAAACCGGTCAAAAATGAAGCCGGTAAATTACCGGTAATTATAACCCCAAACCGGTTTTTTACCGAAACATATAAAAATAGATAAATATTGGTTTACGCTGATGTTTATAAATTTATGTACTACGAAACGCCTGTACTTTATCGAAATCCAATGATTTTATGTGATTTAACGATTTAATTAACTTTTTTTTGCTTCAAAAATGTTGAATAAGTTTTTTTATTCCTGTCTTTCCATATCTTGTCTCCTTCTGCCTTTCCGATCCTTCTGCGAATTTCCGTCTCGCAAGAGCCATTATTGCTTATGCTGGAACCCAGGTATACAAAGTTGTCTGTAGTTTCTAAATTGAGCGTTCCGCTGAGCTAGCTTGCCTGAGCGATCCACGATCATGACTTTAGTCTTGGATCTGTTAATTGCGAGGCCAAGTTCTTCGCTAACCCATCCCATTCTATCCAAAAAACTGCCCGTCTCAGCTTCATTTGCTGCTAAAAGGGTGGTGTCGTCAGCATATCGCAAATTAGAGATCTGAGCAGTGCTGCCACCATTCCGACCTCCAGCAGTGCTGCCACCATTCCAGCCGTCACATGTTTTCCGTACAATGTACTCGCCGTATGTATTGAATAGGATGGGTGAGAGGATGCAGCCTTGTCGGACGCTCTTACGAAAGCTGAACGGATTCGATGTACTCTTGTCGACTCTCACTATTCCCTGGCTGTTGTAATATTGCGACTGAAGTAGTGCTGTGAGGTGTCGAGGTACACCCAAATCCGTCAGAACCTCCCATAAACAGCCCCAGTCGATACAGTCAAAAGCCTTACTGTACTTAGTCGACGAAGTACATGATGACTGGCGTGTCGAACTAGTAACATTTTTCCACAATTTGTCTGATATTCAGTATTTGCTTCCTAGTACCTACCTTTACCCTCCACAAAACCCGCTTGCTCTTGCGGGATTTGCCAGTCTAGATAATGACGGATCCTGCTGTTCATCACGTGAAGTAGGACTTTACTGGCATGAGAGATCAGAGCAAGGGTACGGTAGTTATCGCTCTTTTTAGTCGAACCTTTTTTGTGCAGCGGGATGATTACTGATTGGGTCCAGTTTTTCGGCCACTTGCCTTTGTGCCAAATGTGGTTGCAGATCTTGTGCAAAAGGTCAATTCCCCTGTCACCTAGGGCCTTGAGAATTTCGGACGGGGTATTATCCTGTCCTGGGGCCATCTTAGTTTTAAGACGATCAATTGCTGCCACTATCTCGGACTTAAGAATACCAGGTTCCAGGTCCATGAGATTCCAAACCATTCAGGGTTCGATTATTGTTGAGGACTTCTCATACAGCTGCTCACAATATTCACGCCAGCGCTCTGCAATTTTGTCAAGTTCGTGCAAAAGTTGCCCATCGGAGTTTTCTATGACCCAAGATTTGGGCTTAAACTTTTTGCTGAGCAGCTGGGCTTTCTTGAAGAGATCTGATGTTTGCATCTTCATGGCGTGAGACTCAACCTCGCGACAGATGTCCATGATGAAGTTGTTTTTGTCTCTGCGGCATTCCTTCTGGATCACTTTTGATAGACTGGAATATTCCTTCATCCTTTTAGGATCTTGGAGGCTTTTGGCTTTCATGTCTTTCCTGTGTTGGACTAGGTTCCACGTTTTTTCAGTAATCCATGTGGATCTTTTACGGTTCTTTTCTCTTTTAGAAACGATGTCATCCAAAGCCTCGTTTACTTGGGCTTCGAAGTGCTTCCACAAACACATATTCATATATGGAAAAGGGGGATAAATGAGTGTATTTTTTGGCGTATTTTTGCTCGACAATGGTACGGAACCCTTCGTGTGCGAATCCGACTCGCACCTGGCTTGATTTCTTTTAGTTTATGGATGGTTATCATACAGAAATCTTAAATTAAACAACATTTTCGCAGCTTTTTACTTCAAATCACCAATACCGGTAATTTACCGGTTTACCGGTTTTGAACTACCGAAGTCGGTAAATTACCGGTTTCAAAATTTTCCCGGTAATTGCATTCCCTAGTCTTGACCAGTACTCTGACCAACTCGTCAAGACGAAACAAATAAGCCCAAACACGATGGGGTTCCGACGTTTTATTACGGAGTTCCCATGGCCACCTTCCGGCTCCATCATCAGACCCTGGATATCATTTCGGTTCAGTTCTCGTCAAGACAAAACAAATGACCCCAAACACGAAGGGGTTCCGTCGTTTCATTACGGTGTTCCCATGGCCACCTTCCGGCTCCATCGTCAGACCCTGGATATCATTTCGGTTCAGAGTACTCGTCAAGACAAAACAAATGAGCCCAAACACGATGGGGTTCCGACGTTTTATTACGGAGTTCCCATGGCCACCTTCCGGCTCCATCATCAGACCCTGGATATCGTTTCGGTACAGAGTACTCGTCAAGACGAAACAAATGAGCCCAAACACGATGGGGTTGCGACGTTTTATTATGAAGTTCCCATGGCCACATTCCGGCTCCATCATCAGACCCTGGATATCATTTCGGTTCAGAGTACTCGTCAAGACAAAACAAATGAGCCTAAACACGATGGGGTTCCGACGTTTTATTACGGAGTTCCCATGGCCACCTTCCGGCTCCATCATCAGACCCTGGATATCATTTCGGTTCGGAGTACTCGTCAAGACAAAACAAATGAGCCCAAACACGATGGGGTTCCAACGTTTTATTACGGAGTTCCCATGGCCACCTTCCGGCCCCATCATCAGACCCTGGATATCATTTCGGTTCAGAGTACTCGTCAAGACAAAACAAATGAGCCCAAACACGATGAGGTTCCGACGTTTTATTACGGCGTTCCCATGGCCACCTTCCGGCTCCATCATCAGACCCTGGATATCATTTCGGTTCAGAGTACTCGTCAAGACAAAACAAATGAGCCCAAACACGATGAAGTTCCGACGTTTTATTACGGCGTTCCCATGGCCACCTTCCGGCTCCATCATCAGACCCTGGATATCGTTTCGGTACAGAGTACTCGTCAAGACGAAACAAATGAGCCCAAACACGATGGGGTTGCGACGTTTTATTATGAAGTTCCCATGGCCACATTCCGGCTCCATCATCAGACCCTGGATATCATTTCGGTTCAGAGTACTCGTCAAGACAAAACAAATGAGCCTAAACACGATGGGGTTCCGACGTTTTATTACGGAGTTCCCATGGCCACCTTCCGGCTCCATCATCAGACCCTGGATATCATTTCGGTTCGGAGTACTCGTCAAGACAAAACAAATGAGCCCAAACACGATGGCGTTCCGACGTTTTATTACGGAGTTCCCATGGCCACCTTCCGGCTCCATCATCAAACCCTGGATATCATTTCGGTTCAGAGTACTCGTTAAGACAAAACAAATGAGCCCAAACACGATGGGGTTCCAACGTTTTATTACGGAGTTCCCATGGCCACCTTCCGGCTCCATCATCAGACCCTGGATATCATTTCGGTTCAGAGTACTCGTCAAGACAAAACAAATGAGCCCAAACACGATGGGGTTGCGACGTTTTATTATCAAGTTCCCATGGCCACATTCCGGCTCCATCAACGGACCCTGGATATCATCTTGGTTCCGAGTACTCGTCAAGGCGAAAGAAATGAGCCCAAACACGATGGGGTTCTGACGTTTTATTACAGAGTTCCCATGGCCACCTTCCGGCTCCATCATCTGACCCTGGATACCATTTCGGTTCAGAGTACTCGTCAATACGAAACTAATGAGCCCAAACACGATGGGGTTCCGACGTTTTATTACGAAGTTCCCATGGCCACCTTCCGGCTCCGTCATCAGACCCTGGAGACCTTTTATGAAAACATTGAAAGGCACCCTCGATATAACCGTCATACCAAAGTAATTGAAGCTATGGTTAATTGGGATTAACAATTACAGTAATTGCAATTAACAATTAACTCGTTAATCCCAATTAAAGTAATTGGAATTAACGAGTTAATGGAATACAAATGTATTCATTACAAATGTAATGGGATTGATAATCCAATTACATTTGTATTGAATTAATGCCAACACTGTTTAGCATAATATAAGGTGCCAAAACTTTTGTGCGTCATAATAGTCAAGCACCATAATGATCATTATTCATAATATTACATTCCATAGTATCAATATTCATAATACTTATTTTCTATAAGATTCATTATTCATAAATTTTTAAGACATAATGGGTTGGTTAGCTTTTAGATTGAATAATTATTATGGCCCTTGAATTTTCTGGCAAATGATTTTAGGGCTCCTGAAAATTATGGTATATGAAAGTATGGCGTTTGAAAGTTATGGACAACAAATCATTATGGAAAATGAAATTATGGCAGATGGAATTCGGTCAAACGATAGAGAACGATTACAAATTAGTGGCAATAATTATGAATATATGGTAAATTCCTTTAGTCTGGAATTGTTTCAGCCAGGATTAATTTTGGGATTCGCCTTATTTTTATCAAGTATCAAACACAGTCAAGTAGGACGCTTTATTTCAACTCAACTTTTAACGGTAACTAAAAATTATGTTACATCACTATTCTACCCTTTAAAATTTCTGGCCAGTGTTGCCAATTTAGCAGTTTTAGTGCTAAATTTAGCATAATTTGGACTGGTTTAGCAGAAATTAAATGAAATGAAATATTTTTTTGCTATAGATATTGGTAACATTTGTGGTCTTGAAATCTGATACATAAATCCTTATATCTAGACTTAAATAAGTCATGCAAATATTTAATAGCTGCTAACCTAACTTAACCTAATATACCTATTTTAACCAGAAAATGTTTACATTTAGCAGTTGGCATGATTTTGTAAATAATAGAAATGTTACCTGTTAGTGACAAACACACAGATAAATGGTAAATTTAGAAACATACAAGTTGGTGATTGTGGCGAATAATAACCGTTTAGAACCCGAAATTAGGCTTTATTTAGCAAAATTATATTAGACATTGTTTGAATGACATTATGACAGTATTAATCATAAAGCACACTTTATGGCATTCACCACATTCTCCCCGGCGTCAGTTGCAGACGTAGTCGTCTAGGTGAGCCGGAGGGCGACCCTGCCTAGCGGAGCGTCGGGGCAGGGGGCTCTGTGGAGCCGGTGCTACCTGGCTTTCGTTTACGCTAGGTTCTTCTTGAGCCTCTTCCCATTCCTCTTCATCATCAACATCTATTTCGGGAAGTCTGTTTCCTCCAGGAGCTAAATGGCGGTTTGCTACTACCGACTCTCTCCCATTAGGGAAACGGACACGAGAGTGTTGTGGGTTCGCTTCTAGCAACTGTACTTCTTCCACAATAGGATCGTATTTACTCCTTCTAAGGTGGTTTCTCAGTAAGACCGGTCCCGGGCTGGCTAACCACGAGGGCAACGACTGACCACTTGCAGAGCGTCTAGGATGTAAGAACATCCGTTCGTGGGGGGTGCAGTTCGTCGCTGTACATAAAAGAGAGCGGATAGAGTGGAGTGCGCCCGGCAGCACGTGTTCCCATTTAGTAACAGGTAAATTTTGCGACTTCAATGCCAATTCTATTGTCTTCCAGATTATCCCATTATACCGTTCTGTTTGGCCGTTCCCTCGGGGGTTGTAGGGTGTAGTGTAGCTTGTAGCTATTGATTTTTCATGCAAGAATTGCTTGAGATCCTCCGATAAGAAAGTTGCCCCACGGTCGCTATGTATATAAGTAGGCATCCCGAATGTTGCAAATAGGTCTGTTAGTTTTGCTTTGACCGTATTCGATGTGAGGTCTGGACAGGGGTAAGCGAATGGAAAGCGTGAGTATTCGTCAATTATGGTCAGGATGTAACGATTCTTGGAGTTTTCTATTGGTAATGGACCTTTGAAGTCGATGGAAAGTCGCTCTAATGGTGATGTAGCCTTTATTAGTGTACCATTATTCTTGTGAAATCGGGGCTTCAATTCGGCACATACACGACATGACGCTGTCATTTGTTTCACCTCTTCAATCGAGAATGGTAGGTTTTTGGTTCGTATCCAATGAATCATCCTTGTCACCCCTGGGTGGCAAAGAGTCTCGTGAAGTGCCCGTAAGTCATTTTTTGTCGTAGACGAGGCTATTTGGTTTGCTCGAGACAGCGCATCAGCAACTTGATTTTCTTTACCTGGACGGTATATGATGTCGAATTTGAAGATAGCCAGTTCTAGTCTCCAGCGTTGGATTTTATCATTCTTGATTTTTGATGAATGCGTCTGATCGAGCATATACGCTACTGACTTTTGGTCCGTGATGAGTCGGAATGTCCTGCCGCATAGAAACTGGCGCCATTTTCTAATCGATTCGATTATAGCTGTGGCCTCTTTTTCAACAGCTGGATAGTTTCTTTCACAGCTAGAAAGAGTCCGAGAAAAAAAAGCGATTGGTCTGCTTTCTTGTGTTAGGGTACCGGCTATAGCATGGTCCGATGCGTCAGTTTCAACCGTATAAGGGATTTTGTCATCAATGGCATGTAGAGAGGAGTCCGCTATTTCTTGTTTTATCAGTTCAAAGGCATTTTCGGCTTCTCTCGACATGGGAAACGTTTCATGTGTAACAAGAGGACGAATCTTATTTGAAAAGTTAGGGACCCATTTAGAATAATGTGCAAAAAGACCTAGAGCTCTTCTTAGAGAGGCTGTGTTTTCCGGTATAGGTAACTCTAAGAGTGGGCGTAGTCGATCAGGATCAGGCTTTATTATGCCGTCTTGGATGTTGTAGCCGAGTATGTTAATTTGCCGTTTGGAGAATTCACTTTTATCCAGGTTCAAAGTCGGATTATAACGTGCGGCAATATCAAGGAAATGCTTTAATTTTTCGTTATGGTCTTCTTGGTCTCGTCCGCATACAGTTATATCATCGAGATACGCGTATATTCCTTGGGTTTTCTCTTTGGCTAAGATCGTATTGATAGCTCTCTGGAACGCGGCAACGCCATTCGTTACTCCAAATGGAATGGCACAAAATTGATACAAATTGCCGTCCGCTTCAAATGCAGTGTAAGGCTTTTCGCTTTCTAAAATGGGTATCTGGTGATAAGCGCTCCGTAAGTCGATCTTGCTGAATACGTGGAATTTCGCTACCTTTGCCACGACTTCCTCGATGCTTGGTAAGGGATACGCGTCCAGTTGAGTGTATTTATTGATTGTGAGTGAGTAATCGATGCACATTCTCTTCTTATGGTTTTCAGATGAAGTGACTAGGACCTGAGCTCGCCAAGGTGACTGACTGGGCTCGATGATCTTACCATCTAAGAGTTTCTTAGTTTCTGCGCTAATGAATGCAGCGTCGTCTGACGAGTGCTTACGTGATTTGATCGCAATCGGTTTGCAGTCTGGTAGAAGATTCGGGAACAAGCTAACGGGCTCTATGTTGGCGCGTGATAGGGAGCATAGTTTCAATGAGGCACGAGGACCACCAAAGTGCATTTCAAGTGCTTCATGTTTCTTTAATATGTCGTGTCCGATTATAACGTCAGCGCATAGTCCTCGCATAACTAGGAAGTCGGCCTCAATAGTCTGTCCTTGTAGTTCGATACTCAACTTGCAGAGCCCATTCACAGCAGCGACCATTTGTGTCGCCGCCATAGTTACGTTTTGTTTACATGCAGTTTTGTAGAATTGGTGATTCTCAACGAGCTGGCTGTCGATGAAACTTGCTGAGCTCCCTGTGTCGACGAGTGCTTTGACGGGCACGGATTTGTTGATAGTGATATCGATGGTTGCTTTGCTCAGATCACTAGTAGCTGCCGTGATGCATGACAATGTGTCGGAGCCCTTTTCAGGTATTTCGTCGCTGCGAGTTGCGAAAGCGTTCTGCTGTTGAAGGCGGCTTTTGCATACTTTCGCAAAGTGACCCTTTTTGCCGCAAGATAGGCATGTTGAATTAAAAGCTGGACACGATCGGCGGGAATGTCTTTTCGACCCACAGAAGTAACAGGTGTCGTTGCTCGACGCAGCTTGTTTGGGAGCAGCGACGGCGTTGACAAATGTGGACGTTGACGGCTGTTGGTAATGTTCGTTGTTAAGCTGTGCCATTTCCAGCGAGCGAGCTTGTTTCTGCGCGTCGTCCATGCTTAGAGAGGCATTTTCTAGTAGCCTCTGGCGAATGGCGGCTGAAGATAGGCCGGCTACAAATGCATCTCTCACATAATCACTTTCGTTCTGTTGAGCAGTTACGGCTTTAAAATCACAATCTTTCGCTAGTAATTTCAGCTCTTGGACGTACTTATCTATCGTTTCACCTGGTTGCTGCTGTCTCCTGGTGAGTTTGTATCGTGAATAGACTTCGTTTCCAGGTTTTGTGAAAATCGTATCTAGTTTTTTAATAGCTTCGTCGTATTTTGTCACGTCACGTATGTAGCAATAAACATTTGGCGATAAATGGTTTACTAACAGTTCGTATTTCGTTTCGCTGCTGCAAGGTTTTTCGCCTGTCCCCACCGCCGCGAGAAAGCTTTGGAATGTTTTCTTCCAGTGCATCCAGGAAATCGCATTGTCGGTGGCAGACGACGGGTCCGCGTCGAAACGCTCAGGGCGTAAGTATTTATCCATTTTGCTAAATAAATTGTGGCGAATAATAACCGTTTAGAACCCGAAATTAGGCTTTATTTAGCAAAATTATATTAGACATTGTTTGAATGACATTATGACAGTATTAATCATAAAGCACACTTTATGGCTTTCACCACAGTGATGTGATGACATAAGTTTGTAAAATGACCTTCGATTGCATGGTTGTCAATAAAATAACTATCAAGTTTATTATTTATCTTTTGGTGTGCAATGAAGTTGTATTGTAAGTCGTAATAAAAGCGTAAATTTTTTGCCACTTTCATTTTTAACATATTTTACTATGATTGTTTGTATGCTGTAGTAAAAAAGTTAATTTGGTTTAATATAAAAAAAATGTCGATTAAAACATTGAAATTCTTAATTTACTTATCTTTAGCAATTTTTTTCTGAAAGTTTAGCATGGACCACAAAAAGAATTATTGTAAAGCTGTAATAATCACAATACATTATTTTTTTATTTAGCACATTTTTTAACAGAATTTTTCAAGTTTTAGCATAATTTTAGCAGATTTTCAACAAAATTTTAGCATTGAATGAAATTCAGAGTAGGCAACACTGTTTCCGGCTACGAACGAACCCGCAAGCAAAATTTCGGCGGTTAGACGTTAGACTAGACTTTTCGAAAGAAATCTAAAGCACTTACGCTTAAGATTTAAAGGGATAATTAAATAATAGTGATAAGTGATGTCTGTCCCGGCCTTGCGTCAACCTAAGATATTGAACGTGGTCCAAAAATCAAATGCTAACGTGCAATTATTCTCAGACTTTCAAAATGTGATTTTGACTTTAAAGGACTTCAGAAAACTGGTTATTTCTTCGGATTCCTATCACGGTATATTAATGGCAGGCAATATGTACAAATGCGTATTCTGTGCCTCAGAAATGGAACTGGACAATAAGTGTAAGGAAGTGCATATAAAATCGCAGAAGCATAAAATATGTATGGAGAGCTACCCACATCTGGAAGAGTTTTCGGAAAATTTACTGAGGAAGGTAGTACATTTTTAGAGCTCTTAGACGTTTGAAGCGCTTATCAAAGTTACTGTCTCCATTTTTCAAGATGGGTCTTGATGTTTTTTGCTATTACTTTTCAGTGTAGGTACTCAATCAAACCAAACATCGCATTAAATTTCAAGCTGAATATGTTCTTGTATGTATCGAAGGAAATGGTGATGATGAAGTAATAAATAAATATTAAAATAAATAAATATTAGGGGACAATCTTACACTAATCGAACTAGCCCCATAGTAAGCTCAATAAGGCTTGTGTCAAATAAATGCCCTTACCGGGATTCAAACCCAGGACCTCCTGCTTCGTAGGCAGGGTCACTACCAACCAACCAAGCTAAAGCGGTCGTCAAAAGTAATGAAGTAGGAAATTACCATCTTTAGCAAAGAAAGGTATCTTAAGGGTAAATTTATGTGCTATTTAAGGCAACTCAAATGATAATGTATAGGGTCATACAATACAAGAAAAGAAATACAAGTAGACCATTCATCAAGGCTGAGCTAGAGTGACCAGAGACATGTCACTTGCCACTTTATTAAAGTATAAAGATAACCAAGTAGTTCGTCTTCGGCGTTTAGGAGCGCGCGACACGTATTTACACAGACATACGATTGCCCGTCCCTGTGAGTGCACTCCATACTGTGGCATGGGCGCGCATGGGCAAATACTTGTAAAATAAAAGAACTAAAATGCCTTGAATATTGTCATCTCTGCTTATATTAAATTGCATTTACAATTTATTATATAACTGAAAAAATAATCAATACTGTTTCAGCTCAACAATAACAGTATGTACTGCTCAATATGCAATGTTGTGATGTTGTCAACGTCTGCAACTCGTCACATCAGCACGGAGACCCACAGAGAGCAGTTAGAGAAGGCGGAGATGAAGGCATCGGCTTACAAACCCTTTTAACTTTTCCATGGCTGGCCCTGGTAATTGTTAATGATGATTAATGAAGATGGCGGCATGTTAATGGCCATTTACAAATTACCTGAAACAAATTAATGATTTTTTTCAACCTCTTACTTGCCACAGTTCAGGGAAAGGTGTAAAATTACGTATACATCTCGTTTGCAGGTCGGGCCGCAAACATCCCGGCCTTTCTTTGTTTTATCACCCTAGTTGTGTTATGTACTATTGCTTGCTTAGGCTATTCCACATTATTTGCTCATTTAAGATTAAAGAAACAGATATTAAGGTGATTGGAGTCACGTGTTCCATTAAAACAAAGACTGATACTTTTCATGTTGTTTCATGCAGACTAAATATATCAGCTATAAAATGAAACACATTTCAACCATCATTGATGTTGTGGAAGAAAATGATGACCCTCTTTGTTTAAAGAACTGACATACTCGAATCACCTTAAACAAATATAAATGTGTATATTGTTTATGATGAAAGTCTGAGAAGCATTTATTATTGTAAGTAAAGGAATAAAGTAATATTGTGTCTATTTTGTTTTATTCAATACCAGTTACCTTTAATAACTGACTGGACAAGGCACTTATCTGATACATCTTTATAGGCCGGATTTATATCTGTTGTAAGTTTTACTTTACTTACATAAGTATGCAGCTATTCATTAGACAGACTATCTCAGTCTAATGTATATTTGCGTCCTTACTTACGTAAGTAAAACTTACAGGTGTAAATCCCGCCTTGGAGCACCCATACTAATAAATTGTTGGGTGACAACTGAAACTCCCTAGCAAGATTGAAATTATTTGGAATATAAGCCATGCTATTAGTCTAATAAAGTTGAATGTTACTTTAATTTTTTTTAACATAATTAGTTTGTTTTGGTTGTCACCTGACGAAATGCGAAACTCTTTTCTGTTACCTTTTTCAGATTGTTTTTATCTCAGAAATCATCTTTCAATTCAAGGGATGTTGGAAGTTAGTATGGAGAATCAATCGTGTTTCAAATAAGAGATAGGAATTTAATTTTCCTTTGTAGTATAAATAAAACAACAATGTTTGAACTTAACTTTTAATATAATACCAACTACACACTACCGCCTGCGCCTTTTCGCCCGTTTCTTCACGTTTTTCTTGCCAGTTTTGTTGATTTTTGCGATTTTCCTCTTGTGAAGCCATACAGGATATTGTCCATTCTGATCCTTGAGCGATTTGCTATTGAAGACGCGTTTCTTACCATCCTCTCCTTCTACTTCGATTTTTTCGTCGTCAGAACTCATTTCGACATCTTCTGGCTCTGGTTCTTGTACATTCTTCTTCTTTTTGTTCTTTTTATTTTTCACCTCGCCAGCATCCAAGAAAATAACTTGATCAGATTCCATAACCTCACTTTCCTTCACCTTCTCTTCTTCTTTTATTCCCAGCATCTTCTTTAGCCTGCTTAGTTCTTTTACAGCATATCGTTCGCGCTTGACGGCACGGCATTTTCGCTTCCATCGGCTACGGAGAGACTTCGCCATTTCGTTTTAGTAATGAAAATATAAACAAACGTGGAGCACGAGCTCGTGTCAAATTCAGAAAGAATTTTTTTTCAAGTTGATCATTAGTGTTGCCAATATATTCTGAATTTTGCTTAAGCAGCGTCTAAGCGGCACGATTTCGTCAGCCAACCGACAGGCAGCGTCGTAGTTTTTTTTATCTGTCTTCCTATATGATATGATATGATAACTGACGAAATTGTGCCTGTGCCACCACAGGCACAATTTCGTCAGTGGCGTTTGGATAGCACTTAACTAAACTTACTAATATATGAAATTACAAGCAAAATAAAACATATTCCTTTTTTTATTTTTTTTTATTTGTCCATTCGGACAGGCTAAGACCATGGGCCATACTGCCTTGTCTTCAGTAAAAAAATATTCCTATAACGCTACTTCCATTCCAACCCTACTCTCTCACTACAGGCAACACCAAATCTGACATTTCAATTTCGGAGTTTGCGTCCGATCGTCGGTCGAAAACCAAAATCACTCATATTTTAGGTCTTGGGTGCAGAAGGAAGTCAATCGTTTTTGGAATCGGTCCAACATTTGTTTATGTTTGCTGCTATTAATCAGCACTTAAGCTTAACCGGGTGTTTCTTTGTTCTCGCTTTGTGTGAAACTTCTACACACTCCAGGGTTTTATTTGCGAAAACAAACGTTTTGTTGTGAAATATGGGGTCTCTTCAAGCTGAAGAGAAACAGGAGATGGACGACAGCGGTTGTATACAAGATGGTAAGTTTTTTTAATTCATTAACTGCCCAGTGTCCGCTTAAATAATGTTTTCATCGGATATAAACACCCATTGTTTTGTGTGTTTATATTTTTGAGCTAAGAAATTGAGCTGTTTTAAACTTTTCTTTGCGTTTTTACATTTATTTATATATAACTAAAAGTTAAGTGTAAAAGAGTAAGTTAGTTCTAAAGTTAACTTTTGGTTCAGGTTTGTATTTTAATAATAGTATGGCCATTAAGTAGAATATATTATGAATACTGCAGCTACTGCGAATATATTTTGTATCTTAAAAGTTACCAGAATTTTATATCAAAATATTTAAATTTTATTTCTATTTAACAGAAATATACCCAAATTGAACTTGATTAATGATTATAGCTATATTTAATAGTGATGCGCCTCTTGAAGAAAAAGTAATCCAAATCTGCTTTGACTTACTAAGATTATATTGTTGTGTCTTGTTACATATCTTCAACTCCTCATTAGTTGCAGCATCTCCAATCGGTTAGGAAAGAAAAGATTAATCAACAAAATTATATGCTCCGTATGGGACTTGCTCCTAAAACGGCTATGCTAACACTGCCGTGCTAGCGATAAATGCAGTAATTACAGTCTAGAAGTATATGAAATGTCATCCTTACTCCAATCAAATATGGTTCACATTTCCTATACCTCTAGACTGTAATTATTGCATATATCACTAGCACGGCAGAACACTACTACTGCATTTTCTAAGCTGCTATGGGACCATGCATGAAAGTTGCTCTTGTTTATGAAGTTACAATTACATCTCTCTGAAAATATGTTTGCATCTTCATTCACATCCATGGACCTTCAGCATTGATTTGAGAGTCTCCATCCACTATAAAACAATGTGGTGTTAATGCTGATGGGATCCGTATAGTTTGCTGTTGCCATTTTATTATGGGTTATCAGAGAGATTCAATAACAAACATGATTCAAATATAGCAACTGTTGTTTATTGCTAAGTCTACTTACTCTAAGTACTAAATCTACTTAAACCAATCTGAAACTAACAGGGGCGCCATGTAGATTTCAGATTACGTCTGGGAACTCTCGCTTATCCCTTGGCTATGGCTCAGCTTGGCTTTCAATTCAATCCACCATTATAGTACATTACATAACTAGGGTGGTAATATAAAGAAAGGCCGAGATCACAGAAGTTTGCGGCCCGAGCTGCAAGCGAGGGACGTAAATATGCGATCGAGGGCTTTCTTTATTATTTCGCGTGTACATCATTTTATGTCGACACTTGGCCAGAAAGCGGTTATTCGAAAAAGTCACCTTATGGCCAGGTGTGGCACAAAAGCACAGTATGTATGCGCATGTAAGTTTAGTACTTTCATTGATTAGCTAATTAAGGTCTAGGAGGTAGAAGGGACAGCAAAGTAGTATTTAATTATTCTTTCCAATTTCCTGTTTACATTTACATTATACATTTCATATAGGCACCAGTGGCGTGGCGTCCAAAGAACTCGATTCCTACCGGCTTGCCTAATGTCAGGCATTTGACCACCTTTTTCTACAGCTCTTAAAGAAAATGAAGGCCAAATCTACACCGGCTTGCCCAAGGATATCTTTTATGCCACGCCACTGATAGGCACAAACCATAAATCGCGTTTCTTCCGTGGGGCGGATTCCGCGAGGTTTAAATGTCTCCGTTAAAAAGTATAATTAGTGCTAGATTTTTAAGTGTCTGCATGAAAATTGAGCAAGTCTTATTAGAACCACATTGTTGTGGAAAAAAATAAAATAAAAACCAATACACACAAAGAACGCTCTCAAGGCGCAGCACGTATCCGCCGCACCCCGCCGAGTGCCTTTCCGCCGCGGATCCGCGGTGCCTCCGCCGCGCCTTGTGAGCGTTCTTAGTTTTTATTAGTATACATTGTTTTTTTTCGCAACGATGTGGTTGTAATAAGATTTTCGCTCCCATTTCCGATTTTCGTTTCCATGCACACTTGAAAATCTCGTACTAATCGTTGAACGTTGAACTCTCCTGAATCCCATTCTATCCCATCTTATGACAACAGACCACCTGGGAGGTACAGTCACGACAGGGGAATGTTGAGCCACTTGTCACTGTTTTTAGTCTAACCGTGTTATCATAATTCGTTATCAGTCATGTCTGAAGTACGCCCGATTTGCATTTTACGGCTAAATTAAGAATAGTGACAAGTGGCTCATAATTCCCGTGTAGTGACAACTCAGTACATACTATTTCAAACAAAAAAATAATTTTCCAAATATCCCCAGTCGTTTTTGATGCGCAAAAAAGATTCCGATGAACTGAAAATCTGCTCTTTTTTAAGACTTCAACCGACTGGTTAATAACAAAAATATAGTACAATTAATATTTTACGGCACCTTAAAGCTAAACACAAGGGTAAATTAATTTTACTTTCAAAGTCAAGATACTGTTTCCATGTGCTGTAGCCGTGTGCATAGATGATGAGGGGTGGGATGCAACCCCGGTGATATCGTGTCTGTTGTCGTGGATAATTATATATGTACCTATATGTTAACGCAGGCGAGCTTACAGATAGGAGTATACCTATTATTACTAGCTACTATTAAGAGGAAGCTATGTCATTGGAGAGGGAACTCGCGGGCCGGACGATGGGCTCCACGGGCCCAGATTGGACCGCTAGTTTTGAGACCCCTGTACGTCTAGCATAACTGGCCGCGACTTCGTTTCTCGCGCGACAGAGCGTCACCTGTCACTGTCACACTATATTGAGTGGAAAGAGATAGGTAGCATTTGTCGCGCGACAAAGAGTCGCGTTTCACAGTTGTGCTAGGCTAGAGGTACTGGTCAATGAGAACGCGCATACATTAGACTGTGGGGCGTGGGTGTCAGCCGCCCGGCGCCGAAGAGAATGATGCCGCCCTAATTACCAGTGGTCGGATTAGGCACTGCCATTTCGCGGAACTTCGGTGCGTAAGCCTAATATGGATGTACCTTTTAACCCCGGGATTTCGTATGAAAAGTTTAAAGTTTATTTTTGCGTCTTCTTTAAATTTTGCACAGTAAATATTAAGTCAATAATATTTACTGTGAAAATTTTCGAGTCCCGGAATCCCAAGTCTTATCCGTGTTCTGTTCAATGTTTAAGGTCATTCACTCGAAATGGCACTACCTAATCCGAACACTGCTAATTACCCATTCATTGCCGCATTTTACACAACATTACTAATACTTTTTAATGTGACACGTGACGTATAAGTTTCTCGACTACCAATGTCACGTGAAAAGTTTAGCCAAGTATTTCTTTAGCTTCGCAAACCTTTTGTTTCTATATTTATTTCTCTTTGGGTGAAATCACGCGGCGTTTCGAAACTTTTAACAGCCCTGAGGTTACCTGGGGATTGTTGAAATCTTTAAAAAGGGGGGTCTCTAAACGTTAACCGAAATAGTATATTATACAACTAGGGTGGTGGTACAGAGAATGTCCCAGATCGCAGGTGTTTGAGTGCAGCAATGCCATTGTTTGATTTGACCAATGTTGCTAGTTTAGACTTGTTTTTTTTGTATCTTGGAACGGGCCACAGGGTCTTTCCCTATCGCTCGTGGTGTGTACTGTACTTACAGTCAACGTCCTCTTGCCTCCTTGGAATAAGGTCGAAAAGTGTAAATATATTTCGGACGTCGACGTACAGTCAAGTGCATAAATATGGATTTATTCGATATATTTTTCAGTACTTCACTGTACATAATTTACGTTACGTCTTTTCCTGGCCAGGAAGTAGGATTTTTTCCCCGCGTAGCGCGTGTGATTTGTTTGTTGCTAAATGATGCCCAGAATTTCGTTCGTGGAGGTGAAATAAGCTAAATATGTATCTTTCTTTGCTTCGCCGTCGTCCAGTAAAAGTATCGTTTGTTTTAATCTACATTATGTAAACATACAATTTCACTAAATCTGTCAGGTTCTTTTTGCGTGATGTGCGCGCAAACAAAAACAGGCAACATTTTCAAAAACTATATGTTTACCTACGTTTTCTTACTCATTTTTAACACTCTCCAGCTATTTTTTTATGATTACGGAACCTCGAATGTGTGCGTGGCGGGCCATTCAAGCATTGAAGAATGTAGGTAGGTACTTTGTATCTAGACCCCCGGCGGCCCCGACAGCGATCGATGCAGCCTGCCTATCGGCTGCACTGACTTGCCTATGCATAGGTTGCAATATTGATGAATGACCCAATATATATGTAGAAGTGTAGATACAGATGACTATCTTCTTTGATGTTAGTTATTTTTTCTCATTTGCTAACAGATTAGCTGGAAGAGATCCAGGAGATACAGGACATTTTTCGCCTTTGTACATAACCATTGATTATTGTATTGTTTTGTCATAATGGAGCAGGAAGGTGGCCATACGATCATCAAAATTACATAGGTAAGATAAAGTATGTCCGTCATCTGTACTTTCTTGTACATATAACGCAATAAAGTTTAAATAAATATGATAAACTGATCACATTTGGGCTCATTAGATTAGTTGTGACATGCAGTTTGCAGCTACGCAGAAAAACGTACAGTCGGCAATAAAGGAGCATTCCATGAAAATATTTCGTAAGGGACACCATCGTTTTAATACTTCCGAGAAATAAATTCAGGAAGCTAATTATCAGCATTGCAATATCATAACTCGGCTTTAACATTGGTAGTGTTTCTTAGCAGCTAATACGTTTTATTAGGGTAGCTGCCATAGCGTTTCGTAAGGAACAAAAAGTTGAGGCTTTCATGGAATGCTCCTAAAAAGCTTGTATCAAAAATAAATGTTTTGACAGGTGCTTATTTTCTCGTCACTTTTTATTATCTACATACTACTAAAGCGCTATTTAAAGACTTAAATATCATTGTCAATGTCAGTCGTATCTGGAGCGTCGCACCGTAAAATAAAATTGGTCAAGTGTGTTGGCGGTATTTCGGGAGTTGACCGCGAGTCCTTGCGCTGCGTCAGAGTGGAATACGTTATACCCAGTGACATGATGCCATACGATAAATAAATGAGAGTGGAAAAGTCTGTAGACTAATTTAGAAGCTTGCCGGCAATCTCCCCAGCAGAACTCCTCGTAGAACCCTCCTCGCAGAACCAGCAATTACATTTCGTAATCACAGGACACCCTGTTCGGTCCGTCCGTCAGAGGTCCCACACCATCTACAGACGTACGTCATATAATGAAATAATGATCTTCACGGGCACTATTTAACAACTTCAAAAAAGTAGGAGATTCTCAATTTAATGAAAACTTACACGAAAAGTGTTAAATTTGAACGAGTTGAAAATAAAAAAAAATTTGATTGTGATTTAATTATGACTACCTAATTATGAATTTTGAATGGTATATTGAGATGGTGACCATAGGATCAACTAAACTAAATATTAAAATTAAAACCCACCGTGCCCGTTTGGGCTCATTTGATTAGTTTTGATACGCAGTTTGAGACTATACAAAATGGTACAGTCGGCAATAAAAAGCTAGTCTCACATTGTTTTTGACAGAAACTTATTATTTATTGCGCTTGGAACAAAACTCATGACATTTTAAGCTCTGTAAGCCTCGGAATAAATGCGTCCAAAAATGAGTCTTCCGCCGTTGAGACACAGTATAATAGCAGTAACTTTTCTTCCTACAAAAAGTACATCACGCGCTTGAATGTGTGCGTGCCGTGTGCAAAGGCACTTCAATGAAAGTTTTAAGAATGCGTAAGAGGGGTATGTGCCACGTGACGGCATTTTTTTCATACTTCTAACAAAGTTAAGAAGTACATTTTTGGTATGTCAATATTTTATAACTTGGTTTCTGAATTGATGATGTCATTTAGGACTTTCTATTTGTTTTTAGGGTAGCTGCCATAGCCATCATGTGCCCGACAAAGTAGACGTTTTCGTGAAATGCCCCAAGAATGCTCCAGTATGGATCGCACTCACACAGACTTGCTATCGCGCGTCTTTGTGACTACGTGTCGCGCGCTCCTAAACGGCAGAAATTGAACTACTTGTTCATCTTTATACTTTGGTTGAGATGAGACAACTGTCGGTCTGCATACACGTTAGAGGGAGAGGTCCGAGCTTGTTGCATGCAGCCTGTTGCACTATCGATCCCGCCGGGCTGGGAGTTATTTATAAACGAGGCTCCGATTTCATTGTTTATCTAGTTTATTCAGCCATCAACAACTTAATTTTGTAATGAGTATGTTACTCAGAAATTATCCAAAGTGGAATTAATGAATGCGATATGAACGACAATTACCTTAAATATGGAAAATAATCAATTCTTCATAAAGCTAGACTTTGCGAATACCTTCACGTGACTGCAAATAAACGACTGTATGTAATATTGTCTTCGGTTTCCGCGAGTAATCACTCATTGTAATGAAACAACAATAACGGATTAAATCCCATATTTTTGACGTTTCGTAACCCCTTTCAGCGTTCGTGGTCGCGGGTGGAAACATTTAGTAACGCGTATACGCGATTTAATCTGTTAAAGTGGTGTTATTACAATGTTATGATTATGATCAAATCAAAATATAAACTTATTCTGCAGATAGATTTTCTAATGTGCAAAATAGTATAGACCTATGGCGCGGTATACGGTAGTTTATGTTCCGATAAAAGGTACATCGGGAACGCGCATGTGTGCGCGCCGTGTACGAACGCACCACAGGCAAGGATTTGGACCTGCGCGGGCCTGCCACAGTATGGAGTGCACTCACACAGACGCGCGTCGGGCGTCTGTGTAAATACGTGTCGCGCGTTCCTAAACGGCCGAAGTCGTACTACTTGGTTGTCTTTATACTTTGCCTATGGCGGTATAATAAGGAATGACACAGATCGCAGAGATTTGTGGCATAGATATATGGGGCTTTAATAATTACCGCTCGTGGTGTGTCCACAATTTTACGTCTTCCCTTGGCCAGGAAGGTGGTATTTTGTTCCCGCGCAACGACCCGTGTTTATCAGGTCTGTGACGTCATCATTTGGTTGCAGAATCCCCGCCGGGCAAGCGGAGCGAGAACGGTAGACCTGGGATACAACTGCTGGACCTGTCCGATGATGTGCTGCTGCTGATACTGCGCTTTCTGACGCCACGAGACCTGAAGGCGCTGGGATAGTGAGTATTACACGCTGATTTGGAATTATTTCTTAACTAGCATATAGGTACCCGCGGCTCCGCCGGCGTTGTTCCCGTTACTGTCCCAAGAGAACTCTTTACCGGGATATCCTATGTTTCAATCCAGGACTTGGTCTACTTGCATGCCAAATTCTCGGGCCGCAAAATCTGCGATCTCGGGCTTTCTTTGTATTACCCCCCTAGTTGTGTAATGTACTATTAAATCATGATGATTGAACAAAGTGGTCACATGTAGCCCCATCGAAGTCGGTACTAAGCCAGGTGACGCTTGCAGCACGTGCCCTCGGCTGGGCGCGCTGATCCTCGACCGCTCGCTGTGGCTGAGGGTGGACGCGCGCGGGCAGGCGTGGGGGCGCGCGCGCCTGCGCTGGTACCTGGCGCACGCGCTGCACGAGGGCACCAGGGCGCTGCTCCTGGCCGGCTACGCGCAGGTGCCCAGGGAGTGAGTACCCGCCGGCTGCCGGTAGCTGACGCACGCTTCATTACTTCTCAGATGTCTAGACACCAGTGGCGTGGCGTCCGTAGAACTCGATTCCCATCGGCTTGCCCAATATTAGGCAGTTCAGTACGTCTAGCATAACTGGCCGCGACTTCGTTTCTCGCGCGACAGAGCATCGCCTGTCACTGTCACACGATATTGAGTGGAAAGAGATAGATAGCATTTGTCGCGCGACAAAGAGTCGCGTGTCACAGTTGTGCTAGAGGTACATCACTTAATTGTAGTGCTCTTAAAGAAATTGAAGCCGAAGCTGCTCCGGCTTGCCCGAGGATTTCGTCAACGCCACGTCACTGCTAGACACGTAGGTACCAAAGCTACCTACAGTTAGATCTCCGGAGCTCTGCTGTGCTATAAAGCCCTGTTAACTTCTATGCAGTTGTAAGAAAATTACCCGAATTTTCTATGGCGGTAGCTGTCATAGAAAGCCGAGTGTCAAACAGCGCAACGTAAGTACACTTACATAAATACACACACGTACATTAAAAAAAAAACGTCATTATGTTACTAAAACATTAGAAATGAAACCACACACGGACAATTTGCGTCTGGAATGATGCATTTTGTTTGTTGACAATGACCAACTGATCTTATTGTTTGACGTTTGCGTGGCAGAGAGGAACGTCGCGCTAACGCACGGATGCCGTTGGTTGGTCAAGTCAGTAATTTTCGAATTTCGATTTATTTCCCGTATTCGTTAACAGATGCCTGAGTCACGTGAATCAGACTCGAGAGGAATCAGAAGAGGCGAAACTGCAGGCGGACAACAAGGACAATGGGAAGGAAGAGGACAACAACAACCAGCCGGATATGGACGCGGAGCCTGACGGCCGGCCCGGGCGAGGTGAGGCTATTGTACAATATACGCCAGATATGGCTAGGCTTGTGTAGTACATGTACTAAGTACTAAAAATAATGAATTCCGCTCACTGTACTAGAACGAACTATTCCGTTTCATTTCCGCTCTTTAGTACGTTTAGTACATTAACGGATCAGGTCCGATCAACCGCCGACCGACAGCCGATATGAAACCGGACAAAGCGGAAAAGTAAAGAACGAAACGGGAGCAACGCTTAGAAAGAAACGGTAGTGTACTAGTGAACTAAAAGACCGAACTAGTACATTAGCACGATTGTACTAGTTCGGAGCGATCCGTTCAGTGAACGAGCGCACGCAAGCTTAATATGGACGCGGAGTTTAGCAGCCAGTTAGAGCAGTCCGAAAGATGAGAGTTCGTTTTCTTCTGCTGGAGACTGTCTGGCAAGAGAAAAAGAGGTCGCCCTAGAATGTCTTGGCGACAGTCAGTAGACCAACAGATGGGCGCTAAGGAGATGGCATGAGAGGATGTCTGACAAGCTGACCAAGATCGGAAACTGGAGAAAGCTTATTCGAGCCCTAAAGGGGTGTCGGTCAGAAGAAGGTAACAATAGCTCATAGAAATTCTCTTAACCGATTGTACTCATATTCAAAACTAGTGGACTCGCTCGCGCTTTCGTTTGCGAATAAAAAATATCCTATATTTATAATTTCTATTTGTATTTGCTTCAACTACCCGTCTAACATACAAGGTCTCCCAAGTTATCTAGAAAACAAACAAACGCTGATTTGTTTTTGGGTGAATCAACATTTTCTTGTTGTTTACTGTGTCCCGGTTGTCCAAGGGACATCTTAATACTGTTTCATAGAAAAATGCTTAGGTTGTCCAAGAGACATAATTTGCGTAACCATAACAACAAGGTTCAAGAAAAAGTTGATTCACCCTTTTCCACAGACCTATCGCTTCTGTCGCTCAATTTTTTTTGTAGTCTACGTGTCCCACTGGTGGCGCAAGGTCTGCTCTCCTCTCTGCCATTCGTCCCTAATGAGTCCATGTTCTCGCAATTTTTGCGAAATGCGTTACAGGTGACATCTGGTGTTAAAATGTATGCCATATTTTCAGCTCATTCTGCGAGGGTTATAGACGCAGCCCTAGGTCCCAACGCTCAGCTATTCATCGATGAACAGAGGGAAGGGTAAGTTACTCATTAGTTTTTGATTAAACATTGTGTTACGGCGGCAGAATAGGTCGCTCTGAGAGTCAGTTACTTTAACATTTTAATTTTGTAGTAAGTTGATAAGGGCTCGGCCAGAAATCATGTGATCAAATTTGGCCTATTTTTGACTTCCCCCTCCCCCTTGGTGATATTTGGTGATAGTAATTGTGACGGTAATTGTATCATTCGTGATATTTTTCTGACCCCCACCCCTCCCATAGACGATCACATGATTTCTGGACGAGCCCTAAGATAAGATTAGTTTTTCGTTGATTTGAGATGATTTCAAAAAGTGATAATATTTCTCTCAGTACACTAAAAGTGTTTTACTCGCTTTTTTTTTTTTTGAAACTGACAAACTCGCAACCCATACCCGGGCGTAGCGATTGTCGGACCGGGTGGTTGGCCGTGGCTTTCCCAGGGGTCGAACCAGGTCGCTAGCCAGACCACCCTGTGTTTTACTCGCGGTGTGTTGGAATGTTTTATTTATTTCACCAGGTCCCCAGAAGCGTGGGCATGGCCCCGGCCCTCCGACCCCCTGATATCGGACTCCACGTGTCCCGGGCCAGTGTTCACGCTGACGCCGTGTGCGTTGCGGCAG
Organism: Eudemis profundana; assembly: GCA_947034925.1. Lineage (NCBI taxonomy): Eukaryota > Metazoa > Arthropoda > Insecta > Lepidoptera > Tortricidae > Eudemis > Eudemis profundana. The sequence goes on from OX344819.1 coordinate 3,649,353, forward strand.
CTCGCCGACACCTGCCCCGCGCTCACCTCGCTCGCGCTCGAGCACTGCAACATCAACTGCAACACCGTGAGTGTCTAGCAGAGTATCCCCCCCCCCAAGGTCACTCACATATCAAACCGTTTAATAAAATAAAATAAAATAATTTATTTCTGTAAGTAGGCCCTCAAGGGCTCTTTTACAATATATAATATACAGGGTGGCCCATTTCGATCGGTCAGTATGGGAAAGACTGAAACTATAAGACATACGAAGATCTGCTCTTAGGAACCATGTCATAAATTTTAGTGGCAAGAAAAACTGCATACATAGATTAGAAAAAAACTTGTACTTTAACCGGGAATTGAACCCGGTTGTTTTGGAAAATAAAACTTAATTGAATTGACGATATTAAATACAATGGATTTTATTCGTTTTATATATCGTGTTTCCTAGTAACATTTACTGCTTATGACCTAAACCAGTGGTTTTCAACCTTTTTCATGACAGGACCCCCCTGGTATGAAAAAATATTTCGCGACCCCCCTCCCCTTCGCTTTTTTATTATGTGTGACATACATGAAATCTATCTTTTTAAACTTTATCGATTTTTTACTAAAGTAGTCCTCTCGACCTCTTGCGACCCCACCCTAAAGAAGCCTCGCGACCCCCCACGCGACCCACAGGTTGAAAAACACTGACCTAAACAATCAATATCCAAATAGACATAATGTAAGTTTTATTTTTCAAAAAGATCGGGTTCGATTCCCGGTTAAAGTACAAGTTTTTCTTGTCCCTAAAATCGATGACATGGTCCCTAAGAACAGATTTTCGTATGTCTTATAGTTTCAGACTTTCCCATACTGACCGATCGAAATGGGCCACCCTGTATATATTTTCTTGTTAACCTTCCATAGTGTCCCACTGCTGGGCAAAGGCCTCTCCATTTGACTTCCACAACTCCCTATTGGCAACATCCTGCCAGTCGGCTAGAAACGCATCTAAATCAATCCGTTTCATAAATTAGTACCCGCGATATAAATTACGAGCGCGTGTTTCAGACGAGTATCAGCCAGTTCCCGCCGACACTAAAGAAGCTGTCTCTGCGCGGCTCTAAGTGCTACAACCTGCCGCTGGACCGCTCCTTCTTGTTCAAGATACAGGACACGCTGCCCGGCTTGGAGGTAACCGCAATATATGTCACTAGAAGATAACTCATACTCTTTTATTGATCTTAGTCAGTTATCACAGGTCCGGTGATTACAGGCGAATATACTTTTTAGGTACATTTACAATATGTATTCAATAGGGTAAAGGTAGTTACACGAGAGTTGAGGTGAATGATTACACACACAACTACATGAAGTACTCATTGCAAAAAAAGTGAATTAATGAAATGAGTGAGTGAGTAGATAAACAAGACTATAGTTTAAATAAACTTTTTGGTCTATCTTGCAATTTACTGTTCTACTTGATATCGGTACGAAAAATGAACAGTAATTTCAAAATGTCGCTGTCATTACATGACAGTGTTGTGTACGTGGCCTCAACTCTCGTGAAACTATCTATATAACAGGTTATATACTTATTTAGTTACATTTTAGTATTCGACGACCATCAAAATAAGTAACGCTCGAAAATTGCTCGGATGAAATGAATCGCACTCATTTTCGTGCCACATTGAACGACGTTTCAAGTCAGTATTTAATACTAAACTGCATACTTTTTGAGCGTTTGGTCATTTCATAAAGAGAAGCTGATTTTATCTGTCATCATCAAGTTTTTGTGGCACAAATAAAATTGTATATTCTTATGAAAGTTATGACTATGAGATAACGTATAATATGAATATGCAACTCGCATACCTATATATAGTATAAGGTCCGTTTTATTTGTTAAAATTGATGTTTATTTGAATTTAAAATACCTAAAAAGTATGCGTATGAATTACTTAAATTAGGTATATAATATATTATCATTATATAACAGCGATGGGTAGTGATTAGTGATTAGCATTTTAGTTAGGTAATTTATTTTTTATCCGAACTTAATATCAACTATGAAATGTCACTTCGAAATAAATATTTGAAACAGTTATCGATAAATTTAATATCAGAATGGAGTCCCTAGTTAATTGACGTTTTTTACCAAAACTTGTATGTCTGGTCATCAAGTAGCCTATTCGAATCCGCATCGCAAAATGATTGGTATTGTAGTATGTGAATGTATGTTTGTGTGTCAGTTCCTGGACGTGAGCTCGTGCGAGTGGATGGAGCCGGCGTCGCTGCTGCCGCTGAGCAAGCTGCCGGCGCTGGCGCGGCTGTGGGCGCGGGACTGCCTCCGCCTCACCGAGTTTGTGGCCTACGCCTCGCTCGCCACGCGCTACGGCTTCACCAGCCTGCAGGTACCGGACACTGGTGTGGCTAGAGCCGGCGCGGCTGTGGGCGCGGGACTGCCTCCGCCTCACCGAGTTCGTGGCCTACGCCTCGCTCGCCACGCGCTACGGCTTCACCAGCCTGCAGGTACCGGACACTGGTGTGGCTAGAGCCGGCGCGGCTGTGGGCGCGGGACTGCCTCCGCCTCACCGAGTTTGTGGCCTACGCCTCGCTCGCCACGCGCTACGGCTTCACCAGCCTGCAGGTACCGGACACTGGTGTGGCTAGAGCCGGCGCGGCTGTGGGCGCGGGACTGCCTCCGCCTCACCGAGTTTGTGGCCTACGCCTCGCTCGCCACGCGCTACGGCTTCACCAGCCTGCAGGTACCGGACACTGGTGTGGCTAGAGCCGGCGCGGCTGTGGGCGCGGGACTGCCTCCGCCTCACCGAGTTTGTGGCCTACGCCTCGCTCGCCACGCGCTACGGCTTCACCAGCCTGCAGGTACCGGACACTGGTGTGGCTAGAGCCGGCGCGGCTGTGGGCGCGGGACTGCCTCCGCCTCACCGAGTTTGTGGCCTACGCCTCGCTCGCCACGCGCTACGGCTTCACCAGCCTGCAGGTACCGGACACTGGTGTGGCTAGAGCCGGCGCGGCTGTGGGCGCGGGACTGCCTCCGCCTCACCGAGTTTGTGGCCTACGCCTCGCTCGCCACGCGCTACGGCTTCACCAGCCTGCAGGTACCGGACACTGGTGTGGCTAGAGCCGGCGCGGCTGTGGGCGCGGGACTGCCTCCGCCTCACCGAGTTTGTGGCCTACGCCTCGCTCGCCACGCGCTACGGCTTCACCAGCCTGCAGGTACCGGACACTGGTGTGGCTAGAGCCGGCGCGGCTGTGGGCGCGGGACTGCCTCCGCCTCACCGAGTTTGTGGCCTACGCCTCGCTCGCCACGCGCTACGGCTTCACCAGCCTGCAGGTACCGGACACTGGTGTGGCTAGAGCCGGCGCGGCTGTGGGCGCGGGACTGCCTCCGCCTCACCGAGTTTGTGGCCTACGCCTCGCTCGCCACGCGCTACGGCTTCACCAGCCTGCAGGTACCGGACACTGGTGTGGCTAGGGCCGGCGCGGCTGTGGGCGCGGGACTGCCTCCGCCTCACCGAGTTTGTGGCCTACGCCTCGCTCGCCACGCGCTACGGCTTCATCAGCCTGCAGGTACCGGACACTGGTGTGGCTAGGGCCGGCGCGGCTGTGGGCGCGGGACTGCCTCCGCCTCACCGAGTTTGTGGCCTACGCCTCGCTCGCCACGCGCTACGGCTTCACCAGCCTGCAGGTACCGGACACTGGTGTGGCTAGGGCCGGCGCGGCTGTGGGCGCGGGACTGCCTCCGCCTCACCGAGTTTGTGGCCTACGCCTCGCTCGCCACGCGCTACGGCTTCACCAGCCTGCAGGTACCGGACACTGGTGTGGCTAGGGCCGGCGCGGCTGTGGGCGCGGGACTGCCTCCGCCTCACCGAGTTTGTGGCCTACGCCTCGCTCGCCACGCGCTACGGCTTCACCAGCCTGCAGGTACCGGACACTGGTGTGGCTAGGGCCGGCGCGGCTGTGGGCGCGGGACTGCCTCCGCCTCACCGAGTTTGTGGCCTACGCCTCGCTCGCCACGCGCTACGGCTTCACCAGCCTGCAGGTACCGGACACTGGTGTGGCTAGAGCCGGCGCGGCTGTGGGCGCGGGACTGCCTCCGCCTCACCGAGTTTGTGGCCTACGCCTCGCTCGCCACGCGCTACGGCTTCACCAGCCTGCAGGTACCGGACATTGGTGTGGCTAGAGCCGGCGCGGCTGTGGGCGCGGGACTGCCTCCGCCTCACCGAGTTTGTGGCCTACGCCTCGCTCGCCACGCGCTACGGCTTCACCAGCCTGCAGGTACCGGACATTGGTGTGGCTAGAGCCGGCGCGGCTGTGGGCGCGGGACTGCCTCCGCCTCACCGAGTTTGTGGCCTACGCCTCGCTCGCCACGCGCTACGGCTTCACCAGCCTGCAGGTACCGGACACTGGTGTGGCTAGAGCCGGCGCGGCTGTGGGCGCGGGACTGCCTCCGCCTCACCGAGTTTGTGGCCTACGCCTCGCTCGCCACGCGCTACGGCTTCACCAGCCTGCAGGTACCGGACACTGGTGTGGCTAGGGCCGGCGCGGCTGTGGGCGCGGGACTGCCTCCGCCTCACCGAGTTTGTGGCCTACGCCTCGCTCGCCACGCGCTACGGCTTCACCAGCCTGCAGGTACCGGACACTGGTGTGGCTAGGGCCGGCGCGGCTGTGGGCGCGGGACTGCCTCCGCCTCACCGAGTTTGTGGCCTACGCCTCGCTCGCCACGCGCTACGGCTTCACCAGCCTGCAGGTACCGGACACTGGTGTGGCTAGAGCCGGCGCGGCTGTGGGCGCGGGACTGCCTCCGCCTCACCGAGTTTGTGGCCTACGCCTCGCTCGCCACGCGCTACGGCTTCACCAGCCTGCAGGTACCGGACACTGGTGTGGCTAGAGCCGGCGCGGCTGTGGGCGCGGGACTGCCTCCGCCTCACCGAGTTTGTGGCCTACGCCTCGCTCGCCACGCGCTACGGCTTCATCAGCCTGCAGGTACCGGACACTGGTGTGGCTAGAGCCGGCGCGGCTGTGGGCGCGGGACTGCCTCCGCCTCACCGAGTTTGTGGCCTACGCCTCGCTCGCCACGCGCTACGGCTTCACCAGCCTGCAGGTACCGGACACTGGTGTGGCTAGGGCCGGCGCGGCTGTGGGCGCGGGACTGCCTCCGCCTCACCGAGTTTGTGGCCTACGCCTCGCTCGCCACGCGCTACGGCTTCACCAGCCTGCAGGTACCGGACACTGGTGTGGCTAGGGCCGGCGCGGCTGTGGGCGCGGGACTGCCTCCGCCTCACCGAGTTTGTGGCCTACGCCTCGCTCGCCACGCGCTACGGCTTCACCAGCCTGCAGGTACCGGACACTGGTGTGGCTAGGGCCGGCGCGGCTGTGGGCGCGGGACTGCCTCCGCCTCACCGAGTTTGTGGCCTACGCCTCGCTCGCCACGCGCTACGGCTTCACCAGCCTGCAGGTACCGGACACTGGTGTGGCTAGAGCTGGCGCGGCTGTGGGCGCGGGACTGCCTCCGCCTCACCGAGTTTGTGGCCTACGCCTCGCTCGCCACGCGCTACGGCTTCACCAGCCTGCAGGTACCGGACACTGGTGTGGCTAGAGCCGGCGCGGCTGTGGGCGCGGGACTGCCTCCGCCTCACCGAGTTCGTGGCCTACGCCTCGCTCGCCACGCGCTACGGCTTCACCAGCCTGCAGGTACCGGACACTGGTGTGGCTAGAGCCGGCGCGGCTGTGGGCGCGGGACTGCCTCCGCCTCACCGAGTTCGTGGCCTACGCCTCGCTCGCCACGCGCTACGGCTTCACCAGCCTGCAGGTACCGGACACTGGTGTGGCTAGAGCCGGCGCGGCTTGTGGGCGCGGGACTGCCTCCGCCTCACCAAATTATCATAAATCATTAGGCCGGCCCCGCCCCTTTGATAGTATAACGGTTGTCGGTGTTACTTGATTGTATTGTTTTCTGGTTTGAGCCAATGGCCTTGTTGCCAATGCTCCTAATAAATTAAAAAAATAACTGCTCAGTGTAGGGTTCCATAGCCGTAACTATAAGGTAAAAAATTCGATGTAAAAAAAGTACAACAACAAAAGAGCGTATCTTCATAGCAATTACGTCCTTTTGTTGAGAAGCGCAGTTATCGGCAATAACTCAAAAACGGTACATTCGATCTTGTTGAAAATAATTTTCGTTGAAAGTATTAATTAAGCGTTACCTTCGTGATTTTTTTCATATTTTTCGGACGCACGGTTTAGAAAATAGAGGGGGGGGGGGGGGGGACACAATTTACACAACTTTCGGAGCGATTATTTCCAAATACATTAACTTAATCAAAAACATTACTTAGGAACCTTATAGTGTTTTTTAAAGAGCTATCGAACTATGTAGCACACGTTGATATTTGCTGAAAAAAAAAAATTACTGTCTTTAACATGTATGGAGTGCCCCCCCTAAAAATATTTATTTTAATTATTTATATACCAAACTAAGTAGCGGCTCATAAAAGACACATATATTCCAAATTTCATCAATATCCATCATGTAGTTTTTGAGTAAAATGCCTGTGACATACGGACAGACAGACAGACAGACGGACGGACATGACGAAACTATAAGGGTTCCGTTTTTGCCATTTTGGCTACGGAACCCTAAAAACGGTTGTCGGTTGCAGGAGCTGGACTTGCGCGGGTCGCCGGTGGGCGACTCGGAGGTGTCGGCGCTGGGCTGGCTGCCGCGCCTCGCGCACCTGTGGCTGTCCCCCGCGCGCCCCGCGCCCCCCACACACAAGCACGAGCCAGGGGACGACAGCTGGGAGGCGCAGGTATGACGACAACTACAACAATAATACGCGCGCCCCCGACCTCACCGCAACACAAGCACGAGCCAGGGGACGACAGCTGGGAGGCGCAGGTATGACGACAACTACAACAATAATACGCGCGCCCCCGACCTCACCGCAACACAAGCACGAGCCAGGGGACGACAGCTGGGAGGCGCAGGTATGACGACAACTACAACAATAATACGCGCGCCCCCGACCTCACCGCAACACAAGCACGAGCCAGGGGACGACAGCTGGGAGGCGCAGGTATGACGACAACTACAACAATAATACGCGCGCCCCCGACCTCACCGCAACACAAGCACGAGCCAGGGGACGACAGCTGGGAGTCGCAGGTATGACGACAACTACAACAATAATACGCGCGCCCCCGACCTCACCGCAACACAAGCACGAGCCAGGGGACGACAGCTGGGAGGCGCAGGTATGACGACAACTACAACAATAATACGCGCGCCCCCGACCTCACCGCAACACAAGCACGAGCCAGGGGACGACAGCTGGGAGGCGCAGGTATGACGACAACTACAACAACAGTACGCGCGCCCCCGACCCCGCCGCAACACAAGCACGAGCCAGGGGACGACAGCTGGGAGGCGCAGGTATGAAGACAACTACAACAATAATACGCGCGCCCCCGACCCCACCGCAACACAAGCACAAGCCAGGGGACGACAGCTGGGAGGCGCAGGTATGACGACAAATACAACAACAGTACGCCGGCCCCGCCCCCGCAACACAAGCCCAAGCCAGGGGACGACAGTTGGGAGGCGCAGGTATGACGACAAATACAACAACAGTACGCCGCCCCCAACCCCGTCGCAACACAAGCACACGCCAGGGGACGACTGCTGGGAAGCGCAGGTATGACGACAACGACAACAACAATAACATCAACGATGGCAGCCCCTAAAGCATCAAAGCTCCGGGTCATCAGATGTTTCTTATTATGAAATCATTTTCTCTAATGGCTATGTGCGGGACCGTCGAGAAATCTGCCGTCCTCAAACTAACTAGGCTTTTTTACCCTTGCCGTGCATTTAGAACGTAACCTTTAGTCTTCCTTCCTCTTAAAGATTCAGAGACGTGACCGTCGAGATGGCGTACACCGTAAAGATATCCAGAATCTGACGCAGCCAATAAATAGTACCCAAATAGTACCGACGAAACACCTAAGTGAAAAAAATAGTACCCTTAAACTTTTTGAAATATAAGGCCTGTTCACGGTGTACGCTACCGGGCGTCAAGCTGGCGTACACCGTTTGTATCTCTGGAACGGCTTTGTTTTTGGAAACGCTTTATATCTCAAAAATAGTACCCAAAATAGGACCCTAAAATTTCATTTCTCTAGCTATCGTAGAAGCCACTGTTCCACTCATTGCATATCGACCACTCCTTACACACGACCCTGACTGTTGTCTCGTTTACCCAGGAGCCCGAATACTTCAAGATCAAGGAACCCTTGGAATGCAAGGAAAGTGGGGGCCAGTGCACCGAGAGCAGCCACACGTGGCGGGCCGACAACCAGAACGGGACTAACAGGTCAGCTATTTTTACCGTTATCCATCATATTAGCATCATCAGCCTATAAAATATATAAAATAAAATAAAGTAATTTATTTCTGCAAGTAGGCCCTCAAGGGCTCTTTTACTTGTCTTATATTCTTTTCTCTTCTTTTCTTTTGGCACTTCGGGTAATGATCTTCTGGTGAGAAGTGCCGGAAGAAACTCACCAGTTTCTCTTCCACTATTTTACAAGTGTTCCAACAATATGACGTTAATACAAGAGATTTCATTAATACATTACATTAACTTAAAACTACATTTATAGAGATGTACTCTATCTCTATGCGTCCAAACAAGACAAATAAAAAATAGAAAATAAATAGTTTTTTTTTGTTATACTGACGTCATAAGTTAAAAAGCCGCCAAAACCTATGAAATCTATTAGGCTTTTTGCCTTAACAGTGCAGTACGTAACGTCCCACTTATGGGCACCCTGGGTGTCCCTAAAACCAACGTCAATACGAAAAGGGCTGATAGACCAGCTCATAAGACACCATATTAATTCAATTTGACCTCAGTAAAAATCTCTTAGTTTTCGAGATATTGACGTGCTGTTACCCTGACTCGGTGATTTAAGTGTCATGAATAAAATAATAGTATTGACGTTGGTTTTAGGGACATCCTGTACACGTTTTTAAAAATTTGATTCACACACACATTTTTAGTATGCAGCTATTGTAGGTCAAAAAACCCAGCTATGAATACTGACATTTATTTAAACCCGACTAACATCAATATTTTGTCCGCAGCACCGCTACTCAAAGCCAAAACTCATCAACGACCAACCCAACAAATGCCCCCTCTCCATCAAAGGCCCCTCCATCAAATGTCTCTAGCTCTCATAGCCTAACAACTGTCCTCACTTTAGAGACTCCACCAAATGCTACCTCATCCAATGGCTCAAGCCCCACAAAGGCCCCCAGTCAATCAAATGGTACAACCTCTAGCCCAAATGGCCCTAGTACATCAATGGCATCCAGCTCTAGCCCTCATAAGGCTCCTAGTCCATCAAATCGCGCTAGTTCAAGGGCCTCCAGTCCAAATCGTCCTAGTACATCAAGGGAGTCTAGCTCATCACACAGTCCTAGGTCGTCAAGTAGCCCCTCAAAGTCCCCAAAGGCCCCCAAACGGAAGCGGCACCCTTCCCCCCGCCCCGGGCCCTCGAAGCGCAGGCGCGATGATGACGACTCGGACAGTTCTGATGACGACAATGTCCCGTTGAAGTGTCTCATCGAGAATCAGACCGTCAACGAAGGGGCTAGTACTTCCAGAAACGATCCGCCGCAACCGGAGGCAGCACCAGCGCCAGAGGTAGGCAAACTGAATTTTTTAAGTCGCAAACACAGATTATCTAATTTATTCGAACAGATACGACACTCCCCCCAATACAATGGAAGATAACATTCTGGAATATTAACGCTCGAGGTGCGGTCGTTGACCCCGGACGGCAGAAAAACAGTGTCAGGGCTGTCGATCAATACCTAAATAAATGATTTCACATAACAGTTTTTATTGTAGTAATATTGCATATTGCTCACCGCCCTGGGTTCGTTATTATGGTACTATCGCGTTAGAACTGTAAAGACTATTTATATACATAATTTATTTATTTATTTATTTATTTAAACTCATCATTGATGATTTTCTTTACTATGAAGCACTGAGTGAACTGACTTCCGCAAGTAACGTAACTCAAGGTTCCGCGCGGCGGAAAACGAGAGTCGGACCACTGACGCAAATAAAAAGAATAGTACATTGTGCACCTAGGGTAGTAAGAAGGGATTTACTAACGAGAGTCTATTATAAGCCCGACGCCGTAGGCGGAGGGCTTTTAATGACTCGAGTTTGTAATCCCCTTACTGCCCGTGGTACACACAATGTTTTTCATCACATTTGCGAGGAAAATAAAATAAGACAAAAATAATAGTACATTGTGTATCAAGGGCGGTAGGTAAGGAATTACAAACGAGTGTTTGTTACAAGGCCGAGGCGAAGCCGAGGGCTTTAATAACACGAGTTTGTAATTCCTTTACCGCCCGTGGCACACACAATGTTTTTCATCACACTTGTGAGGAAATCTGATTAAAATAACCTTACTTAACCTAAATAAAATTGTAAAACTGACAGTGACATCAGTGACATATTCCATAGACAATGCGAACGTCAAGTTATGTTCGGAAACCATAGCGGTAAAGACTAAAAATGGTTTATTTTATATTTGCAAAATACAGAAATACTATATTTAAACATTTAATTAATGTTACAGAAATATGTGTTTACATGTATTTGCAATAACAGTTCTCTTTAAATAAATATTTCAGTGATAAAAGTTAAAAAAGTAAGTTGGCGTTTCCTTTGAAAATGACAAAAAAGAGTAAAACAGAACCAGCGTTTCAAATTTAAAAAGAAAACCATTACGCCCTAGGGCGTAATAGGTCATTTACGGCCCGCAAAACCTACGTGTAATGACACCATTTTCGAGCAAGTGTGATGAAAAATTATTTACTGTCAACTTTTTCATATAGTCTTCCACAGATAATGCTAAGAACTGCGTTTAGTTTTCAAACTTGACAGGCAGTACCGCCAGATTGTAACGATTTTCACAATAAAATTTTAAACTAAATTATTTTATTTGCATCAAAATAATTGCAAAAAATACTGAAATAATAATTAAATATAACATATAATTTTTGTATACACTAAAATTGGTTTTTTAGCCAAGTTTTGAAGATGTGAAATAAGCCTTGGCTGATTTGAAACCTCCTTAGTCTGAAATGACGTACGGGTAGGTTCTATATTTTAAAACTAAACTCATAACTCCCTCGGGAGTTATAGATTTTCATACAGTTTTTCTTCCCGTGGGAGTTATAGATTTTTATAACCCACGGGAGGTAAAACGGCTCGAGCTGGTCTATAAGCCCGCGTATTATAACACCCTTTACGAGCAAGTGTGATGAAAAACATTTTGTTTGTAAGTGTATCCCAATTTAGTTCCTTCTATGTGTTTAACTTTTTTTTGTAGTCAGGATAAAAATCGGCAAAAGTGTGTAGGATAATTGGACGTAGTTTAACGAAAAGGATCCAACCCAAAAAAAAATCATCAGTGAAATGTCAACCTTTTGTGTAATAAGCATTTAAATTATATAATTCTAAAGTGGGTTCGATCTTTTTCGCTAAACTACGTCCAATTATTGCACAGATTAAGTTGAATTTTAGGCATATTTATACAATTGTGTTTTTTATTTTTATTCCAGGACAGAGAAGCGGAGCCACGTCACCACGTGCTTTACGTAAACGTGGGACAACAACTGCACGCCGTCTACAGATTGTCCCTGGACAGCGAGCATATCGTATCTTTCAATAGGAACTCTAACATACGGAGAGTTAACTCCAGAATCCTCCTGTCCCCTCCCGGCGCCCATGTAGACGCATCGTCTCTTATAACCGATTCAGCTATCAGGCGATTCGGTCGGGCCGACGGCGAAGACATCAACTACGTCCATATCGGGCCGAACGGACCTTACGCGTCAGCCCCAGGCGCTAGACCCGATAGATCCAGCCTCACACACCTTACAGTGACCGGTTTTAGACACATAACCGATAGGAGCTTGGAGCACCTTGCCACTTCGGCGCCGCATTTGCAGTTTCTAGATTTTTCAGAAACGAGGGTGACCGATGCTGGGGTGGCGGCGTTTAGGAGCCTCAGGCCGGATTGCGAGGTTAGGTACAGTAAGTATATTGAAAAGGATGAGGATTGAATTGTAATTTAATAAATTTATTATATCGTGGAATAAGTGCGTCGCATAAAATGCAATTTACGCGGTGATTAAGGAAATCTGTTTATTTATCACCCGTAACCTCGTTGCATAGGGTCCGTTTTACCCGATGTGTACTTGTTACCTAATACATCTATCTTAAGAGAAACTGAAACTTATTTTTAGTAACCACTACGTAGCGTCGACCGTAGGCTGAATTACGGTAAGTGACATTGTTTTGCCTGTCCCTTACCGTAATTCAGCCTACGGTCGACGGTTGTTCGATCACTAGGAATGTTGCGGATTTTGAGATTTGTCTCCGCGGATGCGAATGCCAGTAAAAGTTCCTAGTAAAATAAATTATTTACGGAAATTACACTAGATGTAAAATACTATAATTAGTCAATTAAACGAAGCAAAAACTCGTAATTGGCAAATCGATAATAGTACATTACACAACTAGGGTGGTAATACAAAGAAAGGCCGAGATCGCAGAAGTTTGCGGCCCGAGCTGCAAGCGAGGCGCTGCGCGTACGGAAAAAGCCGCTTTTTGGCCAAATGTAGACATAAAATGATGTACATAACACGGGAGGTAATAAAAAAAGCCCTCGATCGCATATTTACGTCCCTCGCTTGCAACTCGGGCCGCAAACTTCTGCTATCTCGGCCTTTCTTTGTATTACCACCCTAGTTGTGTAATGTACTATAACCGCTACACACAGCACGCGCTTCCGTTGGGTCTCATTTTGCATCAAATTGCACAGATCCGCATCCCCATAAGCTTTGTTGCGGATGCGGATTCTCAAATGAATGCGAAAGCTCTGCGGATGCGTATGCGTACATCCGCAACATCTGCCTATCTATATGGTAGGGATGCTGTCTAACAAGTATCCGCGTCTTTTTGTGTGAGAATATTTTTATTCGTGTCTATCTGTCTATGATTATGTGTAATAATAAAAACATGCTTTTGCTGAAGTTTTTCATGCCGATTGGAATATACATATTCCAATTTGAAAGATGTTAGCCATATATAAATGCGTAGTTCACATGTAAAAGGTACCACCTAGTTCTAAATAAAGTCCTATGATTATGTTGCTATGGACATACAGTGAAAAAATATTCTTACCTATTGACGAGGAACAAAGGAAAATGTATTTATTGAAAAATTAAAATTCTTGTAATGAATTTGTAATATACCTACGTTTTGAAGTTTTAGTTCAAAGTGTAGTATTAGTGCAAAATTAATTTTAATCTATTTATTTACTTTTTTTTCTGTATTAGGAACCTATTCTCCTGTATTTTTACGCAAAGTGCTCGATTGGAATGATCATTTACAATATCCACAAAACAAAATTAAAATTTTGTAAAATTCGTCAGGAACAAAAAATTATAACTTTTGCAATGATTACGCTGTGAACAGTCACTGGGGCACGTAGATAAGTAAGATGGTAGTTGAGTTTTCTCCCTAATCAATAAAAAAAGTGCATGATATTTCTCAAGGGTTACAAATGCACCGTATTTTGAAATGTCGTCTCGGAAACATGATTGTGATAGACGGGAACGGCATGAGACTGACATTGTTTTATGGTAAAATTCCAGCATGCCTGCAATTTCTTTCGTGAAGGTTAAATTAAGTTTACAATAAATCTCTTTTTTTGCCTGGCCGTAGACGGGTCCTATATTTTTACTTCTACTAAATCGTTTTTTATGAAAATTTGCACCCATTAAGTTCGCGTGACAATAGGTACAACATTATAATAATTTGGTTGAGGGTCTGACGATGGAGTCAGGAGGTGACCAGTGAAATATGGAAGATAAAAACTTAAACTTACCTAACATCAAGGACCATTAAAACAAGAGGACTGTCATTCTCCATACAAAAAGCTGTTCCCCGAATTTACAACGCCATCTATGTATAAGCTTGGTAAAAGAATTATATTATTTACAATGATTCAACTTTGCAAACGTGACACAGTATTTAAATGTTAGAATTTATTTATTATTAGCTGTTTACGAACTAATTGTTACTGTACTATGTTTCTTTGTTCAATTATAACATCGTTAAATGTTTAGTTTTTTAGCGCCATCTAGTTTTTGCCCGGAAATCCCCCAGCGGTCGGGTTACAATCCAAAGTATGGAGAATGACAGTCCTCGTTTTAATGGTCCTTGCTAACATTATTATTAAGTTATACATTTGTTTAAACTATTTTCATGGCTTTTTAGGGGTCGATGTTGCAGGACCCCTTTTTGTGATATATTTCGCTTATAAAATTAATATTTATTCATGCTTTAATAACGGATGGTATTTGTTTATGCGTTATGTTAGGTTAGGTAGGTAGGTATATGCGTTAGATATATAGGTATGCGTTAGGTTAGGTGTATAGGTATTTCTAAGTTTATCTTTCTAAATTGGTATGAAATGAATTTTAATATGATTTAATTTGAATGAATAAAGCATTTTCGTCTATGTTTAGCTATAGTTGCAAGTTAGTTTCAATTGAATTGGAAGTGTGAATATAAGATTAAGTTTCATAAATCACGAGTGACATCTGTAATAAATGTTAGGAAATTTTATTTATTTCTCCTAATGATAATAGATGGCGCTATGCTGTTTCTGGCTGCATTGCGCTTATAATTTTTGAATCAGATACATATACAGTGTGTTTTTTGTTCTTTTAGTCGCAGTTAGCTATGAGCATAGTTTTTTAGTGTAAAAATATTGGCAAAAAATTATTGGATAAACATGAACTGTCTACGAAATAATAATTTTAGAAGATTCAAACAAAATAAAATAAAATATTATAGAGACTTGGTATCTAAACCTGTATTGGATTTGAAGAATCCAGACATCAACAACTCGGTGCAGGACGTGCAACCCGCGCGTGCCTGAGCGGTTACTTAACTTTACATTTCATGTGAAGAATAGTAGAAAGTTCATCAAAACTATAGTTATTGTACTTATTTATTCAATAAAATTAGCAGGCTTAGATAGTGTGGTATTCAGAGGGATTGGTGCCAATAGTATCGGTACTGGTACAAAATTTGTGGGTCTAGTAAAAAAGTAGTAAAGTCACATAACCTAGGTGCAAAAGAGCTTAAGTCATACTATAGAGTTGTGACCTTTTGTACCTGGTATAAATGTGACTTGTGCCCTTTCGCTAGACCCACAGAAATATAAGCTGCCCTTAGAACATGTACAGGTCCCGTGTAATTCAAATATACCTATATTTAAAAAAACATCTAGTACGTTTATACAGCTAAAGGGGTCCCGGCATCCTAATCTCATGTTGGAGCAGGAAGGTGGCTATATCGATACCTTTAGACTCAAAGGGCGTAAACGCCGTAGGTTCTAATGGCGTTTACGCCCTTTGAGTCTAAAGGTATCGATATCGGCATCTAAATTGTATAAGATAAACCTACGTTAGGGCTCTCTTGGTTGGTTTTGACATGCTGTTTGCGATTATACAAAAAAGGCACAGACGGCATTATAAATTTATAAATATTGTCCAAAAATATTTTCACCCACTTAAGGAATGATTTCCTGGATAAAACTATCCAATGTTACCAGGGTCGCAAACTATCTTTACTCTAAATTCCATGTAATTTTCTTCATCTTTTCACGTGTTAACTGGTGAACCGACCGGGTTACTCTCTCCATTATAATATTAAGTTTTAATTAGATGAAAAGTCTGAATGTATAGGTATAATAAAATGTGTCATGAAATAAATGTCTCAAAATGACGTTGTTTTTCTTTTTAAGTCCTTTCTTTCAAAGAGGAGGTTCTTCTCTAGTAGTCGAAACATCAGAACTCGTCTTGGATCAAACATAAAAATCCTAAATCGATGAGCGTTTCAAATATCATAGGTCTCTTAGTTCCATTTGCTTTGTGTTATGGGTAGTAAATTGGTTACTGAATACAACAAGAGAGGTAGATGGATTTGATTTCTTTAACTTGTGACTTTCACAGACGCCACACTTGTCACAAATCAAATGTGAAAATGAGAATTAGCGTTCGTGGTAAGCCGGTGGCCCAAGATGGATTATTTTGGTTCACAATTTCAGACGTGCACCGCTGAACGTGAGTCGTGAACATAGGAGTCCCCTAAAAGACATCCACCGCGAAACGTCGCTTTTTGCCTCCATCGATTTTTACCAGCGACCTTAACCAGGTCGTCAGACCAGCAGTATAATGATTCTTCCTACAAAAGGTAAATCGCGCGGGTGTCCGTCAAGATAGCGTACACCGTAAAGATATTCAGAATCTGATGCAGCCAATAAATAGTACCCAAATAGTACCGACGAAATACCTAGGTGAAAAAAATAGTACCCTTAAACTTTCTGAAATATAAGGCCTATTCACGGTGTACGCTACCGGGCGTCAAGCTGGCGTACACCGTTTGTATCTCTGGAACGGCTTTATTTTTGGAAATGATTTATATCTCAAAAAATAGTACCCAAATAGTACCCTAGGGCCCTATAATTTTATTTCTCTAGCTATCGTAGAAGCCGAGATATAATGAGCTCTTTCTATAAGAAATTCCCGGGTACGCCAGCTTGACGGTGTGAAATACACTGCACTTTTGTACACTGTTAAGTCATGGAATATCTCGGCTTCTACGATAGCTAGAGAAATGAAATTTTAGGGCCCTAGGGTACTATTTTTTGAGATATAAAGCGTTTCCAAAAACAAAGCCGTTCCAGAGATACAAACGGTGTACGCCAGCTTGACGCCCGGTAGCGTACACCGTCAACAGGCCTTATATTTCGACAAGTTTAAGGGTACTATTTTTTTCACATAGGTATTTCGTCGGTACTATTTGGGTACTATTTATTGTCTGCATCAGATTCTGAATATCTTTACGGTGTACGCTATCTTGACGGACACATCGCGCGGCTTGTAAGAATGCTCCAGTACGGATAGCTACGTCTGCGCCTCCACCTTGAATAGGTATCGCGCGCTCCTAAACGGCTGAAACTTGTCTGTCTATACTTTGGTCAGAGTATGCTGTGGGAGGCTGAGTCCACGCTGCGTTGTATTTTGGTTAAAAAATACATCTCGTACGTACAGTCGAGTTCATCATTATCTGAGCAAAGAACGGATCAAAAATATCTGATCTAGTTCTTATGCTCCTGACAATAGGGTCTTGTTCAGATATTTTTGGTCCAATCTTTGCTCAGATAATGATGAACTCGACTGTAGTTAATACAAATTGGGCAAAACAATAAAGAAGCCCATATATATTCGTGTATATTTTTTACACTACTCCTGTGTGGAGTGTGGGGGTGCCATTCCAGGGCTTTGCCCTCTGGCGTTACTACGCGCAGGTCTTCCTTATGTTCTTCGCTGAGAAGAGTGGGGTCTGGGTTGTTCTCCGGCGGCTGTCTGAGTTTCGACTATACTGGGTGAAATCTGGGTCTTGATTCAAGATAATTAAACCTCAATCTATCCATGATTTTGAACAACTTTAACTATGGGGTCAACTTTTTAAATGCAAAAAAAAATTAACTGTTTCATAGAAAAGGTCATGAATAGATAGACCAAAATGTATGAGAGAGTTGTATTTTTTTTGTATTTACAAAGTTGACCCCATAGTAAAAGTTGTTCAAAATCATGGATAGATTGAGGTTTAATTATCTTGAATCACGACCCAGATTTCACCCAGTATATATTGAGTAATTAAAAGTTTAGTTTCGAATAGTGCTGATAGATGGCGCTGACGCATCAATGTATTGTTTGGGTAAACAATACTTTGACGTTAGGCCTTTTCACTCTTGTATGGAGAACTGGGTGACTCGTGTGACTCAAATTACGATTATACTGGATCAAGCTAAATCCGTTTAAAATAAAATAATGGCTTTGTTTAACAAAATACTGTACAATCTCTATAAATATTATAGGTAGGTAATTTCCCTTCATACCGCACAATCGTGGGACACCCTGTATAGAGATTCAACCGGCGGTTAGTTAAGCGCCACCGGCCGCAGTAGGACAATTCCCAACTTCACCGGAAATCCCGTTCCTAATATAATTTGATCCGTGGACCAGTAATAACATTTTGTAATCGGGGGTCAAAATATGCCGGTTCGCTCGTCGCTGCCACTTTGACGAACCTCAGCAGCGTGACCGCTATTTGACATGTCAAATTATTTTAGGCACGAGAGAATATTTATTTGGATTGTTAATGCGATTCTTTAAATACTTTTATCAGTCTAACAGAGTAATGTTACTTGTGTACAGATGTGTATAAATTAGAATACGAATGACACTATAAGAAAAGGTATTTGGAATAAATATAACTTGTATAAACCGATTTGAAAAAAAAGATGAAGTAATGATTCACAAAAATAAGAATATAGCACCTTAAACTTGAACCTATAGTTTGGATTGGGGTTTTAAAAAGTAAAGTAATAAATCCGAACAAGGTAGCTGCTCATTATTAGGTATTACTCTTTCTAATTGATAAAAAAATGAATAATATCTTGAATTCATTCATTCATATGATAAAAATAATTCATGATAATTATTATCCATAACACAAGCCTTATTGATCTTACTATGGGGCTAGTTCGATTTGTGTAAGATTGTCCCCTAATATTTATTTATTTATTTATTTATTATGACGGTTAGGTCAAACGATTAGAAAGAGCAATTAAAGCCACGGTAGCGACAACCACGGAAATGACTGTTTGCACAAAAATGAGAATGACCCTGGGCTACGATCTTGGCGGCGGAATTGTGAACAGGCGCACAGTAGGTCGCGGGCAGTTAGCATCTCCGGCGCACCGTTACCCCGGACCTAGATCTGCAGGAACAAACACACTAATTCATTTCACACCTCATTTGTTTGGTACACTTCAGTTTTCTCCAGTTTACATGTTTTTCCTTTAGTTATCGCATGCGACTTTGTCTGCATTGGGAAAACTTTCTTAATTTCTTCTCCCAGAAAATAGAAATTTCAAAGGCCAGAATTATAGCAGAAATTAATGTCGTCTTATAATCTCTATGCTGCTAGACCGTCAATAGTAGGTACATTACACAACTAGGGTGGCAATACAAAGAAAGGCCGAGGTCGCAGAAGTTTGCGGCCCGAGCTGCAAACGAGGGACGTAAATATGCGATCGAGGGCTTTCTTTATTACCTCCCGTGTTGTGTACATCATTTTATGTCGACACTTGGCCAGAAAGTGGCTTTTTCCGTACGCGCAGCGTGCGGAGAAAGCCACTTTATGGCCAGGTGTGGCATAAAATATATTATAGCGGGTCATTTTTAGGGTTCCGTACCAAAATGGTAAAAAAGGAACCCTTATGGTGCGACTCTGTCTGTCTGTCTGTCTGTCCGTCTGTCACAGCAAGATATCTCAGGATCTACTGATGCTATCGGCTTGAAATTTGGAATAGTGTTAAAAACCGCTAATTTGAGCCTATGGAACAGAAAAAAAACCTATACCTTTTTTACTTTTTTTTAAAGGGGACCGAAATGGGATGTCTAAAATCAAAAGTTGAGCTAATATATCGAGTGGGATATCAAATGAAAGGGCTTAATATGAAGATTTCAAAACTGTTTTTATTTTTTTCAGTAAACGTGTAGTTTTTGATTTAAGACCAAAAACGTTTAAAATAATACCATTCCCCCCCTATTATCTCCGAATTTACTGAACAGAAAAATCTGAAATAATTACCGATTATTAATATTATCCTAAATATTACAGGAAAAATAAAACGGTTTTTCTAACTTGCAGCGTTTTTCAGAAATTCGCAAAAATCGTAAGACAACCTTATTTGCTCCTACTAAACTAACCGCGGCATATGTCGATGTATGGGGACAACAGTTTTACAAGAGCAAAGTTAAGTTTGTCCCACCATACAATTTTTCTTGAATTATTCACGTATCTACTGACGATTTTGTACGGAACCCTCGGTGCGCGAGTCCGACTCGCACTTGACCGGTTTTTATTTTTTTTTGTAACTGACAAACTGGCAACCCATACCCGGGCGTAGCGATTGTCGGACCGGTTGGTCGGCCGTGGCGTTCCCTGGGGTCGAACAAGGTCGCTAGCCGGACCACCCTGAGTTGGGTCGGACTGGGTGGGTGCCGGGGTGCCTGGGGTCGAACCAGGTCACCTTGTCCAGTCCATCGCGGGTCATATACTACTTATTTCGAACGACAGTCGGCGCGCCGGAGATGCCCTGACTGAATGTTTCTTTGATCTTCGAACTAAAATTTATGAGTCCTGTCCCACTAATACGCCACGCAGCTGTTTGTCGCGTGACAAATAATACCATCTCTTTTTCATTCAATATAGGGCAAAAAGGATAGGTCATGCTGTCGTCCGACAAGCTCGTTGCAGTTGCGCTAGTCCCGCCTGAAGGACCCGCCTATGTTTTATTAAAAACCTTATTCTATAAAAATAAAACATTTATAGTTGTATTGTAAATAACGCTAGGGATATCATTCGTCTAAAAATTATCAATCCATTGGTTCGCCGCGGCGCCGGCCACCATTCCTTCTTAATCAAAAGAAGGCAGTTTTCGATTTTGTTAATGTCTTAAAATATTATCTTAACTATATGGGTAATATGTTTAAACATGTGATTGTTCTAAGCCGGGATACTTACCTACTTATAAAATGTTTAATTTAGATGTTATCGCTTAAACTCCTGTAAAATATATCGAAAGCTGCCATTTACAGCGTTTCCCACATTTAAAAGCCGCCACGCAGAAACGGGCACAAATAAAATGACTAATAAACTAAATTATTCGCTTAAACAGTTGACATTTCTTACTTTCGCCGTCTTCGCCGCGAACTAACAGTTCTTTAGTCGGCCAAACGCCCCTGGACGCGGCAGACGCCATTTTCGCGCCTTTACTTTTGTTCCTTTTTCAAAAAACACGTTCGAATTAAACTTTAAAAGAAAAAAGTGTAGTGATGTGACGAACCGTTATTTGCCGATTCAGTGACTTTCTAATTTTGTTTAATCTGTGACAGTTATAGGATTAAAAAGGTTGGTGGGTAATTAATGGTTATTTTATTTTATTTACAAATAAATATGTATTTTTTTGTACAGGTACTTATGATTCCATTTCTCTTTAATTAAAATTTGCAATATGAATAAACCGTAAAATACACATTTTTTCTTAAAAACAATTTTTAAACGAAATAAGTAGGGTTATAAATGTGTTTACTGACTAAGACATTATAAGAGTACCTACCTTTATTAACCGTAACATGTGCACCCCGCCTCGCACGTCCGCAGTACACAGCGCGATAGGGTGATTCTCGGAGCGGGTTTGACCGCGCGGTTCGAGTCCTTGTTGCCTCACGATTATTTACTACATCTGAGGGGCACATGGCGATAATTTAGATCACACTAGTCTGGGCTTCGGGACTGTCATAAATGGTTAGCTCTAAGCATCGTTTATTTTGAACAATATACCTATAATATCAAGACTCAAAAATGATTCTGAGTATTTAAATAAATATAACAAATTTTATTCCTAGGTATTCTATAAATCCTTTACTGCGGGGTTGATGTGATCCCGTACGTACACGTACACGTACGGTTAATTGATAAGTTAAGCTAATTGCCGCAGCGGACGTCTTAAATAAATATAGCAAGTTGATTTGTGCCAAACCAACTATACCAATATATCCAACCGTTTTCGAGATAAAAGCATACCTAAGTCTGCAAACACCCTGTAAAAATTTTTCTTCAGAATACTTTCTAGCACTCCTTACCATACTTTTTGACACGTCGATTGGATATTAAGATGGGCAAATTAACGCATTAATTCATTTACTTACGCAAAGAAAATAGGAAAAGTGATGAATACCTATAGTTTACACAAAAACTATAGGTATTTTATGGCCGCTCACACTAGGCCAGTTTTTTTGGGTAGGTACTGAACCCTAAAAAGCACCGGAACCCCACCAGAGTGCGGGACCCTATAAACGAACCTCCGCTGTTCGTCTGTCGCAGGGCTGTATCTTTTGAACCGTAATAGGTACCCAGAGGCTTGAAATTTTCATAGAATGTCTATTTCTATAGTCGCATCAATCAAAATACCTAAATTTTAAAATAAAAGGTTAGGTATCAAACGTGCCGTTTTCTGCTCGAAGGTGGTACGGCTTCGTGTGCAAATGCAACTCGCACCTGGTCCTTTTTAATCTATCATAGAACTGCATCGAATGCCTTGGCGCAGTAGTTAAAGTGCTACATGCTACATAATCGCTATATATATGCGGTTTAATCCTATTTATTAATACAAGGCAATGGCGATTCGCGACAAGCGTTCAAGATAATAATGTATTGGTACTTAATCATTTGATACACGATAGTTACCGCGTTTTTTATTAGAAATTTTAACCGACTTCCAAAAGAAGGACGGTTCTCAATTCGTCTGTATGTTTTTTTTTAAATTTTTTTTTGTGTATTTGTTCACCGATTACTTGAAGACGGCTGGACCGATTTGGAAAATTCTTTTTTTGTTTGAAAGGGTAGACTTCCGAAGTGGTCCCATTCCAACCAAATCAGGATCTGATGATGGGATCTTGGAGAAATCGAGGGAACTCTTCAAATATCATAGGCACACATAAAGCGATTTGGGTATTTTTCTTAGTTTCTCGTGCATTTCTTATTAGAAATAAGTTTCCAGTCTTAACCGACTTCAAAACAAAGAGCAATTTTTATGTAGGTTTGTTCCTCGATTACGGCTATTTGATTGAAAACGGCTAGACCGATTTGGATTTTTTTTCTTTTAACTAAATAGACTTAAGTCTATTTGGTTAAAACAATATTTTTACAGCGCCACTAAAAATTTAAAAAAAAGTAAATTTTTAAAACAAAAAATAAAAACCGACTTCCAAAAACTTAAACTAAAAACCAGAAAATAATATGTTAATTACCTCAAAGAAATGGATAATCAACGGTTCATATATACATAGGTATACAGATATTTATAGTTTTTAACCTGTTATTTTTGAAGTCGGTGCCAGCTAAGGAGCTCAACATAGCCAGCTTTGCGTGGCAGTGGCTGGCACCTACTTCAAAAATAACAAGTTAAAAACTATAAATATCTGTATAGCTATGTATACAGGTTGTCCCTAAAACCAACTTTGATACGAAAAGGGCTGATAGACCAGCTCATAAGATACCAGATTTAGTAAATTTGACATCAGTAAAAATCTCTTAGTTTTCGAGTTATTGACGTTTTTGCAAAACTCGTGCTGCTAAGTGATACCCTGACTCGGTTATTTGAGTGTCATGACTAAAATATCAAGTATTTTTCAAATCTGTTTTTTTGATATGGGTAGCCAAATAACTATGCTATGGGATGTTATTCCTATTTCTGTTAATTTCTTCATGGTGTGGCCGCAGTAGGATATCAAAAAAAAAATCAGATTTTTCCAAATTTCACGTCTGATTTCGAACGAGGGTGGTGAAAAAAAAATGTCACACAACCTGGCACATGACATAAAAAAATAGCGCATTTATTGTAGTTTCTAAAATGGTATAAAATTTACTAAATACTGTCATAGTTTTTGAGATAATGATATTTTTGTACAAAAATAACCTGTACTTTTAATTTTAAAAGCGATAGCGCCCTTCTGAATAGCATCAACGCCCCCCATTTTTCAAGGCTCCTGTCGCCCCCCTGAAAGTCCTCAACCCACTGGGGGGGCGATAGGGACCACTTTGAGAACCTATGCTCTATTATACGCGTGCTCTTTCTGGGCGCTGGGTAAGCCCAGGCAAAAGGTAGCCCCGTGACGAAATTGCAGAGAGAGCGACGCCTGCTACGGGCGCAAAGACGTGTTAAGGTGGTTTTCCACCGGCAGGGCGAGACGAGACGAGACGAAGATTGAATTGAAATTTGTCTGAAGTTTTCAATCCTCTCCTCGCGCATCGCCGCTCGCTTATCGCGCAACTTGATACAAATTTGAATTCAATCCTCGTCTCGTCTTGTCTCGCCCTGCCAGTGGAAAACCACCTTTATGGATATGGCGCTTGTGCTTGTACTGTAAAAACGGCATTTAATTCGGCAACTTATCGACGGTGGAAAGGAGAAACCCTTTAAGCGACATTTTGGGCGGAATTGAGTTATACAACGTGTCCCAAAACTCAACGATAAGCCGGCACCAGAGGATGGAGCTACTTATGATTAGTCGAGAAAAAATAAGGAAAAAAATATATCTCAAATTATTTTTTCTCGACTAATCATAAATAGCCGGCACCAGAGGATGGAGCTACTTATGATTAGTCGAGAAAAAATAATTTGAGATATATTTTTTTCCTTATTTTTTCTCGACTAATCATAAGTAGCTCCATCCTCTGGTGCCGGCTTATCGTTGAGTTTTGGGACACGTTGTATATATCGTTGAAATCAGCTTTTTTTTTCTGCGTCGTTTGAGTCGGGTTACATGGCGATCTGATGACTTTGATGTCGCTTAAAGAGTTCTAAAAAAAGTTAACCTGTTCAAAAAACATTCCTTTATGCGACACAAAATTTGAGTTAAAAATAATCGGTGTCACTTCACTTTACAAATATTCATAAACGTAGGCGCTTAAAGTGTTTTTAAAAACACTCATATTTAAAGGAAATGTCGCTTAAGGGGTGTTTCTTCCCATCGTCTATTCATATAAAATGTCGCTTAAGGCGTTCTTCTTGTATGGATTTAGAATTTTAGATTATCGAGGGTGTCGCTTAAATGTTTCTTCCGGTAACATTATACCATTTCACTTAAGCGACACTTACTTCTGAAATTCGTAAGTTTTTGAGAATGATGTTATTATTGTTTAATACAGCTTGCAATTTTACATTATACGTGCATAGAGGTCAACATTCTAAATTAGCTAGAAAAAAAGCTACGATTTTTTTTCCAAAAAATTGTACTTTAAATCGTCCTCCTGTAAAGTGTACAAAATGTTGCTTAAAGGGTTTCTCCTTTCCACTGTCAATTATGTTTTAAAGATAGCACGACGCATATCTTCTCGTTTCAAGATAGTTTTAATTGAAACCGCATGAGGGATAACGCACAGCACAATAAGTGCCAAAAACACGTTACTTGTATGGTCCCATTATGGTCCCCATAGAAGAAATTATTTTATGCCACACGTGGCCGCTACACGTACGGAAAAAGCCGCTTTCTAGCCAAGTGTAGACATAAAATGATGTACACAACACGGGAGGGCCACAAACATCTGCGATCTCGGCCTTTTTTTGTATTACCACCCTAGTCGTGTAATGTACTAACTATTGACGTTTATTTTGTTTTTATTATTTGTAGTGGCAATACAAATACCTACACATTTTGTGAAAATTTCAAGTCTACCTATTACGGTTCAAAAGATAAACAGGGATAAGAATCCATGTTGACGACTTCAATTTTGGTTGAAAAGTGTTTAAGTTGATACAACGTTCGCGTTTAACTATTACAAACTTAAATTAATTACTTCGGAACGTTGATTGCATCATTTACGATAGAAAGTAAATTGTATGAAATACAATACGAAAGTCTTGTGAATTTAATTTACCGATTCTAAACCAATTTAGCAAGAAAGCTTTCAAGTAATCGGAGAACATAAGAAAAAATCAAATCCGACGAACTGAGGATCCCCGTTTTTGAAGTCTGTTAAAAATTGCAACGGTAACCGGTAAGTAAGCCTGGCGGTCGATAGCGGCGCGCGCGCAACTCCTATTACGTGGGAGAAGCGGGTCAGATCGGATCGCGCAGTTTTGAAGCAAGTTACGTAAAGTTAGATGGAGATGAATGGCGCTGGCACCTGCGTGGTGTAATGGATAGATGATGGCACGACTGGCTTAGTGGCATCGGCATAGATAGTACATTACAAAACTAGGGTGGTAATACAAAGAAAGGCCGAGATCGCAGAAGTTTGCGGCTCAAGCTGCAAGCGTGGGACGTAAATATGCCATCGAGGGCTTTCTTTATTACCTCCCGTGATGCGTACATAATTTTATGTCTACACTTGGCCAGAAAGCGGCTTTTTCCGTACGCGTACCGTGCGGAAAAAGACACTTTATGGCCAGGTGTGGCATAAAACAGTATTATGGCACTTGCCCTACCGCCGGCGAGTAAGCGAGTAAAATTGGGCGAGTAGCATTACATTGCGGATATGGAAAGGTTGATCGATCACATTTTGTGTGATTTTGTATGTGTTGTTTGTGATTTATGTAATGTAATATTGTCACAATTATTGGAATGTTCCTGTTGTAATGTGTTTCTTCCGGCGCTTCTTCTCACCAGAATGTCATCTGCCGAAGTGCCGAATCAGAATCAGACATGTCATGTGAAAGAGCCCTAGAGGCCTACTTGCTGAAATAAATTATTACATTTCATTTCACATTTACCTCGTCACAATGAACTGTTACTCGCTCCTGGGCCTATGAGTAGCATTCAAGGGAAGGATTCCCCTGTTGCCGTAATTATCCCAAAGTCGATTTCCGATTAAGCTAATATTTTGCAAGAATATGTAAATCAGATGACAATGCAATATATTGTGACATGGAGCTGATCTGATGGTGGAGCCGGATGGTAGCCATACAATCAACAAAATTACATAAGATAAATCCACTCATTTGATTAGTTTTGCCGTTCAGTTTGCGATTAGGTATATAAAAAAAGTACAGTCCGCAATAAAAACTTGTCTCAAAAAATTTTTTTGACAAAAACTTATTTTGTAAAACGGTTTTTGCTGGATATAGGTAAAAGCATATGCCCACCCCCCCGACCCTCCAACAAAATCCTTGATCCGTGTTGAGCCTTCACCGCTCGCTACAAATACCTACGCTCCGGATATATATTACTTACCGCCCTAACCGTGAAATATGCTATCAGTGTTGTTCTTAACAACTCTTCGACTATTTTGGGGCATTCCATCAGAATTTCGGGCACGTGACGCCATTTTTTTCATACTTCTAACAATGTCAGGAAGTACATTTTTGGTATGTCAATATTTTATAACTTTGTTTCTGAATTGATAATGTCATTTAGGACTTTTTATTTGTTTTTAAGGTAACTGCCATAGCCGTCACGTGCCCGACAAAGTAGACGTTTTCGTGGAATGCCCCTTTTACGTTGTAATACAGTTGTGTTGGTAAACAGTTTGGTATACTGGAACAATAGTTCGCCTAGGTCGCGATTTGGTAGTATAATGAGTTGATTATGTGGATCGCGCAATGCGAGGATCGGTCAAAACGGTCTTTAAAATTATTATTATTAACCGACTACAAAAAGATGGGGTTTTCAGATTGTCGGATTTAAAAACTTTATGTTCCCCAATATGCTAGGCAAAACTACCCAAATCGCTGTATGTGTGTGCGTATAATATTCGAAGTGTCTCGCACGACTGAACTGTGGAATAAATTGTCGCCTGCAGTGTTTCCGGACCGATTCGACCTTCAAACCTTCAAGAAAAGAGCGCACTCCCACCTGAAAGGCCGGCAACGTACCTGTGACTCTTTTGGTGTTTCAGGTGTCTATGGGCGACGGTGATTGCTTACCATCAGGCGACCCGTCTGCTCGTTTGCCCCCTATTTCATAAAAAAAAAAAAAAAAAGTGTTCCCCCGATTTCTCCAAGATCTCATCATCAGATCCTGATCCTGGGTGACACAGGTGCTGTGAGGTGAGCACTTGTTCCGGGAAGAGATGCTGGATGACTATAGTAGGTCACGCTTGGGTCACGGTCACGCGAGCGTTTAAACCGCGTCACTTCTGTGGACATATTTGTATCGAAATCCCAGCTGGATATGGAACGTGCACGAACTTTAGGTGGCAGCACTAAACGACAAAAGAGACACGGGCGGACAATAAAGGAAACTATCACCCCTGTCAAATCAAGCTGTCAATGTCAATGAAAATGTAAGTGCCAATGTCAAATATAGTAAGTCGTAGCTACAACGACGTTAATCGTCCTTCATCGCAATAAATTACGGCGTTTCTGTCAATGTTGCCCTAGCATGACGGGGTACTTGATTTAGATTGGCGGCACCAGTTGGCAGCACCTTCGTCGTGCACGTTCCCTTATTCAGACTATTTATTAGAAGTCTAGGATCACTACCACATAGATTAAAACGCCTCAAAAATTTACAGGGATCTCGACAAAAATGTGTCCACAGAAGTGAGGCGGTTTAAACGCTCCATTTATGACCCGTTTAATTTATCAATGAACTTTGTCTTTGTATCAAGAATCGTAAAAAAGGCTTAGTGCGATTCTGATTCGTACATGATTGGCTCTGTACCGTTGAGCAAAAAATGCCGAATGAAACAGGTTGAGGGTATGAGTCCTCCTTTAATTTTATTTTGGTTTCATTATTTATTGTTTGTTACAGCGGCAAAAGACCTATTGCTATTATTAAAATCGAGCGAGAAACACCAAAACAACCACGTTTCTTGTATGAATACTTCTTAACTTTATTTTGTTTTTATTATATGCTGTTATAGCGGCAATAGCAATACACATTATGTGAGAATATCAAGTTTCTACTATTACGGCTCAAAAGATACAGCCCTGTGACACATATACGGACAAACGGCGAGCAGAGGTTTAGTAACAGGGTCCCGTTGGCACCCTTTGAGTACGGAACCCTCAAATGAGTACACTTTACGGTTGAAATGAGCCAGGAGAAAAACTGCAGACTTCCGGTCATCGACCCCGGAAATGCGACAGGGGAAATAGCACGTGACGATCTTGATACCCGAGACGAGAGGCTGCGCAGCTACATCCATCTGGGTCATTCTGACACTGAAAAAAAAGACGCACAACAAAGTGATTTCAATGATTGATACAATTCAATGGATGTTGACTCAAAATAAGGAAATATGTTAAAGTTTTAAGTTTAAGAAAGTTTCTTTAAAAGTATGAAAATATAAAATGTATGGTAACTTTTGTTCTGAAACCGTTACGATAAACGCAAGTTTTAACATAGCTGCAGAACCAATGATTTCAAAAGTACTTAAGGATAAGGCGACCCGAACAGTCCGGAACTACCTTCTCCGTACAATGATTTCAAAAGTACGTCAATGTGCAGAACAAAGTTCTTGATTTCTCCATACAAAGTTATAGCGTATAACGTCAACCGACCGGCGTTTTTGGGAAAGTCTAAAAATGTGATTTTAACATTGGTTGTATCGCGGTGAGGTTTTCTGTCATTGAAGTGGTTTTTTCACTAATATTTGGATTGTTGGGAAGTCTTTCTATCATATACCACAGAAGAAATTGGTAAATAACCCATTCAATACATTTATTTATGTTAATCAAATATCCAAAGTATTTTGTCTTCTCTGAAGCCTAGGGGTCTTCCCATATCTATCAACGCAGGATCTGCTGAAGCCGGTCAGAAAACGCTTTAAGACAGCCCGCAGACAACAAACAGTTTAGTCGGGCTGTTAGTCAGTATGAACATGTAATCGGCGTAATGTCACGGTGTTTACTCTCATATATGTTCATACTTTACTGATTAACAGTCTTCTACTATTTATGAGGAACAAATATATACCCATAACTACTACACTTGGATTACTCAGCCACAAATTGCAATCAAAAGTAGCCGACCGCGCCGAGCGGTGAAAACGGCCCATACATAACGGACGCACCCTGTGACGTCATCTCTTGTCCTCGCTATACTAAGTCTGCATGAAAAAAAATAGCATTTTGCCATTTTGAGCACGAAAAGGGCGTTTAAGCACATAGTTGTCATAAATTTACATTTTTAAGTGTTATTTATTCCGAAATTGACTTTAATTTTTCTTTAAGACGTTAAAAAAATAGCGATTTTTTTTTATAAATTTGTGGTCTCCATCAACTTTATATTTTTTATACATTTTTTGTTTATTTCTTTTGTGTTATGATAATTTAGTATTTTCCAATCCATGTGACTATATTACGTTGTAAAATTCAACATTAGTCAACATCCCCATTGCATCTCTCGCTAATTGTTTTTAACAACTGTACGTATCTAAAATCTCTCATTGTCTGCGCATTCCCACGTTCGGTTAGGAAGTAAAGTACTATTATTGTTTAATTATCAAGGATAGGTCAAAGGTTTGGTGATGTTGTTCAATAATAAAGGTAAGGTGATTGGAGTCGCATGGTTTTGCAAATGAAAAAGAGGGGTAAGCAATGGACTTTATCATCAAATACCAACAACAATATATCATCAAATAGTTGAAATGTGTTTTATTACATAGTTTAACGTTTCTATGCCGATACAAACTAACAAAGTTCCAAAAAAAGTTCTTTGTATAATTTATTGGCATTTTGAGACGTCTCATGCGGACAAAATGTATCAACCTGTCTATGAAAGAAAATACAATTCAACCAAAATAGATGTGGTATAAGAACCCAACTATCGGGTTCATTTTGCATGAAAATTGGGCTTGACACTGAAGTGTTAAGTAAATTATTAACCCTCTTTTTCGCTTATATGCAGAACCGGGCGACTCTCATCACCTCAAGTTATAATTTGTTTGCAATGCTCGTCGATGTTGGTTATTGGCTCAATATCAAGTTATAAGACATGGCTGGGCCGTTTGCAATGCTCGTCGATGTTGGTTATTGTCTCAACATCAAGTTATAAGACATGGCTGGGCCGTTTGCAATGCTCGTCGATGTTGGTTATTGGCTCAATATCAAGTTATAAGACATGGCTGGGCCGTTTGCAATGCTCGTCGATGTTGGTTATTGTCTCAATATCAAGTTATAAGACATGGCTGGGCCGTTTGCAATGCTCGTCGATGTTGGTTATTGTTTTTTTTTGTAGACTGACTAACTCGCAACCCTTATTGGGCATAGCGGGTGGTCGCCCGTGGCGTTCCAGGTCGCTAGCCGGCCCACCGTGAGTGGATCAATGAGATCAATTAGAAATGTTGGTGTTAAACAACCAAGTGAATTTGGAATTTAGTCCAATTAATTAATGAATAAGTAATTATGAGATTAAGCTGTAATGAACCGGTAACCAAGATTATACAGCGTGTAAGTCTAATACGGGCGAACAATTAAACCAGATATAGCGTTTAGTAGTGTTATCATTAATTAATATGATTTTTTAAATTTCACTTAATAGTGACCTCGTAATTAATTTTTGAAAACTTACCGAGCAGCAATGTACCGCATACATGCTTGTTATGACATTGCGAGATACGAGCTTTTTTAAAGTAACTGTCAACTAGCGTGTTTGTCAACTTGAATGTGTTGCGTTACATTGCGGCCCGAATTATTTTGTATGGTAAATATTTTCATTGTGGTTTTAAGCAATAGTTATCTTAATATGCTTGTTAGGTCCTATGCTGATTACCGTTTCAATATTCGCCCGTATTAGATTTACAGGCTGTATATGTATGACGAAGTGAACAAATAGCTTAGCCGACCGGTCTCAATCATTGTTACTATTTGGGCGCATATATCAAGGAAACATTCGGAAATGGACACACTCCGCTACGTCAACTAATCACTTAGGTTTATGTGAACACACTTGCCACTAAATTACTGTGATTTAAAACCAGTTTAAGAGCCAATGGATTAGTTCGCGAACACCACAGCTTCTGTCTCAACATATCACGCCAAGAACGCGCGCGTTTCTCTAGCTGTCAAACCACTGTCAAATGTTCAACGAAAAAACTCCATTCGGGCTACTGAATTACCCGCTCTCAAATGATTATAACATGTTTCCATTATTGATTACGATTTTAAATTGGATTTTGACTACTAATTAAATCCACGCTTCGTCACGGCCACCCTGCATAGTCACACGTCCTCGTGTGTAAATCTATTTCCCGTACACTTAGCATTTATGACTGAATAATAGACAATGGTTTATACCATACGCCACTCGGTCACCCTGACTAACATTCGACTAAATTCATTTTACCCCTTAGATCAATTTGTACACCAATCACACAGTCATGTCAATGTCAAACAGGCTTGTCAATGTCAAACAGGCTTGTCAATGTCAAACAGGCTCGTAAATGTCAAATAGGCTCGTAAATACCACACAGGCTCATCAGTGCCACACAGGCTCAGCAATGCCACGCAGGCTCATTAATGCCACACAGGCTCATCAATGCCACGCAGGCTCATCAATGCCACACAGGCTCATAAATGCCACACAGGCTCATCAATGCCACACAGGCTCATCAATGCCACACAGGCTCATCAATGCCACTCAGGCTCATCAATGCCACACAAGCATGTAAAGGCCACACAGGCTCATCAATGCCACACAGGCTCATCAATGCCACACAGGCTCATCAATGCCACTCAGGCTCATCAATGCCACACAAGCATGTAAAGGCCACACAGGCTCATCAATGCCACACAGGCATGTAAATGCTACACAGGCTTCATATGCCACACAGGCTCGTCAATGCCACACAGGCATGTAAATACCACACAGGCTTCATATGCCACACAGGCTCGTCAATGCCACACAGGCATGTAAATGCCACACAGGCCACTCAATACCACACAGGCTTGTAAATGCCACACAGGCTTCATATGCCACACAGGCTCGTCAATGCCACACAGGCATGTAAATGCCACACAGGCCACTCAATGCCACACCGGCTTGTAAATGCCACACAGGCCGTTCACTGCCACACAGGCCATTCAATGCCACACAGGCCGTTCAATGCCACACAGGCCGCTCAATGCCACACAGGCCGCTCAATGCCACAGAGGCTTGTAAATGCCACACAGGCCGTTCAATGCCACACAGGCCGTTCAATGCCACACAGGCCACTCAATGCCACACAGGCCGCTCAATGCCACACAGGCCACTCAATGCCACACAGGCCGCTCAATGCCACACAGGCCGCTGCCACACAGGCCACACAATGCCACACAGGCTTTTAAATGCCACAAAGGCTCGTTCATGCCACCCAGGCTTGTAAATGCCACACAGGCCGCTGCCACATAGGCCACACAATGCCACACAGGCTTGTAAATGCCACAAAGGCTCGTTAATGCCACACAGGCTTCATATGCCACAAAGGCTCGTTAATGCCACACAGGCTTGTTACGCCACACAGGCTTGTCACGCCACACAGGCTTACAGTGCCACACAGGCTTGTCGGTGCCACACAGGCTTGTCGGTGCCACACAGGCTTGTCGGTGCCACACAGGCTTGTCGGTGCCACACAGGCTTGTCGGTGCCACACAGGCTTGTCGGTGCCACACAGGCTTGTCAGTACCACACAGGTCCACTAGATTGGTTAATACCACCCTAATGTCAAACACATTTTAATCTAATTTTATTTTAAGTTATGACATGGTGAATCAATGGACTATCCCTGTTATTATTTACTAACATGACTGTTATCCTATGCACTCCCATTACTCTGACACATGTGTATACTAACCCTGTGAATTTATTGACCCATAGTCATTGCCTTTTAGAATACTCTTTCATTATAGCATGTGTGAATTATCAAAGCTAGGGAATTTAGATATAGACATGTAAAAGTTTACTTCACTTATTCCATTAAATGTTTCAATTTTCCTAACATGATTTGCAACTTATACTGCAATTATAATTTGAGTAATAATCTAATTAGATTTAATCATGATCACAGACATAGAAAAGAGGAGAGCACATTACATCTAAACATGTAATTATTACTTACCGGTTCCACATTGCTGTATTTAGAACTTCCGTTTTAATTTAATTCATAAGAACTCCTAAGCTGATGATGAACTCATAATGTACTTGACATAGGGTATGCAAATAATCATGTACCACTGCACAGTGCCAGTACGGGGACCACAGCCCGCTCACTCCCATCCGAGAACTAGCCCGCACCAAGCCCGGGGCTGATGGGCACACTCACGGGCAATGATTATGTACCTACTGACCATTTCTATTAAGAGTTATCAGAGAGAGAGAGAGAGAAGTTATTTACTTACTATTATCCAAGTGCTCAATCATCAAATATGATAATTCCACAACCTTACCAACAGAAGATTTCTTAGTGACTCGATTTCCCAACCTCTACTGTAGTCGACAGCCAGATGATTATCAAGATAAAACTTGGATTATGCTATTTCTGGATCAGCAGCGTATGAATCTTGTAATGTATCGCTTGAATCAAGTCAACTTTCCTTGTTGCATACCAAAAGGAGATTCCCATCGTTTGCACTCATACTTATGTGAAATATGTTCACTCTGATCTGTATGACTTCCGAGATTCCTTGGGTAATCCCATTTCTGATGACGAAGTGAACAAATAGCTTAGCCGACCGGTCTCAATCATTGTTACTATTTGGGCGCATATATCAAGGAAACATTCGGAAATGGACACACTCCGCTACGTCAACTAATCACTTAGGTTTATGTGAACACACTTGCCACTAAATTACTGTGATTTAAAACCAGTTTAAGAGCCAATGGATTAGTTCGCGAACACCACAGCTTCTGTCTCAACATATCACGCCAAGAACGCGCGCGTTTCTCTAGCTGTCAAACCACTGTCAAATGTTCAACGAAAAAACTCCATTCGGGCTACTGAATTACCCGCTCTCAAATGATTATAACATGTTTCCATTATTGATTACGATTTTAAATTGGATTTTGACTACTAATTAAATCCACGCTTCGTCATGTATATTGCAATAATTACAATAAATATGAGAATATGAAATTAAGTTGTAGCGCGGACGATGTGGTTAGATTTCTTAAGTGACATGTCTGATAGCTTTGTTTATCCGCCGCGGCGGCGCGCTGTACCGCGCTCTCTGGGTGTGTGGTAAGTAAGCGGGTGGTGCAGATAGGCTACCACATACCACAGTAGCGTGACCACCGATTATAAACGTGTCCGTCAAGATAGCGTACACCGTAAAGATATTCAGAATCTGATGCAGCCAATAAATAGTACCCAAATAGTACCGACGAAATACCTAGGTGAAAAAAATAGTACCCTTAAACTTTTCGAAATATAAGGCTTGTTCACGGTGTACGCTACCGGGCGTCAAGCTGGCGTACACCGTTTGTATCTCTGGAACGGCTTTGTTTTTGGAAACGATTTATATCTCAAAAAATAGTACCCAAATAGTACCCTAGAGCCCTAAAATTTTATTTCTCTAGCTATCGTAGAAGCCGAGATATTCCATAACTTAACGGTGTACAAAATTTCACACCGTCAAGCTGGCGTACCCGGGAATTCCTTATAGAAAGAGCTCACTATATCTCGGCTTCTACGATAGCTAGAGAAATAAAATGTTAGGGCCCTAGGGTACTATTTGGGTACTATTTTTTGAGATATAAAGCGTTTCCAAAAACAAAGCCGTTCCAGAGATACAAACGGTGTACGCCAGCTTGACGCCGGTAGCGTACACCGTGAACAGGCCTTATATTTCGAAAAGTTTAAGGGTACTATTTTTTTCACCTAGGTATTTCGTCGGTACTATTTGGGTACTATTTATTGGCTGCATCAGATTCTGAATATCTTTACGGTGTACGCTATCTTGACGGACACTTATAAATTGTTACTACTAGTCCACTCGTCAAATTATATTAGAGCCCAGATTGACGGCGACATTGTACGCGTAGTTAAGTTAATTGTCCGTACTAATGACATATTTGTTTAATGTAACTGTTAAAATTACTGTCATTTACTAGAGCCAGGTGTAGGTATGTCTAGCACTGACTCATTACAAACAAGGTTTGTTGGACGTGTGAAACTGTCTAATCAGTGATCATGTCATTAATGTGTACTCGGATGTCATTATTTTTAATAACCGCATACCGTAGTAACACAGTATAATAGCAGTCATTTTAGGGTTCCTTACAAAAATGGTAAAAAAGGAACCCTTATGGTGCGACTCTGTCTGTCACAGCAAGATATCTCAGGATCTACTGATGCAATCGACTTGAAATTTGGAAGTGTTAAAAATCGCTAACTCGAGCCTATTGGATAGAAAAAAATGTTTATACCTTTTTAACTTTATTTAAAGGTGTCCGAAATGGAATGTGAAAAAACAAACGTAGAGCTATTTATTATATCGAGTGGGACATCAAATGGAAGGGCCTAATGTGTAGATTCCAAAAACTAATTTATTTTTTCTTAAACATGCAGTTTTTGATTTCAGATAAAAAACGTTTAAAAAATATCTGTCCCCCCTATTATCTCCGAAGTTACTGAACAATCTGAAATTATTAATAATTATCATCCTAAATATTACAGGAAAAATTAAACTGTTTTCCTAACTTGCAGCGTTTTTTAGAAATTCACAAAAAATTTAAGACAAGCTTATTTGCTCCTACTAAACTAACCACGACATATATATGTCGATGTATGAGGACAATAGTTTTTCAAGAGCAATGTTAAATTTGTCCCACCATACAGTTTATCTTGAAAATCACCCACGTATCTACTGACGAGTTTATACGGAACCCTCTATATGTGAGTTAGAGCATGCTATAACTCCACTGTACGGGCTAGTCTTACCACTTTAATACTTGAATGGAACCGATATACCAGCGATATACAGCTTATCTTAACGCTAACGTGCTGGTTGGGGAGTCCCTAAATGTGCGGTGAAAAACCGACAGGGCATTTCTCCAGAAATATATCTGCGACTCATTCATCTGTCTCCATACATTTAGTATGAAAAAGGGCCAGATGAATGAGGTGACCGCAGACATATTTCTAGAGAAATGCCCGACAGGGCTCGGAAAATGACAAATGTCGCTAAAAATTAGTGCCTTAGCGTGGACATTGCATAAGTTTTTACATGAAATAAATAACAATAATTTATTTCTGCAAGTAGGCCCTACAGGGCTCTTTTACATGTCTTACATTCTTTTCGCGTGCATGTTCGCGAGATCAGTCGCACACGGAGTCTGCATGTGTGTGGTACCGGGGTAAGGCACGGTCGTGAACAAGTATCGTACTGACAAGGGCGGCACATTTTCTCTGAGGCTCACAACTGAAATAGTTTCTCACGTCACTTATCCACGGGTGGGTGCAGTAGGCAGGGCAACTGCAGCTACTGGCGGGGAAACGGAGGCATCCGACACGCGCTCTGAGCCCTAATGCGCATGCGCACCGGTATCATGAAGCGTTCTCAGGCAAGATACCACTTTACTATAACTCGTCTCATTTAGATTGGAAACGTTGTGTGATATCCGTCATGCGGTTTCAAGGAAAACCGTCTTGGAGCCGAAAAATGTCTACTATCTTTAAAACGTAATGAGGTAAGGTCAACCGTGGTAATTGCGTCTATGGGGGCTAATGCGTCTTTTAAAGATTCCATTAAATCTGAACTCCTTAAAATTACCCATAACCTACCTGCCTGTAGTGTACGTTGTACTTTACAGGCAGGTAGGGTAGGGGTGAATAACTGGGCTAGTAGTAAAGTATTTACCTAATTGGTTCCTCGGTTAAGGTGGAAACGTCGCGTCCCAGCCATCGCGTTCGACACGCTAATTCCAAACTTGCTGTCAACTCTATTGCTAAATGACTTGCATTTCAAAATGGCAACTACTGGGATAGTGACAAGCATTCGGACGATTACCTTACCTTTTTGTAAAAATCTCAATTGTGCCGACATATTATAAATTATGTAATTGAAAAACGGGGATACAGGGCTCTCAAAGGTGGGCAACATGCAGATCCTCTGGTGTTCTACTTATATATCCAAGGGCGGTGATGACTACTTTCCATCAGGTAGCTCATCTGCTCGATTGTCACATATAACCAAAAGTCTTGCTACGACATCATTAGGCATTAGTCCCACCACCGGCGAAGCGAGTAAAGTTGGGCGAGTAACATATTGCGGGCTGACCAGGCACAGTGTGATCAGTCGACCTTTCCAGATCCGCAATTTAATACTATTCGTCCAACTTTACTCGCTTACTCGTCGGTGGTGGGACCAGTGCCTTACTTGTATATGTAGATAGATAGAGGACAGCAGCCACCGTGTATAGAGGTAACATCATCTAACTGCGATCGCCTGCCCGCCTGCCAAGCGTGGCAATTGCGACAGATCCCCGCAACGATAATGATCTTTGGAGAGGTCTGTGTCCGGCAGTCTTTCAACAAACGATGACAACTTTGATTACAGAAAAATGTTCCACTACGAGTTCGAGAAACGTCCGCCATCGGCGTCGTCCTGCGCCAGTCGTGCCACGACCACTACCGAGTATAGCCGTAGTTGCCCGAGCAGAGCCGACTACAACCGAACGGCCCGAGCGATGCCGAGCGTTGAGCGAGCGCGGCGACCGCTGCCGCCGACTCCGAGCGCGTGCAGACTGCCTACCAAGACATCGGTGAGTAATCGAAGTTGCCCGAGTAGAGCCGACTACGCCCGAACGGTCAGAGCGATGCCGAGCGTTGAGCGAGCCCAGCGACAGCTGCAGCCGATTCTGACCGCGTGCAGCCTGCCTACCAAGACCTCGGCGAGCAACCGAAATTGCCCGAGCAGAGCCGACTACACCTGAATGGCCTGAGCGATGCCGAGCGTTGAGCGAGCGCTGCAACGGCTGCCGCCGAAACCGAGCGCGTGCCTAGGACCTAGACCTTGGTGAGTAACCGAAGTTGCCCTAGGATATCTGGTGTTGGCGTAAAGCTGCCGAATTGTTCGTAGTAGGTATATCTGAGAGTTTGAAGACTGACTAAGATCTTGATTGTAACTAAAGTTGACCGAGCTTCGCAGGTCGCATAAGGTACTGTACACTGTACTGTTGGGGCCACAAACAACTGCGATCTGACATTCTTTATTTCACCGTCCTTGGACTGTAATGTAAGGCTGTTACCACACCACTCGATCGATCGTCGATCGACTATACAAAACTCATCGGTTGCAATTAGTTCTGTATCCATCGACCGATTGATGTGGTACATATCATGTTATTGGGCAGGTGCCGCTGAAGGTGTGGGTGGTGGCGAGCGCGTCGTGCTTCGCCGTGTGCGCGGCGCTAGTGCTGGCCACGGTCGTGCTCACCCGGTGGGGATACAGCCACCAGCTCTACGAGACTCCGGTAAGTTGGAGTGCGTATGTCTTCCCAATTTTCTTTAAAAGTGAAAATTCTCTAAATGGTCTTTAATGCTCAAATGTTTAGTTCTACTGCAGTATATTGTATGCGAATCGGCCTTTTGGGGTCTCCATGAGTGTGAGGGTAGTCAGGTTTTTTTTAGTAAAGATATGGTTATTAGAAGTGAATAATTGAAAGAACCTACTCCTTGCGATATTTTATTTCCACAAAATGGCAACATAATCAAGCTTGTGAAGTAATGTCGGCCAAGGTCTCATCAGCTGACTTGGGAAGAACATACTGGTTTACTTGTGTGGGATCCATGCTTTATATACGGTTCAAAATTGTAATTCCTATTTCCTAACAGCATTGCAGCATGTTGTGATTGCTAAAGCGTCCCGTAATGGTACCCTTCGTTAAGTGGTACCCACGTTTAATGGTACGCATGGTGGTCCGTAATGGTCTGTCATTTGATAACGCATGCGCTGCGATGCGTGTTGTTTCCTCAGGAACAACGGCGATTACGAAGTGAAAGTCTAAGCCTAAGGCTCATTGGATCTTTACTTGTCAAGTACTTACATACACTTGTATAAGAGACGAGTCCGCCTCACGAAAAATTTTCCTCATACTTTTCCTTATTGAAACAAAATTTGTATAAAATATGGGATCTTGGAGAAATTGAAGGGACTCTTCAAGATGAAAAAGTGTCACCTCAATTTCTTCACCTGTAGGACACCCATAGCGATTTGAGTATTTCTATATACATATATTCTATAAGAACTCTTGCAATTGTTAATTGAATAGACTAGTTTGAAGTCCGTTATTTTAAAATCTTGATCTAACTGATGCACATTGCTGTATACCAACGTTCGTATGGCGAGGAAATTCATTGTGTGGAAACTTGCAAACTGAGGTTGCTCATCAAGTAACCATGATTACGTCGTTCTGGTGTCTCTGTAGGGTTACGGAGGTTAGATGTCAGTCGCTTCAAAATTACTCGGCCTGCCAAATGAGTTATTCTTTAAAGAAATAATTCCTTTACCCAGAAATAGTGTCCGTCAAGATAGCGTACACCGTAAAGATATTCAGAATCTGATGCAGCCAATAAATAGTACCCAAATAGTACCGACGAAATACCTAGGTGAAAAAAATAGTACCCTTAAACTTTTCGAAATATAAGGCCTGTTCACGGTGTACGCTACCGGCGTCAAGCTGGCGTACACCGTTTGTATATCTGGAACGGCTTTGTTTTTGGAAACGCTTTATATCTCAAAAAATAGTACCCAAATAGTACCCTAGGGCCCTAAAATTTTATTTCTCTAGCTATCGTAGAAGCCGAGATATAGTGAGCTCTTTCTATAAGGAATTCCCGGGGGTACGCCAGCTTGACGGTGTGAAATTTTGTACACCGTTAAGTTATGGAATATCTCGGCTTCTACGATAGCTAGAGAAATAAAATTTTAGGGCCCTAGGGTACTATTTGGGTACTATTTTTTGAGTTATAAATCGTTTCCAAAAACAAAGCCGT
Source organism: Eudemis profundana (assembly GCA_947034925.1). Lineage (NCBI taxonomy): Eukaryota > Metazoa > Arthropoda > Insecta > Lepidoptera > Tortricidae > Eudemis > Eudemis profundana. The sequence goes on from OX344819.1 coordinate 3,690,013, forward strand.
TCCAGAGATACAAACGGTGTACGCCAGCTTGACGCCCGGTAGCGTACACCGTGAACAGGCCTTATATTTCGAAAAGTTTAAGGGTACTATTTTTTTCACCTAGGTACTTCGTCGGTACTATTTGGGTACTATTTATTGGCTGCATCAGATTCTGAATATCTTTACCTACGGTGTACGCTATCTTGACGGACACCAGAAATACTCAGAATATTCAACCTCATTAGAACGGCATTGTCCTTCACTTTGTAGAAATTGGTATGTGCTGCATACCAAAAATGCCAATAGGTGTGAACAGGACAATTATGTTTTAGAAGAATAACCATATTCTGGTATCATAGACAAAAATCTACTTCGAAAAGAAAGGCGAAGAAGCGCCATTGGGTCTTGGCGTTCACATACATTTTTCTTTTCACATTTTTTCAGGAACCGGTCTATGCTCAACCAGTTCTTCAGCCAAGAAAGCTGCCACCGCCACCGACCACCGAACCAGAGACAACCACCAAAGACACTTCATATGAATTGGAAAACGACATTCAATTCCCGATACTAGAGAAACTATCCATATTCAAGAACATAGTCGCAAACAGAGATAAAAAGAAAGACTTCGGTCTACTAACCAAGCCACAAATGCATCCAGTCCATGACCATACACATCATGTAGAACGAAAAATCGAGAAGAAAGACCACGCTAAGCTACCAGAGGACATTGAAGTAACTGTAACAGAAAATAAAGTCATTCCTGACTTCAAGCCTACTTTACCTGACGTCTTCATCAATAAACAAGACATTAAACTACCAGATGGGTACGTAGCAGTTTTAAAGAAGAACGAACATGATTCTTATGAAGAATACTACAATGATGAAAATCTTTATGATGATTATATGCAGAGCAATACCATGACGAGTTATTTGATAGAAAAAGTGCAAGAATTACACGATTGGATCGTATCTGATCCTGATTTCGAAGTGGCTGGGAATCATTCGAAGAGAATAAAGTCTGGCAATGATTTTGGACAGCTTTTAAAAGCTTTGAATGATAGTTTGATTGAAGGGAATGTTAGCATTGTGATGAATAAACTTAAGGACATCTACTTTGGTGAAAACTATACAAGTGCGAACCACAGTAGGAAGGTCATTTTGAGCAATAGTACGGATTTGTTGTCGTTTGGGATTTTGACGTTGGATGTGATGCTGTTGCATAACATTCAGTTAATGGCGTGGGAGAACCAGGTATGACATTTACCGCACACCTGGCTATAAAGTGGCAATAACCGCTCGCTAGGCGTGCGGAAAATCCCACTTCATGGCCTAGGGGAGACGTAAAATTTTGTACTTACCGCGGGCGGTACTAAGAAAGCCTCAGATCGCATGTTTATCGCCCTTGCCTTCGGCTCGGGCGTCAAATACCTGCGATCTGAGACAATCTTTGTTTTACCGGCATACGTAAGTAATATACTATAACGCAATTGCATAATCGTTTATTAGCTTTTAAGGAATGCAATAAGATTGTTTACCCATACAAGACCTTGTTTGGTTCTTGTCTTAAGGTGATTCGTGTTGTTCGGTTCTTCGCACATACCAACGAAAAAGTATAAAAATCGAATTTAATGACATCAAATTCAGATGTATATTCTGAGTATTTGTGGCTAAACGAATGTCTTCAAAGAATAAACCTGATATCTTTGATCGCAGGAAGGAGTCCGTAACAAAATGCTGAAGGACCCTGACGTGTTCGCGTTCAACGCGTTATTCCTGGACCCCAGCAAAGTGGAGGCCAAGCAGAGTGAGCTCTACAACACCGCCGCCTTCTCGTGAGTCCAGTTTGTGAACAATGCTTGTAAACGAGGCCACAGTATAATAGCAGTAACTTTTCTTCCTACAAAATGTTCATTCGCGGTTTGTATGTGTGCGCATCCTGAACGAATGCACTACAAGCACAGTTTTACGAATACGTAAGAATGCGCCAGTACGGTTCGCATATTGGGTGGTCTGGCCAGCGACCTGGTTCGAGCCCAGTGACCGCAACGGCCAACCACCCGGCCCGACAATCACAATGCTCGAAAGTGGGTTGTGAGTTTGTCAGGTTTAAAAAAAAAAAAAAAAAAAAAAACGGTTCGCATCGGCTGTCCTCGACCTTGAATAGGTATCGCGCGCTCCTAAACAGCCAACAGTGACTATTTGTCTGTCCTTTGTGACGTTGGGAGAGCGGGATAAGTGAAACACTTGATGGTCGGGTTAACTCTCTTTATTAATCTTGGAAGTTCGAGTATATAGGCTTTACATATTAGTCATAGTTATGGGTGGTCGTCACGTGGATGGTTTCGGATGACAGTCTCATGTTGTATTCCTTATATGGTACGGTGTCCTATTATTAATCTGATATTTAATATGATACTTTAATTCCAATGGTATGTTATATACCTATCAGTGGCGTGGCGTCCAAAGAACTCGATTCCTACCGGCTTGCCTAATATCAGGCATTTGACCACCTTATTCTACAGCTCTTAAGGAAAATGTAAGCCAAATCTGCACCGGCTTGCCCAAGGATATCTTTTACGCAACGCCACTGATACCTATCTTACTCTATACACTACACCTAATACTTTGACAAGGCCGTTGCAGGACACTATTTGTAGGGTTCCGTATGGGCTTCTTTCAAGATGGATTTTTAACTGACATGAAAAAAGGAAGGTTTTCGGTTCTCCAGAATATATTCTTTGTAATCGGGGACAGATTACTCGAAAACGGCTGGATCGATATAGAAATTTCTTTTTTTGATTGAAGGGTGCACCTTCCAGCTGGTTCCGTTTATTTTGATTGTTGTCAAATACCGTATATTGTTCCAGTAAACGTCAAAATATTCGGCAAGAAAGTATCGATGACTTCGACATCGGGAAGAACCTTCTGGAGAATGTTCTGGAGGTCGGCATGAGCGCCGCCCGCGCCGCTGTCCACCTGGGGCGCGCCTATAAGAACACTAAGTAAGTTCATCATCATTATCAGGTGGAGAGCACTTCACATAGCGAGGAACCGTCTGGAGAATGTTCTGGAGGGCAGCATGAGCACCTACAAGAACACTAAGTAAGTTCATCATCATTATCAGGTGGAGAGCACTTCACATCGGGAGGAACCGTCTGGAGAATGTTCTGGAGGGCAGCATGAGCACCTACAAGAACACTAAGTAAGTTCATCATCATTATCAGGTGGAGAGCACTTCACATCGGGAGGAACCGTCTGGAGAATGTTCTGGAGGGCAGCATGAGCACCTACAAGAACACTAAGTAAGTTCATCATCATTATCAGGTGGAGAGCACTTCACATCGGGAGGAACCGTCTGGAGAATGTTCTGGAGGGCAGCATGAGCACCTACAAGAACACTAAGTAAGTTCATCATCATTATCAGGTGGAGAGCACTTCACATCGGGAGGAACCGTCTGGAGAATGTTCTGGAGGGCAGCATGAGCACCTACAAGAACACTAAGTAAGTTCATCATCATTATCAGGTGGAGAGCACTTCACATCGGGAGGAACCGTCTGGAGAATGTTCTGGAGGGCAGCATGAGCACCTACAAGAACACTAAGTAAGTTCATCATCATTATAAGGTGGAGAGCACTTCACATAGCGAGGAACCGTCTGGAGAATGTTCTGGAGGGCAGCATGAGCACCTACAAGAACACTAAGTAAGTTCATCATCATTATCAGGTGGAGAGCACTTCACATCGGGAGGAACCGTCTGGAGAATGTTCTGGAGGGCAGCATGAGCACCTACAAGAACACTAAGTAAGTTCATCATCATTATCAGGTGGAGAGCACTTCACATCGGGAGGAACCGTCTGGAGAATGTTCTGGAGGGCAGCATGAGCACCTACAAGAACACTAAGTAAGTTCATCATCATTATAAGGTGGAGAGCACTTCACATAGCGAGGAACCGTCTGGAGAATGTTCTGGAGGGCAGCATGAGCACCTACAAGAACACTAAGTAAGTTCATCATCATCATCAGGTGGAGAGGACTTCATCTCCTAGAATGTATTAGAGGAGTTAGAAGAAGATAAGCAAATTATTATTTTTTAAATTGACACAAAGCTTTTACACTAAAATACATTTTGAATGTAAAATCGACCACCTGGTCGAGCGACACCACACAGGAAGGTGGGGGGTGTAGAAATCGCTAAAACGCTTCACTTAATTAACGGACGCTAATCCTCAAGCTGATGGAAACATCGTATTTGACAGAACGGTGCTCAGTCAGCTGTCGAACCGGGAGCTGAGCTCGAACATCCAGCAGCTGTCCAGAGACAGCGACGGCAACGCGCACGCGCTGAAGCACCTCAGCAGCCATCAGGTATAACCGACATCACAATAACTCCTCTAAATTAATACATGTGACTTGCAACTCTGTTTCAATAGGGAGGACGACTGGGTTAAAAATATATAATTCTATTTAGTCCGTCAGTTACATTATGGAAAAATATGGGACACGTATTTATTGGTTTATCAAAATATTAAAAATCGACAAAGTTATAGATCATGAAACTTCTGGAGTGGGGGCTTGTGACGTCACTCCTAGGTAAAAATTGTACAGTCGCCATCAGATATATCTGAGCTGTCAGTGTACTCATAAATATCTGAACACGGCTCTAATGCTATGAAAATAGAGCCGTGTTCAGATATTTATGAGTACACTGACAGCTTAGATATATCTGATGGCGACTGTACCAAGGAGTGATGTCACTCAAAACTTCTAAGCACTCTATCTTCGTCATTTTTTGTTTGTTAAGCAAAAGAAAAAATAGTGTACAATAATTTTAATAATCTAACTGGCAGACTAAACAGTTTTTTTTTGTCGTCTAGCCTATTCCATCTCATTTCTCATTATCAGAATCGAATAAAAATAAAATGGGATTGTGGAAGCATATATTTTACTTGCAATAGGCTATTTTACAACTTTTTCTGTGATGTGAAATACATCTCAATAATAGAAATATTAGTGTTAAAACTACTTCAATATCATAAAAACTCGCCGAGATAGAACAATGTTAAAATCACATTTTTAGACTTTCCCGAAATCGTAGTAGCGGAGTGACGTCACACGTTTATACTTTGTATGGGGAAATCATAAATTTGCCTTGCACCTATGTTAAAACTTACGTTTATCCTAACGGTGTTTATAACAACTTACCATACATTTTAAGGGTTATTCATTGGTATTAATAGTTTTTAATATTTTTAAAATGGACTTTCAAGCGCAACTTTGAATGATTGATTTGAATTTTAAGAATTTGAATGATAAGTACATGTTTAATAACTTGGCAGGCGGCGCTACCGAGCACGCAGGGCTACACGGAGCTGGACTGCGTGTGGCTGCTGTACTGCAGGAACTTGGCCGCCACCGCCAAGCTGAGCGCGCCGCTCGCCACCATGGCGCGGATCAACGGGTATGTATAGCGGGAGCCGCGCTACCGAGCACGCAGGGCTACACGGAGCTGGACTGCGTGTGGCTGCTGTACTGCAGGAACTTGGCCGCCTCCGCCAAGCTGAGCGCGCCGCTCGCCACCATGGCGCGGATCAACGGGTATGTATAGCGGGAGCCGCGCTACCGAGCACGCAGGGCTACACGGAGCTGGACTGCGTGTGGCTGCTGTACTGCAGGAACTTGGCCGCCTCCGCCAAGCTGAGCGCGCCGCTCGCCACCATGGCGCGGATCAACGGGTATGTATAGCGGGAGCCGCGCTACCGAGCACGCAGGGCTACACGGAGCTGGACTGCGTGTGGCTGCTGTACTGCAGGAACTTGGCCGCCTCCGCCAAGCTGAGCGCGCCGCTCGCCACCATGGCGCGGATCAACGGGTATGTATAGCGGGAGCCGCGCTACCGAGCACGCAGGGCTACACGGAGCTGGACTGCGTGTGGCTGCTGTACTGCAGGAACTTGGCCGCCACCGCCAAGCTGAGCGCGCCGCTCGCCACCATGGCGCGGATCAACGGGTATGTATAGCGGGAGCCGCGCTACCGAGCACGCAGGGCTACACGGAGCTGGACTGCGTGTGGCTGCTGTACTGCAGGAACTTGGCCGCCTCCGCCAAGCTGAGCGCGCCGCTCGCCACCATGGCGCGGATCAACGGGTATGTATAGCGGGAGCCGCGCTACCGAGCACGCAGGGCTACACGGAGCTGGACTGCGTGTGGCTGCTGTACTGCAGGAACTTGGCCGCCTCCGCCAAGCTGAGCGCGCCGCTCGCCACCATGGCGCGGATCAACGGGTATGTATAGCGGGAGCCGCGCTACCGAGCACGCAGGGCTACACGGAGCTGGACTGCGTGTGGCTGCTGTACTGCAGGAACTTGGCCGCCTCCGCCAAGCTGAGCGCGCCGCTCGCCACCATGGCGCGGATCAACGGGTATGTATAGCGGGAGCCGCGCTACCGAGCACGCAGGGCTACACGGAGCTGGACTGCGTGTGGCTGCTGTACTGCAGGAACTTGGCCGCCACCGCCAAGCTGAGCGCGCCGCTCGCCACCATGGCGCGGATCAACGGGTATGTATAGCGGGAGCCGCGCTACCGAGCACGCAGGGCTACACGGAGCTGGACTGCGTGTGGCTGCTGTACTGCAGGAACTTGGCCGCCTCCGCCAAGCTGAGCGCGCCGCTCGCCACCATGGCGCGGATCAACGGGTATGTATAGCGGGAGCCGCGCTACCGAGCACGCAGGGCTACACGGAGCTGGACTGCGTGTGGCTGCTGTACTGCAGGAACTTGGCCGCCTCCGCCAAGCTGAGCGCGCCGCTCGCCACCATGGCGCGGATCAACGGGTATGTATAGCGGGAGCCCCGCTACCGAGCACGCAGGGCTACACGGAGCTGGACTGCGTGTGGCTGCTGTACTGCAGGAACTTGGCCGCCACCGCCAAGCTGAGCGCGCCGCTCGCCACCATGGCGCGGATCAACGGGTATGTATAGCGGGAGCCGCGCTACCGAGCACGCAGGGCTACACGGAGCTGGACTGCGTGTGGCTGCTGTACTGCAGGAACTTGGCCGCCTCCGCCAAGCTGAGCGCGCCGCTCGCCACCATGGCGCGGATCAACGGGTATGTATAGCGGGAGCCGCGCTACCGAGCACGCAGGGCTACACGGAGCTGGACTGCGTGTGGCTGCTGTACTGCAGGAACTTGGCCGCCTCCGCCAAGCTGAGCGCGCCGCTCGCCACCATGGCGCGGATCAATGGGTATGTATAGCGGGAGCCGCGCTACCGAGCACGCAGGGCTACACGGAGCTGGACTGCGTGTGGCTGCTGTACTGCAGGAACTTGGCCGCCACCGCCAAGCTGAGCGCGCCGCTCGCCACCATGGCGCGGATCAACGGGTATGTATAGCGGGAGCCGCGCTACCGAGCACGCAGGGCTACACGGAGCTGGACTGCGTGTGGCTGCTGTACTGCAGGAACTTGGCCGCCTCCGCCAAGCTGAGCGCGCCGCTCGCCACCATGGCGCGGATCAACGGGTATGTATAGCGGGAGCCGCGCTACCGAGCACGCAGGGCTACACGGAGCTGGACTGCGTGTGGCTGCTGTACTGCAGGAACTTGGCCGCCACCGCCAAGCTGAGCGCGCCGCTCGCCACCATGGCGCGGATCAACGGGTATGTAATGTATAGCGGGAGCCGCGCTACCGAGTAAGCAGGGTATGTTTGTCAAAATTGGTTCAGCCGTTCATGAGATATGAAATGAAAAAGTCGGAGATATTTATGTATTAATATTGTACGTGAAAACATGAACTTAATTAAATAAAATTTAAATAAAACAATAAGAACTAAAACTATAAATTAAATACAAACTAAAGGTAATAAATTTGCTGCCAGTGGGGAGTGTGCCCAGGAGGCTGGCCGCATTGCCACGCTGGATGGTAATGCTAATTCGCCGAGCGAAACACTGGCCAGCCCTCTGGTCACTGATGGCCTCCACTAGACGCGCCGACAGATCCTTGAAAAGCCGGCGCGCACTAGGTCCCCAGGGACCCAGTGTCTCGACCCCAAACGCCTCAAATATGTAGCTACTACGGAGGCTTCCATATTTGCGGCGTTTGAGGTCTTCTGCTGAGGATGCGGCAGCGCCAGCCTTTGTTCTAGACTCTGGAAGATGGGATAGCGCGAGAGTGTCCACGCAGGTGGCGTCCCTCACTAGCGGCCGGACCATCTTCCAGGGTACCGACTTAATTAAATTAGTTTCAATAACTCCCGACTAAAAAGAAATAATTAATATACACCTACCAATCTATTGACCCTTTGTTTTTAAGGTAACTTAAGATTAATTTTGAGTGTAGACACTTTATAAAAAGAAGCGGATTTGATCTGTCATTATAGCCCTTATTTGTTTGTACCAGGATTGCGCTACGTATGCTGACCGGGGAGCTGCCGGCGGACAAAGCGCTAGACACTATGGTATATGAAGCGCTTACGGGCTGGACGGAGCTACGCTGCAACGACATGTTTCCCAGGTAACCACAGATTATATCAAGGTACATCGACATCTGAAGCTCCCTCGAGCTCGAACACACACAATAAGGAAATGTGCACTGATTCAATCAATCCTGCTGGTTAGGCTTGGTCGTTAGCAGGACTGTAAGCCCTCTACTTCATTAGCAATACCTACTATAAAATATCTCATAGAATTAGGTAGACAAGGTTTTTTTTAAATATGATCAAGAAAGTTGTTATGTTTTCCCGAGACAGCTGATGATAAGGTTGTCATCAGCTGTCTCGTCAAAAAGGGTAACATTACGTAACAAGCTTGGTAAGTTGCCATTTGGTATATCGGAGCAAAATGAGTTCCTTCAATTATTTGGTTCCAACAAAAAGCAATAGTACATTACTGCAGAGGCCGGGAAGTAAGGAATTGCCGGTCGAGTACATATAGCTGGCCGAGCGAAGCGAGGCCAGATAGTTACGAGGCCGGCAACCCCATTTCCCGCCGAGGTATGTATAGTGCTTTTCTCAAACATGCAATGAAATAAATAAACTTACTATAATAACCTTACTTAATATTTTATAACACAAACAAACTGGCTGTCAGAAAGTGACATTAGTGACATTATATCCATAGACAATGCAAGTTCGGCCAAGCTGTTTCAGTTCACATTTTTACCGCGAATATTTAGATGAAATATTTTAAATGTGTATTCTTGTGGTTTCGTATGCAATTTATAATAATTGGAAATTGTTTATAATGTGTTAATTGTTATGTTCATGTCAATTTTAAATAAATAAAACTGCAAAATATAGCATAAATCGTTTTTTGTTTTTTTAATGGCTGAATGCCGTGATGCTGGGGCCCAAATAAATGTGGAATGGAAATTAAAAAAAAATACATTGCCGGCCTAGACCGGCAATGTAAGTATGAAATTCCATTCCGTGCCAAGTGTCAAACCGCATAGGAAACGAGGTACTTTGTGGCCTATTTTTAGGCACGTAATGTCAACATTTCATGCCATGTTTGAGAAAAAGTACTTTACGCCCTCGGCCAACGGTTCTTCGAGCTATATGCCCAGCCCTTTGCCACTGTACCTAACATGCTAACTCTATACTCTGTACTTTTAGGTATTTAAAAAAAGGTAAACAAAAAACCACGTGACTCGGGTCGTTCAGCCAGTGGTATTGTGCCACAGATACAAAACGTTACTTTGATTGGCTGAATGACCCGAGTCACGTAGTTTTTTGTTTACCTTTTTTTAAATACCTAAAAGTACAGAGTATAGCAGCTAGCTGGCTATGCTCATGTGACATACCCCTTGCGAAAACTTTTAGAGCCTCGATGACGATTAATCGCGATCGCGCAGCGAGGCTGCGACTTCGTTAGAGCATCACCTGTCTCTGTCACACTATATTAAATGGAAAGGGATAGGTAGTATTTGTCGCGTGACAAACAGTTGTGCGTCAGTTCTGCTCGAGGTACAGATCTTGTCTGTTCAGCTGTCTATAGTTTATGTTATGACGTTAACTGTAGCCTTAATTCACACCGGCGTGAAGTTAGCAGCCTAAACCTGGCAGCCTAAAGTAACCCGACCAAATTAAAAAGTCCGACTAAATAAAAGGCTGCTGGTGTGAAGTTAGCAGCCTTTTATTTTTTAGGCTGCTGAGCTGCCTTTTATTTTGGGCTGCTGAGCTGCCTTTTATTTTTATAGGTTGCTGAACTGTGTTTTATTATTAAGACTGCTGAGCTGCATTTCATTTTAAGCCGCTGAATTACCTGCGTCCACGCCTGTGTGATCAGATGTTTTATGTATTAAAATACAGTAATTTGAAGGCAATAACACAATTTTTTGATTAAATATTTTTTTTGTAATATCGAAATGTTTATTTCGAATGAAACCATTACCGAAGTGGCTCTCGTTATTTTGGACATATAGGTGAGAAAGACTATGGCATTAACCATCATCACACACAAGTTCACCATCAGTGATACCATGGGATGCCTAGACTGTGCATGCTTTTAAACAACAAAACCTACTTTTTCACAAGTTTGGCAATCAGGGTCAAATTAAGCCATTACCGAAGTGGCTCTCGTACTTTTGATCATATAGGTGTGAAAGACCATGGCATGGACCATCACACACAAGTTCACCATCAGTGATACCATGGGATGCCTAGACTATGCATGCTTTGAAACAACATAACCTGCTTTTTCACAAGTTCCGCAATCAGGATCAAATTAAGCCATTACCGAAGTGGCTCTCGTACTTTTGATCATATAGGTGAGAAAGACCATGGCGTGGACCATCACACACAAGTTCACCATCAGTGATACCATGGGATGCCTAGACTGTGCATGCTTTGAAACAACAAAACCTACTTTTTCACAAGTTTGGCAATCAGGATCAAATTAAGCCATTACCGAAGTGGCTCTCGTACTTTTGATCATATAGGTGTGAAAGACCATGGCATGGACCATCACACACAACTTCACCATCAGTGATACCATGGGATGCCTAGACTATGCATGCTTTGAAACAACATAACCTACTTTTTCACAAGTTCCGCAATCAGGATCAAATTAAGCCATTACCGAAGTGGCTCTCGTACTTTTGATCATATAGGCGAGAAAGACCATGGCATGGACCATCACACACAAGTTCACCATCAGTGATACCATGGGATGCCTAGACTATGCATGCTTTGAAACAACATAACCTACTTTTTCACAAGTTCCGCAATCAGGATCAAATTAAGCCATTACCGAAGTGGCTCTCGTACTTTTGATCATATAGGTGAGAAAAACCATGGCATGGACCATCACACACAAGTTCACCATCAGTGATACCATGGGATGCCTAGACTGTGCATGCTTTTAAACAACATAACCTACTTTTTCACAAGTTCCGCAATCAGGATCAAATTAAGCCATTACCGAAGTGGCTCTCGTACTTTTGATCATATAGGTGTGAAAGACCATGGCATGAACCATCAAACACAACTTCACCATCAGTGATACCATGGGATGCCTAGACTGTGCATGCTTTTAAACAACAAAACCTACTTTTTCACAAGTTCCGCAATCAGGATCAAATTAAGCCATTACCGAAGTGGCTCTCGTACTTTTGATCATATAGGTGAGAAAGACCATGGCATGGACCATCACACACAAGTTCACCATCAGTGATACCATGGGATGCCTAGACTGTGCATGCTTTTAAACAACATAACCTACTTTTTCACAAGTTCCGCAATCAGGATCAAATTAAGCCATTACCGAAGTGGCTCTCGTACTTTTGATCATATAGGTGTGAAAGACCATGGCATGAACCATCAAACACAAGTTCACCATCAGTGATACCATGGGATGCCTAGACTGTGCATGCTTTTAAACAACAAAACCTACTTTTTCACAAGTTCCGCAATCATGATCAAATTAAGCCAATACCGAAGTGGCTCTTGTACTTTTGATCATAAAGGTAAGAAAGACCATGGCATGGACCATCACACACAAGTTCACCATCAGTGATACCATGGGATGCCTAGACTGTGCATGCTTTTAAACAACATAACCTACTTTTTCACAAGTTCCGCAATCAGGATCAAATTAAGCCATTACCGAAGTGGCTCTCGTACTTTTGATCATATAGGTGTGAAAGACCATGGCATGGACCATCACACACAAGTTCACTATCAGTGATACCATGGGATGCCTAGACTATGCATGCTTTGAAACAACATAACCTACTTTTTCACAAGTTCCGCAATCAGGATCAAATTAAGCCATTACCGAAGTGGCTCTCGTACTTTTGATCATATAGGTAAGAAACACCATGGCATTGGCCATCACACACAAGTTCACCATCAGTGATACCATGGGATGCCTAGACTGTGCATGCTTTTAAACAACAAAACCTACTTTTTCACAAGTTTGGCAATCAGGATCAAATTAAGCCATTACCGAAGTGGCTCTCGTACTTTTGATCATATAGGTGTGAAAGACCATGGCATGGACCATCACACACAAGTTCACCATCAGTGATACCATGGGATGCCTAGACTATGCATGCTTTGAAACAACATAACCTACTTTTTCACAAGTTCCGCAATCAGGATCAAATTAAGCCATTACCGAAGTGGCTCTCGTACTTTTGATCATATAGGCGAGAAAGACCATGGCATGGACCATCACACACAAGTTCACCATCAGTGATACCATGGGATGCCTAGACTATGCATGCTTTGAAACAACATAACCTACTTTTTCACAAGTTCCGCAATCAGGATCAAATTAAGCCATTACCGAAGTGGCTCTCGTACTTTTGATCATATAGGTGAGAAAGACCATGGCATGGACCATCACACACAAGTTCACCATCAGTGATACCATGGGATGCCTAGACTGTGCATGCTTTTAAACATCATAACCTACTTTTTCACAAGTTCCGCAATCAGGATCAAATTAAGCCATTACCGAAGTGGCTCTCGTACTTTTGATCATATAGGTGTGAAAGACCATGGCATGAACCATCAAACACAACTTCACCATCAGTGATACCATGGGATGCCTAGACTGTGCATGCTTTTAAACAACAAAACCTACTTTTTCACAAGTTCCGCAATCAGGATCAAATTAAGCCATTACCGAAGTGGCTCTATAACTTTTGATCATATAGGTGAGAAAGACCATGGCATGGACCATCACACACAAGTTCACCATCAGTGATACCATGGGATGCCTAGACTGTGCATGCTTTTAAACAACAAAACCTACTTTTTCACAAGTTCCGCAATCAGGATCAAATTAAGCCATTACCGAAGTGGCTCTCGTACTTTTTATCATATAGGTAAGAAAGACCATGGCATTGACCATCACACACAAGTTCACTATCAGTGATACCATGGGATGCCTAGACTATGCATGCTTTGAAACAACATAACCTACTTTTTCACAAGTTCCGCAATCAGGATCAAATTAAGCCATTACCGAAGTGGCTCTCGTACTTTTAATCATATAGGTAAGAAAGACCATGGCATTGACCATCACACACAAGTTCACCATCAGTGATACCATGGGATCCCTAGACTGTGCATGGTTTTAAACAACATAAACTACTTTTTCACAAGTTCCGCAATCAGGATCAAATTAAGACATTACCGAAGTGGCTCTCGTACTTTTGATCATATAAGTGAGAAAGACCATGGCATGGACCATCACACACAAGTTCACCATCAGTGATACCATGAGATCCCTAGACTGTGCATGCTTTGAAACAACATAACCTACTTTTTCACAAGTTCCGCAATCAGGATCAAATTAAGCCATTACTGAAGTGGCTCTCGTACTTTTGATCATATAGGTGTGAAAGACCATGGCATGGACCATCAAACACAACTTCACCATCAGTGATGCCATGGGATGCCTAGACTGTGCATGCTTTTAAACAACAAAACCTACTTTTTCACAAGTTCCGCAATCAGGATCAAATTAAGCCATTACCGAAGTGGCTCTCGTACTTTTGATCATATAGGTAAGAAAGACCATGGCATGGACCATCACACACAAGTTCACCATCAGTGATACCATGGGATGCCTAGACTGTGCATGCTTTTAAACAACAAAACCTACTTTTTCACAAGTTCCGCAATCAGGATCAAATTAAGCCATTACCGAAGTGGCTCTCGTACTTTTGATCATATAGGTGAGAAAGACCATGGCGTGGACCATCACACACAAGTTCACCATCAGTGATACCATGGGATGCCTAGACTATGCATGCTTTGAAACAACATAACCTGCTTTTTCACAAGTTCCGCAATCAGGATCAAATTAAGCCATTACCGAAGTGGCTCTCGTACTTTTGATCATATAGGTGAGAAAGACCATGGCGTGGACCATCACACACAAGTTCACCATCAGTGATACCATGGGATGCCTAGACTGTGCATGCTTTTAAACAACAAAACCTACTTTTTCACAAGTTTGGCAATCAGGATCAAATTAAGCCATTACCGAAGTGGCTCTCGTACTTTTGATCATATAGGTGTGAAAGACCATGGCATGGACCATCACACACAACTTCACCATCAGTGATACCATGGGATGCCTAGACTATGCATGCTTTGAAACAACATAACCTACTTTTTCACAAGTTCCGCAATCAGGATCAAATTAAGCCATTACCGAAGTGGCTCTCGTACTTTTGATCATATAGGTAAGAAACACCATGGCATGGACCATCACACACAAGTTCACCATCAGTGATACCATGGGATGCCTAGACTATGCATGCTTTGAAACAACATAACCTACTTTTTCACAAGTTCCGCAATCAGGATCAAATTAAGCCATTACCGAAGTGGCTCTCGTACTTTTGATCATATAGGCGAGAAAGACCATGGCATGAACCATCACACAAAAGTTCACCATCAGTGATACCATGGGATGCCTAGACTGTGCATGCTTTGAAACAACATAACCTGCTTTTTCACAAGTTCCGCAATCAGGATCAAATTAAGCCATTACCGAAGTGGCTCTCGTACTTTTGATCATATAGGTAAGAAACACCATGGCATGGACCATTACACACAAGTTCACCATCAGTGATAGCATGGGATGCCTAGACTGTGCATGCTTTTAAACAATAAAACCTACTTTTTCACAAGTTTGGCAATCAGGATCAAATTAAGCCATTACCGAAGTGGCTCTCGTACTTTTGATCATATAGGTAAGAAACACCATGGCATGGACCATCACACACAAGTTCACCATCAGTGATACCATGGGATGCCTAGACTGTGCATGCTTTTAAACAACAAAACCTACTTTTTCACAAGTTTGGCAATCAGGATCAAATTAAGCCATTACCGAAGTCGCTCTCGTACTTTTGATCATATAGGTGTGAAAGACCATGGCATGGACCATCACACACAAGTTCACCATCAGTGATACCATGGGATGCCTAGACTATGCATGCTTTGAAACAACATAACCTTTTTTTTCACAAGTTCCGCAATCAGGATCAAATTAAGCCATTACCGAAGTGGCTCTCGTACTTTTGATCATATAGGTGAGAAAGACCATGGCATGGACCATCACACACAAGTTCACCATCAGTGATACCATGGGATGCCTAGACTGTGCATGCTTTTAAACAACAAAACCTACTTTTTCACAAGTTTGGCAATCAGGATCAAATTAAGCCATTACCGAAGTGGCTCTCGTACTTTTGATCAGATAGGTGTGAAAGACCATGGCATGGACCATCACACACAAGTTCACCATCAGTGATACCATGGGATGCCTAGACTGTGCATGCTTTTAAACAACAAAACCTACTTTTTCACAAGTTCCGCAATCAGGATCAAATTAAGCCATTACCGAAGTGGCTCTCGTACTTTTGATCATATAGGTGTGAAAGACCATGGCATGGACCATCACACACAAGTTCACCATCAGTGATACCATGGGATGCCTAGACTGTGCATGCTTTTAAACAACATAACCTACTTTTTCACAAGTTCCGCAATCAGGATCAAATTAAGCCATTACCGAAGTGGCTCTCGTACTTTTGATCATATAGGTGTGAAAGACCATGGCATGAACCATCAAACACAACTTCACCATCAGTGATACCATGGGATGCCTAGACTGTGCATGCTTTTAAACAACATAACCTACTTTTTCACAAGTTTGGCAATCAGGATCAAATTATGCCATTACCGAAGTGGCTCTCGTACTTTTGATCATATAAGTGAGAAACACCATGGCATGGACCATCACACACAAGTTCACCATCAGTGATACCATGGGATGCCTAGACTGTGCATGCTTTTAAACAACAAAACCTACTTTTTCACAAGTTTGGCAATCAGGATCAAATTAAGCCATTACCGAAGTGGCTCTCGTACTTTTGATCATATAGGTGAGAAAGACCATGGCATCGACCATCACACACAAGTTCACCATCAGTGATACCATGGGATGCCTAGACTGTGCATGCTTTTAAACAACAAAACCTACTTTTTCACAAGTTTGGCAATCAGGGTCAAATTAAGCCATTATCGAAGTGGCTCTCGTACTTTTGATCATATAGGTGTGAAAGACCATGGCATGGACCATCACACACAAGTTCACCATCAGTGATACCATGGGATGCCTAGACTATGCATGCTTTGAAACAACATAACCTGCTTTTTCACAAGTTCCGCAATCAGGATCAAATTAAGCCATTACCGAAGTGGCTCTCGTACTTTTGATCATATAGGTGAGAAAGACCATGGCATGGACCATCACACACAAGTTCACCATCAATGATACCATGGGATGCCTAGACTGTGCATGCTTTTAAACAACAAAACCTACTTTTTCACAAGTTTGGCAATCAGGATCAAATTAAGCCATTACCGAAGTGGCTCTCGTACTTTTGATCATATAGGTGTGAAAGACCATGGCATGGACCATCACACACAAGTTCACCATCAGTGATACCATGGGATGCCTAGACTATGCATGCTTTGAAACAACATAACCTACTTTTTCACAAGTTCCGCAATCAGGATCAAATTAAGCCATTACCGAAGTGGCTCTCGTACTTTTGATCATATAGGTGAGAAAGACCATGGCATGGACCATCACACACAAGTTCACCATCAGTGATACCATGGGATGCCTAGACTATGCATGCTTTGAAACAACATAACCTACTTTTTCACAAGTTCCGCAATCAGGATCAAATTAAGCCATTACCGAAGTGGCTCTCGTACTTTTGATCATATAGGTGAGAAAGACCATGGCGTGGACCATCACACAAAAGTTCACCATCAGTGATACCATGGGATGCCTAGACTGTGCATGCTTTTAAACAACATAGCCTACTTTTTCACAAGTTCCGCAATCAGGATCAAATTAAGCCATTACCGAAGTGGCTCTCGTACTTTTGATCATATAGGTGTGAAAGACCATGGCATGGACCATCACACACAAGTTCACCATCAGTGATACCATGGGATGCCTAGACTGTGCATGCTTTTAAACAACATAACCTACTTTTTCACAAGTTCCGCAATCAGGATCAAATTAAGCCATTACCGAAGTGGCTCTCGTACTTTTGATCATATAGGTGAGAAAGACCATGGCATAGACCATCACACACAAGTTCACCATCAGTGATACCATGGGATGCCTAGACTGTGCATGCTTTTAAACAACAAAACCTACTTTTTCACAATTTTGGCAATCAGGATCAAATTAAGCCATTACCGAAGTGGCTCTCGTACTTTTGATCATATAGGTGTGAAAGACCATGGCATGAACCATCACACACAAGTTCACCATCAGTGATACCATGGGATGCCTAGACTATGCATGCTTTGAAACAACATAAACTACTTTTTCACAAGTTCCGCAATCAGGATCAAATTAAGCCATTACCCAAGTGGCTCTCGTACTTTTGATCATATAGGTGAGAAAGACCATGGCATGGACCATCACACACAAGTTCACCATCAGTGATACCATGGGATGCCTAGACTGTGCATGCTTTTAAACAACATAACCTACTTTTTCACAAGTTCCGCAATCAGGATCAAATTAAGCCATTACCGAAGTGGCTCTCGTACTTTTGATCATATAGGTGAGAAAGACCATGGCATGGACCATCACACACAAGTTCACCATCATTGATACCATGGGATGCCTAGACTGTGCATGCTTTTAAACAACAAAACCTACTTTTTCACAAGTTTGGCAGTCAGGATCAAATTAAGCCATTACCGAAGTGGCTCTCGTACTTTTGATCATATAGTTGAGAAACAACATGGCATGGACCATCACACACAAGTTCACCATCAGTGATACCATGGGATGCCTAGACTATGCATGCTTTGAAACAACATAACCTACTTTTTCACAAGTTCCGCAATCAGGATCAAATTAAGCCATTACCGAAGTATATTGTTTATGAATAAATGACTTATGACTTATGGCTCTCGTACTGCTCAACCACTTGACAAGCAAAGTCACTTCTTAAATATATTGCAACACCTTCTTTAGTGCCAGTTCTGTCATTCCGTATTAATCGGTATCCGGGAAGTGGATAGTGGGTAGACGGAAGAGAGCCACGTTTCAGAAATAAGTATGGCGTGAATATTTTTAGTGTCGAAGGACGTGAGTAAATCAGGAAAGGAAAGTGAACTGGTACACTCTGTGCATTAATATGGACGACGTGGAAGTTCTTAGTTGCGGAAATGAACGTTGTATGCAACCGTTCATGCAAATCAGGCATGTCGGACACATCGCTCGGACACATTATCTAGGATTTTTGATATTTCGAAGTTAGGTATTTCTGCCAAAACATGAAAATCGCTTATAACTGCTTGTGAAAAATTCCTCCGTCCGAAATTCCATCGGTATATGATATTATATATGGCATGGAATTAAAGCGGCAGTTCAATATTCGAGTTATGGTAGGTAAAAAAATAAAAAACGCATGTTTGCAAACTAGTTTAGCAGTAAAAACTGAGCAGTAAACTAAATAAAAATGAGTCGTAAAATAATTTAAATGAGCAGTGCAATAAATACTGAGCAGTGGAAAAGTTGAATTGGGCGGTTAGGCGCGTACAGTTAACAAATCGTAATTGGTTAGTAATAAATTTTATTTGAGCAGTTCTATAAACGATGAGGCGGTAAAATGTATTCCTTGTGTATTTCAGCATTTAATGTGAAGAAGGTTAACATAATTATTTTTTGTCTAACATACATTTTGCATAATTTTGTTTGTTCTATACTTATTTCGTATAATGTTTCATTTAACCTAACCTAACCTACTTTTCTGACAGCAATTCGTTTTTGTTGGGGGACGCAGTTCAAACCTAACCTAACCTACTTTTCTGACAGCAGTTCGGTTTTGTTAGGGGACGCAGTTCTAACCTAACCTAACCTACATTTTTGCTTAATGTAACCTTTGTATTGAGTTTTTCTTAATGCGGGGGGCTTCGCCCCCCGACCCCCTTTTTTCTTCAGCCTATATAAGTTTTTTGTTAAAGTCATTTCCCCCAACGGCCCCTTTGATATAAACCAACCAAATTTCTAGCACTTGTAAAATTTTCGAAGAATGACTTTAGATCGGAGCGCATAACACATCCGCACACCACAGTTTTCTGGTAGCAGCTCGTTTTTAATGTCAATAGTGACTTTCCGTATCTCCGGCGCTGCGGGAACAGCAGCCCTTCCGCCCTTGCATGACGGCGCACGGTCACTTCGTCATGGCGGGCGAGGGCTGCTCTCCCTCCACGCCTCCGGCTTTATAAAAACACTCTAGGGCGCGCTGTGTCGGCACGCGTCCTAACCAGCGAGATCCCTAGATTCAGATTTTCGCAGGCTAATATCGTATACATAATATTCCATCATTGAAAATTTTACATTTTACAATCCGTCATTTATCTTGGTAATTATCAAATTTAGAGAAAAATTACCCATACATAATACGCTTATTTTAGACAAAAAAAAATTAGTTAAAATGATATTCGGCTATATAATGATTAGTTAAAATAAGAATCGACAAAGTGAGTTTTAGATAAAATAATATTCGACAAAACAAGAGTTATGCAAATGATAATTTAGGCGCTTCGCTCGTCGTCGTACCTAACTGTGGCTCCGTCAATGATGAAAAATGAATCAGCGACAGAAACTTATTGTATAAGAAGAGCAGGTTTGGCTTTTTTTAACGAAAGTTTACCTCTCTTTTCAATCAAAGTGACGTTCGGATGCTACCGCTCACTGTGAATTGCCAAACTAATTTTCGAACTGCCCATTTCAACCGTTTTACTGCTCATTAAGTTATTAAACTACTTGAGTGAAATGAAATGAAATAATTTATTTCTGTAAGTAGGCCTCAAGGGCTCTTTCACATGTCTGATTCTTTCTTTTGGCGCTTCGGCAAATGACATTCTGGTGAGAAGAAGCGCCGGAAGAAACTCACCAGTTTCTCTTTTAAAATAAACATTGAGCATTGAGTAATTTTTGCACTGACATTGAATGATGAAATAACAGACCAATATTTTTATTACTTACTGCTTATGTTTTACTGACTCACTAATTTACTAACCGCCGAAAAATTAAATGACTGCCCACTAAATTTTCAACTGATCATGATAACTTCCGTATTGTTTAAATAACAGCCGTAAAAATTAGTTCCCATTAATAAGAGTATATATTATCATTATCTAGGAAAATTTCGATTTCGAATAGGTAGAAATTTTAAAATACCTATTTCGTATCATAACTTCTTCAGGAAAATTGCTCCGTTAATATTTATTTTTTTATATGCCCTAAATCCTTTAAACTTTCACAATTATCTAGGAAATTTTCCTAATCGATCACACCTTTACAGATTTTCGGCAATAACTCATGGGGAAAAATTGCTTCGTCAATTTTTATTTTTTTCTATGCCCTAAATCCTTTAAATATATCGCTTTTCACAATTATCTAGGAAATTTTCCTTATCGATCACACCTTTACAGATTTTCGGCAATAACTCCTGGGAAAAATTCCTCCGTCCATTTTTATTAACTTATTAGACACAGTACAACAAAATATAATTGTTTATTATCCAGTAAATTTTCGCCCTTAATAATTAATTTTCGAATATCGCAATATAATGAACAATTTTTAAAAAGCGCGCTTTCAAATAACACCGAGCGCGTGGTGCGGGAGGGCTGCGGCTGCGGCAAAGTATAAAGACAACCAAGTAGTTCGTCTTCGCCATTTAGGAGCGAGCGATACCTACGGTTGCCTAAGGCACAGGGCTGCCGCTCGTCGGTTCTGTAAAATACCTACTTACTACGACGTAACTTTTATTAGGTTGACCTCGAACGAACAATCGTTCGGCGGCATCCTTTGTGCGTGCCACGTGACGGCGGCATGTGTCTCAGTCGGCTACTTACAAAGAACTCCAATAGACCAGGAGCTCAGTGCAAATTCAATGCTATTATTTATAATACAATTTTAGTAAGTACATAAGTATGTGATGTGACTATATGAAATAATAGAAAATAAATATAGTTGCGTCTCGACATTTTGAAAGTAAATACTAGTAAGTACCTAGATAAAGTATAGGTACATTATTTGTAAAAGGTTTGTATAGTCCAAATTATTAGTAAGGTCAATGTGGCTAATTCCGTCTGGTGGGGCAATTCCGTACAGCGGTTTTTACGGCTTAATTATCTTTCTAACAAACTTCTAATTTCGTCAGTTAGTGTGAAAAGTTTCGCTCCTATGCCAGTCGAGTCATCAAGTGCATACTATCGTTTGTTTGGCCGCAAAAGCCGCTGTACAGAATTGCCCCACCAGACGGAATTAGCCACATTGACCTTACCTAAAAGTTTTTATTTTGTATAATCAATTACTTAGAAAAGCGTCGTTTATGCTAGGTGGTAATAAATGAAACTTCATTTAACTGTTAGTAAAATTGATGCATACACTTAAAACACTATTCCTCAAACATCCGAACAAATTGCAGTATATTATATACGTCTTCTATACTTCGCTTCGTGCGCAGACATTTTGTACGTTCGACCGCTCGCATCGCGCTCAGCCCTGACTAAAGCACCTGGCAATGCTGGCCTGTGGTGCGTAGGGCTTGCAAATATTCGACTTTTTCAAATATTCGAATATGATTTTGTAGATATTCGAATACTACCAAAAACTATTAAAAAATCGTTTTTCTTAGTATTTTTTGTGAAAAAAACATGTTAGAAGAGATATTTTTGACGCTGCGATTACCTTAAGACTAATCAAACTTAATTAGTCTTACTCAAAACCTATAAACCGACTAGGTAGAAGAGGGAGATGCTTTGTTTGCAATATTTGCAAAGCAACGAAGGAACGAAGAAGTCAGCTTTGGTGCACCCGATCCCTAGAAAAGGCGACCGCTCAAACCCAACCAACTACAGGCCGATAGCCATAATCTCTCTATTCTCGAAGATAATGGAGTCCATTATCAACTGCCAGCTCCTTCGGTACCTAGAGGACCACCAGCTGCTTAGCGACTACTAATACGGTTTCCGTAAAGGCCACTCAGCTGGTGATCTTCTGGTCTACCTAACACATCGTTGGGCACAGGCGATCGAGACTAAGAGTGAAGCATTGGTCGTTAGTTTGGACATGGCGAAGGTTTTTGATCGGATTTGGCACAAAGCACTTCTTTCGAAGCTTCCATCTTATGGGCTTTCCGAGAAATTATGCGAATGGATCAGTAGCTTCCTAGCAGACAGATGCATAAAGGTCGTAGTTGACGGTGAGTGCTCTGAATCCATGTGTCCCGCAAGGCTGTGTGCTATCCTGTACGTTGTTCCTTCTGCATATGAACGACATGCTGCAAATCTGTGGCATTCACTGTTATGCAGATGATAGCACGTGTGATGCTTCCTACACTGACCGCGCCAATATTTCTCGGGATAACGTGATCGAGAGCTATGAAGACACAAGTTTGCGCTTTCACCGTTAAAAAGCTTGCGTTTGTTGCATCACCCATCTGCTCAGACCCGTCTCCTCGTTTGCCCCCTATTTCATAAAAAAAATCCTTTGGGGGAGTTATGTCGGACCTACTCCCTAGAAAGGAGAAGACATACCCACTAAAACCCCCTGGACCCGAGTTACCTGAGAATAGCAATCTGTCTAAGAGATGGAGTCAAATATTTGCATGCTCTGTGTAGTAGTAGTTAGTTGGCTGCATTCCACATTCAGCCAATCTCTTAACAGGCCGGTTCAGCGGATAACCAGTCCCAAATCATAAAGCTGTCCCGTCGCAGCTTTTTTGTAGTTTAACTAAATTGTAGTAGGTTTATCCTCGTAAAGCCCGTTTCCTAAATTTAGGATATTTTGCTGAAGTCATTTTCGATGTTATTGAGATGAAAGTTAAGAGATTGGCTGAATGTGGAATGCAGCCAACTAACTACCCACCAGGGCTCGTGGACACCTTGCACCAGTATGTGCACCAAGGCTCTACGGAGCTTCCATGTGGCCGGCGCTTTTCTTGCATGAAAGGCCGTGTCGCCCCACCTGATTAACGTCCATGCCACAGAGCATGCAAATATTTGACTCCATCTCTTAGACAGATTGCTATTCTCAGGTAACTCGGGTCCAGGGGGTTTTAGTGGGTATGTCTTCTCCTTTCTAGGGAGTAGGTCCGACATAACTCCCCCAAAGGATTTTTTTTATGAAATAGGGGGCAAACGAGCAGACGGGTCTGAGCAGATGGGTGATGCAACAAACGCAAGCTTTTTAACGGTGAAAGCGCAAACTTGTGTCTTCATAGCTCTCGATCACGTTATCCCGAGAAATATTGGCGCGGTCAGTGTAGGAAGCATCACACGTGCTATCATCTGCATAACAGTGAATGCCACAGATTTGCAGCATGTCGTTCATATGCAGAAGGAACAACGTACAGGATAGCACACAGCCTTGCGGGACACATGGATTCAGAGCACTCACCGTCAACTACGACCTTTATGCATCTGTCTGCTAGGAAGCTACTGATCCATTCGCATAATTTCTCGGAAAGCCCATAAGATGGAAGCTTCGAAAGAAGTGCTTTGTGCCAAATCCGATCAAAAACCTTCGCCATGTCCAAACTAACGACCAATGCTTCACTCTTAGTCTCGATCGCCTGTGCCCAACGATGTGTTAGGTAGACCAGAAGATCACCAGCTGAGTGGCCTTTACGAAAACCGTATTAGTAGTCGCTAAGCAGCTGGTGGTCCTCTAGGTACCGAAGGAGCTGGCAGTTGATAATGGACTCCATTATCTTCGAGAATAGAGAGATTATGGCTATCGGCCTGTAGTTGGTTGGGTTTGAGCGGTCGCCTTTTTTAGGGATCGGGTGCACCAAAGCTGACTTCTTCGTTCCTTCCTTGCTTTGCAAATATTGCAAACAAAGCATCTCCCTCTTCTACCTAGTCGGTTTATAGGTTTGAGTAAGACTAATTAAGTTTGATTAGTCTTAAGGTAATCGCAGCGTCAAAAATATCTCTTCTAACATGTTTTTTTCACAAAAAATACTAAGAAAAACGATTTTTTAATGGTTTTTGGTAGTATTCGAATAATATTCGAATTATTCGAATATCTACAAAATCATATTCGAATATTCGAATATTTGAAAAAGTCGAATATTTGCAAGCCCTACGCACCACAGGCCAGCATTGCCGGGTGCTTTAGTCAGGGCTGAGCGCGATACGAGCGGTCGAACGTACAAAATGTCTGCGCACGAAGCGAAGTATAGAAGACGTTTATAATATACTGCAATTTGTTCGGATGTTTGAGGAATAGTGTTTTAAGTGTATGCATCAATTTTACTAACAGTTAAATGAAGTTTCATTTATTACCACCTAGCATAAACGACGCTTTTCTAAGTAATTGATTATACAAAATAAAAACTTTTAGGTAAGGTCAATGTGGCTAATTCCGTCTGGTGGGGCAATTCCGTACAGCGGTTTTTACGGCTTAATTATCTTTCTAACAAACTTCTAATTTCGTCAGTTAGTGTGAAAAGTTTCGCTCCTGTGCCAGTCGAGTCATCAAGTGCATACTATCGTTTGTTTGGCCGCAAAAGCCGCTGTACGGAATTGCCCCACCAGACGGAATTAGCCACATTGACCTTACTAATAATTTGGACTATACAAACCTTTTACAAATAATGTACCTATACTTTATCTAGGTACTTACTAGTATTTACTTTCAAAATGTCGAGACGCAACTATATTTATTTTCTATTATTTCATATAGTCACATCACATACTTATGTACTTACTAAAATTGTATTATAAATAATAGCATTGAATTTGCACTGAGCTCCTGGTCTATTGGAGTTCTTTGTAAGTAGCTGACTGAGACACATGCCGCCGTCACGTGGCACGCACAAAGGATGCCGCCGAATGATTGCTCGTTCGAGGTCAACCTAATAAAAGTTACGTCGTAGTAAGTAGGTATTTTACAGAACCGACGAGCGGCAGCCCTGTGCCTTAGGCAACCGTAGGTATCGCTCGCTCCTAAATGGCGAAGACGAACTACTTGGTTGTCTTTATACTTTGCCGCAGCCGCAGCCCTCCCGCACCACGCGCTCGGTGTTATTTGAAAGCGCGCTTTTTAAAAATTGTTCATTATATTGCGATATTCGAAAATTAATTATTAAGGGCGAAAATTTACTGGATAATAAACAATTATATTTTGTTGTACTGTGTCTAATAAGTTAATAAAAATGGACGGAGGAATTTTTCCCAGGAGTTATTGCCGAAAATCTGTAAAGGTGTGATCGATAAGGAAAATTTCCTAGATAATTGTGAAAAGCGATATATTTAAAGGATTTAGGGCATAGAAAAAAATAAAAATTGACGAAGCAATTTTTCCCCATGAGTTATTGCCGAAAATCTGTAAAGGTGTGATCGATTAGGAAAATTTCCTAGATAATTGTGAAAATGGATATATTTAAAGGATTTAGGGCATATAAAAATAATAATAATAAAAAAAAAAAATATTGACGGAGCAATTTTCCTGAAGAAGTTATGATGCAAAATAGGTATTTTAAAATTTCTACCTATTCGAAATCGAAATTTTCCTAGATAATGATAATATATACTCTTATTAATATATAATATCATATACCGATGGAAGTTCGGACGGAGGAATTTTTCACAAGCAGTTATAAGCGATTTTCATGTTTTGGCAGAAATACCT
The DNA here is from genome assembly GCA_947034925.1 of Eudemis profundana. Classification (NCBI taxonomy): domain Eukaryota; kingdom Metazoa; phylum Arthropoda; class Insecta; order Lepidoptera; family Tortricidae; genus Eudemis; species Eudemis profundana. Next base: position 3,716,199 of record OX344819.1, read on the forward strand.
AACTTCGAAATATCAAAAATCCTAGATAATTTGTCAAACGTATGCTTTATACCCTACTTTATCACACTGCAAAGTTTCAGCGACAGAGGAATTATTCCGAGCCGAAATGCTTCATTAATCGGACTAAGTTAGCGAAATGAAATGTAATGTTTTTTTCCTGCGCCGACTATTTAAAAGTATTCGGAAATCATGTTTCTATCAGAAATTCAAGCTACTTCAGATTTCCTTAATATCTACGTCCTCTTGGAAATATTTGACATCTCGGTTTTCGTGGACATTTTTCGATTTGTCGTTCAAAATTACACCCTATTGTTAATGACATAAAGCTTATAATCGTCTGATAAGTATATCCAGTTACTATGCTGAATGTGGAGTGTGTCATTCAAGTTGTGCCATCAAATCACTAGAAATTATAATAGATTATGATGGAACGGAGCACACAAAAATATCCGACATAATCAAACCGCAAACGAGCCATTCGTTTGCTATTAGATTATCTGTATCATTAAAGGACGGAACTAGGTAATGGTACAGTCACTGGCATTAATGCAAACTGGCAAAAATATGTGACAACACTCTATTTCTAAAGCAATAAGGTCGGTTTTCCATAGAAACTTAAAGAGGGTCATCGTTTGCTTCCACTTTATAAATTATGTTTAAAAATTGTTTTAGGTACCTTCTAGATATAAAATTATAGCTAGATAGTTACGTTTTATCTACCCAAAACGACATGAAAAGTCTCGAAAAAACCAGAATCAACGTGAAATAAGGTTAACGCCATCTTACGGTTTTTACTAAAATTATATATTTTTTGGCTTTTAGACAGTTCTCATGTCATTTCGCGCAAATAAAATGAACGTTTAGTAACTTCAATTTTTGCGTTTCAACTCAATAAAGTAAATTTTGAGAAAACTATATCACGTTGTGAGTACCTAACCCGTAGGTATAGATAGTTCCAGCAGAGTTGAGGTCACGCACACAACAACATGTCATGTAATGACAGCTGGATTTTGAATTAGTACATTACACAACTAGGGTGGTGAACCAAAGAAAGGCCGAGATCGCAGATGTTTGCGGCCCGAGCTGCAAGCGAGGGACGTAAATATGCGATCGAGGGCTTTATTACCTCCCGTGTTGTGTACATCATTTTATGTCTACACTGTGTGGCACTACGCGATGTGGCATAAATTACTGTTCTTTTTTCGTACCGATAGCAAGTACAACTGTGAATTGCAAGATAGACCAAAAAGTTTCTTTAAACTGTCTTGTCTGTCTCTTTGTAGCCTTGTGTTTATTTGTAATTATTCACCTCAACTCTCCTGAAACTAGTTACCTATAGGTATTAATATAATGTATACCTACATAACGAAATTAATATTTCGCAGGCCTAGTACACACTTGTATTAATTACGAGAAAAAATATTTGTAGCTGCACTTTAGTCTTGTTAAAGATCTCATTCAGCGCAGGTTCAGGGCAGTGCTAGTGCTTCGGAGCTTAATACTATATTTGTTCTGCAGAAGAGGACTATTCTAGCGATATAAGTATAAGATGAATTATCGAGACTCACTTAGAGATAAGTTTAAGGACATTAATGTAATGACATGACATTGCATTGTCAATACATATATGACAATATTATGTACATAAAAACATCATGAATTTTAAAAAGAATTGTGACATACATAATATTAATACCAGAAATAAACATAAGCTCGCAGTGCCCAGCACTCGGCTCCATAAAATAAAAACATCATTCATGGGTAATTGTGTAAGATTTTATAATAAACTGCCAAGGAATATAACTGTATTATCTATTAACAAATTCAAGAATTGTGTAAAGCGTAAACTCATTTCTAAAGCTTATTACAGCACACAAGACTACATGAATGATGAAACACCGTGGGATTAACTGCGACTGGTAATGGATAGGTATATTTTAAAACAATGTCTAATTATATATAGTGATTTTTTTCTGTTTTTGTACTTGCCAATTGTTCTGACACTTGGAGACCATTTACATCTCTAAGGAAAATGTTTTCATTTTAATTTAGTTTTTAAGTTATATCGTGAGTAACAGATTTTTTTTTATATTTCTGTAAGATATTTAGTAAATATTCTCAGTTTGTATTTTGACGTTTGGAGATCCTTTACACCTCCAAAACATAATATTTTCTATAATTTTATTTGTCTTGTTTGGACGCATAGAGAGACCCTTTACATCTTTATAAATGTAGTTTTAAGTTTAATGTAATGTATTTATGAAATCTTATATTAACGCCATATTATTGTAATTCTTGTACAATGCTCGAAAAGAGAAACTGGCGAGTTTCTTCCGGCGCTTCTTTTCACCAGAATGTCATTACCCGAAGTGTCAAAAGAAAAGAAGACATGAGACATGTAAAAGAGCCCTCAAGGGCCTACTTGCAGAAATAAATTATTTTATTTAATTTTTATTTTATTCATAGTTTTAAGTTAGTGCTAATAAAATTTCAGTACCCTTAAAAAAGGTATTGTATGCAACGTTGTATAATTAAGTCGAAAAACGCTCATGGCGTCTCTATTTGTGATACTCGCCGCCGCGGCGGCTCGTATCGCAACTCGCGCCATTCGCATTTTTTGAGCCGACTTATACAACTGTTTCATATAATATCTACGCCATCTATCGTTATATTAGATTCTTGTCTTCTCCTTGCAACGAATGTCACTAGGTGGCAGTGTCGCTAAAGTCTCTACATTTTATGCTAATGATGTAATGATATTTTTGCAAACCCGCCCCGGATTCGCACGGTGTTCCTCTATTATATTATGCATGTATTATACATATAAACCTTCCACTTTAATCACTCTATCTATTAAAAAAACCCGCATCAAAATCCGTTCCGTAGTTTTAAAGATTTAAGCATACATAGGGACAGAGAAAGCGACTTTGTTTTATACTATGTAGTGATGAAGCTGATCTGATGATGGAGCCGTACTTAAGATAAATCCACCGTATTTGGACTAAGTTGCATTACTTACATGTCAATGACATGCAGTTTGAGATTAAACAAAAAAGGTACGGTCGACAGTAAAAGCCTCTCTCAAAAATACCTTTTTTTCACTGAAACTTTTTATATGAATGTTTTTTTTTTAAGTATCTGTTCCTAAGGAGGAGAAAAACTAAAAGCTCATCGTAGATGACGACAGCTTCGACAGTGTATAGTAAGTAGCTTTAGTCCTATTATTACATTCCATACTCGTACCTTACAGGTCGATTCACAAGAGCTGGCGCGGATTTAGTATGAAATAAGCACTGGCTGCATACAAAATCTGCCCCAGCTCTTGTGAATAGACCTGTACATGACGTCAATATAGTGCATTACACAACTAGGGTGGTAATACTAAGAAAGGCCGAGATCGCAGATGTTTGCGGCCCGAGCTGCAAGCGACGGACGTAAATATGCGATCGAGGGATGTCTTTATTACCTCCCGTGTTGTGTACATCATTTTATGTCTACACTTGGCCAGACCAGGTGTGGCATAAAGGTATCTACCCGGTTTGAAAGGAAGTTGCCCCTAATTACTACCAAATTCAAGGAGACTGTATTGTTTATTTTTTTTTTCTCTTTCTTGAGCGAGATGACGAGTTAATCAATAAAATATTACTAAAACCAAGGACCTTTAAAACAAGAGGACTGTCATTCTCCATACTTTGGATCGTAACCCGACCGCTAGGGGATTTCCGGGCAAAAACTAGATGGCGCTAAAAAACTAAACATTTAACGATGTTATAATTGAACAAAGAAACATAGTATAGTAACAATTAGTTCGTAAACAGCTAATAATAAATCAATTCTAACATTTAAATATTGTGTCATGTTTGCAAAGTTGAATAATTTTGTAAATAATATAATTCTTATACCAAGTTTATACATAGATGGCGTTGTAAATTCGGGGAACAGCTTTTTGTATGGAGAATGACAGTCCTCTTGTTTTAATGGTCCTTCCTAAAACTGAGATTTCTCAGTGAATAAACGTTTAAAGTACGAAATTATAAACAAAACATTATTGGGTAAGGCTGAAAAATTGGGCTTATGTAACATAAAAGTAACTAAAAATATATGTTGCTGAGTAACTTAAGTTACATAAAAGTATTCTAAAGGGATATTCACAATGTCTACAATACAAACACTTTTTTGTACTAAGTGTTTATTTAAGAGATCAAATAGGTATATAAGGTCCTAATTTATTAGTTGCAGATATTTTTACAGCTGATAGTACTCGGTCTCTGGAGTATATTAAAGCATGAAACATTATAGCTTTTACCATGTTTTTTTGGAGAAAAAGGAAAAACAAATTTGCTACGTTATAACACCCTGTTAATGTGATTACTAAATGAAAACTCATTGAAAAGATTCTAGTTGCTCTTTTACGTACCACTTAACTGTAACTGGCCACTTCACGTAGATAAATTAAATGACATTTGCAGTTTTCCCGCCGAACCGTTACGACATTTACGACAAAAATTGTTGATATGACAGATAGTGTTATTGTGACATGTGATAATGCACATGATGATTTTTTTTAGACGAAATTATAATAATTTTTTTTGTTAGGTAAATAAAATCAGAAAAGTTATATGAAAAGATTTCTTAATTTCTATTTAAAGTAAATTATTTTAATGTAAAGTATAATGTGTTAAAATATCTGCAACTAATAAATTAGGACCTTATATACTTTGGTACATTTTTGAACAAAGATGAATAAGTAATTAAAGGCTGATAGCCACACAAAAGCTGTCTTCACAAATAAAATTAAATCATATTTTTCCCCCGGATTACTTGTTATAATCATTGTAATTATGTAAAATAAAATAAAAAACACGTTACTCTTCTTTGTGTTGCGCAGTTGGGTATAAAAATTAAAACAAACCAAATATTTTAAACTCAAAAACCCGACTGCAAGAACTTGTAACTGAAAAGAAAGCGTGAACAAAGCTTTACTTTACTTTTATGTTACGTAACTTAAAAATAAATTAAAATGGTAACATAAGTAACTTAAAAGTAACATAAAAGTTAGCCTCTATTCACTTTCATTTGCATTATATGGAACAATAACAAACATATTAACTCGAACACGACACCTAGCTATAAACTAATATGAAGATTATATTAATAATGTATTACGTAATACAAAACAGAACAAATTTACCATGAAATCCACTCGTAACTCTTAAATTCCATAAAAAATCCTCGGCACAAGTTGAATCGACGCACTGAACTACCCACAAAATGGCCGACCAGTGAGAGGTATACCACCGACTAAAGAATAAATAGTGTTGCCATTATAATGAAATCAAATTACGCAAATCAACTGCTAAAATAGCAAGACAGAACGGTTACTTAAATTAAGTAACTTAAAAGCTTCAATATGTTGACTTGTCTTATGTTACACGTAAATTATTATTTTAAATGGACAATGCTAATGTTAAAGCTCGAAAAACGTTGCATTAATATATGACAGTTATAAAAAAAACTCCAACATATCAGTATAATATCACAAAACTAAAAAACAAAAATTACAATCTTTCAGGAACATTTTTGGGACATTTTTATTTGTATGGAAATCGATGTAATTGCATAGAAGAAAAAAAAATTGGAATACAAACACAGAGATTTACATTTGTTAGTGGACTAGAACTAGTAGAAAAAGTTTTGTATTTTGCACGGAAAATTAAAAAAGTAAAATTTTGTAATTACTTTTCGTAAAAACAATGCCGGACGCTTACAAGTCACGAAATCATCCCTTTTTTACGGCCTTACCCTATTACGAAAGGTATGATTTAATAAAACCAGGAACTGTGTTTTGATTTCAATTTATTCACTATCAATTATTCACTTCGCTATTGACATTTTAAAATAAACTTGTTTACTTATTTCATTATACCTTTTTCTAAAAGTACATACTAAACCAGATGTATTAAAGATTTTACCTATAATAAACCTATCCCATCAATAACATTACATGTAAAAAGATGCAAGTCTCGCAACGCAGTTCTCCTACAACAACAAAATTTTGACATGTAAAGTTAAACCAAGTCAGTACCGGCGGGGGGGGGGGGGGAGGGTATCAACAGAACTCGATTTCCACCGACTTGCCCATTATTAGATCTATAAAATGTGTTCCTCCACGGTTAAATAATAGGCAAGTTTAAAATTTGGAGCATTTAGGTCTGCTAGAAGTACCTTAGAATTATGATGATCATCAGTCAGTGAATCAGTGACAAAACTAAGGAACTTTGACATGCAATAGTTCTTAAACTATAGTACGATTTATAATTAAATTCCAACAAATCTACTACTGTATTGCCATTAAAATTGAACATTTCATTAATAGTAAATTATCACCTAGAGAAAAGTTGCTCGTAAATAATATATTTGTAAGTAATTTTAGAGAATAAATTTAAATGCACTGTCCAAATGAACATACTTCTATTTATACAGGTCAGGTTAATAAATATTCAATATCACAATTTTGTCGCAGAAACATTCATATTGCAATGATAACATTAATCATGAAAATCTTGGTTATATCAGACACGACACACTGACAATGGCAGATGTCATTGTGATATTCACATTTCTTGGTAGATTCGTTGGAATTTAATTATGAATCGTACTATACACGTTCGAATTGAATGATATTGAGAACATATACGTCTTATTGTGCCCTATAATATCCCTGAAAATTCTAAGGGTTCTAGCTTTAGCCAGCACAAAATTACGGGAGGCTGAAAATGGCCGTGCCTTTGTTTTGCTCGACTTGGCGGGGGCACTGCCGTGCCCTCAAATCTATGCTCAGACTCCATGGTGGTTCTAGTTTAAGAATGGCAACCCTTCGCAGCTAAGAAGTATTGTTACCATTTATTTTGCAAATGACAACTCTGTTTAGTTATTAATACGTCTAGTAATTCTATTTCGCGATGTATAATTGTTTGTATAGTTTTAATTAGTAGTTTACTCCTATTGCCGACCGTCGGCAATAGATCTAGATTTCAGTAATAATAACTTCGGGTTCTGGTTCAGAGATATAATCATTCCTCATCAACCATCAACAGCCACGACTCCCGTCAAATTCTAATTGATAATTCCCCAATGCCATTTGCAACCCTTTCGTTGAGATACAATTAAGTAAACTACTAATTAAAACAATACAAACAATTATACATCGCGAAATAGAATTACTAAACGTATTAATTATCATCAAGTTTATCTGGAATAATAACATTAATAGCATTATTTCAATTAACAATTAAACAAAACCATAACAGTACTTTCATTAATAAATATTCAACAGAATTAACAATACTACTAAGCTGCGAAGGGTTGCCATTCTTAAGATAAAACGAGAACCACCATGGAGTCTGATCATAGCAGTAGCGTGGCGTCCAAAGATCCCTACAGACTTGCCTAATATCAATCATTTGAGCTTTTAAGGAAAATGTACGAAAAATTTGCACCGGCTTGTCCATATATCTTTTACGCCACGCCACTGGAGCATAGATAATTAAATATCGTGTGTGCCATGGTGTTTCTTACCTATATGATCAAAAGTACGAGAGCCACTTCGGTAATGACTTAATTTGATCCTGATTGCCAAACTTGTGAAAAAGTAGGTTTTGTTGTTTAAAAGCATGCACAGTCTAGGCATCCCATGGTATCACTGATGGTGAACTTGTGTGTGATGGTCCATGCAATGGTCTTTCACACCTATATGATCAAAAGTACGAGAGCCACTTCGGTAATGGCTTAATTTGATCCTGATTGCCAAACTTGTGAAAAAGTAGGTTTTGTTGTTTAAAAGCATGCACAGTCTAGGCATCCCATGGTATCACTGATGGTGAACTTGTGTGTGATGGTCCATGCCATGGTCTTTCTCACCTATATGATCAAAAGTACGAGAGCCACTTCGGTAATGGCTTAATTTGATCCTGATTGCGGAACTTGTGAAAAAGTAGGTTTTGTTGTTTAAAAGCATGCACAGTCTAGGCATCCCATGGTATCACTGATGGTGAACTTGTGTGTGATGGTCCATGCCATGGTCTTTCACACCTATCTGATCAAAAGTACGAGAGCCACTTCGGTAATGGCTTAATTTGATCCTGATTGCCAAACTTGTGAAAAAGTAGGTTTTGTTGTTTAAAAGCATGCACAGTCTAGGCATCCCATGGTATCACTGATGGTGAACTTGTGTATGATGGTCCATGCCATGGTCTTTCTCACCTATATGATCAAAAGTACGAGAGCCACTTCGGTAATGGCTTAATTTGATCCTGATTGCGGAACTTGTGAAAAAAAAGGTTATGTTGTTTCAAAGCATGCATAGTCTAGGCATCCCATGGTATCACTGATGGTGAACTTGTGTGTGATGGTCCATGCCATGGTCTTTCACACCTATATGATCAAAAGTACGAGAGCCACTTCGGTAATGGCTTAATTTGATCCTGATTGCCAAACTTGTGAAAAGTAGGTTTTGTTGTTTAAAAGCATGCACAGTCTAGGCATCCCATGGTATCACTGATGGTGAACTTGTGTGTGATGGTCCATGCCATGGTGTTTCTTACCTATATGATCAAAAGTACGAGAGCCACTTCGGTAATGGCTTAATTTGATCCTGATTGCCAAACTTGTGAAAAAGTAGGTTTTGTTGTTTAAAAGCATGCACAGTCTAGGCATCCCATGCTATCACTGATGGTGAACTTGTGTGTAATGGTCCATGCCATGGTGTTTCTCACCTATATGATCAAAAGTACGAGAGCCACTTCGGTAATGGCTTAATTTGATCCTGATTGCGGAACTTGTGAAAAAGTAGGTTATGTTGTTTCAAAGCATGCATAGTCTAGGCATCCCATGGTATCACTGATGGTGAACTTGTGTGTGATGGTCCATGCCATGGTGTTTCTTACCTATATGATCAAAAGTACGAGAGCCACTTCGGTAATGGCTTAATTTGATCCTGATTGCGGAACTTGTGAAAAAGTAGGTTATGTTGTTTCAAAGCATGCATAGTCTAGGCATCCCATGGTATCACTGATGGTGAAGTTGTGTGTGATGGTCCATGCCATGGTCTTTCACACCTATATGATCAAAAGTACGAGAGCCACTTCGGTAATGGCTTAATTTGATCCTGATTGCCAAACTTGTGAAAAAGTAGGTTTTGTTGTTTAAAAGCATGCACAGTCTAGGCATCCCATGGTATCACTGATGGTGAACTTGTGTGTGATGGTTCACGCCATGGTCTTTCTCACCTATATGATCAAAAGTACGAGAGCCACTTCGGTAATGGCTTAATTTGATCCTGATTGCGGATCTTGTGAAAAAGCAGGTTATGTTGTTTCAAAGCATGCATAGTCTAGGCATCCCATGGTATCACTGATGGTGAACTTGTGTGTGATGGTCCACGCCATGGTCTTTCTCACCTATATGATCAAAAGTACGAGAGCCACTTCGGTAATGGCTTAATTTGATCCTGATTGCGGAACTTGTGAAAAAAAAGGTTATGTTGTTTCAAAGCATGCATAGTCTAGGCATCCCATGGTATCACTGATGGTGAACTTGTGTGTGATGGTCCATGCCATGGTCTTTCACACCTATATGATCAAAAGTACGAGAGCCACTTCGGTAATGGCTTAATTTGATCCTGATTGCCAAACTTGTGAAAAGTAGGTTTTGTTGTTTAAAAGCATGCACAGTCTAGGCATCCCATGGTATCACTGATGGTGAACTTGTGTGTGATGGTCCATGCCATGGTGTTTCTTACCTATATGATCAAAAGTACGAGAGCCACTTCGGTAATGGCTTAATTTGATCCTGATTGCCAAACTTGTGAAAAAGTAGGTTTTGTTGTTTAAAAGCATGCACAGTCTAGGCATCCCATGCTATCACTGATGGTGAACTTGTGTGTAATGGTCCATGCCATGGTGTTTCTCACCTATATGATCAAAAGTACGAGAGCCACTTCGGTAATGGCTTAATTTGATCCTGATTGCGGAACTTGTGAAAAAGTAGGTTATGTTGTTTCAAAGCATGCATAGTCTAGGCATCCCATGGTATCACTGATGGTGAACTTGTGTGTGATGGTCCATGCCATGGTTTTTCTCACCTATATGATCAAAAGTACGAGAGCCACTTCGGTAATGGCTTAATTTGATCCTGATTGCGGAACTTGTGAAAAAGTAGGTTATGTTGTTTCAAAGCATGCATAGTCTAGGCATCCCATGGTATCACTGATGGTGAAGTTGTGTGTGATGGTCCATGCCATGGTCTTTCACACCTATATGATCAAAAGTACGAGAGCCACTTCGGTAATGGCTTAATTTGATCCTGATTGCGGAACTTGTGAAAAAGTAGGTTTTGTTGTTTAAAAGCATGCACAGTCTAGGCATCCCATGGTATCACTGATGGTGAACTTGTGTGTGATGGTCCATGCCATGGTCTTTCTTACCTTTATGATCAAAAGTACAAGAGCCACTTCGGTATTGGCTTAATTTGATCATGATTGCGGAACTTGTGAAAAAGTAGGTTTTGTTGTTTAAAAGCATGCACAGTCTAGGCATCCCATGGTATCACTGATGGTGAAGTTGTGTTTGATGGTTCATGCCATGGTCTTTCACACCTATATGATCAAAAGTACGAGAGCCACTTCGGTAATGGCTTAATTTGATCCTGATTGCGGAACTTGTGAAAAAGTAGGTTATGTTGTTTAAAAGCATGCACAGTCTAGGCATCCCATGGTATCACTGATGGTGAACTTGTGTGTGATGGTCCATGCCATGGTCTTTCTCACCTATATGATCAAAAGTACGAGAGCCACTTCGGTAATGGCTTAATTTGATCCTGATTGCGGAACTTGTGAAAAAGTAGGTTATGTTGTTTCAAAGCATGCATAGTCTAGGCATCCCATGGTATCACTGATGGTGAACTTGTGTGTGATGGTCCATGCCATGGTCTTTCTCACCTATATGATCAAAAGTACGAGAGCCACTTCGGTAATGGCTTAATTTGATCCTGATTGCGGAACTTGTGAAAAAGTAGGTTATGTTGTTTCAAAGCATGCATAGTCTAGGCATCCCATGGTATCACTGATGGTGAACTTGTGTGTGATGGTCCATGCCATGGTCTTTCACACCTATATGATCAAAAGTACGAGAGCCACTTCGGTAATGGCTTAATTTGATCCTGATTGCCAAACTTGTGAAAAAGTAGGTTTTGTTGTTTAAAATTAAATTAAAATTAAAATTCCTTTATTTCAAGTAATAAAACTCATAATCACATTAATCACACATCAATTGCATTTAAATATGATATAATATTGCATTTAAATATGATATAATAAAATATGATCAAAAGTACGAGAGCCACTTCGGTAATGGCTTAATTTGATCCTGATTGCGGAACTTGTGAAAAAGCAGGTTATGTTGTTTCAAAGCATGCATAGTCTAGGCATCCCATGGTATCACTGATGGTGAACTTGTGTGTGATGGTCCATGCCATGGTCTTTCACACCTATATGATCAAAAGTACGAGAGCCACTTCGGTAATGGCTTAATTTGATCCTGATTGCGGAACTTGTGAAAAAGCAGGTTATGTTGTTTCAAAGCATGCATAGTCTAGGCATCCCATGGTATCACTGATGGTGAACTTGTGTGTGATGGTCCATGCCATGGTCTTTCACACCTATATGATCAAAAGTACGAGAGCCACTTCAGTAATGGCTTAATTTGATCCTGATTGCGGAACTTGTGAAAAAGTAGGTTATGTTGTTTCAAAGCATGCACAGTCTAGGGATCTCATGGTATCACTGATGGTGAACTTGTGTGTGATGGTCCATGCCATGGTCTTTCTCACCTATATGATCAAAAGTACGAGAGCCACTTTGGTAATGTCTTAATTTGATCCTGATTGCGGAACTTGTGAAAAAGTAGTTTATGTTGTTTAAAACCATGCACAGTCTAGGGATCCCATGGTATCACTGATGGTGAACTTGTGTGTGATGGTCCATGCCATGGTCTTTCTTACCTATATGATAAAAAGTACGAGAGCCACTTCGGTAATGGCTTAATTTGATCCTGATTGCGGAACTTGTGAAAAAGTAGGTTATGTTGTTTCAAAGCATGCATAGTCTAGGCATCCCATGGTATCACTGATAGTGAACTTGTGTGTGATGGTCCATGCCATGGTGTTTCTTACCTATATGATCTAAAGTACGAGAGCCACTTCGGTAATGGCTTAATTTGATCCTGATTGCGGAACTTGTGAAAAAGTAGGTTTTGTTGTTTAAAAGCATGCACAGTCTAGGCATCCCATGGTATCACTGATGGTGAACTTGTGTGTGATGGTCCATGCCATGGTCTTTCTCACCTATATGATCAAAAGTACGAGAGCCACTTCGGTAATGGCTTAATTTGATCCTGATTGCGGAACTTGTGAAAAAGTAGGTTTTGTTGTTTAAAAGCATGCACAGTCTAGGCATCCCATGGTATCACTGATGGTGAAGTTGTGTTTGATGGTTCATGCCATGGTCTTTCACACCTATATGATCAAAAGTACGAGAGCCACTTCGGTAATGGCTTAATTTGATCCTGATTGCGGAACTTGTGAAAAAGTAGGTTATGTTGTTTAAAAGCATGCACAGTCTAGGCATCCCATGGTATCACTGATGGTGAACTTGTGTGTGATGGTCCATGCCATGGTTTTTCTCACCTATATGATCAAAAGTACGAGAGCCACTTCGGTAATGGCTTAATTTGATCCTGATTGCGGAACTTGTGAAAAAGTAGGTTATGTTGTTTCAAAGCATGCATAGTCTAGGCATCCCATGGTATCACTGATGGTGAACTTGTGTGTGATGGTCCATGCCATGGTCTTTCTCGCCTATATGATCAAAAGTACGAGAGCCACTTCGGTAATGGCTTAATTTGATCCTGATTGCGGAACTTGTGAAAAAGTAGGTTATGTTGTTTCAAAGCATGCATAGTCTAGGCATCCCATGGTATCACTGATGGTGAAGTTGTGTGTGATGGTCCATGCCATGGTCTTTCACACCTATATGATCAAAAGTACGAGAGCCACTTCGGTAATGGCTTAATTTGATCCTGATTGCCAAACTTGTGAAAAAGTAGGTTTTGTTGTTTCAAAGCATGCACAGTCTAGGCATCCCATGGTATCACTGATGGTGAACTTGTGTGTGATGGTCCACGCCATGGTCTTTCTCACCTATATGATCAAAAGTACGAGAGCCACTTCGGTAATGGCTTAATTTGATCCTGATTGCGGAACTTGTGAAAAAGCAGGTTATGTTGTTTCAAAGCATGCATAGTCTAGGCATCCCATGGTATCACTGATGGTGAACTTGTGTGTGATGGTCCATGCCATGGTCTTTCACACCTATATGATCAAAAGTACGAGAGCCACTTCGGTAATGGCTTAATTTGACCCTGATTGCCAAACTTGTGAAAAAGTAGGTTTTGTTGTTTAAAAGCATGCACAGTCTAGGCATCCCATGGTATCACTGATGGTGAACTTGTGTGTGATGATGGTTAATGCCATAGTCTTTCTCACCTATATGTCCAAAATTACGAGAGCCACTTCGGTAATGGTTTCATTCGAAATAAACATTTCGATATTACAAAAAAAATATTTAATCAAAAAATTGTGTTATTGCCTTCAAATTACTGTATTTTAATACATAAAACATCTGATCACACAGGCGTGGACGCAGGTAATTCAGCGGCTTAAAATGAAATGCAGCTCAGCAGTCTTAATAATAAAACACAGTTCAGCAACCTATAAAAATAAAAGGCAGCTCAGCAGCCCAAAATAAAAGGCAGCTCAGCAGCCTAAAAAATAAAAGGCTGCTAACTTCACACCAGCAGCCTTTTATTTAGTCGGACTTTTTAATTTGGTCGGGTTACTTTAGGCTGCCAGGTTTAGGCTGCTAACTTCACGCCGGTTTAATTCACGTCGTCGTTCCATCATTTTGAGAGTGGCGTCTGAAAATCTACTTTATGAAGTCTATTTGCGTAATATTATATTTATTTTTTATTTTAACTTGAATTGTGGAATACAAGAAAGTACAAATGGTCGACTTACAAAATAATATACTAGATACATGAGTATAGATGGACATACGAGTATACGTACACTGCTTCTAAACTATTACGAAGAGTCTTTATTTATTATTTTAAACCGCAAAAGTTGCGGGTATTGGCTCTATACAACATAAAATATACAGAAGAATTGAGAACCGTCCTCCGTTTAAAAAAAAGTCCCATTTTAAGATAAACTAAAATTCTAATATAAATAGTAAATGTTTCCTAGTAAATGTTTTCATGTGAACGCCGGCTTCTAGAAGAAGAATAAGAAAGATCTTCTTTTTCTTCTTCTAGAAGCCGGTTATCTCAGTACTTTATAGTTTAAAAAAAATGACTACAGTATCAGTAAAAGTAACGTTTACTTTCAGATGCAGCAAAGCAGATCCGGCGAAAGTGATCATGGACAGCATCCTGCAGCCAGGGAGGAAGGCGCAGCTGCCACAAGCCTCCAACAGGGCGTAGACATTTATTTATATTTTCTAGAATCCATCAGAACATTTTAATCCTCTGAGAGATGGCGCTGTACACTGACCGAGCAAATCCTGTATCGCGCTGTTTGGTACATGTCTAGAAAATTGGCGAACATTTATTTCCCAATTTTGCAAAATTTGCTATATCATATAAAAATCCAACAAGCATTATCAGAATTAACACGAGGTTTGTCAAAATGGCATTTTTTTTAGATTAATGTGGCAATATCGATGTTCCGAACTCTAGATTTTATCTGGGGTCATTTCTGTGGTTACACCTTATTTCGACTGTATGTAGCGCCGGGCAACTCGATTACTTAAAATATATAAAACTAATTCATATTAAATATCTCGGAAAAATTTGTAACGCATGTTGGGTACTTAAGTACATTTACGATATTTACATACAACTAGGTATAATAAATACTTATGCTACTAGATATAAAAAAAATGTGCTCAAAATATTTATAAGAGTTTACTATAAGTTATTTTATTTACTATAACGTTTTTTGTCTAAAGATATTGACTTAGAAGCAAATATTTGACCAACTTCAACGAGTGCGGTTTCAGATTTTTGCCGTATAGTTATTATCGACTTTGCTAAGAATGAACCGACCTAAATGATATTTTTTGAATTAGTAGTACATATTTCATGAGTTGTCCCATAATATTACAGTATATTATATACACCACCAAAGGAATAAATAAGGTGTGGTGTATACGTATGCACTGTGAACCAGTTTTAAATTTGATTTTTATTTTTGAGTCACATATTCAAGTGATACTTTCTAGTTTCCAGTAAATAATTTTGGGAACTGTAGGTATGGTACATTAAAGTACAAAGATAATAATTGGTTGAGACTGATTTTTCCAAGTGTAATTTATAGTTTTTGTTCCATATTCCTCGTCTTAAAGATTCAGACAGAACCTGTAGTTTTTGTATTTTTACTCCCACAGTTTATCCAATAACATTTTTCAAAACAGCGATATGACAGTTGTTGAGCATTTAGAGTTATCGGCATTATTCTAGACAACCAAAAAAAAACATGTGTTATCGTGTTTTTTATTTCAATAATAAATTCAATTCATTTTTATTCTATTCTTATTAATCATTAATAAATTTTGCCTCTCATAATAAAACTTGTCAAGACCATCAAACATCCGATTAACATATTCCCCTTTTAAAAAAAAGTTTTATGATAAACTATAATATTGTAATGGAAAAATGCCAGAGCGTTAGTTAGTTTCTGATTCTTTAAGAGAAGCATGTTAAAAAATGCATTTAGATATATCAGCCTCACCCAATTTAAATATTTATTTTTTAATTTTAAACATTGACTGTTGTAAAGAGGCTTACGTCTTTATTTAGTTTAAGAAAAAAACCTCTGACCGCAGACTTTTATCCCTCAATGCCTCGTTATTTTAAATATACAATGTGATTTGTTCCTGTTAATGCATAGTAAGCAAAGTTGTAAAAAGTAACACCTTATTGCGAAAGTGCCGGATGCCCTTAGGGTTCCACGACAGAGCGTAACGTAAGTTACAAATTTCTCGCGTGTTACTTCATTGATCGTGCAAATTTAGGTGTTAATATGTCTAGGGATTAAAGTTATACTTATCTAGATTCTAGATTACAATTTATACTTAATTTTACGCCATAAATAAATAAACACGCGATAAAATGGTAACTTCTGTTACATTTTCATGGAATTGCCCCTTATATAATTTTATCGTGCGATAAAGCGACCCTAGGCTTTGCACAATGGAATAGAGATTTAATTCATCCCACTCCTGAAAGTTTGAAGTTATTTAAAATCGACGTTTTGAATTTGATATAAGTATGCGGTCGGATATTCTATGTTTTAAACATAACTAACTCTTTAATTACTTTATTATTGTTTATATTTGTTAGACTGATGTATTTTAGTTACAAATAAACATACAATCAAAATTTTATTGTTTTATTTGTGTTGAATGTGCTTCCATTCTTAAACTTAGGCCTTCCCCCAAAGACTTCCACTATGAAAGGTCGTACGTTTTTAGGGTTCCGTACCTCAAACGGAAAAAACGGAACCCTTATAGGATCTTTCTGTCTGTCTGTCACAGCCAATTTGCTCCGAAAGTACTGGATCGATTGAGTTGAAATTGGGTACATATATTAAAGTCAATAACCCAAACACGGACGTGTAACGGAAATATATGAATTTTAAACAAGGGGCCACTTTTGGTGTCATCCAGAAAATAAAAATAAAAAGTTAGCAAACTATAGTGTGTGATATATCAAATGAAAGGGCTCACTGTGAAATATTTAAATATGTTTTTTTTATAATTTTTTATATAAATAGTTTTGAAGTTATTTAAGAAAATAGGCAAAAATTTACCATTCCCTCCTTTTCTCCGAAACGATTAGACCCAAAATTTTGAAAAAATATGACTAATAGTCCTAGATCTATGTAGATTACAGTAAAACCTACGTACAGAACCCTCTCCACGCGAGTCTAACTCGCACTTGTTCGGTTTTTTGTCTCCATCGACTTTCGGCGACCCAATTGAAGAATATTTTGAAGAGTTACGGCCAAACTGGCTGGTCTGTCCGGCTATTAGGTGTGGCGACCTGGCAACTCTAGTTTCAGTAGTCATTGTCACGTTTCCTGTCAAAAGCTGATTCTAGAGAGTGTTTATAAATAAGCATTTATAACAAGCCCCTCCTGGCATTAAAATGGCAAGCAAGGGAATAATGAAAGTGATACACCCATAGTTAACCCCAACGTGGAAGTGAGATACACTGTCTTGTCAGTATTTGCCGTCCCTTACTTGCGTTTTTGAAACTTGCCACCGGCTTGTGCTAGGTCAATTTTGGCAGACCGGTGGCTATGAAACCAATAATCAATTCACTAAATTAGATAGGACATAGCCATGCCACATGCTCAAGCACGCTTTTTGCTTAAAAACTAATTTAGTCGTGTTTCTAACAGGTGACTAGCAAATAAAAAAATATTTACCCATAAAACTGGCTAAATATGTGTGCAAGTCAAAATATTTTTTTTTGTATATTTGCAAACTTCATATAAAAACCAAACAAATGACCCCAAACACAGTGGATTTATCTTTTATGTAATTTAGAGGACATAATCACATAAAATCATCAACCAGTAAAGTTGCCACTGTTTATATCTCTAAGGCCCGGTCTATATTATTTTCTGCCCACGATATATTTTAGGATGTCCAACCTTTTTGAATTAGGCGCCATCTTGCCGCATGCGCTCGGCCGCGACACTGGCTGCAATTGGCGGGATCCCAGCCAGCCAGTTGTCATTTGTTTTTTTTTCTCGGCGGTTGATATTGAGGCGGAATATTTAAAAGCCTCCCGGTTATTAATAATATGACCGTAAATATGTGTGAATAACTTTGCGAAAGTGGCATCTAAGACAATTTGTGTTATTAATGAGGACTATCGGATTTCGGCCGGTAACAATATAAGTGTGTAGGTACTGTGTAAGCAAGCAGACGGACAAAAAACGAACTTCGGAGTAAGCAGTTGCAGCTTGGGTATGTCTTTCAATTGGTTGTACGTTGTTTTGCCTAACAACTTTTTGCCTATTTTCGTTTTGCCTAATTTCATTTTGACTAATATTGTTTTGCATAATTATTCATTTTGCCTAATTTTTATTTGAGTGAAACTCGTTTTGTATAATCCTTATTTTACCTAAATTTATTTCGTCTAATATTGTTTTGTCTAATTTTTAGTTAGTATAATCTACATTTGTATAATTTTTGTTTAACATAATTATTTTTTGTCTAACATACATTTTGCATAATTTTGTTTGTTCTATACTTATTTCGTATAATGTTTCATTTAACCTAACCTAACCTACTTTTCTGACAGCAATTCGTTTTTGTTGGGGGACGCAGTTCAAACCTAACCTAACCTACTTTTCTGACAGCAGTTCGGTTTTGTTGGGGGACGCAGTTCGAACCCTAACCTAACCTAACCTAATTGAACTTATGGTTTGAGTTTTTTTTAATGCGGGGGGCTACGCCCCCCGAGCCCCCCTTGTGGGGGGCTCCGCCCCCCCGTCCCCCCTTTTCGTTCTACGCCCTAATAATTTACCCAAGCAGAGAGGCTTTATGGGCTGCTGTAAAAATATTATTTATGGTTTTGTATAATATTATTAGTATTAGACGCAGTTCAAACCTAACCTAACCTACTTTTCTGACAGCAGTTCGTTTTTTTGGGGGACGCAGTTCAAACCTAACCTAACCTACTTTTCTGACAGCAGTTCGTTTTTGTTGGGGGACGCAGTTCAAACCTAACCTAACCTACTGTTCTGACAGCAGCTACATTTTTGCTTAATGTAACCTTTGTATTGAGTTTTTCTTAATGCGGCCAACGGCCCCTTTGTTATAAACCAACCAAATTTCTAGCACAATTTTCGACGAATGACTTTAAATCGGAGCGCATAACACATCCGCACACCACAGTTTTCTGGTAGCAGCTCGTTTTTAATGTCAATAGTGACTTTCCGTATCTCCGGCGCTGCGGGAACAGCAGCCCTTCCGCCCTTGCATGACGGCGCACGGTCACTTCGCTCGGCTCCGCAGCTTCGGCTTGTTGGTCGCCTTCGGCGACCAGCCTCAGCCGCTCGCCTCACTCGTTCCCGCGCTTCGTCATGGCGGGCGAGGGCTGCTCTCCCTCCACGCCTCCGGCTTTATAAAAACACTCTAGGGCGCGCTGTGTCGGCACGCGTCCTAACCAGCGAGAGCCCTAGATTCAGATTTTCGCAGGCTAATATCGTATACATAATATTCCATCATTGAAAATTTTACATTTTACAATCCGTCATTTATCTTGGTAATTATCAAATTTAGAGAAAAATTACCCATACAAAACACGCTTATTTTAGACAAAAAAAAAATTAGTTAAAATGATATTCGGCTATATAATGATTAGTTAAAATAAGAATCGACAAAGTGAGTTTTAGATAAAATAATATTCGACAAAACAAGAGTTATGCAAATGATAATTTAGGTAAAACGAGTTTCGACAAAACAATAATTATGAAAAATGAATTTATACATATTGACTTTAGACAAACAATTTATTATAGTAAAAGTTGTTAGACAAACTGAAATTAGACAAAAAAATTTTAGACAAGTCAAGGGAATACCCTTTCAATTTTGTTCTTGAAATGTTTTAATGTTCCGCGGGATTCAATACTACCAGTGAAATGTACGTTTTCCGAGACATGGAGAAATTACATTTACGTACCTATTTTACATAACACTTACATTTAGTCATTCGTCGCCAGGTCACTAACCTCTTTCAAACGCGGTGCGGTGTAAAATTGAATGTGTTTTTCAAAATATCGATGGCAAAAAGCGAGAACGTAGTAACCGCCAAAATGCAAACTTTACACCAGAGCCAAAAAACTTTTCGATTTCAAGAAAAAAAATCATAACTCTTTCATTTATGAACGAAAATGCTTGATATTTGGATCTAATTCATAACTTATGGTTTTCTTTCAACTGGCATATTTAATATTTAACAAAACAGACTGGTTTACGACTTAGTGGCGGTTACGACAATTGAACTCTTTTTTTCGTTACGCGAAAACGCTGCAAACGCCAGAAGTAAATGTACTAAAATGGTGAAACGGGTATTATTTCCATAAAGCATAAATGCTGTAACCAGATGCATATTTATTTTAAGATTCAATAATTTTGACGTAAATGTCATTACGTTCTTTATAGGACTAACTGAAATGTGGTAAGTGTCCACTGGCAAAAAGAAACTGTGAAAATAAAACGACTTAAGGATCAATCAACTTTTATCAACATACTTTTTTAAAATGTTTCCAAATTTTAAATGCAGGTTTCTTACAAATTAAAAGATCAGAAGCAACAATTACCGTCTTAACATAATCAAATACTATCTAGTCTCAATTTCTCTGTATAAAAACATTACGTTTCTCTCTGTATAAGCACAAAGCAAGTTCACATTCAAGCGCATGTTGCGCAAGCATCTCTTCAATGCTGTCCAAAACTAATTATCGACATGAGGTTTTCACAAGGTACGTAAAGTAGTATATGTAAGTATATTATATAATATTGTATTTGTGTAAGTATATACTGTATGTATGTATATTGTAGGTATATTTGTAAATTTATCTTAAGTTTTCCAATTGACGTTAAAGGCCCTGCACCAAAACAATGTTTCTGTTTAGCCCATTGGTTGACTGGTAGAGAATGCCTTAAGGCATTAAGTCCGCCAATTGTACTATTTATATTGTGCAATAAAGATTAAATAAATAAATAAATAATTACGAAAATTACTTAAAACCTCCGTTGCTTATTACATTTCAAAAGGCTAATAAAATCTCTCATATAAAATCACAACCTTGTACTTATCGTGCTAAAAACAAACATAAATATTCTTAGGGTTAATCAGACTATAATATTGTTATCCGCTAAAACTAAATATTATAGGTAATGAGGTTTAATATTCCCGTGAAAACTTTAAAACTCTCTACATTTTATCTTCAGTTTTGGCATTAAATTGTCTTTTAAGTAACTTTTATCGATATAAAACTCACTACCTATTAAACCCACTAACTATAAAAGATGTTTTGTATGTAAGTATTACTTATTATATAAGTTTTCAACATAATTCTTAAACAATTGTTTGAACACAACTATCACCTCAATTATAAAAATATTTCACTTCACGGACACACAGAGTACACAGACTACGCACACCCACTCGCTCCGGCGATCGCCGATAGAATAAATCACAGGTCGTATTCACGAGCCACATCGCCGCGAGCGCACATTTTTATTGCTGTATCTTCAAGCACTACCCACTTCACGTTGTGTTTCAAATGTCGTTACTGTAGCTTGCTGTTAATTCATTTTCCAATGAAATGTAGTAAGCGTCAATCATAGATAATTTATTTTAGGATAATTGCAGTAAGCTTGGTTCGTAATTTTTTCACTACATGCATAAATGCTGTAACCGCCACGGAACAAAATTTCGGCAACGCTGTAACCGGCACACCCTTTGATTTATGAAAAACAAAATTAGCGTAAATGTACTCGTTTAGAAAATTGCTACTATTTGGATGTTTACAGCAATTAGATGTGGGCATCGTCAAAAAAATACATTCGTTTTGCAACGTAGTCCAGTTTTTTCTAAGCGTCGTAGAGCCATGGGACCCAGACCAGTCGACGCAGAAAAATTCGCTGATTCCGAATATGCAAAAAAAATTTTTTTGACCAAGTGGCGGTTACTACGTTCTCGCTTTTTGCCATCGATATGTAGGTAAGTACCTAACTAATATATTTTTTATAATTTTCTACATAATTACAACAAAAAATACCATATAAAGAACCTTTACTTCAAACCCCCATAGTCCCTGCTTAAACTAAATTATTAAAAGTACCTATAAATGTGCTTAAGTACCACAGTGTTAGCTTTATCCTTTTTCGACCCTACTACAAATGTAAATGACGCAAATCCGACGCCATGACATAACACTAAGGCGGATCTCACACTGCAGCGAAAATCGCGGCGACTCGCAACTACTATGCGCAGCTACACGGAAAAAATCGCGGCGACGGGGCGATTTCAGTGTATTCTTCGCCTAAAAGAACCAAAGTGGGATGTGCGTGCACTAATGTTGAATTTTAAATATGGTAGTCATATAGATTGGAAAGAAGTACTAAATTGTCATAACGCAGAAAAAATAAACAAAAAATAGAAAAGATGGACCAGCAAAGTTATTGAAGCTAATTTCGGAAAGCTTAATTCAGGGGTTTCCAAATGGCGGCCCGCGGTCTGAATCCGGACCGCCTATTTTGCGCGGACCTTAAGTAAACAGTAAGTAACTTGTATTACTGAACACGTAATTTCATAAATGCCTTAATAAACTCAAGTAAAAACGGACTCCGATGGTAATTTTATTTTAAAAACTTGACCCATGAAGAATTTCGTGATCCCTGGCTTTTCCCGGGTTTTTAGGATTCCGTACCAAAATGGTAAAAAAGGAACCCTTATGGGGCGACTCCGTCTGTCCGTCTGTCACAGCAAGATATCTCAGGATCGATTTGAAAATTTGAATAGTGTTAAAAATCGCTAACCCGACCTTATTGGACATAAAAAAAATCTTAAACCTTCTTTACTGCTTTTTTAAAGGGGCCTAAATAAATGGGTCAATTGCAAAAAATATGTACCTTTTACTTTTTTAGTCTGATCTGATCATGTTGTGTCTTATACCATTTTACTCAGAATGTGTGCACTTTTCATTTATGAAATAAAAAAAGTTGTCCAATGTCCCAACTTTTCTCTACAAATTTTGAATCTCAGTTTCGTTACGCCCAAACTAAATGTGAGGAAAATAGTAACGAAACAATTTTTTACCCCATTTTACTTTTACATTTCCCCTATATTTAGTTTGGGCGTATTCTTGACGTATAAACATACGAAAAACCGAACGACACGAGTCACCTCCGGAATGGGTCATTATTTGAGCGTTTCACCCGCCTCACTTTCGTGGACACATTATTCTTGAAGTTCCCTGAGATTTTAGTCTCATATCGAGCTATTTGGTACATATCCGGGACTACTAACAAATACCTTAAAATTACATTTAAATCTGCCCGAATCTCAACAATAATGTGTCCGCGAAAGTGAGGCGGGTTAAACGCTCAAATAATGACCCGAATACACTTATTTTCTAGCGGCGTCATTGCGAAAAATAGAATCTCATCTTATAATGTGACCCTTTTTCTTTTTGCTTCAATCTTTTGTGTTTTATTTTCATTTTGACATTTATATCCGCAATTTACAACTATTCAACCATATTTCACTGTGTTAACTGTATTGTGATACTTGCTGAAACTATATTTACATGCATTTACGCGTGTTATTTATTGCAAATACATTATTTGATTTGATTTGAAGCGAAATAATACCTATCGTTGTTTCCGATGTATTGGAATATTGGAATTCAACTTTATTCCTTGTTTGGTGCTGTAACACAGTCACAGTGATTTTATTTGCACAATGGAAATGAATAAGTATGATTCAGTTGGTCAAGCATAATCGGCACAACAATACTGAGCGAACCGAGATAGAAGGAAAACTCTTTCCGTATGTATATGTATATGTCGCAGGGAAATGGCCAAAACCTTGCCAAAACCGAGATTTGATCATCTCTAAGGTATAACTATGACCAAATTACGCAGGACGTTAGAATGGCGAATACATTTTAACATTTGCCTAAAAAATCAGTGTGATCAAATCCCTGAGTCTATTTCTGAGTCCCTGCCTACGAAGCAAGAAGTCCTGGGTTCGAATCCCGGTAAGGGCATTTATTTGTGTGATGAGCACGAATATTTGTTCCTGAGTCATGGATGTTTTCTATGTATTTAAGTATTTGTATCTATTAAATATATAGTCGTCTAGTATCCATAACACAAGCCTTATTGAGCTTACTATGGGGCTAGTTCGATTTGTGTAAGATTGTCCCCTAATATTTATTTATTTATTTAGTGAAATGACGAAATCAGCGAAAAGAGGCAAGTCGTTTTTTCATTTCACTAGATGTGTTTAGTGATTTCATCAAATCCCTGACACACGTCAGTGAGTTAACAAAACGAACGCAAAGTAAACTCGTTTTAACATTTCACTGGACACGTTCAGTGAAATGATAAAAATCTCAACTCTAGTACAGATTAAGTCGCCCGTGCCGTCGTGTTCCCTCCCTCCTGACCTTTCCGTTCTCGTCCGTCCGTCGTATTCTACCGACCACTTTCCTCTCGCGTGAAATGTCTACGCGTCGACATTGACAAAATACTCTTTGCTAAATCAGCAAGGAGTGAAAGCCATTAAAAAAAAACACACACACCTCTTTATATATTGGTAGTACGAGAAAATAGAAAATTCTAATATAGAATGCCTGTAAGCACACAATACCACTACAAACGTCAAACGCAAAATCTTACACGCTTGGTTCCCATACATATCGAGCGTGAACGCAGGGCTTTGGCTGTTAGGGCCAACATGATTGCCCGTAGGTTCAGTAGGTGTACAGATTCCGTGCATACTGTACATCGCTGTACACCTGCAGCCTATGGATAAGGTACACGCAGCGTGCTATGAATGCCATGCGTGTACAGTACAATGACGCGTTCCGGGTGCTCTCACCTCTCAACATCTTATTTAGGTACTAACATAGTTATTTAAGTTATTTGGTGTTACTAACAACATATGGATTATAGTAATAAAAAAAGCGGGTGCACCCGCGACCACGAACGCTGAAAAGGGTTACGAAACGTCGGGACTTAAAATGTAGTAATATACGCGATTTAATCCGTTTAAGTTGTTTTATTACTATGAGTGATAATCGCGGAAACCGAAGACAATATTAACATATGGATTAATTTTGTTTCGAAATAAATGTCTTTTTTAATTTTTTAATTAGACTCTTTTATTCTATATCGATATATTTCTGTGATTCAAACAGTGTTGGCGATTGTGCTTGCTATCGCAGGTCGCGGGCATGCGCGTTGCCATCAGTGCCATTTAAGTAATATGATTCTACCTATCAAAAAACATAATCATAATCATAATTTATTGCATAGTCATGTACATAAAGGTGTTACAATTTAAAAGTCAGTTCATGACGCCCTGTGAGGGCACACAATATACAAAACCACTTACTTAACCTAGTTTATAAGTAGTTTACAATTAATATGTATGTATTGCATTATATATATAAGTAATGTAAATTGAATAAATAAATTTAGGATGTCATTTCTGAATCTGTATAACGTAAGTCAGTTTATTTTGTATTATTATAGATCGCTTTAATTATTTATAATTGTCAGGTTCCGTGTTAGGTTTTATGGTATGTATGTAGGTAAGTATCATTGGAATGTCCATGCCATAAAAGTGATAATCCTAATTTTATTAATTCATATATCTTATTATTTTAGTATTATAAATTTTCGTATTATAACTTTTCGTCACACAAAAACTCTTCTACCGAGTAGTAGCATTTTTCTATTAATATTGCCTTTAATTTAGATTTAAATATATTATCATTAGGTTCAAATTTGATTACATTGGGAATTTTATTAAATATTGATATGCATTTATATTGCGGTCCTTTTTTAAAGATAGCTAAATTAGATTCTGGTAGCAGCAATTTATTTCTATATTGGCTTCTAGTTTTAAAAAGATCTGTTTTAGCCGGAAATAGGTTTGGATGCTTTCGAACGAAAAGTGCCACATCGAGTATATATATTGAGGGTAGCGTTAAAAGTGTATTTTTTATGAAGTGTGGGCGGCAGCTGTTTGGAATGCGCACATTCGCTAGTATTCTAACACACTTTTTTTGCGTGACGAAAAGCTGGTGAGCTTCTGAGCTCGCTCCCCACAGAACCACGCCATATCGGAGGCTTGAATAAACGTGAGAATAATACATAGATAAGGTGGTTTCAAAATCCGTGTTAACTTTTAATATGCTTAGAGCGTAAATAAACTTGGCTAACTTTGTTTTTGTGCGTTCAATATGTGCTTTCCAGTTAAGACTTGAATCTATTGTTATGCCTAATAATTTAAATTCATTTACCTCTTCTATTTCGTTACCGTTGAAATGCAGTTTTAAGTCTAAGGGTTGTTTTTGTATGGGTTTAAATTGTATAATTTTTGTTTTTTCTAAATTTATATCCAAATTATGGTCGTCTAGCCATTCCTTCACAATACCTAGAAGGTGGGTAAGTTGTATGTTACATTCTAAGCTGTTCGTAGTATCTATTAATAAGGAAACATCATCTGCAAACATTACACATTTGATCTTTTCTTCTAGAATTGTGGGCAGGTCGTTTATGTATGATAAAAATAGGGTACATGCCAGAACACTGCCCTGCGGAAGTGAGCAGGTAGTCTGGCGCATTTTAGAGGTGACTGTTTTATGCCACACCTGGCCATAAAGTGGCTTTTTCCGTACGCGCAAAATGATGTACACAACACAACACGGGAGGCAATAAAGAAAGCCCTCGATCGCATGTTTACATCCCTCGCTTGCAGCTCGGGCTGCAAACTTCTGCGATCTCGGCCTTTCTTTGTATTACCACCCTAGTTGTGTAATGTACTATTTTGAGACAAGCTTTTATTCGCAACTGTACGTTTTTGTAAATCGTAAACTGCATGTCAACAACCCAAAAACAGTAGATTTATCTTATGTAGTTCAGACGATCCTATGGCTATCATCCGGCTCCATCGTTAGATCAGCCCCATGTCATAATAATATTGCATTGTCATCTGATTTAAATATTCTTGGGTCAAATTTAACTTACAAGGTTTGATTACAGACACAGACATACAGACACCGGGACAGGTGAAAGTACATAAACGCTTGTAAAAAAAATTACTGGAGGAAACGGCACCGACAAGACAATCTTAAATAAAAGAGTGGGATAAATTATTCTTGTATAATTTATACATATATTCCATTACAACCGAAATCATCAAGATATTAGTCAATTTTAACAAAGGTTTGCAAATCGGAGATAAAAAATAACGCATCAGTATTAATATGAACAAGTTTTCATATAATCAGGTTTGTTGATTGAAAATAACTTTCAACGCATTTAGCAAGCTTGTGACTACATCATTAGTGTATTTAACTTTGTCAAATACATCTAAAATATGTGCCTCCGCCCACTGATGATGGTCTTTTTCTATACTGTCTTTCAATTTTTTCAAGTTAACATCTATTAAATCAATGTTAGCAACGATATATCCCACATTATAAGAATTATCTGAAGCGTAAGTATGTTTAACATTTTTCAGTGAATCGATTTTATTCATTGTATCATTAATATGTTCACGCACGTAAGACAGAAGTCTGCTGCGAATTGCTTTAGCTATTTCCATATCGGAACTAAAACTTCTTCTGTTACTAGTGCGGTTGACATTTTCTTCATTCGTTTCGTTCAGATTATTAACTAACCAATCATCAGTTTCACTATCATTTTTTATCTGTTGAGTTTTATTTACTTCAGTTTTTGATTCAGATCTGTTAGTATCATTAGCTTCGTCAGTTGGGATGTGATTATTATTATCAGTTTTAATGTCCGTTTCACTATCTATACTCCTTTTATTTCTATGAAATTGCGGAATGACACCACTGAAGTCGTACAACCTGCGGTGTGCTTCGTTTGGTTTTAATGTTGTATTACCTAATAGAGTAATAGTTAAATAACCATATACTTTTTCAAGAAGTGTAACCCATTGCTGTATCAGCTCAGTTGTATTAACTGCTTTTGTCGAATCCAGTTGGTCAGTTTGCGTGTCATTTCCCAGAGTTAAAGTTTCATTATTTGACACAAGTTTTTCAAGTGCGTCATCAGTTTTGCTCGTATTATGTAGGCTTATCTGATTTATAGTTGATTCGGTCCGAACGTTGAGTTCTGAATTAGCAATGTGACCTATAGATGAAAAAAAATGTAAAATTTATTAAAAAAACCACAGTATAAAAGAGCATACAAAGAAATAAAGTTAAAAGGGTATAAAGTTAGTAGCATGTCGTTTTATCTGCGATAAAAAATTACTTGGGTAAGAGCCTCGGCGGCACAATGGTTATGCGTTGTTGAGCTATGTTTGCCCAAAAAGCCGTTGGAGGCGCAGTTTCAATAAAACATTTAAAATCCGCTGTGTTAAAAAAAAAACAAAAGAATCTTATTGTAAGGTTGTAAGTTTCTAACAATTTATGAAAAGGACTTTTATTACTTAAATTATAAGTCCAATTAATACGTAGCACCGTTTTGATGAGGTTATTTAAATAAAAAAACGTACTTACATAGAAGCAATAACATTAGCATCTTGCTTGGATAAGAGCAATAAAATGGAAGTATTTTCGTTTTCCGTGAAATTTTAATCAACAGTCATTACTTACGTGCTTGTACAGAGCATGTACCTTTATTAAGAGGCCTTAGGGGCGGGGGCGGGTCCTATGTAAGCCAGAATTTGCGACCGGTTCGCTATCTTGCATTGGGTCTGTCCCTATGTTAACTGCCTGCCCGGTAGTTAGCATGGTAAAGGGCCTCGGGGGGAGCTCACAGTTGCCTCGATCCTCGAGGCAAAGCTGGTTGTTCTCCTTCCCGTGGTTACTGCCTGTTAACTACCTGGTGCAACCGCTGTAACAGGTAGAACGAAAACAACCAGCTGAGCCTCCAGAAATCCCAACCCTCCCTATCCCGCCTTTTCCCACATAGTCAGCTGCAAGCGATGATGTGGCATGTCGCTGCGGGCTTGCCATCCACCAAGAAGGATGGCTAGCGGTAGAATGCCACCCGCGTGTTTGTGCCGCGCGCGGGGACCCGTACGGATGGAGAACGAGGACCTGGTAGGCTGAGTCCGACAGGGGTCGGAGTCGTTATCCCTGGAAGACAACACGCCACTTTGGCTCAGGATTCATCTCACACGGGCGGTCATGTCCTAGCCAGGCATGATCAATCGGCTGTCGCGTCCAGTCAGATGGCCGCGGGCGAGCGTTCGGGCGTGATGGGGTCTGTAGTCGGCGGAGCACGGCACCCGAGTCGCCTGTGGAGGTGACGAGGGTGTTGGCACCGTGCGGACTCACAGACAGCGCACGTCGGGACGCTATATCGGACTGGTAGCCCTGATGCGTCAAAGCATCCCCAGTAGGAGGGCTCCAAGGAGGGTGGGGCGCCAGTACGATGAAGCCTTATTTGTGGATTAAATGGATCATTTAAAACCAAAAACGACGAGGAAGGGAGACGAAGCCAGATCCAAAGCAGAGGTGGCTTATGCGCAAAGCGCAAAACTGGGTGCCACAGCGGGCCGCAACACTGCCTCTGGCAGAAATGCGGGAGCTGGTCCCAGTAAAGTAGGTAAATTTGTTAGTCGGGGTGGCAGCGGAGGACATACCGGAGCTGTCCAATTCAAAAGTACCGCCCCAACTTTACCCCAAGGGGTGAAGAAGGGACACGCGCAGAAAGGACCCGCAAGGAGACCTGCTGCGCCACGTACTGGAGAAGTGGACGGCAGAGGTGTACCAGAGCCGATCCCCAAGAGCGAGCCACTTCCCATTCAGGTCTGTGACGCGCCCGCGGAACGCCAAAGCATGCCGGTACCCCAGGGTGAGGCTGCACAGGCGGGAAGCGGGTACGTCATGACCCAGAGGCAGAAGCGGCGGTTTAATGCTCGTGCGAGAGCCCGACTCCATGCAGAGTCGGGCGCAAATGTGGCACCGGTCACATTTGCAAACGCGGCCCATGTAGGGCAAAACAAAAGGTCACTGGGATCGAGTGGTGATTCTACCCTGTTAGCTAGCGCCCCCAAAAGGACGAGGGTAGGGTCGTATGCGGAGGCGGTGGCTGCGGAGAGAATGGCCATTATCCCAGTGAGCTACCCTGCCGACAAGATTCTGCCTGGGCACCTGTATGCCATTCAGAGTGCAGTTCTTGCACTGATGAAGGGCATACCGGATCCCTCGTACAGGATCATGCTCGGCAACATAGTGGGGGGCGCCCTCCACATCAATTGCCAAGGGAGGGGGGCCTCCGCATGGTTCAGCTCGGCAATCGGGGGGGTGGAGATTGGCGGGCTGCACCTTAAAATAGTGGATGCCAAGGATCTTCCAAAGCCAGTGAAGATGGCCTGGAAGACGAGGATCATTGGCCCACAAGACATCAAGCTCATGCTCAGCGTGCTCCAAATTTTCTACCCTGCGCTGCGCACTGAGCAGTGGAAGGTGGTGGACACCGTGGTCTCAGAAACCAACAGCCGGCGAATCATCCTGATGGACCGGCAGTCGGCGGACGTGATCAAGGAGGCCAACTACCAGCTGTACTCCGGGGTAGACATGAGCTCCTTCAAGCTCCTGGAGGACGTGGAGGAGAGGATGCAGGAGAGGCCGGACGTCAATCCCATAGCATCTACGAGCACGGCAGGAGATGAGGCGATCCCCGAAAGGGCAGAGGTGCCGGACTCAGCCGACGATGCAGATGGCGGCGAAGCCAATGACGCACTGTCCGAGGACGATGCGGAGGTGGAGCCGGCCACGATAGCAGCAGAAGAGACAGAGGAGGACGCGACAGTGGTGGAGCTTGGGCCCAAGGTGGAGCAGGAAGGGGAGCGCATGGGCCGCGAGTCATCGCCGATCTCGACGGTGGACTCAGTGGACCTGCGGAACCTAGCCGAGCTCTATCTAGAAGGTGCCCACTCACCAATGTCCTGCGGGGAAGCGCAGGACGAGGCGGCTGATCTCAGCCTGCCCAAACAGCTGCCCTAGACTTGCGATGGAGGGTATAAGGTGTGTACAAATTAATTTACAACACAATAAAGCAGCTACAGCCTTTCTGGCGAAGCAGCTAATTAGCGGTAATTTCGACATAGCTCTGATACAGGAACCCTACATTTACAAGGGGGAGATCAGGGGATTAGGCGGTACTAAGGGTACTATAATATACCACTGTTCCGATGATAATATGAGGACTTGCATATACGTCAGAAATGGCCTCGATGCTATGCCCTTACATGCTTTCTGTTCCAGGGATCTTACAACAGCTAAGATCCAGAGTAGGGGAGAGGGTAAGGCTCTTATCATCGCGTCAGCCTACCTCCCCTACGAGGCGACGGACCCGATCACACAGCAACTGCGGGACCTCGTCGCAGAAGGCAGCAAGGCGAACACCGACCTAATCATCGGCTGCGACGCAAACGCTCACCACGTCATCTGGGGCAGCTCGGATGTCAACCGGAGAGGAGAGAAGGTACTGGAGTTTCTGGTAAGCTCTTCTTTACAACTATTAAATAAAGGCAAAGAACCAACCTTTGTCAACGCTAGACGAGGTGAGGTAATTGACATTACACTAGCTTCCAATAACACTAGTAAAAGCATTAGCTCATGGCATGTATCTGGTGACATCTCCCTATCGGATCACAGATACATATGTTTCAAGTACAAAACTAAAATAAAAATAGAGACCGTACGTAAACGAAACCCTAGGAACACAGACTGGGCAGCTTATAGAGCTGACTTGAAAGTAGAACTAGGGGATCCAAAAGGTAAGCTAAATTCCATAATTGACATAGAATTTGAAGCGGACAAAATAGTGCAAGCAGTCTATACAGCTTGGACCAACAACTGCCCGGAAAAGAAAACCCTGGCTAAAAAGATACCGTGGTGGAATCCGGAGATCACAAGACTCAGGAAAGACACCAGGGCAATCTTCAATGATGCTAAAGCCTCAAATAATTTTGAGGAATATGCACATAAGCTCACAGAGCTCAACAAAGCTGTGAGAAAAGCAAAAAGGAGATCGTGGAGGAATCACTGCGATCAAATTGGGTCCATACCGGAAGGGATGAGACTCACAAAGGCACTAGCAACGACAAAATCCGTCCCACTAACGACCGTCAAGGACAAAGACGGGAGGATGACGGAGTCAGGGCTAGAAACCCTTAGAGTAATGTGTGCTACACACTTCCCAGACTCAGTAATACACCAGAGTCCAGAGGATGATCCAGCAATAAGTACCATGGAGCAATCCATAAGGACAACCAGGTACAACTGGGACACATCCAAAAAAGTAGTAGATGATAGCAAGATAAGGTGGGCACTGTCCACCTTCCAGCCGTTCAAGGCACCAGGGCCAGACGGTATCTATCCCATACTACTACAAGAAGGCGCCAATGTACTCGTCCCACACCTGTGCAGACTGTACAGAGCGTGCATAGCCTTCGGACACGTCCCGCGGACCTGGAGGATGGTAAAAGTAATCTACCTACCCAAGCCAGGTAAGGCAGACTACAGAGAGGCCAAATCATACAGGCCCATAAGTCTTTCATCATTTCTCCTCAAAACACTGGAGAAATTGGTAGACAGACACATAAGAGATGGCCCATTAAAAAGGCATCCACTGCACAAACTACAGTGCGCATATCAACCAGGCAAGTCAACCGAAACGGCACTGCACCTGGTAACCACTAGAGCTGAACAGGCGATAGAGAATAAAGAGCTATGCCTGGCAGCTTTTCTCGACGTGGAGGGGGCGTTTGATCGAACCACGTACCAAGCCATTAGCGAGGCAGCAGCAAGACATGGTATAGAACCTACCATTTGCAGATGGATAGGCTACATGTTAGAAGGCAGGCTAATAAAATCCACCCTGATGGGAGATGAAATAATAGCAACGGCCACAAAGGGATGTCCTCAAGGTGGAGTACTATCACCCACTCTTTGGAGTTTGGTGGTGAACTCACTACTGGAGGAACTGAACATAGGGCCCACCTACACGGTAGGGTATGCAGATGATTTGGTGATACTTGTAAATGGGAAGTTTCCCAATACGGTATCAGGAATCATGAATGAAGCGCTGAAGAAGGTGGAGACATGGTGCGATAGTCATCACCTCTCCATCAACCCGGGCAAAACAGTGGTAATACCATTTACCAGGAAAAGAGTACTCAAGAATATGCAGCAAATCAAGCTATATGGAAGAGTGCTCGAACTTTCCAATGACGTCAAATATCTAGGAATAACGCTAGATAAAGAACTTAATTGGAAAAAGCATGTTGACAATACCACGACCAAAGCTCTACGAGTGTTTGGGATGTGCAGATCAGCATACGGGAAGACATGGGGTCTAAACCCTGAAGTACTCAGATGGATCTACACCATGATGGTTAGACCCATCATTTTGTACGGCAGCCTAGTCTGGTGGCCGAGGACGCTGAAGGCCACATGCAAAGATGCTCTGACGAAAGTACAGAGAATGGCATGCATGGCTCTAACAGGGGCGTTCAGAACCACGCCAACGGCGGCACTGGAGGTAATGTTAAACCTACCCCCGCTACATATAGTGATTCAGTCAGAGGCGCGCAAATCCCTTCACAGACTAAAAACAATGGGTCTGTGGAGCTATTGCGCGCCTAAAACGAAACACACAAACATGGAAACAAACGACTTCCTAGATCGAATAACGGCCATGGGTGGCGATAAGATGCTGCCAAGGCACATATTCCGAAGGAACTTCAAGGTTCAAATACCGACAAGGGCAGAATGGGCTGAAGGTCGCACACCACCAACTGATGATAGCAGCGACAGTATATGGTACACAGACGGATCCAAAATGGACTCCGGTACGGGAGCAGGCGTACATGCAATAGACTACAATGTCAGTATTAAGATGGGAGGTTATGCTACTGTCTTCCAAGCGGAGACATATGCAATAATCGCCTGTGCCCAGGAGAATATAGATAGGCATACCAAGGGGAAAAACATCTATATACTCAGCGACAGTCAAGCGGCACTTAAAGCACTTACGGCGCCGAAAGTGGACTCTAGACTGGTATACAATGGCATCCAAGCCCTGAACAAACTTGGAAGGCATAACAAAGTGAAACTAACGTGGATCCCAGGGCACGAAGGCTTCATCGGCAACGAAAAAGCAGATGAACTAGCCAGAAAGGGCTCGGAGGGCACACTCATTGGGCCGGAACCATATGTGGGTCTCTCACAGGGGACCATAACAACAGCCATAAAGGACCACGCCAAACACCAACACCAACTCGAGTGGAAGAACATGGCGGGCCTGAGGCACTCGAAGCTCTTTATGGAAAGAGTCAACACACGCTGGACAAACAAACTAAGAAAGTACAGCAGAAGACAGCTCAGAATCATAACGGGGGTGTTTACAGGTCACTTCGGGGTCAAAGGACTCCTGACCAAGATGGGACTATCAGACAATGCTGAATGCAGAATGTGCGGCGAGGAAGCAGAGACAATGAAACACATACTGTGCGAATGTCATGCCCTCGCCAGAACTAGAA
This sequence comes from Eudemis profundana, assembly GCA_947034925.1. Lineage (NCBI taxonomy): Eukaryota > Metazoa > Arthropoda > Insecta > Lepidoptera > Tortricidae > Eudemis > Eudemis profundana. Next base: position 3,750,665 of record OX344819.1, read on the forward strand.
TGAAGGAATTTGGCACTGGCTACCCAGAGCCAGATGAATTCCAGGCACTACCAATGGGGTCCATCATCCGATTTATGGAGATGGTGGAACAGACCATGGCGTAGATGCGGTAAGGGGTAATTACACAAAAGATCCCATTGGGTCGAAGTGTATCCGCAAGGACCCCTATTACCAAGATAAGATAAGATAAGAAGAGGCCTTAGACGTTTAACACGTTCAACGATTTAGATTATTTTCGTCATTATTTTAGATGAGTCTTGACGTGTCTCCGAGGTTATGTCGACGACTGGACTGTTATGGATTAATAGCATCCAGTTAAAATTTATTTTCAGATTTTTTTTAACAAATTTTATAAATGTGTCAAACATCACTTTTGCCAAAATTCAAACTACGGCTTTATGTCTGATTTCTTTACTGTTCAAGCAATCTCCCACTGTCCATCAGGCAAGCACAAAGCAGGTTCACATTCAAACTCATATTGCGCAAGCATCTCTTCACTACGTTTAAAAACTAACTATAGACATGAATATGAGATTTTCACTAGGTACCTACGTAGTGTCTGTAGGTATAGTATATAATGTTGTATTTGTGTAAGTATATACTGTATGTATATTGTAGGTATATTTGTAAATTCATCTTAAGTTTTCGCATTCATGTTAAAGGCCCTGCACTAAGGTAATGTTTCTATGTAGTTCATTGGTTGACTGGTAGAGAATCTTTTAAGGCTAATTCCCGCCATTTGTATTATTTGTATTGTACAATAAAAATTAAATAAATAAATAAATAAACTTAAATCGTGTTTTCTACTGTTGTCTTCCACTGCACGCAATAAAAACAAAATATGAGGCCATTCACCGCTTAAAACTCATACACTAATATCATGTACTTCAATATATGTTGGTTGATTAACAATACTTCTCTCATAGTCTCGCTCGTTTGAAAACATTTAATATTTCCAAAGGCCTCTTAAGAAGCTGTGAGCAATTCTGTACTTATATTTACACGGTCAGATAAACATTACTGTCGAGTTAGCTTATGCCCACAATTTCTGCGATGTAAAATATTATCAGGCAATTAGTCTTCAGAGAAAGTTTTTATTATAAGTATTGCCGAATTAAAGAAAAAAATCTTATCCTATCCTTTTGCGCCTTTCTTCCCTGTTTTGTATTGCATCATAATCTTATAGTACATTACATAACTAGGGTGGTAATACAAAGAAAGACCGAGATCGCAGAAGTTTGCGGCCCGAGCTGCAAGCGAGGGACGTAAATATGCGATCGAGGGCTTTCTTTATTACCTCCCGTATTGTGAACATCATTTTATGTCTACACTTGGCCAGAAAGCGGCTTTTTCCGTACGCGCAGCGTCCGTTGTCTCCATATTAGACATAATAAGGGAATGTCCTCCGAGTCTTTTTTCTGCAATAATATACTTAATTACTTAAACGTCTATTTATAAATATACTACACTGAACTATTATTTTGAACAAGATCGCGGATTATAATCATGTCTGATAATGGGATCTTGGAGAAATCAAGGGAACATTTCAAATATTGTAGGCACACATACAGGGTGTAATCGTTAAGTGTAGCCAGGCGATTATTCTATAAATCTAACAGATATTGGAAAACTTTAAACTGATATCAAAAGTATGTTACCCAATGCGTAAAATCACATCAATAACTTTTTAAAAATAAAAGTAGTAATTTTAAAAATATTAAGATTAAACGCGCCCATACATTTAGTACGACGTTCTTTGAGGCTGTAAGTAGGGGCTGGATATTCCTTTATGTAGCGATGTTACGAGTTGATTTTATTCCAACTCGGATAACTCGAGTTGACTCGTCCGTCAACTCGTATCGAGACTCGAGTCTGACGAAAGGGATCGGCGAGTCGAGTCGAGTTCAGCGTATTCGTAACAAAATGAACATTCGTCGAGTTGGCGAATCGCTGACTCGCGTGCACTCGCATTCGTTATCCAGTTCGTGTCAATTCTAGCTAGAGTTAGGTATAAGAGTTGATTGGAGTTGCGAATTAACTCGATTCGAATCAACTCGCTTATACGTCGAGTTATTCGAATCAGACAACTCGACTCGCCCATCGCTAGCGATGATAGCCGCTCTACTGTTACATTCACATTTATAATAAAGTTTTATCATGTACCTTTTCTCAATGTGGATATGGATAACATAAAACAATTCATGAATCATTTTATAATGGTGAAATTACTAGGCCTTATAAACTAATCTTTCAACGAACGTCGTACTAAATGTATGAGAGCGATTAAACTTAATATTTTGAAAATTACTCCTTTATTTAAAAAAAGTTATTAATGTGATTTTACGCATTGGGTAACGTACTTTTGATATCAGTTTAAAGTTTTCCAATATCTGTTAAATTTACAGAATAATCGCCTGGCTACACTTAACGATTAAACCCTGTATAGCGATTTGGGTTTTTTCCATAGAAACTCATGCATTTATTATTCCAGGGGTCGTACTTTTGATGCCGATGACGTAAATATGACGTCAAGCTACATACAGCATGATTCATTTTAGGTTTTAGATTGATTTATCGTTACCGGAAATTACAGGTATCGTAAAAGCTATGAATTAAATTTATCACTACTAACTGTCATTACTTTTGTGTCAATCATAGAAGCCATTTTATAAATCAGGATGTGTCTGCCTGCCGGTTACGGATGCAAATATCAACCACATCCCAGCCAGGCATACAAGGACGGGTTCAGAAATAAAAGATATACGGTCTTTCAATTGCATTTATTTCTAGTCATTTCTTCAAGAAAAACGAATAAAAGATGGCGCTAGTTTAACCCTTGTGCCTTCTTCCTGCAAATAAAAAGGTAATTTTAAATTCTATCCTTATGTACTCTGTTAGGTAATTCTACTCGGTAATCTGTAACACTGTTCGATGGCCTTTTGACAGTTGCTCGACTATGTATTTATTGGTTTGAAAAGTAAGTACATTATGAACGCAGTCAAAGCGAAACGAAGGCATTTAAGTTTAATAATCTACAAATTAAAATTTAAAAAATACCCTCGACTCAAATAAACTTCTATATTAGGTATGTCATAAACGGCTGATCTGATTTTGATGAAATCTAGATATTAACACTTTCGGTCTACTCGGTCAAATCAGCTATCAATAAAAAAAAACTGTGTAAATAGGTACAGTCAAGGAATTTAATTTCCAACCCACCTAAGGTCCAATATCGTATAGCATACTGTCATCATAAGAGCTAGCTAGAGTACGACGTTACTTTGAAATATCACACGCATTGTTTTGTGTCAGTAACTAGGTAGATAGATTAACAACGTTGACATGGTGAACTGAAATTTGGAACGTCAAGGCACTGCCAAAAAAAGTCGACAACCGCGGAATCGAAATTCGAAGAAAGTCCATCTTTCTCGCTCTTGCAATATTCGAATGAAAGGAACGCAGATAACGAAATTTAGACTATCGACGTTTGCAATAGACTTTCCGGAGTCTGGATTCAGAATTATTTTAAAATTTTCTCGATTGATACTGACACCAACTGACACGTATTCGTAATTAGATGAGCAAATGACTTCGCAAAGAGGTTATCTGTAATGTGCAGTGACAAATAATACGTATTGACATTTAAATACTATTACTAAAATAGAAGTTTCGACCTTAATGCATCGTGAATGCTTAACAAAATTTCAATGAAACGGGTGGGAAATTAAATTCCTTGACTGTACTATCTTCGGCGTCATATGCGGTCAAATACTTTTAGCTCGTTGTCTGTTCAGTAGGCTTATGATACTACGCTTTGTCACGCGATAAATAAATGATAACGCAGCCGTCACTCTCACGCACTACTTGTCAAAACGTGACGGATGCTTTATCATTTATTTATCGCGTGACAAAGCGTAGCATCATAAGCCTACAGAATTTATTCAAAAACGGCTGCTCATACAATTTGTACTGTAGGTACCCTATAATTCAGCGTTTGCAGTCGGTTATTTTAGAAAAGTTAGATTTATTATCTGATAATTTTAACTTACAAGACTCCCTGGAAACAAAAAAAAATGCATTAGATAATTTCTGACGAAATGTTGGGGAACCAATTGTTCCGCGTTTATTCATCATCATGGGCTTAGTCAAGCAATAAGAGCGTTTTCCAAAAAAAATACCGGGGTGGCTACTTTCTCAAAATATGGACTTTTGAGGTTTTTCTGGCTCAGAATCGTTAGTACATTCGAACCTTATACGTAAAAAAAAGTGTCCCAAAATTTGTATGGGATTTTTGTCTTTCCACTACGGCACGTTCATACAAACACTATGCAAAATTGTGACGTAATGGAAAAAAATAATTGGGACACTTTTTTTTACGTATAAGGTTCGAAAGTACTAACGATTCTGAGCCAAAAAAACCTCACAAGTCCATATTTTGAGAAAGTAGCTACCCCGGTATTTTTTTTGGAAAACGCTCATAAACGCCAACGTCACCACTCACCAGCCCCTTGTTATTTGGGTCGTTTTAAAAAGGATGTCCGTAGTTAAGGGTAAATTGAACAAAATATTAATCTTGTTATCATATCCATATAAATTGTACGGTAAGGTAACTTCCGTAACCAAAGGAATAAGGTTAACTTTTTGTTAAATTAACCCCTTAACTACGAATATATAATTTTTAGAATGATCCAATTGTAACTTTTTTATTGTTATTAAAGGGTTTGCTTTGACCTTGGTCACACCTGATGGAAATGGAAAAAATAATTAAGCATTATGATACCTATTTTGATGAGAGATTATAGTACATTACACAACTAGGGTGGTAAAACAAAGAAAGGCCGAGATCGCAGAAGTTTGCGCCCCGAACTGCAAGCGAGGGACGTAAATATGCGATCGAGGGCTTTCTTTATTACCTCCCGTGTTGTGTACATCATTTTATGTCTACACTTGGCCAGAAAGCGGCTTTTTCCGTACGCGCTGCGTGCGGAAAAAGTCACCTTATGGCCAGGTGTGGCATAAAATCAGTTTCTGTTTATGAAGTGATTATATAACGTTCAGATATGTGACTAGTCCGACCCTCTTAAGGGGACCGGGACTAGCGACTTGGTTCGACCCCAGGCGCCCCAGGCCCCCATCTTATCCGATCCATTGACGGTGGTCCGGCCATCGACCTGGTTCGACCCCAGGGAACGCCAATGCCCCCACCTGGTCCGATTTTTGCCACATCCAGTAAGGATTGCAAGTTAGTAAAGCTTAAAAAAAAACTCAGGTAGGTACGTATGCAGTTTAGTAAAACATACTGGCTTGTGATGTCATTGTTCGACAAGGTGTCTATTGTTTTGTTAGTTTTTGTTATTTTAAAATCATTGTTAGCACGAAAATTTGTGTTATTAATTTTATCCGAGCAGTTTTGGAAATACAATTTTGATTATTGTCAAATACTCTATTCTATTTAATTATTCCATTTAATAGGCTTAAGACGTTATAACTAGAATTAATTTAAGCTATTCTAAGCTATGACTCAAGACGAGTCATATTGTTTCTCCATTAGCACTTTGTTCAGAATAATTATAGTCTGACATAATATCACGCAGTCAATATGCATTTCATATTTTTTTCGTAGATAAATATTTGAGATTTGAGAAATAAGGGCGAAACATCAATTCGAATTGCCTAAATTCCGGCTAAAAACACTTTTTTCCGCTTTTCACTCCTTTACATGCAATAAAACCATATATTAGCTCTATAAGCACCTATAAGCGTAACTCTTATAAACCTTTTTCTACTCCTGTACTGTTATCTGTCTTTTACTTGGTCACGAACACTAATATAAGAACATACATAATTTGAGTTCAGAGAAGTCTATACTCTATTCCCCATAACAGCACTAGTGTCGTTATAGTCACTTTACGTTATTGCTAGCATCCACAGACTTCTAAATCTAGGTTAAACTTAGGTCAAGGATTAAGCGCTCAATTCTAACTTCACGATAAAAATTCACAACTACAACTTAACAAACAATTAAATTCCTACGATTCATAAGAAAAACAAAACTTTCCGAATTAAATTAATTGATGCCAACATAAAAAAAAAGTATTTTAATTATCGTCACATCGTGTCACCAGCCATATCAAAAAAAAGTTTACCATAGACACAACTGTCATGCCGGCTGTACACACTCGGAGAGACCGGACGAGACACGCGTGACGTCCATGTATTTTATATTTTAACCTAGTCGTAGAAAAAGTATTGTATGCAACGTTGTATAATTAAGTCAAAAAACGCTCATTGCGTCTCTATTTGCGATACTCGCCGCATTCGCGGCTCGTATCGCAACTCACGCAATTCGCATTTTTTGAACCTTCTTATACAACTGTTGCATAAAATACTATTTAGATCTTCTTTATTCTTCATCTTAAATTGTCGATCAGTTTGCCGATGTTTTAATTACTTCTGTCACGATATCTATTGTAAACAATCAATGATTGCAAATATTTAAATGAATAAATATTTTCTAAGGCCTATTAAGAGTGGGAAAAGGTGAACCAACCGACTTGTATAATATTCTGTGACTATACTTACTCTTTAAGTGTCATGATATTTTTGGTAACAACCTCTGAGCCATCCACTTTAAACTTCGCCTGGTAGTGGCCGAAGTGCATCTTCTCAACTGTTGGAAAAGTTATAGTGATCTTCTTGCTTGCACCATCAAACTGAAAAAAAAATTAAAAGCAGGTCAGGAAAAGCCCGACCTTTTAGTGTGGGATTTGCACACAAAGAGCACCGTACCAGGGATGTTGTGGATGCGAGGATCGGCATCCGCAACTGCGGTACCTACATTTTGCATTTATTCACATGTGCGATGCGGAGCATATGGGGATCTGTGCAGGTCGCTGCAGGAATTACAATATTTTATATGTAGGTATGTGATTTCACGAAATTGTCTTTTAATAAGGTTTTTTTTTCAAACATCCGCTGATGTGCTCAAAATATCCGTATCCACGGATGTCAAAAAACTGTCCCGTCACAATATCCTGTCATCCCTGTCCCGTAGGTACATTATACAGCAGAAACACAGAGAGACCAGAGAAGACCCCAAACGACCAAATATTTTTCATTCACTAAAACTTTACGTTACTTAGTTTAGTTGTAGTAGGTTTTGTGTTCTTTTTAATTTTTGATACTGCACAAAGTTTATCGTACCTACCATAAAATAAATAAAAAAATCAAACAACTTTGAAGGCGTTAAAATAGATCGCTAACCCCCTTTGAATTTGTACGCAAAACTAAATAGGCAATTCGAATCGCCTCAATGATATTAAAATGTGGTACCTGAAACCCATCAGTGGCACTATCTGAAATGGCCTCTCCATTAACGAGAACCTGAAAAAATATTTTAAACTCACTATAATGAATGGGTTTTAGTGCTTTTTTTTAGAATAGGTCAAGTCAGATTACTTGACCTATGAGTCCTGCGGTCTCCTGAATTCTGATTAAGTGGGGGCTAACTAACTTGCAAACAGGTTCGCTAGGCGCGACCACCGAGGCTGATCGCTAAAAATGAGCGACGGACCAGCGGGATTGGTTAAATTGGTTCAACTTTTCCTTATGTGTGATCGAGGTAATTGGAGTTTTAGCTATCCGTTCGCTACTCCTAGCCCATCTAAGAAGACTCCGACAAGAAACTTAGCTGAGCCCGACCATCGTCGGAGTTAATTTAATCCAGGATATTCAGATCCTGAGGCAAATCGGCCAATGTGTGATGGTTTCGCAAGGAGGTCGCTCCCGCCGGCGGCGGCGACTCGGGCCGTTGACATCTCAGCGATGATTCTTTCGAATTCCGCTGAGATGTCGTCGTCCGGATCATGGTGGAAGCTCCAAGGGCTCCTGGTAAACCGGCCCCTGGTGAGGCCGGATCTTCTAATTTGATCATCACCTGGACGTGGAAGGCATGGAACATAGTCGGCCGCTTCCCTATTGAGTAAAATAGAACTTAGAAGCCATCTTAAAGAAACTTTGCAAGGAGAGCTTCAAGAAGAGGTGAAAGCTTTATTTTACTGTGACTGTGTGTTTCCGCGTGTGTTACGCGATATCGCTAAGCGTGAACTGATTGCTAATGATTATTTGATAAATTAGTATTGCTGAATCAAGGGCGGTCTGATGGAAATTTGATGAGACAATGAGTAACCTAAGCCTGAGGGAGAAATAAAAGTTTAATCTTAAAAAAAACCCGCACAAGAGCGAGTTGGAGTCGCACACCGAGGGTTCCGTACAAATACTTTGAAGAAAGAATTAGTAATTTATTTTTTCGACCAACATGGATCATTAATTATAATAGATTACAAACTTGCGGAGTTGCGATAAATTATAGTAAGCTATTTAGATTAAATTAAAATTAAACAACGTGAAAGAGAGATAATAGAGAAATCTCTCTCCAGGTGGATGTTATGATATCCCCTTATTTGGTATAAAATCAATGCGTATAAAATCACTTCTTCGAAATTCATTTAAGTTAATGATTCATTTCGTATAAATTTAGATGGCATAAAAATTAAAGTGTATAATTACATTTCGTATAAAATTCAAATGCTCTTAAGTCATTTTATATAATTTCGTATGATATTACATTCATTTGCTCGAAACGTTATTTGTTATAAGTATTATAAAATATAACATTCATATAACTAAATTTTATTAGAAGAGAAAAATTGAAAAATTATATGTCTCGGGCAGGATTCGAACCTGCATCTCCTCGGCTATCCGGAGTTTCGGTAGCCTAGTTGGTTAAGGCGCCTGCTGGCCCGGATAGCCGAGGAGATGCAGGTTCGAATCCTGCCCGAGACATATAATTTTTCAATTTTTCTCTTCTAATAAAATTTAGAATTCGTTGGCAGTCGTTAATGCTTTAATAAAAAATCATGTTTGGGGTGTAGTACATCGTTACTGTGGATTTCTCAATACGAGTTGGGACCACAGTGCCATACATATGGGTTGTAAGGACTCAATGGTAGATGGTGCTACATACGTCACCCAGAATGACGTCACAAATGAAGGGACTGGTTGAAAGATTCGATGTCTTGGACAGAGTTTCGGTAGCCTAGTTGGTTAAGGCGCCTGCTGGCCCGGATAGCCGAGGAGATGCAGGTTCGAATCCTGCCCGAGACATATAATTTTTCAATTTTTCTCTTCTAATAAAATTTAGAATTCGTTGGCAGTCGTTAATGCTTTAATAAAAAATCATTCATATAACTGTTAAAAGCTCTAATTTTTTGTAAACCCTTAATATTATTGAAATATGAGGCCCAGGTTTTAAAGTTTGAAGGAAGTCAGGACTTTTTTGACAAAATTTGATAATTATTTTTTTTAGTTTTGGCGTAAAAAATACGCTAAAATATGTTCAAATAATAATAATGGCTGACATAATATTGTATTTTATATGCATTGGAGAAAACATAGGTAACAAAACCCGAATCGGAGCACCCCAGTTTCCACGTGGTCTTGTCTGCCCTACCCCTAGAGTGTATATAGAAAGCCGGAGGCGCGGAGGGGGAGCAGCCCTCGCCCGCTGTAGCAAAGCACAAGCACAATGTGAGCCGAAGCTGAGAAGGCGAGCATTAGTGCCTGTGCTTTGATACGCAAGGGCGAAGGGGCTGCTCTTCCCGCAGTGGCGGAGCAGTTGCGGAGTCCGACCGACTGTTTTGTATACATTGTGATGATTAGACATTTTGAATGTTCTACGTTTTAAGTATGCGATCAAGTAATTGTTATACAAAATGAATATTATGCATAATAATTTTATACACCTTAAATGTTATGCATAATGATTTTATACATGCACCGGGGACCGAAATGCTGGCAGCTTCCTCGCACAGCGAATAAGTATCGCCATACAGCGGGGAAACGCTGCCAGCATATTCGGCACTATGCCAAGGGGGCCCAATTTTTTAGATAATTTTTAGTTTTAATTTAGGTTTATTTTAATAGGTTTAGTTTAATTCTTACTTAAGTTTAGTTTACTAAGTAGTTATATTTTATTTGTTTTCGTTGGTAATTGTTTTGAATTCCCAATCTTGTTGTCCTATATATGTCACGGTTCGATATTATTACAAATACATATGTATATTTTCCGCCTATTACTATAACAGCCATTCTGGATACAAGCAAAACAATCATTGATAAGTGGGGAATGTTGAAGATCATAATACTTTTATAAAGTGAAAAAAATATAGTTTTATACATATTGAATGTTAGACATTTCAGGTAAGACGGAACGGACTTTATTTTACGTAAGTTCCTTACAGGACTGCAGCGAGTGTGTCCCAGCGAGGGGAGGCAGCACACGAACCGCAATGCTGTTTTGTTCTGGTAGATGACCTTGTGCCTAAGTGCCTGGGGTCGAACCAGGTCACTTAGTCCCGGACCACCTCGATATGATCGGGCTAGGTGGGGGCTTCACGCCTGGAGTCGAACCAGGTCGTTTGGCCATGGCCACCTTGACTTTACGCTGATTGCTCAGAGTGAGCAGCGGACCAGCGGGAAGGATGACTCGGGTCATCCTGTCCTTATGTGAACTTGTGTATCGAACTAATGGGAGTTTTAGGTGCCGGTTCGTTAAAACCTAGCCCAGCTAAGAAGACTCCGGCAAGAAACTTAGCTGGGCCCGAGCGAGGTCGGAGTGAAGTTAAACCAGGACATTCGGGACAATTTGGGTCAAACGCACTTCAGGCTTTATATATTTTAAGGGAACACTTCGATAGCGCGATGTAACTCGACGCCAGTGCCATCTATTGGCGTTTAGCGTAGTGAAGACACTGGGCCGTTGTAGTATGGCGCGGGCGGTACAACTAACGCCATCCAGCGGTGAGTAGCACCTTGGTGTTGTGAAGAGGGGCGTTCTGAAGGGGACTACTAGCGTCCTCTAGTGGCGATTGTGCTACAGCTTTTAAATGTTATACAAAATGAATTTTAACTGAAATGAATGATTATACGAAGTGATTTTATACGTTTTGAATTTATACATTTTGAGTTTATACCATTTAATTTTATACGAAATAAGGTAGACCCGGATGTTATGCCTAGGGACCGAAGTCCGAAGAAAGATGGGCTGGTTGGAAGTATGTTTTTTAACTGTTTATATACGATAGGAAGTGTGCTTATAAACTTCGATAGTACGATGTAGAACTGTATGGAGATGACGTTCTTTGTATGGACGTTGATGTAAGCGCCGTTTATCCCTTGTCGATGTGGATGTCCGCTGCTTCCAACTAATGTCACTAAGTGGCGGTGTCGCCACATCAGCCCCCCTTTGAGACCGGAGGTTGTTGGAGTGAAGTGCAGTCTGTGCGTCATGTCGGCGCTTGCAAGTTCCAGTGGTGGGCTCGTGCCGCTTCGGCGAGTATAGGCGACGGTCGGTACCAGGCAGGCGGTGTGTCCCTGTTAGCCGGCGAGGTGCTCTAGACCTGTTGACCGGTGAGGGCGAGATCCATGCGTAGAGTATCAGTTAGTGTCGCTGGAGTCTTCAGGTACCAGGCATAATGTGTGTCACTTGCTAGTGGTACCCTCAGTAAGGATGTCTGACTTGCTGTGAGGCTGCGTCAGTCTTGAAGTAAGGTTGCAATTTTTAGTCCATTGTCGTGGGTCATCAATGTGGAAGAGAGAACAATAGAGGGATCTCTCTCCAGGCGGATGTTATGCCTGGGGACCGAAGTCCGAAGGAAGATGGTTTGAAGTATTATATACACTGTGGGCCCGAATAACCCGAAAAATTTTAACCACGTATTCCTGATGATATTACAAGTAAATAGCGTTATATCAACATAGGTCAAATTTAGTCATTTTACATTAATAGTGTTATGGAACAAAATAAATTCAGCCCCTCCTTATAAACATGTCCTTACTTGAGGAAAAGATATCAAAAAGGAATAAAAAAAGCTAAAATGGAAACAAAAGGTAAATTTTTTGGACTCGTAGTCGACATATACAGAGTGAAATTCGAGACCTGATTGGATTTGAAATCGCTTACAGTACTTTTATCTCACGAGCGCGGGTGAGGCATGATAGTGCGGGTAGGGGTAGATGCACATGCACATTGGCTCTGTGAGCGTAAGCTCGCGAGCGCTCAGTGCCGGCCCGGCCGCCGATCGGGTCAGTAGTGTCTGCGAGATTGCGTCACACATTACTGACAAGTACCATCAGCATGCCAAGTTCCAGCAAAATGATAAAAGTTGTTCATAGTGAGATAAAGACGTATTCATATTTAATTGTGCGTGTTTATGCATTGCTTTTCCTTAGCTGAAGACTGATTTATAATTTCTATTAATCATATTCATATTTCATCGTTTTAATATATTTACGAGGGGTGATTGGAAAGTTCACGGCCTAAGTATGAAATCAAATCCAAAGATTTTATTTAATATTTTTATTTCTCTACGTAGTCCCCGTCGAGCTCTTTGCACTTGTTCCATCTGGATTTCAAAGCCATTATACCACTTTTGAAGAAACTTTCCTCCAGGCCTTCAAAATAGGTGTCCACTTCAGCTTGGACCTAGTCGTTGGTAAAAAAATTCTTACCGCCCATGTGTTTTTTTAAGTTTGGAAATAGATGGAAGTCCGATGGTGCCTAATCAGGCGAATATTAGACGACTGCTTTAGCTTAGTTGGTAGTGACCCTGCCTATGAAGCAAGAGGTCCTGGGTTCGAATCCCGGTAAGGGCATTTATTTGTGTGATGAGCACGAATATTTGTTCCTGAGTCATGGATGTTTTCTATGTATTTAAGTATTTGTATGTATGTATCTATTAAATATATCGTCGTCTAGTATCCATAACACAAGCCTTATTGAGCTTACTATGGGACTAGTTCGATTTGTGTAAGATTGTCCCCTAATATTATTTATTTATTTATTTATTTATTTATTTAATAGGGCGGGTGGGGCAATAATTCAAACCCACAGTTGTGAATTTCTGCCATCGATTTTATTGACGTGTGCACACGTGCATTGTCCTGGTGAAAGAGAACTTTTTTTTGTCAACAATCCAGGTCTTTTTACTTTCAGATCTTCTCGTAATCGGCGTAAAGCGTGTCACACACTAAGCAGATACGATAAGATATCTGTATCTGAACGCATATCTGTCAATATCGCTCCCTATACAATTCAGTGAGCTAACACACACAGCGCAGATAACTTATATTTTATCGTGAAGTATCTGTGGGCACCGACATATATCGAAAGATGTCAAAGATATTGTCTGCGTATATAAATTGATCTGTGTATAATATCTGCCGATATAAATATGGTATAGCAATTTATCTGCAGATAGATTCAGGTTGACGTGAGACGGAGCCAGTTCAGTTTGAAGGATTTAGACTGAATGTATCGTCTCGTATATTATCGTATCTGCGTAGTGTGTGATAGTTTCAGATCATTCAGTTATTATACGCAGATAAAATATTATCGTATCTGCGTAGTGTGTGACACGCTTAAAAGGTTGCAATAGTAGTCCGAGTTTATAGTGGTACCTTACTGGAGATAGTCAACCATTATTACTCCCTTTGAGTCCCAGAAGACTGAGAAGACTGATGCCATGACTTTATTCGCCGACAAAATGGCCTTTGCCTTTTTGGGAGGCGGAGATCCAGCACGAACCCACTGCTTTGATTGCTGTTTAGTCTCGGGCGTGTAGTGATGGACCCATGTCTCATCCATAGTAACATATCTGTCCAAAAAGTCTTGAGGGTCAGCTTCAAACAAGTCGAGACAGTCGCGTGAAATTGTTAGACGAGTGATTTTTTGTTCCACTGAAAGGAGCTTCGGAACCCATCTCGCCCACACCTTCGAAAAACCTAATTCGTTGACTATAATGTTTTGGGTTCTTTCATAGGAGATGCCTACGATGTCAGCTATTTCTCTTACTTTTAATCGTCGGTCTTGCATTATCATCTCGCATATAATTGCCACATTAAGTGGATTGGTCGCAGTGGTTGGTCTCCCGGGGCGAGGGTTATCTTTGATATTGACTCGTCCCCGCTTGAATTCAGCTGCCCACTTTTTTATTGTAGTATATGATGGAGAGGACTGCCCCAATGTACACTGCATATCGTCAAAAATTTGTTTTGGAGTCAATCCTTTTTTATGAAGATATTTAATTACAGCACGTTGCACCAAATTGTCCATAATGAAAAATCTGTGGACTCTTATTTTTAAATCAGACGTATAATTTATTTTTACAATGTCTTACAATTGAAATTTCGCGGGATAAGAACTGAATAATGACAGTTCAAAATGGCGGTAGAAAAAAATTAAAAAGTTTTTTTTTAATGGTCAGGCCGCGAACTTTTCAATCAGCCCTCGTAGGTCACAATTTTTTTTTATTTCATCTTTGTCGTGCCTATTTAAACAGCTAAAATTAAATAAATGTACCTACTACGTAATTTACAATGTGAAATATATATAATGTATTTGTTTCATTTTCCCATGTCTCCTAAAATAGTCTGTGCAAGCCATTAGAAAAACGTCAATGTACAGAATAAATTATTATTTTACAACTTCATGACTTTTTACTACTTCATAATTAAAATATTATTTTGTTCATTGATGATGTATTTGCTGACAGTATCTGCAGTTGCGCACACAAGCGCGCGTCACAGCTACATTCATGGCTCACCCGCACTCGTGAGATAAAAGTACTGTAAATAAGAATTAAAACGGGAACTTCATGCAAAGTTTTAAAGTGATTAATTAATTAAAAACAATGTGTGGCACTGCTAAAAAGAAAGAGATGCAAAAAACACTGGTATCACATGTCTCACTCATGTTCTACAAGTCGTCGTGTTTAGATCAAATAGATTTTAAGCTTTTGGAGGGTTAAATCAAAAGTGGACCGGAATGGTTCGTGTAATATAATGCCTATTTTGCTTGGCGAATGTGACAGACACGCTGCCGTGTGTCTAGATTTTGTCGCTGACGCCGTCAATTCTTACCTTTTCCACTTTTACATCATCTTTGGCTGACTGTATAGGAATTCCTTCATTTAAATTTTCTCCAATTTTTTTAGTTAGCTGCGGTGGCGTAGTAACGGTCAAGTCTAAACATAAAACACAAGTATAAATAAAACTATAGTCGTAGATAGATAATAGGACATTATGAGTGGTCTATGTTGGTCATTACAGTCGAGGCTGTGTTGCACAGCCCTCGCCTAACGTAATGACCAATGCTTACGAGTATCATACGACGTTTTTCAAAACACTTCCGAATAAAAAATAATACTTATCATTTAGAACTTCTATTTTTGTACATATTTATTTAGTGGTTTATCTGTCCTCGTCTGTCTAACCTCGCCGTGTGGTGGCGGTGTAGTGAACAGACAAAGCGAACGCCCACGTACCGGGAAGGTTGTGAGCAATAGACGTGTCATCTTTCATTGTTCAGGCGGACACCATTTTTCATGTAAAGTTTATTCAGTTTATTCAAAGTTTATTCAGTTTATTCAAAGTTTATTCAGTTTATTCAAAAGTACATGTAAGAGTTTTTACAAGGAGTAATAAAGATAACATACCATTAAACAGTTTGTTTCGTATGACTAACTTAAATTCTAATACTTGAACAGGTATTTAGTAGCTATATCCACTTAGTGTTGCATTGGTTCCTACACTAGGCGCAGCCTGTCTCGTAGGTTACCATTTCTATTATATGCTTACGCTGCCTAAATATATATAATGTAAACTTAAATCAGTGTGTGTACTTCAGTAACGAATAAGCGCGTGTGAAAAGTTCGCGGAGTATTTGTTGGGGAGATCCGGGGCGCAAACCTATCGCTTGGTATCAGGGGCTGGTGCCTGCAATTTCGTCGATTCGACGTGGTGGCCCATGCAATCTTCAACACTGCTGCAGACCCGAAGCAGGCCGCAGAGCAAAGTTGATAAACCAAAAGCGAGACAGCAAAGCAAAGTGGCATGCATGCATAGTTGATTTATCTATGTATTGAGTATTTTACTGAGTGTAAGGCACACTGACGAGCTCCTATCTCCACGGAACCAGTCAATATGCAGACGTGGCGACTGAGGCGGCCGAAAAACGCAAAGTCAAAAAATATACTGCCAATTACAATTCTATCCCCTTCGTTGATTAAGCTCGAAATATTGATTGAGGTGAATGGAGTCAGCCCATTTTGTAACTATTTATTTTATAACTTGATACATTTTGTCAGCGCGAAATAACACTAGCAGCCTCAAAAACAAAAGCTTAAATTACAAAATATATGCAGTAGTTGTTTTTGGTTTCAAGTGATGCTTACGTATATTGTAGAATAAAATCATAGATAATGGCGCTGACCGTACATGGCCGATTGTATGTTTTATTCTGAATTTTCCGAATTCTTCTTCTTTGTATTACCACCCTAGTTATGTAATGTACTAAAATAGACGTAAATACATACCACCAGCTAAAATCAATAACATATACTAAATGTAATTGCAATTTCAACGCCAACGCAAAAATCTAAAAAACTATTCCGCTCTAAGGGAATAGGGATGACGACTGTGTGTAAAATATATAATTCTATTTAGTCTGTCGGTTAGATTATGGAAAAATATGGGACAGGTCTTTTTTGGTTTACCAAAATATTAAAAATCGAAAAATTTAATGATCATCAAACTTCTGGAGTGGGGGCTTGTGACGTCTCTCCAAGGTGAAATTTGTACCAAGGAGTACCCGTCACTCGAAACTTCTAAGCACTATATCCTCGTCATTTGTTATTTGTCAAACAAAAGGAAAAATACGCGTACAATATTTTTTAATAACCTGACTGACGGACTAAACAGTTTTTTTTTAGTCGTCTAGCCTAATAGGATAGACACTCAGTACCGATATATGACCAGGGCATCAAACTTTCGAAGAATTTCCGAAAATATATAATTAACCTTATTTATAAAATCAAATTTCCGTATTGATAAGTGGAGTTTATAAATTAAATACAAGATATCTCTAGCGACTAAAAATCATCTATTTGTTTGATGGTTATTTAAATTTCGAAAAGTAATAATTGGAGTACTTACAGTCATCTGAAACGTCAAACAAAATACTCGTTTGAATAAAGTACTCCACCCTGTGGGCTTAGTTAGAAATATATCCCTTATCCTCCGCGGGTATCGAGGGTAGAGAGAGAAGAGAGAGAGTTGCCTCTCAGGAGGTCGACGTTTGAAACGTTTATCGATTTAGGCTATTTTCTGTAAGATTCAAGAATTCGACATTTTTTTCGTCATTACCACCTTGTTCATGGCTGTTGTGGGCTAATAGCATGCAGGACATGTATTCTATTAATTTTTCATAGAGAAATATTCTATGAACCATGATTCCAAATTGCCAAAATTCAATTCATTTATATTACACACAGAACAAAAAACAACAGAAGTAAAAACAAAATTAGGTAGCTCCGTCCACACAACACAACTCATACAAAACAATATGTATGTAGGTATAGGTACTGCTAGTTGGTTAATAATGGATTATTTTGCATAATATTTTTTCCACTGAAACGATTAAATTATCAGTTGTCAGGACTGTATTAAAATAAGCCTCTCGCATGGTAGAGGGGTCAACTTTTCGAATTCGTCCCATCCACTTAGCTCTGTCCTCGAAATCGTCTTCGGATACCAGAAGGCAGAAACTCATTGTCAGTCAAGTTCGTAAGTAAGCCACGTTTTTCCGCCATGTTTTGGGTTTGCCCCTGAATCTTGGACAGGGACCAATAAAAAAAACCCAACCTAATGATATCTTTGAGAGAAGGAAAAAAAGACGTAACTTTGAATCCACGTCTACTCGCGACCACAAATGCTCAAAAAGGTTACGATACGTCAGAATGAAAAAATGCAGTAATATACGCGATTTAATCCGTTTAAGTTGTTATACCTTTTTTTTTTTTTTTTTTTTTGACGGTGGGAAAATGCATTACGCATACCCCCCCTGGGCCTAAGGGAGGCCCGATGTTGGTTGGGGGGGTTATGTGGGACTCTCTCCTCTCGCACACCCTCTGAAAGCAGAGGGGGGGAGGAGCCTACCCACTAAAAACCCACCGGCGTTTCTCCGCACTGCCGTTTTGGGGGCACTATGGGATCGTAGCATTTCTACCATGTGTGCCCCCCGGCTGCCCTGGCTTTACGACGCCAGGGCTCCCGCGCCAAAGTTGTTATACCTAATACAATGAGTGATATTCGCGGAAATCGAAAACAAGATTATGACGTAAGTTTGACACGAATTAAGTCAAACTTTTGACCTCAAATAACTTTGCAACTTGCTACAGATACGCACAACATTAGATGGACCCTAATCCGCCTTTATCGTACTCAAATGCTGTAAGAATTATAAGTACAGTCAAGGGTAAAGATAGTGCAACTTACTTTCTATAACGGCCACGACCTTGTTTTGCGTCTGTCCATCAACATCGAATACTCCCATGTAAACGCATGCCTCGTCGTCGTTGAAACTAAAAACAACAATAATTATTGTGAGAAAAACAAGTATTTTGAACTTTTTCCAATTAATTGACGCAGGCGTCTAATTTCGCTGAGAGCAGAGGTATGCTTGTTGTGCGGGGGCCGGCGTACTTTCTTCGCGTACTTACTATAGCTTGGCAACTTCGTTGGTGACACTCCCATGTGTGTTTTTTGTTATGTGCAGCCGTAACTACTTACACAAGCGTATGTCAAAAGTCATAGGGTGACTATGATTTACTTAGTTTAAGATTAATTATTTTACTTAAAAATAATAAAAATTTAATTAATGCTGTCTTGATGCTACCATAAGATAATATTGACCAGTTATAGAGTCAAAAAAACTGGCCAGGGATTACGACCCTGAAATCACCAATCAAGTTTTAAAAATGGCTTAGCCATGGGGATTGACGGACTCGCGAGGTTCACGGCTTACAGAGCCACTAGTTTAAATCTGTTAAACTACAACATTTTCATATGTTAAACCTAAATCCGACTATGGTGAACTCCAGAACTAGGCGACCGAGGCCTAATTCTGTCGTTCACCGTAGTCGACAGCGTTCTCACCCCGCACTTCACGGACACCTCGGCTTTAAATTAAGTTTCACGCCTATTAACCTCAATAACATACCTCTGGAACTTGTAGTTGATTCTCTTCGGCTTAAACGCGATGAGATCGGAACCGACGTCGTCGTTATTGCACTTGACTGACGTCAGACTGCAAGCAGTGCACTCGAATGCCTTGTCCACTGAGTATGCGCTGTTCACCGTGCAGGACTGCGTCCAAGTGTCCACCGTCACTTCTGAGAACCACAAATGCAGGCGCGTAATTTTACTCGACCGCCCAAAAAGAGTGTAATTAATTAGCTGAAGGCTATTTACAACTTCGCCATCAAACTCGTCCTTGATATAATTGACCCGTGGCGTTATCGGCCTGCCTTAACCGTGGTACCATCAGAGAGTAACCGTGGTACCATCAATGGTACTAATGTGTTTTTTTTGTCATGGTACCAATAATGGAACAACCTAAGTATTTTATTGCCGTAGTACGATTAATAATAATACACATAGGATACTTTTTATCCGATTTATTTTACCTCCGCAGACTAGGTTGCGGGCGGTGTTCCTTGTGTATTGTAAGTAATGCTGTAATCACGTCAGATATTTACCCCCGAATAACTTTACTTAGGCGGCCCGCCCGGCTACTATACATGGAAAAAATCTATGGGCCCTGGAGGGGAACTAAGTACCTTAAATCCTTTATTTAACTCATTTTACTTAAAGGAAAAATTATTTTATTTTTATTTTCATTTCATTTATTTGCGTTATATTAAGGTTACATTAGGTCTTATAAGTTAATTATGTGTGAGGGCGTTGCAATTTTCCTTAATACTAAAGTTACAATATAAACATTTAATAAATATTACTTATAGCTACTTAGGTACATTTCGAATCGAAAAATTCTTTTAAACTCTAAAAGGGATTATTAATTAAAAACGCTTTTAGTTTTATATAAAATAATGAGTTTTAAAAACAGACAAAACTGCATTCGCAGATTTTTTATTCTCTTGGCCTTTGTAATGTAACATTAATGATAGATTTCACGATATTTTTTACTTGTAAGAACAAATATCCTGAACAATAATCCTATCGATTAGTAGAATAAAATAGTAGGCGGTTTTTTTTTATTTTTTTAGCTGCTTCGATTACTAGCGAATTTTTGAAAATCTTTTAATGCAGTTTTATTTCTTTTTAAAATAAAGGATTTTTTCCAGCGCCCATAGATTATTTCCATCCTGTATTATTGTGCACAAAAAAATTGTGAGCAGGTTTCATTAGGGGCAATTTTATAATCCCCTTCTTATAGGGAACGTGCGGGAACTATAGGCAGCAGTACTAAATCGACAAAATTGTCACTATGCGGACAGCAAAGGAAACTTATCGGACCTGAAAAAAATTCACTTATAATGTCAATGTCAAGTATAGTAAGCCGTGGTTAGGTTCACTAACGTTAATCGTCCTTCATGGTGATAATTAACGGCGTTTCAGGTAATGTGGCTCTAGCATGATAGAGCACAAATTCGGATTGGCGACACCAGTTGGCAGTACCTTCATTGTGCACGTTCCCTATAGCAATATACCTTTCTAAATAACTAACCAAAGGCACAAAAAGAAGGTCAAATGCACAAGAAGGAAAGGAGTAGGTATACAACCAAATCAAATGCACAAGAAGGAGAGGAGTAGGTATACAACCAAATCAAATGCACAAGAAGGAAAGGAGTAGGTATACAACCAAATCAAATGCACAAGAAGGAGAGGAGTAGGTATACAACCAAATCAAATGCACAAGAAGGAAAGGAGTAGGTATACAACCAAATCAAATGCACAAGAAGGAGAGGAGTAGGTATACAACCAAATCAAATGCACAAGAAGGAAAGGAGTAGGTATACAACCAAATCAAATGCACAAGAAGGAGAGGAGTAGGTATACAACCAAATCAAATGCACAAGAAGGAAAGGAGTAGGTATACAACCAAATCAAATGCACAAGAAGGAGAGGAGTAGGTATACAACCAAATCAAATGCACAAGAAGGAAAGGAGTAGGTATACAACCAAATCAAATGCACAAGAAGGAGAGGAGTAGGTATACAACCAAATCAAATGCACAAGAAGGAAAGGAGTAGGTATACAACCAAATCAAATGCACAAGAAGGAAAGGAGTAGGTATACAACCAAATCAAATGCACAAGAAGGAGAGGAGTAGGTATACAACCAAATCAAATGCACAAGAAGGAGAGGAGTAGGTATATAACCAAATCAAATGCACAAGAAGGAGAGGAGTAGGTATACAACCAAATCAAATGCACAAGAAGGAGAGGAGTAGGTATACAACCAAATCAAATGCACAAGAAGGAAAGGAGTAGGTATACAACCAAATCAAATGCACAAGAAGGAAAGGAGTAGGTATACAACCAAATCAAATGCACAAGAAGGAGAGGAGTAGGTATACAACCAAATCAAATGCACAAGATGGAAAGGAGTATACAACCGAATTTTGAATACAGTTCTGATAATTAATGTATATCTACATTCATGGAGAATCGACGAAACCTCTTATAGTACATTACACAACTTGGGTGGTAATACAAAGAAAGGCCGAGATCGCAGATGTTTGCGGCCCGAGCTGCAAGGGAGGGACGTAAATATGCGATCGAGGGCTTTCTTTATTACCTCCCGTGTTGTGTACATCATTTTATGTCTACATTTGTGTGGCATAAAATATAATAGACACACAGTTTCAGTTGTTTTATAGTCACTCTAGTATTTGTTTCTCATTCCAGCTCTTGATGACGGGATTCCTGACGAGTTGAGTTAACTCCACAAATATTATAGGCACGTTTATATAGCAATTTCGTAATTTTATAGTATCTCAGGAATTTCATAGTATTGTAGATTCAATATGAATCCAGATATTTGAGAAGAGCTAGGTATGATTATTTTTTAATGTAAATTTACCCCTGAAACAAAAAAAAACATTAATTAAATAACATAAAAATAACATGTTATGAAACTAATTTTTCGCGTTTGTTCATCGTCAGCCGACTCACGTCCACTGCTGGACATAGGCTTCCCCCAAAGAACGCCACCATGATCGGTCCTGCGGCGCCTGCGACCTCAGCTCTTTGTTATTTGTTACTTTTTTTAGTTTTATTAAATTGTTTAGAAATATACAGTCCAATTAGGCATCAGGTATTATTATTACGACAGTTTCTAGCAATTGTTGCTATTTATACTTCGTTTTTTTCTAATGTAGAAATTATCTAAACAAAGTAGTAGTCAACATTTTTGGGCCATACAGATTTCGAAAAAACGACTTTCCTGTGGACAAAATAATGATAGTTAACGACCCGAACATACATCACTTTATGTTTTTCATCACACTTGCTCGTAAAGGGTGTTATAACACGCGCGCTTATAGACCAACTCGAGCCGATTTACCCCCCGTGGGCTACAAATATCTATAACTCCCACGGGAGGAAAAACTGTATGAAAATCTATAACTCCCTCGGGAGTTATGAGTTTAGTTTTAAAAGTCGTACGTCATTTCAGACTAAGGAGGTTTCGAATCAGCCAAGGCTATTTCACATCTTCAAAACTTGGCTACAAAACCAATTTTAGTGTAAATAAAACTTACATGGTATATTTTACTATTATTTCCGTAGTTTTTGCGATTATTATAATGCAATTAAATTAATTTAGTTTAAAATTTTATTTTGAAAATCTGTACAATCTGGCGACATTGCCTGTCAAGTTTAAAAACTAAACGCAGTTCTTAGCATTATCTGTGGAAGACTATATTGAAAAAGTTGACAGTTGAAGTTGTCTCTTAGCGGGTGCGTTTAGTTTATTTCATTTTTATGTTTTATTTTTTTTCCTCGCAAATGTGATGAAAAACATTGTGTGTATCACGGGCAGTAAGAAGATTACAAACTCGAGTCATTAAAAGCCCTCCGCCTACGGCGTCGGGCTTCTAATAGACTCTCGTTAGTAATCCCCTTCTTACTACCCTCGGTGCACAATGTACTATATCATATAGGCTTTGAACTGGAAGAGTAGGGTTATTTGCCTACAGGGGTCAGTAAGTATTTACTATCACATTATGTTATTCCACAATTTTGCCCCATAATGTACCTAATAAAAACCTCATGATTCGATCTGTCAACTTTTTTAACATGATTTCTATATTAGACAAAACGAAGTATAATGGGTCTTAATATCGGTCAAAATTGGTGTCCGTCAAGATAGCGTACACCGTAAAGATATTCAAAATCTGATGTAGGCAATAAATAGTACCCAATTAGTACCGACGAAATACCTAGGTGAAAAAAATAGTACCCTTAAACTTTCCGAAATATAAGGCCTGTTCACGGTGTACGCTACCGGGCCGTCAAGCTGTCGTATACCGCTTGTATCTCTGGAACGGCTTTGTTTTCGGGAATGTTTTATATGTCAAAAAATAGTACCCAAATAGTACCCTAGGGCCCTAAAATTTCACTTCTCTAGCTATCGTAGAAGCCGAGATATTCCATGACTTAACGGTGTACAAAATTTTGCAGCGTCAAGCTGGCGTACCCGGGAATTTCATATAGAAATACTTAAAATTCCGAAATGAGGTATATACCAATAAATAGTACTATAAATAGTACCCCTTTTTCATTAATAATAATATACAAAAACTATATAGAAAACTGAAAAAATCAAGACAAACTTCTACATAGTAAATTTTTATATATTTTTATATTTCTGTAAGATATTTAATAAATATTCTCAGTTCGTATTTTGACGTTTGGAGATCCTTTACACCTCCAAAACATAATATTTTGACAACGGAGACTCTTTACATCTCGATTAATTTTAGTATCAATTTATTTTCTATTTTTTATTTGTCTTGTTTGGACACCTAGAGAGACCCTTACATCTCTATAAATGTAGTTTTAAGTTTAATGTAATGTAGTAATGAAATCGTATATTAACGCCATATTGTTGTAATACTTTTTGGTTCAAAAGAGAAACTGGTGAGTTTCTTCCGGCGCTTCTTCTCACCAAAAGGTCAGTACCCGAAGCGCCAAAAGAAATAATACATATTTAGAATCAGACTTGTACTTTTACAAGTATGGCCCTTGAGGGCCTACTTACAGAATAGTACATTACACAACTAGGGTGGTAATACAAAGAAAGGCCGAGATCGCAGCTGTTTGCGGCCCGAGCCGCAGGCGAGGGACGTAAATATGCGATCGAGGGCTTTCTTTATTACCTCCCGTGTTGTGTACAGCATTTTATGTCTACACTTGGCCATAAAGCGGCTTTTTTCGAACGCGTAGCGTGCGGAAAAAGCCACTTTATGGCCAGGTGTGGCATAAATAAATTATTTTATTTTATTTTTATTTTACTATTTATTGGCTACATGAGATTCTGAATATCTTTACGGTGTACGCTATCTTGACGGACACCAAAATTGAAGCTTAAATCGCTTATTTTCACGTCAATAGAGAATATGCTTGATATTTTTTATTTACTTTAATAAAAGCTCATTCATATAAGAAACGCGAAAAAAAAAACATTTTTCGAATAACTATAAAAATAACCAAGATGTAAGACAACAGATTATTAGCAAAACAGAATATAGCATGTAGATTGTATGGCGGCCATATACTATGACGTCATAGTCCATATCGGATCTCAAAGTCTAATCGCTGTCTGATCAGTGCTTTAAAATGTTATTTATCTTCCGTATATCTCGGTCGATTTTAATTTAATTTTGACTTGTATGTAACTACATAATTGTCATCTTTTTACAGTATGTTCATATTTTGCTAAAAATGTATTAAAAAAATCCATGCATATTATACGTAACAAAACCAAATATTACGTTCCGTACGAGTAAGCACTTGTATAGTCCGTACAAACTTTAAGATCAAATGCTGTCAAGCGAACGCAAGCCAAAAGCTACTTTATGATTAGAGCATAAAGTAGTTTTTGGCTTGCATTCGTTTAACAGCATTTGGTCTTAAGAGTTTGTACGGACTATAACTCTTACTAAACCATCAGAAAATCATAGTCTGCGTTTCCGCTGGAGCAGTGCGAGGCAGCGCAACGTTGTAACGTAACAATTGGCTACTTTAGTAACATAATAGTTTACTGCAACCTAAACGCATATTGCTTGTGTTAGCTATGTCCAATATGTATTTAATAGGTTGTTAACCCCAAATAAACTCTGTTTCTTCTGTGCCCTACCTCCGCGCCTCCGGGTTTATAAAACGTGGATGTGGGTTGCTCTGATACGGTTTTTCCATAGTATATTGTTCTAATACCTAAAATATTATATCTGGAGGTAATGTCCAAAAAACCAAACAAACAACTAGGTATGCAACGCGCACACAACGCATAATTAAGTCGTGGCTCGTATCTACACCCTATTAATTTAGTGCACGCGTAATTTCACGTGAAATTCTTTCAACCGTTCGTCATTTGGACTGTCGGAATGTTTGCCGTCGTAACGACAGTAAAATATTATATCTGTACACACACCTTAAGGAGCCGTAACATTTTTGTTCGTAAATTTGTGTAGATTTCGTCAACTTTGTATCTGTACTCTGCCGTCCGTTAACTAAAAAGTCGCTAAGCCACAAATGTAATTTTGTAGATATGAGCAAAATACGCGGGAAATATTTGAAAAATATGCTACTTGAAAACCTAATGTTTTACAAAAAAAAGGTAAATGTCCAGAGTTAGAATATCAAATTTACTATCAATTCACGATAATCTTGATAACAAATACCTAGTCCTAAGTTAAAAAAAAAATCTTTTTCCCTTTTAGCTGCGCATAATTTTAGTAAATTAAAAGAAATACATGACTAAAAGGTCACTAAGTACACCTTAGCGACCTTTTAGTTTATGATACCAACAAAAGAAAGCACATATTTTTTTCTTACACAATTTTATTCGATATTACTTAACTAAAATGGCGTTAAGGTACTAAGTGGCTTTTTAGCTATGTATTGCAGGTTTACATTTAATTGAAATCTTAGCTATATCAACATCATAGTACTTTAATGTCTTTTTAGGTAAACTATTTGAATGTACCGTCTTATTGCGTTTTTGTAAAGGGAAATTTTATGTAACCTTTACTACACTTAAAGGCCGTTAAACGTTAAACTTTTGAGCATAATGGTGTTTTAGTTATGTATTATAGATGGAATATTTTTAAGGGAAACACAAATTGCATAAAAGTCGTTTATTAAAACTGCACCTTAAGAATAAAAATTTAATATTTTTTGGTATCTTTTAGTACCTACTCAATTCACAACTAGTTAACATTTAAATGTTTACAAAATTTATCACATAGGTCCTACTCTTAACCCTTAATTCGACAACGGGTAAAATACTAGACGTCCTAAAAACAAAAATCTACAAAAAATACTAATATATTTAGGTCTTTTTTTATTTAAAGTTGTAAGTGAATGGAATATTATTATTTTTTGCCACAAAAAATACGCCAAGGCCACAGGAACGCTTTTTTGTGCGCAGTGGCCGCCAAGATGCTGAGAGGGAAAATCCCGTCTCGCGGAGCCTCGGGAAGTAAATATTTTTACATAATTTTGTATAACAACACCGAAATCAATTTGCATATGTTTTTGATTAACCATTGAAAAATGCGTTTCTCTTTAATTGATATTCAAAAGTTGTTCTATTGATGTGTTATATGCTGGCATATTATAACGTCCAGTATTTTTAGTATAGTATAGTTTTTTATAACGTCCAGTATGCGGCGTTTTAACTCGTTATTTCTATGTCCAACATTTTTCCCGTTGCCAATATTGCTGCGTTTCAATAAACTTATATCATGTGAAGTAAAATACACATTGCCAATTATGCATATAATAATATAAATAGCATAACTGCCTTATATATTGATATTATTTTGAAATAACTGAATTGGTCGTAGCTTTTCGGGATCCGTACATAATGGATATCAATGAGAACCAGTTGTACTGAGGCTCTGCTTGTAATTTCGTCTGTCTGCCTGTCCATCCACCGGTCTGCCTGTCTGTTCCAGGATCTATTGAACCATAACAGATTGACACTTGAAATATTCAAGAAGTGTATGCTTTATTTGACCCGGTTAGCAACAAATGATAACAATAAAATAAAGAAAAAAAATTAAGAGTGTCGCCATACATGAAACATGGTTCTTTTTGGAGTTTTTTGCATACGGTGGTGCGGAACTCTTTGTACGTACGTCCCCATTTAGCCGACTGTTTGGTGGTATCATTCTGATAAGCACAATCTAATCAGAATTATACCACCAAACAGTCGGCTCTCAGGTGCTGCAAAAGTATTTGAGAGGCCGAAAACTTGTTGAATTGGTTCCACAATGCAATGCACTATCAGATATAGAAAGCTCAAGTTCGTCACTGGAACGACTCAATTTACTTGGAGCTTAAAGAAGATTCAGACGATGGATGAAATATTTATAAATGAAGATGAAGAAAATCTTCTATCTCCTATAATAAAAGCGGTCATAACGGTGAAGTTAATTATAAAACTATAGCTAGTCTGTCGTCTATTCCATCATTGGACTCTTCATCTCACCGACTTAATCCTGCCATAACTTCGGGTGTAGTGTCATATAGCGTATACATCTGCCGTGCATTCACCTGTCAACACTTTTTTTTAGGCTGGGAAAATGCATTGCAGCATCTCGCCCGGACAGGTACATGGGGCTCCCGGTCAGTCCCGTATACCCACTACAAACCCACCAATTCGCCTTCTGCCTCGTGTTTTATATCTGTCGGCCACAATATCGTTTGTCTATGGGTTTTCAAGGGTGGCAGGTGGGACCTCATCCCTGCCACTCGACCCGTTACGATGAGGGAGCAGATGAGCGAATCGCCAGCGTGCACGCCCTACCCTCCGTTTGTTGGGAATAGTAAGAGAATTGTCCTCCCGTCTCCGCTCCGCTGCCGCCTTCTGCATCATAACAGATGTATGTGCAGAAGGCGACCATTGCTTTCCAGCACCTCTCGTTGTCGAGCATCTTAGTAACGATAGTCAACAGCGAGAGATCTCAACCCACTGCTGCGGTAAGCTCGTGCAGTTGAGGCTCCCATGCCTCGCATTCCTCTACTGTCTGACGCACAATATCAGCGGGCGCAATGCATTCGTGGCATGAGGATGTCTCTTCTCTGCACGCAACTCAGCCATTGTAATCATTTGGCGGGAATTCTTCCGCTCAGGTACGTGCGCGCGGTCTTCCGCCATAATAGCCTAGGCGTCACTGCCATGGTGTGTCAACTTGACACACCATGGCAGTGACGCCTAGGCTATTAGTAAGAATTCCTAAGAATTCCCCTATATAGTAAGAATTCCCGCCAAATGATTACAATGGCTGAGTTGCGTGCAGAGAAGAGACATCCTCATGCCACGAATGCATTGCGCCCGCTGATTGTCAACCAAAAACCGTTGAACACGCAGCGCGGGGTGGGGGGGGGGGGGGGGGGGGCGAGAGCCGATTGCGTCTTTTTAGCTAAGTATTGTGGCTTAACGTACTTTTAGGGAAGGATTATTTGAATTCAGTCGTATGAATCCAACGTTAATAAGACGTTAACAGATTTTAAAGTCGTTTTAGTGTAGTTTTTTCAAGAAACGCCTTTTTAGTCTAGGATATTAATGTAAAAATACCCCATAAATCTTGGCTTGAAAGTGACTAAAGTCCCTTCACGACTTTCTTGTGTAGTAGTGTCGAATTGCGTCTTTTTTGCTATCTAAAGATGCTAAACAATTTCAAAACATTATAGCGTTAAGGGCTAATAGTGATCTTTTAGTTAAATATTGATGGTTAACGTACTTTTAGTGGTGTAAAGTATTAACAATAAAGTGATTAACGACCTTTATGCAAAAACTATTTCAAAAACTATAAACCTTACAAATATGATTCCTATACAGATCGATAGAGTATTTTTTTTTACATACGATGGCGCTAAAAAATCAAAATTGACCCCCTGAGGGTTAGCGACCTTTTAGTTAACGGACGGCAGTACTCGAATCCCATCCTCGTCGCCAAATATTACATACTTAATTATCACAAATAAGCACGTTATTCTATAGAAACGAATATATTACGGATGACAGAGAAAAATGTAAACAAACGTAGCTAGGTGACAAAGTCAAGTATATGTCACGATCGTTCGACATTTTAAGTTTCGGTTTTTTGAACATTGACTTTTTAACTTTAGATTTATTAATTTTCGATATTCAAATGTCTCCTCATGGTTACCCAGTTCTCGGATTCAGTCAAAATGGTTTTTGAAGTTAAGTTTTTTTTGTTGTGTTATTTTTATTTATTTTTCTGCCTTCCGGCCGGAGAGCGTCACCTTGCCGGCCGCTGCACTAAATGAAGATGCCGCTTTCTAGCTCCGTTGAACAGAAAAATAGAATACAAACCTTGGCCAGTAAATAAGAAAGTCTTTTCTTACTTTACTGCCCTCGGTATGTAATGTACTATTATTATTGTTCTCAGTATGCATTTATTTTCTTAAGTTAGGTTTTTTACAATATATATATATAAAAAGTAAAATACAAAATGAAATTACAAAACATAAACACATTATAAAAAACCTAACCTAGAGTGCCGCCGGCAGCGGGGCGGGGCCCAAGCTACCGGTGGTTAGGGCCGCAGAGAGAGGAACCTCCTGACGATGCGCGCCGTGTCCAGAAGTACCGCTTTCTGTATCTGACCCTTGATCCAACCATCTAGCGAGAGTCTCTTGAGATGGTGATCGAGACTCTTCGCTATAAGCCCGTTCGCCGAAACGACTATCGGAACAATGATCGTCGAATCAACATCCCACATGGCGGTAACCTCGTGAGCCAAGTCAAGGTACTTGCTGAGCTTGTCCTTCTCGGCCTTCACGAGGTTCTCGTCATGGGGGATGGTGATGTCGACGAGCACTGCACGGCGCTTGGATCGATCTATCAGCACGATATCAGGCTTATTGGCTACAATAGTCCTGTCCGTGATGATAGATCGATCCCAATAGAGCGTGGCGCGGCCATTTTCGAGAACTGGCGTTGGTGCGTACTTATAGTACGGCACCTCAGACCCCACAAGACCATATCGAACAGCAAGTTGCTGGTGAATGATCCTGGCTACTTGATTATGTCTGTGCAAGTACTCGCCGTTAGCTAGATGGGAACAACCGGAGATAATATGCCTGATAGACTCTCCGGGACGGCGGCATGCCCGACAGATGTCGACCGTACCATCCTTCAGGATATATCTCCGGTAGTTGTTCGTCATCATAACTTCGTCCGCAATTGCACAGACAAAACCTTCAGTTTCCCCGAAGAGATCACCGAAGCGTAGCCAGTTCACCGACGCGAGCAGGTCTACATCGGGCCCCGTGAGGGCCTTGTAGAACCGCCCGTGTAGCTCCTTACTCTTCCATATGTCCTTGCGGTCGTCGGTGCTAAGCACCTTAGGTCTACGCCAGTTCTCGTTTGCCAAGGAAAGAGGAGTAAGGCTTCTGTCTACTGCTACTACATCGCGATGTATCCCACACTCGTTGTTTAGGAAGTACTCCCTGAGGCTGCACACCTCGCGGTTATGGAGGTCCTTGGCGTTTAAAAAGCCACGGCCGCCACACTTACGCGGGATGTACAGTCTCATAACTGACGAGCGTGGGTGTAGCATGCGGTGTGTAGTGAGCAGCACACGGGCCCGCCTATCCAGGGCGTCCAGCTCAGTCTGAGTCCACCTTAGTATGCCAAAGGAGTAAGTGAGCAGGGGCATCACCCATGCGTTGAAGGCCCGCACCTTGTTGCCGCCAGACAAAAGACTGTTAAGTACTTTTGTCAAGCGACAGAAGAAGCGCTCCTTCACCGCCTGCCTAGTGTCCCTGTCCGCAATACTCAAGGCCTGTGACATACCAAGGTACTTGTAGGTTTCAGCCTCGGAGATAGATCTGAGAGTCATTGTCTCAGAAAGTTGCAAATTCGGAGAATTTACGACTTTCCCTCGTTGTACATGCATGACCGCACACTTATCTACACCAAACTCCATTTTGATGGCGCTACTGAAGGTTTCTGTGACCTTCAGTAACTCCAGCAAGTCTGGGCGTTTGGGTGCAAATAGCTTGAGGTCGTCCATGTACAGCAGATGAGAAATGACCTCACCCCCTCTCCGGAGCCGACAGCCCAGTCCTGAATCCTTCAGAAGAGTGCTGAGTGGGTTCAGGGCCAGGCAGAACCACAGGGGACTCAGACTGTCACCCTGGAAAATACCTCTCTCAATCCTTATAAAGTCATGCGGACCAGGGGGGCCATCCCCACCACCTGGTTGACGAAGGACTGTGGTCCACTGCCTCATACATGCGCCTAAGAAGGATTTTAAAGCTGTATTGATTTTATACAGCTCCAAGATCCTCTCCAGCCATGAATGAGGCACCGAATCATAGGCCTTCTTGTAGTCAATCCAAGCAGCCGAGAGAGACCCCCTGTCCCGCCGGACTTGTTGGCAAATGGCCGTGTCGATGAGGAGGAGCTCTTTAGTACCATGTGACCCAACCCTACATCCATTTTGAGAGAAGGCCATAACGTTGTTCGCAACAATGTGCGAGTTGATTTTTGATCTCAAAATGGATGTAAGGAGCTTGTACAGCGTGGGCAAGCACGTGATGGGTCGATAATTCTTCGCTTCCGTGGTACTACCGGACTTGTAGAGCAGGAAGGTAACACCTGTTGTTAGGAAAGATGGCAGGGAGCCGAGCTCAAGGGCTTGTTGGAATTGTGTTGCCAAGCGTTCATGTGCGCATCGAAACCACTTGATCCAGAAATTGTGTAACCCATCCGGCCCAGGACTTTTCCAGTTCTGGGTCGCACGAGCCGCACAGCTCACGTCATCGGGGCTGATGGTAACAGCCCCCATGGTTTCGATGGGCTCACATTCTCGCTCAACAACAGTCATCCACTCGCCCTCGGTGTGCACGACTGGCGCCGACCAGATACTACGCCAGAAATTAATCATGGCGGTAGGATCCGGTAGTTGCCCGTCGGCCACACGTTGATCGGCTCCCTCCCACTTTCGGTATACCTTCCTTTGGTCACTCTGAAAGAGACGATTCTGCTGGTATCGATCCACACGCTCTCTATAGCGGCGAATACGGCTTGCCCATGCATAGACTTTCTGCTTCAGGAAGTCTATGCGCTCCGTGACACATGCCATGTAGTCGCAGGGTCTGATATCAGTCCCCGCGAAGGCTTGTGTCACGAAACGCATAACACGGGGGCGGTTGTTACCCCCCCTGAAGCAAATCAGTTTTGCAATGAGAGTCCTAAACGTGCTGATACGCCGCTCGATCCGTACTTGCCAGGCGGGGACACCCCCGGCGGTCCACGGCGCTCGGTCAGCGTCCGGGAACTTGACGCGAGCGACGCGGCACGCCGCGATGGCCCCGCAATACATGATCGCGTGTGTATCAGCAAGATCTTCGCTAGCCCGCATATACGGGTCTAGCAAAGCGTTTAGGGCTCCCACTAGCGCTAGATTACGTCTATTCGTGGGCAGGCGAGGTAAACGCGGCCTAGAATCCGCCGTGGATCGGTACTGTTCAATCGCCTCTTCCAGAGCCCTCCTCAATAGCTCATTGGCCTGGGTACTTACGCTACTCGCGCCATCCTCCTCATCGGCAGGAGGATCCCCCCGCGGCGCCCCCGGCACCAGGTCGAGTGCTGGCGCCGGGACCGGCGACGTAGCGGGTGGATTCCGAGTCGATGTGGAGGCCTCGCGGGTAGACAGAACTTCCAGGCGCAATCGATCAAGTGTCGCGTCATCCAGCCGCTTCGACCGCTGGATGGCGCGCACTTGATCCGATAGCCGTTGTGCAGACACGTCGATGGTCGGTTCAAGAGTCTTTATTATTGTTATCATTAATATTTTGTTTTCTGTTACTGTTATAGACCGAGGAAAAGGTTGTATAGAGTAATATTCTGTGACAATACTTACTCTGTAAGTGTCATAATATTTTTGGTAACAGTAGTCCCATCCGACAAAGTGAACTTTGCCTGGTAGTGGCCGATGTGTTCCTTCGCAACTTTGCCAATATTTATAGTGATCGTAGTACTGCCTTGATCAAACTGAAAAACAAAATTAAAAGCAGGCCATGAAAAACTGGACCTTATCGTGTGGGATTCGCACACAAAGGGCACCGTACCAGGGATGTTGGGAGACTAGCATCGGCAATTCGGCATCCGCAACCGCGGTACTTTTGCATTAATATGTATGCGCAATGCAAACAATGCGGGAGCATTGGATCTGTGCAGCTGGAATAAGGGAGGTTACGAGGGAGTGTACTCATACTCATACTCATGTATGGCAGCTCAGTATTTTTATCGATTCAATCGAATTAGGAGTCTGGCTTATATTATCTAACTCTCCGCACACGTGACTAGAAGTGGGTGACTACAATATTTTCTATGTACCCACGTTATTCCCCGATATGAACTCTTTAATAAGGATTTTATCAAACTTACGATGCGTGTCTCTAAATATCCGTATCCAAATAGGTCATAAAACTGCATCCGCGACACCCCGACATCGCTGTCTCACACCACCGTTTGAACATAAGAGGTACTGTGACATTTAAGGTCAGCTAAGGTGATAGCGCATAAATGATGAACACCAATAGTCACACAATTGAATTTTATTTAACAAAATTACTTTTAATTTAAATGAAATAAATAAATAAGGGTAGGGGTCGAATGCCCGTCTGGTTCACTCCCGTGGCGCGGTACTCCCCTTGCGTCGCTGATGGTCTGCGGTGAGGAGTGAAGTTGGTGCTGGCTGGTAGGCGAAGGGTAATGGCCTCCGGATCCGGGCTTCGCCTCGTGTCCGGCGAGCGGTCATAAGTTAAAACTGCGGCCTCTTAAGTAGAACGTCGCAAGCCAAAACGCCGCAATCTCTTAGGCCAAACGTCGCAATCTCTTAGGCCAAAAGTCGCACCCGATATATCGGATGCGCGAATACGTAAAACAGTTACATCGTTGAAAATGGTGAGTCTACGGCGGCAGAAAATATAATATTGATTTATTTCAGTTACTCATTACGTGAGTACTGTTTTTCCATCGCTGCGCGTGAAGACACGACAATCCTGTCGTGAACGCAAACGATGAAGTTTTTACCGCTGCGCGTGAAGACACGACATTCCTGTCGTGAACGCAAACGATAAAGTTTTAAAACTTGAGACGACCGCTCCCAGCGGATGCACGCCGTAGACTCAGCTCATGCTCACGCACACAAATGCATAAGCCGAACGCCGTCTTTGTCTCCGCGGTCGAACAATAGACTCACGATAAGATGTCCCGTTAGTTTTGCACTGAAGAATGCTAACGATTCCATATTTATTCGATTTATTTTGTTAGAAAATTTAAGTTTTCAAATAATTATGAATTTAGTTATTTAAAGTGGAAAGTATATGTAACTTTTACGTTACATTACCCCGCTCGTCCCCGAGGATTTTATTTCTGTTCAAATAAAATCCTTACAACTTAATGTTGTGTATAAGTATTCCAATTGCACTCTTTTCCTAGACAAACTACTTTCATACATCCATACACTAAAACGACAGGTTTGAATTACAAACCTGACGCGACCTTCCACTACGCAGGGCATCAACCAATAATAAAATTGATGACCAATACAAATACTAGTTTGTTGTTTTATGAGTAAAATGAGGGACGATGTAATGTGACTAATATTTAAATGTCAAAACTTATGTTTTTGAAGTGACCGAAATTTTATCGGAAATGCCATTTTATTTAAAACGGAAACTCGAAATAAAACGATAAGTGTTGAACAGTTGAAAACCTACTCCGTTCTGTTACAAAATGCGATGTATAACGTTATGGTTGATATAATGACCAATGAAATGTGGAGTAAAGCTCAGCAAAAAAAACAATTAAAATAAAAACCAACAATCACAAAAATAAAACAAAATAAGCATTAATCAAGCAACTTGCGCGTACCGAACACCATAAAATAACAAAATTGTGAATATAAATTATCGCCACGTTAAAATTAAGCACTTTGCGGCAAAGCGAACATAAACACAAATTAAACAACAAACAAAAAAAAATTAAAATTAATAGCTATTTTGATGCTAATATGCTTTATGATATTAGACACAAGCAATAGCAATAATTAAAAAATTGACACAGTTAAACTAAGTACATAAAAAAAATAATAACAATAAAAATTACAATCAACTTATAAAATTTGGCTGGTACACGCAAGTTACTAGCAACCAAAACAAAGAACGTTTCACAAAAAAAATAAAATAAATGCACAACACGCAACTACTCACGGAAGTGAACCCAGACCATAAAAAAACCACGTTAAGGGCGCCAGTGTGACATTTAAGGTCAGCTAAGGTGATAGCGCATAAATGATGAACACCAATAGTCACACAATTGAATTTTATTTAACAAAATTACTTTTAATTTAAATGAAATAAATAAATAAGGGTAGGGGTCGAATGCCCGTCTGGTTCACTCCCGTGGCGCGGTACTCCCCTTGCGTCGCTGATGGTCTGCGGTGAGGAGTGAAGTTGGTGCTGGCTGGTAGGCGAAGGGTAATGGCCTCCGGATCCGGGCTTCGCCTCGTGTCCGGCGAGCGGTCATAAGTTAAAACTGCGGCCTCTTAAGTAGAACGTCGCAAGCCAAAACGCCGCAATCTCTTAGGCCAAACGTCGCAATCTCTTAGGCCAAAAGTCGCACCCGATATATCGGATGCGCGAATACGTAAAACAGTTACATCGTTGAAAATGGTGAGTCTACGGCGGCAGAAAATATAATATTGATTTATTTCAGTTACTCATTACGTGAGTACTGTTTTTCCATCGCTGCGCGTGAAGACACGACAATCCTGTCGTGAACGCAAACGATGAAGTTTTTACCGCTGCGCGTGAAGACACGACATTCCTGTCGTGAACGCAAACGATAAAGTTTTAAAACTTGAGACGACCGCTCCCAGCGGATGCACGCCGTAGACTCAGCTCATGCTCACGCACACAAATGCATAAGCCGAACGCCGTCTTTGTCTCCGCGGTCGAACAATAGACTCACGATAAGATGTCCCGTTAGTTTTGCACTGAAGAATGCTAACGATTCCATATTTATTCGATTTATTTTGTTAGAAAATTTAAGTTTTCAAATAATTATGAATTTAGTTATTTAAAGTGGAAAGTATATGTAACTTTTACGTTACAGTACAACCACAAGAAGACCCAAACACCCAAAAATTTTTTTTACCAATTAAAGGTTTTCGTATATACTAACTAACGTGCAATTGGTACTTTGAAGTAAGCGCCATCTATTAGAGTAATTTGAAACTAAACGTTTTTTTGCATTTTTTTTGCTTTCTGCGAGTTCTCATGTCATTTCGCGCAAATAAAGTGTATCAAACTATAAAAAACCGGACAAGTGCGAGTTAGACTCGCGAGGACAGGGTTCCGTACGTTCAAAACAATATAGCACAATTATACTTTACTGCGCAGACTTCTTATAGGTTTTCCTGTAATCTATAGGTGCAGGACTATTTTCCATATTTTTTTCAACATTCTAGGTACAATAGTTTCGAAGATAAGGGGGGGGGGGGTGGTACATTTTTGCATATTTTCTTGAATAACTTCAAAACTAATACTAAGTATATATTCTCAGTCTTGAGATTCTCACAGTGAGCCTTTTCATTTAATATACCACACGATATAGTTTGCTAGGTAACTTTTTTTAACTTTCTATTTGATCCCCCAAAAGTGGTCCCCATGATTACAATTCACAATATTCATATATTTATTTTTGTAACACGTCCGTGTTTGGGACATTAACCTTAATATATGTACCAAATTTCAACTCAATCGGTTCAGTACTTTCGGGGCAAATTGGCTGTGACAGACAGACAGGGACGTAAATATGCGATCGCGGGCTTTCTTTATTACCTCCCGTATTGTGTACATTATTTAATGTCTACACTTGGCCAGAAAGCGGCTTTTCCGTACGCATAGCGGCAATGCGGCAAAAGCCACTTTATGGCCAGTACGTCTAGCATAAAGGTGGTTTTCCACCGGCAGGGCGAGATTGAAAATTTCATACAAATTTCAATTCAATCCGCGTTGCGTCTCGTCTCGCCCTGCCGGTGGAAAACCACCTTGATTGGCCGCGAGTTCGTTTCTCGCGCGACAGAGCATCACCTCACCTGTCACTGTCACACGATACTGAGTGGAAAGAGAGCATGGCATTTGTCGCGCGACAAAGAGTCGCGTGTCACAGGTGTGCTAGAGGTACAGATGTGGCATAAAATATCTTTGTACGATGCCGTTAAACTCCCTTTGTATTTGTACGGAGAACCGGGCGGGCGACTCGAGTCGCCTTAAGGATATTAAAATATAGTACCTACCTCGAAACCTTCTTCGCCCGCACCTGTTGCTTTCGCAATCTCGTGTCCATTATTGTAAATCTGAAAAATGGTTAAATTTAACACGGTCACAGTCCAGTGCCCCATACATGGGTCACAATGAACTATCTCCACAAGTCCGTGCCCCGCACTTGGGTCACTATAGCCGACCAGATACGCACTCAAGTCGTTATAATTTGACAATGCTTATAGTATAAACAATTTCGATTCATCTATTCATATTTTATTTAGGTAAATAGACAACAGCATTCTGTAATAAATTCTGCAATAATAGGAATGCATTATTGACGACCGCTTTAGCTTAGTTGGTAGTGACCCTACCTACGAAGCAGGAGGTCCTGGGTTCGAATCCCGGTAAGGGCAATTATTTGTGTGATGAGCACGAATATTTGTTCCTGAGTCATGGATGTTTTTTATGTATTTAAGTATTTGTATCTATTAAATATATCGTCGTCTAGTATCCATAACACAAGCCTTATTGAGCTTACTATGGGGCTAGTTCGATTTGTGTAAGATTGTCCCCTAATATTTATTTATTATTTTATTATTGATAGTTTCTTAGTGACCCATATGTAGAGCACGGACGTGTGATGAAAGTAATTTGCTTGGACGTATGAGGAAACCAAAACTTTTTGTATGGGGACTGTGAACGTGTTAAGCTCTCTGATGATGAATTAATCTACTGCGAAAGCGAGCCGATTCTCAGTTCGACTGTAAGTTTCCGCGTGTGTTACGCGATATCTCTGATAATTATGAACCAATTGTTAATGCTTATTATTTGTAGTAGTTTATGTAACTGTTCCATATCTGTGACATGTTTGCGAACGCAAATTACTTGCAGCAGACATCTCACGACGCTTGTCACACAAATGTAGGTTTTATTTTTAAATACAGAGATTACCCAGAGCGGACCTATACTAACATATCGTTCGATATCATGTAATGTGCGAAAGGACCATGCGTCAAAATGGACGAAAAACCAACAGAGCTGAGAGTTGTGTCATAAATTAGGTCTTTACATTAACTTCATTTCATTATATGGGCACCAAGTTCAATTACATTGCAAAACTGAGAAATTCTTTAATTTTATTGGTTCTCTGTATTCGGTTTGAAAAGACGAATACGCTGATAGTTTACTTGTTTCACCAGGGTTTGTATTTAATTTATAATTAATATATTAATATTTACTTATTCTAAAAGGACGTAACTACAGTTCTACGGTAGAATAGACCATTACTTTAGTCTTATCGCGATCGAAAAAAAGTAAGCGATCTGACATTTGACGTTGTCATAATGTCATCATTGTCTTAAACTGGTCTGTGGAGTATTTTGTTCGTTAATATAATATAATTCCTATATTTGTGCAAAAAGATAAGACTTTTACGACGATTTTGGCTGTGATAAGGGATACCGATATTGCATTGTATATAAATACGACACCTGGCTTTCATACGGATTCAACGGACGATAATAAACAATAATAAACATTGACTATTTAGGATAGAGTACATGCGTGACAACGAAGCATTCAATGCTGCTGAAATTGGAGGTGCTAAAATTTTGCATTCAACTAGAGACGCATACGTTGATAATGCTATCGGATACGTGGCTGTCAAAAGACAGGATGGGAAATGTTTAGTTAAGTGCCGTATTACTCCTGAACATGGAATTAGAACGAAAATGTATAAAATAAAATGTATACGGTCACGGCGACCATTTGACTAAAAGAAAAAATCAGGTTGCTCAACCCGTCCCACTATTTACTAAAGACGATTTTATAAACGAGTGCAAGAGAAGGAAAATCAGTGATGTATTGATTACCGTTTTTAATTTAGCAATAAAATTCAGTATAGAAAATGGTAGTGATTTTACCTATTATCAATTCAAAACATTCTGTGAAGAAAAAATTACTGAGGAGAAGATCAATGATATACAAAATAACACACTGGGTCGAAGAAGCACCAAACTCTGGCACAATTTATATTTCTTAAAGTTATGGCGTG
This sequence comes from Eudemis profundana, assembly GCA_947034925.1. Classification (NCBI taxonomy): domain Eukaryota; kingdom Metazoa; phylum Arthropoda; class Insecta; order Lepidoptera; family Tortricidae; genus Eudemis; species Eudemis profundana. The sequence goes on from OX344819.1 coordinate 3,790,181, forward strand.
TGCACTAAATAAATAAATTATTGTTATTAGTAAAAGAACATGGTTTCTTTTCCATTTTTTAATTTTGTTCTCTTATTAAAATAAAAACTATAGCTTGGCAACTTCATTGGTGATATAATGTGCTTTTTGTGATGTTACCGACGGAGGCAGCCTCCGGAGGCCCCCGGAGGCGGTTACTTGTGTAAGTAGTTACGGCTGCAGACATAACAAAAACCACACATGGGAGTGTCACCAACGAAGTTGCCAAGCAAAGAAAGGCCGAGACCGCAGAAGTTTGCGGCCTGAGCTGCAAGCGAGGGACGTAAATATGCGATCGAGGGCTTTCTTTATTACCTCCCGTGTTGTGTACATCATTTTATGTCTACGCTTGGCCAGAAAGCGGCTTTTTCCGTATGCGCAGCGTGCGGAAAAAGTCACTTTATAGCAGGTGTGGCATAAATGAATTTATGCAACACCTGGCCATAAAGTGGCTTTTATCGTACGCTATGCGTACGGAAAAAGCCCCTTTCTAGCCAAGTTTAAACATAAAATTATATACATAACACGGGTGGTAATAAAGAAAGCCCTCGATCGCATATTTATGTCCATCGCTTTCAGTTCAGGCCGCAAACTTCTGCGATTTCGACTTTTTATTCGGCAAATAAAAACAGCAAAACAGGTATAATACATTCATTTATTTACCCCTTTTTATTATTATTGGAGACTAAACATTTATTGCATCAATGATTGCTTGGATATTTGCTAGATATTTGGTTTTACTTGAGTAGATTTTGTGGCAGTTTTTGGAGTGCAAATTACAGACTTGTCTCCAAAAACAGGTCCTACACATTTCGCTTTTGACACTCTTGATGGCCCTGGTTCATCTTCGTTATAGTTTCAGTTGTGGGTTTGGATATTTTTTTTAAAATGGCACACCGAATCTCAGTTTGGCGTTACCTTTAGATATCTTCCACGATTCATGGGTTTCAAGGTCATATTCCAACTGTAAAATTTAAAAAATACACATTTTTTTTGTATTGTACTGATGAAATGTATAATAGTACATTACACAACTAGGGTGGTAATACAAAGAAAGGCCGAGATCTCAGATGTTTGCGGCCCGAGCTGCAAGCGAGGGACGTAAATATGCGATCGAGGACTTTGTTTATTACCTCCCGTGTCGTGTACATCAATTTATGTCTACACTTGGCTAGAAAGCGGCTTATTCCGTACGCGCAGCGTGCGGAAAAAGCCACTTTTTGGCCAGGTGTGGCATAAACAGGTAAAAGCGATGTCTTATGCCAATACAAAAACTTACATCAAGATAGGGTCCTTCACAGATGACTAGTGATTTCTTTGGACTCACTACTTTCCCTACTGATCGATACCACTCCGCTTTATTTTTATGCGCCCATATACCTTGTCGATCCATACGGGTTTATCTATAGTAGGACTACTTACTAACTAAAATAAAATGTAAATAATCTTTTAATTTTACTTCGGCACGTTACGCATTAAAGATCTGACAATGTCAAATTCAAAATGATGACAGCTTATTTTTTCTGTGGCAAAAGGCACTGGAATTTCACCTATTGTGCCGTAGAACTGGTAAAATGAGAACATATTTTTTATTTATTTGTATTTTTTATATTAAGCGATATAAAAAAAATATAAAAATAGTGTAGTGTTCAGCAGGCAAAATGCTTTCGAATCGCATATACATTTTGAAGTGTTCTTAAAATGAAATGTTGTCAATTGTATGAGCAGCGCTAAGTGAAGCGGGCGCGGGTATTTTGCCCGCCCGCCGCGTGCGCCCGCTCCGTGCACCCGCGTCGCGTCAGCTAGCGTAGGCGTCGCCAGTACGCGTTTCTCATAGATACTAAAATATGAATATCTCAGTTCTGCAATGGAATTGAATTTGGTGGCCATATAATGAAATGAAGTACACGTAAAGACCTTTTTAATGACACAACTCTCAGCTCTGTTGGTTTTTGGTCCACTTCCCATACAAAGTTGCCTGTGGTCCTTTGACAAAATTGTTTGCAACTGATATTTCATTTCGAATAAACGAGGTAAAATCAAATTGCTTTGTTTTTCAGAGTAGTTATTTTTTTATAAATAAATTGGAGGGTGGCAGTGGAAAATAGACGTAACGGACGGGGGCGTGTCGGCAAAGACAGGGCAATGTCATAGTCCGCCGTTGGCGAGACTTGCCGGTATCGCATAAATCTTGCGGAAATTAGGTGTTTGAATTGAATTGAATTGCGCGAGTGTGTGAAATAAGTCACGGGGTAAGTGTTTGTCGCTCGTATTGGTTTTACCTCCATAGTGATATAATTTCTGTGCACTCTGTAACAGAATCAAGTCATTTCTGTTAGTTATTCGATCTTTACTGAAGCGATGGCTACAAGAGATTTCTTTCAGGAATGCATTTCCTAGCGGACTTGACTCTAGATCTTTTATTATATGATGTTTTGTGAAATAAACGATGTTTATAAAATTATATACATATGTTTTACCGACATCTAGTGGATGACGATTATACGATGAAGAAAGATCAATAGGGTATGGCTGAGATATTTAATACCAGTCAGATACCTACTAGGCGTAAAGGTTAAGTGAAATGTCGAGAGAGGGCGCTGAAATCAGTTGGATTGTATATAACAGGTAAGTAAATATAGAAATAATATGAAGCTTTACTTTTTATTACAGTGTAATTATCTATTATCGTAGTATGACATTGTATTGATAAAATTGCTGATTGATGGAGACATAGTGGACATGTTTGAGAACAGTGTCCACTGTGATAATGGTAAGGGGCTATTTCAGAAAAAAATATTTGAGCCAAATATCGCTGTCCCATGACTTTAGAGTAATTTTTTTCTATTAAATATTGTTCTAAAGTATAATGTTTGTTTGTAAAAATGGTAAAGTAACTCATTTACTGTATAATTATGATGAATAATCCCTTTAAAACCTACTAAAAGTATTTTATTTGTCAGAAAAACCGAAGAAAAGGTGCCGATTTTTGGGTGTCCCACGTACACTTTGGTAACTTTGAGGCGAAATTTACGTATATCTGACTCCTTCTAGGCCTGAACGTGGCTATTGTGTGAATCGATCATATTATCGTTTACCAATTTTGAAGCACATTTATTAACAGCTAGAGTAAAAAAATCATAAAATCACAATTTGTTTGCTGTCCTCCAAAACCAACGTGGTGGACATGTCCACTAACGAACGGCGTTTTTACCAAATAGACTACAAAAAAATACCAAAACAGTTGTGTTTCTATATACCTGGTGACCTTTTGAGCCTAATATAACCGTTACTTAGGTGTAAAATGTAAGTTTCGCTTCAAAAATGTGATGAGTTGGACGTGCGTTACGGTGTGCCAAAAATTTCTGTCCACTACGAACGGGATATACTGAAGGTAAGAAGCCACTTTGAGATTAACCGTTTATTAATTTAGACATATTCATAAGTGCGGTAACATGTAAAGAAGTTAGAAGTAGTAAATTGCAAGTAATCAAAGCACTATTTCAATGTATTTAACTACCGGCATACTTACGTCACGTCCACTACGCGACGTAATGTACTAGTGGAACAAAAAACGTGCCGTATGGACAGAAAAGTCATGGTTTACATGCCGCTGATTTTAAATTCATAGATTGCCGTCAAGGACCTAAAAATGAGTGGCCGGACGGAGTCTCGCCAAAAGAGAACTGAAGCCATTTTTAATAAGCCGGCTGCTTTTACATACGAGCCGCACGCACACATCAACTAGTTTTTTTCCTATTGCGAGCAGTATGCACACATTGGTAACCAGCTTATTGGACGTGCTTCAAGTTCTTTGCTAGCGAGACTCCGTCCGGCTATTTATTTTGGGGTCCTTGATTGCCGTTAAAAACGTATAATTTGAATTAGTCGGGCTAAAAATATAGTAAGTGTAGGTAGTAAAAATGAACGAAGGTATTTTAAAAAAAGACTTACACGGGTAGTTCTCTGATTTCGTTCAAATTGTTGATATTCTCTCGAGTTTTCTTATTTCCTTGAATTGGATCTAATAAAGGGTTTTTTATGGTTTAGCGCTCGTTTATGGATATGTTATTGAGAAAGGCACCTTTCATAGTTTATTACTTTTCAAGATATAAGCCTGAAGGTAATGACATACGCGCTGGTAATGAAATTCGCCAAGATGGTAATGACTTACTAACGGAAGGAAATGAAATCAGTTTTGACTCTGTTAATTAACTGTCTAATCTAATTTAAACTAAACTATCTATCATCTGAACAAGCTAAGGAACATAAATCAGTCTATAGAGTTTCCATATCACATAATTTTAAGAGGGTTTAGCAATTTAGTATACTATAGTTGTGACATATTTTGTCACCACTATAATATGGAAAAAACGTGAAAACTAGTAAAGGGATAAATAGTTCAGTCATTATAGATTTTGACCTGGCTACAAATAATTTTGTAACTGGCTACAAATAATTTTAAAGGTGCAATAAATTGCCTTAAAAAATTACTTAAATTTTTGTAGTTTGTCGGATATTTAATTTGGATTTTTGAAGAATCATTGATTTATTTTTGTTAAACTTTACCGAAATACTTAGGAAGAAGTTTTCTAAGCTATATAAGTAGATAAATATCATTTTGTAACTGGCTACAAATAATTTTAAGGGTGCAATAAATGGCCTAAAGAATTACAGTGGATTTCATTTGTTACGACCTTGGTTGTAGCGACCCTTTAGCTATAGCGACGTTAAATCTAAGTCCCTTGAATTTAAAGCATACTTTAGTACAAAATTCATGTGGCTGTAGCGACTTCGGGTGTAACGCCGCATTCGGGTGTAGCGACTGTTTTTAATGAATCATTTGCAATAAATTCCTAGAAACCCCATGCAGATATTGCGTCCGGAGTCGGCCACCAAAGACACAAAGAGCTTTCTTCTCTTTTGTTTCCATCCACACAGATGGTCAACAACTGTGGCGACCTTTACTTTTTGTTTATAGATATTAGCTGGTCAGGTAGGTAAGCGTGTACGTTTTGGAGTTTTTATGGTTCAGTAACAAAGTGATATCCTCGGTGGCAACTGTGTTTAGTAAACTGTTGAACAAGTGCGAGTATGGCTCCTAGACGCACATTCACTTTTAAAGAAAACATAAAGTTTCCCTTTCAACAATATCTACGATGTGGATAAACTGTGATAAAATATTGGAATGCTTTGAATCCAAATCGTTAAAATGAAGAAAAACCGCACGCAAACCGACGCATCAAGATGTCGAAAATGCCCTTTTAGTGTGCACATATGTGTTTGTATCTCTTGCTGTCTTAACCTTTGCGTGTAACGACTTCCGGATATAACAGCGAACTAACAGCGGTTCCTACGTCGTCGTTATACCCGAAATCTTTGTAGGGTTTGACGGATATTTTATTTGGATTTTAGAATGTTTTTTTTTGTTTTTTGGGTTTATTCCCATTATTGGGAATAAAAACGACCCATGATTTATTTTTTTGACATAAGGTACTTTTGGAGTCACTGGACATCAGTGGCGTGGCGTTAAAGAAATCCTTGGGCAAGCCGAAGTAGCTTTGGCTTCAATTTTCTTTAAGAGCACTAGAATTAAGTGCTGAACTGCCTAATATTAAACAAGCCGATGGGAATCGAGTTCTATGGACGCCACGCCACTGCTGGACATGATTAGATTAGATTTAGATTAGATTTATTTATTTCATAATATAAAAATACAGTATAAATTACACAATGTCAATTTACATGATTTTATACTATGATCGTCAAAATAAAAATATAATATAAGTAATCACAATATTTCATTTCATTTCATTTATTCAATAACAATAACAATTACAAATAAAAAATATACCATGTCAGAAACACAATCACAAAACAATCAAACTATTAAAGAAACATCAAATCAAATTATATACTCGTATCTCCCAATAAGGATCGTCATCATCATAACATTACATAAAAACAAAAAGGGAAAAGCAAATAATAGGAGAAAAACACAAAAAAACGATTTCACAATGTCACTACTGTTAGTAGTGCATGTAGTTAAGCTTGCTAGAAATAGATTTATATAAATTTTCTATTGAAATCTAGTATAGGGTTTTGAGCTATTTCCGACGCATGTAAACCTTTCACGTGGTTCCATTACGTGACGAATGGTTCCATTACGGCACGGTGTCCTCCTGTGGCTGAGATTGATTTTTAAGAATTTATATGAATTATTAAGTATTATTGATACTATTTGGATCTCATTTGATAGAATAATATGTGTCAATTGTGATAAATATAACTTTTGATAGTTTTTTCAGTATGTCTTAAGTTAAGATGATTGCTAAGCTATGATGAGAACCAAAACGTAACGTAATGGACATATTTTATTAAATAACTTTATTGTGACGCCTAGTGCAGCAAATGTTATTCATTTATAGAAAAGTATTATTGTGTTAAAATTCATTTAATAAAGACTGATTTGCAAACAACACTCTGAACTTTACTTAAAACAAACCTAAAGTTCGTCGCGTAATGGAACGTCAAAGCGGTAGTACTTAGGTTCAAAGTATGATATTTACCATATTAAGCAATTTATATTGAAACCAGTATGATTTTCAAAGAATGTAGAAGAAGGAGAATTTATTAAAAGCATTTCTAAGGAATATATTTTTTTTTTACGGGGTGGAAGTCCACTACGGCACGGACAAAAAATATGAAAAGGCCCAAGTATGAATGTATAACTTTTAGGATTGGAGTGCTGATAAAGATGTTTAAAATTATTAAAGGATTTCTGTCACAAAGAACCAAATTACAAGATGATGCAGTTTTGGTAAGATTTAACCTTGATATACCGAATATTTGAGAAATCAGAGTGTTTGCAAGGTTTCGGATTGTGTCAAGCAAAAAGCGTCCTTAGGATAGCAGACTTAAGGATGAAATCAAAAACAATACTGATAAGTATATAAGCCGAAAACGACCTCTGGTGGTGAGTAGCGGTACTATATGAAGGCCAAAAGGGCTGAGAAATATTGGTATCTGATACTTCTGGGAAGCTCTGTTTCCTTCTTTAGAGAGATTTTAGCATAAAATAGACTTAGTAAGAGTTCAAAAATGAGAAAGTATTCTTTAATGCAATAAAGTGCATCGCTCAGGTAGAAATCCTTATAAGAAAACGCCCTAATTGGGGGAAATAGGTCGAATTAACGGTTATGTTTTGGTCACGGAAGTTGGACATCACTAAATTCTAGAACTTTCGATGTGCGGGGATCAGGGGGCGAGGAAAAGAGTATATAATCAGACGAGGCTGGTAGAACGTGGTCTTTTCCGCTGCCGAGCTCAGAAGGTGCTGAAGTCTGCTGCACTACTGGTAAGGGCTTTAATAATTGATCTCCACATTGTTATTCTGCTGAACCAGCTGACGAGGTCAATGACCCCGACCAGCTGATGGGTGCTCGGGCTCGCTGGACTGTTGACTGGTCATGCCTGAACAGCTGATGGCCGGGCGGCCGTGGCGGTCCGCGGCCGCGCCCTGGGCATCAGTCAGCTGATAAAATTATGCCAGTATTATGTTGTGGAGGTCAGTTAATAGCTTATACGTCGCGTGTGATTGATAGAAATTAGGATTATCAGAGTGTATAGTAGTGAGTGAGTGGTGTTGTGAAGTGATGTTAAAAGTGCAGTGATTGTTGGTTGAATTGGATTGCTTTCTTACAATAAAACCTTATTGTAAGCTGGGTGAGTTGCATGTTCATATACTTAGGATGTTAGGGAAATCTAGGTCTCCGGATGAGTTAGGGAAGTTAAGTAGATATTTATATCTATATGATTGAGATGTCCATTTCAATTCCTTACTATATAGTGTATTCGTTACCAGGACGGCGTCCTGTGGTGATATTATAAAGAAACTGTATTGAACAGTGCTAATATATGTAGCATACATGAGTACAGTAAAAGTATCTAATTGGTACTGTAGGTATGGTTGTATTCATTATTAAGGATTATTACATTAGTTATCTTTATTTTCCTAAAATAATTACATTCATATGACAGGAACTCTATTATCTGTTTAATTTCACACTGCACATACACTTACTTACACAGGTAAATCAAATGATATGGTAAAATCTTTGTGGAACTTATTCGGACCAAATTTTGTCTGTAATAAGTCTCACATGATAGGTAAAGGTATAATTCCTTCAAGGTATATAAAGTTCTGGGATTTTCCAAATTGGTGAAATTTCCATGAGTTTTAATATAGGAATTCAGTGTAACCTGAGACCTAAACCTACATTTGGGATAATCTGATGTAACATTAGGGTTGCAAAGCTCTTATTGTTATACAATAGTACTGGTTTTCTGGAACCACAACAGAATTGGAAACAAATCGAAGAACTACTATAAATTCTCTTATGATTCCTGAAAATCAGGATCCGGGAGTTCTGTTTTTCTGTGCTAAATTATCATATAACTAACGACTCCCTTTGGGACGAGGTTGATGATTATGAGGCTTATCAGTTTGACGGATTCCTTTGTAGGCTGGCTAGCCTTAAAAAGGTCTGGGATTGCACAACAAATGCTAGGTAATAAAATATTGCCTAGTATTTAATTTGCGTTCTATATTCCATAAACGATCCAATTTGGAAATATTCTCATTAAGAACTGGTCTTAAAAAGGTAATTGGTTTAAGTGGTAAACCTTCCTATCCCAGTCATATCCATTCCTCGAATGGCTAATTTTATACTTCATAGTAAACTCAATATTTTATTTATATTAAAATCACTGGTTCCTAACTACAAATGCCACGCTTATGCATGCTTACTAATACTAAGTACTAATATGAACAAGGTCTTTCCTAATGTCTGTCCTATATATGGAAGACTCTGAGCCGATTTGGAAATGATTATACTTTTATAAGTATTGACAACTTATATATATATCCATTTTAGCTCCCAGGAAACCCTTGAACATAATGAGTCACATCCAGATATGGAGTGGGACACTTTGTACATAGTATAAAAATAATCTAGTGGCTGTTAGTGCGTAATCAGTTATTTTATAAAGTACTACATTCTGATTTTGAATGTAGGAAGATTTGTATTTGCTTAGCCAAATCCTATCTGTCACGGACTAGCTAGGTGTTGAAAATGGCTGAGCTAGACGTAACGAGGGCGAGGGTTAAGGGGCTCTCGTTTTTCCTCTCCAAACCACCCTTTAGTAAGGTACATTACACATACTCCTTCACTACACTTTACAATTTTATACTAGGATAGCTAAATTGTACAATTTAAGATTGTTTACTATAATTAATTCTAAATTTAACTTGTAGTCATGTTTATGTTTTTATGATGTAAAGAGTGCTAAGAGAGAGGAGAAATTGTATAATTGTCAGTAAATTAGGGCAACACAGTATAAATATGAATTGAAGTGTGATTATAAGATTCCCGGAGAAAGTCTGCCAAGTATTTTATGTATTATTAATAGTTACATGTGTTCCAAGATTATGTTAGACTATAAATATGTAAATTAGAGTCTTAATTTGATACGCATTACACCCTAGGGATCAAGGGTTACTACATTCACAACTTGTCCTACATTTATTACTAAGACGATCACGCCATTGAGTTATTCGAAATGAAACTTCTTTAAAGTTATAATAATAGTCAAATATTATTATTGTAAATGATTATTTACACATATATCATTAGCTACATGATGGAAGGCCGGTCTCAGGAGTTACCATCTGGTTTCGAGTTATGTTCTATACAATAGGTTCAGCCGTTCCCAGGATTACTTAATACTTAAACAAAGACCTCTTTAGAGGTACAATTGGCTCCGTGAATGGAACTAGGGTCTTAAAGTAATGCTCATCAAATTATTGACTCACTATTTTAAGAATATTGTGAACACCGTTAGCGTATAAAAATAAAAAACATACACAAAGCCATGAACATTTCATTTATTTAGCACACACGCACATGTACAAACACCCACGCACACGCACATAGCACATAATAACATCTTTGATGCAGATGTTGTTGATATTATGTTATAAATTAGGTGTCGCTGCATTAAAGCATTTTAAAAAAAAAGAAACATTCTTGTCTTGTTATTGCGCCAATAGTAAATTGCAGGTATCTAGAACAAAGAAGAGAAGTTAATGAAGCCCAAGAAACCAATTAAAAGAAGAAATCCAGAACGATGCAATGAAATATTACCTCAAGAAAGGAAGTCATCATTTATCGACCATTGTTCAATATGCTTCATAGTTGTCTCACTGAACGAGTAAATTTCTTCTTCGTGTGGGAATTGAAATGGACGTCCTTTAATTTTATAGTTAATTTTAAGTATAGTCTTGATTACGAATACCATTTATTGTCAAGTTTTCAACTAGAATTAGAATCTATTTTATTCAGCTTCGTCAGCGTAGCCGCTATTTTATGGCCGTATGAATGACATAATAATGGTGTTGCTAGAATAAAGATTTGAAATTCCGAAACTATGGGAATTGTTTCTAATGGCAGGTAAAATGTGTCGTTCCACGGGAAAAGGTACCTTATGGTTGGTATTGAGTTAAGCACAGATCCTAAATCTGTGTTAAATAAGCTATCTAATACAAAAAGAGTCATGACCCTAAGTCCCATACTTTTTTTTTTAAAAAACATCAAACCTGCACATGCTAAAATTGCACTTTTGAGAAATCGTCAAAAGAAGTTTGAAACTAATTTTAAGTATGTTCCCGTTGGAAGTTATGGAGATGATGATTGATTATGTATCTCAAGGTGTTTTTCTTTGGAAATCAGTAATGGTTTTTTTAATGCGACTTCCAGGTCGTGAAAAATCAGCCTTTGATTAGAGCAAGTCGCTTATGAGAACGAAATTAAAAAAAAAAATTTTTCGGCCTGTTCTTTATTATATTGTAATCTGAACCATTGTATATAGTTAGAGATATTTGACTGTACATTTTGGGATAGAAATAAAATCACATTGTTAACGAAATATTTTTATTTTAATTAAAATGTCATTTTTATTATATTTTTCAACATTCCTATATTATTCACAATTTTCGTATAATGAGTTCTAAATTATATTTAATCAGTCTACACAAGTATCTCAAAAGTGTCATTATTATTCTACAAGTCGTATTTTTTGATTTATAAACGATTGAAGTTACGTAAAAATCACAAATTATTCCCATACATTTGAGAAAAGGTACCTTATGGCGGGCCATAAGCAAAAATTATTGATAATTACAGTATGGCACGATATTTACATTATTTATTGACAAATCTTGTATTAAGACAGAAAACTGAAGAAAAAAGGTTATTAGAAATTTACTTCAAATCTTGACCAATTAAGAGTAATTCTCAAATGTGACTTCTTACGTGAAAAGGTACCTTATGAGGGTTTCTAGTTACGGAGATATTCAATGTTGTGTAAAAATTGTGTTTTTTTTATTATGTATTTCCATTTAGTAAATTATATGTTACGACACGTCTTTGCCTATCTTTATTTTTGTTATAGGCGAATTAAAGGCTGAATAATATGCTTCTAAAGTTTAGTACAAAAGGTACTTTATGGCGGTGTAATTTAAAAATGTTAGAAATACTTGTCGTAACTTGCTCAGTTTTTGTCCTTCATACCGCCGTGCCGTGGTATTATTTTGGCTACACCGCCAGTACCACCACGCATCTGTCCTACTCTCACCAACACTTTACGTATCGTTCTCTCTCGGTCTTGCTGGCCGCTCGGAGTCTCAGCCGGCCGGCATGAGCAGTATTTGCTTACCTTTTCGTTCGAATAGTTGTGAGAAGTGTTCGTCGTGGATTTTAGCGTGTTTTAAATTAAAAAGATTCTTTTTCTTAAGTGGTCAAAAATTATAGAAACCGCAAAAAAGTCTATTTTTGTAAGTTTTTTTGAAAAAAAAATTAAAAAACTTTTTCTAAAATGGTCAAAAATTATGGGCATTCACTAGTGTTTTTTTTAATTTTTTGTCAATTTTTTAAAAAAAAACAAGGTCTTTCTAAAAATGGTCAAAAAGTTATACGATTCGTCAAAAACACTTTTTTATGGGCATTTCTCCAGAAATATGTCTGCGGTCACCTCATTCATCTGGCCCTTTTTCATACTAAATGTATGGAGACAGATGAATGAGTCGCAGACATATTTCTGGAGAAATGCCCTTATCTGTTTTAAAAAAATGTTTTATAATTAAAAATTTAAAAAAACGACATACAAATGTATTTATTTTTATTTTAATTTTTTTTTCAATTCCGAATCTGTGGCACCCAGTGGCCCTTTTCTTCCAAATTTTCAGCTTTCTAGGATCATTTCGAAAATTTTTGCTTACCATTATGCAGGCCGCATGCTTGTTTGCCACCGTCGTGGTATAAAAAAGAAATAAGCAAAAGTTGCTAGTAAATTTTATTAATGAATTTTATCAACAGCTTTATCATTTTTGTATGTGATCCGCCATAAGGTACCTTTTCTACTAAACTTTGAACCCAATTTTTATATAGAAAAAATTAACGTACAGCAGTGAAACCAAGCTACAAATACACGTCTATTCCTATATTTTACAATTTTGCATAAAAGAAAAAAAATGATGATTTTGAACGATTTCACAAAACCGTTCATATCTCCGTTACTAGAAACCCTCATAAGGTACCTTTTCACGTAGGACGTCACAAATATAGGAAATTATGGTTGCGATTTTATTATTAATTGATTATTATAACCATAGACTTCTTCGATCAATATTTACTTAGCAACTGATAAAGGATACAGTGCTCTTGTGCAACAGTTTATTTATCACTAGTCATAATTTCACCTATTGCGGATTACTTTATAGTTGCTTAGTTAATATTCTTTAGCGTACTTATTTGATTAATGTCTTATTATGTGGATATCCATTCCAATTTTATTATTAGTCACTTCGTTATTTGAAGAAGTAATTCGAATAAATCTTCCATTTTCGGATTATGTCTATCGGCTGGCCACACCGTAAGAACCTACAGTGGATATAGAATGCGAATTGAGACCGCGTTTACACGGCCTTATTTTAGGATAGGAATTTATTATATTAGCAGTTTTAATTATTGGCGTATGTATATTTGCTTATTTATTTTAACAGGTAAGAAATTTCTTATAAGATTATTGCTAGTGTTAAACCCATTCTCGACGAAGAGTGTATAAGTGGCTGATGTAAACGTTACAGAAACTATGGACATTGGATTTATGGATGAATCTACTGTCAAAGTGTCAAGTGTCAGAATTTGAAGTATGATTTTGACAAAGGGTGAAATATGAGTCTTATGTTTATTTATCGTGTATTATCGTTCGTATTATTTTACCTATACTGAATACGTGAGAATAAATAATGTGTAATATATCTACCAGTTTATTATATGCATTATGACAAATCTACAAATATTGGGTGCGAAATATTTACCTATTTAGTGTTGCTGTGCGAATTATATGGATTTGGAGTTCTAGGTGAGTTATTTTAATTAAATTTGGTGTAAACGTATAATCTCTTATGTTATGTTGTAGATATACTGTTAACAGATAAGTGTGGGAATCTTGTCTGGATTGATTTTGGTACTTATGAAGGGATGTTGATGTTGTTTACTTCAAAATATTAATACATCATACATATTGCAAATAGTACTTCTGCTTACTATTGTTAATTGACATAGGCCTCCTCTGAACAGTTGATATGCTTCCTTATTGTGTTCATATTACATAGAAATAACATTTTGACAAGAAAGGTGAAATCGCGGTCTATCATGAGTGATGTGCAGCATCGGATTATTTAATTATTACACCTGTAGGAGGGACATATATATTTAAGAAAGTACAGTGTAGTGATGAGTATAGTTCGGTTAGATACTTATTTAAAACGAGTTGGAATATGCAGAGAACTAAAGTGTTTAAGTTTAGTGTTGAAGGTCATATGACTTAGTGAAGTGACAATCTGTGTGACTCCGTGGTTTTGAGTTATAAATGAAGGGTTATTCAAGAGGAGTTTAGAAGGCAATGATGTTGGAAGATAATTTTGACCATCAGAAATTGAAGACCAAACCAACAAGTCACCGGAAATTGTAGCAGAGAAGGGGCGTGTTGTCTTCAAGACACATCAAGTGCCGAGGTCGATGTATAGCTACGGGTGTGTTGCAGTTTGCACTGGTGGTGTCAATCGCAGATTTTAATAATTTTTTAGGATCCATACCATATTATCCATAAATTAATAAATAAATGTGATGAAATTAAATATATGTATATTTTCTTTGTTTACATTTTGACTTTGAAGGTGCTCATGGCCTGCTTTAGCAGTTGAGAGAGTGTGCTTGACTTTAATTATGAGATTTGTATTATACTTAATGATTAAGTAGTTCAATTATTAGACAGCTTTTCAGAGGAAAGGTGCCAAAAGGTTAAAAGTCTGTACGGGGCGTAGGTTTGTTTGCAAGAGGAAAGGGTTATTATATTTTATTTTTTGTAGGTTCCGGGCCAACATTGACTACATTTGAGAGTTATCCTTCTAGTAAGTACTATATATATATTAGAATCAGAGTTGTCTCATATAGACAAAAGTGTTAACTGTAAGTATGGTGTAGATAACATGTCTGTTGTATTTTCTAGGCTGTATGCTGTGTCTATGTGGGTCGTAGGGTGTGTGTCTGAAGGAGATAATCTAGACCATGGGCATAGTAATTTAACATTGTGCATGCTTAGTTATGTGTCGGATCGTGTCGCTTGGGAGGGACATTTGTGACTTTATTGGTTGAAGTTGAGCAATTGTTTATTATGTATGGTAAGTTAGTGATTTTACTAGTTCGTCCTGTATTTTTTTTTTTATATATAAATCTAGGATTTTCTATAAATATTAATATTATTAATTATGTGTATATGAATATGAGCTTCTAGCCTCTTTATATTTTTTATCATCAATTTTCTCATTGTTGCCTTAAAGCATTGCTGCAGAACATGAGTCTGTTTAAAGCATTGTCGCTGCTGTAGTATGTTAGGAACTTAATTTCGATAAACTCCATTAAGGTTCCTCGGGGCGATTGTAACAGAATCAAGTCATTTCTGTTAGTTATTCGATCTTTACTGAAGCGATGGCTACAAGAGATTTCTTTCAGGAATGCATTTCCTAGCGGACTTGACTCTAGATCTTTTATTATATGATGTTTTGTGAAATAAACGATGTTTATAAAATTATATACATATGTTTTACCGACATCTAGTGGATGACGATTATACGATGAAGAAAGATCAATAGGGTATGGCTGAGATATTTAATACCAGTCAGATACCTACTAGGCGTAAAGGTTAAGTGAAATGTCGAGAGAGGGCGCTGAAATCAGTTGGATTGTATATAACAGGTAAGTAAATATAGAAATAATATGAAGCTTTACTTTTTATTACAGTGTAATTATCTATTATCGTAGTATGACATTGTATTGATAAAATTGCTGATTGATGGAGACATAGTGGACATGTTTGAGAACAGTGTCCACTGTGATAATGGTAAGTATGAATGTATAACTTTTAGGATTGGAGTGCTGATAAAGATGTTTAAAATTATTAAAGGATTTCTGTCACAAAGAACCAAATTACAAGATGATGCAGTTTTGGTAAGATTTAACCTTGATATTACCGAATATTCGAGAAATCAGAGTGTTTGCAAGGTTTCGGATTGTGTCAAGCAAAAAGCGTCCTTAGGATAGCAGACTTAAGGATGAAATCAAAAACAATACTGATAAGTATATAAGCCGAAAACGACCTCTGGTGGTGAGTAGCGGTACTATATGAAGGCCAAAAGGGCTGAGAAATATTGGTATCTGATACTTCTGGGAAGCTCTGTTTCCTTCTTTAGAGAGATTTTAGCATAAAATAGACTTAGTAAGAGTTCAAAAATGAGAAAGTATTCTTTAATGCAATAAAGTGCATCGCTCAGGTAGAAATCCTTATAAGAAAACGCCCTAATTGGGGGAAATAGGTCGAATTAACGGTTATGTTTTGGTCACGGAAGTTGGACATCACTAAATTCTAGAACTTTCGATGTGCGGGGATCAGGGGGCGAGGAAAAGAGTATATAATCAGACGAGGCTGGTAGAACGTGGTCTTTTCCGCTGCCGAGCTCAGAAGGTGCTGAAGTCTGCTGCACTACTGGTAAGGGCTTTAATAATTGATCTCCACATTGTTATTCTGCTGAACCAGCTGACGAGGTCAATGACCCCGACCAGCTGATGGGTGCTCGGGCTCGCTGGACTGTTGACTGGTCATGCCTGAACAGCTGATGGCCGGGCGGCCGTGGCGGTCCGCGGCCGCGCCCTGGGCATCAGTCAGCTGATAAAATTATGCCAGTATTATGTTGTGGAGGTCAGTTAATAGCTTATACGTCGCGTGTGATTGATAGAAATTAGGATTATCAGAGTGTATAGTAGTGAGTGAGTGGTGTTGTGAAGTGATGTTAAAAGTGCAGTGATTGTTGGTTGAATTGGATTGCTTTCTTACAATAAAACCTTATTGTAAGCTGGGTGAGTTGCATGTTCATATACTTAGGATGTTAGGGAAATCTAGGTCTCCGGATGAGTTAGGGAAGTTAAGTAGATATTTATATCTATATGATTGAGATGTCCATTTCAATTCCTTACTATATAGTGTATTCGTTACCAGGACGGCGTCCTGTGGTGATATTATAAAGAAACTGTATTGAACAGTGCTAATATATGTAGCATACATGAGTACAGTAAAAGTATCTAATTGGTACTGTAGGTATGGTTGTATTCATTATTAAGGATTATTACATTAGTTATCTTTATTTTCCTAAAATAATTACATTCATATGACAGGAACTCTATTATCTGTTTAATTTCACACTGCACATACACTTACTTACACAGGTAAATCAAATGATATGGTAAAATCTTTGTGGAACTTATTCGGACCAAATTTTGTCTGTAATAAGTCTCACATGATAGGTAAAGGTATAATTCCTTCAAGGTATATAAAGTTCTGGGATTTTCCAAATTGGTGAAATTTCCATGAGTTTTAATATAGGAATTCAGTGTAACCTGAGACCTAAACCTACATTTGGGATAATCTGATGTAACATTAGGGTTGCAAAGCTCTTATTGTTATACAATAGTACTGGTTTTCTGGAACCACAACAGAATTGGAAACAAATCGAAGAACTACTATAAATTCTCTTATGATTCCTGAAAATCAGGATCCGGGAGTTCTGTTTTTCTGTGCTAAATTATCATATAACTAACGACTCCCTTTGGGACGAGGTTGATGATTATGAGGCTTATCAGTTTGACGGATTCCTTTGTAGGCTGGCTAGCCTTAAAAAGGTCTGGGATTGCACAACAAATGCTAGGTAATAAAATATTGCCTAGTATTTAATTTGCGTTCTATATTCCATAAACGATCCAATTTGGAAATATTCTCATTAAGAACTGGTCTTAAAAAGGTAATTGGTTTAAGTGGTAAACCTTCCTATCCCAGTCATATCCATTCCTCGAATGGCTAATTTTATACTTCATAGTAAACTCAATATTTTATTTATATTAAAATCACTGGTTCCTAACTACAAATGCCACGCTTATGCATGCTTACTAATACTAAGTACTAATATGAACAAGGTCTTTCCTAATGTCTGTCCTATATATGGAAGACTCTGAGCCGATTTGGAAATGATTATACTTTTATAAGTATTGACAACTTATATA
This sequence comes from Eudemis profundana, assembly GCA_947034925.1. Classification (NCBI taxonomy): domain Eukaryota; kingdom Metazoa; phylum Arthropoda; class Insecta; order Lepidoptera; family Tortricidae; genus Eudemis; species Eudemis profundana. The sequence continues at coordinate 3,807,931 of OX344819.1, forward strand.
TATATCCATTTTAGCTCCCAGGAAACCCTTGAACATAATGAGTCACATCCAGATATGGAGTGGGACACTTTGTACATAGTATAAAAATAATCTAGTGGCTGTTAGTGCGTAATCAGTTATTTTATAAAGTACTACATTCTGATTTTGAATGTAGGAAGATTTGTATTTGCTTAGCCAAATCCTATCTGTCACGGACTAGCTAGGTGTTGAAAATGGCTGAGCTAGACGTAACGAGGGCGAGGGTTAAGGGGCTCTCGTTTTTCCTCTCCAAACCACCCTTTAGTAAGGTACATTACACATACTCCTTCACTACACTTTACAATTTTATACTAGGATAGCTAAATTGTACAATTTAAGATTGTTTACTATAATTAATTCTAAATTTAACTTGTAGTCATGTTTATGTTTTTATGATGTAAAGAGTGCTAAGAGAGAGGAGAAATTGTATAATTGTCAGTAAATTAGGGCAACACAGTATAAATATGAATTGAAGTGTGATTATAAGATTCCCGGAGAAAGTCTGCCAAGTATTTTATGTATTATTAATAGTTACATGTGTTCCAAGATTATGTTAGACTATAAATATGTAAATTAGAGTCTTAATTTGATACGCATTACACCCTAGGGATCAAGGGTTACTACATTCACAACTTGTCCTACATTTATTACTAAGACGATCACGCCATTGAGTTATTCGAAATGAAACTTCTTTAAAGTTATAATAATAGTCAAATATTATTATTGTAAATGATTATTTACACATATATCATTAGCTACATGATGGAAGGCCGGTCTCAGGAGTTACCATCTGGTTTCGAGTTATGTTTTATACAACTCCCATAGGGTCTCACATGTACAGTCAAGGAATTTAATTTCCAACCCACCTAAGGTCCAATATCGTATAGCATACTGTCATCATAAGAGCTAGCTAGAGTACAAAGTTACTTTGACATATCACACGCATTGTTTTGTGTCAGTAACTAGGTAACAGATAAACAACATTGACATGGTGAACTGAAATTTGGAACGTCAAGGCACTACCAAAAAAGGATGACAGCGCCGGAATCGAAATTCGAAGAAAGTCCATCTTTCTCGCTCTTGCAATATTCGAATGAAAGGAACGCTGATAACGACATTTAGATTATCGACGTTTGCGGTAGACTTTCCGGAGTCTGGATTTGGAATTATTTTAAAAGGAGATTGACCAACTTTGTATGGGAGTTGGACCAAGTGCTGCCCAGACTAAAGACACAGTGCATTATGCTCCTTAGGCTTACACTAGACTGTATACTAAAGCGCTTTAAGATCTATCCCAGGAGTCATGAAAAAAAAACTGTTTGATTGGCACTAAAAATTAATTATTTCTTACATTAAAAGTAACAGATTTTACTGTAATCTCGTCGTCTAATCGTCGTCATTGTCATCGATAGGTTATAGGTTAACGCGGGCTTATTTTCCGCAACTCGACGACAAACATGCGCCTATTTTGCGTGATGGGTTGATGGCACTACTCTTGCCAACCCAGCTCTACCAGAAAGCCTAGCAGACCCTTGACGTTGCCGACGACTTCTGGGAGTGACCTCGGTGTTCCGCGGTGGTGTGCCCGGTACTTGTCCACCCCCGGGTATTCGAGAATGACGTGGGCGGCTGTCTCTTCCACCTCCATGCAGGCTCTGCACAGAGGGCTGTCAGTAACACACCCTAGAGCAAACAAGTGTTTGTTTAGTAGGACTTGTCCAGTGATAGCTCCGGTTAGAAGATGGAGCTATGGCCTCTTTAGCTGGCGTAGCTTCCGCGACAATCCGGGGTTGATTGCCGGGAGGGCCTCTCTGGTTTGCTTGCAGGTACCCAGGTTAGACCCGCAATGTTGCTGTTCTACCTTCGTACCGACCCCGCAGTCCCTGGAACCGCACGTACACCGAACCCAGCATGAAGCCGAGTCGGCGCTCGTGGTCCACGAGAGCCTGCACCAACGTCGCTGGTGTGCCTGACGCACCTCTTTTAATATTATTTTACCTTTTTATACGTTTTTGTATTTTTATAGACTTTTGTTTTTATATGACATTGTTACTTTTGGCAGTCCATTAAAAGACCATATCCGAACCAGCTCTGTTTAATTCCAAGAGTTACAACTGGTATGCTGACGATAGCAAACATTTCCGCTTCCTGCCATTCTACTCTGTGGAGTAGCCAGCGGTCAATCTCCGCCCACCGGTTCTGGTACCGAAGAGTCCGCGCAACCGGGCGGAAGTCTTCCCAGAGCCCAGGGAACTCGACGCCGCATCGTACTCGTCGTGGCACCTCGCTCTGCCGCTTCACGACGTCGACGACCTTCTCCCCCGTAGAGAGGGTGACGGTCGCCACGCTGCGCTTGAGCCATGTCAAAGTGGCCTGGTCCTCGCACCACAGCCTCAGGACTCCGTTCGTGGTGATCGGCTTACCTCGGAACAGCGAGTCGGACGTCTGGCTGTTGCATGGCTGCGAGGCCTCCTGCATGAGCAGCGCCTACAGCTGTTGCTGGACCTCATCCAACAGCTTTTGTGTGAGGTTCCCCGTAGTCGTTGTCGTGATAGCAACCAACAGTTCTGCCTTAACAGCGTCCGCGTAAGCTGTCCGCGGTGCATCCCCAGTCGACTCGATCCTCTGCCTCTTGGGGTCGCCTCTTGTAGAGGCGATGTAGAGATCGGCTCATCCAGGCGGACCCGTTTGGCCGAGGGTCTGGTCTCCGGGTTACTGCTCTTTGCGGTCCTGTCTTCTGCTCCTGTCCCTGAAGGTGTGGCAGGACCTACTACTGGGAGCCCAGCGGCTGTCTGCACCATCCTGTTGGGAGCAGCTGGCTGTTGCCGAAGCACCGGAGCCGTCGTGTGTTCCTGCGCCTCCCGTCGCTGCCTGGACTTTCTGCGCTGCTTCTTATTTTTGTTTTTCCAGTCCCCGTCATTGGGTCCAGGCTCGTCCCGCTTGGCGGGTCTCACCTTTCGCCTCTTGGGCCCTTCACAGATAGTCCAGCCAGCGTCGAGTTGCGAGGATGTGTCGTCTGTGTCGAGTTCCTCCACAGGCGTCTGCTCCGGAGCAGTGGATTGCTCCACCGCCGAAACGACCTCCTGGGGCTCACCCGGTATGTCTAAAATGGGCTCAGTACGGCCTTTCGCCTGCGCCGAGCCTGTCTTTGTCGTCCACGCGCTAAGTTTCGAAGCCGCCGGTTTCCCAGCCGCTTTTCTGCCTCGCACGGACTGTCTTTTGTGTGAGGGCACTGTGAAAACAGCACCGTCAGCGCCACGGTGTGTCTTGCGTGGGGGCACTGTAGATACAGCACCGCCACGGTGTGTGGTGTTGCCTCCTCGGATCGCTGACGTGACTTCGAAGGCACGTGTGGTCGAGGGCGGCACTGTAGATACAGCACCGTCCCGCGGGTGTGAGTGTTGTGTGGAGGTGGAGGGCACAGCGTCAGCCGCACCGACACTTCCGTGTGTGTGTGAAGTGTTTGGGGTGTTGGATCTTGTGGAGTCCATGTTGTGTATGTTGTGTTCTTCATCTCTCGAGCTTCCACCCGCCGTGTAATCGCTCCCAAACAAAAAACTAAAAGTTCAAAGTAAAGCCGAAAGCGCTCGCTCGCTAAAAACCCTTAAAAACAAAAATTCATGTAGTTTTTTTTCTCCTGGACCGATTTTAAAAATATATGTATTTTCTAATAGAGGGTAACGCAAGGAACTCGTTAGAGGTATTTTCATCTCTGGGCAACATTTGGTCCAAACCTGGTCAATCTCCTTTATCTCGATTGACACTGACACCAACTGACACGTATTCGTAATTAGACGAGCAAATTACTTCGCAAAGAGGTTATCTGTAATGTGCAGTGACAAATAATATTAATTGACATTTAAATACTATTACTGAAATAGAAATTTCGACCTTAATGCATCGTGAATGCTTAACAACATTTCAATGAAACGGGTAGGAAATTAAATTCCTTGACTGTACTTATCGTGTGACATTTTGTCCACAGCGTACGGAAACGCCCTTTTCCCGTGGAGGATTATTGAGATGTTTCAAGGAAAGCAACAAATAGACAAAGCTTGATTTACGTCAGATACATAGCGCATATTTTGCTACGGTTGGTAGCGAGCGTGTGGTCTCGAGGCTTGTGCAGTCTACATTGGTGCAAGAGGCACTCGGTTTCTAATCTCTGCTTAGCCAAGATTAATCTTTTTGTTTTCTTTTGTGATATGTTTGGTTACATTTAGTGTTTCATTAATTTACTTTGAATTTACTTCTGCTTCTATTTTAATTAAGGTTGTGTTTATTATTTACGGTTTGGGGAATTATGATTGTTGTTTTGTTTTGCGCGAATTTGTATGTATCTTTAGAGCGCTAGCTATCAGGGTTTTTTGTTATTAGTAGTTTACTTCTTTGAATAAACAATTTGTAACAGTTTATGTTGATTATTTCCATTCGGTGACACTTCTCGAACCTTGCTCATGACAAGACTTTATTTAAATTTAAACTTGAAAAAGTAAGAGATATATTTATTATTACTTTGTAGGTAGTTTACTTATTTGCAAATTAATGTGTTCTTTAGTGTTCGAAAGTTAGCTGAAAAGTAAAAAGCACTAGTGCGCAGGATACAAGTTTCCGCACGATATATAACTACAAAAAGTACAGCTTTATGAGCAAATGTATTATGTATGTACCCATATAATGACGTGATAGTCTGGGAGTCCCAAAGTAACCCTACAATTTTTCGTTGACGCTATGAATTCTCACCTTTGTCACGTCGTTTACAGTAGCACCCACATATACGATTTCTTTTTTCAATTTGCTGTCAAGTTTTACAGTCTCCTGCAGCGATGTGACCGTCACTTCTAAACATAAAACACGTAAATACAATCATAAAAGTTGAAGATCCGTCTGAGTGCTATAAAAAGTAATGGGCTATTCTTCAGAAATATGTCTGCGATTTATTCCTCTGTCTCCATACATTTAGTATGAAAAAGGGCCAGAGGAATAAGGTGACCGCAGACATATTTCTGAAGAATAACCCTAATACACATGTACATATTTCTTTTAAACTAAGACTGGCACACCGAACTGAAAACAATTGTTGGTTGTAAAAGATGAAACTTTAATTTATTCGTTTTTGGTTTTTGAAGTCAGTATTTTTTTTCCAATTTTCGTTTGTTATTGCTTTGAGCCTTATCACGGTTTCGATTTGCGAGCGAGCTGCGGACGAGTTAGAAGCAAAATTCCATAAAATGTCGCTCGTTTTGTATGGAAACTCGCCCGCAGCACGCTCGCAAATGGGTCATTCTCAAACAATTATGTCCGTAGTTAGGGCTTTTTAAAACAACCTCTTAATCTTGTTCCTTTGTGTAACGAAAGTTAACCATATAAATTGTATGGTAAGTTTCGTTACACAAAGCAACAAGATTAAGAGGTTGTTTTAAAAAGCCCTAACTACGGACATCATTTTTTGAGAATGACCCAAATCGCAAGTGTGATACTGATAAGGCTCTAATGTAAACGTAGGTGGGTGAGGCTCACAGAAAATGTACCACAACTCACAGGAACTTGTAACACGATAACACCCTGGACCTGCGTAGCACATTGCAAATATTGTTAAGCTTGACGCGAACGAGGCAATAAACCAGTGGAATAAAAAAAATACAAATATAGTTCATATTTATTTATTACCTCAAAAAATTTAATAACAAAACTTAAAAAAACATTATTTATTACTTCTTTGGTGCTCTTAGCTTTATAATTTTCACGGGTGTTACGTCACACAACTTCGTAACACACGCAACACACGTGAACAAACACTCGTGAATAACATAACTTAAAATGCACGTAGCATCTTTATTGCAGAGCAAGACAGTGACAAACTGCATTAATTAAGAATATTTATTTTAATGTATCTTTCAACTAGGTATCTTTATACGCAACAAACCAGTTATTATTACTTACCTTGTCAAATTGCTTCAAAGTCTCTAAAATCCAACTGACGAAAAATAACACACAGACTACTGCCCATTGCTTGTAAACCAAGATGCCTGACAAGACTCTAACGTTTCATATTGAGTGTTACAATTTTGGCATTGTGAAATAAAAAAAATGTTTTGCTATGATTTTACCAAGAAAGTTACTACGTCACACGGTTTCAACAAAAAAGGTTTTAAATTTAATGTTAAACCAAGTCAGTACCGGGGGTGTGTCCACAGAACTAGATTCCCACCGACTTGCCTATTATTTAACCGTGGCGGAACACATTTTATAGATCTAATAATAGGCAAGTCGGTGGGAATTGAGTTCTGTGGGCACACCCCCGGTACTGACTTGGTTTAACATTACATGTCAAAACTTTTTTGTTGTAAAAGAACTGCGTTGCGAGACAGCATCTTTTTACATGTAATGTTTTGACGGGATAATATTTTTATGATGAGTTCTAGCGGATATTGCTAATACAGCCAGGTATTATAAAGAATAATATATTATGTAAATGAAACAAGTATTTCTATTACATATATAGATACAAGAATGAAAGAAATGTGGAATGAGAATGTGGTGTAATTTACCCGCATTAAAAACCTAATAAAGAAACATTATGTTTCTTTCATAAAGTATTTCTATTATTTAAATTACGGTGACCCGAAATCTTTGACCGCAAGTGTACATATTTGTGAGCCTCACCCAGGCACTATTATAAATGATTAGCACCTACACATATGGCAACTCGAATATTTTGTATGGTAATTAAGTAACGTTTATAACTGTTATAAAATATGAAAGGCTTGTTCATTATCAAAATGATAGTGTGCAAAATTAGACGCCTATACTATTATTTCACAGTGAATACATACGGTCAGCTAAAATCAGTTAACATCGAATTAATCAAATGATAATTATACAAACAATAACCTAAAATGCTATTCTGCCCTACGGGAATTAGCAACACTCAATATTATTTATGGTCAGGGCTACAAGTTTAGTAAAAAATAGGTGAATTGGTAGTTTAGTAAGTAATTAGGTTATGGGCGTAGTGTAACAATTTTTCTGTATTTATCAATATACAGATGCTTTTTTAATTAAGTACTATTTTAGACTAGAGAGACACAGAAGCAGAGATTCTAAACATTTTCTGTAAGGACTTATAATACTTGACAATTATTTAATATAAAATTTTAACACAATTTGTTTTACATATATAGATACAGGAAATCAAAGTACACAGAAAAAAACTAAATGGCACTCGCCTGTGTACAGACCGAGAATCGAACCCGGTACCTCTGGATTTTTTTGGAAAAAGTGTGGTGTAAATTGTCCACATTAAAACCAATGAAGAGACAAAAAATGTTTCCTTCATATATAAAGTACAATTTGTTTTGTTCAACCATGTAATGGACTTTCACTTCTTGTTTTACACGATGATCGTGAGACGACATGCGCCATCGCCAGGGCAAACGCTTCTTACACGGCAAATAGGACTAGTTTTTTTATTATTTAGAAATTCTGAGGAGAAGAGTAGTATAAAGCATTGGTGAGTAAGCAAGACAAAAGTATTGATATCATCAATATTTTATTTTTGAGCATCTAGAGGTACTTTAGAGAGGTCATTTTTTGAACGTCAGCCTATAACTGGTTCTATAAATAACCTTTTTCTATTCCTATACAGAACAGACTGTAGTAAAAGCTGAGGATTTTCAATGATAGTTCAATTGGTAGTAAATTTTTACATGTAATAATTATCGTACTCACAGTCATCTGAAAAATACAAAATATTCGTTTGAATAAAATAGTTATCCGTGTAGTCTTAAGAGTTACACATATCCCTCATCATCCCGATGGTATCGAGGGTACTGGGCACAGAGAGAAAAGAGAGGATACTAAGAGGACGGGTTACCTATCTGAAACACTAAAAATGTTAGTCCGAATTTCGTTTCGATAAAAACTATTCGATAAATATTGTTTCCATTTTTTTTCGTTTGTCCGAAAATTCATTTCGAATTCTTACGTTTAGGCATTAATTGGTTCTGTTTTTTAATCATTCGACAAATTTTATATTAGCTTAAATTTCATTTCATCGTAGGTAATATCAGTTATCCGATGTAACGTTTCGGATTATTAATCATTCGACTTTTTTTCATTCACTTTGACTTCATTTGTCCGATGTTACAATTGGATGGACAATATTTTTGTCGGACACCGTCTTATAGCTTGGCAACTTCGTTGGTGACACTCACCTGTGTGCTTTTTGTTCTGTGCAGCCGTAACTACTTACACAAGTTACCGCCAACACGAACGGGGGCCTCCGGGGGCTGCCTCCGTCGGTCGCCTTTCGTGTTGCGGTAACTTGTGTAAGTAGTTACGGCTGCACAGAACAAAAAGCACACATGTGAGTGTCACCAACGAAGTTGCCAAGCTATAGCTCCGGCGCTGTGAGGAGAGCAGCCTTTCCGCTCTTGCGTGGCATAGCACGGTCGCCCGTTCTCCGCTCCGCAGCTTCGGCTGGTTGGTCGCCTTCTGCGCTAGCTGCTCTCCCTCCGCGCCTCGGGCTTTACAAAATCACTCTAGGGTGCTCTATCTCGGCACGCGTCCTAACCAGCAAGAGCCCTAGATTCAGACTTTAGCAGCCTGAGGGCCGATACAGACGGACTGCAACCCAACTGCAACTCCCTACGATTTGTATGGGAACTGCGCAGTCGGCGTGCAGTTGTGATGCAGTTCCCATACAAATCGTAGGGAGTTGCAGTTGGGTTGCAGTCCGTCTGTATCGGCCCTAATATATCGTACACATAACGTAAAGCATTTGAATTTAGGACATACTATATTATGGATCACACACAAAGGAGACCCAGACAAACAATATTATAGGGAAAAGTACCTCTGTCGAAAAGTAACTTGGGAAATCGTTAAAAGGTAAACTGAAAATTTGTCGAAACGTATAAACGTGCCAAAAGTATAATTGGATTAAGGCGAGGTGAGACCAGAATCGGGCACGGAAGCCTAGTTTCCAAATCATTTTTAGAGCACTTATTTGACTCTTAGGTCACTGTAAAACATATATAATAATATTCAGAACTGTATCTAAGGCTTCCTCTCACTTAGAACACGATAGCGAACACTTCGCTCGATAGAAAAGTAGCGCGAAAACACTATAAAATAAAGTATTTTTTTCATTTTTTTTCATTTTGTTCATCACCAGTTACCTTTTCTGACAAAATTAATACCTGACAATCATGATTTCACAGTCATGCAGGGCATCCTCTCATGTTTGGGTTGATAACATATACTTTTATGTTAGAAATCGAAGATAATCCGCAATAATCTGCATTCCGCCCGACCCTAGTTTGTATGTGAAATGCGAGCCAGGTCCTACCGCGCCTTAACGAAAAATGGGCTACGAAACAAAATACGTAACAGTTCATAGGGCAAGTGAATGAGATGGGAAACGTTTTTCTAGTAAACGGTACTTTTACTAAACTTGAAATGGTAAACAGAAAAAAATACGAAACCTGTCATCGGACAAACGGCAATAATTGGAATAGTTTTTGGACAAATGAATTTTGAAATTTGGTGAAAGGTTTTTAGTGTTTGCAATAGGTTACCAAGAGGTCGACATTGAAACGCTTATAGTTTTAGGCTATTTTCTCTAAAATTCAGCCTGATTGTTTTCATTGTTACCACTTCGTGCAGGACTTGACTGTAAACTTTTTGTAGTAATTATATAAGATCCTGTTAAAATTTGTAAGGAAATATTGTTCAAGTTTTGAGTTTCATACCTAACGTGTAACTTTTTTGCAAAGCTGAATGGGAAAGTCCATTTTAAAGTACGAAAATATTAAAATCTATATGCCATTAAATAACTAACCCATAAAATGGTAACTTTTGTCACAGTATAATAGCAGAAATTTCTCTTACTACAAAATGTACATCGTAGGCTTGTACGGGTGCGCGCTGTGTATCTACAACGCACTAGAGCATGTGCGGAAAGAGAATAGGATTTAGATTGGGGGGGCGCTGTAATGCTTTTCTAACCTATGTGCCGTATTTTCTGTTCTGTGGCCATTCTGGTTAGGTTAGTTCCGTTTTTCGCCACGCCTCTTCTCTTTCCGCACAGACTACAAGCAAAGTTTTAAGGTCCTTATCACACTTGCGATTTGCGGGCGAGCTGCGGGCGAGCTGCGGGCGAGTCTCCATACAAAACTAGTCGCGGCGAACTCGCGGCGTATTCGCCGTGAGCGACATTTGTATGGAACTTCACTTCTAACTCGCTCGCAGCTCGTTCGCAAGCCGCAAGTGTGATAAGGCTCTAAGAAAGCGTAACAATGCTCCAGTATGGATCGCGCGATAGCTCGTCTGTGTGAATACGTGTTTCGCGTTCCTAAACGGTCGATGTTGGACTACTTGTCCATCTTTATACTTTACTTTTTCATGAAACTGTTACGATAGACGCAAGTTCTAACATACCTAGTTCTTGATTTCCCCACACAAAGTATGTATCGCGACGTCTCGTTACAGTAGCCTTTAATATGAAGCGTTATTGACACGTTTTTGGGTTATCACACACTCTCCATAATGATTCACTAAGTACTCAGTGTATCGTTGTTGATGAACAACCCTAATCAGTAACTTCATTCGCTTTCCAGACATAACTTTTAGATGTCAGGAGGACCAATGAGGTCTTCTACAAGATAGTTTTGATTATATCTCCGGATCTCCCGAACCTTCGTGTATACATAGATTTGCAACTTACTTTCTATAATAGCCACGACCTTATTTTGCGTCTGATCATCAACGCTGAATTCTCCCATGTAAACACATGCCTCGTCGTCATTGAAACTAAAAACAACAATAATTATTGTGAGATAAACGTATTATGAACTTTTTAAATTTACAATTTATCTACGCAGGCAATGTCATTGAGAGCAGAGGGTGGTCGACATTGAATCTAAAAACAATAATAGGTACCGTAAGGTCGGGGTACTTTGGCCAAATGTAGGGTAACTTTGCCCACCTTGTAAATCACATATCTCAAATCTATAACGTCTGATAATAAATATAAAAACATGAACAGTCAGCTAAAACCAACCACATGGCAATGTGCCGTAATTTAAATGCAATAATAAAACCTGTATCGAGTTAATCCCTATGGCCAAAGTTACCCCCCCAGGGCTAAAGTATCCCGACCTTACGGTAGTTGTTATTATTTCACAAACCACCTGTGAGTAAAACGAGTGATCGGAACACCTGGCATCTGTTTAAGGTTCTGTATCTGTACCTCAAAAGGAAAAAAACGGAACCCTTATAGGATCACTTTGTTGTCCGTCTGTTCGTCCGTCCGTCTGTCTGTTAAGACCCTTTATCTCGGGAACTCGTGGAGATATCGAGTCGAAAATTAAAGCATAAATCAGGTCTAAAGTTCCTTGAAGCTATAAAAAACTCAAAAGTCTAAGTTAACTTAAAAAAAGATATGGCTGTTTATGCCGCAAAAAACGTAGGTATATTTCGAAACTCTCAAGGGAGTTAAAATTTATAGGGTATTTTCCGTTGACGTAGAACTATGAAATTTGGCAAGTAATATCCTCTTAAACTATAAGTAAGGGAAAAAATCTGAAAACTATACATTTGTAATTAAATTAAACATTAAAAATAGTGTTAAGTAAAAGTATTTGTACGTAACCCTCAGTAGGCGAATCCGACTCGCACTTTTCCGGTTTTGGAATACTAATTTAGTGGCACAGGCATAGGTATAATGTCACTGAGAACACAGGTGTGCTTGATGTGCGAGGGTGAGGTACTTGACTGCAGTGAACTTCAGAACTAAACGAACTAGATAGACAGTTCCATGATACAAGCAAATCACGTATGTTCTTCCAGAGATCAGCCAACGTTACGTCACGATAATGTTATCATTGATTAAGATTATTAAGAACTTCAATCATTTAAGAAAAAGTGTCATCCGTAATGAATGAAGGTAGGTATTATATTTACTAGTTATCAAAATATGTAGTTCTATATGAAGAGTAAAGTTATTATTATCATGTTTTGTAAATACACAACTAGCCTTAATAGCAGTGTAGTTTTGCCCCAGGCAGGTGCACTACACACGCTTTTGGCCTCCCGCGTGGTGGACGTAGCCGATACGGAGGCCGGCGACTGAAACGTCACAGTGGCCCAATAAATTATCCTGACAGTACACAAACGCCGTTGATGCCGCACGGTGCGAGAACGTACTGTACTGTGCGAAGTTTACTGTGCTGTGGCTGTGGTGGTGAGGGTCTATTGTTTCGATGCGAGCGTGGGAATTCTTGTTTTTTGTATGGAAACGCGCGAAAGTGAAATATCTGGTTACATTCTCTAATCTGTGCACCAGGTCGGCTGTATTAAGTTTACATTATCTGTAGTTCTGTTATAGGGTTGACATCGTCATGTTGTCATCTTATTATCTAATTAAAATTATTCGGGCAGCTAAATGAAATAAAGTGGATACCAAATTAGGTTGGAATCTAAATTATAGCCTCATCAACTCATTATATTTTAATTATAGTTGCATTTTAATTGCAATGTCAGATTGTTTTAATTACAGGCGGGTATCGATTAACAATATCAATGACTAAATTAATACAGCGGCAGCGTTTATGTCTCTCTTTTATATTTTCCACATTCTTAAAAATAATATATTATTCGATAAATTAGTTCGTCTAATTCTTTCGTTCACCGTGGTCGACAGTTTTCACCCCGCACCTCACGCATAGGTTCTAAATTAAGTTGTACGTGTATTAGCGTATTACATACGTGTCAAATTGGTAGACAATTCTCTTATCATCTGTAAGTTTGACGCCCGGTTCCTTCATTTCCTCGCCATTGCACTTGACTGACGTCAGCGTGCTGGCGCTGCACTCGAATGTTGTTTGGCCAGTGCATGAGCCGCCCTGTGCGCAGGTTGTGGCCCATGTTGTCACCGTCACGTCTGAGAACCACAAGTGTACAGTCGTGTAACTATATAATTTGACATGTGAACTTGTAATTACAGTCCGTAATCAGAGGTCACGTTGTTGTGGTCCGTTAATCTTGAAGCGACGATCGGAGTAACGTATTTTGACCGCTGATTGCGAGCTTTTGTTTAGAGGCCAGGCCAGGGTAACCAGTCGCGAGCGGGTTCGCGACTGGTTACCCTGGCTTAGTCGGGTAAAAAGTACGCTTTGTCTTAACCGGGGTCATAATCAATTTCATGGAATTCGGTCTGGTAGATACTCGTACAAACCACAACAAATTATAATTATACAAAACTAAAGAAAAAGAGGTTTACTTGGTCACAGTCACTCCGCTCCCCCCGCGCACAGGGGACGAGTCTGACTTCCCTTAATATGTGAAAATAATTACCGCGGAACACTGTATTTGTGGTAGAACTTTCATGCTTGTAACTCGATGCACACAATTATGTTAGAAATCTGCGGCTTAGCCACTCAACTATTAATTCTGGCACACGTGTGTGCTAACGAGGTACATACACTGTGATTGATCGACGATTCCAGATCCGCAATGTAACGTTATCGCCCAAGTTTACTCCCTTACTCGCCGGCGGTGGGACAAGTGCATAATAAAGAGACCCCAAAGCGGATTTCTAAAACAAATTTCCCTGTTCTTCCGAGAGGTAACGTCACTAGAGTAATGGGAGTCATGCCGTCGGCTGAGCAGCTAGGTGGGGGAGGTCTGATGGTGGGATCCATGAGGATTCATGGGAACTCCTCAAATATTATAGGCCCGCGCATAGCAAACCCAGTATTTTATAGTATTTCGCGTATTTGATAGTGTCTAGATTCTATGTTTGAGTTATTTTAGTTATGTTTACTTTTCGATGTTTTTAACTTACCCCTGAAACAAAACAAAAACATTTTTTTAAATTAAAACCCGACAAAACATGCAAGGAAACTAGTCACTCTGCTGCGTTTGTTCATCGTTAGCTGAAAGTCGTCCACTGCTGGACATAGGCCTCCCCCAAAGAACCGCACCATGACCGGTTCTGAGTTTTCCGCGACCCCAGCCCCTTTATTTGCGACCTTTTTATTTTTATTAATGGGTTCGTGTTTGAGCTTAGTCACATCACACCTGATGGAAAAGGAAAGAAAAACAAATTTATAGGTATTAACGGATCTCCTTCGCGATCCATAAGAGCCTTATCACACTTGCGATTGGCGAGCGAGCTGCGAGCGAGTTAGAAGCGAAGTTCCATACAAGTGTCGCTCGCGGCGAAGACGCCGCGAGTTCGCCGCGACTGGTTTTGTATGGAAACTCGCCCGCAGCTCGCCCACAAATCGCAAGTGTGATAAAGCCCTAATATCGCATGTCCTAAAGTCAAATGCCATACCACTTTAAGTGTCTCCGCCCACAGCCTTCGCCTTCCGCCCCCCCCACTCCTCTCAATAAAATACCTTATATAGTTGGACCCCTAGTAGTAGTAGGATAAAGGAAAAGAGGACTTTGCTAAGGGTCATAGAAGATAGAAGAGGTATCATGATGGGACACCTGTTACGTTACGACACGATCATTTCCATAAAACTATTATAGAAGGAAAGATTGAGGGGAAACAAGGCAGGGGAAGACCAAGAAGGAATTACTTTGAGCAGATAAAAGAGAAGGTCAAGGTCGTGACGTACCAGGAGGTAAAGGAATTGGCGCAGAATAGGAAGGACTGGCGATTGCTTCACCGACAAGAGCAAGGCTCTTAAGTTAAAGAAGAAGAAGTTGGACCCCCTTTGCTACGCCCTAATCACAACCAGTAGGATATGTAACTATTATGACACATGATCATTAGTACTTAAGAAAATAGTTCAAATAAGCATTGGGATATTCAATATTAGGATAAACGATATTATGGCGTTTATTTGGCCGAACATTGTTATGGCAAAAGATCATTATGACTTTATGGCTAAAGTTATTATGTAATTTTTTTTATTTAATTGTAAATAACAAATATAAGATTATAAAAAAGACACATTATTTACAACTTAGTAAAGTTATTATGGAATTCACAAATTTAACAAAGTATATTATAGATTCCAATAAAGACCCACCGGGGAGTAAGGGGTTGCCAGCCGAGTACAAATAGATGGCCGAGCGCTGCGACGCCGGATAGTTACGAAGCTGGCAACCCCTTTTCGCGCCGAGATATGTATAGTGCTTTTCTTAAATATGTAATGAAATAAATTAGAAACATTCCATTTATTTTCTAGCGAAACTAAAAGTAAACTAGACATAAAAATAGAATTACAAAAAGAAATCTTTTCAATTTTCTCTACAAAAATTGTGTGTGTACAGCTTTTACCGCTAATGTTTAAGATGAAATATTTTAAATGTGTATTCGTGTAGTTAAATTTGCAATTTAATATTGAGAATCCCACTAATCCCCCTAATATTATAAATGTATGATGTTTGTTATACTTAATAACGGGGTAGCAACTGGATGGATCAAGCTGAAATTTGGCATGTAAGTAAACTAAGTCCTGGATTGAAACAAAGGATACTTTATATCCCGGTAAAGAGTTTCTTTGGGATAAAAACGGGAACAACGCGGCCGAGGCCGCGGGAAAATGCTAGTTGCGTATATGATTTTCTGATAGTTTTGCAAGAGGTATTATTGCATACTAGCATTTTCCCGCGGCTTTACCCGCGTTGTTCCCGTTATTGTCCCGAAGAAACTCTTTACCGGGATATAAAGTATCCTATGTTTCAATCCAGGACTTGGTTCTACTTACATGCTAAATTTCAGCTTGATCCATCCATCCAGTTGCTACCCCGTTATTAGGTAACAAACATCCAAACATCTTCACAAACTTTCACATTTATAATATTAGTGGGATGATGGAAATGATTGGTCATTTCACTGACTTCAGCAGTCATTGCCATCGTTTGAAAGCATTTAAAGTTTTCTAAGGCCTGTTAAGTATGCGTGCAAATGCGTATTATCGGGGAGAAGGTGAGTGAACCAACTTATTCTAGATAATATTCTGTGACTAAACTTACTCTGTGAGTGTCATAATATTTTTGGTAATATCTTCATTATTGCCATTATCTTCTATTATGAACTTCGCCTGATAGTGGCCGAAGTAGTTCTCGGAGACTTTGGGAATCCTTATTATGATCTTGTTATTGGTCTTATTGAACTGAAAAAAATCAAAATAATAGCACGTCACTTCTGAATCATGCGTGTGCAATGCAGACAAGGCGAAACTTAAGCGAATAGAGAATCTGTACAACTCGCTGCAGGAACGAGGCAGGCCCAGTGGGAGCGCGTGCTACGTGTGTGCGCATGGCAGTTCAGTATTTTCATCGATTTGAAGAATTAAGGGGATTCGAGTCGGTTGGTATTGCAAGAACATAAAGAGGATCAGTATTTGCTAACACGGCATCAATCATGTTTCAAACACGCTTTATTTCATAGTTTGATACATTTTGTCCGTGCGAAATGACATGAGAAGTCTCAAAAAACCAGAATCAACTGCAACTGGGCCTTTGACGTCAGCGCCACCTATCAGCATCATTAGAAACTAAACGTTTTTTGCTAATATTATTATATAGTTATTGCTTTGACTTGTTGAGAGTTCTGGTGTCATTTCGCGCAAATAAAATGTATCTAGCTATAAAATAAAACACGTTTCAGAGATAATTTACGTCGTAGAAGCAATGACCATTTTTTGGTTTGTATTGAAAACCAACCGACTCGAATAACCTTAACACTCTTTGCTTCGTTCATGTGAATCGCCACACACGTGACAAAAACCGACTCCAATTGAATAACTACAATGATTTTATATTTATAGGTATAGTGCATTGTTTCGACAATGGAGTAATTTTAAAAATAAGGAATTTTCAGTAGACTGTGCAATATTTTTGAGGTTTATAATTAGTCGAAGCACTATCAGTAGGTAGTTAGCGTATTAAAGTATGTGAAATCCTTTTACTTTCAAAGATTCAGATTCAGATTCTTTATTCATAATTGTTGTACACATCAATTCGCCTGTTGACTCGATTTTTTTTCTGTCGTAAATCGATTCTACTATTTGTGAGGAACAAATATCTATAGGACACCTAATACATTTGTATAAGTATAACAGCCACAAATTGTAATCAAAAGTAGCAGATCGCACTGAGCATTGAAAACGCTCTATACAAAACGGGCAGAAGCGATGACGTCATCGGGTCTATCGCTGTACTAAGTTGTATGAAAAAAAAAGCATTTTGCCATTTTGGGCACGAAAAAGTGCGTTTAAGCACATAGTTGTGATACATTTATTTTTTCAGTGTTATTTAAGCATTTCGAAATTGACTTTAATTTTTCTTTAAGACGATAAAAAAAATATCGTGTTTTTTTTAACTTTGTGGTCTCATAACTTTTTATTTTTTATACATTTTTGGTTTATTTATATTGTGTTATGATAATTTAGTATTTTCCAATCCATGTGACTATATTATGTTGTAAAATTCAACATTATTCAACATCCGAATTACATGTCAAGTAGGTATTATTGGAATTACATTACATTATATCATATTACATTACATTATTCGATGCGAGTCTGGAAATATCCGCATCCGGGGATGTCAAAATGACTACATCTGCAACATTCCAGCACCCCTGTCCCCGTGAGAACATGAGAAGACCAAAATAACCAAAAGAATATTGTTTTAGGCTTTTCTGGCTTAGAAAAGAAAAACGAACCAAATTTGATGGCGTCAAATTAATTGTTAATCCCCTTTGAGTGTGTACAGAAGACCTGCGACTCGAATCACCCTAATCGGGTTATTCCCACCCCACCTGTTACCACCAAATTGATTTAGTGGTAACAACTGGGACTTTTTTCCCCTCTGTTACCACTAACAAGTGGGAAATAAATTCCCAGCTGTTACCACTAAATCAATTTGGTGGTAACAGGTGTGAATAACCCCCTTAATCATATAAATATAAATAGGTACCTCGAAACTAGCTTCCTCCGCACCAGTACGCCTGCGTCTCGCAGTTTTTTCATTGATGGGGTTACCATTAACGTGAACCTGAAAAATGGTTTCAAACTCATTATCATGATGAATTAACCGACATCTTTAGAGAGGCGGTTCTCAGTTCGACTGTATGTTTCAGTGTGTATTACGATATCTTTGTTAATTGTGAACCATTTCTATAATAGTAGTTTATGTTACTGTTACATAATGTAACGCATTTAAATACAATTGTGAGAATTTAATAATAACATCTCGACATGAGCTTGTTTTAATGGCTAATTATGTATAGTCATATACACTACTTTATTTGCAACCATATTGTAAGTCCTCTACGATGTGTTTTGGAGTCACATGTTACGATCAGTTGACATTTTATTTCAAATAAAACGTCATCTCGACTGATATTAGAATCGAGGTAAATAGGCCAGTGGAAATTAATTAATCGCAAAGCATGATGTAGTTCTGATTTTTTGTTATGTTGTTTGGACCCGTTAGGGCAGTGTGAATCTGATTTTGCACGTTCTAAAAAGTTGTGCTAGCTGAGCTATACGCTCAAAAGTACGCCATTTTTGAAGTTTTTTGGATTCCTGCTCTAACTATGCATTTTTTGACACTAACGTCTATGGCACAAATTAACTATATTAAATTTTCTACACACCGTGGGCCCGTAGAACCCGACCAACTTTAACCATACATTCTAACAACTATTAGAAGTAAAAAAAGTTATGGAACGTATAGTTGATTAACGCTTACTTTCCGAGATATTCACAATTTTTAAAATAAAAACTCCCAAGTGTGTAACAAGCCCTAATAAATGTGACTAAGATACTTTTACTGATTTTTTAAAATCCTTTAACTAAACAGCAATTAACCTTCGCAGTATTAAATGGTAAGCGATTACAAAGCCAAAATATTGACCTTTCGTTTCCAATTTACCTTTTTTATTCCTTTTTAATAACTTTTCCTCCAGTAAGGACATGTTTATAACGAGGGACTGAATTTACTGATTTATTTTGTTCCATAAGACTAATAATGTAAAATGACATAATTCGACCTATGTTCATATAACGTTATTTACTTGTAATACCATCAGGAATACGTGGTTAAGGTTGGTCGGGTTAACGGGCCCACGGTGTATATTAGGTTCTATTCATTTTTACTGGAAGTGTGATAGTTACCGAGAGTTAAGGTTTTGAAATTGATGAAACTCCAAAAAGCAGGGGTGCTCTTTCAAGCTTTGTGTTCGGTTTGCCCGTTTAGACTCAGAGCCGATTCTTAGCACAGTTGTTACTTGGATAGTCTTGAGTGCTTTGACATTAAAAACTATCAAGAAACCTCGCGGGGGTGGTAGGGGGAGAGGTAACCTTCCTTTGCAAGTCGTGGAATTTGGAATGTCGTGGGGGAGCAACCCTATAATTGGTTTACCCTAGTAGTGACGTCATGAACATGAATTCTTACCCCTGTCACCGCGGTTACTGTTTTAGTGCCATCTACGGTAAATGTGATTTCTTTTTCTAATTCGCTGTCAACTTTGGCAGTCTCTTGCTGCGTAACGACCGTTACATCTAAACACAAAACACATCAATTCAAGAAAAAAAAAAACATTAGAGATAGAGATAGTATGTATATCTAATGAAATAGGTTAGAAAGATATCAATGGCATTATAGTCAGTTGCATTAATAAATGCGATCTCCGAATCCCAAATAATTCGCATTGGATGCGATGAAATGTAACCAATCTATCTAGTTGTAATAAAAGTGTATAAGGGTTATTGTTCGGAAATATGTCTGCGACTTATTCCACTGTCTCCATACATTTAGTATGAAAAAGGGCCAGAGGAATAAGGTGACCGCAGACATATTTCTGAAGAATAACCCATACCCACTTTTTATAGAATAAATGTATCTCCATTGATAAGGCTAAAATAATTATGTTGAAATTTTATCTACGACGCCATCGACAAATTTATCGAAGGCATAAAAAAAATAACTATGATTTCTACTCCATTAGTCCTGTACCTTGCGTCATTTGCATTCGATCGACCGATCTCTAATGTTAGATAGGTACTGCGTTACTTCAGAAAAATGATTTCTCACTATTTAGGTGCTATTTCCATTAACATTATAGAAATACAAGATATAAGGTACATTTTATTTTTGGTGGGTTGAATGCTCAACTAGGGAAGCAAGTTCTTTTTAGTCCCTAATTAAAAATAAGATAATGTTTAGATACAGATGAAAAATCCTATAGATATTATTTAAAGTACTTGCACAGCTTGCACGTGACGTTTCTTAGTCGTGCGTGGGACGCCCTGTTACAAGTATGTAGGTACATATACAGTATGGGAAAGTCTGAAACTATAAGACATACGAAGATCTGCTCTTATTTAGGAACCATGTCATCGATTTTAATAACAAGAAAAACTGCATTCCTACATTTAAAAGAAACCTGTACTCAGCTCGGCAATCGAGCCCGGATGTTTTGAAAAATAAAAGTAACATAATTTCTACTTAGATATCAATTCGCCTGTTGACTCGATTTTTTTACTGTCGTGAATCGATTCTACTATTTGTGAGGAACAAATATCTATATGACACCTAATACATTTGTATAAGTATAACAGCCACAAATTGTAATCAAAAGTAGCAGATTGCACTGAGCATTGAAAACGCTCTATACAAAACGGTAGGAACTTATGACGTCATCCGTTCCGTCGCTGTACTAAGTCTGTATGAAAAAATAGCATTTTGCCATTTTGTGCACGAAAAAGTGCGTTTAAGCACATATTTGTTGTACATTTATTTTTTCAGTGTTATTTAAGCATTCCCACTTTGACTTAAAATTTTTCTTTAAGACGATAAAAAATATCGTTTTTTTTAAACTTTGTGGTCTCAGAACTTTATATTTTTATACATTTCTTGTTTATTTCTTTTGTGTTATGATAATTTAGTATTTTCCAATCCATGTGACTATATTATGTTGTAAAACTCAACATTAGTCAACATCCGAATTGTGTAGGTCTTAATAAGCAGTTAAATTTTACTATGATTTTTTTTACATGTATGAATGCAGTGTTTTTGTTATTAAAATCGATGACATGGTTCCTAAAAACAGATCTTCGTATGTCTTATAGTTTCAGACTTTCCCATACTGACCGATCTAAATGGGCCACCCTGTACAGTCCTTTATAGGGAACGTGCACGACGAAGGTGCTGCCAATTGGTGCCGCCAATCTAAATCAAGTACCCTCTCATGCTGGGGCCACATTGACGGAAACGCCGTTAATTTATTGCGATGAAGGACGATTAACGTCAGTGTTGCTACGACTTACTATATTTGACATTGACACTTACATATTGTCATTGACATTGACAGCTTGATTTTATAGGGGTGATAGTTTCCTTTATAGTCCGCTCGTGGGTCTTTTGACGTTTAGTGCTGCCACCTATAGTTCGTGCACGTTCCCTATAAACCGTGTGGTCTGTACCGGGAGTAAATAATTAAAATATAGGTCATCTTAGTCCTCAAACTGAACAATAGCGAAATGTAAACATAACTTATGTTTTGATTTTTAGTACACTGTAAAGCTTGTTTTGAATTGTTTAGGTATTGAGATTTTTTTTACTCGTACCTATGTTTGTTGCGTGACAAGCGACGTCAATTAGACTGATGTCAACGTAAGTACATTGAAAATATTACTTAATTTGAATGAAAAAGAGGAAATTAAAGTCTATTAAAGTTTTATTGTTTGAGGAGTAGAATCTAAGTGTTAATTATTTGCTCCTATTACAGGCGACACCTGTATATATCCATATACAAACATGATCGGGTCGTTTTGTGTGTGATTATTCCTCATCACTTATTGTATACAATACAACCAATAGCGTAGCTGGAGTGGGTGACACCCGAGGCGGATCTCTATGTTGGCACCTCATGAGCCGCCTTTTTTGTTTTTTCATCCGTCGGGGGATCGGGGGTGACACACGGTGCGGACCGCACCCCCTAAAGTTATAGTATATCGCTCCTTGAAAATCATAACGTCATTAAACGAAAAACACGATTTTTGGGTACGGGGCTTGAAAGTTTCAGAAATATTAAAACGTCTAAAACTACTTTATTTGTAATAAAAGTATTATTTTTATACTGTGTTTTGATAAATACGTGACTATGCTTTTTACCGATAAGAGTAAATTCTGTCTTTTATGTTTTATTTATCTGATAATTGAATTTAAAGAAAATAATAATGTCACTTTTCCATTAATTTTTGCTTAGTGTCACTTTTCAAGCCTGTGATTTCCTAAACTTTAATTTAGTTTAAGGAACAATGACACTATATCGGGTTATTTGGAAGAAAAATACATGTTTTTGTATAAAAACTCTTAAAAAAAACTTGTTAAATGACATTTATTAACTCAAATGACTATCAGTCTCAAAAAACAGTTAATAATTTTATCTATTACACACCGTGACTTTAAACAAGAAGTCACAAAATAATCAAAAAGTAATGTTGGAAGCAGCTCCTAGCAGTTACAATGGCTTTAAACATAAAACAACATTTTTCAATTTACAAAACGAGTGAATTTTTAGTAATTTGAGCTGGCAAAATTGACACTACATCGAAAATGACGACTAATAATGCTAAAAATCATTTGAGTTATTAAAACCACAATGTCATTTAACGTACTAAAAATACAGTACATCTTTATTATTAGCCTGCATCAAGATTCGAAATTTAAAATAAAACGGTCATTATTGATATACTGTCATTTTAACAGTCTTAACACAAAGTATAACATTAAAAATTGCAAGAGGACAAGTGTCATTAAAGCGAAAATTACACTATTGCTTTAAATTGAGTCTTCATATTGATACTACATTAAAAGTTCGAACTGACGTATTACGAATAAATACTGTATTCGATTGAAAAATTGTAGTACTTTCCGTTTAATATCACAGAATACCGTCATTAAGCAGAAAATGACAACCTTCTTCACAAAATCCATTGAATTTCACTGTATTTCTAATGATAGTGACACTGTTCCAAAAAGGCGCGCGTCAATTTCCACTATTCGCCGTAATGACACTAGCGCCCCCTGCCGTTTTAAATAAAGCTAGAGCAATAGGTGTCTTTGTATGGCCTTCCTTACAATCACGTGAGTTAGATGGCGTTGTTAACTCAAAAACGTCATTTTTTGGATAGTGACGTTATGATTTTCAAGGAGCGATATGTAGCAAGAAATGTAGAAGACGACGAAAAGTGAGGCCCTTGCTTAACATAACTTTAAAATTAAATAGAATTAGATACATACCGGGAGCTAAAATTAATCAACATTTAATAAATCAAATGGCAGCTTTGGCGCTAAGACATCATAGGCTAAAATGTTATTCAGGTCTATGGGAATTAGCAACACTCAGTATTTATGGCCAAGGCGTCGAGTGTTTAAAAGGCTCAATGACGTACCAAAAAAATTGATCAACTTTGAAGAATTCTGGGAACATTTCCTTATGGTCATGGGCGTAGTCGTAGCATTAAGGTGGTTTTCGTGGCGAGACGAGACGCGACGCGGATTGAATTGAAATTTGTACGAAATTTTCAATCCAAACCAATCCAATCGCTGGGAGAGGATTGAAAATGTCATACAAATTTCAATTCAATCCGCGTCGCGTCTCGTCTCGCCCTGCCGATGGAAAACCACCTTTATGAAGCTTGATCAAGTACCAACACTTGCACTTATCTCTTTTTATTAAAGTAAGATTTCATAAATGGAGAGATTAATAAATGTTGATGAAGCGAAAGATATATGCCACGGCCGTAGCAGGTGCAACGGCGTAGTCTCTGTGTATCCCGTTGGGAAAGGACCGTGATTATATGTATAAATGGAGGCAATATATAAAAAAAGCTAATTGAGTGTAATAATTAAAAAGCATCCTGCTTTTTTGATGGGTATTTAAATTTTTAAATGTAGTAATTGGTGTACTTACAACTATCTGGAAAATACAAAATATTTGTTGAATTAATTACTTCTTCTTGTGTAGGCATAGAGTTTATCCCTTATCACCCCGTGGGTATCGAGGGTAGCGAGAGAAGAGAAAGGCAAGTAAGAGGCCGACGTTTGAAACGCTCATGGATTCGATCTGTTTTATTTAAGATTCACGACGAATAGTAGTTTTTCATGGTTCGAACGTCGTTCCGGACTATTGTGGTCTAATTGCATGCAATCGACATGTGCATGTAGCTTGAAGTTGAAAGATATCAATAATTTATCATTTGGCATAAGGGCCATTCTCAAAAAATGATGTCCGTAGTTAGGGCTTTATAAAACATCCTCTTAATCTTGTTCCTTTGTGTAACGAAACTTACCATACAATTTATATGGTTAACTTTCGTTACACAAAGAAACAAGATTAAGAGGTTGTTTTATAAAGCCATTTTTGAGCCATAACTACGGACATCATTTTTTGAGAATGACCCACAAATTAACTTATCAGGATCATTAAAAAATAAACATCTGTCTCTCTCTTCCCAGCTATCATCCCTCATGGTGGTGGGGTCAGCTTTCTGAACTCGTCTCCTCCACTTCGTTCTGCTTTCGGACACGTAGTCCCCTATTTATCGCATAGCAAGTTATACTGACTTTGTATAACCTAAATTAACAATTGTTAAAGTTATCAGTAGCTTATTCGCCTTCTAGGCATAATTTGTAGATGTAGGCGTAGTTTTTTATAAGACAGTTCTGATTTGTCTCATGATCCATCCTGTATACAGAGATATGTGCAACTTACTCTCTACAATGGCCACGACCTTGTTTTGCTTGGAACCGTTAAATTCGAACTCTCCCATGTATACGCACGAGTGTTTGTCATCAAATCTAAAAATAATAATTCTTATGTTTATTTAATTTTAACCTTGTTTTTATTTTAATGTTCTTTTGTTTTTGTTTCTAATAATAAATAATATACCCCTCTATTATTATGTATTATTTAGAGATGAGATGAGAAATATAAGTATACGAAACTTTAGGAACCTTTTTGAGAGTCCTTTTTATCAAGCGTACACTTTCATTGATAGCAGAGGTGGGTCATTCTACTTTTAAGCAACATATAATCTTTTGTGAAATAAAAGGCATATCTGGTCATTATTAGTTTCAAGTTGTAATAAATGCTTTAGAAACTGGAATAACTAATTTTAATGCTTTGAAACAAAAAACTTTCAATTGACAGAAATTTCGTGAAAAAAATTTGGTAACACAGCGGTAAAGACACTACTTATTTCCGTACAAATGGCGGGGACATGCATGTCCACAGCGTTACCTACTTTATAGTTAATAATAATGTTTTTTTTTTATTTATGGTGATAATGTTAAAATATCTATTTTAATTTTAAATTACATAACCGAGCATTTAACCGTTTTTGTAAGAACATTATTTGTAGAGCACATGCCGAAAATTAAAATAAAATAAAAGTAGTACTTATGACCAAGGTATGTTTGTGCGGGGGTGAGGTACGACAATGCTCGTCCGCGGTGCACTCCAGAAGTTAGCGAACTGGACAGTTCAACATCTCTTCAACATACGCAAATGTTGACTTAATGAGGTCTATAGATAGTTCCAGCAAAGTTGAGGTAACGCACACAACAGCATGTCAGAGATGGATGACAGCGAGATTTTCAAATTACTGTTCTTTTTTCGTACCAATAGCAAGTTCAACTGTGAATAGTGAATTGCAAGATAGACCAAAAGTTTCTTTAAACTATTGCCTTGTATTTATTTACTGACTCATTCATTTCATTCAATCACTTTTTTTGCAATGAGTACTTCATGTAACTGTGTGTGTAATCATTCACCTCAACTCTCCTGGAACTACCTATACCGCGACGAATGAATTTCGCTGTTAGTGTAGCGTGAAGTCTCCGAAATGTCAAATGTCAATGTTATTATCATTAATATTTTGTAATATCTCAGATTATTTATGGCAAATATGAGTTACGGGTCAACAAATATCAGTGCTTTGAGACAGTTTCATCATTCGGAAACTTATATCCTCTTTTTTCTTAACTAAACGCAGTACTGCGGCATGTTTGATATTTTAATGGTATGGTTTTAAGGCATTAAATACGATTGAAATGTAAACTTCGTTTTCACAGTCGTAATAACAAACTAGCAGCTATACTTCAGGACCCTACTCGACAGTGGCGCCAACTGCCCTGTTTTCATCTAGAACGTAAAAAAATTGCTATGGATGCAAACCTAACTTCGTTTTTAAAATATTTAGTTCAAATTCAAAGTTATTTTTAATTATGGATTTGGATAGCTTTGGATTGATAATTATGCTTACTAGCCAGCATAGTTTTGTTTTACGCCAGGTCGGCTGTAAGGTGATTCGAGTCGGCCGGTTTTCCATACTAACCAAAAGAGGGTCACTGAGTGCTTATACGGCATCAATTAAATTTGAACAAACAATGACCCTCTTTATCTTTGTATAGACGACTGACTCGAATCACATTACGTTTAAATGTCTCTATAGTGCTGTTTACACGGTGTCATTTCGTCACTACTTTAAAAAAAAAACTCGTATCTGATACTGACTTCAGGTAAAACACAGTAAGTGTATATGAAGTTTGTATGTAACTTTGACGTTTTTCTCTACGACGTTTTTCTCTACGATGTTTTTCTCTACGACGTTTTTAGATACGAGTTTCTTTCAAAGTAGTGACGATTTGTTTTATCATTTTATTCTCTGAACTAAAAAAAGTTGCAACCCTAAAATAAATCTTGTTTACTTATTTTCCGGGATTTTATTTACGAAAATTATATTTGATCGATATCTACTTGCCTATGATCATTTTAATTTATTTCTTCCATATTCTTAGCAATATATTATTTGATAAAATAGTTCGTCTAATTCTGTCGTTCACCGCAGTCGACAGTTATCACCTCGCACCTTACGCATAGCTCCCCCGGCTCTAAATTAAATTATACGCCTTTTAGCCTATTACATACGGATTAAGTGTGAAGGAGATTTGTTTATTAACGGTAATGTCGGCTTCTGGTGACTCGACTGGCTGGTCATTGCACTTGACTGAAGACAGCTTGCTGACACTGCAGTCGTATGTTGTTTGGCCAATGCATGTTGTGTCCGCCTTTGGGCAACTTTTGATCCAAGTTGTCACCGTCACGTCTGAAAACCACAAGTGTACACTCGTTACACGACTGCCCAAAAAAGAAGGGCAATGAATTAGTTAACAAACAACTTCACCGTCAATTAATTTCCTGATATTATTTAGTCCCTGAACTAAAGCGGATTTTTAATTAGACTGAGTAATTTCACAGTTCTCGTTTAAAATATCACGTTAGATAGTTTTAATTAAATGAAATTATAAATGACAAAATATGATACCAGTGAAAGTATGGTAAAACATCGTCATAAAAACTTTGCGTCTTTTGAACCGTAATTGAAATTTTCATAGAATATGTATTTCAATTGACGGTTTTTGCACGTCGGTGGTACAGGTCGGTCAGTAAGTTGTACGGCTTACATAAGGATTAAATATGCCATAAGTGAGTGTCCCTTATTAGGCATAATTTAAAACTCCTATTATGCAATCGCACGAAGGTCGCTAAAACTCGGATTGTGAGAATCCTCATTTTCCCTACTTTTCACCAGACTGCCGAGATAGTAAACACTAAGGCAAACCCAAAAACAGAAAGTGATGCACTAGAGATGTGGTGTTGGGAGACGAATGCTCGGGATCATGGAACAAGTTCCGTACCAAAGTATCCATTCGCGAAGAGTACTGAATTTAACAGTGCATGCTCTCTCACTCACTCTGAAGTCTCTGATCCTCATTCCCGATTTTTTTTGGTATTATGTCCATCAAACTTGTTGTTATCCAAGGAAGAATAGAAGGCATGAGACCTAGGGGATGGTTCCTTGTGAGATGAACCGGCAAAATCCTAGTGATGTCGATGTCGACTGCTTCAAACCAATGCTTTCAAAAAGCGTGTCGTAAAATTGCTCACATAAGAACCTACATACATAATGGCCAAGAGATAATACTCTTCTTAAAATCCAATTATCTAATTTGTTTACACATTTTTACAATTAAAAAGCGGTATTTTAGTTTACTTTAGAGTATTTTTTAAAAGTTGCATGAAATAAACATGCTATGAGTAATGGCTAAGTAAACCGGCTGCGTGTGCGTGGTGTGCATGTCTGCGTGCGCGTGGCGTACGCGTTGTAAAATATGAATCCTCATACGAGATGTGACGCCGCTTGCGCGGCTTGTGCGTAGACGTGTGTGCAACGTGTGCTGTACGCAACGCAGCTCCTTCGAGAGAAACAGGCTGCGTGCTGCGCGCACGTACACGCAGAGACGTAATGACGTTGTATTTCACGGCGTTGGGCGTTCCTTGTGAGATGGCAAACCGGACAGGTTCGGATGCGTATAGCTCATGTAAACAAAACATTCGTTGACAATTACAGCCATAGACATACAGGGTGTCCCTAAAACCAACTTTTATACGATCAGGGCTGATAGACCAGCTCATAAGAACCTAGATTAAGCAAATTTGACCTCAGTAAAAATCTCTTAGTTTTCGAGATATTGACGTTTTTGTAAAACTCGTGCTAAGTGATACCCTGACTCGGTGTTTTGAGTGTCATTGCTAAAATATCAAGTATTTTACAAATCTGTTTTTTGCTATGTGTGGCCAAATAACTATGCTATTGAACGTATTTTCTATTTTTGCTAATTTATTCATGCTGTGGACACAGTACAATAACAAAAAAAATTATTCGATTTTTTTCAAATTTCACCTCTGACTTCGAACTAGCGTGGTGAAAAAAAAATGTACCAACATAACCAGGCACTCAACGTAAAAAAATTGCGCATTTATTGTAGTTTCTAAAATGGTATAAAATTTACTAAACACTGTAATAATTTTTGAAATAATGATATTTTGTTACAAAATTAACTGTCTGCCGCCTTCATCTCATACGATCCGGTTGAACTAAGTTTGCACCTGGCGTGCTTGACATCACATACAAATTAGGTGCAAACTTCACGTAATCGTCAATATCTCGAAAACTAAGAAATTTTTATAAGGTGAATTTTACTCAGTCTCGTTTTTTATGAGCTGGTTTATCAGCCCTGTTCGCCATTTTGTAAAAGTCGCGAATTTTGATAGCCTGGATCAATCTTTCGAATGTCATGACTTCAAATTTCAGTATTTTCTTAATTTGCTTTTTGTTAAACATTACTTAATAATTATGCTATCATACCTTTTCTGTTCGAAATTCAAATTCTGGTACGAAATTTAACCAATGGAATATTGTAGTATAACCTCCTTTTGAATTAAAATGTCAAAAAGTCATGACTTCAAATTTCAGTATTTTCTTAATCTGCTTTTTGTTTTAAATATTATTATACCTTATCAAAATAAATTAGATTTTACGTGATTCAAAATATGGCCTCGGATTTGAATCGCGTAATACTTAAAACAAATTTACCATGCTAAAATAAAAAAAAATAATGTAGTTTAAAATAGTAAGATTTTACACACTAGACACCGTAGTTTTTAAGATAATAGCATTTTAATTCAAAAGGAGGTTATACTACAATATTCCATTGGTTAAATTTCGTACCAGAATTTGAATTTCGAACAGAAAAGGTATGATAGCATAATTATTAAGTAATGTTTAACAAAAAGCAGATTAAGAAAATACTGAAATTTGAAGTCATGACTTTCGAAAGATTGATCCAGGCTATCAAAATTCGCGACTTTTACAAAATGGCGAACAGGGCTGATAAACCAGCTCATAAAAAACGAGACTGAGTAAAATTGACCTCATAAAAATTTCTTAGTTTTCGAGATATTGACGATTACGTGAAGTTTGCACCTAATTTGTATGTGATGTCAAGCACGCCAGGTGCAAACTTAGTTCAACCGGATCGTATGAGATGAAGGCGGCAGACAGTTAATTTTGTAACAAAATATCATTATTTCAAAAATTATTACAGTGTTTAGTAAATTTTATACCATTTTAGAAACTACAATAAATGCGCAATTTTTTTACGTTGAGTGCCTGGTTATGTTGGTACATTTTTTTTTCACCACGCTAGTTCGAAGTCAGAGGTGAAATTTGAAAAAAATCGAATAATTTTTTTTGTTATTGTACTGTGTCCACAGCATGAATAAATTAGCAAAAATAGAAAATACGTTCAATAGCATAGTTATTTGGCCACACATAGCAAAAAACAGATTTGTAAAATACTTGATATTTTAGCAATGACACTCAAAACACCGAGTCAGGGTATCACTTAGCACGAGTTTTACAAAAACGTCAATATCTCGAAAACTAAGAGATTTTTACTGAGGTCAAATTTGCTTAATCCAGGTTCTTATGAGCTGGTCTATCAGCCCTGATCGTATAAAAGTTGGTTTTAGGGACACCCTGTATATATACCAAGGACAAACTAGACGAGCGGCGATATTTTTTTTGGCGAACGCAATAATACGTTATGACAGAAAGGGTAATAAGAAAGGTCAAACAAAGGTCAAACATAGGTACATTTATTACGAAGTTGGTCTACGATACAACTCGTATTTCATCGAACTATTTTATATTTCTTTTATAATATAATAACAAATAATTTATTCCGAAGCACAAGTATATAATGCTTTTACTAACAACTATGGAGTCTAGTTGTTAGTAAAAACATTATATTTTTATTTAGGTTAGAAACATACGATAAAATAATTAAAAACTAAACACGAGATAAACAAAATCAACAGAGATTCGCAAGAAGGTATTCAGCCAGGGCAATGAATTGCTACCCCTTTGATTAGGTCTATCCAGTTTTTAGGATTATAACCGACTTCACAGAACTAAGTAGGTTGAGTAGCGAGGTACCTCAACTTTCTCTATTTATGAAGTGGTTTGAAAAATCTGACAGTTCTAATGATGAGATCCATGAGAAATCGAGGGAACACCCAAATATTATAAAAATAATAAAATACTGGAATTGCTATACACATGTATAGCAATTCCAGTATTTTTATAGTCTCTCTGTTTTTCAATAATAAGTTGATAAGTTGTTATTTGTTAGTAAAATTTATTGTTTTATGCTTTTAACTTACCCCTGAAACCAAATTAAACATACATTAAATTAAAATATCACTTAAAACGTTAGGAATAGGAAATAATTATTCTTAATTTGTTACTCATAAGCGATTTGTTTGATAATTTTCACGAAATATTTTTTTATAGTACCGAATTTTCACATAGCGTTTTTTCATGATCGTAAATTATTCAAAATTCACTACCTACTTACTATGAAAAAATGCTTTTGTGAAAATTATCAAACAAATCTAACAACGGCAACATCAATCCAAATTGTCATGCAGAAATAGCTTCTTTCCACTTCCCACTTCTTTACACGAAATAAACTCACATAAGAGTATTGGCCCCGTTGTATCTGTAACTCTTACAAGCCGACAGAAACTCATACCTAAATGTTAATCAGTTCGCTGATATTATCAATACATCTGTCATAAATGTCATAATATTGATTGAAAACGTTAAAAAAAACGAAACAAGTGCGAGATAGACTCGCGTGGAGAGGGTTCCGTACGTTCAAAACAATTGTACTTTATTGCACAGACTTTTTATAGGTTTTTCTGTAATCTCTGTAATGTGTAGGACTATTTTCCGGGTCTATATTAAAACGCATACAGTAAAACGTCCTATTTTGACAATGCATACCGTTGTTACGCATAATTGTATAGTCGTATAATATTAAAATGTATATTTTAAAACGCATATTTTAATTCGCATACTATTAAAACGTATAACAATTATTTGGTATAACATTAGTGTTCATAAATACTAAAAAGTATAATTTTAATAGGTCTAATCAGACATTTTAATTTTAGATGCTCAATCGAATAATTGATATCGCAGAGTTTGTACAGGTATGTTTAAAGTGACATATCCATACTTGTTTTGAAAACTAACTGTCGCTTCTAGTTTAATTACGTAAAAGTACTTTCTCTCGAATTTATTTATTAAAATACCTACACTACTACTATTATCGTATATGTTCGTCCGTAAAACGCCCAGTACGCCCAGTTAGTGGCCTAGTGGCTCAACTACAGTGAAGATAAAAAACTCCCGACAAAAAATCTCTAAAAGTAAAAAAAAAATATTTATGGCCCTAAAGCCCACAACAACAACAACAAGGTAAACCTCCCTTTAAGGTAAGGCATAAAAAAAACTGGATGGTTCATAAAACCTACGTAGCGTAGGCATTATTATAATTTATATACACACCTAAGGTGGTAAGTTAAATAAAAAATGTCTCAGATCGCAGATATTTGTGCATAAATATGCGAAAATATTTAAAATAAAAAGGTAGGCCAGGCGTTCGTATCGCTAAAAAGCGATATCTCCCAGATATATCTCCCAGACAACATTTGAGTAGCGGAATTGACACAAAAATAAACCAGAAAAGTAGGTGGTGCGAAGGGTAACAAAAGGGAGAGCTAATTACCAAAAATAAATAATCGCAGGGCAAATATAAACCTACATATACATGCATAAAAACAAATTAATAAATAGGGGGAATATATTAGCCACAAAACTTTAAAAAAACATTGTAAAAATGGGAACATATTTTATTGTATTAGAAACAATAGTACTAGTAGATAAATCCCAAAAAGTAGGAATTCTGTAAACAACAATGACCAATTAATTTACTTTTTCCAACTAACGCCCCACGTATACCGAACGCATAAATGTATGCGTTCGTTATACTTAATGACATTATGCGGATTTCAGGTATGCCAATTCAATCGGTATGTAAATTAACTAGTATGCGTTTTTATAATTATGCCATCTAATCGGTATGCTTAATCATCGTATGCCTAAACTGTTATGCATTTTAATATTAGGTTTATTAAGTTATGCCTAATAAGGGACACCCCTATTTTCCATATTTTTTTCAAAATTCTACGTCCAATAGTTTCGGGCTAAGGGGGGGGGGGGGGGGGGGGTCGGTAAATTTTTGCCTATTTTCTTAAGTAACTTCCAAAGTATTTATTAAAACAATATATTTAAAAAATATATTTTACATTCTCACAGTGAGGACTTTCATTTAATATGTCATACGATATAGTTCGCTAACTTTTTTTAAAGTTTTCTAGTTGACCCCTCAAAAGTGGCCCCTATGATTAAAATTCATATATTTTCGTGACATATCCATGTTTGGGTCATTAATATATGTACCAAATTTCAACTCAATCGGACTAGTACTTTCGGAGTAAATTGGCTGTGACAGACAGACAGACACACGAATGATCCTATAAGAGTTCCGCTATTTCCTTTTGAGGTACGGAACCCTAAAAATCAAGGTCGGTTAATAATGCGTTAAAATGCCCATTCTCGGGGAAAAGGTGAATGACCAACTTGTAAAAAAAATGAGAAAAATTTAAACTTTGTGACTATACTAACTCTGTTAGTGTCATAATATCTTTGGTAACTTCTGCACCATCCAAAGTGAACGTCGCCGTGTAGTTGCCGAAGTGGTTAGCCTCAACGTTGGGGATTGTTATAGTGATCGTGTTAGCCTCTGAATTGAACTGAAAAAAAAATTAAAAACACGTCAGGAAAGCCTCACCGTGTGGGACTCGCTCACTACGGGTTGCGAATATTTGCATTTAATTCGCAACCGCGGCATGTTCTTTTCAACTTATGCGAATAGAGAGTCTGTGCAAGTCGCTGCAGGAACGAGGGAGGCCCAGTGGGAGCGCGTGCGCGGGAGTTGAGTACTTTTATCGATATGATCAAATTAGGAGCCTTTGCTTCGATTGTGGGTCTCACCGCATACGTCACAAGGGTTGACTCCGGCAGATAGCAGCACTGGCGCAAACCGTAAACAGTGTTCTGACTAGTCGCAAAAGCGAGATTATAATTGCAAAAATATGTAATAATTTGAGTTAAGAATAGAGAAGTTCGGAAAAAAGGGGATATATACGTTTCCGAATGATTAAACTGTCTCAAAGCACCGACATTCGTTGACCTGTAACTCATATTTGCTATAAATAATCTCAGATATTGCAAAATATTGATAACATTAAGGCCAATTTAGACAGTGCAAGTTTCTCGCACGTTTTAGGGCGAGAAATCGTGTGACATTATCGTATGCAATAATCGTCAGGCGAGTATCATATAAAAATGTTTACATTCATGCGAGAAACAAAAACTCGCTTACGATCATGCCATTCAATGAGCATTTAGGTAATACTCATTCAGAGATTATCGCAAGACGAAATAGTTAACACGAGGAACTGCATTCTAAGGAGATATTGCAAAATTTCGACTCGTCTAAACTGGTTGGGTACCGACCCTATTTTATTTTTGAGAATAAATTATCAAATGTGCGTTTCTCAAAAACATGGTCATTCAACATTAAAATAGCTTTTAATCCCCATGGTGTTCGTACCAAGTACCAGGCGAATCATTAATTAATGATATTAAAACGTAGTACCTTGAATCTTGCGACGGATTCATCGTCCCCCGCATTGACCAATGTCAATTCTGCAACTTTAACCTGAAAAATGGTTGCATTTAAGCTCACTATGCTGGGCTGTGATGATGGTAGATTAACCGACTTTGAAAGGGAGGTAGTACTAAGCTTGACTTAGATATGTAAGCCAGTTAAAAAAAGACCAGCGACGGCGGCGGCGTTCGGTAAAATATCGGCGGCAGCGGTGTATTTTTGGCACTACAAGAAACAATAACGCTTTTAGCTAACTGAAATTTTAAATACGGTGTTATTCAAAATGGCTAATTTGATTTGATAAAAATTATCACTATCACATGCAATGCAAAAAACATCAAGTCTTCTTATCATTTTCGATTCACTCTACATCTTCCAATTTGTAGTGGGTGGGTGGGTTTGACTCCATTTGAAAACTTCATTTACGTCCCATCGGCTATTAGTTGAAGTGGTGGCGGGTTGGGTACAGAGCTCGAAGAGTATAAGTATCTGTTGTTGTAAAACACCCGAAGACTGCCACCGAAGGATGGTGGGCGGCCCACGCTGCGTTTTTTACGGTCTCCATTCGAAAAGTTTCACGCCGTTTCTCTTCTTTTTGTCTTTTCTTTTGTTCTTCGAGATAATACTAAAAAAATCCAACTATTGCCAACTCCGCCTTTAACTGGGCGCCTCAGTAGCGCTATAACTATAAGTATAGGTACAGTCCCTGCATAAGCATACCACTGCGCAAAAATACATTATGTAAATAATGATGTAATGGGGATGTTGACTAATGTTGAATTTTACTAAATGATATAGTCACTTGGATTGGAAAATACTAAATTATCATAACACAGAAGAAATAAACAAAAAATATATACAAATTATAAAGTAATAAGACCACAAAGTTTTAAAAGAATTCGTTATTTTTTTATCGTCTTAAAGAAAAATTAATGTGAATTTCGGAATGTTTTAAATAACACTGAAAAAATAAATGTACGACAACTATGTGCTTAAGCGCACTTTTTCGTGCTCAAGATGGCAAAATGCTATTTTTTTCATACAGACTTAGTACAGCGAGGACAAGAGATGACGTCACAGGGTGCGTCCGTTTTGTATGGGCCGTTTTCAACGCTCGGTGCGGCCGGCTACTTTTGATTGCTATTTGTGGCTGTTATAGTAATCCAAGTATAGTAGCTATAGGTATATATTTGTTCCTCATAATTAGTAGAATCGATTTACATTAGAAACAAAATTTAGGACACAAGCCTATTATGAGAGGGTCCAAATTTAACCCTATATTCTTGTCGCTTACACCATCAATTCTTACCTCTGTCACCGTGGGAACGGCTGTACCGGTTACGCTAAATGAGATTTCTGCGGTCACAGATTTGCTAACTTTGGCAGTCTTGTTCACCATTGTAACTGTCACCTCTAAACATAAAACATGTAAACATATATAAAAGTTGAGGACTCGTGTAGGTACTATAATAACCTCGTTTTTTTAACTCGGTTAAAAAAAGCTCTTCCATGACACTAGCGGAGAAGAAACTTGCGCATAATGTTACAAAACGTTACCTATCTATCTAAAATGCTAAAATGTTCGTTTCGACAAAAATCCTTGTGAGCCAAACCCCACCAATCATTGGTAGCAAGTCCGACAAGGGTTATACAGCGTGGGAGGGACTATACCAACAAACTTTAACTATAGATTCTAACAACTATTAGGAGTAAAAAATGTTATGTGATGTATAGTCGAAAAACGCTTACTTTCCGAGGTATTCATTATTTTGTAAATGAAAAATCCCAAGTGTGTATCAAGCCCTAATAAATGTGACTATGATACCTTTACTATTTTTTTAAAATCCTTTAACTAAACAGGAATTAACCTTCGCAGTATTTGATGGAAAGCGACTACGAGGCCAAAAAATTGACCTTTCGTTTCCATGTTAGCTTTTTTTTTTCTTTTTGATAACTTTTCAGCCAGTAAGGACATGTTTATAACGAGGGGCTTAATTTACTGATTTATTTTGTTCCATAAGACTATTAATGTAAAATGACAATATTCGACCCATGTTGATATAACATTTTTTACTCGTCACACCACCAGGAATTCATGGCTAAAGTATGTCGGTATAGTCCCTCCCACCCTGTATAGATTATCGCTAGCTAATTTTTCGCAACTTGACAGCAAATATGTGCCTATTTTGCGTGATAGTTCAACATAATTTAGTTTTCTAGGTTGGCACTAATATAAAGAATAGCAGGAAATAATGTTTGGTCGCCTTGTATTTAAGATATCTCTTTTATGACTAACATCATCGAAGGAATGATCGAATGCAAGCGTGGAAAAGAAAGGCCAAGGATCACCAACATGAACTACCTTTCTGCCCTAACCTTATTTAATCATATTTTTATTGCCGACTATACATTTTTTTGTATAATCGCAAACCAAGCCAAACTACGGTGGGTTTATCTTATGTAATTTATACGATCTTATGATATGACTACCTTCCGTTTCCATTATCAGATCAGCTCCATGGTATCGTAATATTGCATTAGGTACCTACTATCCAAACATAATGAATGTGCAAATTTCATCTCGATCGGTAGAGGGTAACAGCGTTAATTTTCGGTTGCAAGATTAGACCCGTAAGTTAATAAAAAAAGCTTCTTAAAAGACACCTACACTCATCTGCAATCCAATACCCTCGCAGAAAAGGAACCTCTTTACCAGTTGGCAACAAGGTACTTCCTATTATGCAATTAAAAACCGTCTTCATTGGTAAAGTGCTACCTTCTGTCTGAAAACGTCACAAATATAATATACATATTAAAGTGTTAACAACAGTTCAAACTTACCGCTAGTCTCTGGGGCTTTTGTCTCTGGAAATATTACATTTAAAATTAAATTATGAACATCGTTAATTGCTACAGGCCATTCTATAGTTTAGGTGACAAATTCACCGCATGTAGATTCTGTGCGGAAAGAGAATAGGATTTAGATTTGGGGGCGCTGTAATGCTTTTTTACCGTATTTGCAAAAAAAAATGCATTACTGGTTGGTTAGTTCCGTTTTTGCCAGGCCTATTCTTTTTCCGCTCAGACTCTAGCAGTGGAAAAAGGCGCTAAATTAAAAATATCTTCGATTAGCAACCACACAGTCACATGGCGTTTTCATTGGATAGCGTTGTTCTACATATTAACTACTGGCAGTAAATTCATCTCTTTCTAACACTTTAATGTTCTTTATTTCACAGATCTATACATTTTGTCTGCGCAAAACAGCATGAGAAATCCCAAAAACTTGCAATCCAATCAACCTATAAGGTTTCGAAAATAAATAAATCTTAAATTACAGAATTTGCACTTAAATTCTATTATGAACTATTTATTCGACTTTTCAAAATTATTATCGTTGAAATCTTAATTTGATTTCTCATTATCATTTAGGTGGAAGGCGAAAATTGATGACGTTCAGGTTGTAACAAATGTAACAATAGCTAACTAAAATAATAAATAGGCCATGATATCGTGTTAATAGATCGATCCCAGCGCCGAGCAGTGCTCGTCGACATCACCATCCCCCATGACGAGAACCCCGTAAAGGCCGAGAAGGACAAACTCAGCATAGCTCACGGGGTTACCGACATGTGGGATGTTGATTCGACGATCATTGTTCCGATAGTCGTTTCGGCGAACGGGCTTATAGCGAAGAGTCTCGATCACCATCTGAACAGATCGCTAGATAGTTGGATCAAAGGTCAAATACAGAATGCGGCACATCTGGACACGGCGCGCATTGTCAGGAGGTTCCTCTCTCTCTGCAGCCCTAACCACCGGCAGCTTGGGCCCCGCCCCGCTTACGGCGTCACCCTAGTTTAGGTTTTAAAAAATAGGCCAAATTAATGTCGAGGGAGCTCCACAAATATTACTTATAGATACATCACAATTTTAGCAGTTTTTGTAGAAACTTGTGTCAGAACTTCCCAACTTGGGTTTCTTGTTTCTTGGGATTCCCAAGTAAACATTTTAGGCACATGTGTGCAATTTTAGTATTTTATAGTACAAACTTTTTGTTTTTGATGTGTTTAACTTACCAGGACTACTATCAGAAACCCTGAAACAAATAAACATTAATGCAATCAATATCCTGATCAAAAACGAAACAAACATTTTGGGAATTTTTAATAGTATAGTACACAACTAGGGTGTTAATATAAAGAAAGTCCGAGATCGCAGATGTTTGCGGCCCGAGCCGCAGGCGAGGGACGTAAATATGCGACCGAGGGCTTTCTTTATTACCTCCCATGTTGTGTACATCATTTATGTCTACACTTGGCCACTTTATGGCCAGGTGTGGCATAAATAAATATTCGGAGCGATGCGACGGCATGGAAGCCGAGCCTGACAGTGAGAAGCCATCGTTTACGCCCACCGTCTTTTTTTGCCCTTTTCATCTGCATACAAAAGTGCAAAAGAGAAGCCCTTATACTAGTTTGTTATCCTCGACAGACGCCCACTGCTGGACAGAATCAAGACCGGTCCTGCGTCTATCTAGGGTCGCGATAGAGCGCTTTGTATTTTGGGACCTTATTATTTTTATTATTGGGTTTATATTTGATTTTAGTCACAGGTCGCACCTGATGGATAAGTGAAGAAAGACAAATGTACAAGTATTTAATATTACGTATCAAATATTATTATAACTTCAGTTTTCGGCAACTGTAGCCATTTAAAAGACCTCAGAATTAATTCATTTGCCAAAACTGAAGCTGATACACCTTTTTTTCACTTTCTTCTTTATACGCAATGATACCTAATGTCAGTGTCATTAGCAAATCCCGGATTTACGGAAGCAAATCTGTACTGACGCTTAATTAGTGCGAGGACATTATTAAACTAATTTTCTTAGTTGATATCGATAAAATTGACCTGCAACCGTATAGTAGTTCTAATATTTTATACTTATAATGACATTCACAAAAAAATAACTTTGTGAAGGAATTACAATCACCATTTTTAGGGTTCCGTACCAAAATGGTAAAAAAGGAACCCTTATGGTGCGACTCTGTCTGTCTGTCTGTCCGTCTGTCACAGCAATATATCTCAGGATCTACTAATGCTATCAACTTGAAATTTGGAATAGTATTAAAAACCGCTAATTTGAGCCTATTGGATAGAAAAAAAATCCCAAACCTTTTTTACTTTTTTTTTAAAGGGGACCGAAATGGGATGTCGAAAATCAAAAATTGAGCTCATATATCGAGTGGGATATCAAATGAAAGGGCTTAATATGAAGATTTCAAAACCGTTTTTATTTTTTTTCTTAGACGTGTAGTTTTGGATTTAAAACCAAAAACGTTTAAAAAAATACCATTCCCCCCCTATTATCTCCGAAGTTACTGAACAGAAAAATCTGTAATAATTACCGATTATTAATACTATCCTAAATATTACAGGAAAAATAAAACGGTTTTCCTAACTTGCAGCGCTTTTTAGAAATTCGCAAAAATCGTAAAACAACCTTATTTGCTCCTACTAAACTAACCGCGGCATATGTCGATGTGTGGGGACAACAGTTTTACAAGAGCAAAGTTAAGTTTGTCCCATCATACAATTTTTCTTGAATTATTCACATATCTACTGACGATATTGTACGGAACCCTCGGTGCGTGAGTCCGACTCGCACTTGACCGGTTTTTCTACATTTTCAGACCTTAAACTTCGTCGCCTTGGCGACGATATCCATTTTAGCCAACTAAATTATCGTTCCAAGTGAACTGTAGTAATTGGAGTAAATTCAAACAATGTATGGTGTTGTTGATTGTTTTCT
Source organism: Eudemis profundana (assembly GCA_947034925.1). Lineage (NCBI taxonomy): Eukaryota > Metazoa > Arthropoda > Insecta > Lepidoptera > Tortricidae > Eudemis > Eudemis profundana. The sequence goes on from OX344819.1 coordinate 3,848,297, forward strand.
TTCGTTTTCATTAAATAAAAGAGGTTTGCACATAATTAAAAGCCTATTTAATTTAAACTTAGGTAGCCATTAGTTATGATAATAATGTTTAAAAATGTCTTGTTGTCGATGTCAATAGACTTAGTCGATAAGTATTTAATGAATCGTCAATCCGCAGTTTGGTCATTACTCATTACCATACCACTCGTAAAAACTATCCGAAAATCAGTAACGTCAATCAGTTCACTGATATTATTATCATGTGGACTAGTGTTGAATTTTAAAACATAATATAGTCATATGCATTAGAAAATACTAAATTATCATAACACAGAAGAAATAAATAAAAAATATTCATATAAAAGGTATGTTTTGAGACCACAGATTTTTAAAGTTTTCGATATTTTTTGAAAAACATAAGTTAATTTTGGAATAGTTCAATAATACTGAAACATTAATGTTCGGCAACTATGTGCTTAATAGCAGATTTTCATGCTAATACGTCAAATTGGTATTATTTTTATACAGGCTTAGTACAGCAAGGACACACGATGACGTCACAGAATGCGACCGTTTTGTATAGGGCGTTTTCAACTACTTTGGATCGCAATTTGTGGCTTTTATAGTAATCCAAGTGAAGTAATAATAAATATATACATATATTCCTCATAAATATTAAAATCTATTTACATCAGAAACAAAATCCAGTCCACATGCCTATTGCCATTGATTGAATACATTTTATCAGGCCTATTCAGAATGCGTGCAAATGCACATTATCAGGGAAAGGGTGAGTGAACAAACTTGTATAATACGCTGTGACTATACTTACTCTGTGAGTGTCATAATATTTTTGGTCACAGTGCCATCTTGCAATACGAACTTCGCCTGGTAGTGGCCGAAGTACTCCTCCGGAACTGCGGGAATCGTTATAATAATCTTCGTTTTACTGCTGTCCAACTGAAAAAATAAAGCAAAAGTAACTCTTATCTCAATGTTATAAAGCCTAAACAGGGTAAAACAGTCATCACTATACCGGTATTGCACACAATTTGAAGTCGAGTTGTTTTCAAGAAAAAAAAAACCGGTTAAGTGCGAGTCGGATTCGCTCACCGAGGGTTCCGTACAAACTCGTAAGTAGATACGTGAATAGTTCAACGAAAACTGTATGGCCGTTAGCTTAGTAGGAGCAAATAAGTATGTGTACGATTTTTGAAAATTTCTAAAAAACGATGCAATTTAGGAAAATCGTTTTATTTTTCCTATAATATTTAGGATGATATTAATAATTGGTAATTATTACAGATTTTTCTGTTCAGTAACTTCGAAGATAATAGGGGGGGAATGGTATTTTTTTGAACGTTTTTGGTCATAAATCAAAAAGTACAAATTTAAGAAAAAAAACAAAAATTGTTTTGGAATCTACAAATTAAGCCCTTTTATTTGATATCCCACTCGATATAATAGCTCTACTTTTGTTTTTCCGCATCCCATTTCGGACCCCTTAAAAAAAAAAGTAAAAAACGTATAAGATATCTTTTCTATCCAATAGGCTCGAATCAGCGACTTTTAACACTATTCCAAGTTTCAAGTCGATAGCATCAGTAGATCCTGAGATATCTTGCTGTGACAGACGGACAGACAGACAGACAGACAGACAGACAGACAGACAGAGTCGCACCATAAGGGTTCCTTTTTTACCATTTTGGTACGGAACCCTAAAAAGTAGTTCGTGATACTCCAAACTAAACAGTACCTATGTTAGAACTTTAGAATGAAATTGGACCGTAATGTCTTTCGCATTTAAACCTCACCATAAAAAAAGGTTCACTAAATCAACTTACGTGTGTAATCAACAAATGTTTGAAGTAGTAAGTACAAATTAAAGAGCATTATAATACGTTTTATGCCACACCTGCCAATAAAGTGGCTTTCTGGCCAAGTGTAGACATAAAATGATGTACACAACACGGGAGGTAATGAAGAAAGCCCTCGATCGCATATCACTTGCAGCTCGGGCCGCAAACATCTGCGATCTCGGCCTTTCTTTGTATTACCACTCTAGTTGTGTAATGTACTACTCGTATTTCTGGAGTCATTAAAGAATATTTGTATTTGTATTGTATTGTACATACCTCGAAATGGGGCGCCGCAGAAGTACGTCTGCTTTCTTTTTTATTGATGGACTTTCCATTAACGCGAACCTGAAAAATGGTTTCAAAGTCATTACGATGATGAATTAACTGAATTAGGGACTTCTCATACCAACCGGTTAAACTGATTTAGCACCTGGTTCCCTTCTTCCTAGTTCACCACGTGCAAACTTGAACGCAACCGGGATTGAAAGGCGCAAGATGGCGTAACTATTATGATTGTGTGTGACCCTTTCATGTGCAAACTTAACCGGTTAGGATGAAGTTTGTTCTCGTTAATGCTTACTTAGGGTGAAGCCAAACGCGCTAGACATGCGCAAAATGTGTCACTAAAGGGAAAATCTTTCATCACTCTTTTAGCTCAGTAACTCTTTTAGGTCAGTAGCTCCGCGGTGTGTCAACGGCTCGCTGGCTCTTATAAGCTCAGTAACTGCGTGATGTGTCAACAGCTCACTAGCTCTTATAGCTCAGTAGTTCAAATCCAAATATTTTCGAACGAAAGAGAGAGCAGTATACGGTATACGGTGACAAGACAGAGACGAAAAATTCATGTTGATCGTGTCTTTTCTCGCAGCTCACGGCTCAATGGAGCTACTTTAGAGCGAGTGAATGAGTGAGTTGAAAGATATACTGAGTTGTTTGTATCGGAACTGAGCTAGTGAGCCGGTGAGCTAGACCAACTGATATAGCTCTTTTGAATCACTCACTCGCGAGTTATGTACATGTCTAAAACGAGCGTAATTTTGTGAGTTGTGAGCTGCGTAATTTCAGGTGCAGAAATTATAGTTAGAGGGTTATATTATAACCAGAATATTTTTACGTTACAATCTAGTACCTGCACCTACGGGTAAGTACATGTCTTTTTTTCTTTATTATAATTCACACAAAAAAATTACAATCAGACAAAGTTTTGTATGGACGTAGTGTACTGAGAATCAACAACGACTGGATCATTTTATTTAAAGTGTAGTATGAAAACCTGGAGGTATATGGTGAGTATAATTTCTACATCGGCGTCTGTACTCGAATTTGCATTTTTGCTGGTCGGTACGGCACGATACGTTCTAGTTTAAACTTCGTATTAATATACTGCGAAGGTAACTGCGAAGAAGTACAATTATTCTATGATAGGTATGTACTAAATAGCACAATTTGGTCCTATTATATGGGATGATTTATTTTCTAAAATAAAATATGATTGGTTTGGAACGTGTCACACGTTGCGGTCGTCTTGTGCCGACTGTGCAGTTGCACCTATAAGCATACAAACGGCGCAAAAAGTATTACTGACCAAACGATCGCTTGTTCTCTCCGTGTCAGCTTGGACAGAAATGCTTTCATATGATTGTCCGGCGGACGTCCAGCTGTTCTCCTCTACCGGTCGCATCCCTGAACTGATTCTCGTAAAATTTTCTGTGCAGTAGGTTTATGATGCTACTCTTTGTCAAGCGATAAATAAATGATAAATCATCCGTCACTCTCACACACTATTTGCCAGAACGTGTCGGATGCGTTATCATTTATTTATCGCGTGACAAAGCGTAGCATCACAAACCTACAGGTTCGATTCAATTTTCGGTCGTCGTTTGTTCAAAATGGCAGTGCCATGGGGTTTGACATACTCGCGAGATCTACAGCTCACACAAGTACTACTCATACTATGAGTCTCATAGTGTAGACAAAGATGTGATTATCGGGGGGAGAAACCCTATAATTTGTAGCTGAAACCATGAATTCTTACCTCTTTCACCTCGGTTAACGATTTATCATTTGATACTTTGAATTCGATTTCTCGTTTCAAATCTTCGCCAACTTTTGCAGTAGCCTGCAGTGTAGTGACCGTCACGTCTAAATATGAAATAAATGAAATCAAAAAGTTTTTATTCCATAACTAAACAATAAATAACAATTCATTATCTGAAACTAAAATAATTGTACTAAACTAAGATTAAAGCTATTTTATAATAGCTTTAATCTCGAAAGACTCTTATTATTCGAATAAAATTTATTTATTTCTTTAAAATGTATTACACAATACAAGACATTACAAATAGCGGACTTAATTTCGTAAGGTATTAGGCTAAACAGATTCGTTATATTGACAGAAAGGTATATTATATAAGGTCCTAATTTATTAGTTGCAGATATTTTAACACATTATACTTTACATTAAAATAATTAACTTTAAATAGAAATTAAGAAATCTTTTCATATAACTTGTTTGATTTCATTTACCTAACAAATAAATTAATTATAATTTCGTCTAAAAAAATCACCATGTACATTATCACATGTCACAATAACACTATCTGTCATGTCAACAATTGTTTGTCGTAAATGTCGTAACGGTTCGGCGGGAAAACTGCAAATGTCATTAGGATGGGATTTATCGACGTGAAGTGGCCAGTTACAGTTAAGTGGTACGTAAAAGAGCTACTACAATCTCCTCAATGAGTTTTCATTTAGTAATCACATTAACAGGGTGTTATTACGTAGAAAATTGGTTTTTCCTTTTTCTCCAAAAAGACATCGTAAAAGCTATAATGTTTCATGCTTTAATATACTCCAGAGACCGAGTACTATCAGCTGTAAAAATATCTGCAACTAATAAATTAGGACCTTATATATTAATTAAAAAGAAATAAAGTTAAAGAAGACAGGTTGTGTTGAATATTTATTTCAGTAGGTATCTAGACACATTATATACAACAAATGATAAATACTGTAGTATTTATCTTTTGTTGTAGTTAACAATTTAGACTTGGGGACGCGTTCTCGAAATTACTTTTCATACACCTGAACAATTATTTTAAAATGAAATATAATAAGATACATACCGGGAGCTAAAATAAATTAAAGTTGGATGAGTCAAGTGATATTTTTGGCGCCAATACTCTATGGGGAACTATGGCTTGGTAACTTCGTTGGTGACACTCACATGTGTGCTTTTTGTTATGTGCAGCCGTAACTTCTGTTAATTACTTCATGCTGTGGCCACAGTAGAATATCAAAAATTTTTTTTAGATTTTTCCAAATTTCACCTCTGATTTCGAACGAGGGTGGTCAAAAAAAAATGTACCAATAAAACCTGGCACCTTATGTAAAAAAATAGCACACATATTGTAGTCTGTGCGGAAAGAGAATAGGATTTAGATTTGGGGGCGCTGTAATGCTTTTCTACCGTATTTGCAAAAAAAATGCCATACTGGTTAGGTTAGTTCCGTTTTTCGCCACGCCTATTCTCTTTCCGCACAGACTCTAGCGCAGTTATTTGGCTACCCATATCAAAAAACAGCTTTGAAAAATACTTGATATTTTAGTCATGACACTCAAATCCGAGTCAGGGTATCACTTAGCACGAGTTTTGCAAAAGCGTCAATATCTCGAAAACTAAGAGATTTTTACTGAGGTCAAATTTACTCAATCTGGTGTCTTATGAGCTGTTCTATCAGCCCTTTTCGTATCGACGTTGGTTTTAGGGACACCCTGTATGTGTTGTAGGTATAAATTGAGTCAATATTTTAAAAAGCAAATGTGGTCTAATATTAAGCACCGTGCTTGTTTGATGGGTATTTGCATTTTTAAACGTTATTATATTGGTGTACGTACAAATATCTGAAAAATAAAAAATACTCGTTTCAATAAATTGCATCTCCGCGTAGGCTTAGAGTTTATTAAGTAATAAACTGTAAGCCTATCACTCTAAAGCTATACAAATTAAAATACAGAGGACTTATGGGGCGTGTCAGTTAAGGTATTTAGGAGGTTGTTGCACCCCTTCCTGGGCAGTTCGTACGATTCCTAATTTGTGCAACGATTTCGAAAGTCTTCACTCGTTCAATTTTTGTTCCTATTTTGTACAGTCAATAATTCGTATAACATGGTGATTAAATAGTGCAAAATTGATAATTTTCCTAGACGGCCGCCTTTAACAGTCTTTAGCAGTCCTGAACCACCTACATACATAGATTTGGGCAACTTACTCTCTACAATGGCCACGACCTTCTGTTGCTTCGAACCATTAACATCGAACTCTCCCATATATACGCACGACTCGTCGTCCTTGAATCTAAAAATAATGATTATAATATTATTTAGAGATGAGGCGTCGTCCTATCGGAGCGCGAATACGCGATTGCGACTATGGCGCAATATATGGTCGCAATCGCGTGTTCGCGCGACAATCGCGTATTCGCGCTCCGATAGGACGACGACTGAGATGAAAATAGTACATTGTGCACCGAGGGTAGTAAGAAGGGATTTACTAACGAGAGTCTATTAGGCTTTTAATGACTCGAGTTGGTAATCCCCTTACTGCCCGTGGCACACACAATGTTTTTCATCACATTTGCGAGGAAAATAAAATAAGACAAAAATAAAATTATTTACTGTCAACCCCCTACCTGTAATGCTAAGAACTGCGTTTAGTTTTCAAACTTGACAGGCAGTACCGCCAGATTGTACCGATTTTCAAAATAAAATTTTAAACTAAATTATTTTAATTGCATCAAAATAATTGCAAAAAATACTGAAATAATAGTTAAATATACCATATAATTTTTGTATACACTAAAATTGGTTTTGTAGCCAAGTTTTGAAGATGTGAAATAAGCCTTGGCTGATTTGGAACCTCCTTAGTCTGAAATGACGTACGGGTAGGTTCTATATTTAAAAAAAACTCATAACTCCCTCGGGAGTTTTAGATTTTCATACAGTTTTTCTTCCCGTGGGAGTTATAGATTTTTATAACCCACGGGAGGTAAAACGGCTCGAGCTGGTCTATAAGCCCGCGTGTTATAACACCCTTTACGAGCAAGTGTGATGAAAATATAATTATATATTCGGAACTTTCCTAAAGTTCCAAATACATAATTATATTTTCGGAACTTTCCTAAAGTTCCGAATACATAATTATATTTTTCGTCTTTTTGAAATTCTATTTCATTGACATAAGCGTACAATTTGATTGATAGCAGAGGTAGAGTTTGTCTAATGAAAGCTGAACCTGAAAAAAAGCGGCAAATTCAAAAACCTTCACATAGTTTTACTTTACCGATCAAAGTAAGAATAAAAACTTTTCTTATTTTGGTAGTACTAAGGGAGGTACAGGTCGCGCCACGTAAAAAGAACGCTGGAAGAAAGTAGAGGGGGTGTGTTTGCGCATTGTTACACTCGCACACGAAAGTACTATGTTTATTGTTTTACTTTTGAACTAGCCTTTTGCTCGCGGCGCGGTTCGATTAACCCGCCCTCCCCGCGCCGCACCTCATACCACCAAATAGATCGATAAATGGCCTAATGCGCAGCTTGACCACCAGCGTTCTTCTTACGTGACGCGACCTGTACACGTAAGTACTTTTTCACACTACTAAGGCTATATCTAATAAGCTACTATGATGATATATATTTTTATAATTTTTCATATTCTTGCATTCACCATAGTCGACATTGTTCTCACCCCGCACCTCACGCACGGCCCCGGTTCTAAGTTAAGTTGTAACCTTATTAGCCTTATTACATACCCAGTCAAGTTGTAGGTGATTTTCTTCTCGTCAAGTTTGACCTTCGGGTCGGCGACTGCCTGGCCATTGCAAGTGACTGACGCCACATTGCAGGCGTTGCACTCGTATGTTGTTGTCCCTTCGCATGTTTTTTCATTCTCGCAAGCGACGTTCCAAGTTGTCACGGTAACCTCTGAGAACCACAAATGTAAACTCGTTACACGACTGCCCAAAAGATGTGTCATTAATTAACTGTAGGCCAATTTACAACTTCGCCGTCAAACTCGTCAGAAATAACTTGACCCGTGGACTATTAATAACAGTTCGTAATCAGAGGTCACGCTGCTGTGGTCGGCTTAAGTCGAAGCGACGAGTTGACCAACACGTTTTGATCCCCAAATATGAACTGTTATTAAGTATTAGTGTATTATTATCCTACAGGAGTAATCTGATCTGATGAGACATTTGCACAATTAATATTTCTATATTTAGATATTATAAAGAAATCGTCGAATCGAGCATAATAGCCTTTATGCCACACCAGGCCATAAAGTGGCTTTTTCCGCACGCTGCGCGTACGGAACAAGCCGCTTTCTGTTTACATAAAATTATGTACGCAACACGGGAGGTAATAAAAAAGCCCCCGATCGCATATTTACGTCCCTCGCTTGCAGCTCGGGCTGCAAACATCTGCGATCTCGGCCTTTCTTTGTTTTACCACCCTAGTTGTGTAATGTACTATATCACAGTTGTGATTTGTGAGCGAGCTGCGGGCGAGTTTCCATACAAAACCACATTTGTATGGAACTTCGCTTCTAACTAGGGAATGCAATTACCGGTAAATTACCGGTAAATTTACCGTCTTTTCATACTAAAGTTCGGTAAATTACCGGTAATTGCATTCCCTACTTCTAACTCGCAGCTCGCTCGGAAATCGCAAGTGTGGTAAGGCTCTAATGTACGCCTACAACTTAAATTAGGTATTTTTTTAGAAAAATGTGTTATAGGTACTATAGCGCAGTATCATCGGATATGCACCCGATTAAAATAATCGGCTACCTATATTATACAGAGTGTTACATTGAACGTAATACAACTCATCTCCCTGAACCTAACATCCTCTACTAGGTCTTGTGTTGTTAAAGTCATCTTAGTTAATTAATATCACTGTTTTAGTTATTCATGGTTTTTTGGTCTCATCATGGTAGGCCCTACCTACTAAGACAGTTAAGAGAAAAAAGTTTGAATCTAATTTTGTAGTGAACATTTACCATTTTGCTTATCTTAGCTTATTTATGAATAAAATGCATTTTGACAGCATTATTAAAGAAGAATTTGTCATAACAAACAAACACGTCAGATAAGCGTGCCGCCGTCATGATGGGTGACCACACTACGAGATTTTAATTTCTTTATTCTGTTAGCAAAAGTTAGTTACGACGTATTTTAATTATTCAATTAGTGCATTTTGTTCTCTGTCGTTAACTGAGCCGGCAGGGGCGTATTTACCCTAGGGCCATCCGGGCCATGGCCCGGGGCGCCAATCGGCCAGGGGCGCCGTAGCCGCCCCGGGCCGATTGCCTTTTGTTCTGGTTTTGGCGCCATTCAACTGACTTTTACTTCTCACCTTTTTTTTATTTTATCGAAAATACGGTCGTAAGTTAATTTTCGTCAATACCTATACGGAGCGCGTCTGTTATTAAAAACATACGGCGTGGTAAGTACAATAAGTACATGCTGAATAAATTTTTAAAACAAAAAATAAAAACCGACTTCCAAAAACCTAAACTAAAAACCAAAAAATAATATGTTAATTACCCCAAAGAAATGGATAATCAACGATTCATATATACATATACAGATATTTATACTTTTTAACCTGTTATTTTTGAAGTTGGTGCCTGCCACGTAAACCTGGCTGTGTTGAGCTCCTTAGCTGGCACCGACTTCAAAAATAACAGGTTAAAAAGTATAAATATCTGTATATGTATATATGAATCGTTGATTATCCATTTCTTTGGGGTAATTAACATATTATTTTTTGGTTTTTAGTTTAGGTTTTTGGAAGTCGGTTTTTATTTTTTGTTTTAAAAATTTACTTTATTTTTAAATTTTTAGTGGCGCTGGAAAAATATTATTTTAACCAAATAGACTTAAGTCTATTAAGTTAAAAGAAAAAAATCCAAATCGGTCTAGACGTTTTAAAGTAACCGAGGAACAAGCCTACATAAAAATTGCTCTTTGTTTTGAAGTCGGTTAAGGCTGGGAACTTATTTCTAATAAGAAATGCACGAGAAAGTAAGAAAAATACCGAAATCGCATATGTGTGCCTATGATATTTGAAGAGTTCCCTCGATTTCTCCAAGATCCCATCATCAGATCCTGATTTGGTTGCAATGGGTCCACCTCGGAGGTATACCCTTTTAAACAAAAAAAGAATTTTCCAAATAGGTTCAGCCGTCTTCAAGTAATCGGGGAAGAAACCTAGATACAAATTTACTCTTTGTTTTGAAGTCGGTTAACACTAAAAACTTGTTGCTAATAAGAGATGGACGAGAAATTACGAAAAATACCGAAATCGCTATATGTGTGCCTATAATATTTGAAGAGTTCCCTCGATTTCTCCAAGATTCCATCATCAGATCCTGACTTGGTTGCAATGGGACCACCTCGAAAGTCTACCCTTTCAAACAAAAAAGGAATTTTCCAAATCGGTCCAGCCGTCTTCAAGTAATCGGTGAACAAACACACAAAAAAAAAATAAAAAAAAAAATAAAAAAAAAAAAAAACATACAGACGAATTGAGAACCGTCCTTCTTTTGGAAGTCGGTTAAAAAGGGCGCGGGCGGGGCGCAGAGGGAAGAGGGGGCGTTTTTCAATATTGAAACCTATTTTACAAAACATTGAATAATCCAGTAACCTTGTCACCTGAAAGTACGGGGTACTTTGCGCCAATCCAGTAGTTCTGATTTTTTGCAGACTTGTTTATGATGTTGAATGAATAATCTAAGTTTGTGACCTCGAGCGCCAATGCAACTTTGTCAAAAATCGAAAAAAACCGCGAAAATTTCGGTTTTCAGATTTCGGAGATTATGACCCTAAAGGACTAGTTTTTGATAGTACCTTCTCAGGACGTTTTAAAAGTACACAAAATTTTCTACAATATGAAATAATAAAATTATCTCTGTAGACACAATAGTTTTCGAGATTATGCTTTTCAAAATTCATAATTTTTTGAACTGCGCTATTTTGGTGAGGACATTGATTTGCTGATCATCCTCACTGCGATCGGCGCCGCCCTTCCAAGAGGGCTATAAAATAACTTAATTTATTCATTTGAATAACTCAATTTACTAACTAATTAACTAATAAACCTATTAACTTTTGATGTCCTTGCCTTTTTTATTAGCTTATGATTAAACATCATCATTCACACTTCTCATTTGAAAATCTCATTTTTAACATCCCATAACATAACGTACAAGGCTTCGATAGTATAACAGGGGTTACGAAGAATCAGAGTCTAAATTCATTCAGAACGACAGAATATTGCAAAAAATGGCGAAGTTCGGAAAAATGGTAAACTTTGCAAGGCTTCATCTCGGAAACTATTGGGTCTGCAGAGACAATTCTAGTCTCATGGTTATTGTAGCAAATTTAGTCTACTTTAAAAGCGTCCTGAGAAGGTACTACCAAAAACTAGACCTTCCCAAATTTTTACGGTTTTTTTTATTTTTGACAAAATTAAGTTCCGCTCTCGAGGCAAAGTAAGACGAACAAGTAGTCCAATTTCGGCTGTTTAGGAGCGCGCGGCACGTATTCACACAGACGCGCGATAGCTCGCTGCGTGCGTGCGATCAGAATTTATTAAAAATATTGTATTTTTTATTTCAATAACTTTTTTCCTTGACTTCTGGGGCGCCGAAACGTACATTGGCCCGGGGCGCCAAATTTCAAAATACGCCCCTGTGAGCCGGACTTGCTTAATTTCTATTACGTTCAATGTAACACCCTGTAGTGTGCAGAACAAGTGGTAATGTAATTGTGAACATACATATAATACTGATATGTCTCAATATCAAATCTTCAATTAAATCAGTGGCGGATTTGTCCTAAGGCCCAGTAGGCGGCCAGTATATGATGGGTTTTGAGAAAGGGGCGGCTGGTATTTAGGTAAAACATGGCCTAGGGCCTAGAGTGGCTAAGACTGTAAATCCGCCACTGAATTCAATTACCACTTGCACTATACGTGGGCTGAGCTGACCAATTTATCATGTCCTGGACCGGTCGTGAGAATTTGTCGTCATGACGTCGCCCCAGACTGGTCCCACCCGAAGACCAGCGCTGGCACCTAGCTAAGGTCGGCATTTTGGAGAGGTGGGCCCGTTTTGTGGCAGTGTACTTACCTTCTCTATAATATTGTGTTCGGTTTCCGCGATTATCCCTCATTGACAATAATAAATAACAACAACAGTATAAATCCTAAGTACTAACCTAATATTAACCTAACCTAATTATAATATATGGGCTCGCCTAGGTCGACATTGTAATAACACAATTTAAACGGATTTAATCGTGTATATCACTTCATTTTAATGTTTCGTAACCCTTTAGAAAAGGGGTTGAGAAGATTTCTAGTACTAACTCGCTGAGTTAAGCTGGACACACCGACACACGGACAATGGACATGGCAAAACTATAAGGGTTCCTAGTTGACTACGGAACTCTAGAAACCGTCATTGACAAAGTTGTACCTTATAGGTACCTGAAAGCGTTACAATAGTAGATTCAAGTATTAACAACAGTTGGGACATACCGTCTGAGGGTTTGGCTGGAAATATGAAAATTTCAAATGAAAAAATACACTCATGGACAATTAATTCGGGTCATTTTCAATTGTTTTCAATTGTCCGTGAGTCTATACATTATGTTGTCTAAAATAACTGACAAGTATTTTTTAGCGGCCCAATCTCAACCCTTTGGAAGAAACAGTCCCCCAAAGTCCTGAAAAGTGACTAAACCCGGTAACTTCTCTTGAGAAGTAATAACTTAAACGTTATTTAAAAGTCATTATAAATTGTTATAAAAGTAGAGAATTTAGGTTAAAGGCTGGCTGATAATGATGAATTTTATGTTAGGATCCTATGAACACCTTCCAATTCAATTCTCAGATCTGTTCGATGGTTGCGTAATATTGCATTCTCACCCAAACTAAACGTGTAGATAAAACTCAGCTGCAAGATGGACTCGACCGTATGTACATACATGCAGACATTTCAAAATAGCAAAAAGCTTGTTCTGTAGTCGTACATCACTGTGTTTTTTTACTCTTAAACAAAAGGTACCTAATAAAGTCGTAGCAATGGCAAATAGCATGGACATACCTTCTGTGGCTGTATCTTCTGGAAATATTAAATTTCAAATTAAATACTTCTGCTGTTTATACAAAACTAATAAAACATTGTAAAACGACAACAATCCTCTGCAATCGCACATCACTCTGTTGTTCAGACTCAGGCAAAAGTACCACCTTACTAAGTACTTGGCAACAAAAACTAGCAATAGGTTACGGTTATGCAGATGCAACGAAAAACCGTTGTCATTGACTATACAATACTAATACACTTTATTAGAAGGTACATAACATAATTAAAACAATTTAAAATGTTATGTGAAACAAGCGCAACTTAGTGGAGATGGGAAGAAAATTTCGAAGCCTTCTAATAGAGATCGTTTTCGTACTAACAAGGCTTGTGTTTTAGCTGTGTTGACAGTCAGACTATAAGGATTGAAATTCGCTCCAAATCTGAGTTTGTAGAGGAATTGTCGAGTTAGCCTTGACAATAGACCTGAAGATCATCGGCATAAATGTGATAATGAATAATAAAGTACCTCTGTGTAATAGAATTAATTAAAATACATAGTAACAGAGGAGATAACACGCCACAATCCTGACGATGTGATAGGTACATTATGCCTGAAAGCATCACTAATTTAGAATAGTGTTATTAATAGTTGGGACATACCGTCTTCGGGTTTGTCTGGTATTTTATTTGTGTCTGAAAATATTACATTTCAAATTAAATAAGTACCCAGTAAAAAAATGTATAAGGAAGAAATAACCAAACGTCGTCTATTTGAGTAAGTAAACGTGTTAACAACAGTTGAGACATACCTTCTCCGGGTTTAGTGTCTGGAATATTACATTTCAAATTAATTAGGTACTTAGTTGATTCCTACAGACCTTTTGTGTGTTCAGGCAATACATTTACCGGTTGATTCCTTTTTCGTCATATTCCTGATTGGACATATTCTTGTTTCGGCAGTCGGCACATTCCTGTTTAGACGTATTCCGTTTTCGGCATATTCTTGTTTCGGCTCATTCCGTTTTCGGCATAAATCATTATATAAGTACAACAAATAAAATTAATCCTAGGTATCGATATTTTTTATTTTCAAGACATAAATATATTGTACTTATACAATAAATTGCATGCAATAAAGAAACACAACATAGTACTTTCCAATGGTAAATATTTTAATTGATTTAAATAAAATATTTTACTAAAAAATATTATTTTATTTTATTACGCAAGCAAAGTCACGAGTATTTAATAGTATAATTTATTTACTTAAATGTGTCGAAACAAGAATATGCCGAAAATGGAATACGTCCAAACAGGAATGTGCCGAAACAAGAATATGTCCAATCAGGAATACGACGAAAAAGGAATCAATCCACAAACACGTAATTTCTATCCTATACTAAGTAGATTAGTACAAGTGTGTAAATATTTTATTAGAAGAGAAAAATTGAAAAATTATATGTCTCGGGCAGGATTCGAACCTGCATCTCCTCGGCTATCCGGGCCAAACACAGGCGCTTTACCAACTGCGCTACCGAAACTCTGTCCAAGTCATCGAATCCTTCAACCAGTCCCTTCATTTGAGACGTCATTCTGGGTGACGTATGTAGCACCATCTACCATGGAGTCCTTACAACCCATATATGCATGGCACTGTGGTCCCAACTCGTATTGAGAAATCCACAGTGACGATGTGCTACACCCAAACATGACAAGATGATGGGACTATTTTGCGCTAATCGAGAATAACAGGGGACAAGAGGAGCGACACAAGGTCCTCACCGTTAGAGGTAAATACAAATACAACCAACATAGTTCGAAGAATTGAAAAATTTAAGTGGCAGTGGGCGGGGCGCATTCCTCGTAGAACAGGCGGCCAATAAGGCCGATGAGTTCTTGAGTGACGGCCATGCACCAGAAGTTGCAGCGTGGGCGCCCTATAAGAGGGACTGGTGAAGGTTGCTGAAGTTCGATGGAAGCTTGAATGCTAGCATGCTAATAAGCAAGCCTGTTCAGACGAGTTTGAAGCATGCCCCCTTCCACCCGCGCCTCACGTAGCATGCTTACAAATCAAATAGCGGTTGATTTTTAAATATTAGTGGCAATGACTAGACACACCATGCCACTGATGAGCACGTGCTCATTAGTGGTATGCTTTCGTGCTACTAATAAGCAAATGTGTCAGTAGTGATCCGTATTACAAGTGTGTATGTGCAAAAGGCGGCGAATTCAAAATAATCTTCGACTAGCAGCTCTCCCCTTTCACACGTCCCAACCCTCCTTAGACCTTACAAAATGCTTACACTTTTAAATCGTATTTTGTTTTTATTTATTTAAACTTTATTGCACAATAATAAATAAGAGCAATCAGCGGACTTAATGCCTTAAGGCAGGGATTCCCAATCTTTTTCAGTACAAGTTTAGTACTTCGTCACGGCGCCCTACCCTAGTTCGCTCAAAATAGGTATTGTTGCTTTATACCCTCGAATATTTGTGGTTTTAGATAATTATAGAGGATCGACTCACGGCACCCCTCTTTCCTTTCTACGGCGCAACAGGGCCCCGCGGCGCACAATTTGGGAACCCCTGCCTTAAGGCATTCTCTACCAGTCAACCATCGGGTAAAGAAAGACTTTAGTTGGTTTTTATAATGTCTAACAGACGTCTAAGTACATGTACACGTTTTTTTAAACACATAAATATATAACCAAACTAGTGTGTTCAACCTATTTGACTAATGAAGTAAATATATAAAATACTAATAAGGAAGAAATGACCAAACGCCGTTTGTGATACTTTTAACAAGAGTTGAGACATACCTTCTTCGGGTTTCGTGGCTGGAAATATTACATTTCAAATTAAATAGGCACTTCGTTGATCCCTACAGACCTTTCAGTGTTCAGGTACCAAATTCACCAATCGCGTAATTTCTGTCATATACCACAATACAAGTGTGTAAGTGGAAAAAGGCAGCAAATTCAAAATATGTTCGACTGCAGTTCTCCCTTTTAACACATCGTTTTTCTTTAGTCCTTGCAAAACGTTTACGCTTCCAAGTTATATTTAGTTTTAAATAATGCCTAACAGACGTCTAACAATAAGTACACGATAGTTTCATTCACGTGTAATAATAAAACTATCATGTTTTTGTCCAACCTATTTGACTATAGAAGCAAATAAATAAAATAAAAAGTTGAGACATACCTTCTTCGGGTTTTGTGTCTGGAAATATTATATATTTCAAATTAAATAGGTACTTCGTTGATTTCTACTGAACTGACCTTTCGTTTTTTTACGCAGCAAATTCGCCAATCACGTAATTTCTCTCCTATACCACAATATATATATAAGTACTTACAACTTTAACCAACTTAAAAAAAGAGGTTTTGGATTCAACTGTATATTTTTAGTAGCTTAAAACCTTAGATTTTGTCTAATTATTACAATTTAATCAGCAAATCGTGGTACCTATGACCGTATCGACCAATATCTCAGACACCGGAGCGGTTGGATGGGGGATTCATCAAAAAGTTCGGCGGCCTCGATATTGGGAGCATTGAAAGAGAACCATCACCAATTTCCTGGCGGTGTAGGACCATCAGCCACAGATTCGGTCAAGCTCACTCTACTATATAGTATATCTATCCCGTGATTATAATTATTCATGGGTCTCTCAATCTGTAGAAACATATAAGCGAAGCATTTAGAGGATTTCAGGGGTTTTGTTAGTTTTTTAAGCTATTTTTTTATATTTCCTCGCAGTAGGCGTGAAAAGCACTATGTTTAGTCTGAACCGAAAGTGCAATAGATGGACTCTTTTCTTCGGGCAGGCCGTCAAACTCACTCGTTCATTTATTGCTTACTTTCCGGCCTCTACAACAATGACATAGATTAACTTACCACTACTGTCGTCATCCCTAAAAAGCAATAAATTACGAATAAAAGAAAATTGTTAATAGAAGGTTACTAGTTAAAATAAAAATAACTCGTTCCATTTTAGGTTTAACGGTAATTTTTGCCCACGTTTCTTCGCATCCCTAGAATAGAATATTAGTCGGTAGTTTGTACGTACCAACTTCATTTAGGTATTTCAGCACTGTAATATGATGAGTTAACAGTAACTATTCATTGCTGTGTACAACATGTGACCCACGGATTTGGGTTATAGCAAGTAAGCATTATTATATTATAAATAGATTTAACTAACTTTAAGACAAGTCTTTGTCCATTGTCTTTTGGCTATTGTGTTACTTGTACTGAATGCAACGACTGTCATCATGAAGAGCCTTTACTTCAAACTCCCATAAAACCCACATCTCAACAACCTACTCTATTACAGTACCGTTTCATGTGTTTAATGTAGCACGCGCATACTTTTGAGGAACAACAATATACATGTACAGTCACCTCACCAGAATGTTACGCCACTTACCACTGTTCTTAATTTAGCCGTGTACCGTAAAACGGGGTGAGTAGGGACAAACCTGACATTCAAACCTCGATAAAATTTTATTTTTACATATGCAAACTGAATTCTATATATAATAAATGTTCCGGCCAGTTGTATTTTGGTCTTTTTATGATTTTGGGTAGTTCCAATTCGAAACTTTGACAATAAACACAAAATCTCTCCTCACCCCGTGGTCCCTCGTAGTTGGGGTGAGAAGGGATTTCATACTAAGGTGAGTTGGGCAAATTGTTGGATCGACATTTTTGGATTATGAATATTTACTACAGCTCCATTTGCAATAAATACTTTTATTTATATTATTTAGGTAGCAGTAGCCTTTAAAAACCACCTCACCCCTCTGTCATCCCTACTCTCCCCATTCGTGTTTGTCCTCGCAATACCTTCTCACCCCATTTTACAGTAATGCAAATCGGGCGTACTTTGGGCACACGACTGCTATAATTAGTTATGATTGAACGGCTAAATTAAGAACGGTGGCGTAACATTCCCGTGTGTGGTGGATAGCATTAGAATGGAGAAAGAACCTTTAGTTTAGAGTAACGCTTGGTCGTGAAAATTCGGTACTCTCTGATATTCTAAGGAAATGATAAACGTAGGCAAAAATTACTGTTGACTTAAATTTTAATTTAAAATGTCTACGGTATACTTACAATGTAACCTCCATTATATTCTTGGTGATGATTCCGTTTTCGACGTGGAATTTTGCCTGATAGACGCCGGCGTAGGCCTCTAGGAACGGCCCTATGTGGATGGATATGGTGTTGCCAATCACCTTTGCAAACAGACATAATTTTGTTGAACGAATAATTAAAAACAAGCTTTTGAACGGACTGTACCTACTCGAGATAACAAAAGCACTAATTTGAATATATGAGCGTTTGTCAGCACGGAGTTCCCTTACATCCCGGCTGCATCATCAGATCGGCTCGACGGCGCCGTAACATTGCATTCTCATCTAACCTCCATGAATATGCCAAATTTCAGTTGAATAGCGTTGCATCAATTAGTAGATTCGCTAGTTCTTAGTATGTTTAAGCCCAAGCGGCTTAAATCTGTAGCCGCTAGCAATGGCTGCATATTTGCGGGGCTTGACGTGTCCAGCCGCGTCCGCAGTATCCCCAGTTTTCGTGCCGGTCACTGGCAGGAAGGCAGATGCGTGGCACGCCGCCAATGTCTATGCATGTGGAATAGCAGAACAATGCCACAACTTCCAGAGGATGAGAGTCATACCGGGTGAATATCAATATCGTGAATCAGAATCTGGGGACACGGCAATTCCCCCGCCAAGTCGAGCAAAACAAAGGCACGGTCGTGCCATCCTTTTCTCGAAGCCATTCACGCCATTTTCAACCTCTAGTAACTTTGTGCTGTCTAAAGCTAGAACCCAGAATTTTCAGAAATATATAAGGCATAATATTTCTTAGATATATTCTCAATAACATTCGATTTGAACTTGTAATTTAGTTAGTCGTTGTAGAACACGTCAGCACAAACACGTCAAAGTTCCTTAGTTTTGTCACTGTGGGCCCCCGTTAACTTTGTTGAAATAACTAAATGGCGCCGTTTAGTGAAAAGGCTAGGCAGTTAACCAAATGGCTAATTAAACCAGTTGGCTGCGACATCTATTTTGCTTTGATAGTCTTTGTTCGCTCAGTCTGGCAGAATCGCACAAACACAATGCATCTTTAGAATTAAAGCGGCCTAATTCAATTTCTTTAACAATTGAGTTAAAACCGTTTTAATTAGGTTTAAGATACAAACTTAATTATCAAAATTAAATCGGTTTCCTTCTAACGGTGCGGCAAACCTATTTGATGAAACGTAACTCAGAAAAACATTGCATTACTAGTTACGTGGTCCGAGTAGGATGACCTCAGACGACGGTAAGTGGGGATCGACATGCTTTTTTATCCATAATTAATTAAGAAGCTCATTCATTGTTTTTAAACTGATGCTCTGTATTGCCTTAAAGTAGCTTTATCAGATTTATGATATATTTTATACTAGCGACCCGCCCCGGCTTCGCACGGTGTTTCTCTATTATATTATGCATGTATTATAGATATAAACCTTTATCTTTAATCACTCTATCTATTAAAAAAAACCGCATCAAAATCCGTTGCGTAGTTTTAAAGATTTAAGCATACATAGGGACATAGGGACATAGGGACAGAGAAAGCGACTTTGTTTTATACTATGTAGTGATTCATCCTGTATGTTCTAGTAGCTTATTTGGTTAACTGCGCCCTAATTAATATGGCCTAAGATATCGATTTAAATCGGGCCTGGGTCAAAATTCCGCATTGTGTTTTTTTATCGTTGCTGCTATAATTGTTTACTTACTTGAAATAGTGCGTGGTTGCCAATGCTGCTTCTTCTAGCCGACTGCTCTAGGTTAATACCGTTAACCGTCACCTTTGGATAAAAGTCATAAACTTGTACTATTTAATTCATTGCATGGATTGAAAGATGTATGGAAAGAACAGTTTACCAACTCCAAAATCGCCGCGTATACCTGCCGAGCCCCATCGTTTAGTGAACTCCTTTTTTACGTACATAAATTTACTGCTACGTACTCGGGCCGTTAACTATCATCATATTTTCCACAGGAAAGATATTTACTTGAAATCTGTATGACTGGATATAATGTGTATTAGACCGGTTCTGAGCCGCCTGCATCCAGCGGACTCCCAACCAACCTCCAAGAGGTCATCCGTCCACCTTGTGCAGACTATCCACGGTTATGCTGGCTTCCTTTGGGGGAAGCCTATAGCCAGCAGTAGCCTTTCAGCTGATAAGGTTGATATATATATTTACCTCTCTGACTTCACAGTCTCCTGTGCACTCGAAATTTATTTCTTCCTCCAAAATGTCGTCTTCTTTGGGTGCTTTTATTTTCACCACATTTAGGATGCGCACCGCTGAAGCACAAAACTAGAGATGTAGGTACTAAGTCTCCTACTAGCCAGAGCTCCATAATTAAGTTGTGTCCTAACGAAACGGCCAAACATTTAATCAGCCAAATGCTGATTAATGCAAAACATTTCGTGAATGGCTACTCGACGATGATTAGCTGTGCAAAAATTTGCCGGGTACAAATGGTTGAAGTTTTTAACGTGTTTTCGCCGGTATAGCAGGTTATACGCCACACCGGAGAATTATGGTATTACGTTACCGCCTACCTCCTTTTTATCGACTATAGGAAAATACAAGAATTTTTGTAGTACAAATCATTCGACTCTCGTAATCCGACACGTTCGATTACCGCCCACGCGTTTGGCCCGCCGGTGTCAGCGATATGAATGACCATTATTTTCCCTTTCGTCATTACGTAATGAGACCCCATCCTGGTACAAATGACCGGAAATTGTATGTCACTATCTCTCAGTCTATCGCTTGCATAAATTTTCCTGGAATCAGTACCAAAATTCGTTTAATCAATATAGATCGTCTAATTAAATAAATAAAACTTACATGGAGCTGAAATTAAAAAGCCAGTCATTTTATTCCGGTGTACTTTGTTACATACTTACTTACATCATCTATATGTTTATACTATTTTATATGAATTCGTCGATGTACTTACAGCTATCTGAAAAATTAAAAATAAAATAGTTAAAAGAAAATCCAAAAGCGCGCTCGCGACATAAATAGTATTTATATTTACTACACATATTCACTCAGGAGGCTATCATACTTTCTGAGCTAAGTGCGGAAAATATGTCACTTCGCACTAGTTTCGAGGTAGAGAGTCGTCAAAACTCGGTACGAATGGAAATTACACTTCCATACGTATATCAAACGACGTTTTAAAATACACTTGCGAAAAAATTGCGACTCTGTCTCGAACAAAACTGTCATTCGGATCCGATTACCGTCTCTCTCTCTCTATCGTATAACGCGTGCTCTTTTTCATTGGCTAACGGCCTACAGAGACTTCAAGGCCGCGTGGCGGATTTGCGGAGTGAGCCACTGGCTGCGCGACGCGCAATCGACTCAAGTTGGTTCAAAAACGCACCGCACTGTAAGACCTGTGTTATAGGTAGTTTCACGAGAGTTGAGGTGAATGGTTACACACACAGCTACATGAAGTACTCATTGCAAAAAGTGAATGAATGAAATGAATGAGTGAGTAAATGAACACAAGGCTATAGTTTAAACAAACTTTTTGGCCTATCTTACAATTCACTGTTGAACCTGCTATCGGTACGAAAAAAGAACAGTACTTAATTTCAAAATCCCGCTGTCATTACATGACAGTGTTGTTGTCAGTGGCGTGCAGTCAGTACAAATTTGGGTAGGCAGTAGGGTAGGCAGTCCATACAAAATGACCAAAAAAAAATGTTGTCTGTTTCGATTTTTTCTTTTATATTCCTTTAAAATAACTGGACTAGAACCCGTTCTCATTGTCCACCTTCAATGCACGCCACTGGTTGTTGTGTGCGTGGCCTCAACTCTCGTGAAACTACCTATAAGACGCGGTATTCCGGTGATGTGGCCTGGGTTGAATTTAAAAACTTACTTTCTATAACCGCCAGGATCTTCTTGTAAACCGTGTCTTTGATTTTGAAGAAACCCATGTACACGCAGGAGAACTGATCATCAAAACTGAAAAATATGTTAGGTAATGTAATATCTTCTTTTTATATAAATCTTCTGTACGTGTGTTTGTCTCTCCTAAACGGCTGGACTGATTTGGATGAAATTTTGTGTGTATACAGGGTGAAATTTAATTCACTGGCCAAATTGAAACACCCGAAAGAACTCGAAAAAATATTAAACACGTGTTTTTTGTTTTAAAACCGCTCAGTACATTTTTTTTGAAAAAAATCATCATCAAGTTGTCCTTAAAATCTCGTACGTTATGGTGAACCGTCAAACTACCCACTACACCCGCTTTCCTTATCAGTTAAGGTCATTGACAACCCGCCCCTCCCACAGCTTGCAATCATGCCACCATATTATGAACCCTATTGCAGCGAGATAAGACGCTTACCTACGGGTATCATTTAATCGATCAGCAAAATATTCATATTTTGGTCAGCAGAAAAATGTATTTGGTCAGCCAAAATAGCTAGTTGGTAAGCAACTTATGGTTAGCAAACATTTATAAATCAGGCTGCAATTAATGATATACTGATCTGCTCTAAATTATTTTGGTCAGCAAATTAAATATTTGAGCTGCATTAAGCGATCTACGGTTAATCAAATTTTGGTAAGCAATCAGTAGGTAAGCAAAATATTTCATTTTGTTCATCAAAAAAAAGGGGGCAATAAAACCTAACTGGGCGCAACTATTCTGCCGCCAATCGTGTGCGCATTTTGTCATTCGGTAATTGTCAGCTGTCAAGTAGCAGGTGTCACTGTGATATATACAGGGTGTCACTGTGATATATACAGGATGTCACTGTGTTATATACAGGGTGTAACTGTGATAGATACAGGATGTAATTGTGATATATACAGGGTGTCACTGTGATAGATACAGAGTGATACTGTGATATATACAGGGTGTCACTGTGATAGATACAGAATGTCACTGTGATATATACAGGGTGTCACTGTGATATATACATAGTGTCACTGTGTTATATACAGGGTGTCACTGTAATGTATACAGGGTGTCACTGTGATGGGCTCATATAAAATAGGTATTTCGATTTTTTATACATCTCATAATGTTTAGAAGTTATATTATTTATTCACAACGTGTATCGTTTCGTTTTTAGGGTCAGCAAAAAAAATAACCCTAACCTACCTATTTTTGAGAGCCGTTTCGTTTTTAGGGTCATCAAAAAAAAATAACCCTAACTTACCTATTATTGGGAGCTGTTTCATTTTTAGGGTCATCAAAAAAAATAACCCTAACCTACCTATTTTTGGGAACCGTTTTGTTTTTAGTGTCATTAAAAAAAATAACCCTAACCTACCTATTTTTGGGAGCCGTTTCGTTTTTAAGGCCATTAAAAAAATAACCCTTACCTACCTATTTTTGGGAACCGTTTCGTTTTTAAGGCCATTAAAAAAAATAACCCTAACCTACCTATTTTTGGGAGCCGTTTCGTTTTTAGGGTCATCAAAAAAAATAACCCTAACCTACCTATTTTTGGGAGCCGTTACGTTTTTAGGGCCATTAAAAAAAATAACCCTAACCTACCTATTTTTGGGAGCTGTTTCGTTTTTAGGGTCATCAAAAAAAAATAACCCTAACCTACCTATTTTGGGAGCCGTTTCGTTTTTAGGGTCATCAAAAAAAATAACCCTAACCTACCTATTTTTGGGAGCCGTTTCGTTTTAGGGTCATCAAAAAAAAATAACCCTAACCTACCTATTTTTGGGAGCTGTTTCGTTTTTAGAGTGACACCCTGTATACATTACAGTGACACCCTGTATATAACACAGTGACACCCTGTATATATCACAGTGACATCCTGTATCTATCACAGTGATACTCTGTATATAACACAGTGACACCCTGTATATATCACAGAGACACCCAGTATATATACAGTGACACCCTGTATATCTCAATTAAACTGCTTACAGACATGTTTTCTCTGCTGACAGTGACATCCTGTATCTATCACAGTGACACCCTGTATATAACACAATGGCACCCTGTATATATCACAATGACATTCTGTATATATCACAGTAACATCCTGTATACATTACAGTGACACCCTGTTGTATATAACTAGGGATTGCAAACGAGTTACTCGAAACTCGGTTAACCGAGTAACTCGATCGAGTTTTAATCGAAATAGAACTCGGTTAATAACCGCGGTTTTTCGAGTTTTTTTGCGTCCTTATAATATTACGGATTTTTATATTTTTACTTAAGTAAACCTTAAAAATAGGTTTTTAAGTTTCGTAACACGTAAGTAATCGACGTAATAACTGACTTCTGCATAAAAAAATGCCTTTAATTCGATAAAGACATATTCTGACTTCGCAAAATGACACACACGCGAAACGACAGAAAAGCAAAATGACAGAAATACGTTGTGTATACGCACCACCATCATCATCATCAACCCGTATTAGTCGACTGCTCGACATAGGCCTCTCCCATGTCATGCCATCGAGCACGATCCGCGGCCACTGGCATCCAACCTCTGCCAGCCATCTTGCGAAGATCATCACTCCATCTTGTCTGAGGGCGCCCCACACTACGTTTGCCGATCCGTAGTCTCCACTCGAGAACACGCTTGCTTCAGCGCTTGTTGGTTCTGCGGCAGATATGGCCAGCCCACTGCCACTTCAGCTTGCTAATCCTTTGGGCTATGTCGACGATTTTAGTTCTCTGTCGGATCACATCATTACGGATACGATCCTTCTGAAATACTCCCAACATGGCCCTTTCCATAGCTTGCTGAGTGACCTTAAATTTACGTAGGTACTCAGCCTTCCTGTGAGCGACAACGTTCCGGCTCCGTATGTCAAGACTGGTAGGTAGGATCGAAAACCCTTGTCTTCAGACATTGTGGAATGGACGACGAGAAGACTCGACGTAATTTCCCATACGCAGCCCAACCCAGCTGTATTCTTCTATTAACCTCTTTTACAAAGTTATTTTTACCTAACTGCAGAACTTGCCCGAGGTAAACGTACTCCTGAACAACTTCGAGAAGGGCGTCCTGCACTGCAGTCAGTTTCGGTAAAACAATATCGTTGAACATAACCTTGGTTTCGTCCAAGTTCATCCTAAGACCGGCGTGTTGAGAAAAAGCAGCTAGACCGTTCAGCATGTATTCTAAATCCTGCAAAGTTCAAGCCAAAATGACGGGATCGTCTGCAAATCGCAAGTGTGAAATGTACTCGTCGTTTATATTAATGCCACGACCCTCCCAAGCTAGCGTCATAAACACATCCTCCAGTGCATTCGTGAACAATTTGGGGGAAATGACATCCCCTTGTCTCACACTCCGCTGCAGGAGAATGGGCTTAGTCTGCTGGTTCTGTACTTGGACGGCGTAGAGACATCTCAGCACTTGGATGTATCGCCAGTCTATTTGGCAACGTTGCAAGGATTCCAGAACCAGACAGAATCAAAAGCTTTCTCATAGTCCACAAATGCTAAGCACAGGGGCTGATTTTACTCCTCAGTCTTCTGTATTATCTGCCTCACTGTGTATGTGGTCTATGGTGCCATATCCTCTAGGAAATCCGACAGATTGTAAACTCTTTGTCGGTAAGTGCAAGGTCGTTCACAATTTGACGGTTTCTGATGGATAGATTAAAAACCGGTCAAGTGCGAGTCAGACTCGCGTACCGAGGGTTCCGTACAAACTCAAGTAGCTACATAGATAGTTCAAGAAAAACTGTATGGCGATTAGTTTAGTAGGAGCAAATAAGTATATGTTACGATTTTTGCGAATTTCTAAAAAACGGTGCAACTTAGGAAAACCGTTATGATTTTTCCTGTAATATTTAGGACGACATTAACAATTGGTAATTATTACAGATTTTTCTGTTCAGTAACTTCGAAGATAATAGGGGGGGAATGGTATTTTTTAACGTTTGGCATTATAAATCAAATACTACTTATTTAAGAAAAAAAAATAAACACGGTGTTTTAATCTACAAATCAAGCCCTTTCATTTGATACCCCGTTCAATATAATAGCCCTACTTTCAATTTTCAAAGTCCCATTTCGGTCCCCTTTAAAAAAAAAGGAAAAAGGTATAAGATTTTTTTACTGTCCAATAGCCTCGGGTTAGCGATTTTTAACACTATTCCAAATTTCAAGTCGATAGCATTAGTAGATCCTGAGATATCTTGCTGTGACAGACAGATGGAGTCGCACCATAAGGGTTCCTTTTTTACCATTTTGGTACGGAACCCTAAAAACTACCCTACTACCCTACTTAATCCCGAGTTTACAAACTAATTTAATCATTATCATTACACAAAAAAAAATTAAAACTACTTCAGACAGTTTCGAGTAAAAATCGAAACCGAACTCGGTTTTCGAGTTTAATCGAAAAGTACTCGTTTTTCGGTTTTCGAGTCTGGCTGCAATCCCTATATATAACACAGTGACACCCTGTATATATCACAGTGACATCCTGTATCTATCACAGTGACACCCTGTATACATTACAGTGACACCCAGTATATATCACAGTGACACCCTGTATATCTCAATTAAACTCTCTGCTGACCAATTGTAAAATCTTGCTACCCAAGTAATTATTTTGCAGCTCGACTGTTTATTAGGCAGCCAAATGATAAAAAAAGCAGATTAACCTTCTGCGACTGAGGTGGTAGTCTGTCAGACACCGCCAAACACATTTCAAATTGCCGTTCAGCTGCTTGGCGTGATATAACTCTGTCTCGCTCAGTACCTTCCTAGAACCATACGCGGCATTGAACAATGACCCCCGAACGGCGATGCGGTGCACACTTTTGGAGTTATGAGCTGCGGGTGTCCCACAGACGTAAGTACAGCAATTTAAGTTGATTCTGACAGACGTCATCTCATAAAAATCATGTATAGTTCTATAGTGTCTGTGAGTCGTCACCTCACAAAAATATTTTTATTTCTAGTGTCTATCAGACGTAACCACATAAATAATATTTATTTTAGATCAATCGTCAAGGCATGAGGAAGGTAAAACCATTAAAACGTAGTCACATTGGGCTACCCATGACCACTGCATAACAAATCAGTGAATGGCTGGAAGAATTACACGAAGAAGATCATTTCAGTGACGTTGATGACTTGTTTGAAGACTTAATTAGTGTCAACATTAACACTGATTTGTGCCTAAACCTATCTACAGAAGTTTTTGATTATTTTTTCATGTTCACAGTTTATGTTCATAAGATGAAAAAATAGTCAAGTTTTAAAAAGTTGTTGTTAATTTTTTTTCCATAAATAAGTAAAGTAAGATAGGTAAAAAAGGTTAAAAATTTGATCACATTAAAGTTTATCTTCTATTTCATATTTGTTTTAGTTAAAACCAAGTCTTAATACCTAATTAGATAAATTATGTGTTTAATCATTATTTTAACACAATATAGTTTATCATTTACATAATAATTAAAAATGTTATGTCCCAGTAAAAATGACGTCTGGCAGACTCCACGTCAGTAGGATGTTACCAATAAAGTCACCTCAGTCGCAGAGGGTTAATATTGGTTAAAATGTTCACCGTTTTTAAACTGTTTGCTGAACAAGAGTTGCCGCCCGATTTTATTTATTGCCAGCCAAATCTTTGTATGCTGCCCAAATGATTGAACTGTTTTTTTTTTTTGCGGATCAATTTTAATAACGGCTGACCAAAAATTTACTTTCCCTTACCTACATAAGTTGCAAATTTTTCCTTCATACTTTAACTTTTATTTCTTCTTCCACCTCCATTGCTAGTCTCGGAGCTCCACGTCCTTGTGCATGTGCAGGCTGTCTAAACTGTCCGCTATCTAGCAAATTTTGATTGGCTGCCAAAATTGTCGCACGAGATGGTACATTTGGATTCAATCCTTGCCTCCGAAGGCGCGGAACTGATTCCAACTGGTATAATCTTTGTGCACCACGTAAACATTCACCACTTAATAAATAACACCGCACCATTTCGTAATATTCCCGGTTCGAATACATTTTTTAAATCTTAGTACGCGCGCGACTATTATTTTACGGTTGGCGAGTGACGAGTGACTAATCATTTGCTATGTTTACCTCTAGCATGGGTTTAAGACCGTCTATTACCAACCGATCAACCAGACATTTCAACCAGTTGGACGGTTAGTACTTATTTTTCCCAACCGACAATCTGGTTGGTAGGTTAATAATAGACATTCCCGACGTGCACCCTGGCTGTCAGGTTGATACTTTTTTTTCCCAACTAACCATCCAAGCTGCCAACTAGATGGTCGGTTAGTACTTTTTTCCTAATCAGCCAATTAAGCTGGCAACCAGGTGTTCAGTTAGTACTGTTTTCCTCACATGCCAACCAGGCACACCAGCTGATTGGTCAGTTGGTACTTTTTTCCTCACATACCAACCAGGCACACCAGCTGATTGGTCAGTTGGTACTTTTTTCCTCACATACCAACCAGACAGACCAGCCGATTGGTCAGTTGGTACTTTTTCCCAACGGACGAACCAGACACACCAGCCGATTGGTCAGTTGCAGTTGGTACTTTTTTCCCAACCGACCGACCAGAGACGCCAGCTGATTGGTCAGTTGGTACTTTTTTCCCAACGGACCAGCCAGCCGAGCTTACATCTTAATTACTACAAAACCCCAACTGCGGTGCACTTGAAAAGTGCATAAAACCCGCCATTTTGTTTATTTTAACGAACTTCATACCCAGTGAAGTGACACTCGCGCCATCAAGACGAATCTGATGATGTATCATTTATCAAAATTGGTTGTGCCGTTGAGTAGTTATGAGTGGACATAGGAACGGACATACATACGTACAGGTTAAACACATAACCCTCTTTTGGGCTTCGCCGCAGTCGGGTAAAAATAAAAATAAAACCATTATAATTATTCAGTATTTATGAATCATTTAGGTAATATAATTTATAAAACAACACATAGGTAACCGTGGGGAAAAAAGTACCAACTGACCAATCGGCTGGTGCATCTGGTTGGCATGTGAGGAAAACATTACTAACTGAACACCTGGTTGCCAGCTTAATTGGCTGATTAGGAAAAAAGTACTAACCGACCATCTAGTTGGCAGCTTGGATGGTTAGTTGGGAAAAAAAAAGTATTAACCTGACAGCCAGGGTGCACGTCGGGAATGTCTATTATTAACCTACCAACCAGGTTGTCGGTTGGGAAAAATAAGTACTAACCGTCCAACTGGTTGAAATGTCTGGTTGGTCGGTTGGTAATAGACAGACCGTCTCGTCTACCCTCGTTTATAAGATTGATAAAATTGCCTACCATAGCAATAGTGTTGTGCTATAGTGGACCCTATTGCTACGATATAAGGTTTAGTGTAGGTTAGATAAGGATTTTGTTGATGTTGTTATTAAAACATACTACTAGGTATGTTTACATTTGTAGTAAGTAATACGACTCGTGGAAAATATAAAAAAATTGAAAAATGAAAATTGAAAAATAAAAATTCTTTTTTTTTCGCTAAATAGATTCCTTAAGTGTAACCTAGTGTAAGGAAAAAAATTGGCCAGTGATTATAATTTCACCCTGTATTTGAGTGGGTTCCTGGATGGTTTGAAAATACAATTGGACCCGGTAGATAGCGTGGTAACCGCGTTTTAATAAAGCGGGACGAAGTTCGCCGGGACTGCTATAGTCTATTTTTTTTTATCTATAAAATACTAAGGCTGAATACGACACGCTCATTGGTTCATTCAAATTAAGTACGTTAAGGCGGCTCCCACGGCGTGGAAGATATTATGTGTACGCCGGCTTGTAACCAATAACAAGGGAGATCGTCATTCCAGTACTTTATAGTTAGGTTTTGATAAATGATACATCATTAGATTCGTCTCGATGGCGCGAAGTCACTGGGTATGAAGTTCGTTAAAATAAACAAAATGGCGGATTTTACGCAGTTTCAAAGTGCACCGCGGTCAGGTTTTTTTTAATAAAAATGTGATTATTGGCCTTAGCAACGCTAATACAAGATACAATGACGCGGCTAAATTACGACCGTGTGAACAAGTGGCTCATGAAAGGCTATACATATATGGCCTATGTATGTATGGCTATGTATAGCACAGAAATATATCGAGGTAGAAGGAAAAAGTGTATGTACCTCGCGTGCTAAAAAGAAGTGGCGGCCACCTACTTTGAATACCGTTAACTTCAGTTTCCGTCAATATTATTAGCAGATTTGAAGATCTGATAATAATGGTATAATTAATTGTTCAAATAGGTACCACCAAATGAAATGGAAAATTCGGATGTTGACTAATGTTGAATTTTACAACATAATATAGTCACATGGATTGGAAATACTAAATTATTATAACACAAAAGAAATAAACCAAAAATGTATAAAAAATAAAAAGTTATGAGACCTCAAAGTTTAAAAAAAAAAGATATTTTTTTTATCGTCTTAAAAAAAATTAAAGTCAATTTCGGAAGGCTTAAATAACACTGAAAAAATAAATGTATGACAACTATGTGCTTAAACGCACTTTTTCGTGCTCAAAATGGCAAAATGCTATTTTTTTCATACAACTGTACAGCGATAGAATGAAGCGATGACGTCATCGCTTCCGCCCGTTTTGTATAGAGCGTTTTCAATGCTCAGTGCGATCTGCTACTTTTGATTACAATTTGTGGCTGTTATACTTATACAAATGTATTAGGTGTCATATAGATATTTCTTCCTCACAAATAGTAGAATCGATTTACGACAGAAAAAAAAACGAGTCAACAGGCGAATTTATGTTTTCCATCATTAAATTGCAGTTTTGGCGTCAAGCGCCAAGCGAAAAACGTTACACGCTTGTTTGCCATACTAATCGACGAACTATTTCCTTATATCTCGATATATTTCTGTTGGCTATAGGCTATATCTGGCTGTACCTCGGAAAGTTGTAGCTGATTTGCTTGGACTGAGGGATCATGGTGACTCTGCCGACGGACTGGACGGATTGGCCGTTGCACAGGATATCGGTCAGCTCGCAGTCGTCGCACTCGTATTCTGTGATGTTGTTGTAGTTGCCTCGCTCGTCGCAGGACGCGTCAAAGCGATTCAGATTAATCACTGTATAATAGGAAAAAAATTATCAGATGTTAACACAGATAGAATGACCGCAAGATTAGCAAGAGCATCTGACTTCGATTTGAACCTCGATCATAGACTTAGAAATAAGTATCCAATCCGCCAAAGTAATGTCAGCTTTCGCTGAATCTTAAACGATGACGAGATGGGAGATTTAAGGATTCGCTCCACAATGACGCCGGTGGGAGTCGGGTTTTGTGGGCGCTGCGTCACAAAACTGTTCCCCGGTTACTCGAAGACCGATTTCGAAAATATTTTTTTGTTTAAAATGACACGCCTCCCAAGTGGTCCCATTACCACCCATTCAAGATCTAATGATGGAGTAGCGATTTAGGATTTATATTTTTTAGAGTAAATCTTGTGAATTTTATAGAACGCTTATAGAACAAAAGTTTGAATTACAACTGTAGTAGTAATGATATATTGATTATTGATACATATAAACTAGAAATGTGGATTTGTTCTCAAACCACCTTAATCTCCACTACTATTAGTTATTTTAAGGAATGGTTAAAAAACTAGAAAACGGCCATAAATACTTACATTTGTCTGTAAAATAAAACTGTATTATTAATTATTCAAATGGATCAAAATCTAGTAAAATAATTACTGCATTAAAGATTAGACTCAATTGCTGCAAAGAATAAGATAAAACCATAATGATACATACCTACATCTAAAAAATAATGACACAATATCAGTCATATTTTGAATGCTTTTTTATAAAAAAAGGATTGCTTAATATAAATTTGTTGTTTTTTGCTTCGCCGTAATCGGATAAGAATCATATAATTCTATGGAGCTTGGTTCTGGAATAAATTATTTTCATTTCATATATTTCAACCGGGATTATTATTGGTCGAACGCGAGCGAAACGTCTCCATTTCGGCTTGAGCCAAAAATGCCCATATGTCTGTCTGCCTGTCTATGCGACTGTTTTCCACTACGTATCGCATTTCTCAACCAATCTTATAGAATTTTGTAAGAAGGTTCGATAACTACATAATTATACCAAAATAATGTTTGGTCGATTCAGTTTTTGGATTTCAAATGGCCGAGCTATGGGTATTGCCAGAATTGCGAAGTCTACAGATCACAGAGCCACTAATATTACATGCATAGAGAGATAGATTACCATTTTCTGGAAACAAAATAAATATAATTAGTAGGAATTTGAAAAAAAAAAACTGTAAGTATAATACAACAACAAAAAATCTATACAAGTACGAACCTGGGGCTGCAAATACAAAATCACAAATTAGTCTCATTTCACACTGTATAGTCTGGCAATATCATTTTATTTTAATTGATTCCCTTATAACAATACTTTTTTAAATGATATGCAATGAGAATAGGAAATATTGCACGCCATATTCTGGCTGATTGTGACGAACTAAAATACTATTGTTAAAACTACTAACTTTCTGACAGTAAATGAATAATTCTATTCTAATGTACGACTGATGAACCCAATGTACAGCGTACGTTAGCGAGCAGCAATATAC
The DNA here is from genome assembly GCA_947034925.1 of Eudemis profundana. NCBI lineage: Eukaryota > Metazoa > Arthropoda > Insecta > Lepidoptera > Tortricidae > Eudemis > Eudemis profundana. The sequence goes on from OX344819.1 coordinate 3,880,994, forward strand.
ACGAAGTTAAATTTATATTTATAGAAATTCCAATGTCTGACTGAAATTTTTGTATCTCTTTCATTGTGGTCATAAGTAGTGGAAGTAGGTAATATAAAGAGATGGGCATATTTCCGCAGCCCGTTATTTAAAACTCCTACTGAAAAATACAGCATATTTCAGACAGCATATTTATTCATGTTTAATCATAAAACTTTAATTTGATAAAATTACAATAACTAACTTAACTCAAGTAAGGAATCTTAATTTGACTATAAATGAACTACTCAAGGCTAGTGACTAGTGATTCAAAACACACACACGACACGTTTAGCCTAGTGGAAGTGATATCGTCTATAAGGTAAGAGCTATCTGGTTTCAATCCTGGCAGAGGCAAATATTTGTTGTGATGAGCACGAGTATTTATTTCAGGGTCATGGATGTTTACAGACTATTTAAGTATTTATTTATATACCTATGAATGTATATTGTTGACCGGCAATATATATTTTTTTATATAATCCATGTTTTTGCTCATAGTTATGTATGACGTGTATAATAAATCCCAAAATGTACAGCATGCTCGCCTGCCTGCAGATAGTCACAATATCCTAAAGTTTTTATAGTCAACGGTGACACTGGCTTGTCTTCAGTTACTTCACACAGGGGAGGACCTCGGCCCGAGCACTACTTCGAGCGATTCGCCGTGCTAATGTTACTGCAGCAGTTTACATAAATCAGACATTCGCCGTCAACCTCGTGCCTAATATATTTGTCATACTTCTGTTTATGTAGTTAATTAAGTAGTTGTTCATTTGACTCTTTAATAGAAATAACAGTTAGAAATCGGTGACATTTGCTGTGGTTCATTGAAGTTAAAACGACAAGCGTATCAATATATTTTGCTATCTTAAAACGACGTGTTATGGCTAGTGCATTACAAAAAATATGCCAGGGAAGATTAATGGCGCAACTTTAAATAATATTACAGTGCATAATTTTTAATTACTGCTCTGTGAAACTGCACCGCGAGATCACACAGGGGAGAAACTCTCCCCATGCATTATGCTTCAAGCATTTCAAACTAGTTAACGTTGACAGCATTTTCCTCTCTGTATCCAAAATACTGATAAGTCGTTACAGCTGAAGCAGACTCTGGTTTACCGCCAGTGACATAACAGAAGGGATAACAATCAAATCATCATCAGCCTAAGAAACGTCTTTAGTTCCACGAGCTACGTGCCTTGCCGATTGCCTTTTAAGTTTTTATAATACTTCGAGGAATGTTGATTACCTATGTTTTAGTAAAAAACCTTTTCATTAATTCAGACTCCATCTTACAGTAAAACTCAACGTGTATTTACCTCTAACGGTGAGGACCTTGTGTCGCTCCTCTTGTCCTCTGTTATTCTCTATTATCGCAAAATAGTCCCCGAAGTCCTGAGGCTGAGGGTCTCGTATGTTTATTTCTATCATCAGTTGCCTGTGAAAATGATAATGCAGTAATAGTACATAACGCACTAGGGTGGTAATAGGGTGACACAAGGAAGTAATATAATGTAGTTACGGCAATGGCGTACTACCTCGCAAGTCGCTACTCTCAGTATTCTACTTCAGAATTCCTCGCTACACTTAAAATTCTAGGTTCTTAGTTTCATTCTAGATTCTAGTATTGTCGCTGTGTGATAGATGCGCTTTTCGTACCCACTACGAGGAAAATATTGCGCCAATATATACCGTACAAGGTATTATACCGTGTACTATCGGTCTGCGACGTAAAGATAACTAATGACCAGACATAAAAAATAAAACTAAAGTGCTAGAACAGAAATGTACCACTTTGATGATGATGACTGATAGGCAAAATAGGGCGCGCTAACAATAAAGAATAATGTAAACAACCAATGTGTCCATAATAGGGATGACGACTGGGTTAAAACTATATAATTCTATTTAGTCCGGCAGTTAGATTATGGAAAAATATGGGACACGTATGTTTTGGTTTATCAAAATATTAAAAATCGACAAAGTTATAGGTCATCAAACTTCTAGAGTGGGGGCTTGTGACGTCACTCCTAGGTGAAAATTGTACCTAGGAGTGACGTCACTCGAAACTTCTAAGCACTCTATCTTCGTCATTTTTTGTGTGTCAAACAAAAGAAAAAATACGTGTACAATATTTTTTAATAATCTAACTGACGGACTAAACAGTTTTTTTTGTCGTCTAGCCCATTGATTCTGCCGTTATGAAGATATTGGAGTAGAAAAGCAATGAACTGAAAAAACGGGGAGGCCCTTTAGAAATCGATTTAATAGGCAAAGGCATACTTACGGGGACATCTTCACCTTAAAGTAGCTGCTGGGCACATTGTATATGTTCTTATCCCGCGACCGCACCATAAGGCCGTTGACCCGGCATCGATCACACCTGACCCCCATGGAAGATCCGTTCAGCTTCTGTCCATGCAGGCAGTCAATGGTGTAGGAATCCACGTCCACGTTGCTTTGAACTACGAAAATTAACATACAAGTAGTCAAAATCAACATCATCAGGCGATAGACGTCGGATGCTGGATATAAGCCTCCCCAAAGAACGTCACTATTACCGGTTCTGTCCGCCTTGTGACTCCAGCAAACTTCACCAGATCATTTTGAATTTGAATTTGAAAGTATAAAGACGAACAAGTAGTACAACTTCATCCGTTTAGGAGCGCGCGACACGTATTCACACAGACGCACGATCGCGCGTCTGTGTGGGTGCAATCCATACTGGAGCATTCTTACGCATTTTTAAATTTTTGCTTGTAGTGCGTTCGTACACGGCGCGCACACATTCAAGCGTGCGATGTACCTTTTGTAGATAGAATAATTACTGCGTCACCAGTCCACCTTGTGGGGAGCCCACTCACGCTGCGTCTTCTGGAGCATTCATTGGCTCCAGCACCGTATGCTGGTAAGACCACTTAAGTTTTTCAATGATACAAGCTATGTAACAAGTGACTACGCGATTTTCTTTCTTCCTTTCTGCGGAATGTGGTAGAGAAGCAGTTGAGGCAACATTTTTAAATTCGAACAATAGCAAAGTTGATTCAGACGTTACTGAGGAATTCTATTGCTTTAGCTACCCTTCTACCAAATTTCGGGCAGCTCAGTGAAACGGTACGCAAGTTATCTACTAACAAATATACATACGAGCGCAGAATGTTGAATTGTCTCCCCTGTCGACTAACGTAACGGTACGGATCCTATAAAACTCGACCTTGTCTACCACCCGCCTGCCACGTCCCACCAGGGTTGCCAGCCTCTTAGCCAACTGGCCTTTATGGTGTTATCCCACACTTTGTTATTGTGGCAACACTGAAGTAATATAAGATAAATGGCAACTATTGACGCCACGTGTCCCGGATTGAAATAAAACCTCTGATAGAAAATTACAAAGGTACATACATCGTATGATGACTTAGACAAGTAATTATGAGTTTAGTTATACTGACCCAAGATTAAGAATTTTGTGGTCTTCGGCTTGTTGTCGACCACGATTACGGCGGAGTACGTTCCAAAGTCCCTCGAAGATACAACATCGAAATTAAGTGTGATCGTAAGACTGGATACTCCGTATCTCACGGAGTAGTTTCTGGTACTAACCTGTAATTTTATATTGAGGGTTAATTGTAGATTGTTATACGACCAACCGAAATTACCATTTTGACACATAGTAAAGTAAAACCAATCTTAAACAAAACGCCAAAGTGCCAACGTTCGACGTGTTTATGGGTATTTTCACTGTCCGCCGTACTTTTTACTTTTTTCAAAATTAAAATATTTTAAGTTTTCTCGATTTTTCTGCGTAGTTTTTATGCAGAAAAAATTGTGAAAAACTTAAAACGTAAAACACATATCATTTTAAAGTATAAATAAATATTGAAATCGTTCTGTTTCAGTAAATAAATTTAAGAAATTTCATTACATCCGAACTAATTTCACGACAACAAAAAAAAAGTATGAAACGTTAGAGCGACGTTTTCGTATTGCAAGAGCAATCCTACAGTTGCATCGTAAACAAATCACCGTTGGGCACTGTTTAGAAAAATTATGCCCTTATGCGTATTAAACTTTTAATTTAGTTTTAAATTAAATCCAGTGTAATTACTATACCATTCGATAAATAAATAAAAGTGAGAGAAACAAGATATGAAATTTTATTTATTTGATTACTGAAACAGAAAGGTTTTAAATGTTCATTTTAAATAATATGCGTTTATTTTTTACTAATGAAGTAAAAAAAAACGTGTTAGGCAATTAAAATGTCCTTACAGATAACCGTTAAAAAAGTAGGTAATCTGCGGGGAAAATAAAATCCCCAGAGTTTGCTAGTTATCTGGAAGGAATGGTTTTTCTTTGCAGATAACCGTTATAAAATACAGCTATCTGTGGGGAAAATAAAATCCTAGGAGATAGTTACACTGGAAGAAAAAAAATTCTTCACAGTTCACCAATTATCTAGCCACGGTTATCTACTCGTATAAGGCACAAGGGACACATTTAGCGATCCACCTTACTACGTAACTGCCAATAAGAACACGCAGCTGCAACACGGCTTAATAGGTATACGCGCGTTTTTATTAGCTGTTTCAAGGCAAATCACGGAACAACTTATGATAACCCGCGATTCATACGTGCGTTCTCATATTACATGCGTGTCGTGGTCGTGTTGCTAGTCGAGCACGAAACAAAAATTGAAGATTTCCAATTTTTGTATTTATGTACGTACTTTCTTTTTAGACTTGCTCTTATCCTTCTTCACTTGGATTACTTGAAGTTTGAAATCTATCAAAAAGAAGATCATTATTAATTACAGATTTTTTTACAAAAAAAGATTTTTTTTTTATTGCTAACCTGAACAATAAAAAAATATCTTTCTTTACAGCACACTAGGCCATAAATGACCCTTTTGTGCCCACTACACGAAGAGAATGTCGCTCGCGGCGAACCCGCTGCGAGTTCACAAAGGGTCATTCCAGGTAAAAGTAACGAGAGTCACGATTTCATTACGTGTTTCTTTTTCATTAAAGATACAACTTTTAGTGTTAATATATCTAGGTATGATAGGCTAACGCGGGCTAATTTTCCGCAACTCGACGACAATTATGCGCCTATTTTGCGAGAATCTATCTAGGTATGATAAGTAACATTTCTTTAGAGATATAGTAACATTTATTTAAAACTTAATGAGAATTGTGACTCACGTACACGATCTTTGAGAGCCCTGTTTACTCGTTACCTGTTCTTCTCCCGTGGTGCGGTATGCTGATGGTCCGTGGACTGGACGTGTAGCTCCTAGCGCCGAGGCGGACGTACTCCAAGAGACTGTCCTCTGTTAACATACACGGGATATTAGGTAGGTCCTTTCCCAAGTGCCACATGTATAACAGTTGACACAACCAATAGGCTACTTGATGACAGTTCAAATCAGCTTCTTTTTATGAAGTGTCAAAACGCTCCGAAAGTATGCAGTTTAGTATGAAATACTATCTTGTGACGTCATGCTCAACATGGTGCCTTATTTTTAGTTTTCGTCATTGTAAAATCGTTGATGGCACGAAAATAATTTTGAATGATTTTATCCGGGCTGTTTTGGAAGCGTAATTTGCTGGTTAGAGTTAATGAATTTATTTTGATTGTTGTCAAATACCCTATTGTCTCGTCAATGTCCTATTAATAGCATTTCTGTATTTTAATTCAAAAATGCACTATAACAATTTATTAAGTTAAGGGGCCATCCCCAAAGTACGTCACACGATTTTTAGACCCCCCCATGTCACACTTTTTCCTAACATATTTGACCTTGTTAGTATATATCTTCTGTTGGATAACCCTCTGTACTCAATAAACGAGTACATGGAACTTATTTTTTAAATTATTTTTGGTAGTCTTGATTATTTTTATCCTATAAATAAAATTGTACTGACGATCCTTATTGGGAGACACGATTTGATTATTATTTGATTATTACTTGTTATCTTATGCTAATTTTGTGTTTTTCTTTTTGTAGTATTATTATTAGAAATTGTGATGACGATCCTTATTGGGAGACATGATTTGATTATTAATTGTTACTTCTATTTTTTAAATCCGTTGACATTGTTACATTTATCCTCATTTTAATTTTATTTGTTTTTGACGATCATGGCGTGAATACTTATAATTTTGTCTGTACAAATTTATACTGTTTTTTTGTCGTGAAATAAACGATCTATCTATCTATAGGCTGTCACATTCGGCTAGACCCCACTGTCACAATCATTATCATAAAAGATGTCCGTACTTATTCAATGGGTTAATTGTACAAAATCTTAATATTGTTCCTTTGTGTAACGGAAGCTACCCATATGTTGTATGGTAATTTTCGTTACACAAAGATTAACGTTTTGTTAAATTAATCCCTTAACTACGGATATCTTTTTCTGAAAATGACCCTTAAAGTGATTCGAATCAGTCGGTCGGAAATAAAAAGAGGGTTATCATTCACTTCTACGACATCTACAACATACAATTATAGAATTCATCACGTACATATTGACTCGTTTTTTTGTCGGCATATTGACACTCATGGTATTTTTTTTCTATAGTAGCAAAAATATCGATGTTTTTCAAAAATTTCTTGCTTCCTCCTAGCACCTAAGGTCTTAAGAGTTAAGACCTAGCTAGCACTGGTTTAATCACAGAGAAACCTACTAACCTCGAGTCAATCCGGATTATAAAAATTGTACATCCGTCATGAGATTTCAAGAACAACTATCTTCAAACCGAAAATAATGAGTCTATCTGGAATAATTTAACAAAGTATAAATATTACCCCATACTAGGGAGACGAAGGACATGTTTGCAAAAATTACCGTTGAAATTTTAATCTAAAATGAAACCCGGTAGATATTAGGGCTACCCTTGACCCTTGTATAATATAGTTAGTAAACTCACCAGGAATAGCTAAAAGAGAGATAAGTAATTAACAAGACAAAAACAAAATAAAAATTAATGTAAATATCCTTGAATGGATAAGTTATTACTTACGTGGGACAATTTCTGAAAAATTGCGTCACATGTTAATAATTTAATGAAGATTACAAATAATCATACAGTGTTAAATTGATTTTATAGTAAAAATATGTATTTTAATAAACATACCATCTTCTGCAATGTTAAGCAAAGGGATTAATAATAAAAATGTGGCAAAAATGGCGAGGTGGTAAACGAGGTTGAATGGAAGAAATATGTATGTACCTCACCAATGATGAATGTCTGAGAAAAGCGTTACGTGGCAGAAACGAAGATTGCCTGATTTACTTCATAGCATCTTATCATAGGCCCTTGTTTCCTAGTCTCGACAACTAGCTATGTGCGTGACTGCAACGCCGCTTAGCTTTCGTAACTAAAGAGGAGTTCTAACCATGAAGAAATGTCAAAATAATGCAGACCATGACAAGTACTTCAACCCTCCTAAAGTACCGTTTTTACCACAGCGTGGCGCGGCCACGTCGAAAGAATGGTTGAAGATCGCGGCGCTAAAATGACTTAGGTATTTGGGACGGCCTACAGGAGGCCTGTCAGTCGTCCCACGTATCGCTGGAGTGACGTTGTCGAGGCAGATCTGCGCGATCTTCACGCTGGCTGGCGGGAAGCGGCTCAGGATCGAGACAAGTAGCGTAATCACGTGTCGGAGGCTAAGACTCGCTTTGGGTCGCTGTGCCACTGCCACTAAGTAAAGTAAAACAACAGCGTGCGCTGCGGTCGCTTACTGTACCCCCACTTTGCCATTAATGTACTATTTCTGCCACTTGAAGTCGAAACGTTTTTCTCGAACGCTAGAAAATTTAAACTAAAATAGGTTAAGTATAGGTATATTTACTTACTTTCATAATCTATAAATAGATGTAGTTATTATTAGTAAAACTCTTCCGTACTTTCGAATAAAATAATCAAGCTGTAAGTCCTCAACCTGGTGGAAGCTCTGGGCAGTTTAGATGAGGCTCAATGTAGGTACAGCTATGATATATTACGGTAGACAGTTTTATTAACAATAATTGTCAATTATCCAAATCGGTCCAATCGTCTTCGAGTAATCGGGGAGCATAATAAAAAACCACCGCCGCAACCGCTGCATCGCGGCCAAACGACCTGGTTCGACCCCAGGCGTTCAGGCCCCCACCTAGTTCGACCCTATCGAGGTGGACCGGGACAAGGCGACCTGGTTCGACCCCAGGGAACGCCACGGCCGACCGCCCGGTCAGATAATCGCTATGCCCAATAGGGTTGCGAGTTAGTCAGGAGTAAAAAAAAAACGCTGCATCGTCACCTACCATCGCACCGCTCGCCATCGGCAGGGGTATTCATTCACACACGTTGGAACCAAAATGGTCTGTACGATTCCAAAGAAATTTCCTACCGCGCACAATCCAATTGTGGAATGAGCTCCTTGCTGCGGTTTTCCTGGAAGGCTACAGTATGGAGTTCTCCAAGAAGGGAGTGAATAAGTTTTTAAAGGGTCGGTAACACGCAGGTGCAAGCGTCCATAGGCTGCGGTGACTGCTTTCCAGGCAGGCCGAATAGGTAGGTACTTGTTTGTCACCCTGGTACCCTAGTTGTATAAAAAAATATTTCGACGAACTGAAGCTGCCTTTGTTGAAGTCAGTTAAAACAAAAATAGGTCCAAGTAGGGCCCTGTAGATTGCAGAGCCCCGGGCTCTTGCCCAGAGTAAATAATTAGTTAGATAAGAGGGCCTTGCGATAAGACATTCAAATGTAGGTTACTTTTAATACTGAAGGTGAAACGACAAGAAACTAAAACATGCACTAACCCTCAGGTGCTGAAAGAAATTTGAAATATCAGTTTAAACTAGCTACAATCAAGTAAGTTTGAACCCGTAAACATTACTATATTTACGGGTTCAAATCCTGGTAAGGGCAAATATTTGTGTGATGAGCACGAATAAGTAAATTTGTGTTCCTCTTATTGGATCTAATTAAGTATATATTTATCAATATAAGTATGTATATCGTAAGCATTGCTTAGTTTGGGATTAGGTGGGCTGTAAGATTGTCCCCACAATATTTATTTATTTAAGTAAATATTTTACAAGTTTAAACTAGCAACACTGGTCAAACCAACCATTTAATGTTAGGGTAAAATTGTTTTTGGCAAATTTTGCTAAATACAGAGCTTGCATTTGTAAACGTGAAACGTGCCACTGCTTGAATAAATTAACATTTTACTGATGTTTCTTGGTGACTATAGGGAACGTGCACGACGAAGGTGCTGCCAACTGGTGCCGCCAATCTAAATCAAGTACTCGTTCATGCTGGGGCCACATTGACGGAAACGCCGTTAATTTATTGCGATGCAGGACGATTAACGTCAGTGTAGCTACGATTTATTATATTTGACATTGACACTAACATTGCCATTGACATTGACAGCTTGATTTGACAGGAGTGATAGTTTCCTTTATTATCCACCCGTGTCTCTTTTGTCGTTTAGTGCGCTTCGTGCACGTTCCCTATACATATAAAAATGATAATGTTTGTGCACTTACTCTCGGCTAAAATTATATTTCAATGTATAATTAATACAAACTCGTAACAGATAAACAGCGGCATAATAAAGCCGTGAGTAGGTAACTATAGTACATTGTGCACCGAGGGTAGTAAGAAGGGGATTACTAACGAGAGTCTATTAGAAGCCCGACGCCGTAGGCGGAGGGATTTTAATGACTCGAGTTTGTAATCTTCTTACTGCCCGTGATACACACAATGTTTTTCATCACATTTGCGAGGAAAAAAAAATAAAACAAAAATGAAATAAACTAAACGCACCCGCTAAGAGACAACTTCAACTGTCAACTTTTTCAATATAGTCTTCCACAGATAATGCTAAGAACTGCGTTTAGTTTTTAAACTTGACAGGCAATGTCGCCAGATTGTACCGATTTTCAAAATAAAATTTTAAACTAAATTAATTTAATTGCATTATAATAATCGCAAAAACTACGGAAATAATAGTAAAATATACCATATAAGTTTTATTTACACTAAAATTGGTTTTGTAGCCAAGTTTTGAATATGTGAAATAGCCTTGGCTGATTCGAAACCTCCTTAGTCTGAAATGACGTACGACTTTTAAAACTAAACTCATAACTCCCGAGTGAGTTATAGATTTTCATACAGTTTTTCCTCCCGTGGGAGTTATAGATATTTGTAGCCCACGGGGGGTAAATCGGCTCGAGTTGGTCTATAAGCGCGCGTGTTATAACACCCTTTACGAGCAAGTGTGATGAAAAATAAATTAATTTTCCATAGCTATTATCATTAAAATGTCAACTCGAAGACGTCCACTGTTGAACACAGGTTTCTCCCGAGGCCTACTAATAAATGTACTTTCTTAATTTTTTTCTCTTTTTTCGAAAAACGAAGGAGCACACCCAAATTCATTACTTATTAATAAAAGTATCTTAAATAGTAGTGTACGAATACTTACAAGCCTCAGCTGTAATAAGATAATAATAAATAAACTAGAAATGTACAGTTATTAAACTATTTTTTATACGAAAAAGTTATTGGTTAGACAAGGAGTTTCTGGATGTGTGAGTTCGTGAATATGTCGAAAAACCCATCACTTCAAACTTGATTGTCATTTTCAATCGATTTTATTAATTGACAACCTTTCATTTTTTCGAGCCTTTAATTTTATTAGTTCACTGTATTTGGTTTGAAAAGACGAATACGCTGATAGTTTATTTGTTTCATCAGGATTTGTAATTAATTTATAATTAATATATTAATATTTACTTATTCTAAAAGGGCGTAACTACAGTTCTACGGTAGAATAAACCATTACTTTAGTCTAGGGATTGCAAACGAGTTACTCGAAACTCGGTTAACCGAGTAACTCGATCGAGTTTTAATCGAAATAGAACTCGGTTAATAACCGCGGTTTTTCGAGTTTTTTTGCGTCCTTATAATATTACGGATTTTTATATTTTTACTTAAGTAAACCTTAAAAATAGGTTTTTAAGTTTCGTAACACGTAAGTAATCGACGTAATAACTGACTACTGCATAAAAAAATGCCTTTAATTCGATAAAGACATATTCTGACTTCGCAAAATGACACACACGCGAAACGACAGAAAAGCAAAATGACAGAAATACGTTGTGTATACGCACTACCATCATCATCATCAACCCGTATTAGTCGACTGCGCGACATAGGCCTCTCCCATGTCATGCCATCGAGCACGATCCGCGGCCACTGGCATCCAACCTCTGCCAGCCATCTTGCGAAGATCATCACTCCATCTTGTCTGAGGGCGCCCCACACTACGTTTGCCGATCCGTAGTCTCCACTCGAGAACACGCTTGCTTCAGCGCTTGTTGGTTCTGCGGCAGATATGGCCAGCCCACTGCCACTTCAGCTTGCTAATCCTTTGGGTTATGTCGACGATTTTAGTTCTCTGTCGGATCACATCATTACGGATACGATCCTTCTGAAATACTCCCAACATGGCCCTTTCCATAGCTTGCTGAGTGACCTTAAATTTACGTAGGTACTCAGTCTTCCCGTGAGCGACAACGTTTCGGCTCCGTATGTCCAGACTGGTAGGTAGGATGCACTGATCGAAAACCCTTGTCTTCAGACATTGTGGAATGGACGACGAGAAGACTCGACGTAATTTCCCATACGCAGCCCAACCCAGCTGTATTCTTCTATTAACCTCTTTTACAAAGTTATTTTTACCTAACTGCAGAACTTGCCCGAGGTAAACGTACTCCTGAACAACTTCGAGAAGGGCGTCCTGCACTGCAGTCAGTTTCGGTAAAACAATATCGTTGAACATAACCTTGGTTTCGTCCAAGTTCATCCTAAGACCGGCGTGTTGAGAAAAAGCAGCTAGACCGTTCAGCATGTATTCTAAATCCTGCAAAGTTCAAGCCAAAATGACGGGATCGTCTGCAAATCGCAAGTGTGAAATGTACTCGTCGTTTATATTAATGCCACGACCCTCCCAAGCTAGCGTCATAAACACATCCTTCAGTGCATTCGTGAACAATTTGGGGGAAATGACATCCCCTTGTCTCACACTCCGCTGCAGGAGAATGGGCTTAGTCTGCTGGTTCTGTACTTGGACGGCGTAGAGACATCTCAGCACTTGGATGTATCGCCAGTCTATTTGGCAACGTTGCAAGGATTCCAGAACCAGACAGAATCAAAACCTTCGTCCACAAATGCTAAGCACAGGGGCTGATTTTACTCCTCAGTCTTCTGTATTATCTGCCTCACTGTGTATGTGGTCTATGGTGCCATATCCTCTAGGAAATCCGACAGATTGTAAACTCTTTGTCGGTAAGTGCAAGGTCGTTCACAATTTGACGGTTTCTGATGGATAGATTAAAAACCGGTCAAGTGCGAGTCGGACTCACGTACCGAGGGTTCCGTACAAACTCAAGTAGCTACATAGATAGTTCAAGAAAAACTGTATGGCGATTAGTTTAGTAGGAGCAAATAAGTATGTGTTACGATTTTTGCGAATTTCTAAAAAACGGTGCAACTTAGGAAAACCGTTATGATTTTTCCTGTAATATTTAGGACGACATTAACAATTGGTAATTATTACAGATTATTCTGTTCAGTAACTTCGAAGATAATAGGGGGGAATGGTATTTTTTTAACGTTTGGCATTATTAAATCAAATACTACTTATTTAAGAAAAAAAAATAAACACGGTGTTTTAATCTACAAATCAAGCCCTTTCATTTGATACCCCGTTCAATATAATAGCCCTACTTTCAATTTTCAAAGCCCCATTTCGGTCCCCTTTTAAAAAAAAAGGAAAAAGGTATAAGATTTTTTTACTGTCCAATAGCCTCGGGTTAGCGATTTTTAACACGATTCCAAATTTCAAGTCGATAGCATTAGTAGATCCTGAGATATCTTGCTGTGACAGACAGATGGAGTCGCACCATAAGGGTTCCTTTTTTACCATTTTGGTACGGAACCCTAAAAACTACCCTACTACCCTACTTAATCCCGAGTTTACAAACTAATTTAATCATTATCATTACACAACAAAAAAAATTAAAACTACTTCAGACAGTTTCGAGTAAAAATCGAAACCGAACTCGGTTTTCGAGTTTAATCGAAAAGTACTCGTTTTTCGGTTTTCGAGTCTGGCTGCAATCCCTACTTTAGTCTTATCGCGATCGAAAAAAAGTAAGCGATCTCACAGTATGCATTGACATTTGTCAAATTCAAAATTATGACAGCTTATTTTTTCTGTGGCAAAAGGCACTGGCATTTCATCTATTGTGCCGTAGAACTGGTAAAATGAGAACATATTTTTTATTCATTTGTATTTTTTATATTAAGCGATTTAAAAAAATTATAAAAAATAGTGTAGTGTTCAGGAGACAAAATGCTTTCGAATCGTATATACATTTTAAAGTTTTCTTAAAATGAAATGTTGTCAATTGTATATGTATGTGCCTATAACTATGCAACATTATGAATAGTAGGTAGGTATATAAATTTAATTATATGAGAATGTAATGCCCCCTTAATAAATTTTAAGATTCAATATTATGTTTTATATTGAGTTCCATAATTGTATAAGAATATAATAATATACTCATGAGAACTCTCAAACAGCTAATATAATAAAAAAATAGCAAAAAAACGTTTGGTTTCTAGTAATGATACAGATGGCGTTGACCTTAAACTGCAGATGGCAGGTTAATTCGTTCGGGGTTTTTAGATTTCTCATGTCATTAGGCGCTAGCAAAATGTAGCGTAGATTGACGTCGTGGAAGCAAATGATGACCTTCTTTGTGCTTGTATGGAGAACCGACCGACTTGAAATACCTTAATGTACGAACACAATCTTGCTACTTTTTAGGGTTCCGTACCAAAATGGTAAAAAAGGAACCCTTATGGTGCGACTCTGTCTGTCTGTCTGTCACATCAAGATATCTCAGGATCTACTGATGCTATCGACTTGAAATTTGGAATAGTGTTAAGAACCGCTAACCCGAGCTTATGGGATATAAAAAAAATCTTGTCACTTTTCAACTTTTTTTTTAAAGGGGTCCGTAATGAGACTTTGAAAATTGAAAGTAGGGCTATTATAGCAAGTGGAGTATCAAATGAAAGGGCTTGATTTATAAATTAAAACACTATTTTTGTTTTTTTTTTTAACCCTTTATTTGTCAAGGATAAAAAAATTGCAAATTGCATAGTATGACAACTTTTCTATGATTTAGGGTCAAAAATATGTTAGGAAAAAATATTTAAAAAAATCTAATGTTTTCAGTTTTCCTGAAAACCAATGTATATCACTATATACAATGCCAAATAAGTGAAGAGTTATGCCTATTTGGTAATGTATATCGAGATAGACAAAGTTTGATATGGGGTAAAAAGGATTTTAAATAAAAAATATCAAATATGTGTATTTTTTATTACATTTATAGAAAAAAAACAGTTCATAGTAGACTAGATATCAAAACAATCGTACAATATTTTGTATGGAAGTTTAAAAAACAATTTCTGGGGTATTTCCCCGCTACAAAGCATAATTTAACAAACTTCTCGGATAATTGGGGTTAAAGGGGCAATTCCCTCTAAATTATTTGTCTGGTTATCGTCTTCTGTATGGTTAATTTTGTCAACGTTATTATTATTACCATCACCATCATCATCAGAGCTACAAAGCAGATTCATGCGTTCGTATGAAGAGTCAAGAGAAGGCGTTGCAGACGAGCATTCAGGCGAAGAAAGCATTTTAAGATAGTCAGTCTCTATATATTTTATCATCGGAATGATCACTCGTCTGGGAAGGAGCATTTTCGTCACAAATAAGGGCCAATATTTTCGCAGATCTAGTTTGAACCACGTGCTGTTAACAAGCAAAAAAAACAAAATTATTCCCAAAACAAGATTCATTGGTTAATTGGCAATGTTTATCACAGTATACACACGCACATTTAGGTCGTTGGCCGTACACTTGGCATTGTATATTGTGATAAACATACGAAATTAAATAGGTACAGACGGGGCAAATGCAAGCTAATCGATAAAAAAAATATACCACACAATTAAACATATATCCATACGCATGTTGCATCCATTTTTTAAATATAAACATTGTTAAAAACATGAAAAATATGATTAAATACCTTGCGAAGCGGCGCCTGCGTCCGTCGTTCAGCCATTTTGACTTTAGACTGACAGCTAAAAGTGTTGCCACAACTCAAAAATGTTTTTCTGCCAATTACTCACACATTGGGTTACCAGTATTTCACACAAAAATATAGTTAAAGATGTTCATAACTAGTGTAGAATTTTTTTT
Organism: Eudemis profundana; assembly: GCA_947034925.1. NCBI lineage: Eukaryota > Metazoa > Arthropoda > Insecta > Lepidoptera > Tortricidae > Eudemis > Eudemis profundana. Next base: position 3,896,370 of record OX344819.1, read on the forward strand.
TGTCAATGTATATCACAACAGACAATGTCAAATAAAGGGTTAAATAAGTAGTTTTTGATTTATGGCGAAAAACGTTAAAAAATACCATTCCCCTATTATCTTCGAAGTTACTGAACAGAAAAATCTGTAATAATTACCAATTATTGATGTCGTCTTATATATTACAGGAAAAATATAACGGTTTTCCTAACTTGAACCGTCTTTGAGAAATTTGCAAAAATCTTAACACATACTTATTTGCTCCTACTAAACTAATCGCCATATAGTTTTTCTTGAACTATTCATGTATCTACTTATGAGTTTGTACGGAACCCTCGACTCGCACTTGGTCGGTGTTTTATTGCTTGTATGTGTACAGACAAATAGATAATAGAAAGATAGTACTTACGCCACAGCTCATGGGCCGGCGTAGCCACGTCCGTGGAGGCCAGCGCGAAGATGTACCCGATCTGGCACGGGTTCCAATGGTCGCACACTTCTCGGTCCGGGTCCAGTTCCGTCACGTATTTGTAGCTCTGTTGGGAATGTACTGCCTTTATCATTGTCTCAGAAAGTGGTGACAATACAGGCAAAGCATAACGACAGACAAATAGCCACTCGGCTGTTTAAGAGTGCGCGATACCAACGAGTATTTAAGGTTGATACGCAAACGCTGCGAACCGTAGGTACTGGAGCATTCTTACACGATAATCAAACTATAGCTTGGCAACTTCGTTGGTGACACTCACGTGTGTGCTTTTTGTTATGTGCAGCCGTAACTACTCACACAAGTTACCGCCAACACGAACGACAACCGACGAAGGCAGCCTCCGGAGGCCCCCGTTCGCGTTGGCGGTAACTTGTGTCAGTAGTTACGGCTGCACATAACAAAAAGCACACATGTGAGTGTCACCAACGAAGTTGCCAAGGTATAGTCATAGGTCTCAGACAGTCCACAACGGCAATATAACTCATATTGCGGTTCTAGACTGTCTGAGACCAACCCCACATGACATGAAGAAAATAATCTAAATCGATTTTTTATTTCAAAAGCTCCGTGTTGATTTTTAATCTAAACTTATAAAGTTTTTGCCATATTTGAAATTGAGATATGTGTTTTATTGAAATAAGTGTATGTATTAGACTGCTGCGCCCTGTAGGCTCATGATGCTGATGCTACGCTTTGTCGCGTGATAAATAAATGATAAAGCATCTGTCACTCTTATACACATATTGTCAGAAAGTGATAGATGCATCATTTATTTATCGCGTGACAAAGCGTAGCATCATAAGCCTAATCTCTGTGACCATTGGTTTAGTTCCACAATGTCCGCTGCACTCACCCGGTCCGGATAGTAGCGGTAATGGACGACGACGTCCTCCGTGTCCTCGAGCGCGCACTTGGAGGTGGTGTAGTTGTAGGAGGTGCGCTCGATGGGCGCGCAGCCGTACACGGTGGTGCCGTTGCGGGGCTGATCCGGGCCCTCGATTTGATGTCCTGGAGAAATTATTTATATGAGCCGAAATACTTCCACACCTGGACATAGGTCTGGGCATAGAAACGATACCAGGACCGGTTCTGTGCCGCTCGCATCCGTCGGACTTCATCAAAAGACACCAGGTCTCATTTTACCTTAGTGGGGAACATCTCGAAGAATTGCAAAACTTAAATGCCAACTGACAGGTCGCGTTGCTCGTAGAATAGACTATGGTTGGGGTCGGCGAGTTTTTTTCTTAATACTTAGTAACAGTGTAAAATGGTAACTCATCTCGCAGCAGATTTGATTTTCAGTAGTGACGCCGATTGACGCGCCAGCCCTCATAAATCTCATAATACATTTTGTTTTTGCTTTTTACTAATGTTATTTCGCGAAGAGAAATATTATACTGTTTTAAGCTATAAAATAAAACCTATTTCAGCCAATCGATATTCTAAACGTTTTAGCAGCTGACTTGACCGTAGCAATGTCAAATACATACGATTGCAGTAGAAATATTTGTTGTCCGCGTTATAGAGCTCTTTGTCCTCGGCGCTGAGGCACGAGTCGTATATAATCCTCGTGGGAGTGATGTCGTCATCACACATGAGGGTGCCGGAGCCGTCGGGCTCTTTCGGCGCCCTGTTGGCCGGGCAGCGATACATCAAACCTGGGAATTGTTATGCGAATTAGGTAGCATGAGTAAAAGAGGACGGAAGGAGGGAGCAGACGATCTTCTCTCGTCATTTTTCATGACGAATCAACTTTTGTATGAGATGAAAATACACACAATAGAGTTACCTCTCCTTATACTGGCAAAGGACCTGAACTGGCCCTTCGCCGTACAAAATGTAAGTTTTCCAATTGTTGTTTCAGAGTTTTTCCAAGCCCAACATTATACATGTAAAGATGTTGATAATATTATAGTACTGAACCATGATGGCCTGTTGTTGTTCAGTGGCATTCAATTGGCAAGCACCTACTTTATTTACATTTTCGTAAGAAATGTTGTCCCAAACATTACTTTAAATTGCCGACATTGCCGTTGCCGTTTAAAACTTATACATAACTAGCAGTCCCGGGGAACTTCGTCCCGCCTCAAGCAAACTCGGTCACCACGCCATCTATTGGGTCCAATTGTACTTTCAAACCATCCAGAGACCCACTCAAATATACACACAATATTTCATCCAAATCGGTCCAGCCGTTTAGGAGGAGTTAGGTGACAAACACACGTACAAAATAATGATATTTATATATTATGTAAAGAAGATTATCTTAGAATACTTTTGAATCAGTTGGTTGGTATTATCCCTGGTTTTGATACAGTCTCGATGGAACACTTATCAAATTTTCTAAAACCGCTCACAAACGATGAAGCGAATGATGTTTTCCTTACCTTTCCTAATAATTAGGGGTGGCTTGTTCCGCATTTCCACAATCGTGATTCCTTTCTCCCCGTTCTGGATGGCTGTCATCACCCGCTTGTGCAGAGTGATGCGGCGCTCCTGCTCGGCGATAATGTATGGAAGCAACTCTTCCGACAGGACGTCTACTTTCTTCTTAGCTTCAGCGTTCATCTAAGAAAGTACGCATAGTTATGACACAAAGTTAAGGCCAACTTTGACAGATTTATCTCTAGGCGTGAACACTGTCGCCGGGAAACATACCTACGCTAAGCGTGCAGTGCAAATGTGTATAGTGTAGTGTCAAAGTCTAGTGGATTGCCAGACGAAGATGTGTCGAATTTGACGCATTTTACCACTGCCAAATACTGTTAGCCAGACTCTAGGATATAGTGTATTTTGTTGTTCTAGTAGTCGTTCTAGTATACGACATAGATTACGTGATTGGTGAATTTGTTGCCTAAGCAAAGGAAATGCCTAAAAAAACAGATGGCGCTGTTATAAGTGATCCTGCCATCAGGAGCGTACTTTGAAATTTAGCACCCGGACCAATAAAGTTAAACTCGTGTTTTAATTAGAATATGAGTCGACTTGCGGCCCATACTCTATTTAAAACGCGGCCGCCCTGGACCATGGCCCGCGTGATTCGAGGTCCAATACGCCTATGCCTGTCGTTCTATTAAATTATTACCAGCAAAAAGGAGGGTTGTTTCTTACCCGGTCAGCGTCCTTGTTGAACTTGATTCCCGTTCCATCCTGTGAACATATAAGTCACTAAGTTTAACGACACGCTGGGCCTAGTGAGAGTAAGTCCGCCTATGAAGTTAGAGATACCGGGTTCACATATTGGCAAGAACCCCGGCGAGCGACGAGCGCAGTATAACATGTGCTATGAGCACGGGTATTTTTCTTGATTCGGATTTCCGGGATTTCCTATATACTTTTAATTTTATTATTGAATTTGAGTAACACATCTACATGCAATTCATGCAAATCTAAAAGTATAGTATGATAACCTTATATAGGTATTTCTCCAGTAGTTTCCGCAGTATTGACTTCAGAGGCATCAGTAATGTTAAATTAAAATACTGAGAATTTAACGCGGCATTTTCAAATATCTGGTAGACGTAATAGAGACTGTCTACCAAATACTCGAAAATCTCGTGCAAATGTCACAAGTCAATGTCACGGAAATCAACGTAGAATTGCCCAAATACGCCATATAATAGAACCATTCAGATAAAATGTGTCAAGCTGTAAAATGAGTCACATGACCGTAATGAAAAAAAAGTGTAAAACTGACCACTGCCTGTCTTCGCACTATGTTGGCCAGGTACCTTCCTCTTCGAGTCGCAGGCAGCAGCACGCTGCCCGGCACCACTTCATCTCCCGTCTGTAACAGAGCAACAAACCATTAATACTATATTGAAATTACCGACTTCAAACTAATCTACTCTAAAATCCTCAAATCCATGTCGGTGTGCTCTAATATTTAAAGAGTTCCCTTGCTTTCTCCAGGATCCCATCATCAGATATTAACGTGGTGACAATGAAACTACTTATAATATGACGATGGAATGTTTCAAAATTACAAAATTTCCCATTTGGAAAATCTCGGTATATCTCAACATTTCCTATTGAGAATGAGTAAATGTTTGTAGAAATTCTTGAATCCCTTTAATTTTTTTTCATCCTTTCTGGAACTTGCACACATATAAAATCATTTTAATAATGCACTCTTGCTAATACACAAGTATTTTTAAAAATAATGATCCCGGCGAAATAGGAATCGCCTTTTTTAAGTCTGTTCAAAATTTCCAAAACGAAAGTTGTGCCTATTATAATTAATGAGGGGTCCCTCAATTTCTTCAAAATCATCAGACACTGACATAGAACCATTTGGAAGGTAGTAGTAAGGTAGTAAGTATCTTGCAAATAAAAAAAAATCAAAATCGAACCAGCCGTTTTCGAATAATCGGGGAACAAACATAAAAAATGCCTGTGTCTTACGGACGGTAGGACGAAACTGTATAGTATGGGTTCCTTTTTTGCCATTGTGACTACTACTACTATGGCATTGCTGTATTTGACCAATATTGCTAGTTTAGACTTGTAAAATTGTAACTTGTAGCTTCGTGAAACGAGGCCCTGCGGTTTCATGATCAAAATGGCAAAAAAGATTGCTAATATATTAGAATTGAAAATATATAATTATTTACTTGCAGTAAACATTATCAAATAACTGAAAACCATGTCAATTTGTAGTCAATCAAAAATTGAATAAAATTTACCGGTGGATATCCGCATTGTATTAAATAAACAATACTTAGAATGTGCAATACTATCTGCACTTCCAATCCCATCGTGTCGACGTGGATTCGACAACTGAAATAATAAACGAGCTCGGTTTAAAATGTCATAGGCGGTTTACAGTCAAACACTAATTGGACCAATTAATAATAAATTGACTTCTTGTTAGTGTTTACGATATTTATAACTAACTAAGCGATAAAAAGAATGGATTTGCATTTTTTTTAAGTGGATAGGTTTGCTTTAATTTTGACAGGGAAAATTTATGATTTTCTCAGTCTACCCGCGATCAAGGCGGTCGGCGGCCGCGCTGAAAAGGGTCATGAAACGTCGGGATTGAAAAATTGTACTACATATACTTACGAGCTACGACTACTATGTCATAGTAAAATAGATAGCGCCAGCCAGAAAGTATGCTTCCTATAGCGGTGACAGATTGATCGTTGTTTTCTCGTAAGCGTGTGTCGTAATTATTTTATTTCGCGTACAATTTTGTACATTTTTTTGATACGATTTTAAATTCCCTGCGACCCCATGAAAGTATGACATCCAAATTTTGCCAGAAAGAGCATGCGTTATGCGATAGAGAGAGCGACGATCGGATCCGGTGCGTTCCGTCACGTGTGTATGCGGAATTTAGAGGCTGCTCCAGGATGGAGGCCCGGAGTGAACCTAACTGGGCTGCTACCAGGAATGGTTTGGTCCGTCAATCAGATTATTCAAAAATATTGTAGCCGTATTTTTTCTCTAGACAAACAAAATAAGTTGATTTCTGTCAAAAAAATAGTTTTTATGACAGGCTTTTAAGTATTGCCTAAGATAAGAGAAGATAAGTATTGCCTACTGTACTTTTTTGTGTATTTGCAAACTGCATGTTAAGATTAATCGAATGAGCTCAACGCAGTGGATTTAGGTATTTTATGTAATGTAAATGACTGTGTATGGCCATTAGGCACCCTCCGACTCCATCATCAGATTAACTTGATAGTGTCGCAATAAGTAACTAAACTTACATCAGCATGCCAAACAGCTCAACGGTTTCCAGAAAGTGGTTAAAAACGCTTCGCAAATTTTGAAACCACAACTTACATAATTGACGACCGCTTTAGCTTATAGTTGGTAGTGACCCTGCCTACGAAGCAAGAGGTCCTGGGTTCGAATCCCGGTAAGGGCATTTATTTGTGTGATGAGCACGAATATTTGTTCCTGAGTCATGGATGTTTTCTATGTATTTAAGTATTTGTATCTATTAAATATATCGTCGTCTAGTATCCATAACACAAGCCTTATTGAGCTTACTATGGGGCTAGTACGATTTGTGTAAGATTGTCCCCTAATATTTATTTATTTAATTAACATACAAGCGGACGGTGCAAGTTAAATAAAAATCTTGTAATAAGGGGACGATACAGTGCTTTGAAGAAGTTTCCACTTCGTATGACGTCACGCTATCATGCAATTTTTACCTTGAAGTGACGTAACGTGCCTTTCCGTAACTTTGATGGTAATTAAATTTGCAAATTCTTAGAATCGTGTTATGATAAAGCAAAAAACAAATATTGTTTGATAATCTAACTGAAGGACTAAAGAGAGGCATTATTATTTTCTTAACCCAGGCATCATCTTTATTAATCTCGAAGTACTGAATTAGCATACAATAAGTAAGTATTGTATATTCATACATACGAAGAAAAACACACGAAACCTACTCTGAGCCAAAATATCATGCCGTACCTTATTTGTCTTACTAAAACTACAATCTAAATGGAATCCAATCAATCTAGTTAAAACCTGTCGTACTCGTAACTAACAACACTGAAAGGAGATTGCCGACTTTTGGTTACAATATCGTCATAATTGGTCACAACCAAAAGGATACCAAAAACTTAGTTTTATTATTTAGCCAGGTGGAATGTTTTATTACTCAATTTGAAATAGAAAATTTGAGACCAATTAATAAATAATTCTGCTGTTCGATTTCTGCTGTACCATAAAAAGGTATGATTTCCTTAAAACTGTACGTGACATACATTATTTGTCAGAATCTAGAAGGCCTGTGACGGTGGCACCATAAGCCCCACGGTTTTTTATCTTTTACGAACTGCATTGTAACTCGGATAAATTAAATTCAGCTCTTTACCCAGAAGAGTAACATGTTTGTCTCGTTCTTCCTTAAGACTACTTGTCACATGAGTGTAAAAGAAAAAGCTAACGTCACAGATACGTCTTAATACAATCCATCTATGTCATTCCTTTGATCTTAGCATTGTAAGCTCAAAAGAAAATTGTCAACTTGACATTCTGTTTTCTGCTAAGTTTAAAAATAAGGTGCTTAATAAGACACGAATTTACACAATTTTGAGTAGAAGGATGTAAATCATAGTTACATTACACCCACCCACTTTACACCCAGGAGTCCATTGTTGTCGGTGACTGGAACCGATGCAGCACGGAAAGTGGGAGTCAGGTCTTGGTAGCATTGAATTCGACTAGATTATCGATTCCCAATTGAGAAACGAAGTTGAGGCCTATGACCTATGACTTTTAAAAATCATCGATTTATTCCATTTTCTCTATGATTCAAGATCAGTCTTGACGTTTGTAGGGTTCCGTACCCAAAGGGTGTCAACAGAACCCTATTACTAAGCCTCCGCTGTCCGTCTGCGCGTAAGTACGTCATAAGGCTGTATCTTTTGAACCGTTATATGTAGAGACTTGAAAATTTCACAAAATGTGTATTTATATTGCCGCTTTAACAACAAGTAATAATAATATGTAAATTACCCCAAAGAAATGGATAATCAACGATTCATACAGATATTTATAGTTTTTAACCTGTTATTTTTGAAGTCGGTGCCTGCCACTGCCACGCAAAGCTGGCTATGCTGACCTCCTTAGCTGGCACAGACTTCAAAAATAACAGGTTAAAAACTATAAATATCTGTATATGTTTATATGAATCGTTGATTATCCATTTCTTTGGGGTAATTTACATATTATTTTCTGGTTTTTAGTTTCAGTTTTTGGAAGTCGGTTTTTATTTTTTGTTTTAAAAATTTACTTTAGTTTTTAATTTTTAGTGGCGCTGAAAAAATATTGTTTTGACTAAATAGACTTAAGTCTATTTAGTTAAAAGAAAAATTTTCCAAATCGGTCTAGCCGTTTTCAAGTAATCGGGGAACAAACCTACATAAAAATTGCTCTTTGTTTTGAAGTCGGTTAAGACTGGAAACTTATTTCTAATAAGAAATGGACGAGAAACTAAGAAAAATACCAAAATCGCTATATGTGTGCCTATGATATTTGAAGAGTTCCCTCGATTTCTCCAAGATCCCATCATCAGATCCTGATTTGGTTGCAATGGGACCACCTCGGAGGTATACCCTGTAAAACAAAAAAAGAATTTTCCAAATCGGTCCAGGCGTCTTCAAGTAATCGGTGAACAAACACACAAAAAAAAAAAAAACATTCAGACGAATTGAGAACCGTCCTTCTTTTGGAAGTCGGTTAAAAATTTGATAAAATTAAAAACAAAAGGGTGTCCCCATACAAGAAACGTGTTTTTTTGCGTTTCTTGCTTGATTATTTAAAATAGTTTAATACATCAACCCTACGAGACCTACGTACGGGATCCTACAAGTACGAATCCGACTCGCACTTGACCTACTTTTTTCTTTGCCATTGAGTTCAGGACTATTGTGTTTAATCAGTAATCAGTAATCATTTATTGTGTGAGGAATTCGGGTCAAGTACAGAGGTAAAACAAATTGCACATAATAATATTTAGTTCCACCAAATCCTACCTTTTCAGGTGTACACACATTGTGGATCTATCTTTTCTTATAATAAATTTAACTAACTTTATTAACTAATTCATACAATATGTCAGAGAAAAACCAATAAATATAATTCAATTATTAGGTATTATTATGTACATATTCATTGTCATATTTAAGAAAATCATTGACACAATAAAAACATTTTTCTGTGAGCCAGTGTTTCGTCCTTTTTTTAAATATATCTAAATCATTTTCTTTTAAAGCGTCAGGTAGCTTATTGTAAATAACTATGCACATGATATATGCATTCCTGGAATTCAGAGCCAGTTTGACAGGGGGCTTGTACAGTTTGTATTTATACTGAGGACGAACTTTACGAGTGGATACCTCCTGCTTCTGCACAAAAAGATTTCTATGTTTGTGAACAAAGACACAAGCTTCCAGAATATACAAACAAGCAACAGTGAGAATTTTGTGTTCAATGAAGTATGGGTGGCATGATTCTATCTGTTTTTTATTAAATATTGCTCTGATACAGCGTTTCTGAACTAAAAATATTTTTTCTCTATCTACGCTATTTCCCCAGATAACTATACCATAGCGAAGCACAGAGCTAACATATCCATTGTAAGCTATTAAAGCAGCCTGTGTAGATACCGTTCGGCTTATTCTCCGTAAGGCAAATACAAAACGGTTTACTTTCGAGCAGACGTTATCCACCTGGCTTTTCCAGTTAAGGTTCTGATCAATCGTCACTCCCAAAAAGTTGATTTGACGCACTTCCTCAACTGGTTTATTATTGAAACTTACAGCTAACGATTGAGGATTACCCTTACATGTGTTAAACTGGATATACTTAGTTTTATCAACGTTGACCTTCAAATTATTTACTTCTAGCCATTCAATGGTTTTACTTAGTACTTTATTTATTTCTTCATTGTATGTTGTTAAATCGTGACCTTTTATAATAATGGAAGTATCATCCGCAAATTGAATACACTCATGGCCAAGGCTATTAGGCAGGTCGTTAATATATATAAGGAACATTAGCGGACCTAGAATACTGCCTTGGGGGACCCCGAAAGTATTTTTTGAGAATTTTGATCTGTATGATTGTAATACTTTAGAACTATAACAGTATCTTACGGTCTCTACACACTGTGTTCGGTTAAGGAGATATGTCCTTATCCAATCAAGCGCTGGTCCCCTTATACCGTATCGTGATAATTTATTAATAAGGCGTTCATGGCACACAAAGTCGAATGCCTTACTAATATCCATGAATAGTACTGTTACTGGGACTTTCTTATCAATACAGTCTATTAACTTTAATAGCATACAATTGTCATGTAGGTACTTTGACTAACGCAAGACAAATTATTAGTTTAATCCTGTGTTAGCGATTAACTCCGAGTTAATTGACTAACCTGAGAACGTGCAAGTGGCCCTACATTTTTTTTATGCCACACCTGGCCATAGTGACTTTTTCCGCACGCTGTGCGTACAGAAAAAGCCGCTTTCTGGCCAAGTGTAGACATAAAATGATGTACACAACACGGGAGGTAATAAAGAAAGCCCTCGATCGCATATTTACGTCCCTCGCTTGCAGCTCGGGCCGCAAACTTCTGCGATCTCGGCCTTTCTTTGTTTTACCACCCTAGTTGTGTAATGTACTATTTTTTTATTCACGATAGGTAAGCATTTGACTTTGATCTCACCTGTTGCCTGTTGGTAATTGCCAATATTCAAGCTGACATCGCGTTTTTGGCTCTTGTATTCGGGTACCACCATTGTCCACCCTTGCCCGTATGTTACAAAATATTCATATATACTATATCTAATGCTTTAAATTGAAACGAGAATAAGAAGATCCACTAATATTTTATCTACATTTCTCAAAAGATGCACTTGCATTTTTCATCGTATAAATGAATATTTGGTAACACACGAGAAAAGGGCAGTTGAAACGCACTTGAGATTTATCGATACATGGAATAAAATCAAATATAAACCCCCTTATAATACACATGATGTGAAATAAAGGTCTAAAATATATATATCGGCCAAAGTAAATGGAATGGAGATATCGGTAGGTATTGGTAATAAAAAGTAGGAGTAATAAAAACAACTGTACTTTTGAGACGGTCTTTATTTTATTTTACCCTTTTTATACAATCATGTATGATATTAGCCGTATTCAGTTCGTGAATTTAATTTGGTGACACAAAAAAAAACCCAAATGTTTCTAATGCTCAGTCTCGAACAACTTGTCCGCTTACCAAGCCACACATCTAAGCGAACATTCATAATATTGACTAAATTATTGTACAGTTTTTTAGGGTGTATTTTCGCTGGCGTAATTTCTCTGGCCACCAATATTTAAAAGATTCCTCCTCACTAGACTGGCATTCGTTAATTACTTGTTAGAACTTGACTGATTCTACATTGTAACCAAAAGTCCAATTCTAATAAGGCAGAATCTTCTCAGTATTCGCCAATATGTAATGACAGCGAAATTACGTTTTTGAAAATACACCCTTTACTGCTGTTAGTAATTTTGATGACAAATCAAATCAGCTTCATTTTATGAAGTGTCAAAACGCTCAGAAAAAATGTAGTTTAGTATAAAATATTGGCTTGTGATGTCATGCTCAACATGGTGCCTTATTTTTATTCATTTTCTTACATACGCAGTACAAATTTTACGTTATCACTACTTCTAACAGACCCACGAGCTCCAAGTTTTAAACATAAGTAATTAGTTTTTACTAAAAACTAATTATGTTTAAAACTTGGGCCTCGTGGGTTTTTAGGCTATCAAGTCACGACGCAAAACCTAAAAATATTGCAATTGCAATACAAACTGCATAAGTAAGGTTGTAATCCTATATAAATACAGGCAATTACAAAGTTACTGTAGTTCAAATGAGAAATAGAAGGGATTGGATGGTAATAAATAAAGCAAGACCTCTTACAAAAAAAAAATGAGATCCAATCAAAGAAATTACATGTAATAAGATGCAAGTCTCGCAACGCAGTTCTTCTGTACCTTTTAAGTTCGCTTTTATCAAAGGCAGCCGTGTTTTTATTTTTTTAATAATTGTATTTTACATGTTTATGGGCATTTTTATTTTTTAGTGTACCCTGTCGAAAACAATGACCGTATTTTAAAAATGGTTTTCTTAGTGAATGAAGGTATCCACATTAATTATCTGAATTAAATGAATAATAATTATTATTAATAAAAAGGATATTCTGAATTTATCGAAATTCAATTTTTTTCGTACAAACAAGTACAGTTTTTTAATTATAGACAAGTTAACCTGACATTGTAGTAAATCTCTGTCAGGCTTGTGACGACTTAAATAACGCTATACTGTCTGAACTATTTGAATATACAACAATATTTTACATTTATACCATAAAGTATATTTAAATATTTACAATAAAATATATAAGTAATTACAGGAACTCATAAATATTGCTAAAAGGTTGTTTGAACTTCAATTTGGTGACGAGAGGTGCCATTATACTATTCATTTTGTTATTGATCTCGATCTCGAAAGTCTGACGGTCGAGATCTCAAAACACCCCAAATCTCAAATGAGATTTTTTGGGCGAGATCTTGAATCGCCAATCTCGATTCGAGATTGCATTCCCTAGTCTTACCTTACGAGCACGTCTAAACACAATATGCATAATGTATAGCGATAGATAATTTTAGCCGTGAAAATTTAAATCTATGAAAATACGGTTAAAAGGTGATTTTTGATAGGAAAAAGTAACCATTGTTCGAATATTAGGAATATCCTAAATTTCACATACTACATTAAGTACTACTGTAACAAATGATAAACAGTTTCAATGGAAAAGTTCTGAAAACGAATACTGCTCTAGTACTTTTTATCCGCCCATGTATCACCATCTCTATGCTGTCACACTGCTGACTTTGGCAGTCAGCCTATACGTGACGGGGCAAAATGTCACGAAATTGACGTCACGTTTCGTGCTAAATTGTATATGAAATTTCATCATAAATTCAGTTTTCAGTATGTCAATATAGTTTTTATGTAAAACACTATAAAATTAGTTATTTTGATTTCAGAATATTTGTAAGTTACAAAATAGCTACAGTTTACTATAGAAATCTGGTCACAAAGATGACTGATGAAATGTGAAAGGTCTCCAGTTCATTGAAACAATCTTATATAACACCGCAATTTTAAACACTGGACTTTTCAAACGAATGGCTGACTGATTACACGATATTAATTTTGCCATTCCCACAAATTTTATATGAATTGGTAGAATTTTTGATGCGATTTCGATCGTCACAGCTTTGACATGTCAGGCGGCATCACTTTCAGCCAGTATGATTTAAATTTAGTTTTAATCCGAAAATGATAAGGTTTAATATAAACAATTCGTTCATATGACCCGCAAAACAGTCTTGTTTATGGGAATCTATTAAAATACAAGACGTTTCTTAGTAAACATTTTTATAATTCCACTTTTTATAACTCGATATGGACGTGGGACACTTAAAAATCTGCTACATTTGCCACTTTAAAAATTGATAAAAATTACATTATGCATACTTCACATACGCGAGTATTTATTAAATTCATTCGATTAATAAACAGGCTAGGTGTCTGAATCGTTGAAATAAGGACCTACCTTAGTTACATAGCATTTATTTGTTCTGGCCATTTTCAATAGGGATGACGACTGGGTTAAAAATATATCATTCTATTTAGTCCGTCAGTTAGGTTATGGTAAAATATGGGACATGTATTTTTAGGTTTATCAAATTATTAAAAATCGACAAAGGTATAGATAGATAGATCATCAAACTTCCGGAGTGGGGGCTTGTGACGTCACTTCTAGATGAAAATTGTACCAAAGAGTCACCAAGGAGTGACTCGAAACTTCTCTGCACTGTATCCTCGTCATTTTTTGTTTGTTAAACAAAAGAAATAATACGTGTACAATATTTTTTAATAATCTAACTGACGGACTAAACAGTTTTTATTAGTCGTTTAGCCTATTTATGAAATTGTCTTAATTATTTCTAGCGTACGGTTTCTTTGCATTTGTTTTTAAGTAATATTGGCCCTTTGCATTACGATTTACGTTTTCCCCCATAAAAGTACTATCTTTGCATTCATTACTCTTTAAATATTCTTTCCAATTTATGTTCCGGCAAGCAGGAAAACCATTCAGATTAACGATAGATTCAGCAAAATAAATATATGATCGCCCATGGCTGCATGACTCTGAAAGTAGACAAATGATCATTGATAAAACTCTTAACTGAAAGTGGAAAGACTCGGAAGGATACAATTATCAATGAAATGATTACCCATAAGAGTAAATATTTTGTTACATCCAGGTTGAGGCGGTTCCCCGCTATTTGGATAAAAATCTGCGTGACCAATGGGGCCCTCTACTCCCAGAATGCCGCTGCATGAGTGAATCACATCTACAAACTTTGCGTCTGACGAGTCCAGCGACAATGAATTCGGTTTCTTCGGGTGTTCAAACAGAGGTCGTGCCGGGTCAAGACCTGGGATTACAATTGAGAATAGATATTAGCTATGAAGAGCGAATTATATTGTTATAAAAGGACCCTGGTAATGATAAATTGATTGGATGAAAGCATATAAAGTGCATTATGATTGCTAGGTACTATCTTTACGTTTTGGTGCTGAGTTGCTGACTAGACCTATCAGTTCTTTGATAGCCAACCTAACCTAACCAAGTGGGGGGCTTATATTCCTGCAGGAAGGTTTACTAGCAATGGCCACTAGTAAATTTATTATAATGTTACAGTACAAATACTAACAAGTTATGTACATGAGGAAGGTTTGTGAGGCAATACGATACAGACCGCAGGGGAGTAACTAGTCTGACTCATCTGTTGAAAACACAGATCTCTTAGCAAAATCCACAGTAGCTATAGTCTAGGAGTCTGGGAAATGTAGGACTTTCTCCTATAAAATAAATAAACATTTTCTACACTCCTAAACGGTAGTAACTAGCGATATCACTAGTGCGGCAAATACTTCTGCCTTTTTATAGTGGCACGCGTTTGTACAGATGTAAAGGACACTTACTTACGTGGCGCACCATTTCTGCAGATAATTATGCATCATGAAGTAATTTCATCGCAACTCTTCCTTTCGGTAAAGCGGTTGGCACGTGTTTCCCTAAGAGCTGAGAAAAAATGCAAGACCATTTACCAGTGATTCTTGCTATCGACATCTTAGATGCTGGTGCAGCAATCCCCATGACATGCGCTCCAAGACTGTGGCCAATCAAATGGATCCTGTCGCCCGATACGTCGTAAAGCTTGCAGAATTTATTCAAAAACTCTCCCACCAGTGATCCCACGGCCTCTGTTTTACTTGCAACGATCGGGTACAGGTAGTCCTTTGCTGTACCACTCCAGTCAACAGCTATAACAACTACATCTCGAGATTTCATATAAGAATCCTTAATGTCCATTATCACGCTGTCCTCAGCCGACGACATCCAACCATGTGTGACAACTTTAACAGGTTTATTAGATAACAACTTTCGTATCATTGCATCGTCATCTGCTTTTGCTGTCTGGTCTAAATTGATGAAATTTGATATGCCCCTGAGAACAATTAAAAAGAAACGTTAAATATGTGCAGTGCTTACATAGCGCTAGCTAAATATTTAATAGCCCATACGGTGGTAGCGAGTTCAGGGCCTGAATTAAAAAAAAAAAAACAAGAAATATGTATTAAATGACTGAAGTAATTGACTGTGTGAGTTATGTTACCAATATTATTGAGTCTATTTACCAACATTGATTGTGGTTGTACTTGTAAGATTAAGGGCCTGACTAAGCAGGAAGCACTGACCTGGAGTATAGTCTATATTTTTCCTTTACATTCCATTTGAGAGTTTGTAATACGGTCGGCATAGTCAAATTAACGAAGTGAGGTACGCCATTTCCGTCAGGAAAGAAAATCCACTCGGTTCCGTAACCCGAGTAGTTTTTGAAGACGTGTCCATCTTCATCATGGATGTCTACTCCGTTTATAAGTATTTTACCTGCAAGTAAGCATCACTTTTATGATACTTCATGTAGCTGTGTGTGTAACCATTCACCTCAACTCTCGTGAAACTACCTATATCATGCGTGATAAAATGATAGAGCAATTTCTCTATAATTGCTGGCGTAAGCCATATCACAATTATTATCATCAATAGGACGTTCTGGATTACATGGAATATGCTCTAAATACCCATTAGTATTTTTACTACTAAAGCTTCCATTTACAGAGCTAATCGCAAGATATTGTGCTTGGCATAGCCACTGGTGTTCAACAGAAACATTAGCGAGCAAAAAACAATATGAGGCACTGGTCCCACCACCGGCGAGTAAACGAGTAAAGTCGGGCGAGTAGCATTACATTGCGGATCTGGAAAGGTTGGTTATCAGTCCGCAATGCCAGTGCAAGTAAAGTAACAGTTTACTCGGCCAATTTTACTCGCTTACTCGGCGGCGGTGAGACCAGTGCCTAAGTCATGTTTGACGAGTTTAACCTACCATTCATTAAGGACCGTACCTTTGTTGGGGTCACCTAGAAGAATGCATTTCAGAACAGTCCACTGTTTCTGAAGGGAGCGCCTCTAAGTTGTAGCTAGTTAAGCGAGTAGGTAGGTTAAACCACTCCGTCCGATATGGATGTAAAAATGAAGTAATATACGAGATTTAACACGTTTAAGTTGTGTTATCATTATCACCATGAGTAATAATCGTCAAAACCGAAGACAAGTTTAAACCAACAAAGTTTCTCTATTTACACAGTCATTTCTATGATGTAAGTCGACTTACTGTGTAGACGTAAAACTCCCTGAGCCTGCACACCTCGCGGTTATGGAGGTCCTTGGTATTTACCCATAGCCTCCACACTTACGCGGGATGTAGCCTCATATTATGTTAATTTCACTTACCACTACGAGTACTACTGCCATCGTCCCTAAAAAAAACAATAAATTACGAATAAAAGAAAATTGCCAATCAATAGAAGTCAAGTTACTAAGTAATAATTGAAAAAAAAAAAAACAATTTAGATTAGAAATTTAACGGAACAGCGTCACTTTTTTCAGTGCATACCGTATTATTGTGTTACAGTTACAGATAGCGCGACTCATATTTTCCGGATTCTAGATTGTTTTTCTTAAAATCGCATAACAGGTAACGCACTTGTCCCGCGATAAAAGCACTTGTAAGCGATAAAAATTGGCCGAGAAACAGTTCATTGCGAGCTGATGAGGTACAGTGTAATCGATCGAATCAGATTTACTCGCTTACTCGCCGGCTGTGGGGCAAGTGCCTTACGGACGATTTTTGTAATCTTAATGAAACGAAAGGAATAGTTGGTTTGTGGTGTGGTATACTTACTGTATAACCTCCATTATATTCTTAGTAATGATTTCGTTTTCGACGTGGAACTTTGCCTGATAGACGCCGGCGTAGGACTCTAGAAACGGCCCTATGTGGATGGAGATGCTGTTGCCAATCACCTTCAGAGACAGACAAAACTCTGATAAAAAAATAATCATTCAAAATTACAACAGAAAATTTAACGAATAGTACTGATGATAGCAAAACATTTGCCCTTATTCGACTATACATAAGCATTTGCCATCAGGGAGTTCCACACACTATATATGCCGGATTTATAATCAGCTCAGCTTGACGGCGCCATCATATTGCATTGTCACCAAAAATAATGGAGGTTCTCGGGATCCAACTAAAATTCGGCATACGTATGGAAGTCCCGTCCTAATCCCCATCAATGGATTAGCCGTCGAACCTTTTCATGAGAGATTCAAGAAATCATTGCATTACAAGTCACGTGGTAGTGCGAGTAGGAAATTAGTTGATTTATCAGAAAACGTGGTTTCGATTCACAATATAAGATCACCTTGTACATGCTAGTAGCTTATTTGGGTAAGTCCGGCATGGGTCAGAAAATTGAATTGGTTTTTCTTATCATTGTATACTTAAGTACTTGGAATATTGCTTGATCGCCAATGCCACTTCTTCTAGCCGACTGCTCCAGGTTAATACCGTTAACCGTCACCTATGGATAAAAGTCATAAACTTGTATTATTTCATTCATTGAATATGAGGATGTATGGAAAGAAGACTTTACCAACTCCAAAACTGCAGCGTATACAGAATCACATCGTTTAGTGAACATGTTTTTTAAACTCTGTTACAAACACAGTGCGATGTACCCGCGCCGTTAACTGAAATAAATTAATTGAAATCTGCATGACCGATATGTATACTTATTAGATTGTCCTGCGCCGCCCGCATCCAGCGGACTCCAGCATCCATCAGCATCAGCAGGTCATCCGTCTACATACCGACCCTGCATAGCCATGTTGGGGGAGACATATGTCCAGTAGTGGTATTTCGACTGATAATGATGATTTAATTATATATTTACCTCTCTGACTTCACAGTCTTCTGAGCACTTGAAAACTATATCTTCCTCCAATGTGTCGTCTTCTTTGGGTGCTGTTACTTTCACCACATTTGGAATGTGCACCACTGAACAAATAAAACTGGTGATATACCAATTAGTCACATTTTTAGCTTTAAGCTGTGCCTGAACGACACAATACCGTCAACCAAACGATAGGGACACAGCTATTCGTCAAGTTTGTGAGGATCAGTAGCGTGGCGTCCAAAGAACTCGATTCCTACCCCCTTGCCTAATGTCAGGCATTTGAGCACCATATTCTACAGCTCTTAAGGAAAATGTACGCCAAATCTGCACCGGCTTGCCCAAGGTTATCTTTTATGCCACGCCACTGGTGAGGACAGTTTTTTGGCTGCGCCCCTCGCGCCCGCACCCGCGCCGGTGCCGAGTAGCTGCACCGCAAGAGCTTCGACCCGCACCGTTTTCCGATCTACGGTCGCTACCTAAGTGTGCCTCGCCTCGAACTATATTAAATATTGTCAAATAAAAAAACTTACATGGAGCTAGAATTTAACAAAACACGTTATTTCATTGTATTCTAACCACATATATATGTTTATACTATTTTGATTAATAATTTGTCAGTGTACTTACAGTTATCTGGAAAATAAAAAACAAGACATAAAATAATTGAAAATTAAAACTGTTTAAAAATACTGAAGCGCGCGAACAATTTAAACAGTATATTACTCACCCTGGGCGGTAAATTAAATAATGATCCAGATTTCAGCAATGCAAGCCGCAAGCGAGGACTAGTAATATCCGATCTGGAACTTTCTTTGCTACCGACCGTGGTGCCATAATTCTGTTTCCCCTGGCCAGTAGGTAAGCGGGATTTTCTCTCCGTGTAGCAAATTCGTTAATCATAAACTGTATCTGATGTGTGATTATGCCATTCGATTAAATAATGGACCAATACAGTAGGTAGTAGAGACATACTGTTTCAATTTCGCCATGGCACAGGTTGACACATTTGGCACAAGTTCGGGTCATCTAAGATTATTCTAATAGTGTTTTTTTGACTTTCGCCCCCGGGCGGAGAGGAGCTTGAAATTGTTGGTGTGCCTGGAGAGCCCGGCCTGACTCATGAATGGGCCAGCAACACGGAAAGGATATGTCATTTTGTCGATACAAAAAGGCGAAACATGTGGCTTACTGCCCGAGATGACGTAAAAAAACTTACTTTGTATTACCGCCACAATCTTCTTGTAAGCAGTGTCTTTAATTTTGAATAAACCCATGTACACGCAGGAGAACTGATCATCAAAACTGAAAAATATGTCATGTGATGCTATAATATATAATTTTATAAGCATGGAAAAGATAAATCGGGCTCACCCATAGTCCTCGCCAGGACTGGAACTCGGTATCTCTGGATACCAATACCACGCAACGCTTAAGACGATGGGCATAATTAAATAATTCTGCGTACTTTGGTTTCTCTTGTCTATATACAGCAATATAGATATAAGGTCAACCGGAGTAATTGCGTCTATGGGGCCAAATGCGTCTTGTAAATTGAAGAATTTAAATTGATACATTTATTTCAGACCATAGAGTCCATATTATTGATTAGTGGAGGAACGTTAGAGAAAGTTACCAATTTTAGCCGCTCAGATGGCGTTGTACGTCGTTTGCGTAGTGTTTTTATTATTTTTAGCTAAACCCAACCAAATATTTACTATTTCTATGTCTTGGCGGAACCAGTAAAAAATGATGAGCTTAAATCGCAACCAATTTCAGCTCTACAGTCTTCTTGTGGACAATAAAACAGGTTTTTTAAAAATAATCGCAATTTTCCACATTCTCGCACACACGCGTACCCGTTGACAGTCATTAGTGTCAGTGACTGTCAATAATTATTATTATGACAGTATGACAGGTCATGTTTGTTTACATATTATTTTGGCGCCATTTTAATCTATTTGATAAAGATTTAGACGTTCAGGTGATGTTGAAATAAGAAGTTTTAGTTTCATACTACATATATTGTTAGGTATCCAATATATTTTTATATTTCTGATTTTTTGATTATCTGCACATGTTTGTTACTTCTTTCTTTGCAAATTGACCTCTCACATATGAATAGTTAGTTGTGCATGTAACTTACATGTAACTAGTATACTTACTGACCTAAGTTAGTATACTTTTATAGTATACTTACTTATTAGCCAAGCCAAGAAAAAAACATATTTTATATCGTATATTATTTATTTATTTTCATTGAGAATTGTCGCGTCAAACTTACTTACTCCAAAATGCTAAAATTCCACTACTTACAAGCAACTTTTGTGAATATCTTGCTACTCTGTCATACATTTAGGATCTGTTATTATTGCGCTGTAAAAAAAGTTTGATTCACGGGTTCGATAGAATATTATTCATAGACTTCGGTAGAATACAAAGCCAAGCCTTTCAGCTGCCTCATATCGCTTCTTAATTCTTGAACGCGCTAGGTAGGCGATCTCCAGTCTGGCTGATTCCAGCCGAACATCTCCATGCAGAGCTATAGCTTTTCATAGCAGGGGTGACGGCAACGAACTTCTGATGATGACGCAAATTAGGATTTACTTGGGTAATCCGTCTGGTCTCGAGTGTGCGTACGTTTGTTTTCATTATTTTTAGTAAAATGGCAGTACGCTCCGGTGACTACTTCACATCAGGCAGGCTTACCACCCAAGTAGTATGCAAAATGTTGCTCAAGGAAATATTTAACTAACTGTTTTCTATTCAAATAATAAAATAAAATTAATAACAAGGAATATCTTTGCTATTGTATGAAAAATGTTGACAACTTCAAATGTAAATGTGACTGTTGTAGGCAACATATTTTTTTAATCGAGCATGGGAGTGCAGTAATGAAAAAGGTTTTTTTCAAACGATACATTTATGGTCAATGATAGCAAACTCTTTTAGCTTTTAAAACTAATGGACTGCATCGAAAAATCCAATATTTTTTACTAAGAATAAGAGCTCGTATTTATATCCGTACTCAAGTATTTGTACAATTTTTATCTTTACGATAAAAACAGTTACAATGCAATACCACCTCCTTCTTGAACTCAGTTTAGGAAATGAAATTTGTTGATGGAGATAAACTTCGACACCGGCTGACAGCACTTTATTTTTTAATTTTTATTAGCTTAGCGGCCAGAAGTTTTAGGAGTAGGTTTTAAACAATCTAGGCATTCTTTTGACACCCAGAATCAGCTGTTGTTGATAAATGCCGCCCTTTTGTTTACACCGACACGATACTCTACACTCACACAAACAACGGTTTGATAAAAAAATTATTAGTTTTCAAATGGATTTATTTAGAATATTTCTCATTTTTTCGGTATTTTTTTCTTATTGGCGGAATCAGAAGGAAAAGTACTATCGAACTAATAATGTTTCAAGTACAGAAAATGATCACGGCTGGAGAAAAACGGGACTGAAATTTGTATGAAAATTCTCTAAAACGTTCAACCTTAAAAGGTAGTGTTAGTACTCGTAGGTACATAATACACGACACAACTATGACATACAAACAATCTAGTAATACTTGCCCGAACAGGTCAGACGGCTCGCTACTTGTTTACATGCAATTGCATCCAATCGTGCTGGAACGGGCAGTCCGGCCTGTCGGCCACCTCACGCAGGAGGCTAAAAAAGAAAGAAGAAAGGGGGGTTAAGATTCCATTAAATCTGAACTTTTTTATACTGCCCTTACCCTTTTTTTTTTAAGAGGGGAAAATGTGTTACGCATACCACCAGGGTGCGGGGACGGACCCTGATGGTTATGTGGGACTCCCTTGTTGGCTGATGAGGCCCAGGTTTACCCACTAAAAACCCCTCTATATGCCGCCTCCGTGCTATAGGGCGAGACCATGGGAACGGTTGTAACCACTCCACCATAGCCCTTACCCTACCTGCCTGTATACTACAGGCAAGTAGGGTAGGGGTAGTTGAAAGAGGTCGGATTTAATGGAATCTTTAGAAAACGCATTTGCTTCCATAGACGCAATTACCCCTGTAGACCTTGTAGTGCAGTCTACCCACCTTTATTCCATGAGAATGGTCAAATAAGCTATGTTGAGCCAATTGACAATATTTGTAATTTAGCCATATTATCAGCTGAGTGAAGCTGGAGTACCTGGAGAACTGGTTGAACTGTTTAAATATTGGTACGGCAACCAGACTAACAGGATAAGGTGGGCGGGTTCGGTTTCTGACCCGTACAAGCTGCAGTGCGGCGTGAGGCAAGGTGGGCTCACTTCGCCCAGGCTATTCTGTCTATATGTGGACCAGCTGATCAGTGAGCTCAGCAATACCAGGGCAGGGTGCTCGGTGGGAGGCCAATGTTTTAACAACATAAGCTATGCCGATGATATGGTGTTGCTGAGCCCATCGATCTGCGCCCTTAAGAAACTTTTGGACATCTGTGAGAATTATGCGGGGACTCACGGCCTCACGTATAACGCGAGTAAAAGTGAGTTACTTATCTTTAAGGCGGGCACAAAAACCTACAAGATAGTACCACCTGTCGAGCTTGGAGGTGTCCCCTTAAGGGTGGTTTCACAATTTAAATACCTGGGGCACTGGGTCACCGAGTCGCAGACTGACGATGTAGACCTGGAGCGAGAGCGTAGGGCCCTAGCCGTAAGGAGCAATATGTTGATCCGCAGGTTTGCAAAATGCACAGCAAGTGTGAAGTTAACTTTGTTTAGAGCTTATTGCCAGTCCTTTTATACATGCAGCCTGTGGATCAACTTTACGAAGAAAGCGTATAGCGCACTACGCGTCTTATATAATAACGCGTTCAGGATGCTGTTGGGGCTGCCGCGATACTGTAGCGCGTCGGGGATGTTCGCGGAGGCACGCATGGATGATTTCCATGCCATCATGCGCAAGCGAGTCGCATCCCTGATGCGGCGGGTGCGCGGCAGCGCCAACAGCCTCTTAGCTGCGGTGGGGGAGGCATATGACAGTCCCATATTCTGCCACTGGACGAGGTCGCATGATACGCGTGTGGCCTATGAAAAATAATTGCTAATTAGTACTAGTACTAGTAATATGCCTCCCAATGTATGTATGATTATTGTATAGATAAATTTTGTTGATGATGATTATGATTATTATTATTGGATTATTTATTTATATTCTTAACTACTAATATAGCCAGTAAGACCTTTGTTACTAACACATACTATGGATATCTAATCCGAAATAAATTATTTGAATTTGAATTTGAATTTGAATTATATCACCACGTGGCCGTTAACGGGTCGCTAACACGATATACACGGCTAGTGGCTTGTGAATGGCTGGACGTGGCCATACCTCGGGAAGTTGTAGCTGATTTGCTTGGACTGCGGGATGATGGTGACCCTGCCGGTGGACTGGACGGATTGGCCGTTGCATAGGATATCGGTCAGCTCGCAGTCCTTACACTCGTAATCGGTCATGTTGTTGTAGTTGCCTCTCTCGTCGTAGGACGCGTTAAAGCGCTTCAGATGAATTACTGTACAATAGAAAAGATTAGATCAGGTAAACACGCATATAAATTAACCTCAAGGTCAGAGTTGCCAGCGACTGCATGTGATCACCGACTTACAAAATATACTATCCGCTAAAGAAAGATCGAGCTTTACTAAATCGTTGCGCCACTGGTGTTTTCTCCGATTACTTAGAGACGGCTGAAGTGATTTCAAAAATTCTTTTTGTTTGAAATGGTCAACTTCCAAGTGATCTCAATGCCACCAGGTCAGGATCAAATGATGAGATTATAGAGATACCGAAATAATTCTTCGAATATTATGGGCAAGCCTATAGTTATTTGGGATGTAACTATGTACTCGTATGTTTTGCAGTAAACATTTGCATTTATTTATAGAAAAAAAAAAGTTTGAATTCATTAGGATTTATTTTTAATGGCTATATTTCATAGCAAATTAATTAACAAATCTTAAAAAGCCAGCCAAATGCGAGTTAGATTCTTACACTAAGGGTTCCGTACAACCGTCGAGAAAAAGACGCCAAAAAACACGTTTTTTGTATCCTTATCTATTTTTACCTTTATTTTGTTTTTAGTATTTGTTTTTATAGCGACAATAGAAATACACATTTTGTGAAAATTTCAAGTCTATACCCATTACGGTTTAAACGACAGACGGACAGCGGAGATTAAGTAATAGGGCGTTGGCATCCTTTGGGTACGGAACCCTAAAAAGACTTGACGCTGGTCATAAATACTTACAATTTTCTGTAATATAAAATTTTATTATAAATTATTCACAAATGTAAAAGTTAAATAATCAGTGAACGGAGATAAAACATGTTTTATCTCCGTTAACTGTAAATAATGGATTACCTAAAATTTAAACTCATTTTTGCAAAAATCAACTTAAATACTCACAAGGATACTTACCCAAATCTAGAAATTTATGATAAAAGATTAGTTATATTCCAAGACATTTATATTTCTAAAATATGAACTGTTACAATTTTATTATAATGTTATTTATAGTAAGTAGATTACCATTTTCTGAAAACAAAATATGATGTGTGTATTAGTTGGAATTAAAACATTATTTATCAATTAGTCAAAATCAATATTTTAAATACAAGAACGAACCTGCGACTGGAAAATACAAAACCATAGATTAATTTCATTTCACATTGTAAAGCCTGGCCTGACGCAAAAGGCAGTATCCATGCACAGCGTACATGTACTACTAATTAGTGAGCAGCAATATACCTACATCAAATAAATTTTACATTTATAAGATGTCGAATGCCAAACATTACTGAAGTTTTTTATGTATTTGAAGGCGGATCACCGCCATCATCAGGATTAGCCGTAGCTTCCGCGTACGTATACCGAGGAGTTGGCAGCGGAGAAAGAGGAAAAAAGGGCAATTCGTCGCTTGGATTCGTGGTGCGTTTCCGTTGACATACGAAAACTCATCCGTAAACCGCAGACCAACGACACGATGCTTTTCCAGGGAAACAGCTTGTCAATCTCGTTCCAAAATAGCATCAAGGAGGCGCAACGCGCTGTCATATTTATTTAAACTTTATTGCACAAAAGAAACTTATCGTACAAAAGGGAAACTTAATGCCGTAGGGCATTATCTGCCAGTTAACCTTAGGGCAAAGCAGATAAATTTTTATATCTTCATTTTAGGCAGTGATCATTAACCTTTTAGTGATGAGAGACCGGGTGAGGGTAATATAAAGTAAACCGGTTTGGATGTATTTAATATGATATTATTCGGATGGCTTCGCAGACAAGTTCGGTTGCTTCCAGGGACCACAGTGGTCCGCGGATCACAAGCAAAAAACTACTGCTTTAGGGTCATTCATAGTAGTTATTTATTGACGTTAATTTTTTATAAAAATCACAAGAAAAAATAGGTTGTCGATGAAATGAAACATTCAATTTAAACGTTGGTCGGCGATTCACGGGTAAACCGTTTTACTCACATATGACTGTAATAATTCATCCTAAATAGTTGACTATACCCATTTGCCTGCATTAAGTCACAATATTCTAAAGTTTTTATAATCAAACGCGACACTCGCTGGCCTACAGTTATTTCACACAGGGGAGAAACTCGGCCCTTGCGCTATCTGCTTCAAGCGGGTTGTCGCTAAAGTGTACTGACACATTTGCTTATTAGTAGCACGAAAGCATACCACTAATGAGCACGTGCTCATTAGTGGCATGGTGTGTCTAGTCATTGCCACTAATAAGCATGCTTAATTCGAGGATGCTTAAAAATCAACCACTGTTTGATTTGTAAGCATGCTACCTGAGGCGCGGGTGGAAGGGGGCATGCTTCAAGCTCGTCTGAACAGGCTTGCTTATTAGCATGCTAGCATTCAAGCTTCCATCGAACTTCAGCAACCTTCACCAGTCCCTCTTATAGGGCGCCCACGCTGCAACCTACCACTTAAATTTTTCAATTCTTCGAACCATGTTGATTGTATTTGTATTTACCTCTAACGGTGAGAACCTTGTGTCGCTCCTCTTGTCCCCTGTTATTCTCGATTAGCGCAAAATAGTCCCCGAAGACCTGCGGCTGAGGGTCTCTTATGTTCACTTCTATCACCAGTTGCCTGTGGAAATAATTACATAACGCACCTAGGGCAATAATAGAAGTTTGTGTCACATCGGGATCGCAGGTGTTTGTGGCGCGAACCGTAGGTGACCACCACATAATACGCGATCTGCGGTTTTCTTTACTGTCGCCCGTAGTGTTTATATAATTTTACGTCTTTTTCTGACCAGGTAATGGAATTTACTCGGGGCGTGTTGGGCAGAAAAAAGTAGAGAGTAGGTAAATACTAAAAAAATAGTTGACTTCAAACAATTAATCTACAACGCAAGCAAATTCATGAGATACTCTCCAAATACTGAAACTGCTTAGAGGTGTCCCCTCAGTCCCTCATGGATCTTATCATCACAACTGGAAAAAAAGAGGGACCTATGTGTATCTTGTAAAAAAATATTGTTTTTCAAATCAGGCAGGTTCGCTCGGTGCACAGCAGAAGTCAAAGTAACGCTTTTTAGAGCATACTGCACGTCTCTGTACTCGGGTGCCCTGTGGGCCAGCTGTTCGCAGCGTGCGCTTAGCTCCCTGCGGGTCCAGTATAACAATGCCTTCAGGGCGCTGTTGGGGCTGCCACGGTTCTGCAGTGCATCTACCATGTTTGCTGAAGCGCGAGTGGACAGTTTCACGGCTGTCTTACGTAAAAAGATGGCTTCATTGTTATTCAGAATACGTGGCAGCACTAACAGCCTCCTGATGACAGTTACTGTAAGAAGTGAGTGCTCAATAACGCGACACTTAATTAAGAACACATTGTCATTGGTAAAATATTTATACTAACATAGTTATAAGCAAATACTAACAAACTATGGATCTTGTTGTCTGATTAAATAAATGATATTATTATTCTCAGTATGCATTTATTTTCTTAAGTTAGGTTTTTTACAATATATATATATATAAAAAGTAAAATATTATTATTATTATTAAATCGGTTCTTTAACAACGGAGTTCTGAGGTAACAAGTATAAAACAATGAAAAGAAATACAACCATCTAGAGTTCTTTCTGCGTCCGTTTTTAAGTCGTATAAAAATAGCGATATTTTTCATAAGCAGCTAGTGTTTATATTAAAAACGTTAGCATTTCCGTTATTGTAATTCAAAAATAAATTTATAAGCTTACTCAAATCATGGGCAGCGAAAAAACTCCTGACTATTATTTAAAACTCAGAACGTTTCAAAACTTTCACTGAACAAAAACTTGTTTCATGTCTTCTAGAAATTTCTATTCTATTTCTAAAAAAAATGATTATAATATTTTTAAATTCTGATTTATTTACTGTAGTCAACAAACTTTGGAGTCAACAATAACTTACCTTGATGGAGAACTAAAAACAAAAACGATTAATTGTGCATTTATTATTAGTGCATTTCTAAACTTAAAATTACTTAACTTTAAGGAGTTCCCTCGTTTTCTCTAAGACCGTATCATAAGATCTAGATCAAGTGATAACCACCACCTAGGAGGTTGTACATATTGTTCCAAACAGAAGAAATATTTTCCACGTCGGTTCATCCGTGTAAATACATAAAAAATTCAACGAACTGAGGACTTCTCTTTTTTAAAGTAGGGTTAGAAGGTAAAAAATAAAGAACTTACGTCTTCACCCTGAAGTAGTTGCTGGGTACGTCGTACATGTTATTATCCCGCGACCGCACCATGAGGCCGTTGACCCGGCACCGATCACACTTGACCGCAATGGAAGATCCGTTCAACTTCTGCCCTTGCAGGCAGTCAACGGTGTGGGAATCTACTTCCACGTTGCTTTCAACTGTGGAAATAAACACACAACTAGTGAAGATCAACATCATCAGCCTAAAGACGTCCGCTGTTGGACATAAACCATCCCCAAAAACCATTATTCAGTCCTGTGCGTTCTACAACCTTCGGACTCGCCACGCCTGGCTTGCCAGCCTCGCTGGTCAGTATTATGTGTTTTTCCATATTTTGTTTTGTCGCAACACTGGAGTGAAAACGAGACAAACAATAAAACCTTAAAAAATATTTATTTGGTTGATCTATCACCCCTCATTTTACTATAGCATAGCAACTTCGTTGGTGGGACAAACTTAACTTTGCTCTTGTAAAACTGTTGTCCCCATACATCGACATATGCCGAGGTTAGTTTAGTAGGAGCAAATAAGGTTGTCTTACGATTTTTGCGAATTTCTAAAAAACGCTGCAAGTTAGGAAAACCGTTTTATTTTTCCTGTAATATTTAGGATAATTTTAATAATCGGTAATTATTACAGATTTTTGTGTTCAGTATCTTCGGAGATAATAGGAAGGGAATAGTAATTTTTTAACGTTTTTTGTCTTCAATCAAAAACTACATGTCTAAAAAAAAAACGGCTTTGGGATCTACATATTAAGCCCTTTCATTTGATACCCCACTCGATATATAGCTCATTTTTTGATTTACGACATCTCATTTCGGTCCCCTTTAAAAAAAAGTAAAACAGGTATAAGATTGTTTTGCTGTCCCATAGGCTTGGATTAGCGGTTTTTAACACTATTACAAATTTCAAGTCGATAGCATCAGTAGATCCTGAGATATCTTGCTGTGACAGACGGACAGACAGACAGACAGAGTCGCACCATAAGGGTTCTTTTTTTACCATTTTGGTACGGAACCCTAAAAACACACAGGTGAGTGTCACCAACGAAGTTGCCAAGCTATAACTCCTGTCCCTTAGTCAAGTGATTCAGATTTGGTTATTCTCACCCAAGTCTAAGAATTTCATAGACGTCGGCTTGTTGTCGACCACGACTACGGCGAAGAACGATCCAAAGATCCACGAAGAGACAACATCAAAACTAAGCGTGATCGTGAGACTGAATAATCCGAATTTCACGGAGTAGTGGCTGGCACTGATCTGTAATTACATATAGATGATGGTTAATAGTAGATTCTTATACAACCGACTAAAGGGCATTTCTTCAGAAATATTTCTGCGGTCACCTCATTCATCTGGCCCTTTTTCATACTATATGTATGGAGACAGATGAGTGGCAGACATATTTCTGAAGAATAGCCCTAAAATGAACTTTTTGACACGAAGTAGATAAAACCAATCTTAAACTTCACTCCCCGCCCGGGTACGGTACGTAAATAAATAATAATAAATATTAGGGGACAATTTTACACAAATCGAACCATCCCCATAGTGAGCTCAATAAGGCTTGTGTTATGGATACTAGACGACGATATATTTAATAGATACAAATACATAAATACATAGAAAACATCCATGACTCAGGAACAAATATTCGTGTTCAACTACGACGTGCTATAGTACTGTAGAACAACTATTTACGTACCTTTCTGGTCCTGCCCTTGCTATTCTTTACTTGGATTGCATCAAGACTGAAACCTAAAAAGATCATTATTGTAATAAAACAACTTAAACGGATTAAATCGCGTATGTTACTTAATTTTTTAAGACCCGACGTTTCGTAACCTTTTTCAGAGTTCAGTGCGTTTTAGTGGCTGCGGGTAAGTACCCGCGACCACGTACACTGAAAATGGTTAGGCAATTTAATCCGTTTAAGTTGTTTTTATTACAGTGAGTCATAATCGCGGAAACCGGAGACAATATTAATGTCATCATTCATTACACTAGGTCAACAAAAATAATCTTTACTTATATACACTCCCCCGGTAACTGGCCCTTTTGTGGCCGCTACGTGGAAAGAAAATTCCATTTCGTGGTTAATAAATTTATGGGCACACCACGGATGGTAATACAGAACGCCCCAGATTGCACATACACAGTCCTATGTCGCATATATTATATGAACGGCAAATAGCAGCGCCATTATTTATTTTACCGCCCTTAGTGTGTAATGCACTATTATTTGCAGCCGTAATTATCTTTACGTCAGACCAGGCCGTAAGCGGCATTTTCCACACGCGACGCGGGAGGAAATCTTAGCCAAGAAAATTGTGGATACACCACGGGTGGTGATAAGTAAAGCAAACACCTGCGATCTGGGTCATTCCTTATTGTACCGCCCTAGGTCGGTAAATACTATTAAGTTTTTATGTACTTGACAATACACAATCTTGGCCGAATTGTCTGTAGGCATGTTATTCCACAGACTGTAGTACCTGTAGTAGTCCCCAATATAATTTGCAACGTGAACTAGTAACAACAGTTCATGATCGGGGGTCAAAATATGTAAGTTCGCTCATTGCTCCGACTTTCGACTGTAGATGTATATTTTTTTAACGAACCACAGTAGCGCGATTGTCAACCTATATTCGTCTCACTGTTCGACACAGACCTGATCTCACAGATGAAAGTGAATGGGTTCCACGCTGACCCCGTGGGGGTTGGGGACTTCACCTACACCTTCTCCGTGGATGTATGCAGACACGATGATACCTCACGATGTTTTTCCTTTACCGAAAGTCTAATGGTATATCCTAAATTATATTTCCTACACAAGTTCTAAAACACTTATTGGTGCGAGCGTATATTCGGTGTACAACAGAGAGGTATAGTGGCAATTAAAGTTACCTGTTCTTCTCCCGTGGTGCGGAATGTTGATGGTCCGTGGACTGGACGTGTAGCCCTGAGCGCCGGGGTGGACGAATTCCTGAAGATTATCCTCTGTAATATATACAAATTGTTAAGTATTTTCTCTCCCAAGTGCCACACATATGTGTTGTGTAATAGCTTATAAAACTATTATAGCAGCGAGGAAATGCTGCCAGCATCTTCGGCACCATGCCGCAGGGGCCATTTTTAGATTTATTTTAGTTTTAGCTTATTTAATTTTAATTTAGTTTTAGTTTTTAGTACATTTAATTTTAACTATGCTTCTATTTTAATGTTCTTTAAGGGTTTTATTTTGTATTAGGTTATTGATGCTTATGTACTTTTAAATTGTTCTTTAAACGTTCAGTTTCAAATGATGACAATAGATTATAGCACTAATTTAAGTATTATATACGTCGTCTTGGCAAAGCGGTCGTGGTCAGATCATCCGATTTGATTCATGGCACTTCTAGTAAAAAAATCCTTCCATGTCAAAATCTACCATCAATTAGCAGTTAGTTGCCGTCACATAACTGATGATTCAGACATATGATGACAATTTGTGATTTTTGACATAGTAAATAAGAAATAATATCAAATAATTCAGCCTGATCACCGAGCTGACTCGTTCCGCTCACAACGGATCAGCATAGCGATCCAGAGGGGCAACGCAGCCATGCCCCGGTAACTCAATAGAAAAAAAGTGAACCGCTTTGCTTTGATTGCCATCTACCTTACATTACACGTACCACTTGGCCTTCTTTTAATATACGTAATGATGTGAATGTAATTAAATAAACAAAATATATACCAGATAATACATATAAAAATCGTGTGAATATAAAAATATATTTAAATTTAAATTTCAATTGATTAAAATTAACCACTCATGATATTATTTATTGTTTGTTACATGGCAACAATAGTCTGTCAAGGCGGTGCTGGCTGGTTGGCCATAACATTCCCAAAAAAAAAGAAATCGGTGCTGGTTGACATCAATCAAATAAAAAATGTCGGGAAATTCGTCAAGTGCAGTATTTTCCATTATTTATTTCATTTCAACGTCGAGTTCAGCATTAATTCCCCCGTTGTATGTGCTGTTACCCTTCTGCTGTGTTAAGTTTTGTTATAAACAAAATGTCGGTCAGAATTTTCTGACTACCCGGCCGCAAAGTTCGTGACGGAGAAGGTAATTATAATGTTCTGGGTTTTTTTATCAAAGTGGTCTACTATAATTTAGACACGGAAATCACGGAATTGAAATCGCCTATAAATATCCAACAAAGTGAACCTTTTACCAATTCTATAATAAATGTTTCGTGGTACTAAATAGGTTTGCGTATTTCGGAGTTGATATCATCTTTAATACTTTTTCTTTTTCAGGGATCCAATTGCATAGATTTCGGAATCCTGCTAGCAATCCAGAAAAATTTAAAATATCGAAGCACAGTTGTGGATGTGACTTTTAAGGGAAAGATGATAAGTACATTTTCTTGTGAATTTAAAAACGAATGCGAAGATAAATTCACCTTTGAAATAAGTAGGTATAAGTAAAACTAGAAAACGGAAACTGGTATTTTTATTTACACTGCTCCTTAGTAATCCTCTTTCAAACTATGCAGTGTGGCACGTCTTAGAAGTTACGTAGAAATAAGTTTTTAGTTTAGGTCACTAAATTTAAATTAATTTGCTTTATTGGGCGCATTTAATTTAAACTTGGTGATTGTAATTAGAAACTTATTTCAACGTAACTTCTAAGATGTGTCATACCATGCCAAACTATAATTGCCTATATATACGTAGCTATATATATGTGTGTATGCGTGTGTGTATGTGTGTGGGTGTGGGTGTATATGTGTGTGTAGATTTGTTGACGTGTAATAAAGGATAGATGGCAGCACAAGTACGATGATTAGAAATTTGGCCGAGTTGCCTGTCTATAACCTAGTATAATATTGTAGTCTTTGAACGCAGCCCGCCTAAAGGGAATCTTTATTATAAAGTAAAACCTTTCAGTTAATTTTAGTGACTCACGCAATACCGAACAGCGTTACCACATCGCAGTGAAATGTGACCTAGTTGTTAAGTTTATTTTTGTATGATATGTATGTTAGATTGTAAGGTATTTATCTATGGGCCTTTGATGCCTGAAATGAATAAATTATTATTATTATTATTATTTGTATGTCTTTCCCGTACACGAGACAATGGTGTCTCGGCCCTTTGGGAGGCGTGCGCGGAGCCGAAGCCAACGCGTAGAGGCCCTTTCGACAATTTAATGAGAGGCAAAGTGTACACCCAGCGGATGCTGTCCCTGCCCGTGTCATGGGACGCACGCAGAGACAGCCCCCGCCAAATGCAAGGACTATTGTTGATTGATGGAGTCTAACTCTACTGGGCTATGGCGGTGGAAATATGGACTAAATTACTGGGTTATGGATTGAGACATGACGGCGCCTGTCAGGAAAAGTGTCTCATGGCTTTCGTGGCACTGACAGACTGTGACTTGCCCTCCGCTGATGGGCCCCTGTTAAATAAATAGCGACATTATGAGCAATGGCCTAGCTAGGGGCAACACCAGTGCCGAGGGCTGCAGGGTGTCGAGAGGTGTGCTGCGCTTTCTCCGAGGGTACTCGCGGCGTTATGCCTTTTATCACTTCCACGCCTGGAGCATATAGCTCTCGCGACTCCACTCTGGACGGCCGGTTAAGGCAAGCCAGAGGCGGAGGTCCTTACACTCTTACCCATGAACCCTCCCTAAGGACCCCCAGGAGCACTCGGGTACGTGGGGTCGCTACTCCCCAACAGCTCGCCACAAGCTGCCCTGCGGATTATTATTATTATTATTATACAAGTAAGTAAATCCACGTAGGTACTACCTACTTAGGTATTTTATTAATTTTTAATATAATTTCGATAATATTTTTTTGAGGGCATTGCACAACTTGACACCATAACAGATCCCTTCATTTACAAATGGCAAAATTATGTACCAAGAGCCGAGGCAACATTAGATAGGCACTGCCATCTAAAAGACAATATTACTACAAAAATGTTTTTAAAGGCTAGTAGACTCACCGGGTATAGCTAAAAAAAAAACACAATTGTAATTAATAATACAAAACACAATATGGCAAAACTATAATTGGAATAACATTGAACAGGGTTTCCGAACCTTTATTTCGCCAAGCCCCGCCGAACCAAAAATAATATTTTCGTGCCTTAAGTTTTAACAAAAACTTGTATAGCATCGATTGAATGGCAATTCGGATCATTTAATGTACCTACGCGTTAAATAATTTTCTTTTCGGAAATATAAATGCCATCAGATATATCTGAGCTGTCAGTGTACTCATAAATATCTGAACACGGCTCTAATGCTATGAAAATAGAGCCGTGTTCAGATATTTATGAGTACACTGACAGCTCAGATATATCTGATGGCGACTGAACCTACCTATTACGCCCCCCTGACATTTCCCGTGACAGCCCCTGGATGGGAAGTCCTGACTTAGAACAAACAAGTTACTTACGTGGGACAATCTCTGCAATTTTTTTGCGTGTAATTTTAATCATTTAATGAATATTACAAAACGATAACATTTTTTTTGTATATATGTTTTAAATTGTTCTCTTACACTATATAAAGTTACATATTGCTGAATTGATTTTATTGTAAAAAAATAATACAATTAAAAAAAAACGTACCATCTCCTGCAATGTTATAAAAACGCATTAATAAAAAAAAACAAATTTAAAGTTTTTCGTTTTAAAGTGTTTAAGTGTCGAACAGCACTATACAGTGCTGTTCGAAACGAAAAAATTGGTTTTAAAATAACATTTTAAATTTTATTAAGTGAGCTCACGAACCTATGCATATCCAATAGTGAATTTGGGTGGAAAAATATAATACAGTATATCGCTGAATTAGTATACCCTATTTTATATATCTTACCTATTTTCTTCGTGCTGAATGAAAAAAATAAGTACCGATGTATTTTTCGGGTGGGGTGCCCTCGTGGGTGCCTCGTGGGTTCTAACAAAAAGATTTTTTTGGTGTTGTTTCTGGTGCCCCCCAAGACGTGATGCCCTAAGCCAGCGGTCGGCAACCTGCGGCCCGTGAGCCGCTCACTTGTGGCTCGCGAGCCTCCCTGTCTATTTTCTATGTAAAGGTAGATTTATATTCAGAATTGTATAAAATCCAAACCGCTTTCTGGCCAAATGTACACATAAAATGCTGTACACAACACGAGAGGCAATAAAAAAAGCCCTCGATCGCATATTTACGTCCCTCTCTTGCAGCTGGGGCCGCAAACTTCTGCGATCTCGGCCTTTCTTTGTATTACCACCCTAGTTGTGTAACGTACTAATTTCTGCAACTCGAAGTCCAGACGATTTTCTCAAATGCTAGGGAATAGATACGAAAATAACCCACAGTTAAGTTAGTTATGTTTACTTACTTTCGTAATCTACAAACAGACAATATAGTTCTTATTAGTAAAACTCTTCCGTACTTCTATAGGGAACGTGCACGAACTATAGGTGGCAGCACTAAACGACAAAAGAGACACGGGGGGGAAAGGAAACTATCGCCCCTGTCAAATCAAGCTGTCAATCTCAATGATAATATGTAAGTGTCAATGTCAAATATAGTAAGTCGTAGCTACACTGACGTTAATCGTCCTTCAACGCGATAAATTAACGTTATTAGTTATTAACGGCGTTTTCGTCAATGTGGCCCCAGCATGAGAGGGTACATGATTTAGATTGGCGGCACCAGTTGGCAGCACCTTCGTCGTGCACGTTCCCTATATAAAAATAATTAAGCTGGACCGCCTACAACCTAGTGGAAGCTCTGAGCGATAAAACCGGTTTCTGTTCAATTACCAAATGCAAGAACTACTTAACACGTTCTCTGTCCCCATATAAAATTGTCGGACAATGTCACAAGTCCTAACTGTGCAATTAGTGTGGGGAAGTGACCCCATAGTGGAAGCACGGACTCCTGAAAAAAACCTTCATGACCCCACGTAGGAGGCACCGGAACGTATTAAGAAATACTATATTTGAAGAGTTCCCTTGATTTGACCAAGATCCTATTCTCAGATCCTCACCTGATCACAATGGGACCACCTGGGAGTTAGGTAGGTACCTATCCTTTCAAACTAAATAAATAATTTTCCAAATCGGTCCAGTCATGTTCGAAAAGTACATTAAAACAATTGCAGGATCCCGACGAACTCGCGGAAGACGAAGCACGTAAATCGCGGAGCCCTGGGCATTTGCCCAGAGGAAACAAATACAAATAATTTATTTTAAAAAGTAAAATTTCAAAATTTTGCATTTATCCTGACCCCGCACTAGGCATTACCACACCCCCAAACAGTAAACAAGAAGGCCCTAGCTGCGATCAAGACATTTAAAAGTAGGTTAATTTGAAAATGCTAAATGTACTAACCGTCAGGTGCTGAAAGATATTTAATATTATATTCGTTTTTAAGGCTCTAGAGGCGAAGGTCGAGATCTTTGCGGTCCGTTTCACGAAACTATAAATGTTAAAAAATTTCAAGTGTAAACTACACTCACGAACAATGAATTGGGGTCTTTTTCATATTGTTCATAGAAAATGACCCTGTTGAATTTTTAGGGTCATTTTCTATGAACAATATAGAAAATGACCCGAATCCGTTATCCGTGAAAGTAGTATATTATTGAGAAGTCTCGACCCCATTCATTCGTTCTTCAAGAACTTCATTTCATTCAGTTCTTTCAGAACTTCATTCATGTGATCGAACTTCTCAATAATATATGTGATTGGGTTCAAACCGAAATATTAACAACACTTAATACTCATTTTGCTCTTAGCTTTGATCTAAAATTCTATTTATATCAAGCAAAATAAAAACTTCTATAGCGCGATCTATATCGCGGTATTCTATTGACTAACAGGGTGCTATCAGAACTTCATTCATGTGTTTCAACTTCATAAGAATATATGATTGTGTTTTAAATTTCCAATAATTTTGTGAAGCCTTCGTCTTAGAGAAATTCCAAACAGCAAAAGACACAACATGCGGTTCGAACCGGCCGATTCGGGTTGCATGCAAGGCCCCAGGGAGCTTGATCCCCGGCGTAAGCCTCATAGCGCCCCATCTCCCACAGAGACGGTTAACTATGGCGTTTCCAACACAACTTGTCGGGGGATTGATCAAGTCCCACTGTGACAAGAATGGACCTTCCAACGGAGTTGGTAAGGACGCGTTTCACGTGCTTAGGTATAAATCAATACATCGTACAATACTACACAACAGGGACACCTAGGTTGATCAAGTCCAGGTGTGTGGATTACGTGTTGACTGTACGGTTGACGACAACCCGTCAATACATTGATTTAAATTTTTATTTATATCGAACAAAATAAAAAACTTCTATAGCGCGATCTAGACCGAGGTATTCAATTGGCTAACACGCCCGCCGCACGAATACGTCATATCTCAGTCAGGTAAATATTAAAATAGAAGTATTTAGTCCAAATATGAAACACAATTTGGAACCGTTCGGGAATTAAAAATAAGGTTCATACTAGTATGTTAACTCCATGACTCATATATATGTCGGGGACAGCAGCGATCATTCAAGAAGTCCAAGATCGTCAATTGACTACTGTAGTACTAAGTAGATTTAGAATGGCGCGAACGCCGTGTGACGTAACGACCGGTTGCGTTGCACGTGGGCGGGCTCGTTGGACAGGAGTGTCGATTCTCTTTCTGACTGTCGTGGCGACAACACTTGTCTTACGATTCTGTCAGTTCGCCTGCCAGTAGTTAAAGTTGCTACTTGATAATTGTAATTCTGTCGATTAATAGTGAAAAGAATCATATTGTGTAACGTAATTGTCTATTTGCTCTCTTGAGTATCTACGCCATAATATTGTAACAACTATTGTAATGCCTGATGATTGAAAAGAGAACCTGGTGAGTTTCTTCGGCCCTTCTTCTCACCAGAATGTCATTACCGAAGCGGCCAAAAGAATCAGACGAATAAATGATTTGATCTGACATGAATCCACTTCTTTAACCAACATACCTCAACGGCCAGGATTCTGCAGCTAACCCATCCTGACCTGACAGTCAGTGTCACGAGAATATCCGACATCAGAAGTGGGATGTAATCAGCGCCCACAGGATGTGAATGATTTCCAGTGTTTGAGGCATTCCACATCTTCGTCAATATCCAGTGAAAGGCACTTACGAGATTTTGTGTCTAGCGAATTAGACATGCTTTGCAAATGCTTGGATCTCAACAGTGGACATGTGAATCAATGATAATCAACCGAACGGATGCACTTACTGTGTGTAGAATCATTGTGACAAAACAAAAATAGTTTTACTAGAAAAGAAGTCAATTTCTTACCTTCAAAGCAAGTCCAGCAACTGCAGCACAGCCTACGTTAATGTATTCAGAATATCCAACATTGCCGGTTTTGTTTAAATGCAGTCTCTGAAGAAAGTTTGACCGCAACACTATTAATTGAGATCTCCGAACATAAAAGAGGCACTTGCACTGCACAACAGTCAACACCGTGAAATGTGGTCACAAACAATGAAGAATCCTTCAAGAAGTACGGTTTGAAGCCACAACAAATATCATCGTTTGATTTCGCGAGCAAAAGAAGATTCGTCGTTTTGGACTTCATCACTACACACCACCAGCTACGGATGCGCCACTACAAGGTGACATGGGCGGCAACGGCGCTTCAGGCGCGTTAGTCAACAACAGACACCAACAGCTGCAAGATTCGCGAGTGTGTGGAAATCCAATGCGATCTGGTGAGTCGTACCCATTTTTTTACGATTCTTGGCCCGAGTATTTTCTCACAAAGCGAAACTTTACTTTTAAATTGTCAGAAAAACTTTAGTTTGCCATTTAAGATTAACAATGAAAAAGTTAGCAGTAACAAACAAGTTTACGAAGTGGTTATTTATGACAGTCACTTATTTTTACGTTCTACCCGACAATTGTTCGAATTACGATATTGTAATCGTTCGAGCTATAGTTTTCTCCGTTATAAAATCGAATCAACACTACTACGTTTCTTGAGAGGGAAATAAATGTTGTCAACAGTTGTTTTCAACTACCTTTAAATTTAATGATTTTACAAATATCTAGTTACGTTCGTGTTTAGAAGTAATGTAAAGTTTACTGATGTGAGAAAAGGCGCGGTTCTATGAGTTTTAGTGATTGAAAGTATTGCGATGTGCTAAAAATGGTCGAGAGACAAATACCCGTTAATTTTAGAAATTCAGAATTTCCGTATAGTACAGTCTGTGTGATTTTTAAATTTGGTAATCAAGATATTGTCCTATGGAGTCATAATGATCTCAGTGGTGATCGGATGTATCGCATAGGACTACGGAGTTGGTTTTATGTCGAGTAACCACAAGGATGGTTCTAACGCTACAGAAATTGCCGGACAAAAGAGGTACTTTTCTTGAAATTTTAGTTTTAAAAAAATGTTTGGTTGTAATGGGTACTTGAACTCTAGCCTTGAATTTTATTTTGATATAGGAAATGAGAAAGGAACGTTTTGATAAAGTTCGCCCCAAATTCAAAGGTCCATTTGATATCACAAAGTGGTGTTTTGTTTTGAAAGTACTAAACTCTAAACACACCATGACAGGTTGAAAATGCCAGAGACTCACGTACCATTTTTGAGTTAAATGAGGATGTTAGCGAGACATAAAATGAGGTTCTTAGTTCGGCTGGTCGACCGAACCGGAGGCTTCGCCGTAGCCGTAGCCCGTTAGAAGTCGGTATCTGCTCTGAGTAGTCCGTGGGTGCGCGGTGCGCGGGGAGCTCTGGCGAAGGTCGGGTCTCGTGGAGACCGTAGAGTCTTAAGGTAGACTCGGCGATCCCGTGGGGATGCGCGTAGTGTGGGTGGCTTGTTAAGCCTTAGGCCACGAAATGAGATACCTGTTTTGTTGTCTTATAGAGTTTTCATGATTGTGATGAGGCCATAAAAGGCAGTCGAATAATGGTACTTGGTTTCTCTTGCATTTAAAATAGTTTTTTTTATTTCGTTTAACTTAACCTGTAACTAGAAAAAAAAAAAAAAAAATGAAAAGAAATTACCATAATTTAGTAGCATTTCCACCACGTGTAATTTTGTCGACTCTTTCGACTCAACTATTTCGAGTATAGTTGAATGTTTGAAATGAATTAAACGAAGAATTTGAGTAAGGAAGTGTCATTTACGACATTAGAGATAAAGTCAGGAATGACCGAATGGCGTACTGTGTTGTTTTTTTTTGCTTGTTTCAGGATAGACACACGAGGACGTGTGCTCTGCAGGATGGCCGTGTCGGGGACAGCAGCGATCATTCAAGAAGTCCAAGATCGTCAATTGACTACTGTAGTACTAAGTAGATTTAGAATGGCGCGAACGCCGTGTGACGTAACGACCGGTTGCGTTGCACGTGGGCGGGCTCGTTGGACAGGAGTGTCGATTCTCTTTCTGACTGTCGTGGCGACAACACTTGTCTTACGATTCTGTCAGTTCGCCTGCCAGTAGTTAAAGTTGCTACTTGATAATTGTAATTCTGTCGATTAATAGTGAAAAGAATCATATTGTGTAACGTAATTGTCTATTTGCTCTCTTGAGTATCTACGCCATAATATTGTAACAACTATTGTAATGCCTGATGATTGAAAAGAGAACCTGGTGAGTTTCTTCGGCCCTTCTTCTCACCAGAATGTCATTACCGAAGCGGCCAAAAGAATCAGACGAATAAATGATTTGATCTGACATGAATCCACTTCTTTAACCAACATACCTCAACGGCCAGGATTCTGCAGCTAACCCATCCTGACCTGACAGTCAGTGTCACGAGAATATCTGACATATATTTATATTATTTAGCATACGATGTAAAACTGTTGCTGTAACCTGAGTCACATCAATTCATAGAGCGCTCGAGTATTACATGCATATTAAGGCAACTTGTAGGTATGATTGGTAATAAAGTATAGATATACTCTATATGATACCAATTGTAACAGAACAAATTAGTTCTATGTGAGATAAATTCCGTATATATTCAACCTTAATTAACCAAACTAATATGACCTACTTCCTCGTCAAGAGCAGTAAGACTAACTACGAATTCTTTCAACTTTAAGGATTAAGACAAATTGCTCATTCGTGTTGTTATCAAGATAAAGGTTCGTTGTTTGTTCAAAGATAGGAAGTGTTTGGTATAAACATGTACCTAAACAAATTGGGTTGTTATCAACAAGCTGCGTTCCATACATTTATGTATAACAATGCATTATCTGCTCTTAAGTAACGAATAAGAAGACAGTAATATTAGACCAGCATTATACAAATCGCAACATACATAAATGATCTCCTTTTTGAAGTTAGAAAATTAATTAGGTATTACGCAATTGCGCAACGTGTAGTTCATTGACAAAACAGGACGTTGCACAATGTCATTGACATCGAAACAGCACGCCAACAATAATTATTATGCGAGTGTAGTACTTTCTAAGGGCTGTCAGTTGTCTTTAT
This sequence comes from Eudemis profundana, assembly GCA_947034925.1. Lineage (NCBI taxonomy): Eukaryota > Metazoa > Arthropoda > Insecta > Lepidoptera > Tortricidae > Eudemis > Eudemis profundana. The sequence goes on from OX344819.1 coordinate 3,938,070, forward strand.
GAGTACACAAATTAATTTAATTTCCGTCGCGTTAGAAATGCTATTATTTTGCTGTTTTTGGAAAACAAAACATCGTTTAGAATATGAATAAGGTAGATATAAAATAACTGATAATGAGTGCACAATTCTGCTGCTAGATTCTTGGGTATGCTTGGGTCTAAAAATATATTTCTCAATAATCAGAAGTGGAATTAAGAAAATAATTACACATATTTCTTCAATCTGAGGGCTTCCTTTCGAAATCGGTTAAAAGGAATATCACTCAAAGTATCTAAAAATAAAATCAATCTGCACTTGCACTTAATCCATTTAGTGCTTAGGTGTCAACCCTAACGCGTATAACAATATCAGCAGATATTGTCTATTAATTAGCCGGTTGTTAAACTTCGCGTTCTTTTTCGACCTCTTTCAACGCAGATTGCTGTTCCGCGCAGTGCTGAATAATTTATTTGCTGACATCAGTTACCACTACCACTTTTAAAATGTTAGTAAGTACAACTTTAATTAAAAATGGAGAACGATTCCATAATTATTTGTTACTAATGAGTATTATTTTCAGGTCTGATAGTGAATTCGAGAGCATCATCGCCGCCCCTCGTAACATTGAGGCTGTTACCTCTAAACCAGGGCAGAAAAGGAAAAAGACGTCTTATAGGTATCTATATTTCTTAAGAGATTTTAATATATTGGTCTTTAAGGTGTTCTGAGTTCATATATAATATTTATATAACGATTTTTTTTATTTGTTTCAGATCTGATTCCGATAACAGTATATATGCAGGAACACAAAACGAGGCTAAAATAAAAAAAACGCAAAAGAAAACCGTGAAACGGTCCCCCGCAAGGTAATTATTCCAAGTATTTTAAATAATTTCAGTACATTCTTCTGATTATTAAGAACACTTTCCTTACTTCCTAGATTTTATTTTTACTTTAACTATTAAAGGTTCTTAATTTTTTTTTTTTATGTTTTACAGAGCTGCTGCACCCAAGAAAAAAAGTGAAAAGGATCCTTTTAATCTCTTTGGGATATTTCCTGAAGACGTTGGCCTTGTTGCTCCGCTCTCGACTTCTCAGCAGCTGGATTCATTGATTATAAATCGATTACCTACTGGGCACACAAAGCGGAGCTGCGATCTGAAGGGCGAATTTTTCCTGGAATTAAAGGTGTCGAAGACTGAGGACATACTTGGTGAGTCACCAGATCAACGATGGAAAAAAGCTCTCGTTTCCGTTAAGGCACAAATCGATGACGATACGCCGCAATGGGAAGTATTGCAAAAATTAATTAAACGTTTGGAAATTCTTTTTGAAGGCGTGGACGCCAAATTTTGTTCTTATAACAAGTAATTTTATCATTTACATTCTTTAACTTTTGTTGTGATTAGTTATTTAAATTAAGTATGCCCTTTTGCTCTAAGTGTTCAATTAGAGTAGAAAGAAACCAGTGGGTGGGACACTTAAAAAGTAATCAACATAAGAATAATTCGGCTGTAGAAATAAATGATAAGGTAATTGAAATTTCGTCTGCTTTTAAGGGTCGCATATCATCGTACAGATTAATTGCAACGGAAGAGTTTAAATTCTGTTTACCTGAAACATATTTAAATGCCTTAAAGTCGAAATGGTTAGTACTTTTGCAAAATTCACTTCAAAAACATAAATGCATAAAAGTTAATTTCGAATATTTCGGTAATTTCCTTTTATTCAAAGATGATAAACAAGAGATCAAATCTTTTGCGACTAAAAATTATTCAGTGCATCAAAATTATGAGTTGGAAAAGCTCTTCCTAACTTTTTTTAATAGTATAAAACAAAAGTTGGAAGAATTTCAGGAACGCGATTCTGGATGGACTTTTTTGTCTAATTTGTATTTAGAAATTAACGTAAATAAGTATGAACCATTAAGAGCGTCTTCTTACGTGGATTTGCCTCCGTTAATCAAAAATAAAAAAGCTTGTATTAATATTCGTAATGATGACGAGTATTGCTTTCTTTGGTGTATAGTTGCCGCTCTTTACCCAGCTAAACATCATAGCGACCGAGTGTCGTCTTATCCTCATTTCAAAAGAGTTTTGAAAACGGATAATATTAGTTTTCCTGTTACGCTCAGTGATATTAAGATATTTGAACGTAACAATGCAGATATTTGTGTTAATATATATTCTTTAGAAAAGAATCGAACGATTGTAGGTCCTCTTTACAGATCTGTATACAAAAGGAAGCATAGAATTAATTTACTTTTAATCGAGGAAGGTTTTAAGTCGCATTATGTTTTGATTCGTAACTTGTCACGTCTTGTACGTTCTCAAATTACAAAGCACCATGGTAAACTTTTTTTTTGCGAAGACTGTCTTATGTTTTTCGATTCTGAACAAAGTCATGAGAATCATGTTTGTAGTGGAGTTGCCACTGTACTTCCTGGTAAAGGTACATATCTCGAATTTAAACATTTCGAACGTAAACAAGATGTACCGTTTGTGGTATATGCAGACTTTGAAACCATTTTAAAACCATTCCAAGGATGTGAACAGGGTTCTACGAACAGTTTTACTTCTAATAAACAAATTCATATACCTGCAGCTTTTGCTTATCACATTGTATGTTCTTATGACGAGTCCTTAAATCGTTTTGTGCAGTATCGCGGACCCGATTGTGTTTCTAAGTTTTTAAAATACTTGTACAGACATGTGACTGAAATATACGAGATCTTGAATAAAGAAATTCCTATGATTTTTACTGAAGAAGATGCCGTAGCTTTCAAAAATGCTAAAATTTGTCACATTTGTAAAACTTACCTGTTTTTGGATAAAGTAAGGGACCACTGTCATTTAACAGGATTATTTCGTGGCGCCGCTCATCTAACATGTAACCTACGATTTTGCGTGCCGAAACTAATTCCTGTTTTCTTTCACAATTTATCAGGATATGACTGCCACTTATTTATCAATGAACTAGGTAAATGCTCGGGACCTATAAAAGTGATACCTAAAAGCAAAGAATCGTATATTTCATTTACAAAGTTTTTGTTATTACCTAATGATCAGTACGCTCAAATACGATTTGTGGACTCATTCAAGTTCCTAGGAACTAGTTTAGAAAAACTAGCAAAGGGCTTATGTCCATTGGATTTTATTCATCTAGGTAAATTCTTCCCTGAACAACCGAAATTTAATTTATTAACACGCAAAGGGATTTATCCTTACGATTATATAACCGACTGGGATAAATTTACAGAAGATAAGTTACCTGCAAAAAAATTCTTTTTTAACTCGCTTACTTCGGAAAAAATTAGCGAATCAGATTACCAACATGCTCAAAGTGTGTGGGATATGTTTCAATTAAATAACTTGGGTGAATATACTGATCTCTATCTAAAGACGGACGTACTGCTTTTGTCTGATATTTTTGAAAATTTTCGGAAAAACTGCAAGATTTATTATGATTTAGATCCCGCCTTTTACTTGACAGCGCCTAGTTTATCGTTTGATGCTATGTTGTACAAAACTGGTGTTAAATTAGAATTAATATCCGACTTAGAAATAATTCGTCTTATTCAAAAAGGTATTCGAGGTGGCATATGTATGTGTTCAACCAGACACGCTCTTGCTAACAATAGATATATGAAAACTTATGATGTCAATAAACCCGATACGTTCCTCGTCTACATAGATTGTAATAACTTATATGGTTACAGTATGAGTCATTCGTTACCTATATCTAATTTCCGCTTTCTAGAGAATACTGATATACAACGATTAGACGTTATGTCGGTTCCAGACAACGCGGAATTCGGATATATTCTTGAGGTTGATTTGTCTTATCCTAAGGAGTTACATGATTTACATAACGATTATCCTTTTTGCGCGCAAAAATTCGCCGCCCCAGGGGGGAAGACTTGTAAATTAATTCCGAATTTGTACGACAAATATGAGTACGTCATTCATTATGTACATCTAAAAACATGTTTGCAGAATGGGTTGATTCTGAAAAAAATTCATCGTGTAATTACCTTTCGTCAAAGTCCTTTTCTCAAGAAATATATAGATTTAAATACAGAACTTAGAAAAAATGCAAAAACTACGTTCCTTCAGGATCTTTTCAAGTTAATTATTAACTCAGTGTTTGGGAAAACTCTTGAAGACGGTGAAAAACGAGTAGTAGTTAAATTAGTTAATCAGTGGTGCGATGAGAGAAACACAACTAAAAAGTTTACTGGTGCTGGAAAATTAATAGCGCGTCCAAATTTCCATAGCGCTACCGTATTTTCTGATAACTTAGTTGCTGTCCAAATGAAACCAGAAAAAGTTGTTTTAGATAAACCAATATATATAGGATTCGCGATACTCGAGCTTTCTAAAAGTCATATGTACCGATTTCACTACACTGTAATAAAACCTTACTACAATGACCGCATATCGCTTTGTTATACAGACACTGACAGTTTTGTGTATAAAATTGAAACAAATGACTTTTATGATGATTTGAAAAATCATTTTTTAAATTATTTCGATACGAGTAATTATGATATCTCAAACGGATACCAGATACCTCTGAGAAATAAAAAGATACCAGGTCTTTTCAAGGACGAACTACAGGGAAAACTCCTTATAGAATTTGTCGGTTTACGATCCAAACTATACTGCATTAAAAGTGAGGATTCAGTGGTTAAGAAGGCAAAAGGTATAAAAAAACCTGGCGTTCAAGAATTAACGTTAGATAATTATAAAGACGTTCTGTATAATAATAGTATTATTAGAAAAAAGAATATATTGTTTAAATCGATTAAACACCAGATCTTTACGCAAACTGTTAACAAAATTGCATTATCCTGTAAAGATGATAAGCGACTTACATCATCAGACAAAGTAACTACTAAGGCATGGGGGCATAAATCGATACTGTAGTATATATTATTTTACTTCTAGTTCTAAGTCCGTTCTAGTTTTTAATGTAATTAGTGAAATAATTATGTATTTGACTTACTCTATTCTGTGTTTGTAAAATACTATAATTTATAATAATATTATAGATGATTTTTGTTATTTGTGTGAGAAACTTAAATAAAAATAAATATGAAGCATTTTTGTTTTGTTTCAACCTATTCCCTGTATAGGTACCTAATCTTGAGTTAACTGAGTGCATTACCTATAAATTAATGGAGTTAAAGGATGCAGTCTCTTAAGTAAAAATAACTTTAACGTAATTCATAGTTGGTTTCGTTGAAAAACTAAATTTCACATGTTCTTACGTGTTTATTATAACACCAGGTTAATAACCTGCAGCGTCAAGTAAACTTGATCGTGGCGCGTGCGCTGATATATGATCGTGGCGCGTGCTTGCGTAATATTGTTTACCTACACATTAGCTCTATATAAATATGAGTTATTTAATGTAAATATCAATTACTTCTACATTAGCTGTCTTGGATATTACTACAAAGTTTATTTTGAGCCGAATTGCAACAACAGTTTGGTAAGTCATACGCTGTATTATTCTGGCTCTATATATGATGTTGTTTGATTTCTCGCTGCATCAACTTGTAGGTATAGACCTATAGGTTATTTTAAGCCTAACTGGTGAAGATTTTTACTGTTTTATACAATAAAATTGTTCATGGTCTTTATGATCCGACGCAAAGAAGTGGTGTTATACATTTGGCGTGTGTATATGGATGTCTGTCTGTGACATCGCAGCTCCCAAACAAATAAACCGAATGAGCTGCGGTTTTATTATTTTGAAAACTGGTTTGAGCGAGAGTGTTCTTAGCTATGTTTAGTTAAAATTGGTTTAGCCATTCAAGAGTTACTAGCATTTTACTTCATCATGCTGAAGGTATTTACTAGATAGGTGAGGTTATACAGTAATTTATTAAATAATGTTTCTTGTTACAGAAAATGGATAAATTTGAAGACATAACACCACTGTTTTCTCAATACGCGCAGGATCCTCTAGAGGGATTCACCGACGTGGAAGAAGACTGCGAATTAGGCAAAAAAATAAAGAGGGCAATACAACGGCCCAGACAGAGGAAGCCTGGCAAAGTCATGAATAAAGTCCAGAAGAGAGGCGGACCTAAACAACTACCGTCTTTTGTAATTAATCAAAAGCCTGGGACAGGAACGAGAATGGTGAAGATTGAAATAATAGATTTAAGCGACTCGAGTACTGAAACACATGAAGTTGGAGAAAATGTAATCCTAAGTGCTCAGTATATAGCGGATAATGGATACGACGAGATTGTTGATAGCACAGAAGCTTTAGTCAATAAAATATCAAAAAAAGTGTGCGGATACAGTGCTAGTTTTTAAGGTTATGCAGCTGACTGTAGAATAAGTTGAATAAATTTATTATAAATATTCAGTAGTTTTATTTTGTGTGGAAATTAAAAATACGTCCTAGTTATCTGAAGAGCTAAAATTTATATTTACCAAATTGGTACTTTATCTTTATATACTTAGCGTTCAGGTTTTAGTATGTTTATTAAATAAAACAAAGTTCTGTTGTGAATACGTAATTTTATTTCATTTAAACTAGCAATCTATAACTGACGAATACATGAACATATTATTATCAAAAAACCATTTTTTGATACATATTACATTTTTTAAAGCACACTTATTTTTATGATATACACAGTTATATATCGAGTCATTGGTAGAATATTTTTCGTAAAGATTTTTTAAATTAGGATAACCTTTCCCTTCCAGTTCTATAACAGTACAATCAGGACACAAGTCCTTAAACCAAAGTGCTTTTTCCAAACCTTTTACAAAAACCTTTTTGTCTTGAAAGTGATATACAATTATTCGTTTAAATTCTCGGTAATCAACAAATCCCTCACGCCATAGAAGACCATGATTTTTCTCCACCCATCTCACGTTGCGTTTCTCGCTTTCCGATAAAGTAGAAAATGTATATGGAGGTTTTATTAAAAAGACTTGGGTATATTCATTTGTGCTATATGCAAATTCTTTAACAATAAATTCATTATTAAGCGACTTGAACCCCTGAAGATCGACGAATATGCAATCACTGTTCATGATATTTTCTTTGTTATGTTACTTAATGGTCTGTACTCTATGATACTATCATTCAAAATAAGACAATAAGCAGACGTATGATCAGGTATATCAGCTTCACACTCTATTTCAACACGTACATCAACAACACCTGATTTCAAAGTATCATTTTGTCTAGAACAGTCTAAGAAAAACAAAGGTGCTATATCTTTAAATTCGTGAGGACTCAGCAAAGGTTCCTGATACCGGTTATAGTATGATTTTTGAAATTTGGTATATTGCTCATATAATAAAGCATATTTTCCATCGGAAAAACTAACGTTTAAATTTTCGTATGGGAAATACGTAGAGTTTAAGTAGACTTTAACTTCTCTTAAATTACAGTGATCAAAATATGTCATATCTTTATCGGATGCATTTTTTCTACCAGTTTTTAACCCAATTATAACGTAGCGAGGTTTTTCAATTTGAGACGAGGTTTTAATTGCCCACGAATGTTTTGAAGTTCTTGGTAATAATGGATACTCATAAAGGTCCCAGTTCCTAAATGCAACCTGGATTGCTTGATCTTTTTCCAAATATTTGAGTAAATGTAATTTTTCACGATCTGAGACTTTGATATGAGGCATACGCCATACGACTTTGGTTAAATTAATATTATCTACATATTCGTTTGTATTCAATTTAACACTGTTTAAATTTGTATTAGAGCGTAGAAGAATAAGTTCATGTTTACAATTAATTATAATCTTGTTATAGTCCTCTGCAAAACCCAGAATTTTGTTCAAAGGAACAGATACAGAAAATGTTCCGTTAGTAATTTTATTACCTTTGATATCCCATCCCCATGATTTAGCCATTCTTGCTTCATGGTCATTCATAGATAACAGAGATTTCATTGTTGTTGTAACTCCAGCGTTTTTTATTTTATCTATTTCTATTCCATTCAGCTCATATCGAATATCTTGAAAGAAATGAAGAATTGGGTTGTTTGTGAATTGGATGCTGGGTACATGTGTTTTTGTTTCTCGATTGATCACAGTGATGGAACCCTCTATATGTAATGTACTGGCAGATGGTAGCACATATATATTTTGTTGGTTTATGGGTATACGTATTTCATCGTTTAAGTTAAAACTTGTTACATAAGGTTTGTAAGAATGATACTCATAACTTTCGATCGTGTTATCATAATTAAAAGAATTTGTTACGTCCAGTATGCTCATTTTAGTAAACCGATGGATCTAAGAAAAAATTTATTTTCTGTCGTTAGTTTACTTTTAGGTCTTCTTTTCTTGATAGCACAAAGAGTACTAATGGGTTTACTGTAGCTCCCTACAGTTTTATTAAAGTCGATCATTTTTTTCTTATATGTAAGTATATCTGGACTTCTTCTCCACGTAAATTGACTAAGTTGTCGTTTGTATCTAATATTCTAATTTTAAGTGAGCTTAAGCTGCTTTGAGTGACCGGAAAATAAATAACGTTTTTAGGTGTTTCAATGATTCGATAGCCAGGTGGCACATTAGGTACAAACTCATGAATTATATGGCTCGGCTTTCCGTTAGTAAATGATCCGCTCACGATATCACATTCAACCCGAACTATAGTTGTTGATAGAATGGATACAGGAAAGGGTGAGTCTCTTAATATATTCGCCTGTACGGTTTCGTTACCAAATCCTAATAATTTTCCAACTGAGTTTTCATTGTTAAAGTACACGTTTTTAGAGCATAGTATAGATGTCTTCAACGTGTTATTATTACATGATAGTTTAAAAGTGCACCCCTGAACATGTTTTTTAATATAGTCATCAAGGTCTTGAAGTTCATATGAGCCTTCCGGTATCTCTAATACCTCATTTTTACCATAATAGAATTTGTTATTTCTATCGTCGATGTTAGGTATTGAATTAAATGTAGATAAATATAGTAGACCACACTCATATTCACCGTTCAATTGAAGGGCGGGTGAGTAATTTGTCGTGAGAGAAGAAGAGGTACCGGTTATGGATAAAGTGAAAGACATGGTGTGAATGATGAATATTTTATTGGGAACACTAATTTAAACGTTCCTTCCAAAATTTCTTCAAATATTTTAAACACAAGTGTCCACAATTGACAGTATCGAATTTTTGGTACGTGTTATAATTATATAAAATATCATATTTTTTTAGATAAGTTATCAATTCTAACGGCGGTTTAATATCGCCAAAGCTATTAAAATATTCACAATAATTTTTATCTTTGACATAGGCTACCCAGTGAGTTCCTTGGTTTGAAAATTTGTCTAAATTAACAATCGCACACTCCTTAACCTTCGGGTGTTTTGGTAAACGGTCCCTCATAAAAACACCTCTGAAATAAGGGATGTCTGAAGCGTGAGTTATGATATCGATATTTGTAAGAGCGCGTCTGGGTAACCTATTACTTAGTTTTTTGTAGTTTTCAAACAAAGACCGTTTCCATTTCTGTACGGTTTTATATGTAATCCCTTACCGAGAGCTATGGATTCCATCATTTTATTATGTCGTTCTGATTCAGAAAATTTATCTCTTGCTGCTTTATAATCACCAACAGCTTTAGCTATCCCAGCAGCTCCACCTGCTAGTGAGCCCAACGCTGATAAACCCGCAAAAATGGGTATCAATGGTAGTATACCTCCAGTTTTAGGGATGGGTATCATACGAGGAATTCGCACTTTACATGAACTAGGAAATAATTTTTTTGCAGCGGCATATGCATTGTCTATAATATTTCCTTTTTTGTTTTTTTTTAATGCCATTTTAATTTTTGATACCAAGTGCTTAAATGATTTTACACCTGCTCCAGCTTTGATTTTAGATTTCATGATTTTACTAACTAACCATGAAGCCAATTTTTCTCCTTTTCCAGCAGTCTTTGCTTTTATTCTTTGCTTAGCCATTTTATAAAGTTCTAAGTCAGCTTTATGACGGTTTTCTAAATTTGAATGTTTATCGTAAGCGATATCGTGTTGCATACACGCTGAATCTAATGCATTTATTCCTTTATCACCACGGGTTAAGCGTGTTTGTAATTTTGTGCCAGGACCACAATAATTGTAACCAGGAAGATGTAGTTCAAACGGAAGATTATTAATAACACTATTTAAAAGTCCTCTTCCATTCATATCCAATATACTAATGACAGAATAGCATTCAAACAAGGTAATAAGTACGCCTATACAATTGCACTTCTATTGATCCAACTGTTTTCAGTGCTCTTTAGACCTAGCCACTTAACATATAGTTTATTACCTCTTTTTTTTATTATCTTTTCTATTAAGTAAACATCAGGATGTTTTGTTTTTTGAAGTTCCTGTTCATAAAAAGTACCTAAGATAGCATTTTTTCGTTGGTCTTCTAAATGATATGTCACTGGTTGAGTGTTGTTAACTTGTTTTATTGTGAATAGTTCTGTAGACCAATTAGGAGTATAGCCTTTATGAAATACACCTTTGTACTTGCTTATACGAACTCGATCTCCTAAATTAAATTTATTTAATTTTAAACAAGGAACAAACTGTATTTTGTTAATTATCTCTTTCACTTCTAATTCGTTATTAAAATTAACATCAGCAGGTCTAAACCTTATTGTGCGGTGAACTGTGTGATTGTATGCATTGACTATATCGTTTAATGGTTTTCCAACCCATTTATAATTTCCTATGATGCTAAAATATTTATAAAGTTTAGTCTTCAGCGTTTTTATAAGTCTCTCTACTATAGACGCCTTCTTAATTGAAAAAGTTGAATAATGATTTATTTGTAACGATTTAACGTAATGTGTAAATTCATTATTGTAAAACTCTTTACCCAAATCCGTTTGAAGATTACATGGCTTACGTTTTGTAGTATTAATTATCTTCTCAAAAGCAGTTTTAATTTCAAATTTAGTCTTTGATTTAACTGGCATACACCATGCATACTTCGAAAACGCATCAATAACAACCAAAATGTATTTATATCCTTTATTAACTGTTTGAAAGTTCTGTAAATCAATTAAATCAGCCTGCCACAAATCATCAATGCCCTTAAGTAGAACAGAACGACGAAGAAAATTTTTGCGAGCCGACCTATGGATCTCATTTACTATTTGTTCTTTTGACATTTTTTAACGGAGTGAAAATAAGGTCTATTTCCTTCTTTGTATAAAAGTCAGATTTCAACTGATGCAAAATTTGTTGAATTTGTGAATTTATACTTTCTAATACCGAATCCATTTTTTTCTTTTCGTAAGTGTTTTGAATACATTGATCAACGTATTGCTTATTAGCTGCATCTTTGGCAGATATAGGTAACTCAATGCCTTTCAGCCTCGAGGACTGCAAATCAAATTCGCCGTTTTCAGTACGAAGCAGTGCAGTATCATTAAAATCTGATACACGTAACCGTTTGTGAACATGATGACCGAATTTGTCAATATTCATAATTTAAGTGTAATACGTATCTTGTCGGAAATTTGTATAGACTGACTAACAATTTAATTGTATTTGCGTTATATATTGTTTACTATGCCAGACTCCTGCAATTGACAACCTTTCATTTTTTTGAGCCTTTAATTTTATTGGTTCACCGTATTTGGTTTGAAAAGACGAATACGCTGATAGTTTATTTATTACACCAGGATTTGTAATTAATTTATAATTAATATATTAATATTTACTTATTCTAAAAGGGCGTAACTACAGTTCTACGGTAGAATAAACAATTACTTTAGTCTTATCGCGATCGAAAAAAAGTAAGCGAACTCACAGTATGCATTGACAATGTCAAATTCAAAATTATGACAGCTTATTTTTTCTGTGGCAAAAGGCACTGGCATTTTATCTATTGTGCCGTAGAACTGGTAAAATGAGAACATATTTTTTATTCATTTGTATTTTTTATATTAAGCGATATAAAAAAATTATAAAAATAGTGTAGTGTTCAGGAGACAAAATGCTTTCGAATCGTATATGCATTTTAAAGTGTTCTTAAAATGAAATGTTGTCAATTCTTCAATTATAGATATGATTTCGTTGTCTAGTCCAGTATTACCAGCATCACGGGATGCGATAAGCAATTTTAATCTATCAACTAGCTCGTTAGGATTATTCCAATAGACGTACGAAACATTTTCAGACACTTTTTTCATAATAGGTAGACCTTGTCCAAGGGTGCAACTCTCGTTACTTATTAATCGATCTTTAGAAAATCTAAACAGCGGTTTTATAATGTGTAAGTATTTTCTTCCCTTATTACTTTTGATTGGTTTATTTGGTTTAAAATCACGTCTATGTGCATTTGTTTCTAAAAGCAATAATTTATAATTATGTTTATCGTCTTCAGTTATCATATCCAAGTTTGGTACTTTTTTGAATAACAATTCATGTAAACCTGGTGTTAAATTGTAGGAGCAGCTGCCTACCACAAGGTTATCTTTATTGACGGTCACCACGTGAGATCCAAGCATAAGTTTACCACGTTCATGTCGTACACCAAAAGGTATGTTTTCTAAAAAACCTGAGGAGGTAGAATCGTTTCGGGGAGAAGAATATGAATCAGACGTCTTAAACGATGCATCATTTTCTTCGTTCGACTCGTCACTATTGCTATTATCATTCGACGTTATATCACTCTCATTACCATCATCTTCTCCATCTGTAAAAGACTCTTGCTGAGCGCTCATAGGATTCTTCATAGTTGTGTTGTTAATATTATCACTAGCACTTTCGTCATAGTCAGGCTTAAATTTAAGTCTTTTCATAGTATCTTCCCATTTAGTATTATCTTCATAAAATTCGTCTTTTAAATTAACATCGCTTAGACCGTTAATATTATATTTTTCACTGTTCTTGACCATTGCGTTGAGCGGTTCAGTAATTGGTTTAAGAACCGAATCCAATACCATTCCGTTAGTAGTATTCATATCACGAATTAACTTAACTTTTTTCTTCACGGCTTCAGCTGACTGGACCAGTTTTTGTTTTAATGTCTTTTCTTTATTCATTTTAAGACTGATCTAACCTTGATGAGACTATAAGAAACAGTGATAGTTGTTTGTCGATCACGCGCAATAAGTATTATATTTAATCAAGAACAATAAATGTATCAAAACCCCTCCTATAACATCCGGAATTTTTCGCACAGTCCTTATTTATAACTAAGTAACTGTAAGGTTTGCTCCATACTTTTGCACACATCTCACGAAACTGATCCCACTGCATGTCAGTTCCAACGTGTTCATCGTAAACATGTCGTAAATTAATATCGTCTTGCTTGAATAAAACAATCAAATTTGCATTATCCCTAATTAACTGTTTAGGTATTTTAGAATAAGTTTGGTTTAAATAAAAACTGTCAATATTTTTGTGTCGACCCATAGCAAAATAATTTCTTATATTATTCTGATTTTCACAGGCAACATCATCAAATATAATAACTGAGTTATTTGCCGCATCCTGAGGACTGATCACTTCATCACTCTCACGATATTTTAAGTATTTTACTGTAGGAACCAGTGACAATACTTGTTCTAAATAGTTATACAAGGGTTGAAAAAGAGTTTTAGAATAAACATAGACATTTTTAAAACGTAAACCTTGTTCATGCATAAGAAGACCGATCATTAAATTAGTTTTGCCACAGTTAGAAGGCCCACAAATTATGCTGCGAATTGTGTTCGGTAAAAGTTTCCCATGACGCAAATTGTGTTTTGGAGAGTCTGTTCCAACAATATTGAGCTGTAAAGTTTGAGGCTGTTTTATAAACTTCATTCTTCTTCTGATTACGAAACACGGCTTGTAATATTGAAAGTATTTTCTATAATGAACAAAAATCATGCGATAGTGTTTATAACTTATGTATATATATATATATATATATATATATATATATATATAAATACGAGTCATGGAGTTGGTATGCTAACATCAACCTTATTTTTAATCAGCGCTAGGTTCTAAGTTGTGTTTCATATTTAGACCAAATACTACTATTTTAATGCAACTGTTCGAGAAATGACGTATTAGTATAGCATGCGTGTTAGCCAATGAAATACCACGGTCTAGATCGCGCTATAGAAGTTTTTATTTTGCTTGATATAAATAGAATTTTAGATCAAAGCTAAGAGCAAAATGAGTATTAAGTGTTGTTAATATTTCGGTTTGAACCCAATCACATATATTATTGAGAAGTTCGATCACATGAATGAAGTTCTGAAAGAACTGAATGAAATGAAGTTCTTGAAGAACGAATGAATGGGGTCGAGACTTCTCAATAATATACTACTCGTGAATGTAGCAACATTGGTGAAATTATCCAATGGTGCTGTCGTTTTAGACCATGCTAGTTAGACTTCCCTCGTGCCCTTTATAGACATGAAATAGTAATTTTATTTGTACTTACTTTCGGCTAGAATTAAATTTCAATATATGATCAATAAAAACTTATCACAGGTAAACTCTGGCATAATAAAATATACTTTAATTCATTATATAAATTTAAGAACATAAAAGATACCCATCATCATCATCATCATGTCAACTCGGAGACTTCCACTGCTGAGCTTAGGTTTCTCCCAAAGCCTTGTACAAAAAACGGAACATACGCCGATATCATTATTTAAAAACAGTACCTATTTTACGCATATACTCACGAGCGTCGGCTGTAAGAAGAAAAATAAAACAAAATTAAAATAAAGTAAATTTTTAAAACAAAAAATAAAAACCGACTTCCAAAAACCTAAACTAAAAACCAAAAAATAATATGTTAATTACCCCAAAGAAATGGATAATCAACGATTCATATATACATATACAGATATTTATACTTTTTAACCTGTTATTTTTGAAGTTGGTGCCTGCCACGTAAATCTGGCCGTGTTGAGCTCCTTAGCTGGCACCGACTTCAAAAATAACAGGTAAAAAAGTATAAATATCTGTATATGTATATATGAATCGTTGATTATCCATTTCTTTGGGGTAATTAACATATTATTTTTTGGTTTTTAGTTTAGGTTTTTGGAAGTCGGTTTTTATTTTTTGTTTTAAAAATTTACTTTATTTTTAAATTTTTAGTGGCGCTGGAAAAACATTATTTTAACCAAATAGACTTAAGTCTATTTAGTTAAAAGAAAAAAATCCAAATCGGTCTAGACGTTTTCAAGTAACCGAGGAACAAGCCTACATAAAAATTGCTCTTTGTTTTGAAGTCGGTTAAGACTGGGAACTTATTTCTAATAACAAATGCACGAGAAAGTAAGAAAAATACCGAAATCGCATATGTGTGCCTATGATATTTGAAGAGTTCCCTCGATTTCTCCAAGATCCCATCATCAGATCCTGATTTGGTTGCAATGAGTCCACCTCGGAGGTAAACCCTTTTAAACAAAAAAAGAATTTTCCAAATAGGTTCAGCCGTCTTCAAGTAATCGGGGAAGAAACCTAGATACAAATTTACTCTTTGTTTTGAAGTCGGTTAACACTAAAAACTTGTTGCTAATAAGAGATGGACGAGAAATTACGAAAAATACCGAAATCGCTATATGTGTGCCTATAATATTTGAAGAGTTCCCTCGATTTCTCCAAGATTCCATCATCAGATCCTGACTTCGTTGCAATGGGACCACCTCGGAAGTCTACCCTTTCAAACAAAAAAGGAATTTTTCAAATCGGTCCAGCCGTCTTCAAGTAATCGGTGAACAAACACACAAAAAAAAAATAAAAAAAAAAATAAAAAAAAAAAAAAACATACAGACGAATTGAGAACCGTCCTTCTTTTGGAAGTCGGTTAAAAATAAGTTAACCGACTTTCAATGAACCGATATGCGCGAGTGACTACTTATGAACAATATCCATATAAAATTTGAAGCGTTCACACTTGATTTATCCAGGATCCCATCATCATCATCAGTGTTTAATAGAACTGACGTGAGAGACTACATCTTGTTCTCAATTGAAGTTAACGTTTTATCTTATAGCTTGAACGCATAGAGTCCGTTTTTGTAAATAATTCACATTAAACCTTAGAGACCATATACATCTCTGAGGAATGTAGATTATATTATATTAAAAAATCTGTTTTGTACTTGCAAATGTCTTGACGCTTAGAGACGACATACATCTCTAAGAAAAATTGTTTTAATTTTAGTTTTTAAGTTTTGTGAGTCACAGTTTTTTTTTTTTTTTTTTACATTTCTGTACGTTCGTTTTGTGTAAACCATGTAAATTTAATGATAGTTCTATAATCTATTTCTCGTTTCCCATTTTGTATTTTGACGTTTGGAGATCCTTTACACCTCCAAAACATGTTTTGACAACGGAGGCCCCTTACATCTCCATTAATTTTAGTATATGCCTTTTTATTTTCTATTTTTCTTAGTAATTTATCTTGTTTTGACGCCTAGAGACCCTTTACATCTCTTAAATTGTAGTTTTATGTTTATTGAAATGTATTTAGTTAAGTAGTTGTTTGTGATATGCAATGTAATATTGTCACAATTATTGTAATGTGTTTAAAAGAGAAACTGGTGAGTTTCTTCCGGCGCTTCTTCTCACCAGAATGTCATCTGCCGAAGCGCCAAAAGAATCAGACATGTGAAAGAGCCCTTGAGGCCTACTTGCAGAAATAAATTATTTCATTTCATTTCATTTCATTTCATCAGATCTTGGTTTGGTTACTTGTCTTATTGACTACCTCAGAGATGTAACCTTTCAAACAAAAAGTAATTCACAGCCTCCTTGGGGCCTATAAAACGTATGAATTAAGAACCGTCCTTCTATTGTGGAAGTCAGTTAATAACGGACATCAAATGAAGCTATTCGATAACAAATGCACGAGTTACTATGAAAAATACCGAAATCGCTAAATGTGTGCCTATCATATTTGAAGAGTTCCCTCGATTTCTCCAAAATCCTATCATCATAACCTGATGTGGACGAAGTGAGAACAGTCCTTCTTTTGTAAGTCGGTTAATAAACTAGAAATTCAGGCCGCTTATGGACTCTGTGTTGCTAGGCGAGTGAATAAGTACTCACCACCACATTGTAATTTTTAATTGATTATGAACTGTCCATCTGTAAACCCTATTACGATGAGACAAGGTCTACTACGAGTAATAGCCGCTTAACAGAGTCTTCGTTTGCACATGCCTATACCTAATGCAAAATTATATTTACGGATAAAAATAATATGCCACAAAACATTTTCATGTAAAATGTTGCCAAGATGCGACCATATAACTCGCACTGTGAAAAAGTTATCAGATCTCATATAGAGCCAAGCTTCTCCCTCTACACGCAGATAACTTATAATTATAATTATTTTCCAACTAATTTATATAATCTACTAGCGACCCACCCCGGCTTCGCACGGGTGCAATGCTGATACTAAATGTATGTATTATACAAATATAAACCTTCCTCTTGAATCACTCAATCTATTAAAAAAAAACCGCATCAAAATCAGTTGCGTAGTTTTAAAGATTTAAGCATACATAGGGATATAGGGAATAGGGACAGAGAAAGCGACTTTGTTTTATACTATGTAGTGATGATGATGATGATAATCTATCTGTTGCTACATTTTACATTCAGAAAAAGTCGTTAAAAGTTTATTTAATATAATACGACACGAAACAGTCTTACTGCAATCTATATACTGTATAATAGCCATTTTAAAACCAATCTGAAAACCAGCGCTGGGCCTCCCCGCCCAGCATTCGCTGAGATTGGTACCCATTGCCAAAAAAATATTTAAGTTCCTTTTTTTTTTTCTTTGTTTGTAGTTTTTAGTTTATTCGTGTTTCTTTTTATTATTTTGTTGTAACATATTTTTTTGTGGCAATAAATATTTTCTAATTTCTAATTTCTTATGGCGTCCTCGTTGAGGTTATACGTATCACGTCTACGGCGGGGCCCCCTGTGTACATATGTACCGCGTTAGAAGACAATCTTCAATAATGTGCTGTATGGCTAATGAACCTCATAATTTATAAGTGTATTCGACGTGTGATTCTAAAATACGATTAAATAAAAATGTATAGATAGGTCCATATGTATTTAGATGAGGGCAGGGTGCCCTTAAACAACTAGCGAAGCGGTTAATTGAAGCAATGGCTGACCAGAGGGCTGGCTCATATCTATGCCTATGAATTAGTGTTAGCTATCCATCGTGGAAATTGGGCCAGCCTAATGCAGGGCACTTTCTTGCTGGGCAGTTACTTGCACTATTTTTAGCTAATCTTTACCTCCTATTAATTTTGTAAGTGTACAAAGATAATAAGTACTTACGCCATAGTTCGCTTGCTGGCGTAGCCGTATCAGCCGAGGCCAGCGCGAAGATGTACCCGATCTGGCACGGGTTCCAGTGGTCGCACACTTCTCGGTCCGGGTCCAGCTCCGCCACGTACTTGTAACTCTGTTGGATGTGTACTTTGTTTGCCAGTGTCTCATAGGGTCATAACAAAACGAATAGGTACAATCTTAGTAGGTTCCACAATGTCCGCTGCACTCACCCGGTCCGGATAGTAGCGGTAATGGACGACGACGTCCTCCGTGTCCTCGAGCGCGCACTTGGAGGTGGTGTAGTTGTAGGAGGTGCGCTCGATGGGCGCGCAGCCGTACACGGTGGTGCCGTTGCGGGGTAGATCCGGGCCCTCGAGCTTGTGACCTGCACAGAATGTGTGCATCATCAACTTTATCAGGCGAAAGGCGCCCACTGCTGAACATAGGTCGCCGCCAAGAAACACCACCATGACCGGTCATGTGTCGCTCACATTCCTCGGACTCCAGCAACTGCCATCAAGACATCAGTTCACACTGTGGGAGGATAACTCCAAGAATTGCAAAATTAAGTGGCAATTGGCAGGATACATACATTGTTCGTAGAACAGATGGCCGATAGGGCCGATGAGTTCTTGAATGGCGACCACGCACTGGAAGGCACACTTTTAGTGACAAATTAGGAAGTGGTCAGAGTCGACCGGAGGGAATCAAATAGCTCACCGGCTAAAAATTGGAAAATCATCAAGTACTTAGTGGTTCTTATTTTTACCAGATAGAGTGCAACTTTTGCCATTGATGGGCCCGCCCGCACTCTTTGAAGCTTCGCTCCTCGTTTTATTCAAAGTCAAATATTTTATGGCATGGTTATGTGTGTACATACAAAGATTTTATATAATAACATTTTTAGCGCCCTCCATATCCTGCCTCAGGGAGGCGTGCAATTTCAATAGTTTTGCCTGCTTATCTAATATAAACAGTTATGTCAAAGATTAATATTGTATCATGACAATTATCAATAGCTATGTTTATTTACTTGAGCAGTAATGACTTTAGACGCCGTGATACAAAGGCTGATAGTCAACACTACGGCCACATTACCGGTGATTTTGTCTGACATACAAAACGAACGAGACGTTAACTGAATACTTTTCAAAACCCGAATATTATCAATTACGTACGGTTGCAGAAGAAATATTTGTTCTCCGCGTTATAGAGCTCCTTGTCCTCGGCGCTGAGGCACGAGTCGTATATGATCTGCGTGGGAGTGATGTCGTCCTCACACGCGAGGTCGCCGGAGCCGTCGGGCTCCTTCGGCGCCCTGTTCGCCGGGCAGCGGTACATTAGACCTGGAGAACAAAATTAAAAAAAAAATCAAAATCATTTATTTCCGCAAGTAGGCCATCAAGGGCTCTTTTATACGTCTGATTCTATTCTTTTCTTTGGCGCTTCTGGTAATGACCTTCTGGTGAGAAGAAGCGCCGGAAGAAACTCACCAGTTTTTCTTTTCAAAAATATTAAGTACAGCAATATGACATTAATACATTGCATTAAACTTAAAACTACATTTTTAGAGGTGTAAAAAATCTCTAGGACTCAAAACAAGACAATTAAAATAATAGAAAATAAATAGACTAGTCAAATTAATAGAGATGTAAGAGCCTTCGTTGTCAAAATAACACTTGGATGATTCAGAGGTTTGAGCGTGATGAGGGCCACAGATTTACGTTTGCATTTATCAATACTTTTGACATAGTCTTAAATGAAAACAATCCAAATATTGTAAAGCCTCTTAAAACTATGAAGCGAATTATTTACTTATTTAAACTTAATTGCACAAATTAAAACTTATCATACAAAAGGCGAATTTAATTCCACAAGGCAACCATGGTTAATTATGTCTTCCTCACCCTTCCTAATAATAAGAGGTGGCTTGTTCCGCATTTCCACAACAGTGATTCCCTTCTCCCCGTTCTGGATGGCTGTCATCACCCGCTTGTGCAGAGT
Organism: Eudemis profundana; assembly: GCA_947034925.1. Lineage (NCBI taxonomy): Eukaryota > Metazoa > Arthropoda > Insecta > Lepidoptera > Tortricidae > Eudemis > Eudemis profundana. Next base: position 3,958,382 of record OX344819.1, read on the forward strand.
GATGCGGCGCTCCTGCTCGGCGATGATGTATGGAAGCAACTCTTCCGAGAGGACGTCCACTTTCTTCCTAGCTTCAGCATTCATCTAAAAAGGAACGTATAGTTACGGCACAAAGGTGCCACTTTGCCGCATGATAATTGGAGGTTAAAGCACACATAACAACCCGGCAGCGGAACTACACCGGAACGGCACCGCCTTACCTCAACGTTTTGCCATCAATCATACGCAAGCACGGTACGTCCGAGTTGTCATCACGCTTACGGCTGGTATAGGTAGTTTCACGAGAGTTGAGGTGAATGGTTAAAAATAAACACAAGGCTATTTATAGTTTAAACAAACTTGTTGGCCTATCTTGCAATTCACTGTTGAACTTGCTATCGGTACGAAAAAAAGAACAGTAATTTCAAAATCCCTTTTTTCGGAAGAATAAAATCATGTAATGATCATTGATAAATGCTTCATATAGACATAGGGCAATGTCTCAGCCAAGCTCTTAAAGCGAAACGGTAAGAGACCCACCGGGGATAATATTACACTAATATTTCGGGCCTCTTTCGACACCTGTAGTTATCCTTACCTTGGTTAAGTATATGAATGTTTGGGCATTTCTAGGTGGTTTATAAAGATGGTAAATGAAAGTCAAAAACCATATTTTTCGTTAAAATAGCAACAGAAATGGCAGTGTTGATTTAAAAAAAACTGAAAAATATGAGTTGTTTAGAACAAATATACCGAGTCGAGACGTTGCCGTTCCGATCTTCTGACTTCTGATGCCGCTGCTGATAGCAGTTTAGTTAGGTATGCAAATTAACTGGTATGCATTTTTATTATTATACTATCTAAGAGAAATGCTTAATCATCGTATGCCCTGCCCTACTGCCCTGGGCCCACGACGGCCCACGTGGCCCTAGGGCAAATACGCCCCTGCCTGTCATTGTGTTGAATTATTGCTTACCCGGTCAGCGTCCTTGTTGAACTTGATTTCTGTTCCATCCTGTAAACATATAAATCACTAAGTTTAACGACACGTTCAGCCTAGTGGGCTCCCGGGTTCAAATATGGGTACAGGTAAGTATTTGTGAGATGAGCACGGGTATTTGTACCTGAGTCATGGAAGTTGTCTATCTATTTTTAACTTTATATGTTTTATTTCATTAGACAAATTAATCTACATACAATTAAGATATAAAGTTCTTACAAACGGTCGTAAAATGTAAAGTTCTTACAAACTGAAGCTTCTAAAATCAAAAATAAAACTAATCAGGCCACCTCAGCATGGTCTTGAAGATGCTGGCAACATTTATTCGCTATACCTATACAACAATACTGTATTTTTTTTAAGTATCTATGGATCGTTCGATTTGTGTCAGAGTGTCCCTGTATATTAATTTACTTAATTATTTATTATTACTTTATATTTGTGGAATATTTAGCCCAAAAAGGGGACCAAACAAAAATTCGAAAGGTGTTTGTACATGGTTTAACTACTTTTTCTGTCCTCCGGCCGGCAAGCGTCAACTTGCAGGCCGTTGCGCTAAACGAAGTTCAGGCAGAAGGCAAAAGGTGATAATATCTTCACAAACTTTCACAGTCATAATATTAGTAGGATTGCCGATATTCCAATCATTCCCACGAAGCAATTCGCTTCATCGTTTTCTACACGGACCGCCAAGGATGGAATGCACTCTATTTTAGGACTCTTCTAAATAACAGTAAAGGTCTGTTACAGAACACGCGAGCTTTATATTCGGCCCCGTTTGCTTACCATCAAGCACTACTGAGGTCAAACGCAGGCCAATTAAAAAAAATAAAGTGTAAAACTCACCACTGCCTGTCTCTGCACCACGTTGGCCAGGTACCTTCCCCTTCGAGTCGCAGGCAACAGCACGCTGCCCGGCATCACCTCATTCCCCATCTAGAACACAGAAAAACAAACAATTAATACAAAATACCTACAGAAATAACCCAATCAAAGTAATCTACTCTCAAATCGTCAATTCGCTGTAGCCTGTAATTTGAAGAGTTTCCTCGATTTCTCCAATAATCCTATGAAAATGACTACAGTGGAATCATCAAAAGGGATTCCAAACGAAAAAAAAAATCAAATCGTTTTGTCGTTTTCAAACAATCGGGGAAAAACATAAAAAATGACAATGGAATTCTTTAGTGCAGTAAACATTATGAAATAACTGAAAACTTAAATAAAAACAAAAATATTGCTTTGCTAATCCGCGATATGATAACGTGTTAGATAATGGGCTAGATGACAAAAAAAAACTGTTTAGTCCGTCAGTTAGATTATTAAAAAATATTGTACACGTATTTTTTCTTTTGTTTGACAAACAAAAAATGACGAAGATAGAGTGCTTAGAAGTTTCGAGTGACGTCACTCCTTGGTACAAATTTCACCTAGGAGTGACGTCACAAGCCCTCACTCTAGAAGTTTGATGATCTATAACTTTGTCGATTTTTGATATTTTGATAAACCAAAAAATACGTGTCCCATATTTTTCCATAATCTAACTGACGGACTAAATAGAATTATATATTTTTAACCCAGTCGTCATCCCCATTAGTGCTAGCCCGTTATAAATACTTGCGTATTTCTTCATGCACTTCGCCGGACGGTTAACATCTCCATCAGCTCCTGAGGATACCTCGTAGAGAGGCGAAACACGTGTCGAGCTATGTATTTTTGGTGGTGGTTTGTTAATTTATTGGCATGATTTTCGTTTTGCATGTAAGTGCATGAAGAAATACGCAAGTATTTATAACGGGCTAACACTAATTATCTAACACGTTATCATATCGCGGATTAGGAAAGCAATATATTTGTTTTTATTTAACATGGACTTCCGCAAATTACGAGTAACGCCTGATTCAATCGATCAACTGAAAACTTGTTCTTTTTTGAGTAGGTTAAAAATAGATTAAAACTTACCGGTGGATATGCGCATTGCATTAAATAAACAATACTTAGAACGTGCAAGACTATTCGCACTTCCAGTCCCATCGTATTGACGTCGATCCGACAACTGAAATAAAAAACCAGGTTGCGTTAAAATGTTCATAGGTGGTTCATAAGCAAAAACTAATTGGACCAATTAGTAATAAATTGGCGTGTTGTTAGTATTCACGATTTTTGATAACTAATTTAGTTATGACTGTTATTTGTTTTCTCCGCTCCGCGATCTCTCCGCGTGGCTGATCTCCATGCTGGAATGGAAAGCCAGGAAAAAAAACCGACAGAGTAGTAGTACTCTATGACACGAGGCGAACACGGAAACGCGCGGGTTGCAAGTGCGGTGCGGTGTTCCACAGGGGCCTGTTTTTTGGCCCTTCCTATACAAAACAAAATACTTTTTTCCAAGAAAATCCTATTCTTCGCCATAGTAAAAAAACATCGTGTTGCGCCTTTGCAACACTCTATTAACTGACACATATTTCTGTTGGTCTTGGGTACATTGCCCATACAAATTTGCCCATGGTCCATTAAACTGCAATATATTATTTTATTAAACTCCTACTCCGATTGCATATGCAGGATATCAATTAGACAGTAATTTTATACTTACTTAAGTACCTATTGTTGCATGTAATCGTCATTTCTCTGCCAAAATCATAATCTCGCTGGCACATTTTCTTTCAAAATCTCATTACTGCTAAAGTATTCATAATAGAATGGTGCCTCTGCAGATTTAGAATCCCAGTTTAAGTGGCTGATCATTTTAAGCAATATCGAAAAGAAAATGCCCAGCTAAATAACGAAAAAGACTCGTTTCAAAAATACACCCCAATGGGTGTATTTTTGATACATTAAAATATCTTTTATTTATTCATATTTCAGTAAAAACAAACTTAGTTCATACCATTAGGTTAGGTGTCAAATGCTAATCAATTTTTTTTTACTGAATTTATAGTGATGGGAAGGTCAATTCTTAAATAAATATTACTTTTTACTAACAAACAATGACATTTTAATATGGATTAGGTAGTGTTTCGGATAACTATAGATTTTAGCGAATAATGGCACAGGTACTTATTGAATAAATGGTGTATAGGTATAATAAAATAAAGTTAAAACGAAAACTCAATATGAAAAAGACTAAAACAGGGGCCGTCAACCTTTTTCAAATCAAGGACCAAGAATGATCTTTTTTTGTTTATAACATTTTTTTTAATTAGGTAAAAATTTACCTAGATTCTATCCTTAGGTATACAAAAAATCAGGTTATCAATTAATTAGGTATGATATTACTGAATTCTTAAACGATTAACTATTTATTTAGTTTTGATTTTACAACACACAATTTTACTATTACACAATGTTGAAAAAAAAAGTGGCGAAAAGAGGTTTGACGAAACTAGACTTTACCTCGGGACTGTCTTTCATAAAAAGTTAACTCTAGGCATCGTCTTTTTGAACAACAAATTTGAAAACACTGAATATTGGTCCCTAAGTTGCTGGCGGGCCGCCGATGAAACCTTAGCGGGCCGTGGGTCTAAAAAACAAAATCTTTGCGTTTGATTTCAACCACTTAGTGGCAATTTAGGTGAGCCTGCTGAAATAAAACGCAAGGATATTGTTATAGTCTTTCTCGTAATAAATTTTACTTTTTAACTTTATTTTATTTACCCTATGAACCATTCCCTTTCCAAGCACCACGTCAGAATTTTTTTTCTCGTAATTAGTAGGTACGAGTGTAAACTAAACATATATAGAATATCGATATAATTATACAACGTTTTGCCAGTACTAGGAACAAATAGTTAAATCTAAGGTTGTACTCCTCAGACTGAAGAACAATTGTTCAGCGACATTTAAAAATAACTTATATTTTGGTTTTTAGTACATTTTAAAGTTTATTTGAAGCCGCAAGGTATTGCGATGTTAATTATGTTTGTAGCGTGACAAGCGACTTCAATTACACTTGTGTTAAAAATACTATTTCATTTGTATGAAAACGGGAAAATCTCAAGATTACATAATTTTTAAAAGTTATTGAAGAACAGTTTAATAGTTTGATGAGTAGTAGAATCTACGTTTTAATTATTTGCCCCTGTTACAGGCAACACCCTATATGTTTTATTTAAAACACCCGTACTTCTCATATTTTTTATTATTACGGAATATTAAATGATGACAAAAGTATCTGTTAATAACAGCACGATATATTTTTTATCTTCCTCCCACCACTTATTTGTAGTTAATAATTTCACGAATGTCAAATGGATTGATTTATTAATGTGATACCTTTCCCATCGCTAGCACGCAGAAAATCAATAGACAATAGATGCAATTATCAGTCAGCCATATTTGTTGACATTATTGTTCATTTCTATCGGATCTCACTATTAATCTTCGTTCGTCATATTATTGCGAACGGTTCGAATTTTCAAATCCGCGGCGGCGGCGGCGGCGGCGTGGGTGCCACACGTCTACATAATCGATATAACTTAGTGATCGGCCGAACAACATTAAAATATCTAAGTATATTTTCTAAATATAATAAAAAGATCATGTTTGAATGTAGGACATTGTTACTGTGGATTTTTCAATATGAGTTGGTTCGACAGTCCCATGCATTTAGGTTGCAAGGTCTCAATGGTGGATGATGCTAGGTATTGCTTTAGTGGCACAAAAGGGAACGTGCACGACGAAGGTGCTGCCAACTGGTGCCGCCAATCTAAATCATATACCCTCTCATGCTGGGGCCACATTGACGAAAACGCCATTAATAATGTTAATTTATCGCGTTGAAGGACGATTAACGTCAGTGTAGCTACGACTTACTATATTTGACATTGACACTTACATATTATCATTGACATTGACAGCTTGATTTGACAGGAGCAATAATTTCCTTTATTGTGCGCCCGTGTCTCTTTTGTCGTTTAGTGCTGCCACCTATAAATAGTTCGTGCTCGTTCCCTATTGGTAGCGCGCCTGTGTTGACGCGGAAAGCCGTTGAAGACGCAGGTTTGAATCCTGCCCGAGGCATATACTCGTAATTTTTAAATTTTTCTCTTTTAATAAAATATGTATATATATGGGCCGTCGGCGCGCAGTTGTGATGCAGTTCCCATAAAAATCGTAGGGAGTTGCAGTTGGGTTGCAGTCCGTCTGTATCGGCCCTATCTCGCAGCCAACTGGTTTAATTAGCCATTTGGTAAACTGCCTAGCCTTTTCACTAAACAGCGCCATTTAGTTAAGTGCGTGAATGAAATTTAGCCAGTGCGTCAATGTATCAATTAACGATATGGTTGGCCAATGCTTAGGCCGTTCGTTTAATAAGACAACTATGAGGAGATTAGGGTTTTCTTTCTCAACAACTATGACCCGCCAGCAAGTCGACGAAGCCCCGCCGCGCGGGGCTTCTATTTCTGCTCTGAGGGACACAAATTGACTAACAAACCTAACCTAATGTGCACTTTTTCCATACGGCAACACCACTTTTTCTATGCGGGGGGCTCCGCTCCCCCGTCCCCCCATGTGAGATCAGGTTCTAGGACGGAACAGATTTATACAACTAAAATTTGACGGACTCTGCTAAGCGGGTTATTTAATGTTGTCAAATGAAAGTAGTTTGCTTAGCCGTTTGATAAAAGGGCTAGACGACCGATGTTCATCGAGGCACTTAACTAAATGGCGCCGTTTAGTGAAAAGGCTAGGCAGTTAACCAAATGGCAAATTAAGCTAGTTGGCGGCGACATATATAAAAGGAACGGTTTAGAAATAAAAACAGATATACGGTCTGTCAATTGTGTTTATTTTTTATCATTTCTTCAGGAGAAACGAGTTAAGGATGACGCTAGTTTAACCCGTGCGCCTTGTTGTCTCTGCAAATAAAAAGGAAATGTTAAGTTATATCCTTATGTACCGTGTGAAGTAATTCTACTCGGAAATATGTAACACTGGTCCAGATGGTGTTTTGATAGTTTCTCGACTACGTATACCAGCGTTAAAAATACGCTATGAACGCGATCAAAATAAAACAAAGGTATTTGAGTTTAATAATTAACAAATTAAAAATCCCTCAACGCAAATAAACTTCAATAGTAGGTATGTCATAAACGGCTGAAATGATTTTGGTGAAATCTAGCTAGTAATATTATTGATGCTGCCTTCTTCTTTTTGAGCAGACGTCCATGACTCAGCAGGATAGCGCGAGGTGAGCGGATAGGCAACAGTACTAAATCCACGTGTATCAAATCATATGGACAAGAAGGAAATGAGTATACAACCGAATTGTGAATCCAGTTCTGATGATGGATGAATATCTACATTCACGAAGAATCGATGAAACCTCTTAAATAAATAGACACACAGTTTCAGTTGTTTTATAGTCACGCTAGTTCTTGTTTGTCATTCCAGCTCTGATGATGGGATTCATGAAGAGTTTACTCCACAAATATTATAGGCACATATAAGTAGCAATTTCCAATATTTGAGAGAAGCTAAGTATGGTTATTTTTTAAGGTTTTTAATTTACCCCTGAAACAAAAAAAAACATTAATTAAATAACATAACAATAACATCTGAAAAAACGTGCTAGTTGTTCCGCGTTTATTCATCGTCAGCCGACACACGTCCACTGCTGGACATAGGCTTCCCCCAAAGAACGCCACAAGGGCGTGAAGTACCGGGAAATTTTAGTATTGCAGTACCGGGAATTCCCGGTGCTCGCCTACTAAAATTTCCCGGTACTGCACGCCTTAAACGCCACCATGATGGGTCCTGCGGCGCCTGCGACCTCAGCTCTTTGTTATTTGTTACTTTTTTATTGTTATTAAATTGGTTAGAAATCTACAATTCAATTAAGCATCAGGTATTATTATTACGACAGTTTCTAGTTATTGTTGCCATTTATACAAACTTCGTTTTTAGGGTTCCGTAGCCAAAATGGCAAAAACGGAACCCTTATAGTTTCGTCATCTCCGTCCGTCTGTCTGTCTGTCTGTCTGTCTGTCTGTCTGTCTGTCTGTCCGTATGTCACAGGCATTTTACTCAGAAACTACATGATGGATATTGATGAAATTTGGAATATAGGTGTCTTTTATGAGCCGCTACTTAGTTTGGTATATAAATAATTAAAATAAATATTTTTAGGAGGGGCACTCCACACATGTTAAAGACAGTAATTTTTTTTCTTCAGCAAATATCAACGTGTGGTACATAGTTCGACAGCTCTTTAAAAAACACTATAAGGTTCCTAAGTAATGTTTTTGATTCAGTGAATGTATTTGGAAATAATCGCTCCGAAAGTTGTGTAAATTGTGTCCCCTCCCCCCCCTCTATTTTCTAAACCGTGCGTCCGAAAAATATGAAAAAAATCACGAAGGTAACGCTTAATTAATACTTTCAACGAAAATTATTTTCAACAAGATCGAATTAACCGTTTTTGAGTTATTGCCGATAAACTGCGCTTCTCAACAAAAGGACGTAATTGCTATGAAGATATGCTCTTTTGTTGTTGTACTTTTTTTACATCGTATTTTTTACCTTATAGTTACGGCTATGGAACCCTACACTGAGCATGGTCCGACATGCTCTTGGCCAGTTATTTTAATCTAAACGAAGAAGCAGTGGTCGTCAACATTTTTGAGTCATACAGATTTCGAAAAAACGTCTCTCCTGTGGACAAAATAATGATAGTTAACGAGCCGAATACACATCACTCCTACGACTAAAAGACTAGGGGATTTGCCTATAGGGGTCCGCTAGAAAATAAGACTTTTAAAGCCCCCAATTTTGCGATGTCCACAGGAAAGACTCGAACACTTAACTCGTACTATAAAATCTGTACGACTCTTTTATTTATCAATAAACAATGGGTATCATTTAATCGATCAGCAAAATATTCATATTTTGGTCAGCAGAAATATGTATTTGGTCAGCCAAAATAGCTAGTTGGTAAGCAACTTATGGTTAGCAAACATTTATAAATCAGGCTGCAATTAATGATATACTGATCTGCTCTAAATTATTTTGGTCAGCAAATTAAATATTTGAGCTGCATTAAGCGATCTACGGTTAATCAAATTTTGGTAAGCAATCAGTAGGTAAGCAAAATATTTCATTTTGTTCATCAAAAAAAAGGGGGCAATAAAACCTAACTGGGCGCAACTATTCTGCCGCCAATCGTGTGCGCATTTTGTCATTCGGTAATTGTCAGCTGTCAAGTAGCAGGTGTCACTGTGATATATACAGGGTGTCACTGTGATATATACAGGGTGTCACTGTGATATATACATAGTGTCACTGTGTTATATACAGGTTGTCACAGTAATGTATACAGGGTGTCACTGTGATGGGCTCATATAAAATTGGTATTTCGATTTTTTATACATCTCATAATGTTTTGAAGTTATATTATTTATTTTTTAGGGTCAGCAAAAAAAATAACCCTAACCTACCTATTTTTGAGAGCCGTTTCGTTTTTAGGGTCATCAAAAAAAATAACCCTAACCTATCTATTTTTGGGAGCCGTTTCGTTTTTAGGGTCATAAAAAAAAATAACCCTAACCTACCAATTTTTGGGAACCGTTTTGTTTTTAGGGTCATCAAAAAAAATAACCCTAACCTACCTATTTTTGGGAGCCGTTTCGTTTTTAAGGCCATTAAAAAAAATAACCCTAACCTACCTATTTTTGGGAGCCGTTTCGTTTTAGGTTCATCAAAAAAAAAATAACCCTAACCTACCTATTTTTGGGAGTTGTTTCGTTTTTAGAGTGACACCCTGTATACATTACAGTGACACCCTGTATATAACACAGTGACACCCTGTATATATCACAGTGACATCCTTTATCTATCACAGTGACACCCTGTATATAACACAGTGACACCCTGTATATATCACAGTGACACCCAGTATATATCACAGTGACACCCTGTATATAACACAATGGCACCCTGTATATATCACAATGACATTCTGTATATATCACAGTAACATCCTGTATACATTACAGTGACACCGTGTATATAACACAGTGACACCCTGTATATATCACAGTGACATCCTGTATCTATCACAATGACACCCTGTATACATTACAGTGACACCCTGTATATAACACAGTGACACCCTGTATATATCACAGTGACATCTTGTATCTATCACAGTGACACCCTGTATATAACACAGTGACACCCTGTATATATCACAGTGACACCCAGTATATATCACAGTGACACCCTGTATATCTCAATTAAACTCTCTGCTGACCAATTGTAAAATCTTGCTACCCAAGTAATTATTTTGCAGCTCGACTGTTTATTAGGCAGCCAAATGATAAAAAAAGCAGATTAATATTGGTAAAAATGTTAACCGTTTTTAAACTGTTTGCTGAACAAGAGTTGCCGACCGATTTTATTTATTGCCAGCCAAATCTTTGTATGCTGCCCAAATGATTTTACTGCTTATTTTTTTTTGCGGATCAATTTTAATAACGGCTGACCAAAAATTTACTTTCCATAAACAATTTAACAGTACATGATATTTATTAGGTCATTTTCTTTGTCCGATATTAATGTAGCCTAAAATGCTCATCTTGTTGGCCAAGGTCTTCATTTAATACCCATATATTAGATCTATATAGTACTAAAACAGAATCTATATATCTCTTTATATTTAACATTTTGAAGTATACTACAGGAATAATAATTATAATCAGAGCCCGGATTTTTCTCGGCAAAACAAAACACTGTTGCAATCAAACCAGTTTAAGACACAATGCATCATTCAAAAAGCATAATGCATCATTTGGCATAATTCATCATTCGGCATAATGCATTATTTTCTTAAACTGTACAATTTTCAGGACGCTTTAAGGCCTCATCCTGTTAAATAGGATAGGTTAGGTTAGGTTTGCGTTATAATAATCCTGAAAAGTTTACGTGTTCAGAAAAAAAAGCATTATGCCAAATGATGAATTATGCCTTTTAAATTTATGCGATCCAATAGTAAACCTTTTTTAGGGAACCTATTGGATCGCATAAATTTAAAAGGCATAATGCATAATTTGGCATAATTCAACATTCGGCATAATGCATTATTTTCTTAAACTGTACAATTTTCAGGACGCTTTAAGGCCTCATCCTGTTAAATAGGATAGGTTAGGTTAGGTTTGCGTTATAATAATCCTGAAAAGTTTACGTGTTCAGAAAAAAAAGCATTATGCGAAATGATGAATTATGCGAAATGATGAATTATGCGAAATGATGAATTATGCCTTTTAAATTTATGCGATCCAATAGTAAACCAATTTTTTATCTATATCGACAGTTATCGAATAATTAAAACAAAAACATTGCTTTGCTAATCCGCGATATGATAACTTGATAACGTGGTAGACAATTAGTGCTAACTTGTTATAACTACTTGCGTATTTTTTATACATTTACATGCAAAACAAAAAAAACATCCAAATAGATATAACAAACCACCATCAAAAATACAAAACTCGACACCGTGTTTCGCCTCTCTACAAGGCATCCACAGGAGAAGCTGGAGATGTTACCCGTCCGGCGTCCGCTGACTAAATGATCATTTCGCTGAACAAATCTATAACGTGTTACACGTTATCATATCGCAGATTAGCAAAGTAATATTTTTGTTTATCTACTCCTGTACTTTTATCTGTCTTTTACTTGGTCACGAACACTAATATAAGAACATACATAATATGAGTTCAGAGAAGTCTATACTCTATTCCCCTTAAAAGCACTAGTGTTTTAAAAATCGCTAAAAATACTGCTAGCAGCCACAGACTTCTAAATCTAGGATAGACTTAGGTCAAGGATTACGCGTTCAATACTAACTTTACAATAGAAATACACAACTGCCAACTTAACAGACACATAAATTCCTGCTGTTTTTAAGAAAAACTAAACTTTCCGAACTAAATTCATTGATGCCAACATAAAAAAATAATACCCACGATGACCAAATAACAAATAGATCCGTGTAAAGGTATACATACATTCAAATGTTTAAAATTAGTAGGTATTCATACTACATACTCCTGCAGTGTTCCCGCTGTTTGGATAAGTTGTGTATCACAGCGACCTTATCGCGATTCTTTTGTTTGTCACGTACGGCGTACTTTATGAGAGAACAATTACCGGTGTACCCACTTATAAATAATATAAAACTGTTTTATTTAAAATCTTTTAATATGTTTAAGTTAAGAATATTAATAACAGTAAACCGGAAGTGTATTGTATGTAGTTAAGCAGGTGAGAAATGCACAGATATATAAGAAAGAGATATGATTACAGATTTTATTGACAGATATATTTCTTATAAATCCGTGGAGAAATGCATGCGCTCACCATACGACATATATTGTACTTAAATTTTTCTCGTGTAAGTGAATTCCATTATTCTTACGAGAAATAAAGATTCTTTAAACCTATTTTTAATATCGTCACTGCGTGTTACTCACTAGCGAGTATACGTCAAATTAAAAACAAAGTTTACCATAGATACATACTGTCAGTCATATGTCATGTTTGCCTTGTTTGCGCGCTGTTTAATTTTGTATTTCATATTTTAAAACCTAGTCGTAGAAAAAGTATTGTAGGTATGCAACGAGGCGTCTCTATTTGCGATACTCGCCGCCGCGGCGGCTCGTATCTCAACTCACACCATTCGCATTTTTTGAGCCTACTTATACAACTGTTGCATAAAATACTATTTAATTAACATGTATTTCCGCAAAGTACGTAACGCCTGATTAATTAGTCTATTTTGAACTTTCGATATTTTAGACGTTCGATATTTAGGTTTTAAGAATGTTACCCGTCGATATAATGACATTAAGATCGTTCGATATTTTGACCACTGACTATTTAAAGTTAATAATAACTTTTTTCTACTCCTGTACTGTTATCTGTCTTTTACTTGGTCACGAACACTAATATAAGAACATACATAATATGAGTTCAGAGAAGTCTATACTCTATTCCCCATAACAGCACTAGTGTCGTTATAGTCACTTTACGTTATTGCTAGCAGCCACAGACTTCTAAATCTAGGTTAAACTTAGGTCAAGGCTTAAGCGCCATGATGCCAACATAAAAAAAAGGTTTTTTAATTTAAGTCTATTTTAAATTAAAAAAAAAAGGTTACCATAGACACATACTATCAGTCAAACGTCATATTTGCCTTGTTTCCAAGTTATGATTAATTTTGTATTTTATAATTTAAAACCTCGTCGTAGAAAAAGTATTGTATGCAACGTTGTATAATTAAGTCAAAAAACGCTCATTGCGTCTCTATTTGCGATACTCGCCGCATTCGCGGCTCGTATCGCAACTCACGCAATTCGCATTTTTTGAACCCACTTATACAACTGTTGCATAAAATACTATAAATACTCAAATATACCCTCGTCCCCTCGTGGTTACTCGGTTCTCGGATTCAGTAAAATAGTTTCTGAAGTTAAGTTTTTCTCGTTGTGTTATTTGTTTTATTACCTACTTTTATCATTAAAATTTTATCGTTCTGTTACTGTTATAACATGGAACCGACTCCGTCTACTTTTCGTCCGTTCAAGAAGTTGAAGATCGCACCTGTAGCTCCATTGGAAACGCAGCAGTTCGCTGATGTACTGCCATAATATCAATTAAAATGTTCTAAGGCCTGTTACTATGTATGCGCGCAAATGCACATGACCGAGGAAAAGGTTGTATAGAGTAATATTCTGTGACAATACTTACTCTGTGAGTGTCATAATATTTTTGGTGACAGTTTTCAGATCGTCCAAAACGAACGTCGCCTGGTAGTGGCCGAATTGTTCCTTCTTGACTGGGGAAAGCTTTATAGTGAGCTTCTTAAGAACTGTATCGAACTGAAAAAAGAATTAAATTAGAAGCAGCTTAGGAAAAGCCCTTACCGTGTGGGACTCGCACACAAAGGATTCCGTACCTGGGATGCTGCGAATATTCGCATCTGCATCCGCAACCGCGGTAGTTTTGCATTGATTTGCATGTGCAGTCGCCATCAGATATATCTGAGCTGTCAGTGTACTCATAAATATCTGAACACGGCTCTATTTTCATAGTATTAGTTAGAGCCGTGTTCAGATATTTATGAATACACTGACAGCTCAGATATATCTGATGGCGACTGTGCAACGCAAACTACGTATGCGGGGGGGGGGGGGGGGGGGGGTGCCGTTCAATTGTCATACAAACATTTTGCATAATTTCATTAAACTACGTTCGAACAACATAATGCACGTTTAGCATACAAACAAAATGAATATTTTTTTACATAATTTTCAAGTAGCATAATACTCATTTACCATAACAACATTTGGTATAACGTTAAAAAACCGAATGACATTTGGTATAAAGTGTAAGAAGTATAATGATCATATGGTCTAATAATATTTGATATAATATACATTTAGCATAATTGTTAAGTAGTATAAAAACATTTATTATAATAATCAAGTGATATAATGCCATTGGACATAATGTTCGTTCAGTATAACGATGAACTAATAACATTTAACATCTAGTAATTCTAACCTAACTTGGTAGGTTAGGTTAGAACTTTGATCCCTCACAAATTTCATAATAAAGAACCTGTTGCTAAAAAAAGTTAGGTTATATTTAGAACTGTGTCCTTACAAAATAAACAATTGATAGAAAAGGGGCTTAGATTAGGTTAAAACATTTAAGCAACTAGAGTTTTGCACGAGTTCTTAGCTATGAAAAGGCCAAAAAAGGGGGGACGGGGGGGCGAAGCCGCATGAAAAAAAGATTTAACAGAAAAAAGTAGGTTAGGTTAGGTTTGAACTGCGTCCCCCAACAAAAACGAACTGCTGGCAGAAAAAGTAGGTTAGGTTAAGTTAGGTTTAGGTTAGGCTTGAACTGCATCCCCTAACAAAAACGAATAGCTTGAAGAAAAAGTAGGTTAGGTTAGGTTTAGGTTAGGTTTGAATTGCGTCCCCTAACAAAAACGAACTGCTGGCAGAAAAACTTCACTTATAGACTGAGAATGTTATGAAGGAACGGAGGATTTTTAGGCGGGTTTTTCTAGTATTTATAAGGAGATATGAATTATTATGATTATCATAGTTCTGCTAAAGGTAATAGTTTACGTTTGAGGATGGAAAGAAAAAAAATGCCAAAAGGCATTTGCTATTCGTTTCAAATTAGGAATATAAATATCTGCCATACATGCGACTACATGCCATGTATGCGACTTGTTTTGGTTAGGTTGTGAGCTTTTTCTTTCTAAAAAATATTTGTTTAAATGCTATACAAAGTAACAATTATACAACTAGTTTATTATGAAAATTGCTAGTTATGATTTATGAAAGTATGCGCTTCGTTGTTATACAAAATGAATATTATGTTTTTTAAATATTATACAAGGTCACTATTATAGTATTTGGTAATTATAAAAAATTACGTTATGAGAATTGTCTATTATGTTTAATGAAATTATGCAATTTGTTTTTATTCATTTTATTTTTATACTATTTAACTACTTATACACGTTGAATCATTACACACCCATGCGGGGGCTTTGGATCTGTGCAGGTCGCTGCTGGATTGAGGGAGGCTACGTGCGTGTGCATGTCAGTTCAGTATTTTCATCGATTCGATCGAATTAGGTGTCTGGCTTAGATTATCTAACTCTCCGCATACGTGACTAGAAGTGACTCCAACTGGGTGACTACAATATTTTTATGTACCAACGTTATTCCCTGATATGAACTCTTTAATAAGGATTTTTTCAAACATGCGATGCGTGTGTCTAAATATCCGTATCCAAATATGTCATAAAACTGCATCCACGACATTCCTGTCTCACACCACCGTTTAAACATAAAAGACGGACAACACAAGAAGACCCAAACACCCAAAAGTTTTCTTTTCACCAATTAAAGGTTTACTTACATTACATAATCAATGCCCAATTGCTTTAGTGGTTATTTGGAACTTTGAATTTATTTATTTATTTTGGATAACGAACATACAAATAGTTAATAGCATCTTAGATTATCAATACAGAATGCCTATCCAATCATAGGTATCATCACTCACGTAAATGTAAATGAAACGATCAAACTGTACTTACTTAATCTAGCAGTAGTACATTTTACTAACAGAGGCTGGGAAGTAAGGGGTTGCCGGCCGAGTACATACAGATAGATACTACGTGGCTGGCAACCCCACTTCACGCTGAGGTATAAAACAGGCTTTTGTCAAATATGCAATGAAATAAATTAAAAACACTCAAAAAAACAAACTTTCTTTTCTAGAGACACTAAAAGTAAAGTAGACAAAAAATATATTACAGAATGAAATATTTCAATTTCCTTTCCAAAAACTGTTTCAGTTTACATTTTTATGGCGAATATTTAGAAGAAATATTTTAAATGTGTATTCTTGTCACATTCTTGTAGCTAAGTTTGCAATTTAACTTTCGCGCGAGCACGTCTATAGACGTCGAAAATGTAAGCTTAACAACGCTTAATTGATTGGTGCTCGCGCGAAAGTATTAAAATTGCTTATAATGTGTTCTTTGTTATGCTCATGTCGATTTAATATAAATAAAACTGCAAAATACAGCAAACATCTTTTATTGTGTTTGTTTTCATCTTTTATTATTATTGTTTTTATTGTTTTATTGTTTTAAATTTATTTGTGACACAGCGTCATGGCGTTCAGCCATTACAAAAACAATGTGAAAAGGAAATTAAAAAAAAAACAGATTGCAGGCCTAGGCCGGCAACGTTATATGAAATTCCATTAAATGCCAAGCATCAAGCCGCACCGGAGACGAGGTACTTTGCCACCAATTATAAGGCACGTAATGGCAACAAATGGTTATAATATACACCGTGGGTACGAGTAACCCGACAAACTTTGACTATAGATTCTAACAACTATTAGGAGTAAAAATAGTTATGTGATGTATAGTCGAAAAACGCTTACTTTCAGATATATTCATTACTTTTTAAATGAAAACTCCCAAGTGTGTAACAAGCCCTAATAATAATAAATAATAAATGTGACTAAGATAGTTTTACTATTTTTTTTAAATCCTTTAACTAAACAGCAATTAACCTTCGCAGTAAAAAAATAAAATAAATAAAATAATTTATTTCTGTAAGTAGGCCCTCAAGGGCTCTTTTACATGTCTTACATTCTTTGTCTTCTTTTCTTTTTGGCGCTTCGGGTAATGACCTTCTGGTGAGAAGAAGCGCCGGAAGAAACTCACCAGTTTCTCTTTTAATAATTTAATATACATTACATTACCTTAAAAACTACATTTATAGAGATGTAAAGGGTCTCTCTATGCGTCCAAACAAGACAAATAAAAAATAGAAAATAAATTGATACTAGAATTAATGGAGATGTAAAGAGTCTCCGTTGTCAAAATACAAATTGAAAATACTTATTTACTAAATTAAGTCCATTTTTTCTTAGAGATGTAAATGGTCTCTAAGTGTCAAAACAATTGGCAAGTACAAAAACAGAAAAAGACAACTAATCAAACATTGTTTTTAAAATATATCTATTTCCAGTCGCAGTTAATCCCACGGTGTTTCATCATTCATGTAGTCTTGTGTGCTGTAATAAGCCTTAGACATGAGTTTACGCTTTACACAATTCTTAAAATTGTTAATAGATAATTTAGTTATATTCCTTGGCAGCTTATTATAAAACCTTACACAATTACCCATGAATGATGTTTTTATTTTATGGAGCCGAGTGGTGGGCACTGCGAGCTGTTTATTCCTAGTATTAATATTATGTATGTCACAGTTCTTCTTAAAATTCATGATATTTTTATGTACATACATAATATTCTCATAGATGTATTGACAATGCAATGTCATTACATTAATGTCCTTAAACTTATCTCTAAGTGAGTCTCGATAATTCATCTTATATATCGCTCGAATAGCCCTCTTCTGCAGAACAAATATAGTATTAAGCTCTGAAGCACTAGCACTGCCCCACAGCAGAATACCATACGACATAATACCGTGGAAGTAACTAAAATATACTAATCGAGCTGTTTTTATGTCTGTTAATTGTCGGATCTTGTTGACTGCAAACGCTGCAGAACTTAGTCTATTCGAGAGATTACCAATATGGGGACCCCACTGGAGTTTAGAATCCAATGTTATACCAAGAAAGACTGTACTATCAACTAGTTCCAATTCCTCATTCTTCACAATGACACTTGCTTGCTCGCGATTTGCGTTACGCGTGACAAAGTTTATACATTTAGTCTTTCTTTCATTTAACAGTAAATTGTTAACATTGAACCAATTCACTACTTTAGATATAGCATTGTTTACATCATTGTAAGCTTGCTGCTGTCGCTTGACTTTGAAGATAAGTGAGGTGTCGTCTGCAAACAATACTATATCATGGTGGGTCTTAACGAGGTATGGCAAGTCATTTATGTAAATAAGGAACAGGAATGGTCCCAATATTGATCCCTGCGGTACACCCATCGAGACCAATGACCCCGGTGAGTGCTGTCCATTCACGTCAACCCTTTGTATTCTACCTTGTAAGTATGACTTAAATAAATTCAGTGCCGATTCTCTGACTCCATAGTAGTGCAGCTTCCCGATCAATGTTTCATGACATACGCAGTCAAATGCCTTGGATAAATCACAGAAAATACCTAAAGCATCACATGACTCCTCCCAGGCATCGAAAATATGTTTAATTAGCTCGACACCAGCGTCGGTTGTCGAGCGACCCCGAGTAAAACCAAATTGCTTATTATGCATTAAGTTATTCGTATTAAAATGTTTCATTAATTGGGACAAAACTAATTTCTCAAAAATTTTACTAAAAGTTGGTAGCACAGATATTGGTCTAAAGTTAGTGGGGTCAGTAGTGCTACCTGATTTGAATAAAGGTGTTATTTTACTATATTTCATTAGATCAGGAAACTCACCGCAATCAACACAGTTATTAAACACGACTACCAAGTCAGGCGCTATGATTTCTATTAGGGATTTAACAGCATGGACAGAGACTCCCCAAAGGTCACTAGTTTTTTTGACATTAATTGATTTAAACGCCTTTACTACATCTGAAGTACTAACATGTTCAAAATGAAAGTCTTTACTACATTCTGGGGCGTTATCTTTTAACAGTGTAACGGCAGCCGAAGGTGATGAATTTAAATGCTTAGTTGTGGATACTGGTATCTCGGTAAAAAACTTTTCAAATTCTGTTGCTACTTCTAAATTGGAATCTACAATTTTGCCATCAATTTTTAGTTTAAGATCGTTTACTGAGTGCTTCGATCGACCAGTCTCCACATTAATTACTTTCCAGGTTGTTTTAATAATATCAGAACTATTTCTTATTTTCTGGCTTAAGTAATTACGCTTAGCTAAATGACAATCTATCTTAAATTTCTTCGAATATTGTTTCACATGCTCTTTAAATTCATCACTCGTATTGAACCGCCGTTCTTCATACAAGGCATACAATTCCTGTCTACGTTTATGTAAGTCCACAGTAGCCCACTCACTAAAAACTGGTGCACCACTAACCACGACCGATTTAGAAGTAAATATTGCGTTATAATGTTCCATAAAGGTGTGAAAGAATGAATTGTACATGTCGCTAGGAGTCGTGTCGGAAGATAAAAAGGGTAGCGCCTGAACTAGACTATGTTTCATTCGTTCGACACGGTCCGTAGTTACTGGTACAAAAGTAATTTGTTTTCTCAAGATATTATTCCTTAATGACTCAAATACAATTAATTGACCTAAATGATCTGATTCCAAATTGCTGATTATACGTTTGGTATTAGGAAGAATATCAGTGAAAATGTTATCAATACAGGTGGCGCTAGTAGCAGTCACCTTTGTTGGCTCCATAAATTTGTGTTTGAGATTACACGATTTGAAAAGATTCAACAGTCTGACACTTAATGTTGAATTTTCCAAAATATTTACATTGAAGTCGCCGCATATAAGTAATTTCTTACTAGAAGTAGCAATTATTTTATGAAGCACAGATTCCATTACGTTTTCAAAAAGTTCGAAATCACTTAATGGCGGCCTATAGACACAAACAACAATAAATTGATCTAATTCTACGGCACTTAGTTCTATGGTCCGTTCAACAGACAAGGATACAATATCCTTGCGTTCCTTAAATTTTAATTGTCTATTTAATATGATTAATGACCCACCATGTATGGAACTTAGTCTGGTGAACGAACTACCCACCTGGTGAATCTTAAATTGAGGCATTAGTTCATTATTTTCTAACCAATGTTCGGTTATACATAGAATATCTATATTGTAATCGTTCAAAAAAAGTTCAATTTGCAAGTCTTTTCCTCTAATGCACTGAATGTTTTGATGAACCAGGTGGATATGATTTTTATGTTTGCAGCATTTTTCAATAGATTTATTTAGAACTAAATTGCCAGAGACAGAGTCCTCCTTTGTCTTAAGATTTAATTTAAATTGTTGGTTAAAATTGGAACCAACTCCAAGTTCAAACTACTGGACTGCTCAATAGGAGCAGAACCTGCCAAATTCTTGGCAGAAATGTCGAATAAATATGATAGCGACAAAGCTATTTGTCTTTTATAATAATTAGAAAGGTAAAACTTACCTTTATTCAAAAATACTTTACTAACATATTTGTTTGTGTCTATTATGGTAAACTTACTACTATATGTACAAAAATTATACAAATATATATTTAAGTTATATCTAGCATCATTTTCTGTTTTTGGCACTTGATTACAATAAGGGAATGTGAA
Source organism: Eudemis profundana (assembly GCA_947034925.1). NCBI lineage: Eukaryota > Metazoa > Arthropoda > Insecta > Lepidoptera > Tortricidae > Eudemis > Eudemis profundana. The sequence goes on from OX344819.1 coordinate 3,979,174, forward strand.
CATAATAATTTCTTTCACTGTAAGACTGTTTAACTTTTCTAGGAATTTAATTAAATTATTTTTGTTCGCATTGCTTTCTTCGATCACCTGGACGCGACGAGACTGTTGAGAGATTTAATCGCAATGAAAAACGAGATTGAGACTATTAAAGATTCATATGTACCTATGGATCAGTTTCTGCAATTAAAAAATGAGGTTATCAACCTGCAGCAAACGTCTGTAGTCAACAATTTTCAATTTGATAACGTTAACAAGAGGCGGGGTGCGAACAAAGCCCCATTCAGCTTCGAGTGTAATTATGATAGTGGCCCTGTTGGATTCATGCATGTTTCACAAGATTCGTTGCCTTGTGAGAGTGTCAAAGTTAACTTGGCCACAACTGACGAAACTTCGTCATTGCAGCGAGCGCAGGCGCAGCAGTCAACGTTAACCACGCATGAGTCATCGTCGCCGCGCGATAATCAACCTTCTGTACCGCGACCGCCTAGCGTTGAATGCGGGCTTCGACCGCAAAAAGACTTCGTCGAGCCGCGATCGAGTTATGCCGGGCGGGTAGGTACAACGACTAAGGCGGCTGTGAACGATCAGCTGGTTCTACCAACCCAGTGCGCATTAAGTGAAAACAATATTGATAGAGAGGATGACTGGCAAACGGTACAAAGAAAGAGATACAGAAACCGTTTTGTAAACAAACATGGTACGTGTACTGAGGTGAACGGAAATTTTAAAGCGGCCGACATCAGTATACCTCTCTTTATTGATAATGTGCACAAGGACACATGTGTAAGTGATATAACCTCCTACATAAAGAATAAAACCAGCGTAGATGTCACTTTGTACAAAATTAATTCCAAACTACAGAAAAAACACGATTGTTATAAAATGTTTGTACCTAAACACAAGCTGAGTCTGTTTATGGATTGCAATGTATGGCCAGACGGGATAACTTTCCGGCGTTTCATCGAATTTCGTAAACACGAAAGTGTCAGAGTTAAATCTGATGTTGTGCAACCTAACTTAAATACCAATGGATAGCACGGCTGACGAGGCAAAACTGATTAGTTTTAATTGTAAGTCCTTCAGAAGATCCATAGACTGTGTAAGAATGCTGAGTCAAAAGGCAGACCTTATTGCCCTTCAGGAAATTTGGATGTTGGATTCGGAAATACCAGAGCTTGGTAATGTAAACAGTGAATTCAGTTTTTGTGGAAAATCGGCTGTGGATACTTCAAACGGCATATTAAGAGGGCGAAAATATGGGGGTGTTGCACTGCTGTGGAGAACCAGTAAGTTTAATAACGTATCGGTGATTGATTGTCAAAGTGATCGCATTATAGCAATTAAAGTCTGTTTGCCGGGCCAGTCAATATTGTTCTTCTCGGTATATATGCCTACAGATTCGTCGGATAACTTAATCGAATATGTTCAGTGTTTAAGTGAAATTGTGGCTGTAATTGATAATAACAATATCGAAACCGCTTATATTTTGGGAGACTTAAATTCGCATCCCGGTGAACTTTTTGGGAAGGAAATGTTGAACTTTTGTGCGGAGCAAGACTGGGACTGTGTTGATTTTACTATGTTAGGGTTAAATTCCGGCACATATACATTTATCAGTGAAGTGCACGGCAGCCGTAGGTGGCTTGATCACTGCCTGGTCACTCAGGCGGCGATCAAGTCAGTACTGTCGGTTAAAGTACACTATGACGTCTACTGGTCAGACCACTTTCCGCTAGAAATACTTTGTAACTTAAAGTCAGTCTGTGTAACTTCTAAGCCATCGCACGTTATGACTAATAAGATCCTATGGGGCGAGAGGAGCATAGAACAAATAGAAGTGTATAAATTTTATTTTATTTTATTTTATTTTATTTTTATTTTTATTTATTGCCCCGGTTGCCTATAAGAATAAGCAGTGTTGTCTTAGAATGAATATTATTATCATTCAAAATTTGTTTAGAGAAATTATCAAGGCTACTATAAGGCAGACAATTGCTGATTGCGCTAAGTCCCTTTAAGTAGAAGTTCAAGTAATTGCCCATATTACTTCCAATCTCATCACAGTGGTGTACCCTTGTTTTGCCGACAAACTTTTCATCGAATATTATTTCATCGACAACGATTCATCGAAACTTTAGTACTAGTAATATTGTTTGGCGTTTTTAGGGTTTTTTGTTTCATTTACTATTCATTTCAATTTTTCTTACTGCGTAGAAATACTATTCAACGAATATTACTTGATCGCTGATTTGTTTCAAATTGTTTTAATTGGCACAATTACTAAACATTGCAATTCATTTATTCGACGTATTACTTTAATACATTTTTATATGTCGTACTATACATTGTCACATTTTTCTGTTGTAAGAATTTTCAATAGTACATTACATAACTAGGGTGGTAATACAAAGAAAGGCCGAGATCACAGAAGTTTGCGGCCCGAGCTGAAAGCGAGGGACGTAAATATGCGATCGAGGGCTTTCTTATTACCTTCCGTGTTGTATACATCATTTTATGTGCTTTCTGGCCAAGTGTGGCATAAATCCGGTCTATAATGATTTATGTATACAATATTAGCCTGCGAAAGTCCGAATCTAGGGCTCTCGCTGGTTAGGACGCGTGCCGACACTGCGCGCCCTAGAGTGTTTTTATAGAGCCGGAGGCGCGGAGGGAGGGCAGCCCTCGCCCGCCATGACGAAGCGCGGGAACGAGTGAGGCGAGCGGCTGAGGCTGGTCGCCGAAGGCGACCAACAAGCCGAAGCTGCGGAGCCGAGCGAAGTGACCGTGCGTCGTCATGCAAGGGCGGAAGGGCTGCTGTTCCCGCAGCGCCGGAGATACGGAAAGTCACTATTATTTTTTTTAGCGAATTCTATACGATAAAGCAATAATAAATAGGTGTTATAATGACACCAGCATCCATCGAAATTTTTACAAGTCTTAAAAAATTGTCAACTTTGAAGTCGAATATCTCGGACATTTTTTATTTCAGAAAAAAGTTTTTCTAATAAAATATGCTTATTTTATTGTTAGGCCAGACTTACACCTGTAAGTTTTACTTACGTAAGTAAGGACGCAGCTATAGGTTAGACTGGGATAGTGAGTCTGCTATCTCAGTCTAACCTATCTGCGTCCTTACTTACGTAAGTAAACTTACAGGTGTAAGTCTGGCCTAAACTCGAAAATATAAAACTACCCACTACCCACACACTATAACCGTGCAGAGTGAACCGATTGACGTGACTGCGTTTAGTTTCGATAACGAAACATTGGTGTCCCCTTGTTTCGCCGACAAACGTTTCATCGAATTTTCATTTTGTCGACAACTTTGTTCTCCGAAACCGTTAACTTTTCAGGATTTTTTAAAGAGTCATCATGTAGATTAGGTTAGGTTTGTTTTATATTAATTTATAGAAAAATATGGTTTCAGAGAAAATTAACTTTCGATGAAATGATATTTCGATGAAATGATATGTCGATGAAATGTTTGTCGACAATTCAAGGGTAAACCCGAAATGATTACAAATTTAAATAATTTCATGCGGAATAAATTTTATTACATTCAAAGCAACATGAAATAAAAATACCCGTAAAGAAAAAACATGATATAAAATGTATACGAAATAACACAAGTACCAATTAAAAAACACTGATTTAAATGAACTAGTAATGATTCATCGACGCAATCCCCTGTTCCATCTATCCCTACCGCCATATCCCCCCTGATAGAGATATGTGGAATATTTTTCCTTTCTTCCCCACCAGTAGGGATATATGGAAATAATATGTCCACTTATCCCTCCTATGCCCCACTGATAGGGGTAGATGGAATTTCTTCCACCTTTCTCTGCTACCGTACCCCTAGTTGGGATAATTGGAATCTCTTCCTTCTTGTACCTAATTGTTTATTTTACAATAAAAAAATGGTTTTGTTTCTGTCATTTCATTTAAAACTGTTCTGGAAGTCGGTTTGCACGGTTGGAAAAAAAATCCACGAGTCCCTACCAGGCGCCAAACTAGTATGGGCGGTTGGAAAAAATTCCATGAGTCCCTACCAGGCAGCTAGTTGGTATGGACGGTTGGAAAAAATTCCATGTGTCCCTACCAGGGAGCCCAGTTAGTATGGATGGTCGGAAATAATTCCACGTGTCCCTACCAGGCAGCAAGTTGCTATGGACGGTTGGAAAAAATTCCATGAGTCCCTACTAGGGGGCAAACTGGCAGAGATGGTTGGAAAAAAATCCACGAGTCCCTACCAGGGGGAAAACTGGCAGGGATGGTTGGAAAAAATTCCACGAGTCCCTACTGCAGCGGATTTAAGTAGGGATACATGGAATTATATCCCTACTGGTGGGAAAGAAAGGAAAAATATTCCACATATCTCTATCAGGGGGGATGTGGTGGTAGGGATAGATGGAACAGGGGGACAATGACTTGTCGATGAAATGAAAATCCTTGGAACGTTGCCTTTGAAATAATATTCGATTAAATGTCTGTCGGCAATTCAAGGGTAAACTGTAAACCCATCACAGTACATAATAACATTAGGTTTAGGTGTGCTTATTTGTGTAGAGAGGACGGAGCAATTATTTATTTGTTTTTGAGGAGGTAAACTGCCACACAGGTCCGGGCTAGGTACACCAGCAGACAAACGACCACTCACTTGTTGACATACACATGACTGGCCATTTGTCAGTGACTCAAACCGCTCTGAATTATATTTAATTTGTGAAGTAATTGATGGTAAGCGACTACGAGGCCAAAAAATTGACCTTTCGTTTCCATTGTAGCTTTTTTTTTTCTTTTGGATAACTTTTCCTCCAGTAAGGACATGTTTATAACGAGGGGCTGAATTTACTGATTTATTTTGTTCCATAAGACTATTAATGTAAAATGACAATATTCGACCCATGTTGATATAACATTATTTACTCGTCACACCACCAGGAATTCATGGCTAAAGTATGTCGGTCGGTATAGTCCCTCCCACCCTGTATATCACGTAAGCGCGCATTAAGAAGGGATTTTTCGAAATTCACCCTTTAAGGGGTTCAAATGGCTTAAAAAGGGGTTGAATAGGGTTACCCTCATGTTGCATAATTTTGATCGAATCATCATTTGGCAGAATTCATCATTTGGCATAACGCATAATTGCCCAGTCAAATTTTACCTACTTTAAGATCTCACATTTCTAAATAACAGCAATTGTTATAGGTATCCAATAAAGCAAAGAAATAGAGTTTAATACTTGTTCATAATGTTATTTTGTTCCTATAAATACATATTTGGATTTTGCATAGGACTTGGCACTCATTTAGATCTCTATTCTTTTTGCGGCGAAGCCCACAGCCAAGCATAATTTTTGTGTTGAACTTGGCTCTCCTTTTTTACATTTATGTTGTTGGTGGGATATCATTACTTTTTGTAAAGAAAACTAGGCAGGTATTGAGATTTAATGCTTTTTCTTGCGTTTCCGCTGCATGGTTTTCTTTTTTATGCTATTGTCTACATTCTCTTGAATGTTAGAGATAGTGTAAAATTATGTGATGCCGCCGACGAGACACCGTTGGCCGGTTGTTAGGCGCGTATTACAAGTTTTTTGTATCTTATTTTTTGACTTAACTTTAACTTTATTTTTATATTTCTGGTATATAGCAAATATAATAATACATATTTTGGGATAGTTTCAAATATCTGCTTGTAACGGTTCCAACGATACAATTAAAGACCCCCCCCCCCAATTTTTTAAACTTTTTTTTATTTTTAGATTTCTTCCTACGCTAAGCTTACATCCAATTACCGAGCTGAATTCCAAATTTCATCCTTCTAGGTCATCTGGAAGTAGATTAGGTTTAGGTACTATATGTCAAGGTTTAGGTACTATTAAAAAAAAAACCGGCCAAGTGCGAGTCGGACTCGCGCACCGAGGGTTCCGTACAAACTCATAAGTAGATACATGAATAGTTCAAGAAAAACTATATGGCGATTAGTTTAGTAGGAGCAAATAAGTATGTGTTAAGATTTTTGCAAATTTCTCAAAAACAGTGCAAGTTAGGAAAACCGTTATATTTTTCCTGTAATATATAGGATGACATTAATAATTGGTAATTATTACAGATTTTTCTGTTCAGTAACTTCGAAGATAATAGGGGGGGAACGGTATTTTTTTAAACGTTTTTCGCCATAAATCAAAAACTACTTATTTAAAAAAAATACAAAAATACTGTTATAATCTACAAATTAAGCCCTTTCATTTGATACCTCACTCGATATAATAGCCCCACTTTCAATTTGCAAAGTCTCATTACGGACCCCTTTAAAAAAAAAGTAAAAAAGTTACAAGATTTTTTTTACATCCTATAAGCTCGGGTTAGCGGTTCTTAACACTATTCCAAAGGAGAACCGGACAAAACGGTCCTAAGAACCAATAGCGACGTGACATATATCATTAGAAAGGTGATTCAATATACTACAATAGTTACTATGGGAGCTCATTTCAAATCACTGTGTGAAAAAAGTTATGGCGATATAAAAAACTTATTTTCATAGACGATTTTAAGCAATAAAAATGAATTATTTCGTATTCCTTGACGTTACAGTCCACCTGTCAGGCCTCCCCGGCCGCTCAGGCTCCCCCGGCCCCTCCGGCCCCCAGGCTGCCGCTAGCAGGGCACCAAAGGCCCTTAAGGCACCCCCCGCACCGTTGACGGGGCTTGAGCTGCAGGCCAGCAAGGCGAAAGCCCGAAAGGCCCGAAGCAAACACGCCACTAAGGCAACCCCCGCCCACCCCGCCCCTCCGGCCGCGGATTCATTTAAGAAACCGCCAGTCCCCGTAAAGGCGGCCGCGTCCGTCTCAGCCACCCCGGCCTCTACTGAGGCCCGCTCTCGCTGCCGTTCGGGTCCCCGTAAGTATCGCCCACGCTCTGCGTGCAGCGACGCGGACGGGGACAGGAAAAGGAGTCGGTCCCCGGTACGGGTAAAAACGCCGGTGCCCACCTTGCGATCGCCTCCTGCAGCCATCTGCGTAAGAGTGTGTTAGCTGGGGGCAAATATACTGACGCGATCGTTACCGGGTGGTGACCCGATCATGGTGGAAGCTACGGCGGAAGAAAATCGCAGTTCCTTCCGCGGGCCTATCTACCCTATCGTTACTAACCATTTCGTAGCCCGGGATTCGGAAAATTCTGTGTAATGGTTTGTAAAAGGTCTCTTGGACCAATAGAATATCGACCGCGTGTTCCCTAATGAACTCGACTAACTCTTCTTTTTCGCCTCGTAGGCCATTGTCGTTCCAAAAGCCTAAGATAAGCGAGCGTGGTTTGATCTTGAGACTAGTACTATCTATATTAGTTAGAGATCAAACCGCTCTGAGAAGCGACTAACTGTCCTACTTCACGCATGATGAGCGTGGCAAGAGCTCCGTTAAGAGCAGCAAGGCGTTCACTATACGAACGCACTTGCCTTGAGGGCGTTGAGGACGTCGGGCGCGCAGATTCCGCGGAGGGCGTGGAAGACACGGGAGCAGGGGAAGCGCCCGCCGCAGACGGTGGCAGGTATTTCCCCTTTTGCGGGGCTGATGCAGTTGCGAATTGCGCTCGGGGACCACTCGGCCTTTGTTGCGGTTGTCAAGAGCTCCAGGCTGTGCCTCCTTAGTCTTAGCAATCTGCTTTGGGGCCTTAAGGCAACCCTGCCAGTTGGCAGTGTGGCCAGTAAGACCGCAAACCACGCAAGATGGCGGCACATCTTTCGACTTTTTGCAATCGCGGGTCAAGTGGTCGCCCGTGCATTTCACGCAACAAGGGCGCAGGAAACAGCCCGTTTGGCTGTGACCGTAATACTGGCAGTTGTGACACTGCCTAGTGTATTCTAGGCGACGCAGTTTTTCGACCGGGAAACCCGTCAGCAAGCAGATCTCCTTCTACTTCCAAATCGTGTGGGCTGACGGGTGATTCGAGTCGATTTTGGCGAGGACAGTATCGATTTTTTTGCCATCGTTTTTGCGATAGCAGCGGTGAACTTCGCGAACTGCTATCCCCTGTCTAACCAACCAGGTCCTCCTTGACCTCTGAATCGGCGAACTCCTTCGGAATTCCCCGGATCATAAGGCGCAGAGACTTCTCATCGTCGAACTGGTTCCGCTTATAGCCTTAGTGGCGTGTTTGCTTCGGGCCTTTAGGGCTTTCGCCTTGCTGGCCTCCAGCTCAAGTCCCGTCAACGGTGCGGGGGGTGCCTTCGGTATCATGCTAGCGGCAGCAGGGGGGCCGGAGGGGCTGGAGGAGCCTGAGGGGCCGGGGAGGCTTGACAGGTGGACTGTAACGTCATGAAATACGAAATAATTCATTTTTATTGCTTAAAATCGTCTATAAAAATAAGTTTTTTTATATTGCCATAACTTCTTTCACACAGTGATTTGAAATGAGCTCCCATAGTAACTATTGTAGCATATTGAAACACCTTTCTAATGATATATGTCACGTCGCTATTGGTTCTTGGACCAGCCTCCATACATTTTTGCCGGTTCTCCTTTCAAGTCGATAGCATTAGTAGATCCTGAGATATCTTGCTGTGACAGACGGACAGACAGACAGACAGACAGACAGACAGACAGACAGAGTCGCACCATAAGGGTTCCTTTTTTACCATTTTGGTACGGAACCCTAAAAATTGTATGGGGACCTCCCCTATTTTTAACTTTTTTTATTTTTAGATTTGTTCCTACGCTTACACACACACACGCCTGGAAGTAGGTTAGGTTTAGCTACTATATGTCAGTCAGTCAGTCAGTCAGTGCTAAAATTTACGACTTTTTGCCCTTTATATCTTTAAAACCGTTTGAGCTAGCTTCATGAAATTTGGGCTTCTAGATGTCCTTATGGATATAATTAGACACACGTAGTTTTATGTGTTTACGTTAAAGAGGTTTTGAGTTATAGAAGGGTCAAAAGTGGCACCAAGTGGTTCTTGTAATATTACACTCGGCGCTGGCTAGCCAGTTTTGCTTGAACTTGGCTTGACACGCTGCAGCGTGTCTAGATAATTTGAAACTAAACGTTTTTTGCAATTTTTTTTTGGCTTTTTGCGAGTTCTCATCTCATTTCGCGCAAATAAAGTGTATCAAACTAGATATTATAAAACGAATTTCAAACATAATTGATGCCGTGGAAATGGAAACAAACAATAACCCTTTTTATGTTTGTATGGAAACCCGACCGACTCGAATCTCCCTAAAATACAAAAAAAATCTTAGAACAGATCAAATTTATCCAGCTGAAAAAAAAACCTACATTTCTGGCCTTAAAATGTATTTGAACGGAGAACCGGGCGATTCGAGTCGCCTTAAGGATATTAAAATACAGGGTGAATTTTAAATCGTGAATCGTAACCATGTTTACCGGTAAAGCTAATTATATAGGGAGGCAGCAGCGGAGGAGATAAATTATAGATCAGCTTGGTGAATACGTGAAGTTTAATTAAAATATAGAAATTACAAATAAACTTAATCTATCGCGAGCGGTTTCGCGTCGTCCTAAGACCCGATGTTAGGTGTCAAAAAGGCCAAGAGCGACCGCGCTCTTTGGTTTTATTGTATTGATCCGAACGATTGCGAAATATCGATGATGCGCGGCGCGGTAGCTATACTGTAACGAGGTGACGTAAGCGCACACGTATTGTATGATGCAGTGCTGCCGACGTAGCGCTGTGACGTATGATGACGTTATACCGATGACGTAGTGCAGTGCGTGAGGTACATAGCGTACCTAACACCTCCCCCCTAAGACGAGCAACTATTTGCTGGGTTTACTGCAAATGTTGCGGCCTTCTGCAGTTCTATGTTTTCTAGTTTGTTTATCTCAACTTTGGCTGTAGTTTGGTATCTTAGATATATTATAAAGGCGGTTGCGCCTGCTCCGAGTAATATGATGAGGTAAAATGGTATTGTGGTGTGGTAGAAACTTGAGGATAGGACTTCGTCGACCTCGATTGGTTTTTCCATAGATATTTGTCGTTCGATGGCCTCTAAGTTCTTTAGGTTGATGGAGTTCATTTTCAGGATAGTATTGGATTCTTTTTGTGTAGTTTTCAGCGGTATAGACATTATTTTCAGAGGTTGGCCGCGAAGTTTGTTGTTTACGTTCACTATAGTAAATTCCGGAGACTTCATAGAGCAGTGTTGTGGAATGGTTGCGACGTAACTTCCTTCCAAAATAATGTGTTGTTCTTGCTGGCAGCTGGTTTTCACCTTGGTGGGGTGCGGAAATGTGATGGCGTAATGTTGATCGTCCAGCTCCAGTAGAGCTTCCTTTGTCAGAGAGATAGGCGTGGTTTTACACGTTCCATCTATCTCCTGCAAATTAATGAGCTTGTGGATGCAATCTTGCTCGGTGCGTATTTGATGACTGAGTTTTTGTTCACAGATATACCAGTCGCCGGATTTGGGGCATTCTGCCTCCATGTACACATATTCTATAGAATTGGTTGCTATGAAAGGATAGGGAGGGACAAGGATGCGCCCGTATTTATTTGGCAAAGGACATAATTTATATAAATCAAATGAACCCTGGTAAATAATAGGTACTTTTAGGACAACAACTAAATTATTCTTAGAAAAATAGGAACCTATATTAATAAAATTATAAAAATCCCTTATGTCTAAATCTAAAATTTGATCTTTTTTATAAATCTCATGCAGTGTTTTAATCATATCTTTAAGTGCATTCGTGCTTAAAATAGAATGGTGCACACTACTAGATCTACTAAAAGCTAATATATTTTCTATACGTAATAGTTCCGTATACAAGTCGTTGATATTTTCGTTAACAATGTTAAACAATTGTGCAAGGTGTGCATAGTCTAATAATCTTTCGTTATTTAACATAGTGCTATTCTTTAAACTTAATAATTCCGTACTTAGAATTTGATGATTATTAGACAATGCCGATAATATTTTCTTTTGTTCTATAATCCATTGTTTACATAAACTTATATGCTCATTAAATTTTTTAGCCAAATTAACATCATTATTTCTTAGAATTTTGATAGCATGGTCGTACTTAAGAGCGTCATTATAGTCAAGATTACCGCTTATGCTTTTTATCACTGACCCTAGTGGATCTATGAGTCCTCGACGTACTCTTTTGCTAGAAAAGGTACTCAATTGCGCTGAAACCTTACTGAGTTTAGAATACAAATATTTTAACTGAAATTTAAAGAAATTGAAGGTACTGTTCGTTAAAGAATTACTTGCATTGGTAAGCTGTGCTCTAATCAGGTCAATGTTATCACGTATGTTGTCAATGTCGATACTTTGTAGAAATGTGTGGTAGTGGGAAACGACTTTTGTAGGTCCCATTTTAAAAGGTAGGATTCCGGGTCCATTGTCGTAATTCTCAAGTTGGATCTCTTGTGCTAGTGCCAGGTTGGTGTAAGTCCACGTCAGTAGTAGGAGCCTGTAACAATTGAGATTTACGTACTTTTTTAAGTCGGGACTTTGGGACGGGGCCTCGTTTTTTCGAAGTGTATATGTGAACAGGTAAGTTTGTCGTAACTTTGTCATGTGTGTATCTGGGGGCTAACTTTTGCCTATCTGCCAAAGGGTTCCGTATATAAATTTCCTGCTCAGGGACATAGTCGACATTGGGGTCTCTATTTTGGTTTATTCTTTCCATAGTAGATTCTCGCTGGGTCAAAAAAGAATTGTGTACTAAGTCATACACAATTTCCATTTTCTTAAGATGGTCACTGATATAATTTTGCATTAATAGTTCAGTAGTATCAATATCAATTGGGCCTCGGGGATCGAAATGTCCGGTTATTAAGTCGAATGGTCTACATTTAGTTAAACTATGTATTGAACTGTTGTATGCTAACAAGGCGTAAGGCATTAAGTTTTTGGAATGTCTGTCATGGTTTTCCAGTTTCAATATACTTAAATGCTCTAGTATAGTTGAATGGAACCTTTCTACGATTCCATTTTCATTCGGTGCGTCAGCTGCGACTTTCCGATGATTTACTTTGTGGACTCTAAGAAATTCAGCTAGTAACTGGTTCGTAAACTCAGTACCTCGGTCCGTGACCAAAGTTAGAGGGAGGCCATGATGGGTGCAATAGTTTAATAGAGCTCTGACGATGCTAAGTGCAGTACCATCAGGTAATTTATATGCTTGTGCGTATTTAGTAAATGAATCTATAATTGTCAAGTATTTCGTATTTTCAACAGTGAATGTGTCAGCGTGAATAATTTGGAAAGGTTTAGTTGCAGGTGATACTACTTGGAACTGTGGACGGATCGGATTTCGTTCGTTCTTCGCTTGTCCACAAACAATGCATTCATTTATATACTTGGAAATGCTGTCGCGCATTTTCGGCCAGAAATATTTATGTGCTAATGCTAAATATGACTCATTTATACCGCGATGATTCGTTTTGCCTTCGTGGTACTTATGGATTATTTCTTGTTGCCTTTCGTAATTATTAACGTTCTCTATTTCAGATTTTACCAATATTAATTTCATGGATGAGTTTTTAAAGGTGTTTTGTATTATGGGTACTATGGAATACATTTTTTCTAAGGGCTGAACTAATATTGCTGTGCGGTATCTAGGATTCACGTGTTTAATAATTGCGTTTATTAATTCCGGTTCTAGATTTTCTTCATAGATTTCGACGTATGTTCTTATATGTGTCTCAAACGGTTTTGTTACAGTATCAGATATTCGCGATTTACGGTCGAGAATGCGGAAAACTAATTGTCTAGTGAATTTATTTAGGGGTTCCTCGGAAATTGGGATTTCTAAGATCGGATGCTCGTTACTAGTATGATTTGTGTCTGTCTGTCCGTCATTTAGTTCGTTAACATTGGGAGTTTCAGGTGAATTCGCTATGATAGAGCTTATTTCGTTATGTATTTCTATGCGAGACAGTGCGTCGGCGTTGGTATTAGACGAGCCTTTTTTATATAGGACTGTAAAATTGTATTCCGAGAGTCGAAGACTCCATCGGGTTATTCTAGCACTGGGTTCTTTAAGGTTCATCATCCATTGTAATGGTTTGTGATCACATACTATTTTAAACTTACGGCCATAGAGATAAGGACGAAAATACCGTGTTGCCCAAACTATCGATAATAATTCTCGTTCAATTGTGCTGTAATTTTGCTCACTTTCGTTTAATGTACGAGATGCGTACGCAATGGGTCTGTCAGAGCCTAAAGGTCCTTGTGATAGTACAGCTCCTAGCGCAACATTTGACGCGTCTGTGGTAAGAATGAATTCTTTGGTAAAGTCAGGATATATCAAAATGGGGTCGTTCATAAGTAAAGTTTTACATTTTTCAATGCAATCTACATATTGTTGGTTAATAGTTACACCTTTACCTTTTTTCAAACACTGTGTTAAGGGTTTTTGTTATATGTGCCAAATTGGGTATAAATTTTCCATAGTATCCTAGTAAGCCTAGAAATTGTTTTATCTGCTTTGTCGTTCTTGGTAGAGGGTATTTTTCAATTGCCGAAATTTTATCGGGATTTGGTTTTATGGGGGGTATCCCATCAGGGGTAATTATGTGTCCTAGGAAAGGAGTTTCCCGTTTCAGAAACTCCGACTTGTCCATCTGGATTTTGAAGTTAGATTCACGTAATCTCTGGAATACTTTTTCCAGATTGGTAATGTGTTCCTGAAGAGATGTCGAGAAAACTATGATATCGTCCAGATATACCAAACAGATAGAATTTTGTAGGCCTTTTAGTACATTGTCCATTACGCGTTGCAACGTGGCTGGAGAATTTTTCATTCCCATAGGCATTCTGAGAAACTCATAGTGCCCATTCTTTACAGAGAAACCACTATTATGAATGTCTGGTGTGTTCATTTCTACTTGGTAAAAACCACTGGCTAAATCTAAAGTTGTAAAGTATTGGCATCTGCCCAATTTATCTAGGATATCATTTATATTTGGTATTGGATATTTGTCATCAATAGTTTTGGAATTAAGCTTTCGAAAATCTACCACTAGTCTCCATTTTACTTTACCGGATGCGTCCGCTTTTTTCGGTACAATCCAGATGGGTGCACTCCAGGCTGATGTTGACGGTCTAATTATTCCTTGTTCTAGCATCTTTGAAATTTGTGATTGAATTTCTTGTCTATGAATATGAGGATATCTGTAAGTTTTAGAATAAATAGGAACTTCGTCAGTTGTTTTTACGTTGTGTTTTATCTGGTTCGTAAAGGTAAGTGGTTCGCCTTCGACATAAAATATGTCGGCATATTTGGAACAAATTGTTTTAATATTGAGTGCCTCTTCTGTACTTAAATGATCTGTGCGCAAATGAGACAATACATGATTGACTCGTGCCAATCGATGTGACTCATCACTCTGATAATGCCAAGTGTCCGAATTGAATAACTCAGCGCTAACCGGCTGAGTTAGCGTGAATATCATATCGCGTGGGAATGTATTGCAAACTTCCAGAGTACTTTTGTTATTGTTAGCGGTACTGATGCAATTACTTATAATGCAATTACAATGTACCTGTTGTTCCACGAAAATATCGCCACTCTGTATATCTACAGGTATTTCAATTAATTTAGAAGAGTTGGCTGGTATTATTGTTTCAAGTAAATTTACATTGCCTGTGGTATACATATGTATCGGGTTAATGGAATGTGGGGTTTTAAACTGTCGGGTTCCGTAATTAATTTCTGCCTGCCATTGTTCAAGCAAATCACAACCAATAAGTCCGTCGAAATAGTTATGAAATTTATACATAAACAACTTCAATGGTTCGTCACTGTTGAATTCTGGGAAAGAAGGTATTGTTACCGAGTACTCGTTGAGAGTTGAAGCGTGTATATTTGTCACAACAAATGGATCGTATTGTAATGGGTATTGGGCATAAAATTATTCTACAGCTTGGGGGCTAAGAAACGATTTATTTGCACCAGTGTGGATAAGTAGTTTAAGAGGTGGGTTCCGTATCTGTATGTAAGGTAATTGCTGTTGATTCTGTAGATTGATTTCTATCTCGGTGTAGTTCTCGCATGACCTTGGCAAAAATTTTGGTCAGGTATGTTGTTATCGACATTATCGGGTTCCTGTGGTTGTTGTACGTTATCGCAAATGTCGACCTTATCGACCAACGGTAAGTATTGCTCCGGAGATTGATATTGATAGCTATGGAAATAGTTATTATCGTCATAGTCATTATAGTCATAGTCCTGATAGTCGGGGTCAATTTGGTTGGGAAGTTGGGACTCGTGCATATTTGTCTCAGCTTTATTATTGTATCTAACTGGGGCTAGAGTACGTGCAACGGGGTGACTAATACCGCTCATTGGTTGAGGATGGTTTCGTTGTTGGTAGGGAATTGTTGCTCTCTGCGGAATCCTAAATCCTGTGGATATATTTGAACGCGGTAACGCCTGGAACATCTGCTGGGTCCTGGATGGGCCAGCCTGTTGCTGTGGGTTAGGTTGATGTCTAAAATTGTGATTGTTAGAGAAATGCGGTTGCTGCTGCTGTGGGTTAAATCTCGGGAAATTGGTTTGATTCTGATTCGGAAAATAAGGTTTTTGCGCAATTTCGTAAGGTTTATTTTTGTTCTGTAAATAGATGACATTAAGTTCTGCTTGTGCGAACTCAAGCGCTTTTTCTAACGAGTCTGGTCTCATACATCTTATGCGGGACCCTAAAGGTTCAGAAAGACCTCTCAAATATGTTTGTAAGGCTAGGTTTTTATACAGATCAACTTTTGATGTTATTGTTTCTGCTACACTCTCATGCAATCTAACATAAGTCACTATAGAACTCAGCATGTGCTGACATTTTTCGTAGAAAATTTGGGGAGTATCTCTACCCTGCGTCATTGTTGACAAATCCATGTACAGTGCAGTTTCGTCTCTGCGATCTGAAAAATTATTTATTAACGATTCTCTAATGCCGGCCCAATTGTTGGGAATGCCATTAGTGGCAAGGGTTCGCAATGCTGAACCAGTAATTTTGTTCAAAATTCCATTCAAAACTGACAAATTATTCAAGTCATTCCCAGCACTTGGTTTCACATACTTCTCAATAATTTGATCACATAAATTTATAAATCTAACCAAAACATTAGGGTTACCATCGAACTCAGGCACTACTCTAATAGCCTTAAAAATATTATCTAAGTTATCCTCTGCCATATTTTCCTCTTCAATAATACTATCTAGTTTCCTATTTAAATCAGTGCGCTCGATGCGCTGAATCCTTCGTTCGCACTTCCTAGTGCGGGCGGAAAGTGGGTGAAAAATTTTGGAGGTGGGGTAATACACAGGAATGCAACCAATCTATAAGTGTACTCACCACCACATTTCACGATTCTTCGCCACTCCTTATCCAAGCGCCAAATAGGTCTCCTCGTCTGTGCTGCTCAGGTTCTTTGTCTAGTCGACACACACGTAGATTCGTGCTCAGTCCGGGATATCGATGTTAGATTTCGCGTACCGAATCGACTCGACTCTCGACTGCGCCAATTATATAGGGAGGCAGCAGTGGAGGAGATAAATTATAGATCAGCTTGGTGAATACGTGAAGTTTAATTAAAATATAGAAATTACAAATAAACTTAATCTATCGCGAGCGGTTTCGCGTCGTCCTAAGACCCGATGTTAGGTGTCAAAAAGGCCAAGAGCGACCGCGCTCTTTGGTTTTATTGTATTGATCCGAACGATTGCGAAATATCGATGATGCGCGGCGCGGTAGCTATACTATAACGAGGTGACGTAAGCGCACACGTATTGTATGATGCAGTGCTGCCGACGTAGCGCTGTGACGTATGATGACGTTATACCGATGACGTAGTGCAGTGCGTGAGGTACATAGCGTACCTAACAAGCTACTAGGTAGACTAATACAGGGCACTAGTGTTAATTACAATTAAAGACCAGCTTAATTAATTATGAACAAAATGGTGGAGGCGCTTATACCATTAATCGTAATAAAACTGAATTATTTTATGAGTAAATACGATTTAAATAGGTACCTACTTATGTTGACAATGTCGACGATGTTGACATTATTGACAACACGTGCCAAAATTCTATCCAGCCAACTTCAATATTAGGAGGTTGGATATCTAATGTTGAAATTTTCATGACAAGTACGAAACATGAATGTAGGGTGACCACGAGATTTTAAAAATTAGGATAAATCAAATTAAAAGTGGCAAAATAAAAACGTACTTAATTTAGGTTTAAAAGCATTGTAAGTTATTGTTAACTATGTATAGACTAAAAAAAAATTATTACGATTCACGATTTAAAATTCACCCTGTATGGTAGGTACCTACATGGAAACCTTCGTCCCCCGCAGCTGCTGCTTTCGGAATCTCGTGTCCATTAACGCGAACCTGAAAAATGGTTTTGAGCTTAAAGCTAATGCTAATGCTAAAGCTTAATGGTTTTGGTTATGAATTAATCGACTTCGAAAGCGAGGCGATTCTTAGTTCGACTGTACCTACGTTTCCGTGTGTTACGCGATATCTTTGATAGTTATGAACCAATTGTTATATTAATGCTTATTATTTTTAGTAGTTTATGTGACTGTTCCATCTCTGTGACATGTTTGCGAACGCAAATTACTTGCAGCAGACATCTCACGACGCTTGTCACGCAAATGTAGGTTTTATTTTTAAATACAGAGACAAACCAGAGCGGACCTAATATACTACCATATCGTTCCATAATAATATCATGTACCTAATTTGCGAAATTTGTCAAAATTGTTTGCAACTGATGTTTCATTTTGAATAAACGTCGTTTCGGCGGGTATTTGAATTGAGGTAAAATCAAATTGCTTTATTTTTCAGAGATGTCCGAAATTTGAATGTATAACGTCGAATTTGGTGATTATGGTGTTATTATTCAAATTTAAACATGAAAAACAAGAGAACATCTGCGATCCCGGCCGTTCTCTGTATTACCACCCTAGTTGTGTAATGTACTATTGTAGTTTACTTATTGGCAAAAAAATGTGTTCTTTAGTGTTCGTAAGTAAGCTGAAATGTATAAAACACTAGTGCGCTAAATTCAACTTTCCGCACGATATAAGTACAAGTTATAAAACTACGAAAAGTACCGCTAGGGTGGTAAAATAAAGAAAGACCGCAGATGAGATCGCAAGAAGAGATCGCAGATGTTTGCAGCCCGAGCTGCAAGCGAGGGACGTAAATATGCGATGGAGGGATTTCTTTATTACCTCCCGTGTTGTGTAAGGTCAATGTGGCTAATTCCGTCTGGTGGGGCAATTACTACTATTGTTTGTTTGACCGCAAAAACCGCTGTACGGAATTGCCCCACCAGACGGAATTACCCACATTGACCTTACATAATTTTATGTCTACACTTGGGTAACCTATCGAAGTTTCGAAAAACACTTGTCCGATTTTCATTTGTTCCAAAACGGTTAACCGAATTCTTATAATCTATATAAGTACAAACAGCAACACACTTAACTGCCCATTAAAGACAGAGCAGAGAGAAAATGATAACGATTGAAAGAGATATATATATTTGTATTATGTCAACTTCAAATCAAATAACGTTTGCGTATGTGTAATGTGCCTTTGAGCTTTGTCATTGTAGTTTGCAGGCAAAGTTTTTTTTCCATATACCGTAAATAAAGGTTTTATTTCAACAAGACAGTTGAATTTGTCAAAATTATGATTTAGCTTTCAGACGAACGTTGGGATGAAATAAACTAATTATATTGCTAATGCTTTTATTGGTGCTTCATATTTTTGATATGATGCACCAATATAATGTAATTTATATTTATTATTCATTCATTATTTTCCACGAATTCAATAATATGGCATTAATGTCAATAATGACGTTGGATCAGCCATAAAAGAAAAATTATTGTTTCAAAACTCTTTTGAATAATAGCCAATTTATACTCATAAACACACGCACACATGCATAACACGACGCCTTCAAGTGTCATTCTCTTTCTTGCAGTATTTCCCATTTTTGAAGTGTAGTTAACTGTGTTGCTGTTTGTACTTTGTTTACCATACTTTTGAAATGTCGCTAGTTTGTTTTTCCACATTAACGTTTTCCCGAAACTCAATAACCAGAGGAACGATTGCCAACTTTTTCATTTTGACAACAGATTTGTTAACCACCTTTTCATAATTCCGATGCTACGTTAAATCTAAATCTCATTTCCCTAATAACATTTTATCATTGACGTATATAAAGGACAGGGTTAACGAGCGCGCAGACCGGTTCCAACGTGTTGGTCCTAAAAATCATACATTATACATATATAGATGTTATAAAATGCCTAATTGCGTGGTAAAAGGCTCCATTTTCTGTTACGGGGAATATAGACCCGTCACCCGGGTGGATTTTCGTCCGCGACATTTGTATGCCATACATTTAGTTTGGCATACAAATGTCGCGGCCGAAAATCGACCCACCCGAACTGAACTGATCACCCTATCCTTACTTTTGAAATAATTGCTTCACGTCACGATTAAAAAAATATACAGATAAGCTAAAAGCCCTACAAAAGTGTACTTTCAAATTGCGATGTGAAAATAAACTTTTGCTAAAAAGTGGGTTAGGTTAGAACTTTGATCCCTCACAAATCTCATAATAACGAACTGTTGCTAAAAAAAAGTGGGTCAGGTTCGATTTAGAACTATGACCTTACAAATTAAACAATTGATTGTAAGGTTAATAATCCAGTAACTTTGTCGCCTGAAAGTTCTTAGCTACGGAAAGCCTAATAAAGGGGGGCTCGGGGAGCGTAGCCCTCCGCATGAAAAAAAACTAAAAACACAAAAGCTTTTTTATCTGGATAGGCTCGTTAGTAACCTTGCGTCCCTTAGAGCGGAAATAGAAACCCCGCGTTAGCGGGGCTTTGTTGACTTTATGGCGGGTCCTATTTTGCCATGGAATAAGTAAGTATTGAATAGGTACCTAGGTTAAACAAATCAATGTTAATTCTACTGATATGTACTTTGTTATACCACATGTGTATGTTTTTGCAAAATAAAATGATTATAATTAATGCATTGATGATTTGCTTCGACATGCTACAATTTCGATCTTTTGATATAGGTAGCGGGATAATAATACTCGTACTTCAGACTTGATACTTTTCCTTTTCGGCGCAAAAAGTAGTTGACACATGATACTTCGGAATTTATTAAGTGTCGATTCGAATCATGAGCGAAATAAAATTGCAAGGAACTCAGAATTAGGAAAATATAATATGGGAAATGTTATTTCGGGCAAACAAAATTTAGGCCAACTAAAAATAAAGGGAAACATTTTCGGGATTTTAAAATTCGGAATTACATTTTTCGAGTTTATGATAGGTAACCCTAGAGTTGGCCAGAAAGCGGCTTTTTCCGTACGCGTAGCGTGCAGTAAAAGCCACTTTATGGCCAGGTATGGCATAATAGTACATTACACAACTAGGAAGGTAATACAGAGAAAGGCCGAGATCGCAGAAGTTTGCGGCCCGAGCTGCAAGCGAGGGACGTAAATATGCGATCGAGGATCCCATGTTGTGTACATCATTTTAAGTCTACACTTGGCCAGAAAGCGGCTTTTTCCGTAGGCGCAGCGTGCGGAAAAAGCCACTTTATGGCCAGGTGTGGCATAAATGTATTATGAATGTACCCATATAATGAAGTGATAGTCTGGGAGTCCCAAAGTGACCCTATAATTTGTGGCTGACGCTATGAATTCTCACCTCTTTCACGTCGGTTACTTTCTCACCGAAGCCTTCGAATTCTTTTTCCAATGGGCTGCCAACTTTTACAGTCTCCTGCAGCGGTGTGACCGTCACGTCTAAACATAAAACACGTAAATACAATCATAAAAGTTGAAGACCCGTCTGAGTACTATAAAAAGTAATACACATGTAAATATTTCTTTTAAACTAAGACTGGCACCGAACTCAAAAAAATTGTTGGTTGTAAAAAGATGAAACTTTAATTTATTCGTTTTTGATTTTTGAAGTCAGTATTTTTTTTTCAAATTACGTTTGTTATTTCTTTGAGCCTTATCACACTTGCGATTTGCGAGCGAGCTGCGAGTTAGAAGCAAAGTGGAAGCGAAGTTCCATACAAACGGCGCTCGCGGCGAACTCGCTGACTTGCGACTGGTTTTGTATGGAAACTCGCCCGCAGCACGCTCGCAAATCGCAAGTGTGATAAGGCTCTAATGTAAACGTAGGTGGGTGAGGCTCACAGAAAATGTACCACAACTCACAGGAACTTGTAACACGATAACACGCTGGAATTGTGTAACACATTGAAAATATTGTTAAGGTTCATACGAACGAGGCAATACAACTGTTGAAAAAAAATACAGATATACCTAGTTCATATTATTTCTTTATCTTAAAAACTTTAAAATAGTAACAAAACTAAAAAAACATTATTTATTACCTACTTCTTAGGTGCTCTTAGCTTTATACTTTTCACGGGTGTTACGTCACCTTCGTAACACACGCAACACACGTGAACAAACACTCGTGAATAACATAACTTAAAATGCACGTAGCATCTTTATTGCAGAGCGAGACAGTGATAAACTGCATTATTTAAGAATATTTATTTTAATTTATCTATCAACTAACGTTTCATATTGAGTGTTACAATTTTGGAATTATGAAATAAAATAAAAAAAAATCTTTGATTTTACAAAAAAAGTTACTACGTCACACGGTTTTTGTAACACACGTGAATGAGACACATGTTGTGTCACACAACATTTTGTTTATCAATCGTTTTTTTTTGTTCTAGTTTTATTATTTAGATAAGTCGTTTTGTGCAATTACCTACTTTTTGCATAACATTAAGAAAAAACTATATATTACATACACGATAAAGTAACGAAATATAGAATATGTACTAGGCGAGGACACATATTATTTTGGTATGAAAATACAATTTAGGTACCAATTATTTGTACCAGTTTGTTTTTGATTAACATTACAAATATTCACTATTTGAATGGACAAATACTAACAAGTGATTAATGCCCAACACGACGGAATCCTACTGCTGTGTGGCACTGTACTACACATCATTAAAGGAATCATGAAGAGGGGTCTGCAGCAGGTGCTAGAGTGGTGCAGAGAGAGGGGACTGGACCTGAACCCTGACAAGACAAAGCTGGTACTATTCACGAACAGGAGGAAGATAGATGAAGTACCAGCCAAAACTATACAAGGGAAAGAACTGGAAGAGGTAAAAGATAAAGTATCTGGGGGTAACGCTTGACAGTAATCTCAGATATAAATCTCATAAAAAAAGCAATCGGCTAAGGCTTTAAGAACGCTGTTCCAATGCAAGAGTAGAACAGTAGGGACTAAAACCACACATGATATACTGGATATATAAGGCAATTATACTGACAAGGTTACTGTATGGGGCCATAATATAGTGGCACAGAACCAGCGTAAAAGAATATCAAAAAGAACTGGACAAAGTGCAGAGAATAGCGTGCCTGATGGTGACTGGAGCGATGAGAACAACGCCTACTCAGGAAATTGAGGTAATGCTAGGCCTAAAGCCATTACGGCTGGAAGTCGAAAAGAGAGCCATGGAACAATGGTATCGGATGAAAGCATGCAAAGAATGGAGAAGAAGCTGCATGGACAAGAGACACGCCCTAAACCAGGAAGAAACAAGGTTAAAGCAGGAGATATTCGACAAGAAATATAGAATACATATAGGAGAAAGATGCAACTGGAAAGTGGAAATCAGACATCCAGCTATTGTCTGCTTCACGGACATTTCAAGAAGGGAATCGACAAAACTAGCGGGAGCTGGCATCGTGATACCAAAATTGGAAGAGAAGGTACACATACCACTTGGGAAATATGCCACGGTTTTCCAAGCCGAGGTATGTGGAATCATGAGATGTGCACAAATAATAAAAGAAAAAGCGGTGGGAGAGGGGTTGGTGGTGATCTACACAGACAGCCAAGCGGCACTGAAAGCGCTCGACAGGAAAACCACAAACTCCTCCCTAGTCAAGGAATGCAAAAAAGCGCTGAACAAGCTTGGAGGACATATGGGGGGGTGGGTCACGGTGACATGGGTCCCAGGACACGCAAGGTACGAGTATAACAGGTAACGAAAGAGCTGAAAAGCTGGTTAGGCAAGGATCGGAAAGGGAATTCATTGGCCCAGAACCGGCAGTGCCCATCTCAGCGGAATTCACAAAAGGCATCATATCAAGAATAAAAGAGCAAGAGGCAGACATGAAGTGGAAAGAATCGGTGGGCTGCCGATAATCCAAGATGATATTAGGTGGAACAAACCTAAACAGAACTAGGTATCTCTTGAAACTAGGTAAGATCAATCTGAGTGTTGACCGGTATATATTATTACCGGCCACAACACACTCAATAGACACCTCTACACTATAGGTTTTAGCGACACCTCTCTCTGCCTGAACTGCGGGATGGAGGAGGCGAGCAAACATATGTTAGCCGAGTGCGTCATGTAGGTACGCGGCAAAGCGATTCGATTTATTCGGGAAAAATTAATCCCACCAAAAACATTCTGTAAAAAACTAGCCAAGTCTCGATGGAGCTGCTTGTTTATCTCTAAAAAGTAATCATGACAAAGTCGTGCCATGTCTAAGGTTCCTTACTGCGATTTCTTTATTATTATAGTTAATGTTGTGTGACTTGGTCCACATCCAGAGGTTCTCAAATAGGGGCCTGAAAATGCGGCGAAATGGTTCCAGTAAAGGATGGTACGGCAGTGTTTGCTTCGCGCTCGACTTGGTGGGGGCACTGCCGTGCCCCCCGATTAGAAGAGGAAGAGCTAAAGGACATCAACCTTAAGCATGTCCTTCTGTTCTGCAGTAAAACCGGGAGATTCGAAGTCAAGCGCTGTGCTGTGTTGGGGCACCGCCGGGACAGTAACCGCTGGCTTCAACAACGGGGAACTGGGCTGAATGAACACACGCAAGTGATCGACAGCCCGCCTGACACCGGCCGGGCGTCCCCACACAACATCATCATGCCCAACATAGAAAATAAATCAGGTTATTTATAAAGAACTACAAATAACAAAAAAAAAACAGAAACAAAGTACACTCCCGGTCTAAAATTTCGGGTCAGTGAAATACCGCTATATTTCCTAAAAAACTCCAGGGTTGTGATTTGTCAAATTATTGAATCCTGTTTTGATCTTTATTTAATTTTAGATAATATGAAAATAGCAATTTCAGGTTTAGATCGAACTCATAAAAACCCACAAAAAATAATGACGTTAACTGAGTGAAATATCGCAAAAATCACCACTTTTGGATAATAATATTTTTATGATGGGTCAGCCAGGTATTACAAAGAATAATAATATTATGTACCTAAATGAAACAAGTGTCAAATATTGAAAAACACCTACTCATTTCAATTATGTAAATTACGGTGACCCGAAATTTTTGACCGCAAGTGTACATTTTTTGTGAGCCTCACCCAGGCACTTATTATAAATGATTAGCACCTACACATATGGCAACTCGATTATTTTATTAGGTAATTAAGTACCGTTTTTAACTGTTATAAAATACGAAAGGCTTGTTCCTTATCAAAATATAGCGTGCAAAATTAGACGCCAATACTATTATTTCACAGTGAATACATACCGTCAGCTAAAATCAATTAACATCGAATTAATCAAATGGTAATTAAACATTATTTATAGATTCATTTATTTCTACCTTTCTATCAACTTCATATTGTTAATCTAGTTTTAGTTTTTAGTATATTTTTAGTTTTAATTTAGGTTTATTTTCTTAGGTTTAGTTTAATTTTTTAGTTAAGCTTAGATTAATTATCTTTATATTTTATTTGTAATTTGGTTTATTGAATAAATATGTTTAGCACCCCATTAAACAAACAGTGACCTAAATGCTATTCTGCCCGACGGGAATTAGCAACACTCAATAGTCAGGGCTACAACTGTAGGTTAGTAAATAAATAGGTGAATTGGTAGTTTAGTAAGTTCCTAATTAAGTAGGTTTATGGGCGCAGTGTAACATTTTTCCTTGTATTTATCAATATACCTACATTTATTATACTTTTTCGATTAATAATTAGCAAAAATTAAGAAATTTAAATTATAGTTTAATTGGTAGTGAATTTTTACATGTAATAATTAGCGTACTCACATTTAGCTGAAAAATACAAAATATTCGTTTGAATAAAATAGTTCTCCGTGTAGGCTTAGAGTTACACATATCCCTCATCACCCCAAAGGTATCGAGGGTACTGGGCAGAGAGAGAAGAGAGAGGCTACTAAGAGGCCGACATGGAAACTCTTAACTTTTTAGGCTATTTTCTCTAAAAATTCAGCCCATTGTTACCACTTCGTGCAGGACTTGACTGTAAACTTTTTGTAGTAATTATACAGAGTGCCCCTTAAATCAACGTTCATGCGCAAGGGCTGATAGATCAACTCATAAGATACCAGATTAAGTAAATTTGACCTCAGCAAAAATATCTTAGTTTTCGAGATATTAACCCAAAGGTTATTCTTCAGAAATATGTCTGCGACTTATTCCTCTGTCTCCATACGTTTAGTATGAAAAAGGGCCAGAGAAATAAGGTGACCGCAGACATATTTCTGAAGAATAACCCTTTTGCAAAACACCTGCTGAGTGTCATGACTAAATTACAGATTGTATTTTGAACAATATACACACTAATATGACACAATTAATTAAATATTACACTGATAGGTACAGTTACACAATTGACAATATTTCAAATTTTCTACTCCTTCATTTTATGAGCTGGATAGAAAATAGGTGGAATTTTAAGCTACCCGTATTTTTTCTTTTTCGTTTAAACTCAATTTTTCAATTAAAAATAGCAGTTTGAAAAGTAGCTCATTCTAAAAGGGCGTATGTAGAAAATGACGTCACTTTCCCAACTAGAATCCAGAGCGACAATTACGATTTAAAAAAACTAGAATCCAGAGCGACAATTACGATTAAAAAAATAACTGTCAGGCGTTACAGCGTTGTCAACATAGGAAGTTCGGGAAGACAACGATGCTTTTGCTCCTCTTATTTGGGCTGGATTATATTTATCACTTGCCGATGTGTACTCCATCATCATAATTTCAACACGCGGCAGATTCGTGCTATCAACCTGAGAAAAACCTTCTGGTGTCTTCATTATATGAAAAAAATCGGTGTCCGGTAAAAGAATGTCAAGTTAATAATGTTTGAATGCGTTATCGGAGTCCAGTGGGAAAGTGCCAAGTCTTTTAAGGTCTTCGAAAACGTGCAAATGAACCAACGGTAAGAAAATTAAACTTCTAAAGCCGCTAAGCAGTTGTAACAATTTTCAAAACAAATAAACGTCAGACGGCAAGTATGTCAGAAAATGACAACCGGATACCATACACTTTTTAATCGTTTCAGCACTAAGGTCTCTCTCGATAATGCAGGGAAAATGACGTCACACTTCCGGTTCACACTAATTGACGATTTTTTCCAAAATGAATGGGGAAAAAAATCCAAAAATATTTTTTTTGAGCATAAAATACAGTTTTACCCAAATGGTTTTCGAATTAAGATCTTTTGAAAATATAAAATGTTGTCAATTAAATGTTAATCAAACATGAGTAGGACGATCTAGAAAATCTTTCACAGTATATATAGAAAAAACGATTTTACTAAAAAAAACCGACCGCGGTGCACTTTCAAAGTGCATAAAATCCGCAATTTTGTTTATTTTCACAAAGTTCATACCCAGTGACACTCGCGCCATCAATACGAGTCTAATGATGTATCATTTATCAAAATCGGTTGTACCGTTGAGCAGTTACGAGCGGACATAGGAACGGACATACATACATACAGGTCAAACACATAACCCTCGCTTCGCCGCAGTCGGGTAAAAAACGATCTAGTAGCCATTTAGTGAGATTTCTATTAAATTCACTACCCTTTAAGGCTCTTTCGTTGCGTAGTACCTTCCCATTCAAAGTGCTATCTACTAATCTACATCATTATGATTCTAAAGAAATTTACCTTGATTCATTCGTTATTTTCTTGTGGCCATGTTTATAGTAAAATAAACGGTTTATTGACATTAAAAAAATAGAGACAAAGCGTGACCAATTGACCATTATACATAATATGATAGTGATCCATAATAATTTACTACTCAGAGTGTCGGTGCTGATTCAACGACAGATTATATCACATATTTCTCGCATAGCAAATTAATACTTTTAACCTTTTACAATTTACCTAAGTTATCAGTAGCTTCTTTAAGCTTCTAAAGCCGCGGTCTGCAACCTTTTAGCAGCCAAGGGCCACATAGTAGCTAACGAAATTGACACGGGCCGCACTTTGTTAATAATTTGTGACTTTATACGATTCTGAATTTAAACGACCTTTACATACAAAATAGCCAGGGAGGCTCGGGGGCCGCAAATTAGCTGTACGCGGACCGCATGCGGCCCGCGGGCCGCGGGTTGCCGACCGCTGTTCTAAAGCATAATTTGTATATGTAGACGTAATCTTTTATAAGACAGTTCTGGGTATGTCTCCAGAACCACCCGGTACAATACAATACAATACAATACAAATATTCTTTATTGCACATCAGAAAAAACATATTACAAGGGTACATTACATAACCGGTATCTACATAGATTTTGGCAACTTACTTTGTATAACGGCCACGACCTTGTTTTGCTTCATGTCTTTAACATCGATCTCTCCGATGTATACGCACGAGTTTTCGTCCTTGAATCTAAAAATAATAATATTATTTTTTAGAGATGACAAATTTTATATAAGGACACGGAACTTTAGGAACCTTTTTGGGATTTTACTTTATGGGCATAAGCGTAAAATATCATTAAGGCGGATCTCACACTGCAGCGTGAATCGCAGCGACACGCGACTCAGCGATTTTCAACTTTGTATGTAGAATCATCGATTTGTATAGAAAAATCGCGGGGTGGGGCAGCACACTGAAGTCGCGACTCGCGCGTAAGCGCGTAAATCGCGGCGACTCGCAGCGACTCGCGGGCGTGTCGCCGCGAATCGCAGCTACTATGCGCAGCTACACGGAAAAAATCGCGGCGTCACGCCGGCGACTCGCGGCGTCACGCTGGCGATTTCAGTGTGTTCTTCGCCTTATAGCAGAGGTATGCTTGACGTGCCGGGGTGAGGTACGACAATGCTCGATGCTCGACCGCCAATGTACTCAACGTTAGCGTACGTACTATATAGCTTGGCAAATTCGTTCGTGACTCCCCCACATCCGCGCGGGGGGCGGGGGACGTTGCAAGTCGATTACGTAATTGAGCACCGCCACACACAGAACGAGTTACAAATTACAATACTATACGATATTTCTGCCGATATCCCGAAAGGCCGTTATAATACAATTTGTTTGGCTTGACGTTAAGTAAAATAACTTTGCAAATTGGCAGACTCATCTTTGTGTAGCTATCTCGTGTGCTTTTTGTGGTATGCAGCCGTGGTTATGTACACAAATTACCGCCAACAGCACCGGCGGCTGACTGACGCTCCTGCCAGACCAGTGTTGCCAATTCCAAACCGTACCGTCCTTCAGGATATATCTCCGGTAGTTGTTCATCATCATAACTTCGCCCGCAATTGCACAGATAAAACCTTTAGTTTCCCCGAAGAGATCACCGAAGCGTAGCTAGTTCGCCGACGCGAGCAGGTCCACATCGGGCCCCGTGAGGGCCTTGTAGAACCGCCCGTTATTATTGTTATTATTACAGTGGTACAATAAGCCTTTTGTGGCCAAGCGTTTCGTACTTAGCTTACGTATAATTTACACATCAAACTTAGTTCTATATTTGTCTACCTGAATATATCTTTTGGCGGCTTTACATATGAATTACATTATTCTGGTTAAGTGAGAACCTCAGTAAATAATTAAACACCAAGTACAAAAGTAACTTCGAATTTTCATTTCTATAAGCAGTTTTTTTATAAGCAGTATGAATATATTTATTGAAATATGATTTAATTTTTTTTACTTCTTCATTTTCTTCTTTGCCACATTGCATTATTCCCGCGAATGGCGATATGAGCAAGACTAATGTGTAAATGCGGTATAACTTTTCAAACCAAGTGAAAATGCTTCCTTTTTTAGGGTTCCGTACCAAAATGGTAAAAAGGAACTCGTATGGTGCGACTCTGTCTGTCTGTCCGTCTGTCTGTGTGTCTGTCACAGTCAGATATCTCAGGAACTACTGCTGCTATCGATTTGAAATTTGGAATAGTTTTAAAAGTCACTAACCCGAGCGTACTAAATATAAAATAACTGGCCAAGAGCATGTCGGACCATGCTCAGTGTAGGGTTCCATAGCCGTAACTATAAGGTAAAAAATACGATGTAAAAAAAGTACAACAACAAAAGAGCGTATCTTCATAGCAATTACGTCCTTTTGTTGAGAAGCGCAGTTTATCGGCAATAACTGAAAAACGGTACATTCGATCTTGTTGAAAACAATTTTCGTTGGAAGTATTAATTAAGCGTTACCTTCGTGATTTTTTTCATATTTTTCGGACGCACGGTTTAGAAAATAGAGGGGGGGGGACACAATTTACACAACTTTCGGAGCGATTATTTCCAAATACATTCACTTAATCAAAAACATTACTTAGGAACCTTATAGTGTTTTTTAAAGAGCTGTCGAACTATGTACCACACGTTGATATTTGCTGAAAATATTTTTTTTACTGTCTTGAACATGTATGGAGTGCCCCCCCTAAAAATATTTATTTTAATTATTTATATACCAAACTAAGTAGCGGCTCGTAAAACACACCTATATTCCAAATTTCATCAATATCCATCATGTAGTTTCTGAGTAAAATGCCTGTGACATACGGACAGACAGACAGACAGACAGACAGACAGACGGACGGACATGACGAAACTATAAGGGTTCCGTTTTTGCCATTTTGGCTACGGAACCCTAAAAAGATCTTTTACCCTTCTTACTTTTTTTGTAAAGGGGGCCGAAATGGAAGGTCGAACATTTTAAGTTGTGCTATTGTATCAAGTGGGATATCTAAGAAAGGGCTTAATTTGTAGATTCCAAAACCATGTTTATATTTTTTCTTAATTATGTACTGTTTGATTAAGGGCGAAAAAAGTTCAAGTTCATAAAAATACCATTCCCTCCTATTATCTTCGAAGTTACTGAATAATAAAAATGCTAAATTGGCAACACTGTGCCAGACGGCCCCGCCTCGCGCACACTTCATACCGCCTCCGCTGTCTCCCCGCGGACCATCGGAGTGTCACGAACGAATTTACCAAGCTATAGAGTCAACATCTCTTCAAATTAATATGTATGGACATCGGAAAAAATATCAATGGATTCAAAGAGGTTTTTTAAATATGTATTTAGTTCAAAGTTATTATTAGGGGTTGATTATACTTTACTAGGCAGCATACCCGTAGTTTTGTTTTGCGCCAGGTCGACAGTATTATACGTACATATACATATAAGTTTAAGTATCTGTATGGTTTGGTCCGTTTATGGGGTGTCATTAGTCTTATCATATTTATTCTCTATAAACTAAAAAGAAGTAATAAAACAACTTAAACGGATTAAATCGCCCCTCTACTGTAGTAATGAATCCATTTAAATTGTTTTATTACAATAAGAGATAATCGCGGAAACCAAAGATAATAATTTAAAAAAGTAGCAATTCTAAAAGTAATCTCGTTTATTTCCCGGGATTTTATTTACGGAGATAAAATTTCAATCATTCAATCGTTTTTTATTTATTTATTGTATATTTTCCACATTCTTAGCAATATGTTATTTGTTAAACTAGTTCGTCTAATTCTGTCGTTCACCGCAGTCGACAGTATTCTCACCCCGCACGTCACGCATAGGTCCCCGGCTCTAAATTAAATTATACGCATATTAGCCTATTACATACGGGTCAAAATTGAAGGAGATTTTTTTTTCTACAGTGCTGACTTTCGTTGAGTCGACTAGATTCTCATTGCACTTGACTGACGTCACCGTGCAGGCAGCGCACTCGATAATTACATCTTCTTTGCACAACTCATTCGCGTCGCAGTCTTTGGTCAAAGGCGTCACCGTCACATCTGAGAACCACAAGTGTAAACTAGTTAAACGACTGCCCATTAAATAAGAGTAATTAATTGGTTAATTCTCGACTTCGCCGTGACTTTTTTTCCTAATATTATTTGATTCGTGAACCAATAATCATAGTTCGTAATTAAAGATTACGCTGAGGTCCCTCGAAATCCAAGCGACGGTACACTACCGAGATATTTGGCACCGATTAATAACTATTATTACTAGTTCAGGCTTCAAATTATTTGGGCTGCGGTTGGCGATAAAGTTGTAAATAAATAACCCTCCTGGAGTAATGTGACATGATAGACAGTTGACATATAAATTTTTTAAATTTAGACATTATACCTATAGATGTATAAACAAAGCATTGAATGAGATTATGATTGTATGATAATGGTGGTATACAGACAAAACCTCATTCAATGCTTTCCAGGGGTCTGAACATTTTCTAAATCAAGGGCCAAGTATGTTTTTTTTACTTAACGGGTCGCACAGCAGTATTTATTTATTTATTTATTTAGACTTTATTGCACAATACTGGAAAGTACAAACGGCGAACTTAATGCCATAAGGCATTCTCTACCAGTATGTATTAGGTATTTTTTTTCTATCCTTATAAAAATACTTTATATCCTTATACAAAAAAGGTACTCAATTAATTAGGTATAATATTACTCAATTTATAAACGATCGATAATTTAGTTTCAATTTTACTAACGTTGTTTTACTATTAAATAATGAGGAAATTAAACTGGCTAAACTGTGGGCGGGCCGCTGATAAAACCTCCGTGTGCCGCGGGTTGAAGATCCCTGAATAGGCTAGATGACTAAAAAAAACTGTTTAGTCCGTCTGTTACATTATGAAAAAATATTGTACACGTATTTTTTGTTTTGTTTGACAAACAAAAACTGACGAGGATAGAGTGCTTAGAAGTTTCGAGTGACGTCACTCTTGAGTACAAATTGTACTCAAGAGTGACGTCACCAGCCCCCACTCCAGAAGTTTGATGATCTATAACTTTGTCGATTTTTAATATTTTGATAAACCAAAAAATACGTGTCCCATATTTTTCCATAATCTAACTGACGGACTAAATAGAATTACATATTTTTAACCCAGTCATCATCCCTATTCATATTGGTACTAATAAAATAGGAATTGTTTATACATGGTGAAATTTTAGTGGTTGTTTTCCGTTTAAGGGCATGTTCAGTATCCTGTTCTGATTAGGAAAAAGAAGAAAAAAAATTTTTTTGACGTAAAAAAAATTGTCTTTTGTATGGAGGGTTGGCTAATTTGAACGACCTGCTCCATAGAATAGTACATTGTGTATCTAGGGCGGTAAGTGTCACCTCGGTTTCACCTCGGGCTTATAACAAACACTCGTTTGTAATTCCTTTACCGCCCGTGGCACACACAATGTTTTTCATCACACTTGTGAGAAAATCTTAATAAAATAACCTTACTTTTCGACCCAGTATGACAAGAAAATATAAATAAATAAATAAATAAATATTAGGGGACAATCTTACACAAATCGAACTAGTCCCATAGTAAGCTCAATAAGGCTTGTGTTATGGATACTAGACGACGATATATTTAATAGATACATACATACAAATACTTAAATACATAGAAAACAGCCATGACTCAGGAACAAATATTCGTGCTCATCACACAAATAAATGCCCTTACCGGGATTCGAACCCAGGACCTCTTGCTTCATAGGCAGGGTCACTACCAACTAAGCTAAAGCGGTCGTCAAATATTACAAAAATATTAAAACAGACAGTGACATTTGTGACATATGTCAATAGACGATGCGAATGTCAAGTCACGTTCGGAAACCATAGCGGTAACGACCATTTTAGTTGATTTTATATTTGCTAAATAAATAAATACTTTATTTAAACATTTAATTAATGTTACCGAAATATGTGTTTATATGGTTCTACTATTTTACGCATAATTTTTTTCGTAATAATTCCATTTCTCATAAGTAGTATAAGCATAATTGTATATTGGCATAAACTAATGTTGCATAACCAATCTTCGCATACATTTAATACGTATAACGTTATTTCGTCGAAACTTCTTTACGCATAAATGCGAATTCCGAATGTTGAATAAGCATACACGTAGTTATGCATAATCTAAATATGCAGAAAACTAATTGCGCATAATCATATTCCGCATAACTAAATTGAGTAGGCATCCTCCACGGTTACCTATCTGGAACACTAAAAATGTTAGTCCGAATTTCGTTTTGGGCAAAAACTATTCGACAAATATCGTTTCAATTTTTAGGGTTCCGTACCAAAATGGTAAAAAAGGAACCCTTATGGTGCGACTCTGTCTGTCTGTCTGTCTGTCTGTCTGTCTGTCCGTCTGTCACAGCAAGATATCTCAGGATCTACTGATGCTATCGACTTGAAATTTGGAATAATGTTAAGAACCGCTAACCCGAGCTTATGGGATGTAAAAAAAGTCTTGTAACTTTTTTACTTTTTTTTTAAAGGGGTCCGTAATGAGACTTTGAAAATTGAAATTAGGGCTATTATATCGAGTGGGGTATCAAATGAAAGGGCTTAATTGGTAGATTATAACACTATTTTTGTATTTTTTTTTAAATAAGTAGTGTTTGATTTATGGCGAAAAACGTTAAAAAAAATACCATTCCCCCCCTATTATCTTCGAAGTTACTGAACAGAAAAATCTGTAATAATTACCAACTATTAATGTCGTCCTATATATTACAGGAAAAATAAAACGGTTTTCCTAACTTGCACCGTTTTTGAGAAATTTGCAAAAATCTTATCACATACTTATTTGCTCCTACTGAACTAATCGCCATATATTTTTTCTTGAATTATTCATGTATCTACTTATGAGTTTGTACGGAACCCTCGGTGCGCGAGTCCGACTCGCACTTGGCCGGTTTTTTTTCGTTTGTCCCAATATTCATTTCGTATTATTACGATTCGGCATTTATTGGTTCGGTTTTTTAATCATTCGACAAATTATGGTTTGCCTAAAATCTCATTTCACCGTAATATCAGTTCTTTATCCGATCCGAAGTAAGGTTTCGGTTTATTAACCATTCGACTTTTTTCGATTGACTTTGATTTAATTTGTCCGATGTAACGGTCTGTTTGTTCGTTGTCGTATTTGTCGGATGTGGTGTCCGGTGTGATGTTTGTGTTGTCGAATTTGGGGTCGCAGTTCAAACTTAACCTAGCCTATTTTTCTGACAGCTGTTTGTTTTTGTTGGGGGACGCAGTTCAAACCTAACCTACTTTTTTGCCTAATGTATCCTTTGTTTTGAGTTTTTCTTAATGCGGGGGGCTTCGCCCCCCGAGCCCCCCTTTGTCGTTCAGCCTATGTAAGTTTTTTGTTTGCAATTACAGTTGTCCCATAAATAAATATCCCACTAATATTATAAATATGTATTTGCAATTACAGTTATCCCATAAATAAATATCCCACTAATATTATAAATGCGAAAGTTTGTGAAGATGTTTGGATGTTTTGATGTTTGGATGTTTGTTACCTAATAACGGGATAGCAACTGGATGGATCAAGCTGAAATTTGTCATGCAAGTAGACCAAGTCCTGGATTGAAACATAGGATACTTTATATCCCGGTAAAGAGTTCCTTTGGGACAATAACGGGAACAACGCGGGCGAAGCCGCGGGAAAATGCTAGTTTCAGTGATAAAAGTTAAAAAAGTAAGTTGGCGTTTCCTTTGAACATGACAAATAAGAGTAAAACAGAACCAGCGTTTCAAATTTAAAAAGAAAGCCATTACGCCCTAGGGCGTAATAGGCCATTTACGGCCCGCTAAACCTACGTGTAATGACACCATTTTCGTGCAAGTGTGATGAAAAATATTCTTTTTTTTCACGTTAAAAAAAAATTCTTCCACATTTTCCTAATCAGAACACGATACATACTGAACATGCCCTTAAACGGAAAGCAACCATTAAAATTTCACCTTGTATACCATTTTTTTTTTGTTAACTGGCTGTAGTGTAGTGTATGCGTGTAGCTCAAATAGCATACATACGCTGTCTCATTTGTTCCTGCGCCGGCGGGAAAATAACTGTCACTATCGTTGTCAATCTATCACGAAAGCCGCGGGCGAAAGTGGTGCATTGTGCAACAGTGAAGTTATTACCGGTACGTGGGCATTGTAGAGCCAACGTAAGTTACTGATAATGATAACAGTGATAACTTTACGACAACGATTTAACAAACCCTACACCAGCGTTATTAAAAAGCTACTTAATTACGGATGTTTTTTCATTAATGGCCAAGCCACACCGGCTGCGTGTGGCTGCGTGGCGTGAAACTCGTAAAACACATCATTAACTCGCCGATACCCCTTGACTCCAAAAATCTAGCATTTTTTTCTGATACATGTAGTTCATGAATTAAAGAACTTGATATTACATGCACGATTGAACCCTTTTAGAATGAATAAGATAAAAATATGTAATATACCTAAATACAAAATAAATCTGAACTACAGACTGCAGGTAAACAAAATAAAATATTCGTTGATAATGACAGCCACAGATATATATATATACCAAGGACAAACTAGACGAGCGGCGGTTTTTTTTTTTGGCAAACGTAGCACCTAATTAACATTTTATGACAGTAAGAAAGGTCAAACAAATGTCAAACGTATAGTGATTCTATCCGATCGGATAGAAATGAACAATAACGTAAACAAATGGATTTACTTCGTAAAATCACGCGCTTTTTAAGAACAAACATGTTCTTATCAACAATTTATTTACATAAACCTTGTTTAACTTTGATTTTTGGTAAAAATAACTTTTATTTATTCGTATTTCAGTAGAAACGAACTTAGTTTATACAATTTGGTTATGTCTCAAATGCTAGTAAATTTTTTTACTCATTTAAAATGTTGAAATTTATATGTATTGTCTTTGAATTTGTATGTCCGTTGTTTAAAAAATACTACTTTTTATTAACAAACAATGATATTTTAATATTGATGAGTATTTCGAATAGTTTATAATATTTTAATTAAGTATAGATTTTAGCGAATAATGGCATATCGAATTAATGGTATATTTGTTCAGCGACATTTAAAAATAACTTATGTTTTAATTTTTAATACACTTTGAAATTTATTTGAAGGCGTAATGTATTGCGTTTTTTTTTGTTTGTAGTGTGACATGCGACGTCAATTAGACTGATGTTAACATACATTGAAAATACTATTTAATTAGTATGGAAATGAGAAAATCTTAATTCTACATAATTAGGGTTCCGTACCAACATGGTAACATGGAACCCTTATGGTGCGACTCTGTCTATCTGTCTGTCTGTCACAGCAAGATATCTTAGGATCTACTGATGCTATCGACTTGAAATCTGGAATAGTGTTAAAAACTGCTAGCCCGAGCTTAGGGGACCGAAAAAAAATCTTATACCTTTTTTACTTTTTTTTTTAAAGGGACCAAATTGGGATGTCGAAAATCAAAAGCTGACTTATTATATCGAATGGGATATCAAATAAAAGGGCTTAGTGTGTAGAATCCAAAACCGTTTATATTTTTTTTTCTTAGGCATGTAGTTTTTGATTTAAGATAAAAAACGTTAAAAAAAATACCATTCCCCCTATTATCTCTGAAGTTACTGATCAGAAAAATCTGTAATAATTAACGATTATTAATATTATTCTAAATAGCGTTTTTTAGAAATTCCCAAAAATCGTAAGAGAACCTTATTGGCTCCTACTAAACTAACCGCGGCATATGTCGATGTATGGGGCCAACAGTTTTACAAGAGCAAAGTTAAGTTTGTCCCACCATACAATTTGTAAGGAACCCTCGGTACGCGAGTCTGACTCGCACTTGACCGGTTTTTTTTAAAAGTGTTTGAATAAAAGTTACATTGGTTGAGTAGAATCTACATTATAATTTTTGGATCTTGTTACCAGGCCCACGGTGTATAAATAATAAAATAGTAATAAAACAACTTAAACGGATTAAATCGCGTATATTACTACATTTTAAGTCCCGACGTTAGTAATATACGCGATTTAATCCGTTTAAGTTGTTTTATTACTATGAGTGATAATCGCAGAAACAGAAGACAATATTATATAAAATAGAGTTAAAAACGAAAACCCAACTATGAAAAAGACTTAATATCAGCTAAAACAGATATTCGCATTTGATTTCAACCCCCAAAATAAGAGTCAGTTTATGTGAACCTGCTGAAATAAAACGCAAGGATATTCTTTTAGTCTTTCTCGTTTGGGTTTTACTACTTTATAACTTTATTTATTTACCCCAAGAATCGTCCCCTTTCCGAGCACCACAAGAGAAACTTTTTTCTCGTAATGAGGGTGTTTAGAAATCATAAACCCACCAGCTGGCAGCAGGGTGGTGAAAGGTCTTTTTGACAGTAGGCGTCAAGATCCACCAATCACACCACTTGATTTTGACATCTACTGCCAAATAGACCTTTCGCCACCCTGCTGCCAGCTGGTGGATTTCTGATTTCTAAATACCCTCATTAGTACGAGTGTTATAGGACTTAGGTAAATAGGATAGGAAGGAAACTCCAGAAGCTGATAACTCTGTTTTATTGAAGATTGAAAAAACTTATTGCGACGATATTACCATATCTCGGAACAACTGACGATATTACTTATTAATAGAAAAAAAACCGGTCAAGTGCGAGGCGGACTCGCTCACCGAGGGTTCCGTACAAACTCGTAAGTAGATACGTGAATAGTTCAACAAAAACTGTATGGCCGTTAGCTTAGTAGGAGCAAATAAGTATGTGTACGATTTTTGAAAATTTCTAAAAAACGATGCAATTTAGGAAAACCGTTTTATTTTTCCTGTAATATTTAGGATGATATTAATAATTGGTAATTATTACAGATTTTTCTGTTCAGTAACTTCGAAGATAATAGGGGGGGAATGGTATTTTTTTGAACGTTTTTGGTCATAAATCAAAAAGTACAATATTAAGAAAAAAAACAAAAATGGTTTTGGAATCTACAAATTAAGCTCTTTCATTTGATATCCCACTCGATATAACAGCTCTACTTTTGTTTTTCCACATCCCATTTCGGAACCCTTTAAAAAAAAGTAATAAAGGTATAAGATTATTTTTCTATCCAATAGGCTCGAGTCAGCGACTTTTAACACTATTCCAAGTTTCAAGTCGATAGCATCAGTAGATCCTGAGATATCTTGCTGTGACAGACGGACAGACAGACAGACAGACAGACAGACAGACAGACAGACAGACAGACAGACAGACAGACAGAGTCGCACCATAAGGGTTCCTTTTTTACCATATTGGTACGGAACCCTAAAAATGGTCTCTACAAATCATAGACTAGGTACATTACATTACACAACTAGGGTGGTAATACAAAGGCTGAGATCGCAGAAGTTTGCGGCCCGAGCTGCAAGCGAGGGACGTAAATATGCGATCGAGGGCTTTGTTTATTACCTCCCGTGTTGTGTATATAATGTTATGTCTATACTTGGCCAGAAAGCGCCATGGCCAGGTGTGGCATAAAATATTTTATTGCACACAACATACACTTTATTGTACACATACGTTCCCAATTTTTAGGGTTCCGTACCAAAATGGTAAAAAAGGAACCCTTATGGTGCGACTCTGTCTGTCTGTCTGTCTGTCTGTCTGTCTGTCTGTCTGTCCGTCTGTCACAGCCAGATATCTCAGGAACTACTGATGCTATCGATTTGAAATTTGGAATAGTGTTAAAAGTAGCTAACCCGATCCTATTGGACATAAAAAATATCTTGTAACTTTTTTACTTTTTTTTTAAAAGGCTCCGTAATGGGACTTTGAAAATTGAAAGTAGGGCTATTATATTGAGTGGGGTATCAAATGAAAGGGCTTAATTTGTAGATTAAAACACTATTTTTATTTTTTTTCTTAAATAAGTAGTTTTTAATTTATACATTTTTATGTACCATTCCCCCCCTATTATCTCCGAAGTTACTGATCAGAAAAATGTATCATAATTACTGATTATCAATATCAACCTGAACATTACAGGAAAAATAGAACGGTCTTCCTAACTTTCATACTTTTTTAGAAATTTACAAAAACCTAATCCATCCATTAATCCATCTAGCGGAGAGTAGCAAAACTAAGCGATGGCCTCTTTCACGCTAGGGGATTTCCGGGAAAAAAACTAGATGGCGCTAAAACACTAAACATTTAACGATGTTATAATTGAACAAAGAAACATAGTATAGTAACAATTAGTTCGTAAACAGCTAATAATAAATAAATTTAAATACTGTGTCACGTTTGCAAAGTTAAATAATTGTAAATAATATTATAACTATTTTACCAAGCTTATACATAGATGGCGTTGTAAATTCCGGGAACAGCATTTTGTATGGAGAATAACAGTCCTCTTGATTTAATGGTCCTTGCTATTAAATAGAATCATTACACGTCAGGTTCTAAATATTACAGGGAAAATATAACTGTTTTCCTAACTTGCACTGATTTTTAGAAATTTGCAAAAATCATAACATATACTTATTTGCTTCTACTAAACAAATCGACATACAGTTTTTCTTGAACTATTCGCGTATCTACTTATGAGTTTGTACGGAACCCTCGGTGCGCGAGTCCGACTCGCACTTGACCGGTTTTTTTTGACTTGCCACCCATTTCGGCATGATTAAAAGCTTTCATGTTGACACCCCGGCAAAAAAACAATCACATTGTTTAGTTTGTACTGTAGTTGATATTGTGATTTAAGTTTTGTTTTTCAAAAGCGACCACACTCCCCTGGATAACATCAACGCCCCCCAATATCTTCCAAGGCCCCTACCGCCCCCCTGGGAATCCTCAACACCCACTGTGGCCCGGTAGGGTACCTATGATCTAATAACTAGCATATCTGTACAAACCTTCGATAGCTATTTTGATCTGATAAACTGAAACCTATCTGTTCAGACAAACTTAAAACATCGCCAACAGTGGAAATCAAAGAGTACAATACCTTGTGCCGCTCCGTGTCTCAGCTCGCTATCAGAACTCGCTGTTGCCGCCGTAGTTGGTTTCTTGAGTTCAATATCACTAGGGTAAATGTTCAATAGCACTGTGTAAATGTTCCACACACAAGAATAGCAATGTTTTATGAAGTAAATATTAATAATTAGGCAGCCACGTTTTATTTTGGGAGCCGGCCGCGGCGCCATCACGACACTGGAGTTTTTCTTTCTTGCCACGGCGCTGGTGTTGCTTTTAGCGCGGTGAGGAATGGCGATTCGGAATGAAGTCGCCCGCGCAAATGGAGCGGCATATTTAAACCGTGCTCAGTTGATTGACACGATTGACGATGTAATATATTGTCTGAACATACACTCCCCCCCGAACCAAGGACGGCTTGGTTGATCTAATCACTTAGAGGAAGCCTAGCTAATTTAGATACTGGTCGTAGCAGCGTGCCCTTTTGTGTACGAAGCTCCACAACCCGCACTATGTTATCTTTTCCGGGTAGCAAGTTTACTATCCGACCGCGTCTCCATTCTAGTGGAGGGTAGTTATCTTCTTTAATGAGAACTAAGTCACCGACCCTAACGGAGTCTGTATTGTCTGTCCATTTATGCCTTAATTGAAGGGTGTGTAAGTATTCATTGCGCCATCGTTTCCAGAAGTGTTGTGACAGGCGCTGTAAGAGCTGGAATTGATTTAGACGGTTGATATTGATTTCCTCAAAGTCATACTCCGGCAGGGCTACTAGAGGCTGGGCTATCAAAAAATGTCCAGGTGTTAGGACCTCAAAGTCATTAGGATCTGAACTTAAAGGCGTCAAAGGTCGCGAATTCATGACTGCCTCAGCTCGCGTAAAGAAGGTAGTAAGCTGTTCAAAGGTTAATTTTTGTTCACCGAGAACTCTACGCATGTGGGTTTTAGCTGTCTTTACAGCAGCTTCAAAAAGGCCACCCATGTTAGGGCTGCTGGGTGGATTGAATAGCCATGTAATTTCCGATTTTGCTAGTTCCCGACTAATCTCAGTATTGTGATTGCGTAAGTAAACGTAAACATCTTTTAAGTACTTGTCTGTGCCAGTGTAGTTTGTGCCACAATCGGATCTAATAAGAGAAGGCATGCCGCGTCTCGAAACGAATCGTGTGAAGGCGTCAACAAAGGCCTCTA
The DNA here is from genome assembly GCA_947034925.1 of Eudemis profundana. Taxonomy (NCBI): domain Eukaryota; kingdom Metazoa; phylum Arthropoda; class Insecta; order Lepidoptera; family Tortricidae; genus Eudemis; species Eudemis profundana. The sequence goes on from OX344819.1 coordinate 4,020,532, forward strand.
CTGATAGTCCAGTAACAACTTCTAAATGTACTGCTTTTGTGACTAAGCAGACAAAGATGCAAAGATAACATTTCTCTACTCGAGCGTTTCTTAAAGAGCTTGTTTTGATATAGAAGTGTCCTGCAAAATCCGTGCCTACACCTTGAAAAGGTCGCATAGATTTTACTCGGTCTGACGGAAGATCTGCCATAAGGGGTTGAGTAAATCGCGGGCGAGCCCGGAAGCATTGTACACATTTAAAAGTTACACTTCGAGTTATCCTTCCAACTGTCAAAATCCAATAATTTCGGGATAATATTGAAATTAGTGTATTTGCTCCAACATGACAAAAGGCAACATGATAGTATTCCACTAAACATTGAACGAACGTACCCTTCCCCGGGAGCAATATTGGATGTTTTGCATCAAAGGGCAAATCAGAGTGCCGAAGACGGCCACCGACTCGAACAATGTTGTTGGCGTCTAAAAATAAATTTAGTTTCTTTAAAGGAGACTTTATTTTACTTTGTAACTTAAGTTGTTTTATTTCATTGCTGAACGCGTCTTCCTGAATTAAATTAATAAGCTTCCGAAGCCCGTTCTTACGTTCGTTAATCGAAAGATGTTTTTGTGTGATTCGCGAGGTGGGGTGGCGAATGTTGTGGATAAAACGTAGTATAAATCCTGTGACACTAACCATTTTTTCAAAGGAACTATAGCGTTCAAAGACTGCAAATTGATCGTTAACCGTAGCTGCCGTACTTGATACAAATTTAGATTTTATACCGGGGAGTAATATTTCAGGGAATTCTGGTCCTTTAGAAGGCCAGGTGCTAGGTTTGTTACATAGCCAAGCTGGAGTCCACCACAATGGATGATTTAGTAGATCGGCAGCTGTTGTGCCACGCGATGCCGCATCCGCGCAATTCTGCTCAGTGGGGACATGCCGCCATGTGATTGGAACTTCAGCTGTTATAATTTTCGAGATACGATTACCTTCATAGACTTGTAATTTGTGAGGTGGTGTTCGTATCCAAGCAAGAACTATGGTGCTGTCACACCAACCGAAAACGTTATCAATGTTCAGGGACAATTCGTTGGTTAGGGTATCATAGACATGTTTAATTAAAGTAGTCAATAGAACCGCCCCGTTTAGCTCTGACTGTGGGATGGTAATTTTTTTCTTGAGCGGAGCTACACGCGATTTAGCTAGTAAGAGTCTAATTGAGACGTGACCGCTACTACTGACTGTACGTAAATACACGACCGCACCATACCCTGCAGCGGACCCATCACTAAATCCATGCAATGAGTAAGTATTGTTTTTGCTTTCCGGTAGCTTGAAGCATCGTGGTATTGAAAGTCTGGTTAGGTTAGGTAAGTCTGACAGAAGATCACGCCATTTGCGCACAAGGTCCTCAGGGGCAGGAGTGTCCCACTCGACCTTACTGCCGTCTGCAGTACTGAGCAGTTCCTGCAGTAGTAGTTTAGCTCGAAAAATTACAGGACTAATCCACCCAAGTGGATCGAAGAGCTTTGCCGTGGAAGATAATATTGTTCGCCGGGTAACCACTTCTCTTTCATCTGGTAGGTTAACTCTATAGGTGAAACAGTCCGTTTCTGGATCCCACTGAACTCCCAAAACTTTTATACATCCGTATTGATCGTCTTTATCGAAATTATTAGGCATTTCGCAATGGTCCGGTGGCAGATCTGTTAACAACCGGGGGTCATTAGCTGACCATTTGCGAAGTTCGTAGCCCGCAGTGCTCATCAAGGCCGTTAGTTCATCTCGAACGCTTAACGCTTCTTCTATGGTATCACCCCCTCCATTTAAATCGTCTACGAAACTATTATGACGTAAAATTTTAGCAGCCCGTGGGAAACGTGGTTGCTCATCATCTGCCAGTTGCTGTAGACACCTAATCGCGACGTAGGGGCTAGACTTGAGACCGTAAGTATTCGTAGTGAGTTCGTAAACATCCAATGGCGCCAAACTGTGTTCTCTCCAAAATATTAACTGATATTTACGATCATCGGGGTGGATCCACGTTTGCCGGAACATCATTTTAACATCTGTAGTAAATACATAGGTATGATATCTGAAGTTCAAGATAATGTTAATAATGTCGTTTTGCAATTTTTCACCGGCATATAAACAGTCGTTAAGGGAAACTCCGTTAGAAGTTTTCCCGCTTCCGTCAAATACGACCCGAATTTTCGAGGTGTCGCCCGAAGACTTAAAGACGCCGTGATGCGCTAGAAAATAGTGTTCCTCCTCATGGTCACAAAATTCTGATTTTCTCATGTGCCCGAGTTGAATATACTCTTTCATAAAATCTAAATATTTGTCCCGAAATAAAGGTTGAATTTTAAATCTGCGCTCTAGAGCTTGAAACCGTCGATAAGCCATTTGTCTGGAATCGCCTAATCGGGGATGTGTAGGTACAAGTGGCAGACGGACTGTATATTTTCCGTCCAGACCCCGAGTAGTCATTTCAACAAATAAATTTTCACACTCAACATTCATAGGATCCTTTATTTTTATCGCGGGTGGCTCCTCTGAAGACCAGAACTTTTCTATTGCTTCAACAAGCGTATTTCCTACGAACACAGTGCTATCCATAACCGTCACCGCCGAATTATTATTTAAAACCGTATCTGACATACAGTCAACCAAAACCGGATCCGCCGAAAATTTATTTAAAACCGTATCTGATTTATTAACCGTGCCGAAAGAAACTAAAACATCATTTACCGAACCGGTCGAAACCGGGTTGATGGAAACCGAACCATCGTGTACCGAACCGTGTGAAACCGAATTGATGGAAACCGAACCATCGTGTACCGAACCGTGTGAAACCGAATTGGATGAACCCGATTTTTTAGCCGAAGTGTCATTGTTAAGTGGACCAAAAACTGCATAGTCAAAAATAGTATCTAGAGCATACGGCCCACCAGGCTGCAGTGTTAATTTACCACCATTTAAAATTTCACCTAAAATGTCACACCCGAATATAATGTCCACTTTAGATAAGTGCGAAAAATCCTCATTTGAAAAATGAATTTTATTCATTTTGTTTAGTACTGTACAAACATAAGTCGTAGGAATTTTCATAACCACCGCCGAGCAGGATAAGACTCTATCATCTCGCCCTTTAGGTTTAAAATTCAATACTACCATTTGATTATTGAGTTTACTTTTTCCGCCGATACCGGAAATAGAAACGTTACAGTTATGTCGCTTCAGCGAAAGTGAATTGCTAAATTCACTTTTAACTATTGTTACCTGAGAACCGAAATCTAACAAAGATCGGGCAGGTACATAATTACCGTAACTAGATTCTACATAGACAATAACAGTAGGTAACATTATATTTTCCGCTAACTTTGGATTGGTTGAAGCGACATGACTGTTAATTAATTGCTATGCTGACGTGTTTCGAATCTGCCCATCAGTGGGCGACATCAGATATTGGTCCTCGCAGGCTTCATGAGGGCCATTGACAAGCGGCACCTGTGGGCGAACGGCGGACGCGCCGGCGGCGCTTGATTCGGCACGACACGCACACGCGCACTCTCGCGTCGGTAAAGATCGGTCGCAAACCGATAATTCGCGTCGATTATAGTCTTTATAGTCATCGTAATTGTTGTGATCCGAATCTCGATCACAGTTGTAGGTATCATCATATATACCTACAGATACGTGTTGTGTGTTCTTGTAAACTTTGCCGTTTTTGTTCAATTTTTCGTTTTGAGACAAACAAATCAACTTATGATGTCCTGCGTTGCCACAATACGAGCATGCCACGTTACGAGTACATGAAATAGCTGAATGCGCCCCAAAACACCTAAAACAATATCCCTTAGACTTTACCCATGCACGTCTTTCGTCAGAAGTAATGTCCAAAAATTTATAACAGTCAAATACCTTGTGACTAGCACTGGTACAGAATAGGCATCCGCCGACTTGTTTACGTTGCTCAAAAGTATTCGTATTGCGAATCCGTTCATGATTTATTGGTGCCGAGTTACTTGCTATTGCGGAGTCAATAAAATGGCACTCAGTTTGAATGAACGAAATGAAATTGTCGAATTCTGGAAGACTATTTCTTAAACCGCCGTGTAATTGTTCAAATCTCGTTCTCAATTCAGTAGGTAATTTTCCTAATACCATAAATAGGAGCATATAGTCTTCGACCGGTAAACCTAGGTTTTTAAGCGACCTAGTACATTCCAGTAGGGGATTCAATATACCTACACGTAGGTTTCGCGTGTTTGTCAAGGTCGGCAAATTAATCAAGCGCCCAAGGTAACGATCGATCATCATTCTCTTGTTATCGTACCTAGACTTTAGAATTTCTAACGCGGTATCCAATGACTCGTCTGTCAAAGTTAAGTGTTGAATCAGTGTACGTGGTTCTTTATGAACGTGACTAAACAAATAATGATATTTTTCCGTTTTTGAGAGATCTTTTCTTGACAATACCAACGAGTTGAACATACTTATAAAACTGTACCACTCAAATGGCTGTCCATCGTAGTGATGGAGGTCCAAGGTTGGCAGACGAGCATGTGCTGCACTTTCCGTCGTCATGTGCGATCCGTCCGAGTTAGGTAACTTTACCGAGAATGCTTCTAACTCATTATAATACATGGTGGCCATTTTGAACTGCTTATCGTAAGACGATGTCGTATTTTCGTCATCTAACAAATTTAACAATTTCTCGTAGGACTCTGATAAGACCTTATAGTGATCCTCTAATTTTCGAGTACGAGCCGATAATACCCCTGACGAGCAATCCTTTGATTTTATCATATCAACCGTGTTTGATAACCACTCATATTCAATTTTGAATTTCACTTCGAAAGTTTTCAGCGCCATTTTGAATAGCTACAAATCTTTTACAACACAATGTACTAATCTAACATATATCCCTTACATAAAATAATCCAACATAAGTACCTACAAACTATAACCGTATTAATTTCGTCGCCGCGACGAACTTATAACTTTACCGAGAACCGAAATATGACCACAACAATAACACGCGCCGACGTGTTTATCAATAACAATTTTTACTTTTATAACCCTAAGCGCCGTATAATCCGTGCTCGAATGGACCAAATTTTATGTACAAACCTTCGATAGCTATTTTGATCTGATAAACTGAAACCTATCTGTTCAGACAAACTTAAAACATCGCCAACAGTGGAAATCAAAGAGTACAATACCTTGTGCCGCTCCGTGTCTCAGCTCGCTATCAGAACTCGCTGTTGCCGCCGTAGTTGGTTTCTTGAGTTCAATATCACTAGGGTAAATGTTCAATAGCACTGTGTAAATGTTCCACACACAAGAATAGCAATGTTTTATGAAGTAAATATTAATAATTAGGCAGCCACGTTTTATTTTGGGAGCCGGCCGCGGCGCCATCACGACACTGGAGTTTTTCTTTCTTGCCACGGCGCTGGTGTTGCTTTTAGCGCGGTGAGGAATGGCGATTCGGAATGAAGTCGCCCGCGCAAATGGAGCGGCATATTTAAACCGTGCTCAGTTGATTGACACGATTGACGATGTAATATATTGTCTGAACAATATCAATATACTTATATATTATATTTAATACATTATTTATATACAATTTGTCAGTCAGCAATATTTGTTTACATTTTTGATCATTTCTATCGACTCTCACTATACATTTTTTACGAAATTGGTCTACGATACGATACAACTCGTATTTTATCAAACTATTTTGTATTCTTTTATAACTGATTTCACTAAACTAAGTTTGTGTAGGTACTAGAGATGCAACGGATATCCGGTCACTATCCGGTATCCGGCCTATCCGGCCACATTTTACTATCAGGCCGAATACCAGATAGTTGCGTAGTATCCGGCCGGATACCGGATAGCAATTTAGTACCTAATATAAGGAAAAAAATTGAGTAACATAAAGACAAAACAATGAAATACTATAACAATCGTAAACTATAACGTGCCGCCGTCATTGACGTATACTTACGTACGTGACGTACTTTTGAAATCATTGGCCGCCGCCCAATGTGCACTGAGTCTATCAGTGTTGCCAACTCTGAATTTCATCAAATGCTAAAATTCTGTTGAAAATCTGCTAAAATTATGCTAAAACTTGATAAATTCTGTTAAAAAATGTGCTAAATAAAAAAATAATGTATTGTGATTATTACAGCTTTACAATAATTCTTTTTGAGGTCCATGCTAAACTTTCAGGAAAAAAATTACTAAAGATAAGTAAATTAAGAATGTCAATGTGTTAATCGACATTTTTTTACTACAGCACACAAACAATCATAGTAAAATATGTTAAAAATGAAAGTGGCATAAAATTTACGCTTTTCTTACGACTTACAATACAACTTCATTGCACACTAAAAGATAAATAATAAACTTGATAGTTATATTATTGTCAACCATGCAATCGAAGGTCATTTTACAAACTTATGTCATCACATCACCAACTTGTATGTTTCTAAATTTACTATTTATTTGTGTGTTTGTCACTAACCGGTAACATTTCTATTATTTACAAAATTATGCTAAAAATTATGCCAACTGCTAAATGTAAAAAAATTCTGCTAAACCAGTCCAAATTATGCTAAATTTAGCACTGAAACTGCTATATTGGCAACACTGGAGTCTATCAAAAATTGCCTTCAACATGCGTACAACTAGAAACACGTTGCAACCTGAACCGCCCATCGCGCCTGCGCGCCGTCGAATTTACTCCATGTAGGTATTTTAGGTAAAAAAGCTTTGGCCGGATATTCGACGGTCGCGACGGCCGGATATCCGGTATCCGGCCAAACCACTATCCGTTACATCTCTAGTAGGTACCTCAACTCTCAAAAATTTGACAGTTCTAATGATGGGATCCATGAGGAATCGAGGGAACGCTTCAAATATTATAAGCACATGTATAACAATTCCAGTATTTTTACAGTACTAGCTGTTAATTTCAGTGTCGTAAAGTAAATGATTAAAGATGGTTATATTAAAAAATATATGTTTTTAACTTACCCCTGAAACCAAAATTAACATTGATTAGAAATCTCACCTAACACGTTAGGAAACTAATTATTTCGCCTTTATTACTCATAAGCTGAAAGTCGTCCACTACTAGTCACAGGGCTCCCCCAAAGAACGCCAGCACGATTGCTCCTGCGCCGCCACCAAGCCCAACCTATTGCTATTTGTAGTTACAAATAGCAATAGGTTAACTTTATGAACGCGTTTGTATTTGACCTTAGTCTGGGCTTCTTTCCACTTCCCACTCCTTTATTCGCAATAAACCCAAATACGAGTGTTGGCCCCGTTAGTATTGTACCTCTTACAAAACAAACAGAATCATACCTACCTAAATAAATATCAATCAGTTCACAGATGTTATCTTCGGTCATAAATGTCATAATTGATTAAAAATATTCAAGGCCAGTTAATAATGCGTTCAAAAGCAAATTCTCGAGAAAAGGGTGAATGAACCAACTTGTAAAATTTTGTGACTATACTAACTCTGTAAGTGTCATAATATCTTTATCATCGTCTAGAGCTACACTATCTAAAGCGAATTTCGCCTTGTAGCTGCCGAAGTGATCCGGGGTAACTTTGGGGATCGTTATAATTATCTTATCTTCATCTTGCTGAAAAAAAAATCAAATTCTAGCATTATATAATTTGAATGTGTTTTTCAACTTATGCGAATAGAGAGAGCAAGTCGCTGCAAGACCGAGGAAGGCCCAGTGGGAGCGCGTACGTGGAAGTTCAGTACTTTTATCGATATGATCAATATACCTGTGTTTGTGTTAACTCGGGGCACGTTTTAAGGATTTGATACCGATAGAAAGATCCCGATCTACATGTGCTCATTGAAAATGTCCGGTTAGGTACTATAAAAAGGTTCGATGTCATATCTGATATCGAGCCTTTTAGAGTGCGACTACGCTAAGTTTCCAGAGGTCAAAAAAAGGATTTATTTAAAAAAATAAATATGGTAACATCACAAGAAACAGGATTAATTAGTCTTGATACTTGGCAAATATCTTTCCGTTTAATAAGTATATAATGTGTCTACATACCTTCCGAAATAAATATTCAGGACAGTCTTGCACAAATCGATCTATTTCTAGCCAAACTACGCAATGCTTGTGTTGACGATAGCCACACCGAACCACAAACAACTCCGAGGATGAAGATAAACGTCGTCTAAATACATACCGAACCATGTTTTGTAAGTAGTAATTATGACCTAGGTAGACCTAGGACCCATGTTTTGTAAGTAGCGTTTAATGTGAAATATCTTAAGTATTACGAGTTTATGCCCATAAAAGAGGCTATGTGTAATGTCTACAAACTCAGTAGACCCTTTGTGAACCTTCATTTCCGATCCCCCTAGCAGATAGGAAAAACTCGTAATAACCAAAATGTAAATCGAGTAAATCTAAGTCCCACTGGCAAATATTGCTAGGAGCAGCCATCTATCGCCGCGGGGGGGAACTACGGCGCAAACGTCGAGGCTCTAACCCCCACTGCTCGTCTTACTACAGAGACAAAACCGTAAAGTTCGAGTCTTTTCGGAGAAAAACATGTATCAATGCCTTAGTAAAACCCGGTCCGACCAAGGGTCGGAAACGAGTCGTTCTATTTACTCTGGCAACATTCCTTATGGAAAATTCCACTGCGCAATAAGGAAAGAGGCGTGTGCAAAAACGAGTCTATAAATATTGGATGCGCAACTGCGCACCGCCAGCTGCTACCGAATAATTCGAGCCGACAAGTCGCTCAGAACCGAACCAGAGCGAACCAAGTGAAAGTACTAGATGAAGCCTAGATGTGACCTAGATGTACCTAGTATTTGCTATAAAGCGCGTTACGGACCGATCCGTCCATCGAGAGAACAAGTATTTTTATAACTAGTGTTAGCGTGTATATAGTAAGAGGAAGTTTAGTGTGGATTACTGATTCTCTGATTGACTATTTTTGTGTGACTGTTGCTGTGTATATCCCGTGTATAGTATAGATTAAGTGAACTGTGTAAATATCGGAGCTTGGCGAGTTTGTTTGGTGGTTTCTTCTCGCTATTGGCCGTTGGAGACGCACCACTAGAATCAGTGTTAAAAAATATACAAGTGATAAAAATAACTGAACTTTATTGAGCCTTAGTTAATCCCCTTAATCCAGGAGACTTACAATCTCCTGTAGTCGATCCAGTTTAGTAAAGAGCTATCGGAGTTAGATCCACCCCCCCTGTTAACTGCGGGACCCCACGCGATCCGTGGGTGCGTAGTTAACAGCTTGTATACATACACGTACATATTTAAATATAATACTTAAATATATAGAAATTACCTAAGACCCTAGAACAAATCACTTAATTTGGTTGGAACTAGATCGATGTGGGCAAGACTGACTGTGATTTGTTTTAGTAGGTATGTATACATATTATTAGAGCCCGACCGAAAATTCGGTTTCGGTCTCGGCCTAGTTTCGGCAAAAAACGGGTTTCGGGTTAGTTTCGGTTTCGGCTGCCATCCGGCCGAAACTACGGCCGAAACTGAAACTGAATTTGAGGGGTTTCGTGCTGCGATCAGACAGTCTTTATTTCAAAAAACACAGATAATTTATTTTAAATAAGAAGTTATAATGTGTTTTAATTTATGATTACTCTAAATATCGGAGACTAAATGATTAATATGTTATTTAAACATGAAGACTGACTGATTATGACTGTCATTTTTTTTCTTCTCACGTAATCATGACCTTATATGGAAGTTTCGGCCGAAACTGAGATCACAGCCGAAATCCGGTTTCGGTTTCGGCCGTGAAAACTAGTTTCGGTCAGACACTACATATTTTGTAATAAAGAGAAGAATTAATGCCAAGTATCAAGATTAATTAATCCTCTTGCCCCATATTGCCATATGCATATTTTTTAATAAAATCTTTCAAAAATGAAAAATAAAAGGGGCTCCCCATACAAGAAACGTGTTTATTAGGCGCCTTTTTGCTAGTCGGTGGTACGGAACGGAACCCTTCGTGTGCGCGTCCGACTCGCATTTGGCCGTGTTTTAGATTATCGACTTTTAAATGCGCGTAGGATGCCATAATATAACAGTACAGACTTTTAAATACACGAATAATAATAAAACTACTATATTTTTTTTATACGACTAGGGTGGCAAACAAGCGTACGGCCTGTCTGATGGTAAGCTTGGCTAGTAGCACTCCCTGCGCCGAGTTTAGCGTAATTCAATTGGCTGACTGGAATATTCAATATGTATGCAAGGACCTTCAAATAAATAGCCGGACGTAGCCTCACTAACAGATAACTGAAGCACTTCTAGTAGGCCGGTCGCTTTGTACTTACCAGCCGCACGCACACATCAACAAGTTTTTTCCTACTACGAGTAGTACGCACACATTGACCTGACCAACCAGCGTTAAAGCAACCAGCGCACTAGAGGTGCTTCAGTTATTTGTTAGCGTGGGTACATCCGGCTATTTTTTTTAAGGTTCTTACCTATATGTATGTCATTTTTGAAGATTGCCTCTTTGCCTGATATGGATTTTCTCAAAATATCGGCATCCGCGAATGTGTAAAAAACCTGCCCATACTGTACAACTTGAGAAGACCCAAAAGCTAAAAGAAAGGACTTAGAGTAAATAAATGTTTATAAATTGCATGCTTTTGTAATTGTCAGAAATGTTAGTTCCCATGTTGTTTTTGCAGATGATGAGAGTTTTTTTTATGAACCTGGTAGCCTGAAGGATCTGTATTCCAGAGCATCCACCAGGACTGTAATAGCTGTATGGAGGGCTAGGCCTCCTCTCACACGAATATGCGTTGAGATATGTCGTTAAAATGGCTTTTAATCCCCTTTGTGCTCGTACGAAAAACCAGGCGACTCATTGAACTTGATGATATTAAAATGTAGTACCTTGAATGTTGGATTGGTTGTGCTTGGAGGATCCACCTCTTGATCAATATTTACATCTCCAACTTTAACCTGAAAAATGGTTGTATTTTAATTCACTATGATGATGATAAATTAACCGACCTTGAAAAGAAGGCGGTACTCAGTCTGACTTAGATATGTAAGACAGTTAAAAAAACCGGCGGCGGTGTATTTTTGGCATTTAATTAACATTTTTACTGAAATTTCGAATACAGTTTTATTTAAAATGGCTAATTTGATTTGATAAATAATACATAACTAAATTTTTGTTAATTTTATATAAACTCCGCTACCCAAAGGTTATCTGGAAGAGATCGCTCTTTACCGATAAGACCGCCTATTGTTTACCACTGTTTTGTATAAGTTTGCATTGTAATTTATCTTTTGGTGTGCAATAAAGTTTGATTGTATTGTATATAACACGCAATGCTGAATAAACAAACATCTTCCAATTTGGGGACTCCATTTTTAGAGTTTAATTTACGTCCCATTGGTTGAAGTGGCGATGGGTCGGGTATAGATTTCGAAGAATCAAAAAGTTCTCGCTGAGCTTTTTTTTGATTTATGATTTCTATCCGAAAAGCTTAACGCCTTTTCTCTTCTTTTTGTCTTTTTTTGGTTCTTTGAGATACGGTTCGGCATTCCCACTTGCTTATCCTACTCTACTTGTACAGATTTCTTAATTTCTGAGAAGTCTCTTATTTAGGAGGCTATTTATATTTAGGAGAAAAATGATTTTTGTACCACCACGCGAAACCAGTATATTGGTTTCGCGTAGTGGTACAAAATTTTTTTTCTTTGTCATTTACATAATGTGCGATGTACGCGATCATCATGGCCCCTCAGGATTTTTTAAATGAATGATGTTTAAAAATATATAGTCATTTTTAAAACTTCCTATGAATAACGGCGCAATATACTAACAATTTGCTTTAGGAGCACTCTTTCCTGAGAAATCTGAGTTCTCTAATGATTTGGTTTTTTTCCGATAACAAGAGAATTATCGCTAGTAAAGGGTTCAAATTATACTTAAAATAAAGCTCAGTAATTGCTCTATAATTTCATAAAGCTAATTGTCATTGTAAGATTAGTATTTCAGCTGCTATTCAGCTTGAGATGTAAGTAGCTGAAAGTGCAATTTCGAACTTTTTAGGAAAATTAGCAATTTTTTGAAGTGCTATATCTCAACATTTTCTAAACATGCAGAGTTGATGTTACACCCATATTGTAGGTAATTTTATCTTCTTTAATAGTGTCATTTTATCCAAAAATCCGGTTTTTAGAAGGTACAGACCAAAATCTGAAAAATGACCAAAAATTTTGGTGTTTTCGACCACCACATATTTATCACAACTTTTTCGAAACTGCAAAATCGAGTTTACACTACTTATATGTATCCTAACAACATCTTAATATATTCAGCGTTGTGCGATTATTTGCGACCTCACCCAAATTTTTATGTTCGTCACGACGGGGGTATGAGTACGAATTTTTTTTTCTGATGTAAATGGATTCTACTATTTATGAGGAACAAATATATACCTATAACTACTACACTTGGATTACTATAACTGCCACAAATTGCAATTAAAAGTAGCCGACCGCACCAAGCGTTGAAAACGGCCCATACAAAAGGAACGCACCCTGTGATGTCATCTCTTGTCCTCGCTGTACTAAGTATGTATGAAAAAAATATCATTTTGAGCACGAAAAAGTGTGTTTAAGCACATATTTGTCGTACATTTACTTTTTCAGTGTTATTTAAGCATTCCGAAATTGGCTTAAATTTTTCTTTGAGACGATAAAAAAGTATGGTTTTTTTTTAAACTTTGTGGTCTCATAACTTTATATTTTTTGTTTCTTTCTTCTGTGTCATGATAATTTAGTATTTTCCAATCCATGTGACTATATTATGATGTAAAATTCAACATTAGTCAACATCCCCATTGCCAGCTTCGTCTTTAATTTGGCGCTCCTGTAGCGTTATAACTATTTGCAATATATTATGTAAAGAATGATGTGATTATGCGAGGAGAGGGTTCAACCCTATATCCTTGTCACTGACACCATGAATTCTTACCTCTTTCACTGTGGACACTGTGGCACCGGTTACGCTAAATGAGATTACTGCGGTCACAGGGTCGTTAACTTTTGCAACCTTGTTCACCACAGTAACCGTCACGCCTAAAGAAAAAAAAAAGTAAATACAAACATAAAAGTTGAGGACTCGTCTACTATTAACAAGGGCTCCGGACAACTAGTCACAAACGGTTACTGGTTAACGGTTACATTTCGGCAAAAACTATTTGTCAAATATCGTTTAGATTTTTTTTTGTTTGTCCAAAAATTTTCGAATTCTTACGATTAGGTATTAATTGTTTCGGATTCTAATCATTTGACGAATTATATTTTTCCCTAAATCTCATTTTTCCGTAATAACAGATTTCCAATGTAGATAACGTTTTGGTTTATTAAGCATTCGACTTCATTTTGATTGACTTTGATTTCATTTGTCCTATGTAATATTCGGTTTGTTGTGGGTCGCAGTTCAAACCTAACCTAATTTAATTTTTTTTAGAGGTTGAATTTCGAAAAAGATTGAAACTACTTTTAAGGATGAATTTAAAAAAGAGCGTGGATTTCCTTTTCTTAATTCTTATGAAAAGTCTATGCATGAAGTTTCACTTACTTAAAAAAATTATAGTCTCTCTACAAATTTTGAACCCCTATTTGAACCCCTTCGGGGATGAATGTCGTAAAATCTTTTCTTATCTCTCACTTTCGTCATATGAACATTCTACTGTGAAAATCTCAAGTTTCTACCTTTAGTAGTTTCAGCTGTGCGTTGATGAGTCAGTCAGGATATATTATAATTCGCCAAATCATGCTATTCCTAGGAATATCATGAAATGCTGGCATTTCCTGATATATCTAAGATTTGGCCAGGCATATCGCGATGTGCCTAATAATAAATACGGCAGATCGATCAGACCAATGTATTTGTCGATATTCCTAGCTACATACTGGGCAGATCGTAAAGTAGTAGCATTTTTGGCCACTGGTGGCTCATGAAATGCCGGCATTTCATGATATGCCTAGGAATATCATGATATGGCGAATTATACTGTCGCAGCCAACGGGTTTAATTAGCCATTTGGTTACCTGCCTAGTATTTTCACTGAACTATGAGCCGCCAGCAGGTCGATGAAGCTCCGCTGCGCGGGGCTTCTATTTCTGCTCTGAGGGACACAAGCTGACTAACAAACCTAGCCTAAAATAAGGAGTGTGTTTAGTGAAAAGGCTAGGCAGCTAATTAAGCTAGTTGACGGCGACACATACAAGTCGACGAAGTCCTGGGTTGAAACATATAGGATACTTTTTATGTCGGTAAAGCATTCCCTTAAAATAGTAATGGAAATAACGCAGGCGAAGCCACGGGTAGATGCAAAATGTAAATTCAAGAAGATGTAGAAGATCAAAGTGTTAACAATAGTTGAAACAAACCTTTACTCTCTGGACTTGGTGTCTCTGGAAATGTTACATTTCAAAATAAATTATGATCGCTACAGGCCATTCGTTAGTTTAGGCAAGGACCATTAAAAAAAGAGGACTGTCATTCTCCATACTTCGGATTGTAACCCTACCGCTAGGGGATTTCCGGGCAAAAACTAGATGGCGCTAAAAAACTAAACATTAACGATGCTATAATTGAACAAAGAAACATAGTACAGTAACAATTAGTTCGTAAACAGCTAATAATAAATAAATTCTAAGATTTAAATACTGTGTCGCGTTTGCAAAGTTGAATAATTGTAAATAATATCATTCGTTTACGAAGATTGACACACACTTCACATAGATGGCGTTGTAAATTCGGGGAACAGCTTTTTGTATGGACAATGTCAGTCCTCTTGTTTTAATGGTCCTTGGTTTAGGCAACAAATTCAAAAGCATGTAGCAGTGGAGAAGGTGGCAGATTCAAAATATCGACTGGCAACCTTATCCTTAGCTTAGCTTAGAGGTTAATCACATAGCGTTTTCACTGGATAGCATTGTTTTTACTTTCTACATTTTAGGGTGAATTGCAAAAAAAGTGTACGTGACACAGAGGAATAATCACAAAAATGTTACACAAGTTACACAAAAAAATCATAAGGGCATTTTCATATTAGTAAAAAATAAACGTTTGTTTCGAAGATAAAAAAAAACGGATTTTGTGTTATTTCATAATTGAGTTTTGGCTTTCTTTTATTTAAAAATCAAGAATATTGGTATACTTGGTAATATTCAAAAAAGTATAATAAACAATAAAAGTAGAAAAAAATCTCTAAATATGACGTTTCCAAACAAACCTGCCACTTTATCATTTATCGATAAGGATTTAGTATTCGGTGTTTGGTATAAAAATACATCTATAAATCGACAAATAAACGTCAATTAGTTCATAATTTATTTGAAAATATACTTTAATAATCAATAAGTCACCAAAGTTAATTTGGGCCTACTGTTTGGATTTAAGCCCAAAATCTTAAAATTACCATCTCACGTTCAGTATGACCATTGGCTTGGTAAAACTGGTAAATAATTATTATTTTGAAAACATTTGTAGCAATTTGTATTTACTTTAAAAGGGAGCTTATTAAAACACACAATGGTTATTAGTAGATACAGACCGCCATCACATTTTTACCCAAAAGAAACTCTTAATTAGCATTTCAAACAAAAAATATGATACAAATCGGCAAGAGTGCTAAGTAAAGAATTATTGGCGCAAGAACGTAAATTAAGAATAAAAAAGTCTACTTGACGTGAAAACAAATCAAAAACCTCCTTTCTTTCATGTCGGTTAAACATGCCAATCTGAACTAACCTTAATAGCAAAACGTTACACAAAGTTACACAATGGAACCAAAAATCGATACCGCAAAATGTTTAAAATTGTGTACGAAAAAATTTTAATGGAATTTTAGAATTCGCTAATGTCAAGCCGGTGGCCAACTAAATTTACCATCTAAATAAGCAAAAATGGTAGCAAAAAGGAATAATTTACCTATTTTAAGCACGGATCAAAGTTGTTTTTTTTTGTGTAACAAAGTTTAATTAAACGAACAATATGTGTTACATAAAAATAAGAAATCTATTCCCAAAATTTAATACGAGATTTAGTAATAAAAGTTACTTTCTAATCATGTAAAAAACTACTTGCTTTAAACTTAATTATCTATTGTTACGTCCGTGGGGTAGGTAACGTGATAGAAAATACACGAATTAACCACTAATTTAAAATGCGAACTTTATTACAAAATTACTAATTAACAAGGCTTACTTACTTAATAAATCACTGTACTAAATCACTTCACTATAACGCAGTTATTTACTTTTCACTTAGGTTCGCTTCGAGATTCGCACTTTATCGCATCTAGTTCAAGACTGAGCTGGGGTCGTGGGCGCGCGGCTTATATATCCGGAGACCTTTGCTCTAGAATATTCCGGAGAAATCTCGAATAATCGGTCCAAAGACCAATTCCAGGAACGGTAGTCGGCTACCCCCCGGTTCATGACGCATCGCGAGTGTTCTAGATAATCTAGATTGTTCGATGCTCGACTGGAACATTCCCGACTATTTCTGTCCCTTTCTAGTTCTGTCTCTTTCACACACTTCTCGAACCTTCTCAATATAGCTGTCTCTCTCTAATAGTGCTGTCTCTTTCACTCCTTCGAGAAATTTCGCCATATACTGAAGTGTACTTCAAAGGCTTCCTTCCATAAGGGGTCCTGAAAACGCCTGAAAACGGGTTTTCAGGTTATTGCGCCATCTGATAGAGGGTGTCCTGAAACGGACTGAAAACATATTTCAGGCGCCTGAAAACAACAGCAACTAGGGTGGATTTTCGATCTTCTAGTATGTGAAAGAGCCACCTCTGAAACGGCCTGAAATCACTTTTCTGCCTTCTGAAAACGCTTCTAAAGCACGGAAAATCACGTTTAAAGTTTTGACCTATACCACCGGCGCAACACTATGTAACGTACTCTGAAAAAAGAACAGTGCTGGGTTCATTCAAATCGAAGTAATTAATTTTTATTGATCGTGAGGTAGGGGTAAGGTACATAGATTTTGTATGGGAGAAAAATACAATTTTTTGGTTAATTTACTTAATTTAATTTTTTAATACTTTTATGAGTCTTACACAATAAAGCTATACATATCGTACAAGAATATGAATGACACTATAAGGTAGTGTATCTAGAATATATATAACTTCAATAATTTATTTTTTATATTTTTGTTAAGTTTGTTCCTATTTCGTCGTTACACATGTACACTTTTTTTGCAATGCAGCCTTTAACTACCTATTGGCAATACACCCATATCTTTCTAACACTTTAACGATGAAAAAGCTTGAAATATTATTTAATTCAATTAACTTATAAATAAGTAAGGTTTAGTTTAGAAAATTAATAAATCTTCCATTACAGCATTTGCACTTAAATTCTGTAATTAACTATTTATTCAACTTTTCAAAATTATTATGGTTGAAATCGTAACTTGGATAGATGGATGGAAGGTCGTATTTTAGAACAGTAGATTGTAACAATAGCTGAATGCATAGTTCGGTTCTTCTTTTAATAAAAAGTCAGACCAAATTAATGTCGAGAGAACTCCACAAATATTTATTACTTATAGATGTATCGCGATTTTAGCAGTTTTTGTAGTACCTTGCGTATTTTTTTCTAAATCTAGCTCTGAAGGAACTCCACCAATATTATACCTACGCACATCAATGATATTTTATTTTATATGTAGATAGCTTGCAAGCACTCCAAAAGTGAAGCACTATATGTACGCTAATTAGCGTAGCCCTGCTTAGTAGAGATGGGGAAAAGCGTGATATTTGTATCGCCGTGACTGTCGTTCCGATTCCAAGAAAATCACTGTGAAAAATCGCCGTGATTTTGTCACGCCTATCACTCACATCACAATAGTGTCTGATGTTTGTCGCAGAGCGACCAACACACTGAGAGCACTTTATCGGTTCAAGTACTTTCTGCCCATCAGCACTAAAACTCTCCTCATCCAATCTCTTGTGTTACCTATTATTGATTATGCTGATGTGTGTTACTCGAACATTACTCAGGCGTTGTTGACCCGGCTGGATCGACTCCTTAATAACTGCATTAGATTCATTTTTGGACTCCGTAAGTATGATCATGTATCTACTTTTCGCCGTCAACTTAACTGGCTTCCCATTCGTCAGCGTAGGTCATTACGAGTCCTATGTACACTTTACTCCATTATATTCGATCCAGCCGCACCCGAGTATCTTAGATCAAAATTTCAGTTCACAACTTCCCGCCCTGGCTGCAGTCTCCGTACATCTCGGAGTCTTAAACTCAATGTCCCTCTTCACCGTACCGGCTTTATGTCGGATTCCTTTACTGTTAAAGCAATCAAGCTCTGGAACGATCTCCCACTGTCCATCAGGCAAGCACAAAGCAAGTTCACATTCAAGCGCATGTTGCGCAAGCATCTTTTCAATACGGTCCAAAATTAATTATCGACATGAGGTTTTCACAAGGTACGTAAAGTAGTATATGTAAGTATATTATATAATATTGTATTTGTGTAAGTATATGCTGTATGTATGTATATTGTAGGTATATTTGTATACTTATCTTAAGTTTTCCAATTGACGTTAAAGGCCCTGCACCAAAACAATGTTTCTGTTTAGCCCATTGGTTGACTGGTAGAGAATGCCTTAAGGCATTAAGTCCGCCAATTGTACTATTTGTATTGTGCAATAAAGATTAAATAAATAAATAAATAAATAATCTATGGTTCGGTTATGTAAGTGACGTAATAGACGCAGATGCGTTGCCGAATAAGCGCGACTGACGCCGTCGCAGCGCTGCCAACGGAACGAAGATCGCGCTCGGTTTTTGAACGTTTTCGTGACGTGAGTGACTGAGATAGTTACGAGGATGAAGTAACAACCTATGTGATTTTGGAACGTCGTTCTGGCGCAGTCAGTCACGGCGATATCTATAAGCGGCTGATCACTGTGATTTTTTCATCGTGACGTTATTTATCACCCATCTCAACTGCTTAGTCACTCTCGGGTAAGTCAACAAGACGCACCGGAATGTCAGTTGTAGACATCTACAGATTTCGCAAAAAAATGCCGTCGTGTGTGATGAAAAAGTACACAAATTACACAGTAAAATGCAACAAAGCAAAAGGAATCTCTTATCGCACGCACAAATGCTGAAATCATTTAATTTTCAAATTTTTATTATTAAATTTTTAAAATATGACGCCATCTTGGTACCGTGGCCACCTAAATCATGAATGAAAGAGACAAACTTATGCACTTGACAACGGGAGTGAGTGAAAGATAAACAATCATATCATATGATTGGTTATCTGGGTGACGTTTCAAAATTAACGCAAGTAACAAAAACTAGCTGTCTCTTTTTTATTACTTTAAATATGCCATCCCTTTTAGGGCCGATACAGACGGACTGCAACCCAACTGCAACTCCCTACGATTTGTATGGGAACTGCTGTAATATGTGGGGATGGTATGGGTGGTTTTAACCAAAATAACTCAATATACTTGGACATGCTTGTAATCAGTCTCACTCCACTATACTCTAGTTATATTCTAGTTCTCCTCCCAAGATACAATACTATATACTATATTTATATCACTAATCTACGTGCTCATGAGAGAGAAACCCTTATCGATGGATAGCACTGTATCTCTCTTAAATCGGGTAATCTACGTACGTGCAGATTACAGTGTTTGCCTATCACACTGCATCACAACTGCACGCCGACGCGCAGTCGGCCCTTACGCAATTTTTAATGTGTGTGTATTTAAAAACGAAAAAGAAATACGAATGTGTGTAATCTGGGAAGTATTTTTTCGGTTAGAACATAAGGGTATAACGTATCTTTACTAATAGTACATTGTGTATCTAGGGCGGTAAGTAAGGAATTACAAATGAGTGTTTGTTATAAGCCCGAGATGAAACCGAGGGCTTTAATAACACGAATTTGTAATTCATTTACCGCCCGTGGCACACAGAATGTTTTTCATCACACTTGTGAGGAAATTTTAATAATATAACCTTACTAATTGACCCAGTATGACAAGAAAATACTAAAACAGAAAGTAACACTAGTGACATATGTCCATAGACAACGTGAATGTCAAGTCACGTTCGGAAACCATAGCAGTAAAGACCTAAAACGGCCATTTTAGTTGATTTTTATATTTGCAAAATACTGAAATACACTATTTAAACATTTAATTAATGTATTTGCAATAACAGTTATCTTTAAATAAATATTTCAGTGATAAAAGTTAAAAAAGTAAGTTGGCGTTTCCTTTGAACATGACAAATAAGAGTAAGACAGAACCCGCGTTTCAAATTTAAAAAGAAAACCATTACCATTACCCTAGGGCGTAATAGGTCATTTACGGCCCGCAGAACCTACGTGTAATGACACCATTTTCGAGCAAGTGTGATGAAAAATATCATTGAGGCACATGTGTAGCAATTCTAGTATTTTTATGGTATCTCGTGAATGTTAAAATTGCCATAGATTATGTTTGTCGGTTATTTTAGTAAAGTTTTGTTTTTGATGTTTTAACTCACCATGACTACTATCCGAACCCCTAAAACAAATAACAATCAATGCAATACGAGTGATCAAACATGTGAAGGAATTAGTTATTCAGCGTTTGTTCATCATCAGCTGAAAGACGTCACCAAGTCCCATGCCCGGTCCGGTTATCCGCGACCCCAGCTTTTTGTTATTTAACTTTTTTTATTGTTATTAATGGGTCTGCCCTTAATCTTGGTCTCGCCAGATCGGAAAGGGAAAAAACAAAAAATAATGATGGTACCAAATCTACGGCAGTTTTCAGCAATTGAGGCATTTAACAGGATTTAACGTATGAAACTCTCATTTATTTAAGCTTGTTCTTTATAATTCAAGATAAATTCTGACATGTTCACCATTAACACCTCACTCAGGCAGGACTATTTGTGGTCTAATACAATAATAGCATGCAGTCGATATATATTTTTCGCAATACCTATTGCGTGAAACAAGAATCCAAATATTATATAACAAACAAAAAAAAATGACCAAAGCTGATTTTTTTTTGCACCTCCCATTTGTTCACACGCAATAAACCTAAATTTCAGCTCCGTAAGCGCCTGCTACTCTTACAAACCTATAAAAAAATCATATATGACAATCAGTTCGCAGTTAACATAACATCGATTGAAAATATTACCTAAACATTTTCTAAGGCCTCTTGAGTATGTGTGCTATAGCTTGGCGAATTCGTTGGTGACACTCCCATGGTCCGCGCAGGGGGCGGGGGACAATGACGTATTGAGCACCGATACACACGATGCGAATTACGCACGGATATGTCTACCGATCTCTCTAAAGGCCGAAGCAGTCTTTTGATGCTTTCTGGCTGCAAATGCAGTTTGAAAGTAGATTTTTTGCAGTTAAAATAACTGCACGCGGGCTGCAAGTGGACTGCGCAGTTGATTTGCAATTTAGATGCAGTTATTTCATTTTGAGAACTGCCTTCCAACTGCACTCTTGCAGCCAGAACGCAATTTTTAAAACAGGCATGTATACAGCGTGTAAGTCTAATACGGGCAATAAATTAAATCGGACATAGTATTCATTAGTGTAATCATGAAATAAAAGGTTTTTTTAAGTTGCAGTTCATTACGACCCCATAATTAATTTTTTTTAAATTTCTCAGCAGCAATGTACTGTAAACATGGTTGCGGTACGGCGGTACCGAAATGTCAACGTAACTGTCAACGAGCGTTTAACGTGAGTGTGTTTGCATTACATTGCGGGCTGAATTATTTTGTATGGACAAAATTATTGTTGCAACTTTAAGTAAATGTTATCTAATTACCTTCACTTTGTCCTATACTAACCACCGTTAAGAGATTCGCCCGTATTAGACTTAGACAATGTATACAATTTGTTTGGCTTGAAGTCCAATAACTTTGCCAATCAGCAGACTCATCTTTGCGTATTTATCTCGTGCAGTTACCGCCAACACGAACGGCGGCCGACTAAATCTCTTGCACACACGGCACCCGCTGCGTGCATGCTTCATACCGCCCCGCTGTACGTCCCCCGTCGCCCGCGGACCATGGGAGTGTCACCAACGAATTTGCCAAGTTAAAATGCACATTAAGGTGGGTGAACCAAGTGATTGTATAATAAATATTCTGTGACTATAACTTACTTTGTAAGTATCATAATATTTTTGGTAACTTGTTCTTGGCTAGTCGTTTTGAACTTCGCCTGGTAGTGACCGAAGTAGCTCTCAGAGACTTCGGGTATCTTTATAGTGATCGTGTTAGCCTCAAACTGAAAAAAACAAAAATAAATCATGGTTGTAAGTCTCAAAATATCCGCATCCGCTGATGTCAAAAAAATGCATGCACAACACCCCAATATACTCCCTACTGTCACGGACACGGACTTAAATTGGTAAGCCATTTAGGGTTGTCTAATTTGGTCGTGTAATACACAATCTACTCAACAATTAAACCAACAGGGTTCATGTGAACGCAAGCTGTAATAATGCTACTTATAAGACCTTATGTAACACATGATTACAATGCAATAAATGAATTATGAATTATTAAAGTCCGTGAGTGTACCACTGTTCAACATGAGAAGATCCAAAACGTCAAATAAACATTTATAATACGCTACGCGTACGGAAAAAGCCACTTTCTGGCCAAGTGTAGACATAAAATGATGTACACAACACGGGAGGTAATAAAGAAAGCCCTCGATCGCATATTTACGTCCCTCGCTTGCAGCTCGGGCCGCAAACACCTGCGATCTCGGCCTTTCTTTGTATTACCACCCTAGTTGTGTAATGTACTATTACAAGTATTTCAACATACTTGCTCATAAAGTGGCTCTTATTTCATGGTTCATACGCGCAAAACACAGCTTTTTACACACAAGTGCTTTATATTTTATACCGCACAAGTGTTGTAATTACCGCAAATGAACCTGAGAACACGTGGACCTCGGCCGGCGGACGTTATGCCCGCGCTGCTCAGTGCCAGGACTAGGGCGTGCAGTACCAGGAAATTTTCGTATAACAGTACCGGGAAATCCCGGTGCTTGCCTACAAAAATTTCCCGGTACTGCACGCCCTAGTCAGGACCGCGAACATGGCGTGCGCCCCACACACAGACAACCTCCACTAGACGGAGCATGTAAAGCGAGTCGCGCTCACCACCGGTATGGGTATTTTGCCCATACAAATATTACGCGGCTGACCGCTCGTTCAGAGCGACCATGTTTCTGACCTGTGTGCACACCGACGTGAAATAAATATTTTTATTCAATCCGACGAAAATTTGCTGACGATATTGATATTTTGGTATGTGAAATGGTTTAGGAAGAAATCTCAAACCTAGAACTATAAAAAATATGTCGTAATTTTCCATAGATAAGTCAAATTCACTGTATCAAATGTAGATAAAATTTTAGCGGGAGTCCATTTTATACTAGCTACATACAGGGCAGGAACGAAGGTTGTCCGCCTTTTTTTGACAAATGAAGAAACCGATTACGCTATTTCGTTCTAACGAAAAGACACGTTGTACTAGTGATGTGCAACACTCAGTACCGGCGTTTTTTGAATAGTACCGAATTTAACAATGATCGTCCCGTGAGCGACTGCTATATATAGGGAAGGGTGAGGTATCCTCCTCCTCCTCGCGTTGATTTCCTCATTGCTGAGGGTCGTGATTCCTCCTTTGCAGAGCAATTACGCGTGGGTGAGGTATAATGATCTCCTTATGGAAAAAAACTTTATCTGTGGCCAAAGTTGAAGGGATAAACGCAAGATTTCAATTTTTGAGGGTAGTGATTTTTTTATCTTTATAACTGCATACTTATTTTGCATGATATGTATGTAGTTTTTTTGTATTAGAGGTTTTTGTAAAAGTTTAGTAAGGGATATTTTATACACACCTGTGTATAAAATGATCCCTCTACTAAACTTAGGGTAGGGGTAAAACGATCCCAGGGATCATTTTATACCCTAGGTTATTTAGTATCTGTGAAATAAAACACCCAGCTGTTTATTGTAGTCATATATATTGTTCATATTCATAACAATAAAAGTATGTAAGTGAGTTATAGGTACATAACTCTTGTAGTCTTTTAGTTAGTAGGGATCATTTTACTAACTCAGAACATGAGTTCCAAGTCTGTGTCCGATGGCGCTTAAGGTGAGTTATCTGACCGTTAATAGTACATTATTGCGGAGGCCGGGTTTTTTTTAGGCCTCTTGCAATCCTTATTGGACGTAGCAGAAGTCGAGCTAGGTGGGGGCCATGATAACGTAACATATCGCCTAGTGACTGCAATACGGCCACATCTCAAAAAAAAATATTTTTTTTTAACAATAATTTAAAAAAAAAAATTTTAGATGTGGCCGTATTGCAGTCACTAGGCGAATATAAGTTACTACTTAGGTTAGTCGAGTTCATGACTACTTCCTGCTTTAGAAAACAGCAAATGTTTAGTCAAATGACTACTTAGACCAACTGCATTTTAGACGAGACACTACTTACCTAGGTCAGTTGTGACTTAGACCTCTTACTACTTAGACCAGCTAAGACTTAGACCACGTGCTCTTAGGCCAGCTGTGCTTTAGACCACTTACTGCTTAGACCAGTAGCGACGTAGACTGGTAGTTACTTAGACCGGGTTACCTTTGTTTTATCAAAATATGTTTGACAAATTATCACTTTCCAAAAAAAATTTCGCAAAATTTCATTTCCCAAATAATCGTTTGCAAATTAACTCTTCACAAATAATTGTTACGCGAACATAATGTTTGAATCATGAATGTTTAGGCAATGCCTCGCTCACCAAATGGTAGTTTGACCAAATTTTATTTAGTCAAATGTTTTAGTTGGCATAACATATTTTACGCAAAACAAAATTACGAAAATGATTTGTATCGTCAAAATTCAAAGAACCTTTTTTTTTTAAGAGGGGAAAATGCGTTACGCATACCACCAGGGTGCGGGGACGGACCCTGATGGTTATGTGGGACTCCCTTGAACCTAACCTACTGTTCTGGGAGCGGTTCGTTTTAGTTGGGGGACGCAGTTCTAACCTAACCTAACCTAATAACCTAATTGAATCTTTTTATTGAGTTTTTTTTAATGCGGAGCCCCCCTTTACCCTTCTGTTTATGTCAGTTTTTGTTTTTATTGAGGGCCACAGTTCTTCAAAATTCTTTATTGCTTAAACTTTAACCTTTTTTATGGGATCGTGCCGTTTTACCAATATTATTTTGGTCAAATTTTATTACCTAAAGAAATCCGATTTTTGACTTTTTGACATAACAATTCATTTGACTAAACTTTTATTGACTAATATTTTTTTGCCTTAATAAAGCATTTGCTAAAAGACTAAATGCCGAAATGTCATTTTCCGTATTAATATTATGCTGAATAAAAATTTGACCAAACGAAAATTTGCGTAATTATGCCAAAAATTGCATTGGCAAAAAAAACAGTTGCTAATATTTGTTTGGGAAATGAAATTTGACCAAAATAATTTTGGCAAAACGGCAGGATCCCACTTAGACCAGTTGCAGTTTAGACGGGGTCTACCTTATTTTGTATAAAATTAAATGGTATAAACTCAAAATGTATAAATTCAAAACGTATAAAATCACTTCGTATAATCATTAATTTCAGTTAAAATTCATTTTGTATAACATTTAAAAGCTCTAAATACGAAATCTCTATTCTTCAATATGTCTAACATTCAAAATGTATAAAATCATTATGCATAACATTTAAAATGTATAAAATTATTATGCATAATATTCATTTCGTATAACAATTACTTGATCGCATATTTAAAACGTAGAACATTCAAAATGTCTAATCATCATAATGTATACAAAACAGTCGGTCGGACTCCGCAACTGCTCCGCCGCTGCGGGAAGAGCAGCCCCTTCGCCCTTGCGTATCACAGCATAGGCACTAATGCTCGCCTTCGCAGCTTCAGCTTGTTGGTCGCCTTCGGCGACCAGCCTCAGCCGCTGCGGCTCACATTGTGCCTGTGCTTTGCTACAGCGGGCGAGGGCTGCTCCCCCTCCGCGCCTCTGGCTTTCTATATACACTCTAGGGGTAGGGCAGACAAGACCACGTGGATAGTGGGGTGCTCCGATTCGGGTTTTGTTACCTATGTATTCTCCAACGCATATAAAATACAATATTATCTCAGCCATAATTATTATTTGAACGTATTTTAGCGTATTTTTTACGGCAAAACTATAAAAAGAATTATCAGATTTTGTCAAAAAAGTCCTGACTTCCTTCAAACTTTAAAACCTGGGCCTCATATTTCAATAATATTAAGGGTTTACAAAAAAATAGAGCTTTTAAAAGTTATACCCCGTGAATGTTATACCTTATAATACTTATAACAAATAACGTTTCGAGCAAATTAATGTTATATCATACGAAATTATAGAAAATGACTTTAGAGCATTTGAATTTTATACGAAGTGTAATTATACACTTTAATTTTTATGCCATCTGAGTTTATACGAAATGAATCATTATCCGAAATTAATTTCGACGAAGTGATTTTATACGCATTGATTTTATACCAAATAAGGGGATACCGTTTAGACGAGATACGTTTTAGACTAGCTGCGTCTTAGACCTGTTACCGCTAGTACCAGTTGCGTTTTAGACGAAATGATCCTAACCCAACTGATGGGTTGACCAACATAGCCCACTCGTATCATAATTTACCATTACGGTCGAAACAATTTCGTTTCGCCCGAAACCTTCTATACACGGTGGGAAGGAATTACCCGATAAACTTTGTAGATTTAAACGAGTATTGGGAGTAAAAAAGTTATATAATGTACTATACCGCTACCCAGAGGTTGTCTGGAAGAGATCGCTCTTTAGCGATAAGACCGCCTATTGTTTACCAATGTTTTTGTATAAGTTTGCATTGTAATTTATCTTTTGGTGTGCAATAAAGTATGATTGTATTGTATTGTATTGTATAGTTTGGGAGGCAGGGGCGGAATGTTCATCTGATTTCCTCATGAAAATACTCTATTTCTTCCTTATCTACTTCCAGTCACAAATCTCAACGTCTGACACGTCGGAGTAGTTGCGTTTGCCCAGGGGAGACCCGTAAACTTGTAAAAATTCTGGAAAAATATCTCATCGCCTCAAGGATAGTTTTGGGTTTAATCTATAGTTTTTTTATGTTGGTAATCTCGAGGTAACATTGCCAGAACAGTAGGGCGTTGCTAAATTCCTGCCAGAAGGTCCTAAAGTTGCAAAATTAGGGTCCAAATTTATCTGATAGCCTCAAGACTGACTCTTACATATGTTGTTGTTGTTGTACACTCCCCAAAATATACCCTATACAAAATGACAGAACATTAGGACGTTGCGTTCAGCACCCAGACGAGGTCAAAGTTGTAGGTCTCAGGTACTAAACATATGAAAAATAGTTCAATTATACGTGTTTTCTGTAAATACTCTATTTCTCCATTCTTTACGTCTAATCCGAGACACAAATGTCAACGTCTGGCATCTCGGACCGGTTGCGTTCAACTTGCAAAGAAGCACGGAAAAATATCTGATCGCCTCAAGGATAGTTTTGGGTTTAATCTATAGTTTTTATGTTGATAATCTCGAGGTAACATTGCCACAACAGTAGGGCGTCGTTATGTACCTGCCAGACAGTGCAAAATTGGGCCCAAATTTACATAATAATATGCACAAGGCTGAGTCTTACAAATGTTGTTTTACAGTCTCCAAATATACCCTATACAAAATGACAGATCATTTGGACGTTGTCCTGATGCCGCCAGACGAGGTCAAAATTGTAGATTTCAGTTACTAAGCGTGTAAGAAATGGCTGATTTAGACATGCTATTTAAAATTGCTCTATTTTTCCATTATTTACGTTTGCTTCCGGTCACAAATCACAACGTGTGGCACCTTGAAGTGGTTGCGTTTACCCAGGAGAGGAGCTTTATTTTGTTATATCAGGGGTCCTCTCCTGGGCAAAGGCAACCACTGCGAGGTGCCAAACGTTGAGATTTATGATCGGAACTAGACGTTAATAACTAGAGCAATTACAGCTTAACACGTCTGAATCAACCATTTCATATATACACAGTCCTTGTTGTGCGTCCTTGGGGAAGGCCTGTGTTCCGTAAGACTTTTAATGTAAAATGACAAAATTCGACCTATATTTTGAAATAACTAGCTAGAGGAATAATTGGTTATCGGGATACTCATTCCGTTTTGGCCGTAGTTTCGGCTCAATAGTAATCGAAACCGGAACCCATTTTTTGCTGAAACTAGGCCGAAACCGAAACCAAACGTTTGGTTGGTCACTATATGTTTTCCAGAAATTAAATGTTTACGCATCAATGGCCGATTACATGCTATTGTAATTTTTTGGGACTTCTCACATTATTATGATCAGACGAAATGTGTCAAGCTATAAAATGAAAAAAAAACTGTCAAATGTGTTCAACCAACCAACCAAATAGTGTTTACCCCCTTTTTATTTATTTATTTCTGACAAAAACATATTTACACAGCATTACAGACTAAACCCCAATGCACTGTGAAACTAGTACAAACAATAAAAAGTACAAAAAAACCTTAACTAGATAATTATGTAAATGTAATCAAAGCGGAACACTAGAAGGCCTATCATCCAACATCTCACCCTTTGAATTTGTACATAGAACCAGGCGACTCAAATCACCTTAATGATATTAAAATATACTACTATACCTTATATCCTGGGTCGGTCGCACTATCCGTTGGCTTAATGAGCTCTCCATTACAGCGAACCTGAAAAATAGTTTTAAGCTCACCGTGTTGATAATGAATTAACCGACTTCGAAAGAGTGCGGTTCTCAGTTTGACTGTAAGCTTCCATGTGTGTAACGCTGTGTCCAAAGGTGGTCCGATTAAAATTAAATAAATCAGGTGAATATCTTAAAAAAATAGTGGTAATGGTTTTAATTTATTTTACTGACCATCTGGCTTCTGACTTCATCGTCAGACTCTCACCAGGTTAAAATTATCATAAGATTCTTAAGAATAAAAATATTAATACAATATTAGACAGTAATTTCTAAATGAAGCAAATAGGTATATGATTTGAGTTACCTATAATTTAAGATGCTAAGTGCTGACGAATTAGGTACATACCAATACTTTTAGAAATGTTACATTTTGAGCAATATGCGACAATGAATGGGTAATTTAGAGGGCGGTACAATTTTCTTTCACTGCGGGCGGCTGACACCCACGTTACGCCACTGATTGTTACATTAACATTACACTAAAACAATTATCATTAACATATTACATATATACAGGGTGTCCCTAAAACCAACCTTGATACGAAAAGGGCTGATAGACCAGCTCATAAGAACCTAGACTAAGTAAATTTGACCTTAGTAAAAATCTCTTAGTTTTCGAGATATTGACGTTTTTGTAAAACTCGTGCTAAGTGATACCCTGACTCGGTGTTTTGAGTGTCATTGCTAAAATATCAAGTATTTTTCAAATCTGTTTTTTGCTATGTGTTGCCAAAGTCGTAGTATTGTTATTGTCTTTCTATGTTAAGTTTATTTCTAACAATGTATACTCTAGGTTTTTGAAAATTAATTGTAGTTACAAATTCAATACTTCAGCGTAGAAATCAGCAATTTTAGTCAATGGTAATTTTTAAATTGACCCCACGAGACAGGCCTAGCCTAGTGTGGCGGTCACAGGTAAACATTATTTTATGTAGACTTTCGGCAAAATAAACAATTTTTATTTTTATTTTTTTTTAATTAACTATGCTATTGAACGTATTTTCTATTTTTGCTTATTTATTCATGCTGTGGACACAGTACTATAACAAAATATATTTATTCGATTTTTTTCAAATTTCACCTCTGACTTGGAACTAGCGTGGTGAAAAAAAAATGTGCCAACATAACCTGGCACTTAACGTAAAAAAATTGCGCATTTATTGTAGTTTCTAAAATGATATAAAATTTACTAAACACTGTAATAATTTTTGAAATAATGATATTTTGTTACAAAATTAACTGTCTGCCGCCTTCATCTAAAATTTCTCATACGATCCGGTTGAACTAAGTTTGCACCTTGCTGCTGTGCTTGACATCACTTACAAATTAGGTGCAAACTAACGTAATCGTCAATATCTCGAAAACTCAGAAATTTTTATGAGGTCGATTTTACTCAGTCTCGTCTTTTATGAGCTGGTTTATCAGCCCTGTTCGCCATTTTGTAAAAGTCGCGAATTTTGATAGCCTGGATCAGTCTTTACTTAATAATTATGCTATCATACCTTATCAAAATAAATTAGATTTTACGTGATTCAAAATATGACCTTAGATTTGAATCGCGTAATTCTTAAAACAAATTTACCATGCTAAGATAAAAAAAAAATAATGTAGTTTAAAATAGTAAGGATTTACACACTAGACACCGTAGTTTTTAAGATAATAGCATTTTAATTCAAAAGGAGGTAATACTACAATATTCCATTGGTTAAATTTCGTACCAGAATTTGAATTTCGAACGGAAAAGGTATGATAGCATAATTATTAAGTAATGTTTAACAAAAAAAGATTAAGAAAATACTGAAATTTGAAGTCATCAAAATTCGCGACTTTTACAAAATGGCGAACAGGGCTGATAAACCAGCTCATAAAAGACGAGACTGAGTAAAATCGACCTCATAAAAATTTCTTAGTTTTCGAGATATTGACGATTACGTTAGTTTGCACCTAATTTGTAAGTGATGTGAAGCACGCCAGGTGCAAACTTAGTTCAACCGGATCGTATGAGAAATTTTAGATGAAGGCGGCAGACAGTTAATTTTGAAACAAAATATCATTATTTCAAAAATTATTACAGTGTTTAGTATATTTTATACCATTTTAGAAACTACAATAAATGCGCAATTTTTTAACGTTAAGAGCCAGGTTATGTTGGGACATTTTTTTTTCACCACGCTAGTCAGGGGTGAAATTTGAAAAAAATCGAATAAATATTATTTGTTATTGTACTGTGTCCACAGCATGAATAAATAAGCAAAAATAGAAAATACGTTCAATAGCATAGTTATTTGGCAACACATAGCAAAAAACAGATTTGAAAAATACTTGATTTTAGCAATGACACTCAAAACACCGAGTCAGGGTATCACTTAGCACGAGTTTTACAAAAACGTCAATCACTCGAAAACTAAGAGATTTTTACAAGTCAAATTTGCTTAATCTAGGTTCTTATGAGCTGGTCTATCAGCCCTTGTCGTATCAAGGTTGGTTTTAGGGACACCCTGTAGATACAAGAAATCAAAGTACACAAAAAAACTAAATGGCACTCACCTGTGTACAGACCAGGAATCGAACCCGGTACCTCTGGATTTCCGGCCCAGTAACTCAACCATTCGTCCACCGTACACCCAGAAAACGCCTTCAATTCTGCCATCTACTTTGATTTCCGTATCTTTTATGTTTTAATAGGAATTAACCTAAACACCATCTATGAGAACCATTAAAAATCCAATGAAGGGACAAAAAAATGTTAAAACCGATACATAACAAGGGGTCTTAAAATGAATATGAGAGTGATTTTATGAAACGAGCCGAAGCCTATTTTCATAATAAGATCATAGGAGTGTTTTAAGGCCTAATTATGTACAGTTGCATACAATGTTTTTTATGCCACACCTGTACCTCTAGCACAACTGTGACACGCGACTCTTTCTCGCGCGACAAATACTACCTATCTCTATCCACCAGGGATCGGAAACCGTTCCGAGTAGAATACCGGTTTTGTTCATTGACCCGAGAACGGAAAGGTTCTGGTTTTTGTTTGTGATCACCGGTTAAAGAACCGTTCTTTTGCGATACCGTTTTTTACTAAGTTCCGTTTCTGTGGAACGAAATTAAACGTTTTTCTCGTTGCGTAACAAGATAGAACGAGTTGCTATTTCTAATTTTACCTTGAGTTTGCCTGCGGGATATTTTGTTTTTCGGTATGCTGCGCACAATGATTTTGTATTTTTTGCTTTTGTGCGTTGCTTAGGTTGTTGTGTTGTTTTGTTACGGATTCATTCGGATTATAAAAGTAGTTTCGGACAATTAACCATTTTTCGTAGATAATTTAGTTAGCAAGTGTCTAGCGCGATGTATTTGGTATATGGTATACATATAACGAGATTAATTACACTCACGGTCAATTAATTCGGGTCATTTTCTAAGGACAATTATAATAGCAAATGACCAGAATTCATTGTTCGTGAGTGTATTTAATTATTTGTAGGTATAATTTTAATTTATATTACCGAGTGAAAAACAAGCATTCTGTCGACCTGATAGAACAAATTAACGTTCAAACTGTTCAAAGCAAAAGATTACACATGGGTGGTCAGTCTGGGGACTAAGATGTAGTGTCTGATGCACTGTTATACCTCATACATACTTATATTTAATTTGGATAAATTTAATGATTAGAGGCAGGTACATTTGTTTCGGGGTGCTAGACACGAAACCTCCCAGAGTGTCTGGATTCTTCTCATTCCTCTTGATCTGGTTGATCCGCAGGAAAGGGAAGCGTCTTGGCCGGTGCACCCCGGGAGCAACGGCAAGTGATTTCTTAGGGGCCCCTAATTGATCACTTGCCGATGCTGCGAATGAGCCTGTCAGGGGGGGTTGGGGGTCCCGCACCGGGTTTCCTCTGTTAGAGGACTCTCCAGGTGCGGCACGCGAGGGCGGAGCGTCGGGCACGGGCAGCATCCCTCTGACGTCTCCTTTTGGGGGGCACTGCGGGCAGGCACCAGACGGGTGACCTGTGCCGCTGCGTGGTGGCGGTGGACTAGTCCTCTGCGTCCCGAGAGCTCAGCCTTGCAGGCTGCCGCTACCTCATGTGCTGGGGGCGGGAGGCGGAGGACTGGCCCACCGCGGTCCGTAAGGACAGGCGGGAGTGTCTGCGGGGTAGGGGCGTTTGTCCTCCCGTGGCGGTGAGGGAGGGACTGACACCGGATACACATGCGGACCCTGTGTGCCTGGTGTTGGTTCCTGGCTTCCCTGGGGGACGGCCCGGTTGGCCGGAGGGAAGCAGGTGGGGAAGGCACACTGGCCATGCTACAGTGTGCCTTTTACGGAGAGGGTCCGCCCTAGGGCGGAGGTGCTGGTGATGTCGTGGTGGCTTGATAGCGATCCCACGGCATCACCGTGAAGGCACAGGTTGGTAGCATCCCTGGGTTTTAGTGGGTAGGCCAATCCCTTCAGGAGCGGAGAGCCCCACATAACCAATACGTAACATCTGGCTGTCACCCCCGATGGCCTTAGGTTACGTAGTGGTATGCAGTTTTATGCATTTCCCGGGGTCAAAAAAAAAAAAAGGTACATTTGTTTCGTCTTGACGAGTACTCTGTACCGAAATAATATCCAGGGTCTGATGATGGAGCCGGAAGGTCGGCATGGGAATTCCGTAATAAAACGTCGGAACCCCATCGTGTCTGGGCTCATTTGTTTTGTCTTGACGAGTACTCTAAACCGAAATGATATCCAGGGTCTGATGATGGAGCCGGAAGGTGGGCATGGGAACTCCGTAATAAAACGTCAGAACCCCATCGTGTTTGGGCTCATTTGTTTTGTCTTAACGAGTACTCTGAACCGAAATGATATCCAGGGTCTGATGATGGAGCCGGAAGGTGGGCATGGGAACTCCGTAATAAAATATCGGAACCCCATCGTGTTTGGGCTCCATCATCAGACCCTGGATATCATCTCACTTTAGAGTACTCGTCAAGACAAAAC
Source organism: Eudemis profundana (assembly GCA_947034925.1). Classification (NCBI taxonomy): domain Eukaryota; kingdom Metazoa; phylum Arthropoda; class Insecta; order Lepidoptera; family Tortricidae; genus Eudemis; species Eudemis profundana. The sequence goes on from OX344819.1 coordinate 4,054,464, forward strand.
AAATGAGCCCAAACACGAAGGGGTTCCGACATTTTATTACGGAGTTCCCATGGCCACCTTCCGGCTCCATCATCAGACCCTGGATATCATTTCACTTTAGAGTACTCGTCAAGACAAAACAAATGAGCCCAAACACGATGGGGTTCCGACGTTTAATTACGGAGTTCCCATGCCCACCTTCCGGCTCCATCATCAGACCCTGGATATCATTTCGGTTCAAAGTATTCGTCAAGACAAAACAAATGAGCCCAAACACGAAGGGGTTCCGACATTTTATTACGGAGTTCCCATGGCCACCTTCCGGCTCCATCATCAGACCCTGGATATCATTTCACTTTAGAGTACTCGTCAAGACAAAACAAATGAGCCCAAACACGATGGGGTTCCGACGTTTAATTACGGAGTTCCCATGCCCACCTTCCGGCTCCATCATCAGACCCTGGATATCATTTCGGTTCAAAGTATTCGTCAAGACAAAACAAATGAGCCCAAACACGATGGGGTTCCGACGCTTTATTACGGAGTTCCCATGCCCACCTTCCGGCTCCATCATCAGACCCTGGATATCATTTCGGTTCAAAGTATTCGTCAAGACAAAACAAATGAGCCCAAACACGAAGGGGTTCCGACATTTTATTACGGAGTTCCCATGGCCACCTTCCGGCTCCATCATCAGACCCTGGATATCATTTCACTTTAGAGTACTCGTCAAGACAAAACAAATGAGCCCAAACACGATGGGGTTCCGCCGACGTTTAATTACGGAGTTCCCATGCCCACCTTCCGGCTCCATCATCAGACCCTGGATATCATTTCGGTTCAAAGTATTCATCAAGACAAAACAAATGAGCCCAAACACGATGGGGTTCCGACGCTTTATTACGGAGTTCCCATGCCCACCTCTCGGCTCCATCATCAGACCCTGGATATCATTTCGGTTCAGAGTACTCGTCAAGACAAAAAAAATGAGCCCAAACACGATGGGGTTCCGACGTTTTATTACGGAGTTCCCATGCCCACCTTCCGGCTCCATCAGCAGACCCTGGATATCATTCTGGTTCCGAGTACTCGTCAAGACAAAATAAATGAGCTCAAACACGATGGGGTTCCGTCGTTTTATTACTGAGTTCCCATGGCCACATTCCGGCTCCATCATCAGACCCTAGATATCATTTCGATTCAGAGTACTCGTCAAGACAAAACAAATGAGCCGAAACACGATGGGGTGCCGACGTTTTATTACGGAGTTCCCATGCCCACCTTCCGGCTCCATCATCAGACCCTGGATATCATTCTGGTTCAGAGTACTCGTCAAGACAAAATAAATGAGCTCAAACACGATGGGGTTCCGACGTTTTATTACGGAGTTCCCATGGCCACATTCCGGCTCCATCATCAGAACCTGGATATTATTTCGGTTCAGAGTACTCGTCAAGACGAAATAAATGTACTTGCCTCTAATCATTAAATTTATCCAAATCAAATATAAGTATGTATTAGGTAGGTATACCAGTGCATCAGACACTACATCTTTGTCCCTAGACTGACTTTTGCTTTGAAGAGTTTGAACGTTAATTAAACAAAAATATCAATAACGCGGTAATAATATAAGTAACGCCTGACTCAATCAATCAGTTTGATTGAACGTTTTTTTTTTTTGACAGTGACTTCTTTATTGAAAGAAAGTACAGTAAACTAACAAATACATAGAAGATAAAATTTAAATTTCCTAAAACTAAATAAACCTAAAAACTAAATTAAACTACCTAAATTAAAATACCTAAAATATTGTAAAAAGAAGAACGTTATTTGTATTATTTAATTTTGCATTCAGTTTGTTCTGTCAGGTAGACAGAATGCTTGTTTGTCACTCGGTAGTATAGAAATACCTGCAAATAATTAATCTAGTTAAAAAATTACTATGTATCATCTTTAAAAACTTAATATCACAAAACAAACAATATTATAATAAAGAGCGCGCGCGCTTCAACACTCAGAATTTAAACTTTCCCGACAAAAATTGAAAATAAATACATCGCGCTATGCGACGCGCTACAAAACACGGAATTTGACCTTGTAAATGCCGGCGCACATCGTCACCACCCCTGCGAGCCCCTCGGCGAGCTCGGCTCGTCGAGAATACCGGTTTTTATTCTCATCAGGAACGTTATCATTTCGTTCTTCATCACTTAGCGATCACCGAAATATTCCGTTCCGTTCCATCAAAATACCGGTTGTAGCACGAACGGAGTAAAATAACGGTATTTCAACGAAATAAAACGGTAATTCGATACCGGTTCCGATCCCTGCTATCCACTCAATATCGTGCGACAGTGACAGGTGATGCTCTGTCGCGCGAGAAACGAAGTCGCGGCCAGTTATGCTAGACGTACTGGCCATAAAGTGACTTTTTCCGCACGCTGCGCGTACGGAAGAACTCGCTTTCTGGCCAAGTGTAGACATAAAATGATGTACACAACACGGGAGGTAATAAAGAAAGCCCTCGATCGCATATTTACGTCCCTCGCTTTCAGCTCGGGCCGCAAACTTCTACGATCTCGGCCTTTCTTTGTATTACCACCCTAGTTACGTAATGTACTAATCTACATACATATCATAAATTCTCAATCATGTGTTTATGATTCGCTGGAACAGAGATCACAGTAATGTTACATTGCTGGTTGCAATAATTTTATTGTAAGTAAGTAGTCATTCATTATATGTATATGATTTCCAAAAACAGGTGATGAAGCGATCATCTCATTAAAATGTAGCAACGTTGTTTTCCTAATTTTTACCAAATAGGTACTAACGTAATGTTGTACTTAAAATACTTAAATGTTTTATATTTTCTTTAAGTCTACTTTTAGAGACGAGTACTATAAAGAGTTGGTAGGTACCTAATTTGTTAGCAGAGCACTTTACATACGGATATAGTATAGGTATTATGTAATAATCATTTTCACGTGTATAGTCAAACTGAGGATCCTCCTTTTCGTAGTCTATTAAAACAAAATAATAGATTAAAAGGAATATTTTATAAACACTTAATTAAGAATGACTGTCGTATGAAAGTACAATTTATCGATAAATTAATAATCGTCGGGAAGTCCCTAGAACAACTTTATTCGTGCCACAAAAACTTCTATCTGTTAATTCGCCTGTTGACTCGATTTTTTTTGTCGTAAATCGATTCTACAATTTGTGAGGAACAAATCTCTATATGACACCTAATACATTTGTATAAGTATAACAGCCACAAATTGTAATCAAAAGTAGCAGTTCGCACTGAGCATTGAAAACGCTCTATACAAAACGGGAGGAACCTATGACTATGATAGTTGTCATACATTTATTTTTTCAGTGTTCAGCATTCCGAAATTGACTTTAATTTTTCTTTAAGACGATAAAAAAATATCGTTTTTTTTTTAACTTTGTGGTCTCATAACTTTATATTTTTTTATACATTTTTTGTTTATTTCTTTTGTATTATGATAATTTAGTATTTTCCAATCTATGTGACAATATTATGTTGTAAAATTCAACATTAGTCAAGATCCGAATTACGTAATCTTGAAGTTCATGAGTCACAGTCATGACATGACATAAATATCTATGAATGCATTTGAATGTTCAATTAAAAGTTGATATTATATTGTAAAGGCATGTAAATTATAATGATGTTAATTGAATTGTAATATAGGTAATCGCGGGGTAATTTTTCGGAACTTGACTGATTTTTATTTTGCGTGTTCAGTTGTAATATTTTGTAGCAATTTTTCGTGAAGATAAATTGTTAGGTGCATTCCTACAATTTGTAGGTCCAAATGTAATCTATGTTTTAGAATTTGTGCCAATGTCTATCTTGGTTACTATATAAATTAAAAATCCGATTAAAAGACACTGATCTATTGATCGAGTGAGCGATGCGAGCGAAGTATCTCTGTTTCAGCTTGGGCGAAATGCTCTTGTATGTCCGGCGGGTGTCTATCTGTTCTCCTCTATAGGCGGAAATTATGTGAGCAAATTCGATAATTATATAGAACTTATGTCATCCCAATTTATATTTATTTTTAAAAGGCGGAGCAGGGGTTTTACAAAATCGCGAGATCTATAGCACACCGAGCCACTAATTTGTTATATTATATATACTCGCGGGGCACGTACACTAAGCGGCAAGGGAAAAATGGCGGTACGTGAGGTAAGTAAGCACCTAGAGATACTACATACTTGCTACATATTTACAATTGTACAGTACAAATTCTTACTTCTATCACTTGCAGAGCTTCGTCGTCGGATTCAACTTTGATAGGGTGTTCGAATTTCTCGTCAATTTTTGCAGACTTGGTCTCCGCAGTGACCTTCACATCTAAACATAAAATACGTTAATACAATAATAAAAGATTCGCACACGAAGGGTTCATAAAACGCCAAAAGACACGTTTCTTGTGTGCAGTCGAAATACGCAGTTAAGCGTGTCGTCTCTCCAAACACGGCGATTGATTGAGGTGAATCGAGTCGCTCGATTCTGCATCCATACAGACATAATACAGAGAGTTAAAACTTTATGTCATCAATTTTGGTTTAAATGTGTCTTATTTTAGCGATTTTCACGTAGAATCGTCTTGCAATTGTTAAATTCTTGTACTCTAATAACTATAAAGGAAAACAAAAGTATAAAAAATGTAAACTTGCAGAAATGAATACTTAATTACCAATTTTTAATTTTAGTGCCTCCGGTGAAGAACGGAACAACACGAATTATTTCACTTTGGATTTTTGCACCACCGGATTCATCGAACTTCACAATAAACCAAAACGCTATACAAAGTCTAAACAGTAGATATCGAAATATCGTGTTTTGTCTGTCCAGAAAAGTGCCGTTTTAGAGCAATTTTCTTCACAGAAGGCACTGTTTTTTTTTAATTTACATTTACTCTCTGAAGAAGTTTTTGGGGTATGAAGAAATATAATGAAAAATGTGTAAGTAAATAAACAAAACAGCCAACTATAAATTTATATTACAAAAATGTTAAAAAAAAAACGAAACACGAAGGCGAAGCCTTTACCCAGCAGTGGGACAATAAACATGCTGAATAAAGAACGATACTTATGACTAAAACTAGACGAGTATACTATTATTTTAAATGAAATAGAAGTAAACACATACCTTCAGCTAAAATCAATACCGTCTAATAAATAAAATGGGATGTATTCCGCTCTACGGAAATTAGGAACAGCATTTATGCACAAGGCATCATTTGTATAAAACACTCAAAAAGCTCCTAACATAAGCAGATCAATTAATCTTTTTAATCATTTAGATTTTTTTCTCTTGACAAATGGAATGTATAAATCACTAGCATTTTCCCGCGGCTTCGCCCGCGTTGTTCCCGTTACTGTGCCAAAGGAACACTTTTCCGGGATATAAAATATCCTATGTTTCAATCCAGGAACTGGTCTACTTATATGCTAAATTTCAGCTTGATCCATCAGTTGTTACCCCGTTATTAGGTAACAAACATCTTCACAAACTTTCATATTATAATATTAGTAGGATATGCAAGATATAGATATGTATAGTTTCACGAGAGTTGAGGTGAATGATTACACACACAGCTACATGAAGTACTACATTGCAAAAAAAGTGGATGAATAAATGAATGAGTGAGTAAATAAACACAAGGCTATAGTTTAAACAAACTTTTTGGACTATCTTGCAATTCACTGTTGAGCCTGCTATCGGTACGAAAAAAGAACAGTAATTTCAAAATCCCGCTGTCATTACATGACAGGGTTGTTGTGTGCGTGGCCTCAACTCTCGTGAAACTACCTATACTAAGGTGACTAAAAAGCATCATATTCGTTTGATGCCTATTTAAAATGTAATAATTGGCGTACTTACACCCATCTAAAACATACAAAACACTCGTTTGAATAAATATTTCTCCTTGTGGGCTTAGAGATTAGCAACGTATAGGTAACACCCCTGGTGTTGCAGATATCCATGGGCGACGTTGACCGATTTCCATCTGGCAGCTCGTCTGTTCGTTTGCCACTTATAACATAAAAAAGAGACAAATCCCTTATCATCCGTGGGTATCGAGTCGAGGGTAGAGAGAGAAGAGAGAGGCAACTAGGAGGCCGACTTGTGAAACGTGTATCGTTTTAGGCTATTTTCCCTAATATTCGAGACGAGTATCAATATCGTTTCGCCGTTACCACCTCGTTTAGCGCTATTGTGCTCTAATAGCATACAGTGGGCATGGTATTCTATTAATTTTTCATGACGAAATATTACCAAAGTTCAAGCTGAAACCGTGTTGTTTCCCCTTATATTCCACTACACACAGTAAAGCCAAATATTAGCTCCGTGAACACCTGTACTGCAAACATACAAAACTATACTTCATGTTGACTGATGTTATCAAAAATGTACATATCATTTTATTATGGATTTTTTTATGGGTAGTCTGTACAATGGTAATTTTGACGGGGAAAATTTATTTGTATAAGACAGTTCTGATTATATCTCCCGGACCGCCCTGTATACATAGAATTGTGCAACTTACTTTCTACAACGCCCACGACCTTATTTTTCGTATCACTACCAACATTGAACGCTCCCATGTACACGCATGAAAATTTGTCTTCGAACCTATAAAGAACAACCATTTTTTTATAAATCACCTTGGAGAAAAACAAGTATTCAGAACACTTGAAACCTTTTAAAATCTTAGTTTATTGATCTAGGCGTAGAATTTACTTTAAGAGGAAGGGATTTATGGTATCGTACGATAATGAACTCGACCCTTAACTTGAATTAGACAGCAACTAAACTTTATAAGAAGATAATTATTATAGGCAAACTAGATATAAAATTCAACATTTCTTCAATACAATCTTCTTCAAAGGTATACAAATATTGACATAATTTTACGAGCTATTTTTATGTATAACTTTATCGTAAAAAATGTCCATGGAGGTTGATTTTTTTAAATACCTACCTATTTATTATGTAGTTTACGGTGAAAGGCAAAGTCGTATTATTATGGTTTATAAAGTATAAGGCAGGAGATCCCGAAACTTTTTTAGCATAGAGCCACACTGCGTCTTTGAAAATCTCGCGCGGGCCACACGCCACACGACATGTTTGACCGCGGACTTAAGTAATCTTTTTTCTCGGCCGCTGTCGTCCTGAGAGTGGGGGAGGGTGGTATTTACCGGAGAGTGAGCTCTAGCGGGCAGAATTGGACCGGGCAGTTTGGGGACCCCTAGTATACCGTAAACGCCCTAGTGCTCAACACGCTAATGCCGACACCTTGCAGTCACCTCTAGGCTCTATTGCTAATGACATAACATTCAAGATGGCGACTACTGGGACAGGGTTGAGCGCTCGGATGTTACCTTACATAACTATAAATAAGTTTTAGGTCCGCCTAAAGCAAAGGGGGCGCAACATAAGGACTTAGAAAATTTTTGACCAAAAGTGAAAATTATATAGGAATCATAAAACACTTAAAAAAAATTCATTCGAGACGCTAAAATAAGCATGTTTTGTAGAAAAAACTTTTTCTCTAAAATCAAAAATGGCCGAGATAATTGACTTCAAAGTTGGGAAATTTCTAGCACTTGTAAAATTTTCGACGAATGACTTTAAATCGGAGCGCATAACACATCCGCACACCACAGTTTTCTGGTAGCAGCTCGTTTTGAATGTCAATAGTGACTTTCCATCTCCGGCGCTGCGGGAACAGCAGCCCTTCCGCCCTTGCATGACGGCGCACGGTCACTTCGCTCGGCTCCGCAGCTTCGGCTTCTTGGTCGCCTTCGGCGACCAGCCTCAGCCGCTCGCCTCACTCGTTCCCGCGCTTCGTCATGGCGGGCGAGGGCTGCTCTCCCTCCACGCCTCCGGCTTTATAAAAACACTCTAGGGCGCGCAGTGTCGGCACGCGTCCTAACCAGCGAGAGCCCTAAATTCGGACTTTCGCAGGCTAATATCGTATACATAATATTCCATCATTGAAAATTTTACATTTTATAATCTGTCATTTATCTTGGTAATTATCAAGTTTAGAGAAAAGTTGCCCATACAAAACATGCTTATTTTAGCGTCCTCTATACGATGGCATCATAAAAAAACAAAAAATAAAAACCGACTTCCAAAAACTTTAACTAAACCCAAAAAATAATATGTTAATCACCCCAAAGCCACTGCCACGCAAAGCTGGCTATGCTGAGCTCCTTAGCTGGCACCGACTTCAAAAATAACAGGTTAAAATATATAAATATCTGTATATGTATATATGAATCGTTGATTATCCATTTCTTTGGGGTGATTAACATATTATTTTTTGGTTTTTAGTTAAAGTTTTTGGAAGTTGGTTTTTTTTTTTTTTTTTTAATTTACTTTATTTTTTAATTTTTAGTGGTAATTAATATTGTTTTGACCAAATAGACTTAAGTCTATTTAGTTAAAAGAAAAAAATTCCAAATCGGTCTAGCCGTTTTCAAGTAATCGGGGAACAAACCTACATAAAAATTGCTCTTTGTTTTGAAGTCGGTTAACACTAAAAACTTGTTGCTAATAAGAAATGGACGAGAAACTAAGAAAAATACCAAAATCGCTATATGTGTGCCTATGATATTTGAAGAGTTCCCTCGATTTCTCCAAGATCCATCATCAAATCCTGATTTCGTTGCAATGGGACCACCTCGGAGGTATACCCTTTAAAACAAAAAAAGAATTTTCCAAATAGGTTCAGCCATCTTCAAGTAATCGGGGAAGAAACCTAGATACAAATTTACCCTTTGTTTTGAAGTCGGTTAACACTAGAAACTCGTTGCTAATAAGAGATGGACGAGAAATTACGAAAAATACCGAAATCGCTATATGTGTGCCTATAATATTTGAAGAGTTCCCTCGATTTCTCCAAGATTCCATCATCAGATCCTGATTTGGTTACGATGGGACCACCTCGGAAGTCTACCCTTTCAAACAAAAAAAGAATTTTCCAAATCGGTCCAGCCGTCTTCAAGTAATCGGTGAACAAACACACAAAAAAAAAAACATACAGACGAATTGAGAACCGTCCTTCTTTTGGAAGTCGGTTAAAAATAGGTGTCATAATGACACCAACCCCATCAAAATTTTACCAAGTCCTGCGCCCCCTTTGCTTTAGTCCAACCGACCTTTCCCTAAAAAACTAATAATAACTAATTTTCTTTTCTAAAATAACATTTATTTTAGATTTAGGGAAACATACCTCTGCCGAGAAATAACTTGGGATATCGTTAAAAGGTAAACTGAAAATATGTCTAAACGTATCCAGTGCGAAAAGTATCATTGGGTAAATGAAAAATGGGCAACGAAACAAAATACGTAACAATTCATAGGGCAAGTGAATGAGATAGGAAACGTTTTTCGGACAAACGAAACTTTTACTAAACGTGAAATGGTGAACAGAAAAAAATACGAAACCTGTCATCGGACAAACGATAATAATTCGAATAGTTTTTGGCCAAATGAAATTCGGTGAATGGTTTTTAGTGTTTGCGATAGGTTACCAAATGAAGGATGTCAGTGATCTAAAAAAAATTAAATGACTTTTTTGTTATGACTTAGAATTACTGTGCTGTCTCTGTCTACATCTAAAATTCGAATCATCTTTAATAATTTTATCCTACATCTTGCTGTATACTCTTTTAACTCAAAATGTTTACTGTAATATGCCATATAAAATAATAAACTTGTGCTACAGTATATGTAATTATGATAAGACAGCACGTTACCGGTGTTTCATATTTCATGATATGTTTACGAAGTCAATACTTTTTAGATCAACAAATTATCTATTATTTAATGTAACGTTAACAATACTCAAAACCCGTAGAATACACAGAACAGAGATCACACCTTATCTAATTGTAAATTATTACAACTTTAGTATGTCTTTCCCGTACACGGGACAATGGTGTCCCGGCCCTTTGGAAGGCTTGCGCGGAGCTGAAGCCAACGCGAAGAGGCCCGTTCGACAATTTAATGAAAGGCAACGTGTACACCCAGCGGATGCTGTCCCTGCCCGTGTCATAGGACGCACGCAGAGACAGCCCCCGCCAGATACAAGGACTGTTGTTGATTGATGGAATCTAACTCTACTGGGCTATGGTGGTGGAATTATGGACTAGATACTGAGCTATGGATTGAGACATGACGGCGCCTGTCAGGAAAAGTGTCTCATGGCTTTCGCGGCACTGACAGACCGTGACTTGCCCTCCGCTGATGGGCCCCTGTTAAATAGCGACATTATGAGCAATGGCCCAGGAGCAACACCGCTGCCGAAGGCTGCAGGGTGTCGAGAGGTGTGCTGCGCTTTCTCCGAGGGTACTCGCGGCGTTATGCGCTTTAACACTTCCACGCCTGGAGCATATAGCTCTCGCGACTCCACTCTGGACGGCCGGTTAAGGCAAGCCAGAGGCGGAGGTCCTTTCACTAAACTTTAGTTATTATTACCGATTGTATGCACTGCCAACACCTTGCTTAGTGCCAATTAGTTACTACAAGAACAACCTCACTGCCAATTTTGTTTTAAATGTCACTATCGATTACCATGTAAAAAGTTATAAAAGTACATATTATTATCTTGTTGAAGTGAATGTGCCTTGTTTATGTTTACTATCATCGCTTTTCTATACGCCACTTAATGCAAATAACCAACCTGTCAGTAATTACCCACTTATTACAATGATAACGATAGACGATTGCCTGCAACGTATTGCTTCCTATATTAGTAAAAGCCAGTATATTATATTACCAAATATGCGATTCTGTACTACACTTACAATTCTCACATTTATTTATACCTTCCCCGCAAATGGCTGACATACTACATACTAAATTAAATGTTTACTATCAAAATGTCCGTGGACTTCGAACTAAATGTCTCGAAATATACAATAATATACTTCATAATGACTATGACATAATATTTTTAACGGAAACCTGGTTACAAAGCGACATTTTAGACTCGGAACTGTGCGATTTTAGATATGACGTATTTCGTTGGTGATAGAAACCTTCACCTCACAAACAAAAGTACGGGTGGCGGCGTAATGGTGTGCGCTCGCCGCGACCTCTGTGCCGAGGTGTACCGAGATTGGTCGTGCGCTGGCTTCGAATCGCTGTGCGTTTTTATACCCGCCCGTGCTATCGGCGCCTCAGCCGACTTGATCGCGGCGGTGGCATATCTTGCGCCCGACGAAGACAAGTTATCGTTTAATTTGGAAGTGGTTAAATCAAACATTTCGCGTATACTAGAAAAACACCCGACTTCTAATTATTTGTTATTGGGAGATTCTAATCTACCTTGTATTACATGGAGTACTGATCTAGGTTTTAGCTTACTAAATCAGGGGAAAACCGACTACCAAAACGCTGCGTTGGCCTTCGTGGAGGATCTGCAATACGTAGGGCTAACTCAACACAACTTTATTACGAATTCTTGTAATAACATATTGGACTTGTGCTTTAGTAGTCAAACATTATGCGTGACACAATGTCAACCCATCTCTAAATTAGACGTATATCATCCTTCATTTACGATTGATATCTTAGATTTATACATACAACCGTTTAAGGGAAATAAAATCCCCCGTTTCAACTTTTCTAAATGTAACTACGAAATAATTAACGAACATTTAGGGAGCATAGACTGGGTGAATATTTTAAGCACTGATGATGTAAACAAATCAGTTGATATTTTTTATATTCTGAATGAGTGTTTTTCATTGTTTGTACCTATATCATACCCTAATAAAGAATCTTATCCAATATGGTATAGCCCTTCTCTTGTCAAAATAATACGCGAAAAATCTAAATTACATCGAAGATGGAAAAGATTCTCAAATCCTCGCGATTACGATGAATTTTCTCTTCTTAGAGCTAGACAGAAACGCATTCAGGATCAGTGCTTCCAACGTTTTACCCAGAATGTTGAATCCCATATCAAACACTCCCCTAAAGTTTTTTGGAGGTACGTAAAATCTAAGCGTGGGGGGTCAAACTATCCCAATCGTTTCCAGCTAGGTAATATTAACTACACGGGTGGCCGAGACATTTGTAACGCATTTAACTCGTTCTTCGAAAGTGTTTTTGTTACTACAACGTCGCCTTCAATTCCTGCCGATATCCCACAGTTTAGTAATCATTCCGATGCTTAATCCAGTATCGATATCACGTGTGACTCGGTTTTTAAGTTTTTAAAAGCCCTAGATAAGTCAAAAGGACCTGACTGTGATGGAGTGACACCATTATTTCTGTCTTCCTGTGCGAGAAGCCTTACACTTCCATTAACCATTTTATTCCGTATGTCGCTAAAGGAGTGTGTTTTCCCAGATATATGGAAAAAAGCTCACATAATTCCAATACACAAAAAGGGTTCAAAATCAAAAATAGATAATTATCGACCAATCTCAATCCTCAATACAACTGCCAAACTTTTTGAATCAATTGTCTTCAATAATTAAACAACTGGGTCCCAAAAAATGATACACTGCGTGCTCGTTACAACAAATATAATCGTAGCTTCAATGTACAACAAACAAACAATACCGCGCGGGGGTCATTCATTCCAGAAAAATCTTAACAGCGCGATTCAGCCTGTAGTATGGAGATGTAACAGTTCCATCTATCGGCGTATTGTTACACTAAAATTTATATGGAAAATTAAACTTAACTAACTTTTATACACAGTTAAACATTCCGCGCACCAAGGACAACTAAGAACATAAGTGTCCTTCAGGCCGCCCACCATGAAATAACAATAAAAAACTAATCGGGCACAACTAAACACATGATACGATACATTCAAAATTAACAAAATAGTAAATATTGTAGATTTGGGTATTTACAATATTATATAAATGCGATGATCGTTTGTTATATTGTCTACTAGCAAACTTGGTGTTGGTTATTGGTAGAAGCATAACAATGTCTCTCCTTCGTTTTGACAAACGGTTGCGGTCAAAGGTTGTGTTTTTATGTTTCCTGAGTACAGAGGTTAATATATATAATTTGCGTACGGTAAGCAACTTACATGTATCTTATAATTTATCAGTTGAGAACCAAATGTCCTTAAAGTACATAATTTTTAGAAGACTTCGCTGCGCTCTCTCTACGTCTATAAAACGAGTCTTTGCAGCACCTCCCCAAACCGGTAAACTGTAGGTTAATATGGACTGCACCAAAGATGTGTATATCTCTTTTAAAAGGTCTCTGCTATAGCCTTGTCAACTTGGGACTACTCTTGGCACAACATGTCTCAAATTTTTAAAAATCCATTTAAGTTTTCGCCTGACTGCCGCCTGGTGACTCGAAGCAATCTCAAGTGCCTTAACTCCTCCTCCGGGTTTTCGCGTCATACAATCCGTTGGAAGTCTATATCATCTTCGTGCACTTTCACCTGCCTGTACATCTTCACAATGTCAGATACAAGTCATATGGGATGGCAGCGCCAACGCAGTATCGTCTGACGTAGGGGAGGTTGCAGAGTTGGACCTACTAGCAGGTCTTGATTTAATGAGACACCATTAGTACCTGGGCAAGACGCATCAAACACTACACGTACTTTAGAGGTGGTTTTATCCTCTCGGATTACAGCATGATGCGGCAAGTACACTGCATCTGGTTTTCTTTGTTCTTTAATTGGTACCTTTTCCATATGGCCCAATTCCACTCATTTATAACGGCTGAGAGCGTTCTTTCAGTTTAGGGTCCTTAGCAAATCTCTTCTCCAGCTGATTGAATCGTCTGGTAGCAACATCTTCAGAGTTGCCATATTTGCATTGAGGATCTGAATCGCGAAACGGTAGCTTCACTATGTATCTACCTGTGCTATCCCGTTCGGTGGTAGCAGCAAACAACTCTTCACATTTCTTCTCTTCCTCAGTGTAGCTTTGCTTTGGATCTGTCACAACAGTATCAGCCTCGAGCTCCCAAAACTTTTTCAGAAGGTCGTTTTCATCGAAATGAATGTGATTGACACTGATATTGTTGCGTAATACCGAATCACCAGAAGTGATCGGCCCTGAAAGGATCCAACCTAAGGAAGTGCGTTGAGCTATAGGTGCTCCTGGTGCAGCCTTAATAATACACTCCAGGAGTATTTGAGCGTAAATATCTGCCCCAAGAAGCAAATCAATTTTGCCTGGTACATTAAACGTTGGATCTGCTAAATCCAAGTTGGATAACTCTGACCACAACTCGACAACAACTCTTTTTTCCGGCAGAACTGATGTGAGTTTGCCCAACACAAAGCATTGACATCAAGCTTTAAATCAGGGTAGTGATGCAATTTTAACTTTCACCACCGACTTGGTGTTTATAGGAGAACTCCCTTCACTTCCCAATCCTGACACTGTGCTTTTGTGGGGAATTTTCTTAAGCCCTAGCAACTGGACTGCAGACTCCGTTATAAACGAAGCCTGTGAACCTTGGTCGAGTAGACATCTGAGCGATACACTTGAACCTGCTTTCGACTGAGCATTAACCAAAGCCGTTGCCAACAAGACTTGACCACGACTGGTCGAAAAACAAGTTGTTATATTTGTGGACTCATCAACATCAGGCGATGCTGACGCAGCTGTTGTTGCGTGTGCAACAATACCTCCATCAACTGATTGAATAGGCTTGACTTGAGAATCAGTTGTGGTAGTGACATTTTTTGGGTGCAGTAAAGAATGATGTTTTCGCTTACATATTCGGCATCTAGTAGGCTGACGACATGAAAACGCATTGTGACCTGAATTTAAGCAATTGAAACAGTAATTACCGGACTGGATGAAATCACGTCGAGCATCGACATCAAGTTTTGGAAAACCTTTACAATTACACAATTTGTGACTCTCAGAACAGTAGGCACATGAAACCTGAGCAACAAGATGTGCCTTTGGGTTGCTGTTGTACGGAACATTAGGTTTTTTTTTATGTATAACTTGTCTTCGATGATTTGGCGTCAAAATACTCTAAAGCCCTGAATCTAGTTTCTAAGAACTCTTGAAGTTGCTTTAGAGTGGGCAAATCATCAGAAGATTCGCTAACTTTAAGTTCCCACTGTTTTCTTGTCTCATTGTCTAATTTGAGACAGATGATGTATATCACAATTATGTCCCACGTAGTAGTGTCTATGCCTAAATTTCGCAATCCATTTAAACACTCATTAGTAGTGTCCAGTAATTCCTTGAGTGCGCTTGCGCTCTCTGTGCTTATATTCTTTTGGCTCATGAACCGTTTGAGAATGCAGTTTGACAGAAACTTCTTATTGTCGTAACGCTTTTCTAATTTCTCCCAACATGCGGTATAATTATCGTGTGTGATTTGGACGTGACGTAAAAGTTGTTCGGCTTCACCGACTACATAACCTTTCAGGTAGTGTAATTTTTGGACGTCATCTAGATCTTGGTTCTTATGTATAAGTGACGTGAATAGATCTCGAAAGCTAGTCCATTCAGAATAATTTCCTGAGAACGTGGGAATCGATATTTTCGGCAATCTGATAAGCTCCGACTTGTTTTAGCTACCAGCAGACTTGCTCTGGCTAGCTGAAGACTCGTTGGTTTGATCAGCACTCGTCACGTTCAGTTTTCTTAACGCGGCTTTTAATTCTGACTTATGCTCCATGAACAATTCTTCTGCACTCGTGTATACGTCCGCAGTCATGTACACACTGGCATCTAAAAGTGTTGCGTCAGACTCGTGTATAAGCCGAGTATAAGTTGAAGTAAACTGAACCCATAAAGCTTCTAAATTCTCTAACCTCGTGCAAATATAGTCTATAGAGCTTCGGCGTTCCGTTGGAGACTTTTTGAAGTTTGTTCTAGCCCTTTCAATCCGAGAATACAAGTCTTGTTGAACTTTAATTCGAGCATCCATGATGAAAATTTTCTAAGTGCTTGGAACATTAAAAATTCTAGGCAAAATCGGGCATGGATTCCCCGTATTTCCACTTCTATTGAAACTATTCTAAGTCCTAAATATTTTTCTAAATTTTCTAAGTCCAAATTTGATCGAAATTTTCCTCCATCTCCAAGATTTTCTTCAAATAAATTACAAGTCCTTTTGACAGTTGCACTACGTTTATTTTAAACCTGACAAACTCACAACCCACTTTCGAGCATTGTGATTGTCGGGCGGGTTTTTTTTATTTTAAACCTGACAAACTTTTTAAACCTGACAAACTGTTGCACTACGTAATAATCAAATGTACTTACAGTTTGACACTTCACTACGTCACACACACAACCGCGTACGTCACTGACTGCACTTCTCTGACGTCACGTTGCTGCTTATGTCACTCACTGCTCCGGCGACAAGGCTCTTCTTCGCCTTAGCACCCTCAGTAGCAACCCGCTACCGTATCGGTGCTCGTCGACCCGAAGAAGTCGTCGAGTCTCACTAAGCCGTATTCGGAACAACTGGGTCCCAAAAAATGATACACTGCGTGCTCGTTACAACAAATATAATCGTAGCTTCAATGTACAACAAACAAACAATACCGCGCGGGGGTCATTCATTCCGGAAAAATCTTAACAGCGCGATTCAGCCTGTAGTATGGAGATGTAACAGTTCCATCTATCGGCGTATTGTTACACTAAAATTTATATGGAAAATTAAACTTAACTATCTTTTATATACAGTGAAACAATAATATTTACCCCTTAATAAGTCAAGGTGTCTCTCATAGTCAGCATGGTTTTCTTAAAGGACGCTCTACAGTTTCTGATTTGGCCTGTTTCTCCAACTATATCCTCAATGAAATGAAAGGCGGTGGGCAGGTTGACGTGGTCTACACTGACTTCGAAAAAGCATTTGATCGGGTAGATCATGCCATCCTGCTCTCAAAGCTTCAGGCCCTAGGAATTCATGGGGATCTTCTGCGGTGGGTCAGATCCTATCTCTCTAATCGTTCTCAGGCAGTAGTTATTGGTGGTTTCAGGTCTGATTATGTAAAAATACCTTCTGGCGTGCCCCAGGGCTCTCATCTCGGACCTCGGCTCTATAATGCTTATATATTTGATATAAATACCTGTTTTGTTCATGCTCGCCATTTATTATATGCAGATGATAAAAAAGTTTTTATGCGTATCAAATCTTTGGCTGACTGTGAACTGTTGCAAAGAGATCTCAATAATCTAGTTAATTACCACTTACAGAATAAGATTACATTAAGCATTAATAAGTGTCAGTGTATTAGCTTTACTCGTAGTACAAAACCGCTTAATTTCTCTAATAACTGCAATGGCGTTATAGTGCAGAGGGACGATGTTTTACGTGACCTAGGAGTAATGTTACATGCCAAAATGACCATGAGAAATCATATTGACCTGATCGTGAATAAGTCTTTTCGTAATCTTGGCTTTGTAATGAGGACCTGCAAACCTTTCCAAAATTTATTGAGCCTGAAAATAGTTTATTACGCGTATGTAAGGTGCATATTGGAGTATGCTTCTCCCATATGGTCAGTTTGCTATGCCACTTATAAAGACCGCATCGAAAGAATACAAAAAAAAATCGTGTCGCATTTAAATTACAAATTTAATTACTCCCTCCCTACCTATTATGACACCTGCAGAAAATATAATCTTTTATCTCTTGAAGAAAGGCGTAAATTGGCCGACATGAGTCTACTTTTCGATATAGTTAGGAATCGCGTTGACTGTCCTGAGTTATTATCGGGGTTATGCTTCCGTGCCCCTAAACGTCGCACTAGGCATACCACTGGTCCCATTACACTCCACTAACTACGGTAACAATGCTGTGCTATCTCGTATACCTCGTCTGCATAATCAAGAATTTTATATGACTGATCCATTCGTTGGGTCTAAAAATAAATTCAAAAATGACGTTTATACAGTACTGACTTTGAATAACAAGGTATTACTTAGTATATTACTTCATAGTTAGTTCATTATTATCAAATGGGCATCGTTCGTGGCACTCTTTGTTTAAATCGTAGTAGTGTTAGTAACAATTAAGTAGTAAGGAATGTAATAACTGCATCACATTTGAATTTTTTGTAGTTTTTTGGTTTTCGAAGAAGGTCAATTGGCAAATTTTTCTGATTCTGATCTGTGCGTACTATGGGTATTTTAAAGCAGTCTGCTTATAACATTGTATTTCTCTATGTCTCTTATTTTTTCTGTGTTCGTTTCTCTTTTAACGTCTCTGAGTGTTTGCATTGTAATACACTAACAATGATCCCGGTTGTACTTAACTGAAATTGTAAAACCATGATCGAATCATCATGTTATAATTGCAATATCTATCATATCTTTTTTTTAATCAGGTATTATTTTATTGTTGACTTACTATGATATCACTGTTTTTCTTATTAACGGATGACTGTTATTGGCCTACTTTTATGTACAACATCTTATGTAAACCTGTATATTTACGGCTGTTGTTGTCCTGAATACCATTAAAATAAATAAAATAAAATAAATAATTAAACCTTTTTTTCGACCTCTGCAAACTGATTTGATAGCGGTTGGTCCACCATGCGATTCGTCCAAATGGAATTGACTGTCTTGTTTCGTCCAATACGCAGTATGTCCAACACGCTTTTCGTCCAAAACGCGTTTCGTCCAAGACGCGTTTCGTCCAACACGCTTATCGTCCAATACGGGTTTCGTCCAAGACGCTTTTCGTCCAACACGCGTTTCGTCCAACATAATGCCTGTCCGTCTGCCTGACAACAAACGGTAGTGCTGGTTTTGGATTCTTTGGCTTTCTTCTTTTGCTCGGGTGGATTCTTCGGCTCGGGGTCTGGCATAGAAATATAAATAGTACCTAGTTACCTACTAGCCGTTTCAAGTAAAAAACTGAAGTATATTTTTAAGGAATTCACGGAATGGACGTTCGAATTCGGATTCGTTTTCCACGACTTCGTCGGACTCGAACTTTTTTTTTGCGAAGCCGGTTAAAACAGTAGGCTATGTTCTTTTTTGGGACTAACACGATCTCCATAACAAATTTCATCTAAACCGATTGAGTGGTTTAAGCGTCAAGAGACAGACAAACAGGCATACATTAGTATTTATAATATTAGTACCTATGGATGAAAAAGTAACGCCGAACCAATTTGACACTGGGAATTATGTCCCACCCCTCCCTAACTATTTCACTGGAAACTCTTTCTAGTTGTGTTTGCTCCAGTGCCATAGGGTCGGAAAGTAGGTATGAACATATTTTTACCGTCGACTGTACTCGTATAAGCGAAAATAATCAGCCGTCTTATAATTGCTTTGTTTAAAGCACTATACGGGTAAGAAGTTGAAAAAGAAGTTGTTATGGAGTTTGCAACCTTCATCGTAGATAAGGTGTTAATACTGGCCACTTACATATAATAAATGACAAGATGACACATATTACTATTCTTTTATTGTGACTGCATTTCGGCATGATCGGTGAATTATTTTCGAAATTAAGGAAGAATAATGAGTGATTCGTTTGATCTAACGTTTGTAAAAAGCAAAAGGGGTGCCCCGGCACTATTAAGAAACGGTTTTCGCTATAATTTGAACCAAAACATACGAACAGGCAATACGTTGTGGCGATGCAGCAACAGGAGCCAGTGCAGTGCTACGGTCACGCTGAATGAAGCACGGGATTTAGTACTTCGTGAGAGCCAGCATACGTGCGAACCAGACTTCTCGAGAAATGTCATAGATATAACATTGAACGCTTGCAAGGACAGAGTTGTAAAAGATTTCGGGTCTATTCAGCAAATTTTCGAAGAATCTATCCAGCAACTGGAAGACAGTGGTGTTGTGGAGCCAGACGAGATACCAACGTATCACTCAAAAAGAGACGCACTTTTAAGGTATAAAAAGAAAGCTCTGGAATTAACAAGTTTATCATTTCGTCGGCCAAGCGACGTAGTCATTCCACAATCTTCTTTCTTCTTTCTTGACGACCGCTTTAGCTTAGTTGGTAGTGACCCTGCCTATGAAGCAAGAGGTCCTGGGTTCGAA
Organism: Eudemis profundana; assembly: GCA_947034925.1. Taxonomy (NCBI): domain Eukaryota; kingdom Metazoa; phylum Arthropoda; class Insecta; order Lepidoptera; family Tortricidae; genus Eudemis; species Eudemis profundana. Next base: position 4,074,492 of record OX344819.1, read on the forward strand.
TCCCGGTAAGGGCATTTATTTGTGTGATGAGCACGAATATTTGTTCCTGAGTCATGGATGTTTTCTATGTATTTAAGTATTTGTATATATGTATCTATTAAATATATCGTCGTCTAGTATCCATAACACAAGCCTTATTGAGCTTACTATGGGGCTAGTTCGATTTGTGTAAGATTGTCCCCTAATATTTATTTATTTATTTATTTATTTAATCATTAGCAGATGATTTTTTAATAAAAGAAATCGGTAACGAAAACAAAATATTGGTATTTTGTACAAGGGTGTCACGAAAACTACTCGAAAAAACAAAAAATAAAACGTACAAGTTTTATGCTGACGGTACATTTAAAAGAGCAGCAAAGCCCTTCACGCAAATCTTTACTTTGCATATAGAGTTGTGTCCTGACAGTAAATACCAGAACATTGTTCCAGTCGTTTTCTGTTTACTTCCAAATAAAAAGCAAGAAACTTACCAAAAACTGTTCACTGTGTTAAAAGAAGAACTCTGTGTTGAGATCAAATATTACAAAGCAGATTTTGAACTGGCACAGTTCAATGCTTTGAAAAATGTGTACCCAAACGTTTCTATAAGTGGTTGCTTCTTTCACTACCAACAAGCCATCCGCAAAAAGTGTAAAGAGTTCCAGCTAGATCAGACATCAGTCGGCAGAAAGGTTATGAGACTGTGCTCATATTTGACCCTATTACCGACAAATTTCCTGACTGACTCGTGGCTAGACATAAAGATAGTCGGTGAGGTGTGTGACGATGCCGCAGCATTCGAAAAATTCTGCATATACTTCGAAAGACAATGGGTACCATTTTTCGAAATGTTGAGCGTGGCAGAGGAAAATCAACGTACAACGAATCCTATAGAAGGCTGGCACAGCAGACTCAATAAAAAAGTTCCTGTGAAGCCCAATGTGCTGCTGTTAGTAGATATTTTGAAGAAAGAAGGGCGGCATTATGATATTCATATTTAAAGAAAAATACCTATGAGTAGAATGAGAAGATTACGCGATATTCGCTTTAACGAGTTTTTGAAAAGAAAATTATAGTATTTTATGCAACAGTTGTATAAGTGGGTTCAAAAAATGCGAATTGCGTGAGTTGCGATACGAGCCGCGAATGCGGCGAGTATCGCAAATAGAGACGCAATGAGCGTTTTTTGACTTAATTATACAACGTTGCATACAATACTTTTTCTACGACGAGGTTTTAAATTATAAAATACAAAATTAATCATAACCTGGAAACAAGGCAAATATGACGTTTGACTTACAGTATGTGTCTATGGTAAACTTTTTTTTTTAATTTAAAATATACTTAAATTAAAAATACTTTTTTTATGTTGGCATCAATGAATTTAGTTCGGAAAGTTTTGTTTTTCTTAAAAACCGTAAGAATTTAATTGTTTGTTAAGTTGGTAGTTGTGCATTTTTACCGTAAAGTTAAAATTGAGCGCTTAATCCTTGACCTAAATTTAACCTAGATTTAGAAGTCTGTGGCTGCTAGCAATAACGTAAAGTGACTATAACGACACTAGTGCTGTTATGGGGAATAGAGTATAGACTTCTCTGAACTCATATTATGTATGTTCTTATATTAGTGTTCGTGACCAAGTAAAAGACAGATAACAGTACAGGAGTAGAAAAAGATTATTAAGAAAGTGTGAGATATCAGCAATGCAATTTCTTAAGAAAATAATATTTGCAAAAATGGTATAATTGTATATTTGTATATAGTAAAGAGTGGAAAGTGTTCAATTTAAGTTTTATGTAGGTATGACTCCTTTAAATAAATAATAATAATTTGCTTTCAATTATTTTAATATTTACTAATACTACGTTCAATAATTGTTTATGTACAGTCTATGTCAAAGAAACGTTTACAAATTTTGCATTATTACCATGGAAATACGGTGAAGAAAAAATAATAGTACATTACTGCAGAGGCGGGGAAGTAAGGGGTTGCCGGCCGAGTACATATAGCTGGCCGAGCGAAGCGAGGCCAGATAGTTACGAGGCTGGCAACCCCATTTCCCACCAAGGTATGAATAGTGCTGTTCTCAAATATGCAATGAAATAAATAAACTTATTAGAACTTACTTAACCTGAATAATATTTTATAACACAAACTTTCTGTCAAAAAGTGACGTTAGTGACATATTATATCCATAGACAATGCAAATGTCAAGTCACATTCGGTCCAAAAGCTGTTTCAGTTTACATTTTTACCGCGAATATTTAGATGAAATATTTTAAATGTGTATTCGTGTAGTTAAAATTGCAATTTAAAATTGTTTATAATGTGTTATTTGTTATGTTCATGTCAATTTTAAATAAATAAAACTGCAAAATGTAGCAAACATCGTTTTTTGTTTTTTAATGGCTGAATGCCGTGATGCTGTGGCCCAAATAAATGTGGAATGGAAATTAAAAAAAAAATACATTGCCGGCCTTGTAAGTATGAAATTTCATTACGTGCCAAGTGTCAAGCCGCACCGGAAACGAGGTACTTTGCGGCCTATTTTTAGGCACGTAATGTCAACATTTCATGCCATGTTTGAGAAAACATATTTTATGCTACTAGCTAGTAAGAACAAAAACCTCAGCGACCTATTTGTCGAAAACATTTAATAATGTACCTAATCTTACAAATATTAGTCATCATTATTAATATTATAACGTCGATACGAAAAGGGCTGATAAACCACCTCATAAGATACCAGATTAAGTGAATTAGAGCTCAGTAAAAATCTCTTAGTTTATATTGACGTTTTTGCAAAACTTGTGCTAAGTGATGCCCTGACTCGGTGTTTTGAGTGTCATGACTAAATTATCAAGTATTTTTAAAATTTTTGCTATGGGTTGCCAAATAACTTTGCTATTGTACCTAATTCCTATTTTTGTTAATTTCTTCATGATGTGGCCACAGTAGAGTAACAAACAATATTTTTTCAGATTTTTCCAAATTTCACCTCTGATTTCTAACGAAGGTGGTGAAAAAAAATGTACCAACACAACCAGGCACATGACATAAAAAAATAGCACATTTATTGTTGTTTGTAAAGCGCTTTAACATTTACTAAATACTTTAATTGTTTTTGAGATAATATTACGGCCCGCAGAACCTACCAACACCATTTTCGAGCAAGTGTGATGAAATAGTACATTACATACCGAGGCCAGTAGAGTAAGAAATGCCTCAGATCTCATGGAATTGTCGGCCGAGGCGAAGCCGAGGACGACAAATATGTGATCTGAGGCTTTCTTATTTACTGGCAAAGGTTTGTATACTATTTTTCTGTTCGACGGAGCCAGAAAGCGGCATCTTGAAATCGGCAAGGTGACGCTTGCCAGCCGGAGGGCAGAAAAAATATTTTAAGTTTTCTAAGTCATACTTTTGACTAAGTAATTATTTTTGGAAATATTCGCCCCATAAGTAGCATGAATTGTGTCTCCCTCTCCTCTATCTTGTCAACCGTGAATCCAAAAAAAGTATGGAAAAAATTACAAAGGTAATTGTTTTCAACATGATCGGATTAATCGTTTGAGTTATAGCCGAAAACTGACATTCTTAAGAAAAAATACTTAAGCGCATGGAAGATACGCTCTTTTGCTGCTGCACTTTTTCACGTCGTATTTTATAAATTCTGAGACTATAGTAAGTGTTTCAATTGAGTTGTACCTATGTAACGCACTCAAAATTTACCCAATGTAATCATAATAGTGGGCTACATTTATTACGTTTTTATGTACGATGGTACGGAACCCTTCATATGCGAGTCCGACCCGCACTTTGTTTTTTCCTTTTGAGGTACGGAACTCTAAAAAGACGAATAGCGATATGGACGAACCGCGGTAAGGATTCTTGACGAACGACGTAATGGACGAACTGCGTCTTGGACGAATAGCGATATGGACAAATAGCGATATAGACGAATGAAGATATGGACGAATGACGATATGGTCGAAACGCGTGAAGGGAACTTGACGAACCACGTAATGGACGAACTGCGACTTCGACGAATCACATGTTGGACCAACAGCTATCAAATCTGCAAACTTAGCGTAGTCACACTGATAAAATTTAATCTATATTTACTGCTTATCTATGGGCTATTATTATTTCTATATTTCATCTTTTTTTAATTTTTATTTGTTAATCTAGTTCGCCTAGTTCTGTTGTTCACCGTAGTCGACAGTTTTCACCCGGCACTTCACGCATAGTTTCCCGGCTCTAAATTAAGTTGTACACCTATTAGCCTATTACATACGTGTTAAAGTCGTAGATGATTTTCTTATTATCATTTTCGACTTTCGGTCCCTCGGCTCCCTTGCCATTGCACGTGACCGACGCCAGCGTGCAAGCGCTGCACTCGAATGTTGTGTCCCCTTTGCATTCAATTTCCTTTTTGCAGGTTCCGTTCCAAGTTGTCACTGTCACATCTGAGAACCACAAGTGTAATCTCGTTACACGACTGCCAATTAAAGGACTGTAATTAATTAGCTAGGCTAGTTCACAAAGATCGCCCGTCTTCAGTTTATTATCCATAAATGTGATTGTTATTACTTATTTATTTATTTAAACTTTATTGCACAATAAAAATGTACAATTGGCGGACTTAATGCCTTAAGGCATTCTCTACCAGTCAACCATTGGGTAAAACACTACCCTTGGGCTTATTGTGTTACATGTTATACTTAAGAGTTAGTAATTTGTTATAATGCCTAGGTTTGTAACTGTAATACTGTGTATTCAATTAAATAAATAAAAAAACCCTTTGCTGTCAATCCACAGTGTTCCACGTAGAACATCGTAGTTGGACAATAATCATTAACGTATTTATCGGAATGACTGTCTAAAATTGATACACAACCTCTTGGCCATTAGGATTACATAAATAATTTTGCAGGATAATTAACTAATTATGAGTAATTTAGGTCACCATATAAGGAAGAGGATAAATACGTTTGAAATTATTTGCGTTTCTGCTTTAGTTGCGAAACGTGATCACTGTTATATTAGCGTTGATTTTTAATATTGAAGTAATGAATTTAAAAGTTAAAGGTCAGTATTTTATTATTTTATTGTCATTGTTTATATAAGTTTTCTAGATATTTTTAAATTTTACCGCAAACTTAAAGATTGTGAGTTTTTTGCTCATTTTCAAAGTTCTTTAGACTAGAAATAACATTTCCTGGCAGGTCCCGGGTCTGAATTTTAAATATTTTATAGCGATAACTCTTAATTAAATGAAAATGAAAATGAAAAAATGTTTATTGTGGTTTTCATGACACGGATACAAACATAAGCAGCAAATAAGCAGCATTAATTAAAGTAACGAATCGTTTTTTTAATTGCAAAATTTTGCAAAACTATTTTTTTCTTTTTTTTTAGAGTACACATACTGCGTTTCAAAAATGGAGTTGTTTGAAGAGTGGCTTATACATGCAAAAGAAAACCCAAAAAGCATGCTGCTGTAGTTCGTGACAGTGATATTGGATCTGTCGGGTGTTACAGAGGTATCCCTGAATGATATTATGATGAAGGTTATAAGCAGATTTTCATCGACGCTGGGAACAAAATGGAATGAATCTGAAAGGGTTCGTGCATACTTTCGGAGTAGATGTCTGGGGATTTACAGTTTCCTGTGTCTCTATCTCAATCCCAGCCTTCAACTTCAAATACTTTGTCAGGTCACGGACGACGTCTAAAGGAATTTGATAACTTAAGTGACAAAACCAAAAGGCGGCGTCTTGAAGACTTTGGTAATTAGTGGGACGCAAATGAATTAATTTCTGCTGCAGAGATATCAGCACGTGCATCAGGACTCAGGAATTTAGCAACTGTAATAAGAGAAGCCAGTAAAGATCCAGAGAAATATAAGAAGATGAAGAACCTGCTATCGGCTGAAAGTTCAGGACAAAGATGTTTAACAAAAGAAGAGGCGTACTACGTAGATACAAAATTAACTTCTGACTCTTACAAACAAGGTCAAGAGCGGAGCCTGTCAGTAGGGCACAAGGTATATCCTTAACTTAATTCTCTTAGAACAGCTAAATATGATTGTTATTGTGACTCAAATGATATTTTTGTCGACGATACGCGCAGAAATTAAATTTCAAGCGGTTTTGGGTAAAACAGCTGAACGTTTATTACTGCACAAACTCCAGTTCTCAAAAATTTGCCCTCTGACTCATCATCATCATTCACTCTTATTAGTCAATGGGAAAGTGATGGAAGTTCTGGTCATAGTAATTATAAATAAAAATTCACGAGTAGTACAGAAATTATTGGTATTAAATATGTTGATGATCACATCCGACCCTGTGATAAACAGCCACAGAAAAAAATCTAAATCTCTCCTGAAGTTCTGGATTTAATAATTCCTCCTGTTAATATAAATACACCTGATGTGCTACCGACTATGTTTAAGCCGATTCGGAAGTGGAACATTTTAATGATGATGACTATGAAATCAGTAAATTAACCTAATATTTACCAAGGGGCCCAATTTTTTATATAATTTTAATTTTTGTTAGGTTTTTTTTCATAGGTTTAGTTTAATTTTCACTTAAGTTTAGTTAAGGAATTAGTTAAATTTTATATGTGGTTTGTGTATTGAAATAAATGACTTATCTCGCTACAAGTAATAACAAAAAAATATGTAAATACAAAATCATTTCACTAAACATGAAAGATAAGATTATTTTGTTATTTTAATCCATGCTCTTGGTCAAATATATATATATTTTTTATATAATATGCTGTTTTTTTACAATACCTCACTTTATTAGGTAAATAAAGTCATTTATACAAAAAAAATAGATATAACTATACTCCATCAACGCGATAGAGTCACAAAAGCCCAAAAAATATTTTTGTCCAGCTACGATGTTCTACGTGGAACACTGTGCAATCGAGCCCTTAATATAATTTGACGTTAACTAGTACTAGTAATACCTAACAGTTCGTGATGAGAGGTTACGCTCCTGTGGTTCGTTAAAGTCGAAGCGGCATGTTTTGATCTCCGATTATGAACTGCTATTACCAAAGACCTTAAAATAAATAGCCGGACGGAGCGTCACCAACAGAGAACTGAAGCATTTTTAGCCGGCCGGCTGCTTATACTTACGAGCCCGCACGCACACATCAACTAGTTTTTTCCTACTATCCGCAGCGCGCATACATTGACCTGACCAACCAGCGTTAAGTTAGCCGGCGGACTATTGATGCGTTAGTTCTTTGTTAAGGCCCGGTAGGACCTGGCTCGCATTTCACATACAACTAGGGTCGGGCGGAATGCAGATTATTGCAGATTATCTTCGATTTCTAACATAAAAGTATACGTTATCAACCCAAACATGAGAGGATGCCCTGCATGACTGTGAAATCATGATTGTCAGGTATTAATTTTGTCAGAAAAGGTAACTGGTAATGAACAAAATGAAAAAAATGAAAAAAATACTTTATTTTATAGTGTTTTCGCGCTACTTTTCTATCGAGCGAAGTGTTCGCTATCGTGTTCTAAGTGAGAGGAAGCCCTAGATACAGTTCTGAATATTATTATATATGTTTTACATTGACCTACGAGTCAAATAAGTGCTCTAAAAATGATTTGGAAACTAGGCTTCCGCGCCCGATTCTCGTCTCACCTCGCCTTAACGATGCTCCGTCCGGCTATTTATTTTAAGGTTGGTTATTACGTATTTGTGCGTCAAATTATTTGGGACATAATTAAGGGTGCAGTTGTAAATAACCCTACAGGACTACCCTATCTGACTTGATTCAACAATTGCCATAATAAATATCTAGTTATTTTTTAGACATAATAAAAAACGGCATGTGTTTAAATTATATTTTTAGTATTTAAATAATTGTTTCAATTTTACAAAAACTTATGTTCTTTTAGACATAAAATAAATCAAATCATTGGATATTTTAATCTGTTTCAAACTACACAAAAAATGTTTGACATGTAGAAAATAAATTACATCTACCCTAATACTCGGGCTACATGAGGCTAGTTTTTCAAGCTAGGATAGCAAGCTAGTGTTAGTAAGCTAGCAAGCTAGTACTTATGGCTTCGTGTAGACAAAACTGTCTTCATTTCTAAGCTAGTAAGCTAGTTTACAAGCCAGGACAGTTTTTAATAGAAGGAGTTCTATTTTTAGGCTAGTAGCGTCCCCCCACCACTGATTTTACTATCCTGGCTTGTTTACAAACTTCATGTGGCCGGCGAAGCTAGTTTGCAGTTGGCCAGTAAGCACGTTTTTTTGCATGCAGTTCATTTTGGACGTTGTCACTCCAGTAAATACTAGCTTAAAATAATAGAGCCATGATAGAGCCTCATGTAAACAGAACTAGCGTGCTCCAAGCCAGGTCAGCAAGCCAGGACAGTTTAGTAGAGAACTAGCTTGCTATCCTAGCTTGAAAAACTAGCCTCATGTAGCTCGGGCATAATGGACTGACAAAGAGCTACGATTTCGTTTTTTTTTAAAGCATTTTCGACCCGCCAGCAAGTCGATGAAGCCCCGCTTTGCAAATTAGACTCGTAGCCTCGTAACTATCTGGCCTCGCTGTTGCTCGGCCATCTATATTTACTCAGCCGGCAACCCCTTACTTCCCGGCGTCTAAACAGATTCTGTTGACAAACTAACGCTTATTGGGACATTATTAAAATACTAACCCACACTATGAAATCCTGAGTATTTATCAAAATTCTTAAATTAAACTTTGAGACCCCCCCCCCCCCCATGTCACACTTTTTCCTAACATATTTGACCTTGTTAGTATAGGCTGACATTTGGCTAGCTGGAAGCTAGTTGAAACATACCGTTAGTGTCTGGTGTCGGTGGTGTGTCTGGAAATATTACATTTCAAATTAAATTATGAACTTCGTTGATATTTGCTTTTGATTCACCGCATGTAGCAGAGGAAAAAAGCGGCAAATTCAAAATATCTTCGACATGCAACTTCCCCTCAGAGGTCCTGGGTTCGAATCCCGGTAAGGGCATTTATTTGTGTGATGAGCACGAATATTTGTTCCTTAGTCATGGATGTTCTCTATGTATTTAAGTATTTGTATCTATTAAATATATCGTCGTCTAGTATCCATAACACAAGCCTTATTGAGCTTACTATGGGGCTAGTTCGATTTGTGTAAGATTGTCCCCTAATATTTATTTATTTTATTTTATTTATTTATTAACTACTGTGGACTACTGGCAATAAACCCATCTCTTTATAACACTTTGACCATGACTGAGAGCTGGAAATGTTGTTTATTTTATAGCTTGATACATTTCATCGACGCAAAACAGCATGAGAAAACCCAAAAAGCCACATAAACTTGCAACCCAATTACTTATAACCACTTATACTTACTTAAGGTTTGGAAAGTAATTGTGGAATATATGTTTCTTACACAATTTGCAATTTGTAATGAACTATTTATTCGACTTCTTAAAACTATTATTGTTGAAGTCTTTTTCTCACTATCATTTTGGTGGAAGGTCATCATTAATATGAGTACAGTACATGGGTGCGTCCCACGAGATATAACTACATAATATATAATTTCATATTAATAACGTTCACAAGATATAATTAACGTTTGCTATAACATCAAAATCAATATTTTTATTAGGAATAACAGTTAATTAAACTAATACTCATTTTGTATAAAGTTTTTTTATATAACATTCAAATACTCTAAATCCAGTTTATATAACATGCATAACGTATATCGATCATAGTATATACTATCTTTTAGTATAATGTTTATAAAATATAATAGCGTATGATATACAAAATTAGTTATAACTGCTACTCCTGTTGAAAACAAGAGGTTGGCAGAACAGTAGGTAGGCTTATATTAGGTCAGGACATTTAAGCAACTAGAGTTATGCACGAGTTCTTAACTACGAAAAGGCTTAAAGAGGGGGGACGGGGGAGCGACCCGCATGTGAAAAAGCAGACAGAAAAAGTAGGTTAGGTTAGGTTAGGTTTGAAACTGCGTCCCCCAACGAAAACTAACTGCTGGCAGAAAAACTAGGTTAGGTTTTTTTTTTTTTTTTTTTATTAGTGTACGGTCTTAAACCGTTTTCTATTGGTCCCCAGACATAATCCGAGACTTTGTTTGCAGTGGTTTTTTATTTGTGCTTTAGTTTTTATTGCTGGACTTAAATTAACTTAAATTATTACTTAATTCTACTGCGTTGTTAGAATTTTATTTATCTTTGGCCCATGGGGCCGTGCTACCATTATTTTTGCAGGTTTTCCTTATGAGTGCTCTACAGTATGTTACGAAGTTTTCGTGGGTGCTTTTACCAACTAACAAGTTGCTGAAATTAGTTTTCTCAATTTTTTCCTTGAGCTTTATTTCTAACTAGGTTAGGTTAGGTTAGGTTTAGGTTAGGTTTGAAACTGCGTCCCCCAGCAAAAACTAACTGTTGGCTGAAAACTAGGTTAGGTTAAGTTAGGTTTAGGTTAGGTTTGAACTGCATCCCCTAACAAAAATAAACTGCTAAAAGAAAAAGTAGGTTAGGTTAAGTTAGGTTTAGGTTAGGTTTGGAATTGCATTATGCATTATGGTGTTAGATGTATTGTAGAATATACATTATAAAGCTGAGATATTATGAACGTTATGCATAATGATGGTTATATACAATGATATTATACTTAACCAACGTTATGCTTAATAAAAATAGATAATTTGATATTATACAAAACGTTCGTTATACACCTTGAACCGTATACAAAACAAGCTTATACAATATGAGCGTATATAATATGAATATTATAGTATTAGTTCTTATATCTTTTATTACTTACCCCAGTACATAGATTATAACAATAGCCGAACGTATAGTTTAGTCCTTCTTGTAATAAAAAGACAGGCAAAACTAATTTCGAGGGAACCCCGCAAATATTACTTATAGATGTGTCGTGATTTTAGCAGTTTTTGTAGGACCTTGTGTATTTGTTACTAAATCTAGCTCTGATGATGAGCTGAAGGAACTCGCCAATATTATAGGCACATGTGTAGTAATTGTAGCATTTTTATAGTATCTCCTCAATGTTGAAAGGTTATTTTAGTAAAGTTATTTTTTTTATGTTTTTAACTCACCATGACTACTATCCGAACCCCTGAAACAAATAACAATCAATACAATAAACATCTGATCAAACATGTGAAGGAACTAGTTATTCAGCGTTTGTTCATCATCAGCTGAAAGACGTCACCAAGCACCATGCCTGGTCCTGCGTCATCCGCGACCCCAAATCTTTGTAATTTGTAACCTTTTTTATTGTTATTAATGGGTCTGGGTTTTGTCTTGGTCTCGCCAGATGGAAGAGGGAAAAAACAAAAAATAATGATAGTATAGTCCGTACAAACTTTAAGATCAAATGCTGTCAAACGAACGCAAGCCAAAAGCTACCTTATAATCAAAGCATAAGGTAGTTTTTGGCTTGCGTTCGTTTGACAGCATTTGGTCTTAAGAGTTTGTACGGACTATACCAGGTAATATTACTACGGCAGTTTTCAGAAATTGAGGCATTTAACAGAATTTAACGTATGAAATTCTCATCTATTTATACTCGTTCTTTATAATTCAAGATAACTCCTGACATTGTTTCACCATTAACACCTCTCTCAGGACTATTGTGGTCCATTACAATAGCACGCAGTCGATATATTTTTCGTAGAGAAATATTGCGTGAAATAAGAATCCAAATGACCAAAGCTGAATTTCTTTTTTGAACCTCCCATTCGTTCACACGCAATAAACCTAAATTTCAGCTCCGTAAGCGCCTGCAACTCTTACAAACCTATAAAAAAATCATATATGACAATCAGTTCGCAGTTAACATAACATCGATTGAAAATATTACCTAAACATTTTCTTAAATGTGTGCTATAGCTTGGCGAATGCGTTGGTGACACTCCCATGGTCCGCGCAGGGGGCGGGGGACAATGACGTATTGAGCACCGATACACGGATATGTCTACCGATCTCTCTAAAGGCCGAAGCAGTCTTTTGATGCTTTCTGGCTGCAAATGCAGTTTGAAAGTAGATTTTTTGCAGTTAAAATAACTGCACGCGGGCTGCAAGTGGACTGCGCAGTTGATTTGCAATTTAGATGCAGTTATTTCATCTGGAAAAGAACTACCTTCCAACTGCACCTTTGCAGCCAGAACGCAATTTTTAAAACAGGCATGTATATACAATTTGTTTGGCTTGAAGTCCAATAACTTTGCCAATCAGCAGACTCATCTTGGCGTATATATCTCGTGTGCTTTTTGTTATGTGCAGTGATTATTTACACAAGTTACTGCCAACAAGAACGGCGGCCGACTAAATTTCTTGCACACATGGCCCCCGCTGCGCGCATACGTCGTCCACGGACCATGGCAGTGTCACCAACGAATTTGCCAAGTTATAATGCACATTATCGGGGTAAAGGTGGGTGAACAAAGTGATCTATACTAACTTTGTAAGTATCATAATATTTTTAGTAATTTCTTCGCCAGCCTTTGTTTTGAACTTCGCCTGGTAGTGACCGAAGCAGCTCTCAGAGCCTTTGGGTATCTTTATAGTGATCGTCTTAGCGATTGGATCAAACTGAAAAAAAATCATGGTTGTGAGACTCAAAATATCCGCATCCGCTGATGTCAAAAAAAATGCATGCACTGTCATCCCAATATATCTGGGTAGTTTTCAAAAAAAGATGTCCGTAGTTAGGCCTCAATTAAACATAATGTAAATCTAGTTCCTTTGTGTAACGAAAGTTACCATACAATTTATATGGTTAACTTTCGTTACACAAAGGAAAAAGTGAACACTCATACTATTGTAATTTTTTGGGACTTATCACGTTAATATGATCAGACGAAATGTATCAAGCTATAAAATGACAGAAAAACTGCCAAACGTGTTCAACCAACCAACCAAATAGTGTTTACCCCCTTTGAATTTGTACATAGAACCAGGCGACTCACGTCACCTTAATGATATTAAAATATACTACCTTATATCCTGGCTCGGTCTCACTACCCGTTGACTTAATTTCATCTCCATTACAGCGAACCTGAAAAATAGTTTTAAGCTCACCGTGTTGATAATGAATTAACCGAATTCGAAAGAGTGCGGTTCTCAGTTTGACTGTAAGCTTCCATGTGTGTAACGCTGGGTCAAGGGTGGTCCGATTATAATTTAATAAATCAGGTAAATAATTAAATATCTTGAAAACATAGCGGTAATGGTTTTAATTTTATTTTACTGACCATCTGGCTTCTGACTTCACCGTCAGACCCTCACCAGGTTAAAATTATCATAAGATTCTTAAGAATAAAAATAGGTATTAATACAATATTAGACAGTAATTTCTAAATGAAGCAAATAGGTACAGTCAAGGAATTTAATTTCCAACCCACCTAAGGTCCAATGTCGTATAGCATACTGTCATCATAAGAGCTAACGTTACTTTGACATATCACACGCATTGTTTTGTGTTAGTAACTAGGTAACAGATTAACAACGTTGACATGGTGAACTGAAATTTGGAACGTCAAGGCACTACCAAAAAAGGACGACAACCGCGGAATCGAAATTCGAAGAACGTCCATCTTTCTCGCTCTTGCAATATTCGAATGAAAGGAACGCAGGTAACGAAATTTAGATTATCGACGTTTGCAGTAGACTTTCCGGAGTCTGGATTCGGAATTATTTTAAAATTTTCTCGATTGACACTGACACCAACTGACACGTATTCGTAATTAGATGAGCAAATGACTTCGCAAAGAGGTTATCTGTAATGTGCAGTGACAAATAATACGTATTGACATTTAAATACTATTACTGAAAATACTGAAATAGAAATTTCGACCTTAATGCATCGTGAATGCTTAACAACATTTCAATGAAACGGGTAGGAAATTAAATTCCTTGACTGTGTATGATTTGAGTTACCTATATTTAATATATGATGCTAAGTGCTGAGGAATTAGGTCGATACCAATACTTTTAGAAATGTTACAGTGGTGTAGCGTGAGGCGGGGGGGGGGGGGGGGGTAGAGGGGGCCATGGCCGCGGGTGGCATACGAAAGGGGGCAGCAAAATTCAGGGCATGAGTTTTTTTACCCATTTTGAGCAATATGCGGCAATGAATGGGTAATTTAGAGGGCGGCATAATTTTCTTCCACCCCGGGCGGCTGACACCCACGTTACGCCACTGATTGTTACATTAACAGTACACTAAAACAATTATCATTAACATAGTAGTTTATGCAACCGATACATAATAAGGGGTCTTAAAATGAATATGAGTGTGATTTTATGAAACGAGCCAAAGCCTATTTTCATAATCTATATATATAAAAGAAGATGTCCTGACTGACTGACTGACTGACTGACTTACTGGCTCATCAACGCACAGCCGAAACTACTGAAGCTAGAAACTTGAAATTTTTACAGTAGGGTGGTTGTATAACGTAAGTAAGGGATAAGAAGGGATTTTTGGAAATTCATCCCCAAAGAGGGTTAAATGGGGGTTGAAACTTTGTATGGGGACCAAACGATTTTTGAAGTAGGAAATCTGAAACTTCGAACATAGACTTTTCAATATAAGTTGAGAAAAGTAATTTCACCGTTTTGTAAAATTCACCCCCAAAAGGGTTAAAAGGGGGGTTGAAAGTTTATATGAGGTCCACACGATTTTTAAAGTAGGAGATCTGAGACTTCGAACATAGACTCTTCAATATAAGTTGGAAAAAGTAATTTCACTGTTTTTTTAAATTCACCCCCAAAAGGGGTCAAATGGGGGTTGAAAGTTTATATGGGGACCACACGATTTTTTAAGTAGGAGATCTGAGACTTCGAAAATAGACTCTTCAATATAAGTTGAGAAAAGTAATTTCACCGTTTTTTTTAATTCATCCCCAAAAGGGGGCAAATGGGGGTTGAAAGTTTATATGGGAACCAAACGATTTTTTAAGTAGGAGATCTGAAACTTCGAACATAGCCTCTTCAATATAAGTTGAGAAAAGTAATTTCACCGTTTTGTGAAATTCACCCCCAAAAGGGGTCAAATGGGGGTTGAAAGTTTATATGGGAACCAAACGATTTTTGAAGTAGGAAATCTGAAACTTCGAACATAGCCTCTTTAATATAAGTTGAGAAAAGTAATTTCACCGTTTTGTGAAATTCACCCCCAAAAGGGGTCAAATGGGGGTTGAAAGTTTATATGGGGTCCACACGATTTTTAAAGTAGGAGATCTGAGACTTCGAAAATAGACTCTTCAATATAAGTTGAAAAAAGTAATTTCACCGTTTTTTTTAATTCACCCCCAAAAGGGGTTAAATGGGGGTTGAAAGTTTATATGGGAACCAAACGATTTTTGAAGTAGGAGATCTGAGACTTCGAACATATAGACTCTTCAATATAAGTTGAAAAAAGTAATTTCACTGTTTTTTTTTTAATTCACCCCCAAAAGGGGTCAAATGGGGGTTGAAAGTTTATATGGAGACCACACGATTTTTGAAGTAGGAAATCTGAAAACTTCGAACACAGACTATTCAATATACCTAAGTAAAGAAAAGTGATTTCTCCGTTTTTTGTAATTCATCCCTGAAAGGGGTTAAACGGGGGTTGAAACTTTATATAGGAACCTAACGATTTTTGAAGTTGGAGATTTTAGAATTCGTATATAGACTCCTCAGTAAGAGTTAAGAAAAACTATTTCACCGTTTTTAGAAATTGGGGATTGAAACTTTGTATATGGACCAAACGATCTTTGAAGTTGGAGATCTGAGACTTCGTACCGTAGACCCTTCAATATGAGTAGAGAAAGGTATTTTCACCGTTTTTCGAAATTAATTCCTAAAAGGGGTATAACGGGGTCGAAATTTTGTTTATGAACTATAATTTTTGAAGTAGGAGATCTAAAACTGATGAATTTAATAGAACTGAAATTCTTTCAAGATTTATTACATTTATGTCCAAAACGGGTTGAGTAGGGGTTGAGTTTGGTTAAGGACCGTACAATTTTTAAATTAAGAGGTTTGAAACTCCATACGTAGTATACAAAAAGAGTAATGACGATGATTTGAAACTGTGTACTCTTCAATTAGTAGATTATGTAAGTAACCGGTGGTTTATGAAGTGAATTTAATTATTTTGAAATAATCCTTAAATGCACAAAATAATTGTTTTTTGCGGTAAATGCTCCGTTTTAGGCCCGATATTTGTGCATTTTTTTTAATTACATCATTTACCCACCCACATCTGTCAACAAATATCAAAAACTATTTATGAAAACTAATTGCCTAATTATAATTTACATCGCAGACGAAGTCGCGGGCATAAGCTAGTAAGATCATATGAGTCAAACGAGAAACCTTAAAGACTTCACCAATGTAGGCGTGATCAAGCTTGTGTATACAGCTTTGGTCAGAAGTAAACTTGAAGCTAGCGCATGCGTCTGGAGTCCTAGCGAGGCCAAATATAAACTTATGCTCGAAAAGGTGCAAAAAGTATTCCTACGATTTATGTACAGGAAATTGTATGGTTACTACCCGTACCTATACCCAACAAAGTATTTGCTCGGCACACTAGGCTTAAATTCCCTTGAGACTAGGAGAAACAAGGTACAAATGACAATAGCCTGTAAGATTTTAAGAGGCAAGATCGATAGCATAGATCTTCATAACGCTTTAAACCGAATTGTAGTACCTGTGAACAAGTCTCGCCGGCGAGCGTGCCTGCAGCTCGCAGACGAGCGGCCCGCGCGCTCGACGGCGGCGCGGCGGCACTCGCCTCTATGCGCCATGTGCGCGGCTATTAATGGGCTCCTGCGCTCCGATATAGATTTAGACTTGGTTGTAGACTCATGGTCTAAGCTCATGTCCAGGTGCCTCACATACTGCGAGGTTGACGGATGAGAGGTAGCTAGCTAGTAGTAGAAACTATAATTTATAATACTTGTTTGTGTTTTTTTTTTCTTTTTTCATCATGTAGTAACTAATCTGTGCATATTAATGTATACTGTTTCTAGCCTTTAGTGTAGTTATTTATTCATTCAACAATATTAAATATTAGGTCAAATAATTACATTTCTAAACTTAAGTAGAATATTAAAATAAACCTAAATTAAAACTAAGAATATACTAAAAACTAGATTAAAAATGTGAAATTGATATAAAGGTAGACAAACAATTCACAGCCAAGCCAGATTAGGCCCTTTTTTGAAATACTGAGTGATCTCAAACATTCAACCCCGGTCATCAAACGAATTCCCCGCAGCGCACGCATACAGGTTGCCAAAAAACTTACTGAAGATATAAAATCCGCACTAAACCAAAACACACAGGAATCCTGGGAGCACCTGCTTACCTTCCCTTATCGCGTCCTACACGTGAAACAAAGCATAGACAGACGCGACTCTTTAACATCGCGAATCAAACAAAACTGCCTCCATCCTCACAACATCACTGATTTGCCAAATGCCACGTTAAAACAAGATTTTTCTTTAGCGCGGCGTGTAGAGACAAAAGTAGGGGAAGGTAACATTAAGGGCGCTGCTCGGCTCTTATTCTCCAGTGACACCACTGCACCTAATACAGCTGACACCCTTACAGCCCTACAAAGTAAACACCCTAATCCCAATGTTAACATATCTCTCCCTGATCCTCCCGATCCTTCTGATCCCTATCTCCGCATATGCGCCGAGGAAATCCTTAAGGCTGTATCCTCCTTCCCAAACGGCTCAGCTGGTGGTCTCGACGGGCTTTCCCCCCAGCATTTAAAAGATCTTTTGAGCCACGCATGCGGTGAAGCCGGTGACTCTCTCTTAAGAGAGCTTACGGCACTGACTAACCTTATGCTGTCAGGTAACGTTAACACGGAGATAGTCAGCATTTTGTACGGTGCCAACCTCTGTGCACTTATAAAGAAAGACGGCGGGATTAGGCCAATAGCGGTAGGAACTACCTACCGCCGCTTGGCTGCTAAATGCAGCTGTAGCGCTGTTTCAAACGACCTTTCTAAATATTTCCAACCTGTTCAATTAGGTTTCGGCTCTAAGGGTGGCAGCGAAGCAGCGGTACACGCTCTACGTACTTTTATCACAAGAAAGGAATGTGAGGTTCTACTGAAAGTGGACGTTAAAAATGCGTTTAACTCCGTCGACCGAGGTACCCTCTTGGCACAGGTTAAAGAAAAGGTACCGGAACTTTTTAATTTTGTCTGGCAATGTTATAGTACCCCATCAAAATTACTCTACAAAAATAACCCTCTACTGTCCGCGGTGGGGTGTCAACAGGGCGATCCACTAGGCCCGGCCCTATTCAGTTTAGCAATTCATCCCATAATCAAAAATCTAAATTCGAAATTTAACGTCTGGTATCTGGACGATGGTAGCTTGGGCGGCGATGTTGACACGGTTACCGAAGATCTACAAACCCTTACTGAAAAATTTTCAGAGATGGGACTCGACCTTAATTTTTCCAAATGTGAGATATGTTTTTCGGATACATACAATCAAAAAAACCTTGCCTTGTCTAAATTCCGTGCAATTGCACCAGCCATCAAAGAGGTCGATAACACCTCTCTCCAGCTCCTAGGTTCACCAATTCTCGATGAATCTTTTCCGGGCTTCATCGACGAAAAATGTAAAATTTTCAGCACATTTTCGGACCGCTTGCTCAAAATTAACGCTCACATGGCTTATACAATCATCAAATACTGCCTCTTCGTGCCCAAATTCACCTACGCACTTAGATGCAGTCACCTCTGGAAGTACCCCACACTTTTAGGAAAACTCGACGAAATTATAAAATCCATAATTTCATCGGTCATTAACATTCATCTGGACAACGACCAGTGGACCCAAGCCACCTTGCCTATCAGGCATGGAGGCATTGGGATTCGCAAAGTTACCAGCATCTCTCTACCCGCATTCCTTTCTTCTGTTAACAGTACTCAAAATTTAATCCTTAAAATTCTAAAAGATAACCCCACTAATTTGGAGATCCCTTTTTTGTCAGACGCCGTTATTTCTTGGAGGGCAAACTGCCCCAATAGTGATCCGCCTTCGATCCCCCATTCACAGCGACAATGGGACGAGCCGCTCTGCGTGCTGGTACGGGATAATTTATACGAAACGTCTACCAGCCCCGCGGAGCGAGCTCGTCTCCTTGCCAGTTCTAAATGGGAGTCCGGCGCGTGGCTACAGGCTCTTCCCTCCAAAAATATTGGCACGCTCCTCAGCAATGAGACCTTCAGGCTTGCAGTATCGCTGCGCCTGGGAGCGGCATGTGTTGCCCCGCATCGGTGCCAATGTGGTACCAACGTCGCCCAAACTGGACTCCATGGCCTGTCCTGCACCAGGAGCGCTGGGCGCATCGCGCGGCATGCCAGCCTTAACGAAATCTTGCGCCGAGCGCTCGCCAGTGCAGGAACACCAGCCGTCCTAGAACCAACAGGCCTGGCGCGGGACGATGGAAAGAGGCCGGATGGTATGACCCTCGTCCCCTGGAAGTTGGGACGGCCGCTGGTCTGGGATGCCACGTGCGTGGATACATTAGCGCCGTCCCATCTTCCAGTGACCTCTACCAAAGCCGGAGCCGCTGCGGACGCAGCCGAACACCTCAAGCGGCGCAAATATGCAGCCATAGACACTGGCTACATGTTTGAGCCGTTTGGGGTAGAAACGCTCGGGCCTTGGGGACAAAGTGCCCTAAAAACGTACAAAGACATAGCAAAGCGGCTAATTGAGGCGACTGGTGACCAGAGGGCTGGCTCATACCTATGCCAAAGGATAGCTTTAGCTATTCAGCGAGGTAATGCGGCCAGCCTTCTGGGCACCCTCCCTCTGGGCACCGATCTGGAGCCCGTACATTATTTATAGATTCATTTATTTCTACCTTTATTTCAGCCTTTAGTTGTTTATTCTTTTGTTAGTCTGTAAGTTACATGTGTAAGTGGTGTACACCGTTCATGTAATAATAATAATAATAATAATGAGTCTTTTAAGGCCTAATTATGTAGAGTTGCATACAATGTTCTATCTACATACATATCATAAATTCTCAATCATGTATTCGATAATCGTAAGCATGACCATGGCCGACTAGATTTTAAATTATGACCAATTAGGTTTTCATAAAAGCATCGTTTTCGATGTTAATATGATTCGCTGGAACAGATATCACAGTGATGTTACATTGCTGGCTGCAATAATTGTAAGTAGGTAGTCATTATATTATACATATGTATATGATTTCCAAAACAGGTCTCATAACTGATGAAGCGATTATCTGATTAACAGGTGTTTTAATGTAGCAACGTTATTTTCCAAATTTTCACCAAAAACTAACGTAATGTTGTACTTAAATGTTTTATATTTTCTTTAAGTCTACTTTTAGCTTAGAGCATTTAGACTGGAGAAGCCTTTCATATTATTTCCCCTCTGCCAAAGGCGCAAGCACAATGTGCATGCAGATTATAAAAACTACTTCAATTAATCGATTATACACAGTCTCGAAATCGTTCTCAGCGCATGACGAGCTCCGTGAAAATGCCGTTATGTGCTGTTTTTCGGTGCAAAAAACGTTCCACCACATCAAATCTACAAAAAGATGGAATATCATTTCACATGTAAGTAAATATTTGCTTTAACTTCACTATATTTACATTATTTTCGTATTAAACGCTTTATTTAAAGTTCGAAGCCAAGTATCGATTATATAAAATCGATTTGAAGACATTCATTTAGATCCTAACGGAAAGAACAAAATGGCGTCTATTTTGACGTTTGACGTCTCACCGTATTTCAGGTAATAAGGACTACTGTCTTCAACATTTTGTATGCAAACACAAGCCAATATGACACTTCGCAACATTTGTAGGGAAGCCAACTCTTACTTAATTGAAAAATGAACCTTGTGTCTACGGCTATAAGGTCGATTCGTTAAAAATTATATCAACTGTTTTAAAGTGTACGTGAAGTCATAAATCTGCCACAGTAGTGCTACGCTATTTGACGAATATTTTTTCGATAAAAAGTGAATAATTTAATTTACTGTAAATATACAGTACTACATTAAATTGTTACCATTGAGCTTATTGATATCGGGTTTTACTCGTAAAGTATATCATAGTAGTGATGTTTAGTTTTACTGACAGAAAACAATTCTTGTGAATAAATTGTAAGTAGTACCTAAACGTTATGTAGTCTTATTTTGATAAGCTCTATGGTGCTGAATTTAAAAATACATAAATAGATTAATTTTTTTCACAATATAATTGTTATTTATGTGACTGGTGCATAATGAGTGAGAGGCATTAATACGAGCGTGGTTTTATGAAACGAGCCGAAGGCGAGTTTCATAATAAGATCACATGAGTGATTTAATGCCCAATTAAGTACAGTCGCATACATAACTTTATTTACATGCATATCATAAGTTTTTTACAATATTAACAAATATGGCCTGCGTTTTCAAGTGGTACCTACTATTAACTTATTTGTAGGTATAAAACCTAAGTTTGAATAAAACACAAATAACTAATGAGAATTTAAAACTTTCATGTTTCAAATATTTGTTCTTTCTGTTTCTTATATGAATGGTGAGGTTTTATTAAAGCAAAGAAAAAAACCATGCATATTCCCTATTGTTCTTAAAGGTATTCTATAAAACGTAACCTTGGTGGTACCTATTAGATATGTTAAATAGTGTTCATTTCGGATCCACCTAATTTCCTATAACCTAATTTATTACTGGTTTGATATTATTACGTTAAAGTAAACTGCTCCAGCTCTAGCAGGTTATTCGTCGAAATAGTTTTCGAAGTAGACCACATTGTAAAAATTTAACCAAACCTAATTGTGTAAGTATCGATAAAGAATACCTAGTCACATTGGTTTTTTATTTCTAATCAATTTTTATTATAACACTTTTATTAAAATTATACTTCGACTTAGTTGTTTAAAGTATAATGTTCATGTTTTAAATATAATTTTTTGAGATTACGAAATATTTTTAATCGTACACCAAGGCGCCATCTTCACCGTCTCGAAAAAATATCGATATCGATATACGCCAACCACTTCGCAGCCCAATAATCGGTTCGAATTTTAGGCGATTACGCCTACATCCTATGAAGCGAGTTGTGTATTTACTTGCTTTTTATTGCATTTTTTTGCATTAGTGTGAAAAGTTAAATTTGTGTTGTTGTATTTTTTTAGTATGAGTGCGTAGCAATGAGAGAGACTTTTGCATTTGTGGGTAGTTTTTTTATATGTGTGTTACCCTGCCCCCCTCTGAATGCGGCAGACTTTTTTGTTCGGAAAGATGCGTTGAAGGCGCCTCCTGTCTAAATGCTCTAAGACTTTTAGACACGAGCACTATAAAGAGTTGGTAGGTACCTAATTTGTTAGCAGAGCACCTTACATACGGATATAGTATAGGTATTATGTAATAATTATTGTCACGTGTATAGTCGAACTGAGGAGTCCTCCTTTTCGTAGTCTATTAAAACAAAATAATAGATTAAAAGGAATATTTATAAAAAAATCATTTAATTAAAAATGACTGTCGTATGAAAGTACAATTTATCGATAAATTAATAATCGTCGGGAAGTCCCTAGAACAACTTTATTCGTGCCACAAAAACTTATATCTGTTTATTCGCCTGTTGACTCGATTTTTTTCTGTCGTAAATCGATTCTACTATTTGTATTGTGTCATATCGTCGCCACCATGCCAAACTAACACAACTGTAAAAAACAGATTGTCGAGGGTAGCGATTTGAAGTTGGAAAAAAACATTTGTTTTTTTTTTCTTAGTAATAGTTGCACTTGTATTGATAAAGTATACACATAGGGGTTTCAAAATACATGCATTAAATGATCAATTTGTCAGATATGTATTATTTTATTGGAATTGGAAATTACAGCACATTCGCAATTTTGCATCTCCATAGATAGAGAAAATAAAGTTAGGTTGTTCACCATAGTAAACTCGCGAAAGTACCACATTCGCAAATTAAAAGTGCTTTTGATATATTTGAAGTATTTGAACCAAGGTAAAGTTACGAAAATGACAGTTTCGTGGATGAGATTTAACTGTCACCATAGTAAAATAACGAATGTGTCAGATTCGCACATTTGCTATGTGCTAATTTGAATCGATTAGCAATTATTGCCGCCATAGAAAGTTAACGAAAATGGCAGATTCGTTCATTATTTAAGGGGTAATCACGTTTTCTGCCAAGGCAAAATACCATATGTACATTCGCAAGTTTACAATGGGATAAATAATCATAATTTCAGATTCGTGTGAAAATGTAACTTTGAAAGCTTAAAAGATAGAAGTCTGAAAATTAATGACATTATGAACTATCGAATTTGGTACCGATCTACATCAAAAAGTCATTCTTGTCAAAATTACAAATATCTATATGACACCTAATACATTTGTATAAGTATAACAGCCACAAATTGTAATCAAAAGTAGCAGATCGCACTGAGCATTGAAACCTACGACGTCATCGATTCCATCGCTGTACTAAGTTGTATGAAAAAAATAGCATTTTGCCATTTTGAGCACGAAAAAGTGCGTTTAAGCACATAGTTGTCATACATTTATTTTTTCAGTGTTCAGTATTCCGAAATTGACTTTAATTTTTCTTTAAGACGATAAAAAAAATATCGTTTTTTTTTTAACTTTGTGGACTCATAACTTTATATTTTTTATACATTTTTGGTTTATTTCTTTTGTATTATGATAATTTAGTATTTTCCAATCCATGTGACTATATTATGTTGTAAAATTCAACATTAGTCAACATCCGAATTACGTAATCTTGAAGTTCAAGAGTCACAATCATGACATAAATATCTATGAATGCATTTGAATGTTCAATTAAAAATTAATGTTATATTGTAAAGGCATGTAAATTATAATTATGTTAATTGAATTGTAATATAGGTTTTAGGTTAACGCGGCTAATTTTCCGGCACTTGACAGATATCCGCCTATTTTGCGTGTTCAGTTGTAATATTTTGTAGCAATTTTTCGTAAAGATAAATTGTTAGGTGCATTCCTACAATTTGTTGGTCCAAATGTAATCTATGTTTTAGAATTTGTGGCAATGTCTATCTTGGTCAATATATAAATTAAAAATCCGATTAAATGACACTGATCTATTGATCGAGTGAGCGATGCGAGCGAAGTGTCTCTGTTTCAGCTTGGGCGAAATGCTTTTGTATGTCCGGCGGGTGTCTATCTGTTCTCCTCTATAGGCGGAAATTATGTGAGCAAATTCGATAATTATATAGAACTTATGTCATCCCAATTTTTATTTATTTTTAAAAGGCGGAGCCAAGGGGCTTACAAAATCGCGAGATCTATAGCACATCGAGCCACTAATTTGTTATATATACTCGCGGGGCACGTACTGTTATATCCAGCCATAGTATGTAAGGATTGCTAAGTCAGCAATGCCACCATGTGGCCCGCGACGCTTTGACGTCATCCCAATAGTTTATAAAAGTAGGTAAGACAGTGAATCCGATGCAATTGTTCGCGTTATGTCATAAAGTTACAACCTCCTTTGTAATTGTCTAGTGTAAGTGAGTTTTTTCCAATAAACTTAAGTGGTGTGTATCTCTGAGTTTTTTTTAAAAACTCCCACGGAAGCTGCCCTACAACAAATTGGTGGCAGCGGTGGGATGACACAAAGGGACAGTTACAAGTCTCGTCATTCCGAATCCAAGGCCAGCTTCCAGATCGACGGTTAGTCTCAGCTTCTCGCCGAGCCCGCATCACAACGAGATCGACGGTCAGCCTCAGCATACTCGCTGAGCTCGCATCTCAGCTTGAATCGACGGTCAGCCTCAGCATCCCCGCTGAGCCCGCATTCGGAACACCACGGAAACATTGGTCCAACTCACACCCCAGGTCGACGATCAGCCTCGTGGATAAGCCCAATTCATGAGCCCGCACCTAACGCAAAGTGAAATTACCACATCGTGACTTCAAAGTGCCAACACGTGTCGCGGCAATTCGACTCCCCGAAGCTTCCAATTACCGACTGTGTCAAGGATGTTCCTGTACATTATCATCTGCCTGTGAGTTTCTATTTCTTTTAACTATTTACCAGTGAAAGTGCCTAAATTTCTCAATCCCAATTCAAGTTCAAGTTCATAAGTGTTCTACGCAAAATTTACTCTAACCCTAAGGACTCAATAACCTTTATAATTAAGCATCTTTAAATCTGTGTGGGTGTTTATCTGCTGTTCTGTACTGCATAATTAAAGTTAATGCCTTTACCGAAAATAGAAGAACCTCAGGACGAATCTGAGTCTCAAAATTCGAACTCCACATCCGACTCAGGTAGCTCGTCTGAGTCATCTGATACTGAAAAACAATCCAAAGGAAATTCAAAACCTTCCAAGGTCAAAATGGCTGACAAGGTTACTCTCTCTGTCTTGACTAAATTCATCAAACCCTATAACGGGGATCGCGAATCTCTCCCGGCATTTCTAACGAACTGCGAAAACGCTATAAGCCTAGCTAGTACAGAACAACAGACTGTCTTATGTAAATATATTGTGTCACAACTAGAAGGTAAAGCCCAAGTAGCATGTTGCTTGAAAACGTTTAAAACATGGCCTGAAATAAAATCATTTCTTAAGACTACATTCGCCGAAAAGAAACATTCCATACATCTTCTCGTAGAGCTCCAGAAATGCAAACAATTCACTTCCGAATCAGTCACGGACTATTCGCTGCGCGTAGAGTCGTGTTTAACCAGAATTTTAGCTGACATTCAATACTCTTGCAAAGATGAAACGCAACTTCCAGGACGCATAGCCGCCATGGAAGACCTAGCCCTTAACACCTTCCTACTTGGTCTGAATTCCGATTTCTCACATATAGTTCGAGGTCATAACCCCTCTACCCTTAACGAAGGGATTGGCTACGCGATTGAAGAGGAAAAGATATTTAATCTTACCCGAACCACTCCTAAGACAGTCAAAACATGCAGCGTCTGTCATAAACCGGGACATGCCTCATCGGAATGTTTTCAAGCCAAGAAGGAACGCAACTCTTACCTTGTACGACCTCATCAGTATCCTCAACCTCAGCATCCCAACTCCTATTACAATCGACCTTCTACTAGCCCAAATTATCCCCAGACTCAATTCCCAAATAAGAAAGTATGTGCCTATTGTAAAAACTTAGGACATACAATAAATGAATGCCGCAAAAGGCAATACAATAATAATTTACGCTTTAATACCGGCGGCGCCACGAACTCAACGCCAGTAGTCGCCGCCAGCGCTCAAGTTTCAAATGCACCGAACAATAATATAAATGCGCATTACTGCGAAGCTCAGTTCGAAGAAACCGATTGTGACAATAATTTAAACTGAATACGATCCCGGTTCCGTGTCTACCGAGATCACCTAAATTAAAGGACACGACCGCTGTATCTCGCTGTTTCCCAAATCCTACTATTTCTTATACACTCAACCACGTAACGTGCAGTTGAGTCATTCTAAATCTCGTCTCAATCTTACATCTCCGCCAGAACGGAGTCCTATTTCTAAGCCTTCACTGAATCTTGACATTAACGAGCTAAAACCTGCCATATCTTTAGAACCAATCGATAATCGATCCCTCACTGAATCTCATATCAAAACTAAGCCTAAATTTTGTATTAAACAAAATAACGCCGAAATCCATTCTAATGATGAACGCCCAAATCGTAAGCAACCTGTCACTGAATCTTGCTTACCTACTAAATCTCAGACTTCCACACCTTGCAATACTAAATCTCAAGTACCTTGTTACGAAACAGAAGCTCTAAAAAAAAATATCCTTACCTTACACATATCTGACGACTTCTAACTCTAATCAAACCCTCTGCTTCCTGATCGACACGGGGGCAAGTGTCAGCATAGTAAAATATTCTAGCTTTGAAGAAAAACCGCCTCTTTCCTCTGAAATCATTAAACTTAAAGGTATTAACGACACAGACACGTACTGCGAAACACTCGGCTCTTCTCTATTACAATTTCAACTTCAGGACAATACCATCTCATACAAATTCCACGTCATCAAGGACGAAATAAACCTTAAATACGACGGCATCATAGGTAACGATTTCTTAAGGTTTTTCGACTCCAATATAGATTATAAAACGAAATCTATATCTCTACAAGGTCATACTTTGCAAATTCATTTTAACCAACCATCTTACATAATCCCAGCTCGTTCAGAAAGCGTAATTGAATGCATTATTTCAAATCCAGATTCCGAACTCGTAGGCATGAAAGAAGGCCTCATTTTAGATCACAAGTTCCGTGACGGCGTTTATCTAGCCAACTGTATAGTTTCTATAAAATATAATAAACGCGTCAATGTATCTATCTTAAACACCACTGATTCTCCTATTGAAATTAAAGAATGTAAGGTCAACATTACCCCTATTGACTACTCTGCTTTCATTAAAGACTCAACGGGTTCCGCCACGAATGTGAACCATGTTACTTCAAATCCGTCCAATCGCATCCAGCGCGTATTAGATCTCATACGTCACGAGCATCTCAATTCAGAAGAAAAGAAGTCATTATTACAGTGCTGTAGTAAATACGCGGATATCTTTTATCTCGAAGGAGACCCATTGACCCATACTAATGCTCTGCAACACTCAATTAATACAGGCAATGCTGCGCCTATTAATGCTAAGTCCTACAGATTCCCAGAATGTCACCGACAAGAAGTCGATAAACAAATTAAGAAAATGCTAGATCAGAATATAATTAAGCCTTCTATATCCCCCTGGAGTGCGCCGGTCTGGATCGTGCCGAAAAAAATCGACGCTTCAGGCCAAAGAAAATGGCGTATTGTAATTGACTATAGGCGTTTAAATGACGTCACGGTAACTGAAGTATATCCAATTCCATTAATAACTGATATCCTTGACCAACTGGGAAAATCTAAATATTTCTCGACATTAGACCTTGTCTCAGGCTTTCACCAAATTCTGATGGACCCTGCTGACTCTGCGAAAACTGGCTTTACAATTCTTAACCCTAATGGTGTGTCAGGACATTTTCAATTTAATCGCCTGCCCTTCGGTCTCAAAAACGCTCCTAGCTGTTTTCAACGTCTTATGAACCTTGTCCTTTCCGGCCTACAAGGCCTACACTGTTATATATACCTTGACGACTGTATTATTTACTCACATGATCTTGAAAGCCACATCCAAAAACTTCATCTCGTTTTTGACAGATTCCGAGAATACAATCTAAAATTACAACCTGACAAATGTGAGTTTCTACGCCGCGAAGTGACGTACTTAGGTCACATAATCACCGACAAAGGCGTGCAACCTAACCCCGATAAGGTGAAAGCCGTCGCTCAATTCCCGGTACCACGAAACGCCAAAGAAATAAAATCGTTTCTCGGATTAGTCGGTTATTACCGCAGATTCATAGATAACTTTTCTCAAATTACTAAGCCACTTACTTCCCTCTTAAAGAAAGATGTCACATTCCACTGGTCCCCAGAACAAGATCTCGCGTTTAATCATCTTAAAGAGAAACTTACAACTGCACCTCTACTCCAATACCCCGATTTTTCTCAACCCTTTGTAGTCACGACTGACGCTAGTAACACTTCCGTTGGAGCCGTGCTATCCCAAGGTCCAATAGGAAAGGACCTTCCCATTGCATACGCATCCCGTACTATGAACAAGGCAGAATGCAACTATTCGACGACAGAAAAAGAGCTTTTGGCTATTATCTTTGCTGTAAAATGTTTCCGTCCCTACTTATACGGAAACAAATTCAAAATTGTCACTGATCATTGTCCCTTGACCTGGCTTTTTAATGTCAAAGACCCCGGCAGTAGACTCATACGCTGGAGACTAAAACTAGAAGAGTACGACTATGAAGTTATTTACAAACAAGGAAAACTCAACTCCAACGCCGACGCCCTATCTCGAATTCCGATACATGCCATTACTCGCAGCCAAAGTTCAAACGCGCCTAATCAGCTTACTTATGAGCAATACTTCAAAAAACAATTTACTAACACTATCGGGCAAAATAACACTAAAATTGAAGAGCACTCTGAAAACTTGTCTCGATCTAAACAGCATTCAGTTGCATGTCCTACTTCCCTTGACCTTGACCCGTCAATGCCTATTGAAGAAATATTGGCTAGCTTACCAGATCAAAACGAATTACGAGATTCTGAACGCGAATCCCTTACAGTACTCCCGCATCTCAGTAATGATAAAACTTACTATTTCCTATTTACTAAGATACATCATTTCGACGAAACAAATTATAAATCTATTTTTAACCTGCTTATGTCCCTACGAGATATCATATTGCAAAACAATCCCACACTCACCGACCTAGCGATATCAGATTTCACAGAGCCATTTACGAAAATCTCGTACAGTAAAATATATAATATGATTTCATTCATATTCCACAATACAAACATGACTATACATATATATAAAAATAAAATGATATATCCTACCCCAGCTGAAATCCCTCAGATCCTTAAAGAAAATCACGACTCCACCATCGCCGGACACCCTAGAATGAACAGAATGCTTAATAGAATAAAGGCCTCTTATTATTGGAAAACAATGCGCTCAGACATCGATAATTATGTAAAGTCCTGTAAATTATGCCAAATCAATAAGCCTAAGAAAATGTAATAAAGCTCCTATAGTAATCACTTCCTCCAGCACGAAACCATTTGAACGTTTAGCCCTTGACATTGTAGGCACTCTTCCAGAAGCCGGATTCCAAAAGTTCAAGTATATATTAACTCTCCAAGATGACCTCACCAAATTTTCATGTGCATACCCTCAAGTCACAGCTACGAGTGAAGAGGTAGCCCGTAACCTCGTACATTTCATGGCCCTTTTTGGTATCCAAAAATGATTTTAACCGACCTTGGCACTTGCTTCATATCAGATCTATTTAAACAAATTAACAATATCTTTAAGATAAAATCTCTGAACTCTACGCCCTATCACCCACAGACCAACGGAGCCCTTGAACGCAGTCATGCGACCTTAAAAGAATACTTAAAATCTTTCGTAAACGAAAATCAGAATGACTGGCACTGTTATATATTTACAGCTATCCTTTGCTATAACACCACTCCTCACACTGTAACTCAATACACTCCTTATGAACTCCTATACGGACACAAACCCCATATTCCTAATTCAATCTATGAAACAAGCGATAATCTCACTTATGACGAATACATACGAGCCCTACAATACCGCATGCGTTTCAGCCGCGAGAAGGCCCTTGAACATATCATTAAAAGTAAAGAAACTTCTAAACAATACTATGACTCCCCATCTCGCGAAGTATCGTATAAAGCTGGCGACCTTGTTTATCTAAAACAGCACCACAGACTCCGTAAGGCCTTATCCCCGGTGTGGAAAGGTCCTTACAAAATAATTAAAGTCAATAATAAGCACAATGTTACGCTCTGTATTAACCGGCGTCACACTAAGTATCATGTAAACGAGATAAAGCCCGCTCGTTCCTAAATAAGCAATTATTCTCTTTTCAGAACCCTTGCTCAAAGATGCTCCGCCGGAGGTAGGATAACACCGATTCTTCAAAGCCCAGGAATGTATTTCGACCCCTCAACCACCGTACATTTCTTTCACGATTCCTGGAATGTTGTAGTTCATACAAATATTATTTCTTTAAACCCCCACTTACAGAGTATTGAACGCCTTCTTAATAAAACTACTACTTTATGTAACCGAATCAACTTGACCTCTCTTTTCGATTGTACCGACATAGCAACTTCCACACAAACATTACTCGAATCTAACTATGCCAAGTCCTTATCACTATACCATTTATTATCTCATAATATTACTGCTAGCAGATCCAAGCGATCTATAGAATTTGGAGGTGAAATACTAAAATTCTTCTTTGGTACCCTAGATGCAGACGATGCCCGAAAATACGATGACGCAATAGAATCGTGTCAGAAAAATGAGCACGAAATTTTCCATTTAATGAAAGAAAATATTCGGGTGTCCCTTATTAGGCATAATTTAAAACTACTATTATTAAAACGCATAACAGTCTTGGCATACGATGATTGAGCATACCGCTTAAATAGCATAATAATAAAAACGCATACAAGTTAATTGGCATACCGACTGATTTGGCATACCTGAAATTAGCATAATATTGTTAGGTATACCGAACGCATAAATTTATGCGTTCGATATAAAAAAAACGTTTCTGGAAAACTATTCTAAGTTTTACATCCGTTGTTCACAGACTCCTAACTTTTTGGGTATTACTTATTACTAGGTGGTAAATGCTGGCTAAACTAAATTTCTACAAAAAAAGTAGGTTAGGTTAGGTTAGAACTGCGACCCTTACAGAAACGAATCGCTTCCAGAAAAGTAGGTTAGGTTAGGTTTGAGCTGTGACCCCAACAGAAACGAACTGCAACCGGAAATGTAGGTTAGGTTAGGTTTGAACTGCAATCCTAAAGAAACGAGTTGCTCCGAAAAATGTAGGCTAGGTTAAGTTAAGTTAGATTTGAACTGCAACCCCATCAGAAAAGAATTTTTCAACGTTCCATTAGGCACATTAAAATTATACTTTTTAATATTTATGAAGAATAATGTTATACTAAGTAATTGTTATGCGTAGTAATGGTATGCGAATTAAAATATGCGTTTTAAAATATACATTTTAATATTATGCGAATATACAATTAGACGTAACAACGGTATGCGTTGTCCAAAAAGGAAGATTTACTGTATGCGTTTTAATATAGACCCAAAATATTCACATAGTTAAATCAAGCATTGATACATTCAATTCGACTATCTCTAAATTGAACTCTAACGAATTAAAAATAAACACTCAACTCGAGCACATGAACCAAGCCTTGACTCAAGTTACAAAGATAAACGAACAGCTGACTTATATGTCACGCGTCAACAACCTCGTAAATGTAATAGAAAGCTCATTACTCGCAGCATCCAATTACCTGGATTCAATTTTGAATGCTATCCTATTCTCAAAAACTAACATCCTACACCCTTCGATACTTTCACCCTTTACATTATGTCACGAATTATTGAAAAACAGTAATAACTTTAATCGCAACTTAGATTTTCCTGTCCCAGTAACTATGCAAAATATTCATACTATAATCGATATCTCTAAGTTAACATCGTATTATTTTAACCAAAAGTTAGTTTTCATCTTAAGTATCCCATTAGTTTATCCTGAGAAATACACTGTTTACAAAACCCTTCCGTTACCTATTCCTCACGAAATAGAAAACCCTAACACTTTCTCTCTCATACATCCAACTAGCTCTTTCATGGCGATAAGCGACGATAAATTACATTACGCACTATTTAGTGACCTAAACACATGTACCGTAGTAACCAGCGAATATTCCATTTGCCCATTGGCAACTATTTACTCCAGTATTAACAACCCTTGTTGCGAAACACGTCTTTTTACGGAAAATTCAAAATCTCTACCAAAGGAATGTGATTCGAAATTGATTTTTGGCAATGTAGATATTTGGCATGTCTTAAATAATAATAAATGGATATTTGTTCAGTCAAAACCATGTCACTTAACTGTAAAATGCAACGATGATATTGAAGAACACCCTGTTTTCGGTACAGGTATTTTAAAATTAACAGATGATTGTATTGGCTACTCTAAAACTATCAAGCTGCTTCCCAGCACATCCAAGGACGTCCTGATCCGAAATAATATGCATTCAGATTTTAATATTGTAGAAGATGACTGCTGTAAGAAAGAAAAGTTTAACAACACACTGCCCCTACTTACCCCTATTTCTATTAGTAATATAAACCTTGACTCTTTAAAATATGCCTCTCATAAATTAGATAGCTTAGAAGATGATATAGATAACTTACAGCAGCAATCTCATCTCGTGAAATATGGAACATACTACTCTAGTGTTACTTTATCTTTAGTTGGTTTGGTTATATTATACTTTATTTTTAAATGTATTAAATGGTGTAATTTTAGCAATAGTAAACGTTCAGCATCCAAATGTTGCATTCAAATATTTAACCAATGTAATAACAAACATAAAAACAAGACCCAAACCTCTGTCTCAAACGCCATAGAAATGTCAGAAAGTTCGGAAGACGAAAAGAAATCCGTAAAATCATTACCTATTTTCCAAGATGTATCTCGAGTCAATCAGGTTAAATTTAACTCTTCTAGAAACATTTCTAATCATTAAGAATAATTGTAATTTCGATATTTCCTTATACCCTCATTAAATGCTAAACGTAATTTAGATAATTATGGATAACTGATAGCTAAGTAATTTAGATAGGTTTCTATGTATAAGATAAATTGAAATTCTATACTCAGCTTCATCTATTTGAGATAAAGCTTCGTTTTATCGGGGGGGCTGTTATATCCAGCCGTAGTATGTAAGGATTGCTAAGTCAGCAATGCCACCATGTGGCCCGCGACGCTTTGACGTCATCCCAATAGTTTATAAAAGTAGGTAAGACAGTGAATCCGATGCAATTGTTCGCGTTATGTCATAAAGTTACAACCTCCTTTGTAATTGTCTAGTGTAAGTGAGTTTTTTCCAATAAACTTAAGTGGTGTGTATCTCTGAGTTTTTTTTAAAAACTCCCACGGAAGCTGCCCTACAACAGTACGCTAAGCGGCAAGGGAAAAAGCGGTACGTAAGGTAAGTAAGCACCTAGAGATACTACATAGGTAGGTACTTGCTACATATTTACATTTGTACAGTACAAATTCTTACTTCCATCACTTCGAGGTCGTTTTCGTTGGATTCAACTTGGATAATTTGCTTGAATTCATCGTCAACATTTGCAGACTTGGTCTCCGCAGTGACCTTCACGACTAAACATAAAATACGTTAATACAAAAATAAAAGATTCGCACACGAGGGGTTCATAAAACGCCAAAAGACACGTTTCTTGTGTGTGAGTTGAGGGCCCCCCTTTAATTTTTTTATTTATCGATATAGCGGCAGTCGAAATACGCAGTGTGCGTGTAAGCGTGTCCTCTCTCCAAACACGGCGATTGAGGTGAATCGAGTCGCTCGATTCTCCATCCATACAGACATAATACAGACAGTTAAAACTTTATGTCATCAATTTTGGTTTAATATGTGTCTTATTTTAGCGATTTTGACGTAGAATCGACTTGCAATAGTTAAATTCTTGTACTAATACATAAAAAGGAAAACAAAAGTATAAAAAATGAATACTTGCAGAAATGAATAATTACCAATTTTTAATTTTATTTTAGTGCCTCCGGTGAAGAACGGAACAACACGAATTATTTCACTTTGGATTTTTGCACCACCGGATTCATCGAACTTCACAATAAACCAAAAGGCTACACAAATTCTAAACAGTAGATATCGAAATATCGTGTTTTGTCTCTCCAGAAAAGTGCCGTTTTAGAGCAATTTCCTTCACAGAAGGCACTGTTTTTTGATGAACGATACTTATGACGAAAACTAGACGAGTATACTATTATATAAATTAAATAGAGAAGTAAACACATACCTTCAGCTAAAATCAATTACATCTAATAAATGAAATGGATATATTCCGCTCTACGAAAATTAGGAACACTCAGCATTTATGCACAAGGCATCAATTGTATAAAACACTCAAAAAAATCCTAACATAAGTAGATCAATTAATCTTTTTAATCATTTGGATTTTTTCCTTTTGACAAATGGAATATATAAATTACTAGCATTTTCTCGCGGCTTCGCCCGCGTTGTTCCTGTTACTGTACCAAAGAAACACTTTACCGGGATATAAAATAGCCTATGTTTCAATCTAGGACTTGGTCTACTTACATGCCAAATTTCAGCTTGATCCATGCAGTTGTTACCCCGTTATTAGGTAAAAAGCATCCAAACATCTTCACAAACTTTCATATTTATTATAATATACTTAGTGAGATATACAATATACTTAGGTGACTAAAAAAGCATCCTATACGTTTGATGCCTATTTAAAATGTAATAATTGGTGTACTTACACTCATCTAAAACATACAAAACACTCGTTTGAATAAAATATCTCTAAAGATCGGCAACGTACAGGTAACATCCCTGGTGTTGCAGATATCCATGGGCGACATTGACTGATTTCCATCTGGCAGCTCGTCTGCTCGTTTGCCACTTATAACATAAAAAAGAGACAAATCCCTTGTCATCCGTGGGTATCGAGTCGAGGGTAGAGAGAGAAGAGAGAGGCAACTAGGAGGCCGACGTGTGAAACGTGTATCGTTTTAGGCTATTTTCCCTAATATTCGAGACGAGATCAATATCGTTTCGTCGTTACCACCTCGTTTAGGGCTATTGTGCTCTAATAGCATACAGTGGGCATGGTATTCTATTAATTTTTCATGACGAAATATTACCAAAGTTCAAACTGAAATCGTGTTGTTTCCCCTTATATTCCACTATACACAGTAAAGCCAAATATTAGCTCCGTGAACACCTGTACCTACTGCAATCATACAAAACTATACTTCATGTTGACTGATGTTATCAAAAATGTACATATCATTTTATTATGAATTTTTTTTTGGGTAGTCTGTACAATGGTAATTTTGACGGGGAAAATTTATTTGTATAAGACAGTTCTGATTATATCTCCCGGATAGGGTTGCCAGATGTCCGGTATTTAAGCGTACAGTCCGTTATTTTCGAGGCCTGTCCGGTAAAAAATAAATGGTCATACCGGACAGTTAGTATAAAAAAAACCTAGCATACCAACCTCCCTTTTTGGGGTTGTCCGGTATTTTTTCGCGACTCACCTGGCAACCCTACTCCCGGACCGCCCTGTATACATAGAATTGTGCAACTTACTTTCTACAACGCCCACGACCTTATTTTTCGTCTCACTACCAACATTGAACGCTCCCATGTATACGCATGAAAATTTGTCTTCGAACCTATAAAGAACAACCATTTTTTTTATAAATCACCTTGGAGAAAAACAAGTATTCAGAACACTTGACACCTTTTAAAATCTTAGTTTATTGATCTAGGCGTAGAATTTACTTTAAGAGGAAGGGATTTATGGTATCGTACGATAGTGAACTCGACCCTTAACTTGCGTTAGACAGCAGCTAAACTTTATAAGAAGATATTATAGGCAAACTAAATATAAAATTCAACATTTCTTCAATAGGTATACACAAATATTGACACAATTTAACGAGCTATTTTTATGTATAACTTTATCGTAAAAATATCCATGAAGGTTGATTTTTTAAATACCTACCTATTTATTATGTAGTTTACGGTGAAAGGCAAAGTCGTATTATTAAAGTTTATAAAGTATAAGGCAGGCGATCCCGAAACTTTTTTAGCATAGAGCGACACTGCATCTTTGAAAATCTCGCGCGGGCCACACGCCACACGACATGTTTGACCGCGGACTTAAGTAATCTTTTTTCTCGGCCGCAGTCGTCCTGAGAGTGGGGGAGGGGGGTATTTACCGGAGAGTGAGCTCTAGCGGGCAGGATTGGACCGGGTACTTTGGAGGCCCCTAGTATACCGTAAACGCCCTAGTGCTCAACACGCTAATGCCGACACCTTGCAGTCACCTCTAGGCTCTATTGCTAATGACATAACATAACATTCAAGATGGCGACTACTGGGACAGCATCGAGCACTCGGACGTTACCTTACATAACTAAGAATAAGTTTTATGTAGTATTTTATATCAAAAGCAAAAATCTTGTAACGTTTCTAATCTTTAGTCGCAGTCTTCTTCGTTAAATAAATTCGCTAAATTTCGCAATGATATAGTTATTGTCTATTATTTGTTGGTCACATACGAGTAAATAATATTTTAACGAGTTTGATAACCTTTAAGGCATGAAACTACAGCTACAAACGCATAACGTGTTCATTTAAATAAACTCCCAAACAAACGTCGATCATGGCGAAATGCGTCTAGGGTAAAATACTGCACTGAAAATAAAATGCAATAAATTAATTATACTAATGTAAAAAGCCACGTGAAAAATTACTTCAGTAAAAAATTCTATAGGTATTTTGGTCTACCGGGATAAAGTGCGATAAAGTGTAAAGAAATTTTTGCTTTTGAGGTAAAACACTAAGAACGGCCTGTATCATTTAAGTATACATTATCTATGGTTCTGTTGATAGGGTTATGGAGGGTAGAGATAGGGAGAATTGTCTCTGTGTATTTGTCGACGCCAACTAGCTTAATTATTTATTTGGTTAGTTGCCTAGCCTTTTCATTAAACAACCTCATTTAGTTAAGTGCCTGGATGAAATTTAGCTGATGCGTCAATGTATCAATTGATGAAATAGTAATGCTTAGGCCGTTCATTTAGTAGGGTAATTATGAAAATGGGCCTTGATTAGGATTTTCTTTGTAAACAACTATGACACTGGCTGACAATGGCTAAATAAACCAGTTGGCTGCGACATATCGATCGATCAAAAAGTGTCCGTCGTGCTATTAAATAATGGTGGTGCTACTCCTTGGTATATTGCCGCTTTTTTTAAATATCTACTATAGTCACCAAAAATATAGGTAATTTCACGAAAATTGAGGCCACGCACACAACAACACTGCAAATGTAATGACAGTGGGATTTTGAAATTACTGTTCTTTTTTCGTACCGATAGGAGGTTCAACATGGGTTCAACAGTGAATTGCAAGATAGACCAAAAAGTTTGTTTAATTTACTCACTCATTCATTTCATTCGTTCACTTTTTTTGCAATGAGTACTTCATGTAGCTGTGTGTGTAATCATTCACCTCAACTCTCGTGAAATTACCTATATTAACCTTACCCTATCAGAGCACTTCCACAAATTTTCTACAAATTCGTTTTATACTCTCCTGCAACGAATGGCACTAGTGCCAACACACATGCGCACGCCCGATGTACCTTTTGTCAGAAGAAAAATTACTGTTGCCATATGCATTTTTTTTAATAAAACCTTTTTTCGACCTCTGCAAACTTAGCGTAGTCACACTCTAGATAAAATTTAATCTATATTTACTGCTTACCTATGGGCTATTATTATTTCTAACGTAGTACAATGGGGAACTTGTTACATCTCATGACCCGGGTGACACCAGCAGTGGATGCCGGCGGTCAGGTAGACGTCGCTTACTTCGATTTAAAAAAAGTTTTTGATGTAGTCGATAATGACATCTTATTGGAAAAGCTGGCGAATTTCGGATGCACACCGCACACTCTCGCATTCTTTGCCAGCTATATGCGGGACAGGCGCCAGTACGTAGACTGTTCAGGACATAGATCCGAGCCGTATTACACGAGGTCTGGAGTCAGTCAAGGCAGTAACTTAGGGCCGTTGAAATTTGTACTGATGATTAACGATCTCCCTGAGGTAGTGCGTCATTCAGAATGTCTGCTCTTTGCCGATGATCTAAAACTTGAGCGAGAAATTAAGGATTCATCGGACTGTCGCGCACTGCAGGAAGATATCGATCGAGTTGTACAATGGAGCCATAAGAATAAGCTTCACTTTAACGTGTCCAAGTGCTCGTCGATGTCCTTCAGCAGAGCTCGTGACCCGATACATCATCCGTATGAAGTCGAGAGCGCACCCATGGAGCGCCTTACTAAGGTCCGAGACTTGGGGGTGTATTTCACTAAGGATCTTTCTTTTAGAGAACACATTGTTGCAGTCTGCAATGCGTTATTTGTGATGCGACAATCACGTAGTTTCTCGAACATAAGTGCTTTGCGAGCTCTCTACGAAGCCCTGGTTAAAAGCCACATGGAAGGAAATTCGAGTGTCTGGAGCCCGCACGAAGCGAAATACAAACTCATGTTGGAACGAACACAAAATAAATTCGTGAGGTTTTTATACATATTTAAAATTATATGGCGTGTACCCATTTTACCCTCTGATGTATCCCACATTATTCGTGTTGGGGATGGTAGGATATAATCAGTTAGAGGTCAGAAGAGAACTGACTCTAGCTTCTTACATTCTCAAATTGTTAAGAGGAAGGGTGAGTAACCCGGGAGTACTGGCAACGATTAGTCTGTGCGTACCGGAGCGCTACGTATGGCGCCGACGTCAGCCGCCGCTACTTTACGAACCGCGCGCGCGCACCGGTCTGCTGCGCGAGGCGCCCTGGACGAGGGCCCTGCGCACGATCAACCGAGTAGCCACGAGAATCGATGTATTCTGCTGTTCTTTGAATGAATTCACAAAAGTGACTTTGTATGTTTTGTGTTATTGTGAAAAAAATAATAATTTATAATTTGTAATTTTACTGTGCTACTCCATCGAATTGGGTTTCTGTAATGATAGATGTAATGTGAATATAAATAAATAAATGTTTTTTGTTAATCTAGTTCGCCTAATTCTGTTGTTCACCGTAGTCGACAGTTTTCACCCGGCACTTCACGCATAGTTTCCCGGCTCTAAATTAAGTTGTACACCTATTAGCCTATTACATACGTGTTAAAGTCGTAGATGATTTTCTTATTATCATTTTCGAGTTTCGGTCCCTCGGCTTTATTGCCATTGCACGTGACCGACGTCAGCGTGCAAACGCTGCACTCGAATGTTGTGTCCCCTTGGCATGCATTCCCCTTTTTGCAGGTTCCGTTCCAAGTTGTCACTGTCACATCTGAGAACCACAAGTGTAAACTCGTTACTGCCAATTAAAGGACTGTAATTAATTAGCTAGGCTAGTTCACAAAGATCGCCCGTCTTCAGTTTATTATCCATAAATGTGATTGTTATTACTTATTGTGTTACATGTTATGCTTAAGAGTTAGTAATTTGTTATAATGCCCAGATTTCTAACTGTAATGCTATGTATTCAATTAAATAAATAAAAAAATTACATAGGCTGGTAATACAAAGAAAGGCCGAGATCGCAGAAGTTTGCGGCCCGAGCTGCAAGCGAGGGACGTAAATATGCGATCGTGGGCTTTGTGTGTGGCGTGTACATCATTTTATGTCTACACTTGGCCAGAAAGCGGCTTTTTCCGTACGTGTTGGGGGAAAAGCCACTTTATGGCCAGGTGGGGCATAAAATAAATTACATATTAATCGACTGACAAAGAGCTACGATTTCGTTTTTTTTTTCAAAGAAACTTCGACCCGCCAGCAAGTCGACGAAGCCCCGCTTTGCAGAGGGGTTGTCAGCCTCGTAACTATCTGGTCTCGCTGTCGTTCGGCCATCTACTTATGTTTACTCGGCGGGCAACTCCTTACCTCCCGGCGTCTAAACAAATTTTGTTGACAAACTAACACTTATTGGGACATAATTAACCCACACTATGAAATCCTGAGTATTTATCAAAATTCTTAAATTTCCCAATAAAAAAACTACTGAATTTAGACTAAGACAACGTGTCGCCTGTACTAGGGACAAATAATTAAAACGTAGGTTGTACTTCTCAGAATGAACAATATTTGTTCAGCGGCATTTAAAAATAACTTGTATTTTGGTTTTTAGACTTTTTAGTACACTTAAATGTTTATTAGAAGCCGCCTTGTATTGCGATGTTAATAATGTCTGTAGCGTGATACGCGACGTCAATTAGACTTAAGGTAATGTACATTAAAAATACTATTTAATTTTTATGAAGAAGAGAAAATCTCAAGATTTCACAATTTTTAAAAGTTATTGAACAAAAGTATTATTGTTTAATGAGCAGAATCTACGTTTTAATAATTTTCTCCTGTTACGGGTGACACCCGGTATAGCTAAAAAATAAGTCTGCTGTCACCCCCTTAATGGTGCTCCCACATTGGTTGTTATAAATGTTATATAACGTTATAAAACACGGTAACATTCACTAACATTTCATAAACTCATAGCAATTAGGTATAACATGTTCGATAGCAAATGTTTTATAACGTTATATAACATTTATAATTTATTTATGGACGTCACGGCACGTCCGAAACGCCGAGGTTTGTTTTTACGCGATTAAGTCCCGTTTTGCTGTAATAATAATAATTTATAACAGGCAATGTGGGAGCACCATAATGCTTTACACCTAGCTAGCTACCAAACACCCAGTAGATTAAAGTACAGTAGGGCCTCGATACACAGGCACAGGCTGTACGCAGGCTAATCCGAACGTCGCAGTAATCCGAACTGCCAAATGATAACCCAACTTCCGCAAGAGACTGACGAGTTCGAAATGACGATTCTTCGGCTCTTAACGTCAAGAAAACTCCTCACTCGCAAGCTATATCGGGGTGGATTTCAGAGCGTTTCAACCGCCGTCATCACCAATCCCGAAATTTCACGATTCACTTTTAGAATCTAGGTATCCCATTGTTTTGATAAAATCTAAAAATAGGAGAATACTTTCTTCATGCTTTGATCAAATATTGTGTAATTTTTAAAAAGCTGTCACCATAATATCGGGATTGGTGATGACGGCGATTAAAACGCTCTGAAATCCACCCATCGCCACTGACCACTTATTTGGCTAGGCTGACTAAAATGACCTGTCATTGCCCGAAAAAATGATGCTGCGTAAGTTGAGGGACAAAGCCGTTGCTTGGTCAATAAATAGGACCTGGGCGATTATGTTGTATTAAGTTACTTTGTTAATTTATGTTTCTTAGTTTATGTAATTTCGGAGTCTATTCAATGAAAAAAATCAGAATATGTTTGTTTTATTTCTAACTGTAGTATGTTAGAAATAAAACAAGTATATCCGAACGCTCCGTGAGTCCGAACAGGGCAGGGGTTATTTTTGGAAGTTCGGTTTATCGAGGCCCTACTGTATTAGCAACAGCTGAAACAAACCGTCTAGTTTGCCTGGAAATATTAAATTTTAAATCAAATACTCGTATGTACAGCTGAGTTCATTTACATTTACACACTTACGGGAACAAAAATATCTAAACACGACATTATTATTATTATTATGCTCAGTATACATTTATTTTCTTAAGTTAGGTTTTTTTTGCAATATATATATAAAAAGTAAAATACAAAATGAAATTACAAAACATAAACACATTATAAAAAACCTAACTTAGAGTGCCGCCGGCAGCGGGGGGGGCCCAAGCTACCGGTGGTTAGGGCCGCAGAGAGAGGAACCTCCTGACGATGCGCGCCGTGTCCAGAAGTACCGCTTTCTGTATCTGACCCTTGATCCAACCATCTAGCGAGAGTCTCTTGAGTTTGACTCTCGCTAGATGGTTGGATCAAGGGTCAGATACAGACAGTTGAGATGGTGATTGAGACTCTTCGCTATAAGCCCGTTCGCCGAAACGACTATCGGAACAATGATCGTCGAATCAACATCCCACATGGCGGTAACATCGTGAGCCAAGTCAAGGTACTTGCTGAGCTTGTCCTTCTCGGCCTTCACGAGGTTCTCGTCATGGGGGATGGTGATGTCGACGAGCACTGCACGGCGCTTGGATCGATCTATCAGCACGATATCAGGCTTATTGGCTACAATAGTCCTGTCCGTGATGATAGCTCGATCCCAATAGAGCGTGGCGCGACCATTTTCGAGAACCGGCGTTGGTGCGTACTTATAGTACGGCACCTCAGACCCCACAAGACCATATCGAACAGCAAGTTGCTGGTGAATGATCCTGACTACTCGATTATGTCTGTGCAAGTACTCGCCGTTAGCCAGATGGGAACAACCGGAGATAATATGCCTGATAGACTCTCCGGGACGGCGGCATGCCCGACAGATGTCGACCGTACCGTCCTTCAGGATATATCTCCGGTAGTTGTTCGTCATCATAACTTCGTCCGCAATTGCACAGACAAAACCTTCAGTTTCCCCGAAGAGATCACCGAAGCGTAGCCAGTTCACCGACGCGAGCAGGTCTACATCGGGCCCCGTGAGGGCCTTGTAGAACCGCCCGTGTAGCTCCTTGCTCTTCCATATGTCCATGCGGTCGTCGGTGCTAAGCACCTTAGGTCTACGTCAGTTCTCGTTTGCCAAGGAAAGAGGGGTAAGGCTTCTCTGCCGTCCTAGTCTAAAAGGCAACTTTTTACTATGAACTTCCATAGTAAAAGGTCGCCTTTTACACTAGGACGGCAGTTCTGTCTACTGCTACTACATCGCGATCCCACACTCATTGTTATTATTATTATTTATTATTTCACAAGGCTTGTGCAATGTGCAGAAGTAACTGAAAAAGCTGTCGCGACAGTTGAATCAAACAAGTAGATATATACTATATATACGAAAGAAACATGATGTTTCTTTATTAGTTTTTAATGCGGGTAAATTACAACACTTTTTTATGTTACATATAACAGGTTAAAAACCTGTTAAACCAGAATGATACAAAAGTCAAAGTAGATGGTAGAATTATTATTAAGTCACAGAGATACCGGGTTCGATTCCCGGTCAGGGCACAGGTGAGTGCCATTTAATTTTTCTATGTAAGTACATAGAAAATTTCTTGTATCTATAATGTAAGTAAATATACACGATGACATCTAATCGGTAATCAGTAGGCTTATGATGCTGCGCTTTGTCACGCGATAAATAAGTGATAAAGCATCCGTCACTCTCACACAGTATTTGTTAGAACGTGACGGATGCTTTATCGTTTATTTATCGCGTGACAAAGAGTAGCATCATAAGCTTACAGGTACCAATTTTTCTAACTCAGTAATTGATGGCGGTCACGTTGATGTCGTAATTAGTTACATCTAAACATTTTTTTTTTCTGTAATAATTTTTATTTCGAAATCAGTTTTATTCTAAATTCCTTGTCACCCTACTAATCTGTATCTGTCACAACCTCTTTGAAATTAGTGGCAATGATAATTTATGAGTAATAACTTGTCACTGTCATGTATGTAAACAAAGTCATAGAAGTCGCAAATAATGAATGAGAAAAGTAAATTAGTAATTAAAAAAACCTGCCTCGACCATATTTGTGCTCAAAATATCGAGCGTTACAATATTGTAGGTACGTTTATCAATACAAACCAAACAGCTCAAGATGAACTCAAGAATTATTCCACGAAATTCATCCAAACGTACCAATTCTCACGCACAGTTTGATAAACCGCATGAACTAAAACCTCCGTGACTTCCGACAGTTCACAGTGCCAAACCACGCTCAAGCCCCCGGCCGGCCTCGACGTCGTCCTGACGATCTGTATCGACGCATTTTAAAATACTATGCTCGGGATCCTCGTAGGAGCAATAGGCAAGCAGCGAGAAGGTTTCATGTTAGTCAGTCCTTCGTGTGGCGGCTACTTAAATCGTCGGAATTGCATTATTTTCATTTTCGGCCATTTTATCAATTTTAATTCGTTATATATCACGCCCTAACTACTAATACTCGTAGAAAAGTTTATTTAC
Organism: Eudemis profundana; assembly: GCA_947034925.1. Classification (NCBI taxonomy): domain Eukaryota; kingdom Metazoa; phylum Arthropoda; class Insecta; order Lepidoptera; family Tortricidae; genus Eudemis; species Eudemis profundana. The sequence goes on from OX344819.1 coordinate 4,118,956, forward strand.
TTAAGATCTGTCAAATTTTCCGCGAAAGCGATGGCACTTGACGTATCGTGATCACGTGATTTTGCTTCAATAATTAATGTAGGTGACCATGTATCCAGTGGTTATTAGTTTAAATTATGTTTTAACCTTCAATTAATTAAACAGTGAGGTATTTGTGTGTGACCTCGCCTATTAAGTTTGATGTTAGCTAGATATTAATATTTGTCTACTCCTGATTACCGATTAAATTTCACCGTGTATAAACGAAATAAAACCGTTTAAAAATAAAGTAAAAGTTAGTACCTCAAATAGCTCGGTACATCAACAGTATAGGATACAAACTAGCCCTAAGTTATTTACTCTAAATTTACATACTCGTAATTCATAATACTTATATTCAACATTACGTACCATGATCTGCTGTGCTATCAGAGTTGTTACCTATAAAATAAATTGGATTTTATATTGTAAACGCTTATTAATTTAAGCTGTGTTGTATTTTGTCTATGCTTCAAGTCAAGCCTTGATGTTTTCCTGAAGTACACGTCATTTTTGGCTTTATTATAGGTTGATATGTATTTTACTTATTTTTCATTCACAAATTTTGCATTAAATATCAAAATTAATAATTAATTAATTTTCTAATTTCTGATTTCTAAAAATTGCCAAACTTCGAGCTAACATCGCAGTAAAACCAAATATTAGCCCAACACCATTGACGCATTAAATGAAATTAAATGAAATGAAATAATTTATTTGTGCAAGTAGGCCTCAAGGGCTCTTTCACATATCTGATTCTTTCTTTTGGCGCTTCGGCAAATTACATTCTGGTGAGAAGAAGCGCCGGAAGAAACTCACCAGTTTCTCTTTTCAGAATAAACATTTACAATAATTGTAAAAACGCAATTTCAATAAGTAATAAGTAAGTGCTTAACTAATAGGTATACATTTCAATAAACATAAAACTACATTTTTTAGAGATGTAAAGGGTCTGTAGGCGTCAAAACCAGATAAAAGAAATATGGAAAATAGAGAGACATACACTAAAATTAATGGAGATGTAAGGGGTCTCCGTTGTCATACAAAATTATCATATCATTATATCTAAGTTTTATTGACATTACTTGGCGTCTTAGACACGTACTTGATTGAATGAGGTTAAAAACTACCAATTGCACTCTACAGACGTCGTTACAAACTTGGTAATTGCGATTGTGGGGGCAATTGCGTCTTTTAGGGAGGTAGCGCACGGCGACTTTTTTCAACGATTTAGTAGCGTTTTTATTCTGCATCGCTACTATCGCGATCCAGCATCGCTACAGTCGCGATACAGTCGCGATTCTGCATCGCTACAGTCGCGATACAGTCGCGCGCAATGCAGCATCGATTCAATCGTGGGTTGTAGAATATCTATGGACGTTAGGAAGGTAGGTAGCAAACGGCGACTTTTTTTAGCGTTTCGTGAACGCGCTAGTGCATCGCGACAGTCGCGCGTCTGTATCGCTTCTGTTGCCCCTTGCAATTACGACAAGGAGGCGACTGTCGCGATGCAGTAGCGCGTTCGCGAAACGCGCGACTATATCTCTACAAAAAGTCCCTCCCTTAAAGATTCCGTTAGCTCCGAACTCTTTAAAGCTACCCCTACCCTGCCTGCCTGTAAAGTGCAGCGTATTTACATGCAGGTAGGGTAGAGGTAGTTTTAAAGAGTTCAGATTTAATGGAATCTTCTAAAAGACGTATTTGCCCCATTGACGCAATTACCTCGTTTGACCTTACTACAAGTAAAATTATACTAGTATATATAGTGCACTAATATTATACTCGTCAATGCGAAAGTAACTCTGTATGTCTATTAACTTTTCACGCTTGAACTTCTGGACAGATTGTGATAAAATTTGATATGCAGTTAGTTTCCGATCCCGAAAACAACAGAACACTGTTTATCCCGGAAGAGTGCGCAATGGGGGGAAGTTCTTATGACAACATTTAGGTGCTGCTTTTTTGCGCTTCTTCTCACCAGAATGTCATTTGCCGAAGCGCCAAAAGAATCAGACATGTGAAAGAGCCTTTGAGGCCTACTTGGGTGGATTTTCGTCCGCGACATTTGTATGCCAAACTAAATGTATGGCATACAAATTTGTATGGCGAAAATCCACCCACTTGCAGAAATAAATTATTTCATTTACTCTCTGGCAAAAGGTACCACCTAATAAGTTGCACCTATTTTAGTAAGGCCCTAGCTTATAGGCTACTGCAATGAACGGATAAAGGTAAACAACGACCAGTTTTATCGCTAAAGAGCGATTTCTTCAAAATAACCTTATTATCCATAAAACCTGTTATTTAATATTTATGCTGTTTTAGATTTAAGTTTTTATGATTTTTTGTTTTGGTGCAAGAATATTGTAGGTACTGGGTAAATAACATTTTAAATGTGTAATGCAAAACAGCTATGGACTGTTAAAAACGTACAACCATACAATGATAAACATTATTATTAAGTAATATTTACATTAAACTTACATGCACCTTACAATTTTAATGTTCTTTAAGGGTTTTATTTTGTATTAGGTTATTGATGCTTATGTACTTTTAAATTGTTCCTTAATAAGAAAGTTGTGATTCACCTTACCCAGATACATATATCCACATTACAACTACATACCATGATCGGTTTTGCCACTTTCGCCCTCGTCTGCAAAAAGGACATTTTGATTGCTTTTCGATCTGTTTCAAGACGTATCAAATTTTCCATTCTGATTACAAAAAATTGATAACACCTAGAGGTTTAAAATAGTATTTTATGCAACAGTTGTATAAGAAGGTTCAAAAAATGCGAATTGCGTGAGTTGCGATACGAGCCGCGAATGCGGCGAGTATCGCAAATAGAGACGCAATGAGCGTTTTTTGACTTAATTATACAACGTTGCATACAATACTTTTTCTACGACTAGGTTTTTTAAAATATAAAATACAAACAAGGCATAACCTGCAAACAAGGCAAATATGACGTATGACTGACAGTATGTGTCTATGGTAAACTTTTTATTTTTATTTCAAATTGACACGCAGTGAATATATTAAAAATACTTTTTTTATGTTGGCATCAATGAATTTAGTTCGGAAAGTTTTGTTTTTCTTAAAAGCCGTAGGAATTTAATTGTTTGTTAAGTTGGTAGTTGTACATTTTTATCGTAAAGTTAGAATTGAGCGCTTAATCCTTGACCTAAGTTTAACCTAGATTTAGAAGTCTGTGGCTGCTAGCAATAACGTAAAGTGACTATAACGACACTAGTGCTGTTATGGGGAATAGAGTATAGACTTCTCTGAACTCATATTATGTATGTTCTTATATTAGTGTTCGTGACCAAGTAAAAGACAGATAAAATTACAGGAGTAGAAAAACAATTTTATTATATTCCGCAATAAAACCGATTGCGGAATCATGATTATCAAATATTTTTTTTTTTTTTATTTTCCCTTTATGTTATGAATACTTTGGTGACGCGTTATCGAGCTAGTTTTAAAGCCAATTTTGTTATTTATATTTACACTATAAACTCATTTACTTGTAAAGTAATACCAAAGAAAAAAAGAAATCTTGTCAGTTTCGTCACAAATGGCAGGTCAAAGCGGGTTAGTCTCATCTCGTCTAAAAAAGCAGCTTGTCTAAGCAGTTAACTGGTCTAAAAAGCAAATGGTCTAATTAGCAACTCGTCTAAAAAGCAACTGGTCTAAGTAGCAACTTGTCTAAAACGCACCTAGCAGCTGGTCTAAAACGCTTCTCGTCTAAAACGCAACTGGTCTAAAACGCTACCCGCCAATAATGCAACTGGCCTATAACGTTCTTTGCCTAAATCTCATACCGTCAAAAATTAATGTCTTCTAAACTCAAATTAGTCAGCACTGATTTGTATCAATCATAATATTTTTATTATTAGGTATTTAAATTTTAAATATCTATATGTACAGTCAACCAACTCCTTTACTACAAAGACATGTGTCCACTTTTTCACCTTATTGTTATTGCATTGAGATAAATTCAAAAGTGGATACTTATTTTCGTAGTCTGCATAGGTAGGTAGTCTACATAGGTAGGTAGTCTACCTATTTGCGCTTGCGTTAAAGTATTTACCCGCAGCCCACTTCTATGTACAGCCGGCTGCAAAAGTACATGGACAGATCGAAATCATTTTCCTGTGAAGCCTTGAACCCTTGGCGCCCTTGGCGCCACTATCTACCAGTCTAATATACAAACTGCATGCTGCTGGTTCAATAAGATTTCACTAGATGGCGTTGAAAACAACGAAAATCCCCACTACTTGGTCCAGGATCCATATTTAAATTATAATTAAAATGTAACCATTTCACATAACAATATTCAGCACGAAGGCAGGAAAACATCACAAAATAGAATGAAGTTGTCATTAAAAAACACGGTATCCATAATTTCAAGGGGCCAGTATGTTTCCGATGTAAAGGAGTTTGAATAATTATTGTTTCCACTTGCAGGCCAATCGGTAATCGGTCAGTAACAAAAATTGTTTAAAAAATAAATTTTTGATGGAAACTTATTTATTACCTTTCCGTACATGATATATGCATTTTCACGAGTAAGTACGAGTCATTGTTCTATTTTATTGACCAGTTGCTTTTTAGACGAGTTGCTAATTAGACCAGTTGCTTTTTAGACCAGTTACTACTTCGACCAGCTGCTTTTTTAGAGGAAATTAATGAGACTAACCCAAATAAAACCGTTAAAAATGAAACGAAAAGTTAGTACTCTCACAAGAAAAACGTTTTTGAAATAATACCCCATAATATTCATCAATACAATACAACTAACGATGTACTCTTTGTGGCACACCTCAGAATACAACTTTAAAATAATCACAAGGAAAATATAAGCAGTGCAGCGACCCGTTTCACTACAAGTTACAATTTGCAAAACTAAACCAGCAATTTAAAAGCGAGCAGTTTAAAAAACAACACCATTGGTTAGTTAAACCAAAGTTGCTACCGTTAATTTGGATCTCGTAGCTTCTTAAAACGGTGCATGGATAAACAACATGCTAAAAACGTACAACCATACAATAACAATCATAATAAACTACACTAAATTGTATGTGAGTATGTAACATAGATACTTATATAGGTACTTAACATTACATACCATGATCGGATTTGCCACCTCCGTCCTCGCCTGCAAAAAGAATTATCTTTTGAGACGACTTGGTTGGACGTTTGAAATGCTTTTCGATTATAGTACATTACTGCAGAGGCCGGGAAGTAAGGGGTTGCCGGCCGAGTACATATAGCTGGCAGAGCGAAGCGAGGCCAGATAGTTACGAGGCTGGCAAACCCCATTTCCCGCCGAGATATGTATAGTGCTTTTCTCAAATATGCAATGAAATAAATAAACTTACTAATTATTTTATAACAGAAACTTTCTCTCAGAAAGTGACATTAGTGACATATTATATCCATAGACAATGCAAATGTCAAGTCACGTTCGGCCAAAAGCTGTTTCAGTTCACATTTTTACCGCGAATATTTAGATGAAATATTTTAAATGCAGATTATAGCAAACATCGTTTTTTGTTTTTTTAATGGCTGAATGCCGTGATGCTGTGGCCCAAATAAATGTGGAATGGAAATTAAAAAAAAATACATTGAAAAGTATGAAATTCCATTACGTGCCAAGCGTCAAGCTGCACCGGAAACGAGGTATTTTGCGGCCTATTATTAGGCACGTAATGTAAACATTTCATTGCATGTTTGAGAAAAAGCTATTTATGCCACACCTGGCCATAAAGTGGCTTTTTCCGCACGCTGCGCATACGGAAAAAGCCGCTTTCTGGTCAAGTGTAGACATAAAATTATGCACACAACACGGGAGGTAATAAAGAAAGCCCTCAATCGCATATTTATTTACGTCCCTCGCTTGCAGCTCGGGCCGCAAACATCTGCGATCTCAGCCTTTCTTTGTATTACCACCCTAGTTGTGTAATGTTCTAATAACTATTTTCTATTTCAAGACGAGTCTTGTTTCTGACATTACCGTTGAGTTCAGCCACAGTAAATTTTTCTTCTTACAAAAACTACATCGCGTGCTTGAATGTGTGCGCACCGTGTACGAATGTACTACAAATAAAGTTTTAAGAATGCGTAAGAATGCTCCAGTATGGATCGCACTCACACATACGTGCTAAAATGTGTGTCTGCGTCGTCTATTTGGATACGTGTCGCGCGCTCTTAAACGTCGAAAGTTAGACTACTTGTTCGCTTGTTCGTCTTTATGCTATGGTTCAGGTCTGTTAATACGAGTAGGTAGTATATTCCGTTGTCATATCTTTTTTATTTTTTGTTCAGAAATGTTGTTCCAAACATCTAAATTGCCAAAAGCAATGCTTAATTCGTGATAAAACCAAAAATGACCCACCCGCCGTTTAAAACTCATACAAGATTATCATATATATTTAATTAGTTGGCTGACATTATTAATATTATATCGTTGGTCTCGGTTGAACACATTTCAATTTTTCTACAGCAACTTAATCCAAAATAACTATGTGCTTCGACTTAACCCCACCTGGTTTTTGCTCTTGATTGTACCACATTACTAGTTGGCTATAAGGCATAATAATAAGGGTTGGCTATATACTATTGTGACTGCTAGATACGTAGGAGGGAACAAGTGAAACTACTGCTTGCTGTTAGCGTACTGACGTTTATTCATGCATTAACATGGCGGGTGATGTGCTCACGCACACATATACAACGAAGAGTAATTTTTTGGTCAGCCGTTATTAAAATTGATCCGCAAAAAAAAATAAGCAGATAAATCATTTGGGCAGCATACAAAGCTTTGGCTGGCAATAAATAAAAATCGGGCGGCAACTCTTGTTCAGCAAACAATTTAAAAACGGTTAACATTTTAACCAATATTAATCTGCTTTTTTTATCATTTGGCTGCCTAATAACCAGTCGAGCTGCAAAATAATAACTTGGGCAGCAAGATTTTACAATTGGTCAGCAGAGAGTTTAATTGAGATATACAGGGTGTCACTGTGATATATACTAGGTGTCACTGTTATAAATACAGGGTGTCACTGTGTTATTTATATACAGGGTGTCACTGTAATGTATACAGGATGTCACTGTGATATATACAGAATGTCATTGTGATATATAAAGGGTGCCATTGTGTTATATACAGGGTGTCACTGTGATAGATACAGGATGTCACTGTCAGCAGAGAAAACATGTCTGTAAGCAATTTAATTGAGATATAAAGGGTGTCACTGTGATATATACAGAATGTAATTGTGATATAAACAGGGTGCCATTGTGTTATATACAGGCTGTCACTGTGATAGATACAGGATGTCACTGTGATATATACAGAGTGTCACTGTGTAGGAATAGAGGTGGCGAAATACTGGCAAAGAAAAATTTAGATTAATATTTTAGATCCCTTCACACGAAGAAGAAGAAGAAGTCACTGTGTTATACAGGGTGTCCCATAACTGACACGTCACAGTGACACTGGAGGTAGACCAGGTCAAGAGTTACCAAACCAACTTAACATGACCCGCCGACCGTAATTTTTTTTTACTACTGGTGGTCAAAGTCGAAATTAAATTTCGCTGTGAATTAATTCAAGATCAAACTAGTATTTTTTTCAGTTTTACTTAGTTTTTGTATAAAATACCATTTCTCTAACCTTAATTAACAATTCATGTTACCATACACATAAAAAAAACTAACCTTGACACCTTTCCGAGTGCACACTGGCACTAATAATGTTAAAAACGGTCAAAATTCATGAACAACTTTAATTCGACAATAACTCAAAAACCGTGCCTCTTTTACTGGGGTCATGTTAAGTTGGTTTGGTACCTCTTGAACTGGTCTACCTCCAGTGTCACTGTGACGTGTCAGTTATGGGACACCCTGTATATATTTTTTTTGATGACCCTAAAAACAATACGGCTCCCAAAAATAGGTAGGTTAGGGTTATTTTTTTAATGGCCCTAAAAACGAAACGGCTCCTAAAAATAGGTAGGTTAGGGTTATTTTTTTTTGATGACCCTAAAAACGAAACGGCACCCAAAAATAGGTAGGTTAGGGTTATATTTTTTGATTATATGTCACAGTGACACCCTGTATATATCACAGTGACATCCTGTATCTATTACAGTGACACCCTGTATATAACACAGTGACACCCTGTATCTATCACAGTGACACCCTGTATATATCACAGTGACATCCTGTATCTATCACAGTTACACCCTGTATATAACACAGTGACACCCTGTATATATCACAGTGACACCCAGTATATATCACAGTGACACCCTGTATATATTACAGTGACACCTGCTACTTGACAGCTGACAATTACCTTATGACAAAATACGCACACGATTGGCGACAGAATAGTTGCGCCCATTTTGTGAATGACCAGTTAGGTTTTATTGCCCCCTTTTTTTTGATGAACAAAATGAAATATTTTGCTTACCTACTGATTGCTTACCAAAATTTGATTAACCGTAGATCGCTTAATGCAGCTCAAATATTTAATTTGCTGACCAAAATAATTTAGAGCAGTTCAGTATATCATTAATTGCAGCCTGATTTATAAATGTTTGCTAACCATAAGTTGCTTACCAACTAGCTATTTTGGCTGACCAAATACAAATTTCTGCTGACCAAAATATGAATATTTTGCTGATCGATTAAATGATACCCATATACAACATTCCTCCCCGTATCTTTGATAAACGTTTGACTATAATTACTTAATAACTAAACAATAAAACAATTAAAAGTAAGGTTTATAGTTGACCTTAGGACGATTGCGCTTCGACCATGGTGTTGCCGATAGAGGACTGCTGTCAGACTCTCGAGTCATAGTCGGTGCAGTAACGGTTGCAGGGCTGGCCATAGCCTCCTGAAACTCCTCATCCTCTTCCTACTGGTCCGGTCTTCGAGGTATTGGCGATTCGAACGCATTACTGGCAGTCTGCGCCGAGCCATGTGGAAGTTCGGTGCGTTCCGGCGTCCTAGTCACTTCCTCCCCCGCACTAGGCTGCGGCTCCTGTCTCGGCGCTGGGGTGACTCCCGGTGATACAGCAACACGCTCACTCTCCCTGCCTGTAGTAGGCCAATAGTCGGGGTCGGCGCAATCGCGGCCTTTATACATGACAATCTGATTTTGATGTTTTTTGCAATCTAATGAAGAAATATTGTCTATTACAATGTAAACAACTTTACCTTTTTTTTTTACAATTGTGCCTCTGCACCATGTGAATTTACCGTTAGTTGTAAACTTCTTAAATAATACGTGGTCTCCTTGAGAGAAACCCTGGGTGTTATGGCCCCCGGACGCCTTACTCTGCGAACACTGTTTTTTTTGCACTGCATTAGCAAGCGACGGGGATGAGGGTTCGGCAAGTTAGGGTTAAGTAAATCTATCCTCGATCTAAGTTTCCGGCCGTATACCAACTCAGCAGGCGAAAGCCCCGTCGTCGTGTGTACAGAGTTCCTGGGTGTATTTTCAAAGGCACTTTTTTAGCTGTCCCAAGCCAATTAAAAAAAAACCGAGCTTAAAAATACTACTTACATATTTTTTACACATTTTGCACATTAAAATACACCGAGGCATAATAAAATAAACACCGTAAATATAAAAACAACGTTTAAAAAAAATATCAAAACTTCATAAAAGTATGGTGCACTAAGTCTGTGAGCCATGTCCCACTCGCGGATTTGTTCAAACAATTTCGCATAACTTTGTTTGTAGGAATCGTATTGACAAGAATTGTACACTATTAGAAAGAATATTAAATATCGCATTACATCGTATAATATTTAACGCGAACGCACGTTGTGTTAACAAGTGGCCGACCATTTTGTCACTGTCCCACGAATACCCAGTTTTGTCACTTCGTTCAAACACCTGCAAATATTTAATTGGCCGACGACTATTCCGCCATGTTTTCGTTACTATGGAAACGACCCTTAGTTGTGCTACGGCAATCAAGCCGGACGGACGTGTAACTCTCGCATTTTGGCTACTCAACAAGGTAAATTTCTCTCACGATGTGTTTTGGTTCCCTTAAAAGTAATCTCGCTGGGTATCGATTTACGGATGAAAAGTAGCTTTGTTTTATTCTATATTTTAGCATTTAATAGTTAACTGTGTTAATAGTTAAAGGTGTGTGTAATAGATTTTTTGTACGTATATGGTTTTTAGCTATCAAGTTACAAATTTTTAAAATTAAGATCTGATTATTGTGTAAAAGCATTGTGAGCATTAATAGAGCATGTCCAAACTGTTTGAAGTACATAGGAAAAAAATATTAAATTGAAATATATACCAAAGGACGATGGGCAGAAACGTCCGCACCCACCAATAGAGATGAGACATGTGTCACTTAATAGACCTTTGCAACACAACGGATTTTTACTATGGTGATGCTCACCCTAAGAATGATGTTCTTGAAAACTCGTATTTTGTTTTCTATAGGAAGGGTCCAAAAACAGGCCCGTGTGGAACACCGCACTGCATTATTTGCGGTCACCATGCTCCCCTCATTTTGTAGAGCACTACCGATGTCTACACCCACTCACCCTTTCCTCTTCTGGTTGTGTAGTCTCTGACCGTCCTGAGGACTTCCCCAGGGAGTTTATGGCGTCCATGGTGGACGCAATCCAAACTGTCACTAATGTTCGGGCCCGTGGGCCCTCCGGATGCTGGATGATGCGGAACGCTAGCATTCTCTCGAAGAGCTTCCCGACTTCATCCATGTTGAGACGATACTCCGAGGAGTATGCAGGACTCAACATCTTCCTGAGGGGGCTTAGCCTTCCGGAAAGATCCCCTCCTTTAGGCAGTAATGGGCCAGGTAATGGGCCTTCTCCATGGATGGCCTTACAAGTTAGTGGCTACATTGTATTGTATAGCCAGAAACTATTCTCGCGCTTCGTCTATTCTTCCCCAACCAGCCGCTGATCGCCTTTGAAAAGTTTCTGCTGCCTCTAAGCCGGATGGAGTGCTATAGAGAGCCGCCGCAGTGCTGACAATGCCATCCCTCAATGCTATCGCCCTCTGCGGTCTACGCAGAAGGGTTTTGTTTCCGGCAGTAAGAGCATCCACCCACACGGGTGCCCTATAGGGCTTCGGACAACGCCGGAGTAGACGCCTACACGCGGCACGTGCACCTCCCAAGTTTGGCAGGAGTTTACCGAGTGCCACGGTTGCACTCACCAATCTGGGTGCGAGCTTAGTGAAATGAAGCTTGAAGCTTCACCTGCCGCCAAGGGTGAGACTTCGCCAAGCCAAGCAGCCTCTTGATATGTCCGGCCCCGGGTTGTGACGAGCGTATCATTAGCATAGCAAATTACGCTAGTTCCGGAGAAGAGCGGACCGCAGAGCAGCCAGTCGAAGTCAACGTTCCACAGTACAAGCCCCAACACAGGGCCCTGCGGAGCAACGCACCCAACGAGGCGATGGTGGAGCCTCCCGTCTGCACCCTCCAATCTCCCATCGGACCACCCTGTCTCGGAGGTAGTCCTGCTCTATACATAGACACCGGTGATATCTCAGCACTCCGCAAAATCGGAGGGCTCCCAGTATGGTCTCGAACGGAAAGCTGTTAAATGCGTTCTTGACGTCTAGTGAGATTGACTACCTTCCCTCTCTCAACTGCCTCGTCGCACCGAACCTTGAGTGCGGCCAAGGCATCAATCGTAGAACGACGCGACCTAAATCGGCTGCTGACTAATATTGGACAGTCCAACAGCCAATGCCGATGTCCTGCTCAGCATGGCTCTGTATGGCTCCCGTGTGGATTGACGCACTCACCGTTCAGAATAAAGCCGCCCTAAGAAGACCTCAGATGAGTTAGAGGGCTATTGCAGTGAGAGTAGTACGAACCTACCGCAGTCTCATGGACGACAGCAGCGACTCTAGCGGTGGAATCTCCGTGTGATCTCCATACTGGAATGGAGTATGCGTATTGCTCAAAAAAAACCGACAGAGTAGTAGTACTCTATGACACGAGGCGAACACGGAAACGCGCGGGTTGCAAGTGCGGCGCGGTCTTCCACAGGGGCCTGTTTTTTTGGCCCTTCCTATAAAAAACAAAATACGATTTTCCAAAAAAAAAAGCCATTCTTGGGGTGATCGTCGCCATAGTAAAAAATCATCGTGTTGCGCCTTCGCAACACTCTTAACTGACACATAGGTATCTCATTTCTGTTTGCAAATTTGCCCATGGTCCATTAAACAGCAATATATTATTTTATTAAACTCCAACTCTGATTGCATATGCAGGATATCACTTGGACAATAATTTTACACTTACTTACCTAATTGTTGCATTTAATCATCATTTCTCTGCCAACATCATAATTTCGCTGGCAGATTTTATTTCAAAGTCTCATTACAGCTAAAGTATTCATAATAGAATGGTGCCTCATGCAGATTTAGAATCCCAGTTTAAAGGTCTTTCGAAGTGACTGGACATTTTAACCAATATCGAAAAAAAAAATTTGCCCAGCGAAATTACGAAAAAAGACTCGTTTCAAAAATACACCCTCCTACAGTCAAATAAATATTTTAATAATTTTTTATACGAACTTTGTGTGCCAGTAGTACTAAGCAAACTGGTTTTAATGCCTTTTTCAATTACTTTAACATAGGATTCCGCCTGCCCGTTGCTGGCCGGGTTATATGCGGGTGACGTCATATGTGAAATACCGTTCAGTGAACAAAAAGCCTGAAATTCACGCGAAGTAAGAGACGCCCCATTGTCACTAACCAAAATGTCTGGAATTCCGAACCTAGACATAAATTCACACAATTTTTCGATTGTTGCCGCGGATGTTGTATTATTTTTCATGTTATACTTACTTATACTTCGACCCACTTAGTATACGCATCCACTATTACAAAATAAGTGTTCCCATTTAAAGGACCTAAGAAATCGCAATGTACCCGATTGAATGGGTGGGGCGGGTATGGCCACGGGGCTAGCGGCGCGCGAGCCGGGGCCGGGCGCAGCTGTAAAGAAACTGGTACACGAGCCTATCATGCTTTCCAGCGCCGCGTCTACGTCCGGAAACCAAAACCTAGACCGAACCTCCGCCTTTGTTTTTACAATGCCTAGATGAGACCGGTGTACTTCAGCTGAAACTATATTTTGTAGACTACCAGGTATGACCGCTTTGTGCCCTCTCATGACGCACCCGTTCTCATAAGACAATTGTATATAAACGGCATGAGTGGTAGGGCTTTAAGGACACATCTAGCGTTTTTTTAGGCCAACCGCTTGAGATAAAATGTATAACTTTCTGCAGTGTCGCATCTTTACTAGTTTGTTCGCGTAACACCTTCAGTGTTACGGGCAAATTCCCTTCTACAACGAAATTAATGTACGAGGCCCGATGTGTCGCGACACCGAGCAACACATACCCCTCGCCCCGCGCGGGCAGGCTAGCCCGCGATAAGAAATCCGCACTATTGTCTGCGCTCCATACGTACTCAATGTTATAATTGTAACCACTTAAAAACATAGCGTATCGTTGCAGCCTGTTTCCTGATACCTCAGGTACGCCACGATAAGGCCCAAAAATCGACAGTAAGGATTTGTGATCCGTACGGAGAGTGAAGGGTTCCGCCCTGCCGTATAAATATTGATGATAACGCCGTACCCCAAAAATGATCGCCGTCGATTCTTTTTGCACTTGAGAGTACCGTTTTTCAGCAGCATTCAAAGAGCGCGACGCAAAAGATATCGGTCGCTCGGACCCATCCCTTTCGATTTGTGACAAAATCGCCCCTAGCCCAGCTGGCCCAGCATCCACGGTTAAAATCAGTTTCGCATTCGGGTTAAAATGTGCTAACACTTGCTCGGAAACCAAACATTATTTAATTGCCACGAAAGCTTTATTGTGCTCCTGAGTCCAAGTCCACTTAACCCCTTTTTTTGACAAGTCATATAACGGGCTTAATATGGTAGAAGCGTTCGGAACGAAACTTCTATAATAATTTACTAGCCACAAAAAGGACTGTAACTGATTCGCGTTAGCGGGCACCGGCGCTTCTGTTATGGCCTTAACTTTGAGTGGGCATTTATTAAGCCCCTTTTTGTTTATTACGTAACCTAAATAAATAACCTCATCCTTAAAAAAATCGCATTTTTCTTTTTGTAACGTGAGGCCCGCGTCTTGCAATCGTTTAAGCACCTACGAGTAAACTATTATACAAGTACACTAATATTATACTCGTCAATGCGAAAGTAACTCTGTATGTCTATTAACTTTTCACGCTTGAACTGCTGGACAGATTGTGATAAAATTTGATATGCAGTTAGTTTCCGATCCCGAAAACAACAGAACACTGTTTATCCCGGAAGAGTGCGCAATGGGGGGAAGTTTCTATGACAACATTTAGGTGCTGCTTTTTTACTCTCAGGCAAAAATTACCACCTAATAAGTTGCACCTATTTAAGTAAGGCCCTAGCTTATAGGCTACTGCAATGAACGGCTGTGAAACGGACCACAGAAAGGTAAACAACGATCAGTTTTATCGTCTTTTGTTTTGGTGCAAGAATATTGTAGGTACTGGGTAAATAACATTTTAAATGTGTAATGCAATACAGCTATGGACTGTTAAAAACGTACAACCATACAATGATAAACATTATTAATAAGTAATATTTACACTAAACTTACATACACCTTACCCACATAGGTACACACTTTACAATTTTGTGGATCTACAGCGTGGGAGGGACTATACCGACAAACTTTAACTATAGATTCTAACAACTATTAGGAGTAAAAAATGTTATGTGATGTATAGTCGAAAAACGCTTACTTTCCGAGATATTCATTATTTTGTAAATGAAAAATCCCAAGTGTGTAACAAGCCCTAATAAATGTGACTAAGATACCTTTACTATTTTTTTAAAATCCTTTAACTAAACAGGCATTAACCTTCGCAGTATTTGATGGTAAGCGACTACGAGGCCAAAAAATTGACCTTTCGTTTCCATTTTAGCTTTTTTTTTTATTTTTGATAACTTTTCAGCCAGTAAGGACATGTTTATAACGAGGGGCTTAATTTACTGATTTATTTTGTTCCATATAAGACTATTAATGTAAAATGACAATATTCGACCCATGTTGACATAACATTATTTACTCGTCACACCACCAGGAATTCATGGCTAAAGTATGTCGGTATAGTCCCTCCCACCCTGTATAGTGAAAAGGGGTACAAGTCACACTTACACTTTATACCAGGGCCAAAAGGTCACAACTCTATGTATGACTTAAGCTCTTTTGCTCCTAGGTTAAATTTATTTTTATTTATTTGACTGTGACTTATACCCCTTTTCACAAGACCCACAGAATTACATACCATGATCGGTTTTGCCACTTTCACCCTCGCCTGCAAAAAAGAACATTTTGAGAGGACTTTTCGATTCTCTATATTCTCTGTTTCAAGACGTTTCAATTTTTCCATGCTGATTACAAAAAATTGGTAACACCTAGAGAGGTTTAAAAACAATTTTATTATATTCCGCAATAAATTTTGCCAAGGTTGCAAATGCTATAACTAATTAAAATCCTTTAAATAAATTATTAAAATTAAAAAACCGTCCAAAACGTAACGTAAGTCGACAAATTTCGACCACGAGTATCTACTTAAACACATGTTATTTTTATGATATTTAACTCTTCATGATCATGTTTTTGTTTGAAACAAAATTTAATGATATAATATTATATTGGTCTTTTTGGGCTGTTTCTGCACACTATGTCTCTAAACGCTTGTCTGGACATAGTGATAGTAAATATATGCTGTAAAACGTGTTGTAATAAATAAATAAAAAAAAACATGTCTTACCGATTGCGGAATCATGATTATCAAATCATTTTATTTTCCCTTCTTTTCATTGACCTGAATTCCATGTTTATGTTACGAATACTTTGGTGACGCGTTATCGAGCTAGTTTTAAAGCCAATTTTGTTATAAATGTAGTTTTATACACTATAAACTCATATTCTTGTAAAGTAATACCAAAGAGTAAAAGAAATCTTGTCAGTTTCGTGCGAAGTAATGGCAGTCAAAGTTGACTCAGTCATAATTTAGCAAAATAATGTCTAAAGTGCATGTGTGATTTAAACTGTAAGTAGTGGTTATTTTGAAACGGTTTTTTTTATTTGTTTTTAGGCAAGTGAAATGTCTTCAATATGTCGTTATTTCACTATGAAAATAATAGTATTTTCAAACTTACGTAACGAAAGTATTTTATATTTTAGCCACTAAAAACTTAACTACATATATTTTATAACATGTATTTTTAGGTACATTATCTAATAAGAATATTTGCCAGTATGATCAAAGCTTTACGACAACTTATTGTAACATTATATGAAAACGTCACGTATACTATTTATGTTACGTCTATGTCACATTGGTCAAATCCGCGGCCCTGCCCATATATGTCCCACTGCTGGGCATAGCCCTACTCTCATCGAACGGAGGAAATATACCAATCTCTTACTACAATTACATACCATGATCGGTTTTGCCACCTCCGTGCTCGCCTGCAAAAAGGATTATCTTTTGAAACGACTTGGTTGGACGTTTGAAATGCTTTTCGATTAAAGCTATTTATGCCACACCTGGCCATAAAGTGGCTTTTTCCGCACGCTGCGCGTACGGAAAAAGCCGCTTTCTGGCCAAGTGTAGACATAAAATTATATGTACACAACACGAGAGGTAATAAAGAAAGCCCTCGATCGCATATTTATTTACGTTCCTCGCTTGCAGCTCGGGCCGCAGACATCTGCGATCTCGGCCTTTCTTTGTATTACCACCCTAGTTGTGTAATGTACTAATAACTATTCTCTATTTCAAGACGAGTCTTGTTTCTGACATTACCGTTGAGTTCAGCCACAGTAAATTTTTCTTCTTACAAAAACTACATCGCGTGCTTGAATGTGTGCGCACCGTGTACGAATGTACTACAAATAAAGTTTTAAGAATGCGTAAGAAAGCTCCAGTATGGATCGCACTCACACATACGTGCTAAAATGTGTGTCTGCGTCGTCTATTTGGATACGTGTCGCGCGCTCTTAAATGTCGAAAGTTAGACTACTTGTTCGCTTGTTCGTCTTTATGCTATGGTTCAGGTCTGTTAATACGAGTAGGTAGTATATTCCGTTGTCATATCTTTTTTATTTTTTGTTCAGAAAATGTTGTTCCAAACATCTAAATTGCCAAAAGCAATGCTTAATTCGCGATAAAACCAAAAATGGCCCACCCGCCGTTTAAAACTCATACAAGATTATCATATACATTTAATTAGTTGGCTGACATTATTAATATTATATCGTTGGTCTCGGTTGAACACATTTCAATTTTTCTATAGCAACTTAATCCAAAATAACTTGTGCTTCGACTTAACCCCATCTGGTTTTTGCTCTTGATTGTACTACATTACTAGTTGGCTATAAGGCATAATAATAAGGGTTGGCTATACTATACAGCAGCGGTCGGCAACCTTTTAACAGCCTTGGCCACATTTTATACAATTCTGAATATATCGACCTTCACATACATAATTGCCAGGGAGACTCGCGGGCCGCAAGTTAGTGGTTCACGGCCCGCGGGCCGCAGGTTGCCGACCGCTGCTATACAACATTTGAATCAAACAGATAAACGATCGATATAGATCGAGTCTTTACTTCAGGGCTTCCAATCCTGGGATTGGCCATACAAATAATCCCGAGATTGGAAGCCCTACACTTTTAGGTAGTTATAAAAATGTTAACAAAAAACCACATGACTCTGGTCGTTCAGCCAATCAAACTCATGATTTATATGTGTGAAATAATATCATTGGCTCACGGAGTCACGTGGTTTTTTGTTTAGATTTTTTTAAATAGCCCTTAAAATAGTATTTTATGCAACAGTTGTATAAGTGGGTTCAAAAAATGCGAATTGCGTGAGTTGCGATACGAGCCGCGAAAGCGGCAAGTATTATCGCAAATAGAGACGCAATGAGCGTTTTTTGACTTAATTATACAACGTTGCATACAATACTTTTTCTACGACGAGGTTTTAAATTATAAAATACAAAATTAATAATAACCGTTTGACTGACAGTATGTGTCTATGGTAAACTTTTTTTTAATTTAAAATATAGGTACTTAAATTAAAAATACTCTTTTTATGTTGGCATCAATGAATTTAGTTCGGAAAGTTTTGTTTTTCTTAAAAACCGTAGGAATTTAATGGTTTGTTAAGTTGGTAGTTGTGCATTTTTACCGTAAAGTTAAAATTGAGCGCTTAATCCTTGACCTAAGTTGAACCTAGATTTAGAAGTCTGTGACTGCTAGCAATAACGTAAAGTGACTATAACGACACTAGTGCTGTTATGGGGAATAGAGTATAGACTTCTCTTAACTCATAGTATGTATGTTCTTATATTAGTGTTCGTGACCAAGTAAAAGACAGATAACAGTACAGGAGTAGAAAAATAAACGAAAAGTTAGTACCTACTCTAACAATCATTATTGGTTATTATTATAATTAACAATGCATACCATGATCGGATGTGCCTCCTCCGCCCTCGCCTGCAAAAAGGATTTGATTTTGAGAGGACTTGGACAACAGACACAACAACAGAGACTTGGAGACAAGTCTTGATGTATTTGTAAGTCTTGAGTTAACGGTTGAGTTCAGGACTGTTAGTATCATACAGTTGACATGTCTTTTTACGGTTCCGCACCTCAAAAGGAAAAAACGGATACCTTATAAGGTCACTTTGTTGTCGGTCTGTCTGTCCATCTGTCAAGACCCTTTATCTCGGAAACGCGTCTAGATATCGAGTTGGAAATAAAACCATATACTCAGGTCTACGGTTCCTTGATGCTGTAAAAAAGTCAAACTTCTAATTTATCGTAAAAGAATATGGCCATTTATGCCAAAAAAACGTACATTTCGACTCTTTCAAGGAAACCAAAATTTATAAGGTACTTTCCTTTGACCTAGAACTATGAAATTTAGCAAGTAAAACCGTCTTATGCTACAAGTAGGGAAAATCTGAAAACTGAACATTTGTAATTAAATCATAAAAATATAGTCTTTATTTAAAGTATTCGTACGGAACCCTCGGTGGTCGACGAGTCCGACTCGCACTTGTCCGTTTTTTTATTTTTCGTTCCAAACATCTAAATTGCCAAACGCAATGCTTAATTCGCGATCAAACCAAATATAAGCCACCGCCGTTTAAAACTCATACAAAACTATTAACATTTTGTTTATTATTTTAACGAACTTCATACCCAGTGACACTCGCGCCATCAAGACAAATCTAATGATATATCATTTATCAAAATCGGTTGTGCCATTGAGTAGTTACGAGCGGACATAGGAACGGACATACATGCATACATACAGGTCAAACACATAACCCTCCTTTGGGCTTAGCCGCAGTCGGGTAAAAAACAGCTACACACATTATAAATTCTAATCATGTGTTGGGAAACCGTAAGAATGACCTTGCACCGCCATGGCCGACAAGATTTCAAATTATGACCAACTACATTTTCATAATAACACCGATTTCAATGTAAATATGATTTTTCTTAGATTATAATGACACTGTCACAGATAACACACTGATGTTAAATTCCTGGCTGCAATGATTCAGGTGATCATGACCGAATGCATAATGAGAGAATTTATGACATGGATGTAGATAAATAGAAAGAAAGAAAGAAAGAAAGAATCACATTTATTACGGAAGAGATAACAGCACCAATACAAAAGGATATATTAAAAAATAAACAACATGGAGAAGAAGAGATAAATAAAACTAAGTAATACAAGTTTCCCTAATTACAAGAACTAATGGTGCTGCCAGGTCAACCGCAAAAGGACACCACTCAGCATGTGCTGCGGCATCGTGATGATGTCTCAGCGCTGGTCTTCCGTGGAGCCTCAGGGCACGTAGTTGACACAGCAACAAGTATCATGGACAATTTAGTCTTACATTGCTAGCGAAAGCGGAATCATTAAATGGCTCAACAGTTAAAGTACATGAGTGTTAAGTGTGTGTGTGTGTGAATGAATGTGAGATCAGGGATGATATAAAGAAAAATATGACGAATTATATTATAATAGGTACGTACAGTAAAGTAAGTGTTAACAACAGTTGGGACTTACCGTCTGAAGAGCGTTCATCTAGAAGTATTCAATTTCAAATTGTTTTTTTTTATGCGATTTGTGTATTCAGTGAAAAATAACTAATACAGGGTGATTTGAAATTCGACCTATTCCTTGAAAGGGGTTATTCTATAGCTTATTTGCAATGATTTAAGTCCAATCAACTAGGGGTCAAAACTCAATGGTTATCAAGTTATTTGAGTTTTAACTTTTTTTTAAAGATCTAAACCTGTTAATTGTGAAAAAACTACTTAAATTAGGAATGAAAAAATCCAACATCTAATAGTCAATAAACGGCTGATTAAACGGTTTAGATCTTTAAAACTCAAATAACTTGATAACCATTGAGTTTTGACCCCTGGTTGATTGGACTTAAATCATTGCAAATAAGCTATAGAATAACCCCTTTCAAGGAATAGGTCGAATTTCAAACCACCCTGTATACCTTACAATAAACTTCAAACTTATAAATTAAATTAAATACTAAATTAAAACCCTAAAATAGAAACAATTTACACCTAAAATAAAAGCCTAAAGTAAAAATTAAAATAAACCTAGCTAAAATTAAAGTATATCTAGAAAAGTCGGCCCCCTTGGCATGGTGCCGAAGATACTGGCAGCGTTTCCTCGCTGTATCGCTATACTTATGCGTTGAGCGAGGAAGCTGCCAGCTCTTCGGTCCCTTGTGACGTCAACCAAATTTCAAATTAAATATCACTCGGTTCATATCGTCGGGTGACAACCAAAACTCACTAACTATTCAACAACAACATTATTGGAATATAAACTGTGCTGTTAGTATAAAAAAGTCAATAAAATGTAACATAGTTGATGCTGTAAAAGCAAACAATGACCCTCTTTTGGTTTGTATGGAAGACCGACCGACTCGAATCACCTTAATATAATGTCTACGCTAATCTCACATACCTACACATACACTTATATAGGTAGTTTCACGAGAGTTTGAGCTGAATGATTACACACACAGCTACATCCCTAGTAGCAAGCTGACGTCATCACGACGTCCCACGACGTCCATTACGTCATTATGACGTATGAGTGACGTCGCTTATACGTCGCTGACGTCAGTTTGCTACCTGGGATGAAGTACTCATTGCAAAAATGAATGAATGAAATGAATGAGTGAGTAAATAAACACAAGGCTATAGTTAAACGAAACTTTTTGGTCTTTATTGCAAATGTATGTTGAACTTGCTATCGGTACGAAAAAAGAACAGTAATTTCAAAACCTCGCTGTCATTACATGACAGTATTGTTGTGTGTGTCTCAACTCTCGTGAAACTACCTTTACTCAACATTACATACCATGTTCGGATTTGCCACCGTCCGAGTCAGCGATCTCGGCTGCAAAAAGTATTACATTTTTAGAGGACTTATACGTTAAAATTTTGAAACGCTCATTCATCGATTGAAGCTATTTCGGACTATTACTACCTACTCGTATTATTGCCATTTTGTCAAAATCTATTTAAAAAGAGGTGAAAGTTCTCAATCCGACTACATATAATTTTTTACAATCTACTGTTTAAGGTCTACAAATACAAACTGATAAAATCCATTTGTGCCACACCTGGCCAAAAAGTGGCTTTTACCGCACGCTACGCGTACGGAAAAAGCCGCTTTCTGGCCAAATGTAGACATGTGTAATAAACGAATGAACTCAAACTCAAACTCCAATGAACTCAAACACAAACTCTCAATGACCATATAAAACAATTTTATTGTAACTACAATGCTTCAATAAGTAAATAGGTATACAGGAAGGTTCTAGTGTTTATGAAAAGACTGATTCAAAAACTTAAAATTTTTCAGAACCGAATCAATATTAAAACCAACAAAGTTTCGCTATTTACACAGTCATATCTATGATGTAAGTCGATTTCCTGTCTCTTCTTCTTCTTCCTTCTAGACCTTGTCCCATTTACTTGGGGCCTTCCTTGTCCGCAATTTCCATCTAGCACGGTTTTGTGCTGCATCTTTATCTAAACGAGCCTCTTTTGGGTATTTTTCGACCGTCGTCCACCAGGGTGGTCTACCACGGGAACGTTTTGTAGTCGGCAAGTCGAGGGTAAGCTTCACCATATGGTCGTCGGGGCGTCTCTGAATGTGACCATACCACCTCAGGCGTTTTTCTTTAACCTTATTCATAATCGGAGCAACTTTGAAACTTCCTCTCATGTACTCATTTCGGACTTTGTCGAGAAGGGTGACACCCGCTGACCAGCGTAGCATTCGCATTTCTGTCGTATGCAGTTTTTTCAAATGTTTTTTGTTGTTCGCCCAACACTCTGACCCATACAGAACCGCAGGTCTAATGGCAGTAAGTCGACTTCCTGTGTAGACGTAAAACTCCCTGAGCCTGCTCACCTCGAGGCTATGGAGGTCCTTGGTATTTGCCCATGGCCTGTACACTTACGCGGGATGCAGTCTCATATTATGTTAGTTTCACTTACCGCTACCACTGCCGTCGTCCCTGAAAAAAGCGTGAAATTTAGTAAGAATAAAAAATGCCTATAGAAATTCAGTTTTTAATTGAAAAAATGTGTTTTCGATTAGAAAAACGATACCTACAGCGTCACTTTTTTAGTGCCTACCGTATTATTGTGTTAAAGATAGCATTACTCATATTTTCCGGGATTCTAGATTGTTTTCCTTGAAATCGCATGACGGATAACGCATTTGTTGGGACAAATACGCCTATAATGTCTCTGTTTACCCTGATGGTCGACTGGTAGAGAATGCCTTACGGCATTAAGTCCGCCATTTGCACTTCCTTGTATTGTGCAATAAAGTTTAAATAAATAAATAAATAAATACGCCGGCGAGTAAGCGAGTTAAATTGGCTGAGTAACAGTTAATTGTAGGCAGTGTGATCGATCGACTCGGATCCAGATCCGCACTGTAATGCTACTTGCACAATTTTACTCGCTTACTTACCGCCTTTACGGACGATTTTAGTAATCTTAAATGAAACGAAAAGACTAGTCTGTGGTGTGGTATACTTACGGTACAACCTCCATTATATTCTTAGTGATGATTTCGTTTTCGACGTGGAACTTTGCCTGATAGACGCCGGCGTAGGACTCTAGAAACGGTCCCATGTGGATGGAGATGCTGTTGCCAATCACCTTCATAGACAGACAAAACTCTGATAAGAAAATAATAATTAAAAACAACAGAATATTTAACAAAAAGTAATGATGATAGCAAAACATTTGGCCTTATTCGACTATACATATAGCATTTGCCATCAGGGAGTTCCAGACACTATAAATGCCGGATTTATAATCAACTCAGTTCGAAGGCGCTATACATTCAGATTCTCGGGATCCAACTGAAATTCGGCGTACTTAACTATGGAAGACCCGTTGCATCAATTAGCCGTCGAACGTTTTTATGAGAGATTCAGGAAATCATTGCATTACAAGTCCCGTGGCCCGATTAGGAACTTAGTTGCTTTATTAGAAAACGTGGCTTCGATTCACGATATAAGATCACCTTGTATGTTCTAGTAGCTTGTTTGGTTAAGTCCAGCATGGGTCAAAATTTTAAATTGTTTGTTTTTATCATTGTAGCTATACATAATTGTATAGGTACTTACTTGGAATATTGCGTGATTGCCAATGTTGCTTCTTCTGGCCGACTGCTCCAGGTTAATACCATTAACCGTTACCTATGGATAAAAGTCATAAACTTGTACTATTTCATTCAGTTAATATACACGGTGTAACATGAGGTAACCGAATAATTTTAACAACGTATTCCTGAGGCTTAGAGTCCTGAGGTCGTAAGAAGCAAAAAATGCTTAGAACCCAGGTCGAAATATGATTTTAATTTTTCTTAATGTTTTTACATAATTAATTCTCCTTCACCAGTAAAACAAAAACTTAGGATAAGAATGAATTTTCCTTGTCAGACAAATTGTTTCAAAGCAGGATTTACGTAAAAGTGCAATCATAAAGGTGCTTTGTACTGGAGATTTCATGACAACTTGTTTAAACAAAAACGCAAATATCTCAAAAACCAAGCTGAATCCAGCAAACATTATACGACATTTTTAACTTCAAATATGGTCATGAATACGCTGTTAAAATTATTCGGTTTCCTCATGTTACACCGTGTATAAGAAGGATGCATGGAAAGAAAAGTTTACCAACTCCAATTTGGGACATTTTGGATAACTTTTTTTATTTCATTAATGAAAAGTGCTCATGATTCTGAGTAAAATGGTATAAGACACACCATGATCAGACAAAAAAAGTAAAAGGTAAATTTTTTCTGCAATTGACCCTTAATTGAAATCTGGATGACTCATATGTGTATTAGACCGATCCTGTGCCGCCCGCGTCCAGCGGTTTCCAGCAACCCTCACGAGGGCATCCATCTGCATACCGACCTGCACACTCACGGTGGCATTCTTTGGAGGAGACCTATATCCAGTAGTGGTCTTTCGACTGACAATGATGATATAATTATGTATTTATTTACCTCTTTGACTTCACACTCTCCTGTGCACTCGAAATCTATATCTTCCTCCAAAATGTCGTCTTCTTTGGGTGCTTTTACTTTCACCACATTTGGAATGTGCACCACTGGACAACAAAACTAGAAATATACTAACCAGACAGAACTCCAGCATTAAGTTGTGCCTAAACGGCTTCGTCTGCCAAACGATAGCGACACAACTAATTGTGAAAAATAGATAGCGTATGTTATGTAGCGCGTGTGTAGCGTGTGGGTAGTTTGTTGGCTGAGCCCCCACGCCCGAGCCGGTGCCGCCGGTGCCGGTGCCAGCATCGGCGCCACAAGAGCATCGTCCCGCACTGTCTGACGAACTACGGTCGCGAATACTCATGATTAAGAGTGCCTGATGTACTCGAAATATGTCGAGAAATGGTCGACTATTTACAATGAGAGTAGTCAATTTTTAATTCAATATAAGATTCATCTTTCACTCTAACAGGTAGCTGCATCACTGGGGTGCTATCAGTTGACTGACGAAATTGTTTGACTAACTGATTTTTAGGGTTCCGTACCAATATGGTAGGAACCCTTATGGTGCGACTCTGTCTGTCTGTCCGTCTGTCACAGCAAGATATCTCAGGATCTACTGATGCTGTCGACTTGAAATTTGGAATAGTGTTAAGAACTGCTAACCCGAGCTTATGGGATGTAAAAAAAATCTTGTAACTTTTTTTTTTTAAAGGGGTCCGTAATGAGACTTTGAAAATTGAAAGTAAGGCTATTATATAGATGGGGTATCAAATGAAAGGGCTTAATTTGTAGATTAAAACACTATTTTTGTAATTTTTTTTAAGTAAGTAGTTTTTGATTTATGGCGAAAAACGTTAAAAAAAATCTTCGAAGTTACTGAATAGAAAAATCTGTAATAATTACCAATTATTAATGTCATTCTATATATTACAGGAAAAATATAACGGTTTTCCTAACTTGCACTGTTTTTTAGAAATTTGCAAAAATCGTAACACGTACTTATTTGCTCCTACTAAACTAATCGCCGTACAGTTTTTCTTGAACTATGAATATATCTACTTATGAGTTTGTACGGAACCCTCGGTGCGTGAGTCCGACTCGCACTTGTTCAGCATACAATCGTTTTTCTGTATTAGCCACCATCAATCGCAATCGTTCATTCTGATTGAATGAGATTGTCGGACTGAGTCATGATTCTGACTCTATGATACGTCGTGCTGCGCGGCCAGCACGTGACGGCCGCGTCGTGCCTCGTGCGTATGCGGCATGTAACGGCCAATGGGAACACGCATGTGTACGTACGCAGCGCAAAGTATACGCCTTCTCATTGGCTGTGGCATGTGGCGTCCCGCGAGACACATGTCGTGGCCGCGTCATGTGCTGGCCTTGCTATTAAGCAGGGCTCGAAACCGGTATTTTTTAAAAACCCCGAAATAGCCCAATATTTTGAATTATTTTATGCTTTTTATGTAGACCTCAGTATAGTATTTTATGCAACAGTTGTATAAGTGCGAATTGCGTGAGTTGCGATACGAGCCGCGAATGCGGCGAGTATCGCAAATAGAGACGCAATGAGCGTTTTTTGACTTAATTATACAACGTTGCATACAATACTTTTTCTACGACGAGGTTTTAAATTATAAAATACAAAATTAATAATAACCTGGAAACAAGGCAAATATGACGTTTGACTGACAGTATGTGTCTATGGTAAACTTTTTTTTTTAATTTAAAATATACTTAAATTAAAAATACTTTTTTTATGTTGGCATCAATGAATTTAGTTCGGAAAGTTTTGTTTTTCTTAAAAACCGTAGGAATTTAATTGTTTGTTAAGTTGGTAGTTGTGCATTTTTACCGTAAAGTTAAAATTGAGCGCTTAATCTTTGACCTAAGTTTAACCTAGATTTAGAAGTCTGTGGCTGCTAGCAATAACGTAAAGTGACTATAACGACACTAGTGCTGTTATGGGGAATAGAGTATAGACTTCTCGGAACTCATATTATGTATGTTCTTATATTAGTGTTCGTGACCAAGTAAAAGACAGACAACAGTACAGGAGTAGAAAAATGTATTTAAGTCATGATTTTGTATTATTAGATTGCCTGGTTAAAAAACGAAATAATAAACCAAAGAACGATAAGAACGGAAAGAATACCGGTATTTTTGTATGGAGCAAATACCGGTTTCCGAGCCCTGCTATTAAGGCTTTTTCTATAATCAGTAATGAAAATAGATTTTAATAATATTAAAGATTGTTAAATAAAACACTTACATGGTGCTAAAATAAAAAAAAAACACGTTATTTTATACTATTTTAACTACCTATACATTTAAACCATTTATACATATTATGTTTAAATCAATAAATAAATTGATTTTTAAACCATTCTGATTAATGATAATGATAATGTCAGTGTACGTACAGTTATCTGAAAAATAAGGCATAAAATAATTGAACAATAAAACCGATAAAAAAATACTGAGGCAATTTAAATATACTATGCACCCAGAGCGATAAAATAAATAATAATCCAGATCTCAGCACGGCCCAAGACACAGTCGAGATCTAGTAATATCCGGTCTGGAGTATTCTTCACTCCCGACCGTGGTGCTATAATAAGGTATTAGACAACAATCAAAATAAATTCATTAACTCTAACCAGCAAATTACGCTCCCAAAACAGCCCGGATAAAATCGTTCAAACTTATTTTCGTGCCACAGACGATTTTACAAAGAAGGAAACTAAAAATAAGGCACCATGTTGAGCATGACGTCACAAGTTCGTATTTCATACTAAACTGCATACTTTCGAAGCGTTATGACACTTCATAAAAAGAAGATGATTTGAACTGTCATCACGTAGCCTATTCTATTCCATCTGACCAGTAAGCGGGATTTTATCATTGTCTGGCAAACTCATTAATCATAAAGTATTCGACGTGTGATTCTGCCATACGATTAAATAAATGAATCATGAAAAAATAATGGGCCTGCAGGCTGCAACACGTCAGGTTATTTGATGGCGACTTGGCAGAGAGAAGCTTACGAAGTCCACGTTGCCTACAGGCGTAAAATGCCGCTTACTGCCCGAGATGAAGTTAAAAAACTTACTTTGTATAACCGCCACGATCTTCTTGTAAACCGTGTCTTTAATTTTGAAGAAACCCATGTACACGCAGGAGAACTGATCATCAAAACTGAAAAATATGTAACGTGATTCTATAACGTATACCTAATATTATAAGAAATCAAAAACACCTAAATAGAAAAAATAAATTGGGCTCACCCATAGTCCTCACCAGGACTGGAGCCCGGTATTTATTTATTTTATTTTATTTATAAGGTTTGCCAACAGGTAAATACTATATGACATGAAAACTACAAATACAATATGCTACTATAAATACTATATGGTATCATTGCAATGGTTGCGACGATTGGCATCATCACTTCACCATCATCACTACATAGTATAAAACAAAGTCGCTTCCCGCTGTCTGTCCCTATGTATGCTTAGATCTTTAAAACTACGCAACGGATTTTGATGCGGTTTTTTTTAATAGATACTTAGTGTTTCAAAAGAAAGGTTTATATGTACCTCTATAATACATGCATTTAGTATCAGAATTGCACCCGTGCGAAGCCGGGGTGGGTCGCTAGTTATTTAATAATTCTCTGTCCTTTGTCTTTTGTTTTCGACGACCGCTTTAGCTTAGTTGGTAGTGACCCTGCCTACGAAGCAGGAGGTCCTGGGTTCGAATCCCGGTAAGGGCTTTTATTTGTGTGATGAGCACGAATATTTGTTCTTGAGTCATGGATGTTTTCTATGTATTTAAGTATTTGTATCTATTAAATATATCGTCGTCTAGTATCCATGACACAAGCCTTATTGAGCTTACTATGGGACTAGTTCGATTTGTGTAAGATTGTCCCCTAATATTTTTTTTTTTTTTTTTTTGTTTTCTCTTATCTATATACAAAAGTATAGATATGTGGTGTACCCACTTTAAAAAACAAATAGTTTTTGGATTTTTTGTCTCTGTACTTGTGCGCGCATCGCACAAAAACTACCAAACCGGTGTCCATGAAATTCGGTATACAGGTAGAATATGACCCCCGTTAACACTTTATATACTTTTGACCCATCTATGGCGAAGCAAAAAGGAGACATAAACTTATTTCACCTCCACGAAGTTGCGGACATCCTCTAGTATAAAATACACTTCAGTGAGAATGGTCAAATAACTTATTTGACTTGATTTTACAATGTATGTAATTTAGCCATACTATAATTATCACCACGTGGCCGTTAACGGGTCGCTAACACGATATAGGGAACGTGCACGAACTATAGGTGGCAGCACTAAACGTCAAAAGACCCACGGGCGGACTATAAAGGAAACTATCGCCCCTGTCAAATCAAGCTGTCAATGACAATGACAATATGTAAGTGTCAATGTCAAAAATAGTAAGTCGTAGCTACACTGACGTTAATCGTCCTTAACGGCGTTTTCGTCAATGTGGCCACAGCATGAGAGGGTATATGATTTAGATTGGCGGCACCAGTTGGCAGCACCTTCGTCATGCACGTTCCCTATACACGGCTAGTGACTCGTGAATGGCTGGACGTGGCCATACCTCGGGAAGTTGTAGCTGATTTGCTTGGACTGCGGGATGATGGTGACCCTGCCGGTGGACTGAACGGATTGGCCGTTACACAGGATATCGGTCAGCTCGCAGTCCTTACACTCGTAATCTGTCATGTTGTTGTAGTTGCCTCGCTCGTCGCAGGACGCGTTAAAGCGCTTCAGATGAATTACTATACAATAGAAAAGATTAGATCAGGTAAAGACGCCTATAAATTACCTAACCTCAAGGTCAATGTAGCCAGCGACTGCAAATATCCTATCCGCCAAAGAAAGATCCGGGTCCACTTAATAGTTGTTACTGTTGTGTTATCAGATTGAAATATCACTCCACAAGAACACCGATGGGAGATGGGATTGGATGGGAGCTATGTGGGCGCTGCGCCATTGGTGTTTTCTTTGATTACTTAGAGACGGCACAACCGATTTCGAAAATTCTGTTTGTTTGAAATGGTCCACCTCCTAAGTGGGTCGATGCTTCCAGGTCGGGATCTAATGATAGGATCTTAGAGATACCGAAAGAAATCTTCGAATATTATGGGTACACCTATAACTAATTGGGATGTATATGTTTTGCAGTAAACTTCTGCATTTATTTAGAGAAAAGAAGTTTGAATTATACCGGGTGTGGCCTGTAATACGAGCAAAAAATTAAACCGTAGGTTCTACTCATCAAACTAGACCACTTTTATTCAGCGACTTTTAAAAATAACTTGTGGTTTGATTTTTAGCACACTTTAAAGTTTATCCGAACACGCAATGTATTGCGAAATTGATTACGTCTGTAGGGTGACAAGATTGACGAGCAATGTCAATTAGACGGATTTTGATGTACATTGAAAATACTAATTACTTTGTATGAAAAATCGACAATGTAAGGACTACATATTTTTAAAAAGTGGTTGAACAAAAGTTTTATTATTTGAGGAATAGAATCTACGGTTTAATTTTTTGCTCGTATTACAGGCCACACCCGGCATGTGTAGTGATAAAACAATATAAAGGGAACGGAACATGTTGCTTTTTTTTTAAAGGCTTAATTTCCAAGGTAAAAAATTTTAACAAATTATTATAAAGACAACTGGCCATCATAAATACTTACAATTTTCTGCAATATAAAATTGTATTATTAATTATTCACCAGAGTAAACATTAAATAATTACAATTACCTAAAACGTAAGCTCAATTGATGTAAAAAAATAACTTAAATGCCCACAAAGATACATACCCACGTCTGGAAAATTATGATAAAAGTTATTAAGAGTTTTAATTAGTAACAAAACAGACAAACTTAATGAACTAAAATAAACCTATGATAAAAGGTTAGTTAAATATGTTTTAAGAGTTTTATTCTTAAACTGAGAACAATTTTATTATATGTTATTATAGAAGATTACCATTTTCTGGAAAAAAATTAAATGTGTGTAATTAGTTAAAATGTAAGATATAATTTATCAATTAAAAATGTTTTTATGCCACACCTGGCCATAAAGTGGCTTTTACCGCACAAGCCAAGTGCAGACATAAAATTATGTCCACAACACGGGATATAATAAAGAAAGGCCGAGATCGCAGATGTTTGCGGCCCGAGCTGCAAGCGAGAGTTGTAAATGTGCGATCGAGGGCTTTATTTTACCACCCTAGTTGTGTAATGTACTACAAAAACAAGTACGAACCTGCGGCTGGAAAATACAAGACCATAAATTAATTTCATTTCACGTTGTAAAGCCTGGCCAGGTGCAATACGTAGTATCCATCCACAGCGTACATGTACTACTAGTTAGTGACAGCCGACTCTCAAACATTACTTAACTTTTTTATTTATTTATTTAAATTACACAAAAGAAAACTTATCGTACAAAAGGCGATCTTAATGCCATAGGGCATTCTCTATCAGTTAACCTTAGGGCAAATCAGGTACTTTTTATCTCTTCCTTTTGGACAGTGGATATTAAGCTTTTAGTGATGCGAGACCATTTTGATAAAATTTGCGCCCTGCCTCGGATCACCAACTGTTTGTAGGTAATATACATAAAGTAAATAAGTTTGGAGTTAATATAATATTTTTTCGAATGGCTTCGCGGACCAGTTTGGGTGTTCCAGGGACTACCAGTGGTTCACAAACCACCGGTTGAGAACCACTGTTATAGGGTCATTCACATAGTGAGTGTTACATAGAGAAGGGCTATTTCCTTAGTTCGGTATTTAAGTGGTATGCAATCCAGCCCAAACGTAATTGTAATTATTTTTAAACGGGAGAGTGACCAGTCGAAGATATTTTGAGTTTGCTGCAATCTGTAATCACTAATCACTATACTTTATACTAACATGAGGACAAAGGATTTTGATTTGATCTTCCACTGCCAAACACGGCATATTTCAGACAGCATTTTAATTTCTTAATTAAATAAACGGCTATTTTCATTGTGAACAGGTTCATAAGTAAATATTGGTTTTTTTCGTCGACAAATTTTTTATCAATGTTTTATTTTGACGTCCATGACTGAAATATAGTAAAATTATCGTGATTTTTGAAAAGTAGTAAATATAAGGTTATATTTTTATTACAATTACAAGAAAAAATAGGTTTCAGAGCAAAATGCTTTCGATAAAATAATATGTCGATGAAATTAAACATTCAATTGAAACGTTTGTCGGTGATCGGTCGGTAAACCGTTTTTTCTCACATATGACTGTAATAATTTACCCTAAATGGTAACTATGCTTATCTGACTGCAAGAAGTAACAATATTCTAAAGTTTTTATAGTCAAAGCCGACGCTGGCTTGCCACCAATTACTTCACACAGGGGAGAAACTCAGCCCGGCTAGCTGCTTCAAGCGGTGTGTCGCTAATGTTGCTGTATTAGTTTAATTCTGACATCCGCCGTCAGTCTCGGACCTTTTGAAAACGACTCATTTACAAAATCATTACGAACTGTTGTTACTATTTGACTATTTTTTAAATACACAACAGATATTAATAGTTATAATATTTTTAATAATTAATGCAGTGAAACTGCTCCGCAAAGCTAGACAGCAAGACCACACAGGAGAGAACCTCTGCTTCTATACTACATATATGCTTCAAGTGTTTCAACGGGTACTGTTTGTCATATGTTTCCCTCTGAAACCGTTAACTTTTCAGAGGTTTTGAGAGTCTTTAAACCCTTGAGATTGAGATGTGTTTTAAAACAATCCTATTTTAATAGTTGAATGAGTTGTTAGAGCTGAAGTCTTCTCTGGTTTACCGCCAGTAACGTCACAGAGGAGAGAAGAACGCCGTTTATCATTATTATCATCAGCCGCAATACATATTGGACATAAGTCTCTCCCTAAGAACACCACCATGTCCGATCCTGCGCTGCCCGCACCCATCGGACTCCAGCAACTTTCTCCAGGTTACGAGTCCACGTTGTAGGACGCCTACCCACGCTGCGTCCCTCAACAACTCATCGGACTTAGCGGCCGCCTGTTCTACGACCAATGTACCCAGCCGACTTTAAGTTTTTGGATGCTTCGAACCATGTCGGTTACTTTGCCTTGATCTCGAACACTCTATTTGTATTTACCTCGAACGGTGAGGACCTTGTGTCGCTCCTCTTGTCCTCTGTTATTCTCGATTAGCGCAAAATAGTCCCCGAAGTCCTGAGGCTGAGGGTCTCTTATGTTTACTTCTATCATAAGTTGCCTGTGGAAATTACAATGCAGTAAATGGGGTTTTACGTAATATTCTTAAATTCTAATTTATTAACTGTAGTCAACAAAATTTGGAGTCGACCTAAACTTACCTTGACGGAGAGCTAAAATTAAAAAAATAAACAATTAATTAGTTTTTCACACCTCCTATTCAGAAAAAAGTATTTTGCTCCCTCATAAGAGGGATCAAAGTAGCACTTTTCTGTTCAAGGACAACAGGGTATTTTTAGTTTGAACCCACTTAGAATATGCCATACCATAGACTTAAATTACACACCGAGGGCGGTATAATAATGAATGGCCCAGATCACAGGTGTTTGCGGTCCGAGCCGCAGGCGAGGGCCATAAATATAATATGGAAGTGGTATTTTCGTCTCGTCCGTAAAAATTAATAATTGGTTTATAAAATAATAATAGACTATACATTTGACAATTTAACATTTAAATTTTAATAATAATGTGTGATGCTCTTTGAGTAACTATATATT
Source organism: Eudemis profundana (assembly GCA_947034925.1). Lineage (NCBI taxonomy): Eukaryota > Metazoa > Arthropoda > Insecta > Lepidoptera > Tortricidae > Eudemis > Eudemis profundana. The sequence continues at coordinate 4,152,546 of OX344819.1, forward strand.
TCGTTATTTTGGTAGGTAGCGTTTGTATTTGAATTTTCCTCATAGTCGGTGTGAAAAGCAGTATGTGTCACTCGGTAGCAAAATTATTTTCACCTCGGGCGTTAACACTTGAATCCCTCACTACGCTCCGGATTATACTTTAGAATCCCTCGCTACGCTCGGGATTCTATTGTATAATCCTTCGCTTCGTTCAGGATTCAATATACGCCCTCGCCGTAAATACATAATTTTGCTCCCTTGTGACACAATCTACTATTAGACGTTAGAAAAGTTTAAGAGATATTCGGCGGCGTGCGGTGAATAACGGGGTGACCTCGGAGGTAGAATATAAATATGCTTTCAAACAAAAAAATATTTTCCACTTCGGTCCAGCCATGTATTTGGAAAAATACATAAAAATTTGAACGAACTGAGCAGAGAACCTCCCTTATTTATAGATGGTTTAGTAGGTAAAAAAGTAACGAACTTACGTTTTCACCCTGAAATAGTTGCTGGGTACGTTGTACATGTTATTATCCCGCGACCGCACCATGAGGCCGTTGACCCGGCACCGATCACACTTGACCGGAATGGAAGATCTTTCCAGCTTCTGTCCATGCAGGCAGTCAATGGTGTGGGCATCCACCTCCACATTGCTTTCAACTGCGAAAACACACAACTAGTCAACATCGTCAGCCGGAAGACGTCCGCCGCTGGACATAAACCTTCCCCAAAGACCATTACCGGTCCTGTGCGTCCTACGCCGGAGTCTTCTTAGCTGGGCTAGGTTTAGCGAACCGGCAACTAAAACTCCCACTAGTTTGATACACACGTTCACATAAGGACAGGTTGATCCGCTTCATCCTTCCCGCTGGTCCGCTGCTCACTTTGAGCAATCAGCGAAAAGTCAAGGTGGTCCTGGCCAAACGAACTGGTTCGACTCCAGGCGTTCAGGCCCCCACCTAGTCTGACCCTATCGAGGTGGACCGGGACAAGGCGACCTGGTTCGACCCCAGGCGCCCCCGGCACCCACCCAGTCCGATTCACTTGGGGTAGTCCGGCTAGCGACCTGGTTCGACCCAAGGGAACGCCACGGCCGACCACCCGGTCATATTATTGCTACGCCCACTAGGGTTGCAAGTTAGTCAGGCTTCAAAAAAAAAGGTGCGTCCTACATCCATCGGAAACGCCACGCCAGGCTTGCCACCCTCGCTGGCCAGTATTATGTGTTTTTCCACATTTCGTTTTGTGACAACACTGGTGTGAAGACGAGACAACGGCAACTACCATCCTACGGCCCGGAATTGTAACAGAGTTTTGAATCGATGGAATTAAAATTATAGCTCATCATTCCAAAGAAAACCTCTAACAATATATTTATTTGGTTGCTTTTTCACTCCTCATTATATTAACTTCGTTCCCTTAGTCAAGTAATTCAGATTTGGTTATTCTCACCCAAGTCTAAGAATTTCATGTGCCTCGGCTTGTTGTCGACCACGACTACGGCGAAGAACGATCCAAAGATCCACGAAGAGACAACATCGAAACTAAGCGTGATCGTGAGACTGAATAATCCGAATTTCACGGAGTAGTTGCTGGCTTTGATCTGTAATTACATAACGAGGGTGAATAGTAGATTCTTAAACAACTACTAAAATGACCTTTTTGACACGAAATAGAGTAAAACAATCTTAAACTGCACTCCCGCTCTTTTGGGTACTTCAGAGTAACTCCACTGTATTTTGACGACCGCTTTAGCTTAGTTGGTAGTGACCCTGCCTACGAAGCAAGAGGTCCTGGGTTCGAATCCAGGTAAGGGCATTTATTTGTGTGATGAGCACGACTATTTGTTCCTGAGTCATGGATGTTTTCTATGTATTTAAGTATTTGTATCTATTAAATATATCGTCGTCTAGTATACATAACACAAGCCGTATTGAGCTTACTATGGGGCTAGTTCGATTTGTGTAAGATTGTCCCCTAATATTTATTATTATTATTATATTTACATACCTTTCTGGTCCTACCCTTGCTATTCTTTACTTGGATTGTGTCGAGACTGAAACCTATTAAAAAGATCATTATTAAATACACAAGTTAACATAACTAACCTTTACTTATATACCACCCCAAGTAATGGTAAATTATAAATTATATTTCCTACACGAGTTCTAAAACACTCATTGGTACGATCATATATTTAGTGTATAACTGAGAGGTATAGTGACAGTTAAAGTTACCTGTTCTTCTCCCGTGGTGCGGGATGTTGATGGTCCGTGGACTGGACGTGTAGCCCTTAGCGCCGGGGTGGATGAATTCTTGAAGACTATCCTCTGTCAACATACACAGATTAACTAAGTATGTTCTCTCCCAAGTGCTACACAGATGTATAACAGCTTATACAAGTATTATAGCACTAATTTAAGTATTATACGTCGTCTTGGCAAAGCGGTCGTGGTCATATCATCCGATCCATGGCACTTCTAGTATATTCGGGCACTCTTATTTAAATATGTACATCAATTATCAGTTAGTTGCCGCGTAACACATACGCTGACAATTTGTGCAATTATTGGCACAATTAAGTAAAACATAACATCGAAAAGCTGGGCCTGACCACAGAGCTGGCTCGTTTCTCACTCAACGGATCAGCAGCAATCCAGATGGGCAACGCAGCCAGCCTAATGGGGATCCTGCCACAGGGGCCGATCTGGGGGACGTCACATTAATCTTAGCCGAGTTTAGCTTTACTTAGTTTGATTGTAAATTAAGTTTCGAGAGCAATTACTGCACAACCTGTCAAAATAACAGTTCCGTTTATTTACAAGTGGCTAAATTAGGTGCCAAAAGCCGTGATAACATAAGATAAGCACTAGGCACCACCTTAAGCACAGTAATACTGCAAAAATGTTTTAACTAGGTACAGTCGAGTTCATTTACATCTACCTACACATATACTCGTAAGAGAACAAAAATATCTGAACACGCTTTTATGCTCCTGACAATAGGGTCGTGTTCAGACATTTTTGTTCCCGTAAGTATTTAGATGTAAATGAATTCGACTGTACACGCCAATAACCATTTTGATTTTCATGCCCTAGCACTCAAAAAATATACTCCTGTGATATTAAGGTTGCTGCTGCAAGGGCGGGTATACTGTGATGGAGGATGATGTGTGGGATGGGAGAGGGGCACGGGGGCACAGAAGCATGTGCTTAAACCAGTATACATGCATAAAATAAATATACACTTCGATAATTAAAAGCCCCGTAGACTCACCGGGTATAGCTAAAAAAACAGATTCGTAATTAATAATACTAATCACCAAATAGCAAAATTATAACTAGGATAAGTTAGAGCAAACAAGTTACTTACGTGGGACAATCTCTGCAAAATATTACATATCATGTTAATCATTTAATGAATATTACAAAACAATTACACATTGTTAAACTTATTTTATTTTAAATAAATATACAGTTTAAAAACATACCGTCTTCTGCAATGTTATAAAAATTGATTAATAATAAAAAAACAAATTACAAAAAGAATAGTAAAATATGTAAATAGCTATACCATGTTCATGTCACTACTAAATCAATTTTGGATTCGGACTGAATAATGTTAACTACATCCGAAGTCCGAACCGAATTTAGGTTAAATTACAATTAAAACAATAAATCTTCCCTCGGCGAAAGGAGTTCAATGAATGAAACCCGAATGTAAAAAAATCAATATCTACTTTGTAATTTTGGCATTGGCAGAAACCCTGAGTATTTTAAATTTTAATAATAAAGCTTCACTACCTAGGAATAAATTCAGTTATAATTATAAATACCCATAATTTCACACCACATGTTTTCTTTTATACTTACATATTTTGTCATTGACAGTAGGTATATTAAAATTTCAGCCAACCAAGCCAACTGCTCGGTTGTGTACCAAAACATCGAATTCGATGTTACTAGTGTCTATGAAATTTCAAACATATTTGAAAAGCAAAGCAATTTGAAATGACCTCAATTCTAATTAGTATCAGTCGAAATGACGTGTTATTCCAAACAAAATGTGATTGATGCCGATTCTATTAGTTTGTCTCTGTATAAAAAAAACTACGGTTGCGTGCCATATGTGAAATAAGTTTTTATTTACCGTCATTTTTAATTACGCAGTTAAATTTTTTGAATACTTATAATTATTTGTGAGCAGATAAAGCAATGTATGCTACTGTACGAGTATTTAGGTACACAACTAAGCGTGACTAAGCCGTGTGATCTTATTATGAAACTCGCCTTCGCGCGATCCTTTGTGGCCCGTGATTGTTATTAAATTAATCTTATTTTCTTATTTACTATATTGCCTAACTAAGTATGTATAAGTTTACTTACTTTCGTATTCTACAAATGGACAATACAGTTCTTATTAGTAAAACTCTTCCATACTTCCTTAAAAATAATCAAGCTGGAACGGCTTTAACCTAGTGGAAACTCTGGGCGTTTTAGACTAATGGGATTATTTTAATACAAAATGTAGAAAAAATTAAATAACCAATTTCTGTTCAATTAACAACTGCAATAACTACTTTAGAAATAGCACACTTGAAGAGTTTCCTTGATTTCACCAAGATCCGGTCATCAGATCCTGTCCTGGTAACTATAGGACCACTTCTATACACACAATAATTTTCCATATCGGTCCAGTCACCTTCGAATCAGGAAAAGTACATATAAAACAATTGAAAGATCCCGACGAACTTTTATTTTTTTAAGTCAGTTAAAAACAAAAACAGTTCAAATGAGGGGGGAGGCGTAAACCGCGGAGCCCTGGGCACTCGCCCAGAGTAACCAATAGGCGCGCCGCGATTGAGATACAGTCGCGGACGATGAATTCGGGTCGGTAAAATACCGCCATATTTCCTAAAATACTCCAGGGTTGTGAAATTATTTTATCCCGTTTTGATCTTTAATTAATTTTAGATATTATCTGCAAAAATAACACTGAAAATAATAGCGATTTCAGGTTTAGATCGAACTCGTAAAAACCCATGAAAAATAGGTAATGACGTTAACGAAGTGAGGTATCGCAAAAATCACAATTTTTGGATAATAATATTTTTATGATGGGTTAGCGGATATTTCTAATAGGTACAGGCAGGTATTGAATGTGTCAAATATTGAAAAACACCTATTTCTATTATTTAAATTAGGATGACCCGAATTCATTGACCGCGAGTGTATTTAAATGTAGGTTAATTTTAAAATATTTAGGTACTTAATGTACTAACCATCAGGTGCTGAAAGATATTTAATGTATTAGTTTTTAAGGCTCTACTGGTCGAGATCATTGTAGTCCGTTTCACGAAGCTACCTAGTCATGTTGAAATTTTCCAAGTCTACACTAGCAACATCGGTCAAATTAACTAATGGCGCTGTTGTTATTGACGAATGTAGTTGACCAAGTGTAGCTTCAAGAAACAGACCACTGCTTGAATCAATCAATTTTATACTATTATTTATTGATGACTATACAAATAAAATAGTATTTTCTTTTGTACTTACTTTCGGCTTAAATGAAATTTCAATATATGATTAACACAAACTTGTCACAGGTATAATTTTAAGACATAGGTAAATAACTAAGTAAATTCGTTTAAAAAATATAATACCACAAAGGGTACCCGTCATCATCATCATCATGTCAACTGGGAGACTTCTACTGCTGATCTTAGGTTTTCCCCAAAGCCTTCTACAAAAAACGGAGGGCACGCCAAAATCATTATTTTAAATAAGTGTTTTACGAGTATTACTCACGAGCATCGGCTGTAAGAAAAAGAAAGTAAATAAACAGGAAATTCAGTCCACTAATGGAAATAAAGTCATTTTACATACACAAAAAAGCCTGCTACTCAGTCAGAGTTCCTAAACGAGTGAGTAGGTGGTACCCACCATTTCAGACATTGTAAATTTTAGTTAATTATTGATCGTACAATTGAAGAGACGCTGAACTGTCCATCTGTAAACCCTATTACGATGGGACAAATACTATTTGGCTGCGTTTCCAGCGGAGCTGTTCGAGGTAGCGGAGCGGTGGTGTGCGAGGAAAAAATCCACCAATGCCGGGCCGCGCTGAGCGAGGCTAGGCACGTTGATTAGTGGATTTTTTCTTCGCACACCGCTTAGCTACCTCACACAGCTCTGGTGGAAACGCAGCCTTAATGGCCACTTAATACGAAGACACCTTTGTTTGTACATGCCTATACTCGTACTTACTGCAAAATCATATTTACGGACGGGCATGTAATATAAGTTAAATTATATAACTACTAATTTTGCTTGACTATATATGATCTATCTATCTGTTCCTACACACTTCATTCAGAAAAAAACGTTTATAATATAATAAAATAAGATAGAAAGAAAGAAAAGAAAGAAAGAAACTACATTTATTCATGACAGCACAAGATAAAAAACAAAAGAGTATTACAAATTAAATTAAAGATAGATACGCTGCCACAAAACCTTAGAGCCAGCGCTGGTCTTCCGGTGGAACCAGGTAGGGGTGACGTCATACTGAGAAACTCGCATGACCGGTCCAGGACAGACAGTTTTTTTTTTATTTGGTCGGCTAGGTCCTCTTATAGTGAACGCGACCATTACAGCTCCGACCAATGGTGCTAACCGACCAAATCAAACCCCACTGTCTTGTCTGTGGTCACGGCCTACGGATACGAATCTGTCTTCCTACAATTTATATATACAGACGCCATATACGTATATAGACGAAGGCAGGGCGCCTTTAACACATACAAACAGCTAGCGAAGTAGCTAATTGATGCGATTAGGTGAGTAGAGGGCGGACTGATGCCTATGCCAAAGAACAGCGTTAGCTATCCACCGTGCTAATGCGGCCAGCCTATTACTGCAGGTCACTCTCACTCTCACGCTCGATAGCGACGTGCACTATTTGCTTATCTTTAAGTCCTATAAACTTGATGTCTAGTTTTCATTGTTTATTTTTATCTGATCTTTATTGCTGAAACTACAAAGATAATATGTACGTACGCCACAGATCGGTGGCTGGTGTAGCCGCGTCGGCCGTGGCGAGCGCGAAGATGTAACCGATCTGGCACGGGTTCCAGTGGTCGCACACTTCATGGTCCGGGTCCAGCTCCGTCACGTACTTGTAACTCTATTGGAAATATACTTTGTCAGTGTCTCATAGGATCATAACAAAACAAATAAGTAGGTATAATCTTAGTAGGTATGATGGCGCAATATGAAGTCGGTAATAGACAGTTCCACAATGTCCGCTGCACTCACCCGGTCCGGATAGTAGCGGTAATGGACGACGACGTCCTCCGTGTCCTCGAGCGCGCACTTGGAGGTGGTGTAGTTGTAGGAGGTGCGCTCGATGGGCGCGCAGCCGTACACGGTGGTGCCGTTGCGGGGTAGATCCGGGCCCTCGAGCTTGTGACCTGCAAACATTCAATTTTGTTATCTTCATCATCTTTATCAGCCGAAAGACGCCTAAAGCTGATTGGCCGCCGCCAAGAAACGCCACTAGTCGGTCCTATGCCGCTCGCATTCATCGGATCCTCAAAGAATTGCAAAATAAAATGGCGATTAGCAGAACATTGTTCGTAGACGGTCGTTGGAGCCGATGAGGTTTTGAGTGATGACCACGCACTGAAAAACACATTTTTTGTGACAAGTAGCATTTTCACCAGGTGAATGTAGAGTGCAACTCAATGATGGGTCCGCACTTTTTGAGACTTCGTTTCTCATATTATTTCAGATCAAATCAGTCTCTGCGTCGATTGCCTTTTTGCTTTTGAAAACTCAACTGTTATCATAATTTCTTGCTAAGTTTGAACGGTTGACAATAAACGCCGCGATACAAAGGCTGAAAGTAGACTCACTCAATCCTACGGCCCCACGTTATCGGTGATTTTGTCTGACATACAAAACGAACGAGACGTTAACACGAATATTCTTTAAAACCCGATAATTATCAAGTACGTACGGTTGCAGAAGAAATATTTGTTGTCCGCGTTATAGAGCTCCTTGTCCTCGGCGCTGAGGCACGAGTCGTATATGATCTGCGTGGGAGTGATGTCGTCCTCACACGCGAGGGCGCCGGAGCCGTCGGGCTCTTTTGGCGCCCTGTTGGCCGGGCAGCGGTACATCAGACCTAAAAAACACTTGGAGTTGAAATATTTGTATTAACTTATTAACTACTCACCAGAGTTTGCTTTCCTCTACATCTGCTTAGAATTAGTTTTATATGCCGCATACTATCATGTACTCCCCTCTTCACCCACTTAAGGCATGATTTTAGGATAAGAACAAATAAAATTAAGGCGGGGCTTTCAAATTACCTCCGCAGGTACCAAATTTCATCTAAATAAATCGTTTCAGCGATTTGACTGTGATAAGAGAGTTACTTTTGCATTTAACAATACTTTTGACATGGTCTCGAATGAAAACAATTCAAATATTCTAAAGCCTCTTAACGCATTCACTGCCACCGACGCGTATGTGCGTTCCAGTGACTTTCACCGTGTGCCATCGACGCACAGACGCGTTCATAATTACGTAAAGTGCATTACATAAAGTACATTTTAAAAAGTGTGGCACCTGGCGAATGCCCAGGAAAAGGAGGTGGCAGTGAATGCGTTAAATCTATGGAGCGAATTATTTACTCATTTAAACTTAATTGCACAAATGAACGTATCATACAAAACACGAATTCAATGCTACAAGGCAACCGTGGTTAATTGTGTCTTCCTCACCCTTCCTAATAATGAGGGGTGGCTTGTTCCGCATTTCCACAACAGTGATTCCCTTCTCCCCGTTCTGGATGGCTGTCATCACCCGCTTGTGCAGAGTGATGCGGCGCTCCTGCTCGGCAATGATGTATGGAAGTAACTCTTCCGACAGGACGTCCACTTTCTTCTTAGCTTCAGCGTTCATCTAAGAAGGTACACATAGTTATGGCACAATGGTACCAGTAGCACAAAAGTACAGGATGCTGAATTAGGGTAAAGCACACATAACAGCCCTGCACTGGAACGCCACCGTGCCAAGCCGTGACGATGCGATGAAGTTCCAATGCCGATAAGTGTACGTTACAGTCAGTATGGAGTTCCTTACTTAGACTTCTGACCGGCGGGAGCCGAGCCACCGCCGTTCCGGCGCCGAGGCGTTATGTGTGATTTACTTAACCCACACTTTAAACAATGCCAAAAATAGGCTATTAAGATACTACTTGGTAAGAATGATTTTTCAAGAAGTTTAATTTATTTAATGATCCAGAAACTACCACTTTTCCATTTTTAATTCCTAAGATTTACAACAAGGTGCAACTGATATGGATCCCAGGGCACGAAGGCTTCGTCGGCAATGAAAATTCAGATGAGCTGGCAAGAAAGGGCTCGGAAAATAATTTCGTAGGGCCGGAACCATGTGTGGGACTCTGACAGGGTACCATAACAACTGCCATCAAGGACCATGCCAAACACCAGCACCAACAGGAGTGGAATGGCATTGCGGGCCTGAGGCATTCGAAGCTCTTCATCGAAAGAGTCAACTCAAGCTGGTCCAACAAACTGTGGAAATACAGCAGAAGACAACTCAAGCTCATAACTGGGGTGTTCACAGGTCACTTCGGGGTCAAAGGACTCCTGGCCAAGTTGGGACTTTTTGACAACACAGATTGTAGACTGTGTGGCGATGAGGCAGAGGCAATGAAACACATATTGTGTGAATGTCATGCTCTCGCCAGACAAAGAATGAACGAATTTGGCACGGGTTATCCGGAGCCAAATGAACTCCAGGCACTACCACTGGGTTCCATCATCCGATTTATGGAGGTGGTGGAGCAAACCACTGCGTAGATGCGGTAAGGGGTAATTACACAAAAGATCCCATTGGGTCGAAGTGTATCCGAAAGGACCCCTAATACCAAGATAAGATAAGATAAGAAGATTTACACAAATCATTTTTTAAATGAACATTATCGAAAAAAGCACTTAGGATATTTTTTCTTAGATCTCAATTAAGGATCAATTGCAGAAAAAATGTAACTTTTATTTTTTTTGTCTGTTCATTATCTTATACCATTTTACTCAGAATCATGAGCACTTTTCATTTATAAAAAAAAGCTGTCCAAAATTTCCAAAATTTCCGTACAAATTTTGAATATTAGTTTCGTTACGGCCAAACTAAACATAGGGGAAATAGTAACGAAACTGATAAAAAAAATTATCACTATTAAAACCATTTCATTACGAATTTTATAGACTTGATCATTCTGATTAGAATTGAAATTAATATATATAATATATAAGTTTTATTTTTAATGAATATAAGAGAAAATGTTCCATATTATATTATGACTCGCAAGAATTACCAAGATAGCATTAATTTCGGTGAATAATATAAAAACTATAATTGTAGGTGTTGAGTAGGCCTTTGGTGGATTTTTTTATTTATTATTGAAATGGGGACGGTTTGTGGCGCTTCGTGGCTAGCGCTGGTCGCCCTGGGCCATGGGCCATGGCCCACGTGGCCCTAAGGCAAATACGCCCCCCGCCTGTGATTCGATTAAATTATTGCTTACCCGGTCAGCGTCCTTGTTGAACTTGATTCCTGTTCCATCCTGTAAACATATGAATCACTAAGCTTAACGACGTCGTTTAACCAGTAGGATTTAACACTTGGCAAAGTTAAGTATTTGTATGATGAGCACAGTTATTTCTTCCTGAGTCATGAAAGTTTTCTATCTATTTTTAACTTTATGTAATTTAATTCATTGGACAAATTAATCTACACAGAATTAAATATAAAACTACATCGTAAAATGTAAAATTCCTAAAATTAAACCCAATAAAAAAAATCATCATAAACATTGACACGATCAAAATAGAGTCTTGCCAGGATATAAAGTATCCTATGTTTAAATCTAGGGCTTGGTCTAGGTGGATGCCAAATATCATCTCAACCCATTCGGTTGCTACCCCGTTATTTATTTAGTAACAAACGTTTAAATATCTAAACATCCAAACATATTCACAAACTTTCACATGTATAGTAATTAGTAGGATTGCCGCTATTTCTATAATTCGCACGAAGCGATTCGCTTCATCGCGGACCGCCAAGGAATGGAATTCACTCTATTTTAGGACTCTTCTAGACAACAGTGAAGGTCTGTTACAGAACACGCGAGCGTTACCTTCGGCCCGGTTGCTTACCATCAAGCGCAGCTGACATCAATCACAGGCTAATTAAAGAAAAATAATGTGTAAAACTCACCACTGCCTGTCTCTGCACCATGTTGGCCAGGTACCTTCCCCTTCGACTCTTAGGCAGCAGCACGCTGCCCGGCACCACCTCATCCCCTGTCTACAACACAGGACAACAAATAATTAATACAAAATAAAATAAAAAATAACACAATCAACCTAATTTAAGTACTCCGCCTCTAATTTGATATGTCTCTAATTTAAAGAATTCCCTCGTTTTCTCAAAGACTCCATGACCAGATCCTATGACAATAACAGCAATGGAATCATCTCAAAAGTAAATATTCTCTTGCAAATGAAAATAAAAAAAATGCCAATAAAATTCTTTATTTGCAGTACCTAAACATACCTACAAATAACTGAAAACTTGCTTCTTTTTGGAGTAGGTTATAAATATAATAAAACTTACCGGTGGATATGCGCATTGTATTAAATAAACGATACTTAGAATGTGCAAGACTATGTGCACTTCCAGTCCCATCGTGATGAAGTCGATTCGACGACTGAAATTGGTTTTAAAATGTAAACTTTTTATAGGCAAATACTAATTGGACCATTTAGTAATAATAAATAAATGGGCGTCTTGTTAGTGTTTACTTTTGTTAGTTACGAATACTAACAAAACGATAAAAATAATGGATTTAAATGGTTTACATAAGTAATAGCTTTTTATAGGGTTTTGCGCTACGATTCGTAACTACCAAAACGATAAAAATAATGGATTTAAATGGTTTACATAAGTAATAGCTTTTTATAGGGTTTTGCGCGCTTTAGATAACTGTAAGGTAATACACGACTTCGGCATCAATATCGTGCCTAATATAATTGACCCGTGAGCTAGAGCTATAGCTTGGCAACTTCGTTGGTGACACTCACCTGTGTGCTTTTTGTTATGTGCAACCGTAACTACTTACACAAGTTACCGCCAACATGAAAACCGCCGATAGAGGCAGCCTCCGTCGGTCGCCGTTCACGTTAGCCGGTAACTTGTGTAAGTAGTTACGGCTGCACAGGTGCACATAACAAAAAGCACACAGGTGAGTGTCACCAACGAAGTTGCCAAGCTATAGCAAGTCACAGTTCGTTCCCGGTAACAGATGCCACAGCAGCATGATCTCGTCGATTACGAACAGTGTTACTAGTTCACGGAGTAAATTGTATTCGAAACGAGTTTGACCGTGAAGTTATGAATTAGCCCACTGAAAGTTATGTTATCGGTTCCGTGTAATAGACAACTTTCTACCCCGAAGATGCTTCTTTTTTGCTGTAAACAGCTACTTGTAGTACCTACTCGTATTTTTTATAAAAATGTCATGCAGATTTCAAAAAAACAAGCCTTAGCGCCTGCCTTCCGCCGCAGGCCACCGCCCTTTGTTCGGCCGACTAGTGATCGGGCGGCGCGGGCGCCCTTTATCCGCATTGGCTATAAAATCCGGCCGGATCCGGCCGTAAAGCAAAACAAATTAATAGGTACTATTAGCTTTCTACGGTCATTCTTCCAAACTAAATAATCATTGATTAACACAGCAATAAGAAAACTTATAAAGATTTATAACCAAAAACAATATCTATTTGTGACTGCATTAAACTAGTTACTTAGTTAAGTGTTGAATTTGATTAATTGATACTTGAAAGCCTCGAAACAAAAGAAATCTATGTATTTATGGAACTTGTCCAAAAAAAATAACGATAATCGGATGAGAAATGCGGCCTGTAGAGGAGAACAGGAGAAGAAAAACAGACATCCACCGGCCCAACAATCGCAAAGATTTTTTGCCTAAGCTGAAGCAGAGACACTTCGTTCATTTGGCCGACTACTTATAGTGTCTGGGCGCCTTAGTAAAATGCGCGCGTAGCGCGCTCAAAATGCCGGCGTTCGACGGGCTATAGTGTCTAGGCGCCCTTAGTAACATGCGCGCGTAGAATGTCGGCGTTCGACCGACTATAGAGTACCTGGGCAGCCTAGTGACTTCTTGGCCTGCCCGCCGCGCACCATCCTCCACCCCGACCATCCTCCCTGATTCTTTTTTTTGTGTGGTCTGTGTCCCGTTTGGTCAATTTTGACCACTTTTGGTAAAACTAAAGTTGTGCCCCTCTCCGGATCCTCCCTGAAGCGACACGAGGAGTATTATATATATTCGAGTTAAAAAAATTCTATAGCGCGATGCAGAACATTCCAAATTCAAATTATCATAGTTTAGTACATTACACAATTAGGGTGGTAATACAAAGAAAGCCCGAGATCGCAGATGTTTGCGGCCCGAGCTGCAAGCGAGTGACGTAAATATGCGATCGAGGGCCAGGGCCAGTGGCCAGAAAGCGGTTTAAATAAATATTTATGCCACACCTTTCACCAAAAAGTCGCTTTCTGGCTAAGTGTAGCCATAAAATGATGTACACAACACGGGAGGTAATAAAGAAAGCCCTCGATCGCATAGTAGTATTTACGTCCCTCGCTTGCAGCTCGGGGCGCAAACATCTGCGATATCGGCCTTTCTTTGTATTACCACCCAAGTTGTGTAATGTGTGCGTACTGGCCAGTATTGAATTGAATAGGTACATGATGCATAATGTCATTATTAAAAAAAAACACATCTGATACCTACTGACTCCAGGTAAAAACGCAGTGAGTGTGTATGAAGTTCCTCTGTAACTTTAGCCGTTTTTTTCTACGACCATTTTAGATAGGAGTTTTTTTTAAGTAACTAGTGACAGTAAATTCTTCTTGATTTCATTCCGGAAACCATCACAAATCCTACGGACGGTTAATGTTAAAATGATTAAGCCTGATTAATTAGGATTGAGCAGACTATTGATCTTAGAATTATTTATTAAAATCCTTCAAAACCAATACAAATCCTAGGATTGGATTTGCATTAAGTTATTTTTAAACATAATAATATTTCATTTCACTTGTAAAAACTTCACATGCAAATCCAAAACGGAATTGAAGTAAATCGTAAAACGGAACGTTTAAACAATGATGGCGACTTAATAAAGCGGCAAGCAACGTCAGTGATTTTTTTTTGTGTTTATAGCTTAATACATGTGAATGTTACATCAAAAACAGCAAAAATGGAACGATTTACAATATCCAAATCGGAAAAACAAACAATTTATGAAATATATCGTGCCTGTCGTCTTTGTGGAGCCGGCGGGGGCTACCGAATGCCTATCATCCAAAATATAGTCGATTTAGAGAGTTCCGATATAGAATTGAGGCAGAAAATACAAGAATGCTTACAATTAGAGGTAACATAATCTATTATAAACAATCCTTCCGTGACACACTAACAGAAAACTGGAAAGAACAGGCCTTTGAAGTGTACATTTCAATCATAACAAGTTTTTGTTTCTGCGCAATAAAAGGCTTTTTAGAGCAATATTCACTCAAAAGATTTTAAAATTAAAGTCACATGTGACTGTTTGCAAGTTATTACATTCTTCTTGTCGAAATCTATAGAAATAATATTGTAAAACTGGTTTTAATGGTTTTCTTTCACTTTCATACAAAATTCACATCACTTAACGCCTCCAGTGCTAAGACTCCGACTATAGCGTTAATTTGACACTGAATGTGTTAGAGAGCCCCTACTCACTCACCATTTATAGTGACTTTTGTTAAAAACTGATGTTTCACCTTTCTGTTGCTTATCTTGCCTCTATCCATCAAGAAATAACATGTCTATATCACTAGCCAGAAATGTGCTTAGTACTATTTATGTAACTATAGTTCTTTAATAATACAAGACTTGGAGAGGTGACCAACATTGCTACCAAAGTTGGCAAGTTGAAGTTACAATTGGTTAGCTATATAGCTCAAAGAACTGATGGGGTGTTAAGGTTCTTTTAAGGTGCAATCAGCGACTTGATGTGTAAAAAGCATGTGGAATTTGTTGTGGGACTCTTTGAAGGAAACCTATGTTAACACTTTCAGGTGAGCAATGTCTATAGATGTCAAATACGTAGGCTTAACAACGCTTACTTGAATGGTGCTCACGCGAAAGTGTTAAGCAGTAGATGTCTCCAGGTTGAAATAATGGTATTGATGTTTAATAAGATACTACAAATAACCAACTTCTGACCCTGAGGAGGAAAAAAGAGCATGCATTATGCAATAGAGAGAGACGGTCAGATGCGGGTCAACTCCAACTGCTCATCCAATGCGAATGGCAGTTTTATTAGTTTTAGTTTCTGTACATATTAATTCTTATTCTGTGCCCTGAGGTTTATATACCAGACAACCATAGTTACTATCCATAGGACTAATTCAAAATGAGTTCCCTCGATTTCTCTGAGATTCCATAATCAGATCCTGATTTGGTGTTAATAGGACGATCTGGGAAGCATGATCCTTTGAAACTCCAAGGAAATTTGAAATAAAAAAGAATTTTCAAACAAAATAATAATGTTGAGGGTAGAAAGTTGTTGACTTACTAAATAAAGAGAACAAGGTATATAAAAAGTTATTCTATCCCATGAGCCAACCACACTAATTCAATAAAATTTAGGGATGTAACGACATTAGAAGAGAGTGAAAAAAATTGCTGTCTGAAAAAAAATTCTGCAAAAAGTAATTTCAATTACTGACTTAGTTTATGTAGGTATCGATGTATTATTACCTTGTGCAATGATAATTACTTTGTTAATTATCTCCTTGTTTCATAATAAATATTTTCTTTGAATTTTCAGTTGACAACTTATTTATTTTTACTTTACACTTTCAAGGTTGAGTCTCTGTTAAATACCTATAGCCATGTTTTAGGTATAATAAGGACATACAAATGTCTGAGGTACATACTTCATAATTAAGCTACGATATCGGTATCGCCGATTATTTACTACAATAATCGTGTATCATTACATCCCTAATTAAATTCAATCATTTATAATGTCAAGAATAAATAACCTTTTGAGTAATTATGTGTTTTTGTGTTATTCCAGGTGCGTCAAGACGACAGAATGCCTCCGCTCATATGCGAGCTGTGTGTGGACAAAGTCAATGATTTCTATGAATTCTTTAACTTGACTCGACAGACCAATGTCCGGACCAGGACCCGACTGGGCCTGCCTCTGGAGATGGCTAAAAAAGGAGAGGTGGGTTTAGGATCTCAGAATTATGCATTACATGCAGATAGCAAATTATTAAAGTACAATGAAATTTTTCTTTATTTCTAAATCGGATAAGAAATAAGCACCTGGGTAGCCCTCAATATAATCAAATTCGCACACGAGGTATGGCCAGTAAATCGTGCAAGTGCAAACTTTTTGGTTGCTGATGAGCTGAAATTTTGCATACATGTGGAAATCGGATAGCAACACAATGTTATTAGACGAGCGTTTTCCAAAAAAAACACCGGGGTAGCTACTTTCTCAAAATATGGACTTTTGAGGTTTTTTTGGCTCAGAATCGTTAGTACTTTCGAACCTTATACGTAAAAAAAAGTGTCCCAATTTTTTTTTCCATTACGTCACCATTTTGCATAGTGTTTGTATGAACGTGACGTAGTGGAAAGACAAAAATCACATACAAATTTTGGGACACTTTTTTTTACGTATAAGGTTCGAATGTACTAACGATTCTGAGCCAGAAAAACCTCAAAAGTCCATATTTCGAGAAAGTAGCTACCCCGGTATTTTTTATGGAAAACGCTCAGACATCGAACTGATCTGATAGTGATAACGGAGCTGGAAGGTTGCCATAGGATTATCTAAATGACATAAGATAAATCCACCGTGTTCCGACTCATTGCATTGGTTTTGATAATGCAGTTTGTGATTATACAAAAAGGGTCCGCAATAAAAGCTTCCCCTAAAAATAAGATATTTGACAGAAACTTATTAAATTGTAAACCTGGCTTTTACTAAGGCTTGCCGTGACCCATATGTGTTAAAAGCGCGAAAATAAATATTACTTGACTTTTTAAATCATTTTCAAAAATTGCATCTAATGGTTAAGTTAGTGTCAGATAATTTTTTTTGAATGAGCAAGTATCCTACTGGATCTAATTTTTTTTTATTATTCCAGTCGGAAACCAATGACTGCATCCTGGGGGTCACAGAACCGGTGTACGTGAAAGACGACGAGCCCAGCAAGAAGGGCAAAGCCGGACCCAAATGTTCCAAGAAGATCAAGAAAGAACCGGAGCCCGTTAGTGTTAAGGTAACATCCACGTATTCAGTAAGATCTCGGTTAAATTGGCGACGAGATTCTCGGTTTCGGTCAGCATTAATATTTCGTCACTAAAAAAAGCTTGTACCGTAAGGTCGGGGTACTTTGGCCAAATATAGGGTAACTTTGCCCACCTTACAACTTACATATCTCAGATCTATAACGTCTGATAATAAACATAAAAACATGAACGGTCAGCTAAAACCAACCACATGGCAATGTGCCGTATTTTAAATGCAATAATAAAACCCGAATTGAGTTAATCCCTATTGGTCAAAGTTACCCCCCAGGGCGAAAGTACCCCGACCTTGCGTTATCTGATACTGACTTCAGGTAAAACGCAGTAAGTGTATAATATGAAGTATGTATGTAACTTTGACGTTTTTCTTCACGACTTTTTTAGATACGAGGTTTTTTCAAAGTACTTAGTGAATATTTGTTCCTGGATGTTTTCCGATTCTATACCTATATTTTTTGCCGGTTATTAGATATTTTCTATTCAAGGAATCTTATTATCTTTTTACTTTCTAGGCATTGATTAACAACAGAAGTTAAAAACGTTCACCTATTTAGGTTATTTTTGCTATGACCGAAGACGAGTCTCGATGTTTTATCCACTCGAATTTGGCACAGTCGGTAGTGCGCTCGTGTCGGCCCTCGTTCGAGATATATAAGGTGCTAACAAATTAGGTACTAATATTTGAAGAGATGTTAACTTACATCAACTGAATCAACACATATTTTTGGTTTTCATTTCCGAAACAAAATAAATAAATTAAAATTGTACCCAAACTTAATTATAGTGTTAATTTAACCAAAGAGTAAAGTAATATACGGGAATGACTGGTACCAAGGCGACACAAGTGCTCCCAGCGGTTTTAGGCAGTAAACATTTCGCCCACACACACACATACACACACCCTATTTATAGGGAATGCAATGTACCTATCCGAAATCAAAATTATTTGGTATGGAATTTCCAACACAAATTTTAATTTCGGTTAAGTGGCATTCCCAAGCATTGACTGAACAAAATCTGCCCAGGGTAAAAACATACGAGGAGGAATAAAATCAAGTTTTCTCTGACGTTATCATGATTTATTTACGTCTGGGTACGTGCTTATTTCGAAGTTGGGAATAAGTGCTATCTTCAATTCACTGAACACGTCAGGCGTAATGTTGTTAAACAGAAGGTCTTTCTTCATATCGTCAGCTCCCTCCACGTCGCCGACGATTGTGCACTTCGCTTCGAAGAGGTCTATGTAGTCGCTCATTCGAAAATGGTTAGGATTGTACTTATCCGTGTTGAAGGCTTTGTGTAGCTGTTCTATCACGAGATCATTCCTGTGATGTGGTGGCGCTCGTCACGTTGCCGTCCGTTATTGTGTAATGTAAATAGTGTCCGTGAAGATAGCGTACACCGTAAAGATATTCAGAATCTGATGCAGCCAATAAATAGTACCCAAATAGTACCGACGAAATACCTAGGTGAAAAAAATAGTACCCTTAAACTTTTCGAAATATAAGGCCTGTTCACGGTGTACGCTACCGGCGTCAAGCTGGCGTACACCGTTTGTATCTCTGGAACGGCTTTGTTTTTGGAAACGCTTTATATCTCAAAAAATAGTACCCAAATAGTACCCTAGGGCCCTACAATTTCATTTCTCTAGCTATCGTAGAAGCCGAGATATAGTGAGCTCTTTCTATAAGAAATTCCCGGGTACGCCAGCTTGACCGTGTGAAATTTTGTACACCGTTAAGTCATGGAATATCTCGGCTTCTACGATAGCTAGAGAAATGAAATTTTAGGGCCCTAGGGTACTATTTGGGTACTATTTTTTGAGATATAAAGCGTTTCCAAAAACAAAGCCGTTCCAGAGATACAAACGGTGTACGCCAGCTTGACGCCGGTAGCGTACACCGTGAACAGGCCTTATATTACGAAAAGTTTAAGGGTACTATTTTTTTCACCTAGGTATTTCGTCGGTACTATTTGGGTACTATTTATTGGCTGCATCAGATTCTGAATATCTTTACGGTGTACCCTATCTTGACGGACACTGTAACTCACTGCCGCTGGTGTCGCGGTGTGCGCGCGTGCTACCCTGACAAGTTTTTATATTTGTCCTTGTTGCGTTTGTTGAACACTGAGGAATTGTGCAAATGGTACGGCATGCATTTCATCGCCAATTAAATAAAGTCACAATACCGTAACTTTTCATTTTATTTTGACACAAGCAAAATATTGACAGTGAAATTGAAAAAAACAAAATTACTCAGAAACCAAAGAGTTCACTAAGAAGTTTCTGGAACGTTTCATTCCACGTACATGTCACATTTGTAGTAATGTGTAATTAATAAATCTGTTGTTAATTGTAACTAATTATCATTACAATAGATATTTTTTAATGAAACTATTAAAACGTCATCAGTTTCAAAGAAAGCATTATGTAAAACGTGCTCTGCTTATAACGGAAAAACACAAAAGTTGATACTAACGCCATCCAGGGTCTCGAGATAGTCATCGTTTGACGCAACAAAAACAGAGTTGTTCTAAGTTTCATAGCCCTGAATTTAACTGACAAGAACATTTTCTGTCAAGTGGACGTCGTTTTCTGTTAAGTGGCCAGTTCATTCATATTGAAAAGTTAGTAATCATAAGATAATCAAAGAGGTCTTAATCACTGATTATTGTTTACGTCATTAACAGGGTGCTTCACGTAGCAAACATACTTATAGTGAGATTCAATAGAAAAGGACAAACAAGTAAACAAACGGATTTACCTTCATTACTTCGTAATCACGCACTTTTTAAGAACGAACATAGCCTTATCAACAATTTATATACATAAACCTTGTATTTTCATTCATTTTTAATTAAAATATCCATTAACTATTCATATTTCAGTAAAAACAAACTTAGTCATACCATTTTTCTATATGTCAAATGTTACTCAAATTTTTTTACTCATCTAAAATGTAAAAATCTATAATGTCTTTGGATTCGTAGTGATGGGAATGTCCGTTCTTTAAAAATGTATTACTTTTTATTAACAATGACATTTTGATATCGATTAGTATTTCGAAAAGATTATTTTTTAATTATAGATTTTGGCAATGAATGCCATATCCAATAAATCTATATAGGAAAACCCAACTACGAAAAAGGCTAAAACAAGATCCTTGCGTTTTTACTCGTCTGATTACAACCGCCAAAAGAAGTGACAAATTATGTGAGCCTGGTACAGGCCTGCGCCGCCCCTGTGTGCGAAGTGTGCAGCGCACACAGGCGCCAAGGTGATAGGGGCGCCGGAAGTCGAAACACGACGACAATAAAGAGGAACTGCTGCATAGGTTTCGCACAAAGGCGGGCAGCCAAGGGCAGCAATGGCCTGGTGAAATCATACTCATCCATCACATCAACTCTTGACCATCATCTGGACATTTCGGAATTTCTAAATACCCTCATTTTACTAAAACGAAACCTTTTTCTCGTAATTAATACGAATGTGAACAGAACTAGGGTGTCCCATATGGTTTATCTGAAACAGAGGTTCCCAAGCTTTCGTTTCTCGTAGACCACTTTCAAAATTTTACTGGTTTCGGAAGACCCCTGCGATACTTCTACCATATTTCCAAATAATCAGCGATGGAAAATTGCGTCGCGTCTTAGTTCCAAACCCTAAATTCGGTGTGGTAAAAAAAAAAGAATAGTACATTACGCAACTAGGGTGGTAAAACATAGTTCCCCGCCCTAGCTTTTCATTGTTACAAAATATTTAATAATGATAAAAGTATCTGATTAATAATAGTACGATATATTTTAAGTTCCTCTCACTTACTTGTAGTTAATAATAATTTCATGAATGTCAAATGGATTGATTAATTAATGTTATACCTTTCCCATCACTATTTCACAGTAAATCCATAGACAATAGATCCAAATTGTCAGTCAACATATTTGTTATTGTTTTTGTTCAGTTCTATCGAATCTCACTATACCTAATTTTCTCCAAAAAACATACATAAATCGTTTATTGTTTTATACATAGATAAACTCAGAAAGCTGAGTACTAACCCTAAAAATATTGATTGGTACCTAATTTATTAGCACTTTAAATCATATTTCAATTTACGCGTTCTACATAAACACTCGGTTCGGTCATAGTTTTCATTGGAAATATTTGAAATTTTGTAAGGCCCGTTAGCATGCCGCGTCCGATATACTGTCGGTTACGAAAGTCATGTAAGTATGTCTGTATGTATCAGTGGCGTGGTGTAAAAGATATCTTTGGGCAAGCTGGTGCAGATTTGGCGTACATTTTCCTTAAGAGCTGTAGAATAAGGTGCTCAAATGCCTGATATTAGGCAAGTCGGTAGGAATCGAGTTCTTTGTACGCCACGCTACCGGTATGTATGGATGTACGTACACTTTATTGCACTTAAAGTTATACAGAGACAGTACAAAGATCAATGGTTATGTACAAAGGCGAACTTATCCCTGTAAGGGATTTCTTCCAGCTAACCTTACTAAGTATGTATGATGTTTACATCTAGATAGAGAACTCATCGGAGTCGTCGTCCCGGTCTTCGAGCGTGAGCAGCCGGTCGGGGCGCGCGCGGGCGTCCCCGGTACGAGCGGGGGCGAGGGCCGAGCTGGCACGTGCGGGGGCGAGGACCGAGCCGGCACGTGCGGGGGCGAGGGCCGAACCGGCACGAGCGGGGGCGAGGGGCGAGCCGGCACGTGCAGGGGCGAGGGTCGAGCCGGCACGAGCGGGGGCGAGGGTCGAGCCGGCACGAGCGGGGGCAAGGGCCGAGCCGCCCCGGGGCCGCGCGCGCGCCCCCTCCCCCTCACCCGCCCCCGCACCCCGCTCCAGGAAGTCTGAAAATAGGCCGGCGGAACCTAAACCTGCACAGGTACAGTCGGTGTTGGAAACTCTTTAATCTGCTTAAAAAAAACCGTTTTCCTTACCTAGACCCTAATACTAAACTCTGAACCGGTCGCAACGGTGAGGCCGACCAGAAGGTATAACCCTTTCGAACAAAAAATAATTTTCCAAATCAGTCCAGCCCTCTTACAGTAATCGGAGAATATACGAAAATATCCGACGAACTGTATTCTCTCTATTCTCAATATGTATCTGCGTACATAAAATCAAATCGTAGCGAGACTAATATTTGTATAGGTTGTTTCACGAGAGTTGAGGTGAATGATTATTGATTACACACACAGCTACATGAAGTACTCATTGAAAAGAAAGCGAATGAATGATATGAATGAGTGAGTAAATAAACACAAGGCTATAGTTTAACGAAACTTTTTGGTCTATCTTGCATTTCACTGTTGAACCTGCTATCGGTACGAAATAAAAAGAGCAGTAATTTCAGAACCTCGCTGTCATTACATAGTGTTGTTGTGTGCGTGGCCTCAACTCTCGTGAAACTACTTATACATTGAAGAATTTTTCAAAAATGTAACTGTTTAGTATCAAGAAAAAGTAATTAAAGGCAATCAAATTGTTTTGGCACGCAATATAGATATTTGCCGTCGAGTTGCGGAAAATTAGCCCGCGTCAACCTATAACTTAAATTGACAATATTTCAAATTTTCTACTCCTTCATTTTATGAGCTGGATAGAAAATAGGTGGAATTTTAAGCTACCCGTATTTTTTCTTTTTCGTTTTAACTCAATTTTTCAATTAAAAATAGCAGTTTGAAAAGTAGCTCATTCTAAAAGGGCGTATGTAGAAAATGACGTCACTTTCCCAACTAGAATCCAGAGCGACAATTACGATTTAAAAAAACTAGAATCCAGAGCGACAATTACGATTAAAAAAATAACTGTCAGG
This sequence comes from Eudemis profundana, assembly GCA_947034925.1. NCBI lineage: Eukaryota > Metazoa > Arthropoda > Insecta > Lepidoptera > Tortricidae > Eudemis > Eudemis profundana. The sequence goes on from OX344819.1 coordinate 4,175,849, forward strand.
CGTTACAGCGTTGTCAACATAGGAAGTTCGGGAAGACAACGATGCTTTTGCTCCTCTTATTTGGGCTGGATTATATTTATCACTTGCCGATGTGTACTCCATCATCATAATTTCAACACGCGGCAGATTCGTGCTATCAGCCTGAGAAAAACCTTCTGATGTCTTCATTATATGAAAAAAATCGGTGTCCGGTAAAAGAATGCCAAGTTAATAATGTTTGAATGCGTTATCGGAGTCCAGTGGGAAAGTGCCAAGTCTTTTAAGGTCTTCGAAAACGTGCAAATGAACCAACGGTAAGAAAATTAAACATCTAAAGCCGCTAAGCAGTTGTAACAATTTTCAAAACAAATAAACGTCAGACGGCAAGTATGTCAGAAAATGACAACCGGATACCATACACTTTTTAATCGTTTCAGCACTAAGGTCTCTCTCGATAATGCAGGGAAAATGACGTCACACTTCCGGTTCACACTAATTGACGATTTTTTCCAAAATGAATGGGAAAAAAAATCCAAAAATATTTTTTTTGAGCACAAAATACAGTTTTATCCAAATGGTTTTCGAATTAAGATCTTTTGAAAATATGAAATGTTGTCAATTGGTTTTGCAGCTTTTTAACTGTTTGTAAGTTTTTATATGAAAGAAACATTTTGTCTCTTCACTGGTTTTTTAATGTGGGTAAATTACACCACATTTCTATGTTACATATATAGATACAAGAAATCAAAGTACACAGAAAAAAATTAAATGGCACTCACCTGTGTACAGACCGGGAATCGAACCCGGTACCTCTGGATTTCAAGCCCAGCGACTCAGCCACTCGTCCATCGGAGCACCCGCTAAGCGCCCTCAACTTTGCCATCTACTTTGACTTCCGTGTCATTCTGCTTTTAATAGGAATTAACCTAAAACGCCATCTATGAGAACCCGTATTACACATGTATCTCACCCCAATGCGAGCCTTTACAGGTTGGTCTGTACACAGGTGAGTGCCATTTAACTTTTCTGTGTACTTTGATTTCTTGTATCTATATATGTTTGTAAGTTTGTTAATCTCGTTTCACCTCCAGGCGGGAAGCATAACTGGCCGCGACTTCGTTTCTCGCGCGACAGAGCATCACCTGTCACTGACACACTATATTGAGTGGATAGAGATAGGTAGCATTTGTCGCGCGACAAAGAGTCCCGTGTCACAGTTGTGCTGTTGCTAGAGGTACAGATCACAGGTACAGAGCACAAATCAAAAGATTTTTTTTCTAATTACAGGTGTCGAAAGAAAAAAAAGAAAGAAAGGGAGAGCTGCAAAATCTTCTAGATGTAAGCAATATACAAGTTTTTGTTAATTATTTCAGATCTCCTTAACGTCTTGGAGTAGTTTCTGCCCTTAAGGTGATTCAAGTCGGTCCATTCTCCATACAACACAAAGAATAGAGCTTCATACATTTTCATTAAATAATCGACTTCACACAAACCTGTTAGTGGAGACGTCTAGTGCTGAACGTAGGTCTCCCCAAATGAAATGAAATGAAATAATTTATTTCTGTAAGTAGGCCTCAAGGGCTCTTTCACATGTCTGATTCTTTCTTTTGGCGCTTCGGCAAATGACATTCTGGTGAGAAGAAGCGCCGGAAGAAGCTCACCAGTTTCTCTTTTAAAATAAACATTGAGCATTACAATAATTGTGAAAATGCAATTTCAATAAGTAATACAATTAATCAAACAAGTGCTTAACTAATAGCTATACATTTCAATAAACATAAAACTAATTTTTTTAGAGATGTAAAGGGTCTCTAGGGGTCAAAACAAGATAAATTAAAAAGAAATATGGAAAAAGACTTCCACAACGAACGATTGCATTATGTTTGCTTCCCTTAACTGCCGGCGACCTTAACCAGGTCTTCAGACCACCTTGTAATGCCCTAATCTATACCTAGATAGATGTAGATTGATAGATATTACCTAGTATGTTCATAAGTTTTGAATCTCGAGATGCAATTATGTTCATTATTAAAAATAAAGGAATGTTTCCTTTCAGTAAAATGAGCTGACTAAATGATTTAAGGTAGTTCCCCTCCAGGGCCCATAGATTTTTTCCACCCTGTCAGGCGCACTTCACTCGATGTTGGCCTCCCGCGCGGTGGGCGTAGCCGATCCAGTGGCCGGAAACCAAAACGTCACAGTTTCACAATATAATTATCGTGACAGTACGCAAACGCCGTTGATGCCGGCCGAACGCCGCTAGCGAAAACTATGCGAGAACGTATTGTACTGCGCGAAGTTTCCAAGCTGTAGCCGTAGCGGAGGGAATTCCCACGCTCGCGTAAACACAATAGGGTTCGGCACGAGCGTGGGAATTCTTGTTTTTTTGTATGGATACGCGCGACACTGAAATATCTGTTTATATTCTCTTATCTGTGACCCTGTATTTGAAGAGTTCCGTGGATGTGTGGGCAGGATAACATGAAGTTCGACGACAACGCCCTGCTGGTGCCGCGAGTGATGAAGCGGACGCGGGAGGAGCCCCCGCGGCCCGCGCTGCTGCCCAAGAGGGCCAAGTGAGTACCGCCGATTACATGCAGGGGATGATTTAGGTCGATTTCAGGCGTTTTCCAGCGTTTTCTTTATTCTACGTATCTGGGTGAATCAACTTTTTTTGTTTTATGCAAAGATTAGCCTTTCTCCTTATTTGTTCACCTTTTGCATGTTTAAACATGATTTAAATGGAACAAGATCTTACATCTAGGGATAGATTAAGGTAAAAATAAGAATAAAACTCGTTTTTAATAAATAAATAGGGTGAACCAGCGGACGAACATTTATTTTCATGCAAAAGTGAGGGACAGCTATGTCCCCTGGGTCACTGCTTATAACCAAGTTATAATAAAAAATATTTGCATTACATAGCTTTATTGTGTCTTTTAAATGAGCATACACTTTATTCAAAAAAATATCCTAATAAAGATTTCCTTTCGATTTTATTCGGAGAAGGTAAAATTTTGTAGACAAAGGTAAGTTGATTCACCCATTTATCCAAACGGGAACCAACCCACACAAAAAGTCCCCGGTGAGACAGGAATCTATTCTCTAAAGCTAACAGTTGACATTTCAATGCTTTTTATGCCACACCTGGCCATAAAGTGGCTGTGTGGCATGGGTAGTGGCTGGCCAAGTGTAGACACAAAGTGATGTACACAACACGCGAGGTAATAAAGAAAGCCCTCGATCGCATATTTACGTCCCTCGCTTGCAGCTCGGGCCGGAAACTTTTGCGATCTCAGTCTTTCTTTGTATTACCACCCTAGTTGTGTAATGTACTATTTTGTGTGGGTTGGTTCCCCTTTGCATAAACACGTCCTATTAGTGTCATCGATTTTTGTCTTACGTGTGTCGATTATTACCTTTAACTTTTGATTAAATCATATGTAGCCTCGATACCGTCTATCGTTTACCAAAAGTGAACTGTTAATACCGTCGCCTAACACGAATGAAAAAAATCGCCGCAGTCGAAACGCTCTGAAATCGACATTTTCGAGACACCCCGAATGTGGTGATGCTAAAACTCCTTATCAATCCTTTAGACGCCAAGAACACCTAAACGTGTCGTGTGCTGTCGTGCCTATAATATAATAGTATATTATGATACGAGTGGGCTATGTTGATCATTATAGTCGAGGCTGTGTTGCACAGCCCGAGCCGTCAGGCGAGGGCTGTAATAGACGAGACTGTAATGACCAATGCCCACGAGTGTCATACGACGTTTTTCAACACACTTGCGAATAAAAAATAATACCTATCATTTAGAATTTCTGTTTTTGTACATATTTATTTAGTGAAAAAAAAAAATACCGTGTTCTCCTAATGATAATTTAATTTTTACCAGGCCGACTCCAAAAGAGCCGGTGAAAGAGCCCACGCCTCCCCCGCCGTCCAGCAAGCCGGGCCCGAAGTCGAGAAAAAAGCCCGAGCCGAAGGCGGAACCGCCTAAAGCGCCCGAAGCGGAGAAGAAGATACCCGTGCCGCTCAAAGTGCCCAAGTCCAAGGCCAAGCTACCCGAGACTCCGGTTAAGGTAAGATCTGTGTTTTCGGTTGAATAGAGCGTCCTGAATGTTTTATGCCAAGAATGAACAGGCATTTTCTGGGTAAACGTGCTCCTATCATTCGAAAAAGTCGAGTCAGTCAAGTGCAAACAATACAATGCTTTATTGCACACCAAGAAATTACAGATATCCTTAAATTAAAACAAAACAATTTATATTTTTAGTAATTAAAAGTTTACTTTCTAATGGTGGTATAAGATGTGTATAATAGGCGGACTTAATGGCTTAAGGCATTATCTAGTCAACCATTGAGTAAAACAGTTTTTAAGGGATTAAAGCGGCGGAGTCTGCTTTGGGTCAATCAGCTTTTTCTTGTTTGTTATTTTGTCCCGTTATCCAAGAAACAACAGTGTCCGAGTTTATATATGCTACTAAAGTGCATAGGAGATGGTCCATAAAATAATGGGCTTATGACTAGGATAAAAATGTACGTTTGATGAATTTTAACTGCAGAAAACTTATAGAAAATCATGTTTTCTAAGAGTTGTCCAGGGGACGTAACCATGGCAACGCGGAACAGGAAAAAGTGGATCGACCTATTTAATCAATAGTTCTTGCTACTCGTCGTTCCCTTGCACCAATATACGTTCGTGTATATGTAACAGTAACGATATTTTATTGAGTGGATAAAACGTAAATGCTCCATTATTCACCCATCGATGACCGCTTGCATGTTACAGTGGTTGTTTGGGTAAATAATCAGCCATTTTTTATTCCTGCCCTCCGGATGCGTAGACGCAAGTCACGCTGCAGCCGATACTACGAAAGGTAATTTTCGACACTAGTTATCGATATAGTATATTACTCACCTAGGGCAGTATAATTAGGAATTACCCAGATGGTAGCTCTCATAAATATGCGATTTGGGACTTTACTAATTACCGCCCGTGATGTGTCCAAGGCGGGTATAAAAAAAATAGCACTTACGACAGGGTGACATAAATGTTTTTGTTTTGTTTTTTTTTCTCCTGGTCAATCAACTTTTTCTTGTTTGTTATTCTGTCCCGTTTTCCAAAAGACAACAGTGACAGGGTTTTAAAAAAACTGTTATAATACATGCTACTAATGTGCATAGGAGATGCTCGATAAAATTATGGGCTTATAATTACGACAAAATAATTAAATGTGATTAATTTTAACCATAGAAAACTTACAGAAAACCGTGGTTTTAAAAAGTGGTCCAGGGGACGTAACAAAGTGTACAAGAAACAGTTGATCGATCCCTCTGTAAAAATATTTATAGACATTTTTAATTACCTATAGTTTGTTCTTTTAGTACATTTACGTAATAACTAATTATAGTCTTTAGGTATTTAGGTATTTTTTTTTTTAGGTATTTAAAAAAGGTAAGCAAAAAAAACACCTGACTCGGCTCGTTCAGCCAATCAAAGTAACTTTTCGTATCTGCGGCACAATACTACTGGCTGAACGACCCGAGTCACTTGGTTTTTATGTTTATCTTTTAAAAGGATAGACTATAATTAGTTATTACGTTAGCGTTATTTAGGTTTTCAAAGTGTTTATTTTTACACGACTGCCCAAAGAAAGGAGTGTTATTGTATTATTAACTGAATAGGTGAAGGAAACGCCGAAACCGGAGCCGTCGACACCAAAGATGTTCAAGTGTACCGTGTGCGGCGCCGAACTGAAGACCGTGCAGGGGCTCTCCAACCATCTCAAGAGCCACGCGCCCAGCTTCACTAAAATCTCGTGAGTAACACAAAAACGAACAAAAATTGTTCGGTCAGCTCATAGAAAGTAAACTCTTTGCCATATTAAGGCTACTTGATGACAGTTCAAATAAGCTTCTTTTTATGAAGTGTCAAGTCAAAACGCTCCGAAACTATGCAGTTTAGTATGAAATACTATCATGTGACGTCATGCTCAACATGGTGCCTTATTTTTAGTTTTCGTCATTGTAAAATTGTTGATGGCACGAAAATAAGTTTGAATGATTTTATCCGGGCTGTTTTGGAAGCGTAATTTGCTAGTTAGAGTTAATTAATTTATTTTGATTGTTGTCAAACCCTACCCTACCCTACCCTACCCCCCCCCCCCCCCCCCCCCTATTAGAATGTATGACAAGACGGTTCCTTTTCTCTGTAACTGAGTTTACGAACGGGCTAAATCCGTTCGGCTAACTTTGCCGACTGAATCAAACTTGCCATAATAGTACATTACACAACTAGGGTGGTAATACAAAGAAAGGCCGAGATCGCAGAAGTTTGCGGCCCGAGCTGCAAGCGAGGGACGGAAATATGCGATCGAGGGCTTTCTTTATTACAACCCGTGTTGTGTACATCATTTTATGTCTACACTTGGCCAGAAAGCGGCTTTTTCCGTACGCGCAGCGGCGTAGTTTCGGCAAAAAAAAAACAGGTTTCGTCTGCCATACGGCTGAAAACGAAACTGAAATTCGGGACTTCGTGCTGCGATCGGACAGTCTTTATTTCAAAAAGCACAGATAATTTATTTAAAATAAGAAATTATAATACTTTATAATTATTTGATACTCTTAATATCAGAGTTATTTAAAAATATCTTGCTGTGACAGACGGACAGACAGACAGAGTCGCACCTTTTTTACCATTTTGGTACGCAACCCTAATTAAGTCTGACTGATTATGATTGTCATTTTTTTCTTCCCACGAAAACATAATAGGCTACTTGATGACAGTTCAAATCAGCTTCTTTTTATGAAGTGTCAAAACGCTCCGAAAGTATGCAGTTTAGTATGAAATACTATCTTCTGACGTCATGCTCAACATGGTGCCTTATTTTTAGTTTTCGTCATTGTAAAATCGTTGATGGCTCGAAAATAAGTTTGAATGATTTTATCCGGGCTGTTTTGGAAGCGTAATTTGCTGGTTAGAGTTAATGAATTTATTTTGATTGTTGTCAAATACCCTATTTTTATATGGAAGTTTCGGTTCTGGTTTCGGCCGTGAAAACTAGTTTCGGTCGGACACTTCTTTTGTAATGTTTTTTTTTTTTCAACAGACTCGCGTGTAACCCTTGCGGCATGTGGTTCGTGACTGCGGAGGAGGCGGCCGCCCACCACCGCTACCACCGCGCGGCCACGTTCCCCTACCACTGTCGCCGCTGCTTCGAGGACTACCCCACGCTGCAGCTCTACAACGAGTGAGTACCTTGCTGTGCGCACGGGCCGTGAGTGCCGTGAGTGCCCACCACCGCTACCACCGCGCGGCCACGTTCCCCTACCACTGCCGCCGCTGCTTCGAGGACTACCCCTCGCTGCAGCTCTACAACGAGTGAGTACCTTGCTGTGCACGGGCCGTGAGTGCCGTGAGTGCCCACCACCGCTACCACCGCGCGGCCACCTTCCCCTACCACTGTCGCCGTTGCTTCGAGGACTACCCCACGCTGCAGCTCTACAACGAGTGAGTACCTTGCTGTGCACGGGCCGTGAGTGCCGTGAGTGCCCACCACCGCTACCACCGCGCGGCCACCTTCCCCTACCACGGGGAGGGCTCTTTTTAGATGCTTAAAATATATAAAAAAAGAAAACAAAAAACTGCCTGATAAACAATTTATAGCACGCTCTTATTGCGCATTCTGGTACCTAAATGCGCAATAAGAGCGTACCTTATTATAAGATCTGTTATATCAGATATTTTCCCTATACAAATATCTGTGAGGCTGGTAATGAATTCAAAAAACAATAAGTAAACATGTTTATGACAAATATTTGCCAAAAGATATTTTTCATAAAAATTGGATTATCAAAATTTTATTAGAAGAGAAAAATTGAAAAATTATATGTCTCGGGCAGGATTCGAACCTGCATCTCCTCGGCTATCCGGGCCCGAGACATATAATTTTTCAATTTTTCTCTTCTAATAAAATTTAGAATTCGTTGGCAGTCGTTAATGCTTTAATAAAAAATCAAATTGGATTATCGTATAAAAAAACTGAATTGAATGTACATTACACAACTAGGGCGGTAAAACAAAGAAAGGCCGAGATCGCAGATGTTTGCGGCCCGAGCTACAAGCGAGGGACGTAAATATGCGATCGACAGCTTTCTTTATTACCTCCCGTGTTGTCATCATTTTATGTCTACACTTGGCCAGAAAGCGAATTTTTCCGTACGCGTAGCGTGCGGAAAAAGCCACTTTATGGCCAAGTGTGGCATAAAAAAATTACCCTAGTTAAGTCCACAGACACACAGCTTTACTTTCAACCCTCAGATGACTTAGTATTTTTCGTAATTGAAATAAATGTAATGTATATTTGCAGCCACATAGCCGCAGGGCAGTGCACACAGTGGGACGAGCAACCTGACGTGAAGTGCGAGCAGTGCTGGGCGACCTTCCCCACGCAGCCGCTCCGGGCTATACACAAGTGTCCGGGAAAAGATGGACGCCCTGGAGGTAATACATTAATATTTGCAGCCACATAGCCGGAGTTAGCACCTATGTGGCCCTTGGCTGCTAAAAGGTTGCCGACCGCTGCCGTAGAGGACGGAAACTAAGCAACAGATGGACGAGTGAGCTCGAACAATACGACTCCATTTATTGGGGCATTCCACCAGAATGTCGGGCACGTGACGCCATTTTTTTCATACTTCTAACAAAGTTAGGAAGTACATTTTTGATATGTCAATATTTTATAACTAGGTTTCTGAATTGATAATATCATTTAGGACTTTTTATTTGTTTTTAAGGTAGCTGCCATAGCCGTCACGTGCCCGACAAAGTAGACGTTTTCGTGAAATGCCCCTATATTGCACTTTCGGCCGACACAAAACATAGTGCTTTTCATGCCTACTGCGAAGAAACTTATAGTACATTACACAACTAAGGTGGTAAAACAAAGAAAGGCCAAGATCGCAGATGTTTGCGGCCCGAGCTGCAAGCGAGGGACGTAAATATACGATCGAGGGCTTTCTTTATTACCTCCCGTGTTGTGTACATCATTTTAAGTCTACACTTGGCCAGAAAGCGGCTTCCGTACGCGCAGCCAGGTGTGGCATAAATATAATTAATTGTTCAAATACCAACAAATGAAATGGAAAATTTATATTTCTATCAATAATTAAATTTTTGGCGTCAAACGCCATGCGAAAATCGTTACACGCTTGGTTCCCATACGAATCGATGAAAATGATTTGATTGAAACGTACAAAATTCTAGCCGGGCATTACAACCTCAGACTTTCACAAAATCTTCACACGTAACAATAACTCCCGTCTAAGAGGTCATCACTTAAAGCTGGACTCTCATCGGTCACATAGTAACCCTCATAAAAACTTTCTGAGCAACAGAGTGGTGAAAGCCTGGAACAAACTACCAGAAGATGTAGTTTCGGCATCCAATGTCAACCAATTTAAGAACAGATTAGACAAGCATAATTCCACTCAAGCACGTCAATAAGTTATTAGCTCACTGGATACAGGCATTATCAGTTGTACCAACTGCCTGTCTGATTAAATAAAATAATAATAAAATTTCCTTCTATCTCTAATATTACTAAATAAATGAATATATACAACTGACTACAAAAAAACTTTACATATTTAATTTAGTTGTGTTAAACGCTTCCTCTATTCCGTTTTCAGGCAAATGCTCGAAATGCTTGAGGACATACGCGACAGTGAAAACTCTAAAGAAACACGACTGCAAACAGAAAAGAAAACGTAAGTATTGGTTTGTCCGAAACGTCAGTGTATTTATATCATGTCTTTACGCGGTTATGTCCCGTTTTGTTATAATATAAAACATATGTAGTAATAGAACAAGGTTATATATACAAATTGGCTACTTGACAACTTTTTTCTGTGATATGTTATAGAAACATCTCTCAATAATAGAAATATTAGTGAAAAAACCACTTCAATATCATAAAAACTCACCGAGATACTACAATGTTAAAATCACATTTTTAGACTTTCCCAAATAAGTGCCGAAACGCTCCCTACTGAAGCCCGTTATGCAGTGACGTCACTACTCATACGTTGTTGGGGGAAATCAATAACTTTGTTCTGCAACGATGTTAAAACTTGCGTTTATCGTAACGGTTTCATAACTAAAGTTACTATAAATTTTATGGGCTATTTAATGGTATTAATAGTTTTTAATAATTTTATACTTTTAAAATGGACTTTCCCACCCAACTTTGGAGGCTCATAAAAAAAGTTACACGGTAGGTATCAAACTGAAAACTAGAACATATTTCCTTATTATGCTTATTTTAACAGGATCTTATATAATTTTTACAAATTTCAGTTACAGTCAAGTAGCCAATTAGAATAAGAATAGAATAAAGAACATTTATTTCAGAATTAAGTAGTCTGTGCGGAAAGAGAATAGGCGTGGCGAAAAACGGAACTAACCTAACCAGTATGGCCACAGAACAGAAAATACGGCACATACGGTACAAAAGCATTACAGCGCCCCCCAAAATTAATCCTATTCTCTTTCTACGCACTGTATCGCGGGGAACCAGTTACAATTAAATAACAGAACTAGTTACAGTTTCAAGTCTAACATTAGATAAGAAACTACAAACTAAGCAATACTAAACAATATAAGATTAAAGTATTTTATCTAAAATGTTTTCAGTCTCAGCATAATAGGGATGATGACTGGGTTAAAAATATGTGATTCTATTTAGTCCGTCAGTTAGATTATGGAAAAATATGGGACACGTATTTTTTGGTTTATCAAAATATTAAAAATCGACAAAGTTATAGATCATCAAACTTCTGGAGTGGGGGCTTGTGACGTCACTCTTGAGTACAATTTGTACTCAAGAGTGACGTCACTCGAAACTTCTAAGCACTCTATCCTTCGTCAGTTTTTGTTTGTCAAACAAAACAAAAAATACGTGTACAATATTTTTTCATAATGTAACAGACGGACTAAACAGTTTTTTTTAGTCATCTAGCCTATTCTGTGAGTGCAACAGTTTGAACAGCAGAATGAAATTTTAATTGGAGTTTGAAATGAAGAATGGGTTAAGAATGCAGCGATTTTGGAACAAAGTATCTTTAGTTTGTATCTAATTTATAGTCTTTGTTCCTACTGTTATTGTTTTATTTAAATTTTACACCTTATATTAAAAGTAAAATACAAGTTGCACGTACAAAATATAAAGACATGATTGCTATTGTCGGCAGGTGACCTGATAGCGGATCCGGACGTGCTGCGCCGGCTGAAGCCCATGCAGGTGCGCATCCTGCGCTGCGACGACCTGCTCCAGGCCGAGGACGACCATTACGACGTGTCTATGGTCAAGCCGGTGAGAATACTCACTAATAACCAGGCATCGGAAATTCGGATGCTTTTATACCTAAAGTTGGCAAAATTCCGAAAAAAGTTACGCGAATATGGAATCAGCTTCTTGAAAATTTGATTTTAATAATGTAATTTCCCGGATTCCGCGATTATACAAAACGTCATAGTAATGAAGTATCTCGCGAATGTGTTTAGCTTATGGCTATTTTTAACCGACTTCATAAAACGAGTACATGAAAAATAAATGCAAATACTTCATTTAAATACATAAATAGGTAGTGTGTGTTTATGTTAGCATAGTAAGTTAATTTAGCAATCCAAGGAAATTTAATAATAAAATTAAATTGTGTCGGCAAAGTTTAGGTATATAAGCATCCGAATATTTATTGCCATAAAAATATGTCACAACAAAAATAATAAAAACATGAATAAAGAAACAAGGAAAAAAAGGAACTTAGATATTTTTTTGGCAATGGGTACCCATCTCAGCGAATGCTGGGCGGGGAGGCCCAGCGCTGGTTTTCAGATTGGTCCCAAGAGAGAGGTACAGTCAATACAGGGTGGCCCATTTCGATCGGTGAGTATGGGAAAGTCTGAAACTATAAGACATACGAAGATCTGTTGTTAGGAACCATGTCATCGATTTTAGGTACAAGAAAGACTGCATACATATATTTGGAAAAAAAATATTTTAACCAGAAATCGAACCCGGTCGTTTTGAAAAATAAAACTTACATTATTTCTATTTGAATATCGATTGTGTAGGTCATAAGCAGTAAATGTTACTAGAAAACAGGATACCTAAAACGTATGCAGTTTTTCTTGTCCCTAAAATCGATTCCTAAGAACAGATCTTCGTCGTATGTCTTATATTTTCAGACTTTCCCATACTGACCGATCGACCTATGTCAGTTACTTTGGTTCTTCTACTGATCTCATAATTTCTTCTAGTATAGCCCTCTCCATTGCTCTTTAAATGACTTTGAGCTTTATGGTTTAATATAAAAATCCATATTCAAACCTTTATCAAAACTCTGTTACAAACGTTTTCATTTCAGAATTACGGATTAGCCAAGAACTACCTCTACCCATACCTGAAGCTGTCTACAGTGAAGGCGGAACCCCTCCATCGAGACAGCATGGTCGCCATCCCTCTCGCGCTCAAGGAAGAACTCGCGACAGACTACAGGCACTGGGACAGCGACGACAGTGACAGCGAAATTGTCGTCAGGAATGTACCCCCCCTGTCAACACTAGCTATCAAAAAACTATTCTCCAAAGACTGTCTAGGCAAAGTGCCGAGAAAAAAGAAAAGAGTCAAAAACGAAGCGTTCGACAATGAAAATGACTTTGGTACCGTGAACAGTGACATAAATGACATTATAAGCAGTTTAGGTGATGATTTGGGAAACGTTGATTTAGGTAGCAAAGATTTGACAGCTAGAATTAAAGATATAATTGGTTGTTTCGATGACAGTGATGTAGCGGATGCGAATGTAGCTAGTAATCATAATGATGATAAAATGGTAAATGAAAGTAGTAGAGTAGAACTTTGTAACGATGAAACGAATGATTTAGGTGATAATAATGAAAGTACAAATAAAGAAGCAATAGAATCTAATGAAGTTAATGATAATAGTGTAGAAGCAAGCAATGTCGAAGCTAGTAGTGGTGTAGAAGTAAGTGATGAAGTTTTAGAAAACAACAGTGCCCTTCATGAAAATGAAGATAATGATACATTAAATCGGTCACAAAGTCAAAGTGAAGATACCTCCACTATTCATGATGGTAATATGGAAGTAGACGTTAGGTTCAAAAAATCAAGTGTAGATGACATTGAGATGGCAGAAGAAAGTAGAGAACCTGAAAATGTATCAATAAACGGTGTTTCTCATACTGAAAACGAAAATTCCTTTGAAGATGCAACTAAAACCAATAAGGATGAGGAAGGTGAATCTAAAACAAATGTACATTGTAATGATATCGAGAATGAATCTGTTGTACATGATTGTAGTGAAGATAAAAAAATTGACGAAACCAGTAAACCAATTAAAGAAAGTCCAATAAAACATAGCATTGAAAATTTAATAGGGGAATCGGACAAAAGAACAGATAAATACATAAACGAAGTAATATCAAGCATAGAAGACATTATTAATAAGAACCCTAGGAATGAAGAAATTAGTAACTTTCACGAACAAGCGAACGGAGACACGACATTTAATGAAATTAATAAAAGTAATGTTACGGATGTTATAGAAGAAAACATTGGTGAAAACAAAGAGAAAAGATTGAGCGATAACGACAAAATAACTTTGGAAGATCTTTTGCCGAAAGAAGATAGGCCTATGGACTTGGAAAACATTTCCGATGACGATTTCAATTTTGATGCTTAAGTAATCTAAGTAAATCTAGTGTAACGTTTAAAACACAATCTATATTTTTGAATATGGTTAATCTAATTGTGGAATCAGCCTTAAGGAAGGACGCATTAATCACATACGTTTTTCAAACAACTATTCGAATCAATTTATTTACGGGTACGATTATTTGTAACTTGATGCGGCTAGTAAGTGGCCATTTGCTGTAGTGGAGTCACGTTTAATTTTTTCATCAAAATGTGTTTTGAATCAATAATCGTAATAAAAATTGTGGTGATACCACATTAAAATTCTAAAGAATCAAAATATCCAGTAATCGCATGGATTGTTTTATAGTTTAAAATTATTATTTAACCCATTTTTTACCGTTGGTGACTAAAGTACTCAGGAATGTTCTAGAGCTACTCGGCATATAGGGAACGTGCACGACGAAGGTGCTGCCAACTGGTGCCGCCAATCTAAATCATATACCCTCTCATGCTGGGGCCATATTGACGAAAACGCCGTTAATAACGTTAATTTATCGCTTTGAAGGACGCTTAACGTCAGTGTAGCTACGACTTACTATATTTGACATTGGCACTTACATATATCATTGACAGCTTGATTTGACAGGGGTGATAGTTTCCTTTATTGTCCGCCCGTGTCTCTTTTGTCGTTTAGTGCTGCCACCTATAGTTCGTGCACGTTCCCTATAGTCTGTCCCTTTTCCCTTTAGTCATATGTGACGTATTGACACTACTATACATCTGACTCTTTCTCTGGCCAAATTCCAATGACTATTGCAGATTTATTGATTATTAAATTTTTCTACAAACTGTTACAGTAAGAATTAAATTTCTCTAAATCGTTGTGTACTTTTTACAAGACCACATTGTATATAATTGAATTTACGCTTAGCTACCTGCTAGAATAAAAAAAGTATTATAAGTTTTTTTGGGTTCCGTACCAATGTACCGTTTATTATTTACTAAGGTTCCGTTATGTGTACGTGTGTCTATCTCTATTTTTGAACCTTAATTGATACACTTAATATTGTCAGTGTGTTATGACTGGTAGCGTGTGGCAAAGACTTCTCACCTAAATCCCACCAGTGGCCCGCGCCACGAAGCTACAAGTTACAATTTTACAAGTCTAAATTATCAACATTGGTGCAACTATTATATTTATTGTTTATTATTGCGAAATAGTGCAAAATTAAATTTAGTTTTTTTTTTTGTGGCTGTTTATGATTTTTTTCTTGAACAATTCTGGGCCTTTTGGTGCAATTTAGAGTTATTGCTTCTTTGCATATATATTGCCGTATTAATCTCTTCACAAACATTATATTTTTGGTCAGGCTTAACTATCGCTGCTATAACATACACTTTGGCAAGGAACTGTGTGCTATTGCGACTCGCCCTTGACCGGTTTTATTAATAATTTTATTGTACAGTCAAACTTCACAAAACACGCTGAAAAATCACAATTTGCAGCTCTTATTTATTTTTACAGTTTTAAAATAAGCGAAAAATAAAATGAAGGGCGTAGCATAAAGAATTTTCTTACAAAGTTGTTAGATATGTGGAAATGTATGTTTTTGTACCCAATGCCTCGTTTAATTTCAAATTACAATTTTATGCCACACCTAGCCATAAAGTGACTTTTTCCGCACGCTGCGCGTACGGAAAAAGCCGCTGTCTGGCCAAGTGTAGACATAAAATGATGTACACAACACGGGAAGTAATAAAGAAAGCCTTCAGTCGCATATTTACGTCCCTCGCTTGCAGCTCATGCCGCAAACTTCTGCGATCTCGGCCTTTCTTTGTATTACCACCCTAGTTATGTAATGTACTATTAATAGTAATATTCGGCCACGTTTTGATTTTGAAAGCGCACGACTGATAACGCACGATTTATCAAATCTAAAATACATAGTATATAGGGCAATTTGTTTTGTGTGTTCAATTTATTGTATATGAAGTCTGTTATTTGAAAATATGTGCTACTGGCCAGTAGCGTGGTCGCCATATTTATTTTTTCACGTATTAAAACATCGCCATTAGTCGAGCGGTGGCCGGTCTAAGCTAAGTCCCTCCGTCGATGAGTAAGAGAGTAATATTTTGCGAGTAACAGTTCATCGCGGACTCTTGAGGTACATTGTGGTCGATCGCCCTTTCCAGACCCGCAATATAATGCTTTTTACTCGCTTACTCGCCAGCGTTGGAACAAGTGCCTAACATTAGTTGTACTATTAAGTCAATCCATCCATACATATCGTCGACCGTAGGCTGAATTACGGTAAGGGACAGACAAAACAATGTCCCTTACCGTAATTCAGCCTACTGTCGACGATATCTTGTTTAGTAGTTTATGCGCAGTTTCATTACATTGCAGGCACAGTGAGTTCATTCGATCAATTAAACGGCGCAATGAAATGAAACTCGCATACGAGTTCTCGCCTCGTCTAAAGTAAACGCCATAATTAGGCGAACTAGTTTGACAGATAAAAATGTTGCCTGGCTCACAGAAAATTAAACGGTCATAAGTAAATATCGATAAAAAGTTATCGACAATAGTTTGCACGCATCAGGATAAGTCTAAAAGGACAAAACAAATTCATGAAACGTGTAATTCTTAAACCTTTTCAAGAATAGGCTACTTGATGACAGTTCAAATCAGCTTCTTTTTATGAAGTGTCAAAACGTTCCGAAAGTATGCAATTTAGTATGAAATACTATCTTGTGACGTCATGCTCAACATGGTGACTTATTTTTAGTTTTCGTCATTGTAAAATCGTTGGTGGCACGAAAATAAGTTTGAATGATTTTATCCGGGCTGTTTTGGAAGCGTGATTTGCTGGTTACAGTTAATGAATTTATTTTGATTGTTGTCAAATACCCTATTTATTGTGTCACCTTACTTTATTTATTAGGTTATAAATTAAGTCATAGTCATTATTTTTATTATATCGACAAAACATCACTGGCCTAACTCTGGCAACATTTGTGCTTGTGGAATTGTCAAACTAGTTCGCCTAATTATGGCGTTTACCTTATTGCGGCAGATGTTATTCGCTTATTGCTCATAAATAAAGCAACTTGAGACAAAGGTACATATAACATTGTTGGCATTTTCTGGGTAAGCGTGCTCCACCATAGACCTTGTTCCCACTTTCCATCAGGTGAGAGCAAGGACAAAATTCAAACTCATCAACAAAAAATGATAACCCTCCTTTTTGCTTCGCCGTAGTCGGGTAATAAAAAACAAATTGAGTTGAAAATCACTTCCTGATATTTATTTAGTTTTTATTTAAGAAAACATCCCGATTTCAGGCGAAAACGTTCCATTTTAAGGATCGTATAGGATTCACTAAAGAACTGAATGCGTGGATGGACTGTAGAATAGGATGTTCATTTAAGTCATGATATATGTATCATATATCATACATTTCGCAAATGTAAAATCTGATTTTCTTTTATTGTTTATGAATATGTTTATAAGTAAGTGGAATGGCATGTAAATATCGATTAATAGTAATCCACAAAATATACCCATTACGTTTATAATATTACTTGTTTTATTGATAGAGACCGGATTTGAAGTAGCGATCTCAATATTAATATGGATATGACTGGTATAATTTATTATTTTTTCTACACACATAAATAATGTAACTTATCGGAACAAAAAAGTAAAAACCTTTTTGGAAGTTTTTGTAAATATTGGGCAAAAATTATAGTGATAATAAATAAAAACATCGTTTATACCACACCTGGCCATAAAGTGGCTTTTTCCGCATGCTGCGCGTACGGAAAAAGCCGCTTTCTGGCGAAGTGTAGACAAAATGATTTACACAACACGGGAGGTAATAAAGAAAGCCCTCGATCGCACATTTACGTCCCTAGCTTGCAGCTCGGGCCGCAAACTTCTGCGATCTCGGCCTTTCTTTGTATTACCATTACCACCCTAGTTATGTAATGTATCTACTATTAAATCCTTGTTAGCACGAAAATTTATGTAATTAATTTTGTCCGAGCAGTTTTGGAAACATAATGTGACGGTTAGCTTAACTTATTTATTTGGATTATTATCAAATGCCCTACCTTGATAGTAAAGTTTACAGATACATCACACAAGGATTGCGAATAAAAATACGTGTTTTTATTAGCATTTCGTTTATCTCGAGATGTCCTTCTTAATATAACGAAACTTCTCGCGTGAAAACGGGATTTATTTACTTCGACGTGGCCGAGTTCATGGCAGTTACAACGGCCGAAACGTCAAGAGGTCAGCATAGACTCTACAATCTTGGAATGTTTAGAAATAAACTCCATAATCTTCTCCGCCGCCTGTTTGTTCTGGCTGAAGCCTTTTATGATGTTGTTAACAAACTCCTTCATTACCTCGACAATGTCTAAAGTTTGTCCGTCCTTCCACCGTTTCAGGCGACTCTTGATAACTGTCCACTCTCTCTTGTTGTCTTCCGTCGGGGGCAGGGCTTCCTCCATGGCGGCCAGTACGGTGTGTAATGACGTCGTATCCTTAACTTCCGGTGCTGCGTTATCTATTAAGTCATTAATTAGATTATTATATATTTTTGACTTTATATTATTTATAACTAGCGACCCGCCCCGGCTTCGCACGGTGTGTCTCTATTATATTATGCATGTATTATGCACATAAACATTCCTCTTCAATCCCTCTATCTAAAAAAAAATCGCATCAAAATCCGTTGCGTAGTTTTAAAGATTTAAGCATACATAGGGACAGAGAAAGCGACTTTGTTTTATACAATGTAGTGATAGTGAAGTTCCGTACCAAAATGGTAAAAATAAGGTGCGCCTCTGTCTGTCCGTCTGTCACAGCCAGATATGTAAGGAACTGCTGCTATCGATTTGAAATTTGGAATAGTGTTAAAAATCACTAACTTGAGCCTAGTGGATATAATAAATTTTTTATACCTTTTTTCTCTATTTTTAATGGGGGCTGAAATGAGAAGTCGAAAATTTAAAGTTGTGCCATTATATCATGGCGATGAAACGAAAACAAGGCACCGGTAGTCACCAGCATTCAGCAGAAATAAAAAAACGAACATACATCGCCATGATAGGTATAAATAGCACAACTTTAAATTTTCGACTTCTCATTTCAGTCCCCTTTACATTACTATTAATTTAAACATGAAAAAGCAAGAAATACTATATACAAAAACGAAAAATACCGCTTTTTGAGCAAGAGTAGGTATTAAACTGATAACGTTCCGTACATGAGTATTTTTAACCGACTTCCAAAAGAAGGACGGTTCTCAATTCGTCTGTATGTTTTTTTTTTTATTTTTTTTTTTTGTGTGTTTGTTCACCGATTACTTGAAGACGGCTGGACCGATTTAGAAAATTATTTTTTTGTTTGAAAGGGTATACTTTCGAGGTGGTCCCATTGCAACCAGATCAGGATCTGATGATGGAATCTTGGAGAAATCGAGGGAACTCTTCAAATATTATAGGCACATATATAGCGATTTCAGTATTTTTCGTAATTTCTCGTCCATTTCTTACTGGCAACAAGTTTCTAGTGTTAACCGACTTCAAAACAAAGAGTTAATTTGTATCTTGGTTTCTTCCCCGATTACTTGAAGACGGCTGAACCTATTTAGAAAATTCTTTTTTTGTTTTGAAGGGTATACCTCTGAGGTAGTCCCATAGCAACCAAATCAGGATCTGATGATGGGATCTTGGAGAAATCGAGGGAACTCTTCAATTAACATAGGTACACATATAGCGATTTTGGTATTTTTCTTAGTTTCTCGTGCATTTCTTATTAGAAATAAATTTCCAGTCTTAACCGACTTCAAAACAAAGAGCAGTTTTAATGTAGGTTTGTTCCTCGGTTACTTGAATACGGCTAGACCTATTTGGAAAAAATTTCTTTTAACTAAATAGACTTAAGTTTATTTGGTTAAAACAATATTATTCCAGCGCCACTAAAAATTTAAAAATAAAGTAAATTTTTAAAACAAAAAATAAAAACCGACTTCCAAAAACTTAAACTAAAAACCAAAAAATAATATGTTAATTACCCCAAAGAAATGGATAATCACCGATTCATATATACATATTATACAGATATTTATAGTTTTTAACCTGTTATTTTTGAAGTCGGTGCCTACTACTGCCACGCAAAGCTGGCTAATCTGGCTATGCTGAATTGCTGAGCTCCTTAGCTGGCACCGACTTCAAAAATAACAGGTTAAAAACTATAAATATCTGTATAATATGTATATATGAATCGGTGATTATCCATTTCTTTGGGGTAATTAACATATTATTTTTTGGTTTTTATCTTTAGGTACTTTACGCAAAATATAGGTAATTTCACGAGTTGAGGTGAATGATTACACACACAGCTACATGAAGTACTCATTACAAAAAAAATGTGAATGAATGAAATGAATGAGTGAGTAAATAAACACAAGGCTATAATTTAACGAAACTTCTTGGTCTATCTTGCAATTCACTGTTGAACCTGCTATCGGTACGAAAAAAGAATAGTAATTTCAAAATCCCGCTGTCATTACACGACAGTGTTGTTGTGTGCGTGGCCTCAACTCTCGTGAAACTACCTAGGTATACCTAACATTACTAACTTACCTGTGGATAAAGGTAGATGTGCCTTGGAAATCACAGCATACAATAGCGAGTACACGATCCTTGCTTCACCAGCGTCTAGCTGCTCGTCATAATCGATGAGTCCTTTAAATGCTTGTGGGATCTTGCCGTTAGCGACTAATGACGCCCAATCAGCGGTTTTTGTCACTTCGTCGAAAGCGTCGTGGGCTTGAAGCAACTTATCATCTGGGAGTTGCAACAATATTGATAAGATGTCTTGCAAGGTGTTTCTGAAATGGTAATAAGTCTAAATTATTAAAATTCTGAGAAAAAATATACTTATTTGAGATAAGCTTTTTATAAGTGATCCACTTTATACCACATGACCCTACTTAACTCTTGCATTTGTTACCCTACAAGTTCGTTTAAAATCACATATTTCACATTGTTTTTAAACTTCTAACATTAAAGTTAACTTCAGTTTGTAAATAGTACATTACACAACTAGGGTGGTAATATAAAGAAAGGCCGAGATCGCATATGTTTGTGGCCCGAGCTGCAAGCGAGGGACGTAAATATGCGATCGAGGACTTTCTTTATTACCTCCCGTGTTGTGTACATAATTTTATGTCTACACTTGGCCAGAAAGCGGCTTTTTCCGTACGCGCAGCGTGCGGAAAAAGTCACTTTATGGTCAGGTGTGGCATAAAATAACACTATTCCAAATTTCAAGTCGATAGCATCAGTAGACCCTGAGATATCTTGCTGTGACAGACGGACAGACAGACAGAGTAGCACCATAAGGGTTCCTTTTTTACCATTTTGGTACGGAACCCAAAAAATTTAATAGAAATAATGTATCTAACACTAGTGTAAGGGTAAATGTGACTAACAACTATGGACTGTAGTCCATAGTTGTTAGTCAACTAAACTATGGTATATAAACGATTTTTTATTTATGTATAAAAAAATGTCTGTGATATCGGTTAAAAATAAACGGAAGGAACCTTCTCTTTTTTGTAAAGTCGGTTAAAAAGTTTGAATCGTCTCACGTAAACCCTGCACCGCTGCGGCAGATCCCAAACTTGCTGCAGGCATGATTGTACTCCAACTCTTGCACCGTGTCTACTTCTTTTTGAAGCGTTTCCCCCCTGCCTTGTCTTGCCGCAATCGTACCTGCTGTAGTAAGTATAGAGTATTCAGTATAAGATTTCATATACAGGGTGTTTGGTCTATCGTTTGCCAAATCAAAATGGCGGATAGGTGGGGTTATTTTCTATCCCTCTACGCTCTCTAAAAAAAAATTTGGCCCACGTGTATTTTTTTTGCTTTGTTTTGTTGTTTTTAAAGAATTTACAGGGCCGACGCGTTTAAATTTGAATTTAAAAAAAAGTAAGTGCAAAAAAGATGAAATGTTTATTGCATCGTGATGTGTATCGTTTCACGGTTGTATCAAAGTCAAAATTACTGACATGTTACCGCTAGTTTTTTTTTTATTGACCCTCAAATGTTTTACGAGATGTAAAAATTTAGTCAGAGATCAATTTTGATTTGCAATAAAAAAAAACTTAATGAGACCACGTTCTTAAAATTGTTTTAAAAAATTATGTACTCTATCCTCTTTCTAATGATGTACAATAATCCTAAAGAACCTTTCATGAACTTCATTTTTTCCCGGTTTTTGTAACGGACGAAACAGGCAAATTAACGATGTTCTAACATTGACGCTGTATCTTCTTCGGAATTTTCTTTGTCTATTCGCGGGTTTTCATTTTTCGGCGACCAGGTTTGCAGGTTGTGAAGATGTAAAACTTATCTTTCGTAAATTTGAACTTGGAGTTGAAGGTCAACTTTCACAAACTTGAGCGAAAAGTAAATTAGTGTTCGTAAATAGATTCGGATATTTGTTGATAAACTTGGTTAAATTAAACAAAACCCTTAAAACTGAACAGCTCCCGCGAAAATCAATTATTTAATCAATTTAAAGATTATCTCGAAAAGATTTAATTCACTTAATAAAATACCTTTTACTTCCACAAAAAACAATCCCATCAACATTACATGTAAAAAGATGCAAGTCTCAACACGTCCAGGGGTGTCCGCAGAACTCGATTTCCACCGACTTGCCTATTATTTACCCGTGGAGGATTCTTTATTTGAGAACTAACGTAATATATGGTAAGTACCTACATTATAGTTCCCAGCTTCAGTAGTATCGGCAGTGCGTTGATGAGCTAGTCAGACAGGACTTCTTCTTTTATATATACAGGGTGTCACTAAAACCAACTTTGATACGAAAAGGGCTGATAGACCAGCTCATCAGACACCAGATTAAGTAAATTTGACCTCAGTAAAAATTTCTTAGTTTTCGAGATATTTACGTTTTTGCAAAACTCGTGCTAAGTGATACCCTGACTCGGTTATTTGAGTGTCATGACCAAAATATCAAGTATTTTTCAATCTGGTTTTTGATATGGGTAGCCAGATAACTATGCTATTGAACGTAATTCCTATTTCTGTTAATTTCTTCATGGTGTGGCCACAGTAGAATATCAAAAAATAATTTTCAGATTTTTCCAAATTTCACGTCTGATTTCGGACGAAGGTGGTGAAAAAAAAATGTACCAACACAACCTGGCACATGACATAAAAAAATTGCGCATTTTTTGTAGTTTCTAAAATCGTATAACATTTACTAAATATTGTAATAGTTTTTGAGATAATGATATTTTTTTACAAAAATAACCTGTACTGAAGTTACTATTCCATTGACTTGGCGCTCAACCAGTCGACCAAAAATTTACCTAAATGTTTGACCTAAATTTCATTCCAAATAAAAAGCCCTTTGATCGTCTTCTCGTTAGTAACCTAATTCAATACAGTTTATTGATTAATGGCTATTATTGGTGCTAACGGACCTACTTTGACCGATGATTACGTTAAGTTTGCACCTAATTTGTAAGTATTGTCTAGGACGCCAGGTGCAAACTTAGTTTAACCGGATCGTTTGAGAAATTTAAGATTAAGTGTAACTACAGTACAAGTTATTTTTGTAACAAAATATCATTATCTCAAAAACTATTACAGTATTTAGTAAATGTTATACGATTTTAGAAACTACAAAAAATGCGCCATTTTTTTACGTCATGTGCCAGGTTGTGTTGGTACATTTTTTTTTTTCACCACCTTCGTTCGAAATCAGACGTGAAATTTGGAAAAATCTGAAAATTATTTTTTGATATTCTACTGTGGCCACACCATGAAAAAATTAACAAAAATAGGAATTACGTTCAATAGCATAGTTATCTGGCTACCCATATTAAAAAACAGATTTGAAAAACACTTGATATTTTAGTCATGACACTCAAATAACCGAGTCAGGGTATCACTTAGCACGAGTTTTGCAAAAACGTAAATATCTCGAAAACTAAGAAATTTTTACTGAGGTCAAATTTACTTAATCTGGTGTCTGATGAGCTGGTCTATTAGCCCTTTTCGTATCAAAGTTGGTTTTAGGGACACCCTGTATAGATAGATAGATATAAAGGACTTTTATTCTTAAATAAAAGGGCAGTAGGTATAAACCGAACCTCCACTCGTTTCACTACAATGCGTCGCGTCCCAACATCACACATCAAAATCTCTAGTCGGTACATACCTATGCATGCATAACCTTTTACTTCGTTTTATTCCGATTAGGAAAATCGTGCATTATCCGTCATACCATTTCAAAGAAAATAATGTTCAAATGGGATAATATGCATGAGCCTATATCTCTTCATACGTACCACTACCAGTCATATCATCAGCTTTCAAAAAGTTAACAATCCTCTGCAAGATTATATTAGAGGTCTCAATAGTATGCAGGATTACGTTCCTCGTGGCATCTTTCGTCTTGATGTCAGCCTGTCTGGTCGCTCGCACGAAGTCTGCAAACTTTTCCTTGTAACTATTGGCGAACACGTCGATTTTCTTTTGTGTATATTGATTACTTCTCCGCTTCATGGCTTCAAACGCCTGTAAAAAAGATATGTACATAATTCTTCCTTATACCGCAATTTTCTTTTATAAAAAAAGGAAGGTAGTCGATCGTTACTTTTACTAATATATTTCCAAATCTTGAAACTGCATAGGTACAATTCATTTCGGACAAAATTAATCCATCCATATGTTGTGAATGAATGAAATGAATGAGTGAGTAAATAAACATAAGGCTATAGTTTGAACCAGTGGTTCCTAACCTTTATTGCCACATCACCCACAGGCCCCCTCTAGATTTGTATGTTTACCCCTCCAAAAAATAGGTAATTACCCCCAGGTTCGGAACCACTGGTTTAAACAAACTTTTTGGTCTATCTTGCAATTCACTGTTGAACCTGCTATCGGTACGAAAAAAGAACAGTAATTTCAAAATCCCGCTGTCATTACACGACAGTGTTGTTGTGTGCGTGGCCTCAACTCTCGTGAAACTACCTATAGTACCTAATCGTAGCTTTTATTTAGTTTCATTCACCTGTCTCGATGTTTCTCTGTAATCAAATCTTGCAATAGTACATTACACAACTAGGGTGGTAATACAAAGAAAGGCCGGCTTTCTGGCCAAGTGTAGACATAAAATGATGTACACAACACGGGAGGTAATAAAGAAAGTCCTCGATCGCATGTTTACGTCCCTCGCTTGCAGCTCGGGCCACAAACATGTGCGATCTCGGCCTTTCTTTATTTTACCACCCAAGTTGTGTAATGTACTATTTCATTCTTTCTTTCTTCCTGCATTACTGTAGCAGTTGCGGAGTACGACTCCTAAGAACATAATCACATTCGCAATCGTAGTCACAGTCGTAGTCACAGTCGCAATCGCAACAGCAGTCGCAACTGCAATCGCAGTCACAGTCGCAGTCGCAATCACAATCGCAGTCGCAAACGCAGTCGCAATCGCAACCGCAGTCGCAGCCACAGTCGCAATCGCAACCACAGTCGCAGTCACAGGTTAATCGCAGTCGCAATCTTAGTCGCAATCGCAAACCGCAGTCACAATCGCCATTGCAACCGCAGTCGCAACTGCAATCGCAGTCACAGCCACAGTCGCAACTGCAATCGCAGTCACAGTCGCAATCACAGTCACAATTGCAGTCGCGATCTTAGTCGCAATCGCAACCGCAGTCGCAGTCATAGTCGCAATCGCAACCGCAGTCGCAACTGCAATCGCAGTCACAGTCGCATTCGCAATCGCAGTCGAAGTCGCAATCGCAATCATAGTCGCAACTGCAATCGCAGTGGCAATCGCAACCGCAGTCGCAACTGCAATCGCAGTCGCAATCGCAGTCGCAATCGCAGTCGCAATCGCAGTCACAATCGTAGTCACAGTCGCAGTCACAGTCATAATCGTAATCGCAGTCGCAACCGCAATCGCAATCGTAGTCGCAGTCAAAATCGCAGTCACAATAGAATGTCGGCCTTGGGCCAACTTAAGTGTCCTGCCTGGCACCGCAGGCGCCCTGTGTAATATGCGCGCGGAGCGCGCATAGAATTTGGCCGACTTAAGTGTCTCGGCGGCGCAGGCGCCCTGTGTAATATGCGCGCGGAGCGCGCATAGAATGTCGGCCTTCGGCCGACTTAAGTGCCTCGGCGCCGCAGGCGCCCTGTGTAATATGCGCGCGGAGCGCGCATAGAATGTCTGCCTTTGGCCGACTTAAGTGTCTCGGCGCCGCAGGCGCCCTGTGTAATATGCGCGCGGGGCGCGCATAGAATGTCGGCCTTCGGCCGACTTAAGTGTCTCGGCGGCGCAGGCGCCCTGTGTAATATGCGCGCGGAGCGCGCATAGAATGTCGGCCTTCGGCCGATTTAAGTGTCTCGGCGCCGCAGGGCGCCCTGTGTAATATGCGCGCGGAGCGCGCATAGAATGTCGGCCTTTGGCCGATTTAAGTGTCTCGGCGCCGCAGGGCGCCCTGTGTAATATGCGCGCGGAGCGCGCATAGAAATAAGTGTCTCGGCGCCACCCGCTGCCCATGATCCTCCTCCCCGACCATCCTCCCTCAAGCGATACGAGGGGTATATATACGCGAGTTAAAAAATTCCTATAGCGCGATGCAGCACATTCCAAATTCAAATTTCATCATTGTTAAATGTTAAATGCAAAGTGGCCAGTTTCGTATAGAATACCAGTAGATGAAGGTGTTCATTTGATTTTTGGAAATGATACAAAGATTCAAGACTTAAAAATAAAGATGTTGTCGGAAACAGCTATGCAAATATATTTAGATAATTACGCACGTCAATCAGTTAGGATAGAAATCTTATTGAAATCTAATAGGAATCTTTTATTGTTTATTATTGTTTCGTTACTCAATCATTCTTACTGTTTAATCATAAATAACGTGTGTTTTTATTCTAATTTTAAGATTTATCAATGTCCATCGTTTATAAGAATTTAATTAATTATTGCTATTTCTGTGTAATGTGAAATTATATGTGTTTTTTAATAAAGTAAACAAACCCCCACTCACGCACAAAAAGAATAGCTGATTCTCAGAACTAGCTCGGCTCATTTCTCAGAACAAGACTCGAGCTTAGCGGGAGTATTCTTGGAATAATCTCCCACCTTCAAAAATAATCTTATAAAATGGCGGTTCCCGGCCATTTCAAGTCACTCTATTTTACTCTCTTCGGTCTTTTACATTTATCATCAAGTGATAATCAGCTCTTCAACAGTGCCTAAGTGAGGTAGGCGCTCACTATGGAAAATTAAGTCTTTCATTTATAATACAGTCCACTAAACATCGAAGACCCTTAGACCTCACAATGGTCCTTCAGAAGCCGCATCAAAGAAGAATGGACACACCACAGCAGCAATAAGAAGATAAAGAAGCACGAAGACACAAACCTTCAAAAATCGTCGTCAGCAAAATTATCGCCGAATTGTCCCGTGAGATCTTAAATCCGGGACACGCCGTACTCATCGAAAGAAGATCGCCGAGAAAAGGCCCGTGACTGCATTTCCGGGTCCTCCGTGTTCATCGAATGAGAAATTTTGTCGGTCCGTGACTGCTATTCCGGACCCGCCGTGACGTCGAAAAAAGTGAAGAAAGTGATCCGTGACCGCTATTCCGGATCCGCCGTGTGAAGACAGAAAACCGAAGAAGGGCCGGTCCGTGACCACTTTTCCGGACCCCCCTGCAGCACAATTAAGAAGAACAGCAAGGTGGCGCAGTGAAAAAAGAAGACAGCAAGGTGGCGCAGTGAAAAAACAAGGTGACGCAGTGAAAAAAGAAGACTGCAAGAGTCGCTGAGAAAAAAGAAATACCACCGTGCAAGAGGGTCTTCGCGCTCCAAACTGTTCGTGCCTTCGGGATTAGTGTCTTCGTGTCTTCGTCTTCGTCTTCAGTTGTCTGTGTGTACCTCAAAAAGGAACTCTAACCAGGGAACAGTGCAAACCCAGTACCTAGCCTGAGTTCCGGGAACCTAGAAGTTTCGACTTCGGTTCTTTTTTGGTCTGACATGGTTCAGTTCCGCCAGCTTTAGCTGATGAGCGGCCAATCTTGCACCTTGCGGTGTTAAATGCAAGAGCGGTTTAGCGAAACTTCAAGAAAGAAGAAAGAAGAAACCGTAGGGACGTTAGGTACCCGAACGTTACAGCGACGTCAATTCCGTAACGTTCGCGTTAGGGCCCGATAGTGTTAGGGACCCCCCACCCCCTCGGTGTACTATGCATAAGGAACAACGCGTTACAAGATCGCGTTCCCGTTCCCAAACAACTCCGTCGTCCGGTCAAACGACAACGACGAGTACCAGTACGTGGAGTAAAGGCACCAGTAGCGCAAACGAAAGTAGCAGTATGCCGAAAGATAACGCTCCCCGTAAGGCTTCGGAAGCCGAGGCGCCCCCCGCGCACTCTGACCCGTCTATCCCCACTCCCGGCGCCGCGCCGCCGGGCCACGCCCCTTTGACCCGCGCGCCGCTCATGGATGATGAACAATCGGTTCACTCTATGGAGAACGAGCAACGTAGTAATCCGCGAACTTTGGTAGGCGTACAAGATGATAGGGCTAGTCAGTTATCAGTCTTAATGGCTGAATTAGAGGTTAGGAACGCCGAATTGCAGCAGGCACAGCTCGCGTCCGCCGCGGCTAGGAGTAGGCTCGAGATAGCTAGGATAGAAGCGTCTCAGGTATCCAGCATGGCGGCGCCGGGTCACGATGCCAGAGATGCTCGCGTATTAGGCTGGGTTGCTCAACAGCAACGCCAGGTAGCCGCGATAGGTGTACACACGCAAGAACCTCCGTACACGCCGCCGCGTAACGAACCCGAACGACCTAGCGAATTTATGAATAGGGACTTAGAATTACTCTCGCATAGGGTCGTAGACGCGGTAACTAGGAACAGGAATGCACCCATGGCCTCGAGGCAAAGTTACGACCTTCCTCATTTCGAAGGATCGCCTCAGGAATGGATCGCATTTAGGGCCGAGTACGAGGATAGTGCACCTATGCATTCGGACGTGTCCAACATCAGCCGTTTACGTCGCGCGCTTCGCGGCGAAGCGAAAATCGCAGTTAAGTCCATAATGTACACTGCGATATCTCCGGCTGAAATTATAGGCGCGTTAGAACGACATTTCGGAGACCCAGAGGAAATAATATTGAACGAAATTCATAACGTAAAGCGTATGCCCAGATTAGCTGAAGATAATAGCAATATAATTTCCTTTGCCGGTCAAGTTGCCAACGTCGTGGCAACCATTAAGTCGTTAAAACAAAACGAGTTTCTATACGCGCCCGAACTCGTCAATAAAATCGTGGATAAAATGAATCTGATTGTTCGATACGAGTGGAATAAATATCGCGTAATTAATAAAGGGACACCGGGTCTAGTGGCTATGGCACAGTTTTTAAACGAGATTAGTAGCGCAACGCGAAAATCTCAAATTCGCAAGACGCGAGCCAACGTGCACACCGCGCAGGCGCACTATGACCCCGCGCCCCTCCCCCTGCCGCGCATGCGCAAAGGTCGCCGCGCGCCGCAGTATGACGAATATTATAGTGACTCAGAACAATCAGATTCAGATTATGACGAACCTAGGCCGTTGATGGTAGCTCAAGTAAATCGGAATAGGTATACAGAAAAACGCGAACCGATAGATAAAAGAAACTCCGCGCCACCCGCGAAAATAACGCTCCCAAGGGCGTCGCAGCCGACCCAAGCAACTTCCACCTATACAGATAAATGTGTTATATGCAGAGGTGAACACAAATTAAGTGAGTGTTCGGACTTCAATAAGATGCCTATAGCAAATAGGTGGGAGGTTGTTAGAAACGGCAAGTTGTGTTTTAGATGTTTATATCCGAATCATAGGCAAGGTAGTAAATGTAGGTACGTAGCCTGCGGCATTTCTGGCTGTGAGGCAGGGCATCACATTTTATTGCACGGTATAAGCACACAAGCGACGCCGGAGCCGGCTCCGGAGCCTCAAAAGAGGCCTTTTTTCGTAAGTCACATTAGACTAGCGAAGCCCGAGCCTAATAGGGACGCGCAAGAGAGTGGGTCTTTTTTCGTCGGCCGCGTTCAAACGACACCCGTGAAAACAGGAATAGCCGCACTATTGGATGTGGAATATGAAAATGAATGTACAAGTGTCGAAAATATACCTAAAATTGATCCGAATCTGCGCGCGATAAATAATTCAGATACGTCACGTGAAAATAAAAATGAGGCCGGCCTCTTACGACCATGTAACAAGAAAGAGTTACACGACAGCAAAGTCGTATCCGGCCCCGTATCTATTGAAACCGAGTGCGATGAAAATAGCCTGCGTTTTTATCATGGGGGAGGAGATCAGGTAAAGCGACCGGCTGAGTACACAGGGGAACAATTAAGTTCCGAGTCGGCTCGCTCTCCCGCCACGATATGGCATAAAGAAAATAAAAACACAGACTATCATCGCGATCGGTGTCCAACGGCGAAAAAGACGGACACAGGCGCAGAACGTCCGCTCCATCAATCAGCCTTAAGCTCGCCTACGGACACAGGCGCAGAACGTCCGCTCCGCCAATTGGCCTTAAGCCCGCCTACGGACACAGGCGCAGACCGTACGCTCCATCAATTGGCCTTAAGCCCGCCTACGGATACAGGCGCAGCATGCCCGAAAAAATTAGAGTCAGTCGCAAATAAATCGGACCCACTCCCGTACCTACTCGATATAGGTACGTTTTCTAAACGCCCACGTTTAGCTAGGGCCTCTGCTACCGTAGTTTGCGCCAACAAGGTACCCAAAGCCACAATACTCGAAAGAAATACAGACACAGACATGTATTTCGGAAAAAAAATCGAGTTACAGGAAACTGGACGTACGACTTCAAAAAAGCCTAGAATACGCAAAGTCACCGTCAAGTTAAAGGCAGCTTAAAGTACCACGAAGTAGTACTCCATTCACTACTTCTATTCTAGACATAGTCGTTTCCTTAACTATACTGGTGTAGTCACACCGAGGGGGACACTGTCGGAAACAGCTATGCAAATATATTTAGATAATTACGCACGTCAATCAGTTAGGATAGAAATCTTATTGAAATCTAATAGGAATCTTTTATTGTTTATTATTGTTTCGTTACTCAATCATTCTTACTGTTTAATCATAAATAACGTGTGTTTTTATTCTAATTTTAAGATTTATCAATGTCCATCGTTTATAAGAATTTAATTAATTATTGCTATTTCTGTGTAATGTGAAATTATATGTGTTTTTTAATAAAGTAAACAAACCCCCACTCACGCACAAAAAGAATAGCTGATTCTCAGAACTAGCTCGGCTCATTTCTCAGAACAAGACTCGAGCTTAGCGGGAGTATTCTTGGAATAATCTCCCACCTTCAAAAATAATCTTATAAAATGGCGGTTCCCGGCCATTTCAAGTCACTCTATTTTACTCTCTTCGGTCTTTTACATTTATCATCAAGTGATAATCAGCTCTTCAACAGTGCCTAAGTGAGGTAGGCGCTCACTATGGAAAATTAAGTCTTTCATTTATAATACAGTCCACTAAACATCGAAGACCCTTAGACCTCACAGATGTATAATACTTATTTTATGTTAAGAGAGAGAGAGAGAGAGAGAGAGAGAGAGATCATTTATAAGCTTATAAATTAATTAATTAATTATTATTATTTATTATTTTTAAGCTTGGCCGCATTTGATTAGTTTTGATTTTGACGTGCAGTTTGCGATTAATACAAAAAAAGTACAGTGCACAGCTTACAGCTTGTATCAAAAAATCATTTTTTGGCAGAAATTGATTCTACTTTACACGGAATTAGTACGTATAGGCGTCAAAATTATTTTCGTTTAATATTAAAAGTTTCTCGTAATAAATATTTTGTATCGATAGGTAATGGAGCTACGTACAGCTCACAGCGCCACTAGTTGAACTAATAAGTTCTGTACAGTCTGTACAAAGGCGCATTCTGCACATCAGCACTTTCCGCCGAGTTGCGTCAATTTCATTAGTTTTAAGTAAGTGCATTACCGATCGCCGCGGAGTGTATTCAATAAGTTCATACTTGTATCACTTTATTACTTTATAAATAAAACATTATTTCGGTATCAAGTTTTATCATTATCAAGTGCATCAAATATAGATAGTGCGAGACTGTCCCGTACATCTTTATGGTCCTTCGAACAAACTTTGAATCAGTGCTCAGTGGAATTTGGAACACGTGACGTGATAACGCAACGTGACTTCTGAAGCTTATACGACTCAACATCAAGATCATCATTTGCAAGTATCAAGATATCAAATCAAGATTTTTTGTCAAGATCAGGAGCGATTTACCTATCAATAACTAAGAAAAGAGTTATTTATCAACATTTATCAAGGTCACCAATATTCAACTCATACAAAATAAATATCGCATTCTCGTGCTATAGTGATCCCTTGTGAGTAGCGAATCGGTTAAGACGGCCTCCCACAAGCGGGTCTCACCGTCTGATTGAGAAGGCGCACATACTCATGAAGGACACTTAAACACGAAAGTGCAAATATCAACGGCGTACCTAGTATCTACATAAATTGAATTCTCCAATTATCATATCAATATCTATCTTATCAGAATTGTACCTACTTGAGGAATATCAATCATGGAGAACTTACTGAACACGCAAGGTCAACTCGCGGAAGCTATAAGCACGGTGTTGACCAACTTCAAGAAAGATGGAGCAGACCGGAAGACTGCGCAACATATCAAAAGGAGGTTGGATACCTTAGAGCAATATTGGACAGATTTCAAGGCTAATCATATCAAACTTTGCGAGTATGAAAATCAAGATTATGTCTACTTTGCAGAAAAGCATTTTGAACGTGTATCAAGCATCTACAACGAGACTAGTAAAACTCTTCGTCAATATATTCAACCATATCAAGAAGAAAAATCTATTATCAAACCCGCTACTTCGCAATTTAATTTGAATGTGAATTGGGACCAGCAGCAAGAGGTAGCGGTATCAGCGGTACCCGGTACAGCTTCCACCCCTACCGTTCGAATGGATGTTTCAAACGCAGAGATGGAGGCGGAGAGCAGGCAAAAGTCCAACCCTAACAAGGTGGAACGCGGCAATCAAAGCAGATTGGAAGATATGTATCGCAAACAACAAAGTAATTTTAAAGCATTTCAACGAGCTATCAACAATATCAAATTGGAAATGCTGACCGAACGGTGGGAATTTGAAGATGCTTTGCGAACTGTGCAAGCTCGTTGGGCAGCGGTCGACTCTTTACATTGGGAGATCGACAGTGAGCAAATAAACGAAAAACCCGACTATGAAGAAACATACAATACATGCGAGCAAAAATATGATGAAGTGAAAAAACTTATCAACGTCAAAATGTGGGCTTCATCTCATCGCGAAAAATCGACTCCCGCAATTGAGATCCCAACCTTTTACGGGTATTATCAGACGTGGACATCATTCAAGGATTTGTTCACAGAAACTATACACAAGAACAATTCTATATCAAACGCGCAGAAAATGCAATTCTTGAAGAGTAAGGTCAAAGGCGAAGCTGAAAAGCTTATTCAGCATTTAAATATTAGCACGGAAAACTATCAAGTATGCTGGGATATTTTAAATCACCGCTACAACAACACAAAATTAATATTCAGCTCTCATGTAAACACTCTCTTGGCAATACCGACCATGCATCAACAATCAGCTATATCTATAAAAAGACTGCATGACACCACAAAAGAAAGCCTTCATGCCATACAAAACTTGGGAGTGGATATCTCTACCTGGGATCCGCTAATCGTTCATTTACTATCCCAAAAACCGGATTCCGAATCTCATAACGACTACATTGAACATTTAGCTGATCCGAGGGAACTACCGACATTATCAGAGTTTTTGAATTTTCTGGAGAATAAATTTACGGCGCTGGAATCATCTCGTCGTAAACAGGAAACGACCAAACCCAATCCGCAGTCCAACTACGAAAAAAGGTTCAGCACCATGAAGCCATCATCATACCCAACTCCTCGAGTGGAAAATCATTATAAAGAAAATCGATTTTTTCCATCAACGCCCAACAAGAATTATCACGGAACCCAAGCAAAAAATTATCAAGCATTCGCAACCAATACAGTAAAATGTACCTATTGCAATTATAATCATAATTTATTTCAATGCCAGAAGTTTCTAGGCATGACACCTGAAACGAAACTTGCAACAATATCTGCGCGTCAAATATGCGCGAATTGCTTATACAAGCATTACGGCAACCCGTGTTTGTCGGAAAAACGTTGCAAGCAATGTAGCGATGAACATAATACGATACTCCATGACGCCTTTGTCGGCAAGAAGAAACGAGCCGCAAATGAACCAAGTACGTCGAAAAATGCAGGACACGTGTCACAGGAACATGACCCTGAAACGTTACTATCAACCGCCCAAATTATGGTGCAATCAACAGATGGAAGTTTTATCAAATTACGGGCTTTAATTGACCAGGGATCACAAATTTCCATAATTTCGGAGAACGCTACACAGAAACTAGGCCTTCCCCGTCACAAATACAATGGTTCGGTATTCGGCATCGGAACAAAAGAAAACCACTGTAAGGGATTTATCAATATCACGGCCACATCGATACACTCGGACTACACTTTTAGCACAAAGGTGTTTATCATGAATCGTCTAATCAATAACTTACCTACCCGGTCATTTATCAAACCATCGTGGTCTCACTTGGAAGGCATCCAACTTGCAGATCCCGATTTTAATATCAGTCAACCTATCGACATTTTACTCGGGGCCGATATCTACTCAAAAATTATTTTAAATTCAATTATCAGAAAGGACGAATCGACACCCATAGCGCAAGAGTCCCGACTAGGATACATTCTATGCGGGAACATGAAGTCTTATCATTGCAACATAGTAGTCAACAACATTGAAGATATCAGTCGATTTTGGACTATAGAGGACATTACAGAGACACCTGATGACGTCTCATCGGAAGATCAATATTGTATCGATCAATTTAAATCGGAAACGACGCGCCAGGACGACGGACGCTACGTGGTACGTTTACCCCTAAAACCGGACATAAAAGAAAAATTGGGCGAATCAAGACAGAAAGCAGTTGCACAATTTTATCAAATGGAAAAGAAATTCGCAAAAAACGAAAAATTTGCACGAGATTATAAATCATTTATCAACGAATATCAAGAGCTGGGACATATGCGCGAGTGTGAAAAGGACGGTATTCCCTCCAACTTTCTTCCACACCACGCGGTACAACGCGCTGAATCATCGACCTCGGCGTTGCGCGTCGTGTTCAATGCCAGCGCACCGACAGCGTCAGGCTACAGTTTGAACGATCTAATGTACAGTGGACCAAATTTACAATCAGATTTATTTACATTGATTTTGAAATGGAGACAATATAAAATAGCGTTCACCGCCGATTTAGAAAAAATGTTTCGTCAAATACTGTGCAACGAACAAGATCAAATTTATCAAAAAATCATATGGAGAAATAATCCTAAGGAAGCATTGCGTGAATACGCATTATCAACTGTCACATACGGAACCAAAGCTGCACCAATTTTGGCGATGATGACTCTAAAACAATTGGCCACTGACGAAGGTCATCGATACCCAGAAGCAGCTAAAATTTTAGAAAATGATTTTTATATGGATGACCTTTTAAGCGGTACACACAGCCCCGAAGCAGCAAAGAAAATTCAAGCAGACCTTATCAACCTTCTAAAAGCGGGTGGCTTCAATTTGAGAAAGTGGTGTTCAAACGACCCTGAACTATTAGAAAACATGGACACCTCTTCGCATCAACAAGCATTTGACTTCAAGTATCAAGAATCGCAAAAAACACTAGGCCTACGGTGGCATCCTCTAGAAGATCACTTCACCTTCCAGTTCAAAATAGACCGACCAACTACATCCAAAATTACGAAACGCTCACTGCTGTCAGACATTTCAAAGGTGTTTGATCCTCTCGGTTGGTTGTGCCCCACAACAACCAAATTAAAATTATTATTTCAATCGGTGTGGAAACAGAACTTAGATTGGGACGACGAAGTGCCAGAAAACATACAAAACGAATGGAGACATCTGCGACAAGATTTAGACGAATTGAACCACATATCAATCCCGAGATGGCTTCAATGCAGGGAAAATTATGAGATTGAATTATTTGCATTTTGCGATTCATCAGAAAACGCATATGGTTGCGTTATTTACAGTATCGTACGAGGAAATTATCAAGAAGCAAACACCGAACCCCCAAAAAGCACTTTGGTAGCTGCAAAATCAAAATTGGTCCAATCAAAGAAAAGCGTGTCACTACCGAGGCTGGAGCTGTGTGCAGCACTTCTATTATCAAAATTATTGAAGCGCGTTATGGAAGGATTATCAAACAATAATATCAAACTACACTGCTGGACCGACTCCACGGCCGTTTTGGGGTGGCTAAATGGAGATATCAACCGCTGGAAGCCGTTCGTATCAAATCGAGTTCAAAGAATTATACAAATTGCCCCGGCAGACCGCTGGCGATATGTCAAATCCGCCGAAAATCCCGCAGATTGCGCAAGTCGCGGAATAAGTGCGTATCAGTTAAAGATCCATCCGTTGTGGTGGAACGGACCCTCTTGGCTACCTACATTTGAAGCAAAACCTCAAGATCAAACGTATACAACAGAAGAAGATATCAAAACATCAAAACAAATCAACGTCACGACGCTGCATCAAACCTATAACATCATAAGCGACTTAATAAGAAAGCACAGCAATATCAACCGTATAACGCGGATACTGGCTTGGATATTACGTGCTATATCACGAGAAAGGCCAACGTTGCCCTTCCTTACCGTTCCTGAATTACGAAAGGCGAAATATATCATAATCAAACATGTACAACATGAATCATTTCGAGAAGATATCAACAACTTGACTCGCCACGGACAAGTAAAATCAACGAGCGACATTTTATCAGTCAACCCATTCTTGGACGAAATGGGCCTGCTGAGAGTCCGGGGAAGAATAGGCAAGGCAAACATCGACCCCAACATGAAACACCCACTTATCATACCCCATCAAGGTCACATAACTGACCTTCTCATAGAAAACGCACATAAAATAGCACTTCACGCTGGAGCACGGCTGACCTTGAGACAACTTAGATATCAATACTGGATAATAGGAGGGAATCGAGCGGTTAAGAAATTTATCACTCATTGTGTCACGTGTATACGGCACAAGGCCGCAAAACAAGAACAAATCATGGGAGACTTACCGGCGGCGCGGTGTAACCCAACCCGCCCGTTCTATCACACAGGTGTGGACTACACAGGGTTCATTGATGTAAAATCAAATAAAGGCAGAGGTATAAAAACTACCAAAGGTTATGTCGCCGTATTTGTGTGTATGGTAACCAAGGCCATACACCTGGAACTAGTATCAGATCTTAGCAGCTCCGCATTTCTAGCAGGCCTGCGAAGACTAGCGGCCCGCCGTGGAGCCCCACGCCATATTTATAGCGATATGGGGACAAATTTCGTGGGCGCAAACAGGCGATTAAATGAAGAATTCATAGACCTGAAAAGTACACTCGATGAAAATTTTTTCAACGCCCTATCAGAGATGGAAATCGAATGGCACTTCAACGCACCGTTGTGGCCTAGCGCTGGAGGCCTCTGGGAAGCCTCTGTACGCAGCCTCAAACATCATCTTCGTAGAGTCATGGGAGAACAAAAGCTCACCTACGAAGAGCTATCAACACTCTTGACACAAGTGGAAGCTTGTCTCAACTCTAGACCTTTGTGCGCCATCACCGAAGATCCTGACGATCTAGACTTCCTAACACCATCACACTTTCTATCAAGCGGACCAAATCTTACCATCAACGAAACGGAAAGGGATGAACGTACTAGATGGCAACTGGTACAGAAAATATTCACTGATATATGGAAGAGATGGCGGTCTGAATATCTGTGTCAATTATCAACGAGAAGTAAGTGGCAAAAACCCAAAGACAACATGAAGGTTGGAGATATAGTCATCGTGCATGATGTCAATCTTCCTGCCGGGAAATGGCCCCTCGGCAGAGTTGAATCCGTACATGCGGGGCAAGACGGGTATGTACGGGTAGTATCAGTTAAAACAAAAAACGGTATTATCAAGAGACCTATCACGAAGTTATCAAAATTACTAAACAATCAAGAACCCAGCAAGATCACCCAACCAGAACCTGAAGCAGAAAACGTATCAACCGACAACAACACAAGGCGTCGCACCAAAAGATCAAGCAACTTTCTAACATGGACACTGATGTTGCTATTCATGATAACAACGCCCGCTCAGTGTGACCACAGCCTAACAAATATAAGTAAGCATCAAGGAGTTTACTTCGACAAGGTTTCAAACATGCAACTCATTCACGACGAATGGACACTAATTGTTTACTACGATATGGGACCCTATTGGCAAGGATTAAAACTGCTTCAACAATATCTTCAATCATTAGAAACAATGTGCATTACGGCTGACAAACAATCAAAGTGCGAAGTGATTCTCATACAACTTCGTCACGGCTTCGCGGAACTAGAGTACTACAACAGTATAATGCTCGCTCAGCAAGTCCCACGCTCGGCGCGCGCTCGCCGAGGCCTTATCAATGGAGTCGGATATATTGCTAATAGTTTGTTTGGAATGTTGGACGAACGTTTTGCACAAAAATATGAAAGGGATATCAATCTTATCAGGGAAAACCAGAAACACCTCGCCTTATTATGGAAAAATCAGACCTCGGTAGTTGAAGCCGAATACAATTTACTAAAAAGAGTGGAAGAGGCCATGGACATGCAACATAAAATATTGAATAGCAAAATCAGCGATCTGGAAAAGGCAACGAAGGTTATAGCGAAGGAATTTATTGCTGTGGAAAACACGAATGAATTTATGTTATCATCAATAATCACCAACTCAATACTAATCAATCTAAAGGACATACAGGAAACATTATTGGAAGCTATCACCGACGTTCATCATGGCGAATTTAATATCCATTTATTGACTCCAGATCAGCTGCGAAATGAATTAAGCATAATTTCGGGCCAGCTATCAAAGAACTTGGCCATTCCGATTGACAACATACAAACAGACTTGCAGAATATCTATCATCTGTTGAAGGTGAAAGCTAAGATGACATCCAAGTACCTCATTTTTGAAATCAAAATACCGCTCGTCAGCCGCGATAATTTCGAAATTTACAAACTTATTCCTGTGCCTCTACCGTCTAACGAAAATATGATCAACATAATGCCTATCTCAGAATACATGGCAATAAACATACAAAAGGATTCCTATATTCCTGTAACTGAGAAGGAAGCTGCCGACTGTAATCAAGCCGATATCTCAAACCATTTATGTCGCTTACAAAAACCCATTTATCACATGAAATCAGATGACAGTTTGTGTATCAAAAATGAAAATACCTCTGAATGCAAAAGTATCAAGCAACCCTGCTCAGACAAATGGGAAAGATTGACCAAAATAAACAATTATTTTTTCTTTTGCTGCGGACGTCGAACCCTTCGAATCATATGTGAAACTCAAGTTACCGCAGAACACATTACTGGAGCAGGCATTATTTCGCTGGGAGATGGTTGTATCATTAAAAGCGAATCCTTTACAATATTCGCCCACAAAACCCAGATAAATAATTTAAATACGCAACCGGACCTTATAAAAATCGAAATGCCCCCTATTAACAAGGTCATCAATTTATCAATACCTATACGAAAAGCCGACCAGTCGACATCCGAAATCGAACAAAAGTTAAAGAAGGAAATTTCGGACACCGGGAATCAAATTCAAGAAATGAAGGCCGTTGAGACGAGTGAAGTTCTAATCGACAGTATATCAACGCATGACGTACATCAATATATACTTATATACATTTTATTGGGCGCAGCAATTGTTATATTTACATTATACGCATGGAGACGCTTGCGCCGCCGTCGCTCAGAGCGGTTACCCCCTGCGGCTCCTAGCGAACGTTCTACGGGTCTCACCATTCCATATGTTGTCCAAAACCCCGAAATATCTCAAGTATCAAGAACTCAAACCATTGAAAATATCAACATGCAATCACTCGTGAACGCAGGAGTCCGCATACCAAAAGCACGAAGACTAGATAAAGCCACATCACCTATCATTGGATCTGTCAGCGGGCGCCTGGATACGAGTGAATAATTTTAAGAAGTCAACATTTTATACTCATCTCCTTCCTCACTCCTCATCTCGGCGCGGGAGCATGTACAGTCTGTACAAAGGCGCATTCTGCACATCAGCACTTTCCGCCGAGTTGCATCAATTTCATTAGTTTTAAGTAAGTGCATTACCGATCGCCGCGGAGTGTATTCAATAAGTTCATACTTGTATCACTTTATTACTTTATAAATAAAACATTATTTCGGTATCAAGTTTTATCATTATCAAGTGCATCAAATATAGATAGTGCGAGACTGTCCCGTACAAGTTCCTTGGTTGGAATCTATACAAATCTAAGTGCCTTACCTACCCATCCTCATTTGATGTCGTTAATTAAAATGGGTTAACCCTCGTTTTATATGAGGCACTGGGAGACTGGAGTAATATTTACCTTCAAGGTCTGCTTGTAGACGTGAGCGGAGAACTTGCGGATCCTGTCGTCGTCCATGACCTTGCGGCGCCTCCTGTGCAGGCGCGTGCTGCCCACGGTCCGCGGCCGGCTGTTGCGCTAAGCATCATTCATGAATCATGATCATATCAAAACGTGACTTAGGTATCGCATAAAAACATTATTGAGCGCGAAGGGGCTTGGGCAAAAATGCTTTCGTACTCGTATGTCCAGCTTTGCCACAACAGATAACTCCAGTCCCGTAGGTACATGTGTAGATACAACCCTAAACTAATTTGCTGAACCATGCGTATGCGCAGTCGTTGCATATACCAGGTGTTGCCTGTACTAGGAGCAAATAATTAAAACGTAGATTGTACACTCCTCAAACTGAACATTCAGCGACTTTTAAAAATAACTTATTTTTTAATTTTTAGTACACTAAAGTTTATTCGAAACCGGAATGTATAGCGTTGTTTTTTTTGTTTGTAGCGTGACAAGCAACATCAATTAGACCGACTTATGTTAACGTACATTGAAAATACTAAGGTAACGACGCCTATTACCGGGGGTATCAAAATCGGCGTCCATAACCGCGGCATTCAAAAATATGCGTTTTATAAGCAAGCCGTTCGTTTTACAATAAACGTATTTTTACAAAAATGAAGCTTATTTAGTTGACTAACGGATCTGTTTATGCAAGTGTGTGTGATTGTAAAAACCAGCTGGCAATTAGTTAGTTCCCGCGACGGCGGCGTAGAAAGAGATTGTGTCGTACTAACGCGTCACGCCACAAATAAGTGTACCCGAACCTTATTTATTATTTTACGTAATAGCTACCACTATTGAACGAATGCTATGACTTTTTAATGGTTGTTGATAGTTTTGTGTACAACTTGTTCGTGAACTTTATATTTTATTTGGCCTGGAAATGTGTTTAAATTGGAATATAAAATACAGCGGTGATAGACGCCATTTTTGGCTGGGGAAACTAATACCGTGGTATACCACGGTAATAGGTAAGATGGTAATTTGATTCTTTTTGCTTTATCTTTTCTATATGTTGACGGTTACATGCTTTCTTACAGTTATTTAAATTTTGATCTATTGACGCTATTAAAGAACTATTTCCGTGGTATGGAATATATTGAAGAGACCCTTAATTTTTAACCAAAACTTCAGTACTGAATCTGCAGTTTCTATGGAGACCCTGATTTTGTCATGTCGTTTTAATATTGTAATAATTAACTATATTTACATATCAGCTTTTTGATTTTGGTTTTATAGCAATCTTATAAAAACTATGTTTGATTTGTAATGAAATTGCAACTGTACCCAAAAGTTATTATGGGTCAGATTAGATTTTACGAAAATCCAAATGAAGTCTATTACCGATGGTACGATCACATGACACTCGGTAATAGAATGTATGGGAATCTTTTAGCGACCCATTCGATATTTGTTTGGGTCAGTGATAGATATAACAGAAGGACCTATTACCGAGGGACATTTCAATCTTCTCTTAAAATAAATCATAACATAACATTTTGTTTTGATTTCCAAAAACC
Organism: Eudemis profundana; assembly: GCA_947034925.1. Lineage (NCBI taxonomy): Eukaryota > Metazoa > Arthropoda > Insecta > Lepidoptera > Tortricidae > Eudemis > Eudemis profundana. The sequence goes on from OX344819.1 coordinate 4,217,908, forward strand.
TTGATGTACTTACTTACAAGTAGGTATAATAATAATGTACGGAACCAAAATCATAAATATTATTTAACCCTCGGTATTGGGTGCCGAATTGTGTATCAGTTTACTATTACCGATGGTAAAAAATGCTGCTTTTTGTACCCTCGGTATTAGAAGCTAAATTCGCGGTAATAGAATTACATCCTATCCATTACCACGGTAATAGAAGATTCTCCTTTTCTAGTTTCAATAATTATTTTGTCAAACATAATAAAATAAAATAAGTTCAAAAAGTTGGGATTCGAAAAGTTTAATAGACACTCTAAAATAAAAAAAAATAATCTCGGGCGTTAAGGAGCTCTCATACCCATCATTTATTGGAATCATTTGAAAACTTAAATACCACGGTAATAACGGTATTTGTCATCTAATTGTACCATGATTCAAGCAAATAAAATTTTGACTTTGAATTGGCGCCGTTACCTTATTTGATTTGTATGAAAAAGATAAAATCTAAGGGTTACATAATTTTTAAAAGTTGTTGAACGAAAGTTTTATAGTTTTATGAGTAGACTCTACGTTTTAATTATTTGCTCTTGTTACAGGCAACACCCGGTATGTGGTACTGAAATTGGCGCATAAGGCATAAGTAGGTAAAGGTTGGGTTAAGCATAAGGTTAGGTAGAAGTTAAAAGTCGTGTGTACCATTCGTATATTTTCCGTCGTGTCCTCTGGCTTTACTGCAACTGTTGGCAACCCTGAACTGTCTGAATTCTCAATCTTAGTTCTCTCGTTCTTGCCATATCGCTCACGTAGATTTCCCTCTTTTGCTAACATCTTGCCTCTCGCCTTGGTTTCCACACGACCAGGGTTGCCTCTCGAGTTGGAAGCACTGTAATCATTTTCTGTGGCCGCGTGAACGATTACCGCATGTTCGACCGGTTTTTTCTCACTGTTTGAGATGTTTATCGTGCCTATTTTGAGTTTTATATTGCTCGAATTGAAACCTGAAAAAATGGAGTGCGCGTTGCGTAATAATTAGTCAAAATTAAATATTCGGCATAAATTTCGTGTTATAGTTTTTTCTTCCTAAACAGTTGAGCTTTCAAAGTTTCATACCAAAGAAAACATCTTTTTGATATTTAATTTAACGCTTTAGTTTCAAATAATGCTAATAGATGTCGCCCCATCCGGATGGTGGCGGCCGTGACAATAAACGGACGATTGTGTTTTTTCCGCCTCGTTGAGACTTCTTACAAAGTATAAAGACGAACTAGTAGTCCAAATCCAACATCTGTGTGAGTGCAATTCAGACCACTTTCACGCCCAGACAAAGAATTGAAAACTACCCCAGATACCGACAGCGCCCGCTAGGCGGGTTCGTGAGAACAATAATGCGGTACGAAAAAAACGGCCGGCATCCGAGCAAAAATTACGAACGCCCGCTAGGCGAGCGCTTGGGCGCGAAAGTGATACAGGAGCATTCTTACGAATTCCTATTTCTTTGATTGTAGTACCTACGTTCGTTCGTACACGGCGCGCACGCATTCAAGCGCGCGATGTACCTTTTGTAAGAAGAAAAAATTACTGCTATTGTGCTTCTTATGTGGTTTCGTGCAAATAAATTAGACTATGAAAAGAGAAAAAAATTCTACCTTTGATGTTGTTAAAGTCGATTATCAACACTCTTTTTCACTACGCTACGCACTACAAACACACCCTTACAAATAAAGAACAAAAAAAAATTATCTTCTAGACTAGGTATTTCAAATAGCCTATAATTTTTCATCAAAATATGCTCAGTAAGTACCGATAGACATTTTATTTTTACAATTGACAATTGTAGGTATAATATATACCGTAAGGTCGGGTTACTTTCGCCCTGGGGGGTAACTTTGACCAATAGGGATTAACTCAATTCAGGTTTTATTATTGCATTTAAATTACGGCACATTGCCATGTGGTTGGTTTTAGCTGACCGTTCATGTTTTTATGTTTATTATCAGACTTTATAGATCTGAGATATGTAAGTTGTAAGGTGGGCAAAGTTACCCTATATTTGGCCAAAGTAACCCGACCTTACTATAAACTCTTACGTCACCCTGGGCCGTAACTGGTCTTTTACGCCCGCTACGCGGAGAGAAACCACCCACTCCCTGACCACGGGAAGACGTAAAATTATCTACAAACCACGGGTGGTAATAGCCCCAGATCGCATATTTATGACCCTCGTCTACGGTTCGGGCTACAAACACCCGCGATCTGTAACGTTCTTTGTTTTATCGGCCTGTATACTATACCTGTGTACGCCCTTTATACCATACCTCGTTTCATTTAAAATTAAAAAAATCATGCGTTATCCTTCATGCTATTTTAAAGGCAAAGATCTTTAAAACGTTATAAGGTATTGAAATAAGTGAACTTAGTATGTACTATTAACCTTTGATATCCTAGAGTCTAGGATATCAAAGGTTAATAGTACATACTTTTCTTCCTCTCGGACCTAGAGGAAGAAAATAACGGTTAGAACAGGGTGTCCCAAACTGTCCGTCGCGGCGCCCCGAGGAGTCACGACACTGTCCCAGGGGCGTCGCGACACGGGAGTTTCAAGTCACCGTAAGTTAAACCTAGGACGACCCACTCGTATCTTGGTTTACAAGGGCGCCGAGAAAAGTTTACAACCTGCCAAAGGAGTCGAAGTATAAATAAGTTTGTGAGCCCCTGGGTTAAGTCTAATCTAAAACGAAACGTGGTATAATAATGTACCTCGGTGTATCGTGATTGTCACCGTGGCACTTGAAGGAAGCAAACACTCATACAATACACACATAAAAACCACCGCATACATTGTACGCTCGCTACTTACTGGTACTGCATAAGAGGGTAGCTATAGGGCATACAGATTTGTAGTACGAGTTATACTCTGTACTTTAAGGTATTTAAAAAAAAAGGTAAATAAAAAACCAATTGACACGGGAGGTTCAGCCAGTATTGTACCACAGATACAAAACGTTACTTTGGTTTTTAAAAAAAAAACCTTAAAGTACAGAGTGCACGTCTTTCCTTTAAATATCCAATATACAGGTTAGGTAGTGAATGGATAACCTGTGAACTGTCATTAGAGGGCACTTAGGTCTATCAAATAAAGCTAAGAAATAAAAGTGTCACTATTTTTGAGATATTTTGACTTGTGTAATTTTTCTCAAAATTGATACCCTCGCCTAGTATTTTAATTTTTCTTTCATTATTTTATGTCAAAATAATCTTGAATAAATGTGTTATTGGTTGTACAATAGCACTTAAGTGTAGCTATTGTAATTTTTTAAATAATTAAATTCAAACTTCGGAATGTAGTTCGGTGATTTTAGTCCGGTTCAAACAAATATATATGAACCGGACTAAAATCACAGTAACCATAAGATCACCTTGTTGTCCGTCGGTATCTGTCTATCTATCCGGCAACATTTCAGTTCAATCGACTGAGGGCTGTTTTAAAATTCAGCAAAATTACAGTTTAAGAAAAACTTGCAAATAAGTATGTCCCGCCTGGAGAGTAAAACTTACTGTGCCCTCTTAACATACGGACAGACTGTAAAATTTAGTTATAATGTAGATTTCATTTTATTGCATATTTTACTGTTGCATATTGATAAAAAAATTATGTAAATCATAAATCATGTTTTTTTCCCGATAGCGACACCAATATGCTATTCTGGACCACATTTATGTAAGACTGTTTTGAACAGTTACAGTTGTGAACTTGTATATACTTTGAACAAACTCCTGGCTGGATAGCCGTGAAAATGCGGGTTCGAGTACCAACAGAGGCACTTCATTTTCCGATATTCGTTAAAGACCAAAAACCTTCGAATGAGGCTAGGTACTAAGTGGTTAAGCTTTATATAATTAAAACTACACAGTTGAGAGTAATACATATATTTATTTATAAAAAAGTACAAAATACCTATTTTTTTCAATTTAGGCGCGTGTTATTCCTAGAGTTAGTTCAGGACCTGCGCCTATACTCCAATCAATCGCATATTAGAATAACCAGAGCGCGAGCGAGACGACACGATGCGAACTTAAATTAAGACACTCGGAATATAGGCCCCCAACACTGAACCCCGTAATATGACCAGTGTTTGAATCTTGGGTGCAATTTGGGGTGTAAATAACGTGCACGAACTATAGGTGGCAGCCGTGGCAGCACTAAACGACAAGACACACGGGCGGACGATAAAGGAAACTATCGCCCCTGTCAAATCAAGCTGTCAATGTCAATGATAATATGTAAGTGTCAATGTCAAATATCGTAGTCGTGGCTACACTGACGTTAATCGTCCTTCAACGCGATAATTAACGTTATTAACGGCGTTTTCGTCAATGTGGCCCCAGCATGAGAGGGTATATGATTTAGATTGGCGGCACCAGTTGGCAGCACCCTCGTCGTGCACGTTCCCTATATGACTTCAAACGTTATACAGAAACACGGATGATAATCGGAATTCTGGGAAAGGATATCATTGTAGATGTTTTTTTTTGTTATAATCCATTCCGGAATTCTGAGGAACATTAATGTATCGGAATAACGTTTGAAGTCATATACCCCAAATTGCACCCAACACTGAATTATGACAGTCCCACGTCCTGCTTCAGGACGAAGCTCGAAAACGCATGAACGCCAGTGGTTTAGTAGTGCCTACTGACTGACACACTTCTATGACTTCGACGACCGCTTTAGCTTAGTTGGTAGTGACCCTGCCTATGAAGCAAGAGGTCCTGGGTTCGAATCCCGGTAAGGGCATTTATTTGTGTGATGAGCACGAATATTTGTTCCTGAGTCATGGATGTTTTCTATGTATTTAAGTATTTGTATGTATGTATCTATTAAATATATCGTCGTCTAGTATCCATAACACAAGCCTTATTGAGCTTACTATGGGGCTAGTTCGATTTGTGTAAGATTGTCCCCTAATATTTATTTATTATTTATTTATTTATTATGACCAGTAATATACCTCCTAATGTAAGTAGGCAAAATCTAACCATAGTCTTAACTACATACCAACATAGTTCCTAAGACCTTTGTCACTAACACATACTACGGATATTTAGTCTGAAGCAAATGTAGGTATTGAATGGAATGGGCTAGATGACTAAAAAGAACTGTTTAGTCTGTCAGTTAGATTATTAAAAAATATTGTACATGTATTTTTTCTTTTGTTTGACAAACAAAAAATGACGAGGATAGAGTGCTTAGAAGTTTCGAGTGACGTCACTCCTAGGTACAATTTTCATCTAAGTGTGACGTCACAAGCCCCCACTCAAGAAGTTTCATGATCTGTAACTTTGTCGATTTTGAGTATTTTGATGAACCAAAAAATACGTGTCCCATATTTTTCCATAATCTAATTGACGGACTAAATAGAATTATATAATTTTAATCCAGTCGTCATCCCTATTCAGATGATGCCAATGCTATTTGATGTCAATGATGGCAAGTGAAATCAGCTTTTTTTTTATGTGTCAAAACGCTTGTGACGTCACTGCTCAACATAATGCCTTATTTCAAGTTACAAGCTTTTATTTAACTTGCAATGTATGTAGGTATGTAACTATGTTTGTTCAGGTGGAATCTTGCAATTCAAATTAGAAGCAGATATTCTTCAACCGATTGAGCTGAAATTTTGCAAGAATATTTATTTATTTATTTATTTTTATTTTTTATTCATTAAATATGTAAACCAGATGACAATACAATATTATTATGACATGGAGCTGATCTGATGATGAAGTCAGATGGTAGCCAGCCATAGGATCATCTAAATTACATAGAATAAATTGTATTTGGGTTCATTTGATTGGTTAGTTATGACGTGCAGTTTGCGATTATACAAAAAAGCACAATCGGCAATAAAAGCTTGACTCAAATAACACATTGAACAGAAACTTATAGTTTTTGTTATTGGAAAATCGTTGATGGCACGAAAATAAGCGTAGTTGATTTTATCCGAGCAGTGTTGGAAACATAATTTGATGGTTAGGTTTAATTTATTGTAGGGACGCGGGTTCGAGTCATCGAGCTTCCCTGGCAGTTTTGTATGTAAAGGTCGCTATATTCCGAATTGTATAAAATCACAAATTATTAACAAAGTGCGGCCCGCGTCCATTTCGTTAGCTACTATTGCCCTTGGTTGCTAAAAGGTTGCCGACCGCTGGTTTAAACGATAAGATCTATAATTCTAAAATTGGTTCGTGTGTTGGATCCTCTTCGTGTAGCTAAGTCTAGTTGTTTTCCCACTGGTCGGCCACCTCGAGGTACAGGTCCAGCGCCGCCCGCGCATCCTCCACAGAGCTATGCGCGCCCACCTGTATCTCCCTCCCAAGAATAAATTTCGCCAAGTTTTTCAGACTCGGTTTTTCACGCATCATTTTCTCCTTCATGTTAACCTCTATTTCTTTTATCTGAAAAAAACATAATTACTAGAAATAATACATAATTATTAGAAGAAAAAAAATGTCAGTACTGACAGATCATTTTGCGATAGAAAGTTCATAATAATTTTTATGCCACACCTGGCCATAAAGTTGCTTTTTCCGTTTCTGGCCGAAAAGCTGCTTTCTGGCCAAGTGTAGACATAAAATGATGTACACAACACGGGAGGTAATAAAGAAAGCCCTCGGTCGCATATTAACGTCCCTCAAAACAAACTAAACTACTATACTACTAAACATCTGCGATTTCGGCCTTTCTTTGTATTACCACCCTAGTTGTGTAATGTACTATTTTGTTTCATTATTTCACGAATCTTTAGGCAAAACAAATGAAAGAGTCAGAGAAATTGTCATAGATAATGTATATATCTTCATATATAAAACTTCTGTCAAAAAAACCGCGTTTGACCACGCAACAATACATTTTTACTATGATGGACTAACAACCGGACGTCGTCGTATGGGGCCATTCATTTATTACGTAAGACGATTTTGGCCACTTTTTGATCCCCCTTCCCTCCCCTATGTAAGAAAAAGTAAGAATCGGCCGACTGTCCCCCCCCCCCCCCCCTATTTAAATATTTATTACGTAAGAATCTAAAGGAACTCAAAGGCCACTACTTTGTATGAAAATTCATACAAATTAGCGGCCTTTTAATTTGAGGACGGCAGTATACAAGTCAATGGGCGCCGATCGGTGGTAGCAATCACTGAGTACATGTAGCAATCTCTTTCCTTGTGGATTAAAAAACTTGGGAACTACTAGCCGTAGCTCCTTCTCTTTCTTACCTCGCTATTGGCTCGAACTTCGCGGAGACCGACTTCAAATGCATCATAATGGGACATATTCGACCACATTATCCTTCTTTCCCTTTCTAAATAACTTTTCCTAATTGGCTCAAAATATTTCCGGAAATACACCTGAAAAAATTATAATACATATAGCATTCCAACTTGCACACTCCATGTTTTTAACGCATGCTCTCCACACCGCTGCACAAAAGACCTTGACGCACCTTAAACGCAGTGACATAACTCACGCGTCACGTTTTTGATACGTGCCTCCAAACCGGTGCTTAAAATACGCATGGATAGTATACCTTACCCAGTTTGAAGCGAGCTCTTCTACTTGAGACTACAATACCATTGAGTGGTTAACCACAAATTATGACGCCTTGGAAGGTTAATATAATTTTTCTACTTTATTTTTTTGGACAATAGACTACAAAATACACTAACAGAATAATGGCGATCATAACATTTGTTGCATTTCATTTCCATTTCAAACCTACCCGACAAGAAATAAGGTTGAAAATTCGATATACATACAGTGTACTTCTAACCTTTTTTTTGTAAGTATTTGGTTGGCGGTTCGAGAACAAAAGTAGATAATAGCATTGTATAGATACAATGCTATTGTAAGTACAGGTAAGTGGATGAGCTCTCTGCAAACTGGGTAAGGTATACATAAACACTGTGTATTTTAAGTACTGGTTTGAAAGGTACGCGTCAAAACACTGATACATGAGTCACGTCACTACCTACATGATGCGTCAACATCTTTTGAGTACTGGACCTTTATTTAGTACTTTCAATCTGTGATTTGTTTATACATATAGATTTTTTGTTTCGGTGTATAACTCATCACACATGTGAAAAAACTGACTCTAGCAAGGGATGGCTAGAGTCGGTTTTTTCAAGAGTTTAAGAAATTCTCAGATATGAGACTCAATATAATGCATACGCTGATGTTAAAAAACTGCATCCACAACATCCTTGGTCAATAGTAAAACTATATAAAAAAAGATGTGAGACTTACTTCTCTCAATGGTTTATAAACAGCTGTATCCCGAATATCTTCAGAAGGATGCCTCAATTTCAGTGCATCTAGATCATTTTTCAAGTCATGGCCGACCACAATGCAATCTCCAAGTATGCTGGCCACCTCCTGAAATTTTTAAATGCAAGATTACAACTATTTATACCTTGTAACTTTATTGTGTATGAACACAACACAAAACATTCGAAAAAGTATTTTTTCATTGAAAGACTTAAGCCCCATTTAGACAGAGCAAGAACTCGTATGCGAGGTTCATTTTATTGAAGCGTTTGATCGTTCAATTGAACTCATTGTGCCTAGCTAGCCCACAATTAAACTCGCATACATATTCTCGCCTAGTCGAAATGGGGCCTTATAGTTCCAATAAGGTCCCTTTTTTCAAAATCCAGTTCTGATGATGGCATCTATAATAAATGACGATATTGTATATTTTAATCAGGTTCATAATCAACCCTTATACCATGTTATGGAAACCAGTGGTGTAGTTAAAGCTATCGCCATCAGATACATCTATACACTTCAGGGTGCTCAAAAATATCTGGACATGTATTTTAATGTCTTGGCAATAGAACTGTGTTCAGATGTTAGTGAGCAACTTGTTTGCGCCAATGTATCTGAAATTCCAAAAAATAATTACATTTTGTTACAAATTTTTTACATTCCCCACTTACTTTTTTGAAGCCTTGAATGTAGGAACAAAGTCTTGCTATGATTTTATTCTACATATAGAATAGATAGATATTTTTTATGATTTTTTTCATTTCAATTGAATGAATCTATAACTGACCAAATTTTGTAAAATAATGAATAGAGACCGGATTTGAAGTAGAGATCTCAATATTAATATTATGGCTATGACTAGTGCAATTTGTTAAACACATGTCATGTTGGTTATTTAAGGTCTTAATTTTTACTGTGCATTGTGCAGAAGAAATATTAAAGAAGAACTTAAAAAATAAACTATTTCAAAAATTAAAAAACAATGTTTTTATTTATTATCACCATAATTTTTGCCCAATATTTACAAAAGCTTCCAAAAAGGTTTTTACTTTTTTGTTCCAATAGGTTACATTATTTTTGTGTGTAGAAAAAATAATAAATTAAACCATTCATATCCATATTAATATGGAGATTGCTACTTCAAATCTGGTCTCTAATAATGAAACAAACAAACCTGTCCAACATTAAAATGACTTTCAGCGTACCGAAGATCTTCCGGGCGTATTCCACTAAAAGATGTTCTGTAATCAGTGACTGGTAATGTCGGTTTAACATACTTATCGTACACGTAACCATTCTGTCCAACCACTGAAACCCTAGCGAGCATGCTTATGGAACCTCGCTCGCCGGCACCAACCATTTCAGTGTCCAGGGCAAAAACACGCTTGGGCTTAATGCTTTCATAAACATAATGTGGAGGGCTGACTATAAACTGTTGTCTGTTGTTGTGTGTTGTGTGTGTTGTTGCGTGTTGTTGTTGTGTCTGTTGTTGTTGTCTTGGTGTCTCACCGAACAAGGTATTCGCCACAAATGACACAAATTTTACAAGCAACGAAATTAAAATTATTACAATCCAGCAGATCATAAAAGCCTGGATAATCTCTTCCATTATGTTCCAGTATTTAGACAGTCCATGGAACAAAAGTAATGTTTCGTTATATGTGTGATATGATATTTGATTTCATGAAATAACCTTAATTACGAAACTATTCTATTCGCACCCTTAACTAACGTGACAACCAAGTGACAACCAGTGACAACTCCCCTCCCCGATTGGGAGAAGAGGAAATCAGAACTTGCCAAGGCTAGGAACTTTCACATTTTTTTGCTTTTTTATTAGGCCGGATTTACACCTGTAAACTTTACTTGCGTAAGTAAGGACGCAGCTATACGTTAGACACAATACATTAGACTGACTATCTCAGTCTAATGTATAGTTGGGTCCTTAACTTCTTTCATGTTCTTTACTTCCGTAACGTAAGTAAAACTTACAGGTGTAAATCCGGCCTTATAGATAGCAATTCGCAATTTTCTCAGCCGTTGTTCACTAGAGAATTATAAGCGCGCATTTCATAAGCATTTGTGCATTCAAAACAAGGCTGAGGCCTTTTCTGATTGGTTGATTTTTGACTGTATTAAAAAACGGTTCGAAGCATTGACAGATTACCATGCAGATTACATTTTATATCGGTTTGTTGCCAGGAAAATAGGGGATTCCCGCGTTTCTAAGCCTTATACACACACTCAAGCAAGTGAGACCGCGTAAAGGTGGATTTAGACCAAACGAATTCTAACACATTCTAACCCCACTCTACCAAATTCTTTGTGTGTACACAAAGAATTTGGTAGAGTGGGGTTAGAATGTGTGTACACAAAGAATTTGGTAGAGTGGGGTTAGAATGTGTGTACACAAAGAATTTGGTAGAGTGGGGTTAGAATGTGTTAGAATTCGTTTGGTCTAAATCCACCTTAACAGAGACACATATTACATCCAAAACGGCAGATTTCGTCAACCAACTAGACTTTTTTTTTATAGTTTAGACTTGTAAAATTGTAACTTGTAGCTTCGTGAAACGGGGCCCGATGATGTAAAAACGCTTTAAGAACCATAAGCGAAAATATTTTCTAAACGCAAAGTCACTGTCAAATCAAATGTCACAAAAGAACAAAACAATGACATAACCTCAAACCACATACATAATTGATTCAAAAACACAAACATGAAGCTCATAAACTTGATAAAAACTCTCCAAATAACGTCTAAAATCCAAATAAGGTTATATTCTCAAGAGTACGCGCCTAAAGCGTTGCGAAGTTTGAAAGCGAAGTCTACTAGGAATACGGTGCAATTTTACGTGGATTCCTTTAGAGTTAGGGCCGTGGGGGGGAATGGAGGGGACGGGTGCATATCGTTCCTCAGCGCATGGTGCAAGGAACATGCAGGCCCGGACGGCGGGGACGGAGGGCACGGCGGCCACGTAATTTTTCAGGTTAGTGTTTCAGCTAAGATTGGGAAATTTTGGATGCCAACCGTATTACAGTATACTGGCTTTAATCAGCAGCTTCGGTTACGTTATTTCCGTTGCTATAAGAAAGGAACTCTTAACCGGGATATAAATTACCCTATGTTTCAATCCAGAATTTGGTCTACTTGCTACCACATTGTATAGAATAAGTAAAGAAATCATATTTTCATCTAGCAACTGTTATATGGATGACTGTAAAGTAATTTTTATTTTGTCACTAGGCAACTCACACCGTAAAGAGCTTGAACCATGTGAAGGCTGTGACGCAGGCACAACACGGTGGACGGGGAGACAACAAGGATCGACATGGGAAAAATGCTTCCCATATTGTGGTCCCTGTGCCTCTGGGTAAAGCTTAATGTGATCACACAACCTATTCGGTAGGAAATTTAACAGCAGAGCCGTTTCAATGAAAAAAGTAGTGTTTCTAATATGCCCATGCTCTTCTATCCTTTATATTGAGATGCTTCAGAAAGTAAGACTTCCGGTGAAAAGTAACTCAGTCCTTTACAATCATTAAGCATAACAACATTTTGTTTCATGATTACGTGTAAGTTAATAGTAACATTAATGCAAATAAAAAGAGGATCATCAAACAAAGTTTACAATTAGCAAAGTTGAAAGTGTTGCATACCTTAAACACACAAAAAAACACTGTTGAACTCAAAACCCATTCCTTTATGATGTTAGTTAAAAAGGGGGTTTTAAATCCTTTTTAAGATGTGATATGTATCTGATGCGCATGTTTTATTTAGGCACCATAGTGCGAGACGGGGCGGGCACGGTGGTGGGCGACCTCGCCGCCGAGGGCACGCTGTTCGTGGCGTCGCGCGGCGGCGCCGGCGGCCGCGGGAACCGCTTCTTCCTCACCGCCACTGAGCAGGTACAGTATCTATATACTGACGGCGACTAGTCACTATAGTGCGGGACGGGGGGGCACGGTGGTGGGCGACACCGCCACTTACCGCGCCGCACCGATCAGGTGCAGTCCGCTTTATTTATCTATGAAAATAGAAACGTATAAAACTTAAAACTCGCAGCACGTCAGTTACTCAATGATGATGGTGCTTGCAACAGTGCCGTAATATCGGGAACTCACAAAAACAAACATACATGGTAAATATCCCGTTGTTTTACGTGAATGACCATGTTAGTTTAAAATCGTATACATGTACCGTAATTTCGACACCACTTTCTGGTGGTGCCAGCGCACACAAGCAGGGTCAGAGTGGATCGGAGGGGCCTCGCTGGTATTGTGAATTGAGTCGCTCGTGATGGAGAATTCCATACAAACGAAAGAGATCTAACAATGACCACAATGACGAAAAAGAAACGCTAGAAAAACGCCGATTCGCAACTCAAACTCCGCCTCAGCCACTTGTCGCGCCGGTAAGTAAGCAAGTAAAATTAGGCGCGTAACTGTTCATTGCGGGTTGATGAGGTACAGTTTGATCGATAGATCTTTCCAAACCTGCAATGGAATGCTACTCGTCCAATTTTACTGTCTGACTCGCTGGCAATGCTGGCATTGATGTTATCAACAAACGGCCTGTATGAATTTTAAAGGATACCATTTGGGTTGTTGCAGGCGCCGGACATAGCCGAGCTCGGCGCTAAGGGAGAGACCAATGTCTACACGCTTGAAGTACGCTCCATGGCACATATTGGTATTTATCGTTGATAAAATTTTAAATTAACGAGGGTTTAGTAAAATTAACATTTTTGACTTCGTGACAATGTCATGTATTCGATATTTATGATTGATTGTCACAAAGGAGCAACATTATGTTTTTACGGCGAGGGAATACATTGAATCCAGAGCGAAACGAAGAATTGAATTCAGGGCGGAAAAAAATAACCGAAAAAGTGCGCGCCCGTGTAGTTGTCGCCATCCATCGCTTGAAAACCTGCTCTCAAATAAAAAAAGCAATCCAAATCAACAGATTTGGATTGCTTTTTTTGGGTGAACACACCCCTTTCAGAGCTACGGTGCCACAGACAGACACACATACCAGTGGCGTGGCGTCCATAGAACCCGATTCCTGCCGGCTTGCCTATTTTTTAAAGCATATGACCGGAGTATCTACTACTGAAGAAAAAGTAATCCAAATCTGCACACATATAGCGGTCAAACTTATTATAACACCCCTCTTTTTGCGTCGGGGATTAAAAACGTACTTATCGGAAAAGCACAACTTATCGTTATGCTGATATGAGACCTCCTAAAACTGCACACATTTTAAATTGAAGACATTTTCATAAAGCTGACTTAATAGCAATGCTGACATTATAAGAATTCTAGTTCTTAGGAAAACAGATCTTTTAGGCCTAAGCCGTTGGAAGGGCGTTCAGTTTAAGAGGCTCCGCACATTGGGTCACGAGTGGCCGCCACAGCTAAGCCACTGGGGGCCGTCACAAGCTGCGGGCGACGTTTTTCATACATTTTGTCTGGCATCGTGGCGCACCGGGAGTGCGCGCGCTCGCTACTGACAACAGCACACAAGGGCCGCGTCCCGACTTGCCCCAGGACCCGAATGTCCTGGTTTAACTTCACTCCGACCTTGCTCGGGCTCAGCTAAGTTTCTTGCCGGAGTCTTCTTAGCTGGGCTAGGTTCAGCGAAAATGTTGCCTGGCTCACAGAAAATTAAATAGTCATAGGTAAATATCGATAAAATGCTACAGACAATAATTTGCACTAAGGGTCTAAAAAAACAAAATATGGTCATGAAACGTGTAATCCTTAAATCTTTTCAAGAATTTATTGTGTCGCCTTATTTTATTTATTAGGTTATAAATTAAGTCACAGTCATATCATACCTAGTATTGGAATTCGCTCTTGAATTAAATAAAAGCCCCATAATCAGAAAGATTAACTTTATTTTACTCCAGCCTAACACTACGCTACAACAAGATCATCGCCATTGTCAAACGAACAGTGCTGCCAACACTATAATTTATAAGGCGTTTTTACACTATACAATTGTATTCCAATACCCCGCCTCAAGGTCAAGTTCTAATTTAAAACAATTTAATTTTATACAATAAAAAATGTTGGCAAATTAACTTGAACTTGCATAGACAACAAAAAATCTACTTAATTACTGGCAACACTTTTGAGCTGTCATTCTGACTTTGACAATTGACATTAACATCTATCATAACATTAAAACGTAAACACTAAAAAAAAATAACCAAATTAGTTAAGTTTTACACAACAAAATGTTCTTATCATTAAAAAATAAATGCAGATTATTAACGATTCAAAATAACGTGCCCGTATCTAAACGTATAACTAATATAAACCAAGCAATTCACAGAAATAGTTATGTTTTATGTGACACAATGATTTGGTAAGTATATCGGCTTTGTTATCATTAGTAGAGACATATTTCAACATTACTAAGCCTTTGTTTACAATATCTTTAATAAAATGTACTTTAATATCGATATGCTTCGATCTTTTACTGTTCTCATAACTTTCAATCATTTTAATTGTACTTTGATTATCAATTGACAATAAACAGGTTAAATTTTTATCACAATTTAAATCTTTTAACACTTCTCTAATGTAAACTATTTCACTTACAGATAGTGCTGCTGCAACATATTCGGATTCTGCTGTCGAGAGTGCTACAGATGTCTGCTTCTTGGAACTCCAGCTGACCAAGTTTCCTCGATAGAATATAGCCATCCCGCTGACACTTTTTCTGTCCATTTTCTCACTTCCCCAGTCAGAATCTGAAAAAGCTAATAAGTTATTATTATCTTCTCTTCTGTATATTAATCCTTTTTCTTTTGTCTGTTTCAGGTATCTCAAGATTCTCTTCGCAGCTCTCCACAGTGTGGGCGTTGGGCAGTTCATGTATCTGCTGAGAAATCCAGTTGCGTATGCTATATCTGGCCTGCTGATTGTTGCCAAATACATAAGTGATCCTATGAGTTCTCTATAAGGAATATCTGTTAATATATCTTCATTTTCATTTACTATTAAACCAACTTCCATAGGAGTGTATGTTCCTTTGCAATCTTGCATATTGAATTTTAATAAAATCTTCTCAATAATTTGTGTTTGTTTTATTTCCATATTGTCTTTTGTTCTTGATATTTCCATTCCCAAAAATTTGCTGATATTTCCCATATCTTTAGCTTGAAATTGTTCTTTTAATTTTCCTATAATGTTGTGTCCATTTCCAATAATTAAGATATCATCTACAAATATAAGTATGTAGGTATTTGTGCCTGTGTATAGGCAGAAATCACTTAGTGACTTTCTAAATCCATTTTGTGTAAGAAAGTTATTCAGTTTTTCATTCCAACAACGTGGTGCTTCTTTTAATCCATATAGAGCTTTTCTTAACTTTAAAACTTTTCCTTCTTTCTTGTTTTGCAGTCCTTCAGGATATTTTATATATATGTTTGTGTTCAATTCTCCATTTAAGAAAGCCGTAGGTATGTCCAACTGCCTTATAGGTAAATCTTCCTGAATAGCTTTATTTAAAAATAACCTTACTGTAGTCATTCTGGCTACTGGTGCATATACATTCTGAGTGGTCTCTTCTTGAAATCCCTTAGCGACTAGTCTCGCTTTCTTTGTATTGTCTGACTTTGTTCGGAATACCCACTTGGTATCAATCGCTTTATGATCCTTTGGTAAATCACTTTCTTCCCAGGTATTAAGCTTTTTATGTGCCTCGAGTTCCTTTTCTATAGCGTCTGTCCATCCTTGTTTAAGTGCCTCGTCATAGGTTTGTGGATCTTCAGATATTAAAGCATATGCTAATTTTGACATGTCATAGTCCTGGTATTTACTTGGTAACTTTATTGTTCTCTTTTCACGTTGTTCATTTATAGGTTCTTGTCCTATATTTTCTTGTTCGTCATTTTCCATGTTTATATTTTCATTTGTTGATATGTATGGGAATACGGGGGACACGAGTGAAACAAATGCTGGTCTAATGCACACTGGTTTAATCCGTATGCGGGTGGTGGGAGCGGCCACACACACATACGCACATATATAACAATCCTCCCCCTATTTTAAGAATATAAGTAAAAACTAAACCTCTCGTTTAAAAATATTTCTTAAAATCTAAGTTTAATTTGGAACGTCTACGTAACCTGCCTTGCATGTCTGTGGGCTGCCCCGATGCTTGCTCGGTATCGCTGAGACGTCTGTTTACGTCGGGCTCATTCACTACGTCGGTGGAAGACTCTGCGTCTTCAAACTCCGCATCACTCGTGGGCGCAACAAGTGTGTCATCGCCCGGGCTGTTAAGTAAAGAGTCTTGACGTATATGGCCTGGACCTTGATCGGTAACTCTATCCGTCACGGATGTCGTGCTGCTCAGTGATGACAACGTGGGCGATACCCCAGCAGACGGAGTTATAGGTGAGGATGCCATTAAGGGTACTTGAGGTAGTGGTGACAGCCATAACGGCTGTGGCGGCTGCGGCGGCGGCGGCGGCGGCGGCGTAGGCGGCAGCGGCGGCGGTGTCGGCGGCAGCGGCGGCGGCGTAGGCGGCAGCGGCGGCGGCGTAGGCGGCAGCGGCGGCGGCGTCGGCGACTGCGACGGCGACGGCGGTTCGTAATCTGGTAAACGTTGGGTGCCCTGGCATAGGTTTTCGACCGTTCCATTAAATTTTACAATTTGATTAAGGTGTTTTTTTGTACATTGCAACGTTTGCATGTCTTTTACAAGGTACAAAACATTCCCAATTCTCTTAGAAATAATTCCTTTACACCAACTGTACTGAACTTTATTTGCAAATTTCTTATATAACACTAAGTCTCCTTTCTTAAAGTTACGGAGTTTCTTTACGTTAGACTGTGAACACTGTGATGGCACATTACGTATCATTTCTGCAACTGGCGAGGGCGGCAACGCCGAAGATGAATTTGTCAAATCGAGTCTACATCTCAATTTCCGTCCGTAAACTAACTGAGAAGGGGTGAAACCTGTGGTTGAATGCACTGAATTACGATAATCCATTAAATATCTTAGTAATGCTAACCGTTTTTGCCTTTCATTTTTGCTTGATAATATACTAGATTTTATCCCCTTTTTGACAATTTTAACAACAATTTCTGCCTGCCCGTTACTAGCCGGGTGATATGCCGGCGAAGTTACATGTTTTATGCCATTACTTTTACAAAATTTAGAAAATTCTTCTGAGCAAAAGGAGGTGCCATTGTCACTAACAATCGATTCAACTAGTCCGAATCTCGACATGAATTCGCATAACTTATCTATTACGGCGGAGGAAGTCGTAGTGTTCATTTGATAAACTTCAAGCCACTTGCTATATGCGTCCACTATAACTAGATACGAATGACCACCGACTGGGCCCAAAAAATCTATATGCAACCTCTCAAAGATACGCGCCGGACGGGGCCATGGCGCCGGCGGCGCGCGCGCTGGGGCGGGGCGCAGCTGCGAGCACACCTCGCACGAGCCCAGGTACCTCTCTAACGCTTCGTCGATTCCAGGGAACCAGAATCTAGATCGTGCCTCCGCTTTAGTTTTTACAATTCCCAAATGGGACGTATGGAGCTCTGCCAAAATCTTACCACGCAGCGATTCTGGAACTATAATTTTATGACCTCTCATAATGACCCCGTTTTCGACAGCTAACTGAGTTCGACACAGATGGTAAGGCCGCAATTTAAAATCCGCGATTTTTTTAGGCCACCCAGCCATAACATACTTACTTACAGAACTCAAAATCACATCCCTTTGAGTTTCTCGCTGTAACTCATTGAGTGTCACTGGCATGTTATTGGCATCCATGACGAAACTAACGTACGCGGCGTTATCAATTAGCTCGGCGCCTGCACCCCCCGCGCGCGCGCCCGCGCTCCGCTCGGGAAGACTCGCGCGCGACAAGTAATCCGCGCTATTGTCGGCGCCTCGGACATACTCGATTACGTAATTATAGCCACTAAGGAATAACGCGTATCTCTGGAGCCGATTTGCTGAGACCTCAGGGATGCCTTTGTAAGGCCCAAAAATTGAGGTAAGGGGTTTGTGGTCCGTCCGCAGCACAAACGGGACTGCCCGGCCGTATAGGTACTGATGGAACCGTCGAACCCCATATATTATAGCCGTGGCCTCTTTTTGAATGTGCGCATACCGTTTTTCGGCGGGGTTGAGGGTGCGCGACGCAAATGATATTGGACGTTCCACGCCGTCCGCGCACACTTGCGACAAGACCGCTCCTAACCCGTTTGGGGACGCGTCCACCGTAAGAATAAGTTTGGCACGCGGGTCAAAATGAGTTAATACCTGGTCGGACACTAAAATACTTTTAATTTTATTAAAAGCATTGGAATGTTCCTCCGTCCACTTCCATTTACTGCCTTTCTTAAGTAAATCGAACAGTGGACTAAGAATAGACGATGCCGAAGGAACGAAATCCCTGTAATAATTACATAATCCCAAGAAAGACTGTAGTTGATTAACACTGGACGGTATGGGAGCCTCGACTATGGCCCTCACTTTATCTTGTGATTTCTTTAAACCGTCCTTATTTATGACATAGCCCAAGTAATTAATTTCATCTTTAAAGAATTCACATTTTTCCCGCTGCAGTACTAGACCCGCGTCCTGTAATCTACGTAACACCTCATTTAACCTGGACAGATGCTCGGCGGTGTCCCGGCCGGTGACGAGCACGTCGTCGAGCATGCACAACACGCCGTCGAGCCCCGCCAGCACGCACTCCATGGCGCGTTGGCACACAGACGGCCCGTTGGCTAATCCAAAAACTAAACGTCGATAAACAAATAATCCACGATGAGTGTTGATACACGTTAATTTTTGAGATTCGTCATCTAATTCGAACTGGTTGTATGCCATCGATAAATCTAGTTTCGTAAACTTTTCACCCCCATATAACTTAGAAAATAAATCCTTCGTTGTAGGAAGCGGATATTGTTCGATCACTAGCTGTTTATTTATGGATACGGAATAGTCAGCGCACAGCCTGACTGAACCATTTTTCTTCAAGACGGGAACT
Organism: Eudemis profundana; assembly: GCA_947034925.1. Classification (NCBI taxonomy): domain Eukaryota; kingdom Metazoa; phylum Arthropoda; class Insecta; order Lepidoptera; family Tortricidae; genus Eudemis; species Eudemis profundana. Next base: position 4,237,261 of record OX344819.1, read on the forward strand.
ATAGGTGAAGCGTAATCGGAATGTTCCACTGGCTTAAGGACCCCTAATTTTACCAATCTGTCCATTTCACTTCCAACTGCATCGCGCAATGCAAACGCGATAGGCCGTGCCTTGAAAAAAACTGGTTTTGACCCCTCTTTAAGTCTCAGGTTAATTTTATATTTATTAAATAACCCTAACTTGCTCGAGAATAATTGCGGGAAGCGCAGTTCCAGTTCTTTAACAGCGATAAGTGAATCATTGCAGTAATTGATAGGTAGTAACTGTAATCCAAACAAAGAAATGAAATCCCTACCCAGTAAAGGAACCCCGCCATCGCGAATAACAAACACTGATAGTGTATGCCTACGGTTCGCAAACTCAACGGGTAATTGTAAACTTCCCAAACAAGTTAATCGATCACCTGAGTAGGTCATTAACCTTTTACTGGTAGGTAACAATGGCACATCCTTAAAATGCATTTTGTACGTAACTTCGGAGATAACCGTCACAGAAGACCCACTATCTATTTCGAATTTTAACCGCAAACCATTTATTCTAACCGTTTCAACCATAGGTTCACCTCTCACTGACCGTATGTGAAATAACTCACCATCGTCATCGTTTTCGCCCTCGCCATCCGCGCTTGTGTCCATGTAATTAACACTTTTACACATCCTACGCAAATGTCCTTTCGTATTGCACTTTTTGCACGTATATTTCGCGAAACGACACTGTGTAGCACTATGATTAGCATATCCGCACACCGTACACTTAGCACTACTATTCTTTGGATTGCTATTACCGCTACGCTTAATCTTGAACAATTGATCGGATGGCGCGGCTGCGAGACCGGAGTGTCCCGCGGCGGCCGCGGCGGCGGCGCCTACCCGCGCGCATCGACTATTCTCAGCGTGTTCTACCGCTTTTGATAACGTTAACTTGGTTATATCCTGAGCGTAAAGTTTCTCTTTCTCACTGCCTGGAACCATGCCCATTATAAAGCGGTCGCGCAGCGCTTCTTCGACGTTGGCAAAAACACAATGAGCCGAAAGACCTCGTAACCTAGCTGCGAATTGCGGGAAGGTTTCGTTGGGTAATTGCGTAGCAGAGTAGAAGTTGTGCCGCTCTCCAAAACCAACACGTTTCGGCGTAAAATGCTCGTCCAGTAGTGTGATTATGTCGCTGAACGGCACTTCTTGAACCTCTTTAGGCAGCGCCAGATGTGCTGCAAGCTCGTACGATCCCTCTGTGAGTGCGCTCAGCAAAATCGCTCGCCTTTTTTCTCCCGTCGCGTCCGTAGTCGCGTTTATACTATTTGCGATGAACCACTGGGACAAACGACTTTTGTACGTCTTCCACGTTTGTGTGGTGTGGTCAAAGCTTGGTAAAATCCCAAAAATAGCACTCGCCATTTTGTTCAACACTCCGAAACAAAAATGTGGGTAGTCGTCGCCACTGATATGTATGGGAATACGGGGGACACGAGTGAAACAAATGCTGGTCTAATGCACACTGGTTTAATCCGTATGCGGGTGGTGGGAGCGGCCACACACACATACGCACATATATAACATTTGTCAAGTCCGGTACGTGTATCATCGATTCTTTTCCTTCATCATCTTCATCATCATCATTATATATAATAGCATGTGTGTCTTTCTTACTCTCTTCATACTTAAAGTTTGTTTCATCAAACCTTACGTCTCGTGACTCGATTATGTCGTTAGTCTTCGGATCCCATAATCTGTATCCTGACCCGCAGTACCCAATCATGATCATTGGCTTCGCTCTGGGTTCAAGTTTGCTAGGTCTTGGGAAAATCATACTCCAAGCTTTGGAGCCAAAAACTCTTAGTTTTTCCAAGTTATTCTTGCCATACCATATCTTAGCTGGTGTGTCTCCTTTTAATGCTTTTGTAGGTGATCTGTTTATAGTATATGCTGCACATCGTATTGCTTCAGACCATAGATATTTTGGCAGATTTGTCTCTAGAAGCATAGCTCTCACTCTGTCAACTAATGTGCGGTTCATTCTCTCGCATATAGAGTTTTGCTGTGGCGTGTATGCGCATGTAGTTTCCTGTATGATACCATATTCTTCATAAAATGCTTTTAACTCTTCATTTACAAATTCTTTGCCTCTATCTGTTCTTATTCTTTGCACATTGTTTCCATTATTTTTCATTCTTTTGATATAGGACATAATATACTGTTTTGCTTCATCTTTTGAGTGTAGTAGATGTACTTCCGTGAAATGTGAATGGTCATCAATGATTGTCAAGTAATATCTTTCACCATCCTTAGTTGTGGGTGTGACAGGTCCTCCGATATCGCAATAAATTAACTGACCAATCTTTTTAGTGCGTGGTAATGGGTTTTCAACAAATGAACATCGGCTTGCTTTGGCTTCCATACATATAGAACAGCGTTCATTGGATAAAGGCAGATTAAGTATCTTCATACCTCCATAATTTAGGTGACCCATTCTTCTGTGCCATAAATTTCCATCGGACTTCTTGGTGAGTAATGCATTCGATGCATTTAAATACAGTTTCATTGTAAATAATCTTCCATTGCTTTGACCATGTGTGCTTACTTTACCTTTACTTATTACTGTGCCATTTTTGTCAAATATTACTTTCAGACCTTTTTCATTCAATTTTAACACTGATATTAGATTGTGTGATAATTTTTCTATTATGAGACAATCCTCTATTGTTATTGTTGAGCCTTCATTTGATGTTCCAATTAATTTTCCTTTTTTGTTGGCTGATATTATGTTACCATTTGCAACTTGTATTTTAACTATAGGAATTTCTTGTACGTCTGTCATATATTTTTCATATCTTTCATTTATCATATGAAATGATGCGCCAGAATCAATCACGAGTTCTATTTCTTCATTATCACAAAATGCATCCTTTGCTGAATGAGCCTGCGCTGCGACAAATGATATGGAGCCATCATTGTCAAATCGATTTTCACTAATATTAGCTGCTGGTCTTCTGTTATAGTTTGAACTGGAGCCTCTATTACCCCGTCCTCTCGCTCTGTAGTTTCCTCTTCCTCTCTGGTATTGATTTACTGACTTATTGGATGTACAGTGTTTAGCAAAGTGATTCGGTTCACCACACTTGAAGCACTTTGGAGCTGAGCTCTGAAAGACATATTCTTTTTGCACTTTGGACACATTTGTATGCTTCTCTTTAAATTCGGTGTCTAAAAGCCTGTTTTTTATGAGTTCTACTGTTAGTTGTGTATTAGATATTTCCAAAGCTGTGACTAGCGGCTGGTATGCCTCTTCTACGCTTAGTAACAGTTGGCAGACTTTTTCTTTTTCGTCGATCTTTATTCCATGAGATTCTATATCTTGTATTAACTTATCGAAGCTGTTTAAGTGTTCTTGTACACTGTCATTTTTCTTTAACTTTAAATTTATAAGCTGTCTCTTCAAGCATAGGCTGCTTATTGTACTTTTCCGTTGAAATATTTCCTTGAGTTTTATTATCATATCGAATGCGGTTTTGGAGCCTTTTACATAATCCAGATACTTATCGGGCAATGCCTGTATTATTACATTTCGTGCTTTCGCATCATTCTTTGTCCTAGTTGCGTCTAGCTCGACCTTTGTTACTATCAAATCTTTTAGCCCCTTTTCATCGAGTGCAATCTCCACCCGGAACAGCCAATTTTCGAAGTTTCCCTCTTGAAGTAGCGGGACTTGCGTAGTTGTCGTCATTTTTGTGTATATTTTGTATTCTATCTTGCTGAAAATAGAAATCCTACCCCTTTTACACAAACACGTTGCGCGTGACCAGACCTTATTTTTGATCGACCACGATTTGTTTTTATCTAATACTTGTCCTACGCTATCCTTTGTCAATCTGACTGAATTATGGACGCTGCGCCCATAACCTATTGGAATTCGCTCTTGAATTAAATAAAAGCCCCATAATCAGAAAGATTAACTTTATTTTACTCCAGCCTAACACTACGCTACAACAAGATCATCGCCATTGTCAAACGAACAGTGCTGCCAACACTATAATTTATAAGGCGTTTTTACACTATACAATTGTATTCCAATACCTAGGTCAGCGAAATCTAACGCATTTCATTATTTTTATTATATCGACAAAACATCACTGGCCTGACTCTGGCAACATTTTTACTTGTGGAACTGTCAAACTAGTTCGCCAAATTATGGCGTTTACTTTAAGATTGGTTTTGCGTTGTTCTGTTGCAGGCTTGCTGGGGTTCCCGAATGCGGGAAAGAGCACGCTGCTGCGCGCTCTCACTCGCGCGCGCCCCACCGTGGCGCCGCACCCCTTCACTACCCTGCGCCCTCATATCGGTATATTTCTTTTTATTTGGTCACGTATATTTGGCATAAAATTGCAAATACAAAATGCATTTTTTTGCCCCCACACTAGACATTGCCTGTCCTGTCCTGTGTAATAATGATACTCGCATGTAGCATGTAAAATGTTTCGGAATAACCGCAATGAAATAAGAGTCCTAAAAAATTGTAGTTTTGTGACGTTTTTTTCATACAGTTTATATGGCACCTCACAATTAAACCGGACACAAAAAAAAATGTATAAAAAAAATCAGGCCCAGGGAAATTACCTAATTCTAAGAATAACCACACTGTAACTAAACAAAAAACCCAATTGTGGTGCAAAAAATACCTCGCATTAAAGTGCATAAGTGATACTCGCGCCATCAAGACGAATCTAATGATTTTCGTTTATCAAAATCGGATATCTCGTTGAGTGGTTACGAGCGGACATAGGAACGGACATACATACATACAGACTTACATACATACATTACAGGTCGAACGGACACAGAACCCTCTTTTCGGATTTCGCCGCAGTCGAAGCTACACTGGAAAGAGAAAAAAAATCATAGAGAATTGTTTATTTTTACAGGAATGGTTCCCTACGATGACTACGAGCAAGTGGCGATAGCCGACCTGCCGGGCTTGATTCCCGGCTCGCACAAAAACTACGGTTTAGGTAAATACTTACATTATAGTAATTGTCCGTTCAACTGGGCTAATGCTGTTAACGAATACAATGCCATTGAGAGGTAAACCACAAATTAGGATAACGAAAATATAGTGTCAAAAAAGTATAACTGCCTTGAAAGATCATTAGATTTTAGATTCTATTTACTAGACAGTAAAGTGTGAATGCAGTTATAGATAACTGCGATCTTAATTTGTTTTGCATTTCACATTCGCCCGACAATCTGCAAGTGCGTATTCCGTAGAGAAAAGACTTAGAGATACTATGAGCTTTCAACGGATTATCGGTTCTATGACCGTAATGATAAGGCGGCAAATGCTTACAAACAAAAAAATAATAATGCGTTTTGCTTTTACAGATTCAGCGGGGAGCCAGGTAGACCGCCCGGGTTTACTCGTGTTACGCATTGTTATTTTTGTTTGTGGTATTGTATTCTCTCAATGGCATTGTTCGCTCAATGGCATTGTATTCGTTAACAGCATTAGCCCAGTTGAACGGACAATTACTATACCCACCCGCCTCGACTCCGCTAGTCTGTGCGGAAAACGCGGCGTGGCGAAAAACGGAACTAACCTAACCAGTATGGCATTTTTCTTTTGCAAATACGGTACAAAAGCATTACAGCGCCCCCAAATCTAAATCCTATTCTCTTTCCGCACAGACTCTAGGCACAGAAATGTGTCGAGATAGCAGGAAATAGTTCGTCGATTTGGACGGGAAACAAGCGTGTAACGTTTTTTGCTTAGCGTTTGACGCCAAAAGTGTAATTTAGTGATGGAAAACATCAGGTGACCTGGTTCGACTCCAGGCACCCCCCGGCACTTACCCAGCCCGATGTGCGTGCCGACTGTGTGTACGGCACACGGTCGGACGCCCTTGGGTGGTCTGGCCAGCGACCTGGTTCGAGCCCAGAGACCGCAACGGCCAACCACCCGGCCCGACAATCACCATGCCCGGTTATGGGTTGTGAGTTTGTCAGATTTAAAAAAAAAAAAGATGGAAAACATAAATTTTCCATTTCTATCAGAGGTACTTGACACTTGAACAATTATTAGATTTTCAAATCTGATAATAATTGTTCAAGTGTCAATATAGAAAAATTTAATTTCCGTCACCCAATGGTCGACACCAGTAATCGAACCTCTGGATTTTTTCAATAGTCAATTTACATGCATGTAGTTAATTTATTTATTGCCAATTTTGAAGATAAACCTTTAATAAACTGTTTCAACCAACCCCTTTACATAAATTTAAGGCGTGATAAATATCTAATCAAAATCATTACGTCGAACAAATAAATAAATAATAAATAAATATTAGGGGACAATCTTACACAAATCGAACTAGCCCCATAGTAAGCTCAATAAGGCTTGTGTTATGGATATATTTAATAGATACAAATACTTAAATACATAGAAAACATCCATGACTCAGGAACAAATATTCGTGCTCATCACACAAATAAATGCCCTTACCGGGATTCGAACCCAGGACCTCTTGCTTCGTAGGCAGGGTCACTACCAACTAAGCTAAAGCGGTCGTCATTCTTATTTCACTGGTAACTTTTGTCTTATTGCCTTGGTAACTGATTGGTTATATCTGGAGTGTCACGTCGAGTATGACACTTGGTTCCTGTGATAGTGACGAATCTTTGGTAGATTATTTTGGAGTTTAATTAGAAATCAGAGTATAGGATCCAAGTCTTATGAAATAGGCTACTTGATGACAGTTCAAAACAGCTTCTTTTTATGAAGTGTCAAAACGCTCAGAAAGTGCAGTTTAGTATGAAATACTGACTTGTGACGTAAGCTCAACATGGCGCCTTATTTTTAGTTTTTGTCATTTTAAAATCGTTGGTGACACGAAAATCAGTGTAATTTATTTTATTCGAGCAGTTTTGGAAACTTAACTTTAACTTCATGGTTATTTAGTTTATGCCACACCTGGCCATAAAGTGATTTTTTCTGCACGGTGCGTGTACGGAAAAAGCCGCTTTCTGGTCAAGTGTAGACGTAAAATGATGTACACAACACGGGACGTAATAAAGAAAGGCCGAGATCGCAGATGTTTGCGGCCCGAGCCGCATGCGAGGGACGTAAATATGCGATCGAGGGCTTTCTTTATATTACCACCCTAGTTGTGTAACATACTATTGATTGGTGTCAAATACCCTATTGTGTATATTTCAGGGATCCAGTTCCTCCAACACGTGGAGCGTTGCCGCGGGCTCATCTACCTGCTGGACGCGACTGACGAACCCTTGACGCAGCTGGAGCACCTCTCCCACGAGCTCGCCCAGTACAGTCCGGAGCTCGCACAACGCCAGAGTTGCATAGTAAGGATCAAGGACCATTAAAACAAGAGGACTGTCATTCTCCATACTTTGGATCGTGCCCCGACCGCAAGGGGATATCCAGGCAAAAACTAGATGGCGCTAAAAAACTAAACATTTAACGACGATGTTATAATTGAACAAAGAAACATAGTACAATAACAATTAGTTCGTAAACAGCTAATAAAAAATAAATTCTAACATTTAAGTACTGTGTCACGCTTGCAAAGTTGAATAATTGTAAATAATATAATTCTTATACCAAGCTTATACATAGATGGCGTTGTAAATATCGGGGAAAAGCTTTTTGTATGGAGATTGACAGTCCTCATGTTTTAATGGTACTTGGTAAGGATCCAACACACACATTTTTTTTAAGCCTGAACTAAATTGCAATCCTTACTGGATGTAGCAAAAATCGAACCAGAAACATTTTGCGTAATGATCAGGCGTCGGAACTTCGGATGCTTATGCCCCTTTTGCGAGTGGACGCGGCGGGGCCCGCAGCATTTGCTACTAGGGAATGCAATCTCGAACCGAGATTGGTGATTCGAGATCTCGTCCAAAAAATATGATTCGAGATTGGGTGTTTCGAGATTTTGACCGTCAGACTTTCGAGATTCAGATTAATCTCGACGAGATCGAGATTTGACAAAGTAATTAAAAATGAGTTATTTTGATCAAAATGCCTAAGAATTCATCAAGTTCATACTATTTTTGACTAGGACTCAACCGAATTACAAAAAAATGTAGGGTTAGCGAACACAAATTATACTAATAATTTTGGGTATGCACTCATATCGTCGATGAAAACCGGCCGCACCCTGTAGCACTGCCCGAATTACACGAATCTAGCCTCAGAAACATTAATCAAAGCAAATTAATTCATATGCATTGATCTCTCAATCTCGTTCGAGATCTCGAATATAAAAACCGGGATCTCGATCGAGATCGCAAGAATCGAGATTTCTCGCTGTAGAGATTGAATTTCGGAAATTTGCTCGGGATCTCGCGAGATCGATATTGCATTCCCTATTTGCTACTCTCTCTACAGGGTGTAATCGTTAAGTGTAGCCAGGCGATTATTAGCTACGTAAATATAACAGATATCAGAAAACTTTAAACTGATATCAAAAGTATGTTACCCAATGAGTAAAACCACATTAATAACTTTTCTTAAACAATAGTACCTAGTAATATTAAAAATATTAAGTTTAATTAAACGCTCCCATACATTTAGTTCCACGTTCCTTGAGGCTGTAATTTCCCAATAATATTGTTGGTTTTATTAAAATAAAGTTATTTATGTGATTTTACTCATTGGATAACGTACTTTCGATATCAGTTTAACGTTTTCTGATATCTGTTACATTTACGTAATATATAAACTTAACGATTACACCCTGTATATGGCTAATCCGGCACCGATTGGTTTTTCGAAACTTGCGTAAAATATATAATTTTATATTTACCGTAAGCTTTTCGGTGAAAATTTGATTATAAATGTTTTTTAAGGTCCTCAACAAAATCGACCTCCCGGCTGGGCGCGAGGTGTTCGAGCAGATCAGCAAGGAGAGGGAAGTCGTCGGCATCTCCGCGAAGACTGGCCTCGGCCTGCCGCGGTTGCTCCGGCTTGTGCGGCAGATGTACGACAGCGGGAGTTGAATTAGGCTAGACTTAAGTGTTTTTGTAAATAAATTAGTTTAGGTGCATAATTTAATTGGGCTTTTATTTATCAATAATAGGTATCTTTATCGCATATTTTATGAGTTGTTAACAAGTACCTTGTTAGTTGAATAGGCTACGTGATGACAGTTCAAATCAGCTTCTTTTTATGAAGTGTCAAACGCTCCGAAAGTATGCAGTTTAGTATGAAATACTATCTTGTGACGTGCTTGTGACGTCATGCTCAACATGGTGCTTTATTTTTAGTTTTCGTCATTGTAAAATCGTTGATGGCACGAAAATAAGTTTGAATGATTTTATCCGGGCTGTTTTGGAAGCGTAATTTGCTGGTTAGAGTTAATGAATTTATTTTGATTGTTGTCAAATACCCTATTCTGTAACTTTTGATGTTCCGGAGTACCTATGAGTAAAACAGGAAAAAAACTAGTATGCAATAGAAAAATCAATTTATTAAAAACTAAAATATAAACTAAGAAAATTACAAACTGATCTTACATCAAAATTTAAGAAAATCTTCGACTATATTCGAACACAATTTACTATACTATAAGTGACGTTTACAGCCAAAAGGCACCACGTCACCGCTTGTCAATTAGGTCAATTATTATTTGCATCTTAATCAGTAGTCTATTGCTAGATCTTTAGTGAAAAACGTTTTGAGTTTTATTTATGACTCATTGCATTAGTATAGTAACCCTTTTCGGCGTTCGTGTTCGCGGGTAGGAAAGCATATTTTTCTCTGTCAAATTGCCTAGCCTTGCTTTTCCTTATTGACAAGTTATGAAGTTCAAGTTACTTGAAATTAGCATATAAAAAGCATATTAGGAATTACAAAAAATGTTTCAAAAGTAAATTTATGAAAAACTACGACTTTATACATAAGGATATTTTATACACTGCATTTTTTTAATTCATAGAAAGAAAACGCGCGATCAACGCAAAATACGGTTTTTCGGGGCTATTTTAAACATCTTACACTATGCACCATTAAAATGAGTTAAAGGGTCATTCTTCAGAAATGTCGGCGACTTATTCCTCTGTCTCCTGTTAGCCGCATTTCCGAACGCGGCCTAAGTTGTAGAGGGCGCTGCCAACCCAGCGGACTGTGAAGCTTCCTAGCGTCGGTTCGCGCCGGAATGGCGTCTCGATAGAATAATCAATTACTGGATCGATTGTGTTTTATTATAAATATATGGTTTCCAAGTAACTAGTGCTTTTACTGTTAATAAATCAGAAGTGAGATTTCGTTGTATTCATGCCTACAAAGTATTTCGGCCTATAAATCAATTCTTGTACGAAATAGTAACATCTTGACAAAACAGATGAAAGACGCTTTGCGTTGTTAAACTCTCTTCGTTATTTGATAAAAGCACTACGTACTGGCGTATAACAATTAAATAACCGTGTGTTATGTGGTGAACGTAATATTTGATAGTCTGAAATCGGTAAGATTCGTGATATTAATGTCACAAAGTTGTGATAGGCTGAATACGCCGTAAGTAATCATTTGTATGAAAATCGTCGGTGTCTTACACCTGAAACGAACGGGTAATGTATTATTTCCGTCTTATAATAATCCCTAGAATGTGGGTTTGTGACATTGCTACGATATTCTGACAATATAAGAGATAATGTACTTTTGCATAAATTGGTGAGTCATGGGAATTTGTCCTTTAACTAAACCGCATAAGGTCCACTTTAATAATTCTCTGATATTTCTAAGTCGTAAAACTAATCTTGTGGTGTATGCATTTGAAATATGTTTTGATATCATACAATTCTATATTGAGATTGACCAATATTTGTATGGGTTTTACATGTTGCATGGAATTTATAAGTAAACTAAACATGGTGTGGTGTGGTTTTGTATTTAAGTCCCACAGGAGACAACAGCAAAGAAGGTGAATGTTTTATCCTAGACTCTTGTGCAGAATGTTGGTGTTGATGAAAAATGTGTAGTCCGCAGAATGAATATTTTCATAATGAGAGGTGACAGATGAGAACAGGTATGATTAAAAGTTACCTTTAATAATGGTTATGAAGCATATAGATGTGCAAAATTAAAGATCAACTACTAACATTTTAGTGTTGAGATCAGCATAAAAGTTAAAATGGCCTGATCGGTTATGAAATATGTCACAATTAATAAACATTAAAAATAACAATTGTTTATGAGTGCACATATGGGTTAAAGTGTTTAGAAGAAAAAATTAAAGTCAACGGTACAGGTACCTCTAAGAATATTACTTCAATTGAGAAATAGAGAATGAAGACCACTCTTGGTCCATTGTATTGTACCAAGACAATATAATACCTACTGTGTCTTTAGTAATGTTTTGCAGAGAAACAAGATTCCAGGTTTTATGCTATAATAATTATGGTGAACTGCAATGAACAAGAATATGAAGCACTACTATCAATAAAACAAAGAGTATCATGGTGCATTCTCGAGATGATGATCATCAGCATCAGGAAGATGGCGGTGTTCAACTTGTTCAACGGTTATTGATAAATGAAGGAATGATAATAGATGTTTAATGTATCTGGCATTGATAAGTGATAATGGTATAATAAAGGACCATCATAAAATTGGTAAGATTGAACGGACATGTCCAACTTTATGGGAAAGACTGGTGAGTTTATTTGACCGAGTACTAAGTTAATCCTAGTAGACAGACATACCTTTAGTGGGGGAATTATACAATTTCAACAAATTCTGAGCACATTGTGACTGTATGTGTGTGTAAGCGTCATGTTAACATGTGTGTGTGAGCATTTTGATTTCTCATTTAATTGGGGCAATTATTAATTGGGCATCCCCAACATAGTATTTCTTTGCTGAGTAGATCAATTCTGTGCATTTATGTAATTGCAGTATTGCATTAGGTAATTTCATTGTAGTATGTGACTATGAGTCATGTCAGCAGGCTTATCGATACCCATATTTTGATAAAATGGTATTCAACTGTTTGGTGAAATAGTATTAAATGCTGTGACATTTAACTGTACTGTAGCAGTCAGTACTATGTGAATTATGCAATAATGTGATACTTATGTTCTCAGATGAAGTGTAATTACCCCAGTCTGCTACAGTTACAATATGGTGTCAGCACAGGTCGCAGTTCTGGTCTGTATGGCAGTGGTGGACATATACGCTGCTGTTCAATATCCATCAGAGTATTAGTGAACTTATCAGTTTGATGGAAATGGAATGATTAACAAGTTGAAAGAAGCTGGTTTATTGTCAAAAAGAAACATGTTTTCATGCGATTGGTGAGTTAGTTCATGACAATTTATACATTTCTGCTAACAATGATGACAGCTATTTATAAGTTATGTTCTTGGAAATACTGGATTACCAATATGGTATGGTGACAATGATAAAATAAAATGCCTATTTCATGGTTCTCTATTATTTGGTAAAGCCACAATATTGGGTAAAGCAGGTAGACATGTCAATCAATAATATAGATTCAGTATTATGGCATTTAAACTAACTGGTTTTGACTGCATTGATTGGAGTAAATTGCATATATCACGTATACGTAATATGTAATGTGTATGTGTGTAATGTGTAAGGTTGCAGTAAATAGTCTATTATTAATAAATAGATGTTCTGACACTGCAGTCAATTGTAATGATGAGAAACTATTACTTTCATCTATTTCACACTTGGGAAATGTCTGCAATGTGTAGAAAGCGCTTCGTTGCAGTGCCTCATTTCTCGTCCTGCAGTTGTAACCTGTGTGATGGTTATCAATCACTGATAAATGTTTTATTTAGTAGATGAATATCGAATGAACGAAAAAAGAAAGTATAGTAAATAATAACAGTAAGCCACGTTCTATCTGGATTAAAACCAGTGATCAGCATGTTCATTGTTAAGTTTTATGTGTTCTCAAACTACTTGTTACATCTTTGGGCAATGGTTTACAACACAGGTTGTAAGAATATTGAAATGGAAAAGGTTTGGTCATGTTGGGTTCAATATGTCAGTTGAAACTTAATTGGTTGGATTGAACTGATATCTTCTGATCGTGAATTGCGTTTGTAAAACGTGAACAGTTTTAGTTCTTGAATGGTTGAGATACAGAATTGAGCATTGTGGCATAGTTGTATGTTAGTTCAAGTACACTTTAGTATTTTAGTTCAGGAGCTATAATATTCTGGTACAAAATGGATTAAATTGTTAATGCTGGTTATGTGTCGTACTCGATAAATCATTCTTGTTGTTTACATGTTGAGTATGATTTATGTATGTGCAACGAGTGTCGTCGATGCTGGACCAACACCGCTGGTCTCGTAGATGAGTTGAGACTACTGGTTCAACGGACACAGTCGTAGTGAGTAGACTCGCGTGTAAATGTTGACATGATACACAAACTGAGAACTATGTGAAACGAACTAAGTGTGTATAAGTTGAATGAGTACGTGAACTAAAATAATATTATTAATAGCGAATTTCGCGGGTTAAACGTGTGTGAAAAATTATCAAAATACCGTTAAAGGGGTGCGTGATGCTCATCGCTCTTGATAACGACCACAGCAGGGTGCGCTTCCTGCACACAGCATTATTATGAGTACAGCGCAAAGGCAATGTCACGTGTACATGTTGGCAGTATGTAATGTGGTTTTGGTTGCGGCAATGCCGCTGTGTTAATGATGTAGTTACAGACGAGGGAGATGCTTGCTACATGTGCTGTTGATGTCGCGATGCAGTGGATGATGATGTGCCCCGCACGTTCTGATCGTGAGAGAGCGCGCGGGTTATGCAACATAATGTGGGTGAGTTGGATTCGGTTGCACTCAATGCGCATGGCAAGTATATGATGATAGTAATAGTCGTGGTCGACGGCGCATGCCGCGCAAGTCGGTGATGTAACATGGTCACGACGACGACGCATATCATGCAAGTCGGTGATGTAACATGGTCACGACGACGTATACCACGCAAGTCGGTGATGTAACATGGTCACGACGACGACGCATATCATGCAAGTCGGTGATGTAACATGGTCACGACGACGTATACCACGCAAGTCGGTGATGTAGCATGGTCACAACGACGTATACCACGCAAGTCGGTGATGTAGCATGGTCACGACGACGTATACCACGCAAGTCGGTGATGTAACATGGTCACGACGACGACGCATATCATGCAAGTCGGTGATGTAACATGGTCACGACGACGTATACCACGCAAGTCGGTGATGTAGCATGGTCACAACGACGTATACCACGCAAGTCGGTGATGTAGAATGGTCACGACGACGCATATCACGCAAGTCGGTGATGTAACATGGTCACGACGACGTATACCACGCAAGTCGGTGATGTAACATGGTCACGACGACGCATATCACGCAAGTCGGTGATGTAACATGGTCACGATGACGTGTACCACGCAAGTCGGTGATGTAGCATGGTCACGACGACGCATATCACGCAAGTTGGTGATGTAAAATGGTCACGACGACGACGCATATCATGCAAGTCGGTGATGTAACATGGTCACGATGACGTATACCACGCAAGTCGGTGATGTAACATGGTCACGACGATGGCGCATACCGCGCAAGTCGGTGATGTAACATGGTCACGATGACGGCGCTTACCGCGCAAGTCGGTGATGTAACATGGTCACGATGACGGCGCTTACCGCGCAAGTCGGTGATGTAACATGGTCACGATGACGGCGCTTACCGCGCAAGTAGGTGATGTTAAATGGTCACGACGACGATGCATACCGCGTCGGTCGATGATGTTAAATGGTCACGACGACGGCGCATACCGCGTTGGTCGGTGATGTTAAATGGTCACGACGACGAGGCATACCGCGTCGATCGGTGATGTTAATTGGTCACGACGACGACGCATACCGCGTCGGTCGGTGTGGTTAAATGGTCACGACGACGATACATACCGCATCGGTCGGTGATGCTACACGGTCACCTATGAAAGAGAGGCTGGAGTCACGCGCGACAGCGCTTACGCTAGTCAGTGGCGTCAAAGCGACATTGATCTCACCATAAGAAGGGCCATCAGACTATGGGTAAAGAAGACAACAAATGTAAGGTAACACGACGAGAATTACTAGAATGTAAAGTCCAAATGAATGTATGGTCGAGTAAATATCTTCTTCTTCTTAGTCGTGCACTCTTGGCAGAGTGGTCGTGGTCATGTCTTGGTCGACTCTTGCGCCATCGCTTCTCTTGTGATGCGGCGCCATGTATCTCTATATTTGGCGGAGTGAGAGTTAACATTTATGCTGGAATGTGTCACAGATTTTATGAGGTCTGTCCACCGTGTTGGAGACCGACCCCGAGATCTTTTGCCTTCGACTTTCCCTTGCACCACCAAACGTTCCATGGAGTCCTCGTTACGGGTGATGTGCCCGAAGAATTTGAGGATTCGTATTTGCACAGACGACGATAATCTCTCTTTGATGTTGAGTTCGAGTAAATATGCAATATCGCTTATCCTTTGAACATCAAGTGAAATACATACAAGTTGTAGCACAGACGGTGTAAGTACTGTTACAGTAAGTTTCTAAATGGATCAAATCCTATGAGATTGTAGCAAGGTTAGCATTATAATATCATCATTCGTCCGCTGTCGGACACAGGTCTCTCCCAAAGGCTTCCATAACGAGCGGTCGGGCGCTGTTTGCCTCTATCAATGGCGACCTTGACCAACAGCAATAAATAAATTCTGGTTAAATGATTGAGTTAGTTTGCCTTTGGCGTATAATCTCATGGTGGAAGAGTTGAATCGAAAACTGCTACACTAGAA
The DNA here is from genome assembly GCA_947034925.1 of Eudemis profundana. Lineage (NCBI taxonomy): Eukaryota > Metazoa > Arthropoda > Insecta > Lepidoptera > Tortricidae > Eudemis > Eudemis profundana. The sequence continues at coordinate 4,253,088 of OX344819.1, forward strand.
GGAAACGATGATGACGCATTGGCCACGTATCTTCAGGCCATGTCAAAAAGTATGTCGTCAACGATTTCACATCTAAAGGCAAAATGCTGCCTAATGTTGTGAAGAATCTTTAGCCTTACCATCTGTTACAGAATCGAATACGCAGCATTTAACTTTCGTTTGCATGGGCTGCAATGGAGGGTCGCTATGATGTGACGTTCATGGATGGATGGCGCATTGGCCGAGCCTTGCTGAATCGAGCAGGCGCGCCATCCCCTAAGCTGACGATGTCTGTAAAAATCGTGCTGCTGAAAACCCAGGATGAAATCAACTGTGAGTTCGTTCCATGTCTTCGTTTAGGAAAGCCATGATTCAAATCTGTTTGGTAGCAGTAATCGGATAAAGATTAGTGATAATTTACTTTTGGGTTGTTTACTCATGATATCATAATTCATCAAATATAAAGATAAGTCACCGCAATGAATAAGGTCTCTATTAGATCTGCCTCACAACAGTGATCTTCTCCGTTTGTTGATTGCATTATGGAATGTCAGTCACATTGGTGACCGATCGTGATTAAAGTTGTAGACTCGTTATTGATACTATACATTTGATTTACTCCCAACGAATTGTTACTACGAGTAGTAGTGGATTTCAGTTATATAATTCTAATGGACTTTAATGTTACATGCCAAGTTATTATAGTACACGCCATCAGTACTGTATCATGATAATATTACCAATTGAAAGGAATAAGTCGAACCTGGATCGTCCATAGCCTGCTTACAGGTTATACGTGAAGATGTGTTTGGTCCACAGGGACGTAGACGAAGGTGAAGCATACCGCAGCCGTCTGAAGTATGAAGAAGACCTTCGAGGACGAAGGTTTTGTCAGGATGGCCGATCTGTTAGCCGCATTTCCGAACGCGGCCTAAGTTGTAGAGGGCGCTGCCAACCCAGCGGACTGTGAAGCTTCCTAGCGTCGGTTCGCGCCGGAATGGCGTCTCGATAGAATAATCAATTACTGGATCGATTGTGTTTTATTATAAATATATGGTTTCCAAGTAACTAGTGCTTTTACTGTTAATACTCCATACATTTAATATGAAAAAGGGCCAGAGGAATGACGTGACCGCAGACATATTTCTGAAGAATAACCCTAAACCCGTTTTAGGATTGAAACTATTTTTTTTTTATTAGGTCGCTTTCTTTCTAACGGTGCGCTTAAAGTAGATGCCATAATTAGGCGAACTAGTTTGACAGTTCCACAAGCACAAATGTTGCCAGAGTTAGGCCAGTGATGTTTTGTCGGTATAATAAAATTAAAGACTATGACTGTGACTTAATTTAAGGATTACACGTTTCATAAATTTGTTTTGTCCTTTTAGTCTTATCCTGATGCACGCAAACTATTGTCGATAACTTTTTATCGATATTTACCTATGACTATTTAATTTTCTGTGATCCAGGCAACATTTTTATCTGTCAACTAGTTCGCCTAATTATAGCGTTTACTTTAGTCTCATAATATTAAATGATCAGACAGTCTAAATTCTAATTTCTATTTAGTTGGAGAAATCTGCCAGCTTTTTGACCCCTCTATAAGGTTAATTTTGTATGAAAATTTAGGAGCTCGGCACTGTAAGTGTCATGCTTTATGTCTAACACTTTTCATGGATAGAGGTTACCTTAATATCAGTGGTCTACGTATTTTTATTCATACTTTTATACACCTAAATTACTAAATATTTATTATGGCAACTATCAAACAGCTGTCAGATTACTCGAGCCAGTTGAAAATTCAATTTTAGAAGCCCTAAGTAAGTTGTGGAAATATCCAAAGAAAATAAGAAAAGAACTTAACTACTAAATAACCCAGGAAGACCGTACAGTCAGCATCGTTCCAAACTTTATTCTCTAACATAGCATAGGGATCATGCACATATGACGTCTAATATGTGCAACACCCAACCGGCTATAATTCATAATCTTGGCACATAATATAAACATACATGAAGAGTTATTTGAGGTAAAGTAAAATAGTTTTAGTCAGGGTTGTATTATCTCTAGTATCAAGTGAGCTATAGCCCATGACAGACCACTAACAAAGAGATGAATGCTTTTAAATAATCGCGACCATCATAGACCTGCTGATCCACACTCACAGTCACAACCATCTCCAATTATCGGAGCGACATCAGTTTAGAAGTAATAGAAGTATAGGACACGTCAACCTTATTTCATCAGAGTAAGTTTGACCAAGGACCATTAAAACATGAGGACTGTCATTCTCCATACAAAATGCTGTTCCCCGATATTTACAATGCCATCTATGTATAAGCTTGGTGTAAGAATTATATTATTTACAATTATTCAACTTTGCAAGCACTGACACTTGACACTGTATTTAAATGTTAGAATTTATTTATTATTAGCTGTTTACGAACTAATTGTTACTGTACTATGTTTCTTTGTTCAATTATAACATCGTTAAATGTTTAGTTTTTTAGTGCCATCAAGTTTTTGCCTGGATATCCCCTTGCGGTCGGGGCACAATCCAAAGAGCCCTTGGTTTGACATTTCCTATACTATACTTCTGGACTGTAGTTACTGCATATACCGCTAGCACGGCAGAATAGACACGTATTAGTCCTCTAGCTCAACTGTTACGTGCAACTCTTTGCCTCGCGACAAATGCTACCCATCCCTTTCCATAGAGTGCGAAAGTAACAGGTCATGCTGTCGCGCGACTTGCGAAGTCGCAGCCAGTAGAACAGCCAAGAGGTCATCCGTCAAGTACGTCACACGATAAGGGGGAGGGAGGGAGTCGTGACGTCACACTTCAAAATCTAGTACATCTAAGTGTTAAAATTCCAAGTTTGGGCATAAGGTTTAAAATGTTTTGGCGTTGAGTTTACACTCGCTCTACTTGTGTCACGCGAGTTGATGTTGATTATGTTAAAACATAATTTAAATGGAAAATAAACAAATTTCGGAACTGCTGTTTGAATTTAATAATTTCTAGATGTAAAATTGCAAAATATGTGATGTGGCGCCAGGGAGGGGAGGTCTTACAAATGTGACCAATTACTATGGCATCACGAAATTAGTGTGACGTACTTTATGGATTGTCCCCAAGTGCAAAAAGATGTATTGAATAAATTATTTCATAAATATAGTACAGTCAGTGCCACTAGTACCTAGAACAAAGTTCTTATTACCACTGCAGAAGATGTATTCGGATACACTTGACTGTACTAAGCCATCTGACCACTAGACAGATTGGCGTAGGTGTGAAAACAGGCTAAGACTCCTTCCTATACCCTCTCTTTTCGCTGTTCATTCGCTCCCAATCCTTGCCAACCGTGCAATAGAGTTGCATGGCGGCACGGGCATCCTCTACGGAGCTGTGTTCTCCGTGCTGGATCTCTATACCCAGGATGTCCTTGGCTAGCCGCTTGAGCGATGGTGTGCTGCCTTTAGTTATCTGCAAATGAGAGATTTGGCTATCATTCAAGTAAGTTCTTGTCTGGGTTTGTTTTATTGTACAACTAAGACTATAGATATAAAAACAATGCAAATCGAGGTAAACAACGGGTAATTTAATTATTACTTTATTATTTACCTACAGGCCTCATAAACCAGAGTCATGAAGTAAACATATCAATGGCAAAAAGCCGAAATGTAGTAACCGCCAAAGAAAACAATGGTGGTTACTATGTTTTTCTGCTTTTGCCATTAATAAGTATAGTATTTATTAAATGGCATATAAGCTGAAAGGCCACCTCTTCAGCAATAACCCTCAATATGTGTAGTTGTATACCGTAGAAGCCAACCATTACTGTCCAATGGTTTTAGTGATATAAACACAAACTTAGAATTGGTTTCATATTGATGTTCATTCTACAGAAGTATATGAGTATTGTATGACAAAATAACACTTCTCCCTTGAAAATCGATATATCTGGATTCTACTGTAGTTTTGCTCTTGATTTTGGAATATTTGTGATAAACATATCCATTCATTTGTGGGTCATTCTCAAAAAATGATGTCCGTAGTTAGAGCTTTATAAAACAACCTCTTAATCTTGTTCTTTTGTGTAACGAAACTTAACCATATAAATTGTATGGTAAATTTCGTTACACAAAAGAACAAGATTAAGAGGTTGTTTTGTAAAGCCCTAACTATGGACATCATTTTTTGAGAAAGACCCTTATTTTAGTTTTAAAAAATATTTAAAAAGGCAATTAAATTAGTTATAAATTTGAATATTAAGTAACACAAGTAAAAATAAAAGTTATCAGGAAAACAGTCTATCTACTTTCAGTGGCAAAATTCACTATCAAATATTAAAAGGTAAAAAAGTTTCTTTCACAACATTGAAACAGTAAATCTGTGTTGTGTCTTGTATGGCAAAACAATGCATCTTAAATTACCATGCTTAGACCAAATTTAATTGTAGTTTTAACTCACCTTTCTAAATGGCTTGTATCTAGATGTGTCTCTGATATTGCGCTTCGGGTGTGACAGGAACAGTACACTCAGGTCGTGCTTCAGCGAGTGTCCCACTAGTACCTTCCCTCGGATCATCTCTGCCACATCTTTCTGCACTTTACTAAAATCCTCGCCGTTGATCAAATCCTCTTTCCTAACACCGCTGACACTCGTCCTGTAGTCTATGATCTCTTCCCTTGGTTTAACAAACTTATCATATATACAATCCCCGAATTTGTTCACTAAAGACACCCTAGCTAGCATGTGGTCGCTGCCGTCGTACCCTATACCGACCATTTCGCAATCTATAGCTATGAATTTAGTTACCTTGTTTTTACTATTGTTATCCTGTTTTTTAGGAACTTTAAGTTCTAAGCTAGCTAAATTACCATTGTTGTTGGATATATCGTTAGTTTTCTCAGTGATATCTAGTGTTTTTAAATCGTTTCGCATGGACAGCTGGCTTTTTGTTTTCTTCTTTCTTGCGCGTCGGAAAGTGCCCGTAAAGTGGTCCTTTGCGTTTTCCTGCAATGGCTTTTCATTTTTCTTGTCGGCAATAAGGCTGCTTGATAGAAATTTCTGCCAGTTTGCGTTGATAAGACCCCTGTTAGCTACAGTTTGGTTATTGCTGGGGTCGTTGGTTCGTTTGCTTTTTTTTGCAGTTTCCGTCATGTTCACATTTAACACAGACTTTAGGATGGTCTCTAAGATGACTAGGAAGGTGCTACTCACTCCGTATATTATTTTGAGAAGGAATTCTACTATAATCAGTAATAAATAGATTATGTTTCCAGAGCAACCATTTAACATCTTCTTTTGACAGACTTAGCGCATGGCTGCCAGTTAACTACAATAGACAATATTCTTGGTTTGTGTTCGAGAAAATAAATTTACTGCTCAGAACTATTAATATTTGATTAATCAAGAAAAAAATAAATATGTTATAATTAGTATAAATTCCATTAATTAAAACGATATTATTTCATTTCTAGCATGAAATTCAAAAAACGCTTTTATAAAGACATTTATACATAGACAACGAGGATGTATATGTTCAAAAACTACGTTCAGATAGATTATGGTTTTATTTAAACACATATTGATAAGTGAAAATTGATTAATTTTATATCACAATATTGTTTATAAGTAATTCATACTAATATGCATTAGTGCATAAAAAATATTTGTCATTAAATATAAAACAAAATATTTTACAACATTTTACAGTATGCAATAAATTTTACAAGTATTCAGAACGTATCAGTGGTGACATTACCTGTCAAAATTGTCAAATATTCGTCGCTATAAGTACACTTCAATACTTTTTGGTACATTTCCTGTTTTTACGATACGTTAAATTCTTTTGGTAACTGAAACAGCAATGCATACTAAAATTTGTCTTACGACCATCACCGTCACTTTACGACTTTTTATTCGTAGTACAACTTCATTTGTAAATATTAAAAAAATCGCGAAAATGTCAGCTGAACGCCGACGACGTGTTTCCAACAGTGGTGGGAGAACCGAGAAATGTTTCCCCACGGTGCTAGGGCTAGTCAGTATTCACTTTCTAATCGCGCCGATCGCACACGATAAGATACAATAAATCGGCTCATTGTAGTTCCGATCACCGACCCGCGATGTCTTATGAAGACCTCCTATCCCAGCTGAAAAGTCACGGTCAAGAACACTTGATTAAATACTGGCCGGAAATCGGGGAAAATGAGCGGGAACAACTGGCGGGAGAGCTGCGAAAAATCGACTTCGCAGAAACTAATGAGATTTTCCAAAGAGCCATGGAATCTTCGAAAGTTATCGCGGAGAAACTCGACGACGATTTGAAACCTATCCCGCAGTCCCACTACGAAACCGTGCCGAGTTTAAGTAAGGAGAAAATAGAGGAATACGAGAATATAGGTTTCAGAGAAATATCTGAAGGAAAAGTTGGTGTTTTGCTGCTGGCTGGCGGGCAGGCGACGCGCCTCGGCTTCGGACACCCAAAAGGAATGTACGATGTTGGTTTACCATCACATAAAACCCTGTTCCAGATTCAAGCTGAAAGAATAGTGCGGTTGCAGAAAATGGCCGAGCAAAAGACCGGAAAAGAAGGTAAAATCACTTGGTACATCATGACTTCAGAACACACTATGGCGCCAACGGCAGAGTTTTTCAAAGATCATTCATACTTTGGTTTGGTGGAGGAGAATATTGTGTTTTTTGAACAGGGACGGTTACCATGCTTTGATTTTAATGGTAAGATACTGTTGGATGAAAAACACCAGCTGGCCTCGGCTCCTGATGGAAACGGAGGTCTGTACCGTGCTTTAAAGACCCAAGGTATCCTGGATGACATTTCACAGAGAGGTGTTGAGCATCTACATGCTCATTCGGTAGACAATATCCTCATTAAAGTTGCCGATCCAGTATTCATTGGTTACTGCATGAGCAGGAATGCCGATTGTGCAGCAAAAGTAGTGCAGAAGTCTTCACCAAGTGAAGCTGTTGGAGTTGTCTGCAGAGTCAACGGTCACTACAAAGTGGTGGAATATTCGGAGCTCAGCGATGAGGCAGCGGAGAGAAGAAATCCTGATGGAAGACTAACATTCTCTGCCGGTAACATTTGCAATCACTATTTTTCGTCCGCATTCCTGAAGAAAATATCAAACTTTGAGAGCAAGCTAAAACTGCATGTAGCTAAAAAGAAGATTCCGTATGTTGACGAGAATGGAGTCCGGCAAAAGCCATCAGAACCTAATGGTATCAAAATGGAAAAGTTCATTTTCGATGTGTTTGAGTTTGCTGAAAAATTCATCTGCTTAGAAGTCGCCAGAGATGTTGAGTTCTCTGCTTTGAAAAATGCCGATTCTGCTGGAAAAGATTGCCCATCCACTGCCAAGGAGGACCTTCTGCGGCTCCACAGAAAGTACATCAGAGAAGCGGGTGGTATCATAAAAGACAATATTGACGTGGAAATTTCCCCATTGCTTTCGTATGGTGGTGAGAATATTGAAGACTTGGTGAAAGATGAGGTGTTTACCATCAGCCCGTACCACCTGAAGAGCATGGAGGAGGCCGCCACAAATGGAATCAACGGTAAACATTAGTTTACTAATAAATATCAGATGAAAGACTTTATGTAGTGTTACATACATATATCAAAATGCATTGCATTTGCTACAACCGTTGTGTTAACGTATTTTTTCTTTTGGCACCACTCAGAACCAAAAAGTCTAAAATGGTGTATATAAAAACTACAAGTCTCGGACATAATGCATTAATGCTAATGATTTCATAATTTGCAGCTATCAATGTGCAAATTCAAATACAATTAAACACTCGTTAAGATTTCTTAATAGTTATGACATTTACAAACTTGTGTTAATGGATTGATCGTTTAAGACACCGGTCCGATAACAGCACGGCTAGCTCAAGACGGCCGCGGCATATCTCGCGTGCGACACATGCAACCAGTGGTTCCGAACCTGGGGGTAATTACCCCTCAAGGGGTAAAACGAAGTTTACTCAGGGGTAATACGCATGAATGTTAACCCGTTTTACTTTGAGCAGTTTCTTATAAGCTTATAGGGCATTTCTCCAGAAATATGTCTGCGACTCATTCATCTGTCTCCATACATTTACTATGAAAAAGGTCCAGATGAATGAGGTGACCGCAAACATATTTCTGGAGAAATGCCCTATAATACCTATTTTTTGGACGGGTAATAATACAAATCTCCATGAGAATGTGGGTGATATGATAACAAAGGTTAGGAACCACTGTTATAGACAAAGTATAAAAATGTTTTCATACAGATTTTGATCGCGGCGAACTCGCCACGAGCTCGGCGCTACAAGTTTTGTATGAAAACACGCCCGCAACTCGCTTCCAAATCGCCAATGTGATAAACCACTTAGGAGCGCGCGAGACGTACCTATTCAAACAGACGGGGAGGGCATTTCTCCAGAAATATGTCTGCGACTCATTCATCTGTCTCCATACATTTAGTATGAAAAAGGGCCAGATAAATGAGGTGACCGCAGACATATTTCTGGAGAAATGCCCGGGAGCATTGTTAAATCTTTGCTTGTAGTGCGTCCGTTCACGGCGCGCACACATACAAGCGCGCGATGTACCTTTTGCAGGAAGAAAAATTACTGTGTTATAAATGCGCGTTCCTATTGGCCGTTTCATGCCTTATGCTAAACGTGCTGAATACTTGTGGTCCCACGCACAGAACAGCCTACTGGCAGCAGCTAGCAGAACTAGCCTTGACTGCGTTATGTGGGTCCTGCCACATAGTTGGTCACAATGCTCAGAAATGAGGGAACAACAGAGAAGATGGTTAGATCGCAATATTCTTGATTTTCTGTCTAATTACCGCGTCTCCATACATTTAGTATGAAAACAGGGTCGCGGTAATTAGGTGACCGCAGACATATACTTCGTGAGAATGGCCGTTTTAGCGTTTTAGGTTCTAATTTACCGCGTTAAAATGGGTTTTAAATATTTGAACTCGTTATTTTGACGGAAAAGCGATAACCTACTTATGACTTTAGTGCTTGATTGTATCAATCTTACGATATTAAATATCTGTTTATCAATGGGATTGGCTAATTGCATTGTTATGATGGCTTATCAAAGCATTCAATTAGAAGTGCCACACGATGTTCATTATAAAACAATGAGGTTGAGAGCGATTGATAAAACCTCTTTTGAAGTGATGTCGACACCGTCTGAAAGGGGCTAGCACACTGGCTGTGACGTCACTTGTCGCAGAGCATGACCTGTCACTGTCACATTATATTAAATGGAACGTGACAGGTAGTATTTGCTACGCAGCAAATAACCTGCCGCGCAGAACTTACGAGTAAAGGTGTCCGCTAAGATAGCGTACACCGTAAAGATATTCAGAATCTGATGCAGCCAATAAATAGTACCCAAATAGTACCGACGAAATACCTAGGTGAAAAAATAGTATCTTTTAACTTTTTGAAATATAAGGCCTGTTCAGGGTGTACGCTGCCGGGCGTCAAACTGGCGTTCACCGTTTGTATCTCTGGAACGGCTTTGTTTTTGGAAATGCTTTATATCTCGAAAAATAGTACCCTAGGCCTAATTTCTCTAGCTGTTCTGTAGCTGTGTATATTTCAGAAAGTTTAAGGGTACAATTTTTTTCACCTAGGTATTTCGTCGGTACTTTTTGGGTACTATTTATTGGCTGCATCAGATTCTGAATATCTTAACGGTGTATGTACGCTATCTTGACGTACTCAAGTAAAGTACAGAGAAATGTATTCACTTACTGTACTTTAGATTCTACACGACGGGATAGTCCTTGGCACAGTTGTGCTAGAGTTACAGGTGTTTGGCCTACAGAAAGCCTGTTAATCTGTGTACGGGCTCTTACCCCCCATTTAGCCTGGTTGGTTATTTTGAAGGCTGAACGCGAGCGATGCCTTAGAAATGCACGAGTCAGACAATGTACACGTTCTGATCTATAGAGCTTTACTCAAGAAATGCGTGGTAACTGACAATTCAAATGAATGAAATATGAAATTTAAGGACCAAAGGACAAAAGTACGTTTTGATATTATAAATTGAATCATAACTTAAGACAAGTTACGATACATTGAGAAAAGTATGACTTTAAATGAGTAGACATTATTTTTGCGTAGCACTGATTCTAAATTTGACCTTAAAGTTATTTGAAGAAATTACAGTCTAAGCTAAGCAAAGCACCGTCATCGAATAATGAATTTACTAACATTCTTATCATTCCAAAATAGAAGCTTCAAGTAATGACTGCCAAATATTTATAGTCTTGATCTTCGCCTTCTCTTGCATTAAAAATATTAATGCAGTAGCTCAGTACCGCAAACGCATCTGTTGCGTCATAAGGCACAAGTCAATGGTAATTAGCTTGCGGCATAAAATGAAATAATTTATTTCTGCAAGTAGGCCCTCAAGGGCTCTTTTACATGTCTTATATTCTTTTCTCTTCTTTTCTTTTGGCGCTTATTTATACAGGTAGCCAAAGTGGTAATAATAATTGAAAAATGCTCATTCTTAATGGCGTTACAGCGTGATACAGTACAGTGAACCTCAAAAGTAACCAGCTACTTTTAAGGGTTCCTGTTATTATTTTTCCACCACTTTTTACCATTTTAGCAGCTCCCATGTATTTTTTCGATTTTTGTATATGTATAAGGACATGGAGAACGACGAATACTGGCTCAACTGGTCGTTGCTCCTTATGGCATTAAAAATATAATTATTGTCATTATGTGCAAAGCATGTTGTTCAGTTATAAGATGAGATAGATTCTCGTACATACACTAAGTGAGGCTGCCAGAGTGTAGCAATACACTAACTTTGGTGAATGTTTGAGAACGCACATAGCCGTTAGAGCGCGTGCAAAGTGTATTAAAATAAAATTGTATATAAAATAATTATAATACTTGGGAAGCAATAAGAAGTTTGTATATGAATGTGTTAAGGCCTAGCGTAGCGTTATCGATTGACAATATAAATCCGTGCGACTATTTGGTAAACTGATGCATTATTGTACAAACGATCAAGTTTAATGACGCCTAATTTAAGTTCTGTCACTTTTATCTTGCTAATCATTTAGTGTCAGCAAGTACCCTAATGAGACTTAAGCAATAATTAAGGTTTGTGCAACTGGTTGCGGAAAGATGTTATGCTATCTTATGATATCTGTCATCGTAACTGATGTTATTTTGCAGTTTATTTGTTTTATTCTCAGGTTGCCTTACGTTAATGTTGTGACCTAAACTTCCTAAGTTGCTGTGTATAGGAGTCCATTTAACAATGTCGCTTAGGGCGTTTACATCTATAATGTCTATAATATAGACGAAATCCTAACTGATGCTAACGTTTTTATGGGAAAATTAACGTATCAGATGTTAAACTGTAAACGGTCTTAAGATTGATTTTTCCATTATTAATCAGTTCGTATACAAATTAAATTGTCTTATTTAATATACACATTCCTAATCTCAACAAACCTCAGCTATTTTCTCGTCAATAAAGCTATCTGAAATTTTTGAGTGCCAGTTTATTTGTGATTGGATTAGTTAAGATGAAATTAATGATTTATAGCGAAAATAATTAAGTTTTTGGCAAAAAAATCATATATAGAGGTTAGAAAGTGTACTAAACTAAACACGCCTAAGTCACGGTATTCTATCTTTTTGTTGAACGTTTCTTAGAATGCTTATATTTCAGTACAGGCATCGTGACAGTGTACCGATTTTATATTTTCCTATCTCTATAGTCTCCTTTGAAACCGTGTAACGGATAACGCGCAATTTTTCTAATTTCTAATCCAAAATAAAACGAGATATACAGTAACAGATAAGTAGTATGACAACCATCCGACAATTAGCATATAAATCAAAATTCTGCCAAAACACAAGTTTATTAGTCGGTCAGCAAAAATATAGGACACCCTAAGTCATAGCTTTAGCAATAATTAACTTTATTATAATACTATATTTACTGCCTTTCGTGAAATGCCCCAAACGCAGACGCGTCGTCAGCCGGCAGGTATCATATACATTGTGGCGAGAGGTCTTTTGACAATCTAAATCTTGTACTGTGATTGGTCGGTTTTGTCACCTGCCTTCAAGGTTTCTTGTCATAGTGCTGCCTACTCATGGAGGCTAAAATATTTTTTTCTGACACCAGGACGGTGCTATTAAAACTTTAGACGAGTTCCATCTTAACGCTTGTTATACTTTCTGAAAGAAGTACACTACGTAAGTCCAAAGAGTTAAAATTCCGAAGCACCAGTCTTCCGCATTTCAATTTCAAAATCCATGTTGCGCTCAACGATTTTATTAATTTTTCAGGACATAACATTAACCAAACCTAATTATACTTTCTATAACACCGTACGAGTATACCTACGGTAAATCAAAATATGAACTTTTGCAATACTGATGCTTTCGAAATTATTACGATATTCCGTTTTACGCTATTGCCCTCTGTGAAATCTGCTGTCTAAAAAATCAAATAAATTGTAAACATAATATAATTAATATAAATTACATTGTATATAATGCACTTTATACTATACATCACATTTTTACAATCAAAATTATTTTTCGTTGTTTAAGTTTCTATATGGCATAATAAGATTTTATGTACTTAATATGTAGTCATAATCATAAAAAAAGAGATTTTATATTTACGTTCCTTATACAATAAAGTATTTTAATTTTATTTTATCTTTGTGTTTTATATTTTCTTCCCAATAATTAAATTAAGGAGCTATTTCGCCCCAAAGTACCTACCTACTACATAGCTTTTGACTGTCGGCAATTATCCTATCTACATAAATAGTCTAAATTAAAAGCGAGTTGTTCTGAAATTTATAAAATATGTTGGACTTAGAAAAAAGTCGGAACCTTAAAAAAATCGACTTGGGCACGGGCACCAGTCTCGTTTGGAAGGGTTCGAGTCCCCGCCCGAGACATTTTCAATTGTCACTAAAAACGTTTGTACAGATTCTGCCTGAAAGCGCACTCATTCAAAAATCAGGCATTTGCATTGCATTGGGGTAATTTCAAACGTGGAGTAATTTTGAAAATAATAGGGAATGCAATTAGGTAAAGCTATTAGCGTGTTACAGTAAATATAATTATGTATCGTGGATTACGAGAAATTTACCCCAATACACCTTACTATACCCGGCTCTCATTAACTTGTATGCTATACTTACTCTACAGACAGGATCGACACATTCCGAACATTCTCGTGTTGCAACAGCGATGGCGCGCAGCCGCCGCCGTGAAATTTCATTGTTGCTTCACTAGCCGGTTTCACAGCGTTCCTACAACACTAGGTATGTTCTCAAACACTGGTAGGTCCTCTTAGGCCTACTCAGAATCCCAGTTCCCGGAATGGCTTTCCTGGCCGCTAATTTTCTATCGTTACTTACCCTTATCGTTACCACACTAGAATAGCAGTATTTTTTCTTCCTTAGATAGAGTCTGTGCGGAAAGAGAATAGGCGTGGCGAAAAACGGAACTAACCTAACCAGTATAGCATTTTTTTTTGCAAATACGGTAGAAAAGCATTACAGCGCCCCCAAATCTAAATCCTATTCTCTTTCCGCACAGACCCTATGCGTGCGCGCTGTGATGTGAACGAACGCACTACAAGCAACGTTTTAAAGGTGGATTTAGACCAAACGAATTCTAACACAACTCTACCAAATTATTTGTGTACACACAAAGAATTTGGTAGAGTGGGGTTAGAATGTGTTAGAATTCGTTTGGTCTAAATCCACATTAAGAATGCGTAAGAATGCTCCAATACAGAGCTCCACTGTCTGCGCCTCGACCAAAGTATAAAGAGAAACAAGTAGTCCAACTTCGGCCGTTAAGTTTAGGAGCGCGCGACACGTGTTTACATAGACGCACGATCGCGCGTCTGTGTTAGTGCGATCCAGACTGGAGCATTTTGGCGCATTCTTAAATCTTTGCTTGAAGTGTGTTCGTACAGAGCGCGCACACATTCATCAAATGCGGATATCAGGTATCAGAAACCTATCTATACAAGTGTTGTAGTTAGTAAACTTTGAACTCTATGTTTTACCCATAATGTACAAAATATATGCACTTCACATGCAACATTTATCATAATTAAGCATAATAACATAATGATTACATTTGTATTATAATTTGTATTAGTAATAGAGACTTTCATCAGTAAAATTACAACAAAACTACAAACAGTACAAATACTACAATTATTGTTTAGACACTCCTCCGTTTAACCGTCCAGCGGTCACTTAATTCAAATGCTTTCATCGGGTTCTCATGGCGCCAAGAGCGTTGAACTGCTTAAATGCACATCACGTACAGCTACTCTTTAGGATGCGTTTCCAAGAGCTGTGCGAGGTAGCGGACCGGTGCACAGTGGCCGAAACGGCCATTTCCATCTCAAAAATCTGTAACTTTTTTGTTTATTTAGATTTATAACTGAAATTTGGTATACGTAATCCTGAATAGATACGCAATCATTTAATCAAAACGCGTTTAGTATAAAACTTATATTTATTGAGTAATATCGGGTTGAAAATAAAATTTGATGGTTTATCATACAAAATTTTATTCTAATATTTTTTTTATTTAATTTTTTCTTCATATAACTAAGTATTAAATAATAAGTATTAACTATTAATGATAATAAAGTGGTTTTAAGTAGGTTTTAGGATAGGTATATTTGAAGGCATTGTTATCAAAATTGTGGTAAAATCAGATACTCCAAAATTACTCATGGGAAAACATCTTATCAAATATGAAAAAACAACGTCTGATTACACTAATATATCGAACATAACAATACACATATAGAAATAGTTCCATGAATAGGTATATGTAAAAATAATGGTTAGGTTAGGAAATATACTTTTTCCCTCGGCTGTCATTTTTGTTTGTAGCTCGAAATGGTGCAATAATGACGCAGGTTTTTTTTGTTTCCTTGGATTATTGAATAGTTAAGGATTCCAAAAATGATAATAACTCGACATCGGCAGCTTTCGGCAACAAATAAACCTCCATTTGAAATTAAAATATATAGATTTTTTTCATAGGAACACTTGAAAATTAATAAAAAAATACTCATATTTTTTTTCTGTAAAACTATACTGTTGTAGCAAACTAGAGATCCTATTCAATCTAAAACTGTATAATACTTATATATTTCCTTAGAAAACTTAGAAAATATCAGAAGGTAAACTTCACGAAGCAATTCCGGTAACTATGAAATTATCGACGTTCAATGTTTCAGTGCAATTTATGGTCAGTAAAACTTAATAATATTATTTTCCGCTATAATATGAGGTAGGCCTGTTATCATAGAATGTAGAACTATCAAAATGATATCAAAACCACGACTTTCGTCCAAACCATTTAAAAGATGGAAATGGCCGTTTCGGGCCACTGTGCGGTGTGCGAGGAAAAATCCACCAATGCCGGGCCGCGCTGAGCGAGGCTAGGCACGTTGATTGGTGGATTTTTTCTTCGCACACCGCTTAGCTACCTCGCATAGTAATGGTGGAAACGCAGCCTTATACGGTAAACAAATAGTTTTAGGTAGGTAGGTAGGTACAGCCTGTCCATTCCTATCTGCCTTATTTAGATAACGATTTTCTAACTTCGATGCCACTTTTTTTTAATTATTGTAGTCGTATGTAATAAAACGATTTAAACGTACCTACTTATAGTTATTACTTAATTTTACATTTCGGCGTTTCGTAACCCTTTAGTGTCCGTGGTTGCGGGTAGACCTTAATGGTTTTTTAACCGACTTTACAAAGGGAGAAGATAGTTCGCTGGATTTGTTCGAAGCTATGGCAGCCGAGTAGTTCGGATATGCGTCTCAAGCAAACGTCGTGGGCTCGCATCCTGGTTCGTACCAATGAGTTTATCGGAACTTATGTAAGTACGAAATATTATTAGATTATTACCATTAGCTTTTCAGTGAAGGAAAAACACCATGAGGAAACCCTGCATACATCCATAAAGAAATTCAAAGGTGTATGTGAAGTCCCCAATCCGCAGTGGGCTAGCGTGGTGGGGACTACACCCATTCACTCTCATCTATGAGAGTAGGCCTGTGATTGAATGATGATTTTTTGTTTCAAAGTCAATGATTTCAAAAGTATACGTCAATGTTCAAAGTAGGTACTGTACACTTTTTACCCGACTGCGGCGAAGCCCAAAGGAGGGTAATGTGTTTGACCTGTATGTATGTATGTATGTATGTCCGTTCCTGTGTCCGCTCGTAACTACTCAACGGCACAACCGATTTTGATAAATGATACATCATTGGATTCGTCTTGATTGCGCGAGTGTCACTGCCTCACTGGGTATGAAGTTCGTTAAAATAAACAAAATAGCGGATCTTATGCACTTTTAAAGTGCACCGCGGTCGGGTTTTTTTTAGTAAAAATATTTAGTTATTTAGGGAAGGTTTAATTGTCGCCGTTTCAAGATCTGATGATGATGTTCATGGGATCTTGGAGACATCGAGGGAACTCTTCAAATATTAAAGGTATACCTGCTTACAGCAATTTGGGTATTTGCGTCAATCTCATTTTTGTGCACATACCTTAGTCACTACCATGGGCGTTATTACTCATTGGCAGTGTCTAGCCAGCCGCTAGCGGCGGTTTAATAAAAATAAATATTCTGCCGCTTATGGTAGAATAAAAAATATAATTATTGTGCCGTTAGTGGTAAAATAAAAAATAAAGTTATTCTGCCGCTAGTGGTAAAATAAAAAATAATATTATTCTGCCACCAATGAAAAAGGTGTCCGATTTGATCCTTCTGGACTTGGTGTAATTTGTATAGGTAGTTATATAATATAATATGGGTATAATTTAATCAATCAGCAAAATATTCATATTTTGATCAGTAGAAATATGTATTTGGTCAGCCAAAATAGCTAGTTGGTAAGCAACTTATGGCTAGCAAACATTTACATTCGTCAAACTCACCTTAATAATCATGGGGCAGTTATCTTTATAAGTAGAAGATTGTCTTAACTTAAACCACTACTTTCGGTTTTGAACCGTCTGCCTCCTTTTTTACATGCATATGTACCTAATACTGTAATATTTCAATTCGGGATTACAATTTTGTAATTTCAATGGACACACAAGTTTCATTTTGTCTATTGTACGACAATCCCGTTTCCATAATTGAACACAGTTTTTTTGTTCATAGTTTTTAATACATTGTTCAAGTTGTTCGTAACATGAAAATTGTAAATCACTGTCACTGCCACTCTCACTCATTTTTCTTGAAACAAGAGACAGAAACGTAAATAATCGAGAACTAGGTATCACAACAAGGTTATGTTTTGTTTTGATTACTAATCAAATAAACCTTGTGTTGCTAACTTCACTACGAAAGCAAATATTTGTATTGAAATATGTACTTTGAGCGCACTGCATAGATTTCACTTTTCTATGACTATTAATTTGCGGTAGAATAATTATTTTTGTTATTCAGCCGTAATAATTACTATACTCACTATGCTGCCATAAGTACATGTAAAAATAACCTTATCAGTTTGTATTAAGGTACAAATTTTAATGGCCAATAACTTGCGGTTGAATAATTTTAGTTATTCCTTTACCGCTAGTGGTTCAATAGTTCTTCAAATAAACCACCGCTAGCGGCCGACTAGACACTTCCTTACTCATTCGGTAGTGACATCCACGGTAATGAAATGACTGTGTGCACAAAAGTGAGAATGACCCATTTAGGTAGCGAATCACGTATTTTTTAATTGAATAGATTAGTTTCAAATTGTCTTTCTTTTTGTTCTGTATTAATTATCTTGAAAACGCTAGTTAATATGCAAGTCAATTGTGTTTGATAATTATATCAGTTAACAAAACCAGTTCAAGTATGAATATGAAAGGCGCCATTTGCAAAGTTTTGCAATTGATGTAATCACAAACTAGATCTGAATTGAGTCAGACCAGTTTGTTCATACAATAATGAGTAGGTATAATTACGATCCTAATTTAAAAAAAAAACCGGCCAAGTGCGAGTCGGACTCGCGCACCGAGGGTTCCGTACAAACTCATAAGTAGATACGTGAATAGTTCAAGAAAATTTGTACGGCGACGGCGGTTAGTTTAGTAGAAGCAAATAATTTTGAGTTACGATAATTGCAAATTTCTAAAAAACGGTGGAAGTTAGGAAATCCGTTATATTTTTCCTGAAATATTTAGGATAATATTAATAATTGCTAATTATTACAGATTTTTCTGTTCAGTAACTTCGAAGATAATATGGGTAAATAGTCTTTTTTTTAACGTTGCTTTATTATGGGATCGAACGTTTACATTGTCTATGATATTTAGGTACCTTCCCTTGCAAAATAACCTAAGTTTTTTTTTAATTTGTTAACCCTATTATTTCTTTTACCTATGCCACACCTGGCCATAAAGTGACGAGCCACCGAAAAGCCGCTTTCTGGCCAAGTGTAGACATAAAATGATGTACACAACACGGGAGGTAATAAAGAACGCCCTCGAACCCTCGATCGCATATTTACGGTCGATTCTCCATACAAACAAAGAGGGTCTAGATGACCTAAAAAAACGATAAACTCCGTATGAACTTCGAAAGTTCGAATACTAAAATGTAGTCTTTTTATGTCTCCATTCAATGAATTCCGTTCGAAAACTTAAGTGATTGTGGTTCGACCTTGACATTTGACCACATTAGGCGGCAGACGCGCGCTGACGACATTGCTTGACATTTAAAAAGGTGGGACTTTAGGGTTCCACAGACATTGAACTCTAAACTAGGGTTACCAAATGAAAAATTTAAAAGTCTGGAGAAAGAGCCTGATGTTCGTAGGCAAGTCCTGAGATATATTGTCACGAGTTAACCACGTCAACCAGTGGCGGATTTGTCCTAAGGCCCAGTAGGCCCGGGCCTAG
This sequence comes from Eudemis profundana, assembly GCA_947034925.1. NCBI lineage: Eukaryota > Metazoa > Arthropoda > Insecta > Lepidoptera > Tortricidae > Eudemis > Eudemis profundana. The sequence goes on from OX344819.1 coordinate 4,272,063, forward strand.
GGCGCCCAGATATTAGGGGCGGCCAGTCTATATGAAGGGTGTTAAGAAAGGGGCGGCTGGTATTTAATCAGGGCCTGGGGCCTAGAGCGGCTAAGACTGCAAATCCGCCACTGACGTCAACTAATCGCCAGGGACGTAGCTTAGCTAGCTTAAAATGAGAGATGTTTTATTTATGATGATTGCAGTCTAATATTCTACTGTATCTTATTGAACAATCAAAAATCCTGATATTTTGAAGCAGACAAATCCGGTGGCCAAAAATCGGATGCTTAGTCTACTTTGGAATTTTAGTCACTTCACACTTCACAACCCGATTGCAATTTAGGCAGTCGATTCTCGTTAAGGCTGATTCACACATATTAGAGTCAAAATATAGTTTTCATCACACTTGCTCGAAAATGGTGTCATTACACGTAGGTTTTGCGGGCCGTAAATGACCTATTACGCCCTAGGGCGTAATGGTTTTCTTTTTAAATTTGAAACGCTGGTTCTGTTTTACTCTTATTTGTCATGTTCAAAGGAAACGCCAGCGTACTTTTTTAACTTTTATTACTGAAATATTTAAAGAGAACTGTTATTGCAAATGCAAATACATGTAAACACATATTTCTGTAACATTAATTAAATGTTTAAATAGTGCATTTCAGTATTTTGCAAAAATAAAAACACACATTTTAAGTTTTTACCGCTATGGTTTCCGAACGTGAGTTGACATTCGCATTGTCTATGGATAATGTCACTGTCAGTTTTACAATTTTATTTAGGTTAAGTACGGTTATTTTAATCAGATTTCCTCACAAGTGTGATGAAAAACATTGTGTGTGCCACGGGCGGTAAAGGAATTACAAACTCGTGTTATTAAAGCCCTCGGCTTTGCCTCGGCCTTGTAACAAACACTTGTTTGTAATTCCTTACTAACCGCCCTTGATACACAATGTACTATAGAGTCTGTGCGGAAAGAGAATAGGCGTGGCGAAAAACGGAACTAACCTAACCAGTATGGCATTTTTTTTTTGCAAATACGGTAGAAAAGCGTCATCCTATTCTCTTTCCGCACAGACCCTATTTACTTGTCAACTTAATACGTGTGAACCAACCTTTACATATTGGACTGGTCAGTTTGATGAAAACAAAATAAAGGAACCGGTAAAAAAGCGAACGTGAAAACCTGAGTTTGCGCACATACGTAATTTTGCGGCGTATCAGCGCGACCTTGACTGACCGGGTTATTACGAAAATCGTCCGATAACCAGTTGGTTACTTAATCAACAATTCAATTATCAGACTCTACAGTGTTACTAATCGCAAGGATTAAATTTTTCACTATTATAAGGTTATTTTATGCCACACCTGGCCATAAAGTGGCTTTTCCGCACGCTGCGCGTACGAAAAAAGCCGGTTTCTGGCCAAGTGTAGACATAAAATGATGTACACAACACGGGAGGTAATAAAGAAAGCCCTCGATCGCATATTTACGTCCCTCGCTTGCAGCTCGGGCCGCAAACTTCTGCGATCTCGGCCTTTCTTTGTATTACCACCCTAGTTGTGTAATGTACTATTATACCTTCTGGTATTGCGCAGAACACTGCTTTCCATTAGGCGGAATCGAAACCTAATAAAAGGCGTTACCGTCAGGACTGACTCACTCCGCGATTCCGTTTCGCGGTAATAATTATTTTAAATTTCGCCACTCTAGAGTGGAAAAAAAGCACGCGTTATGTACGCGATATGCGATAGACAGAGACAGTCACGAGAAGGCCATATAAATAATAATAATAAATAAATTAGAGGACAATCTTACACAAATCGAACTAATCCCATAGTAAGCTCAATAAGGCTTGTGTTATGGATACTAGACGACGATATATTTAATAGATACATACATACAAATACTTAAATACATAGAAAACATCCATGACTCAGGAACAAATATTCGTGATCATCACACAAATAAATGCCTGAATGAGCATCCATGATTACGTCATCATTTTATAACTTGTTAGCTAAAGAAATTTTCTAAAAAATTAAAAAGGTGTAGAACTAGCTAGAAATACTTTTAATTAGAAAAGTAATCAAATTACTTTAGTCATCCATCAGAGAACATTATTGTAAAGCCAATTTAAATTTGAATTTTTCATCCTTAGATGGCTCCTTTCTGTATGACTGGATTAGCTTTATTTCTGTGATTCTTTCACTTTTTTTTTATAAAATTAACAAAATGTATTAACACTTTTTATGACGCCGCCTTTTTGCTGTCGTGTGATACTGGATTAGAATAGCATCGACTCATTTATTTTCCGTAAATTTCGTAAAGAGGCGACTAAGGGACTCAAGGATTTCAGTGGATTGCAATTTTGGGCGATAGGCTGACAACTTGCCACTACAGTGATTCACAATTTCTGAAATGTCCCTCAACATTTCTCAGAAGTGGCGAAAACAAATGTCTCCCCACTCTAACACGAGTACATAACTATAACTCTATTTACCATGTGTGATGTGCCACCAAAGTTTAATTATTAAAATAAAAATATTATATGGTACTTAATTGCTACACCTTTAAAAAGTTTAATTATGTTGATTTTTTTGTATTTGAGTATAGTACGTAAAAATATAAAATAATTTCAGCAAAAAATATGGTTTAATTTCTTCTGTGTCCTATATTCTCCGCTAGGCAATAGTGCCGAATATTCGGCATTTTTTGCCGACTAGTCGCCGACTAATCGGCCGACTACAAATGATGCCGAATAGTCGGTGTTCCCGACTAGTCGGCCCATCTCTAGTTCTTACCTTTTGCATTTTGCCAAATGACACACCCTCTTTCCAAATGTAGGTAATTTAAGACCCATAGAAACATGACATACGTGTCAGTGCTAATAAACAGCAAACATTTTAAGCACGGACGAAGATTACGTAATCAAGGCGAGGGGGGGGGGGGTTAAAACAAAAGATTACGCTGTGATCACATAGGGGGGGGGGGGGGGTTAAAAAAACGGCCAAAAATGATCACGTAATTGTTGAACGATCCCTTTCGAATAAAATCATTTGGTATGTTGAATGCAATTTGTCATTCTTTAGTCACGTAAAATGTAGCATTTTTAACCGATTTTAAAATAGGAGAGAGGTTCTCGTTTGTCGGAGTCTTAGTTTTTTTTTATGTATGTTTCCCGATAGCTAAAAGACGGCATGCTCAATTTGAAAAATTCTTATCAGCATTTTAAAAATGGTTGACGGAGACATGAATTCTTGATATATCCGTCAACCATTTTTAAAATCAGGGCGAACAAGGAGCGAGGTCAGACTGAGGAGTGAGGACTGATTGCTATTTGGCGACAAAATGAGTAAGAGGGAGTAACCAAAGGTACCTTCCACTAAGAATCATCAGTCATCACTAGGGAAACACCGGGTACCCGTACCCGGGTAACCAACTTTATTTAGAGTCGGATAAAACCCGGGTATTTTGACTCAGAACCCGGGTTAAAAAACCTAGTATTTAATAAAAAGTAAGCATTTATTTATTTAAGTAAGTATTTATTTTAAAGATAATAAATAAAATCTAACGTTGGCCGCCTTTGTAAATGCGAAAAAACATCACATGCTTGCTTATCTTACTTAACACGGCAATTTCATGATAGGTAAATTTAGAGTCGGGTAATTAATACTTCGGGTTTCATATTTGACCGGGTATTGCATTCCCGAGTCATCACCATTTCAACCCGGAGTCATTAAAGCTATACACTGTAAAAAATCTGAGCCAACTAAGAGAGATTTTCTCTTTGTTGGCGTTACCTTAAATAAAACAGACAAGATATTAAACATATCAACTAAAGCTGATTAATTAAAACAGCAAGTTCATTAGTGATTAAAACAACAATTAAATCTTGATAATTTTAACAAATATATTCCTTGTTTCTATCATTATTTTCTTCTTTGCAGGATTCGATCATGTTTAATTAGTTACTTTATACAGTGCGTTACCAGCAAGCAGGCTTTTTTTAAAGTAGGGTAAAGTAACGTTGTTTCTTAACCTAACCATGACCTTCATTTAATTCATCGACTAAAATTCCGATTTCATAAATTTTCTAACAAAATTTTAATTGCAAGCAATGTACAGCAAAGTACTAAATTGACAATTAGATGTAAATGCCAGCCTTTCATTCTATGTTTATAACGAAGACATCAAGATAAATGCCTGCATCTACCTATTTCAACAATTAGAGATACCAGGATTGCTACACTTAAGAAAACTACGGAAATTAACACTAATAAAATAAAACTTAAAAAGCAATACGAGTACTAGACATTTGGACCTGTTTGAAGTGATCGAGAATCCTTTCTTCAAGTTGTACGTGCACAATTCCGTTTATAGGCCTTTCAGACTAACCAGATACGACCATGCATTCTCTGGACCTCGCTGGACAGCCATTGTTATCAAACGAAGATTATGTGGATGCCGCTGATTTCGAAACCACTCTCGATAAAGTCTCAAGGCTTGAGGAACATTTCCACGTGTCGCACAAATCATGTCAGATAATTCACATGTGTCTTTAGCCATTTTAACGCAAAAAAATATCAGTTTTGCAAATAAATGTTTGTTTGGTAATTTGACAAGCCAATGTCAATACTTTTGTAATTGTCATGTCAAATTTTAGAAAAAACTCTTTAAGCTGTGTTAAAAACTCCATACATAAACGTAATGATAAGGACGGCATTAATTGTGGGATTGATTTTCTCAACTTTTCACCTCCGTACCACGACATGCCTTGTACCAAGTGCATCAGCGATATGAATAACGATAATTACGTAGTACACCTACTACATTTAAAGTGCGGATTTAGGAAATTGAATTGTGCAGTTAATTCGCATAATTAGGATTTGCTAATACTTGCAAACGATTGCTAATGAAGCATATTATTATCAGTTTTAATAAAAGCCCGCATACCGGTAACACACTGTATATCAATGTTTGTTGAATCAAATAAGAACATGGTTAATTGAACTATGATATGATAAACAATCAATATCATCCTAATTGGTGCATCTAATGTCTTGTTAGGCTCGTATGGAATCAAGATGCTTGATTATAACTATCACAATCTTGTTAGGAGCAACCAATTTTTTTTAGTGTGGAGGTCAGACTTCCACAGCGACCAGTACATTTTTAACCGACTCCAAAAAGGAGGAGGTTCTCAGTTCGTCAGAATCTTTTCTTTTTAATCACATAATTTTCGTGACGCTATGGAAAGTTGTCCAACTTTAGAACAATTAAACGGTGGCGTAGTTGGTAACGCGTGTCGGCCCGGATAGCCGAGGAGATGCAGGTTCGAATCCTGCCCGAGACAAATAGTTTTTAAATGTTGCTCTTCTAATAAAATATTTAGAACAACATTTAAGTACCACTTTATTGCAAACCCTCAAAAACAAATCACGACTTTATCGTTTTATTATCGAAGATCAAACAGTTTTTAGCGATAAAATGCGCCGCGATATCTTCAGAGTGCCCAGACCACGCCCAGACGTAATCAAGGTGTCCGTCAAGATAGCGTACACCGTAAAGATATTCAGAATCTGATGCAGCCAATAAATAGTACCCAAATAGTACCGACGAAATACCTAGGTGAAAAAAATAGTACCCTTAAACTTTTCGAAATATAAGGCCTGTTCACGGTGTACGCTACCGGCGTCAAGCTGGCGTACACCGTTTGTATCTCTGGAACGGCTTTGTTTTTGGAAACGCTTTATATCTCAAAAAATAGTACCCAAATAGTACCCTAGGGCCCTAAAATTTTATTTCTCTAGCTATCGTAGAAGCCGAGATATAGTGAGCTCTTTCTATAAGAAATTCCCGGGTACGCCAGCTTGACGGTGTGAAATTTTGTACACCGTTAAGTTATGGAATATCTCGGCTTCTACGATAGCTAGAGAAATAAAATTTTAGGGCCCTAGGGTACTATTTGGGTACTATTTTTTGAGATATAAATCGTTTCCAAAAACAAAGCCGTTCCAGAGATACAAACGGTGTACGCCAGCTTGACGCCCGGTAGCGTACACCGTGAACAGGCCTTATATTTCGAAAAGTTTAAGGGTACTATTTTTTTCACCTAGGTATTTCGTCGGTACTATTTGGGTACTATTTATTGGCTGCATCAGATTCTGAATATCTTTACGGTGTACGCTATCTTGACGGACACGTAATCAAGTGGTTTGGCACCGTTTATAGCTGATTGGCAGGAACACTAAACAACTTTATAATGACATTAATGACCTACTTTGAGCTACCTCCTAGCTTTTTCCCACGATTCCGTCTAATGTACCAATATATAATATTACCTACATTGTCACTGAAGATACGTAATTAAATATACCAAATTTGAGCCCAATGGAACATCAGGAAGTTGTCCTAATTCAACTTGCAAGATTTTCTCAAAAACATGCTAACAAGCATATAATATATAACAAGGCACAATGCCAAGGGGGCCCAATTTTTTAGATAACTTTTAGTTTTAATTTAGGCTTATTTTCGTAAGATTAGTTTATTTTTTTAGTTAAGTTTAGATTAATAAGTAGTTATATTATAATATTTTAATTACTGAATAAATATAATAAATAAAAGCTCAAAAATAAGTTTCTATAAAAAAACAATTTTGTACTTTTTTATATAATCGAAAACTGTACCTACGCCAAATGTAATCAAACATGGTGGATTTATATTATGTACCTAATTTAGATGATCCCTATCTATCCATAGGCTGCTATCCGACTCCATCATCAGATAAGTTTCATGTCATAATAATATTACCTACATTGACATCTGATTTACATACATCCTTGCAAAATTTTAGCTCAATCGGAAACCGGGAAGTGGTCCATAATATAACTTGCAAAATTTGATTACAGACACACGTTACTAGACAGACAGACACCAGGGCCCTATTTAATAAACGTTACAATCCTACAATTTTGTAGAAAAGTAACAGATTTGTCAAATTGTACTACAAGTGATGTCTAATAAACCTTACAAATAACTATGTAAGAAATTTACGTATTTATAACTCACAATTATCGCAATTACAAGTACTGTTTAATAAAAGTTTACACATGTAGAAAATGCCCGTAGATTTTGATGACAATATTGTACTTACAAAAAAGTAATTGTAGGGTACAATTTACATAAAATGTAAGTGTTTGGTGTAAGTTCTTAATAAAAAAAGGTAGATTTCTTACTCTTCAGTTTAGCATTTTAGTGTTACACGGAGTACTTTCTTGTTGGTTTGGTTTATTAGTAAAGTCATGGATAACAACAACAACGTAACTGACATCTCAATTTTATTATCCTCAATTTTTTTTTTATTATTATTTTATTACATAATTCTATTTTTTTTGTCTTGTATTGTCTTCACGTAATGTTAATTATTTTTGAATGAACATTTTATGTTATTAAATAATATTGTAATTGTTAAATATATAATTACTGAATCGCGCCCAAATGTTGGCACGCCTGCTTGCATTGCTGAGCACATCGGAAGTATCTATTTTATATAAGACCTATTATACTGTGTTCTAGCAAATAAATTATTTGACTTTTGAACAAAATTACAATTCTGTTTCTAATATACTAGAATAAAGACATGTGATTCAGTCGAAAAACTATAAGTCATGATATGAAAATCAACAAGCTACCATCACTACTCTCACTACTTGTTGTTAAAACCATGTTTAATATTATTTATTTATTATTGTTTAGGTTGTAGGACACGCTCTTCAAGTTTTGACACACCATGAGTCCACCTGTCGGAATTGTACTACAATTTACATAATATCTAAACTTGTAATTACAATCGTGTGTTTAATAAAGCAGTTTTCCCTACAAATATGTGAATTGTCACCTGTACAATGAAAATGTTTATTAAACAGATATTTGTAAAATTGTAGTTACAATACTACAATTATGTAGGTTTTCCACCATTACAAATTTCTAACTTGTAATATTTATTAAACATAAATTTGTAAATTTGTAGCCTGTAATCTACAATTTACAATTTGTAACTTGTATTGTTTATTAAATAGGGCCCAGGATCGCGTTTCACGAAGCAGCAAGTTACAATTTTACAAGTCTAAACTAGCAACATTTGCCAAATCAACCAATGGCGTTGCTGTATTTGACCAATGTTGCAAGTGTAGACTTGTAAAATTGTAACTTGTAGCTTCGTGAAACGGGGCCCAGGACAGGTGAAACTAAACAAAAGCTTGTAAAACGGGCCCAGCAAAAGAGTCTTTCATGTTAAACATAATATGTATTTACTCATCATTGCGTCTATTACAGACGATTCATGGTGCAATGTTTAAAGAGAGATCGCTTTTGGTGGCTAAATAAACCGATGCGAGAGCGACAGGCCTGACAAGAGAAGTTTGCAACAGATGGTGCTAGGTCGCTTTGGTGTCGTCTTCTTGTCAGCGAGTGTCAGCATGTATAGGTATACGCAATAAGGTATTCATTTTATTGGAAGAAAATTACAAATTAAATACTAAACTAAATACTATTTTAAAATATGATAATTTTTGGCACTTCGACTCTTAAATGGCCCCATCGATTCGCACAATTAAACTAGTCTGATAGCACGCTTCCGTTTAGGACGTGACGACACAGATACGGCAGTCATGTGCCTTGCAATTAATTAGAATCAATTTAGTTAGACTATCAGCGGACGCGTGTCCACATTACTATATGCAGGGCCTATACTCCGATACGTTTCGTTCGAAGTCCGTATCCTGCCTTTTTTTTTTAAGCCTGACTTACTCGCAACGCAACCCTAGTGGGCGTAGCGATTGTATGACCGGGTGGTCGGCCGTGGCGTTCCCTGGGGTCGAACCAGGTCGCTAGCCGGACCACCCCGAGTGAATCGGACTGGGTGTGTGCCGGGGGCGCCTGGGGTCGAACCAGGTCGCCTTGTCCCGGTCCACCTCGATAGGGTCGGACTAGGTGGGGGCCTGAACGCCGGGAGTCGAACCAGAAGGATCCTGCCGTCTCTATCAACGGACTTAGAACGAAAAGTTAGTAGTAGAGCCCCAGGTTGAAATAGGTATGCGTAACGCATTTTCCCCTCTTAATAAAAAAAAAAAGTAGTTGGAAGCAAACTCATACAAATTATGTTTTAACAGGAGGACGACCAAGGACTTTAATAGTACATTACACAACTAGGGTGGTAAACAATGAAAGGCCGAGATCGCAGATGTTTGCGGCCCGAGTTGCAAGCGAGGGTCGTCAATTATGCGATCGAGGGCTTTCTTTAATTATCTCCCGTGTTGTGTACATAATTTTATGTCTACACTTGGCCAGAAAGCGGCTTTTTCCGTACGCGTACCGTGCGGTGGGATATGGTGTAAGCTCGCCTTTGTACATAACCATTGATATTTGTACTGCTTCTGTATGATTTTATGTACAATAAAGTGTTTACATACGACAAGTGTGCCTACCATGAGTTGAGTGTACGAGAGAGTCAGTGCTACTCTCTCGCACGCGCCAATAGTACGAAAGAGATAGACTGTCATCGAGCGCTCGATACTCGCTAGCGCCGATCGAAAAGTCAACTCATGGTAGGCACAAAGGATGGTAGAACGGAAGAAGCCTGACTGCGTTGATATAGAGTTCACGAACCCTAAATTAAAAGGACGCTAAGTATACCTACCAAATTCATTTCTCAAGTTTCTTTTCCAACTTAATTTATAAATGTGGTGGAAGTGGAGTGTTTAGGAAACGTTGGTTTCCTAGTAATCCTGAAATTAGAATGAAAATCTATATATTACTTTACTCTTTGATGAAAATTTATAAAACGTCGGGTGACAGCCAAAACTCGTTAATTAATTACAAAAAAACTTAAAGGTAAATCAACCTTGTTAGAAGAGTAATAAGTTTAATTATCCCTGTGATTTTTATAGTGCATTTAGTGAGTTTTGGTTGTCAATTTACGTTAAAAAAACCGGTCAAGTGCGAGACGACTCGCGCACCGAGGGTTCCGTACAAACTCGTCAGTAGATATGTGAATAATTCAAGATAAAATTGTGGGACAAAATTAACTTTGCTCTTGAAAAACTGTTGTCCCCATACATCGAAATTATGTCGCGGCTAGTTTAGCAGGAGCAAATAAGTTTGTCTTACAATTTTTGCGATTTTTTAAAAAACGAGTTAGGAAAACCGTTTTAATTTTCCTGTAATATTTAGGATGATATTAATAATTGGTAATTATTACAGATTTTTCAGTTCAGTAAGTAACTTTGGAGATAATAGGGGGAACAGTATTTTTTTAACGTTTTCTGTCTTTAATCAAAAACTACAAGTAAAGTGGTTTTGGAATCTACACACTAAGCCTTTGATATCTCACTCGATATAATAGCTCTACTTTTGATTTTCGACATGCCATTTCGGTCCCCTTGAAAAAAAAGTAAAAAAGGTATAAGATTTTTTTCTTTCCAATAGACTCGGGTTAGCGATTTTTAACACTATTCCAAATTACAAGTCGATAGCATCAGTAGATCCTGAGATTTCTTGTTGTGACAGACGGACAGACAGACAGACAGAGTCGCACCATAAGGGTTCCTTTTTTACCATTTTGGTACGGAACCCTAAAAAGACGGAAATTCACGCGGACGAAGTCACGGGGTACCTAGTATTCATACAACTAAATACTTTGCAAGTGTTACTCGGCTGGCAATGATTGTTGGACATTTTGCATTGCATTCCCCGGCCTTGGCTAGAGCAGCTTTCCAACTCGCTGCGTATCTTGCACAAAGGTGTGCATTCTGATTATCGCCGATTTAAAACAGGGAGGTTTCGCAGAAATCTCGTCGAAGTTCGATAAATCTAGGAAGTTGTCATTCAGCACCCGCGGCTCCGCCTGCATAATCCCGGGATTATTTGCATAGAAAATCCCGGGATCCCGGTATCGGCCATTCAAAAATCCCGGGGATATTGGATGGAAACTTTCCATCCAGGACTTGGTCTACTTGAATACCTAATTTCATCTTAATCCTTTCAATTGTTACTGCGTTGCTTAGTATAAACATCCAAACATCTTTACAAAATTTCATGTTTTTAATATTAGTAGGAAAATAGAATCGCTCATTCCCAAAATACCGCATTCCTAAAATACCAGATTTTTAAAATACGGGATCCCCGATACACCAGATTCTCCGTATACAAGATTCCCAAAATAACACACCCAACAAAGTGATTTAGATCCTTGAGTAACTTACGATTTTATAATCTAGTGTAACCGGAATGTGGTAAGACAGGAATCTCATAAATCGAAAATCTGGTTTTTTGAAAAATCTGGTATTTCGGGAATGCGGTATTTTGGACACGAGCGAATAGAATTAGTACCTTAGATAGGATTTCTCCAAAGTTAAGATTGCTCTTTCCAAAGATTTAGAATGTATATTGGTACCTACTAGTAAATATTTTGGCTCACTTTTATCGTTACAAACAAATCTGTAGGTCTAGGGAAAAGGGGTATGTACAAAAGGTCACAACTCTATTGTCTGACTTAAGCTCTTTTGCTCCTAGGTTATATGTGACTTGTAACCCTTTTCACTGGACGCACAGAAATTAGACAACAAAAAGGGGCATCCAAATCTAAACTCTAATTCTAAGATATAAAATGACAATACAAAAACTGTCATATCTGATAAGGTGATAAGTGATAGGTAATTTACTAACATATATATTACATACATATATGTATAATCGAATTGAACACTTGCTTTTTTAAGTCGGTTAATAATTCCGCTAAGTCTCTCCCTGCCCCCTGGCGGTAACATATACAGAAGTTGGTAATCTTTCTGATAAATATCCGATAATGCGATTTTCCGGTAAATCTGGAATCTGTTTTCTGCCGAAACAATTAGAAATCGATTAATACCTTATCATTGCATTATCAGAACACTAGAAATATGTTGTTTATTACTTGTACTTATTACGTTTCTCGTTCCGGTAAAACAGAAACGATTTTTAATTGCATCTTCATAGTTGTAGGTATTAGCCCTTATTAACAACTCGCAAACATACAAATTATCTGAAGGTGGATTTAGACCAAACGAATTCTAACACATTCTAACCCCACTCTACCAAATTCTTTGTGTACACACAAAGAATTTGGTAGAGTGGGGTTAGAATGTGTTAGAATTCGTTTGGTCTAAATCCACCTTGAGAATGACGCATTTAAATATTGTATTGACGCATTTATGTAAAATTAATTAAAAGATTTCTGTGCGCAATTAATAGAAATACGATTTTGTAAGACCTCAGTAAGAACGATGTGTTCGTACTCTATTAGTTGGTATAAACAGAGGCGGTTCTAGCGTATGAAGCGCCTGTGTGCAATCAATACCCTAGCGCCCTCTAGTAGGCGAAAGGAGCCAGTCTTGGCGCGCCTTGCTTCGATGGTACAAGACTCTAATGGAATATGAAATGAATAAGTAAGAACCGTAGCATTTCCTGGCAGCTAGTGTAAAAGTAGCCGAGCCGACAATGCAGTTTCCTGCTGCGACACGGCGACCTCGGTTTTGAAAGTGAATGACCTTAGGCGTTATGCTTTTATTCTCCACCTCAATGTTGTTGGTCACGTTTTTTTTTATTTTACTGAAGCACCTCGGACCTAGGTACAATATGTTTTGGTTCTGGTGTATGTAAACATTTTATTTGAGAAAAATCGCGAGGAAACCTGAACTTCGTAACTTAATTTGTAACCCTGACCCTCTCGGTGTTTCCTTGTCGCAGGGGTTATGGCGGTCAGATGACAGTTGCTCCAACCGGACCCTGGGCCGTCTTTAACCTATTGGAGGCCCTGGGCATATTAGGATAATGGGGCCCCTATGACTTTGTATTTGATCTGAGGGGGGGGCCTATCGATCGCAGGGCCCAGGGCCCTTGCCCAAAGTGCCCACTGGGAAAGTGGGGTCTGACCGGACCTGACAAATCTGGGATCATTGTTAAATTGACTATGACCCGAAAGAAACGGAAAAAGGCGCTAGGATGATGAGTTTAATGCCTTCACCACATTGAAGTCTAAAATGTGCTGATATATGTTGCGTTGACGCACGCTGCGAAACAATAAAATATTAGTACATAAGTATAAGTAAGTTCCGTATTTATCTTTGATATTATTATATTATTGTTTAGATCTTTGGAGGAGAGCGGGCGCACCAAGTAGTAAAGAACAACTTAGGTAAAATTTCTTTAAATTGGGCTTCCCTGGCGTTATTTTGCTGTTCTCTCAAATAATACTTATTTGAGAGAACAGCAAAATAACGCCAGGAGGAGAGCGGGCGCACCAAGTAGTAAAGAACAACTTAGGTAAAATTTCTTTAAATTGGGCTTCCCTGGCGTTAATTTGCTGTTCTCTCAAATAAGTATGGCAAGAAAATAATAATTAAAAAAAACAAATATGTACTTTTATTTGTGAGTTCTGAGGTTCTGAGCACCTAACGATAAAAAAATCAATTCACTCACAGGTACTAGTGTTCTAAAACAATAAAACAGTCGTTATCAATGCACAAGTTGCACTAAAATTTGTACTTACTTTACCGATAACAAGTGTACTTACATCGGATTTTACGTACCTATATTTATTATGTGATTTATGTGATATGATAAATTGTAACTTTCGGGGCTGCTAGCGCCATCTTGTGTCTCTTAGTCTCGGATCTCGAAGCCTCGTTTGGACGTTCAAGTTGAAGAAGTAGCGGCATCTAGTGCCGTTATTTTTAAAAAGTAATAAAAAAAATCTTGATTATATTTTTTATTAATCTTATTTTTAGATCTTTACCTACTATTCTTAGAGAATTAATTATGATCTAGAAAATATTTTTCCTAATTATTAACGAATTACTGCTAGTACCACCTGCTGATAGCCTGATAGAAATTGAAAAGTTTTGGCGCGAAAAAACATTTGAATCAAACGGTTGTTTTTTTCATTAATTTGTTCTTTTAAGCAGGTTAGATTATCCTTTTCATTTTGCCTAAGTGTTATTTTTAACACGTCAAGGATTTTTGATTTGTATGCTATTCACCTAAAAATAGCTCTAAATAAGGCGTTCAATACACTCGTAAACACATGCGCCCTAGATTTCTAGCATTGCAATCGGCAAAATTCAGAAGTTGATACATTGTCTAACGTTGACAGAAGAAATAATTACATGTCACTTTAGTAGGGTTATATTCGGAACTATCCTTCGTCTCCTTCGTTCCCGTTTCGATATCAGTTCTCCTGTCTCTTTTTAAAAAGGAACAGTGAAAAAATAGATAAATGGCGAACGGATGACATTTCGTTCTTTATTTTAAAAATGATAAAATTTAACTAGTCGGTATTATTATTTACATTTCATGAATAAAACATGTAATTTATTGTTGTGCACGTTATTTTGAGTAGTTAAAGTGTGGTATATTATTTGGAATCTGTACAAAAAACTGTATACAAAATCTTCGCATTTTATGTTTTTTACTGTGTAAAAAAAACGTAATTCCGTAGTATTTGTTAAAAAAAACAAATGTTTAACCTATTCAAAGCATCTCTGTGTCAAAATTTATAACTTTCATAGTGCCAGTGGATCATAGATCGAACTTTAGTAAACCTAAATAAAAACACTATTATAGAGCTTCCTACTAGTGAAACTAGTCATAAAAATGTATATTTAAATAAATTTAGAGATAATAGGCTAGAAAATACTGTGGCATACAAAACTTCCCCTTCATCTGTGGTAGAAATAACGGAGTTACTATTAGTAATGTTGAAAAATGTGTGATTTTGGATGTTAGTTGTGAAGCAAACGTGAGTGATTATTAAATTAAAATGGTTACGATGAATTCCTCGGAGAAGGCACAGAAGGCCTGCCAGCAAGGCCCGTCCAGGTTAGTTGCGACCTTTTTTTTTTAAGCGGCCAGATCCATTTAGTGTGTAACTGGTGATTGAAGCCCTACATAAGCCTAGTAGCGTAGCTAGAATGAGTGACACCCGGCGCGGATATCCTTGCCACGCCATAAGCCTTTTTTTTGTTTTTGCGTCCTTTTCCATTCAGCAATTGCATGTCATGAAATTTTCCTTTTTTGCGATCAGGTGGGTGTCACCCCCTGTTGTAAGGTTGACTGCACCCCCCTAGCTACGCCTCTGCATAGGCCCCATGCCTTACCTATATCCCTGGCTAGAGGGGAGAATCTTTATTGCAGCTTGGACATAGAGTGCAGTGCAGCCGGGTCAAAAATATTTTTAGTATGAGTTAAGGTTATACGTCTTTCCTGT
Source organism: Eudemis profundana (assembly GCA_947034925.1). NCBI lineage: Eukaryota > Metazoa > Arthropoda > Insecta > Lepidoptera > Tortricidae > Eudemis > Eudemis profundana. The sequence goes on from OX344819.1 coordinate 4,287,350, forward strand.
GGACATTATAAAATCGTTATGCTTTAACGCCTAATTTTCTTACTGGATCCTCATAGACTTATAAAAACCGTCTTTTTCTTAAAACCTGTATGATAAAAGGATAAGTAAAATGTACCCAAGTCGTTAACTTTTGTATTGTCCACAGAAAAGACGCCCGTTTTCCTGAACGTGTATGACCCAGCCGCTACCTATTTTTTATGATTGAATGATATTTTCTGTGGTACCTATTCTTCCAATGTAATCAATTAAAATTCAATATTTCTATAGACACTAATTTCATATGCAAAATGTTGCATAGGATTAAAAAGAAGTACCCCGAATGGCATTATTAAATTCTTATTAAGTTTTGCGCACTGACAGATTCCTAATGTTTGTTTTTCATACTCTACTAGAGTCTGTGCAGAAAGAGAATAGGCATGGCGAAAAACGGAACTAACCTAACCAGTATGGATTTTTTTTACAGCACAGCATTACAGCGCCCCCAAATCTAAATCCTATTCTCTTTCCGCACAGACTCTACCCAAAGATTGCCTGGAAGAAAGTACCCTTTAGTTATAAGACTTCTCTTGTTTCCCTCTATTTACATGCTCTGTACTAAGCTGATGAAATATTTTTATATAATAAGTGCTGCATTAATTTTATTATACATTTTCGTTAATTTCAGAGACAACTCAAAATGTGTGAAAGAAGACAAGGAAAAAGAGAAGGACAAGAAAGACATAGTACCCAAGATCCCGCCCAGCGTGCAAGCCCTCATGTCCACCATACCGTCCCCCGAGGAGTCCCCCAACTACCTCATCTACAAGAAGGTATGCTTTTTATGATTTGTTTATGACTTCAACCCCTGGGCGCCAAAAAAGAAGGGGGGCGCAAAAAAAATAAATTTCCTAAGTACCTATTAAAAAAAATACAATCCAAATTCGGCAAAATGAAATGCACCCCCCTCCCCTCGGCGCAAAGGGGCGCAGTTTGGATGCGTGCCCAGGCGCCGTTTTATGTCGCTACGCCACTTTTCACGACCAACAGCCCGCCTAGCGGGCGCTCGTAACTTTTGCTCAGATGCCGGCCGCTTTTTTCGTACCGCATTATTGGCCTCACAAACCCACTTAGCGGGCTGTCAGCTTCTCTCGGTAGTTTTAAATTTTTTATGCCACACTTGGCCATAAAGTGGCTTTTACCCCACGCTACGCGTACGGAAAAAGCCGATTTCTGACCAAGTGTACACATAAAATGATGTACACAACACGGGAGGTAATAAAGAAAGTCCTCGATCGCATATTTACGTCCCTCGCTTGCAGCTCGGGCCTCAAATGTATGCGATCTCGGCCTTTTTTTGTTTTACCACCCTAGTTGTGTAATGTACTATTGTCTGGTTGTGAAAGTGTCAAGTAACAAATACACAATGTACTATAAAATATATCCACATTACTACACATGTGCTTATAATATTTGAAGAGCTCTTTCGATTTCCCCAAGATCCCATCATCAGATTCTCACCCTGGTGCTAATGGGACCAACTGGAAGGTGTACCTTTTAAAAAAAAGACTTTTCCAAACTGGTAGTAAAAAATGTGAGGTCACAAAAGAGTTACATAAATGTGTGACCACCGGCCGGTGACAAGAACAAAGATGGTTGCAAAATCATGTAATGTGAAATAATTTGTGTGTTTTGGATTTGCTTACTGCGTTGTTTTATTCTTCCTTTGCACTCGCTCCAATTTACTGCAAGGAGAGAGCGAGAGAGATGACACAAGACGAACTTCGAATAAAGAAGTTCGTTGAGCCGCAGTTGCCAAAGTTCATGGTATGCTTGTTTCAGATGGAAGCTATCATCGAGAAGATGCAGGACGAGAACTCTGGAGTGCCGGTCAGAACTGTCAAGACGTTCATGACTAAGATACCCTCTGTAAGTATTGTACCTGGCATGAAAGTTACTGAATAGGTATTGTTGGAGAAATGGTATATGTTACATATAGGAATATGCATTCTTATGCGGTATGTCGTCAAGTTGCGGAAAACCAGCCCACGTAAACCTATAACCTATGGCCTATGTATATTTGTACTATGTATGTCATGTATGTCTGAGGATTATTTACAAACCGTCCATTCTATCTATATGAACCATCTTGGGCCTAGTTTCGTGCCGATCACTATCATGCTTTGTTCGTGTTCAAGCATCCAACCAGTCTGGCCACTTTACAATGAAACGTACATTTAATACCCTGGGCCTCTAACATGGGGACTTCCCAGATCCCACATATGCATATATTAGCAGAGGCCTCCAACAGCGTCAATCCCCACTCCGGCCTTGCTCGGGCTCAGCTAAGTTTCTTGCCGGAATTTAGCGAACCGGCAACTAAAACTCCCATTAGTTCGATTTACACACTACATAAGGACAGGTTGATCCGCTTCAACCTTTCCCCCTGGTTCGTTACTCACTTTGAGCAATCAGCAAAACTTTAAGGTGGTCCGGGCCCAGCGACTTGGTTCGATTCCAGGGTACGCCACGGCCCCCACCTGGACCGATTTTTACAACAGTCAGTAAGACTTGTAAGTTTGTCAGTTTAGAAAAATATATATTTGCCCTGGAAAAAAAAAAAATTTTTATTATAGGTGTTACAATTAAAATGTAGGTACATGACATCCTTTTAGGTCACTAAAACATTCTTAAATCTACTTTTTTACATTTTGATTAGACAATTTACATATATACTTTTGCCGTCCTGGCTTCAACCTGCTGACCTGGCCACTGTTGACCTGGTTTTTTTTTTCAGGTATTCTGCGGCACTGACCTGGTAGCGTGGCTGATGCGGCACCTCACCCTGGAGGAGCGAGACGCGCTGCATCTCGCTCACTTGCTCTCTGCCCACGGCTACCTGTTCCCCATCGACGACCACAACCTCACCGTCCGGAACGACAACACTTACTACAGGTACAGTACTGTAGGATGCAGGATAAGGCTGGGGCTGGTAGCATGGTTGGTGCACCTCACCCTGGAGGAGCGAGACGCTGCACCTCGCTCACTTGCTCGGTGCCCACGGCTACCTCAAAAGAACATATTCTGAGAAAGTAGCTAAGCTACCTTGGGATTTTTTTTGAAAAACACCCTAGGCCATCGCATATTCACCCATGGCCCGGGGCGCCAATCTGGCCGATTGCATTCTGTTTTGATTTTGGCGCCATTCAACCAACTTTTACTTCTGGGGCGGCGAAACATATTGGCCCGGAGCGCCAAATATCAAAATACGTGACCGTCAGGATGGCGCACACCGTAAAGATATCCAGAATCTGATCCTGCCAATAAATAGTAGCACCTTTAAACTTTTTAAAATATAAGTCCTGTTGCCTGTTTGGATCTCTGGAATGGCTTTGTTTTTGGAAACGTTTTATATCTCAAAACATAGTACCCAAATAGTACCCTAGGGCCCTAAAATTTCATTTCTCTAACTATCGCCGTTCCAGAGATACATACAAGCGGTGTAAGCGTCAAGCTGGCTTGACGCCCGGTAGCGTACATCGTGAACAGGCCTTATATTTCGAAAAGTTTAAGGGTACTATTTTTTCACCTAGGTATTTCGTCGGTACTATTTATCTAGTTCTAGGTCGACCCTGCGGTCTGATGTCAGACTATTCGGCCGAAAAATTCAACTATCTTAACGATATTCTATTCAACTTGTTTCAGATTCCAAACACCGTACTTCTGGCCTTCTAACCAATGGGAACCGGAAAATACTGACTATGGTAACAATGCATTTTATACGTTTTCTGACTCTTTTTAACTTTTTGTATGTTTCGGTGAAATCTTGCGTTTTTAATTTCCACTACTTGTCTTTTAATTTTTTTTAATTATTAGGTCATTATAGTGGTCAAACAAACGACAAACCTTTGTTACCACAACTAGATTTTTTTTAAATGAGAAACTATTTTAGAGAAAATAATAGAAAAATAACGCAGAATTTTTTTTTACAAATCACAACAACACTAATATTGTAAATGTGAAAGTGTTTTTGTGAAGATGTTTGAATATTTGGATTTTTGTTACTAAATAACGGGGTAACAACTGGATGGATTGAGCTGAAATTTGGCATGCAAGTAGACCAAGTCCTGGATTGAAACATAGAATACTCTATATCTCGGTAAAGAGCCCTTTGGGACAATAACGGGAACAACGCGGGCGAAGCCGCGGGTAAATGCTAGTGGGAGAATAATGGATAAATATTTGTAACTTCTTAAAATGTTCTGTACTCTGCACAATTGCACATCCAACCTTAGCCTTTAAAGTTACAAAGAAATATCTTCCAGCGGTGTACCTCTGCAAGCGCACGATGCAGAACAAGGCGCGGCTGGAGCTGGCGGACTACGAGGCGGAGTCCCTGGCGCGCCTCCAGAAGATGTTCAGCCGCAAGTGGGAGTTCATCTTCATGCAGGCCGAGGCCCAGAGCAAGGTGAGGCCAGTTTTTTTTTTTAAATCCTGACCAACTCGCTACCCTTATTGGGCGTTGCGATCGAACTAGGTCGCTAGCCGGACCATCTTGGTTGCATCGGACTGGTGGGGGGGGGGGGGGGGGGGCGCATAGGGTCGAACCGGGTCGCTTGTCCCGGTCCACCTCGATAGGGTTGGACTAGGTGGGGGGAGGCCTGTTGCGTCACTTGCAGCGGTGTAGCTGCGCAAGCGCACGATAAGGTGAGGTGAGGCCTACTGTGCTACACTGAGGCTTAGACCGAGCTCAAATACTGTGCAGTACAGTACTGTAAGGGGACATCCACGAAGTACGTCACACGACTTTTCAGACTTTTAGACCCCCCCCCCCCCCTGTCACATATTTGATCCTGTTAGTATAGGCTGTCACATTTGACTAGCCCCCCCCCCCCCCACGCATGTGACGTACTATATGGATCAGTGGCGTGGCGTAAAAGATATCCTTAGGCAAGCCGGTGTAGATTTGGTGTACATTTTCCTTAAGAGCTGTAGATTAAGGTGCTCAAATGCCTGATATTAGGCAAGCCGGTAGGAATCGAGTTCTTTGGACGCCACGCCACTGATATGGATGACCCTTAATGTGAGAAGGTGAAGCTGTGTTGTGACTAACAACTATGGACTGTAGTCTGAAGTAAACTATTTTTTTTATGCTACTGCTGAGGCTCAATGCCAGATGAGGCCTACTGTTTTATACTGAGGATTCGAGCGAGGCCTACTCTGTTACACTGTGTTAAATAATATGTCCTTAGGCCAGGATTGAAAACTTATGAGGAGAACAAGAAAACACGTCCATTCATTAGGGTATTTAATACAAAAGAGTCAAAAATACCTACCTACAATCGGCGGCGGCTTTCTAAACTACCCACATACATAACACACTGAACAAAGCAAACTGTACTGCTACTGAGGCTTACAAGGAAAGGTACCAAACTGTCCGACTCCGATTTGATTTATTTTGATATATGTTATAGAGTAGTCTAAAATAGCAGACACGTATTTAATTAACTAGCAACTTGCTTGAATTTTTTTTCTGTAGAAATTGGTGGGTTTAGTCACTTTTCAGTACTTTGAAGGACAATTTCTCCTAACAAGTTGAATTTGGGCAGCTAAAAAAAAAACGAGTCTGCTGTTTTAGACTACTCTATAATATATATCAAAATGAATCAAATCGGAGTCGGACAGGTACCTTTCCTTGTTAGAGAAAGGTGAGGACGCACACTGAAAAACACACATGTACACATACGTACGTACGTACAGGGATTTTAGTGTGTATAGTATTGATTTTTTTTGTAGGTTGACAAGAAACGCGACAAGCTTGAGAGGAAAGTTCTGGACAGTCAAGAGAGAGCCTTCTGGGACGTTCACCGTCCGATGGTAAGTTTTATTTTATAGAAGTTATTCCAGACAAAGTAAACTTATTTTGTATATCGATCTATCGGTGGATTAAAGTAAGTAATTGGTCGAAGTAGGTGCGCCCAAGCGTAGAATGATTTTCATTTCACAAACAACAGATGGTTTGATTAAAAACCATCTTGAAACCTGATATAAATGATAAATATTGGGGGACAATCTTACACGAATCGAGCTAGTTCCAAACTAAGCAATGCTTGTACTATGGGTACTAAACGACGATATACATACTTATATAGATAAATACATACTTAAATAGGTAGAAAACATCCATGACACACGCTCATCACAAAAATATTGGCACTTACCAGGATTTGAACCCGGGACCTCTAGGCATTGGCACTCCCTCTGAGGTCAACGTGTCGTTAAATATGAGTCGAGCTTTCTTTAAAACGTAATACTTTACAGAAGCAAGTGAACTTAGTACAATATTTTCCTCTGATATCCTAGCTAAGTAAACGACGAAACGTGGGTAAAATTCTAATCTAAAAAATAGGTATATTTTTTGTTTGTAATTATTTAAATCGAAAAAATTGCAATTACTAATTATTGAATTTGTACAAGTTTATAATATTAGACTAGTCAAAATCCAGAAAAGGTATGATAATGACGACTGTTTTTTTTCAGCCTGGCTGCGTGAACACAACTGAGCTGGACCCCAAGAAGTTGTCCCGTATCAACGTGTTGAAGGCCAAGCGCATGCGCCAATGCCAGGAGCTCATCCAACAGCATAATCTCAAGGTAATTACACCTGGTACCCATTTCACGAATCGACAATTTATTTATTATGTTGAATTTTACAACATAATATAGTCACATGGATTGGAAAATACTAAATTATCATAACACAAAAGAAATAAACAAAAAATGGATAAAAAATATAAAGTTTAATAGCAATGTTTAAAGAAAACGATATTTTTGTTTATCGTCTTAAAGAAAAATTAAAGTCAATTTCGGAATGCTTAAATAACACTGAAAAAATAAATGTATAACAACTATGTGCTTAAACGCACTTTTTCGTGCTCAAAATGGCAAAATGCTATTTTTTTCATAGAGACTTAGTACAGCGACGGAACGGATGACGTCATAAGTTCCTACCGTTTTGTATAGAGCGTTTTCAATGCTCAGTGCGATCTGCTACTTTTGATTACAATTTGTGGCTGTTATACTTATACAAATGTATTGGGTGTCATATAGATATTTATTCCTCACAAATAGTAGAATCGATTTACGACAGAAAAAAAATCGAGTCAACAGGCGAATTATATTATATAAGAAACTAAAATATGCAAAATAAGGAAATATGTTGAAGTTTAGAGTTCGATACCTAACTTGTAACTTGTTTTATGAGCCTTCAAAGTTGTGTGAGAAAGTCCATTTTATTAAAAACTATTAATACCATTAAATAGCCTATAAAATATATGGCAACTTTCGTATGAAACCGTTGGGATAAACGCGATTTTTAACATAGCTGCATGACACATTCTTGATTTGCCCATACAAAGTATAACCGTGTAACTTCACAACGCTAGTATGCTTTAATATGAAGCGATTTTTGGGAAAGTCTAAAAATGTGATATTAACGTTGTTTTATCTCTGAGTATTTATGATATTGAAGTAGTTAGTTCACTAATATTTGTATTATTGAGAGGACAGAAAAAAGTTATAAAATAGCCTATTTTACAAGTTTAAACTAACAACATTGAACGACTGCCCAAAAAGGGTGTTATGTTTTCAGGGTTCAGTATGTCTGTGAGTTTCTTTATTGCACAATAATTTCAAAGTTCATTAACGGATTTAGATGTGTTGGGCTGTAATAGAGAAGTTTCAGATGGGGGTTTGAAGTAATACTCCTTCATGATGATAGGGGTTCCCTTTATTTGGCATACGTTTTATTTGTCCGAATGTATTGTTAGCCCGAATTTTATTTCGCATAATTTTTCTCTAGCTTTAACGGAAAGCATTTTGCAAAATATTTTGCATAAGCCACTTAGAGCATATTAGGTTGGGTTAGGTTTCTTTTATAATTATTCTGAAAAGTCAATATTATCTGTAAAATAACAATTATGCGTAAATAGTATTCGGGCGAATAGAACATTCGGACAAATAAAATTATGCCAAGACAAGGTGAACCGATGATAGTCGTTATATTGTGTAACTATAGTAAGAGCAAGTTCAAGACAAAGACCAAAGGCGAAGACGTGTCTTAAAGCTAGTTACATCTTTTTATAATATAATAATGCTTACTCGCTATAACCCAAATCCGTGTGTCGTAAACAGTAATGAAGAGTTACTGTTAATTCATCATATTACAGGGCAGATATCATTAGACCTGTTAGCCATCTTATGAGATGATTTCTCTTTGTCCTTCCTAGGGTCTCTAAACTGTCCTTATACCCAATTTCGTCTTAATCGGTTCAGCGATGGAAAGGTTACAGACAGACATACTTTACGTTCGCATTTATAATATTAGTTTGGATTAGATTGTTGACTATTTTGTATGCATTTCAGAACAACCCAATCGTGACCATCACTAACCCAGAGGAAAGCGAAGAAGAGATTCAGAAGAAAGCTGAAAACGCCGTCAAAGAGAACGGTACGTACGTCAAACCAGAGGTTGCCCGCAATTTCGTCCACGGGGGTGGAATAATACGATGTCTCTTTTGCTTGGCCGTAGTAGTAGTAATAGGCTACTTGACAGTGTGAAAAATAATGGAAGAATTATGGATATATGTATTAATTGTAAGTATTAAAACCAATTTACACGAATATTACTAAAAATAAATGGGTAGTTTATTTATAAAACCCGGATGAAAATTGATTATTTTTTATCTGTCGCCATTTTATCGAAAACGGTTTGGATTGGCCGATGACGTCACATCATTGTAAATGGCATCGACAGCATCTGTCAATCCTATTCGTTCGTAATTCTGTCATTCAGAACGTTATGCGATCCTCGTTGACGCTTGTCGGTTTACTATCGTGTTACGTCATAGACGCCATATTGTCCGAGAAAGCGTTTTGGCGCCTAATTTTAAAAGAGCATTTTTATTTGCTTTTTTCAGAAAAAATACACAAAAGAATTAAAAATAACCACTTTCTGAGTGCTCGATAGACATCATTAAACAATCTGAGTTACTTTTCAGAAACCTGTCAAGTAGCCTATTCCCGTTACTGTTCCTAGGGAACTGTTTACCGGGATATAAAGTATCCTATGTTTATTTCAAGGACCATTAAAACAAGAGGACTGTCATTCTCCATACTTTGGATTGTAACCCGACCGCTAGGGGATTTCCGGGCAAAAACTAGATGACGCTAAAAAACTAAACATTTAACGATGTTATGTTATAATTGAACAAAGAAACATAGTACAGTAACAATTAGTTCGTAAACAGCTAATAATAAATAAATTCCAACATTTAAATACTGTGTCACGTTTGCAAAGTTGAATAATTGTAAATAATATAATTCTTATGCCAAGCTTATACACAGATGGCGTTGTAAATTCGGGGAACAGCTTGTTGTATGGAGAATGACAGTCCTCTTGTTTTAATGGTCCTTGGTTTATTTCCAGGACTTGGTCTACTGGCATGCTAAATTTCAGCTCAATCCATCCAGTTATTACTCCGTTACAGAGATGGACAAAATGTATTCGAATAACGAATAAGAATAACACAATTATTCGCGAATGACGAATAAAATTGGCGGATGATTATTCGTATTCGAATAAATTATTCGTGGAATAATTTATCCGCGGATGATTTATTCGCGAATGAATTTCCACGAATAATTATTTATTGGAATACTATATTGTCTTGTCCCGAAAAAATAATAACTTAACAGAACTGAAAGACTGTTTTTGTACTAACGATTTTAATTAAATTTGTACTAAAACATAATTTTATTATTTAAACTGCCTTTAGGAAGCCTGAGTCTTTAGGAACACATTATGTGTTAAAACCAATATAAGTACAGTAAAAATAAGTCATTATTCGTGTTTTAACTGAAATATTTTTCTTGGATTTATTCGAATAAAATAACGAATAAATCATCTGTCATTTGAAAAGTCGTGGAATGATTTATTCGCGGATGATTTATCCGTGAATAAATTATTCGCGGATGATTTATTCGCGAATAAATGATCCGCGAATAAAAATATCGTGAATTATTTTTTATTCGAATGATCATTCAAATAAAACATTGTTCGAATAATGCCCATCTCTGCTCCGTTATTTAGTAACAAACATCCAAATATCCAAGCATCTTCACAAACTTTCTCATTTATAATATTAGTGTGATGTGATTTTAACCAAGATCATAATCGGCCGGTATACCTCTCAGATGACCCCATTGTCACCAGGTCAAGATTTGATGATGGGATCTTGGCGAAATCAAGGGAACTCTTCAAATAATATAGGCACACCTATAAAATTTGGGTATTTTTCAAACCCGTGCATTTTTTATTGCATAGGTTCGTCTGAAACTATTGCCTTAGATTGGCAAACAGACAGACGGCCCACCTGATGAAAAGCGGTCACCGCCGCCTATAGACATTTGCAACACTAGATGCATTGCCGGTCTCGAAGAAATTTATTGACACTCTTTTAAAAAATCCCATTTGTAGCGCCGTGGGAAAATCTTAGCAAGAAGTTCATTCCAGATTCCTGTTGTTCGGTTCTAGAACAGTGTTTTTCAAACTATTTCATGGCACGACTAGGGTTGGCAGATTGAATTGACAATATTTCAAATTTTCTACTCCTTCATTTTATGAGCTGGATAGAAAATAGGTGGAATTTTAAGCTACCCGTATTTTTTCTTTTTCGTTTTAACTCAATTTTTCAATTAAAAATAGCAGTTTGAAAAGTAGCTCATTCTAAAAGGGCGTATGTAGAAAATGACGTCACTTTCCCAACTAGAATCCAGAGCGACAATTACGATTTAAAAAAACTAGAATCCAGAGCGACAATTACGATTAAAAAAATAACTGTCAGGCGTTACAGCGTTGTCAACATAGGAAGTTCGGGAAGACAACGATGCTTTTGCTCCTCTTATTTGGGCTGGATTATATTTATCACTTGCCGATGTGTACTCCATCATCATAATTTCAACACGCGGCAGATTCGTGCTATCAGCCTGAGAAAAACCTTCTGATGTCTTCATTATATGAAAAAAATCGGTGTCCGGTAAAAGAATGCCAAGTTAATAATGTTTGAATGCGTTATCGTAGTCCAGTGGGAAAGTGGCAAGTCTTTTAAGGTCTTCGAAAACGTGCAAATGAACCAACGGTAAGAAAATTAAACTTCTAAAGCCGCTAAGCAGTTGTAACAATTTTCAAAACAAATAAACGTCAGACGGCAAGTATGTCAGAAAATGACAACCGGATACCATACACTTTTTAATCGTTTGAGCACTAAGGGCTCTCTCGATAATGCAGGGAAAATGACGTCACACTTCCGGTTCACACTAATTGACGATTTTTTCCAAAATGAATGGGAAAAAAAATCCAAAAATATTTTTTTTGAGCATAAAATACAGTTTTACCCAAATGGTTTTCGAATTAAGATCTTTTGAAAATATGAAATGTTGTCAATTACCTTATTATCGGGAGCAGGAAACAATATGTCGGGATTTTGCGCGCGAGCTTTTTTTAGCCTGAAATAGCAGAAATTTTCGCTGGCGTACCATCTCGAATTCTAGAGAACCGACGCGTTATTGAGTGTATTTAAAAAAATGTATTCAGTTATATATTATATTTCTCTTTCAGGTGAAACCTCTCAATCAGAGATAACTGTTTGCATCCCCGAAGCTAACAAGGTAAGATATATTCTATTTATTATCTATACCATTTTGTTAACCTAAGTTTGCACCTAATGTTTATGACGTCGTATACAAATGAGTTGCAACCTTAACTCAACCACGTCCCGTCCTAGGAAACATGTAAAATGATGTGCTCACCACGACCTACTTACACAAGTTACCGCCAACATGAATGGCTGCCTGCGGAGGCTGCCTCCGTCGGTCGCCGTTCGTGTTGGCGGTAACTTGTGTAAGTAGTTACGGCTGCACATAACAAAAATCACACATGTGAGTGTCACCAACGAAGTTGCCAAGCTGTAGTGGATCTTCTTATTCTCATTTAAATTTTAAGCATTTGATACAATATCTCTAAATATTAGATTACGCACGGGAAGGGGCATGCATTTATATCCCTCGCCTACGGCTTGACCCATAAACACCTGCGATCTGGGTCATGATTTTACCGCCCTAGGTGTGTAATATGTATTTACTATCGGTTTGTAGATTTCCACGCCTAGTATAGAGCGGCAGGTGGAGGCGGCGCGGCGGCAGCTCGCCATGCTGCGCGCGCGCATGGAGCGCCGCAACGTGCGCGTCAGCAAGGTCGCAGAGATGTGAGTACACAACTACACAAAAACATACAATACAATATAATACAAATATATTTTAATGTTAATGCACACCAGAAAAACACATTACAAGAAGTACTTAACTTACATAATTAAAACAATTTAAAAAGGTAGACAACAGGCGGTCTTATCGCTAAAAAGCGATATGTTCCAGATAACTTTTGAATAGCGGAATTGACACAAAAATAAACCAGAACAGTAGGTGGTGCGAAGGGTAACAAAAGCGAGAGCTAATTAGGTACCAAAAATATATTGAATCAACCTGTATTTAATCATTTTGTGATGAACACATAATAGTACATTACACAATTAGGGTGGTAATACAAAGAAAGGCCGAGATCACAGAAGTAAGGGACGTAAATATGCGATCGAGGGCTTTCTTTATTACCTCCCGTGTTGTGTACATCATTTTATGTCTACACTTGGCCAGAAAGCGGCTGTTTCCGTACGCGCAGCGTGCGGAAAAAGTCACTTTAATGCCAGGTGTGGCATAAAAATACTTTAAGTATACACCTTTTTAAATTTAAAATTTCATTTTAAATTAGGTTTTTTGGTCCTGGCGTCGGGAGCCGCGATTTGTTTATGGCCAGGGTCAACTTAACTTATCAAAAGTCACTTTATGGCCAGGTGTGGCATAAATATGATTTTATGCCACACCTGGCCATAAAGTGACTTTTTCCGCACGCTGCGCGTACGGAAAAAGCCGCTTTCTGGCCAAGTGTAGACATAAAATGATGTACACAACACGGGAGCTAATAAAGAAAGCCCTCGATCGCATATTTACGTGTCTCGCATGCAGCTCGGACCGCAAACTTCTGCGATCTCAGCCTTTCTTTGTATTACCACCCTAGTTATGTAATGTAGTAATCCATTCGTGCCAGGTCTTGTGAATGGACCTGTATGTGTAGTGACACGTTGATGCTTGTTCCAGTTTCATAGCTTACTGCGAGCAGTACGCCGAATACGATATGTTCCTCACGCCGCCCGAGTACCCCAACCCCTGGATACACGAGACCACGGAACTCTGGGAGATGGAGAAGCAATGGTAAGTTCCGATAACACACACTAAAAAAGAAAAAAACCGGACAAGTGCGAGTTAGACCCGCGTGGAGAGGGTTCCGTACGTTCAAAACAATATCACACAATTATACTTTACTGCACAGGCTTCTTATAGGTGTTCCTGTAATCTATAGGTGCAGGACTATTGTCCATATTTTTTTTCAAAATTCTAGTTCCAATAGTTTTGGAGATAGGGGGGGAATGGTCAATTTTTGCCTATTTCCTTAAATAACTTTAAAACCATTAATATAAATTAATTAACTCTAACCATAGTATTAAAACAACTTAAACGGATTAAATCGCGTATATTACTACATTTTAAGTCCCGACGTTTCGTAACCCTTTTCAGCGTTCGTGGTCGCGAGTAGACTACCTATACGCGATTTAATCCTTTTAAGTTGTTTTATTACTATGAGTGATAATCGCGGAAACCGAAGACAATATGTGACGTTCCGCAGGAAAAGGTACCTTATGGAGGGTCGGCACTTACGTCGTGTAGCATCAAATTAATATAGGAGTGCCATTAATAACAGCGTAAGCGCCTACCTTTACCTGCGGAACGTCACATATTAACTCTAACCAGTAAATTACGCTCCCAAAACTGCCCGGATAAAATCAATCAAACTTATTTTTGTGCCACCAATGATTTTACAATGACGAAAACTAAAAATAAGGCACCATGTTGAGCATGACGTCACAGGTTAGTATTTCATACTAAACTGCATACTTTTAGAGTGCTTTGACACTTCATAAAAAGAACTTATTTTTGTGCCACCAATGATTTTACAATGACGAAAACTAAAAAAAAAGCACCATGTTGAGCATGACGTCACAGGTTAGTATTTCATACTAAACTGCATACTTTCAGAGTGCTTTGACACTTCATAAAAAGAAGAACTTATTTTTGTGCCACCAATGATTTTACAATGACGAAAACTAAAAAAAAAAGCACCATGTTGAGCATGACGTCACAGGTTAGTATTTCATACTAAACTGCATACTTTCAGAGTGCTTTGACATAAAAAGAAGCTGATTCGAACTGTCATCAAGTAGCCTATTGATGCCGTGGAAGCAAACCACGACCTTTATGTTTGTATGGAAAACCGATCGACTCGAATGACCTTAAATTGAAATTTGAATGTTGTATCTTATGCATTCCAGTAAGGACCCACTGCCGTTGCGCCGCGTCCGTCGCTGGGCCTTCGGTCTACGCGAGTTGCTCTCGGACCCGGCCGGCCAGGACCACTTCGCCAAGTTCCTCTCCAAGGAATTCAGCGGGGAGAACCTCAAGTGAGTCCCAACCGAGCCTGACACACACGCCCACCTAAACATATTTCTTCCGAAGTGGTGGTTCTCTCGTCATATCATTCTCTAAATTACTTTTTCACACCTCCTATTCAGAAAAAAGTATTTTGATCCCTCACAAGAGGGATCAAAGTGATACTTTTCTGTTCAAGGACAACAGGGTATTTTTAGTTTGAACCTACTTAGAATATGCCATACCATAGACAGCTTTATTAATATATTACACACAGAGGGCGGTATAATAAGGAATGGCCCAGATCATAGGTGTTTGCGGTCCGAGCCGCAGGCGAGGGCCATAAATATAATATGGAAGTGGTAAATTCGTCCCGTCCGTAAAAAATATTAAACGTTTTATAAAATAATAAGACTCTATTTAACATTTCATTTTATTAAAAATGTGTGATGCACTTTGATTAACTATATATTTCGTTATTTTGGTAGGTAGCGTTTTTATTTCAATTTTCCTCATAGTCGGTGTGAAAAGCAGTATGTGTCACAAGGTAGCAAAATTATTTTCACCACGGGCGTTAACACTTGAATCCCTCACTACGCTCCGGATTCTACTTTAGAATCCTTCGCTTCGTTCAGGATTCAATGTACGCCCTCGCCGTAAATATATCATTTTGCTCCCTTGTGACACAATCTACTTTTGACATTTCTTCATGGTTGATGGGCCAACTTATAGAGAGTTGTACAAAAACTTTTTAGATTACAAAACGCTTTACGTTACTTCTACGCAGAATCGCGAGTATTATCGACTATGATAAGTAGGAGAAAAAATGTATCCTAGTATTTTCTATTCCGATTCCGTTACTTTTCCATACACACTTGTATGGCGGTAACGGAACGGAAGAACAATTGTTAGTATGAAAAATTTATGACACTTTTTCATCTATCAAAGACAGTAGTACGAGCAATTCTGAGTAGATTGAAGTAAAAAAAAAAAATCGGTTGTCTGTAAAGTCGGTTTACTGACGATAGTCGAACGTGATAACGTTGACCCTGACTTTGACTTTGACTGAAATTGACTTTGACTTTGACTGACTTTGACTTTGACTGACTTTGACTTTGACTGTGACTTTGACTTTGACTTGGACTTGGACTTTTTTCCCAATAAGCTGCTACAATGACATTGACACGCTAAAATAATGGCTAAGTGGCCAGTGTAAATATCTGCCGTTCCACGAATATAAAATCAAAGATTTGTTTTAATAATTTTTAAACTACGATTAAAGCAGGCGTAAAACGGACCTGCCAAAGCAGCATCCACTATTTAAATTTAAAGATTTTTGCCAAACTCAGCGGTGTCTCTTGTCATTCAATAGAGATTTTGACAGCCGTATCTTAGGGAATAAGGGCTAATTTATTAACAATTTGTAAGAAACTATCGTCTTAACGACTTTAGTGCTGGAATAATATAAAGTACCTATTTGACAGGTAACGGCCCTGCAAGGTAACGGCCCCGCAAGGTAACGGCAAATGACGTCACACTTTTTCGTGCGTGCAGCCGGCTTCATCGAATTATAAGACGTTATCACGTCAAAAAAAATTGTACAACTTACTATAAAATGCCCTGATAGTCCGCTATAGTTACAAACGCTAGACACGATGTTTTGAAAATGTCTATTCGACGCATTAGAGCGTTTTCAAAAAAAAATACCGGGGTAGCTACTTTCTCAAAATATGGACTTGTGAGGTTTTATTAGCTGAGAATTGTTAATACTTTCGAACCTTATACGTAATAACCACATTTTTACTAAAAAGAACCCGACCGCGGTGCACTTTGAAACTGCATAAAATCCGCCATTTTGTTTATTTTAACGAACTTCATACCCAGTGACACTCGCACCATCAAGACGAATCTAATGATGTATCTTTTATCAAAATCGGATGTGCCGTTGAGTAGTTACGAGCGGACACAGGAACGGACATACATACATACAGGTCAAACACATAACCCTCCTTTGGGCTTCGCCGCAGTCGGGTAAAAAAAAAGTGTCCCATTTTTTTTTCCATTACGTCACCATTTTGCATAGTGTTTGTATGAACGTGACGTAGTGGAAAGACAAAAATCTCATACAAATTTTGGGACACTTTTTTTTACGTATAAGGTTCGAATGTACCAACGATTCTGAGCTAGAAAAACCTCAAAAGTCCTTATTTTGAGAAAGTAGCTACCCCGGTATTTTTTTTGGAAAACGCTCATTAGGGTGATTCCGCGTAGGGAATGCAATTACCGGGAAAATTTTGAAACCGGTAATTTACCGACTTCGGTAGTTCAAAACCGGTAAATTACCGGTATTGGTGATTTGAAGTAAAAAGCTGCGAAAATGTTGTTTAATTTAAGATTTCTGTATGATAACCATCCATAAACTAAAAGAAATCAAGCCAGGTGCGAGTCGGATTCGCACACGAAGGGTTCCGTACCATTGTCGAGCAAAAATACGCCAAAAAATACACTCATTTATCCCCCTTTTCCATATATGAATATGTGTTTGTGGAAGCACTTCGAAGCCCAAGTAAACGAGGCTTTGGATGACATCGTTTCTAAAAAAGAAAAGAACCGTAAAAGATCCACATGGATTACTGAAAAAACGTGGAACCTAGTCCAACACAGGAAAGACATGAAAGCCAAAAGCCTCCAAGATCCTAAGAGGATGAAGGAATATTCCAGTCTATCAAAAGTGATCCAGAAGGGAATGCCGCAGAGACAAAAACAACTTCATCATGGACATCTGTCGCGAGGTTGAGTCTCACGCCATGAAGATGCAAACATCAGATCTCTTCAAGAAAGCCCAGCTGCTCAGCAAAAAGTTTAAGCCCAAATCTTGGGTCATAGAAAACTCCGATGGGCAACTTTTGCACGAACTTGACAAAATGAGGGTGTTTAAAAATCATAAATCCACCAGGTGGCAGCAGGGTGGCGAATGGTCTATTTGGCAGTAGATGTCAAAATCAGGTGATGTGATTGGTGGATTTTGACACCTACTGTCAAAAAGACCATTCGCCACCCTGCTGCCACCTGGTGGATTTATGATTTTTAAACACCCTCATTGCAGAGCGCTGGCGTGAATATTGTGAGCAGCTGTATGAGAAGTCCTCAACAATAATCGAACCCTGAATGGTTTGGAATCTCATGGACCTGGAACCTGGTATTGTTAAGTCCGAGATAGTGGCAGCAATTGATCGTCTTAAAACTAAGATGGCCCCAGGACAGGATAATACCCCGTCCGAAATTCTCAAGGCCCTAGGTGACAGGGGAATTGACCTTTTGCACAAGATCTGCAACCACATTTGGCACAAAGGCAAGTGGCCGAAAAACTGGACCCAATCAGTAATCATCCCGCTGCACAAAAAAGGTTCGACTAAAAAGAGCGATAACTACCGTACCCTTGCTCTGATCTCCCATGCCAGTAAAGTCCTACTTCACGTGATGAACAGCAGGATCCCTCATTATCTAGACTGGCAAATCCCGCAAGAGCAAGCGGGTTTTGTGAAGGGTAAAGGTAGGTACTAGAGGGAGCAAATACTGAATATCAGACAAATTGTGGAAAAATGTTACTAGTTCGACACGCCAGTCATCATGTACTTCGTCGACTAAGTACAGTAAGGCTTTTGACTGTATCGACTGGGGCTGTTTATGGGAGGTTCTGACGGATTTGGGTGTACCTCGACACCTCACAGCACTACTTCAGTCGCAATATTACAACAGCCAGGGAATAGTGAGAGTCGACAAGAGTACATCGAATCCGTTCAGCTTTCGTAAGAGCGTCCGACAAGGCTGCATCCTCTCACCCATCCTATTCAATACATACGGCGAGTACATTGTACGGAAAACATGTGACGGCTGGAATGGTAGCAGCACTGCTGGAGGTCGGAATGGTGGCAGCACTGCTCAGATCTCTAATTTGCGATATGCTGACGACACCACCCTTTTAGCAGCAAATGAAGCTGAGACGGGCAGTTTTTTGGATAGAATGGGATGGGTTAGCGAAGAACTTGGCCTCGCAATTAACAGATCCAAGACTAAAGTCATGATCGTGGATCGCTCAGGCAAGCTAGCTCAGCGGAACGCTCAATTTAGAAACTACAGACAACTTTGTATACCTGGGTTCCAGCATAAGCAATAATGGCTCTTGCGAGACGGAAATTCGCAGAAGGATCGGAAAGGCAGAAGGAGACAAGATATGGAAAGACAGGAATAAAAAAACTTATTCAACATTTTTGAAGCAAAAAAAGTTAATTAAATCGTTAAATCACATAAAATCATTGGATTTCGATAAAGTACAGGCGTTTCGTAGTACATAAATTTATAAACATCAGCGTAAACCAATATTTATCTATTTTTATATGTTTCGGTAAAAAACCGGTTTGGGGTTATAATTACCGGTAATTTACCGGCTTCATTTTTGACCGGTTTACCGGTAAACCGGTAAACCGGTATACCGGTTTGCATTCCCTAATTCCGCGTAAATGTAAAGGTGGATTTAGACCAAACGAATTCTAACACATTCTAACCCCACTCTACCAAATTCTTTGTGTGTACACAAAGAATTTGGTAGAGTGGGGTTAGAATGTGTTAGAATTCGTCTGGTCTAAATCCACCTTAACGCGAATCACGATTTCATTGCGTGTTTTTTTTATTAAAGTTACAAATGTTAGTGTTAATATATCTAGGGATGATAAGTGACACTTCTTTCGAGATATATTAACACTTTAATTTGCATCATGTTGATTTAAAACTTAATGAAAATTGTGATTCACGTTTTTCTTACCGTGGAATGATCCATTATCATATCTCATCCCACAGGTTTTGGCTAGCCGTGCAAGATCTGAAGGCGCAGCCGATCCGGCGCGTGGCGTCCCGCGCTAAAGAGATCTGGAAGGAGTTCCTCGCAGCCGACGCGCCCTCGCCCGTCAACATCGACGCCGCTAGCAGGTCAGTTACTTAACCGGATCCGGCGCGCGGCTCCCGCGCCAAGGAGATCTGGAAAGAGTTCCTCGCGGCCGACGCGCCCTCGCCCGTCAACATCGACGCCGCCAGCAGGTCAGTTACATAACCGGATCCAACGCGTGGCTCCCGCGCCAAGGAGATCTGGAAGGAGTTCCTCGCGGCCGCCGCGCCCTCGCCCGTCAACATCGACGCCGCCAGCAGGTCAGTTACATAACCGGATCCAACGCGTGGCTCCCGCGCCAAGGAGATCTGGAAGGAGTTCCTCGCGACCGACGCGCCCTCGCCCGTCAACATCGACGCCGCCAGCAGGTCAGTTACATAACCGGATCCAACGCGTGGCTCTCGCGCCAAGGAGATCTGGAAGGAGTTCCTCGCGGCCGACGCGCCCTCGCCCGTCAACATCGACGCCGCTAGCAGGTCAGTTACATAACCGGGTCCGGAGCGCGGCTCCCACGCCAAGGAGATCTGGAAGGAGTTCCTCGCGGCCGACGCGCCCTCGCCCGTCAACATCGACGCCGCCAGCAGGTCAGTTACATAACCGGATCCGGCGCGTGGCTCCCGCGCCAAGATCTGGAAGGAGTTCCTCGCGGCCGACGCGCCCTCGCCCGTCAACATCGACGCCGCCAGCTGGTCAGTTACATAACCGGATCCGGCGCGTGGCTCCCGCGCCAAGGAGATCGCCACTAATAGCGACCGCAAGTGGCTTAGAGCGGCCGCTACTGGGTACTGTACTGCGCGAAGTTTACCGTGCTGTGGCTGTGGGCGGGGCCTCGGCGCGCACGCCGATAGGGTCTATTGTTTCGCTGCGAGCGTGGGAATTCTTATATTTTGTTTGGAAAGGCGCGAGAGTGAAATGTCTGGTTATATTCTCTAATCTGTGACTTGGTTGCAGGGAGCTGACTCGTGTCAAAGTGGAGTCGGGCACCGCGGACAGATACTGCTTCGACCAAGCGCAGGTAACTTAATTTTAAAACTTTATGCCAGGGTTTCTTAAACTGTGGTCCATGGACCGTACGTGATACGATATTTTCTCATGTTCTCCAACATATAATGAAACCTGTAATTAACTAGCAACTTGCTTTAATTTTTTTTCTGTAGAAGTTGGAGGGTTTAGTCACTTTTCAGTACTTTGGAGGTTAGTTGTCCCAATAGGTTTTAGACTACTCTATAACATATATCAAAATTAATCAGATCGGAGCCGGACAGTCGGGTACCTATCCTTGTTAGTAACAAACATCTTCACTAACTTTCACATTTATAATATGTGGCTGTCCGTCAGAAAAGGGACCTTACGCCAACGCCATAAGGACCCTTTTTTGATGAACTGCCACATATTAGTGTGATTTAAAGCACTGAAAAAAATGCGTAACCAATGGACAGAATTTAACTCCAAGCCAACAATATATTAATTGGATACAGTGAAAAATAATATATATTGTTCTGTCAGGCCCACGTGTACCACCTGATGAAGTCTGACAGCTACTCCCGGTACCTGCGGTCAGAGATGTACAAGGACTATCTCAACGGATCCAAGAAGAAGGTGAGAGAGAATTCGGACTAGGGATTGCAATCCGGCGGACCGGATCCGGTAATCGGGCCGGATCCGGCCGGATTGGGTATAAAATCCGGCCGGATCCAGCCGGACTGGGTAAAATATACGGCCGGATCCGGCCGGATTGGGTATAAAATACCAGATCCGGTCCGCCGGCTTGCAATCCCTACTTAAGACTCTTCACGACAGGAGTGAATAGGATTTTAGGCTGGTCACACCGCCGGCGAGTAAGCGAGTAAAGTTGGGCGAGTAGAATTACATTGCGGATCTGGAAAGGTTGATTGACACTGTGCCTGGTTAGTCCGCAATGAACTGTTACTTGCCCAACTTTACTCGCTTATTCGGAACCGGCGGGCTACATCTTCGACCTCGTCGTCGCCTACCATCAGGCGCTACTGAGGTCAATCGCAGGCGAGTCCCCGGGACGCTCCAACTAGGAGGACCCTCAAACCTGTCAGAGTTTTGGCTTGGCCACCAGTACCTAAAACTGAACATTCAAATAGTGCCCGACTAAAAAGACTCTTATTTTGTATTAAAATTCCTTTTTATACCGAAATAGCTTTACATCATTTTGGAAAGGAGGTGATACTCTTGGAACTGCTGGATCGATTTTTACCTGCACCTTACAAGGAAACCTGCTTTCATGTAAAAAAAACCGTATCGAAATCGGTCCATCCGTTCGAGAGCTACGATGCCACAGACAGACACACCGACAGACAGACCAGACAAACGTTGGAGTGAAACTTATAACACCCCTCTTTTTGCGTCGGGGCGTAATACCCCCCCCCCCCCCCTTATGTCGGTCTCAGTGGCGGCCTAGGGGGGCTCGTTCCGTCCTGGGCCTGCACCCCGGGAGGCCTTTACACCCTTCATTTGCATACGTTAACAGTGCCCTGTTTCACCAAGGTATAAGTTTCAATTTACAAGTCTTAACTATAGCACCACTTGTACTCATACACTTTTAATTTTGTGGATACATTTTAACAAAAACCTTTTTGTTTTTCAGACATCTGTAAAAGGTATCCGCTCCATCGTATCGTTCACCGCGCGCAAAGAGGCCACCAACAATTAACGAACACACACACATGCACAGAAACTGAAGCAACTACTTCACATGTGGGTGTGAAGCTGTACTGTACGTATTCGATTTGATTACATAACGATCATTGTATTCGATTTGATGAACTAGCGAAATACATGAAGCATTTACTTCACATGAGGATCACATGAAACGCTTGAAGCGGCTATTTCACATGTGGCTGTGAAGCTGTACTGTACGTATTCGATTTGATTACATAACGATCATTGTATTCGATTTGATGAACTAGCGAATACATATACATGAAGCATTTGAAGCAATTACTTCACACGAGGATCACATGAGGCGCTTGAAGCGGCTATTTCACATGTGGCTGTGAAGCTGTACTGTACGTATTCGATTACATAACGAACATTGTATTCGATTTAATGAACTAACGATTACATACTATAGCAATTACTTCACATGAGGATCGCATGAGGCACCTTAAGCGGATACTCCACATTTGAGTGTAATGGTAGTTCTGTACGACTACGTATTCGATTTAATTAAATAACGAGCATCGTTTAAACTGATTATCTAGCGAACACATAAGATAAAGCGTTTAAAGCGACTACTTTCAAAGTGGGCGGGCAGCGTACTATAGGTACGGTTTCATTTTGATTCCATTTCGAACATATGAAGAACGTTCATATGAAGCGTTTGTAATAATGACTACATTCGCATGTGAAGCTGTACGTATTCAGTTTGGACGAACATCGTATTTGATTACATTGATCGCATATATATGAAGCTTATGAAGCAACTACTTCACATGAGGAGGTAAAATTGTTAATGTACTGTAAGTATTTAGTGTTATTATCTAGTGACTACACACCAATGGCGTGCCGTAAAAGATTTCCTTGGCCAAGCCGGTGCAGATTTAAGTGTACATTTTCCTTAAGAACTGTAGAATAAGGTGGTCAAATGCCTGATATTAGGCAAGCCGGTAGGAATCTAGTTCTTTGGACACCACGCCACTGCTACACACACATGTGGTATTTGGAGTATCCATTTCATATGGGGATGTAAACGATTGAGCCAAAAAGAGACAAATATTTTGGCTAAATTTTAACAGTTGCATAGGAACTCTGAAAAATGAATAAGTGATATTATTCTTTAAAAAGCAAATCTATATCTGTTTTCTTGGTTCAAATAAAAAAAGTCCACAAGTTGACTTTTCAGTACTGGTCAGCTTCGAGGATTTTCGACGTGGGTGTTGGTGAAATAATTTATATTGATTAACCCTTGTGATATTGCATTTAGTAGTAGATAATTTTTTTGTTAGTTGACCTGTGGCAGAGATGTCCTTCATAGGCATGAAAGTTGGTTACGCTATAGTTTCACGTAATACAATACCGTTATTTCCGTTTTCGTACTATGGAAATGGTTTCGTACTATGGTACCTATATAGATACAAGAAATCAAAGTACACAGAAAAGCCAATGAGACAGAAATGTTTCTTTCATATAAAGTACTACGGTACCTGTTTTCGGAACACTAAAGTGGTATTTCCTTTTTCGTAACCCCAAAATGATATATCCGTTACGCAACACGATAATGGTATTCCTATATTTGAAACATGATAATAGTATATCTATTTTTCAACACATTTAATTTTTGTAACACAAAGTTGATAAATCCGTTTTCGTAACGCATAAATGTGCTCTAATGCGCCAATTCGCATTGTTGAAATTTTATATATCCACCAAACTAATGAGAATAGTGTGTTAACTTGGCAAGAACGAGTGAAAAGGAAGTGATATGTTTGGGGTAGGTTTGCTCTTGAATGTGAAGAAGTCATCAAAAAATCGAGCTAAAATCGTTACATTTAGCGGCATTACGCTATTCATTATACTTAAGTACGTTATAATGTTATATCTGTAATAATCATTGATTAAAATAATTGTTATAAGTACATAGTTAAAATTCTCCCATAAATTTAAAATGTGTTTCAATATAATTAGCAAATATGTGATCAGGTAATAGAATTATAGAAAGTGTTTGTTAACGGCAAATGCGATGACATACTTTACTCTAGAATTACTTAGGTATTAATAAACTGTACTCATCTCTGATAGCGCTCTCAACTGGGGTTTTAGAAATGGAAAAATAATGACTTGAGATCAGCATCAAAGCTGAGTCTGGTTTATGAATAATATGAATATGGGTCTTAGTTGTGAAGTTATTTCGAGACACAATATACAATCGAAAAAAGGCATATAAGCCATAACAATACATAGTGTGTGTGACATTTTCTCAGAGCTATAATGATCATGTACTCGAAGGGTAAGTTAAAAATTGATATTATTAGTCGTAAGTATTAATATAATTTAGTCAAATATTTTGATTTAGATCCCTTGTGCATTAAACTTAAGTTGCGTGTTTGTAAACTAAATTGAATGTTATTACTTTTCATTTGGGTTTATACTTATGTTTTAAAATGAGTCTCTCAGCCAAAAAAAATAAAATAAGTATATTTTCTTACTGATCTTAAAAACGATTGATTACCTTATTTTTAATAATATCACATCTTAAGTGTCTAACTCAGCTCTTTTGCTCTATATGACTAAATAGAAATAGATATAGCCCATCTAAATAGGTAAGCTTAGAACCGTTATTTCTTTCGCTCTATTTTAGACACCAGATTTTCGAAATACTGAATTCTTACTACCATTGATACTCCATAATGTTTGTGTTAATTTAGGCCAATATAATATTGCTATTTTTATTTTTGGTTTCGTGAAAAAGTTGTGATTGGTTTTGACCGACCCAATTTTAAGAATAGTAATTGATGTATTTGGATCTGGACATAGAAAGAATCTATATTTCGAATTTGGTATTTCGCAAATTAAGTGAAACATTGGCATTTTCATATTGAGCGTTTTTTTTTAAGTCTGATCCTACCAAAGCTTTTTTTACTAAACCACAAGACTGTTGCGTAAATACTGCCTTTAACGGTTTTTATGTAAATACATTTTTTAATCTATAGCATAGACAATACATGGATGTTATGTATGTTAACATATATAAAATAGGTGTAATTAACATTAGTAATTGTGTATTCTATAGGCAGCATTAAACCGGCTGGACTGGGCCTGATGCCTTTTAAAGGACCCTTCAAGTGAGGGATCCGAGGGATGGGGGGCTGAAGCAAAAAACATGCGAGTCGGTCCGTGACGAACCGTGACTTTAAAAAAACCTAGCCAGTGAAGTCAAGCCCATCTGAATGTAACTTCCTGAATAGGTATGACGACTGGGTTAAAAATATATAAATCCATTTAGTCCGTCAGTTAGATTATGGAAAAATATGGGACACGTATTTTTGTGGTTTCTCAAAATATTAAAAATCGACAAAGTTATAGATCATCACACTTCTGGAGTGGGGGTTTGTGACGTTCTCCTGTACGGACGGTGAAAATTGTACCAAGGAGTGACGTCACTCGAAACTTCTAAGCACTGTATCCTCGTCATTTTTTGTTTGTCAAACTAAAGGAAAAATACGTGTACAATATTTTTTAATAATCTAACTGACGGACTAAACAGTTTTTTTTAGTCGTCTAGCCCATTGACGAGATACGTTGCGGTAGGTAGGACAGGCCCGCGCAAGTTAGGCTAAACTGACAAATGCCATTTCGACTATGTGACCTTATCTTGACACGGCATTATACGTTAGCATGATTATTATCTATATGTTGATCTTTTTTTAATAGCAAAGACATGTCCACTGAAGTACAATGCAATATTCTGATTATAATTTCGCTCTTATAAAATGTTGAGTAATAGTCGGTATATGTTATTTTAATTTTTTTAAAGTAATTTATAAGGTTTCATCTCTTGATTATCAGTATCATTTATTAAAAAACTAATTATCTTTCGTCATTCCACGCTGAATCGTCTCAATAATAGTTAAATAGGTATACTCTAACTGAACTTTAATATACTTTTTCGATTTTATTGATAAATGCTATAAGAATCTCCATTAAAAACGTTTCTGGTCACAAGAACACAAATTGTTTTAATTATAAGTTGTGAGTACTTATATTTGGATGTAGATTTATAAGAAACGTCCAGCAAGTACTAATGAAGAGAGAAATACGAAATTGGAAGCATAGAAAATGGCCACACTTAAACTCTGTATTTAAGGTATTTAAAAAAAGTTAACAAAAAAATCACGTGACTCGGGTCGTTCAGACAATCAAAGTAACGTTTTGTATCTGTGGCACAATACTACTGGCTGAACGACCCGAGTCACGTGGTTTTTTTTGTTTACCGTTTTTTAAATACCTAAAAGTACAGAGTATAAGGCCGGCTTTACACCTGTAAGTTTTACTTACGTAAGTAAGGACGCAGCTATACGTTAGACTGAGATAGCTGACTGACTATCTCAGTCTAACGTATAGCTGCGTCCTTACTTACGTAAGTAAAACTTACAGGTGTAAAGCCGGCCTAAGTGTAAGTGTTCCGTACACAATGTTTTCGCTTATTCTTTGCTCCCAAGTTTAAAGTCATTAACTTATTGTTCCTAGTGTTTCTCTATTGTTTTTTTGTACGTTTCCAGTAATTTGTATAACCATGAAGACTAATTATTATTGCAAATATTTTATACGAGTATTTATAGTTTGTATACTTTGCACAAATCCATGATATTTACAATAGCATAAATTTAATACTTACTGGTGAAATATTGACGGCAGACGCCCCTTTTTTGAAAAAGTTACGCATCTAATGTGAAAAGCTGTCCGTGTATTTCTTATAACATACATGTGAAACGTATTACATACAATTTTGTATGTTGCCATTCTATAGGGACGCTATTAAGAAAGAAAAAATACAAATGTATATTAAAAATAGTTACAAAATAAGAAAATTTCTGAATATTTACGAATTAGAGGGCAAAAAATAAGCGCAAAAATGCCCCTTAGGTCTGTCGCAAAGCCAAATTAAATTATTAAGACTGTATATTTTATATTTTAATTTTTTTACTTGTTTAAGCTTACTTTGATATCTTTTGAAATGGACGGACGAGATTCGAACCTTCGTCATAAATTGGTTTTTCCGGAGGCAGTCTCTTCGAACTAATCTGTCGAGATAACTTCCCCGAGTTATTGATTTTTCTCGTGGTATTTATAGTTCAGGAGTATTGAAAATATGCGAGAATAACAATAATTTGGCTACCACACATTGTTAATATAAGAGTGGAAATTGTATATTAATTGTTTATCTCTTCAGACTTTCTAGCATTAGGGTAAGTTATGACGTCACAGAACAAAATGGAATGTTAAAAATACAGCATTCGTTAGAGAAATGCAACGAAATATATCGAGGTATAAGCAAACATTTCGTCGATTTGTATGGCAAAGAAGCGTGTAACGTTTTTCGCTAGCCGTTGGACGCCAAAAGTGCAATTTAGTGATGGAAAACATACATTTTCCATTTCATTTGGTGGTATTTAAACAATTAATTATACCTACCATTATTATCGGATCTTCAAATCTGCTAATAATATTGACGGAAACTGAAGTTAACGGCATTCAAAGTAGGTCGCCGCCACTTCTTTTTAGCACGCGAGGTACATCGTTTTTCCTTGTACCTCGATATATTTCTGTGGGAAATGTGTTTTCGTATCGTCATGTAGCTTAAAATCTTAATTAAAAGTTACACAATACGCCCCTCATAGCATTATCATATACAGAGAAATCCAGACGTTTGTATTTGTTGTGCAGTTCATGTCAAATATTTGTATACGCTTAATTAGCCGTGGTCAGCTAGTGCCACTTACAATTTTACGAAATTCCCACGAATTCCAAAAAACATTGATCGTCATAAAAGGATTGATGTAAAATTACTAGTTTTAATCGCGACTTTTTTTACAGCCGCCTACGAAGCTAGAGGACCCGGGTTCAAATCCTGGTAATGGCAATTATTTGTGTGATGAGCACGAGTATTTGTTCCTGAATCATGGATGTTTTCTATCTATTTAAGTATGTATTTATCTATATAAGTATGTATATCGTCGTCTAGTACCCATAGTACAAGCATTGCTTAGTTTGGGACTAGCTCGATTTGTGTAAGATTGTCCCCGATATTTTTTTTATCTTATGATAGTATATCTCTCAGGTTAGTGCTACTAGCTGATAATATTATGGTTTCGTAATAGGATCAATTTCTGGCGTTTTTTTTATTTCATTAGTGTCACTCGACTTTTACCGCGGAGGACTGTCGAGTGACGACAACTAGACATGTGTAAGTAATGCGCGTAATATCACAAATGAGATATCACTCGAACGCGCGATGTTGCATTACGCATTACTCCGAGAAATCAAGCATCACTCCAAACATCACTCTAAATAACATTGCCCGAGCGCGAGTGAGAGCGAGGACCGAGTGAAGCGCGCGTAATAGTTTCAAAAGACGCCCTAGACTCCAGAGAACACGCGCTGCGTGATGTAGGTGATAGCTGTGATGTTGGTATCTCACGCGCGCCCGCGCTACTGCGTATCGTCATCGACTATGTACGGGTGATGTTTGGAGTGATGTGATATTTCAGTGTGATATTACGTTTTCGGAAAAGTGATGTGATATAGCATTACTTTTTAAGGCACTGTTTCGCGCATGTCTAACGACAACTTTTGATTAAATCATGTGTAGCCTCGATACCGTCTGTCGTTTATAGTAAAAGTTAACTGTGATCACCACCGCTTGCTGCTATATTTGCTGGAACACGAATGAAAAAAACCGCCGCTGTCGAAACGCTCTGAAAACCACATACAATGTAATAAGATGAAAAAAGTAACTTATCTTTGTCGTGGACTGCACTCCTTACAGCAATCTTATCATAGTACAATTGAGTTACATATAGCTCCGCCTGGAAAAGCCAAAATTCAATAGTTGATCTATGTCAGTCGATTTATTGCATTTGATTATATATATTTAGTTATTTCATGCTTATTCCGTATTAGTTACGGACATGGAAATTTTAATACACCATTTCGTAACTTAACATAAAGCTTTAAATTTGCGATGTTTTTTGAGTTGAAAAACAATTTAAAGGTTTTTTTAGTTAAATGGTTAGAATGTTTTGGTAGCTAAAAACGGAATAAGCAGGATTTTGTGTGTAGGTATGTCTTATTATTAAATGGGTGTTTCTCTAGCAACTAATTTTTTCTGAATTTTGAAATCATTAACTATACGAGGAAAAAAGTGCATTATTCCGAATCAAGATATTTTTTTCGTTCCACTACTTGCTGAAAGAAAGTTGCAAAAAATAAAAAAGAATAAGGTACTTTTTCCCAGTGTGGTTCATCCTGAGAAGGAAAAACACTAAAACATCAAAATTCTGAAAAATCGGGACTACCACTTTTTAGAGAATTACCATGTTATGTGCCGGGCCTATGATGATCGTATATATCGTGCGATATACGCGAGCACATAAGCCTTCTCGTCTGTCTCGAGTTAAGAATAATATCTAATGTTAATTATCAAATCATATCCAAATGTTACTGGATACACGAAGTCATACAAAAAGAACACACTGGTTCAATAAAATAACCTTTATTTGCGGCTTTAATCATGGTTACGGTTATTTGTACTTTAGAATAGACAATATAACATTTTTAATTTGTTTTGCTGTCATCATTAAATCGCGGTCTGCGTTGCGGCCATGTACTCCGAAGGATAAAGTTATTTTATAAAGTGTTCATTTTCATACAATGATGGCGTACAGGGGGGGGAATTTGCCGGGTGCCGAACACAGGGGTGCGGTGATCAATTCATTAATTTTTTTTTGTACCACCATGGTGCCAAACAAGCAAGCAGCTTACCTGAAACAGCATCCATATAAAACAAGGTTGCAGCTGCCTTGTCAATCCGAGGACTAAGATGTAATTATCTCTATTAGAATTACAAATTTATGTCTTCATCCAAAATGTATGATATCGTGTATCCAGTGTTCTTTAAGGTCGATCCATTACTTATCTTATTTAGTAAACTACTTTTAGTTACCCCGTTTTGAGATAGCAAAACAGAATTTAAAGAAATTTTTAATAAGGATTGCTTTGATTACGAAAAAATCGGATTTTACGCAAAAAAGCATTTTGAGGTTGGGAAGTGGGTTACTAAATAAGACAGAGATGGATAGACTGTAGCAATGCATGTGTAGATAATGTACCAAAGTATATTACTAGCGTAATTATGTATGTATTAGTAAGGCATATAAAGCAGAAATAAATTATTTTAAAGTGTATCTGGTGTCTCTGTTCACTCGCGCATGATACCTTTTCTTTTTTTGAAGTGGACACTTGCTTCTTTGCAACTTGTATAGAGGTTTCGTTCAAATTGTAGTACGTCACACCCAGTGACACTTTTTAACCTCCTGACACCTGGCGTCCTTTACAAAGTGCTAAATAAACTGTACTCTAAAGTCCGAATATTTTTTAACTCCGTATATCGATAATGGACGATGACCTACAGGTAGCCTCAATTCCCGAGTGTTTGTTTTTTCCCGCTAAAAAGATATTGGACACGTGATTGCTCACAGCCAATGAAATTTAAGTAATGGCGATAGTTTGTCCTCGAAGTTCGATAGAGATATCCTACCTAGTGGCCGCCATTCTTGCGACCCGTGCTCAGGAGTATACAGCTATGGCGGCACGTGGTCGACGCAGTAAGTAAAACTTATATTTATTTTGTTAAATTCGCTCGTTTTAACGTAGGTTTTTTATAGAACTGCAAATTAGTAAACATTCTTTCAAAATCACATACTTTTGTGTAGATATGAAGAACAGTAAAGTAAATAAACCGTCGTAAAAATATTAAACCTATACAAAGACCTGTCGTTCGTAGTGTATGTGTTTTTTTCATGAAAAACATTATAAAACTAAGTGTTGATTGCGTATTTTTTTACTTTTTATGATTATATTAAAAATATGATTATGTTTAGTACTTAATGTGTAACATTACATTAAATTTCATTAAAATTTTAAATAATTTGTTTAATTTATTCACGTAACCTACTATGCTTGAATGACCTAAAGTCCTTTATAAAAGACAAAAAATACCTAAACAGAAATATGTTCAATGTCTTTATCAAACAATATTAAAAAACATTTGTTTTAGTGAAAACTTGAGAAACACCTTAGTTTACGTTTTTTTCAACAGCCAAGGTCTCGGACTTTGCAACAGAAACAGTTTAATGCTTTGTAAAGTACATTCGGCTATAGTGGCAAGGAATTTCAGTTAAAAGCTCGGTGTCAGGAGGTTAAACCAATTTAATTAGATTTTTGATAATATTTCATTATATTTTTAATCGTTCTTTATTTGTTACTAGCGAACCGCCCCGGCTTCGCACGGGTACAATGCTGATACTAAATGCATGTATTATATATATAAACCTTCCCTTGAATCACTCTATCTATTAAAAAGAACCGCATCAAAATCCATTGCGTAGTTTTAAAGACCTAAGCATACAAAGGGACAGACAGCGAGAAGCGACTTTATACTATGTAGTGATAGTTAGATAGTTACAAGTTAATGCTTATAAATTATAATCGGGATAATAAAAATTTTGAAATGACCAACCGGTTATGAATAAGGACGACTGCTAATATTTATTATTATGCAAAGAGCGTCTTATTAACAACCGGCGATGTGTATATTTTGCCTAAAAACGACACAATTATTAACAAGTATCCATCTATAAGGATACTATGCTAAAATAACCATTCAGCCTCGCGGGTCGCCTGTTGTCGACCGCTGACTTAGAGCAGGGGTCTCCAAACTACGGCCCGCGGGCCGGATTTGGCCCGCGGGCCGTAGTTTGGAGCCTTTTCTGCGCCCTGTGCGAGCTTCTATAACTGCGCCCTTTTTTTTTTTTAGATATAGGTATCCTAGGGTCCTGCCTGGTCTGGCCATTCTTGGGCCCCCCAGAGTCTACGCCCTGTACCTGGGCACCGGTGGCACCGCCCTATTTGCGCGGGAGAGCCCATGGCACGGCCCATGAGAGCCTGCTCTCCAATGAAACACTCACACGCCAGCTCTATGTTCGACCATATCGTGTGGCCCGCGTGAGATTTTCAAAGCTGCAGAGTGGCCTTTTGCTAAAAAAGTTTTGAGATCCCTGTCTTAGAGAGTATACCCTTGGAGCAGAACGGATGGTACAACTAATGTCCTAAAAATGTTCACACAAAGTTACTTTTCTGTTTAAATTGCAGAAATAGAAAGTGGATTGCGTTTTATTTTTACCCGTATTGTATTTGAACATCTACAGACTTCTGTACAAGTAAGTGGTCGTTTCCGAGAAGCCAGCTGGTTTCCTAAATTCAATATAATTACGCACATCGACCACAAAGCCGACTTGTATGGGCTCGTAAATATTTACTCTGTTTTACTGACGTCAAGAGATATTCAATTTGCAAGTCAATTTAATTGATGTGCAGGTGACATTTTGTAATCGGTAAAATGTATGTGTAATACAATATTAAAATAACCAATAACGATTCGATCTATTCCGTTTACAATTCACGAGTTACTATAAAAATGCTAACCCCGCTATAGTTTTTGAAGAGTTTTGATTTCTTCACGATATCATACTCTGATCCTGACCCAGTACCTATAGGACCAGCTGAGAAGTATAAAACCTTTCAAATAAACAAATCCAAATAGGATCAATATCGGTTGCAGCTTCAAACAATCATTCCTTTGAAAGACTAAAAAAGCCGCTAACAGAAATAATGTGAAGGGTTAAAAGCGACGGTATTAACCGCATAGGAGAGGTAACAAATACAGACCCTGCGCATTGGACACCCCCGCACCCCCACTGGAAAAGAACATCCGCAAAGAACGACTGTATGACCAGTTTGACTGCGCTTTTTTTGTGTCGGGTTACGTTTTTGACCATGTTCATAAAGTATTATTGGGAAGGCGCAGCGAGGGTAGGCCCCCACAAGTTGGGCTGATGACCTGGTAAAGGATGGCACACTGTTGGTGGCGTTGTTTGGGGGAGGCCGGAGGCCTATGTCCAGCTGTGATCGTCTTTCGGCTGATGATAATGATTGTCTAACTACCGTACAATTAAACCCAGCTAACGAGATCATGGTTTTACATTTAGTTACCTCAATATGCAGGTTTCCTCACGTTTTACCTCACCGCACGTGTTTTTCAGCCCAAGTATTGTAACAAAATAGGAAATGTTCGTGATCAGTGTAAATATTATTTGTTTGCACGGTGATAAATCAAACGGTATTTTAATTAGCTATGAAGGCTTTTAGGGTATTTCATTCATAATATTATTAGGAATAATGCGTAATATAGTGCATATAATAAAATAGGTAGGGCAATTCCGGGGAAGATGGCCTTACGAGAGAAATGTCCAATAAATAATTGAAGTTTTATTTAGTAAACAATAAAATTTGAATAAAACAAGAACAATAAGAACTCAAACTATAAATTAAATATGGTAATAAATTTGCTCCAAATCGCTGCCAGTGGGGAGTGTGCCCAGAAGGCTGGCCGCATTACCGCGCTGGATGGCAATGCTAATTCGCTGAGCGAAATACTGACCAGCCCTCTGGTCACTGGTGGCCTCCACTAGACGCGCCGACAGATCCTTAAAAAGCCGGCGCGCACTAGGTCCCCAGGGTCCCAGCGTCTCGACCCCAAACGCCTCAAATATGTAGCTACTAGTCCAATGGAAAAATGATTTAACATATTCAGTGCGAAGTCCCCAATTCCGTACCTGAGAGTGTAATAAATAGAGAACTTACAGTGTTATGCTTCTCAAGTACGGAATTTTCCATACAAAAGGAATCCGATAGTCGGGATCTCGGCACTGAATGGCACTATTTTCAATTTAGTTTGCTTCGTTTAAACAAAGGTTTATCATGATAAAAAAAAACCGGTCAAGTGCGAGTCGGACTCGCGCACCGAGGGTTCCGTACAAACTCATAAGTAGATACGCGAGTAGTTCAAGAAAAACTGTATGTCGATTTGTTTAGAAGAAGCAAATAAGTATATGTTATGATTTTTGCAAATTTCTAAAAAACATTGCAAGTTAAAACAGTTATATTTTTCCTGTAATATTTAGAACCTGACGTGTAATGATTCTATTTAATAGCAAGGACCATTAAATCAAGAGGACTGTCATTCTCCATACAAAAAGCTGTTCCCCGAATTAACAACGCCATCTATGTATAAGCTTGGTAAAATAATTATTTACAATTTTTCAACTTTGCAAACGTGACATAGTATTTAAATGTTAGAATTTATTTATTATTAGCTGCTTACGAACTAATTGTTGTCCAATTATAACATCGTTAAATCCCCTAGCGTGAAACAGGCCATCGCTTAGTTTTGCTATTCTCCGCTAGATGGATTAATGGATGGATTAAGTTTATGTAAATTTCTAAAAAAGTATTAAAGTTAGGAAGACCGTTCTATTTTTCCTGTAATGTTCAGGTTGATATTGATAATTAGTAATTATGACACATTTTTCTGATCAGTAACTTCGGAGATAATAGGGGGGGGAATGGTACATAAAAATGTATAAATCAAAAACTACTTAATTAAGAAAAAAAAAAAAATTGTGTTTTAATCTACAAATTAAGCCCTTTCATTTGATACCCCGCTCAATATAATAGCCCTACTTTCAATTTTCAAAGTCCCATTACGGAGCCTTTTAAAAAAAAAGTAAAAAAGGTGCAAGATATTTTTTATGTCCAATAAGCTCGGGTTAGCTACTTTTAACAGTATTCCAAATTTCAAATCGATAGCATCAGTAGTTCCTGAGATATCTGGCTGTGACAGACGGACAGACAGACAGACAGAGTCGCACCATAAGGGTTCCTTTTTTACCATTTTGGTACGGAACCCTAATTAGTTAATCTTTTTTTTCGTTCATTCCGTCATTCTAACTAAAGCCTAACCAGAAATATATAAGGTTTGTCAAGAGGGCGCCCTTTTTGGGCTTGATCAATACCAATGTTAGCAACTCTAAATTTCATTTAGGGCTAACATTGTGCAAGAAACAGCACTAAAAGTCATACTTAATCAAATTTAAGACCGAAAAATAAGTTCGAACATGAGAAATATCTCTCGAGAAGTTCCGATATCTCTCGAGAAGTTGCAAATTTCTCAAAAATGGTGCAAGTTAGGGAAACCGTTATATTTTTCCTGTAATATCTAGGACAGATTTTTCTGTTCAGTAACTTCAAAGATAATAGGGGTAATGGTATTTTTTAACGTTTTTCGTCATAAATCAAAAACCACTTATTTAAAAAACAAATCAAGCCCTTTCATTTGATACCCCACTCGATATAATAGCCCTACTTTCAATTTTCAAAGTCTCATTACGGACCCCTTTAAAAAAAAAGTAAGTAAAGGGTTAGCTACTTTTAATACTATTCCAAATTTCAAATCGATAGCTGCAGTAGTTTCTGAGATATCTGGCTGTGACAGACGGACAGACAGAGTCGCACCATAAGGGTTCCTTGTTTACCATTTTGGTACGGAGCCCTAAAAGCTGTTAGTTGAACCTAATGTTTGAATACTGTCTAAATTGCCAGTTTGAGCCGAAATATACGCTGTTTAACACTAATCGTTACTATTGTCACGACCACTAACTAGTGGCAGCGTTAACACTTTCAACACCGTTCGCTTTAGGCTCGTAGCGACTACGTCCTACATATGGGTTTTGCTATACCTACTATCGCGCGTAGCACTACGTGGTTGCGAAAGCGTTAGCGTCGACGACCACCGATGGCCTCACGCCCGATGGGGCAGGTTTTCAAAGTTTTGAAAAATAAATTAGGTATGGGAAATGATAAGGCCTCGCAAATGTGTCCGTCAAAATAGCGTACACCGTAAAGATATTCAGAATCTGATGCAGCCAATAAATAGTACCCAAATAGTACCGACGAAATACCTAGGTGAAAAAAATAGTACCCTTAAACTTTCTGAAATATAAGGCCTGTTCACGGTGTACGCTACCGGGCGTCAAGCTTGCTTACCTACACCGTTTGTATCTTTGAAACGGCTTTGTTTTTAGAAACGCTTTATATATCTCAAAAAAATAGTAACCTAGAGCCCTGAAATTTCATTTCTCTAGCTATCGTAGAAGCCGGTACTATTTGAGTACTATTTAGAGATATAAAGCGTTTCCAAAAACAAAGCCGTTCCAGAGATAAAACCGGTGTACGCCAGCTTAACGCCCGGTAGCGTACACCGTGAACATGCCTTATATTTCAAAAAGTTAAAGGGTACTATTTTTTTCACTTACGGTTTTCGTCGGTACTATTTGGGTACTATTTATTGGCTGCATTAGATTCTGAATATCTTTACGGTGTACGCTATCTTGACGGACACTTTTCAGTGGCGTGGCGTTGAAGTAATCCTTGGGCAAGCCGGAGCAACTTTGCCTTAAAAAAAATTTAAGAGCACTAGAATTAAGTGCTGCACTGCCTGATTTTAGGCAAGCCGATGGGAATCGAGTTCTATGGAGGCCACGCCACTGATATTTTTAACCCTTGACCATTTAAAGCTCAAAATGCCCTTTACCCTTTAACGCCCAAAAAATTAAGCCTCCTCGGGGCTCAATTGTCCAAATTGTGAAAAAAATGCCAAAAAACGATGTTGTAAGCTGGTCATTTATGCTTTACAGTTTTTTTCTGCCCTATAAAGGGTTAAATAAGACTTATAAAACATCGCACAAGAATTATAATTATTGCAATATTTTCTGAAGTAAATCGATTATGCCTCTGGAAGTTAAACACAGTTTACCTCTATAGACGTTTCAGCAAATATTAGCTCAGCCTATTACTTACGTCATTGTATTGTGCCGGCTCAGTGTACATTTATATGACGTAGATGCCATTTAGGCCTTGAATTCGAGTTTAAATATAAAATGCCACTTAATTGAATTAGTTTAGGTACAGTTGCATACTACTTTTTACCCGACTCCGCAGTCCAAAGGAGGGTTATGTGTTTGACTTGTATGTATGTATGTCCGTTCCTATGTCCGCTCGTAACTACTCAACGGCACAACCGATTTTGATAAATGATACATCATTAGATTCGTCTTGATGGCGCGAGTGTCACTGGGTATAAAGTTTGTTAAAATAAACAAAATTTTATGCACTTTTAAAGTGCACCGCGGTCGGGTCTTTTTTTAGTAAAAATATTTAGTTATTTATTAGCTTATTTGTGTTTTAGACTGCTGAGCAGTCGGCGTTGGATTTACGCTAGGGACTACTAGTGCCTAGGGCTTTAAAAAATGTTTTGACCCAACTTGAATGAGTCCAGGTTATACCGCTATCTGGTTTTCGGTCTGCCTCTGCTCCTGTATCCGGTGGTTATATTAACCCATATTTCTGGATGCATCTGGCAAACGTATCCAGCTTCGTCCCATTTGAGCTTGACTGTCTTGACACCTACATATACCATCATACCAGCCATACAAAAATATGAATATTTACACAATTCGACCTATTCCCGCCGGTCCCACACATATGCAAAGCCTTATGTATATACGCCAATTTCAGTCCAACGCATTCGCAAAGCTACAACTTTGCACCCGTGTGATCTTTACTCGTATCCCTGTCCTGTTTCTAGTCATGTACAGTCAAGGAATTTAATTTCCTACCCTTTTCATTGAAATGTTGTTAAGCATTTACGATGCATTAAGGTCCAAATTTCTATTTCAGTAATAGTATTTAAATGTCAATACGTATTATTTGTCACTGCACATTACAGATAACCTCTTTGCGAAATCATTTGCTCATCTAATTACGAATACGTGTCAGTTGGTGGCAGTGTCAATCGAGAAATTTTTAAAATAATTTCGAATCCAGACTCCGGAAAGTCTACCGCAAACGTTGATAATCTAAATTTCGTTATCTGCGTTCCTTTCATTCGAATACTGCAAGAGCGAGAAAGATGGACTTTCTTCGAATTTCGATTCCGCGGTTTTCGTCCTTTTTTGGTAGTGCCTTGACGTTCCGAATTTCAGTTCACCATGACAACGTTGCTAATCTGTTACTTAGTTACTGACACAAAACAATGCGTGTGATATGTCAAAGTAACATCGTACTCTAGCTAGCTCTTATGATGACAGTATGCTATACGATATTGGACCTTAGGTGGGTTGGAAATTAAATTCCTTGACTGTACCAGGGTCATATAGATTTCGAAAAAACGTCTTTCCTGTGGTTAAAACAATGATAGTTAACGACACGAATACACATCACTATGTTTTTATCATATAGGCCTAGGAGTAGAAGTGTAGAAGCCTAGGCCTAGAAGTAGGGTTATTTGCCAGCATTTATTAGGGGCTTTTAAAGCCCCTAATTTTGTGATGTTCACAGGAAAGACGTGAACACTTAACTCATACTATGTACAAAAATCTGTAATCCGGTGGGACCACCACCTAGTTGCCAGATATCCCGTTTTTCAGAGTTTTGTGGGCACGCCCCGATTAACCCTTGATCGGGACGCCAAATGCCCCGATTTTCAGACGGCTCTCATAACTGTTATCTAGAGTATGTTCAGGTCACAGACACCCTCAATCACACCAGTTCCCTTAGCGTTGTTCCACCTGGTCATAAACAAGAGGCCTTAGTATTTTTTCAGTTTCAAGTCTTCAATTTATGTTTGCTGTCCTGATTTGAACCCTAACCTCCGATCCCGAACCCGATTTTTGGAAAACTGAACCTGGCAATTCTATCACGGCTCTAGCACAATGGGGATGATGACTAATGTTGAATTTTACAATATAATATAATCACATGGATTGGAAAATACTAAATTATTATAACACAGAATAAATAAACAAAAAATATATGAAAGTTATCACAAAGTTTGAATTTTTTTCATATTGACGTGACCGTTAGCGTCCGTTTTGTATGGGGCATTTTCAACGCTCGGTGCGGTCGGCTACATTTGATTGCAATTGGTGGTTGTTATAGTAATAACAACCACCAATTGGATTGGATTACTATCCAAGTGCAGTAGTTATAGGTATATAATTGTTCCTCACAAATAGTAGAATCGATTTACATCAGAAACAAAATTTAGTGCACAAGCCTATTGTGCTGCTCATGACTTGCGTCGGGATCCCAATATCCTGGATTAGAATCACTGCGACTTCAGTCGGGTCCAGCTAAATTATTTATCGAAATCTTAGCCGGGCTATGGGTTGTGATCCGAGGATTAAAACTCCCAAGCTCGATCACACACACAATAAGGAAAAGTTGAACCGCTTCAACCAGTCTCGCTGGTCCGTACGCTCACTTTAAGTGGGCAACCGCGGCTGGCAAACCTACTTGCAGGAATGTAAGCTTCCCACTTGGTTAGGACTGCTATCAAAGAGCTCACTGCCGACACAAAAATGGAAGACCAGCCGCCACTTGGGTGACGACAGTCGAAAAGGACTCGAAAGAGGTTAATGTTTACGCTGAAATGGACAAAAATCGTGTACTTTGGAGGACAACAGAAGAAGACCCCTAGTAAATGGAAAAATGGTCAAGGATGATGATGATGATCAAAGAGCTCGCTGAGCTCGTAAAAAAGCTGTATAGTCACCGGCTGTTACTCGAGAAGAGTGGTGTCAGATTTTTGTGTACTCGGTTTCATCATATATATTATTTTCGGTGACTCTACCACGTTATTCCTTGTCGTTCAAAAAATGCTTCCTATTCTTTTCATTTCAATATAGTGCGATAATTACGGTTTTCCTTAGACGCGGATGAACTTACTAATATCAACACCGTCTCAGAATTTCCCTGACATGCGCTTATAGCAGCTTATAGTTAGTATGGTATATGAATGTTAAAGCATAGAAATATGCGCTTGCGAATTGCTACTGCCGAACGAGCATTGCTCACGGCGGAGTCGCGCTATACGTGCGCGACGGTATACAATACCGGCAGCGTAATGA
This sequence comes from Eudemis profundana, assembly GCA_947034925.1. Taxonomy (NCBI): domain Eukaryota; kingdom Metazoa; phylum Arthropoda; class Insecta; order Lepidoptera; family Tortricidae; genus Eudemis; species Eudemis profundana. The sequence continues at coordinate 4,327,538 of OX344819.1, forward strand.
CCTACACAGCTTCGCCGTTCAATATCATTTTGAATTTGCGGCTATTGAAATAATTCACACCAATTTGATAATTATTGTATTGTACAGAACCGGAAATGGTGACTTTGACATTTACTTATTGAATTTGGAATTATTATTGAAAAAGTTAACCGACGAAAACAAAAGATTTCTCATTGTTGGCGACCAAAATGTTGATTATTTATCGGACAACAGCTTAAAACGGCGCACTGGTGATGTATTGAGTGCTTATGGGTGTCGTAATACCGTAACGTTTCCCACTCGCGAGACCGCAGACTGTGCATCGTGCATTGACTGCGGTCTATCGAACTGCGCGCGCGACGGTCTTACTGTGACGCCGGTGAACACCGCTATAAGCGATCACAACGCGCAACGTTTTGACATAACTACGGAGTACGACCCTAAAAGCAACACAAACGCGGTAGTTGAGCGTCGGCTGTTTCCGAAAGATTCGATCCAATTATTTTATCTTGACATTGCTAATTATAATTTTAATTTTATATATGATAACAATTATGACATTAACTATAAATTTAATAAATTATGTAATATTCTGACATACTATATAGACATCCATTTTCCAATTAAGAAGTTAAAATGTAAAAGTAATACTAATGTGCTATGGCTGAGTGATGAACTGGCAGAGTTAATTCGTAAGCACAGTGACCTTCACGAAATTAGACGCCAATACCCCGATAACCCCATATTATCAGATTGCATTGACCATCTTTCTGGGCTTATTAAATCGACAACACTGCAAGCGCGCCAAGCTCATATTGAGAGTAGGCTGATGGCAAGCAGCAACCAATCAAAGGAAATATGGAGGATCGTCAATGAGGAAGTGGGTACAAAATCTGATTTTCAAAATATCTGCCTTCGTGATCCTGAAACCAACTTGGAATTAAAAGATAGCGAATTGCCAAATGCTTTCAACTCGCACTTTCTAGGTATAGCGTCCAAATATACCATTCAAAGTGATATTTTGAAATCAACCCACTACCTTCGTAGGCACTTAAGCTCCTCTGACGCGCCCCTTTTTACTCTGCCAGTCGTCACCCGTGATTTGTTGGACAAGGTTTTGCGCCCCATGCTGAAGAAACGCAGTACCGTTGATGCTTTTGACATATCACTCAATCTACTGTTATGTGTATGGCCGGTTGTTGGCGACGTACTTGTTATTCTAATAAATATGATGTTCGAAACGGGTACATACCCAGATGTTTTGAAAAGTACCAGAGTATGCCCCGTTTTTAAAGGAAAGGGCGACAAGTGCGACGTCAACAACTACAGGCCTATCACGATCGTACCTACGTTATCAAAAATAGTTGAGTCTATCTTATCGTCCCACCTAATGAGTCATTTAGAATCGAATAACCTGCTTACGGAAAATCAATTTGCGTACCGACAGAAAATGTCTACAACCACCGCGGCGTACAGGATATTCGATTGTATCATGACTGGGTTGGATGATAGGCATAAGATGGCTGGGATATTGTGTGATTTGTCAAAAGCATTCGACGTCATTAGCCATACGTTACTGCTAAATAAATTACATCTATACGGTGTTGAGCAAAATGCTCATCAACTATTTACTTCGTTTCTGTCCGACCGCAAACAAGTCGTAAAAGTACATTCAAGCGGCAAGACGTTAACATCTGATACAGGTTATATAAATTTAGGTATTCCCCAGGGCTCTGCTTTGGGAAATACTCTATTTTTAATATTCATTAATGATCTTCCCTCTAATATTGTAGCCGGCTTGTCTGTACTGTTTGCGGACGACACGACTGTCTTAGTTGGGGCAAAAACGTATGAGCAACTCAGTTCTAAGATCACTGAGGCATGTGATCAGTTGCAGACCTGGTTCACAGCAAATGGGCTTTTGTTGAACGTGACCAAGTCCAACATAATGCTCTTTTCTGGTCGAAAGGTACCAACGCCACCGTGCATGGCATGCTGTCCAATGCCACTGTGCGACGAAAGTAAGTTCCTTGGGTTCACAGTCGATTCCAATTTGAACTGGAAGTGCCATGTCGACAGTCTATGCGGTAGGCTGAGTAGTGCTGTCTTTGCGCTGAGAAAATTGAAACCACTCATCTCGGGAGATGCCTTAAAGCAAGTTTATTTCAGTTACTTTCACTCCCTGATGTCTTACGGAACACTCCTTTGGGGTAACTCCACGGACGCGAATAGGGTACTTATAGTCCAAAAAAGAGCAGTCCGTACCCTTGTAGGAGTTACGCCCAGGCATCCCTGTAAGCAACTCTTCATTTCTCAGCGTATTATGACTCACTACTCACAATATCTCTTTGACCTACTGTTATTTGTTAGAAATAATCTCTCCCAGTTTGCACGCGTAGATGTCCCAGGGAAACAGCTTCGGTCTACTGGACGACTGAGAGCGGTTCCTCGTCGCATGGCACTTTCCCGTAAGAACCCCCGCGTCATCGGCCCAACTTACTTTGAGCGTTTGCCTGCCGATCTCAGAAATGAGCCATCTGACGAAGCATTTAAGCGTCAACTGAGAAACCTTTTGTTGGATAATCCTCTGTACTCAGTAAACGAGTACATGGAATTAGTTTTTTAATAATTTGTATTTTAGTTTTTGTATATGTTCTTGTTTTACTTTTTATTGTTCCAATTATTACAAATTGTTATGACGATCCTTATTGGGAGACATGATTTGATTATTATTTGCTAATTCTGTTTTTATTGTATTTTGAAATTGTGACATTCTTACGTTTATTATTCTAATTTTGTTGACGATCCTTATTGGGAGACATGATTTGATTATTATTTGCTAATTCTGTTTTTATTGTATTTTGAAATTATGACATTTTTACTTTTATTATTCTAATTTTGTATATTGACGATCATGACGGGAATGCTTGTAACTTTGTACTACAAATTTATACTGTTATTTTCTCATGAAATAAATGATCTATCTATCTATCTATCTATAACTTTTCTAATTAAATAATAACACCCAAACAAACATTCACGATATACTAAATACTGAAATTGCTATACATGTGCCTATAACATTTGAGGAATTCCTTCGATTTCTCATATGTCCCATCATCAGAACTGAATTTAGAAAAAAAGGGACCAATCTAGAAGTAATACTATACTCTTTGAACTTTGAATGTAAATGTTTATTCATGCAAAAGAAAATTACAAATTAAATTAAAAACTAAACATTGAACTGAAATTTTAATGTAGAAACAATATACTCGTAGGTACCTACACCTAAGATAAAAGCCTAAAGTAAAAATTAAAAATATTTTAATCTTTCAATTTAAAAAAAAATCAATTCGGCCCATAAACGAGACTACGAGTACTACTAGGTACCTAACAATTAACAAACATAAAAAAAATAAACCGACTAGAGAACCCCCTCTCTTTTGTAAAGTTGGTCAAAACCATGTGATATTATTTGCTGTCTGATCGCAATTTCATTAAAAACAGCCGTAATAAAATTCAGTAACTTGAAAAAAAATTGTACTCAATTCTCTAATTTAAAAGAAAGGAATACGAAACAGATCCTGAATCGGCTACTCTTTTAGACAGAGAGCCCAAAAAGGAAAGCAGTAGATGGTAAGGGTGGATGGAATATTAGAGTACCTACGAGTAGGTATGTAGGGGTAAGGTGGGTAAAATGCTGAAGCACCTATCGTGCCCCTCCCCTAGCCTGATATGACCTATCGGAATAGGTAGGTAGGCGTTGTGTTTAGTTGCCATTCCCCCAGGTCCGAGATTAATGTGATAGTGGGAATGGGATACTAGGGGTAGGTTAGGTTAGGTTATTTAGGGTTACGGGAAGGTAAAAAAATCTAAAATTTTGTAAACGAATTTTTAGATTTTCTTACCGTTTCCGAAAACAAAGCCGTTCCAGAGATACAAGCGGCTTGACGGCCCGGTAGCGTACACCGTGAAGAGGCCTTATATTTCTAAAAGTTTAAAGGTTTTTTCACCTAGGCTATGTATTTCGTCGTATTTGGGTACCTACTATTTATTGACAACGTCAGATTCTGGATATCTTTACGGTGCGGTTTGCACCTTATCTTGACGACCACTAAGGGGCGACATCGCAAGACATATATTTAGTATATCACACAAGGTAATATTAGTACATTCCACAACTAGGGTGGTAATACAAAGCTTTCTTTATTACCTCCCGTGTTGTGTACATCGTTTTATGTCTACACTTGGCCAGAAAGCGGCTTTTTCCGTACGCGCAGCGTGCAGAAAAAGCCACTTTATGGCCAGGTGTGGCATAATTTAGTACATTACACAACTAGGATGGTGATACAAAGAAAGCCTGAGATTGCAGATGTTTGCGGCCCAAGCTGCAAGCGAGGGACGTAAATATACGATCGAGGGCTTTCTTAATTACCTCCCGTGTTGTGTATATTTTATTTTATGTCTACACTTGGCCAGAAAGCAGCTTTTATGGCCAGGTGTGGCATAAAAATAATAACCTATATTGCAGGAGTTTGTGACTTGAGCGAGTGTGCATACATAGTTACGTCTTCCGCGGACCAGGAAGTGGGATTTTCTCTCGTAGCAGTACTACTTACAGACTTGGTCAAAAACAACGACAACATTGGTTGGTTTGTCCAATGTTGCTGTAAAATTGTAACTTGTAGCATCGTGATACAGGCCACTGGGGTGACGTAAAATATATCGAGGAAAGGAAAACTTCTGATACCCCTTCACCGCTCACCCCGCTATCGACGAGCCAATCATAAACCTCCAATTCGTTCCACGCCATTATCAATTATTCTATACAGTTTAAATTAAACAATATATGTTTGTACAGTTGCCTTATTATTTTCGAAGTAAGCTAATATATATGGTAGCAGTCGTACTCTGTTATTTAGTGGTATCAGAGGTAGAAATCTGACCACTAGGCGAGGCAAAACGAATATGAAGCTAATTTTGGGGCTAGCGCTCTTAGCGCTATTTGACGTAAGTTTTTAATTTAATTTATTATAATCATAAGGAAGGTAAAGGTCTTAGTGTTTGACATGCTAGTGCCCAAAAGCTGATACTGCTGTGACCTCTATTGCTAATGAGACGACTACTGGGACGGTGTCACCCACTCGGACGTCTACCTGGGTATAGTTCTCTGCGATTTTTTACCGTTTTGCTTGCTTCATTACCATCGCCACTATTATTGGCCGTTTTATGAAAGCAATCAGGATCATTATGATAAAAATAGCAGAAGCACGCGACTTCTATAAGATAACCGAAAATAACTCCATAGTTTATAGGGTGCTCATCCATAATGTGGCGATGGTAATGATGCGATTGGTGCGACTGTTTAGTCGCAGAGAACTACCCTTTAACACTCGGCTTTGCCTAACATAAGTGTCCACTCTTGTCAGCTAGATAAAACAAAATTGAATTGAGTATCAAACCCCAGTGACCCGTCCTACGAAGCTACAAGTTACAATTTTACAAGAACCTAGCAACATTGCTCAAACCCAGCAATGGTCTTGTTATTCTTGACCAACGTTGCTAGTTTAGTCTTGTAAATTTTTAACTGGTAGCTTCGTGATACAGACCACAGATAGCAAACAAGCTGTATAACAGCTTATTAAGCTATTATACCACCAATTTAAGGATTATAAGGGCTGTATACAGCTTGTACGCTATCCGAGTGATTACTTCTTTACATTTCTACCATTATGCATAATTATTGGAAGTCATAACGTAATGTTTGTCACAACTTTTTGTTAAGCTATAAGTAGTTAAGGACCGAACTACTCAAATCACCTTAATATGCAACCTTTTCTTTTCTGGTCGATTACTATATTTATATATAACGTACACATATTGTTTCCTCAGGTCTACCTAACGGCAGCGTCACCTGAGCCTAATCGTAAGTACATATTTTTATTTCATGATATATTAACTTAATTGAGTGTCAGTTATATTATATGTAATGAAATACGAGTTTTCCTTTCATATCGATCGAATTCGATATGAATTCGATCGATATGATGAGTGAATTCGTTTCGATGATCGAATTGACTCTTACGTGAGGAGCCATTCATTTGTTACGTAAGGTCGTTTGGCCATTTTTGACCCCTCCTACCTCCATGTAAGGCCACATAAGATTGCTCGGACTCTCCGTGCCACTTATTACGTAAATTTGTATCTGGTTTTTGAAATTACCTTAAAACTTATTATTGCTTTTTATTAATTAAAATATTTTTGATCAGAATACTATAAATCAGCTTTAAACATTTTACTTTTAAATCGCAGCAAATCCTTCGCAGCAGCAAATCTGCCAATATTTGCAAAGGAAGCCCTATGCCACCGTGTTTGCTAAAAAATTACATCCCCTATCCATATATGTTGAATTTATTAAAATCTAGAAAACCCTGGAAGATTTACTTTTGTATAGGGAAGTGCCATGACTGCTTACCATTAGGCAGGCCGTACGCTTGTTTGCCACCCTAGTTGTATAAAAAAAAAGTGCCAGTTCACCCACTCTGCCTGGGATGTGGGGCGGCAACCCAGCGCACTGCGCATTTTTACTACAAATAAGGTTTAACGGTGTCATTTATTTATTTATTTAAACTTTATTGCACATTACAAGAAAGTACAAATGGCGAGCTTAATGCATTTACTATGTAATAGACAGGTTGCAGATGGGGACTATGGGGGTTTGAAGTAATACTCCTTTGATCAGTGGTCGGATTAGGTAGTGCCATTTCGCGGAACTTCGGTGCTTAAGCTTAATATGGATGTACCTTTTAACCCCGGGATTTCATATGAAAAATTTAAAGTTTATTTTTGCGTCTTCTTTACATTTTACACAGTAAATATTATGTCCATAATATTTACTGTGAAAATTTTCGAGTCCCGGAATCCCAAGTCTTATCCATGTTATGTTCAATGTTTAAGCTCATTCACCCGAAATGGCACTACCTAATCCGAAAACTGATGATGATAGTCGTTATATGAGCAAGACAAAGTCGTGTCTTAAAGCTAGTTAGATCTATTTACAATATAATAATGCTTACTCGCTATAACCCAAATCCGTGCGTCCCATGTCGTAAACAGTAACGAAGAGTTACTGTTAATTCATCATATTACACTAGGTACCCTACATTTGGTATTCGTCCGGGGACGGTGCAGTAGTAACAATATGGCGCTAACTTCCATAATTATTTATTTTCACAGGGGTGCCACATGGACTCCATGTCGTTCGTCAGTTCAATGGTATGTTAAACTTTACTAAAAAAGAACAGTGTTGAAAAATATCACTCCTTTCAAATGTTTGGTGGTAGTGATGGTGTAATTTCATTTTTAGTTTTTAGGGTTCCGTACCAAAATGGTAAAAATGGAACCCTTATGGTGCGATTCTGTCTGTCTGTGCGTCTGTCACAGTCGGATATCGATTTGAAATTTGGGATAGTTTTAAAAGTTGCTAACCTGTGCCTACTAGATATAAAAAAATCTTATACCTTTTTACTTTTTTTTAAAGGGGCCCAAAATGGGAGGTCCGAAATTTTAAGTTGTGCTATTGTATCAAGTGGGGTATCAAACGAAAGGGCTTAATTTGTAGATTCCAAAACCGTTTTTTTTTTCTTAAAGTTGTACTTTTTGATTTGTGACGTAAAAAGTTCAAAAAATTGTACGGAACCCTCGGTGCGCGACTCCGACTCGCACTTGACTGGATTTTTTATTATTTTATTTTAGGTATTCATTTAATTTATTACATTTAGATTTTGGATTTGGGTATTTTCATTAGTACCTAACTATTACATTTAGATAAAACTAGTTTGAAGCCATTTATTAAAAACATTATGCCTGTAATTCTTTTCTACATTTTCTTGCATAAAAAATTAAACTTCTCATTCTCATATTTTTTGTTAGGCGGCCGCCGGCAGGAGGAGCACCGCCACGTCGAACACAAGGAGGTCCAGCAAGAAGAAGTTGAAGAGGTACAAGAGGTTAAAGAAGTGAAAAAAGAGCACAAGGCAATCAAGAAACAAGAATTCTCCGAGTCAGAGAGTTCTAGTTCTTCAGAGAGTTCCAGTATTTCTTCGGAGAGTTCTAGCTCTTCAGAGAATAGCAGTTCTGAAGAGGTCTCAAGCAGCAGCTCCAGTGAAAACTCCAGCTTCTCTGAAAGTGAAAGCGAGAACAGCTCCTCTGAAAGTGAAAGCAAAAAGAGCTTCTCTGAAAGTGAAAGCGAGAACAGCTCCTCTGAAAGTGAAAGCAAAAAGAGCTTCTCTCAAAGTGAAAGCGAGAATAGCGTCTCTGAAAGTGAAAGCAAAAAGAGCTTCTCTGAAAGTGAAAGCGAGAACAGCTTCTCTGAAAGTGAAAGCAAAAAGAGCGTCTCCGAAAGTGAAAGCGAAAAGAGCTTCTCTGAGAAGAAGGAGTTCAGCGAAAGTGAAAGTGAGAGCGAGAGTAGCAAGAGCTTTGGAGAGCACAGGAGAGGTAAATTTAGACATATTAGAACCCCTACGATTTTTATAATAATATGAAAAAGATAAAGGATTTTAGAATGTTTAATTTAAGGGTTCCAAACATTGGATTGGCGTCTACCAGAATAGCTGTAGTTTTTTTTTCATTATATACAACAATACTAAAATCAATTTACAAATGTTAAATAATAAAATAACATTTCTTGCAGGCCCAGGTTTCCACCCTCCAGGTGCCCTCCCGCCGTTACCACCAAGCCCTCCCAGCCTTCCACCTATCGATTTACCTTTCGAACCTCTACCCGAGGTCAACGTGCCGCTGCCAGGTCTAGATATAGACCTGTTCGGGCGTCCTCATCACCCACAGCGACCAGGGTTACCGCAGCGACCAATCCCACCACCTCGGCCGAGCCCACCACATCGCCCGGGACCACCCCAGCGACCGATAGGACCGCAACCACCTCAGCGACCAATAGGACCGCAACCACCGCAAGGACTGCGGCCGCCCACTGGTCTTCCAAGGATCCCAGTCAGGCCGCTGCCAGGTAATAAAATAAAAAAATATATATATTTCTTTTACATGTCTTATATTATTTTCTCTTCTTTTCTTTTGGCGCTTCGGGTTTTTTTTTTTTTTTATTTTTTTTTTTTTATTTTTTTTTTTTGAAACTGACGAACTCGCAGCCCCTCCTGGGCGTAGCGATTGTCGGACCGGGTGGTTGGCCGTGGCGTTCCCTGGGGTCGAACCAGGTCGCTAGCCAGACCACCCTGAGTTGGTCGGACTGGGTGGGAGCCGGGAGTGCCTGGGGTCGAACCAGGTCACTTAGTCCCGGACCACCTCGATTACAGCTTACACCCGGCGCTTCGGGTAATGACCTTCTGGTGAGAAGAAGCGCCGGAAGAAACTCACCAGTTTCTCTTTTTCACCATTTTACGAGTGTTACAACAATATGACGTTAATACAAGAGATGGGTTCCCTATTTGGCATTGCTTTATTTATCCGAATTTATTTTTGTCCGAATTTTTAATGCGCGTAATAATTGTCCTTCAGCTTGAGACACTTCCGAAATCCTGTACGTAAATCGCTGGGAATCGGTTAGGTTCTGTTTATGTTTTATCTGAAAAGTCTATGCTATAAACTAGCTCTTAAGCGTAAATAGTTCGGGCAAACAATGTATTCGGACAAGTAATGTTATGCCAAAATAAGGGATCAATATCCTTTATGCCACACCTGGCCGTAATGTGGCTTATCCCGCACGCTCCGCGTACGGTAAAGGCCGCTTTCTGGCCAAGTGAAGACTTAAAATGATCTACACAACACGGGAGGTAATAAAGAAAGCCCTCGATCGCATATTTACGTCCCTCGCTTGCAGCTCGGGCCGCAAACTTCTGCGATCTCGGCCTTTCTTTGTATTACCACCCTAGTTATGTAATGTACTATTATGCCACACCTGGCCATAAAATGATGTACACAACACGGGAGGTAATAAAGAAAGCCCTTGATCGCATATTTACTTCCCTCGCTTGCAGCTCGGGCCGCAAACATCTGCGATATCGGCTTTTGTTTTACCACCCTAGTTGTGTAATGTACTATTCACAATTACATATTTCACCTATGAAATTGCAACTTTACGATTAGTGCACTAACGTTCTATTATTATATCCTATTTACAAGCTTTTCTTTAGTTTCTCGGTTTTGGGCACCTTTTAATTTATATCTATGTCATATTCCTACAATTTAAACGTAATTTTTCTATTCCAGTAATTGAAGGTATCAAGAATGCTGCAGAGGATCTCATCAGCAAGCTCTTCGGATTTAGAGGTACGTACTTTTTTATTTCCGGCTTGGTACTTTTTTTTAGATTTGACTTTAGTCACAAATAATCCAACTAGTTATAGACACTAAAGATTTTATTCAATAAATAAATCATCTTAAACTAAAATAATTGTACTAAACCTAAGATTATAGATATAGTGATATGAGTAATTTTTATAGAAACATTGCATTTTTTTGGGTTCCGTACCCAATGGGTGCCAACCGAACCCTATTACTAAGACTCCGCTAAAAAAAAAATCGGGGTCCCTATACAAGAAATCTGTTTGACCAACGGTGGTACGGAGCCCTTCGTGTGCGGATCCGACTCGTGTGTGGCCGGTTTTTTTTATTGAATAGATTCGTTTAAAGCAGGTTTTTTTAAATTATTAATTTTATTGAACAGTAGTTTGAAGTCGGTTGATTTAAGTTTTCAATTATGTATAATTAACTCAGCCTTAGAATATGATTTTTTTGTCAAATCAAAAAAGGAGGTTCTCTAGTTAATTTTTTTTATATTTTTTTCCGAACTCCGTCGTATACGAGCATTTTCCAAAAAAAATACCGGGGTAGCTACTTTCTCAAAATATGGACTTTTGAGGTTTTTCTGGCTCAGAATCGTTAGTACCTACATTCGAACCTTATACGTAAAAAAAGTGTCCGTTTGAATATATAATACATTTTATTAATAGAAAGAATACTTCTAGATTAGTTTTGGAAATCGAGTTCTGATAATGGGATCCATGAGGAATTGAGAGAACCCTTCAAATATTATAGGCACATGTATGAAAGGCCGAGATCGCAGAAGATTGCGGCCCGAGCTGCAAGCGAGGGACGTAAATATGCGATCGAGCGCTTTCTTTATTACCTCCCGTGTTGTGTACATAATTTTATGTCTACACTTGGCCACAAAGCGGCTTTTTCCGTACGCGCAACGTGCGGAAAAAGCCACTTTATGGCCAGGTGTCGCATAAATAATATATATTATATTATTATTATCTTTTATTTATTATTTCAGATGTCCGTCAAGGCAGTGATATCCTGTACGATCTGACTGGAGAAAAGGGTAAGTTCTGTTATGGTTAACGAGTTTTAATGTCTAATTACTTACTTAGTAGTTTAGACAAAAGGCATCACTTTGCCGCTTTCAGTAAGGATCTATAGGAAGTTTCAGGGATAGGGGGTTTAATGCTGTACCTACGTCTCTTTCTTTCTTCCTTTTTTTCTGTTTTTCTTCTTACATCAGCGCCATCTTTAACTTATAGATGGCACTAAAGAATAATGGGGCTCTATGACGATGATACAAAATGGGATTATTTTACTAACAAAACGCCACAGGCGTTAGAAAGCCCAAGGACAGTTGCCCAAAGTGGCCAATCCACAATGGGGAAAAGGGTATTGTTATTTTCATTTTTTTTTCCATTTGTCTATGTCCCGTTTAGTAATTTAAATGGCTACTTTGGGCAATCGCAGGGTATTGCTACTGATCATCTTTTTCAATAATTTGACCGTCAAACTCTAAATAAAATAAACAAATCACAGAGATAGTCAACCTTATTACTCTTCCAAAACGGTTGATTTCCCTTTGACATTTTCTTGCTATATAAGTTTAGGTTGCTCCGACGAAATGGTAACATTACTTTTTGCATGGAAACAGCATAGATATTAATACTTAAATTCGCAAAAACTGCGCAATAATTCTCTATCACACTTATTTAAACTTATAATGACGTTAATTAAAACAAATTCGCTATATTCAATAACAATTATGTTTGAACAGTGGTTTCGTATCAATACTCGTCCTCGCGGCTCGGCATCTGGGCAAACAGTCAACTAAAATAATTGAAGTAATTAATAAGTAATTAACGTTCAGTAGAGTGATAAATTAGCGGCAGAGCATTGTCTTATTGTACGCACGAAATAAATCAACTTATATTTGTGGAGACGATTGTTCCAGTTTCAAAGAAACAGAAAAACAAGACCAATACAGAAATGGCGTTGTTATTTTCAAGAGAATTAAGAGGTTATGAAAAATACCTACGCGAAATGCGTATTTATCGAGTTCATTTAAGGTAAACGCCCAGTGTTTGACACACAAAAAGGTACGAAAACAAAATATGATTTAAAAATGCTCACATGTTAGAAAAAATAGTGGCAACACAAACCATCGATCCCTTTTCCCACCAAGGTACTTTTAAATAATAGTAGAGGTGCTTTGCTCGTCGAAATTACAAGTTATAAATACTTTTGAGAATTTTTAAAATAATCACATATATTGAGCGCAGTTTATTATTACGAACGAACTTAAAGACCATTTCTAAACAAGTTTGTACGTAAATTTGTATGGACGCGCTAGCTGTCACAAAACTTGTAACTGTCCAGTTTTGTTACCATTTTTTAAATGATAAACAACACTTTTTATTGATTATTTTGCATAATTAAGATTCTATTGATAATATTTTTCCCTAAATATCCAAATTATTTCTTGATATTTTTATCAAAGTGTAATTAGTCATTTAAAATTGTAGTAAGTCCACTTATCTCGGTACCTTATTACGTTTCAAAGATAGCATTACTCATATTTTCTTGTGCAATATCCGTTATACAGTTTCAAGGCAATCCATCTTGAAACCGTATAACGGATATCGCAGTTTTTCTGATTTAAAATGAAATTATAGTCTATTTTTTCAATTATAAAGTACTAAGGGTGAATACGACACGCTCATTGAAATGAAATGAAATAATTTGTTACTGCAAGTAGGCCTCAGGGGCTCTTTCATATGATTGATTCTTTTGGCGCTTCGCTTTTCAAAAACATTAAGCATTACAATAATTGTGAAAATATTACATGCAATTTCATTAATACAATGGTTCATTCAAATTAATTAGTTTGAAAGCGAAAGCCGCCTTATTAGCGTACCTAGGTACTTACGCCACGGCTTCCATGGCGCGGAAAATGTTACACCAAGGACCATTAAAACAAGAGGACTGTCATTCTCCATACAAAAAGCTGTTCCCCGAATTTACAACGCCATCTATGTATAAGCTTGGTAAAAGAATTATATTATTTACAATTATTCAACTTTGCAAACGTGACACGGTATTTAAATGTTAGAATTTATTTATTATTAGCTGTTTACGAACTAATTGTTATTGTACTATGTTTCTTTGTTCAATATAACATCGTTAAATGTTTAGTTTTTTAGCGCCATCTAGTTTTTGCCCGGAAATCCCCTAGCGGTCGGGTTACAATCCAAAGTATGGAGAATGACAGTCCTCTTGTTTAAATGGTCCTTGGTTACACAAAGAAAATCACAAAAAATCTCTGTTATTATACCCTGTTGTTTTACTTCAAATTATTTATTTTTGTGAGAAAAATTGCTAATACGTACTTTTACTATGAAATAACTTCTTAGGGTTTCGTAACATGTAGCAGCAGTCAGTACATGAATGAAACGGGTTAGGAGGGATCTTTATAGTTAAATTTAGATAAAAAACTTGCATGTTTTTTTTATTAACTGACAAACTCGCAGCCCTTATGGGCATAGCGATTGTCGGACCGGGTAGTCGGCCGTGGCGTTCCCTGGGGTCGAACCAGGTCGCTAGCCGGACCACCCCGAGGGGTCGGACTGGGTGGGTGCCGGGGGCGCCTTGGGTCGAAACAGGTCACCTTGTCCTGGTCCACCTCGATAGGGCCGGACTAGGTGGGGGCCTGAACGCCTGGAATCAAACCAGTTCGTTAGGCCAGGGCCACCTTGACTTTTCGCTGATTGCTCAGAGTGAGCAGCGGACCAGCGGGAAGGATGAATCGGATCATCCCGTCCTTATGTGAGCGTGTGTGATTATTTATTCGAAAATCGCTAGAGGCGAAGGTTATAAGGATCCAATATCTAAATCTATATACATATAACAAAGTCGTGTTAGTTAAACCATTTACAACTCAAGAACGGTTAGACCTATTTTCATGATTTTTGGTTTTTCGGGTTTGTCTCCGCCCCGAATAGCAATAACTATTAAAAGATCTAAAAAATTCAAAATTCTCGGTCGGAACAAAGTTCGCCAGCACATCTAGTTAGATAAATATAAGTTTTAATCACAAGTATTCTTTGTATTTCAGACATTGAAAGGGCTATGAAATATTGCGAAAGAGTCACCAAGATAACAGGTACGTATCGATTGTTTTCACACCTTTGATTTATCTATTTTCTGGATAAGCGTCCTCCATTTTAGTCCTTGTCTCTACTTTCCATCAGTTGAGGCAAATGTAAAGGTAAACCAATCATATACAACTAGAGCCAGGGTGTATAGGCATCTACTGGGTGCGTTCTATCATAAGCTTCATCAATGCTCACCATCAAGCATGGTCAGAGTCAAGAGTAGGTAAGTCTATCTATTAATATAAATAAATACAAGACGATTTTCCCCCACGTTTAGTTGTTCAAACTTTGATATTTATGTAAGGTGTTTGTCTGGGTACCTATTAGACCTGTTTCACTTATGCTTCGGGAGCCCAGCATTTCTGTAATCCCTGCAGAAATCTACAAAATCTGTGGGTCTAGTGCAAAGGAGCTCAAGTCTTACATCAGACTTGTTAGGCGGATCTCACACTGCAGCGCGAATCGCGGCGACACGCGACTCAGCGATTTTCAACTTTGTATGTAGAATCATCGATTTGTATAGAAAAATCGCGGGGTGGCGCACACTGGCGCGTAAATCGCGGCGATTTTTTCCGTGTAGCTGCGCATACACGGAAAAAATTGCGGCGACGGGCGATTTCAGTCTGTTCTTCGCCTTATGACCTTTTTCGCCTGGTTAATGGGTTATTCTTCAGAAATATGTCTGCGGTCACCTTATTCTTCTGGCCCTTTTTACCCGACTGCGGCGAAGCCCGAAGGAGGGTTATGTGTTTGACTTGTATGTATGTAAGTATGTATGTCCGTTCCTGTGTCCGCTCGTAACTACTCATCCGATTTTGATAAATGATACATCATTAGATTCGTCTTGATGGTGCGAGTGTCACTGGGTATGAAGTTCGTTAAAATAAACAAAATGGCGGATTTTATGCAGTTTCAAAGTGCACCGCGGTCGGGTTTTTTTTAATAAAAATGTACTTATTATTCATACTAAATGTATGGAGACAGTGGAGTCGCAGACATATTTCTGAAGAATAACCCTAATACGTGATTTGTACATATTTTCACTACTCGTAGATGAAGACACACTTTCTCGTTTATATTGTACGTTGTATATTACAAAGTAGTTTTTTATTGCAGATCGCAAAAAGTTGATCGAGTTCATTAAGGGATGCCGCGGCTCCCGGGAATGGAAATACGTCATCTCCTTCCTGAAGCAACTGGAAGGCTCCTCACGTAAGTACTAAACTGACTTCGAAGGCCTACGATGATCGCGTATATCGCAAACTGACAACTTACTATTATACGGTTAAAGAAACTTTATTATCAAAATAAATACAGAATTCGCTTAGATGAGAATATTTTAAGATCAAAATTAAGATTTAAAGTTACAAAGTTTCATTTTTAACCGACTTGTCGAAAGAGGAGGTTCTCTAGTCGGTTGTATTTTTTTTATCTCAAACAAAACTCCTTCGTTTATGAACTGATTTGAAAAAATATTTTATGCCACACCTGGCCATAAAGTGACTTTTTCCGCACGCTGCGCGTACAGAAAAAGCCGCTTTAAGGCTAAGTGTAGACATAAAATGATGTACACAACACGGGAGGTAATAAAGAAAGCCCTCGATCGCATATTAACGTCCCTCGCTTGCAGCTCGGGCCGCAAACTTCTGCGATCTCGGCCTTTCTTTGTATTACCACCCTAGTTGTGTAATATACTATTTTTTATTGACATCATTTTATATCCATCTATGTGGAGTTGAGGTTTCCTCTAATATTAAAAGTACATGTATAGCAATTTTAGTATTTTAATAGTATCTCGTGAATTTGCTAGTGAAATATATTCAATGTTTGAAGTCAGTTATTTTGGTTTAGAAAAGTTATGTTAACTAAACGTATACCTGTCGGAATGAGACAGTTAGTTTTTGATTAATTTACAGCGTGATAAAACACGACAATCATAGGTCTATATATTTGCTTAAGGTACTTGCAGTTATAATCCTTTTTCGCATCAAAATAACTGAACTTTTTGTTAACTAGAATTTTTGTTAAAAAGAATTTTGATATAGGTATATATCAAACATTCTTTTTTATTTTTGTTGTTTTAAACATTGAAATTCTATTTTACAGACATCGAGGTGATCGTCGAAATCTTGAGAGAGCTGACCAACGAAACCGGTAAATATTTTTTTATTTTTTTTTTTCCAATCTCTTTTTCACTTTTTAAGGTGACCCATATATGGGACACGGACTTAGAGGCACTTTATCGTGCACCATTATGGGGCACTGAATTGTGAACATACCAAAATGTACTCGTAATAAGTATTAACTCATGTAGCTAAACCTTTTCTATATTTACATTATTTCCTGTTTCCAGATGTCTTCAAGGCGTATCAGATCTTGGAGCGGCTCACGGGACACGCGGACTTCGACGCCATCTACGAAATTCTCGAGAAGATCTCCAGTGGAAAGAGTAAGTTTCTATTAAGAGATACCATGTAAGAGCATACCATGAAAACATCTACTTTTAATCGCCTACGTAACGCTATGGTAGCTACCCTAATAAAACTAATTAGCTGCCGAGATACTCTTCTTAAAACCAAGCTGTGATATTACCATACCGATATTAAGAGGAAACAGTAAGGTCGAGAGAATTGAAAATTAGGTATTTGTAAAATGTGTCGCTATCCCGCACTGCCCGCCTCTCACCCGCAGAGCGCGATAGAGACAATTGCAGCTTGGACCGAAAATACCTTTTAAAATTTCATGAAAACAACGTTTCGTAGTCCCCTGATTTCTTCCCCAAAACTTAACCTATTTAACTAATTTTTTCATTAAACATTAAAGAAAAGCTTTGGCCGTGTTCCTATGTTTTCCTTTTTTTTAATAATCTAGTCAAATTTGTTTTCTGGATGTGTGAACACAGCGGAAAATCTGGCATTTTTTTTAGGTTTTTGAAGGTTAATATCTCTTTTGAGAATCAATTTAACATATCAATAGTAAACATAGGAACATATCAATAGTAGCCATAGATTTTTGGACAAAAAATTATTGCTCTACTGGCATTATCCAGGGAGGAAACAGGGGACTACATTTGTATGGAAAAACTGCCCTCCTGTTTCCTCTTAAGCTTCCTAATTTTATATTATTTACATTTTTTGACGACACGTTTAGCTCAGTGGGGGTGCCACCGCCTACGAAGCTAGAGGTCCCGGGTTCAAATCCTGGTAAGGGCAAATATTTGTGTGATGCACGAGTATTTGTTCGTGAGTCATGGATGTTTTCTATCTATTTAAGTATGTATTTATCTATATAAGTATGTATATCGTCGTCTAGTACCCATAGTACAAGCATTGCTTGGTTTGGGACTAGCTCGATTTGTGTAAGAGTGTCCTCCAATATTATTTATTTTATTTATTTATATGTCAAAAGTATTAAAAAGATGATGTCGCTTACGTAATATTTCCGTGGGATGCTTCTGCGTCAAAATTTTCTATCTCACTCAAAATAAGGACGGTTTTAAGGATTGTGAAATTCTGATTAAATAGAAAATAAAAAGAACATCATATGTATGGTATATGGTAGACTCAGTCAAACTAAGGGTTAGCACCTTTCTATGAATCCAATAAGCTCCTATCAATAAACGACTGATTTTCAATGTCACATATTTAAATAAAACTGACCGAAATAACATGCTGCGGTAGTGTGCCAAGGCTGGCTATATTTCCTTATTGAATGACGATCCTGATTTTTCGATCAAAGGGTTTTAAACTTTAAGATTTTTAAGTAAAACTATCCAAATGATTACATCCGATACTATCCGGATAATGTTTGAATTTTCACTAGATTTCACTAGTTGTGTAGAGTCAAATCTATTGCTCTTCCATGGCCGGTATTTACTAAAAAAAATAATTTACTTTCAGATTCCCATGAAATTGCCGATTTCTTCAGACACGTCGCTCACACTAATGGTAAGTCCTATAACCAGGGGGCAATTGAGGGAAGTTTGAAGTCCGTATTTTTTGAGTTATTTAATGTATCTTTCTATATTTTCAGGCGTGGAGGGTATTCGCATTCAAGTGCAGAGGATGACCGGCGGAATCGGTCCCGTCGAGTTCCCGAAGGTGTTCGAAGTGTTGCTGCCGGAAATAGGTAAGGGCTCGTCCAGAAATCAAAAAAATAGCTCGGTACAGCAAAAAAACTAGGCATGGGTATCAATTTTGAATAAAATTACATAAGTCAAAATATCTCAAAAATGATGAGCGATGTTACGAGTTGATTTTATTCCAACTCGGATCGGGATTCGAGTTGACTCGAACCGGATGGGATCCGCATCGCGGCAGCAGCCAAACGGATCAGCGAGTCGAGTCGAGTTCAGCGTATTCGTAACAAACTGAACATTCGTCGAGTTGGCGAATCGGTGACGCGCGTGCACTCGCATAACTCGCATTCGTTATCCAGTCCGTGTCAATTATAGCTAGAGTTAGGTATGCGAGTTGATTCGAATCAACTCGCTTAGAGTCTGATTCGAGTTATTCGAATCAGACAACTCGACTCGCCCATCGCTGACACTTTTAATAACCCTATATTAGCTTTATTTTATACTTACATCTAAGTGCCCTCTATCACCAGTTCACAGGTTATCTATTAATTACCTAACACCCTGTATATGTAGGTATTTAATCTATTTACTATATTGATTGTGGTCTATAGAAAAGTTACGTTTAGTAATCAAAGCCTAAAAAAAATTTGTAATGTTTGTAAGGAGAATGAACAAACATTCGGACACCTTAGATAATTCTTACTATATACATCCATGATTTAATACTGAAATTATGTAGTCTTAAGTACAAAAAACATAAAAATAAGACAACACAAGATATTAGCTACTTTTTGTTGAGATTTTACATGTTTAATATTAAGTAATAAAATAATTTACCGTCTTATAAATATCTATTTACATATAATTTATTTTCAGATTTGAAGGGAGCTCTGAACCTCCTCATCTCAGTCACCAGAACCGGCGGTAAGTGACAAATGTAGCTGTTAACGATAGGTTAGAATACCCGCGACCACGAATACTGAAGTAAAAAACAAACTTAGACGTAAAATTTTCAAAGCGATATTGTATTTTTTTTTTCGGCAAAATAGACACATATCGATACCTTTAGACTCAAAGGGCGTAAACGCCACAGGTTCTAATGGCGTTTACACCCTTTGAGTCTAACGGTATCGATATATGCTATGTAAAAAAATGTTCAAAATACAGCAACGAACAGATCGACTTACCACCTTTGGCTCCTAGGCCCTTGGCGTTTGGTGGCTTGGTACTATTTTTAACAGACTTCAAAAGGAGAAAAATTATTTATAGGGTTTTTGACAACAATAAAAAAAAATCAAAATAAATTGATTAACTCTAACCGTCAAATTAAATTTCCAAAACAGCTCATTTTCGTGCCACCAACGATTTTAAAATGACAAAAAATAAAATAATGCACAATTTTGAGCATGACGTCACAAGTCAGTATGTCACACTAAAGCAGTGGTTCCGAACCTGGGGGTAATTACCCCTTTAGGGGTAAAATTAAGTTTTCTCCAGGGTAATACTCATATTAAGTCGTTTTCTTTGAGTACTCTCATATACTTGTCTGTATTACCTATATTTTGGAGGGGTAACGATACAAATCTAGAGGGGGCCTGTGGGTGATGTGGCAATAAAGGTTAGGAACCACTGCACTAAAGTGTATACTTTCTGAGCGTTTTGAAACTTCACAAAAAGAAGCTGAAAGAACTCATCACAATTTTTTTTTTCACGTATCGACGATCTTCGACTATGTCTCGCAGACGCCTGGAACGATTTGATTTTACTTTTGTTTGAAATAATACGCCTTCTTATTGCAACCAGGTTAGGTTCAGATAATGGGACACTCGAGAAACCGAGGGACTTCTATAAATATTATGGATATACATATGGATATACATATGCCATTTGGGTTTTTTTTTATAGTAGTCGATTTTTTTTTATTTTATTCTGGATCAATAAGATATCGATAAGATTCAAAATGGCATAAAAACAAAAATTAAAAAAAAAATACACATAGCAACTTCTGCCATTTTGCATTTGTTAATTGAATAGACTAGTTCATAGGCTCCCAAACTTTTTTGACTTGCCGCCCTCTTAGGCATGCACAGCGCCCATTCGGGGGCGGTACGGACCACATTGGGAACCAATGAACTAGTTTGAAGTTTTTTTTAGTGTGCAATAAAGTATGATTGTATTATTGTTTAGACCTGGGTGAGGCGATCTTGGAGTTCAACCGCATCATGAGCAAGAAGCAGTTCTCGGAGAGCATCATCGTCATCAAGAAGATCACCGGACAACGACGTAAGTCGATACAACCTGCAGTCTTCACAGATTAGATTGTCTAGCAATGGTCTAGCACAGTGTTTTTCAAACTATTTCATGGCACGACCCCCTTTGTATGCGAAAATATTTCTCTTCTACGATTTCTAACTCTTTCTTTCTCTTCATTACACTTTTGAGCTTTTTTGTTATTTTTTTGCCTGAGATTTTTTGACCCTCGCGATCCCTTCTAGGGGCTCTGCGACCGCCCCAGGGGGTCGAGACCCACACATTGAAAAACACTGGTCTAGCATATCTGGTCGCGACTTCGTTTCTCTCGCGACAGAGCATCACCTGTCACTGTCACACTGTTATATTGAGTGGAATAGGTAGCATTTTTCGTGTGACAAAGAGTCGCGTGTCACAGTCGTGCTAGAGGTAGAGTGGTAGACAAACTTTTTCCATGGCGGACCAGAAAATTTAAGAAATTTCAGAGGACCAGAGTTACAGCAAAAAATAATTTCCGTCACACCTGGTCATAAAGTGGCAATAACCGTCCGCTACGCGTCCCCCAGGCGGGGGAGACGTAAAATTTTGTACTTATCAAGGGCGGTAATAAAGAAAGCCTCAGATCGCATATTTATCGCCCTTGCCTTCGGCTTGGGCGTCAAAGACTTGCGATCGGAGACATTCTTTGTTTTACCGCCCTATGTAAGTATGTAGGTCCGGCCGAGATCTTTTTAATTCGGACGACAACAGGTCCTAAAATAAAAAATATAGTCGACCAGGCTTGGGGAAAAAATGTTCAAAATCAAGCATATAATTTCCTTTTTTTTCAGAATTCAAATATGCATTGGAGGAGTTGACTCACGAAGCCAACAAACTCAGTAAGTATTATTTTTCATTTTAGGTATTTACCACTTACGTGAAAATGTTTTCGTAGGTAGGTACGAGTAATAAAAAAATTGAGAGCGATATAACGATAGGATACTATAGTTATAAGAAAATAAAAACAAAAATATCCCAAAATAATTCAATTGGACTCTTCATTACTAAAAAAAATAAGATTATTTAATATTTACACCATGTAACAAGTTCTTTTAATGAAATAAAGAATTTTGTATTTTATTACAAGAGAAAAATTATATGCCTCGAGCAGGATACAAACCTTCGTGTCGTACAAAACAAATACTTAAGACTACTTTCATCTTGTTGCTACGGTTACGCAAATTATGTATCTTGGACAACCTAAGCATTTTTCTATGAAACAGTATGAAGATGACTCTTGGACAACCGGGACAGAGTACCTAAACAACAAGAAAAACTTGTATGACATCATGAATCAATTGTTCTTGTGTAATAAACTATATTTTGTTCATTCAGGTCTCCGAGTGGTGATCGAGACACTCTACAGGATCACAGGCGTCACTGACATTGTGGAGGTGCAGACTATCTTTTACGAAGTGTTCGAGATTGACAGTAAGTGCTAAACTCTTTCTATACGCATCTCTATTTTTGTTAAATTTTGTTGCACCGTTTTATTTTTAATTTATCTTGTAAAATTAACACAGACGTACTTTTACTATAACTTGAACTGTTTTAAGCCAGTAAAATATATTTTCTTTTTAATTACTTATTAATTATTTTCATATTTCTTTAGATATCGTCACGGTCATCAAGAGGATCAACAAGATCTCAAAGAGTCGGGACGCTCTGACCTTCCTGGAGTCATTGCTGGAGGTCACGCAGTGCAAGGTCATCAGGGAAGCCAGCAAAGAGCTCAAGAAACTCACCACCAACAAGAAACGTGAGTATGGAAGACTATTAAAATATGGTGCACATGTTAGTCCAAACGGTAGCATGGAAAACATATAACGACTTCTTTTAATTTCTTTTTACTTTTATACTTGTTAACATTACTTTCACAATAAAAATACCATATAAACGATCGTGAAAATATGGTGCAGTTGTTAGTCCAAATGGTACCACCAAAAAACCTAGAACCACTTGATTTTATTCCTATTATTTTTAAACTTGGCATTATTTTCATAATCATCAAGAATCGTAAAAAAACGATTTTGGAAATATGATGCAGATGGTCCAATGGTACCACAAAAAAATCATAACCACTTGATTTCATTGCTTTTACTTTAATAAGCCCAAACGATATCACCAAAAATTTATAACGGCCTCCTAGTTTTGTACCTTTTGTAATCTACTTTAAGCGTTGTGTTTAATAATTAATTTATTCCAGTGTCGGCTATGGATATCCTGGAGCAAATCAGATCGAAGTCAGGACACGATGACATCATAGATTTCTTCAGGCGTCTCATCGAATACACCGCAACAAAATGTAAGTATCTTTAGGCAGTTATTTCTCAGCCTTTCAAGAGGCAAGATAAATCGAAATCATCATTTTGCTAAAGTAAAACATCCTGCAGAAATAGATGCTTAATGGCAACAAGTTACTGATTAACTTTACGTTGACATTAAGTACCTACTTACTTGAGGTTACTGTTACGATTGCAATTATTTTGTCGTTTTAATCTGTTACTAAATATTTAAATTGTTTTTAAATTCCCCTAATTTATCAGTTGTATAATTTTGTCCGGAGTTTAACCATTTCAAATATTTTCAGCTATCCAAGAAGCTTGGGAAGTCCTGATTACCTACATCACCGTTATTGGTAAGTGATCATTTGTCTTCTATAACTTTAGTATTACTTTGTCTAATTTCGTTATAAAGATGTTTCTCGTTGTTGTTAAAACAAAATCCTTCTGCGATTTTCGCTTAGCTTTTCTTTCACTTCACACCAATGAGGAGCTTCACTAGTCAATTTTTTTTTTATGTTTGTTACTTCAGAACCCCGTCTTTATGAACCAATTTGAAAATATATTTTTCAAAATTCCGTTCTGATGTTGAGGGAACTCCTTAATTATTATATACATACATAACACTTTTAGTATTCTTACTGTATCTCGTGATTTTGCTAGCGTAGATTTATTTTAGTTTGAAGTTTTTTTAAGTTATTTCAAGCCTAACTGGCCCACTTCTGGGCTTCATCAAAAACGGTTTTAACAATCAAACACAACTCAAAGATTTCGTTCTGTTACTTATTTATGGTTTTAAAAACGATGTATCTCACTTACAGATATCTTCGAGTTCTTCGAAAGGATCTACAAATATACCCGGGTGCAGGTCATCACGTTTATAGAGACTATCATGCGCATCACCAATTCCAGCAACTTCACTCTCGCCATCTCCAAGCTGAACAGACTGACCGGCCAGAAATGTGAGTAATAACCAGACATCGGAAATTCGGATGCTTATACAGTATGTAAACTTACGACAACCATTTATTTAAATCCGGGCGTGTCTAGGCGATAAATAAGATTGTGGTATATAAATTTTTGAAATACTAACTTTTTAAAATTTATAATTGAAATACAAAAAAATAAATTTAATTAATTAAGGTGTCTTATTTGTTTGCACCTGGTCTTCGTTGTGCACGTTTATTGGCCGAATAATTTGATGACACCGTTTGCTTGTATTTATCGTCGTACACATCTCAAGAAATCTCAGGCCTATATTGAAACTACTGCAGCTTACTAATAAGGCTAGGAGGCGAAAACAATATAGCTATCACATAAACTATAAAAAGTGCTAAGAATCCTTTTAAATGTCATCAATTTTGTATGCATTGTATTTTAATTTAGGTATAGCTTGATACATTTTTCTGCGCGGAATAACGTGGCAAGTCAAAAAAACTCAAAACTAACGGAAAATAGAACAGTTTTATATCCAGCATCAAATATGTTTTAATATATTTTATTATTTTCAGACTTGTTCGAGTCTATCAGGATCATTTGGGAGATAGTGGAAATCGGTGAGTATGCAGAAATCTTTTAAATCAGTGCATTTTTAGACTTTTACTGTTGTTCTTACCAAACTTGCTTCTTTTTACAGATATCGTCAAGTTCTTTGAAATTATTATCACCATTAGCAAGAAATTCGGTAAGTCAATTAATTATTCTCTTCTCTCTCTCTCTCTCTTCTCTCTCTTCTTTCTATCTCTCTTCTGTCTCTCTTCTCTCTCATATCTCGCTTTTCTCTTTCGGGGTACGCTTTGCGTCAGATTTGGCTGGGGATACCATAGAGATATTGCCGTCTGACCTAGTTAAACATTAAGTAACCTCAATATGCAGGTTTCCTCGCGATGTATTCCCTCACCGTACGATTGATTTGATTGATTCAGGTAATGTACAAGTTAGAACTCATTGGTACGCGGCGGCCGCTTGAATTCGAATCTGGGACCTCACGATCCAATTTCCACCCCGGGTGGCGTACCTTTTTTAATTTACATGCCATTTTTTTGGAAAAAAATATTTTCCGTGCCATTGAATACTCGTATACATTTTATATAAAAATATTTTTTTCGTGCCCAAATTATATAGTCGCATGCCGTAATCGGCCATACCTGCACTAGGCCACCAAGTCTCTGACAATATGGATAATTTTCTTATTCAGTGCCTTGATCTCAAGTTGATGATTTTGATTGCAATATATTTTATTTTACAGATTTCGAAGAAGTCATTACAATCATCGAAGAGTACACCTATACAACTGGTGAGTTTATGGGAAGTCATCGGCGAAAACACCTGCCCCTTTCACTCTACACGATAGAGAGAAAGAGATAGGTTATATCGTCAACTAAACTTGCTGTCTACAGAAATACATCGAGATAAAAGGAAATAAATAAATAAATAATAAATATTAGGGGACAATCTTACACAAATCGAACTAGCCCCATAGTAAGCTCAATAAGGCTTGTGTTATGGATACTAGACGACGATATATTTAATAGATACAAATACTTAAATACATAGCAAACATCCATGACTCAGGAACAAATATTCGTGCTCATCACACAAATAAATGCCCTTACCGGGATTCGAACCCAGGACCTCGTGCTTCGCAGGCGGGGTCACTACCAACTAAGCTAAAGCGGTCGTATATAAATGACGGAAATAGTTTGTCGATTTGTATGGGAACTAGCGTGTAACGTTTTTCGCTTGGCGTTTGACGCCAAAAGTGTAATTTAGTGATGGAAAACATACATTTTCCATTTAATTTGGTGGTATTTGAAGAATGAATTATACCATTATTATCAGATTTTCAAAACTGATAATAATATTGACGGTGACTGAAGTTAATGGCGTGTAAAGACTTCTGTTTGAAATAATAAACAAGAATTCACTTAAAATTAATACGTATATCGTGAACCAACACTTAGTTTGCATTGCACAGTAAGTAAACGCCATTATGCATTGACCGTAGCGACACCTAGTGTCATAAAAGAAAAACAAAAGTTTCTTTTTAGCAGGATAGTGAACGAAGGAACTTTCTCATACAGCCTATATATATATAAAAAATTACCAACCCAATACAAAGTAGGTCGCCGCAACTTCTTTTTAGCACGCGCGGTACATACTTTTTCTTCTACCTCGATATATGTCTGTTCTGCTGTCCGTTTCACTTTACAGCGATGAGAAAGTGATAGATTATGTCGTCAACGAAACCTCTCGTCCTTTTCACACTACAGTCATGGAGAGTACGGTATAGCAGATGTCGATGAAGATTGTATAGTAGAGGTTTAACGGAGCTGGCATAGTCAGTCTGACAAAAGCTCCTTAAAAAAAAAAACAAAAAAATTACTAAAAAAAACCCGACCGCGGTGCACTTTGAAAGTGCATTAAATCCGCTATTTTGTTTATTTTAACGAACTTCATACCCAGTGACACTCGCGCCATCAAGACGAATCGAATGATGTATCATTTATCAAAATCGGTGGTGCCGTTGAGTAGTTACGAGCGGACATACATACAGGTCAAACACATAACCCTCCTTTGGGCTTCGCCGCAGTCGGGTAAAAATAGTAGATGTCATCAACGAAACCTCTATTCACTTACAGTCTACAGCAGCGGTCGACAACCAGCGGCCCGTGAGCCGCTCACTTGCGGCCCGCGAGCCTCCCTGGCTATTTTGTATCTAATGGTCGCTATATTCAGAATGGGCTAGACGACAAAAAAACACCGCTTAGTCCGGCCGACACAACAAAGTGCGGCCCGCGTCCATTTCGTTAGCTACTATGTGGCCCTTGGCTGCTAAAAGGTTGCTGGCCGCTGCACTACAGTGATGGAGAGTACGGTATAGCAGATGTCATCAACGAAACCTCTTATCACGTACACTCTACAATACAATACAATACAATATTCTTTATTGTGCACCAAAACAAAAGATTACAAAAACTTAAATCTAAAACAGCATAAATGGTAAACAACAGGCGGCACCTACAGTGATAGGGAGAAACGAACAGGAGATGACATCGAGGACATATCTGGTAGGGTGTCCCAGAAAGCAAATCTCCATAGTAACTTTGAAGCCAAGTCGGCACGGGTTGCCATCATAACAGAGAGCTGAAATTTTATACATCACAATATTTTCATGGTTCCAACATTTTTAGGGGGTATGCGTTACAAAAAAAAATAAAAAAATCTACAAAAATAAAATTTTTGTTATTTTTTAATGCATACCCCTCAAATATTTTTTAACTACTCAAATATACTGGTATATAAAATTTCAGCTCTCTGTGATGATGGGAACCCGTGCCGACTTGGCTTCAAAGTTACTATGGAGATTTGCTTTCTGGGACACCCTAATATCTGGTCAATACGGCTTTAGCCATGTCAAGTCTCTCCTCAGGGTATCACTCTTCCTCTAGCGTTGCTTTCGTTACTAATGTTTATTTTGTTTTCAGATTTCATCGATGCTCTAAAAGAGATCAGAGAAGCTACCGGAGAGACAGGTACGTACATTTATCAGAAGTACCTACTTTTGTGCTTTAACTATGCAAACTTTGAGTTGTCACAACCATCAGACTGCACGGCGGTGGGCTAGCCTCAGCAAAACCAGCACCATCTGGGTAAAAAACGCCTTTCCCGTGGACAAAACAATGACAGTTAACAACCCGAATGCACATCACTATGTTTTTATCATATAGGCCTCTACGATAGCTGGAGAAATGAAATTTTAGGGCCCTAGGGTACTATTTGGGTACTATTTTTTGAGATATAAAGCGTTTCCAAAAACAAAGCCGTTCCAGAGATACAAACGGTGTACGCCAGCTTGACGCCCGGTAGCGTACACCGTGAACAGGCCTTATATTTCGAAAAGTTTAAGGGTACTATTTTTTTCACCTAGGTATTTCGTCGGTACTATTTGGGTACTATTTATTGGCTGCATCAGATTCTGGATATCTTTACGGTGTACGCTATCTTGACGGACACAAAACGACGTCCATTTGACAGAAAATGTTCTTGTCAGTTAAATTTGGGTCGATGTTGTTCTTGTTCTTGTCAGTAAAATTTTTTGCAGGGTAAAATTGGTATACTGCCGCTTTATTAAATACCTACTTTAGTCACAAAAAATATTAAACCTTACCTCTACCCTCCATATCAGCAAACTGCATTCCGTCTACAACTGCTAAACATGCTAAATTAATTTCATACTCTCCTGCAACGCTAAAGCCATTCTGGAGAGATTAATGTTTACTGTTTTTAGCTGGACACTTTTACAATTGATCCCACATATAAGATCGTTCTCCTTACCTCTAAACTACATAGGCAAGACAGTCGTAATGTCAAGGCAGTTATTTTTATTGGTGCAAAACCATTATGGCAAGTGCAAATTCGTACCAAAGGAGACTGCAAACCAACGTTTGATTGAAATGTGGGTGTGGACGGGATCAGTTTATGGGCATTTTTATTTTAAGATGTACGGTTAGGCGGCACTTAAGTTAAATACCTGTCAGTTGGTGACGAAATATATGGAGTTTAACACTAATCGACAGTTCTGTGACGACCTACCTGTTAATTGCCCGTTAAGGGGACACTTTACATAAAAAAGCCCTTATAATCAGGACAACTTTTGACTCGACAATTTTATTTTCCAGACATTGTTAAGGCCATTGAGCATATAAAACAAAACAAACCTAGCAAGAAGACAACTACGACAACCACGACGACCACGACGACCACCGAAGCGCCGACAACCACGTCCACTACAACGACCACCACCGAAGCGCCAACAACCACGTCAACTACGACGACGACTACTGAAGCGCCGACAACCACGTCGACGACAACGACGACAACCGAAGCGCCGACAACTACGTCAACTACGACGACAACAACTGAGGCGACGACAACCACCACTGAACTACCAGATAAACCTGAGCAACCAGGTAAGCCAGATCAGCCAGGTGGTCCAACACAACCAGAGCAACCAGAAAAACCAGGACTGCCAGGACAACCAGAACAACCAGGCAAGCCAGGGCAACCAGGCAAGCCAGGTCAACCAGGACAGCCAGGACGACCAGAACAACCAGGCAAGCCAGGCCAGCCAGAGCAACCAGGCAAGCCAGGCCAACCAGAGCAACCAGGACAGCCAGGACAACCAGAACAACCAGGCAACCCAGGCCAACCAGAGCAATCAGGACAGCCAGGACAACCAGAACAACCAGGCAAGCCAGGCCAACCAGATCAACCAGGACAGCCAGGACGACCAGAACAACCAGGCAAGCCAGGCCAGCCAGAGCAACCAGGCAAGCCAGGCCAACCAGAGCAACCAGGACAGCCAGGACAACCAGAACAACCAGGCAAGCCAGGCCAACCAGATCAACCAGGACAGCCAGGACAAACAGGAAAGCCAGGTCAGCCAGAGCAACCAGGCAAGCCAGGCCAACCAGAGCAACCAGGCAAGCCAGGACAACCCGAACAACCAAGCAAGCCAGTCCAGCCAGATCAACCAGGCAAGCCAGGCCAACCAGAGCAACAAGGACAACCAGATCAACCAGGACAGCCAGGACGACCAGAACAACCAGGCAAGCCAGGCCAGCCAGAGCAACCAGGCAAGCCAGGCCAACCAGAGCAACCAGGACAGCCAGGAAAACCAGGTGGCCCAGGGCAGCCAGGACAACCAGGTCAGCCAGGACAACCAGGCAAGCCTGGCCAACCAGAGCAACCAGGCAAGCCAGGACTACCAGAGCAACCGGGCAAGCCAGATGGACCAAAACAACCAGCACAACCGGAAAAACCAGGACAACCAGGACAACCTGGCCAACCGGGTCATTCAGATGAAACTGACGAAACCAAGATTGAAAAGAGGAGGAAAGTAAAGAAGTCAGAGACCGACGAGGAATACGACGAAGAGACCGAGGAGGAAAAAGAGATCCGCATCAAGAAGCAAAAGAAGACGGCTGAAGACACTGAATATGACTACGAAGAAGACTACATGGATAAAGAAGGCAAACAACATAAACGAAG
The DNA here is from genome assembly GCA_947034925.1 of Eudemis profundana. Taxonomy (NCBI): domain Eukaryota; kingdom Metazoa; phylum Arthropoda; class Insecta; order Lepidoptera; family Tortricidae; genus Eudemis; species Eudemis profundana. The sequence continues at coordinate 4,357,669 of OX344819.1, forward strand.
ACATCCCAACGGACCACACGGCCCTAAGCAAACTCATCAGCCTGGTGGGCCAAAGCAACCAGGTCAGCCAGGACAGCCAAGTCAACCAGGGCAACCAGGACAGCCAGATCAACCAGGACAACTAGGCAAGCCAGGCCAACCTGGACAATCAGGCAAGCCAGGCCAGCCAGGACATCCAGAACAACCAGGTAAGCCAAACCAGCCAGATCAACCAGGCAAGCCAGCCCAACCAGAGCAGCCAGGACGACCAGAACAACCAGACAAGTCAAGCCAACCAGAGCAACCAGGCAAGCCAGACCAACCAGAGCAACCAGGACAACCAGGCAAGCCAGGCCAGCCAGGACGACCAGAACAACCAGGCAAGCCAGGCCAGCCAGAGCAACCAGGACAGCAAGAACAACCAGGCAAGCCAGGCCAGCCAGAGCAACCAGGACAGCAAGGACAACCAGGCAAGCCAGTTCAGCCAGATCAACCAGCCAAGCCAGCCCAACCCGAGCAGCCAGGACAGCCAGGACGACCAGTGCAACCAGGCAAGCCAGGCCAACCAGAGCAACCAGGACAGCCAGGACAACCAGGCAAACCAGGTCAACCAGGACAGCCAGGACGACCAGAGCAACCAGGACAGCCAGGACGTCCAGAACAACCAGGCAAGCCAGGCCAACCAGAGCAACCAGGCAAGCCAGGCCAACCAGGACAGCCAGGACGACCAGAACAACCAAGCAAGCCAAGCCAACCAGAGCAACCAGGCAAGCCAGGCCAACCAGAGCAACCAGGCAAGCCAGGACAACCAGAGCAGCCAGGACAGCCAGGACAACCAGAACAACCTGGCCAACCGGGTCAATCAGATGAAACTGACGAAAGCAAGATGGAAAAGAGGAGGAAAGTAAAGAAGTCAGAGACAGACGAGGAATACGACGAAGAGACCGAGGAGGAAAAAGAGATCCGCATCAAGAAGCAAAGGAAGACGGCGGAAGACACTGAATATGACTACGAAGAAGATTACATGGATAAAGAAGGCAAACAACATAAACGAAGACATCCCAACGGACCACACGGCCCTAAGCAAACTCATCAGCCTGGTGGGCCAAAGCAACCAGGTCAGCCAGGACAGCCAGGTCAACCAGGGCAACCAGGACAGCCAGATCAACAAGGACAACTAGGCAAGCCAGGTCAACCTGGACAATCAGGCCAACCAGAACAACCAGGCAAGCCAGATCAGCCAGGTCAACCAGAACAACCAGGCAAGCCTGGCAAACCAGAGCAACCAGGCAAGCCAGGCCAACCAGGACAGCCAGGCCAACCAGACCAGCCTAAACAACCAGACCAGCCTAAACATCCAGATCAGCCAAAACAGCCCGGTGGCACTCAACAACCGAAGCAGCCAGGACAGCCAGGACGACCAGAACAACCAGGCAAGCCAGACCAGCCAGAGCAACCAGGCAAGCCAGGACAACCCGAACAACCAAGCAAGCTAGTCCAGCCAGATCAACCAGGCAAGCCAGCCCAACCAGAGCAGCCAGGACGACCAGAAAAACCAAGCAAGCCAAGCCAACCAGCGCAACCAGGCAAGCCAGGCCAACCAGACAAACCAGGACAACCAGGCAAACCAGGTCAACCAGGACAGCCAGGACGACCAGAGCAACCAGGACAGCCAGGACGTCCAGAACAACCAGGCAAGCCAGGCCAACCAGAGCAACCAGGCAAGCCAAGCCAACCAGGACAGCCAGAACGACCAGAACAACCAAGCAAGCCAAGCCAACCAGGTCAACCAGGCAAACCAGGTCAACCAGGACAGCCAGGACGACCAGAGCAACCAGGACAGCCAGGACGTCCAGAACAACCAAGCAAGCCAAGCCAACCAGGCAAGCCAGACCAGCCAGAGCAACCAGGCAAGCCAGGCCAACCAGAGCAACCAGGACAACCAGGCAAGCCAGGTCAGCCAGGACGACCAGAACAGCCAGGCAAGCCAGGCCGGCCAGAGCAACCAGCACAGCCAGGACAACCAGGCAAGCCAGTCCAGCCAGATCAACCAGGCAAGCCAGCCAAACCAGAGCAGCCTGGACAGCCAGGACGACCAGAGCAACCACGCAAGCCAGGCCAACCAGAACAACCAGGACGACCAGAACAACCAAGCAAGCCAAGCCAACCAGAGCAACCAGGCAAGCCAGACCAGCCAGAGCAACCAGGCAAGCCAGGCCAACCAGAGCAACCAGGACAGCCAGGACAACCAGGCAAGCCAGGCCAGCCAGGACGACCAGAACAACCAGGCAAGCCAGGCCAGCCAGAGCAACCAGCACAGCCAGGACAACCAGGGAAGCCAGTCCAGCCAGATCAACCAGGCAAGCCAGCCCAACCAGAGCAACCAGGACAGCCAGGACGACCAGAGCAACCAGGCAAGCCAGGCCAACCAGAGCAACCAGGACAGCCAGGACAACCAGGCAAACCAGGTCAACCAGGACAGCCAGGACGACCAGAGCAACCAGGACAGCCAGGACGTCCAGAACAACCAGGCAAGCCAGGCCAGCCAGAGCAACCAGGCAAGCCAGGCCAACTAGAGCAACCAGGACAGCCAGGAAAACCAGGTGGCCCAGGACAGCCAGGACAACCAGGTCAGCCAGGACAACCAGGCAAGCCAGGCCAACCAGGACAGCCAGGACGACCAGAACAACCAAGTAAGCCAAGCCAACCAGAGCAACCAGGCAAGCCAGGCCAACCAGAGCAACCAAGCAAGCCAGGACAACCAGAGCAGCCAGGACAGCCAGGACAACCAGAACAACCTGGCCAACCGGGTCAATCAGATGAAACTGACGAAAGCAAGATGGAAAAGAGGAGGAAAGTAAAGAAGTCAGAGACCGACGAGGAATACGACGAAGAAACCGAGGAGGAAAAAGAGATCCGCATCAAGAAGCAAAGGAAGACGGCGGAAGACACTGAATATGACTACGAAGAAGATTACATGGATAAAGAAGGCAAACAACATAAACGAAGACATCCCAACGGACCACACGGCCCTAAGCAAACTCATCAGCCTGGTGGGCCAAAGCAACCAGGTCAGCCAGGACAGCCAGGTCAACCAGGGCAACCAGGACAGCCAGATCAACCAGGACAACCAGGCAAGCCAGGCCAACCTGGACAACCAGGCCAACCAAAAACACCAGGCAAGCCAGATCAGCCAGGTCAACCAGAACAACCAGGCAAGCCTAGCCAACCAGAGCAACCAGGCAAGCCAGTCCAACCAGGACAACCAGGACAGCCAGGCCAACCAGGACAGCCGGGACAACCAGGCCAGCCAGGACAGCCAGAGCAGCCTAAGCAACCTGAGCAACCAAAACAACCAGGACAACCAGACCAGCCAAAACAACCAGGACAACCAGGCCAGCCTAAACAACCAGACCAGCCTAAACCAGACCAGCCTAAACAACCAGACCAGCCTAAACAACCAGACCAGCCTAAACATCCAGATCAGCCAAAACAGCCGGGTGGCCCACAGCAACCGAAGCAGCCAGGACAGCCAGGTCAACCAGGACAGCCAGGACGACCAGAACAACCAGGCAAGCCACACCAGCCAGAGCAACCAGGCAAGCCAAACCAACCAGAGCAATCGGGACAACCAGGCAAGCCAGGCCAGCCAGAGCAACCAGGCAAGCCAGGACAACCAGAGCAACCGGGCAAGCCAGATGGACCAAAACAACCAACACAACCTGAAAAACCAGGACAGCCAGGACAACCAGGACAACCGGGTCAATCAGATGAAACTGACGAAACCAAGATTGAAAAGAAGAGGAAAGTAAAGAAGTCAGAGACCGACGAGGAATACGACGAAGAGACCGAGGAGGAAAAAGAAATCCGCATCAAGAAGGAAAAGAAGACGGCGGAAGACATTGAATATGACTACGAAGAAGATTACATGGATAAAGAAGGCAAACAACATAAACGAAGCCATCCCAACGGACCACACGGCCCTAAGCAACCTCATCAGCCTGGTGGGCCAAAGCAACCAGGTCAACCAGAGCACCCTAAACAACAGCAACCGAAGCAGCCAGGACAGCCTGGTCAGCCAGGTCAACCAGGTCAGCCAGGACAGCCAGATCAACCAGGACAACCAGGACAGCCAGGTCAACCTGGACAACCAGGCCAACCAGGACAGCCAGGTCAACTAGGACAACCAGATCAGCCAGGTCAACTAGGCAAACCAAGTCAACCAGGACAGCCAGGACGACCAGAGCAACCAGGACAGCCAGGACGACCAGGCAAGCCAGGCCAACCTGGACAGCCAGGACGACCAGAACAACCAGGCAAGCCAAGCCAACCAGAGCAACCAGGCAAGCCAGACCAGCCAGATCAACCAGGCAAGCCAACCCAGCCAGAGCAGCCAGGACATCCAGGCAAGCCAAGCCAACCAGAGCAACCAGGCAAGCCAGACCAGCCAGATCAACCAGGCAAGCCAACCCAGCCAGAGCTGCCAGGACATCCAGGCAAGCCAACCCAGCCAGAGCAGCCAGGACATCCAGGCAAGCCAAGCCAACCAGAGCAACCAGGCAAGCCAACCCAGCCAGAGCAGCCAGGACAACCAGGCAAGCCAGGCCAGCCAGAGCAACCAGGCAAGCCAGGCCAGCCAGAACAACCAGGCAAGCCAGGCCAACCTGGACAGCCAGGACGACCAGAACAACCAGGCAAGCCAAGCCAACCAGAGCAACCAGGCAAGCCAGACCAGCCAGATCAACCAGGCAAGCCAACCCAGCCAGAGCAGCCAGGCAAGCCAAGCCAACCAGGGCAACCAGGACAGCCAGGTCAACCAGGACAGCCAGGTCAACCAGGACAACCACAACAACCAGGCAAGCCAAGCCAACCAGAGCAACCAGGCAAGCCAGACCAGCCAGAACAACCAGGCAAGCCAGAGCAACCAGGCAAGCCAGGCCAACCAGAGCAACCAGATAAGCCAGGCCAGCCAGAGCAACCAGGCAAGCCAGGCCAACCTGGACAGCCAGGACGACCAGAACAACCAGGCAAGCCAACCCAGCCAGAGCAGCCAGGCAAGCCAAGCCAACCAGGGCAACCAGGCAAGCCAGGCCAACCTGGACAACCAGGCAAGCCAGGCCAACCTGGACAGCCAGGACGACCAGAACAACCAGGCAAGCCAAGCCAACCAGAGCAACCAGGCAAGCCAACCCAGCCAGAGCAGCCAGGACAACCAGGCCAGCCAGAACAACCAGGCAAGCCAGGCCAACCAGAGCAACCAGGCAAGCCAGGCAATCCAGAACAACCAGGCAAGCCGGGCCAACCTGGACAACCAGGCCAACCAGGACAGCCAGGTCAACCAGGACAGCCAGGACAACCAGGCAAGCCAGGCCAACCAGGCAAGCCAGGCCAACCTGGACAGCCAGGACGACCCGAACAACCAGGCAAGCCAAGCCAACCAGAGCAACCAGGCAAGCCAGACCAGCCAGATCAACCAGGCAAGCCAACCCAGCCAGAGCAGCCAGGACATCCAGGCAAGCCAAGCCAACCAGAGCAACCAGGCAAGCCAGACCAGCCAGATCAACCAGGCAAGCCAACCCAGCCAGAGCAGCCAGGACAACCAGGCAAGCCAGGCCAGCCAGAACAACCAGGCAAGCCAGGCCAACCAGAGCAACCAGGCAAGCCAGGCCAGCCAGAACAACCAGGCAAGCCAGAGCAACCAGGCAAGCCAGGCCAACCAGAGCAACCAGGTAAGCCAGGCCAGCCAGAGCAACCAGGCAAGCCAGGCCAACCAGGACAGCCAGGTCAACCAGGGCAACCAGGACAGCCAGGTCAACCAGGACAGCCAGGTCAACCAGGACAGCCAGGTCAACCAGGACAGCCAGGTCAACCAGGACAGCCAGAGCAACCAGGCAAGCCAGGCCAACCTGGACAGCCAGGACGACCAGGACAACCAGGCAAGCCAAGCCAACCAGAGCAACCAGGCAAGCCAGACCAGCCAGATCAACCAGGCAAGCCAACCCAGCCAGAGCAGCCAGGACAACCAGGCAAGCCAAACCAACCAGAGCAACCAGGCAAGCCAGACCAGCCAGATCAACAAGGCAAGCCAACCCAGCCAGAGCAGCCAGGACAACCAGGCAAGCCAGGCCAACCAGAGCAACCAGGCAAGCCAGGCCAGCCAGAACAACCAGGCAAACCAGGCCAACCTGGACAACCAGGCCAACCAGGACAGCCAGGTCAACCAGGACAACCAGATCAGCCAGGCCAACCAGGACAGCCAGGACAACCAGGCAAGCCAGGCCAACCTGGACAGCCAGGACGACCAGAACAACCAGGCAAGCCAAGCCAACCAGAGCAACCAGGCAAGCCAGACCAGCCAGATCAACCAGGCAAGCCAACCCAGCCAGAGCAGCCAGAACATCCAGGCAAGCCAAGCCAACCAGAGCAACCAGGCAAGCCAGACCAGCCAGATCAACCAGGCAAGCCAACCCAGCCAGAGCAGCCAGGACAAGCAGGCAAGCCAACCCAGCCAGAACAACCAGGCAAGCCAGGCCAACCAGAGCAACCAGGCAAGCCAGGCCAGCCAGAACAACCTGGCAAGCCAGAGCAACCTGGACAGCCAGGACGACCAGAACAACCAGGCAAGCCAAGCCAACCAGAGCAACCAGGCAAGCCAGACCAGCCAGATCAACCAGGCAAGCCAACCCAGCCAGATCAACCAGGCAAGCCAACCCAGCCAGAGCAGCCAGGACAACCAGGCAAGCCAAGCCAACCAGAGCAACCAGGCAAGCCAGACCAGCCAGATCAAACAGGCAAGCCAACCCAGCCAGAGCAGTCAGGACAACCAGGCAAGCCAGGCCAGCCAGAACAACCAGGCAAGCCAGGCCAACCAGAGCAACCAGGCAAGCCAGGCCAGCCAGAACAACCAGGCAAGCCAGGCCAACCAGAGCAACCAGGTAAGCCAGGCCAGCCAGAGCAACCAGGCAAGCCAGGCCAACCAGGACAGCCAGATCAACCAGGGCAACCAGGACAGCCAGGTCAACCAGGACAGCCAGGTCAACCAGGACAGCCAGGTCAACCAGGACAACCACAACAACCAGGCAAGCCAAGCCAACCAGAGCAACCAGGCAAACCGGGTCAATCAGATGAAACTGACGAAAGCAAGATGGAAAAGAGGAGGAAAGTAAAGAAGTCAGAGACCGACGAGGAATACGACGAAGAAACCGAGGAGGAAAAAGAGATCCGCATCAAGAAGCAAAGGAAGACGGCGGAAGACACTGAATATGACTACGAAGAAGATTACATGGATAAAGAAGGCAAACAACATAAACGAAGACATCCCAACGGACCACACGGCCCTAAGCAAACTCATCAGCCTGGTGGGCCAAAGCAACCAGGTCAGCCAGGACAGCCAGGTCAACCAGGGCAACCAGGACAGCCAGATCAACCAGGACAACCAGGCAAGCCAGGCCAACCTGGACAACCAGGCCAACCAAAAACACCAGGCAAGCCAGATCAGCCAGGTCAACCAGAACAACCAGGCAAGCCTAGCCAACCAGAGCAACCAGGCAAGCCAGTCCAACCAGGACAACCAGGACAGCCAGGCCAACCAGGACAGCCGGGACAACCAGGCCAGCCAGGACAGCCAGAGCAGCCTAAGCAACCTGAGCAACCAAAACAACCAGGACAATCAGACCAGCCAAAACAACCAGGACAACCAGACCAGCCTAAACCAGACCAGCCTAAACAACCAGACCAGCCTAAACAACCAGACCAGCCTAAACATCCAGATCAGCCAAAACAGCCGGGTGGCCCACAGCAACCGAAGCAGCCAGGACAGCCTGGACAGCCAGGTCAACCAGGACAACCAGGACAGCCAGGACGACCAGAACAACCAGGCAAGCCACACCAGCCAGAGCAACCAGGCAAACCAGGCCAACCAGAGCAACCGGGACAACCAGGCAAGCCAGGCCAGCCAGAGCAACCAGGCAAGCCAGGACAACCAGAGCAACCGGGCAAGGCAGATGGACCAAAACAACCAACACAACCTGAAAAACCAGGACAGCCAGGACAACCAGGACAACCGGGTCAATCAGATGAAACTGACGAAACCAAGATTGAAAAGAAGAGGAAAGTAAAGAAGTCAGAGACCGACGAGGAATACGACGAAGAGACCGAGGAGGAAAAAGAAATCCGCATCAAGAAGCAAAAGAAGACGGCGGAAGACACTGAATATGACTACGAAGAAGATTACATGGATAAAGAAGGCAAACAACATAAACGAAGCCATCCCAACGGACCACACGGCCCTAAGCAACCTCATCAGCCTGGTGGGCCAAAGCAACCAGGTCAACCAGAGCACCCTAAACAACAGCAACCGAAGCAGCCAGAACAGCCTGGTCAGCCAGGTCAACCAGGTCAGCCAGGACAGCCAGATCAACCAGGTCAACCTGGACAACCAGGCCAACCAGGACAGCCAGGTCAACTAGGACAACCAGATCAGCCAGGTCAACCAGGCAAACCAAGTCAACCAGGACAGCCAGGACGACCAGAGCAACCAGGACAGCCAGGACGACCAGAACAACCAGGCAAGCCAGGCCAACCAGAGCAACCGGGCAAGCCAGACCAGCCAGATCAACCCGGCAAGCCAGCCCAACCAGAGCAGCCAGAACAACCAGGTAAGCCAGACCAGCCAGAGCAACCAGGCAAGCCAGGACAACCAGGACAGCCAGGACAACCAGGCAAGCCAGGCCAACCTGGACAACCAGGCAAGCCAGGCCAACCTGGACAGCCAGGACGACCAGAACAACCAGGCAAGCCAAGCCAACCAGAGCAACCAGGCAAGCCAGACCAGCCAGATCAACCAGGCAAGCCAACCCAGCCAGAGCAGCCAGGACATCCAGGCAAGCCAAGCCAACCAGAGCAACCAGGCAAGCCAGACCAGCCAGATCAACCAGGCAAGCCAACCCAGCCAGAGCAGCCAGGACAACCAGGCAAGCCAGGCCAGCCAGAACAACCAGGCAAGCCAGGCCAACCAGAGCAACCAGGCAAGCCAGGCCAGCCAGAACAACCAGGCAAGCCAGAGCAACCAGGCAAGCCAGGCCAACCAGAGCAACCAGGTAAGCCAGGCCAGCCAGAGCAACCAGGCAAGCCAGGCCAACCTGGACAGCCAGGACGACCAGAACAACCAGGCAAGCCAAGCCAATCAGAGCAACCAGGCAAGCCAGACCATCCAGATCAACCAGGCAAGCCAACCCAGCCAGAGCAGCCAGGCAAGCCAAGCCAACCAGGACAGTCAGGTCAACCAGGACAGCCAGGTCAACCAGGACAGCCAGGTCAACCAGGACAACCACAACAACCAGGCAAGCCAAGCCAACCAGAGCAACCAGGCAAGCCAGACCAGCCAGAACAACCAGGCAAGCCAGGCCAACCAGAGCAACCAGGCAAACCAGGCCAGCCAGAACAACCAGGCAAGCCAGGCCAACCTGGACAACTAGGTAAGCCAGGCCAGCCAGAGCAACCAGGCAAGCCAGGCCAACCAGGACAGCCAGGTCAACCAGGACAGCCAGGACAACCAGGCAAGCCAGGCCAACCTGGACAGCCAGGACGACCAGAACAACCAGGCAAGCCAAGCCAACCAGAGCAACCAGGCAAGCCAGACCAGCCAGATCAACCAGGCAAGCCAACCCAGCCAGAGCAGCCAGGCAAGCCAAGCCAACCAGGGCAACCAGGACAGCCAGGTCAACCAGGACAGCCAGGTCAACCAGGACAGCCAGGTCAACCAGGACAGCCAGGTCAACCAGGACAGCCAGGTCAACCAGGACAACCACAACAACCAGGCAAGCCAAGCCAACCAGATCAACCAGGCAAGCCAGGCCAACCAGAGCAGCCAGAACAGCCAGGACTACCAGAACAACCAGGCAAGCCAAGCCAACCAGAGCAACCAGGCAAGCCAGACCAGCCAGAGCAACCAGGCAAGCCAGGCCAGCCAGGACGACCAGAACAACCAGGCAAGCTAGGCCAGCCAGAGCAACCAGGACAACCAGGCAAGCCAGTCCAGCCAGATCAACCAGGCAAGCCAGCCCAACCAGAGCAGCCAGGACAGCCAGGACGACCAGAACAACCAGGCAAGCCAGGCCATCCAGAGCAACCAGGCAAGCCAGGACAACCAGAACAACCAGGACAGCCTGGACAGCCAGGGCAACCAGGACAGCCAGGGCAACCAGGACAGCCAGGGCAACCAGGACAGCCTGGACAGCCAGGGCAACCAGGACAGCCTGGACAGCCAGGGCAACCAGACAAGCCAAATCAACCGGCGCAACCAGACGAAACTGATGATAAAGAGATTAAAAATAGGAAAAAGATAACAAAATCGGAAACCGACAGCGAAGACGACGAAGAAACAGATGAGGAGACTCGCATCGTCAAGAAGAAGACAGACAGAGAAGAAGATTACGAAGAAGTTTTAGAAGATTATCAGTCTGGTTCGGGCATGAAACCCAAAGCGCCGGGCGCACACAGCCCGACAGTTATGCCTGATGACAGCAAGAAGGGAGGCAAACTAGCTGTTCAAAAGGGCACCAAAGGTAAGACTAGTTTTTTTATTGATGCCAAAATTTTGCTAACACATCATTTAACATCATCAGTTTATGCCACACCTGGCCATAAAGTGACTTTTTCCGCCCTCGATCGCATATTTACGTCCCTCGCTTGCAGCTCGGGCCGCAAACTTGTGCGATCTCGGCCTTTCTTTGTACCCTAGTTATGTAATGTACAATTATTTACACCCATATCATAAATCCTCTATTCTGCGTTCGGAAACCATATATAATTACTACTTGTAATGAAACATCAGTGTAGTATCTTCTTCTTTTTCTTGTCAGCATATACAGGGTGTCCCTAAAACCAACTTTGATACGAAAAGGGCTGATAGACCAGCTCATAAGACACCAGATTTAGTAAATTTGACCTCAGTAAAAATCTCTTAGTTTTCGAGATATTGACGTTTTTGCAAAACTCGTGCTAAGTGATACCCTGACTCGGTTATTTGAGTGTCATGACCAAAATATCAAGTATTTTTCAAATCTGGTTTTTGATATGGGTAGCCAAATAACTATGCTATGGAACGTAATTCCTATTTCTGTTCATTTATTCATGCTGTGGCCACAGTAGAATATCAAAAAAAATGTTTTAGATTTTTCCAAATTTCACCTCTGATTTCGAACGAGGCTGGTGAAAAAAAAGGTACCAACACAGCCCGGCACATGACGTAAAATAATAGCGCATTTATTGTAGTTTCTAAAATGGTGTAACATTTACAAAATACTATAATAGTTTTTGAGATAATGATATTTTGTTACAAAAATAACTTGTACTGTAGTTACACTTAATCTTAAATTTCTCATACGATCCGGTTGAACTAAGTTTGCACCTGGCGTCCTAGACAATACTTACAAATTAGGTGCAAACTTAACGTAATCATCGGTCAAAGTAGGTCCTATAGCACCAAAAATAGCCATTAATCAATAAACTGTATTGAAATAGGTTACTAACGAGAAGACGATCAAAGGGATTTTTGTTTGAAATGAAATAGTCAAATATTTAGGTAAATTTTTGGTCGACTGGTTGAGCGCCAAGTCAATGGAATAGTAACTTCAGTACAGGTTATTTTTGTAAAAAAATATCATTATCTCAAAAACTATTACAATATTTAGTAAATGTTATACGATTTTAGAAACAACAAAAAATGCGCCATTTTTTTACGTCATGTGCCAGGTTGTGTTGGTACATTTTTTTTTCACCACCTTCGTTCGAAATCAGACGTGAAATTTGGAAAAATCTAAAACATTTTTTTTGATATTCTACTGTGGCCACAACATGAATAAATGAATAAATGAACCCTCACAAGTCCATATTCTGAGAAAGTAACTACCCCGGTATTTTTTTTGGAAAACGCTCATCTGCCACCCGTTCGAGGTCTCCAGTGTAGAGTTCGCTGGCTCCATCTGTTATCGTCTCTGCGACATATATGGCAGGCCCATTGCCACTTTAGTTGCGCAACTCTTTTGCCGATATCGGTGACTTTTGTGCGTTGGCGAATGTCCTCGTTCCGTATTCTATCTCGCAGAGAGATTCCGAGCATTGAGCGTTCCACAGCTCGCTGTGCCACTTTCAGGCGGTGGATTCTTCCGACGGTTAACGTCCACGTTTCGCATGCGTATGTCATTACTGGGAGAACACATTGGTTGTAGACTCTCGATTTCAGTGACTGTGGGATTTTTGACTTGAAGACGTCTTTGAGCTTACCGAACGCACCCCATCCAAGTTGGATGCGTCTGCTAATTTCAGCGTCTAATGATTCTTTCTTTAATGTAATTTTCTGACCAAGGTATATGTAGTCGCTCACTTCATCTATCGTTTTGCCATTCAATGATATGTTTACGTCGGCGGTGGTGCTTATCCAGTTCGTCTTTTCCATATTCATTTTCAGGCCAACCCGCATCGACGCCTGGTTTAGATCGTTGAGCATTCTTTCAATATCTTCTGGTGTTTCTGCAAGTAGAACGATATCGTCTGCGAAGCGTAAGTGATTAAGGTGTTGTCCATCAATATTTATACCTGAGCCGTCCCAGCTAAGTGTCTTAAAGACGTCTTCGAGTGCGTTTGTAAATAGCTTCGGGGAAATGACATCCCCTTGGCGTACTCCTCTTTTTAGTGCTATCTTAGTGGTAGAGCCTTGGATTTGCACTGTCATCGTAGCTGATCGGTAAAGATTTTTCAGAAGCTGGATGTACCTGTAGTCTATTCGGCACCTCTTTAGGGAATCGAAAGCGGCCCAGTGTTCCACCGAATCGAACGCCTTTTCATAATCCACGAAAGCAAGGTATAGTGGTTTGTTATATTCTTGTGATTTCTGTATCACTTGCCTTAACGTGAAAATATGGTCAACTGTACTATAGCCACCTCTAAAGCCAGCTTGCTCTTTGGGCTGGTACTCGTCCAAGCGTCGCGTTATTCTTGTTGTGATGACGCGAGCAAAAACTTTATATATTTGGCTTAAGAGTGCAATAGGGCGATAGTTCTTAAGACTTGTCTTGGCGCCTTTCTTATGGAAAAGGATAACTACACAATCTTGCCATTGAGTTGGTATTTCTCCAGTGAACAGAGCTTCGTTAAAGATCCATCGAAGTTCTCTCAGTATCGGCCGTCCACGCTTGCATGGGCTATGTTGAATGTGTTAGATAATGATATACTAGTGTTTAATAGAACTGACGTGAGAGACTACATCTTGTTCTCAATTGAAGTTAGCGTTTTTTCTTATAGCTTGAACGCATAGAGTCCGTTTTTATGCATAATTTAACTTTGAATCTTAGAGACCATATACATCTCTGAGGAATGTAGATTATATTATATTAAAATTCTTCTTTGTACTTGCCAATGTTTAGACGCTTAGAGACCACATACATCTCTAAGAAAAAATGTTTTAATTTTAGTTTTTAAGTTATATTATGCGAGTCACAGATTTTTTTTAATTTCTGTAAGTTTGTTTTTTTGTAAAGCATGTAAATTTAATAATAGTTTAGTAGTTTATTTCTCGTTTCCCATTTTGTATTTTGACGTTTGGAGATCCTTTACACCTCCTAAACATGTTTTGACAACGGAGACCCCTTACATCTCCATTAATTTTAGTGAATGTCTCTCTATTTTCCATATTTCTTTTTAATTTATCTTGTTTTGACGCCTAGAGACCCTTTACATCTCTAAAAAATATAGTTTTATGTTTATTGAAATGTATACCTATTAGTTAAGCACTTGTTTGATGAATTGTATTACTGATTGAAATTGCATTTTCACAATTATTGTAATGCTCAATGTTTATTTTAAAAGAGAAACTGATGAGTTTCTTCCGGCGCTTCTTCTCACCAGAATGTCATTTGCCGAAGCGCCAAAAGAAAGAATCAGACATGTGAAAGAGACCTTGAGGCCTACTTACAGAAATATATTATTTCATTTCATTTCATTTCCACCTGCTTTAAGCAGTTCCGTGGTTATGCCATCATCTCCGGGAGCTTTATACTGCTTGAGTTGTCTTATAGCTTGCTTCACTTCGTAGGTGCTGATTTCTGGGATATCCTCGGTGTAATGTTTTGTCAGAGGTGCACGCTTCTCTGCAGCACCTACAGTAGCATGTTCACTGGTTTGTGACTCATATAGTGCTCCGTAAAATTTTACTCGAATATAATAATACTAGCTGATGCCCGCGACTTCGTCTGCGGTGTAAATTATAATTAGGCAATTAATCTTAATAGGCAATTAATAGTTTCTGATATTTGTTCATAAACTTTGTTGTAATTAAACAAAACCCTCAAATATTGGGCCCAAAACTGCACAATGCACATTTACCGTGAAAATCAATTCTTAAGTCCATTTAAGGATTATTACCAAAAAATTAAATGCACTTAATAAACCGCTTGTTACTTACACAAAAAAACAATCTACTAATTGCTATATGCTATGCATGGAGTTAAAAACCTTTTACTTTGTGATGGAGTGGGTTAGGTCGCCTAGGCAGCCTCTCCATACATATCCCTCAGTCCAGACGGGACTCTCGAGGGTTTCCAGACTAGCTCAGGGATAGGAGGGACTTAACTAAGGAGTAGAATACGAACAACAGATTGACGATATAATTGCGGGTCTTTTACGCCCTTTATTAATAACGAAACCTTATTCTATTGACTCTAGGTGCTCTAACAATTGAGCTGTGCCCTAATTTGTTGGCGGATGTCCTGAGGGGACGGTTATACGGGTTTATTCCCAGCTACTCCTGAGTACTAAGCGTTGGACTCCCGCAAATCGCGAATACGAGCACGCTGCGGTAGTCGTCCCGCCTAGGAGTCAGGTACAGACTCCGGGAGTCTTAGACGAGTCCCTAAGGAACCAATTCCCTGAAACGTTCGGTCTGGAAGAGCCTCCCGTCTAGGGGTCGGTTGCCCACCGCTGGGATGCAGGTACCCGGCAGGTCGCGAATACGAGCGCGCTGCGGGAAGCCCACTTCCGAGAGGGGGGAAGTTCGGACGGATCCCTCGGGAACCAATGCTCTGAAGCGCTCGGGACCAGTGCGAACGCGAATACGAGCACGCCGCGCCTGGTGCCCTCCCGCCTAGGGATTGGCTGCCCACCGCTGGGATGTAGGTACCCGGCAAGTCGCGAATACGAGCGCGCTGCGGGAAGCCCACTTCCGAGAGGGGGAAGAGGGGGGGACTCTGGAACCTGCGAATCGCGAATACGAGCACGCCGCGGTAGCCAGAGGAGAACGCTCCCAGTCACCCGTCACCGGAGGCAGCGGAGAACGTTCTGCCCCGTTGTATGGCGCGGGGCTTGCTTTTAAGCTCTCCGTTGTAAATGTCGGTAGTGGGGGCTGCCGGCTCGCAGTCGGTGGCCGGCCGCTGCGCGATGCGGCCGCTCTATGCCAGCGCGCCGCGCGGTGCCGCGGTGCGCTTGTGTGCGCCTGCGGTGACGTCATCGCGGCGTCACATGCCCTCCCCGGATCAGGAGATTTTTTCGTGCTGAAAAAATCACCGGTTAAAAATTTACCTCTATATACTGCCTACCTAATAGGGCTTTACATGTTTGTAGACTAACTATATTTTCTCTATCAAGTTAAGTCTAACTTGAACGTCGCTATTATGCGTTATCGTTTTATTTTTAAAATTAACATTACAACGGATACTTTATTTTTACGGCTGAACTGTGCTATTTTGTGCCTTTTTGCGAGTTATACTATATTTATTTGTTTTATAAGTTATTCTATGTTTGATCGGGTTTCGTATCACGGATTAATAAAGTAATATTTTAGTTTAACTTATGTTACTATTTATTATCTTACGGTTTAGTTATTTATTTATTTTACGGTGGTTTACTCGTCGAGTATCTAAACGGCTCCGTGATGGACGATGCGTATTCGGTCGCGTCCAGACTATGACGATGACGTTCTTTAGCTCTGGCAAATGCGTGTGTAAGGCGTCCATCTCCGTAGGTGTCGGGTATTGTCCTCCGGGTGGCGGTTGGATTTGCGGGTCGTGTGCTCGGGTTGGAGTTAGTGGGTTGTCTCGTATCTCCGGTCTCGGCAATTCGGCGGTCTCCGTGAGTACTGGATGTATAGGTTGCGGTTTCATTGACATCGCAGGTCGTATGCATAAGTCTAACTTTTTTCCGTTTCATCCTTAGCCAGTAGCATTTTCGTGCTATTTCACGGGTTGTTTTTTCGGTACCTAGGTGTCCTGCGCTAGGTGTACTTTGCCGGGTTGTTTCTCCCATCGAAATGCGTATCTTCGTATCGGGTGCGGGATCTGCCTGCCCTTTATAATATCTCGGATTGGGTTTAGATTTATAAAGTTTATCTTCTCGGCTTTGTAACGGACATATGGGGTCTATTTGTTCTAATTTCGGTTTTTTCCGGTAATGTGTTTGTTGGACGGGTTCCTTATGCTTTAATTTTATCGTATTTTCTACCCATGAATTTCTCTTTGCGCTCTCTTCGCAGAAACTGAATTCTCCCTGTAATTTTCGTTGCGGTTGCCGCTCTTGTGCGCCGGTTATTCTGCTAGGGCTATGAGGGGCGCTCTGCGGCTGCGTACATTTCGTGCCTGTCTCGGCTTTTATTTCGCTCGTACTCTCCGTAGACTCTTGCATCGATGTCGCTTCGCCTGCCCAGGTTACACTCATCCCTGCTCTTCTTAGCACGTCCATTCCAATAATTGTGGAGGTAGCTGTCGGCAACACACGTACCCAATGTTTAAATGTAGCTTGTTTTAACTCGATATCCACTAGAACACTTCTATTTATCTGTGTTTTCGTTCCGTCTGCTAGTACGATACTTCTCGGGTTTTCTTTTTCTACGGCCGCTCGGTGAATACAACTCTTATATACTTCCTCGGTTATGTACGTATTGGTCGAGCCTGTATCTATTAAACAGGGGTATTTTATTCCCATAAAGGACACATCCGCGTAGAGACGGTTGTCTTCGCGAAATTGATCCTTTGCGGATCCTACGGGTTCGTATCTCGGGTGTATTATGGTTTCTTTCTTCCCATCATTTCTCGTATAACGTTCCTGGTTTCTGGGTATTCTTTCGCTCGGGCCGCCTTTCGTTGTTGCTTGTGGCGCAACTCTCGGTAACGGTGCACTATTGTTTTTATTTCCGGGATACGGTAGCGACTCGCGATATCCATACGGTCGGTTTGTATCGTTATCGGGTGATGTCACGATGTTTTCGTATTCGGCGGCAAGCTTGAGTAATCCAGACAGGTTCTTATAATCCTGTTTTTTAATATATAGTTTATAATTTTTCAGCATATTTTCGTGTATACGGTGTAAGCGTTCCGGTTCTGATAACTTCCCATATCGGCGCATTAGCGTCTGCAAGTCTGTTACGTAGTCCGCGAATCTCTCACTGAACTTTTGCTTTCTTGCCGCTATTTTCACAATAAGATCCTCTTCGTAGTTGGCCGGGAAATAATAAAGTTTGAAGAGATCCACGAACTCGCCCCAGGTACTCCAGGACTCGGCGTTATTCCTGTACCAAAGCAATGCTCTACCTTGCAGGATTCTCGGGAGTGCTGGCAGTATGTCCTTTCTGTCAATATTGCTCGCGTCGATTAACTCTTCAAGCCTTTCCATAAACTCTACCGGGTTGTCATTAGTTCCGAACGCTAGGTTCCATTCTTTTATGAGCCGGGTTATGGTGCTTGCCTTTTTATCTTGTTCGGTTTCTGCCATCGTGCCTGGACGTATTTTTCCCGGTGTCTCGAATTGTTCCTCTTCTTTTAATGCTTCTACCAGGTTCTTTCGAAGTTGCTCGACAGTTAAGCCTTCGGTTGGTAACCCTCGCTGCGTGGCTTCTTCGATCAGTTCCGGCTTCTTCAACGGGTATACCCAGCTCGTCGGCATAGGTATCGGTGTTTTCCACGGTTTTATATTTTTATAGTTTTAACGGATATTTTTACGGTTTTATTTTATTATAATACACTACGGTAACGCACTTAGAATCGCGTCGCGTCGGGTCCCTATCTTACCTTGTACTCGCAGGCTGTAAGGAATATTTTTATTAGCACATTAAAAATAGCACAGTTTATTTGCCAATTTTAAAGTAAATCAATCGGGCGGGCGGGACGCGGCGCGTCTTAATATGCCGGTATATTTGTTATATGCACAAATTTCTAAGTTCCTTAGTCCCTCCTGAGCTAGAAACCTATTTTAATGGGTTTTTGAGTTGGGCGCCAAATGTGATGGAGTGGGTTAGGTCGCCTAGGCAGCCTCTCCATACATATCCCTCAGTCCAGACGGGACTCTCGAGGGTTTCCAGACTAGCTCAGGGATAGGAGGGACTTAACTAAGGAGTAGAATACGAACAACAGATTGACGATATAATTGCGGGTCTTTTACGCCCTTTATTAATAACGAAACCTTATTCTATTGACTCTAGGTGCTCTAACAATTGAGCTGTGCCCTAATTTGTTGGCGGATGTCCTGAGGGGACGGTTATACGGGTTTATTCCCAGCTACTCCTGAGTACTAAGCGTTGGACTCCCGCAAATCGCGAATACGAGCACGCTGCGGTAGTCGTCCCGCCTAGGAGTCAGGTACAGACTCCGGGAGTCTTAGACGAGTCCCTAAGGAACCAATTCCCTGAAACGTTCGGTCTGGAAGAGCCTCCCGTCTAGGGGTCGGTTGCCCACCGCTGGGATGCAGGTACCCGGCAGGTCGCGAATACGAGCGCGCTGCGGGAAGCCCACTTCCGAGAGGGGGGAAGTTCGGACGGATCCCTCGGGAACCAATGCTCTGAAGCGCTCGGGACCAGTGCGAACGCGAATACGAGCACGCCGCGCCTGGTGCCCTCCCGCCTAGGGATTGGCTGCCCACCGCTGGGATGTAGGTACCCGGCAAGTCGCGAATACGAGCGCGCTGCGGGAAGCCCACTTCCGAGAGGGGGAAGAGGGGGGGACTCTGGAACCTGCGAATCGCGAATACGAGCACGCCGCGGTAGCCAGAGGAGAACGCTCCCAGTCACCCGTCACCGGAGGCAGCGGAGAACGTTCTGCCCCGTTGTATGGCGCGGGGCTTGCTTTTAAGCTCTCCGTTGTAAATGTCGGTAGTGGGGGCTGCCGGCTCGCAGTCGGTGGCCGGCCGCTGCGCGATGCGGCCGCTCTATGCCAGCGCGCCGCGCGGTGCCGCGGTGCGCTTGTGTGCGCCTGCGGTGACGTCATCGCGGCGTCACAACTTTAAAAATTGTACGGGTCCCTAAAAAAACTTTCAACCCCTACTTACTCAACCCGTCTTCGAGATAAATTTTAATGAACCGTGAAATCATTTGAGTTCTATTCAGTTTAATCAGTTTTAGATACCCTACTTTAAAAATCATTTGGTCCCTTTATAAAGTTTTGGTCCCCATTTATAACCCTTGGAGATGAATTTCAAAAAATGGTTTAACATTTTTTCTGTACCCTTATTGAAGGATCTATGTACGAAGTGTCAGATTTCCTACTTCAAAAATCCTTTGGACCCTATACAGAGTTTCAACCCCCATTTAAACCCCTTTGGGGATAAATTTCAAAAAACTGCAATCACTTTTCTTTTCTTTTTTAGATGAGTTCAAGATCTACTACAAAAATCGTTTGGTCCCTTTACAAAGTTTCAACCCCCTTTTGATCCCTTTTTAGGGATGAAAAAACGGTAAAACCACATTTCTTTTTTCTTATTAAGGAGTCTATGTACGATGTCCCAGATCGCCAACTTCAAAAATCTTTTGGTCCGTATACAAAGTTTCGACCCTCATTTAAACCCCTTTGGGGATGAATTTCAAAAAAACAGCAATCACTTTTCTTTACTCTCATGGATGAGTTTATGTAAGAAGTTTAAGATCTACTATAAATACCGTTTGGTCTCCATACAAAGTTTTGACCCCCGTTTGACCCCTTCTTAGGGATGAATTTAGAAAAACGAAAAATCACTTTTTCTACTCTTATTGAGGAGTTTATATACGATGTCTTAGAGCTCCAACTTCAAAAATCGTTTGTACCCTACACAAAGTTTCAACCCCCATTTTAACCCCTTTGGGGATGAATTCCAAAAAACAGCAATCACTTTTCTTTACTCTTATGGATGAGTCTATGAACGAAGTTCAAGATTTACTACAAAAATCGTTTGGTCCCCATACAAAGTTTCAACCCCCGTTTGACCCCTTTTTAGGAATGAATTTCGAAAAATGGTAAAACTACTTTTCTTTATTCTTATTGAGGAGTTTATGTACGATTTCTCAGAGCTCTAACTTCAAAGTTCAAATTTTCAACCCCCATCTAACCCCTTTTGGGGATGAATTTCAAAAAACCGTGAAATGACTTTCCTGTACTCATATTGTGGAGACTATGTACGATATCTCAGAGCTCCAACTTCAAAAATCGTTTCAAGCCCCATTTAACCCCCGTTGGGGATGAATTTTGAAAAACGGTGAAATTACTTTTTGCAACTAATCTCCTAGTTTAAAAATCGTGTGGTCCCCATTTAAACTTTCAACCCCCGTTTTACCCCTTTTAGGGATGAATTTCGAAAAAGGGTGAAATTACTTTTCTCTACTTATATTGAAGGATCTATGTGCGAACTCTGAGATCTCCAACTTCAAAAATCGTTGGTGCCTATACAAAATTTCAACCCCCGTTTAACCCCTTTTGGGGATGAATTTCGAAAAACCGTGAAATTACTTTCCTACACTCATATTGTGGAGCCTATGTACAATGTCTCAGAGCTCCAACTTCAAAAATCGTTTTAACCCCCATTTAACCCCTGTTGGGGATGAATTTTGAAAAAAGGTAAAACTACTTTCTTAGACCTTTATCGAGGAGTCTATATACGAAGTCTCAGATCTGTAACTTAAAAATAATTTGGTCCCTAAACAATATTTCAACCCCCGTTTTACCCCTTTTAGAGATGAATTTCGAAAAAGGGTTAAATTACTTTTCTTATCTCATATTGAAGGATCTATGTGCGAACTCTCAGATCTCTAACTTTAAAAATCGTTTGGTGCCTATACAAAGTTTCAAACCCCCATTTAACCCCTTTTGGGGATGAATTTAGAAAAGCCGTGAAATTACATTCCTGTACTCATATTGATGGGTCTATGTGCAAAGTCTCAGATCTCCGTCTTTAAAAATCGTTTGGTCCCCATTTAAACTTTCAACCCCCGTTTAAGCCCTTATAGGGATGAATTTCGAAAAACCGTGAAATTATTTTTCTGTACTCATATTGAGGAGACTATGTACGATGTCTCAGAGCTGCAACTTCAAAAATCGTTTCAACCCCCATTTAGGATGTTCCCCATTGGGGATGAATTTTGAAAAACGGTAAAATTACTTTCTTCGACCTTTATTGAGGAGTCTATATACGAATTCTCAGATCTGTAACTTCAAAATAATTTGGTCCCTATACAACATTTCAACCCCCGTTTAACCCCTTTTAGGGATGAATCTCAAAAAAGGGTGGAATTACTTTTCTCATGTCATATTGAAGGATCTATGTGCAAACTCTCAGATCTCTAACGTCAAAAACCGTTTGGTGCCTATACAAAGTTTCAACCCCCATTTAACCCCTTTTGGGGATGAATTTCAAAAAACCGTGAAATTACTTTCCTGTACTCATCTTGATGGGTCTATATGCGAAGTCTCAGATCTCCTACTTTAAAAATCGTGTGGTCTTCATATAAACTTTCAACCCCCATTTAACCCTCTTTGGGGATGAATTTCCAAAAACGGTGAAATTACTTTTTTTAAATTGTATTAAAGAGTCTATGTTCGAAGTCTCAGATCTCCTACTTTAAAAATCGTATGGTCCCCATATAAACTTTCAACCCCCATTTAACCCCCTTTGGGGATGAATTTCAAAAAATCCCTTCTTATCCCTTACTTACGTTATATAACCACCCTACTGTGAAAATTTCAAGTTCCTAACTTCAGTAGTTTCGGCTGTGCGTTGATCAGTAAGTCAGTCAGTCAGTCAGTCAGGACTTCTTCTTTTATATATTTAGATTAGATCTCGCTGTTCCTGAGAGTTATATTGCGTAGAAGATAGTTGTTGTCGTTGCTATAGCAGCAATTGCGTCTCCGAAGTTAGCGCATCCTTTTCTCGAGATGTTCGGCTAAACATTTCTTTAGCACTACTAGTCACATTTGCCACGAATTCTGTGTATTTATCATCTAGGCTCTTTTCGAAATAGTCAACATCGGGTCTCGCGAGTTTGACATTGAGTTTCTTTTCGAACTCCTCGTGGACTCCTAATGGGATGTTTAAGTTAGCCAGAGGTTTTGACATGAGTTTCTTCCTTTCAAATTTCGTATTGATCGATATTGTACTACGAACGAGGCGGTGATCGCTCATTTTAAGTTTTTTCAGGACTGTAACATCCGTGATGATGTATTTTTTGTCAGTGCATATGAAGTCAATTTCATTCTTTACTTTTCCATCGGGGCTAGCCCAGGTCCATTTTCTTTGGGGTTTTTTGCAAAAGAAAGAATTCATTGCAAAGAATTTTCTTGACTCCAGGTAGTTGACTAGTGTTTGTCCTCTAGCGTTCCTATTGCCAACTCCAAAAGGACCAATACAGGTTTCCTCTTCATGCTTTATTCCTATCTTCGCATTGAAGTCCCCCATAATGATATTGAAATGTGCTTTCTTCCCTTCCTGTAGAGCCTTGTCTATATCTTCATAGAAGGTTTCGATCTCTTCTTCATCGTGAGACGTGGTGGTGGCTGGAGCATAGGTTTGGATGATTTTAATAGAGTAGCGTTTACTTAATATAGCGATGACTACATAAGCTACCCTTGGTGATATGGTGCGTAACACAGTAATATTATTCGTGAGTTTTCTGTTTATTAAAAAGCCTACGCTACCAATTGTTGAATTTTTGCTTCCCGTGTACAAGAGAATATGGCCTAAATTTAATTTTATAGTGTCTTCTCCTTCACGCCTTATTTCGCTCAGTCCTATGATATCCCATTTTATGTGTGTGAGGTCCTTTTCCAGTTCTTCCAGTTTCGCTTGCAATCTCAAGGTCCTTGTATTATACGTCGCCAAATATAGTTGTGTGTGACAGCTGGATCTCTGCCAGAGATTCTTAGCACCCCTGTCCTCACCGTTACCGAGGCCGCTGTTGTAGCCCGGGCTAGTCAGAACCCTGGGGACTCGGGGCCTAGGCTTAATTTTACTTTCCATGCAGGTTAATTGCCATAGTAGAGGTGTGCGCTGACCGGCGCGGCGTACGCCGCCGGCCATTTTTACCACGCCGCCGCCGCCGATCATTGCACCGGCGTGAAATCGGCGTGAACTAATACTATGATGACCATGATCCAATTTATCTATCTTCTCCATTATTGGAGGAAAAACTATCTTTGGTTGTACATTAGAGCACAATAAAAGCATATATAACACCTCTTTTACAGTGAGATATCATAATAGCTCATAATATTTGTAAGTTATCTACATCGAAAGGTATAAGCTATTGGCAATACTTCCAGTGAAGCGACAGAACAGATTTCAGCTTTTTATGGCTCAGGAATAGTTTGGAGCCCTCCATTATAAGGCCTGGAAGAAGTACCGCAATTTAGGTATCTAGGAAGTCACTTTCAACGTGACTTTGACATCCAAGATAGTTTCCCACAAAGCCAAATCAGTTGCAGCCTGTGGAAAACTTAGACGGCGGATTTGGCAGAGTTAACTTGAGATTATGAGTTTATCTTAACCTAACTGGGTTAACGTGGGTTAATATTCTACAAAAACATAGTGCTACTACAAAGCAGAAGACCCCTTCGATCTCCGTTATCTATTCTGCTTATTAAGTGTCAAGATCAAGCACCAAGTAAGAAAGTTTTACTTTGCGTCAAGATGCCTGGTGTTGAGGCTCTCATAATGAAACATCAGTTGTGGTGTATGGTCACATCGTACGCATAAAAAATAGCAGGCTGCTTAAAGCAGTGTTCTACACAAATTCGGACTCTTTCAGTTTCAGAATGGGCGTCAGACAAGGATGCATTCTGTCACCCATACTATTCAATACCTATGGAGAGTACGTAATCAGGAGAGTCTGCGAAAACTGGGAGAGAGGAGTAACTATTGGTGACACCACAATCAATTTTAAATTTTAATCCTAGGTAGAATGAAGCGGAGCAGTCTGGAAATGTGCCTCAAGATCATTTAAAGCAAAACTAAGATTAAGGTAGAGGATCGTAGCAGAAAGCTACAGCTCACGGTACTCTTGTGCTTGGGCTTGGGCGCGAACATCAGCAATACCAGGTCTTGTGAAGTGGAAATTAGGAGGCGCATTGGAATGGCCAAAAGTGCAATATCCGTGCTGCAAGATTTATGAAAGAATTGCAACATCTCACGCTAAACTAAAATTAATTAAGTTCTTAGTCTTCTCCATATTTAGCTACGGAGCTGAGACTTGGATTCTGACAAAGACTGATCGTGATCGCATTGATGTTTCCAGATGTGGTGCTGGAGGAAAATGCTTCAATTTTCTTGGACAGCTCTTCGCACAAATGCATCTATATTATGCAAATTGAACATCAAGATCAACCATCAACCATCTGTCTACGCAGAATAAGTTTTTCGGTCACATAGGCAGGAAAGAAGGCCACAATCTTGAACAACTTATCGTTACTGGCAAGATTTATGGCAAACAACCTAGAGGCGGCAGATGCACTACACGATGCCAAGAACAGGCACAGACGCTGAGACACCGTCAGAAAGAAGCGGAAGTCACGAAAATTTCAGGACCCTCAGCAATGAGGGACTACTATCTTAACTTTAAAAAAATTGCAATTCCACCAAAAACATTGAATATAAAATGGGTAGTAAAATACTGCTACTTCCATGTTCACAGTGAAAAAGTTACCAGATCTCATAAAGACAAGCTTAAGGCGCTAACTCATTAAGCGCTATATTTTGGTCAATAAGTATGACTTGGCCATTTTATGGAACTACTGCTTTTAAAAAGAAGACCAGTTATAATTTTTCTTACTATTTGAAACGAACGACCGAATGATGCTCATAGAGCCCGACCGTTTCACTATATGTCTAAAAATGTACTGTAATATATGCATAATTACTTATTTTGTTTACCACGCCGATCACGCCGATTACGCCGCCGCCGCCGGTAAATTTTTGACCGGCGTCCGCCGCCGACGATTTAGCCATCGGCGCACACCTCTATGCCATAGCCTCTCCACGTTGGCAGGACGTCTTGGAGAGCTGGACATTTTTGAGGATATTTCGTTCCTCAGGGCTGCCATTGCCTAGGGACAGGTTAATTGACCGCCGCCTGTGGCTCGGCGTTGGTGAGTTTACGGCAGTGCATATCATCTGTCAGCCTACCTTCCTCCTTTCTCAACCTGAACTTAGGACCGGCTACGGTGGAGTTAAGAGTACGGTAGGTAGAGTGTATTATCTGCGCCAGTGTTATAATAATGTATGTAAAATCATAATAACATACAGTGGCGTATTAAGCCAGCGCGGGGCCTGTAGCATTTCTTCAAAGAGGCATTTGGTCGACCTCAGGTATGCTTAATGCCGTCTGACCGGTAATTAAGTAGGGGGGGGGGGGGTTCTTTTGCGAGTGGGCGCGGGCCTCCCAATGCGCAGGGGCCGTTTTTTTTAAGCCCGACAAACTTGCCACCCTTACTTGGACGTGGCAAAAGTCGAACCAGGTGGCGGCCGTGGCGTTCCTTGGGGTCGAACCAGGTCGCTGGCCGGGCCACCTTGCGCGGGGCCCGTAGCATTTGCTATTCTTGCTACGGGGCTAATCCCACACTGATAACATAGATTAAGATTTTCATGATATCGTAGCGTTGGTCATTATTTGAAATCTAGTCGGCCTTGGCCACATCTGCGATCTCGGCTTTTCTTTGTTTTACCACCCTAGTTATGTAATGTATAATGCGTTTGTGTAGATAAAGTACTTAATACCGGGTGTTGCTTGTAACAGGAGCAAATTATTAAAACGTAGATTCTACTCATCAAACAATAAAACTTTCGTTTAACAACTTTTAAAAACTATGTCATCTTTTGATTTTATCTGTTTGATACAAATTAAATAGTATTTTTAATATACGTTGGACGTAAACTTAAAAAAACATCGCAATACGTTGCGGTTTCAAATAAACTTTAAAGAGTATTAAAAATTAATAAATAAGTTATTTTTAAATGTCGCTGAACAAATGTGGTTCAGTTTGAGGAGTACAATCTACTTTTTAATTATTTGCTCTTAGTAGGTACAGGCAACACCTAGTATACCCAAGCAACTATATAATTATTAACCCTTAAAACACTTGTGTGATCTTATTATGGCACTCGCCTCCGGCTCGTCTCATAAAACGACATGTTTTAAGGCCTCTAAGGTATCAGTTGCAGGAGCATTCCATGAAAACATCTACTTTTTGTCCCTTAAGAAACGCTATGGTAGCTACCATAAAACTTATTAGCTGCTAAGAAACACAATCTTAAAGTCAAGTTATAATATTATTATACCGACATTCAGCTTCCTAATTTTACATGTCAAAAGTATTAAAAAGGTAGTTTTTCTCTTACGAAACGTTTTCGTGGAATGCTCCTGCGTAAACTATCATCAGGAAATACATCCCGTCACTTCAATTGTTCTCTTGATCTCTCCAAGATCTCATCAGATCCTGACTGACTGTAGGTATAAAAACAAACATACCGACTTACTGACCATCTCATCTATTGCCTTTCTAAGCAGTGACCTAAAAATATGTGCCCTCATTGGTTAATGTTGCTTTCAGAAATCCTCCACGCCTTGGAAACCAGCATGAACCTTAAGGTTCTTATCCTGCCCAACGGTCCAAATAACAAGAACTGCTTCTGTACTTGCGATAACACGGCGGCTCCAAAGATCATCCCACTGTCCGCGCTACCGCCACAGATTGCAGAAATCGCTGCCAAGAAAAACTAAAGGAACCGTCGACACGACGGCTTAACGGAGCATTTTCCCGACAATTTAGTAAATAAGTATTTAAAATAGACGCAAATACAAATATGCAATTTGTAAAAAATAATTTGTTTTGAAAGTGCTACGCGTATTCAATATTCGCGGGATAATGTGACCACAGACTAAACAGCAGCAAATAAATATTATTAAATAGAATAGTGTTTTTCTATTTTTAATAAGTTTTATACGCATTTAAGCGTATTTTAAATATCGTATGTAAATATTATATAATAAACAGTAATAATTATGCGTTGCTTATTTATTTTACGTGCAAGTTTTATTTCGATCACCTTCTTTGATTTTGTACCTTGTATGCGCAAAATTGGTATAATGTGACGTCGAGTTAACTACCCCGCGTAAACCTATAACCCATCTTGTTCAATTCTTATACGCTTGTAGTATATAACTACATATTCGCTGAGACCAAAGAAGACCTATGATGGCTGTGTTTATCGCATGATAAAGTCAAGTAGGTACCAAATCATTTATTCCAGGAAAAAAATCAGTCCGACATGAAAACCATTCGCCACATTAAAACAAAAAGATTGCTTTGCTAATCAGCGATATGGTTTGCGATTGGTCAATTTGGTAGCAAATAACAATCAAATCAGACAGGGTACGACAATGCTGAAATTCGCTATCTCCGCCGTTCGCCGCTATATATCGCTGATTAGCAAAGCAATATTTTTGTTTTAATTAACATGGATATCCGCAAAGTAACGCCTGATTCAATCATTTTTTTTAGCATTAATTTATTTATTTTTATGTCTTTCCCGTTCACGGGACAATGGTGTCCCAGACCTTTGGGAGGCGTGCGCAGAGCCGAAGCCAACGCGTAGAGGCCCTTTCGACAATTTAATGAAAGGCAAAGTGTTCACCCAGCGGATGCTGTATCCGTTCGTGTCATGGGACGCACACAGAGACAGCCCCCGCCAGATGCAAGGGCTATTGTTGATTGATGGAATCTAACTCTACTGGGCTATGAGTTGAGACATGACGGCGCCTGTCAGGAAGTGTCTCATGGCTTTCGTGGCACTGACAGACCGTGACTTGCCCTCCGCTAGATGGGCCCCTGTTAAAAAGCGACATTATAAAACGGCCTAGGGGCAGCACCGGTGTGGGGGGCTGCAGGGTGTCGAGAGGTGTGCTGCATTTTCTCCGAGGGTACTCGCGGCATTATGCCCTTAACACTGCACGCCTATGGAGCATAAAGCTCTCGCGACTCCACTCTGGACGGCCGGTTAAGGCCGGTACTTATTTTGATTATTATTGTATTGTAAATATAATACAGGACGTAAACAATAAACATACACATTTATGAAATAAAACCGTATTCAATTATAAAATTATTTATTTCATTCATTTATTAAAATTTCATTGTAAAACGATCGCCTCAGCACAACACAGGATTCGTCTATATGGTTAACAGGCGACGCCGAACTCGCAGGCATAACTGCGGACAAACGAACAATTCATTACCGCAGGGTAATTCACAATTTCGCCCTAAAAATCGTCTTTAGTATAATCTGAACCGTGAACTAGTGGCAGCATTCCATGAAAACATCTACTTTTTGTCACATACGAAACGCTATTGTAGCTTATAAAACGTATTAGCTGAAAACTACCAATCTTAAAGCCAAGTTATGATATTCAGTTTCCTAATTCTACATGTCAAAAGCAAGGACCATTAAAACAAGAGGACTGTCATTCTCCATACTTTGGATTGTAACCAGACCGCTAGGGGATTTCCGGGCAAAAACTAGATGGCGCTAAAAAACTAAACATTTAACGATGTTATAATTGAACAAAGAAACATAGTATAGTAACGATTAGTTCGTAAACAGCTAATAATAAATAAATTCTAACATTTAAATACCGTGCCACGTTTGAAAAGTTGAATAATTGTAAATAATATTTTTTTTATACCAAGGTTATACATAGATGGCGTTGTAAATTCGGGGAACAGCTTTTTGTATGGAGAATGACAGTCCTCTTGTTTTAATGGTCCTTGTCAAAACTATTAAAAAGGTAGTGTCGCTTACGTAATGTTTCCGTGGAATCCTCCAGTAATAACGGTTCGTAATCGATGTAGTCCGTGAGTCGAAGAGACGACGGACTAGGGAATGCAATATCGATCTCGAGCCAACTTTCGAGATTCAATCTCGTCAGCAGGAAATCTCTATTTTTGCAGTCTCGGTCGAGACTTCGATTAATAATTTCGAAATATCGAACGATATTGAAAGATTTACGCGTATAAATTATTTTGTGTCGATTAATGTTTTTGATGTTACCTAGATTCGTGTTAACCGAGAAGTGATACTGTGTGTGTCCGGCTTTAATTGACTGTATGAGCGCAGTGGCGCACTCTGTGCGAAAGAATCACCTGATTCAAAAAATTCAAAATAATTTCTGCAGGCTACCAGGGCTCTTTTACAAGTCTGATTTCTTTTGTTTTGGCGCGTCGGGTTTCGTCGGGATTCGTACCCACGATTTAAACAATTTTTGCCTAATTTTTTTTAAAGTCGCTTAGTGCTTGTCAAAAATAGCTAGTATAACTGAATGCTTAGGTAATTTTGATCAAAATAACCCGTTTAATAATAACTTTGTCGAATCTCGATCTCGAAATCAGATTTTTTGCGCGAGATCTCGAATCCCCAATCTCGGTTCGTTTAAGGGTTTTCTATGTTACATTTTCAGGGTAGTTAAAATTAGACTACGTCCCTATGACAATGTTCAAATTCGAAATCGTTATGAGTGAAACATAGAACCCTGTAATACAATGAGCCACCGCTATTTTAACCCCGGATTACAAACTGTTAAGTTGCCGGGTTACGGTGATTCGAATCGTTCGGTTTTCCATACAAACATAAAGAGGGTCATTGTTTGCTTCCACCGCATCAATTATGTTGAAAATAAATCTTATTTTACAGTTTGATAATTTTTGTACTCAATATAATAAACGTGCAATCGGGCCTTAAAGATCAGCGCCATCTATCAGCATCATTTGAAAATAAACGTTTTTTACTTGACTTTTTGAGAGATGTCATTTCGCACAAATAAAAATGTATGAAACTATAAAATAAAACACTTTTTAAACGTAATTGATGCCGTGGAACCAAACAATGACCCTCTTTATGGTTGTATGATAAAACCCTACTGTACAAGCGACTCAACTAAAACTCTAAACTGGTATTCAAGACCAAAAAAACTACGACAATGTTGCCACTGCAATAAAATGTTCATACAATAGTATATCCCTTTTTTCTAAAAACACACGCTGAGATAATTTATTTATTGGTAATTTTAATTCCATAATTTAAAGAAGTAATTTTATTTACTTATTTTTACATAAATACAAGAGGCCTTAATAAAAACTTAATCATCCGCAACTTTTGGTTGCAAAGCTGGTATTGTGCTTGTATCACTTCAGGTGTTAATAACATTTGGTACAAGAATTTTAACTACATATAAGTAATTAATAACCTATTTTTGCATACATTTAACTAATTGCAGAATAATGGTGTGTAGCGTGCTTTATGGTTGTTATGGCCGCCATGACACCGTATATTTGGGATAAAATTTCCATTGTGGACCATCGATTTCGAGGTTCATATTTTTTATGTAGATAGTTCTCATGAAAATAAAGCGATTTGTGAATTTTCAGGTCGCGGAAACGAACGGTTCTTGAGATGTAATTTTTTAAAGTTTACGTACCATAAATGGGAAAATCACACGCTATTGCAAATTTTGCGTCATTTTTAGGTTGGACAAACTGTCCTTTCAGATGCAAAACTGATACTTCGCGTTCCGTTGACCGGCTTGGTGTGTTTTCTTAAATTTTATGTCGTTTATTTTTAATTTTTTTTTATATATATTCATTTCGTTGTAATATGTTATATAAAATACACAAAATTGACTAGTTTGCGCTTCAATTGTAGCTATAAAAGTAACATAAATTAACTATTTTTGTGCAAAAAAAAAAAATTGCATTGTTTGGAACGGAACGCAAAGTGACGCCATTTTGTTTATAGCGTGATTAGCGTGTTTTCTTATGTCTGTCAGTCGCTAGCGAATTAATTACTCTGTAGTTGAACAACGCGCCCTTATCGTGTTTAAGTTCTTTACAGTAAAATTTTGTCAATGTTAGTTGAATTGAAAATAAAGTTTGAAAATACCTTTTTTGAGAAAATACTAATTAATTAATTGTAACAGCCAATATGTACAAAGAAGCATATAACAAAAAGGTTGGCGAAACCTGAAAACTTTATTTGACAATGACATAAGTGACTTTGACATATTTGACAGTGACGTATCTGTCGTAGTTTTTTTGGTCTTGAATTCCAGTTTCGAGTTTAGTTTCTCCCTTCACACCTCAGGTACGACCCGGCTCTTAATTAAGTTGCACAGCACACATATAGTATGGTAGTACTTTTTAAGACTACGGCTGAAACTAAAGGGCATTGCCCATGTGACTATAGAGCCCCGTACTAAATGAAGTCATTGTGTCAACACCAAACCCACTGTATCTTCAAGAGCAAGAAATTACCATTCCTAATCACTAAATCTCATTAAAATTGTATTTGGGAATTGAAATTGAGATTGATTTCCAGATTCAGAGGTTAGATTAGGGGCAGCAAAACGTTGAAGTATTTATACAACTGTGCAGTTAAAAAACAACTCACCTCTCACTCATTTCCGGACACATCCAAATTAACATTAACATAACTGGCCCCCATGTTTTCCCTGTGGCGTGGCGACACCACGTGTCTCTTGGCATTCTCCGTTTCCTCCACGTCCGCGTCGCAGACGCCACACTTCAACTTCCCAAAATCATAATAAACGTATTTGTTCCTCGCCAACATGTTTATATTATGCTTCAATTCCAAGTAGAACCGGAACACGTTTTCCGAGGTAGGCTTCTCGGGGAAATGCTCCGCCAACACTAGGTGCATTAGCAGAGAACGAATGGAATTGAAGACACCACCGCAAGACACACAGTTGAACGTAGCACCTTCGGTGTTTAAAATGTAGTTGCCTTGCATGTAGACTCTTATTATATCGCCTCTGTTGGCCTTCGTGGCCGCGTCCGCAACAGCATTCTGATGCTGAACATTGGAGAGAACGTGGGTGATCGCTTCGCTTAGATCCGGGAAGGTCGCGTCGCAATAATCGCACTTAATTTCCCCGTTTTTTACGATCTTGTGGTGGTCCAACAGCTCTTGATCGATGTGCTGGTCGTAGAGTGCGGAGCGGATCAGCTTCGCGATGGTCTCAATGTGCAAGGTGCTCTCGAAGTGTTCCACGATGGCCGCGAACGACGGCACGGCCACCAGCGTCGGGCACAGAGCGCAAACGTAGTAGTTACCGAAGCTGGCGTAATACTCGGAAGGCCTGCACTGGTTCCTGTACAACAACTGCAGTTTATGCGGCGCCGCGTTCCGGAGATGCTTCTTCTGGCGGATGTGATTGAACAGCACCTGTCTCGGGCCTTTAAGAGTCATATCGCAGCAGGAGCAGTAGTTGGCGATTTTCCCCGAAGGTTTAATGAAGTTCTCTATGACGACGTGGTCCCGGTTGTTCAGAGGCTTCCCGATGCTGGCGAGGAACTTCGCCCAGTCGAGGCTCTTCGGGCCCCACTCGTCCGGAATTTGCCCGTCCGGGTTGTTGGCCTTCATTTTCCGGTAGATCTTGTCCGACAACTTCCCGAGATGGTTCTCGTCTAGAAGATGCAACACGGAGGCTTCGAGGGAATCTATGGAAGTCTTGCAGAGCCCGCAGTTCAGCCCGTTCGCTTCCTCGCTGATGCTGTGGCTGAATAGGAACTTTTGGTTCATCTCTTTTATATTCTCTACGTTTCTGTTATCTATGGAAGACGGTATGTGCTTGTCGGCTTGGAGGATGGAAGCTAAATTGTGTATGTGCGTTTCGCTGAACACGTGATTCAATACGGAATCATAGCGGAATCTTAGCGTATAATACTCGCACGCCATGCAGAAGAAGGCGCGCTTTCCCGTCCTATCGTCTACTAAGGACAGGAGCTTATGATTGAGGAGTAGCTTCACGATATAGTTCTCGATTGGCCCATAATAACGGTATTTCTTCACTTGATTTTTATTTGGCTTCTCAGGAGCCTCGCTGTCCTCGTTTTCGAAGTTTTTGTTCGCATCCGCGGAGAAGTGTTGGTTGACGTTGTCCTTGATGCTCATGATGATGGGCGCGACGGAGCTGGTGAGGGCGGAGAAGTCCACCTTGTCCTGGCAGAGTTTATCGAAGGCCACGTGATAGAACTTGACTGCGGCGTCGATGCTGGCTTCGGAATTGTCAGGCAGATGCCTGATCAGGGACGCTTCGAGTTTGCTCGAGAACATTCTGTCCAATTTCTCCGTCGGCTTGTTTATTATCTGCATTAGATGAGCGGCGATATTGAGACTTTGAGCCGGGGTCTCCCCGCATTCCATAGAAGACAGTCTCCGGGACATATTAGGCAGGATGATCGGCTCGGCTACGTCAATACTCTCCCGCTTGAGCTTGGGTTTCGGCAAGTGAACCTCCAGGTTGAAATGCTTCTGAAGCGACTCCATCAACGGTTCTTCATCGTTCAACTCTATCTCCACGTTACAGTCGGTACAAATATGCACCTGCTTCGCGTTATCGTCGGTCAAAAGCTCAGTCTTGAGCAGCTCAGGTACCTCGCTCACTGGGAGACTGTTGAAGCGCTGCCGTTGGAGGCTACTCTTCTTTTCAGTCGTGAAAATGTACTCCACTTCAACGCCCTCGCGTTTCTGAACGAACACCCTTCGGTGGGTCTCGTTCAGGTTTTTTAAATATTTCAAAATGACGGCGTTTCCTTGCGTCAGCGGGTGGTATATCACGTTACGGAAATGGACCGCTAGACGCTTGACGTCCGTGAGTTTCCGGAATGAAAGGACGTCTATTTCCGCCATCATCTTAGTGACGTCCTCAATGGACCTCTCGGTGACCATGATGGTCGTCAGAAGCCCTACGGCTTAAAGTTTACAAAACAATAACTGTACAATGATAGACTCTCTTGGGTTTGTCGGCCAAGATATTAGTCGTTTAGCTAAAGAGCTAATATGTTGAGCTTGCAGCTTGTTGCCCGTACTAGATTGTGCGCTGAATTTAAGGTCGGAAGAGATTCGTCTAATTTGGATTTTTAAAAAAGCTGGGTTGTGTGGACTATCACCGCATTTCACGACCTGGAAAGAGAAAAAACGAAAGGTTAGCATTGCGAACTTATACAGCCCTGCGAAACCAAGTGTCCTATGTGAAGGTTCGAGCCGGTTGGTTCTGCATACAAACATACATCATTTGCTTCTACGACATCAAACGTAATGGAAATGTGTATCATTTTATAGCTTGGTACATTTTGCCTGCACGAATTGACACGAGGAGTTTTAATAAATTTATGAGTTATCTTAAAGGCTATTGCCATGTTTTGTTTCCAATCGCTTTATCATTGCGTCACGACTTCAACATATTTCAAAATTCTTATTTTGTTTACTTTAACGGAATCTTGTGTATTTCTTGCAAATTTCGGGTACAGTCAACATCCCAATAGGCTACATGACTAAAAAAAACTGTTTAGTCCGTCTGTTACATTACGAAAAAATATTGTACACGTATTTTTTGTTTTGTTTGACAAACAAAAACTGACGAGGATAGAGTGCTTAGAAGTTTCGAGTGACGTCACTCTTGAGTACAAATTATAATCAAGAGTGACGTCACAAGCCCCCACTCCAGAAGTTTGATGATCTATAACTTTGTCGATTTTTAATATTTTGATAAACCAAAAAATACGTGTCCCATATTTTTCCATAATCTAACTGACGGACTAAATAGAATTACATATTTTTAACCCAGTCATCATCCCTATTGAATAGGGTAGTTTGACTATTACTCACTTTTATTTATTTAGTATTAATTATACACTTAACATCAGTATTATCGTGCGATAACATTTAGATAAACAAATAAATGATACCGTCAATAGATGTCGCTATCAGCCCATTGCCCCAAATAGCATGGCTTAAAGCTACTTATCTTTAGATAAGTTTATCAGAGTGATTCAGAGCTTCGCCGCCAATCTAAGACCTAACAGGGCTCGATATTAACATTAAAACTTCAGTCATATTCATAATCATTCACTGAAATAACACCAAAAGATTATAAATAAAAATGTTAAATGCTACACCACGTTTATTATGAGATGTGATGCGAATATGGGTATGAATATGACTAAAGTTTTAATGTTAATATAGACTCCATGGTTTTCATAGTGTGCGATGAAAAATCCGAGGCCTGGTTATTACTGGTGCACTCAAATTATATTACATATTGAGATTGACGACGAATTTACGAATTGCCCTGCAGGAGCTATGGCTAATTGTCGAATGCAACGCGGCAGACGTGTCGTACACGTGGCGGCGCCCTCCAGCGGCAAATGGCGTAAACAGATTTTTAGGACTTGCGTGGATAGCGTGATTCTACCCCGAACCACAGTATAATAATAATTTTCACACACAATGTACATTGTTTTTCAAATAAATTGAATAGGATACTTTCCTGACAGATCAAATCAGTTACTTTTAATGAAGTGTCAAAACGCTCAGATAGTAGTTTGTATGGAAAAAAAGTGAAATGAGGTCATTTTACTCAAACATCAAATTTATAGTTTTTGATATTTTAAAAATCGTTTAAAACCCTAAATAGGTGATGTTTAGTTAATTTTTGCAAGTTTTCTAAAGCTGATTTAAAGGCTAGCGTGTTGTAATTTATATTGACTACAGGCAAATACCCTATTGAATAGCCACAGAAATATGTCGAAATAGAAGGAAAATAGTTAATCGGTTTGAATAGCAACCAAGCGTGTAACTTTTCGCTTGGCGTTTGACGCCTAGTGTAATTTAATGATGGAAAACATAAAAAAATCCATTTCACTTAGTGGTATTTCAACAATTAATTATACCAATATTATCAGAGTTTCAAATCTGATAATAATATTGACGATAACTGAAGTTAACGGCGTGCACGTCTCGATATATTTCTGTGATAATAGCACTAATTTTGTTCCTACAAAAGCTATTAGTAAAGCAATTGTGATATGCCTATTATGTGGTTTTTTCTGTTATTATTATTTCAATCTGACATTTTATATTTATTTTAATTTATTCTTTATTTTCCAATCAATTCAATTGTACATGTTTGCACGCCTGCACACAAGCTAGATACATGAAACATGACATAATGCATTGTGTCTATGCAAATAAATAATTTCTGATTTCATAAACCTAACAATGACAATGCAATGCAAACTACAAGAGAAGTTGAAGTCAACATCTAATTAAAGAGTAGTTTATTCGCGAGGGAAAGTAGCCCATTTATAGAAAAATGACGGCTATCCATTACCGCCGAAAAGAAGGAGAAATCAAAATATACTTTCGCATTTTTGTGTTATTTACAATAAGGAAGGACAACTCAAGTGCAGGGTGCAGGCAACAACATTCAATTTTCCTGTTTTGGAATGTTATTGTTTTAAAAGTAGAATTGCTGCAACAACAACTTATAATATGAATTGTTAGATAAGGTTTAATAATTATTATGCAGTTTAATAAATATATTTAATTTATTTTGTTTGATTTAAACTCATAAACCACCAAGAATCAACACCTCTGCTTGCCATGACAAAATGCCGAGTGGATTCTGGTGCCGATTCTACTTTCTTATAAGTTCTTATTGTATATTTTATATTTGTGCATTCAAGTTTGCATTTCAAAGTATTTCTATTACTGAAAATGGTTGAACCCGGTAGCTGTATAGCCATAAATTAACTATAAAATCAACAAAATTATTTGTCTACTTGTTATTAGATTCCTGTGTTCTCAGGCAAATACCAACTACCTAGGGAATAAGATCCTAGTGTATGCTACCACTAAAGTGTGCAATTAAAAATAGTCTTTATTGGTAAGCCACAGAGTGGTTATGCTTCGTCACATATTTTATCCTCATATATTTCCTTAATGTATTAAAATCTACAGTTGTGAGGTAAGGAATGATTGCAGTGGTCTAACAGGCCAAGTAAAAATTTCAATAATACATTTTTCTGTTCATAGGGCCAGAGTTTTGAACCTAGAGATATATTCCGTACGAAACAATCATAAAAAATAGGTGTCTTAATATCGCTCAGATAAAAATTTTTCTAAGTGTCAGACCTCCTTTGCTTTAGTCCAACCGATGTGTTTCTGTGGGTGCAAAAAACAGTAGGTACTGTAGAGCTAAATAACTTTGCCTAATACTACTCCGTACTCTCACTGCGAGGATTGTAACCAAGTGTAATAGCCCTCCGTATAACGTGGTCAAGGGCCTTATCTCTACAATGGTACCACAAGCAGCCCTTTTGAGATGAAATGTTATATGGAACACCAAAATAATTTGAATATCACAGCAATATTTGAAAATACAAAGTGCTTGTCCCCATTTCAATCTCAAAGCACATGAAATTGTTGAACACCACCTCTTGAGTATTGAATCAAGCTGTATTGTTAGCATATCAAAATCAAACCTGTGCAAATCTAAATTAATATTTATAATGTAAAAATTCATTTCATATCACATTTTCCTTCATAGGAGATATGTGGTATTTTTCCCCAAATCAATTTCATGTGTAAAAAAGAAACACTTGTAATAAAAATACTTTCTCTTCTAACTTGCATTTCTAAACGAGGCATAGAATAACGTAAAAAATGTTAGCATAACAAAAGAGGTCAGTCAACCTACTTACTTAATTTTCCTCTAAGTTGGTACAACATCAACACTACTCTTCAGATCAATATCTCGGTATTGAAAAACGGAAAATTATACAGAAAACACGCGCTTAGCCACAGGGGCGTTAGTAATATATACGACTAGAATGTATTTACATAAAAAATATGGATTTTATACTCTCGCTATCGTGTTTTCGTAATCTTAAAACGGGATAAAGATTACACGAAAATAACGTTTTAAAGCGTAAAAACAGTTATTGAGACCACTTCTCTGTCACTATTAGCATAAACACAAATCGTTAGCTATTATATTTAACACAATAACTGGTAAACAACGTTAATTCATAAAATAAATACATTACAAAAGTTAGGTTATAATGACTTAGCAGAGTGGGAGTTTGATGGATATGTAGGAGTTTTAGTGTCTCACAGGGCGGGGAATATTGTACGGGCACTGTATTTACCTTTAGATCTTGATTTTGTGCATGGCAGTAGGTACCGCCTTTAGTTTTGTACGGGCACTCGGTGACAGTCGGGAGGTGACATGACAGTACAGTGACAACGGACAACGTGATTGAACCGCAATGCGGCGGGTGGCGGGGTAATTGCGTTTACCCGAAAAGTGGGGTAAATCGATCAGAACGAATTTTGGCAGTAAGGCCATATGTTATCTTAATAATGTGTTTATTCGTTTTTATATCATTATATAAATTGATAAAATCCGAAGCTTGATGCACTTAACAAAAAATGTAATTTACCTGCTAACTGCTAAGCTTACTGTTGCAATGATAAGTCTCTTAATGTACCTATCAATAGATTCTCTTGTTTTCCATTGGGTTTTAAATTTTAATTCTTAAACAACAGAACTTTGACGTGATATGAATGCATTTGTATTAAATTGAATAAAAACCTTTCTTGTTCTTCATTAAAACATTGATTTTTTTTTTATGTAGGGAAAACATATAAAATATGTGGCAACATTATAAAACTGCGTTCAATTTAACAATATTTTCCGCGTCAACACCCATTTTAATTTATTAAACAGGAAAAGTAAAACATTTATCGTTCTAGACAATTATCCGGGTTACAAAATATTAATAACTAGCCTAAGAAACTTCAATTCGTTTTGAAAGCAACATACATTCAAATTTCTAAAGTCACCTTATTTTAATAACAAATTTATATATCGGTGAGTCAGTGATAGATTGAATTGTAAAATGTATGGACACAGGGGTGGATTTCAAATATCAGCGTAGCGGTACCTGTCGGTCTTTATAAAAAAAAGTACTAAGGTTAGAGTATCGAAACTTTTACATTTGTTGACTAGTACTTTTATCTAAATGGCGCTTCAATAAAATTCACCGACAGTTTAATAGTTTTTTTATAATACAACAAAACATATGTCAAAAATCATTACCATGTAGCAAAAAAATTCAAACCTTCATGTTTCTTGTGAAAAATTTCAAATACGCAACGTACGAATCCGAATTTTTATTTATTTATAATCTCTCCATACTGTATTCTTATGTATACAAAAATATAGAATTATTCTTTCAACAACTAAGTATAAATAAAAATATTTAAACTTTTAGTACGAATTTTCGTCATCGCCCTAAATGTAGTGTCAAAGTCAACACAGTTTTGTCTAAGAACGGTGAAATACAGTGCGTATACCCTCTCCTGCTTCCTTAGTTCAGTTCCAATCACGACAGAGAGTGCATGTTGCTGCATGCGCGCACTGAGCAAAATTAACGACAAAAGTGTATCCGAGGAAGTTAATTGTCACGGCTTCGCGTCAACGCCATATTGCAAGTTATTTCAAGTAAGTACTTGTATAATTTTAAAATTATTTATCTACAAATATGTGGCATGAAATGGAGATACCGATCTAGCACCGTCCATTCAAATAATATTAGGCGTTCTAGAATAATCTACAATAAGAACGCATATCGTCATCACCTTAGCCGTCATCTCCGGTGCTCACACCATGTATGGTGATGATCCCGTATGTATGGTGATGACGATTCTGTTTATTTATTAAGTTATATCAATGTTGTTAACACTGTCATATAAGTAAATGTTCTCCAAACAATGTACCTAACGGATATCGCGTAGTTCCCTGTCAAAGGACGGCATAAAATTAGACTTTATATACGACTTCGCCTGGCTATACATTTTCTTGTCATGGTTTCAATATAAATTAAGCATTTGTTTAATTAATACCTTGATAAGGTACATATTATTGAAAAAATAACGGATCACTCACGTCATCAATTGTCGAAATTCACTCGACATGTTTTGGGTGATCTCGATGCCCTTCTACAGGAGAAATTGCGACGGCGGTGCGGCGAAGACTACGGGCCGCCGCTCTGGTAATGGTAACCCACCCGTAGTCTTCGCGCCTGCGCGGGCGCAGGGGGAATAGGCTAAGAACTACTCACATTGTCAATATCAACCGTACGGTTGCAAACAACACTGACCACATCAAATTCTAAGGGCGCGTCACCATTAACCACGGGCGCACTACGTAAAACTGTCTTCCAACTATGGGGAACTGACCATCCACTATCCCGATTGAAATTCGGGCGACGACTAATCTCGATGGCCTCACGAACTTTGCGAGGGATAAACAACTTTTCTCTCGCTAACACGGAAACCTTATCAAAACTGATATAGTGCGTCGTATCCGAATTTAGCGAATGTTCCGCCACTGAAGAATGCTCTCCAGTTTGTTCATACTGCGTATGTGCTCCGTTAGCCTTGCGCACTGTGCCCACTTGGCTGTGCCCCGAGCATATTGACCCCTTCGATCTGTTTTGAAGGAATCAGTGGAGTGTCTGCTCAATGTGTCTCTCGGTGCGGGCCAGTGGGACCAAACTTCTCTCCCTATCCGGAACGGTGGGCTGGGCGTACGGCGCGCACGGGATGTGAGTCTGTCGGCTTTTTTAGCATCGGCTGGCAGAGTCGTAAATCTCTTTTCCGAAATTTTCGCGCTGGGTGTTGGCAAGGCAGCCATTCCGTACGCGTCTGAAGCCCAGGCAGCTTGGACGGCTCTCAACCCAGGTTCGGTCCTACCGGAAAAAACTGGAACGTCAGCGGGCATGGGATGACGTAAGGGGTGAAGCGGGTTATGGACGGCCTGTTAGAGGGTGCTTTCGATGTGGAGAGAGTGAGACTGAATGCTGTAACGAGGCCCGAGTCCAGGGCATGACTGCAAGCGCTTCCCTCTCCACACCTGGGTACCCTCCTTGAAAACGACTCGTTAAGGGTGGCTGTGGCTCTCCGCCTGGGCTGCGATGTTTGTGAACCTCATTTATGCATCTACGGCACCATGGTTGAGGGTAACGGTCACCATGCCTTGAGTTGTTGTCGTTGTGCTGGGAGATTTCCTCGCCACCATACCCTCAACGATATCAACC
Organism: Eudemis profundana; assembly: GCA_947034925.1. NCBI lineage: Eukaryota > Metazoa > Arthropoda > Insecta > Lepidoptera > Tortricidae > Eudemis > Eudemis profundana. The sequence continues at coordinate 4,398,876 of OX344819.1, forward strand.
GGAGGGCGTTGGTATCGGCAAATGTTCCGTGTTTGTTGGAGCCTCCCGGTGTTAGCCGGACAGATGGCAAGAGACCTGATGGAATGACCTTGGTACCCTGGTAGAGAGGTAAGTGTCTACTGTGGGACGTTACATGCGTCAGCACTTTTGCTGCCTCGCATCTTGCTCGTACCACCAGCACCAGGTCTGCGGGAGCAGCCGTTGAGGTGGTGGCTTGTAGAAAGCGCGATAAGTATTCGGTACTTACGGGTTATGTTTGTCCCCTTCGCGGTAGAGATGACCGGGTGTTAGGGGTCTGACGCTAAGGCCTTTGTCGCAAAGATTGGGCGGCGTTTGCGTGAGAAGGGTCTTGACCCTCGTTCCGGGTCATTCTTGGTGCAAAGATTGTCCATCGCGATTCAACGCGGTAATGCGGTAAGTGTGTTGGGCACCTTTGCGCCAGGAATGACGCGGGCGGCTTACTTGACTAGTCAGATATTATTGTACTTAGACTTTGTGTAAATTTTGACCGTGTATTTTAATTGAATTTAAAGTGTTGTTGAAATCCATAAATGTTTGTTTATTTGCTTACCGGCTGTTTTTTTTTATCCTATTACCTATAAATCGTCATTACCCTAAACATAACATCATCACCATACCTCATAAAATCATTACCATAGCTTAGTCGTCATCGCCATAACAAGGTTTAATTTTTAGGAGCTCATAACTCCGAAACTATGCATCAAATGATTGGCTAATTATACAGACATTAATAATCAAAGTCTCCTTAACCATTTATGATAGAAAAATATGCATTTCCATGAGTTTTTTTAGAAACCAATTTTTTGTATGGTGAAATTTAAGTCGATGAAATCCACCCACAGTTGTTTTATCTAATGAATAATAAGTAGACATGCGACCGTGAATTTTAATAACTGTTTGCTTAATGTACAAAATTTTTCCAGTGACTATTCTAGTAATATTTTATTTTTTCTACTTTCAAAACGAAAATGCTGAAAAGGCGGACCTAACAAGTCCCGTCCTATCCTAGCCTGCCCATCATGGTTGCCAGACGTCCTGATTTTGGCGGGACGTCCGGATTTTTATATCAAAATTAAATGTCCCGCGCGGGACAGGCTCAGTCTAGGGCATACAATATCGGTTTTACTTGTATGGGCCAATACCAAAAAACCGGTTTTTCGGAATTTGGCCCATACAAGTAAAACCGGTATTGCATGCCCTAGCCCAGTCCCGCTTTTCTGGGATAACTCAACTCGACTCGACCGTGCGTGCAGAGCGTGCTGAGAAAGTTCGGGCGGGTGGTACAGTACCTACAGACTAGTACATTACACAACTAGGGTGGTAATACAAAGAAAGGCCGAGATCGCAGAAGTTTGCGACCCGAGCTGCAAGCGAGGGACGTAAATATGCGATCGAGGGTTTTCTTTATTACGTCCCGTGTTGTGTACATCATTTTATGTTTACACTTGGCCAGAAAGCGGCTTTTTCCGTACGCGCAGGCCACTACTACGAACGTACGGGAGCTCCCGGGGAGGTACTTTATGGCCAGGCCAGGCCATTTTTAGGCCAGGTGTGGCATAAAAATAATTACTGCTAAATATACTGTTTTCGAAAGTGTTATAATATAAGGGGCTCTAGCATAACTCGCCGTTATCTTACAGTCACTTCTCTTGTAAAATGCCAATTTTTAACCGACTTCCAAAAGAAGGACGGTTCTCAATTCGTCTGAATGTATTAGTATTTTTAGGCCGTGTTCTTCCATAGATTTTCACTACAATTACGTAACGTAAAAATTATTCATCCAACATCTTCATGTTGTCATGCAATGTCACGAAACAGGTGTGTAAACAAGACAACCATCAGTAAATTTATATTTACCTATATATTTGGTGTCATAAATAACGACGTGGATGCCAAGTTTTGTTATACAATCATTCTATCAAATGATTCTAAAATTTCTAAAAGATGGCGCTGACCTTAAAAGGCAGACTTCACGTTAATTCTGGTTTTTGAGACTTCTCACGCATACAAAATGTATGAAGCTATAAAATTAAACACATTTCAAGCATGATTGGTATCGTGAAGACGAATGATTACCGTGTTCTATTTGTATGGAGAGCTGACCGACTCGAAATAAGCCCTCATGTGTGCAAATACCTTTCTTTCCACCCCAAAAATTAAAGCTTTGGTAATAGAATTAACAAAGTTATATTAATTTTATCAACTATGATAACTGTTAAAAGCTATTATTTATTTTTTTTTTTCATTCAAAACTATGATTTATTTTTATAACTTATTGTTAGTATCATACGGTAATATCAGTGACATCTAGCGGCGAGTAGCCAAAGTGCTGAGTTATCTGTTTAAATTACTCGGCGGTTTTAAAAGTAGCTAGAACAGTGAACCCCGAAAAAAAAAAAAGAAAGTCAGTCAAATCTGTCCGACTCCGTCAGCCGTCATTAGTGTTGCCAATTTAGCAGTTTCAGAGCTAAATTTAGCATAATTTGGACTGGTTTAGCAGAATTTTTTTACATTTAGCAGTTGGCATAATTTTTAGCATAATTTTCTAAATAATAGAAATGTTACCGGTTAGTGACAAACACACAGACAAATAGTAAATTTAGAAACATACAAGTTGGTGATGTGATGACATAAGTTTGTAAAATGACCTTCGATTGCATGGTTGACAATAATAATTGAAATTGAAATCATTTATTGATGATATAATAAATATAACTATCAAGTTGATTATTTATCTTTTAGTGTGCAATGAAGTTTTATTGTAAGTCGTAAGAAAAGCGTAAATTTTATGCCACTTTCATTTTTAACATATTTTACTATGATTGTTTTGTTTGTATGCTGTAGTAAAAAAGTTAATTTGGTTTAATATAAAAAAATGTCGATTAACACATTGACATACTTAATTTACTTATCTTTAGTAATTTTTTTCCTGAAAGTTTAGCATGGACCTCAAAAAGAATTATTGTAAAGCTGTAATAATCACAATACATTATTTTTTTATTTAGCACATTTTTTAACAGAATTTATCAAGTTTTAGCATAATTTTAGCAGATTTTCAACAAAATTTTAGCATTGAATGAAATTCAGAGTTGGCAACACTGGCCGTCATCCCCGTCTGTCAGTTGAAAAAAGATGTGAGCGTTATAGCGTAAGCGTTATGCTTAGCGAAACGAAAAAACTACTTTGATAGAGTTTAATTATAACGTACTGCTGTTTCTAGTGAAATAGTAATGATAATTCTTAAAAATGAGGAGAAACGAGTGCACTATTAGTGCAGATGCCTCCAGCGGGAACGCTATGTGCGAACCGGACGAAACGACTTGCAGCGTGTGTTTCGCCGAATTCCTGGATTCTGAAGATTTAAAGGTCCATATTGAGCAAGTTCATCCACCCGGGAAGCTGTTAAACTGCCAATTTTGCCATAAAACTGTATCGGACGCCGAAAATTATGTTTTACACATACGAGATGTCCATTTGTTGGATTTGAGGGGTTGCTGGGCCTGCTCTCGGGTTTTTGCCGATTCTGCTCAATTTAGGAGACATGAGAGTAAACATCCTCGGTCCATGCGAGAAGGATATTTCTTGTGCTCACACTGCGACCAATCTTTTCTACTAAGATCGGAATTGGAACAACATGAGATGAATAGCCATTATGAAACTGAAGAAGGAGCTTTTCTGAACAAATATTACGCGTTGCTATCGTCCGTTATAAACATCAAAGCCGAGACATTTATTAAATCCACCGGAAAAGACTTTGTTTTTGCCTGTTCCCGTTGTAAGTACAGTAGTACAGACTTAGAAGCCTATATGTGGCATTTAAAGAAAAGTAATTGCCGATCGCTTGTTTGTGATTGGTGTTGTAAGCTTTACAACAGAAAAGCAGGTCTTGCTGGTCATCTTATCCAACATCTGAAGGGTAAAACAGAACCAGATCAGTACAAAGTTCCAAGCAAAATAAAATCTAAACAGTGCTCGAAATGCATGAAATATTTTGATGCAAAGAGTATGAGAGATCATAGTTGCAAGAAGAGTTTTAAGTGCTCGCACTGTGATATTGAATTTGAGACTATGTATGAGCTGTCCGAGCATCAGCCGAAAGCTCACCCGCTAGCTGTGGCCCTGATGCTATGCAAATTTTGCCGGAAAGAGTGTGTTGGCACCTTAGCCTTGGAAAAACACATTGAAAGAGCCCACAACCATGAGTTACATCTCTATAAATATACTTGTTCGTACTGCAATATCACTTACAAGCACCCACAGCGTCTGTTTGCACACTACTTTCAGAAACACAAAGATATTAATCCATACCTTTGCAAAATTTGTGACAAACAATTTAGAATCCGGAAGTCATTTACATTGCATATCAAACTTCAGCACAAAAGTGTGGGTTTTGTTGAATTTGATGAGAAACTCCATGTCTTCTTTACTGATAAAAAATCAGAGAAGCCTTTTCAACCTGTATCTAAATATGTTCAAGAGAAACCAGCTGGAGTTGGCACAAATGCTACTAAAAATAAAGGCAAAAAAGCAAATGAGCCTGACAAAAGCAAAGACTTAGTGAACATCGATTCAGATGTAAACCCTACTGACAACGATGTAAACCCTACTGACACCGAAGCCAACCCAACTGACACAAAGAAAACCCGTAACCGTAAACGAAAGCAAGAAGACCTCGATAAAATGGTAATGTTATCCGATTGTGACAGTGATGATGAACCTCTCGTAGTAGTAAAGAAGAAAGCCAAACTTAAATCGCAAATGAGAAAAAGACCGCTCCGATGGTTTTTAAAGAGCAAAAAGGGTTCAAAGACCCAATTTACTTGTAAAATCTGCAAGCAGTACTGTTACACCTTCCAGAATTACCAGAACCATGTCAACATGCATTTTAAAGACGAGTCAAAGAAGTGTATCAAGTGCACTCTGTCATTCAAGTCCAAAGCTGATTTGCAAAGACACATGAAGGAACAGCACTCGAGTTCTCGCTTGACGGAGACTTTAAAAAACATCCTAGAAAGGCGAAAGCGAGGAGATCAGAAACAGGAACTGTCAACCACAATGAAGTTCCGCAACACGATAAAAAAAGTCCAAATTGAGAGGGATGACGTCACAGCTACCATAACTCCCACCACTAAAGAGTTGTCAGTGCAGAAGTTCATTGAAAACTTCACACCCGAAGGATCGGAGGTAAAAAACGTTCAAATACAGAGCAACGTCAGTCTAACCAGAGTCACCGCCCCTGTCGAGAAAGCGCCAGGAATAAAAATGACCAAATTCATACGTCCACCGGAGATAAACGACGCCCATATTAGATTGTCAATGCCCGTCAAATTTAAAAAGTCCAATGAACAACACAGCGTAACAGTGAAAAGAGTTGAAACTGAAGTTGTCCCTAATAAGATAAAATTCACCTATGACATTGGAAACCAATTTCAGGATGATGATAATGACAATGACGACTACCACGAGGATATCAAAGATAGTAATATACCGGAAGTCGAGCAAGAAGTCACATTAGCTGCAGAAGAGGTTCCTAAAAGAAATCCGGCTACACACAGAATAGTGATTCCAAAACTGCCTAAAGAATTGAAGTCTATAAGGATAGCGCATCTTTTGCCAGAAGCACCATTTTACAAAATTGTTAAGGTGGCCGATATAATGAAGGATCAAGAGAAACAACAGCAACCGGAGGAAGAACAAGATGTTGATGCAGACATACGGTTGCCGGATGGTACAAAGCTAGTCCACGTCAACCCCCTTGCCCATTTGTTAGGAAATACACCGGTCGAACAAATCATGAAGCCCAGCAAATATTACAAGCCCAAGCCAAAGAATTTCGAGGCGGTCTTAGCTAAGGCTTTGCGTAAATTGGATGACCCCGCGCAACAGAACAGGAAAAAGAAAAGTAGCCAAGGTGTGAAGAAAGCAGAATCTATAGCTAATGATAAAGCTGAGAGTGAAGGACTAGAAGACATTGAAACTGCTGAAAAAGAGGCAACAGTCAGCGAAGACAAGGAACTGACTGAAAATAGAGAGGAACTTACTAATGAGTAAATGAAATTAATAAATAATTTGTTGATTTCCCAATATGTATTGAAATGAAAAAGATGAGGATATCATATTAGTTTTTCTTTATTGGTTAACTTTGTTACAGGCAACAATCACACTTGAAATTATTGACTTTAAAAAAAAATCATATGGTGATATAAATTGTACTTTAAATTATTTAGCACTGAATCGGGAAAAATAATCAACCAATGTATTTATAATCAATAAAACAATATGATTTTCAAAATAGTATTTATTACAATCGAAACAAATCCTTAATAAATATTACTTACGTATTACGTTCCCTACTTTTTACAAATTCAAATACATTTTTTATTTCAACAATGGCTTGATATCTTGAAAAATACATCACAGGATATCGAATCATGCTCATGCAAAATGGTTACAACAAATGATTATATTATATTTAAACAATTTAACATTGCTATTTATTTTATTTTCAATTGATGGCTTTCTTTAGTTTATTATTCCAATGTCAACAAGTACAAAATAAATATCAAAATGCAACCAAATTTAGTGTAATTTTTTCAACATTTACATATCAATCATACTGTTTAGATCTCTTATTTTGGTTTCATTAAAATAGATTTTGGACAATTCATAATTACATCCCATGTCCTACTGCAGTTGTGTCCGTCTGTCAGAAGACTGCATGTCTGGAAATATTCGTGTAAACCCTGGTAAATAGCGAATAAAGTGTCCAATGTGGACTTTTTGGCTAGTAATTCAATATTTTGATAAAAATAATTTGAAGTTAACCTAAAATTTACAATGGAAATGTACCTAAAATAAAAGGCAGATTTTACTTAAATGTAAAAGCGCCTTGACTAATTTATATTTGACATTTTTTAGAAATCAACCCGTAGCTCGATACAAAAATAAAAATAAAACATGCTTTGTTATTTAAGAAACTATTGAGGTAATAATAATAATAAGTGTTATTGATTCGACGATCATTGTTCCGATAGTCGTTTCGGTGAACGGGCTTATAGTTATAGCGAAGACTCTCGATCAGCACCTCAAGACTCTCGCTAGATGACTGGATCAAGGGTCAGATACAGAACCTGCTGGCGGCATCTAGGTGCTTATATTTTGTATTTTACTTCTTATAATTTATTGTAGAAAACCTAACTTGAGAAAGCAGCTTTTTTATGAAGTGTCAAAACGTTCAGAAGGCAAGCAGTTTAATATGAAATACTGGCTTGTGACGTCACGGTCAACATGGTGCCTTAATTTTAGTTTTCGTCATTTTAAAATCGTTGGTGGAATTGATTTTTTCCGAGTAGCTTTGAAAACAAAATTTGATCGTTGATTAATTTATTTTACGTCACACCGGGCCATAAAGTGGCAATTACCACCGGCTACGCGCCCACTTCATGGCCCGGGGGAGACGTAAAATGATGTACTTACCACGGGTGGCAATAAAGAAAGCCTCAGATCGCATATTTATCGCCTCGCTTTCGGCTCGGGCGTCCAATACCTGCGATCTGAGACATTCCTTGTTTTACCGCCCTTGGTAAGTAATTAGTATTGAATGTTGTCAAATGCCCTATTGTTTTACTACGGACTAAATTGACAGCCTCGTAGTCTCTACTAACAGGTGATACTGGATTCAATCGATGGTCAGATTTAAGGTAAGATAAAATAGTATATTACTCAACTAGGGTGGTAATACGAAGAAAGGCCGAGATCGCAGATGTTTGCGGTTCGAGCCGCAGGCGAGGGACGTAAATAGGCGATCGAGGGCTTTCTTTATTACCTCCCGTGTTGTGTACAGCATTTTATGTCTACATTTGGCCAGAAAGCGGCTTTTTCCGTACGCGTAGCGTGCGGAAAAAGGCACTTTATGGCCAAGTGTGGCATAAAGTATATTATTATTATTACACTCAACGCATGTATTTATAATTTTATTATCACAATAATTAAAATGTCACTAAAATAATTTACTACAGTCGAGATACGGATTTCACAAGATACTTAAAAATTATTTGAACTATACTTAGTTATCCTCAGGGGCTAGAATAGACGCTGCAAGTGTATTTACTTTACGAGACTTGAAGGAGGGGGTCTAAGGGACCTCATTGGAACACATTGTCGCCCCTATGCTAAACTCACAAATCTACCACTTTGAGAAATTCGCAAATTTGTTCATAATCTGTATAGGTTTAGGTCTAAAATCCAAGTTCACCGAAATTGCACATATGTAAGTTTAGCATGGGGGCGACTACATTTGCAACGGCCTTCAATGAACGGAGGAGGGTTCTCAGTACGTATAGAAATTATCCGTTCAAGAGAGCTAATGCTGTTAAAGAATACAATGCCATTGAGCGAACAATGCCATTGATAGAATACAATACCACCAAAAAAAAATAACAATGCGTAACACGAGTAAACCCGGGCGGTCTACCTGGTTCCCCGTTAAATCTGTAAAAGCAAAATGCATTATTATTTTTTGTTTGAAAGTATTTGCCGCCTTATCATTACGGTCATAGAACCGATAATCCGTTGAAAGCTCATAGTATCTCTAAGTCTTTTCTCTACGGAATACGCACTTGCAGACCGTCGGGCGAATGTGAAATGCAAAACAAATTAAGATCGCAGTTATCTATAACTGCATTTACACTTTACTGTCTAGTAAATAGAATCTACAATCTAATGATCTTTCAAGGCAGTTATACTTTTTTGACACTATATTCTCGTTATCCTAATTTGTGGTTTACCTCTCAATGGCATTGTATTCGTTAACAACATTAGCCCAGTTGATCGGATAATTACTATAAGTCAAGTCCCCCTATCCAAAACGGCTGAACTCATTCTTGTTTGTAAGTAGTTGTCACATTAGGATCTGATGATGGGTACTCTTCAAATATTATAGACTTATACCGATTTGGGAATTGTTGTAAACTTTTGCAGCGTTTATCCTGATTGTGGTGAACCTTCCACAACTACATATGAAAGAAATATGATGTTTCTTTATTTGTTGTTAATGCGGGTAAATTACACCACATTTTAAGTTACATATATAGATAGAAGAAAACAAAGTACATAGAAAAATTAAATGGTACTCACCTGTGGTCCATTTAATTTTTCTATGTACTTTGATTTCTTGTATCTATATATGCTTCCACAATTAGTTTATTCACTGAATACTTTCGTTTACGGGCTTTTTTATTTAAAATGTCCTCTTAACTAGCAGTTCGCCACCTGTTAACAATCGTCACAAAACTGACGATTAGTGTCAAACTCCATATATTTCGTCAACAACTGACAGGTTAGACGATATTTGGACATAGCTTAAGTTTCGCCTAACCAAACATTTTAAAATAAAAATGCCCTTACGCTTTTAATCGTTTCCGCCCCGGCAATACACGTTTAACATTTTGATACGATCTACTATACTAAATTAAGGTAGTTGGCCATTTAACTGTCATGTTAACCGATTTGACATATATAACGGAGAATTAACAACCGACATCAAACAATTCAGCCTATAGCAAACCCTGATTAACACTTATACATAAACAAAGATTCTTTTTATTTCTAATGCCATGTGCATTGTCTGCCATCGATGAAACTATAGTCTGTTTTGTAAGGTAAATAAAAAAACCACGTGACTCGGGTCGTTCAGCCAATCAAAGTAATGTTTAGTATCTGTGGCACAATACCTCTGGCTGAACGACCCGAGTCACGTGTTTTTGTTTACTTTTTTTAAATTCCTAAAAGAGCAGACTATAGTTTTACTACGTCATGAACAGGTTTTAATACTTTTAATTCCCCAATTTGTATGGAAACTAAAGAAATGGCCATCTACCTTTGAGGTACCGCCTATGTCTGCGCCGTGGGTCTGTGTGGGGACGTGTCTGAAGACTCTAGGCACATTTCGGATGCCTGATCTGCGAGTTCCATCGTGATCTGTAAAAAACAAAAACCGTCAAATATTTTATCGAGACGAGCTTTTTATAGGGAACATGCACAACGAAGGCTGGGGTCGTCAATCTGAATCTCGTAATGCTGGGGCCACATTAACGAGAAACGCCGTTATCATCGGGATGGGCTGTTACCGCACGCTAAGCGTACGGAAAAAGCCGCTTTCTGGCCAAGTGTAGACATAAAATTTTGTACACAACACGGGAGGTAATAAAGAAAGCTTTTTTTTACCACCCTAGTTGTGTAATAATGTAAAACGCAGCAGCGCGGCGAGGTGCGCGGGCGGGGAGCGCGCCGCCACCGCCAGCTGGAGCGCCGCGCGCCGGGGCTCCTACACTAGTGTACACGGCACCTTGTGTTGCGCGTGCGCGGTGCAGTCGGGCGGCACGCGCAGCGCGCGCAGCAGCGCGGCGAGGTGCGCGGGCGGGGAGCGCGCCGCCACCGCCAGCTGGAGCGCCGCGCGCCGGGGCTCCTACACTAGTGTACACGGCACCTTGTGTTGCGCGTGCGCGGTGCAGTCGGGCGGCACGCGCAGCGCGCGCAGCAGCGCGGCGAGGTGCGCGGGCGGGGAGCGCGCCGCCACCGCCAGCTGGAGCGCCGCGCGCCGGGGCTCCTACACTAGTGTACACGGCACCTTGTGTTGCGCGTGCGCGGTGCAGTCGGGCGGCACGCGCAGCGCGCGCAGCAGCGCGGCGAGGTGCGCGGGCGGGGAGCGCGCCGCCACCGCCAGCTGGATCAGCCGAGCGCCCATCTCCGTGCGCGCCGCCGCGTGACGAGGGGTTCTATAAAAAAAAAAAAACTTTATTCCAGGTAATTACCCCATAAATTGTGCGACACGCGGCGCGTGCACTGCGCAGCTGGTCTTTATAGCTGCATTTTTTGTTACGGGGAAAATAGTTTAGAACTGTTTGGATAGGCCACGCACGGCCGCAGCGCCTCCAGCCGCGAGTGCACGCTCTCTGTGCAGCTCCGTGCTCGCCACTAGGCTGCGTGTGTTCAGTCACCGGGTCGGTTATGTTAGGTAGGTGACTGACCTGACGGTGAGGCCGGCCTGGGCGCGGCAGGCGGCGGCCACGCGCGGCCGCAGCGCCTCCAGCCGCGAGTGCACGCTCTCTGTGCAGCTCCGTGCTCGCCACTAGGCTGCGTGTGTTCAGTCACCGGGTCGGTTATGTTAGGTAGGTGACTGACCTGACGGTGAGGCCGGCCTGGGCGCGGCAGGCGGCGGCCACGCGCGGCCGCAGCGCCTCCAGCCGCGAGTGCACGCTCTCTGTGCAGCTCCGTGCTCGCCACTAGGCTGCGTGTGTTCAGTCACGGGGTCGGTTATGTTAGGTAGGTGACTGACCTGACGGTGAGGCCGGCCTGGGCGCGGCAGGCGGCGGCCACGCGCGGCCGCAGCGCCTCCAGCCGCGAGTGCACGCTCTCTGTGCAGCTCCGTGCTCGCCACTAGGCTGCGTGTGTTCAGTCACCGGGTCGGTTATGTTAGGTAGGTGACTGACCTGACGGTGAGGCCGGCCTGGGCGCGGCAGGCGGCGGCCACGCGCGGCCGCAGCGCCTCCAGCCGCGAGTGCACGCTCTCTGTGCAGCTCCGTGCTCGCCACTAGGCTGCGTGTGTTCAGTCACCGGGTCGGTTATGTTAGGTAGGTGACTGACCTGACGGTGAGGCCGGCCTGGGCGCGGCAGGCGGCGGCCACGCGCGGCCGCAGCGCCTCCAGCCGCGAGTGCACGCTCTCTGTGCAGCTCCGTGCTCGCCACTAGGCTGCGTGTGTTCAGTCACCGGGTCGGTTATGTTAGGTAGGTGACTGACCTGACGGTGAGGCCGGCCTGGGCGCGGCAGGCGGCGGCCACGCGCGGCCGCAGCGCCTCCAGCCGCGAGTGCACGCTCTCTGTGCAGCTCCGTGCTCGCCACTAGGCTGCGTGTGTTCAGTCACCGGGTCGGTTATGTTAGGTAGGTGACTGACCTGACGGTGAGGCCGGCCTGGGCGCGGCAGGCGGCGGCCACGCGCGGCCGCAGCGCCTCCAGCCGCGAGTGCACGCTCTCTGTGCAGCTCCGTGCTCGCCACTAGGCTGCGTGTGTTCAGTCACCGGGTCGGTTATGTTAGGTAGGTGACTGACCTGACGGTGAGGCCGGCCTGGGCGCGGCAGGCGGCGGCCACGCGCGGCCGCAGCGCCTCCAGCCGCGAGTGCACGCTCTCTGTGCAGCTCCGTGCTCGCCACTAGGCTGCGTGTGTTCAGTCACCGGGTCGGTTATGTTAGGTAGGTGACTGACCTGACGGTGAGGCCGGCCTGGGCGCGGCAGGCGGCGGCCACGCGCGGCCGCAGCGCCTCCAGCCGCGAGTGCACGCTCTCTGTGCAGCTCCGTGCTCGCCACTAGGCTGCGTGTGTTCAGTCACCGGGTCGGTTATGTTAGGTAGGTGACTGACCTGACGGTGAGGCCGGCCTGGGCGCGGCAGGCGGCGGCCACGCGCGGCCGCAGCGCCTCCAGCCGCGAGTGCACGCTCTCTGTGCAGCTCCGTGCTCGCCACTAGGCTGCGTGTGTTCAGTCACCGGGTCGGTTATGTTAGGTAGGTGACTGACCTGACGGTGAGGCCGGCCTGGGCGCGGCAGGCGGCGGCCACGCGCGGCCGCAGCGCCTCCAGCCGCGAGTGCACGCTCTCTGTGCAGCTCCGTGCTCGCCACTAGGCTGCGTGTGTTCAGTCACCGGGTCGGTTATGTTAGGTAGGTGACTGACCTGACGGTGAGGCCGGCCTGGGCGCGGCAGGCGGCGGCCACGCGCGGCCGCAGCGCCTCCAGCCGCGAGTGCACGCTCTCTGTGCAGCTCCGTGCTCGCCACTAGGCTGCGTGTGTTCAGTCACCGGGTCGGTTATGTTAGGTAGGTGACTGACCTGACGGTGAGGCCGGCCTGGGCGCGGCAGGCGGCGGCCACGCGCGGCCGCAGCGCCTCCAGCCGCGAGTGCACGCTCTCTGTGCAGCTCCGTGCTCGCCACTAGGCTGCGTGTGTTCAGTCACCGGGTCGGTTATGTTAGGTAGGTGACTGACCTGACGGTGAGGCCGGCCTGGGCGCGGCAGGCGGCGGCCACGCGCGGCCGCAGCGCCTCCAGCCGCGAGTGCACGCTCTCTGTGCAGCTCCGTGCTCGCCACTAGGCTGCGTGTGTTCAGTCACCGGGTCGGTTATGTTAGGTAGGTGACTGACCTGACGGTGAGGCCGGCCTGGGCGCGGCAGGCGGCGGCCACGCGCGGCCGCAGCGCCTCCAGCCGCGAGTGCACGCTCTCTGTGCAGCTCCGTGCTCGCCACTAGGCTGCGTGTGTTCAGTCACCGGGTCGGTTATGTTAGGTAGGTGACTGACCTGACGGTGAGGCCGGCCTGGGCGCGGCAGGCGGCGGCCACGCGCGGCCGCAGCGCCTCCAGCCGCGAGTGCACGCTCTCTGTGCAGCTCCGTGCTCGCCACTAGGCTGCGTGTGTTCAGTCACCGGGTCGGTTATGTTAGGTAGGTGACTGACCTGACGGTGAGGCCGGCCTGGGCGCGGCAGGCGGCGGCCACGCGCGGCCGCAGCGCCTCCAGCCGCGAGTGCACGCTCTCTGTGCAGCTCCGTGCTCGCCACTAGGCTGCGTGTGTTCAGTCACGGGGTCGGTTATGTTAGGTAGGTGACTGACCTGACGGTGAGGCCGGCCTGGGCGCGGCAGGCGGCGGCCACGCGCGGCCGCAGCGCCTCCAGCCGCGAGTGCACGCTCTCTGTGCAGCTCCGTGCTCGCCACTAGGCTGCGTGTGTTCAGTCACCGGGTCGGTTATGTTAGGTAGGTGACTGACCTGACGGTGAGGCCGGCCTGGGCGCGGCAGGCGGCGGCCACGCGCGGCCGCAGCGCCTCCAGCCGCGAGTGCACGCTCTCTGTGCAGCTCCGTGCTCGCCACTAGGCTGCGTGTGTTCAGTCACCGGGTCGGTTATGTTAGGTAGGTGACTGACCTGACGGTGAGGCCGGCCTGGGCGCGGCAGGCGGCGGCCACGCGCGGCCGCAGCGCCTCCAGCCGCGAGTGCACGCTCTCTGTGCAGCTCCGTGCTCGCCACTAGGCTGCGTGTGTTCAGTCACCGGGTCGGTTATGTTAGGTAGGTGACTGACCTGACGGTGAGGCCGGCCTGGGCGCGGCAGGCGGCGGCCACGCGCGGCCGCAGCGCCTCCAGCCGCGAGTGCACGCTCTCTGTGCAGCTCCGTGCTCGCCACTAGGCTGCGTGTGTTCAGTCACCGGGTCGGTTATGTTAGGTAGGTGACTGACCTGACGGTGAGGCCGGCCTGGGCGCGGCAGGCGGCGGCCACGCGCGGCCGCAGCGCCTCCAGCCGCGAGTGCACGCTCTCTGTGCAGCTCCGTGCTCGCCACTAGGCTGCGTGTGTTCAGTCACCGGGTCGGTTATGTTAGGTAGGTGACTGACCTGACGGTGAGGCCGGCCTGGGCGCGGCAGGCGGCGGCCACGCGCGGCCGCAGCGCCTCCAGCCGCGAGTGCACGCTCTCTGTGCAGCTCCGTGCTCGCCACTAGGCTGCGTGTGTTCAGTCACCGGGTCGGTTATGTTAGGTAGGTGACTGACCTGACGGTGAGGCCGGCCTGGGCGCGGCAGGCGGCGGCCACGCGCGGCCGCAGCGCCTCCAGCCGCGAGTGCACGCTCTCTGTGCAGCTCCGTGCTCGCCACTAGGCTGCGTGTGTTCAGTCACCGGGTCGGTTATGTTAGGTAGGTGACTGACCTGACGGTGAGGCCGGCCTGGGCGCGGCAGGCGGCGGCCACGCGCGGCCGCAGCGCCTCCAGCCGCGAGTGCACGCTCTCTGTGCAGCTCCGTGCTCGCCACTAGGCTGCGTGTGTTCAGTCACCGGGTCGGTTATGTTAGGTAGGTGACTGACCTGACGGTGAGGCCGGCCTGGGCGCGGCAGGCGGCGGCCACGCGCGGCCGCAGCGCCTCCAGCCGCGAGTGCACGCTCTCTGTGCAGCTCCGTGCTCGCCACTAGGCTGCGTGTGTTCAGTCACCGGGTCGGTTATGTTAGGTAGGTGACTGACCTGACGGTGAGGCCGGCCTGGGCGCGGCAGGCGGCGGCCACGCGCGGCCGCAGCGCCTCCAGCCGCGAGTGCACGCTCTCTGTGCAGCTCCGTGCTCGCCACTAGGCTGCGTGTGTTCAGTCACCGGGTCGGTTATGTTAGGTAGGTGACTGACCTGACGGTGAGGCCGGCCTGGGCGCGGCAGGCGGCGGCCACGCGCGGCCGCAGCGCCTCCAGCCGCGAGTGCACGCTCTCTGTGCAGCTCCGTGCTCGCCACTAGGCTGCGTGTGTTCAGTCACCGGGTCGGTTATGTTAGGTAGGTGACTGACCTGACGGTGAGGCCGGCCTGGGCGCGGCAGGCGGCGGCCACGCGCGGCCGCAGCGCCTCCAGCCGCGAGTGCACGCTCTCTGTGCAGCTCCGTGCTCGCCACTAGGCTGCGTGTGTTCAGTCACCGGGTCGGTTATGTTAGGTAGGTGACTGACCTGACGGTGAGGCCGGCCTGGGCGCGGCAGGCGGCGGCCACGCGCGGCCGCAGCGCCTCCAGCCGCGAGTGCACGCTCTCTGTGCAGCTCCGTGCTCGCCACTAGGCTGCGTGTGTTCAGTCACCGGGTCGGTTATGTTAGGTAGGTGACTGACCTGACGGTGAGGCCGGCCTGGGCGCGGCAGGCGGCGGCCACGCGCGGCCGCAGCGCCTCCAGCCGCGAGTGCACGCTCTCTGTGCAGCTCCGTGCTCGCCACTAGGCTGCGTGTGTTCAGTCACCGGGTCGGTTATGTTAGGTAGGTGACTGACCTGACGGTGAGGCCGGCCTGGGCGCGGCAGGCGGCGGCCACGCGCGGCCGCAGCGCCTCCAGCCGCGAGTGCACGCTCTCTGTGCAGCTCCGTGCTCGCCACTAGGCTGCGTGTGTTCAGTCACCGGGTCGGTTATGTTAGGTAGGTGACTGACCTGACGGTGAGGCCGGCCTGGGCGCGGCAGGCGGCGGCCACGCGCGGCCGCAGCGCCTCCAGCCGCGAGTGCACGCTCTCTGTGCAGCTCCGTGCTCGCCACTAGGCTGCGTGTGTTCAGTCACCGGGTCGGTTATGTTAGGTAGGTGACTGACCTGACGGTGAGGCCGGCCTGGGCGCGGCAGGCGGCGGCCACGCGCGGCCGGCGGCGGCCACGCGCGGCCGCAGCGCCTCCAGCCGCGAGTGCACGCTCTCTGTGCAGCTCCGTGCTCGCCACTAGGCTGCGTGTGTTCAGTCACCGGGTCGGTTATGTTAGGTAGGTGACTGACCTGACGGTGAGGCCGGCCTGGGCGCGGCAGGCGGCGGCCACGCGCGGCCGCAGCGCCTCCAGCCGCGAGTGCACGCTCTCTGTGCAGCTCCGTGCTCGCCACTAGGCTGCGTGTGTTCAGTCACCGGGTCGGTTATGTTAGGTAGGTGACTGACCTGACGGTGAGGCCGGCCTGGGCGCGGCAGGCGGCGGCCACGCGCGGCCGCAGCGCCTCCAGCCGCGAGTGCACGCTCTCTGTGCAGCTCCGTGCTCGCCACTAGGCTGCGTGTGTTCAGTCACCGGGTCGGTTATGTTAGGTAGGTGACTGACCTGACGGTGAGGCCGGCCTGGGCGCGGCAGGCGGCGGCCACGCGCGGCCGCAGCGCCTCCAGCCGCGAGTGCACGCTCTCTGTGCAGCTCCGTGCTCGCCACTAGGCTGCGTGTGTTCAGTCACCGGGTCGGTTATGTTAGGTAGGTGACTGACCTGACGGTGAGGCCGGCCTGGGCGCGGCAGGCGGCGGCCACGCGCGGCCGCAGCGCCTCCAGCCGCGAGTGCACGCTCTCTGTGCAGCTCCGTGCTCGCCACTAGGCTGCGTGTGTTCAGTCACCGGGTCGGTTATGTTAGGTAGGTGACTGACCTGACGGTGAGGCCGGCCTGGGCGCGGCAGGCGGCGGCCACGCGCGGCCGCAGCGCCTCCAGCCGCGAGTGCACGCTCTCTGTGCAGCTCCGTTCTCGCCACTAGGCTGCGTGTGTTCAGTCACCGGGTCGGTTATGTTAGGTAGGTGACTGACCTGACGGTGAGGCCGGCCTGGGCGCGGCAGGCGGCGGCCACGCGCGGCCGCAGCGCCTCCAGCCGCGAGTGCACGCTCTCTGTGCAGCTCCGTGCTCGCCACTAGGCTGCGTGTGTTCAGTCACCGGGTCGGTTATGTTAGGTAGGTGACTGACCTGACGGTGAGGCCGGCCTGGGCGCGGCAGGCGGCGGCCACGCGCGGCCGCAGCGCCTCCAGCCGCGAGTGCACGCTCTCTGTGCAGCTCCGTGCTCGCCACTAGGCTGCGTGTGTTCAGTCACCGGGTCGGTTATGTTAGGTAGGTGACTGACCTGACGGTGAGGCCGGCCTGGGCGCGGCAGGCGGCGGCCACGCGCGGCCGCAGCGCCTCCAGCCGCGAGTGCACGCTCTCTGTGCAGCTCCGTGCTCGCCACTAGGCTGCGTGTGTTCAGTCACCGGGTCGGTTATGTTAGGTAGGTGACTGACCTGACGGTGAGGCCGGCCTGGGCGCGGCAGGCGGCGGCCACGCGCGGCCGCAGCGCCTCCAGCCGCGAGTGCACGCTCTCTCTGTCCAGCTCCGTGCTTGATACTAGGCTCCGGATCTGAAATGTAATGATACAAATTACCCACAACTCCGTCCACAAATTGGCTATGTGCGAAGTGTATGGCGGGAGTACAGGACACGATCGCAGCGCACGACAGTTAAGAAAACCGGACAAGTGCGAGTCGGACTCACCCGACGAGGGTTCCGTACATGTTTGATTTTTTTCACAGCATCAAGGGACTGTAGACCTGATGGTATATGACGCCAGCTCTTGTGAATCGACCTGTACACGTGTACTAAGGTAGCGTTGAAAAAACCCGGAAAAAATCCGTATTTTTCCCAAGCAGCTCCGTTTTATTCGAAAAAAAAACAACGAAAATTTCGGTTGCTATTTTAACGAAAAGTTTTTGACTTTCTTTTTCGCATCCCATGGCCAACTACCATCATACCATCTTCACAAACCAGCTGGAAGTGCCTAAACATTCATATAACTAAGTTAGTGATAAACTTTGAAATACACGGGTCAAAAGGGGGCCGAAATGTTAATATAATATTACCCCCGGTGGGTGTCTTATCGTTTCGTATTAAGAGCTTGGTTAACACATTGTGGTAAGCCTATTTAAAGAATTAATAAATTACCATTACATGATTTTATGTTTCCGAAAAAATCCGAAAGAAACGGAAAAAATTAATATTTCCAATACAGCCGGAAAAAAACATTTGTTTTTTCCGGAGTTTTCAGCTACTAGGGTGTCCCAGAAACCAAATCTCCATCATGATATTTTATATACCATAATATTTTAGTAGTTACAACTTTTTTAGGGGGTATGCATTAGAAAAAAAATTAAAAAAAATCTTGCCCATACAACAAAAATATTTTTTTCACTTATTTTGTAATGCATGCATACTCCTCAAATATTTTTTAACTACTCAAATATGCTGGTATATAAAATTTCAGGTCTCTGTGATGATGGGAAAGCAGGGAAAGATTCAAAGTTTGTATGGAGGTTTGCTATCTAGGACACCCTAACGTATACATAAAAAGTTTTGTACCTCGTCACAAACGCGTATGTAGTGGTACAACGCCTGCCCGCCGTGCTCCCAGCCGCTGACTTCATGTCGCTCCGCGGCTTCGTTCAGCTTCTCCAGTAGCGGAGATATACTGAGCAGGTCGTCTGTGAACATGTTTATACATTATAAATAATAAATAAAATAAATAAATATTAAGGGACAATCTTACACAAATCGAACTAGCCCCATAGTAAGCTCAATAAGCTTGTGTTATGGATACTAGACGACGATACATACATACATAGACGACGATTATATACATAGGATATTTATATAAAAAAAACTTTATTTCAGAACATTGAGCATTCCATGCATTATTAGTACTCTTCGTTACAGCTATAATTATGTTAGTACATTAAATTAAATAATGAATATAATAATAATATTAATATATAATAATAACGCAGGGCAGCTTGTGGCGAGCTGTTGGGGAGTAGCGACCCCACGTACCCGAGTGCTCCGGGGGGTTCTTAGGGAGGGTCATGGGATTAATGAAAGGACCTCCGCCTCTGGCTTGCCTTAACCGGCCGTCCAGAGTGGAGTCGCGAGAGCTATATGCTCCAGGCGTGGAAGTGATAAAAGGCATAACGCCGCGAGTACCCTCGGAGAAAGCGCAGCACACCTCTCGACACCTTGCAGCCCTCGGCAGCGGTGTTGCCCCTGGGCCATTGCTCATAATGTCGCTATTTAACAGGGGCCCATCAGCGGAGGGCAAGTCACGGTCTGTCAGTGCCGCGAAAGCCATGAGACACTTTTCCTGACAGGCGCCGTCATGTCTCAATCCATAGCCCAGTATCTAGTCCATAATTCCACCACCATAACCCAGTAAATTTAGATTCCATCAATCAACAATAGTCCTTGCATCTGGCGGGGGCTGTCTCTGCGTGCGTCCCGTGACACGGGCACGGACAGCATCCGCTGGGTGTACACGTTGCCTTTCATTAAATTGTCGAACGGGCCTCTACGTGTTGGCTTCGGCTCCACGCACGCCTCCCAAAGGGCCGGGACACTATTGTCTCGTGTACGGGAAAGATATTAATACCTAACTTAAGTTAATAAAGATATACGGATATTAATAATTTAAAAATCGATCGCTCTCTGAGAAACATGTTAAGTAACACATAACCTATCACAGGTCTTGGTCTTTCTGAGCTGTACTGCACACCATATCTTTAAACGTTTGTCTGTACCATTATAATGTAAATAATAGTGAAATGCACGCTTTCAAAGTTAAATAAGTAAAATAATTTATTTATAAATAGTTACCGGCTAGAACGGCTTCGGGTAGAAGCTGTTCCAGCAGCACTTTGTGGGCAGCGTTCCACTGCTCCGCGCCCGCCAGGTGCTCCGCTTCTACCGCTGGTAAATGCTGGAACAAATAACACATTAGATTAGTACTATACTTCGTTTTGGACAGGTTTTGCGGCCGTTCTTGTACCTGAAACGGTACTACGAGACCAACTTATACAGTATGGATCGTGACCCACCGGCGGGTCATGAGCGAATATGTGCCTTAAGGATCTGTGGCTATTGTATAACAAAAAATGTTAGTAAGGTAGTTTATAAAGCATTTCCTATATGATAAGCTGTGACCTTCTGGTGGGTCACAAGTGAAAATGGTATGCATCCTGAAAAATAAGAGGGTACCATGGAACATACCTTTGCATAACTTAGATTTTTGTTAGATTCACTCATACTTTGGGTAATAATTCCTTACTATATTGTTAACCTCCTGCGACCCACGGTTACTACCTCTACCTACAGGACTAATTCGAAACGAGTTTTGAACTTTTATATTATGAAATGAGGTTCGAATTTCGAAAACGCCGAAAGTGCTCTGGCCTCTGGGCCTTAGGAGTGCTTTTAGTAACTGTAGTTACATACCTGCCAAATCACTTATATCTATAGCAACGGAGTTCAACAGAAATAAGCAAGCAATCGAGTGGCTAAGTATAGTATGTATTTTTGTCTTTAGTTTAAGGTGCATTGGGGTATTTTTGAAAATTAAGAACTTCAAGTTTTTTGAGGTGTACAATTAGTAGTAGCACGATTGACGCATTTAGTACAGTGTTAGCCTGTTATAGCCAACCTTTATTGCATAAATTACGAAAAATAGTTAATTTTCGGAAGTCCATGTTCGAATTTACCCCAATCCACGTTGCTAATTGACAGCGACTCACCTCGTACTTGGCCCTGTGCGCCTGCGCCAGCAGCAGCCACTTGCGCGGCACGTGCAGCGCGCGCAGCAGCTCCACGCGCACGCGCAGCTCCGCCGAGTCGGCGCGCGCCGGCGCGTGACGGGACAACACGCCGCGGATCAAATGCCCGCGGCTGTACAGTAAACAGCCATATTAAACCTCCATTCAGAAAGAGTTGCCACACCCGGCCTGGCTGGCGATACGCGTACGGAAAAAGCAGCTTTCTGGCCAAGTGTAGACATAAAATGATGTACACAAGACGGGAGGTAATAAAGAAAGCCCTCGA
This sequence comes from Eudemis profundana, assembly GCA_947034925.1. NCBI lineage: Eukaryota > Metazoa > Arthropoda > Insecta > Lepidoptera > Tortricidae > Eudemis > Eudemis profundana. The sequence continues at coordinate 4,420,025 of OX344819.1, forward strand.
TCGCCTATTTACGTCCCTCGCTGGCAGCTCGGGCTTTCTCTGTTTACTACCTTAGTTGTGTAATGTACTATTAAATGTAATTTAGTCAAGGTCAGCTGGCGCCACTGTCTTTTTTTTTCAACATTTATCAGAAGATAATAGCAGAACCAGACTATAAGCACAACCGCAAAATCTGTAACCTACTAATTGAGTGGTACCGTTATTGTAATACATACAAGCAAGGGTATTTGGCAAAAAAAAACACTGCCACAAATGCCACACCTTTTCGAGCAACTGGCTAGGTAAATAATAAATTTACTACAAGGCAACCATCTGAACATCAATTTTAGACAGAATCATTAAAAAAAGTTGATGTCATAGTTTTTTTTTACTATATTAGACGGGCAAGGATAGAGAGGAGGCTGCGTGAGGTTCCGCGTAAGGCAAGAGTTCCGCCAAAATAATATTTAGTTACGTGGGGGCGTGGAGTGCATTTGGGATAGCGACATTTTCAACTTTTGTCTCTGGTCGCGAAAAATATGACAATTTGGGGCTCCGAGAAATAGTTAATATTTCAAAAGGAGTCCGTCATCAAAAAAGTTCAAGAATCACTGGACTAAGTAATACTTACGCTGCGTCGCTCGGGTGGTGCGCAAGCGCCTGTATCGCGAGGTGCCACGCGCCGCAAGCCTCCAGCTGTTCCGCCATACCGGTGATGCTCTCTATTGACGGATCCCCGAACCACACGCCGAGGAGGAAACTGAAAATAAGTTACATTGTAACTCCACTCCTGTACCTACAATAGGAAATATTGTACGCCATATTCTGGTTGATATTGACGGAGTAAGATACTTTTGTTATTATCTATTTACAACTACTCACTTTTTGACAATAAATTATTCTTATTCTCGTTAAATTGGCAAGGCACATCAGGAGCAGCTTGCTTGCGTATTTGGGAGTTGGCGAACCGATCCAACATCTTGGATTAAAATTTAAATCGTCTTGTCTTATTTTTCAGAGCCTATCCAATATTCACTCGTGACCCACCAGTGGGGTACAGCCCATAGTCTCGGAATTGTTGAGAAAAATTGACGAGATTTGCCAGAGGCTGTAGTCCACAGGGTCAGGAGTGTTGGAGGCCAGATAAAAGTTAATCCAAAGGAAACCAACAGATGTTCGATTTAGGAGATAATTACCGACGTAGTCTTATTTTTCAGGATTCATCCAATATTTGCTGGTGGCCCACCGGTGGGTCACGATACATAGCTTGGGAAATGCATAGATAAGTAAGACTTACCATAAACTGTAGTCCATTGGGTCAGGTGTGTAGGAGGCCGGGTGAAGCTTCGGTCGGTGGTTGAACGCTCGCGCCTTCAGCAATTCGTAGCGGAGGTCTAACACACGACGCTGCCTTCCGTTCTGAAAGAAAGGAACGTAAACCACCACATTTTACACTTGCCGTACGACCACATTATCGGGAATTCGCCGAAAATTCGTGTTGACGTCTCTTTCTTTGACATACAAAAAGAACAAGAATCCTGACTGTAGCAATATAAATCTGAAATTCTAAATGTGTTATGTAATTTATAGATGAGCCCTTCTGGGGTTTTTGTAGAATGGTAGATGAAGACTTCCTCATATACGGGGGCTCCCTCCCTTCGTCTAGAGAAGAGTCAGGTCGAGGCCTTTCGACTCGGCTACGAAGCTCTTATGTGTGCGAACTAGTGAGAACACTCTTGATGTTAGAAGTCACCGTAGCTTATGGACGTTTGTAACGCCAGAAGCTTTACCTTCTTGAGGAACTCTATACTGCAGGAGACTAGGTGAAGTTTTTAGCGAAATTAGAAACAAGAGATATCGGCACCACTGTCGATGTAGTCTTATATTTCAAAACTAGGGATGTAACGATACCGATACCGATACCGATATATCGGCCGATATATCGGTATCGCCGATATCAGTGACGTTCGCACAGCGGTTGCACTCGGGCGCGTTTCGTGCTGTCTAAAATGGCGTTCAATACGTTAAAATGTGGCAATTGCAATATAGTGATTAGTGAGCTATTATCCTATATTCAGTACAAACACGATGTAATGGACAAGGACAGTCTGATAAAAATGTGTGACGCTAGTTTTTCGGAAAGCGAAGTGGAAAGTGCTAAGAAACTTTTATTTGAATCTGTAACAACAAAACAACCGGTGATATCGAGGCGGAGCGAGGGGAAAAAGATAAGAAATCTGGATGACATAGTCAGTTTCTTCATGCACGATGATACGGATGTCCATCTGATTCCGATTTTTGTGGCTCGCGACCTTCAAAAATTGCCTCCAACGTCGGTTGACCACATAGACGCAGTTACGTTAGTGAAAGACGTTATAAAAATTAAAAACGAACTAAATTCGTTCAAGGAAATGTTTGCAACGGTGTCGCAATTGCGTGTGTTACAAATGGACTTGGATAATTTAAAGTGTGCATCTATTGTTAACGATCATAACATTAATAACGTTAATATGAGAAAACGAGGTGGATACATTTATGATAGCGGTCCCATTGGGTTGCCGCACAGCATAAATTCGGATTATGCGGGTAGGTGCTCACAGGTTTTCCGAGCGGTTGAAGAACGCGCGTGCGACAATGTGCCGGCGCAGCCGCAACTGTCCCTGTCGCCCGCGGGCGCCGCAGCGCCAGATGCGGGGAGCGCGCTCTCTGTCACTCCTAGACTTCGTAACCGTGAACCAGTTTCGCATCCGAGAAACGAGACTGTTACTGAATGTAAATCGTCCATTGAGGATTCGCATATAATCAATACTACGGAACTGGAGGAAAATAAGCAATGTATAGCGAACAAATCGGAGAATACGTTGCCGCATATATCGAATAGTTTTTCTGATATAGCAAAGAAGGAAGTTAGCAAAAATAAAATTAAGCAGAATGAATGGACTTTAGTACAAAAGAAAAAGTCGCACAATCGTGGTACAGGTCGTACTGGTAAGGCCACTTCGGAGCCCGAAATGAAATTTAAGGCGGCAGAAATAAAAATACCGTTATTTATTTCAAATGTAGACAAAGAAACTTCGGAGAAAGATATTTGTGACTATATAAAAAGTCAAACTAATGACGAAATCACACTTCAAAAAATAAGTATGAAAATTGAGAGGCCTTACAACGCGTATAAAATTCTTGTAAATAAAAGGAAGCTAGACATGTATCTAGACGACAAATTATGGCCCAACGGTATTAAATTTTGCCGTTTCATGCACTTCAAACCCAGTGGCCCCGCAGTAAGGAGTGGGGGGCAGGGTCTAAAAAACAATACTAGGAAAAATGGCTCAGATAACAAATAGTAGTGTTTTTATAACATATAATTGTAAAAATATAAAAAGAAGCGTTGACTGTGTGAGATCGCTTTGTAAGGCAGCGGATGTGATTGCACTTCAGGAAATTTGGCTTCTGCCTCACGACCTGGCCTTCCTAGGAGAAATTGATAAGGACTTCAGTTACACAGGCAAATCGGCGGTGGACTTATCAACTAGCGTTCTCCGCGGTAGGCCTCACGGCGGGGTGGCGATTCTCTGGCGAAATAGTGCATTTCACAGTGTTACCGTTATAAAGTGCAGTAGTGAGCGTATTGCGGGAATAAAAGTCGTAACTAAGGATCGAAAGGAGTTTGTAGTGCTATGTGTATACATGCCGACAGATGTGCCGGATAACTTGCCAATTTTTACGCAATGTTTGGGCGAAATGAATGCTATAATCGAGGACAACAGTGTTGAAAATGTGTACATGTTGGGCGATTATAATGCACATCCATCGGCTCAATTTTATGAAGAAATGTTCGAATTTTGTAATGAAAGGCAGTGGTTATGTGCGGATGTGATTCGACTCGGAACATCATCTGGAACGCACACCTTTGTGAGTGATGCGCACGGATCCCAAAGGTGGTTAGATCACTGCTTGGTAAGTACTTCTGCATGGTACACAGTAAATAATATAGAAGTTCTATATGATGTATACTGGTCGGATCACTATCCATTAAAAATTGAATGTAATATTGACGTAATTAGGTCAAAAAAAAAAAATACAGAAATATGTTTTATGTAATAAAGTGGTATGGGGAGTAAGAAGTCCTGAACAAATTGCCAAATACTCAGAGCTATGTAATAACTATTTAAAAGTAATTGATTTTCCACAGGAACTTCACTACTGTGCGGATAATATGTGTCAAAATACTTCGCACAGGAGTGTTATAAATCAATTATACTGTGACATAATAAGCGCCCTAACTAGAGCATCTGTAGAAAGTAGTACACTTAAGTTGAATGTGAATAATAAAGGTAAAAGTATTCTAGGCTGGAATAAACATGTATCCAGCAGTCACAAACAAGCTAGGTTAGATTTTTCGACATATATATTACATGGAAAACCCAAGAGTGGTCCTATCTATGAAAAGATGTGCTCTAGCCGTAAGATTTTTAAATCTAGACTTAGGTTCTGTCAAAACAATCAAGAGCAGATCAAATTTGACATATTAACAACACAACATGCGAAAAAACAGTTTAGTAAGTTCTGGAAAAATACCAAAAAACTTAATTGTAAACCAGGTATCTCGGCTAGTGTAGATGGCATTAGTGAACCCAAAGATGTTGCTAACATTTTCAGGGATTATTTTAAGGTGGAGCCCCCCTATCAACCCGTGCGGGAGGGGTTCAATGCTGAGTCCAATCTGAAAGACACGTCAATTCTAGTTTCGGCTAAAGCTGTTAGATTAGCTATAGCTAATATGAAAAGAGGCAAGTCTCCGGGGCACGACGGGCTCAGCATTGAGCATCTTCAACACGCGGGCTCGCACATTGGGCGGTTATTATCTATGCTGTTCACTCTCTGCTTGAGACATACATATTTACCTCCTAATTTAATGAAAACTGTGGTCATTCCCCTTGTTAAGAATCCTACAGGAGATCTCGCGGATAAAAGTAATTACAGGCCGATTTCTTTAGCTACAAATTCAAATTCAAATTCAAATTTCTTTATTTGCCAGAATATGGTAACAATGTAAGGTCTTAAAGCTAGGTTCGTGCATCATATTCAACCTGCATGCAGGTGTGCAAATTTTTACAGTTTAAGTAGGTATAGTTAATAGTGCCTAAACATTCACACATTGTCTTATAATTATCAAGCCCCCTATATTTATAACTACGTAAAATAATTAATTACCTATGTCAATTGCCAAATATTCGTTAACACTATAGAAACATTCATCCTGTAGCCATTTTGTCAACTTACTTTTAAACAAGTTCTTATTTTCTAATTTAAGGCTTTCAGGCAAGTTGTTATAGAGGACTATGCACATGTTATAACAATTTTTTTTATAAATAGCTGTTCGGCAAGGAGGTTGGTATAACAGGTTTTTGTATTGTGCCCTTGTATGTCTAGCACTGGTATCACATCGATTGGCAAAGAGACTAGGGTTGTCTTTAACGAAGACACATGCGTCTCTTATATAGAGGCATGGAAGCGAGAGTATATTAAATTTTTTAAATAAAGGTTTACAGCTTTGCAGATACCACGCGTTGTCCAAGGCCCTAATGCACCTTTTTTGGAGTCTAAATGCTTTATCCGATTCAACAGAATTTCCCCATAGTAATAATCCATAGTTTAAGACAGAGGAGACATAGCCATGGTATGCAGTCAGGGCTGCCTCTAGTGACACCGTTTGTCTCAATCTTCTGAGTGCAAAGACAAATCTGTCGAGTTTATTGCAAACCTTGTCAATATGAAGTTTCCAGTTTAAATGGTTGTCAATATTAAAACCTAAAAATTTTACAATGTCAACTAATTCTACATTTAAATTATCATATTTAATTTGTATCGGTAGTGGGTTTGAGTTATATGAACGGAATTGCATAGCTTTAGATTTTGCAATGTTAATTTTCAATTTGTTACTTTCGAACCATCCAATTGCTTCTGCTAATGTGCTGTTAACTTTTGACTCAAAGCTAGTAAGGCAATTTCCGTCACCTTGTATTACGAGTGTGGTATCATCCGCGAAAATAATGCAATCCTGATTTTGCTTTAAACAATTTGGAAAATCATTGATTGCTATTAAAAATAGCAATGGTCCAAGTATGCTTCCTTGCGGAACGCCGGTTTTATTAACCAATGGATCGGACCTATACTTTTCTTTGATGACAGTACTATTGTTTTTACGGACAATTTTTTCAATTTCTGTATACTGCGTTCTTCCAGTTAGATAACTTCGTACCCAGTCGTAACCTTTACCTCTTATTCCATTCATCTCCAATTTTTTCAAAAGGATTGAATGGTCGATAAAATCAAAGGCTTTAGTCAAGTCTAAATAAATAGCCACGATTTGATTTTTTCTATTTAAACATTCTGTGACTGTTTTTATTAAGTGTAATCCGGCTAGTGTAGTGGATTTCCCTTTACGAAACCCAAATTGTTTTGAAGTTAAGATGTCATATTTATCTAGAAACTCATTAATTCTACATAACATTGACTTCTCGAATACTTTTGACAAAACAGGGATTATTGTTATGGGTCTATAATTGCTTGGATCTGTTTTGTCGCCCTTCTTGAAGAGTGGTTTAACTATAGAGAGCTTTAATTCAGTTGGAAAGACTCCGTCCATAAAAGATAAGTTGATTATGTGTGATAGGGGGCGGCAGATCATATGAGCACATAACATCATCGCTAATCATCGCTAAGGTACTAGATAGGATACTTGACACTTTTTTGAACCTACATGTTAAATTAAATGATGCGCAATTCGGTTTTCGCGAAGGACTATCTACGGAAAATGCAATATTAGCCTTAAAACATACAGTAAGCTATTATGTTACGAGAAATACGCCTATTTATGCCTGTTTCTTAGATATTTCTAAGGCTTTCGATACTGTTTCGTATGATATACTGTGGTCAAAGCTGAAGGAGACAGGCGTAAATCCGGCTGTGACAGGAATCATGTCGCACTGGTATAGCAATCAGATAAACGTGGTAAAATGGGCTAAAGAATATTCAGATCCATATGTGCTTAAGTGTGGGGTGAGGCAGGGGGGGCTAACCTCACCTAGATTGTTTAATTTGTATATAAATGAACTGATTGAGGGGCTCAGCAGCATTCATGCCGGATGTAGAATTGATAATGTTTGTGTAAATAATATTAGTTATGCGGACGACATGGTGCTGTTGAGCCCATCAGTATCAGGGCTAAAAAAGTTAATTAATACATGCGAGATGTATGCGCAACGGCATGGGTTAAAGTACAACGCTGCCAAAAGCGAATTCATGATTTTAAGGGGTAAAATTAAGTGTCCAGCCTACTCGCCCAAAATAATGTTGAACAGTGTTCCTTTGAATCGTGTCACTTATTTTAAATACCTAGGTCACATTGTGACCGAGGACCTGAAGGATGATCTCGATATCGAGCGGGAGCGCAGGGCGTTGTCGGTCCGAGGCGGGATGCTGGCGCACAGGTTCGCACGGTGTAGTGCCCAAGTAAAATTGACGTTATTTAGAGCTTACTGTCAAAGTCTCTATACGTGCGGCCTGTGGGCCAGTTTCAAGCTGAAGACCTACAATACACTGCGTATCCAGTATAATAACATTTTCAGGATGCTGTTTGGGCTTCCTCGATTCTGCAGCGCCTCAGGAATGTTTGCCGATGCCAGCGTTGAGGATTTTCATGCCTTAGTAAGGAAAAAGACTGCATCTGTGGTGCTGCAGATGAGAGGGAACTCTAATAGCATCCTGAAAATGATAGCCGAGAGGTGGGACTCGGATATTCTCCGCCGATACACCGACCTTCATGTCGTACGATCTAAAAAAGTAAATAAATAAGTAGTTTAGGTTTTATGTGTGTGTATGTAATCTCTTTAGTATTTAGTTCACTAATATAGTTTTATAAGTGTTTTGTAACTAACAATCTATGGATCTGAGTTATCTGAAAATAAATAATTTTTATTTTTATTTATTTTATTATACAACCGATATTTGAAGAATTTGCTGTATGAAAAAAAAATCTGCAAAAAGTAATTTCAATTTCTGACTTAATTTATGTATTGGTCTATTACCTTGTGCAATGATAATTACTATGTTAATTAAATCTTTGGTTCTTAATTAAAAAAAATTGAATTTTGAGTTGACAATTTATTTATTTTTACTTTACACTTTCAAGGTTGACTCTCTGGTAAATATAGCCAGTAGTCATTGCTATTAGTGATAATAAGGACATACAAATATCTGAAGTTCATACTTCATTATTTAGCTAAGATATCGGTATCGGTATCGCCGATATTAACTACTATATATCGGTATCGGTATCGTATCGGCAAAACTGTGTATCGTTACATCACTATTCAAAACCCATCTAATATTTGCTAGTGACCCACCAGTGGGCCACGGCCTTTGGAAAATGTTGGCAATATTGTCAGCCTTTGGGAGTCCCCCATCACGCGACAAATAAGTTTTATATGTGTATGTTATGTGTGTAGGGCACTTACATAATGAACTGCGACGTCATACTCCCCCATGTAAGGGGGCAAGGGGCACTTGAGTTCAGACTGTTCGTCTTCTACGATGGTCAGGTCGGCCGGCCCTTCTGATTCCGGTACAAAGAAACTCTCGTATGTGCGGATCACGTGTTCCAGGGAGGGTACTCTGGGGCAGATGTATCTGTGAATAAATAAACAATGAAGTTAATATAAAATAAAATTGTTGTTTTCTGCAAGTAGCCCTCAAGGGCTCTTTTACAAGTCTGATTCTATTTTCTTTTGGCGTTTCGCGTTCACCTTCTGGTGAGAAGAAGCGCCGTAAGAAACTCACGTTTCTCTTTTTTTTTTTCAATGTTTGAATATAACAACAAGTATGACATTATACATTCGATTTCACAATACACTTAAAACTACATTTTGAGAGATGTAAAAGGTCTCTAGGCGTCAAAAATAATACATTACACAACTTGGGTGGTAATACAAAGAAAGGCCGAGATTGCAGATGTAAATATGCGATCGAGGGCTTTCTTTATTACCTCCCGTGTTGTGTACATCATTTTATGTCTACACTTGGCCAGAAAGCGGCTTTTTCCGTACGCGTAGCGTGCAGCAAAAGCCACTCTATGGCCAGGTGTGGCATAAAGTTTGTTTTAGACGAGTTGATTCTAACACCAACCGATAGGTCGACTGTGGTTTTTTTTTAATTCTTACCTAGCGGTGGCGTGCAGAGTCTGCAGCCAATCTGCCTCCATCAGCTTGGTGCGGGGCGTGGACGCGCCGGCGAGGAGCTGTAGTGATGCCAGCCTATGCGAGGATACCACGCTCTCGGCGCCGCATTCGCGCCATTGGGACAGTTGTCGCGCTATTAGGTTACGGAATACGCCGTCACCTGCAAAAATTACATTAGGAATCAATTCGTTGCAATAACATTTTAAAGAAAATTCCATTGTAAACATAAACTATCAAAACCATTTATAACCTTGGAGTACAAATCAATGGATTTAAAGCATATTTATTACATTATAGATTTTAAGCCTCTGTATCTGGCCGTGTCTGCCTGATTTCAATGCGGTTTTTTTTTATTACTGAGCGATCGCGAAGCGTGACCGTTTCAGCTTAGGCAAACATTCTTTTGTATGTCTGTCCGGCTGTTCTCCCCTACAGGTCGCATTTCTCAACCGATTCTCGTGATTTTTTGTGAGCACGTTTGATAATTACAAAGAATTTTTTGTCGAATATTTTTTTGGATTCTTTTCGAAATGGCGTAGCCCCAGATTGACAGACTCGCGAGGTCTACAGTTCACAGAACCACTAGCATGAGGGTGAATCAACTTTTCTTTGCTTTATGCAAAGATTGCCCTTTCTCTTTATTTGTGCACCTTTTGCATGTTTTAACATGATTTAAATGGAACAAGATCTTACATCTAGAGATAGATTAAGGTAAAAACAAAAATAAAACTCGTTTTTAATAAATAAATAAGGTGACCCAGCGGACGAACCCTTATTTTCATACAAAAGTGAGGGACAGCTATGTCCCCTGGGTCGCTGCTCATAAACAAGTTATAATAAAAAATATTTGCATTACGTAGCTTTATTATCTGTCTTTTAAATGAGCAGTTCAAAAAATATCCGAATAAAGATTTCCTTTCAATTTTATTCGGAGAAGGTAAAATTTTGTTGACAAAGAAAAGTTGATTCACCCATGAACAGTTTAACATCAACTAAGGTAGACGTCCTAGTGCTCGACACGCTAATGTCCAATAGTCAAGTAATGACTTGACATTCAAGATGGCGATTTCTTGGACAGTGTCGAGCACTCGTACGTGTACCGTAGGTCGGTAAACAAGGCAGCAAAGCAAACTTACCGGCGGCTTGAGCGATGAGAGCGGCCATATGCAGGTCTCCGTTGTCGCGTGACACTTTACAGGCCTCCAGGAGTCGCCCGCCGAGGAGCAGCGTCCATACTCGCGCGCTGTGCCCGTCACCCTCTGAAATTGTTATACACTAGCATTTAAAAAAAAAAAAAAAAAAAAAAAATCTAAGCTATGAGGAAACTGAGAAGCTATTAAAGTAAATAAACACACCTAACACACACACACACACACACACACTCACACATACACAAGCGCGTGTGCCCTCTCTCCCACATTCTCCTAGAGTATAATTAGTTAGCAAGAAAAGTATTTTAATATTTATAATTACTTCTATTTAATTGATAAGACTAAATAGCTATGGAAGAGCGGGACTTCCTGACACAGGTATATATTTACTTACTAGGAAGTCCCAACCTACAAACTTTTATGTTAATTCTAACATTGAAATAAATGCTTTTTCATTTTCATTTCATTTCATTTACCCGCGGCTTCCTCTGCGTTTTTATCTCAAGGGAACCGGGATATAAAGTATCCTATGTTTCAATCCAGGATTTGGTCTACTTGAATGCGAAATAGGCTACTTTCCTGACAGATCAAATCAGTTACTTTTTATGAAATGTCAAAACGCTTAGATAGTATGAAGTTTGTATGGAATAAAAGTGAAATGACGTCATTTTACTCAATAATCAAATATCTTATTTATAGGTTTTGATCTTTTAAAAATCGTTTAAAACGCTAAATAGGTGATGTTTAGTTCATTTTTGCAAATTTTCGAAAGCTGATTTAATGGCTAGCGTGTAGTAATTTATATTGACTACAGGCAAATACCGTATTTCAGCTCAATCCGTCCAGTCGTTACCTTTCACATTCATAATATTAGTGAGATTATTAATGATATCAAAACCACAGAATAAGTAATAGTGCGACGTACAGTTTCTCTCTCTAACAAAACTGTCGTTCGGATCCGACCACCGGACGGAACGCGCCGCATTCGGCCATCTCCCTTTATCGCATAACGCGTACTAACTCGTGCTCTTTCTGGTTGAGGCCTTAGGGCCTCAAGGCTCTTGCATCAAGGTGAAATCGCCGAGTGAGTCACTCCTGCCAAAACAAGCATTTACCCACGGGTAAATGGCTTTCTACAGATGTGCAAGTTGCAGAAAGTGCGGTAAAGTTGGGAAAGTTCTGAAAGACGTAAATCTCTGGGAACGTCCATAAGAACTCCAGTCTTGGAAAATTTTCTATAAGAAATTGAGAAAATGCCGCGATTTTTCTAAAGGTTTCACAATTTTTTTAACTTCCTATTGGCAGGCCATTAACCCGTTATTATACCAAGAGAACTCCCCACCGGGATCAACAGTATCCTACGTTTCAATCTAGGTATTGTTTAGTTGTAAGCTAACTTTAATCTCAATCCATACTATAGTTACCGCGTTATTTAGTAACAAACATCTACACATCACAAACTTTCACAATCTTACATACTCATAATATTAGTACATAGTAGACAGCAGTGGCGTGGCGTAAAAGATATCCTTGGGCAAGCCGGTGCAGATTTGGCGTGCCTACATTAGAATAAGGTGCTCAAATGCCTGATATTAGGCAAGCCGATAGGAATCGAGTTCTTTGGACGCCACGCTACTGGTAGACACGATAGATAGAAATGAGTAGGATAAGAAGTAAGATGGGATGCTCACCGTCTTCAGGCTCGGCCTTCGTGGGTCTCTCCAGCTCCCGATCAGTGATGGCAGCCACAGCATCCTTCAGCCAGCCCAGCAGCGCGCGGTACCGATTCACCACTGACAGGTCATCTGTACCCGGAATACCTGTGGATAAAAATAAATAAATAATAGTACATTACACAACTAGGGTGGTAATACAAAGAAAGGCCGAGATCGCAGAAGTTTGCGGCCCGAGCTGCAAGCGAGGGACGTAAATATGCGATCGAAGGCTTTCTTTATTATCTCCCGTGTTGTGTACATAATTTTATGTCTATACTTGGTCAGAAGCGGCTTTTTCCGTACGCGCAGCGTGCGGAAAAAGCCACATTATGGCCAGGTGTGGCGTGGCATAAATAAAATAGTTTATTTCTGCAAGGGCTCTTTTACAAGTCTGATTCTATTCTTTCTTCTACGATGGCTAGAGAAATGAAAGTGTAGGGCCCTAGGGTACTATTTTTTGAGATATAAAGCGTTCCCAAAAACAAAGCCGTTCCAGAGATACAAGCGGTGTACGCCAGCTTGAGGGCCGGTAGCGTACACCGTGAACAGACCTTATATTTCAGAAAGTTTAAGGGTACTATTTTTTTCACCTAGGTATTTCGTCGGTACTATTTGGGTACTATTTATTGGCTGCATCAGATTCTGAATATCTTTACGGTGTACGCTATCTTGACGGACACCGTGAACGAACGTACTACAAGCAAAGTTTTAAGAATGCGTAAGATTGCCCCAGTACGGATCGCACTGTCTGCGTCTCGACCTTGAATACGTATCGTGCGCTCTTAAACAGACGAAGTTTGACTACTTGCTTGTCTTTATACTTTGCCCAAGCCGCCAGGCAAGGGCCAAGATTCGGGACGAGTGGAAATGAGACTTCCGCACAACTATCAAACGATATTTTTTAATACTTACTATCACAGGGGAGCCTCTGACACAACAAGGATACTATCCCGATAGGTAACGTGCACGAACTATAGGTGGCAGCACTAAACGACAAAAGAGACACGGGTGGACAATAAAGGAAACTATCGCCCCTGTCAAATCAAGCTGTCAATGATAATATGTAAGTGTCAATGTCAAATATAGCAAGTTGTAGCTACACTGACGTTAATCGTCCTTCAACGCGATAAATTAACGTTATTGACGGCGTTTTCGTCAATGTGGCCCCAGCATAAGAGGGTATATGATGTAGATTGGCGGCACCAGTTGGCAGCAGCTTCGTCGTGCACGTTCCCTATAGTATACTTGTTTCTACCTAGATGTTGGTCGACGTGTATGCAAAATTCCATTAAATTTTTACTGCATTATTTAATCAGTAACAAACGTCTAAACATCCAAATATTTTCACAAACATGTTTATTTCATGGTCACCCTCTTCTTTGATTTGCCTGTCAACAGTCACTGTAACGGGACCATAATCTATAGAAGCAACTGTACGTACCATCGTTGTCCAGATCCGCCCCCCACAGCGCCTCGCACAGCGTCCACACCTCGTAGCAGTAGGCCCCGGACACACCAAACTGATGACAAACGAAACATTTTTCAGCTTGTTTTTTATAATCAGGGGTCGGACAAAAAGTGCCGATGACGTCAAACCACTTATAGAATGATTTCAAATAATATTTTTGATTTTCATACACAATTATCACTTATCATTTGTCAACCTCTTTATTAAACGATATCGCCACTTGAAATGAGTAAGTACGTTTTTGACTGACACATTGTCAATCAGATGAACAATAAATTGACTTCGTTATTGTTTAGCTATTGTATCTTCACGATTATATTTAGCTATAATTTATATTTACTAATGTGTAAAAAAACGCTGTAAAATGTCATCTTTACTCCAATATTGTGGCAATTTTCCGTTTTTGGAGGTACGTGACAAACACGTATACTGCTCTTGCTGTAATCAAGATATACCAACGAAGGTAACGAGTATTAAACCTATTTATCTGAGGTTCCCACAGATTTATCCTAATTAATTTTAAATAATCGTACCTTATGGTAACAAGTTTCGTGAAATTTATTTTATTCACTACATCACCCTACCACCTATAATTATTAATTCCATGGATTTATTTACTATTATTTTGTTACTTCATTAATACTACTTCGTTACTACATGACACACGGAAGTTTAAACACAAGCATCATCCTGTTTGCAAGATTAGGTACGTCATTTTTACGTCATCGGCACTTTTTGTCCGACCCCTGTTTATGATGTTTGTATTTGTGACACGCCCACGTAAAAACTACTTTGTCGCTTGCCGTAAGGACGCGGTTACTGTTATAAAGATGAAGAAAGAAGAAGGCAAGAGGCAGCCGCATCACGGAAAAAACTTAAATACCAGGGTCTTCAGCAGGGTCAGGGATTCGGCGTCGAGACCCTGGGCCCGTGGGGTTCATGCGGTCAGCTCCTATTCAAGGAGCATTTAAAACGGCTCGTCGACACTTCAGGCGTTCAAAAGGCTGGCAGCTTCCTCGCCCAGCCTTAGTATTGCTATACAGCGAGGAAAAGCCGCCAGCATCTTTGGCACCATGCCACGTCGTCATTTTTAACAGCGGCAAGCACATTTGAAGGGTCCACGGAAAGAACATGTCTAGTCACTTTTTTTTGAAAATGAGATTTTAATCTAAAAATGTAGAGCTCGCAATGATCTATAACTTACCACTTGATTACAGGTGGATATCTTAAAATATTATATATTTTTTTCACTTTAAAAGAAATGGTTACCATAGTAATTTTTCCCGATGACTAACTTTCAAACCGCTATAACTAAAAAAGTTACTTAAGTGACTAGACATGTTCTTTCCGTGGACCCTTCATTTAGTTTGACAGATATTTGGCCTCCAGTTCCTGCCTCTCCCCACGACTTTCAGCAGGGATCTCAGAGACACCCTCTTTCTGAAGGAGAGTTCCTCAGTGCAAGACGCGGACTCCCATCAGGCATGGCCTAGAAGTATCCTCATTGTGTTAAACAGCTGTACTGGCAGTCTCACCTTCGCCTTCCTGTCTCTGTCCCTCCCCGGGGCCTCCCGCAGCGCCCTCAGGGCTTCCCTCCTGTCCCGAGGCGAATCTCTTAGGGCGAGGCCTGGACAGCTCTCCTCGTCGGTGGCAGTAGATGTGGACTTCATGTTTGTGAAGTAGCGGTACAGTCAGCATCAAAAGTACATTGGCATTTGAACGTATCAAAAGTTCTTATGTCAATGCATTAAGAACTTTTGAAACTTTCAAGTGCCAAGTTACTTTTGATGCTGACTGTACTATTAGATAGTCTCACCTTCGCCTTCCTGTCTCTGTCTCTGCCCGCGGCCTCCCGCAGCGCCCTCAGGGCTTCCCTTCTGTCCCGAGGCGAGTCTCTGAGGGCGAGGCGTGGACAGCTCTCCTCATCGGTGGGGGTGGACGTGGACCATTGCAGAAGTATCTTCATTTGCTTAGTTAGTGTATCCTGGAATTAAGAACTTCTTTAAATAGGCTACTTGATGACAGTTCAAATCAGCTTCTTTTTATGAAGTGTCAAAACGCTCTGAAAGTATGCAGTTTAGTATGAAATACTGACTTGTGACGTCACGCCCCACATGGTGCCTTATTTTTAGTTTTTGTCATTTTAAAATCGTTGGTGGCACAAAAATGAGTTTAATTAATTTTATCCGGGTAGTTTTGGAAACGTAATTTAATTGTTACAGTTGGTTAATTTATTTTGATTGCTGACAAATACCCTATTGTAATAATAATAGTTGTACTCGTATCATATCGTATCGTAAGCCCATATACGTCCAACTGCTAAGCTCAACCCTACTCTTATAGATGAGAGTGAATGGACTGTAGTCCCTACGCTGACCCACTGTGGATTAGGGACATCACATACACATTTGAATTTCTTCGCGGATGCATGCAGGTTTCCTCGCGATGTTTATCATGCACCGGAAATCTAACTGAGCGAACTTTTGTGTCAGTAAAGGAAGTAACGAAATTATTATAAGTTTTGATTGTGTGATGAAATATAAGTACCAAGTAAGGTAAGTAAGGTAGGTAAGTAAGTAAAACCCCCTTTTTTGTAATCAATCTGAACCATATTTCGCTTTGCTAAGTTCAAACAAATATACGAGTAATATATCCTTTACGTAATTGAATTATATATTTATCATGACATCAAGGATTTAAGGGCCTGACCACGTCACCACGGTGCGAGAAATCAACCTAAAACGACGAGGCGCCACTGATTGTCTTGTCCGTTCGGCGCGGCAACGAATTTGTTCCCGCGTCGCGCGGTATCACGTTGACAGCGCCGCGCCTTGGTGATGTGGTCAG
The DNA here is from genome assembly GCA_947034925.1 of Eudemis profundana. Lineage (NCBI taxonomy): Eukaryota > Metazoa > Arthropoda > Insecta > Lepidoptera > Tortricidae > Eudemis > Eudemis profundana. Next base: position 4,436,424 of record OX344819.1, read on the forward strand.
GCCCTAAAGGAGTTCCTCCTATAGTGCCATTTTTCCCAGCCCGCATATTTTATTGGGAGCTACATTATATTATAGTTTTTCCACTCCTGTACTTTTATCTGTCTTTTACTTGGTCACGAACACTAATATAAGAACATACATAATATGAGTTCAGAGAAGTCTATACTCTATTCCCCATAACAGCACTAGTGTCGTTATGTCGCAAAACGATACTGCTAGCTGCCACAGACTTCTAAATCTAGATTAAACTGAGGTCATTGCTTAATCCCTGACCCGAGTTTAACCTAGATTTAGAAGTCTGTGGCAGCTAGCAGTATCGTTTTGCGACTTTAACGACACAAGTGCTGTTATGGGGAATAGTGTATAGACTTCTCTGACCTGACCTCATATTATGTATGTTCTTATATTAGTGTTCGTGACCAAGTAAAAGACAGATAACAGTACAGGAGTAAAAAAATAGTACATTGTGCACCGAGGGTAGTAAGAAGGGGATTACTAACGAGAGTCTATTAGAAGCCCGACGCCGTAGGCGGAGGGCTTTTAATGACTCGAGTTTGTAATCTTCTTACTGCCCGTGATACACACAATGTTTTTCATCACATTTGCGAGGAAAAAATAAATAAAACATAATAATGAAATAAACTAAACGCACCCGCTAAGAGACAACTTCAACTGTCAACTTTTTCAATATAGTCTTCCACAGATAATGCTAAGAACTGCGTTTAGTTTTTAAACTTGACAGGCAATGTCGCTAGATTGTACCGATTTTCAAAATAAAATTTTAAACTAAATTAATTTAATTGCATTAAAATAATCGCAAAAACTACGGAAATAATAGTAAAATATACCATACTAGCTGAAAACCCGGCTTCGCCCGGGTAAAATGTAAAAAATTACAAACCCCATTTAACCCTTTCACCTCGTCAGAAATAGCATTACCAAGAATGTTAGGTACATTTTGTTATTTATCTTTCGAAGCCTTTTATTTTTAACCGACATCTAAGAAATGTCGGTTCTATATGTAGTTATGTTTTGTTGAAATTCAGGGAACTTCACAAACATTTAATATATTAGGTATGTAATTTACATATCAAAGTTTACTTTCAAATATCTGAAATAATAGATTCCGATTCAAAATTTTACCCCTTTTGGAGCCAAATCCCATTTTTTTAGTCTAATTATTAATGTCCCACTGAAGGGTAAATCTATCCCGCTTGCAATGGTTCTGGTCCAAAGGACCACCCAGACCAGCCGTTAAAAAATACGTCTAGGTTCTAGGTTGTCCTGCCATTTTCACCGTGGCATGCTACGTCCTCGCCACCCAGCCTGTACCTCGGGCTCACCCCACCCCAACATGGTCTAAATTTTTAATTTAAGCCCTCGTCCTTGAATTACAAAATATGACAGCCGTCCCGATTCCGAGCTAACTTTGGACAGCCGTTAAGAAATGCATTCAGGTCGTCTCACCATCTTCGCCGCGGCCTGTTCTAGCGTCGTCGGACTGGCCATATAGTTAAGTTGGTGTTTTCCAGTTTTCCTAGCCGCCGCGGAGCCCCCACGGGCCTGGCCCCCGGCTTGTGGTTGTTGTTATTGGGCCCCGTACTCGTGGGAAGTCAGGGAGCCCAGTCCGGTCCTGTCCATTCAGTATGTCGCACCTACTTCGAAGCCAGTTTAGCCCGCCTATTTGGATACATACTACAGACGTGGCCGGCCTAGTCTTACTTCAACCTAAGGGGTTAGCATCTACATCATCAATGCAGATTGCGGTGCGCAGCGTGGTGTTCCGAACTCTGTCGGTTTTTTTTCACTCCCAGCTTACTACGTTGGGTTTGATTGCTGCGTGCGTGATTTGACAAATCTTAAATTTTGTTTTATTAATTTTACCATGTTCTTCAAAAACTACGGACTCATCTTATGGAGGTAAAATTAACCGGCATCCTCTATGTTGCTTCCCGTAGGTAGAAAAAAAAATTCGAAAACCTTATTTCAACGTTCCTATTCCTACCTCAAACATGAAAAAAAAAACCGGTCAAGTGCGAGTCGGACTTGCGCACCGAGGGTTCCGTACAAACTCGTAAGTAGATGCGTGAATAACTTAAGAAAAACTGTATGGCGGTTAGTTTAGTAGGAGCTAATAAGTATTTGTTATGATTTTTTCTTTTCTAAAAAATATCACTTAATACAATAGCACAACTTGAAATTTTCAACCTCCCATTTCGGCCCCCTAAAAAAAGTAAAAAAGGTATTAGAATGTTTTTACGCCTAGTAGCTCAGGTTAGCGACTTTTAAAACTATTCCAATTTTCTAATCGATTGCACCAATAGTTTAGGATATCTGACTGTGAGAGACGGACAGACAGACAGAGCCGCACCATAAGGGTTTCTTTTTTTACCATTATGATACGGAACCCTAAAAACATTGAGACCTGCATCCTCAAGTTTATCTGTATTATGGTCGAATATTTCAAACGCCTGGTTAATTTTGTGTTTTCACCTAAATCATAAACATTTATTTTCACTTTTCTGTCTTTGTACTAAAAACGGGTATAATTTAATGTGTTTTTTTAAGTCAGAATAAATTTAAGAAAACTTAAAAAGCTACCTACAGAGTTTCGCCCCTAACTTACCATTTCACCTTCAGAGGGATTAAAAAAAATGTGCCTATTCCTTTTTTTCGTTTAGAAATTTATCTGACACCTTCGCCTACGTTTGTTACTTTTTCTTGGGTTATGTTTCAATAATATTGTACAATATTATTACATTATTTTTCAATTATGTCAGTAAATTATTAATTATATTCCCGTTTGAAGATTGTTTTCTTTGAAATAAAATGATGGAAACGTATGATTTTTCTAGTTAAAATAAATAACGGTTTTCTTACCCATGCCAAGTCTGTACAGCCGCGCCCGCAGTTATAGTCGCATGCTACGTGCCCCTGCACTAAACTGTGACAATTTCAGAACGAACTCGAATTGACGCAAGCAAACATGGCCGACTGTTTTTGGTATTATTCGAATTATTTTACATCTTTATACGCTTATTTCTCCGTTATACGAATTTTGCGAATATAAGTTGTCGATTCGAAAGTGTTATTTTTTTACGCTTTAATTTTTGAGGCGCTTTTCGTTCAGGTCTACCGTAGGGCCCGGCTAAATTATTAATATAGATAAGTTTTATTTACACTAAAATTGGTTTTGTAGCCAAGTTTTGAAGATGTGAAATAGCCTTGGCTGATTCGAAACCTCCTTAGTCTGAAATGACGTACGACTTTTAAAACTAAACTCATAACTCCCGAGGGAGTTATAGATTTTCATACAGTTTTTCCTCCCGTGGGAGTTATAGATATTTGTAACCCACGGGGGGTAAATCGGCTCGAGTTGGTCTATAAGCGCGCGTGTTATAACACCCTTTACGAGCAAGTGTGATGAAAATATAATTAGTTTACCATAAAGTTGTTGGCGGTGTCCGGCTGCCCTATAGCGAGCCGGGCGACCACGGGCTCGCTCCAGTCGTTGTCGTCTCGCCCCGCCACGTACTTGCCGAGCTCCGACAGCTCCGCCGCTGAAATTACAATTGAACATTATAAAATACTACATATATAGGATGGATTTCCGGCCCAGCGACTCAACCACTCGTCCACCGGAGCACCGGACCAGAGCGGGTTGGTCGATGAGTGGTTCAGTCGCTGGGCTGGAAATCCAGAGGTACCGGGTTCGATTCCCGGTCTGGACACAGGTGAGTGACATTTATTTTTCTATGTACTTTGATTTCTTGTATCTATATATGTAACATAAAATGTGGTGTAATTTACCCGCATTAAAAAACCAATGGAGAGACAAAAATGTTTCTTTCATATAAAGTATTATAAAATGCTACTTGAATTTTAAGTGTGAATAGTGTATTACATAACCCAGCTTTCACCCCGAACCTGGTTCGCAGGTGTTTTTCCCAAAAATATATTAGTACTTTATGCCGCTTTTTCTGCACGCTGCGTGTACCTACGGAAAAACCGCTTTCTGGTCAAGTGTAGACATAAAATGGTGTACACAACACGGGAGGTAATAAAGAAAGCCCTCGATCGCATATTTAAGTCCCTCGCTTGCTGCTCGGGCAAACATCTGCGATCTCGGCCTTTCTTTGTATTACCACACTAGTTGTGTAATGTATTACCTCTAGGCAGGTCGGCGAGAGCGTCGTATGTAGTCGCGAAGACCATGCCCCCCGAGGGCCCAAAGCCGACGCGGCTGTGTCGCGCGCGGCACACTGCTAGATCCGCGATACACGCTGCGTCCAGTTTCCCTGTGACACTCCATATATCACACATAGCCACAACGATTTTGTTATTTATTAACTAACATAAGATAGACAGATAGAGGGATCAGTTATTTCACGACAAAATAACAGTATAAACTTGTACAGACAAAATTATAAGTATTCACGCCATGATCGTCAAAAACAAAATAAAAAATGAGGATAAATGTAACAATGTCAAAAGATTTAAAAAAATAGAAGTAACAATTAATAATCAAATCATGTCTCCCAATAAGGATCGTCATCACAATTTTTAATAATAAAACAATAATAGCAATTATTTAAAAAAACCAAAACTGAAAATAAAATGCATAATTATAAAAAAATAAAAAAGGAAAAGAAAAGAAAAAAGAAAATTTATGCCACACCTGGCCATAAAGTGACTTTTTCCGCACGCTGCGCGTACGGAAAAAGCCGCTTTCTGGCCAAATGTAGACATAAAATTATGTACACAACACGGGAGGTAATAAAGAAAGCCCTCGATCGCATATTTACTTCCCTCGCTTGCAGCTCGGGCCGCAAACTTCTGCGATCTCGGCCTTTCTTTGTATTACCACCCTAGTTGTGTAATGCACTATTACCCGCGGATTCGCCTGCGTTGTTCCCGTTATTATCCCAAGGGAACTCTTTACCGGGATATAAAGTATCATGTTTCAACCAAGGGGCTTGGTCTACTTGCATGCCAAATTTCAGCTCAATACATTCAGTTGTTACTGCGTTATTTAGTAACAAACATCTAAACATCCAAACATATTCACAAACTTTCGCATTTATAATTATTATTAGGGAAATTTTCCAGAACCTACTTTTATTAAAATTACTTCAAAATAGAACTGTGCCGTTCTTGGGAAGTCACACGTTGCCAGTTTTGTATGGGAAATGTCCTCGAGAACGTTTTCGCTCCATACAAAATCGAGAACTTTTCCGAGAACGGCACATTTCTACTTCAAAATGAGAGGTTCTCAGTAGGGCTCGCGCTCGTGTCCGGGTTTCGTGTAAACGTTTCTATTACCCGTTTCTGAGTAACACGGACACGGTTTTCTGGCCCGTTCCGCACGGGTAATTAGGAAACGTGTAATTAAGATCCGTTTCCACGGGTACACGGGTACCCGTAGAAACGGATCTTATTTACCCGTGTCTCCGGATCCGTCCTTAACGAGTAACGAAGGTACGAATCGTGGTACGAGCTAAAAATTAATAGACACAATATTTATAAGTTTCGAGCATATCTTATTCCGTGGTGTAAGTATATATGTAAAGCCGAAAGTCAATAAACAATTTATTGGGCTAAGGGTTCGGCCTTTTAAGAGCAGGTAGTTTTTGCATAGAATACGAGTAGGTAGACATTTTTATATAAGACTTCAAAGTTCAAATACTAGCACTTTTTAGGGTAAAAACTAGACCATATTATAATTTAATTTTATACTAAGAGTACACTGTCTGTCTGTCTGTCTGTCCCTAGGCTGTATCTCCTGAACCGTGATAGCTAGACAGTTAAAATTTTAACAGACGATGTATTTCTGTTGCCGCTATACAGAGATGGGCAAAATGTAATCGACTAACGATTGAAACTAACAGAATTAATTGCGACGGACGATTGAAAACGACGACTGATCAATCTTAGTTGCATAGAGCGCAACTAATTTAGTTGCAACTAAATTAGTTGCCGATTGATTTCGGACAACTAAAATTTTTAATCGACTAATTAGTTAGACTATTTTTCCGCGACTAATGTTAGAAGCAAATTGAACGGAAAACCTCGGTATGGCTATGATGACAGATTGAATAGGACATCTTAACGGATGTATAAAAATAAAATATTCATGTATTACTTACGATATTTTGACCATTTCTATGGAGTGAGATCTCTGTGCTAACTATTATTCTCTTTGATAATACCAACTGAATGATCTTAAATTGTGTATTATACGTTTAGTTTGGATGGGGCGAGAGCGAGAGATGAAGCGAGGGACGTAAATAGGCGATCAACGGCTTTCTTTATTACCTCCCGTGTTGTGTACGCGCAGCTTGCGGAAAAGGTCACTTTATGGCCAGCTGTGGCATAAATATTTTAAATGAGCACACGTTGAAAACAAAATCGACCGTATAGATAATAAACAACATGCAGATGTTTCATTCAATAGAACGTGTTATTTTAGAAGATTCGTCGGTCAGCACCTGCACCAAAATGCAACAAACAACTTCCAGGTACCTAAGTAGGATTATCCCATTGTTGTGTCGCTGCGTGACACTAAAAAGTGTTTAACTAATGACAGACAGCAAAATATTGATAATATATCTATGTCTAAGATTTACTCAGTATCGTTTAGAACTTAAAGTTAGAACTAGTATTAAAGTATCAAAATATTAATACAGCACCAACCTATTACATATATTGTTTGCGACTTGTAAACATTGCAGTTTTTCGTTATTTATCGTTATGGGCCATACCCATAATATTGCATTGTCATTCAAGCGTTTCAAATTAAACGTGTATACATAATTTTAGCTCAATCGGTTGAAGATATCTGTCAAAATTAGTTGCAAGATTCCACCCAAACCAACATAGTTACAACATACGAGTACCTACAATGTACTCGTAATTACGTATTGCAAATTATCTATATTATTACAAGTTAAATAAAAAATGCAAAAACGAGCGACTACGTAGTTTTAATATAGATTTAATCGTGAAATTTAGTCGATTGAAACTACAACTAATTTAATTGTTAGTCGAGCATTCTCACAACTAATTCAATCGCAACTAAATTAATCGCGATTAAAAAATGACGATTGATATTTTTAATCGATTGATTAGTTAACTAAAAAAATAATCGATTAATGCCCATCTCTCCCGCTATAACAACAAAAACTGAAATGGTACGGAACACTTTGTGCGCGCGTTCGACTCGCACTTGACCGGGTTTTTGTTTATTATGTTACTTGTTATGTAAAAAGCTTTAATCGATCCTAACACAATTTAAAATCAAAAAATAAATGTTAATATGTGATTAACAAGTGACATCAACAAATGTCCTTAAAATGTGAAATAATCAATAACAGTTGCCAGAGTTAGTGCGTAGCGGCTCCAAATAAATAGAGAACATTTACTTATATAATCTTCTAAGATATTGCCGGTGCATTTTGTTGCAATTTGTGCATACGTTTTAACCTTATTGCTACGACATAAAGCTTATAATTGGTAGTCATACTTGTGATGATGGTTTGGGCACCTATTTTTTTTGTGTCTATTAACAAAAGGGCGTTTGGCGTTCACGTTTATTACCTGAACGCTATTGTGAAAGCCACTCAAGTAAACTTGAATGATTAGCAATTTTAGGATCTATGTTAAAGAAATTAGCAATGTTATCGCAAGTTAAGTAAGGTAACATGGACTTTTGTAGTTCTCGGGTGAAATTCAGTTGTGAACGATCACTTGATAATGACGCTTACGTTTATCTTTTTGCGCCATTAGCAGATGTTCGTTGTTTTTGCGAAGTAATTCATAATTATATTCTAAACTGTTATTTTTAATTGATATTTTAGTATATCTGCAAACCATATTCGTCACATATCTGATATATCATTATAAATAAAATGTTGTTTTTAATTAATAGACTTAGGATAGGCAATAGGTTTTAATTTTATAAAATCAAAACTAGAACATCAGAATAAAATTTCTAAACTAGGTACGAGCAGATTTAGAATAAAAAACAGCAGACAATGTAGAATAGCGATGCCTACTTCGATTCATAATTGACAACATTTCATATTTTCAAAAGATCTTAATTCGAAAACCATTTGGGTAAAACTGTATTTTATGCTCAAAAAAATATTTTTGGATTTTTTTTCCCATTCATTTTGGAAAAAATCGTCAATTAGTGTGAACCGGAAGTATGACGTCATTTTCCCTGCATTATCGAGAGAGACCTTAGTGCTGAAACGATTAAAAAGTGTATGGTATCCGGTTGTCATTTTCTGACATACTTGCCGTCTGACGTTTATTTGTTTTGAAAATTGTTACAACTGCTTAGCGGCTTTAGAAGTTTAATTTTCTTACCGTGCACGTTTTCGAAGACCTTAAAAGACTTGGCACTTTCCCACTGGACTCCGATAACGCATTCAAACATTATTAACTTGGCATTCTTTTACCGGACACCGATTTTTTTCATATAATGAAGACATCAGAAGGTTTTTCTCAGGCTGATAGCACGAATCTGCTGCGTGTTGAAATTATGATGATGGAATACACATCGGCAAGTGATAAATATAATCCAGCCCAATTAAGAGGAGCAAAAGCATCGTTGTCTTCCCGAACTTCCTATGTTGACAACGCTGTAACGCCTGACAGTTATTTTTTTAATCGTAATTGTCGCTCTGGATTCTAGTTTTTTTAAATCGTAATTGTCGCTTTGGATTCTAGTTGGGAAAGTGACGTCATTTTCTACATACGCCCTTTTAGAATGAGCTACTTTTCAAACTGCTATTTTTAATTGAAAAATTGAGTTAAAACGAAAAAGAAAAAATACGGGTAGCTTAAAATTCCACCTATTTTCTATCCAGCTCATAAAATGAAGGAGTAGAAAATTTGAAATATTGTCAATTATAAAAAACATATTTTGAGTAGTTTGCTAAATATGATTTTCCAACACAGTTACAAACTACATATTATTAAACATTCGTACGCCAAAAGAGTTCATCTGAACTTGAAGTCAGCATTAAATAGTAGATCATGGTTCCTTGAGTCCAACTGTTTCGGTTCGTACCCGTTCGGGCCGGTTTTAAATACACGTGTACCCGTCGGACACGGACAACCCGTGAACACGAAGAAACGTTTCTGAGAAACGTTTCCGGTACCCGGCGGGTTCGTGTAATCCGGGTTCTTAGTACCGCCGGTCTTAAGAACACGGATATCCGTTTCGACGTGTAACACGTGTAGCGGGAGCCCTAGTTCTCAGTTCGTTTCTTTGTTTTTTGTACGTTCCTTGATTACTCGAAGACGGCTGGACCGATTTGGAAAATTCTTTTTTGTTTTAAATAATACACCTGATTCTTGGATTCGAAATTAGTAACTTTTTCAAACAAAATGTACTCTGTATCTCATAGCAGCAATATATTGTATGTTGCTTATTGACAATTAGACGTTACTACGTTATTACGTTTCCTGACGCATTGGTTTTTTTACTGTAATGTCATGTTAACATGTATTAGTAAATAAATAAGTGGTACCTTTTGCTTGAGAAAGTCACTTTTTTTTATTAAATATCATTGCCATAGTTACCGGCTGTGGTCAATTTGAACGGCATCACTTTCCTATGGTACTTCAGCACGATCTTATCTGGATGTATGATCAGCGGTCGCATGGGCATATCTGAAAAAAAAAAAAAGGATTTTTAGTTAGGTTCAGTAGTTAAGATATAAGGAAAACCGGATTTATGTCAATGGTAAGTTTGGTACGATGACGAGCGAAGTGAGGTAGTGTTCGTCGACATATATTCGTACACTTGAAAAGTTGCGGCAATAAGCGAAGTGAGTATTAGTTGCATAAAAAATAACTTTTATATCTGTAGCTCGTCGTCGCACGAAACTGTCATAACAGTTTGGTGCGACGACGAGCGAAGCGTGGTGTTGTGTTTAGACTGACCTATGACGGAGACCGCGTCCGGCATGTGAGCCAACAACCCTGGCTCCTCCATGACGGATTGGAGGTTGAGGGGCTAGCCGGAACACGCTCCTTGGGGCGGGGGCTTGTTGGTTACCCGGTGAGGTTATACCGTCTTATACCTTTAGTTAAGGAGCTAGGTGCGACGACGAGCGAAGTGAGGTGTTGTGTTTAGACTGACCTATGACAGAAACCGCGTCCGGGATATGAGCCAACAACCCTGGCTCCTCCATGACGGGCGGGAGGTCGTCCTGCGGCGCTAGCCGGAACACGCTCCTTGGGGCGGGGACTTGTTGGTCACCCGTAGATGTGGAGGTTCCGTCGTCCATGTCCATATCTGTAACATTCCAGAATATTTGAATAAAATGGTTTAAGCGGATTAAATTCTGTGCTCTGTTCTTAATTTTACATAATGTTTAGTAACCCTTAAAAGGCCTACGGTGTATTTATAAAAAACACGCTGAAGAAGCGTGTTTTGTACAGCTATCGCTAATAAATAAATACATACTTTTTGATAGAAGACAGAAAACCTACGTAGCTCGGGAACAAATACTCGCGCTCGTTACAAAATATGTGCCGTTACCAGGATTTGAACCAGAGACTCAACACATTCAGTGCCAAGCATCGCTACGTGTGCTACCAGTGCCGTAGTCTGTAGCACGTTAATTGCCGTATGCAGCGACAATCATACGTAGGCGTTGAACCCGGCTGTCGGGTGGGCGGCACTCAAAGTGTTAATGTAAACGTCCTAGAGAGTTTATCACGCTAAATGCCCAATATTTAACACACTGGTGACTTAACATTCAAGATGGCAACTACTAGGACAATGTCAAGCACTCGGGCCTTATTGCTTTATAGGCACACGACTTACCGTCGGCGTAGATGGAAGCTTTCATCAACTGCACGTGGTGGCTCGGTCGGTTCTCTAGTCGTGCCAGTTCTGCGGTTGGACTCTTCACTCCAAAACCTACAGACAGAAAAAACATATAAGAGATGGGGCGACTATGGACTTGGTCGACTAGCCGACTAATCGCTGAAACAGCTAATTAGGGGACAGGCTAGTCGACAACGCGAGTAAATGCTAATATTCTAGTATAGTTTCTACCCGTGGTTTCACCTGTGTTATTGCCGTAATTGAAAGGGAACTTCCTATCGGGAGTATCCTATGTTTCAATCCAGGGTTTGTTGTACTTGTATGCTAAATTTCATCTCAATCCATTTAACTGTTACCGCGTCATTTAGTAACAAACGTCAAAATCTCCAAACTTCCAAACATCTAAACCTTGGAAGCCCAGGATCTAGGTGTATACCGGGGCACCTGGTCCGGGCGGCAGTTTCAGGAGGCGCCAAATTCGTACTCTTGTGAAGTTTTTGAAATAATTTATCGCAGTGCCAAATAAGTGAGGCGCATATGATAGGCAATAGTACATTACACAACTAGGGTGGTAAAACAAATAAAGGCCGAGATCGCAGATGTTTGCGGCCCGAGCTGCAAGCGAGGGACGTAAAAATGCGATCGTGGGCTTTCTTTATTACCTCCCGTGTTGTGTACATCATTTTATGTCTACACTTGGCCAGAAAGCGGCTTTTTCCGTACGCGCAGCGTGCGGTAAAAGCCACTTTATGGCCAAGTGTGGCATAAATACTATAATCTACGCGTGTAGATTGGCCGATTGAAGTAAGATAGAGTGCCATCCATCGATAAGGGGTTTCCCCTCTCGAGCACGTAACTAGGGCATGCAATCCGAAACCAAAAACCGCTAAACCGGTTTTTCGATATTGCGCCCATACAAGTAAAACCGGTATTGCATACCCTACACGTAACTTAAACATATATTATTTAGTTGTTTTTTCTGCCTGAAACACAGGACTAACTACTACTACTAACTAGGGGGCTAGTTCAGGCACGTTTTTATGCTTCGTATTTTTGTGTATTTATAGTCTATAAGTCATATTTTGTAATTATTCGTGAATAAATTATTATTATTCAGGTATCAGGTTATTATTATTATTATTATATATATACACAAAAGAAAATAAATAAGAATAATAATAGAAAAAGAATATAGTTAGAGAGTTAAGTGGAGTAAGGGTTAATACAACCATGTCCAAATTCATTGAGTTCTTTGGCTTAAAACCCCCCATCCCGACTCCACATATGACACGCCACATCAAATTTCTGCCCGGGTTCAAAAACGCCCGCACGGACGGTTTTCAAGCGCTCATGCGTAAGAAGATCGTTTCGTTACTAAGTAGACTCAGAAGAAGTCCTAACAGCATCCTATGTGTCATTGCTAACAGTACGACTGCCCCATTCTAGCGTACTGGGTCAGTCAAATAAAGGCTGTAGCGCAATTTAGATTTAAGTAGTTAATTAGGCAAATATACTAACGTAAAATAATTGTTACTAATATTATATGTATGGTTTAAGGTTGAACGTTTTAGAGAATTTTCATACAAATTTCAGTCCCGTTTTTCTCCAGCCGTGATCATTTTCTGTACTTGAAACATTATTAGTTCGATAGTACTTTTCCTTCTGATTCCGCGAATAAGAAAAAAATACCGAAAAAATGAGAAATATTCTAAATAAATCCATTTGAAAACTAATAATTTTTTTATCAAACCGTTGTTTGTGTGAGTGTAGAGTATCGTGTCGGTGTAAACAAAAGGGCGGCATTTATCAACAACAGCTGATTCTGGGTGTCAAAAGAATGCCTAGATTGTTTAAAACCTACTCCTAAAACTTCTGGCCGCTAAGCTAATAAAAATTAAAAAATAAAGTGCTGTCAGCCGGTGTCGAAGTTTATCTCCATCAACAAATTTCATTTCCTAAACTGAGTTCAAGAAGGAGGTGGTATTGCATTGTAACTGTTTTTATCGTAAAGATAAAAATTGTACAAATACTTGAGTACGGATATAAATACGAGCTCTTATTCTTAGTAAAAAATATTGGATTTTTCGATGCAGTCCATTAGTTTTAAAAGCTAAAAGAGTTTGCTATCATTGACCATAAATGTATCGTTTGAAAAAAACCTTTTTCATTACTGCACTCCCATGCTCGATTAAAAAAATATGTTGCCTACAACAGTCACATTTACATTTGAAGTTGTCAACATTTTTCATACAATAGCAAAGATATTCCTTGTTATTAATTTTATTTTATTATTTGAATAGAAAACAGTTAGTTAAATATTTCCTTGAGCAACATTTTGCATACTACTTGGGTGGTAAGCCTGCCTGATGTGAAGTAGTCACCGGAGCGTACTGCCATTTTACTAAAAATAATGAAAACAAACGTACGCACACTCGAGACCAGATGGATTACCCAAGTAAATCCTAATTTGCGTCATCATCAGAAGTTCGTTGCCGTCACCCCTGCTATGAAAAGCTATAGCTCTGCATGGAGATGTTCGGCTGGAATCAGCCAGACTGGAGATCGCCTACCTAGCGCGTTCAAGAATTAAGAAGCGATATGAGGCAGCTGAAAGGCTTGGCTTTGTATTCTACCGAAGTCTATGAATAATATTCTATCGAACCCGTGAATCAAACTTTTTTTACAGCGCAATAATAACAGATCCTAAATGTATGACAGAGTAGCAAGATATTCACAAAAGTTGCTTGTAAGTAGTGGAATTTTAGCATTTTGGAGTAAGTAAGTTTGACGCGACAATTCTCAATGAAAATAAATAAATAATATACGATATAAAATATGTTTTTTTCTTGGCTTGGCTAATAAGTAAGTATACTATAAAAGTATACTAACTTAGGTCAGTAAGTATACTAGTTACATGTAAGTTACATGCACAACTAACTATTCATATGTGAGAGGTCAATTTGCAAAGAAAGAAGTAACAAACATGTGCAGATAATCAAAAAATCAGAAATATAAAAATACTAGCTGAAAACCCGGCTTCGCCCGGGTAAAATGTAAAAAATTACAAACCCCATTTAACCCTTTCACCTCCTTAGAAATAGCATTACCAAGAATCTTTTCAATTAGGTACATTTTGTTATTTATCTTTCGAAGCCTTTTATTTTTAACCAACATCTAAGAAAGTGGGTTCTCTATGTAGTTATGTTTTGTTGAAATTGAGGGAACATCACGAATATTTAATGTATTAGGTATGTAATTTATATACCAAGTTTTACTTTCAAATATCTGAAATAACAGATTCCTATTCATAATTTTACCCCTTCTAGAGCCAAATCCTATTTTTTAAGTCTAATTATTAATGTCCCACTGAAGCTGAAGGGCAAATCTATCCCGCTTGCAATGGTTCTGGTCCAAAGGACCACCCTGACCAGCCGTTAAAAATACGTCTAGGTTGTCCTGCTATTTTCACCGTGGCATGCTACGTCCTCGCCACCCAGCCTGTACCTCAGGCTCACCCCACCCCAACATGGTCTAAATATTTAATTTAAGCCCTCGTCCAAAATATGACAGTGAATTACAAAATATGACAGCCGTCCCGGTCCCGAGCTAACTTTGGACAGCCGTTAAGAAATACATTCAGGTCGTCCCACTATCTTCGCCGCGGCCTGTTCTAGCGTCGTCGGACTGGCTATATAGTTAAGGTGGTGTTTTCCAGTTTTCCTAGCCGCCGCGGGGCCCGCACGGGCCGGGCCCCCGGCTTGTGGTTGTTGTTATTGGGCCCCGGACTCGTGGGGAGTCGGAGCCCAGTCCGGTCCTGTCCATTCAACATGTCACACCCAGTTCGAAGCCAGTTTAGCCCGCCTATGTGGATACTTACTACAGACGTGGCCGGCGTAGTCTTACTTCAACCTAAGGGGTAAGCATTCACATCAGGGGTTTCCAAACTTTTTTCCCAGAGGGCCGTACAGCACCTTTGAAAATGTCGCGCGGGCTACATGACATGGTCGACTTGAAGTTACGTATAATCTTTTTCGTCCTGGGGGTGCTGTGTGTCTCACATCTGTAGGTACTTTACTGTGCAGGCAGGGGAGGCTTCTATACGCGGGCCGGATTAGAATGCCTCGTGTGCCGGATTATATAGGCCCTCCCGCTCTGTCAGTTTTTTACGCTTACTACGTTCCTGATTGGGTTTGATTGCTGCGTGCGTGATTTGACAAACCTTAAATTTTGTCTTATTAATTTTACCATGTTCTTCAAAAACTACGGAATCATCTTATGGAGGTAAAATTAACCGGCATTGTTGCTCCCCGTAGGTAGAAAATAAATTTTTGAAATCATATTTTAACGTTCTTATTCCTACCTCAAACATGAAAAACTCGTAAATAGATGCGTGAATATTTTAAGAAAAACTGTATGGCGCTTAGTTTAGTAGGAGCAAATAAGTAAGTGTTACGATTTTTCCAAATTTCTAAAAAACTGTGTAAGTTAGGAGAACCGTTATTTTTTTAAATAATATTTAGGTTGATATTAATTATTGACAATTATTACAGATTCTTCTGTTCAGTAACTTCGAAGATATGTATTAATAATGGAAGGAGGGGAATGGTATTTTTTTGAACTTTTTTCGTCCTAAATCTAAAAGTAAATGCTTAAGAAAAAAACTTAAAATGGTATTGGAATCTACAAATAAACTCCATCCTTTTGATACCCCACTTAAAACAATAGCACAACTTGAAATTTTCGACCTCCCATTTCGGCCCCCTAAAAAAAGTAAAAAAAGGTATAAGAGATTTTTTTTTATGTCCAGTAGGTAGCTCAGGTTAGCGACTTTTAAAACTATTCCAAATTTCAAATCGATCGCAGCAATCGTTTGAGATATCTGACTGACCTATGAGAGACGGACAGACAAACAGAGTCACACCATAACGGTTCCTTTTTTACAATTTTGATACGGAACCGTAAAAACATTCAGACCTGCATTATTTTTATTATGGTCGAATATTTCAAACGCCTGGTAATTTTTTTGTTTTCACCTAAATGATAAACATTGATTTTCAAATTTCTATCTTTGTACCAAAAACGGGTATAATTTAATTTGTTTTTGATGTCAGAATAAATTTAAGAAAACTTAAAAAGCCCCTACAGAGTTTCGCCCTAACTTACCACTTCACCATCAGAGGGATTAAAAACAAATGTGCCTATTCCTTTTTTTTCGTTTAGAAATTTATCTGACACCTTTGCCAACGTTTGTTACTTTTTTTGGGTTATGTGTCAATAATATTGTACAATATTATTTTTCAGTTATGTCAGTAACTTATTAATATTTTCCCGTTTAAAGATTGTTTTCTTTGAAATAAAATTATGGAAACGTATGATTATTCTAATTAAAATAAAAAACGGGTTTCTTACCCATGCCAAGTATGTACAGCCGCGCCCGCAGTTATATTATAGTCGCATGCTACGTACCCCTGCACTAAACTGTGACAATTTCCGAACGAACTCGAATTGACGCAAGCAAACATGGCCGACTGTTTTTGGCGTTATTCGTATTATTTTACATCTTTATACGCTTATTTCTCCGTTATACGAATTTTGCGGATATAAGTTGTCGATTCGAAAGTGTTATTTTTTTACGCTTTAATTTTTGAGATGCTTTTCGTTCAGGTCTACCGTAGGGCCCGGCTAAATTATTAATATAGATATTGGATACCTAACAATATATGTAGTATGAAACTAAAACTTCTTATTTCAACATCACCTGAACGTCTAAATCTTTATCAAATAGATTAAAATGGCGCCAAAATAATATGTAAACAAACATGACCTGTCATACTGTCATAATAATAATTATTGACAGTCACTGACACTAATGACTGTCAACGGGTACGCGTGTGTGCGAGAATGTGGAAAATTGCGATTATTTTTAAAAAACCTGTTTTATTGTCCACAAGAAGACTGTAGAGCTGAAATTGGTTGCGATTTAAGCTCATCATTTTTTACTGGTTCCGCCAAGACATAGAAATAGTAAATATTTGGTTGGGTTTAGCTAAAAATAATAAAAACACTACGCAAACGACGTACAACGCCATCTGAGCGGCTAAAATTGGTAACTTTCTCTAACGTTCCTCCTTAATGTCTGAAATAAAGATTTATTTATTTATTTAAAAAGTCGTAAATCCGGGACTGCCTCCTTCACAAACTTTCACATTTATTATATCAGTAGGATAGGATGGTTGAAAGATTGTATAGAATGGAGCCAAAGTTGGCAATCGGTTAATTAAATTATAAATTTAAAATGTAGCCAAATTGTTTACCTCTGGTGGAGTCGTAAAGGCTCTGCGGCTCGCCATTTTCCTCTGTCGTGTCCATTTCAAACGCTGTAAACACACAAGATCGTAAAGTACACCATTGCGGGTCGTCACCATAAACTGGGAACTAAGTCTGTCCGTTTAGGTATTTAAATAAAGGTAAACAAAAAAAACCACGTGACGCGGCTCGTTCAGCAAATCAAAGTAGCGTTTTGTATCTGTGGCGCAACACTACTGGCTTACCCGGACGGATAGCAGCCCTAACTTTACATAGCTATAAAGAAAACAGTTACCTTTCCCAGCTTGTCCCAACAGGTCGAGCGACGTGTGGTGCATGGCGTACAGACTATCATCCCCCAATCCGAGACCGCCCCCCAGCCCGCCAAGTCCAGGCCCGCCTAGGCCTCCCAGGCCCGGGCCACTTAGGCCTCCGAAACCGGGACCACCTAGGCCCCCGAGACCGGGCCCGCCTAGGCCTCCGAGGCCCGGCGCGGCGGATACGGGGGGCACTTGGGTTGGAAGAGAGAATACACGTGTTAAAGTAAAGGTACAGAAAATAATGTAAGGATCATTCTCAAAAAAAGATCGTCTGTAGTTAAGGGATTAATTTAACAAAATGTTAATCTTGTTCGTGTAACCATACAATTTCTATGGATAACTTTCGTTACACAAAGGAACAAGATTGACATTTTGTCTTAACTTAGGACTACTCTTTTTGAAAACGACCCGTGTTACAAAAGTTAACGAATCGTGTTTCTGCATCTTGCAAAATGGAGTAATTGATCCCAATAATCAGGTTATCAAATGTTACTTTCATATGTTTTATGATTTCTGAAAAAAATCTAAACCCCTGCCACTAAAATTTCCAACTCGTCATCTGAAGGAATAACTTTAAAGTTCAGAAATCCGCAACACGTTTTCATCGACTTATTAAACACTTTTAATTTGCTTAGCCCCATATATTTGTTTGTTTATTTAATTCAAATTATACGACTGATTTTTAACTACTATAATAGGGATAACGACTGGGTTAAATCTATATAATTCTATTTAGTCCGTCAGTTAGATTATGGAGAAATATGGGAGACGTATTTTTTGGTTTATCAAAATATTAAAAATCGATAAGTTATAGATCATCAAACTTCTGGAGTGGGGGCTTGTGACGTCACTCCTAGGTGAGAATTGTACCAAGGAGTGACGTCACTCCTAGGTGAGAATTGTACCCAGGAATGACGTCACTCGAAACTTCTAAGCGCTCTATCATCATTTTTTGTTTGTTAAACAAAAGAAAAAATACGTGTACAATATTTTTTAATAATCTAACTGACGGACTAACAGTGGCGTGGCGTAAAATATATCCTCGGGCAAGCCGGTGCAGATTTGGCGTACATTTTTCTTAAGAGCTGTAGAATAAGGTGCTCAAATGCCTAATATTAGGCAAGCCGGTAGGAATCGAGTTCTTTGGGCGCCACACCACTGTGGAATAAACAGTTTTTTTTAGTCGTCTAGCCCAGCGGTCGGCAACCTGCGGCCCGCGGGCCGCATTCGGCCCTTGAATCGCTCACTTGTGGCCGTAGGTATATTCCGGTCCGTTTTGCCGTCGCTTTATTCCGAATAGTATAAAATCACAAATTATTAACAAAATGCGGCCCGCGTCAATTCCTTATCTACTATATGGCCCTTGGCTGCTAAGCGGTTGCCGACCGCTGGTCTAGCCCATTAAATCGATACTTATGAATCAGCATCAGCAAGGAGTAACATACCTGGCGCAGCGTTCTTCTGCAGAGCGTCGTTGACCAGCTGCCGTTTGAGCACCGTCGGCGTGGGGTCGTCTTCTTCGTCGGAGTCCGTCAGTCCGTACTTGCTGAAATGCTCCACCTGTAAAAAAAACCGGTCAAGTGCGAGTCGGACTCGCGCACCGAGGGTTCCGTACAAACTCGTCAGTAGATACGTGAATAATTCAAGAAAAACTGTATGGTGGCACAAACTTAACTTTGCTCTTATAAAACTGTTGTCCCCATACATCGACATATGCCGCGGTTAGTTTAGTAGGAGCAAATAAGGTTGTCTTACGATTTTTGCGAATTTCTATAAAACGTTGCAAGTTAGGAAAACCGTTTTATTTTTCCTGTAATATTTAGGTTAATATTCATAATCTGTAATTATTACAGATTTTTCTGTTCAGTAACTTCGGAGATAATAGGGGGGGAATGGTATTTTATTCAACGTTTTTTGTCTTAAATCAAAAACGACATGTCTAAGAAAATAAATAAAAACAGTTTTGCAATCTACATGTTAAGCCCTTTCATTTGATATCCCACTCGATATATTAGCTCAACTTTTGATTCTCGACATCCCATTTCAGTCCCTTTTAAAAAAAAAGTAAAACAGGTATAAGATTTTTTTTCTGTCCCATAGGCTCAGATTAGCGGTTTTTAACACTATTCCAAATTTCAAGTCGATAGCATCAGTAGATCCTGAGATATCTTGCTGTGACAGACGGACAGACAGACAGACGGAGTCGCACCATAAGGGTTCCTTTTTTACCATTTTGGTACGGAACCCTAAAAATGCCGATATAGATGAACCGTCGTCTATGAACTTAGCGTCAAGCGTTGTGCGTCTCTGTTATATAGGGAACGTGCACGACGAAGGTGCTGCCAACTGGTGCCGCCAATCTAAATCATATACCCTCTCATGCTGGGGCCACATTGACGGAAACGCCGTTAATAACGTTAATTTATCGCGTTGAAGGACGATTAACGTCAGTGTAGCTACGACTTACTATATTTGACATTGACACTTACATATTATCATTGACAGCTTGATTTGACAGGGGCGATAGTTTCCTTTATTGTCCGCCCGTGTCTCTTTTGTCGTTTAGTGCTGCCACCTATAGTTCGTGCACGTTCCCTATACCGTCAGCATATACATACAGAGTGTCCCAAGACTACGCGACCTGAAGGGGAAGTACCTCAAATATTATAGATAGGATATTTTGCTGAAAGGAGACTTTAATTCAAAAGTCAAAGTCAAAGTCAAATATTTTATTGCATGGTTATGTGTGTACAAACATCTTATATTATAACATTTTAGCGTCCTCCATATCCAATATCCAATAGTCAATTCAAATAGTTTTGATTTAGTTTGATCAAAAGTAGGCCAAATTTAATCAAATGATTTCTGGACGAGAACTTATCAGTACTCACTCTGAACACCCAGCTGCCGGTCTGTGGCCGGTATTCTATGAATTTGGTGTCGTGTTTGTCGCACACGCGGCGAAGCTTGCCTTCGTAGTCCATTGTTAACAATCTGAAAGGAAATTGAAAACGGCGTGTAATTGGTAAAACAGTAAGGTGTCCCAAAAATTAAACTTAAGGCTTTTCATTCTGTATAGGTGCTGGTTGAATCAGGTATTCCTCGCTACTATGGTGGAGTGGTTAACACAGTTCCCATGGTCTCGCCCTATAGCACGAAGGCGGCATATAGAGGGGTTTTTAGTGGGTAAACCTGGGCCTCATCAGCCAACAAGGGAGTCCCACATAACCATCAGGGTCCGTCCCCGCACCCTGGTGCTATGCGTAACGCATTTTCCCCTCTTAAAAAAAAAAAAAAAAAAAAAAGGTATTCCTCGCTAGCTCATAGCTGCTTAATACCTACAGCTATGTAGTTCCCCGGGGGTCTAAACAGCAGAGGGTTCTCTCTGACAGTGTCTGGGTTTGTGATAAGTCTTCTTGGTAGGCCAGTCTCAAAAGTAGCTGAACACTTTACAATTTTGTATTAAACTACTAAAATACCTTTTAAAATTTCATAAAAACAACGTTTCGTAGTCCCCTGATTTCTTCCCCAAAACTGGACTTATTTAACTAATTTTTTCATTAAACATTAAAGAATGGCTTTGGCCATGTTCCTATGTTTTCCTTTTTCTTAATAATCTAGTCAAATTTGTTTTCTGGATGTGTGAACACAGCGGAAAATCTGGCGTTTTTTTTAGGTTTTTGAAGGTTAATTATCTCTTTTGAGAATCAATTTATCGTAAAAAGGAAAACATAGGAACATATCAATAGTAGCCATAGATTTTTGGACAAAAAAATATTGATCTACTGGCATTATCCAGGGAGGAAACAGGGGACTACGTTTGTATGGAAAAACTACCCTCCTGTTTCCTCTTAAGTGCTGAACTGCCCAACATTGGGCAGGCCGATAGGAATCGGGTTGCCTATTATTGCCGGAGTATCTACTACTCCTGAAGAAAAAGTAATTTAAATCTGCTCCAGCTTTACTAAGAATATATTTGACGCCACTCCACTGGTGCCCAGTTACTTTTGAAGTGGACTGTAGCTGTCTCTCACGCCTAATACACTGAACAGTTTCCAAGAGAAGCAAATAGCTCAGGGCTGTCAAACACTAATCTTTTCGGGTTTGTGATGATATTCTCGATTTAGACACCGGTCGAGCCAGGCGTACCTCACTCGCTTACGGCCGCGCGTCTAATATCTAAGACTGTGTAGTTCCCCGGGGACCCAAATAACTCAGGGCTGCCACTCACCTCTCTGGGTCCGTAATGGGAATCTTCTCCGTCTTATCCCGAGGCCAGATGCGGTCGAGCGTAACCACGGCGCGACGATTCAGCCCCTGCCCAACTGGGGGCTTGTCAGAGTCTTCTGGATACACTATCACCTCCTTGTTCAGGAAGTGCACTGAAAAATAATACCATATTTAATGTATTTAATCTTTATTATCTGTATAAAAGAAAACTAAGCGCACGAAAGGCAAACTTAATGTCATAGGGCAAATAATTAATGACCGTACGAAACACGTTTATTTAGCACAGAAATTATTTAATATTATTATTATTACAATACACCGTCAAAATGGAAGCGACCTAATTCAAAAATTTTCATAAATTAGTTTCAATCTTAAAACAACATAAAACGGTTTGAACTCGATTGTTCAAATTTTCGGATTAGGCCGCTTTCATCCTAACGGTGCGATATACTGTATATAATTTATTTAGTATTATCGAGAAATTACAAAAGAGTGCTAAAAAGATCGGCACTTGTTAAACAAATTTTCAGTACAGCCTGGACTGGAAGCCATTACCACATTCAAGGCTTTAACGGATTTTTATTTTGTAAAACCTAACTACGATTACTTGGCTTGGCGACCTAAGTTTTGTTCTAATTTTAGTTCTTAACTTTTTTTTCTCTTAATGTAATAATAATCTCTTTATATGTTAAGCTTTACAACAAATGATCCGTTACAGATGATTTCCATGCGGTCAAACTTAACATAGTGTATTACTTACCCAGTGCATCCAAATCAAGGTTAGCGACGTCGACCTCGCAATCGTAGAACACGTTCCCGTAGTTCCGTCGGCCTATAGTGAGATGCGGCACCACGCAGGAACCGTCCGGTCGCATATACGCTGTGACAAACGATACAGATGTTGTATTCGGTGCTTTTTTATAAGGTTACCGACATAGCTGTCAGAGTTAGCAAGTTAAAGTGGCTATGGGCTGGGGTATAGGAAACGTGCACGAACTAGGTGGCAGCACTAAACGACAAAAGAGACACGGGCGGACAATAAAGGAAACTATCAACCCTGTCAAATCAAGCTGTCAATGTCAATGACAATATCTAAGTGTCAATATCAATAGTAAGCCGTAGCTACGATGACGTTAATCGTCCGTCATCGCGATAAATTAACGGCGCTTTCGTGAATGTGGCCCCAGCATGAGAGAGTACATGATTTAGATTGGCGGCACGTTCTCTATATAGCTAGAAGAACGTAAAGGTTTATTTTTATTTATTTATTTGAACTTTATTGCACAATAATAAAAAAGTACAATTGGCGGACTTAATGCCTTAAGGCATTCTCTACCAGTCAACCATTGTGTTTACCAGGTTCTCGAGTGGAGACCACGAACCTGAAGACGCGGCGTAGGTCGGCCCCCACAACATGGTCTGACAACCTTTTTAAGATCGCCGGAAGTCGATATAGGCAGGACGGCGTCTGACTGTTTGTTGTCGAAGTCTTTGAGGGAGACCTATGTTCAGCAGTGGATGTATCAAGGTTGAAATGATGATGCTGTCTTTTTAATTGGACAATTTTTTGTAACCAACTTCTAAAAAAGGAGGTTATCAATTCGACCCTGAAGAACAGAAGATGTGTAATTCTGACAACATTACATACATAGGTAGGCGTGGCGTAAAATATATCCTTGGACAAGCCGGTGTAGATGTGGAGTACATTTTCCTTAAAAGCTGAAGAATAAGGTGGTCAAATGCCTGATATTAGGCAAGCCGGTAGGAATCGAGTTCTTTGGACGCCACGCCACTGATAGGTAATATTGTCAGAATTGCACTGCTTCTAAGCTTTTGTGCTAAATTTCGTGAATGTATGTATGTTTGTACAGTCAAGGAATTTAATTTCCAACCCACCTAAGGTCCAATATCGTATAGCATACTGTCATCATAAGAGCTAGCTAGAGTACGACGTTACTTTGACATATCACACGCATTGTTTTGTGTCAGTAACTAGGTAACAGATTAACAACATGGTAAACTGAAATTTGGAACGTCAAGGCACTACCAAAAAAGGATGACAGCCGTGGAATCGAAATTCGAAGAAAGTCCATCTTTCTCGCTCTTGCAATATTCGAATGAGAGGAACGCAGATAACGAAATTTAGATTATCGACGTTTGCGGTAGACTTTCCGGAGTCTGGATTCGGAATTATTTTAAAATTTTCTCAATTGACACTGACACCAACTGACACGTATTCGTAATTAGATCAGCAAATGACTTCGCAAAGAGGTTATCTGTAATGTGCAGTGACAAATAATACGTATTGACATTTAAATACTATTACTGAAATAGAAATTTCGACCTTACTGCATCGTGAATGCTTAACAACATTTCAATGAAACGAGTAGGAAATTAAATTCCTTGACTGTACGTGATGTGGCCCCAGTATGTATAGAGTACAAGATTCAGATTGGCGGCACCAGTTGGCAGCACCTTCGTTGTGTACGTTCACGTTATACAATACAATATTCTTTATTGTGCACCAAAACAAAAGATTACAAAAGCTTAAATCTAAAACAGCATAAATGGTAAACAACGGGCGGTCTTATCGCTAATAAGCGATCTCTTCCAGACAACTTTAGGATTTTGATGATGAAAACTAATAGTCGTGTACTTACCGAGCATTTCGTCGAGCGATGGGATGGTATAGTATCCCGGGCGAGTGAGCTTCACGCCGGCGGGGTGCGGCGCGGCCGCGGGGGTCTCTCTAGCCATGCTTTCTTCTTCTGACACTGTTAACATATATATACAAAAATATAATTGAAAATACACATCTTCATTAGAAAAGGTGGAAAAATCACAACCCTCTAAATATCAGGCAAAGCGAATAAGACAGGGGCTCCCAAACTGTGCGTCGCGAGGCCTGGAGCGTCGCAGAGCTTTCCCAGAGACGCCGCTCAGGTTGCCGTCAAGTAATAGAAGTACTACACGAAGGGTTTTTTTAACAAGGGCGTCACAAAAATTTCCTTCTTTTAAAGGATGTCAAGCGTCTCGTCGACATGTGCATGCTGCCTGCCCTAACCTACGGTGCTCAAACATGGTCACTTACTGAGAGTCAGAAGTCCAAACTGAAGGTTTGCCAAAGGGCCATGGAGCGCAGCATCCTAGGTATTAAAAGGACGGATCGAGTCCGAAACACAATGAATGAATGAATGAATATATTTTTCATCACACTTGCTCGTAAAGGGTGTTATAACTCGCGGGCTTATAGACCAGCTCGAGCCGTTTTACCTCCCGTGGGTTATAAAAATCTATAACTCCCACGGGAAGAAAAACTGTATGAAAATCTATAACTCCCGAGGGAGTTATGAGTTTAGTTTTAAAATATTGAACCTACCCGTACGTCATTTCAGACTAAGGAGGTTTCAAATCAGCCAAGGCTTATTTCACGTCTTCAAAACTTGGCTACAAAACCAATTTTAGTGTATATAAAAATTATATGGTATATTTAACTATTATTTCAGTATTTTTCGCAATTATTTTGATGCAATTAAAATAATTTAGTTTAAAATTTTATTTTGAAAATCGGTACAATCTGGCGGTACTGCCTGTCAAGTTTGAAAACTAAACGGATCTGTGGAAGACTATATGAAAAAGTTGACAATAAATAATTTTATTTTTGTCTTATTCTATTTTCCTCGCAAATGTGATGAAAAACATTGTGTGTACCACGGGCAGTAAGGGGATTACAAACTCGAGTCATTAAAAGCACTCCGCCTACGGCGTCGGGCTTCTAATAGACTCTCGTTAGTAAATCCCTCCTTACTACCCTCGGTGCACAATGTACTATATTTCAGACCTTGAGTCCATATGTGTTAGTATTTACAAGCAGAACTTAAACAACTAATGTTAGTATTACAGTGGATTATGTCAATTCAATTAATTACAATGCTGCGCTCCAAAACACGCATTGTTGACGTTGGAGAAAAACCGCCCGGCTAAAGTGGGACTGGGCCGGCCGCCGGCCACGTCTGCCGCATGCCACCGGAAAGGTGGGCTTGTGTAGCCACTAATTGGGTGCCGGAAGATAGACAATGCAGACCCAGACGGAGATGGTGGGACGACCTGGACGCTTTTCTTGTTAACTGAGAGACTTGGAAATCAAGGGGAGAGCCCTTTGCCCAGCAGTGGGACACTAATATAGACAAATTAAAAAAAAAAAGGATAGGGATCATTATCACATTTCCATTATACGTTAGTGACCTGGAATATTATTTATGCCACACCTGACCATAAAGTGGCTTTTTTCGCACGCTGCGCGTACGGAAAAAGCCGCTTTCTGGCCAAGTGTAGACATAAAATGATGTACACAACGCGAGAGGTAATAAAGAAAGCCCTCGATCGCATATTTACGTCCCTCGCTTGCAGCTCGGGCCGCAAACATCTGCGATCTCGGCCTTTCTTTGTATTACCACCCTAGTTGTGTAATGTACTATTGTTGTGTGGTACGGCCAGACTTTAATCGTTAAGCCATTAAGGGTTCTGTCTAATTTTGTCATGTAATCACAATCTATGACGACTATTGTAAGGTGAACTCTAAATGGCTCAAAAACTAAAGTCCCTTTTGCTTGAGAACAACACATACAAAATGTTTCATAACTTTTGTGTTTATTTTTATTTCCGTTAAATTCGACACCTTGCTTCGTACGTCAACAGAAGCTACCTGGTACCCTATATCGCTTTGTGTTAAATTCGATTTTTTTTTTACTTTTCATACAAAATAAATTAATACTGAGTTGATAACCATTTTAAAAGACACTTTTGAGTTAGTCAAAAGTTAATGTCAACTATGACAGTGTTGGAATTATGACAGCTCATTTATACTGGTTGTTGATTAAATTAATATTGTGAATATTTTAAAAACGGCATGAGTTACAACATTAGTTTCATGGAGAAATTAACTTAATTATATCTGAAGAATGTGCCCTCGAAGTTAACGGAAATCAATAAAAACACGGTGTATATTTAAAATAACCATAAATTCCATTGATCTGATGGGCGATTTTTTCACAGGACGTGCACTGAGGATGCTGGCCCCAGCGGTGGCAGCAGAACTGAAGGTCGCTCGAGCCATTCGGGTACAGGATTTCTATGGAGGGAGCGAGTTAGGTAAGGGTGAGGTAAGGCTTGTGGATAAGGTAAGGACTACGGGTAAAGTAAGGGTTAAATGTAAGGTAAAAGTAAAGGGTAAGATAAGGCAAACTCGCTGTATCTGTACAAATACAGAATGTCTATCATAGGAACATGTCTGGTAAGGGTAAGGCAAGCTATCGTACACAGATAAGGCAAAGTACAGTCAGCCTCAAAAGTAGCTGGACACTTTAGTACTACGCCACGATACAAATGTGTTCAACTTTTGAGGCCGACCGTACTACGACGAGTTACTTGGATACGCTAAGTACACAAATAAGGCAAAGTACTACGACGAGTCACTTGGATAAGCTAAGATAAAGTACGTGGATGAGGTATGGATGAAGGGCGAAAGTGATGTGCTACGGTAAGTAGGTTAGGTAAGGGTAAAGGTAAGGTAAGATACATAGGTAAGGTAAAATGTTACGACGAGTTACTCGGATAAATTAAGGTAGCGTACACATGTAAGTTAAGCGCTACAACGAGTGGGTTAGGTAAAGGTCAAAGGTAAAATACTTACCGGATAAGCTGTCTATATTCTCCTTGTCCCTTTCGCTTCTTACTCCTAGATCTCTGAGAGAATTCTCGGCGGACGTCTCTACTGCCGATGGCAGTGGTTGGCGGAGGGGCTTCGTTGTTAACCTGGCAAGGAGATTAAGGATATGTCAGCCATTTAATCATTTATATCCACTTTGTCCAGTGTTGTCCACTTTTTAACTCGCTTACATTCCCAAGCCTAATAATCGATTTGATGTCGAACAACTCTGCAGTTAAAGATTTAGAATGTGGACTTAGGACACACACACACATTGCTCGCACTGTCATGCTGACTTCAATGATTTGATAAGATTATGTATTTTGTTTATATAAATCCCAAATTGTTATTGTCTTTATGTTAAGTTAATTTCTAAAAATGTAGGTATACTCTAGGCTTTTGAAAATTAATTGTAGTTACAAATTCAATACTTCAGCGTAGAAATCAGTAAATTAAGTCACTGGTAATTTTCAAATTGACCCCGCCTAGCCTAGTGTGGCAGTCACAGGTAAACATTATTTTTTATGCCACACCTGGCCATAAAGTGGCTTTTTCCGCACGCTGCGCGTACTGAAAATGCCGCTTTCTGGCCAAGTGTAGACATATAATAATGTACACAACATGGGAGGTAATAAAGAAAGCCCTCGATCGCATATTTACGTCCCTCGCTTGCAGCTCGGGCCGCAAACTTCTGCGATCTCGGCCTTTCTTTGTATTACCACCCTAGTTATGTAATGTAATAATGTACACTTTCGGCAAATAAACAATTTTATTTTTTAATTTAGGTAGGGTAGGGTGGATTAAGGATGTGGCCCAATTAGGGATTTGAATAAGGAAATAGACGAGTTGGAAGTGGACGAACAAATTTAGACGAGTTATGAGATCCCCAAATTGGGAATGTAGAGAATTTGGTATTGGGATATGGGCTATAGGGATTTTACAATAGACCAGGATTTTTTTCAGGTTTTATCACTACACTTACCAACTAGATCGACGCTCAGGAAACTGTGCGGGGATCTCCTTGTCTGCAATAAAATACAGAGCAAATGAAAGATATTTGAAGCTGCAATGCATACATCAATTGGATGACACTGCAATATTATGTCGGATGTGGTGTCTATCCCCAGCTACTTCACACGACCTTCAGAAACGAAGAGAACGACGAAGAAGCAACACAAGACGGCCATTCTCACGAAGTATGACTGCGTCTAATTACCGCGTCTTCATACATTTAGTATGAAAACAGCGTCGGGGTAATTAGGTGACCGCAGACATACTTCGTGAGAATGGCCGAAGAACTACTTAAACGGTGTATGGCAGCAGTCGGCAACCTGCGGCCCGCGAGCCTCCCTGGCTATTTTATTTATTTAAACTTTATTGCACAATAATAAAAAAGTACAATCGGCGGACTTAATGCCTTAAGGCATTCTCTACCAGTCAACCATGGGTGGACCATCCAGTCCGACCAAACTCAGGGTGGTCCGGCTAGCGACCTGGTTCGACCCCAGGTAACGCCACGGCCGACCACCCGGTCCGACAATCGCTACGCCCATGTACGGGTTGCGAGTTTGTCAGTTTCAAAAAAAACAACAACCATGGGTAAAACAGGTGTTGTATTTTGTATGTAAAGGTTATTCAGAATCGTATAAAGTCACAAAGTGCGGCCCGCGTCAATTTCGTTAGCTAATATGTGGCCTTTGGCTGCTAAAAGGTTGCCGACAGCTGGTGTTTAGGGTACCATTTGTACTCACCTAAGTCTGGGTACAGTCTCGATGCTGGTTCCTCGTCGGTCTGTTTCTCCTTGTCGTTCCACGGAATTTTCGGAGAACTGAGCCTAAACAAAGGAAGAACATTCAATACAATTCCTACCGGCTTGCCTAATATCAGGCATTTGAACACCTTATTCTACAGCTCTTAAGGAAAATGTACCTACACCAAATCTGCATTAGCTTGTCCAAGGATATCTTTAACGCCACGCCACTGGTATTTATACAGGGTGGGAGGGACTATACCGACATACTTTAGCCATGAATTCCTGGTGGTGTGACGAGTAAAAAAAGTTATGTGATGTATAGTCGAAAAACGCTTACTTTCAGAGATATTCATTATTTTTTAAATGAAAAGTCCCAAGTGAGTAACAAGCCCTAATAAATGTGACTAAGATAGTTTTACTATTTTTTTTTAATCCTTTAACCAAACAGCAATTAACCTTCGCAGTATTTGATGGTAAGCGACTACGAGTCCAAAAAATTGACCTTTCGTTTCCATTTTAGCTTTTCTTTTCTTTTTGATAACTTTTCTCCCAGTAAGGACATGTTTATAACGAGGGGCTGGATTTACTGATTTATTTTGTTCCATAAGACTATTAATGTAAAATGACAATATTCGACCCATGTTGATATAACATTATTTACTCGTCACACCACCAGGAATTCATGGCTAAAGTATGTCGGTATAGTCCCTCCCACCCTGTATATATATATAAGTATGTATATCGTCGTCTAGTACCCATAGTACAAGCATTGCTTAGTTTGGGACTAGCTCGATTTGTGTAAGATTGTCCCCCGATATTTATTTATTTAAAAAGATTCAAATTTATTCTGCACTGATCAGTGTTTAAGCTTACCAAAGGTTAAGCCAGGGGAATCTCTAGTCTTAGCAGCACCAACAAATGTGATAATCTGATGATTCTATATAAATAACCACATTTTTACTAAAAAAAACCCGACCGCGGTGCACTTTGAAACTGCATAAAATCCGCCATTTTGTTTATTTTAACGAACTTCATACCCAGTGACACTCGCATCATCAAGACGAATCTAATGATGTATCATTTATCAAAATCGGATGTGCCGTTGAGTAGTTACGAGCGGACACAGGAACGGACATACATACATACATACATACAGGTCAAACACATAACCCTCCTTTGGGCTTCGCCGCAGTCGGGTAAAAAAGATACGCATCGATAGCAAAAAGGAGAAACGTAGTAACCACCATTGTTTTTCTTTTTGGCGGGTACTACGGTTCCGCTTTTCATCATCGAATGTCTCACTCATTCGGATTTTTTCATTACTTACCAGCTGCCATGTTTCTCTGAGCTAAGTTCCAGATCTGGAAGAAACAAATAAATCTTAAATTAAAA
Source organism: Eudemis profundana (assembly GCA_947034925.1). NCBI lineage: Eukaryota > Metazoa > Arthropoda > Insecta > Lepidoptera > Tortricidae > Eudemis > Eudemis profundana. The sequence continues at coordinate 4,466,978 of OX344819.1, forward strand.
CTAAATCAAATTGTTAAGCGTCGCGAAAATTCGAAACCGGTTCTTTTTTTTAATGTTTGGGACATCAAACTGAAGACCATACATGTAGTGCAAATTTTTAAAAATGTACGAGAGTCAACCATTTCTTTGAACAAAACCAAAAATATTTATAACTTGTGTGTGTGTGTTGTGTGGGTGTTTAACTTGCAAGATTTGATTATTAGACAGACACCGGGATAGCTGAAACTAAATATAAATAAAAGCTTGTAAATAAAATAGACTACTGTCTATCAAGAATATCCGGCAAAGCAATAGTACATTACACAACTAGGGTGGTAATACAAAGAAAGGCCGAGATCGCAGAAGTTTGCGGCCCGAGTTGCAAGCGAGGGACGTAAATATGCGATTGAGGGCTTTCTTTATTACCTCCCGTGTTGTGTACAGTATTTTATGTCTACATTTGGCCAGAAAGCGGCTTTTTCCGTACGCGTAGCGTGCGGAAAAAGGCACTTTATGGCCAAGTGTGGCATAAATATTTATAACTTGTGTGTGTGTTTAACTAGCAAGATTTGATTATTAGACAGACACCGGGACAGCTGAAACTAAATATAAATAAAAGCTTGTAAACAAAATAGACTACTATCAAGAATATCCGACAAAGCAAAAGAAGTTGTAAGTCAGTGGCGTGGCGTAAAAGATATCCTTGGGCAAGCCGGTGCAGATTTTGTGTACATTTTCCTTAAGAGCTGTAGAATAAGGTGCTCAATATTAGGCAAGCCGGTAGGAATCGAGTTCTTTGGGCGCCCTGCCACTAGTCTATAGTTACTCACTGTTATTACTCGAGTTCCGTCGGCCGTCGCTATCGTCGTTGGAATTGACGTCCGTTGGCCTTTCCTTATCTGGATGTGTCGGCATGTCCCTTTGATTCTGCTCCTCCAATGATCTGCGTAAACATAATACAGTTAACACTGATTCGCATAAACAAACCCGATCTAACCTATAGTTTCTACACGGGAAACAATCTCAAATCTGAATAAAAAATAGATTTTATGCCACACCTGGCCATAAAGTGGCCGCTTTCTGGCCAAGTGTAGACATAAAATGATGTACACAACACGGGAGGTAATAAAGATAGCCCTCGATCGCATATTTACGTCCCTCGCTTGCAGCTTGGGCCGCAAACTTCTGCGATCTCGGCCTTTCTTTGTATTACCACCCTAGTTGTGTAATGTACTATTACCTTCTTTTCATATCCCTTCATTCCTTTACTCCTAACTTGACTATATAAGGTCCTTATTTATTAGTTGCAGATATTTTTACAGCTGATAGTACTCGGTCTCTGGAGTCTATTAAAGCATGAAACATTTTAGCTATCACGATGTTTTTTTGGAGAAAAACTAAAACAAATTTGCTACGTAATAACACCCTGTTAATGTGATTACTAAATGAAAACTCATTGAACAGATTCTGGTAGCTCTTTTACGTACCACTTAACTGTAACTGGCCACTTCACGTCGATAAATCCCATCCTAATGACATTTGCAGTTTTCCCGCCGAATCGTTACGACAAACTATTGTTGACATGACAGATAGTGTTATTGTGACATGTGATAATGGACATGGTGATTTTTTTTAAACGAAATAGGCTACTTGATGACAGTTCAAATCAGCTTCTTTTTATGAAGTGTCAAAACGCTCCGAAAGTATGCAGTTTAGTACGAAATACTATCTTGTGACGTGCTTGTGACGTCATGCTCAACATGGTGCCTTATTTTTAGTTTTCGTCATTGTAAAATCGTTGATGGCACGAAAATAAGTTTGAATGATTTTATCCGGGCTGTTTTGGAAGCGTAATTTGCTGGTTAGAGTTAATGAATTTATTTTGATTGTTGTCAAATACCCTATTATAATTAATATTTTTGTTAGGTAAGTGAAATCAAAAAAGTTATATGAAAAGATTTCTTAATTTCTATTTAAAGTTAATAATTTTAATGCAAAGTATAATGTGTTAAAATATCCGCAACTAATAAATTAGGACCTTATATATTATAGATAGATTATAGATACAAGAAATCAAAGTACATAGAAAAATTAAATGGCGCTCACCCGGATTTCCGGCCCGGAGTCTCGACCATTCGACCACCGGAGCACCCAGCAAGTGCTTTAAATTTTGCCTTCTACTTTGAATTCTGTATCATTCTGGTTTAGTAGTAGGTTTTAGGGGAGAAAAGTGTTTTTTTTTATAAATATTAGGGGACAATCTTACTCGAACTAGTCCCATAGTAAGCTCAATAAGGCTTGTGTTATATACCAGGATACCAGGGCTCGAAACCGGTATTTTGTCTGGTTAAAAAACGAAATAATAAACCAAAGAACGTTAAGAACGGAAAGAATACCGGTATTTTTGTATAGAGCAAATACCGGTTTCCGAACCCTGATTGATACTAGACGACGATATATTTAATAAATACAAATACTTAAATACATAGCAAACATCCAAGACTCAGAAACAAATATCATCACACAAATAATATTTGCTCTTACCGGGATTCGAACCCAGGACCGTCAGCTTAGCAACATATATTTCTTTATGCCACACCTGGCCATAAAGTGGCTTTTTGGCCAAGTGACATAAAATGATGTACACAACACGGGAGGTAATAAAGAAAGCCCTCGATCGCATATTTACGTCCCTCGCTTGCAGCTCGGGCCACAAACATCTGGGATATAGTGGCTTTTTACGCACGCTGCGCGTACGGAAAAAGCTGCTTTCTGGCCAAGTGACATAAAATGATGTACACAACACGGGAGGTAATAAAGAAAGCCCTAGTTGTGTAATGTACTATTTCTACCTGTTCTGTGTCCGTTCAGGTTCCGGTGTCTCCGTGTTCTTGGGTCGCAGCACGAGGCGTTTCCTGCTCGGCTTCAGGGTCAACTGGTCTTCTAGACTAGCGTCGTACTCTTCTAGGCCGTCGAACAGCGATTTCTAAGTAAGAAGTGGAATTTGGTTCTTAGTATTTGTGAAAACGTATAAACAGTTATTCAAATAAAATATCTGTCCGTCAAGATAGCGTACACCGTAAAGATATTCAGAATCTGATGCAGCCAATAAATAGTACCCAAATAGTACCGACGAAATACCTAGGTGAAAAAATAGTATCCTTTAACTTTCTGAAATATAAGGCCTGTTCACGGTGTACGCTACCGGGCGTCAAGCTGGCGTACACCGTTTGTATCTCTGGAACGGCTTTGTTTTTGGAAACGCTTTATATCTCAAAAAATAGTACCCAAATGCCCTACAATTTCATTTCTCTAGCTATCGTAGAAGCCGAGATATAGTGAGCTCTTTCTATAAGAAATTCCCGGGTACGCCAGCTTGACGGTGTGAAATTTTGTACACCGTTAAATTATGGAATATCTCGGCTTCTACGATAGCTAGAGAAATAGATCAGATCTGAGCCGGACAATAGGCTACTTGACAGTGTGAAAAATAATGGAAGAATTATGGATATATGTATTAATTATAAGTATTAAAACCAATTTACGTCAATATTACTAAAAATAAATGGATAATTTATTTATAAAACTCGGATGAAAATTGATTATTTTTTATCTGTCGCCATTTTATCGAAAACGGTTTGGATTGGCCGATGACGTCACACCATAGTAAACAGCATCGACAGCATCTGTCAATCCTATTTTTAAAGGTAGAACATTATGCGATCCTCGTTGACATTTGTCGGTTTACTATCATGTGTCGCCATAGACGCCTGTATTGTCCGAGAAACCGTTTTGGCGGCTAATTTTAAAAGTGCATTTTTATTTGCTTTTTTCGGAAAAAATACACAGAAGAATTAAAAATTACCACTTTCTGAGTGCTCAGTAGACATCATTAAACAATCGGATTGACTTTTCAGAAACCTGTCAAGTAGCCTATTGGGTACCTTTCCTTGTTAGATTTACCTGCGGGTGGGAGGCCCTCGGCAGCACCTTGAGCCGCGACGTAGAGCTGACTCTGTACGCTGCGTCGTTGGCTAGGACAGCCGCCACGGCGGCGGGGTTCGTCGGCTTTAGCACGTCTTCTGCTGTTGCTGTAAATACATGAAAGTTCAATAACGGTCGGTCAATAGTACATTACATAACTAGGGTGGTAATACAAAGAAAGATGTAGGCGGCCCGAGCCGCAGGCAAGGGACTTAAATATGCGATCGAGGGCTTTCTTCATTAACTCCCGTGTTGTGTACATCATTTTATGTCTACACTTGGCCAGAAAGCGACTTTTTCCGAACGCGTAGCGTGCGGAAAAAGCCACTTTATGGCCAGGTGTGGCATAAAATATTTTTGACTTTGCTTTTTATTGCCGACTGTATTTTTTTCTATATAATAGGGTATTTGACAACAATCAAAATAAATTCATTAACTGTAACCAGCAAATTACGCTTCCAAAACAGCCCGGATAAAATCATTCAAACTTATTTTCGTGCCATCAACGATTTTACAATGACGAAAACTAAAAATAAGGCACCATGTTGAGCATGACGTCACAAGCATGTCACAAGATAGTATTTCATACTAAACTGCATACTTTCGGAGCGATTTGACACTTCATAAAAAGAAGCTGATTTGAACTGTCATCAGGTAGCCTATTACAAACTGCATGTTAAAACTAATCAAAGTTGTCCACAAAAGAAGATTTTATATGTAGAGATGTGCAGGTTGCAGAACGTTTCCAAAAATTTGGGAAAAATTCTTAAAACATTTTGGAAACTTTCATAAGAGTTCTAGGTAAGTTTCCATTTTGGAAAGTTCCCTATAGGAGATTTTAAGAAATTACCTAGATTTTTCCAAGCTGAAAATGTTGCCATCGGTACCTCAGCAGGCTTATGATGCTAGGCTTTGTCACGTGACAAATAAATGATATAGTATCAGTCACTCTTCCACTTACATACTTGTTAGAATGTGATGGCTGCTTATTATTATTTATATTTATTTCATTAAATTTCATAGAATAACAGTTTGACCGTGACAGCACCGTGAAACTAAGACAGCGTGGGTTATTTTGACAAAGCCTAGCGCGATATACCTGCAGTTGTTACATGTATGCACACCTTTTGCCTGAAAACGTGACATATACTTACACGTATCTGGCACCAGGTCCTTGAAGAGCGGGGAGTCGCCATAAGGCCGAGCGACGAGCGACAGGATTTGTTCGTGGACGTTGTTTGGTGTGGCACCGGACAGACCGGACCTGGAACAATCACTCGCAATATAGGGAACGTGCACGATGAAGGTGCTGCCAACTGGTGCCGCCAATCTAAATCATATACCCTCTCATGCTGGGGCCACATTCACGAAAACGCCGTTAATAACGTTAATTTATCGCGTTGAAGGACGATTAACGTCAGTGTAGCTACGACTTACTATATTTGACATTGACACTTACATATTATCATTGACATTGACAGCTTGATTTGACAGGGGCGATAGTTTCCTTTATTGTCCAACCGTGTCGCTTTTGTCGTTTAGTGCTGCCACCTATAGTTCGTGCACGTTACCTTTCGCATTTCCGATTTTCATCAGAAAATCCTAACCGCACAACACATTTTATGTACCCCGTTCATAAGTTTTGAGCCGATTTTTTGAAGGGCCGAAAAAAATAAATTTTGAACTGGCGGCTTGATAAAAACTTTTTAAATTTAAACGTTGTCAATTAGAAAAAAAAATTATTCAGGTGTTATTTTTCGGTGAACCGGATATTGCATTATGACCTAAAGGTAATATATTTAGGTATGATCTAAAGGGCCTACAGTCGAAGAAAAGTCTACTACTTAAACGATCGTTTAAGAAAATTGAGGCTCGCATGATGTCAACAGTTGCTATGGAGACACGATCCCAAAAAGATTTTGTTTGCCAAGGAAAAAATCTTTACCGTCTAAGAAAAGTTTAATCAACTAAAGCAATTCGTGCCTCTATTGACGAATGGCCCATACAATCGAAGGCCTGTTTTCAGCACAATGGCGAATATTTTGAAAAATTATTTTATTTTTACCGTAACATAATGATTTCTCTTCTGTCTAAATTTGGTTTATAGTACATTACACAACTAGGGTGGTAATACAAAGAAAGCTCGAGATCGCAGATGTTTGCGGCCTGAGCTGCAAGCGAGGGACGTAAATTTGCGATCGAGGGCTTTCTTTATTACCTCCTGTGTTGTATACATAATTTTATGTCTACACTTGGCCAGAAAGCGGCTTTTCAAAAAGCCACTTTATGGCCAGGTGTGGCATAAAATACGTTAAAGAGTGTTCGAGAAAAAAATGATTTTGTTCGTCTCAAAACTTATAAACATACGAGGTATATTAGATGTAACCGTAATTTAATAGGGGTTACTGACTGTTGCATGAATCCCGCGCCTGCGCCGAACGGCTGCTGCGGAGCGCCCAGCCCGCCCGTGTTGCCGAACATACCGCCGCCGAGCCCGCCCTCCAGACCTGTGAGAAACAAGATTGAGTACAATTTTGTTGTTTTTTTTTAAACCGACGAACTCGCAACCCTTATAATATAATTTAAGCGATCATTTGTCCCGGTAGTCGGCCGTGGCGTTCCCTGGGGTCGGCCCAGGTCGCTAAGCGGCCCACCCTGAATGGATCAGACTAGGTGGGGGCCGGGGGCGCCTGGGGTCGAACCAGTTCGCTTATCCCGGTCCACCTCGATAGGGTCGGACTAGGTGGGGGCCTGAACGCCTGGGGTCGAACCAGGACGTTTGGCCAGGGCCACCTTGACTTTTCGCTGATTGCTCAGAGTGAGCAGCGGACCAGCGAGAAGGATGAAGCGGATCAACCTGTCCTTACGTGAGCGTGTGCTTGAGTACAATGCCTCCACCTCCACTAGTTAGACGGAGCATGTTATACGACTCGCGCACACCAGGCGTATGGTAGTTTAAATCATTACCGATATTACTAGTACAACGCGTGTTTCACATCTTTTTTATCATTCTAGGTTTGAGATTTTCGTCGGATTGAACAGAAATATTTATTTCATGTTTGGTGTACTGTACACATATGTCAGGAACATGGTCGCGTAATATCGTAATGCTATATAATCGACCATACGCGTGAGCGCCAGTCGTTTAACATGCTCCGCCTCGTGGAGGTTGTCTGTGGCCTTATCACACCGATTTGCGAGCGTGTTTTCATACAGATTTCGAGCTAGTCGCGACAAGTTTTGTATGAAAACACGCTCGCAATACGCCAGTGTGCGAAGGCCATTACCTACAGCGCGCGGTCGCTCGGAGAACCAAAAAGAAAGCGAGTGTTGTCAAAAACTCGGTGAGAATAAAGAAATTGTGTTTCTTACTAGTGGACCTGCCCACAACTTCGTTCGCAGAAGTGATAAATCGGTTAAGCCATGCCTAATGCCGCGTTCAGTCTGAACGCGGCATGTGTTAACCAGGGCCATTATCTACATGTACACCATATTTCATCAAAGTCGGTCCGGTAGTTGTTGCGTGATGCGCGCACAAAATAAAAAAAAAACATCAAGAACTCACCAGTTACTTTTTTAGAATAACCTTGAATGTACGAACCTTAGTAATAGTGTCCCATTGACACCTCTTGGGAACGGAACTATAAAAAAATACGGACGTACCAGTTTTGAAGGTGTTCTGTTGTTGCGGCTGTTGGAAGAGCGAGCCACCGCCGAGCGTGCCGAACGTGGAGCCCGCCGGCTTCGCCTGAAACGTGTTCGTGCCCAGACCGCCGCCTGAAAACAGCACATCAACGTTTTATTTCCGTCATTGACGTCTCAGTAAATATCGCTCATAAAGAAGCTGCCTATAGTTTACTTTTTATGAACCCGAAAGACAGTGCGAAGGCTGGATCTTGTTGGATCTGTGTCCGTCAAGATAGCGTACACCATAAAGATATTCAGAATCTGATGCAGCCTATAAATAGTACCCAAATAGTACCGACGAAATACCTAGGTCAAAAAAATAGTACCCTTTAACTTTCTGAAATATAAGGCCTGTTCACGGTGTACGCTACCGGGCGTCAAGCTGGCGTACACCGTTTGTATCTCTGGAACGGCTTTGTTTTTGGAAACGCTTTATATCTCAAAAAATAGTACCCTAGGGCCCTACAATTTCATTTCTCTAGCTATCGTAGAAGCCGAGATATAGTGAGCTCTTTCTATAAGAAATTCCCGGGTACGCCAGCTTGACGGTGTGAAATTTTGTACACCGTTAAGTTATGGAATATCTCGGCTTCTACTATTTGGTTAGTATTTTTTGAGATATAAAGCGTTTCCAAAAACAAAGCCGTTCCAGAGATACTAACGGTGTACGCCAGCTTGACGCCCGGTAGCGTACACCGTGAACAGGCCTTATATTTCGAAAAGTTAAAGGGTACTATTTTTTTCACCTAGGTATTTCGTCGGTACTATTTGGGTACTATTTATTGGCTGCATCAGATTTTGAATATCTTTACGGTGTACGCCATCTTGACGGTCACTTGGATCTGTCTTTCCATTGTGGAAATAAACAAGGGACAAAAATGACTCTCGAAGCGCGCGGACAACACGCTTGGGTTATCGCCTACAAAGACCCTTGATGTACTCGTAGGCCCTACATCGAGGGTCTTCAACCCGCGGCCCGCGGAGGTTTCATCGACGGCCCACCAACAGGATAGCCATTTTTTTTTCATCATTGTTTAATAGTCAAATTGTGTTGGTAAAATCAAAACTAAAAAGTCAATCGTTTATAATTTGAGTAACATTATACCTAATTAATTGATTACCTATGATGCAAAAAAAAAACATTCGTGGCCCTTGATTTGGAAAAGGTTGAAGACCCATGGCCTACACCACTAATAGGCTGGTAAGTAAAGAAGTGTATCTGTTGAATTTATCCATCTAAATATACAAAAGTTAATCTAATACATAATGTAATTCGATAATAAGTATTAAATCGAATTCTTAATAGACGCACTGGCAGTTAGCTCGCTACGGGTTTATTACAAATCTGATCTGACACATATGTCTTCTGCTTCCAAGTGACTTAACTAAAAGAATAGAAAATAAAACGATTCTATATAAAATAAATAGTTTTATTAAAAAGCCCTGTACCTCCTATAGGTTATGGGCCCAGTGTTACGCAATTAAATAAATAAATAGTTTTATTAAAAAGCCCTGTACCTCCTATAGTATCTCGGTTGGCATCACGGGTGAACCGTGTTTTTTTTTCAACGTGGCCTATCATACTGTTACTAAGACTATCATATATTCTTAGAAAAACAAGATAGATAGACTTTGACAGATCACTTTGCGAATCAGGCGGTTTCCAACCGAAGCTTAAACCAAAACGAAGCGTTTCAGAAGTAGAACTTATTTATGTTCGTTCTTGCGTACTTTACTTAATGGTGATCCCACACTGGCTGTTACAAATGTTATATAACGTTATAAAGCATTTGTTATCGAACATGTTATACCTAATTACTATGAGTTTTATGAAATACTAGCATTTTCCCGCGGCTTCGCCCGCGTTGTTCCCGTTATTGTCCCAAAGGAACTCTTTACTGGGATATAATGTATCCTATGTTTCAATCCAGGACTTGGTCTACTTGCATGCCAAATTTCAGCTTGGTCCATCCAGTTGTTACCCCGTTATAAGGTAACAAACATCCAAATATCCAAACATCTTAACAACTTTCGCATTTATAATATTACTAGCATTTTCCCGCGGCTTCGCCCGCGTTGTTCCCGTTATTGTCCCAAAGGAACTCTTTACCGGGATATAAAGTACCCTATGTTTCAATCCAGGACTTGGTCAACTTGCATGCCAAATTTCAGCATGATCCATCTAGTTGTTACCCCGTTATAAGGTAACAAACATCCAAACATCCAAACATCCAAATATCCAAACATCCAAACATCTTCACAAACTTTCGCATTTATAATATTAGTAGGATAGTGGGATTAGTGAATGTTGTCGTGTTTTATAACGTTACAACAACCAATGTGGGAGCACCATAACGCAAATAACTAAAAGCTAGTGTAGAATGTTACCTAGCGTGGGTTGGTTGAACCCGAACGTGGGTTGCGCGGGCTTGCCGAACGTGTTGTTCGCACCGAACAAGCCGCCAGCTGTGCTCGTGGCCGTGCCGAACCCTGAAGTGTTGAGTGACCCGAATGCTGTATAATTAAAAAAAAAATGTTAAATTACATGTACAGGCAGCACAAATATGTTTACACTTTTCGACCTTATTTCATTGGAATGAATGACTTAGTGTGCTTTTTCATTCGTTGTAATTATATACACATCGGTAGACACAGACGATTTTTATGTACATGGGTGTGAGTAAGAGTAAGTTCCGCAGATCCCCCAAAAAATTGCACATTTGCATTTGTGTTCGTCGGAAAAACCGACAAATCGCTCGCGACTTGTAATGCTCGTAGCGAGCGCGTGAAATGCTCGGTTCGTGCGCGGAAGGCGTCCAGACTACATATGGGCATTTGTTGCAGAGTATGTTACATTACATGATACATGACACCAATGTGGACGGCAAAATCTTTCACTGCATGTTACATTACACCAATCTGGACGCGCTGTTGGGTCTATTAACTCGATTGAAACTGCACAGCGTATTAATTAGGTATTTATTGCAAATTAGAGATGCAAGACACGTTTTCACTCGTCGAAGGCGGAGATAGAAGAGAATGTTGCTATATTTAGAAACTTAAATTATACCAAAAAAATAATGTTGCCAAAACACGCGCCACAAGACTCTGTTTTTATTGTATATTGAAATTGTGACATTTTTACTTTTATTATTCTAATTTTGTATATCGACGATCATGACGTGAATGCTTGTAACTTTGTACTACAAATTTATACTGTTATTTTTTCATGAAATAAATGATCTATCTATCTATCTAAGGCCTAAGCTTTGGTGACGAGCTTGGTGACGAAGCGAGATACAGATAAATAAAAAGAGGTGTGTTATGTAACTGACCAGGTGCGGCGGCGCCGAAGGCCGGGGCCTGCGTAGCGGGCTTGGCACCGAACAGGCCACCGCTCGTCCCGAAAGAACCGAACCCGGAACTCGGGGTCGCACCGAACCCTGTTGTGGCTGGCTTCGCACCGAAGAGGCCTGTGCTCGGCTGAAACAAATAAACCCTTGTCATTGTTATGTACGATAACTGGAGGGGATCCCTTAACGTGATTCGAGTCGGGCGATTCTCCATACGAGTACAAACACAAAGTGGGTTATTATTTGCTTCCACACCATCAGTCGTGATTGAAATGTGTATAGCTTTTCATTGTATAGCTTGATCACAGACTACCTCCACTAGACGGAGCACGTTGGGCGGCGCGCGATCACATCAGATATGGGCAATTATATAGCATGACGATTACGACATTACGCGACCGGCCGCTCGTTCAGTTGCGACCATGTTTCTGACTTGTGTGTGCACCAAACGTGAAATAAATATTTCTGTTCAATCCGACGACAATCTCAAATGATAAAAAAGATGTGAAACACTCGTTGTACTAGTAGTATCTACCGATATTTATAATCGCTAATCGCCCATGCGTGGTGAGCTCGTGTCGTATGGCATGCTCCGTCTAGTGGAGGTGGTCTGTGAGCTTTATACATTTTGTCTGAGCGAAATGACATGAGAAGTCTCAAAAAGCCACAATTAACTTACAATCTGACGTTGTAGGTCAGATAATAAATGATTACCACCATTTGAATCCTAAGGTTTGTGGAAGAGAGGACAATAGAGAGATCTCTCTCCAGGCGGGTGTTGTGCCTGGGGATCGAAGTCCGATGGAAGATGGTTAGAAGTGTTATATATCGGAATTGGGTTTTAGAAACTTCGATAGCGGGTTGTAGAACTGTATGGAGATGACAGTCTTTGTATGGGCGTTGATGTAAGCGCCATCTGTCGTGGATAGATGCAACTGTCTTCTTCTTCCAACGAGTGTCGCTAGGTGGCAGTGTCGCCACAGGTTTTTTGCGAAAAATGTTTCTCTTGGTTCACCCTGTTGTGGCATAATTTTGTAAGTAATAATTCTTTGTGGCATAATGTATATAGTCATATTCGGCTTTGTGCATAAACTGTTATCGCAGAATCTATATTAGCATAATTTTATTAAGCAGAATTACGTTAGTCCGAATATTATTTGGTCATACTTTTCATGTTTCGAATCATATTTACACATAAATTAAATGATTATAAAATTATAACACCGAATACTATCGTGGCAGAAAGATGTTTTGTCATAATATAACTTTTAACTGTATTGTCGACGACGATATGTGGTTTTGTAACCTAACCTACTTTTTCTTCCAGCAGTTCGTTTTTGTTTGGTGATGCAGTTCAAACCTAACCTAAACCTAACTTAACCTAACCTACTTTTTCTGCCAGCAGTTCGTTTTTGTTAGGGGATGCAGTTCAAACCTAACCTAAACCTAACTTAACCTAACCTACTTTTTCTGCCAGCAGTTCGTTTTTGTTGGGGGACTCAAAAACTCAAACTCAAACTCAAACTCATTTATTTCTGTAAGTAGGCCTCAAGGGCTCTTTTACATGTCTGATTCTTTTCTTTTGGCGCTTCGGTAGATGACCTTCTGGTGAGAAGAAGCGCCTGAAGAAACTCACCAGTTTCTCTTTTAAAAACAACATTACAACAATTGTGACATTATTACATAAGATGACAATATTTATAAAATGCAACAAGCAAATAACTGGGCACAGTTTTTTTTACATTTTACCGAGAGACGTATATAATCTCCGGATCCATTACATTACAAAACTTAAAACTACATTTTTAGAGATGTAAAGGGTCTCTAGGCGTCAAAACACGATAAAAAATATAGAAAATAGGCAAACATAGACTAAAATTTATGGAGATGTAAGGAGTCTCCGTTGTCAAAACATTATGTTTTGGAGGTGTAAAGGAACTCCAAACGTCGAAATACAAAATGGGAAACGTATGTTTCACGTCGAGAAATAGACTATTAAGCTAACAGTCATTACAACTAGCTACAGTATACATAACAGGTATGTATTCAGTATGTCAAAATGCAAATAATGAAATAAAATTACAATAAAAATAAAATAAATGTAACAATGGAACGATACAGCCCGTAGCAGCGACGCCATCTGTAGGCATCATGTACCTAAACCTCTCCGGGACACTGCCCTATTTCGACGACTGCTGCGACTGATGCTTTGGCCATAGTTCTTTGTCATCCAAGTAATCTTGGACTTTATAATAAGCTCTCTTCAAAAGCGCAGATTTAATGTAATTTTTAAACGAACTATAAGGCAGTTCCCATGCATCTAGGGGTACCTTATTGTAGAATCTAACACAGTTGCCCACGAAAGATTTTCTTACTTTCTGTAGACGGATTTTTGGGACAAACAGCTTATGTTTGTTCCGCGTATTTAAACTGTGGACATCAGACTGCTTTTTGAAGGAGCTGATATTCTTGTGCGTATACATTATCACGTCTAATATGTACTGTGAAGCCACTGTGAGGATTTCTATTTCCTTAAAACGTTCTTTTAGCGAATCTCTAGATCCTAAGTTATATATGGATCGAATCGCTCTTTTTTGTAGAACAAAGATGGTATCTATGTCTGCTGCTTTACCCCAGATCAGTATGCCATAAGACATAATACTATGGAAGTAACTGAAATAAACAAGGCGAGCGGTTTCCACGTTAGTGAATTGCCTTATTCGTCTTATAGCAAAAGCGGCAGAGCTCAGCCGGTTAGCCAAAGTAGATATATGAGGCGCCCATTGCAAGTTGTGATCCAGGGTAAGCCCAAGAAAGAGTGTATTGTTAACAAGATCAAGTTTCTCACCGTTTAAAGATATAGATGTGTCAACCTCTCTTACATTTGGCAAAGAGAATTTCACGCACTTTGTCTTCTTTGCATTCAGAACCAGGTTATTTGCTGTGAACCACTGTAGCACTAATTTTAAGGTCTCATTGATGTGACTATAGTCATCTAGTTGTCTATCAACTTTGAAAATCAATGAGGTGTCATCAGCAAATAAAACTATTTTACAATTTTGTTCTATGTGGTAAGGAAGGTCATTTATATACACAAGAAAGAGAAACGGACCTAAAATCGAGCCCTGCGGTACTCCGAGCTTTACAGTCGAACCACTAGACTCAATTCGGTTAACAACCACTTTCTGAATTCTTTGGCTAAGGTAAGACATGACAAGGTTTAAGGCCTCGGTCGACAGGCCGTAATGCTTTAGTTTGTGAACCAGTGTCTCATGTTCCACACGGAGGACGCAGTTCAAACCTAACCTAACCTACTTTTTCTATCTTATCTTTTTAGGGTTCCGTACCAAAATGGTAAAAAAGGAACCCTTATGGTGCGACTCTGTCTGTCTGTCTGTCCGTCTGTCACAGCAAGATATCTCAGGATCTACTGATGCTATCGACTTGAAATTTGGAATAATGTTAAGAACTGCTAAACCGAGCTTATTGTATGTAAAAAAATCTTGTAACTTTTTTTAAAAGGGGTCCGTAATGGGACTTTGAAAATTGAAAGTAGAGCTATTATATCGAGTGGGGTATCAAATGAAATGGCTTGATTTGTAGACTAAAATGCAATTTTTTTCTTAATTAAGTAGTTTTTGATTAATGACGAAATACGTCAAAAAATACCAATCCCCCCCTATTATCTTCGAAGTTACTGAACAGAAAAATCTGTAATAATTACCTATTATTAATGTCATTTTAAATATTACAGGAAAAATATAACGGTTTTCCTAACTTGCACCGTTTTTTTAAAGGTGTCCGAAATGGGATGTGGAAAAACAAAAGTAGAGCTATTATATCGAGTGGGATATCAAATGAAAGGGCTTAATTTGTAGATTCCAGACATTTTTTTTTTTCTTAATTTTGTACTTTTTGATTTATGACCAAAAACGTTCAAAAAAATACCATTCCCCCTATTATCTTGGAAGTGACTGAACAGAAAAATCTGTAATAATTACCAATTATTAATATTATTCTAAATATTACAGAAAAAATAAAACGGTTTTCCTAAATTGCATCGTTTTTTATAAATTTTCAAAAACCGTACTTACACATACTTATTTGCTCCTACTAAGCTAACCGCCATACAGTTTTTCTTGAACTATTCACGTACCAATTCTGCACAATAGAATTATGCGTAAAAATAATCGGTCATAATAATAGTATGCGAACTTAATTTCAGACAAACACATATTCGGGATGTAACTAATTATGCTTAATAAGGTTTCTGCCACATTACCATTCGGCGAAAACCGATTATGCCACATCTGTTATGCTAAAACAGTTTCGGACAATAAATGTTATGCCACATAGAGGGCACCCGTTTCTCTTTTATTGCATACATACTGTACGGTAGATTCTTCAGTACGTCGTTAGATCAAAATTTCTGTAAATAAATCAGTCTGCTTGGGATCTCCGTTTATCATTGCCACAACATTGGCGCAGTCGGTAGGATCCGAGCCTACACTCTCGTAGGGAAGACAATTCTAGGGTCGACTTCATACTTCATCAAAACATACCTGTGTCGCTGTGTTGGTGCCAAACCCGCCGAAAGTAGAAGTATTAGTGCCAAAGGTGGGGGCTTGCGTGGTAGTAGCGCCGAAAAGGCCAGTGCCTGCAAATAAAATTGATTAATTTTACCAAATTAAAATTTTACACAGATATGATATGATTATTACATATTTACCATTAGCTTTTCGGTGAAAGAAAAGCATTGTTAGGAAACCTGCATACACCCGCGAAGAAATTCAAAGGTGTTTGTGAAGTCCCCAATTCGCAGTGGGCTAGCGTGGGGCACTACAGGCCATTCACTCTCGTCTATGAGAGTAGGCCTGTGCCCAGCAGTGGGACGTATACAGTATGTAAACTTACGAAAACAATTTATTTAAATCCGGTCATGTCTAGGCGATATCTTATTTTTTTTTTTTTTTTTTTTTTTTTATTTAAGGTCTACAAACTGGATGATACAAATTAACTGTAATAACAAATGGATAGCTCACTTAAGACACTTTTCGTACACCCTAAAACAGTAGACACAACATGCCTAATAAATAAACAATAAACAGTGCAGTTATTTTGCAATCTATGAAAGATTGCATATTATAAATACATATATCAAAAAGAAAGTTACACAGAGAGAAAAATACAATCAATTAAAAAAAGAAACAATAAGAAAGTCTATTACATAAGTACGGGACCTTTAAAGTACAAAAAACTAAGTTAAACATACTGGATTGACGAAGTATGAAAATGTAGTTAATTTTCTTTTACCTTAAGTTTAAGTTTAGCTGAGGCTAAGGAACATGAGAAAATATCAAATTTAGACATGATGCTAGTGTATGATGCTATCATTCTATACAGAGGTGCATGCCTACCTATGTTTGTACGACAGAGAGGGAGAAAGAAGGGCTTTCTGTTGCACAGACGACTGCCCACACGGGGGACAATTAACTTAACATATTTTAAAAGCTCTGGACTGTCTACTAAACTGTGTAAAAGTTTATATAGAAAAAGAATGTCACAAGTTTTTCGTCTATCTGACAATGATTCCATTTTGTAGTGTTCAAGCCTTGATTCATATGACGGCATAATTTTGCATTTTTTTTGGACATAAGTCAGCTGGTATAGAAAACGACGTTGAATTCGCTCAATACGATCGGAATGTACCTTGTAGCCGGGATTCCATACTGAAGAGCAGTATTCCAGAATACTCCTAACTACACAATTATAAACGGGTATCATGACTTTCGGGTCCTTGAACGATTTAGTCTGTCTTGTCACAAACCCCGAGAGTTGTGACGCCTTTTTAACAACTGTATCTATATGATCCCGGAAGTTAAGTGCACCGTCAACTGTCACGCCGAGATCGCGAATCTTGTTGACTTCGGTTAGTGGAACTCCGTTGAGATAATACGTAGTGGGCTCTGGATTTCTCTTCCGAGTAAATTTTATGTGGTAACATTTGGCACTATTTAATATCATGTTGTTGAGACTGCACCAATGCGAAATTTTATTAATATTGTCTTGTAGGATAATTCTATCACTATTATCTTCTATTGTTTTATATATTTTTAAGTCATCAGCGTACATTTTGAGATTACTACTTATCGATCTCGCCAGATCGTCTATATATATTTAAAAAAATAATGGTCCTATATGAGACCCCTGTGGGACACCTTATCTTGGTAATAGGGGTCCTTACGGATATACTTCGACCCAATGGGATCTTTTATGTAATTAATGTGGTATATAAATTATTAAAATACTAACACTTACTTTTTATTAAAAATTATAATCGAAATACAAAAAAAATATATATTAATTAATGATTCCATAACATCCTGTATTATTGTTTACAATTGTAAACATTGAGTTACGTCGTATTTAATCGTAAGTGTGCACATAGCCTTATTTTAACTGACATTCCATTTGTCATTTGACTTGACAACCAGAAAACATATGTTACAATTGTAAACAAATAAATAAGTAATACAGGACAGAACACGACTTGATATTTGTGCGTATTACCCCTGGGTAAACTTAATTAAACCCTAAAGGGGTAATTACCCCCAGGTTCGGAACCACTGGTATAGACTGATGATGCGATGCTTACCAGCTGTAGATGTGGCCCCGAAGGCTGGCTTGCTGGCGCCAAATAGTGTGTTATTTTGCGTCGTGTTTTGCGGCGCACCGCCGAAGGAAAATGTGCCTGAAAATAACGTTAATTATACTTTTAGCAACAGTATATAACGCACCCAGGTCGGTAATATAAGGAGTACCCCAGATCGCAGGTTTTTGGGCGTCGTAAATATGCTATCTGGGGCTTTCTTTACCGCCCGTAGTGCGTACAGTTTCACTGTTATTAATAGTGTTAGTTAATAAAAGAAGAAATAGTACATTACACAACTAGGGTGGTAATACAAAGAAAGGCCGAGATCGCAGAAGTTTGCGGCCCGAGCTGCAAGCGAGGGACGTAAATATGCGATCGAGGGCTTTCTTTATTACCTCCCGTGTTGTGTACATCATTTTATGTCTACACTTGGCCAGAAAGAGTTTGTACGGACTATACAAAAACTGTTTATTTATTTGGAGAACAAACAGAGATAGACGTACATACAAAACACTATGGTATAGATTTTAAGATTAACATACATCTAACTCCTTAACAGTTCCCACTAGGACATATGTCGTGTCGTGTGGTAAACCAATAAGGTGTTTTCATTTTCATTGTCTTGGAATTGTTGGGGAACAAGAGTTGAACCAAAGAAATAAAATGACTTACTTTGCCCGAAGCCCCCAGACGTGCCCATGGTGCCGCCGCCGAATACCCCGGGAGCGCTCGTGGTGGCCGGTGCGCCGAACGCTGGAAAACAACATTTTTAAATTAAATACAGTGGAAGAAATAATTTACCTATCCTCTCTAGTATCTTAATCAAACATATGTTTTTTTTTAATACTACTAGGGTGACATACAAGCCTATGGTTAGTATGCCATGCCATCACTATTAATTCATCCGGACGCCTGCCAGCTGTTCAGCGGAGGGGGGGTTAAGGGAAGGCAACAAAGGGGTCGTGAAAGAAAGCAAGATGTGCAATTTAGAGTTGTGGATTTGGTCCCGTCAAAATAGCGGCCGGATAGGGCCCGCGGGCCCCACTTTGCCCACCACTGAGCTTGATGAAGGACGAAGAGATTTATGATTAGTAGGGATGTAACGATACATAATTTTTTTTTTTATTTTGTTGGTATTTGGTATTTGGTATTTTGCCGATACGATACCGATACTGATTATTGTAGTAAATAATCGGCGATATCGATGGCTAAATAATGAAGTATGCACCTGACGCATTTGTATGTAATTATTATACCTAGGGCTATGCTTCAGAAATATGTCTGCGACTCATTCATCTGTCTCCATACGTTTAATATGAAAAAGGGCCAGATGAATGAGGTGACCGCAGACATATTTCTGAAGAAATGCCCCCTAAAACTTGGCTATATTTAACAGACTCAACCTTGAAAGTGTAAAGTAAAATTAATAAATTGTCAACTCAAAATGCAAAGAGTTTTTTTAATATGAAACAAATACATAATTAACTTTTTGCAGTTTTTTTTTTCAGACAGCAAATTTTTTTTCGCGCTCTTCAAACCCCGGTTGTATATAATCGGCGATGCCGATATATCGGTATCGGAATCGTTACATCCCTAATGATTAATAAATGTGCACTCACTGGAGCCCCCGAAGAGGGGCTTGTTCTCCGCGGGCTGGCTGAAGCCCCCGAACACGCCGGCCGTGGAGCCCTTGCGGCCCGCCGTGTAGTCCTCCAAGCGGAGCTCCTCTAGAGACTTGTTCTCGTACTCCTATATAGACAAACGTATGATTTCTATTATAGCATTAACGAATACCAACGAATAGGCCATGACCAGTATCGGATCAGGATGTGCCATTTGGTGACTTCAAACGTAATACAGAAACATGGATTTTCCTCGGGATTTTGGGCATGGATATTATTGTAGATGCTTTTTTTATGTTATAGTAATAATTCTTCATCTTATGGTAATAATTAATCCATCAGTTCCTGTATAACGTTCGAACCAAATGGCACACCCTGGTCCGATCACTGTTGATGACAGTTCAAATCAGCTTCTCGAGGTCAACCTTCATGCAGGTGATGCAATGATGCTTGATGTTGATGTTCTGCGAGGTCCCCGACTTGACGACGACGTCGGTGCCGACCACCGGGTTATACTTCGCGTGGGCAGTGCCTGTAGCCGTCTGTTGCTGACCAAATCCACCTGGACAAAAAAAAACCACTGTTAACTGACCACCCATAGACTTTAACACGTTGCAATAAAGTTTACATCCGTTTACAAATGTACAATTAACAGTGTTCGATGGTACTAAAGTACCGACGAACGCAAAGGTTCATGCTGTGCAGCTGCTATCAGTAGAGTAGCTTGGAACACACGTTCCACATTTATCTACTGTAGCGTTCCGCAGTCAACAACTGTAGCGTTCCGCAGTCAACAACTGTAGTGTTCCACGGTCAACAGTAGTGGAGTTCCATGGTCAACTATTACAGTGTTCCGTAGTTAACTAATCTAGTATTCCATAAACACTAAAGTAGTATCCCACAGTCAACTAACTGGTGTTCCACGGTCAACTACAGCGTCCCACAGCTCACAATACCTGTGGTGTTCCCGAACAGTGTGCTAGCATCGTGCCGCCGGTGGTGCCGTCGAAACCTAATAGTCAACTATACTTATGGCGTTCCATAATAGGCGGAAGCTGTACATGTGGTGTTCCATAGTCAACTATTGTGCTGTTCCACACTCAACTAATTGGTGTTCCATTGTCAACTATTACAGTGTTCTGTAGTCAACTAATGTAGTGTTCCATAAACAACTATCGTAGTATTCCACAGTCAACTAAGTCGTGTTCCATTGTCAACTATTACAGTGTTTCACAGTCAACTATTGTGCTGTTCTACAGTCAAATAAGTGGTGTTCCATTGTCAAATATTACAGTGTCCTCTAATGTAGTGTTCCATAAACAACTATCGTAGCGTTCCACAGTCAACAAAGAGGTGTTCCACAGTCAACTATTGTGCTGTTCCACAGTCAAATACGTGGTGTTCCATTGTCAACTATTACAGTGTTACATAGTCAACTAATTTAGTGTTTCATAAACAACTATCGTAGCGTTCTAGAGTCAACGAAGTGGGGTCAACTATTACAGTGTTCCATAGTCAACTAACGTAGTGTTCCATAAACACCTATCGTACTGTCCCACAGTCAACTAAGTAGTGTTCCACAGTCAATTAGCGTCCAACAGCTCTGTATACCTGTGGTGTTCCCGAAGAGCGTGCTGGTGCCGCCCATGGCGGGCTGCTGGCCGAACAGCGAGCCCTGCGCCGGCGCCGCGCCGAACAGCGTCGAGCCCGGCGCCGCGCCGCCGGCCGTGCTCGTCGATGTGCCGCCGAAACCGAAACCTGGGGGGGGGGGGGAGGAATTAGTACATTACACAACTAGGGTGGTAATAGTACATTACATAACTAGGGTGGTAATACAAAGAAAGCCCTCGACCGCATATTTACGTCCCTCGCTTGCAGCTCGGGCCGCAAATATGCGATCGAGGGCTTTCTTTATTAGGTACCACCCGAGTTGTGTACATAATTTTATGTCTACACTTGGCCAGAAAGCTGCTTTTTTCGTAAAAGTACGGTAAAAGTCACTTTATGGTCAGGTGTAGCATAAACATCGTTTTAACTTAAAAGAAACCAACAGCCCATTCACGGGACTTCTATAGACTGATGATGATTTTGACGACCGCTTTAGCTTAGTTGGTAGTGACCCTGCCTATGAAGCAAGAGGTCCTGGGTTCGAATCCCGGTAAGGGCATTTATTTGTGTGGTGAGCACGAATATTTGTTCCTGAGTCATGGATGTTTTCTATGTATTTAAGTATTTGTATGTATGTATCTATTAAATATATCGTCGTCTAGTATCCATAACACAAGCCTTATTGAGCTTACTATGGGGCTAGTTCGATTTGTGTAAGATTGTCCCCTAATATTTATTTATTTATTTAATATTTGTTTATGATGATGATGAAGGATACAAGAATTGATCACATGATTTCTGGACGAGCCCCTTATGTACTGATGAAGCACCTGCCGGCTTCCTAACACCCTAGAGCTCGTCCAGAAATCATGTGATCGTTTATGGAGGGGGGGGGGGGGGGTGATACCATCACCGTCATAAATGCAATCATCAAGGGGGAGTGGGGGAGGTCAAAAATTGCCATATTTGATCACATGATTTCTGGACGAGCCCCTATGTACTGATGACGTACCTGCCGGCTTCGCCTGGAACGGCTGGCTGCCGCCGAACAGCGCGGGCTGCGGCGCCCCGAACAGCCCGCCGCTCGTGCTCGCACCGAACCCGAACCCGCCGGGCGAGCCGAACGAGGACCCGCCAGTCGAGCCGAACACGCCGCCGGTGGTGTTTGTGGAACCGAACAGACCTGGGGATAAATAAGTACGTTACAATACTATTGACATGAAGTTAACACCGAGGCGCCCCCTGCCTACATGGAGACAACTTCACACACCAGCCTTAGACTCAGGGCTCGGTGCGGGACGGTCTTATTAAGGATTTGCGTTGTACTACAACATAATTTTATAAATTTCCCTCCTTCCCGCCCCTCCTCCCCTTGGTGATATTGGGTGATTGTAACGCTACCCCCCCTCCCCCCATCCAAGATATTTGGGTAAGTATACTTAGAAAATATTGAGTAATTTCGTTGTTTTTGGCTTCCCGTTGTGTAAAAAAATTACACGTGATGTCTTCTCGGACCCCCCCCCCATCGTGATCATTCGAGATATTTTTTTGACCCCCCCCCCCCCCCCCCCATAGACGATCGCATGATTTCTGGACGAGCCCATTGATGTGTTACTCACCGCCGCCGGTGGCCGGCTGCGTGGCGGGGGCGCCGAAGGAGGGCGGCGCGCCGAACGCACTGTTCGTGGTCGTCTTGAACCCTCCGCCGAACGGCGATGATGTCGTCGCGCCGGCATTGAAAGAACCTGGAATTTGTTATACTTCTTTTAGGTTTTTTTTCTCAATTTTTATCTGCAACTAGCGACCCGCCCCGGCTTCGCACCGTGTTTCTCTATTATATTATGCATGTATTATACATATAAACCTTCCTCTTCAATCACTCTATCTATTAAAAAAACCGCATCAAAATCCGTTGCGTAGTTTTAAAGATTTAAGCATACATAGGGACATAGGGACAGAGAAAGCGACTTTGTTTTATACTTTGTAGTGACTATGCTAGTCATAATCAGATTTTTTGTATTAAATTTGAGTTTCGAGAGGTATTCTAGCAAAACACTCCATAAGGGTAAGGCCAGACGAGCGCAATTTTTTGAGTTGTGAGTCGCATAATTGCGGTCGCATAATTTCTGCTACATTCGGCTTCATACAAAACTCCTGTTTGGTTCACAAGGCGACTTGGCGAGGTTGAGAATTTCCGGAGCTCACAACTCACAAAGTTTTGTTTCGCCCTACATTTGGAGCCACATAATACCAGCGTTGAGCCACCTTCTGTGACTTGACACCAAGCTGAGTGGACTCCTTTTTCGCAGAAAAAAAAAATCGATGTATACTCTCTTTCTGTTATAAATGTATCTGTGTGTTTTGTATGCGAAATAAATGTATATTCATTCATTCATTCACAAAATTACGCACGTCTGGCTTCACCCTAAAGGGTTAAAACTCTGTTAGTGTTACAATAATTCGCACCCTTGCAAAAACAACATGACTAGACTGGTAGACACTTATAGGGATTTTTTTTATGAGATCTGGTGTCAAGCTTAGTTACTTATGTTGTTATAGTAAACATCCCTTCAATTATAGTTACTCAAAGCATTGAGCTTTTTAACTTCACGTTAGGTCACTATAATTTTAAAGGTGCGAATTATAAGTGTTTATCTATGTGTGAGTCGTGACACCTTAAAGAATCGCCAAAGGCATAGCAAGATAGGCTTCAGAATTTAAAAATACTCCCAAGAAATACATAATTTTAGAAATCAATATTATGTATGTAAGTCACTTTATTGCACAAAATAAAACAAACTACAGTACAGGGTTGTAAAATAAAGGTATACGTACAAAGGCGAACTTATCCCTTTAAGGGATCTTTTCCAGTTAACGTTTGAGCAGTTGAGACATGAGAGATAATGTAACACTTACCAAACCCGGAGGAGTTGGCTCCGAAGGTCGGTTTCTGGAACATTGTGGCTGACCGCTGCTGTGCTTCTCACTGAACTTGCGTCTACTCAGACGGCGGCCATGTTTTATCTGTAACAATCGCAATAACTCATTTTTCACATCAATTTTTCTTTATTCTTCAATTTAGTCAAAGAACGCTCTCAAGGAAAGCTCTCGTTTGTGCGTTTATTTTGTTTATACGTTTACATAGGTTACATACACTATACAGTCTGTTCCGTATAGGAATAGATAGAAGAAAAAATAGGTTCTTTATAGTGCCGGTTTTAGGTTGACATTTCTAAAGTAGATGCTCAAAAATAAAATATTGGTGATGTCCATACTTTTTAGTTGACTGAAAATAAAAAAAAGCGCCCTTATAAAATACCCAAAGAGCCAGAGATAAGCAACACTCAATATATGAGACAGCTCAGAGGCAGAGCTGTCATTATTATATTGTACTATCAAATAGTTATATCCAATTTGTATTTTTTTTAATTGTATACTGTTTCTTTTATTGTTTGTCATTCCTAAGTAATTGGTGAATAGTTATTTGTAACATTCAATACGAGTGATTCTGTGGGGCAGTGGAAGAGGCGTTTACTCTAACGTGCGTTGTCAGTCGACCATCGCAAAGAAGAAGAAGTGAAAGTTTATTCTCTATTTTTTTCTAGAGTCTATTGTCAACCGGTATGAACTATAGTTGTAATTATGCTTGAAAATCTCGTACTAAATGTGGTTATTTACCCACACGGAAACATTCAAATTGTCCACCGCGCGGTTTAGGCACCGCGGATCCGCCTCGTACAGTCAAGGGCAAAGATAAATATCCGCACAAAGCTCCAAAATATGTATACATAAATCTTACTACTATAATAAGACCTGTATACATATTTTTGAAACTTTGTGGTGTATACACATTGGTGCCCTTGACTGTATGAAACGCTTTCTATGTTTCGAGCCAAATAGGACACAGGGGCACTTTCACAAATTAGAATCTACCAGTCAAGGTATGGCAGTCAAAAGCTTAAAGAGTAATACAAAGTATAGTATGTTCACAAAACATTGCACAATGTTTACAAAATATTGTGAAATGTTTTGTATCATATGATATTGTAACACTAAGACCCTGCAGGATGAATCATCTTCAGGTGAAAGATGTTTATAGCTAGACATAGGCCTCCTAATTGCCTAATTAAGATCAATATGTTGAAACCAATATATTTATTAGAAACTTTTTTATTGTTTGCAATTTTAATGTGGAACCACCATAACACCATAATCTTCAAGTACAACATGCAAGGCAGAGATGCTGGGTTGCGTCCAGCCTTGGATACAATATATCAGATTTCAGTTTTCAATGGAACCCTGAAATACTTACTTGTTATTCAAATATTCTATGGCAAAAGGCGGAAATGTAGTAACCGTCAAAGGAAACCCTTGGCGGTTACTACATTTCCGCTTTCTGCCATCAATATATTTTAACTATTTATTCCTCAGATGTAATGTCATCATTGGCGCAGAATAGGAAGGACTGGCGATTGCTTCACCGACAAGAGCAAGGCTCTTAAGTTAAAGAAGAAGAATGTCATTATAGCCAAGAATTTAACTGCTACATTTGTAGATAACCAGCTAAACCATGGTTATTCTGTCAAAGTTTATGCAAGATAAATTGGATTATCACATTATTGTCAGTATTTTTAGACTTTAAAATTGAAATAAATAAGAATAAAGTATATTTTTTTTTAAAATGGGGACGTGTTGTATCAGAAAGAATGCAAACTAAACAAAATCCAAGAAGTTACTCATGTTATTTACCAAATATAACCTCAATTTATTGCAAAGATTAGCGAATTTCAAAGAGTTACAGATAATTTCAAGAGAAATGGTTATAAATCCGCATAAATAAGTGTGAATATGCATTTATTTCCCAACTTTGTAATATCTGGCGATGTGTATATATAACCCGACCGAAAAAACGTGGATACAGGACAATACTGCGTTAAATACGAATTTCTTAACATACCTTCAAAATTTAATAATCACTGAAGTCAGTAACGAAAATACAAGGAATCTAGATGTTCCGATTATAAATTCAAACAATAATTTCACGCGTTTTCATCTTAAACTAGAATTTATAAGTGAATATAACCGGCGTCTGTTTAAAAATGGCACTTCATAATTTGGCAGGTTAACCCAAACACCTTAGGTTTTAGAACTATGTTATTTCGAATACTTACAGCATGAATCAAGGCCAGATAATTTAAATCAATAGTAATGTTACTCAACTAAAGAAGAATGTCACAAAATTCACTTAAATTAGTTATATTATTCACTATTTTGGAGAAATAACACACACGAATGTCAAGAGCATGACCACCATCAGCGATTGGCATGAAAGTGACAGGTCAAGTGTTGGTGTTGCCTATTCTGAAATTCATTTAAGCCTAAACCATGTAAGAAAAGGTGCCAAAAAATGCTGTGTTTATAAAAACAGCAACAACAAACAAAGTCATGCATACATTTTAAGGTGGATTTAGACCAAACGAATTCTAACACATTCTAAGCCCACTCTACCAAATTATTTGTGTACACACAAAGAATTTGCTAGAGTGGGGTTAGAATGTGTTAGAATTCGTTTGGTCTAATTCCACCTTTAGGTTTAGGATTACCTAATATTTTCTTAAGATTATGACTCCTTTAATAATACTATACTTTCAATTTAGTGACCTGCAGTGGACCTACAATTATTTCCGTTTATGTAAAAACCGGCCAAGCGCGAGTTGGATTCGCACAGTACTTTTCCACCGTCGAGCAAAAAAAATCATGTTTCTTGTATGGGGACCCCCATTTATTACGTTTTATTATTTTTTGTTATAGCGGCAATAGGAATACACATTCTGTGAAAATGTCAAGTTTCTATTAGATTCTGTGCGGAAAGAGAATAGGATTTAGATTGGGGGGCGCGCTGTAATGCTTTTCTATCGTATGTGCCGTATTTTCTGTTCTGTGGCCATACTGGTTAGGTTAGTTCCGTTTTTCGGTTAAAAAGATACAGCCCTGTGACAGACGGACAGCAGAGGCTTAATAATACGGTTCCGTTGGCACCCCTTGGGTACGGAACCTTAAAAAAACAGTTCGGTTAAACTGAGACCTATTTTCTCAAATTTTGAACCATTTTTAGCAGACTTCAAAAATGTACGTAATATTTTCAGAATATATGTATGCATTATTATAACAAAACAGGACTTAATCGTGTAAAAACATACATGATTACCTCGAAGTTTCGAACGTGCCGTATGACATGGTCAACATCTTCTAGCCGCGTGAGTTTGCCGAACTACCCTCAGTAAAGTTGGTCTTGTGAAAGTTGTGCAAGTTTAAATCAATGAATGAATGAATGAATGAAATTTAATGCGTATTGATATTTGGGTAGGTAGGTTGGGTATCAGCGGGACGGCGAGTATAAATGACACCACAAGTATGAGTCAGATCGAAGAGATTTAATCAAAGATCTTATTATATTTATAGCTAATACAATTGGGGTTAACGCTGACACAAGCAATATGCGTTTATGTTACAGTAAACTATTGTTACTGATAGTTATCTACTACCATACTACACCTCCCCCGTAAGTTCCCTTCACCCCCGGGATACTAGAGGCGGAAAAAGAAAAAAAAAATCAAACGCATGTTACTTGCTTACAATGTGCTAAAATCTTGATTTTAATTGAGGGGAATAACTGTTTAATGTACTTTACTTATAGTAAGTTTACACAATAATAAAAAAAAAAACAAATTTTAAGAAGTATATTCCCCTTGAAATATTTCCTAGTGTCACTGCCCGTAAATGAAGTTATACTAAATTTTATTTCAGAAAATAACTGTTAGACGACCCATATGTTTTCAATTGCATTTAATGAAATATTCTCTCTCTCAAACATAATTATATTTATTCCCTTTTTAATTCATTCTTTTAAAAAAATTATCAATATTATCACGGTATTACGGGAACGGTATATTTAATTACTAATCTAATGCCTTTAATTGGAGCCGTGCTCCTAAAAATATCATAAATGGGAATTATCACCCAGGGCATGGTCACCCTACAAAATATCTGGGCTTGCGCCTCTGTGCGCCCCCTTAAAAAAAAACTCCTTAAATCAAGGGCATGGTCACCCTACAACAACGCGGCATATCAGGTCACCCAACTCTTGGTGTGCCTGTAGTTAGGGACACAAATTCATTAAGACATAATAAGTCTCCAATAATTCACACGGAGGGCACGGTAGTCCAAACACCATGTTCAAATTAAAGGACTAGTGCCCTAAATCCCTAATATGGGTATATTAGATGTACCGTTCCATACCTAAGTGTTGAGAGAATATATAAAAAAAATATTATTTTAAAAATCAACTCTATCTATATGCAAAGTTATTAAATATTAATTTAATTTTTAATCAATTAGTTAACTTTCAGTAGATTATTAGGTGATCAGCCTAATTAACTAACTGAAGTTTATTAAAGTCACGTTAAAAATTCTAAGTGTGAATATCAAATTACATTCACCAATAATTAAAATTTACTAGAAGGCGGCGAATACGCACGACCCACTTAAGATTTCGCTTACGCTCGCGGTAGGCCTCCGCTCGTGCGCGAGCGTTTCGCAACTTATTTGTGAATACTAAAATTGGGTTAAGTGACACTGGTAACAATTATGATTTTATAACTTTTCGAAACGAAATAAAAATGAATTTATGTTTTAAAGCATTAGCGTTAACCCGTTAAAATTAAAATTATCCCAATGCAATTAACGATAGAAACGAAACACTACAAATTAAATAAAACAATTAACCTATAACTCCGTGGTCGGGTGGTGCCTCCGGTGCCATCCTCGTCCTGTGGTTGGCCGTTCTGCGACACTCCAAGGCCGGCGAAGCGGCACGTACGCCGGAGCTTGGTCCGCAGGTCGCTCTTCGCTTGTTTCTGGGGCCGTCGTCCTGGCTATTCTATGCGCCCTGGCCAGCGGCGTTCCCGTTGGTGGCGCTATTCTGCGGGGGTTCGGTCGATGGAACAGTGGTGTGACCCGTGCTGTGGGCCTTACCGGTGGGCCGTGCTGCTGTGCTGGTCAGCACAGCAGCACAGCAGTGCTGGTGTGTGGTTTCTCCGAAGATTCCTTGTTCGTCTAAGGCACGGTCGCCATGTAATAATAGGAGTTTAAGGTTGGGTATCAGCGGGACGGCGAGTATAAATGACACCACAAGTATGAGTCAGATCGAAGAGATTTAATCAAAGATCTTATTATATTTATAGCTAATACAATTGGGGTTAACGCTGACACAAGCAATATGCGTTTATGTTACAGTAAACTATTGTTACTGATAGTTATCTACTACCATACTACATTACATTACAGATGTATATATAATAACACTTAGTTTCACCAACATCTACCTTTGCAGGCGTACACGCATTTGTCATAATATTAGAATAACCAGAATAATTATTACATTTATTACTTATACTAAAAAAAAAAATATAAAAAAAATAAAATAAAAAATATAAAATATAAAATTCAATATAAATTAAAGTCTTAATCTCTACATACAAATAAAACAAAAAATATTTTACAAAACTTTAATTTTAGCTTAAAAATACAATAGTTCATGCCTTATTTTCTACTCACCTATAGTTATGATTTATGATAAACAAAAGTAAAAACCGTACAAAGTTACTAAAGCTAGATTAAAATTAAATATGCTATAATCTTAAACTAGATTAAAATTAAATAAACTAAAACTAAAATAAATCTAAAAATGGGCCCCTGCGGCATGGCAGCGAAGATGGTGGCAGCATTTCCTCGCTGGATTATGAGGCTGATGCGTGAGCGAGGAAGCTGCCAGCTCTTCGGTCCTTTATCAGGGCTGACTTATTTCGCGAGGGCTTGCAAGTTTGTTAGGCTTAAAAAAATTACTTTATCTACCTATCTATCTTTATAAAAAAACATCATTGTCCCAGCTTTACCAAGGATAAGGTCATCCAATCCAGTGCCGGTTTTACCTATGGTGCAGGGCAGAGTGCACACGGGCGTAGGGTCTTAGGGTGCGCCGACCACGACCGCCGCTACCACAGATGCTGTGTTATGTTATGGCCGTGAAGAAAGGCGAGCTAAGAGTGGATCCTTTCGGCTATTAGACCGCGCCAGAAATTAATTGCAAACGGGCGCTGCATGGGGTAGAGCCACCTCTGAGGTTATCGCCATGTCGCTGCTAAGTTTTCACACTTTAAACTTCTAAAGCTGAGATAAAACCTTTCATATGGAATGGACCTTAAAACATAACACACGTATTACAAATATAATCTTAATTCTTAATGTTATGGTATTTTAAACTAGCTGTCTCAGCGAACTTCGTTCCGCATTAGAAATTTTTAGATGTTTTAATAGTTATTTTGTTATTCGGGGCAGCGACAAACCCAAAAAATCAAATATCGTAAAAAATCGGGCCACCCGTTCTCGAGTTATAAATGGTGTAACTAACCCGACTTTGTTTCATGTATATAGATTTAGAGTTCTGGGCTATTCTTCAGAAATATGTCTGCGATTCATTCATCTAAAAGGGCCAGATGAATAAGGTGACCGCAGACATGTTTCTGAAGAATAGCCCTTCTTTATTTCATAACATAAAATAACAATATACATTATCCTAAACTCAATTTACACGTCTTTATATTATGATCGTCAAACAAATAAACAATGAAATTGAATAAAATAATGAAAAGCACATAAAAAAAAAGCAAAAAAATTAAAATTAAATGTCAGAAATCTATTTAACAATGTTAATAAAAAATGAAAAAAAAAAATTAAATTTAGTTCACTATGTCAAGAAAACTATACATATACATAACCTTTTTTACTTTGGATCAATCTAAAGAAACATCATCATCCTTATCGTCAATTAAAGTTGGACCTTCATCTTCAGTCAAAAGCGACTCTTCTGCATCTAGGTACTCAGAATTGTCTGGTTCATTCAGCAATTCATCTTCAGTGTAAATTTTACTTTTTTTAGCTTGAACCTGTTTTAATTCAATCAGATCTACTCCAGTCTCATACATTAAACCATCACCTTCTTCAGTTCGTTCATCGATTTGATTCTTATTTATGTTGGGTGTCTGCTGTTTCTGGATATCAGGCAGATATTTATGATTTTCTTCATGTCCCATCATAACCCAAACGTTTTCCGTTATTTCACCTATACATTCACTGTTTGATAAATGAACGTTTTGAGAGATTTTCTCGAAATCTACTCTCATTGTATTGTCAACCATTGACTGATTCTCTTCTGTATTTTCAAATACTTCTGTTTCTTTCGTAGACTTTAGTTTAAGATATTTAAAAACCGGTATGCCATCTAAATTATTCTGTTCTGACACCACATTTCTGTCGACTTCAGACTTCGATTTTTCACATAATTGTTTGTCCTGGTCTCTTGTACGTGTACCTTCTATTACCGTATCGTTTGTCTGATCTACATGTGCAAGTGAACAGGTTTGGTCTTCATTAATGACTTTTGGTACATTTTGGCTTGTCACAGCATGTTGCTTAAAGTTCTCCTGCACGTTCTTTACATCAATTATTTTCTCATCACAAATAGTAACCTTTTTCACAATGAATTTTGTAAAACCTTGACAATGCATATTGCAATGGAAATCGTATTGCGTTTTCTCAAAATCCAAGCCACATATACAAGTATTTTTCTGAAATTGGGACTCAGGAAGGCAGTTTTCGAAATGTTTGAAAAGAAATTCCAATATGTGGAAGCATAGCCCACATTGACATTTATATACTATAGCAACTTTTTCCTCTTTAGCGACATTATTAGTAATTTCAGAGCATTCTCTCGTTTTATTTACAGTCTCAGCTTGAGTTTTTTGTATAACCAACGTCCGTGCATCATTTGTCATTAGAGGATAAGTTTTGGATTGAGTTTGGGCCTCCGCAACAAGGTCTAAAAGTGTCTGTTCAAATGAGTCTTTTTTTCCTACCAATGCATATTGAACGTCAAGCCCAGCACCACATAATAAAAATGCATTTTCAAAAAATTCGTCGGCATCTTTAAATAAAATTGTTACGTATTTCTTATCCGCATCGGTCACTTTATGTGTTCTATAATGCAGATACATTGCAGTTTCCGTCAAAAATGGCCTTCCGCAGTCGTAGCAGGGGAAACCCGAGTATCGTTTATCACAAGTGCTTTGTTGTACATGTAACACCATGGAATACGGGTCAACATACTTCATGCACCTCAAGCATTGGAAGAGCATGAAAGGAGCTGTTGTTTGCTTTTTTCGCACTGATAAACGAACTATTCGAGTAAAATAATAAATGCTGTTACAATTTATTTTATCTATCTCAGGTTTCGTTAGTGTGTCAAAGTGAGCTGGCCACTTGTCACTCTTCAGAAGTTTGTAATCGCAGTTTACAATTGTAAGACAACTCGTATTTAACATATTTGAAGTGGCATATGTGTTGGGATCAACGTAAAATTCCCGGTCATCAATTTCTACACAATACTTTCTAGACGGCATGTAGTCCCTTTCGCGAAATAAGTGTGGGGCCTCTGACAGGAGAATATGATTCTGGCAATGTCTGATCATAAGGTCATATGAAAAACTTGCAAAGTCACCACATGCTATGCATAAATATAGCAGTTGTTTTGATTTATTTGAAATCAATTCTGCCTCTATATTATGTTCTACTTTTCTACCTATAATCTTCTTCTCTCCATATATGGGTAATGATTCCCAATAGGCAATTTCATCATCTAGATGTTTAATTCGAGTATGGTAATTAAATTTGGCTGCTGAAGGAAATCTTTGAGAGCACCAACTACACTCATACTTAAATTTTCCGTTATTGATTCTCTTGGATTTTTTTGGCACATCTTCATGATTCAGTACCTCACTAATCAACTTCCTCTGTTTATTTTTTAAATGAGTATTGTGAGCCATTATTACTGAAATCTTACAATCTTTTCTAAAGCAACCTTCGGAATTCTGTCGCTTTTCTTTTATTTCAAAGCATAAATAAAGGTCTGTTTCTGTTACCCATATCAGCTGTCTCATAAATCTTATGTTCCTCTTTCGGTCTCAAATTGTTGCTAATATTCGTTTTCCGTTTTTAAATTTTGAAAGGTCATTGCTTTGCAACTGTTGGAGGGCTGTGTTTTGATTAACTACCAATTTTTTTAGTTAATATGATAATTATATGTTATATCTTTAATTTCCGTTCTTGATTACCTAAAAAAAAACAATATCAAGTATATATGTGATGTACATTCGATTTTAACATAATGTCCAACAAAAAGTTAAGTTTTTTGCAGCGCTTTCATACACACGGTTCTGCATACAAACGAAAATAGGGTTAAGAACATTGACGTATATAAAGGACAGGGCTAACGAGCGCGCAGACGGTTCCAACGCGTTGGTCCTAAAAATCAGTTTTAGTTTTAGTCTTTTAGTACCAACGCGGCATCGGCAGTGAGACGCGCAGCGCACAACACACCCGGACGTTATAAAAATGCCTAATTGCGTGGTAAAAGGCTCAATTTACTGTTACGGGGAATATAGACCCGGGTGGATTTTCGTCCGCGACATTATAGTTAGGGAGCCCAAGAGGGGATTTCGGGATTTATTCCAGCGCGTCAGATTAACATACAGGGGGTACCTTGTACCCGGTTAAGTAACTCTACCAAATATGAGCCCCATATATATATGGCCGCCCGTCAAGGATGAAGGATCAGATTAGTAAAAAAAAGTTGATCATCGGACATTCTCGAGCGCCTCAGATTAAGGTAGGGTGAGTTAATTACATGCTAAAAAGTGTATATTCCACTAATCTGACGATTCGTGAGTGACGAAAAGAAGTGGGACGGTTACAAAGTTGTAAAAAAAAAACGTCATCTGGACATTCTCGAGCGCAGCTAAGTTTTTTTTATTTCGAAGGAAATAATCCAAGAATAACGGAAAATATATAATCTGACGATTTCCACAAGCCGAAGTAACGGGAACCCGTGCCGACTTTATCCTAACTTTCTCATACTAACCGGTTGAGCTAAGTTTGCACCTGGTTTCCTTTGCATCACATACAAATTAGGTGCAAACTTAAAGCAACCAAGATTCACGGATTGAGTTTCTGCTTTGTCGGTTTTTGTTTAATTGAGTCAAATTTCTGTAAGATAGTGGTCAAACAGAATCAGAGTGTGCAAATAATTGTGAATTTCAAGCTTTTTATTTCCAGTATGAAGAAATAAAATTGCTGAATTTTGTAGCTGCAATGCGATATTTTACATAATCTATCAACAAAACATATTTTCTAGCTCTTAGTTGATCACCACCTTTAGTACAAAATAATAAAATGAGTATTAATTGTATAAAAAAGGTCACAATACTTGCGGCATACAATCCCGGTTGCGTCAAGTTTGCACCTGGTTGGTATGTGGTGCGCAGGGAACGAGGTGCAAACTTATCTCAACCGGTTAAGAATATCTATGGGCCTTGAAGGGGAACTAGGTACCTTAAATTCTTTAGTTAGCTCATTCTACTGAAAGAAAACATTCCTTTATTTTTAAAAAGAAACAAAACTGCATTAAAAGATTTTCTAAAATTCGCTTGTCTCGCCCGGGAATCGAACCAGCTAAATTTTTAATCGTCAGATTAGGCGAATCCCTCCAGATAATTGTCAGATTAGCAGACAGCACGTCTAGGACACCGAGATGAACCATATATATCTTAATCTGACGCGCTCGAGAATGTCTGATGATCAATTTTTTTTGCATATTCAAATAATGGCCGTGAGCTTGCGTCACGTCCAAATCGTCAGATTATTGAATGAGAGCTTCTTTTAGGTTCACTTAACATCCCCTTAGAAAATCTGACGCGCTCGATTAAATTTCTTTTTTCTCATTTTCAACTCTTACGTACAACCACACCCACCATGCAAACCGTCAGATTAACATACGTACATTATTAAAAATACATGGGACAGGGATGCTATCAATATCTGACGCGCTCGAGTATGTCCATGCAACAGTTTTTTTTTACATTTTTGAAAATCTATAGACGCTCACCTCACCGATGAAAAGGTATACATTATATAACATTTTTTTATTTTTATCATCTAAGCTTCGCATCCCAATAGGTCTCTACGACGCTCGAGTAAATCCACATTTAGCATCGTGGGCTACCCTACTATTAAATGCCAAACTAAATGTATCGCATACAAATTTTGTATGCGATAGGTACATTTAGTTTGGCATACAAATGTAGCGGCCGAAAATCGACCCACCCGAACTGTACGGATCGCCCTATCCTTACTTTTGAAATCATTGGTTAAGAATCGACGTTAACGACATCCAATTTGGTTGTAATGTTTAATTGCTTAATAGAATTTGCCTGTGCAATTAAACATGAGAAGACAAAGTTATTTTTATAAAAAGTAGCTTAATTTACCTCAGATGGTTTTTCTGTAGCTCATATCAATTACTATGAATAAAACAAGTAAGCGAGCGACAGTTAATTTGCAATTACCACCAATATCCATAAAAATAGAAGAATATACGTACTTGAATATAGACGAGGTCTTGCTATAGAATTATTCAATTAATTCATTCATATAGCACAGGGTTTCTTAAACTGTGGTCCATGGACCCCTTAGGGGTCCGTGATACGAGAGCCGGGGGTCCGTGGTTATGCAAACTTTCATGTACCCTTGATTTTCTTTTTCTCTGATTGTATTCGGGAAGGGTCCGTAAGGTTTTCGAAATAATGTAGGGGGTCCGTGACTAAAAAAAGTTTAAGAACCTCTGATATAGCAGATTATATTTGAAAAAACCTCGTTACCGGTTAAGTATACCTACTACATTGAGGTATAAAGTACTAACGTACTAGAGACGACATCGCGAACAAAGAATTTGCGCCATGCGTTGAGGTCCACTGGACCACAACGTCTCAGTCAGCCGCTGCGCTTGGTGTGAGGAGGTTGTCCCTACGCGTAAATAAATACATCTTAAAAATGCCTTCCTGCGCCTTAAGGGATTGCTCCAATCATTCGAGAAAGTCGAAAAAAAATCAAGGTGTTAACCTTTCATCGGTAAGTAAGCAAATTATTTTGTTTTAACATTGTTTTAGAAAATATTTTAATTATGGGCACGCTCTTGTCAACGCGAAGCAATGGCCGCCATTTTGTCAACCGAAATCATAGATGAACCGCGCGCAGGTGTGACTTTAGGTACTTATAATTCATGGTACTTATAATTGTGAATGTTTTCAGTTTTTAATATGTAAAAAAGAAAAATGTATTTCAAGTACTTACTAATTATTAGTTATTCATATCTACTAATTATACATGGTGATTTTGAAGTCGTGAATGGTGTCATTTTAAGTTGTGCTTTCAAACGTTTTCTGTTATTAGTATAAAACAGAAATATTTTATTCTCGGCGCCAGAAACTTACTAAATTAATTTTATTTAAAGGTAATTAAAGTATATTACAAAATTTTAACAATTTATTTTCATTTCACTACTTTAAGTATGGTGTTGCGTGTCTGTTAGTCAAAGTCATATTCTATGGCAAGTTATCCCCACCCGCATGCGCGCCGCGCGGCCGGCCGGCACACAGTTTACGTTCGTGGTGTCGTCTCTAGTACGTTAGTACTTTATACCTCAATGACCTACTATGACTATATTAACCATGGGTTTTTTTCCACTAATGTAACGACCAATAAATAACAAATGAAATAATATGTTGTTCAACGTACCTTTTGTTAGAATGCTTAAAAACGGTGTTTTAATATTTTATAAAACATTTTTTCTCATTCTACACTACAACAAGTATCGCGAAGACTATTGTGTACGTCCTAAC
This sequence comes from Eudemis profundana, assembly GCA_947034925.1. Classification (NCBI taxonomy): domain Eukaryota; kingdom Metazoa; phylum Arthropoda; class Insecta; order Lepidoptera; family Tortricidae; genus Eudemis; species Eudemis profundana. The sequence goes on from OX344819.1 coordinate 4,503,711, forward strand.
CTAACACTACAATGTAATGTTGCTTGCTTGTGATTGGTTTTTCCATAATCATTTACAGCGCAAAACAATTATTATCACTCATGACCTTGAAAATGCCCCAAAAATAACTTATTTGGGTTGCTACAGCATAAATAAAGACAGTCAAATCAAGGTATTCGTGAAAAAAAAATTGTTTTCTACTAAAGGTGGGTTTAGACCAAACGAACGAATGCACATTCTAAACCCAGTCTACCAAATTCTTTGTGTGTACACGTGTACACAGAGTGGGTTTAGAATGTGCATTCGTTCGTTTGGTCTAAACCCACCTTAATAAAATTTGCGTATGCTCATAAGTGCAAATAAAAAACAAAAATAAATAAAAATCGCTAAATATAATATAAAATTTGCCGTGGCAACATTGAACTTTTCCCCTTTTGATAACTAGTGACGCGCGACTTCATCGATAGATTCCTATCGTATTCCAAGTTTTTCGTGTGCCTTCTAGTTAAAAATGCTGTAATTATAGTTTTTTCTCTTCGCTCCGATTATATCCTCCGATCCGGTCGTGGAGTTAATAAACCGCTAATACATATTATCAGGTTCATAAAAGAATCTTTGTTTCATGAAAAATGTCTTGCTTCTAGTACTTATTCATTTAATTGCATTTAAATACTTTATATTTAACCCCTATCATAAGTGGTTGATCAATAACATCACAGACTTTAATAAATTCATCTTTACTCCAGAACTTGTGGTAAACGCGCTCAGGGCGGTATTCTGAGGAGAATTTTTCATCTGAGAAAAATGGTTCTGCCGTTTGAATATCCAAAGTTTCCTGTGGTAACGGAAGAACCAGCCTGCAAAGCAATAAAAATAATTGTTATTTTTTATGTCACTTTGAAATAATTACATGGAACATGTCTGAAAACGTTAAGTAACTAGGCTAAGGAGTAACTGAATTGAAGTAGCAAGGGTACTGGTCTCCCTTCAATTACCTCATTGCATGTAGAAACATTCGATGTGGAGCCGAATCTTCGGCGTTACTGTAGGTGTAGTCACCTAGTATCGTGTGCCCAATGGAAGCACAATGTACGCGCAGCTGATGTCTACGGCCTGGAAGATTAGTATAATTCGGGAGTAATTTGCTAGTATAATTGTGTGCTACTCTACAGCAGAGCCACCATAGTGAAAGTTATTTTATTATATCACGAAATGATGTACTCTGTACGTACATAATGTACGTATGCTGTTTATAGCTGTACCTATAATAAAAAATGCTCCCCAGCGGAGCCACACTGGTACCCGCAGATAGGAATGATATTGGTTAGTTTTTTCTTTTGAAAATTAATGTACCAGTGCTGTTTAGTATGTACGTATTGAAAATTATCATAATTAATTAGTGGTTTTATTTATTTCAGCTACTTTGAATTTTACGTCGGCAACATCAGGTTACGTTAGCGAACCTCGTTCGACGTTGTAATCTGCTGGGGTGCATGCTCCCCAGCAGAGCCACCCTAAAAAGCTGATTATTTCCTTTTTTACTATAGGTACAGCTATAAACAGCATACGTACATTATGTACGTACAGAGTACATCATTTCGTGATATAATAAAATAACTTTCACTATGGTGGCTCTGCTGCACGTATAATTTTGTATTTTATCGATTGACATTCAATACCGAGCTTCCTAGGGAGTTGGAGTTACAATACAACTAAAACATTTGGTAAAATTAATTAAAAAATACTTTTTTTAAATGGTGTATTTTTAGGACTTTTTAAATATTATTATCGAGCCCATTAGTTAGGCTTGGTTTGTATCAAACATCTTTGAATAGTTTACGATTTATGCAAAAAAGCAGTTAGGGTAAAATTATTATGCTAAGCGATAAAATTATGTCAAACGAGGGTGAACTGACACTTACCAGTAACAGGTTTCAACAACACTACACTGACGGGATCGTTGCCATAGTAACCAGTCTCTAAAAGAAGAACGCGAGTGTGGGCTGGACGTGGACGCATAGTTGTCGATGTAGTTGTTACAGGCAGCGATGTCACCGCACACATTTTGTGCGACGATGATGCTGTCAAGGCATCAGCACCTGAAGAAGGAAAGTTGATATTAGAATTATACTATACATTAAATAACGCCCTATTTTCTTTCTATCTTCTATATCTTATGTCTTACACCTGCAGATAGAGCCTGCAGTAAAATACTTGTGTGTTGGTTGTAAGAAATAATTTTATACAAAAACGTAATTTATGTCACCCTGGGACTTGACATTGTCCATCGACTGTGCGGGAAAAAAATCCCAATTCCTAGCCAAGGGAAAAAGTAAATAGTGGACACCAGGGCGATAATAAAGAAAGCCCTCACTTGCGGCTCGGGCAATCAACACCTGCGATCTGCACCCTGGGTGCGTAATATAGCAATAAGTTCATGAGTCAGTATCAAATGGATTTTGGATCATACCTAGGTGGTGGAAATATAACAGTATTCATACTTACCAATTGAATATTCAATATCACACACTTCATATTCCATATGACCTCTCAATACTGCTAAGTAATATTTTTTGGTTTCTCGTTTCTCGAACAATTTGCCTACATCGGCTGATGATCGTTTATTTTTTGCTATGCATAGAACCCCACTGGTAGCGTAGTCAAGTCGATGAACGAAATGCAATGGGCGGGAAGATGTGGAATGGTGAGAATCGTGTTTTGCAATGTTATAGGCCACTGAATTCTGTAACAAAAATAATAACGCAACGGAGAATGTTATTATGTGAAGGTGGGTTCAGACCAAACGAATTTTAACACATTCTAACCCCACTCTACCAAATTCTTTGTGTGTACATAAAATTCAGTTTTGTTAGAATTCGTTTGGTCTAAACCCACCTTAATACAATGTCACAAAATTAATTATCAGTATTATAACAGCAGTGCACTATCTCGATAATAAAATATTTAATCGTGTTTTCCCATCACTATTAATTGTAATAAACATAACCTTTAAATATATTGCGGATCGGTTTCAATGATTTTACTTATGTGGGATAGGATATGAGCAACTTACCGTTTCTGTTTCATCTTCAGAATTTATGTACATGTCATATGGTTTATTTATAATGAGATAATGCTCGCTTTGGTATAGTGTAGAGACCGACATCTTTTTATGTTATTTTATTTTGTAAAATTGCGTTCGCTCACTCATAATTTTAATTGTTAATTTTCCAAAATAGCCAAAGATTATTATTTTGAAGAGTAAAGAATCATTTTGAGCAGATTTGGTTTCAAAAGTAGTATCTGAGACACTACACCTCTATTTCAGCCGTCCATCAGTATTTTTGTTGCTTAAAAGTTTATTATTAATTTAACGAAAAAACACGGAAAAATAAATAAATTTGATGACTGTTACGACTGCTATTGACAAATAAAAAAATGTCAGAAAAATCAATGGACTACGTGTACGGAATGGACTGACAACCTGTATTCTAAATTCTCAACATTTCTATAAACAGATTAAACTGAACGCACCCACTAGCTGGTCTAGCTGTCATTTTTGACGTTTGCTCGAGGGTAAACCTCATAAACCGGCAAAATAACATACGCCAATCGTTTCAAAAGTACACAGCGAGTTCTTGAACTTTTTAATTTACTTGGTTTAAATCCATACAATACAACATTCGTCGGCAATATTATATTAAAATATTTAATTGGAATAAGTTAAAATGAATCGGTTAAAGAAACATAGAATAAAAGAAGAGAAAGCGACAACTTCTCGCACACCGGAGGAGCATGATTTGGCGTATTTCATCCATGATAGAGTAGAGTTAATGCACCAGGTTTTCTCCGTTTTAAAGTCGAAGGAACTTAAATCACTGGCCCCTGAGTGTGTCAGGCGGCTTTCTATAGACGATTTACAGGAATTATGCTTGGAAGAAGTGAGTAATAATCACACCTGCCACTTTATTTGCCATTCACGTATTTTTCTAAACATTCTCTCTAAACATTGCGACCATGTATTTCTGTAGAGAAACATCGTATTGTGTGCCATATGGCAATAGGATTGGTAAAATCATGTATACGTAATCCTCAGCAGAATAATCGTTTTCCATTTTGAACAATATTAACAAATTATGTTTTGGGAAAACTCATCATAGGACACATGCCAATGTCACACCAAATAAGTGTCAATATTTTAAAAGAAAATCATACGGTAGAAAAGTTATCATGCAATCCTATGAGGTTGCATTTGCTGTAGGAGTTTCGATTGCCATGTGCCTACATACAGGATGCTCAAAAGCAAAAATAGTAATTAGTTAATTTCTCCGTAAGTTCTGCTCTAAATGTTATGACACTATGTATATTAGTTAGAAATACCGTTATCAACATATACCTTTCAGGTTTATCCAGAGACTAAGGACACCCTATCGCAACACAACTTCATTGCTATAGGCATAAAGATAGTGATAGCCCGCAACTATTGTGCAAATTTCGATTTAGAGTTCCATTTCGATACCCTCGCAAAAATATAGATCCACTTTCCCCTGTGTTCAGGAAAACCGTCCTTGGCGCCAATTCCCCCATCCCTCGTCTTAGTAGACTTCTCAATAAGCACAGTGACTACTGTGATGTTTACTTTGATTCATTGCCCAGGTTCCGTAAGTCATTAAATAGTCTTTAACATTTTTGTATTGATATACTTTACTGTTTAACTGTTAGTTAGTAGTGTACTTCTATTTCCTATTAAGCATGCTGTGTTTACCTGTAAGTAGTTATACATCACTTCATGTATCTATTAGCTGTATATTTTAAATGTGTTAGATGTAATAACTGTTGGTAGACCTTAATAAATAAAAAAAAAAAAAAAAAAAAAAAAGATATGTGACGATATATTTGGCATTTTGAATGTTACAAACTATTAAATGCTGCATAGCAGTACACAAAGCCCAGCTGGATATTGTTGCCTCTCTTCTCACCTTACCCAGATCTCCTCAGATATCTTATCTTGGTGGAAGGGATCCTTTCTGATATGTCTTGACCCTATTGGGATCCTTTGTGTAAAAACAATCTGAATCTGAACATTTAACCCATCATCTCCCGAGGCCGGTTTTTACGGTTAGAATTAGGGCGCGGCCCCATGTCGACGGCACGGCGCCGTACGCCGTGGAACGGCACGACGCCGTCACCGTGCGACGGTACTTCGCCGTGAACGGTGTGACGGCGCCGTGAACGGTGCCGTCAACGGTGTGACGGCGTCGTGGATGGTGCCGTGTGCGGCGCACCGCACACTGCACTCTTCCCGCTACACTGTGGATCGAAAATTCGACTCTCCATAGAAATAGGGACTTATTTTTGTAAGTGTATAATTTTTTGATTGAATTCGTATCCTTTCATCATTTTTAGGGTAAAAAATGATTTTGAGTATGGGATTTGGCTAAAAAACCGACGAGTAATATTTTTTTTTCTTTATTTTTGTTTGGAGCATATTTCTCTTTCTTTCTATCTCTTTCTTTATTTCTTTCTTTCTTTCTATCTCTCTTTCTCTCTCTCTCTCTTTCTTTCTTTCTATCTTTCTTTCTTTCTTTCAATCCTTCTTTCTCTCTCTCTCTCTTTCTCTCTCTTTCTTTCTTTCTATCTTTCTTTATTTCTTTCTCTTTCTGAGCGTTTTTTGTATAGTTAGCGCTATAATCTCAGCTAGTAAGGCCTGTTTTAAAGTAACTAACTACACTTAATTAAGAGTATTAGGGTTCGCACCCTTAATATTTGTAAAAAAGAAACAAACGTTTATTTGGGTTCTACACCGTGGGCCCGGTAACCGGACCACCTTTAACTATAGATTCGAACAACTTTTAGGCGTAAAAAAAGTTATGTGATGTATAGTCGAAAAACGCTTACTTTCCGAGATATCCATTGTTTTTTTAAATGAAAACTCACATGATGGCGGCTACTTTTTCTCATTCTCTTAACGGATTCAAAGTTCCAAAGACCAACCGGATCCCCAGATATAGATTTCGAAAGCAATCGGTCGAATAACTAAAAAGTTAAAGATGGCTACTTTTTTCAACTCAGTTGGTAGGTAGCGTACCTAGAGACTACCTATTTGACAAGTTAACCTACAAAATGTAGTCCTATAATACAATAGTATATTATAGATGTAAAATAATAATCATGAAAGTCTAAGAAAAGATCGCACGTACCAGGCGCAAAGCACGGCTACTCGTCTCAAGACTCAATGCGGCACTCGCGACTGACGGCACCGCGAGATCCGCTTAGAGGCCTTGTAGAAGCGCGCGTCTATGTGTGCGTTCGTTTTGATCGTTTTGTTCGTAGTTTCCTTACTGCTTTAGCTTATATATATTCTGTGGCCATACCCCGTGATTTTTCTATATAAATTGATGATTCTAGATTCGCCGCAGTGTGAGATCTGCCTAAAACAAAACAACCGAGCCGTGCGCCGTCCACCGGTGCGGTGTGCCGTACACGGCACCGTGCACGGCGCCGTCACACCGTACACGGCACCGTTCACGGCGCCGTGCCGTCGACATGGGGCCGCGCCCTTAGCCTCGGGAGATGACGGCTTAATACCGTAAAATGAAGCTATTTAAGACATGCGAGGCTAATTAAAAAATAACTGAAACTAATAAAATCTTTATTAATATTTAGATACAACCAACTCCACATGAGACTGGTAGACGTAGATCAATGTTTGTACCATTTGCGTGGAAAAAATAAATGGGCTTAAGTCTTATTGTTTCTTAGTGCCCAATAATTAACCCCATGTTACGGTACTAAAATTTCTTTGATAAAAACATTTCAGCTCCTCGGGATAAGCTCGAAGCGGCTGTGCGCCATCCTGGACGGTGCGGAGCCACCGTCGGACACGGACTCCTCCAGCCAGTCCGCCGAGCAGCTGGAGACCATCTCGCTGGACAGCATATCCTCGGATGAAGAGATACTGAGTCAGAGTAGCAAGAAGAAGAAGGTAGTGTCCAAACGAAACTAGTTTTTACGACCGAAACCGAATAGGGTATTTGACAACAATCAAAATAAATTCACTAACTCTAACCAGCAAATTACGCTTCCAAAACAGCCCGGATAAAATCATTCAAACTTATTTTCATGCCATCAACGATTTTACAATCACGAATACTAAAAATAAGGCACCATGTTGAGCATGACGTCACAAGATAGTATTTCAGACTAAACTGCATACTTTCGGAGCGTTTTGACTCTTCATAAAAAGAAGCTGATTTGAACTGTCATCAAGTAGCCTATTTCGGCTTCGATCTCGGTTTCAGCTGAAACAGAAACTTTCATATGTGCTTCCAGTGGTGCTTGCAGTGATGTTGAAGGCATATAGCCACGGACCCCCGGCTCGTATCACGGACCCCTAAGGGGTCCATGGACCACAGTTTAAGAAACCCTGATATAAGGTCATGTTTCGTGTGTCGTCGTCACTCCTAGGTGAAAATTGTACCAAAGAGTGACGTCACTCGAAACTTCTAAGCACAGACAGTAACCTCGTAATTTTTTGTTTGTCAAACAAAAGAAAAAATATGTGTACAATGTTTTTTTATAATCTAACTGACGGACTAAACAGTTTTTTTTGTCGTCTAGCCTATTATCGAATCGCAAATTAGGGATGTAACGATACCGATATATCCGCCGATATATCGGTATCGCCGATATTATACAACCGATATTTGAAGTACCAAAAAGTAATTTCAATTTCTGACTTAATTTATGTACCTATCGGTCTAGTAGCTTGTGCAATGATAATTACTATGTTAATTAAATCTTTGGTTCTTAATAATAAAAAAATGTATTTTGAGTTGACAATTTATGTATTTTTACTTTACACTTTCAAGGTTAATTTTTTGGAAATATAGCCATTAGTCATTGCCATTAGTTATAATAAGGACATAGAAATATCTGAAGTTCATACTTCATTATTTAGCTAATATATCGGTATCGGTATCGCCGATATTAACTACTACAGGGTGAATTTTAAATCGTGAATCGTAACCACGTTTACCGGTAAAGCTATTTAATTTATTTCACGTTTGATGCACACCCAAGCTAGAAACATGGTCGCGTAATGTCGAAATGCTATACAATCGACCATATCTGATGTGAGCGCGCGTCGTCTAACATGCTCCGTCTAGTGGAGGTAGTCTGTTGTGAGCACGAGATTTTAAAAATTAGGATAAATCAAATTAAAAGTGGACAAAACAAAAACGTACTTAATTTAGGTTTAAAAGCATTGTAAGTTATTGTTAACTATGTATAGACTTCAAAAAAAAAATTACGATTCACGATTCACCCTGTATATCGGTATCGTATCGCCAAAACTGTGTATCGTTACATCCCTATCGCAAATGTTCACAGCACAAGCACAGACACTCGAAGAAGAAGCGGAGGAAGAAGTCGAAGGAGTCCGGGGAGGAGGGCGAGAGCCGCGCCTCCCGCGCCGGCCTCACGGTGCTCGAGCTGCTGGAGCTGCAGGCGCGCGCCCGCGCCATCCGCGCGCAGCTGCACCAGGAACCACCCAGTGAGCACCTTATTTTGGTCATCTTGTTTTGGCAACCTTACTTTGGGCACCTTATTTTGGCGGCCTTACATTGGTCACCTTATTTTGGCGGCCTTACTTTGGTCACCTTATTTTAGCAGGCTTATTTTGGACGTCATGTTTTGGTGATACTACCTAGTCAACTAGTTACTTAGATGACTATGCTTTGGTGACCTTATTTTGACGACCTTGTTATGGTAGTTTTATGTAGGTAGGTTTATTTAGGTAATTTTACGGGACCTTTTATATCTTGGCGAGTTGTAGGTGTCATTATATATCCAGTAACTACCTTATTTTAGTGACTGACCTCGTGTAGATGTCATTATCTAAGCGGGTATCCTAGCTCATTAGCCTAAGGCAATGGGGTCCGGGGTCAATTTTGGTCGCCATATTTTGGTGACCCTTTCTAGTCAACCTTATTATATTTAGGTACTTTGGCGACATCAATTCAATTTAAAATTAACAAATATTATAAATGAAATGGTGAGCAATCAAGCTTATTTTGTCGGCATTATTTTGGCAACCTGATTTTAGCTACTTCATGTAAATGACAATATCTAGACCAGGACTTCCCAACCAAGGGGGCACGCCCCCCTTGGGGGAGGGCGTAGATAAACGTCAGGGGGGCGTAATAGGTACGTTTACATTTCCGAAAAAAAATCTATTTAATGCGTAGGCAAATTAACTGTTCAGAATTGCTATTCAATCGATGTATTTGTCAATTGTAAAAATCTGGTACATATAGGTACATACCTACCTATACAGGGTGGGAGGGACTATACCGACATACTTTAGCCATGAATTCCTGGTGGTGTGACGAGTAAATAATGTTATATCAACATGGGTCGAATATTGTCATTTTACATTAATAGTCTTATGGAACAAAATAAATCAGTAAATTCAGCCCCTCGTTATAAACATGTCCTTACTGGAGGAAAACTTATCAAAAAGAAAAAAAAAGCTAAAATGGAAACGAAAGGTCAATTTTTTGGCCTCGTAGTCGCTTACCATCAAATACTGCGAAGATTAATTGCTGTTTAGTTAAAGGATTTAAAAAAATTAGTAAAACTATCTTAGTCACATTTATTAGGGCTTGTTGCACACTTGGGAGTTTTCATTTAAAAAATAATGAATATCTCTGTTTTCATTTAAAAAATAATGAGTAAGCGTTTCTCGACTATACATCACATAACTTTTATTACTCGTCACACCACCAGGAATTCATGGCTAAAGTATGTCGGTATAGTCCCTCCCACCCTGTATATATGGGACCTTTTTGTGGCAGCGAGGTTTTTTTTATGTGTTTTCTTGTTTTTTTATTCTTTCCTTTTTTGTAACTTTGCTGTCATAAATAAATGTATTTTCTTTCTTTCTATATAGGGTGTAGGGATCTAGACAGTAAGTCTTGAAACGCATCCAAAGTGTAATATTGTTGCAGGGGTGCAGGAGCCGGCAGCGGAGCCGCCGTCGTCGGACAACGACGAGGTGCTCATCAAGGAGGAGCCGCCCGACGTCGTCGAGATCAGCAGCGACGACGAGAAACCGGACGTCGCAAGGCTGCAGAAGCAGATAGGTAAATAACCACTTACTAAAAAAAACCCGACCGCGGTGCACTTTGAAACCGCATAAAATCCGCCATTTTGTTTATTTTAACGAACTTCATACCCAGTGACACTCGCACCATCAAGACGAATCTAATGATGTATCATTTATCAAAATCGGATGTGCCATTGAGTAGTTACGAGCGGACACAGGAACGGACATACATACATACAGGTCAAACACATAACCCTCCTTTGGGCTTCGCCGCAGTCGGGTAATAAATGAGGTTAAGAGTTGCCGCACATTTTGACGACCAGTTTAGCCTAATGGTTAGTGACTCTGCCTACGAAGCTGACGGTCCTGGGTTCGAATCCCGGTAAGAGCAAATATTATCTGTGTGATGATATTCGTTTCTGAGTCTTGGATGTTTTCTATGTATTTAAGTATTTGTATTTATTAAATATATATTCGTCTAGTATCCATAAAACAAGCCTTATTGAGCTTACTATTTGACTAGTTCGATTTGTGTAAGATTGTCCCCTAATATTTATTTACATTGGACCACTACACTTACCGTCCTAATTCAAAAGGACGCATCTCAAAAATAACATTTTTGCACATAAAATGTATCAATGGATCATATGAAATTTCCAAAAAGAATTCTTAGTTTATAAAATTTTCCTAAAATTCATTAAGAAAATTTATCTCATCACCAGGCATCGGATATTCCTGCGCCTATTTACCTAAAGTTGGCGAATTCCCGGAAAAAACTAAGCAAGTATGCAGTCGGCTTCTTAAAAATATATTTTTAAATAATATAAGTTCCGGGATTGCATAAAACGTTACGAGAATGTATAGCGCAAAAATGTTTCGGTTTTACTTTTTTTAGGTTAGTTTTGTAAGTACTCAAGTTGATGTATGCGCTTGCCACATAAAGTAGCTGTAGCAGTATCAATGAATTCAGTAATTTATTCGGTTTACTAAATACATTTAACTCTAAGGACAAGTTTGAGATATTTGTAAATAATTTCCGAAATCCCGGTAAATTTACTAACAAAAGTAAAAAAATAAACTGACTCCGCCTCCATACTATTCAAATACCTACGCCGACGCTGAAGTTTAGGTAAATAGGTGCAGGAATATCCGATGCCTGCTCATCACCAAAATCATGCCATTTCCAAAAAAATGCTTGTTTCTCAATACCTATGAAACTGAGATGCGTCCATTTAAATAAGGGCAGTATACGCGGCCACTAGTTGCCCAATGTGCTCTAAAGATTTACGCGGGCTAGTTTTTTTCTAGGGATGTAACGATACCGATATATCGGCTGATATATCGGTATCGCCGATTGTAATACAACGGATATTTGAAGAGCGCGAAAAGAATTTGCTGTATGAAAAAAATCTGCAAAAAGTAATTTCAATTTCTGACTTAATTTATGTATTGGTCTATTACCTTGTGCAATGATAATTACTTTGTTAATTAAATCTTTGGTTCTTAATAAAAAAACAAATTGAATTTTGAGTTGACAATTCATTTATTTTTACTTTACACTTTCAAGGTTGACTCTCTGTTAAATATAGCCAAGTTTTAGTTACAGTAAGGACATACTAATATCTAAAATTCGTACTTCATTATTTAGCTAAGATATCGGTATCGCTGATTATTAACTACATTATTTATTTATTTATTAATACATGTTAGCATGACATTACAGTAAAAAAACCAATGCGTCATGAAACGTAGAAATAAAATATCTACGTTGCATCGTCGTCTCCGGGGTAGGATTCGGCGGGTTGCCCCGGAACCGTCGAAACACGACACCCTTCGGCCAAAAGTCAGCACTTGCGATGGTTTCTTGCAGCGGCCGCGGCACATCGCCGTGGGTATATCGGTATCGGTATCGTATTGGCAAAACTATGTATCGTTACATCCCTATTTTTTTCTATAACTGACCTGCCAATTGCGATTAACCTTAGTAGCACCTGGTAAGCGACTACGAGGCCGAAGCTCGCCGGTTTAGTTTACTTAATAAGGTGTATTTGATTACATGCCTTTATTTCTTTCAGGAGCATCAACATCACAGTCTATTGAAACTGAGACGAACAACAAAAATGGCGACTCCCAAACGGTGACTAAAAGAATAAACGATTTGATCATAACCGTCCCTCAGTCGAAACCGACGAGGAGAATTAAACTCAAAAGGCAAAAACCGATAGAAACTGTAACTAGACTGGAAACTCCTGAAAAAGTTGTAAAAGTAACGGTCACTGAAGCTAGCAATACCGTTAGCAGTACTGTTACCAATAATGTTACTAAAACTATTGAGAAAGAACCCACTAAAGCAAGTACAGTTGAAGCTAAGAATAAAAGTAAGAAGACTAAGAAAAAGAAGAAGAAGGTAAAAGAAAAAGAAGGCAGCGACGAAGACGAAATCACAATTCAGCTGTCTGATACAGAGAAAATGGATTTGCTCGAAGATTTAGATGCAAAGAACTTGGATACTGTTACCTCCAGTGATTCTGATAGTTCGGATGATAATGAAGATCAGAATGATGCTGGAAAAGCAGACGAGGAAAAAGGCGATGTGGATGATTCAGAAAATAAAGATGAATCTACTGAGACTGAAGAAGTAGTAACAGTGGATGATGAGAATAAAGAAGGGGTTAAAAAAGATGATGAAATAAGGGGTTATGTATCTAATGACAATGACGGTGCGATTGAAATTAATGATTTGCCTGTTGTCGCAGACGAGACTACGATATCGGATGACAATAAAGGCGAATCTAGCAATTCTACGGTTGATGATAAACGAGCTGATCCTATTTGTGATGCTAGCGATGGGCCAGTTATAAATTCAAGTGACGAAAAACCAGAGGATTGCGCTAATAATGAAAATGCTAATGGCGATAAAGCAGAAATTTCCTCTTGTCCAGAAACAAAGTCAGATGGTGAACTATCTGATAGAGAGAGTTCTGAGGTTGAAGCTTCGGATGTGCAGCCAGAAGTAGTTTGCATATCCGATAACGAAAGCAGGAAGAAGAAGAAAAAGAAGAAGGATAAGAAATCTAAAAAAGATAAGAGGAAATCGGGTTTTCGTGAGGGCCATGATCAAAACTTTTATAAGGATAAAACTGAAAATTCTACAGACGTCATAGAAACAATCGATGATGATGATGACGTGTATGAATATCTAGAAATTTCTGATGACTCTTCATGCTATGAGGTTGAGGGTGTATCAGTTTTATCAAAAGAACCAACCGCAGAAGAAATAGAAGCTTTTTCAGCCAAAATGGACGAAATAGACATAGATAGAATCGAAACAGTGGTGATAAGTGAAGACTCGCGTACAGAATTGAACGAAACTAGTGACATTGAGAATGTATCATGGAAAGACAGATATCTAGGTAGTAAGAAAGTTAAACGAGTTCTGACAACTTCAAACATACTTAATGCAATTAGAAAGAAGAATATAGAATTGAAAAAGAAGTTGGAAGAAGCTAAGAAGGCGGAGAAAGAAAAGGTATCTGAAGTAGAAAAAGACGACAGTCTTCCAACGGTTGAAGACGGTACTATAGAACAATATGAAACTCTGCAAGGGTCTACCAAATATGTAGATCCAGTTAAAGATCCAGAAGAAATAAACATAAATAAGGAAGAAGATAATACAGAGCCGAAAGAAGATGAAAGCGAAAATGTCACTAAAGAGATGAAGAAGGACGCTAAAATGCTGCTCAAAATGTACAAGCGATTGCTCAAATATAATGACACTAGCAAGCAAAAAGATCCGAATAAGAAAAAGAAGAAAAAGCAAAAGAAAAATAAAGATAAGGATAAAGAAAAAGAAAAAGTGGCTGCAAATGCATCAACTTGAGAATATGTGAAGAAACATTTTCTTATTTAGACAATTTCAAAAATATTGTAAAAATGCTGTGGTATTTTAAAAATAGAAATACCCAATTGGATAGGAATCAATTAGGGATTGCAAACGAGTTACTCGAAACTCGGTTAACCGAGTAACTCGATCGAGTTTTAATCGAAATAGAACTCGGTTAATAACCGCGGTTTTTCGAGTTTTTTTGCGTCCTTATAATATTACGGATTTCTATATTTTTACTTAAGTAAACCTTAAAAATAGGTTTTTAAGTTTCGTAACACGTAAGGAATCGACGTAATAACTGACTACTGCATAAAAAAATGCCTTTAAAACGCAAAATGACACACACGCGAAACGAAAGAAAAGCAAAATGACAGAAATACGTTGTGTATACCCACCACCATCATCATCATCAGCCCGTATTAGTCGACTGCTGGACATAGGCCTCTCCCATGTCATGCCATCGAGCATGATCCGCGGCCACTGGCGTTCAACCTCTGCCAGCCACCTTGGGAAGATCATCACTTCACCTTGTCTGAGGGCGCCCCACACTACGTTTGCCGATCCGTAGTCTCCACTCGAGAACACGCTTGCTTCAGCGATTGTTGGTTCTGCGGCAGATATGGCCAGCCCACTGCCACTTCAGCTTGCTAATCCTTTGGGCTATGTCGAACGACTTTAGTTCTCTGTCGGATCACATCATTACGGATACGATCCTTCTGAGATACTCCCAACATGGCCCTTTCCATAGCTTGCTGAGTGACTTTAAATTTACGTACTCAGCCCTCCCGTGTGCGACAACGTTTCGGCTCCGTATGTCAAGACTGGTAGGATGCACTGATCGAAAACCCTTGTCTTCAGACATTGTGGAATGGACGACGAGAAGACTTGACGAATTTCCCATACGCAGCCCAACCCAGCTGTATTCTTCTATTGACCTCTTTTACGAAGTTGTTTTTACCTAACTGCAGAACTTCCCCGAGGTAAACGTACTCCTGAACAACTTTGAGAAGGGCGTCCTGCACTGCAGTCGGT
The DNA here is from genome assembly GCA_947034925.1 of Eudemis profundana. Classification (NCBI taxonomy): domain Eukaryota; kingdom Metazoa; phylum Arthropoda; class Insecta; order Lepidoptera; family Tortricidae; genus Eudemis; species Eudemis profundana. The sequence continues at coordinate 4,518,716 of OX344819.1, forward strand.
TGCGGTAGAACAAAATCGTTGAACATAACCTTGGTTTTGTCCAAGTTCATCCTAAGACCGGTGCGTTGAGAAAAAGCAGCTAGACCGTTCAGCATATGTTCTAAATCCTGCAACGTTTCAGCCAAAATGACGGTATCGTCTGCAAATCGCAAGTGTGAGATGTACTCGTCGTTTATATTAATGCCACGATCCTCCCAAGTCAGCGTCTTAAACACATCCTCCAGTGCATTCGTGAACAATTTGGGGGAAATGACATCCCCTTATCTCACACTCCGCTGCAGGAAAATGGGCTTAGTCTGCTGGTTCTGTACTTGGACGGCCATGGTTGCGGCGTTGTAGAGACATCTCAACACTTGGATGTATCGCCAGTCTATTTGACAACTTTGCAAGGATTCCAAAACCAACCAGGTTTCGACAGAATCAAAGGCTTTCTTATAGTCCACAAATGCTAAGCACAGAGGCTGATTTTACTCCTCAGACTTCTGTATAATCTACCTCACTGTGTATGTGGTCTATGGTGCCATATCCTCTAGGAAACCCGGCCTGTTTCAGGGGTAAAAATTCGTCGAGCCTTCGTGCAAGGCGATTCCTGATGACTCTTGAGCTTGTAGATGTGGCTCAGGAGTGAGATTGGTCGATGGTTCTTAAAAAGAGTCTTATCACCCCTTTTCAAGAACAACACCACAACACTCCTACTCCACGCCTCTGGAGTTCTCCCGTCGAAGAGAACGGCGTTGAAAATTCTCAGTGGTCAGCTTTGTCAGGTGCTTCTTCCAAGAGATTGGACAAATACCTTAGACCCCCGATTTTGCTCAATAGCTGGTTAAATTGAACGTGTGCTAGACCATCGGAGGTTGTGTCACACCAATTTGCCAATTTTCTTGTTTAGAGTCCGCCGTTCTGACGAAGTGACGGGTGGTTCTTCACGACGTTGCTTCAAAAGCCCGAGGGTTACTGCAGAAAATTTGGACTTCTTACCCATTTGATACACGGTACAAAATCTCGTACCTTCCTCCCTGAGGATTCCAACCACGTTTTCGAGGGCCTGATTTATGTCAACAGCATTTGTGGTTTCTACGGCAGCGAAGCGGTCAGTCAGATTTGACTAAAAGGTTTCGGAACCCGTCCCGGGTGATGAAATCCGACAGATTGTAAACTCTTTGTCGGTAAGTGCAAGGTCGTTCACAATTTGACGGTTTCTGATGGATAGATTAAAAACCGGTCAAGTGCGAGTCAGACTCGTGCACCGAGGGTTCCGTACAAACTCAAGTAGCTACATAGATAATTCAAGAAAAACAGTATGGCGATTAGTTTAGTAGGAGCAAATAAGTATGTGTTACGATTTTTACAAATTTCAAAAAAACGGTGCAACTTAGGAAAACTGTTATATTTTTCCTGTAATATTTAGGACGACATTAATAATTGGTAATTATTACAGATTTTTCTGTTCAGTAACTTCGAAGATAATAGGGGGGGAATGGTATTTTTTTAACGTGTGGCATTATAAATCAAATAGGTACTACTTATTTAAAAAATAAAATAAAAACGAAATCAAGCCCTTTCATTTGATACCCCATTCAATATAATAGCCCTATTTTCAATTTTCAAAGTCCCATTTCGGTCCCCTTTAAAAAAAAGGAAAAAAGGTATAAGATTATTTTACTGTCCAATAGCATCGGGTTTGCGATTTTTAACACTATTCCAAATTTCAAGTCGATACCATTAGTAGATCCTGAGATATCTGGCTGTGACAGACGGACAGACAGACAGAGTCGCACCATAAGGGTTCCTTTTTTACCATTTTGGTACGGAACCCTAAAAACTACCCTACTACCCTACTTAAGCCCTAGTTTACAAACTAATTTAATCATTATCATTACACAAAAAAAAAATTAAAACTACTTCAGACAGTTTCGAGTAAAAATCGAAACCGAACTCGGTTTTCGAGTTTAATCGAAAAGTACTCGATTCTCGGTTTTCGAGTCTGGCTGCAATCCCTAGAATCAATATCTATTTTATGTATGAAATTTATTTTGTAAAATGATCTGTTAAAAAACTAAGGGTTTCTTGTGAACCCTGAAAACTCTGAGTTCTAGTAGAGCTGCCGTGGTAGAAAAAAATCTGGTATAGCTCATTAGTGAAAAAAGGACTTGATACCTTTAGTTAAAATTGCTAAGAATATTGATCTTAAAACAATTATCTGATACCAGTGGAAAACTGCGTCGCCCAAAATTTGTGATCTATTTAATGTCTAATAAATAGTTTAGCAAAATAAGCCGTAATTTTATTTACCAATTGTTTACACTATGGAAACGCTTTTTTGCCATAAATGGGATTGTTCAGTGCAAGGAAGGATGAAGTTTTTTTGGAAGCTGACAAACTCGCAACCCTGGGCATAGCGATTGTCGGACCGGGTGGTCGGCCGTGGCGTTCCCTGGGGTTGAAACAGGTCGCTAGCCGGACCACCCCGAGGGGTCGGACTGGGTGGGTGCCGGGGCCGCCTGGGGTCGAACCTGGTCACCTTGTCCCAGTCCACCTTGATAGGGTCGGAGTAGGTGGGGGACGCCTATGATAGAGCGAGTACACCCAAAATATATCTATCACAACAGTGGCGGCATAGGGAGGGAGGGGGAGGTGCGGACTGTCCCGGTGGGCGGCTCCTGAGTGCACCCGCGCCACTGTATCACAGACCAAAAAATATAGGGTATTTGGTCTGTAATATCTACCCTATTCACACTGATACCTTATTCATTATCTAATATCCACTTTAGGGTCTTCCTACGTCTACCGACGCGGAATCGACTTAAGGCCCTTACTCGGCATCTCCATCAAATATATGCATCTAAAGGGGACTGACGGAGGTACTAACTAAAGAAAGTGGAGGTACTAACTAGGGGCCCGTTTCACGAAGCTACAAGTTACAAATTACAAGCGGAAGTCTCTTTTCAATACCTTTTGATAGAAAGAGACTTCCGCTTGTAATTTGTAACTTGTAGCTTCGTGAAACTGGCCCCAGATGGGAAATATCGAAGTGTGACACCTAGTGGCAAGTTTTTTTTTTTTTTTTTTTTTTTTTTTTTTTTTTTTTTTTTTTTTTTTTTTTATGCTTGTACACTGCTAGCCTTTAAGGCTGTAACAATAGTCGGACTGCATACGAAACAGCAATAGTTTTTTGCTACTCGGCACTAGATGTCGACAATGCTTAACTTTAGCATTGGTCAGTTGAGTCCAACTATCCAATTTTACTACCAATCTGTCAGATTCTGCCTAAATTTTTATTTTGTGGGCATGCAACACTGTTTCTTTTGTCAATTGTCAGTTCAGTTGTCAACGTCAACCAATGTTTGGGATTGGATAGTACACAAAGATTAATTATGTGAAATAACTTTTAAATCCTTGTTTTATTTAGAAGTACACTAGCATATAAGATGAATTCACAATACAGTAATCCGCCTTTAAATTATATATGCGAAGGATGTTTGAGTTCCGACAGAAAACTAAATACAATTTATGATGAAGAGTACAAGAGAATATTCACGGAAATGTTGGATTCTATGGTAAGTTTTTAAAAAGTATTCTTATTTCTTTTATAAACTAGACTACGGCTTTTGACCATGCAGCCGTTCGTTACTAATTAACTAATTTAAATTGTGAATGAGTATACTATAATCCCAGTTGCTTGAAATGAAAATATTTTAATTAATACTTGTTGACTGTTATACCACTAAGTTACAAACAAGTATACAGCCCATCTTGTATAATATATTTCACATTTTCTGTTTAGGATCATGTGAACCAACAGTTGCTGCTGTGTTGGGAATGCACTGCCATGATAAGATCTGTGATAAACTTCAAGAAACAAGTCCGTACAGCTCATGACTGCCTGGTCCGGTACATGGTAAAAAAAACCGTTTTCTTGTACTGTACAATTACTGGTGTTAATATAGTTAATACTAGCTGCCTTTGCTTGCATTATTTCCATTAATTTACTGGGATATAAAGTATCCTGTTTCATCAGAGTACTTGGTCTATTTGCATGCCAAATTGCATCTCAATGCATCCAGGGGCCCGTTTCACGAAGCTACAAGTTACAAATTACAAGCGGAAGTCTCTTTTCAATACCTTTTGATAGAAAGAGACTTGTTATTTGTTATTTAGTAATAAACATCCAAACCCGAAAACATCTAAACATCTTCAAAAACTTTCACACTTATAGTATTAATAGGATTTGTCAAAATAAATAAAAAATAAAATGATGAAATGGGGCTTACATAAATATTTGATGCCACCTAATTGGTATAGGCTTAGTATCTATGTATACAGCCCACCTTGTATAATATGTCACATTTTTTGTATCTATGTATGTATGTAAACACTTTATTGCACAACATAACACAAGGTACAGTACAAGGTTACAAAATAATGGTATACATATTTACAAAGGTGAAGGCATAGTAGGGCTTACAGATATTTTTAACAATCTCAAAAAATTTGCAATAGGTTTTTTAAAGACAGTTGTATTTTCAGGTTTGCCAAACTACCCACATCTCGTCATTGTCAAATTTAACAAAGACTATATGCAACACGACAGATGACCACTACAGAGATATACAGGATGATGACAAAACTTTAATAGCTACGGAAAATTTTGGGTTCCCGATTACAATAGAAAATGTTAAATCAGTCAGTTATACAAACATCCCTCAAAATACAGCATTATTTTCCGAGATTGAGTATCCTAAATCTATAGAAATTATTGCCAATAATGAAATAAACAGTACAAATCAAAATGAAAGTCAACCGCTTTTCATAAAAATTGAAGACAATGATTATGAATACAGTGAAAATTTTTATGAAGATGAGAATAATAGTTCTGTAGAAGGAAAGGAAGATGTTGTAAGTAGAATATTTTATTTTAAAAAGCATATTAATATTGAGATCGCTACTTCAAATCCGGTCTCTAATGATAACGAAACAGCCGTTTTTAGGGTTCCGTACCAAAATGGTAAAAAAAGGAACCCTTATGGTGCGACTCTGTCTGTCTGTCCGTCTGTCTGTCACAGTCAGATATCTCAGGAACTACTGCTGCTATCGTTATGAAATTTGGAATAGTTTTAAAAGTCGCTAACCCAACCCTATTTGACATAAAAAAATCTTGTATCTTTTTTTACTTTTTTTTTTAAAGGGGGCGGCCGTAATGGGATGTCGACAATTTAATGTTGTGCTATTGTATCAAGTAGGGTGTCAAATGAAAGGGCTTAATTTGTAGATTCCAGAGGCATTTTTTTTTGTTTATCATGTACTTTTTGATTTATGACCAAAAACGTTTTTCAAATTGGTCCCTTTAAAAAATCCAAATTAAAATAAAAGTGTTGTATGAATTCAAGTAAATAAAGCATTGATTATAATCTTCTTTTTTAAACGAATGGATTTTTTTAGGCTGAAGTTAAAATAGATAATGCTCCTGTCCTACAAGAGACTGTGCCAAGTAAGAAGATCAAGAGTAAGAAGAAAAAAAAGAAGAAAGAAGAGTTTGACGCGTCTGATGATGAACCACTCAAGCCTGGTAAAAAGAGAGGCAGGCCAAAGAAGGACGACACTGGTACGAAATGATCTTATTTTCTCATTTGTTTAAAATTTCAAGTTTTATACTAAATGGGTCAATCAATTTTTAGACCCGCACGACGCTGTCCACAACTTTTAATTTAAGTTGTAAAATTACGCCTTTAAATAATGGTTTGTCTATGTTTAAATTTATGGTGTATGTTAGAATGTTGAATGCCCCGTCTCATAAACCTAATAAATAGAAAAATATTCTATTAGAAGCCCGATTTCTTGGTAACTCTGGAGATATTTTCGGTAACGCCAGAGACTTCATAAGTGTGTCTAAAAGTTGATTCACCCAAATAAAGGTTTAATAAAATACCAAATATATTTTTTATGATAAAACCTACACTAGAGTGTCATCGGCAGCCGGGCTGGGCTCAAGTTCAGTAGTTAGAATCAATGAAAGAGTAAATAATAGTACACTTCACCTCCTAGGCTCTCCTATACTGGATGAAGCATTTCCTAAATTCGTCAATAACAAAATTCAAAATTTTAACCTGGTTTCAGAACGCCTCCTCGAAATTAACCATCACGTGGCATACGTAATCATCCGTCACTGTCTATTTACACCAAAATTCACCTACTCCCTACGCTGTAGCCATTTTTGGAAAAATGAAAGAGACATAAAATTCAAAAACTGTTTATTATATATATTCTTGCAAACAGTAAAGAAAAAAAAAATTAGTCACAAAATTGTTTTTACGCTTTTGTTTACTTGCAAAAAGTTAAAGAAAAATACATTAAATAAAAACGTTTGGTTTCAAATTATGATAAAAATGGTGCTGACCGTAAATGACAGACTGCAAGTTAATTCTGGTTTTTTTTTAACTTTTAATGTTATTTGCTCAGACAAACTGTATCAAGCAAGGACCATTAAAACAAGAGGACTGTCATTCTCCATACAAAAAGCTGTTCCCCGAATTTACAACGCCATCTATGTATAAGCTTGGTATAAGAATTATATTATTTACAATTATTCAACTTTGCAAACGTGACGCAGTATTTAAATGTTAGAATTTATTTATTATTAGCTGTTTACGAACTAATTGTTTTTTAGCGCCATCTAGTTTTTGCCCGGAAATCCCCTAGCGGTCGGGCTACAATCCAAAGTATGGAGATTGTAGAATGACAGTCCTCTTGTTTTAATGGTCCTTGGTATCAAGCTATAAAATGTACTACATTTTCAACCACGACTGTTGTCGTGGAAGCTAAACCGAACTCGAATCACCTTAATGTGCTGTGTTAGATTTAAGTTTTTATAATGAAGAAGAATAAAAAAGAATACATTCATTTTTAAATTAAACAACATATTATACACACAGTGATGACAACTAAAAACTAAGATATACAATTAGAGAGTTGAACCTATGCCTGAACTAGGATGCCCTGTGTCTCAGGGAAGAGGGACTATCAAAATATTTACAGAATATTGTATTGTAGTTATTTCAGAAGAGACGAGCGGCACAGTGAAGAAGCGGCGCAGCAAACGGGAGAAACCCGCCGGGGTGGTGACCAACCCCCGGGTCAACCGCAACCTCGAGCAGTTGAATGTGAAGGACGGACAGATCGAGATGGTGGTGCTGAGCTGGGAGGAGGTGAGGCGAAGAGTGAGCGAGCGAAGCGGGTGAGGCTATTCTGCCGCCATAACGCAATAGGGCACAACTATAGTACATCACACAATTAGGGAGGTAAAACAAAGAAAGGCCGAGATCGCAGATGTTTGCGGCCCGAGCTGCATGCGAGGGACGTAAATATGCGATCGAGAGCTTTCTTTATTACCTCCCGTGTTGTGTACATCATTTTATGTCTACACTTGGCCAGAAAGCGGCTTTTTCCGTACGCATAGCGTGCGGTAAAAGCCAGGTGTGGCATAAACATTTTTTTTCGACACTGAGTTGTATACATATTCGGAATCAGTGAGATTTACTGATTCCGAATGTGTATAGAACTCAGTGTCGAAAAAAAAATGTTAGATGTGCCCTTTAGCGTTATGGTGGCAGCATGATCACTCATAGTCTGTCTCGCTTCCCTCGCCGATTAGATTTGTCCTCCTAGTCCACACTAGGAGAAATCAGCTATAGTCGGACGGACTATGTTTGCAGAGGTCGAAAAAAGGTTTTACTATTACTACTAACATGGAGAAATTACAAGAGGATTATTTAATGTTGGTACTTGACAATAATTGGCTACTTGACAACTTTTTTCAGTGATATTTTATAGAAACACCTCTCAATAATATAAATATTAGTAAAAGAACCACTTCAATATTATAAATCACATTTTTAGACTTTCCCAAATACGTGCCGAAACGCTCCCTACTGAAGCCCGTTATACAGTGACGTCACTACTCATACGTTGTTTGGGGAAATCAATAACTTTGCTCTGCAACTATGTTAAACTTGCGTTTGTCGTAACGGTTTCATAACAAAAGTTACTATAAATCTTATGGGTTATTTAATGATATTAATAGTTATTAATAATTTTATACTTTTAAAATGGACTTTCCCACTCAACTTTCGAGGCTCACAAAAAAGTTACACGTTAGGTATCAAACTCAAAACTTGAACATATTTCCTTATTATGCTTATTTTAACAGGATCTTATGTAATTTATTCAAATTTCAGTTACAATCAAGTACCCAATTCTGCCCTTTATTTCAAAATACGTCTACATTGACCCAGATAGTTATGTCAGTAGGTATGTAGACGCACCTTAAGCTGGCCACTCACACACCTGCCGCAGGGGCAATATTGGAATTGCCTCCTTAATTGTGATGTGTACAGGCAAGCAGGGGCAATTTTTAAATCGGCCTGCGGCAAGGCGGCAGGAGCGCAAGACCTTCCTAGCTCCCTAGGTTGTATCTACCGTCCTGCTAGGTTGCCGCATGTGTAGTACGATTGGGGCAATTTCAGTCAGTTCATTGGCGACAACCGAGCGGAGTGCACGTGTCACAATGGACAAAGAGCCACCCAGTATTTTCTCTTTCTTTTTTTTCTCGTAGCACCACAGAAAGTGCCAAGGCTATACCAATCCTTTGGTATTTCGACAATACAGGAGCCATTCTCATGGACGTGCGTTCAGCGGGACTATCACTTACACACTGAACGGCAGGTTTGTGTGTAGAGAACAGCCGATCTTGCTCCGACCGCCGTACGACCGGTATTGCCCCTGCGGCAGGTGTGTGAGTGGCCAGCTTTAATGTTAGTTCGGACTTGCAGGTCATGGGCCACCATAAATGAAGAAGTAATGATCCCCTCATGGGCCACCAAAATCCTTCTCATCTTCCTTAATGTTAGTTCGGACTTGCAGGTGGAAGCGGAGCGGCAAAGAGCGCGTGAGAGCGTGGTGTTTACTCGGCACTCGTATCGTTGCTCTGACTGCGTGCTCGGCTTCAACCACCGGTTCAAGCTCGACAACCACATGGCCAAGCATGCAGCCGTGAGTACTCGTTTATTTTAGTACATTACACAACTAGGGTGGTAATACAAAGAAAGGCCGAGATCGCAGAAGTTTGCGGCCCGAGCAGCAAATATGCGATCGAGGGCTTTCTTTATTACCTCCCGTGTTGTGTACATCATTTTATGTTGACACTTGGCCAGAAAGCTGCGCGTACGGAAAAAGCCACTTTATGGCCATGTGTGGCATAAATAGTTTTTTTAGGGTTCCGTACCAAAATGGTAAAAAAGGAGCCGTTATGGTGCGACTCTGTCAGTCTGTCTGTCCGTCTGTCACACCAAGATATCTCAGGATCTACTGATGCTATCGACTTGAAATTTGGAATAGTGTTAAAAACCGCTAAACCGAGCCTATTGGACAGAAACAAAATCTTATGCCTTTTTTACTTTTTTTATGCCACACCTGGCCATAAAGTGGCACGCGGCGCGTACGAAAAAAGCCGCTTTCTGACCAAGTGTAGACATAAAATGGTGTACACAACACGGGAGTTAATAAAAAAATAAAAAAAATAATAAATAAAATAAAATATCTTTATTTCAGAACATTGAGCATTCCATACAACCAATGCAATCCAGAAAACTCCATCCAACTCCATGCAATTAAGAAAACCCTCGATCGCATATTTACGTCCCTCGCTTGCAGCTCGGGCCGCAAACCTCTGCAATCTCAGCCTTTGTTTTACCACCCTAGTTGTGTAATGTACTATTACTTTAGAGGCACTATATTTCCCGGCAGAGCGCGGGCCCAGCGGAATGCCCCGTGTGTCACGTGCGGTGCCGCGACGACCACGCGTTGGTCGCCCACAAGAGAAGACATCGAGTCAGGTGAGTAGGTAGTAGTGTTGCCAGATTTTGGCAAAAAATACGATGTTTTAAATTTTTCCCCGGGACATACGAAAAACATCTATTTTACATTGTTTTTATTGCTAGTTAAGAGTTATATTTTAAAGACGATACACGATCTTCTTTAATCATAGTTGAAAACGGTGATTAATTCTTTTTTTTTATCAAATCTGGAGTACATTTGTTGCGCATATCAGTCTATTTTAATGCCATATGCGATAAAATCCTCTCTACAAAACAGTTGGAACTAGGGATACTAAACTAGGAAAATTATGCCTGAAATACGGGACGTCCCGGGAAATACGGGACGCCCCGGGAAATACGGGACGTCTGGCAACGCTAGTAGGCAGAGACCGCTGTGTTGACGCTGTGACATTTTTTCGACTTGTAATGTGAGAAAATTGTGAATTCATTACTCTATCCAGATTAAAACAAATACTTAATATTTTACCAACAATTTTTTTATTATTTACGTGTTTCTTATACAAATACTTCTATTAAAGGTGCATTAGGTACATAATGCAGTGTCGTAGATTCAATGTATGAATTCGGCTATTTTATTACAAGTTTCTATTTAGTTTCATATTTATGGCCACTTTATGGCCAGGTGTGTATATGCATAATAATAAAAAAATTATATGCACAACACGGGAGGTAATAAAGAGTTTGTTTACCACCCAAGTTGTGTAATGAACTTTGTTTCACCACCCTAGTTGTGTAATGTACTATTTTGATATAAGTGCGGAAAGTATGTCATTTTTCACGAGTCCCGAGGTGTATCGGCCCGAGCCGCCAGGCGAGGGTAAATACTCGGGACGAGTGGAAATGCCACTTCCGCACGTGTATCAAACGACGTTTTTAATACATTTGCGAACATTTTGTCAATGAAACAAAAACATGGCACCGGCTGTCACCATTCAGCCTAATCAAAAGAAATAATTTTGAAAAGAAACATACAGAATTTAATTAAATTTAAACATGACAAAGCAAGAATAGTACTATTCCGTTATTAGCGATATTTTTTTGTAACACAGATGGCGGTGCGTAGAATGCGGCGAACTGTCGTCCCGCGCGGCGGTGGCGGCCGACCACGCGGCGCGCGCGCACGGCGCCGCGCCCACGCACAAGTGCCGCCGCTGCGGCCTCACCCACCAGTAACTATACAATACTACCCACTACTATGTATAGTACAGTATACAGGGTGTTAGGGAAATAATAGATAACCCGTAAACTGGTGATAGAGGGCACTTAGGTCTATAAAATAAAGCTAATATAGGTTTAGTCAAAGTGTCACCATTTTTGAGATATTTTGACTTATGTAATTTTTCTCAAAACTGATACCCTTGCCTAGTTTTTCTGCTGTATCGCGCTTTTTTTTTAATTTTTAATTTATTATGCAATGTCAAAATAATCTTGAACAAATGTGCTATTGTCCAACAAATTAATTGTGTGCCCTCAACCAATCAGTTTTGAGAAATATTACATAAGTCAAAATATCTAAAGAATGGTGACACTTTTACTGCACCTATATTAGCTTTATTTGATAGACCTAAACCTAAGTGCCCTCTATCACCAGTTTACAGGTTATCCATTATTTACTTAACACCCTGTATGTCGCAGTCAAATGGTTTAACCATTTGGTTAATTGCCTAGCCTTTTCACTGAACGGCGCAATTTAGTTAACTGCCTGGATGAAATTTAGCCAATGCGTCAATGTATCAACGATATGGCTGGCTAATTCTTAGGCCGTTCGTTTAGCAGGGCAACTGTGAAGCTAATGAAATAGCTGACCAATGTTTCTAAACAACTGTGACCCGACAGCAGGTCGACGAAGCCCCACTGCGCGCGGCTTCTATTTCTGCTCTGAGGGACACAAGCTGACTAAGAAACCTAACCTAAAGAAAGGAGTTTGTTTTGTTAATTTTTTCCATACGGGCCCCCCTTGTGGGGGCCTCCGCCCCCCCTTTGCCCTATGTGAGATCAGGTTCTAAGACAGAATACATTTATACAACTGGTTATTTAATGATGTCGAACCAAAGTAGTTTGCCTAGCCGTTTGATAGAAGGGCCAGACGGCCCGATGTTCATCCAGGCGCTTAACTAAATGGCGCCGTTTAATGAAAAGGCTAGGCAGTTAACCAAATGGCTAATTAAGCTAGACATATACATAGTCATTATCCACAGTCACCCTCCACAATATACACTAGATGACTAAACACCGGTAACTTCCCTCCACACTATTCACCAGGCGCCAGTAAGTTTACATTATATACCAGTAACTACCGTCTACACTCACGAAATAAAATGATCTAAATATAAGGTATAATATAATATACTGTCTATTATGAATTGTGTAACTCTTAATTAAGGAATATTTGTCGTCACAGGTCGCTAGCAAAGCTACGGAACCACATGAAAAATCACGCGGAGCGGCAGAAATGCGAGCTCTGCGGGAAAACTTTCCGGGACCGCACGTCGCTGAGAACCCACCTCTTGTGAGTACTTCGCTGAGAACCCACCTCTTGTGAGTACTTCGCTGAGAACCCACCTCTTGTGAGTACTTCGCTGAGAACCCACCTCTTCTGAGTACTTCGCTGAGAACCCACCTCTTCTGAGTACTTCGCTGAGAACCCACCTCTTCTGATTACTTCGCTGAGAACCCACCTCTTCTGAGTACTTCGCTGAGAACCCACCTCTTGTGAGTACTTCGCTGAGAACCCACCTCTTCTGAGTACTTCGCTGAGAACCCACCTCTTCTGAGTACTTCGCTGAGAACCCACCTCTTCTGAGTACTTCGCTGAGAACCCACCTCTTGTGAGTACTTCGCTGACAACCCACCTCTTGTGAGTACTTCGCTGACAACCCACCTCTTGTGAGTTCTTCAAAATAAACGAAATGGCGGATCTTATGTACTTTTAAAGTGCACCGCGATCGGGTTTATTTTAAGTAAAAATGTGGTTATTAGATTATATTTCATTTCGCAGCATCCACCGCGGCGAGAAAGAGTACTCATGCCCTCACTGCGAGAAGAAGTTCCTCTTCAAGAAGGCGCTGGAGGTACACCTGGTGACGCACGCGGCGCCTGCGCAGCTCTACTGCCACGAGGTGAGTGTCACACTCACTGGACTGTTATACAGTCTGGCGGACAGGTTAGGAGATAGTCTGGCAGACGGCGGACATGCTAGGAGACAGTCTGGTAGATAGTGTGACAGACTGTATGGTAGACAGTTTAGGAGACAATCTGGCGGATAGTCCAGGAGACAGTCTGGTAGATAGTGTGACAGATAATTTAGGAGACGGCCTGGTAGATAGTGTGACAGACAGTATGGTAGACAGTTGAAGACAGTCTGTTAGATAGTGTTATAGATAGACTAGCAGACAGTTTAGGAGATAGTCTAGTAGATAGTGTGATAGACAGTCAAGGAGACATTATGTTTGATAGACAGTGTAATAGACAGTCTAGGAGACAGTTTGGCGGACAGTCTGGTAGACGGTGTAGCAGACGGTCTAGGAGACACTTCGCAGGTCAAATCACATCTGCCATCATTCTGGCAGTCAAGAAATGGCAAAAAAAAATCAACGCACCACTATTTATTTCAGTGTGACATGACCTTCAAGAACCGGATGTCGTACTACCAACATCAGAAGTACAACTTGAAGCACATAGACCCGGCCAAACTGAAGTAAGTCGACCCGTAGACCTAGGAATTTAAACTTTGGCGCACGATAAAGTGGATTTATCTTACATATAGGCAGTTTCACGAGAGTTGAGGCCACGCACACAACAACACTGTCATGTTAATGACAGCGAGGTTTTGAAATTACTGTTCTTTTTTCGTACCGATAGCAGGTTCAACAGTGAATTGCAAGATAGACCAAAAAGTTTCGTTAAACTATAGCCATGTGTTTATTTACTCACTTATTCATTTAATTCATTCACTTTTTTTGCAATGAGAACTTCATGTAGCTGTGTGTGTAATCATTCACCTCAACTCTCGTGAAACTACTACTACTAGTAATTGAGATGATCATATCCGGCTCCATTATCAGATCAGCTTGTCATAATAATATTGCATTGTCATCTGATTAACATATCCTTATAAAAATTTCAGCTCAATCGGAAACCGGAAAGTGAAATTTAACTACAATCACGGACAGCATTCGTGTCATTTTCTATGAACAATTTTTTTTTTTTTTTTTTTATACAACTAGGGTGGCAAACAAGCGTATGGCCTGCCTGATGGTAAGCCGTAGAAATAGATGGTAGAAAATGAGCCGAATTCATTGTCCGTGAGTGTAGCAAGATTTGATTACAGACACACAGACACCGGGACAGGTCAAACTAAACTCACTCTCACTCCACGATTTCGTCGCTTTTTTGGACGTAGTACCAGGGACCCGGACCCCTTACCTTTATAGAGCTTTTAAGACGGGTTTTTAATGCGCTGGTTTTGAGAAAACTTTCATTCTGTTAAGCTTATCACCGGCTTAATACAAACACAACTACGCCGATCGTTCGAGTTAACCCAAAACAAACAAAATTGGAACGGCTTAAGCCTTACGAAAGGCTTAAGCAAACGAACGGGTTTTCCGGTCCCTGCGTAGTACGGTCAAACGGGGTTATTAGGGATCGCGGGGTGAATATAGATGGCTCCGGGAAACACATATTCCTGATAATTTCTTAATAACGACCTATTTAGTTAGGTAGTTTTTAATGAAAACTACCTACTAAGGTAGGTAGACCCCGTTTGACGGTACTATTAGTTCTGTGTCGACGTGTATTTCAGATACCAGTGTTCCTTGTGCGACAAGAAGTTCCTCAAAGCGGCAAGACTGGAGGAGCACAATTTTGCCGTGCACCTTAAAGTGACGCCCATCCGGTGCACCCTGCCCGACTGCGACTTCGTGAGTATCTTATCTTATCTTATCTTAGTAATAGGGGTCCTTACGGATACACTGGCCTAGCGACCTGGTTCGACCCCAGGCGCTATGGCCGCAACCTAGTCCGACCCTCTCTCTAAAGGGGACCGGGACTGTCGACTTGGTTCAACCCCAAGCGCCCCCCCGGCCTCCCCAAGGTGGCCCGGCCAGCGACCTGGTTCAACCCCAGGGAACGCCACGGCCCGCGCCTGGTACGACTTTTGCCACGCCCAATAAGGGTTGCAATTTTGTCAGGTTTCACAAAATAATAATAAAAAACCGGATACATTTCGACCCAATGGGATCTTTTGTGTAATTACCCCTTACCGCATCTACGCCATGGCCTGTTCCACCATCTCCACAAATCGGATGATGGACCCCATTAAAGTAAACGCCATAATTAGGCGAACTAGTTTGACGGATGAAAATGTTGCCTGGCTCACAGAAAATTAAATAGTCATAGGTAAATATCCATAAAATGTTATTGACAATAGTTTGCACGCGTCAGGATAAGTCTAAAAAGTCGAAATAAATTTATGAAACGTGTAATCCTTAAATCTTTTCAAGAATTTATTGTGTCACCTTACTTTATTTATTAGGTTATAAATCGCAGTCATAGTCTTTATTTTTATTATATCGACAAAACATCACTGGCCTAACTCTGGCAACATTTGTGCTTGTGACACTGTCAAACTAGTTCGCCTAATTATGGCGTTTACTTTAGTCGTGCCTGGAATTCATTTGGCTCCGGGTAACCAGACTAACCAGTGCCAAATTCTTTCATTCTGTGTCTGGCGAGGGCATGACATTCGTACAGTTCGTGTTTCATTGTCTCTGTTTCCTCGCCGCACATTCTGCATTCAGCATTGTCCGATAGTCACAGCTTGGTCAGGAGTCCTTAGACCCCGAATTGAACTGTAAACACCCCCGTTATGATTCTGAGTTGTCTTATGCTGTACTAGCTTCCTCTTCGTGAGTATAGTTCGTACCCTTCGAAATGCAGGGTGGGCAACTTGGAGGTATACAACGTTTTTTGCCGCCATTTTGTTTTGGCGGCAAATATGACAGTTGTTGCATGAAATGAAAATTACTTTATGCCACACCTGGCCATAAAGTGGCTTTTTCCGCACGCTGCGCGAACGGAAAAAGTCCCTTTCTGGCCAAGTGATAAAATGATGTACACAACACGTGAGGTAATAAAGAAAGCCCTCGATCGGATATTTAGGTCCCTCGCTTGCAGCTCGGGCCGCAAACATCTGCGATCTCGGCCTTTCTTTGTATTACCACCCTAGTTGTGTAATGTACTGTTGTGTAGATACGGCAAATCTGTTATGGAGTGAGCGCGAATCGTATAACATGCTCCGTCTAGTAGAGGTGGTCTGTGGCTGGAAGAGATCTCTCTATTGTTTGACTGTAATGTGTATGTTGGGTGTCGGCACTCGGCAGGCGTGCTCGTCGCGGCCGGTGCTGCGCACGCACATCCGCACGGTGCACCGGCGCGTGCGCGCCGCGCGCAACCACGTGTGCCACACCTGCGGCAAGGCATACACGGTACTACACGTTTCTATTACAAATACTAGTAGAATACTGTTTATTTCGAAAATAACAAATAACATAGTGGTGCGCCGAAACCAAGGGTAGGATACCGGTATTTTATCCGTTTTTTTCGTTCTGTGATTTATTACTTCATTGTTAATCGGCAAATCTAATAATACGAAGTCATTAATTAAATACATTATTGAGCACTACATAAAAAGCATAAATTACTTTTGTGCCACACCTGGCCATAAAGTGGCTTTTTCCGCACGCTGCGCGTACGGAAAAAGCCGCTTTCTGACCAAGTGTAGACATAAAATTATGTACACAACACGGGAGGTATTAAAGAAAGCCCTATTTACTTCCCTCGCTTGCAGCTCGGGCCACAAACTTCTGCGATCTCGGCCTTTCTTTGTATTACCACCCTAGTTGTGTAATGTACTATTTTCAAATCGGTCCAACCTTTGTAATCGTACATAAAAAAAAGATTCCGACGAAATTATACCCTTTCTATTTTTAAAGTCGGTTAAAAAGTATCACAACATAAACATCCATCAGGTAGTTTTACTCGTAAATTAGCATTAGCGTGTAACGTTTTGTTTGTTATGGTTGTAGACTAAGAAGACCCTGGAAGGGCACATGAGAAGTCACACGGGCGAGCGCCCCTTCCACTGCGCGCTCTGTGCCTCCACCTTCTCGTACGAGGCCGCCTTGTACAACCACAACAAACTGGTGCACCTCAAGGGCAAGGTAAATACAATACAATACATTTTACCATACACATATTACGTCGCACGAATTTCATAATTTCTCGATCCGCCCTCATCCTGGTCACGGGTGCCTTATAGTAACCACACCCCCTGATATGCAACACCTCAAAGGTAAGGTCAGTATCATCGACCAGTCCATTGCATATTATATCCAGGTCGCGGTCCATGTCTCTAAGGAGCCATCTACATATAACGTCAAAGGGTTGTCATATTTTTCTAACCTGTGTCATCCTGATTACGGGTAGTCATATTGTAACCACCCCAAACCGCTCAATCTAATATCATGTAAATGTAGAAATTATTCAAAAAAAGCAAGGTACAGGTTGTCCATGATAGATATTAAATTAGATACCGAGAAGTGATTTGTATAGTTATATGATCTATATTTTCATACTGGGAAGCTAGAACGCGTCTATTCGCAGCCATGATTCGCAACAAAATGAGGCTAGGCAATAATATAATGATCTAGACAGCGAATGAATCATTCCATTAAGTACTTAGTCAAATCAGATACTTTTAATATACAGAATGTGTTCATTTTTGCATAATAAAATAACTCACAACATTTCCAACATAATGTTTATTTCCATTTGTAATCAATGTCAACAACTGGTAGTTTTTAAACTTATTATTTTTCTAACCGAATTGTGGCAGCAGAAATATGTATACGCGAAAGTGTTATTTTTGGTGTAGGGTAAATGAGATGCGCACGATTTTATCTACCCGTGAAACGTATATGTTAGAGAAGCATAGCGGTATATGTGTCTCATGTGTTTAAAATACTATATAAGGAGCTAACAAATTAGCTACCGATATTTTAAGAGAAGATACTTTACGTTATAATAATTAACATTAACTAGAAATTAAGAAAACTTTTCACTAATTTTTTGGTTTTCATTTACTCAAGAAATATTCCTGATTGATTTGCAACCAACACAACCAGACAACAAATAGCATGACATTCAAGTATTTTCATTATTTGATTTATCAACGTGAAGTGGCCAGTTAAGTGGTAGTAAAAGAGGTTCTAGAAACTATTAAAAAAGGCTCATTTAATTATATAATTAACAGAGTGTTTATATGTAGCATTTTTTTCCTCAGTTTTATCTAAAAAAAAAACATTAAACCTATTATGTTTTATACTTAAATGTAGTCAGAGGGCCAAATATCGGTAGCGAATTTATTAGCACCTTATATAAGGAGCTCTGCGTATTACGCAGATATTTAATACACAAAAAACATCACGAATGGGAGCATCCTATCTAGTTTTGGCCGGGGATGCACTTACCCGTTTTCATCGCTTGTGTTGTTTGTTGCAGCGCGCGGGGTGGGTGGCGCCGGTCCCAGATGCTCATATTGTATAGCACACACCGTCCACTCCATAAGTTCCTAAACGGTGACTTGCCGCCCGCCCTTTTGCCCCTCGCTTGGGGGGGGGGGGGGGGGTGTTCCTGTCGATACGTGACGTGGTTGTTTTGAGTACGCAAATTAAATCATGTGAGCAAGAAGGAAAAATACTGCAGTTGATATTATGATTTCAGTTTTATTTTCAAAAGCAACGGCGCTCCCCTGGATAGCATCAACGCCCCCTAATTTCTTCCTAGGCCCCTACCACCCCCTGGGAATCCCCAGCGCCCACTGGGGGGCGGTAGAGACCACTTTGGTCCACTCTATTAGAACGGTGCGTCCATTGGGCCACTAAACACAGCCACAAGTAGCGAGCGCGGTAACCGTCAAGATGGCGAACACCGTAAAGATATCCAGAATTTGATGCTGCCAATAAATAGTACCGACGAAATACCTAGGTGAAGAAAAATTGTACCCTTAAACTTTTCGAAGTATAAAAAAATGTATAAAGCCTGTTATAATAGAGATATTCGGTGTACAAAATTTCACACCGTCAAACTGGCGTACCCGGGAATTTCACATAGAAAGACTTCGAATTCCGAAATCACGCTGCCCACTATATCTCGGCTTCTACGATAGCTAGAGAAATGATTCAAATGAAATTTTAGGGCCGTAGGGTACTATTTGGGTACTATTTTTTAAGATATAAAGCGTTTCCGAAAACAAAGCCGTTTCAGAGCTACAAACTGTGTACGCCACCTTGACGCCCGGTAGCGTACACCGTGAACGGGCCTTATATTTCAGAAAGTTTAAGAGGAAACAGTAAGGTCGAGAGAATTGAAAATTAGGTATTTGTAAAATGTGTCGCTATCCCGCACTGCCCGCCTCTCACCCGCAGAACGCGATAGAGACAACTGCAGCTTGGACCGAAAATACCTTTTAAAATTTCATGAAAACAACGTTTCGTAGTCCCCTGATTTCTTCCCCAAAACTTAACCTATTAAACTAATTTTTTCATTAAACATTAAAGAAAGGCTTTGGCCGTGTTCCTATGTTTTGCTTTTTTTTTAATAATCTAGTCAAATTTGTTTTCTGGATGTGTGAACACAGCGGAAAATCTGGCATTTTTTTTAGGTTTTTGAAGGTTTAATATCTCTTTTGAGAATCAATTTATCGTAAAAAGGAAAACATAGGAACATATCAAGAGTAGCCATAGATTTTTGGACAAAAAATTATTGCTCTACTGGCTTTATCGAGGGAGGAAACAGGGGACTACGTTTTTATGGAAAAACTGCCCTCCTGTTTCCTCTTAAGGGTTTATTTTTTTCACTCAGGTATTTCGTTGGTACTATTTGGATACTAATTATTGGCAGCATCAGATTCTGTATATCTTTACGGTGTACGCCATCTTGACGGACACCGAGCGCGCGCCACTCCCGCAGCTTCTGGCCCGAACGCCCACCGTGCGCCACTGCCATACAAAATGTATGGAAAACCTCGCCCGCAGCTTGTGACTGCCACCAGTGGCCGGGCTGTGGCCACTAATGGCCCAATGTGCGGCTATTAAGGCCTTAGAAAATTTGAAACGTTTTCAATCGAGATTATGGATATTTTCATTAAAACGTTAACTAGCAGTTACTGGGCGTCACAAAACTGACGATTAGTGTCAAACTGCATATATCGTCACAAACCGACAAGTTGGAATGATTAGACGATATTTAAATACAGGGCGAAACATGGGTCGTGAACAGAAATATGTTTTTCTTACTGTCTAACTTTAGCTTAAACATGTAGACGATATGAGGGGCAGAAATATGTACACATTGTTTGTTAATTCGTTATTAAAAAACAGTTGTGTGATTGAAATTTGCGATTATTTTTTCAAAATAAAATACGATAACAACCAATACCAAGTGTGGTTACATTAAGTGCATAATGTAGGTTCTTGGAATACACAGATGATGTTGTTTGATAGTCTAAGTACTCGAGTGATAAGATAAAATAAATCTACATAACAGTAATTGTAAGTACTTAAAGCTACAGTCAAGTCCCGGATAGGGTGACCATAAGCTTGGTATTATTCCTATTTTAAATTAATATCAAAAAGTTTTATTGTTTGCTTTAAGAGTTAATGCAATGAATTTGCCTTAAAATACTGCAATACAAACGGAAATTTCTCTATACGACCCATGTTTCACCCTGTATGACTTAAGTTTCACCTAACCGTACATTTTGGAGTAAAAATGTCTTTATGATAAAAGTATTGACAATATATCAGCCAGCTTATTTAAGTATGAGATAGTTTTGTATGAGTGAACCGTGGGTGGCTAATAGCTTTTTCATCACACTTGCTCGAAAATGGTGTCATTACACGTAGGTTCTGCGGGCCGTAAATGGCCTATTACGCCCTAGGGCGTAATGGTTTTCTTTTTAAATTTGAAACGCTGGTTCTGTTTTACTCTTATTTGTCATGTTCAAAGGAAACGCCAACTTACTTTTTTAACTTTTACACTGAAATATTTATTTAAAGATAACTGTTATTGCAAATACATGTAAACACATATTTCGGTAACATTATTAAATGTTTAAATAATGTATTTCTTTATTTTGCAAATATAAAATCAACTAAAATGGCCGTTACCGCTATGGTTTCCGAACGTGACTTGACTTTGTCTATGACTTTGACATATGTCACTAATGTCACTGTCTGTTTTAATTTTTTCTTGTCATACTGGATCGATTAGTAAGGTTATTTTATTAAGATTTCCTCACAAGTGTGATGAAAAACATTGTGTGTGCCACGGGCGGTAAAGGAATTACAAACTCGTGTTATTAAAGCCCTCGGTTTCACCTCGGGCTTATAACAAACACTCGTTTGTAATTCCTTACTTACCGCCCTAGATACACAATGTACTATTATTGCGTGTAGTGGAATACAAGGGCGAAAAATTCGTTTTTAGATTGAATTTTGGCAATTTAGAGCGACGTTTGAATCAATATTTTGTCGTTGCGCCTGCAGGAGTCGCCATGTGATTTTTGTTGATTTATGGTGTTGAACCTTATATGTAAGCTCCAGCTTAAAAACACAAACAAACACGTAACAGTAACACATAGCGACTTTTGCAGGCCCAGCGACCATTTGTTAAAACAAAGACATGTCAACTGGATTCGTTTACCTCAAAACTGTCCTAAACTTAACGCTGACGTTGAAAAAACATTAAAATTCGTCTTGAATCTTAGAGAGATTGGCCTAAATCGACGAATGTTTCAAACGTTTTAGGCCTTTTAATTAGTTTTAATGGAGACTACATTTGTGAGTTACCGCAGGTAAAGGTACCTTATGGATATTGTCGCTTGCGTAGTATCCAACTCCGTTACTATAGGACATCAAGATAGAAGGACGCAAGCGACAACATCCATTAGGTACATTTACCCCCGGAATGTCACGTTTAGCTTGCCAGATGCCGCTTTGTTAAATAAGTTTATGTACATATAATAAAAAAACTCAGTTCATTGAATGGACAAATATATTTTTATAGTACACTTGCTGTTTGATTGAAAATCCAAATTGACCCTGGCCAGGAGTGACTAACTCCGCGATTTCGCCGCGCGGGCTTGAAGCCCCCCGTAGGGGGCCTTAGCCTGCGACCAGAAAGAGCATGCGTTATGCGATGCGATGCGAGAGAGAGACGTTCCGTCCGGTAGTCGGACCCGAACGACAGTTGTTAGAGAGGCGTCGTACTATCTGGGGGCACGGCAGTGCCCCCGCCAAGTCGAGCAAAACAAAGGCACGGCCGTACCATCCTTTTCTCGAAGCCATTTAGGCCATTTTCAGCCTACCGTAATTTTGTACTGGCTAAAGCTAGAACCCTGAAATTTCAGGGATATATAGGGCACAATAAGACATAATATATTCTCAATATCATTCAATTTGAACATGTAGTTTAAGAATCCAAATTTTAAACATAGTTTTTAGCCTATCAAGTCCCAAAAATCCTAAAAATATTGCAATTTTAGTCACAACTGCACACATAAGTTTGTAATCCATAGCCATCCATAGTTTTGCAGTTCAAATTGAAAAGAATGGATTGGAATGTAATAAATAAAGGAAGACCGCTTACAAAAAGAAATGAGATCCCATCAAAAACATTACATGTAAAAAGATGCAAGTCTCGCAACGCAGTTCTCCTACAAGAAAAAAGTTTTGAGATGTAAAGTTAAACCAAGTCAGTACCGGGGCGGTATCAACAGAACTCGATTTCCACCGACTTGCCTATTATTTAACCGTGGAGGAACACATTTTATAGATCTAATAGAGTTCTGTTGATACCGCCCCGGTACTGCATCTTTTTACATGTAATGTTTTTGATGGGATTACTTAGTTATTCAGTGACCTGGCTCTAGTTATAGGTACATTATTTGGACGCCATGCCATGAATGCATGAATACCTAAAGGCAGGGGCGTATTTACCCTAGGGCCATCCGGGCCATGGCCCGGGGCGCCAAGCTGCCAGGGGCGCCAATCGGCCAGGGGCGGCATAGCCGCCCCGGGCCGATTGCCTTTTGTTCTGGTTTTGGCGCACTTCAACTGACTTTTACTTCTCATCTTTTTTATTTCATCAAAAATACGGTCGTAAGTTAATGTTCGTTAATACCTACGGAGTGCGTCTGTTATTGAAAACATACGGCGTGTTAAGTACAATAAGGATATTCTCTGAATAAGGGCGCGGGCGGGGCGCAGAGTGAAGAGGGGACGGTTTCTCAATATTGAAACCTATTTTACAAAACAACGAATAATCCAGTAACTTTGTCACCTGAAAGTACGGGGTACTTTGCGCCAATCCAGTAGTTCTGATTTTTTGCAGACTTGTTTATGATGTTGAATGAATAATCTAAATTTGTGACATCGAGCCCCAAACGCAACTTTGTCAACAATCGAAAAAACCGCGAAAATTTCGGTTTTCAGATTTTGGCGATTATAACCCTAAAGGACTAGTTTTTGATAGTACCTTCTCAGGATGTTTCTAAAGTACACAAAATTTCCTACTATATGAAATAATAAAATTATCTCTGTAGACCTAATAGTTACCCAGATAAAGCTTGTGTATTCATAATTTTTCGAACTTCGCAATTTTTGGTGAGGACATTGGGCTGATCATCCTCACTGCGATCGGCACGGCACCGCCCTTCCAATAACTTAATTTATTGATTTTGAATAACTCAATTTTTATTTGTCTCTTTTTGTTTGTTTTTACTTTGTTACGTATTTACTAACTAATTAACAAATAAACCTAGTAACTTTTGTTATCCTTATCTTTTCTATTTCATTATGCGTAGCTTAGCTATGATAAACTTTGAAAGAACTTTCGGAAACTATTGGTCTACAGAGACAATTCTAGTCTCATGGGCATTGTAGCAAATTTAGTCAACTTACTTTAAAAACGTCCTGAGAAGGTACTACCTAAAACTAGACCTTCCCAAATTTATACGGTTTTTTTCGATTTTTGACAAAGTTAGGTTCCGCTCTCAAGGCAAAGTATAAAGACGAAAAAGGGGTCCAATTTCGGCCGTTTAGGAGCGCGCGACACGTATTCACACAGACGCGCGATAGCTCGTCTGTGTGAGTGCGATCCATACTGGAGCATTCTTATTTTTTTGCTTGTAGTGCGTTCGTACACGGCGCGCACACATTCAAGCGCGCGATCCGTCGCGATTGTCCCAAGCTCTGATGTATAAAGTTACTGGGTTATAAGTAATGAAATCATCATTAATGACTTTGTAAACAAATTATTACACCGCAAAAAAAATCAAGTAGAAGTTATTAAAAATGTTGTATTTTTTATTTCAATAATTTTTTTCCTTGACTTCTGGGGCGGCGAAACATTATTGGCCCGGGGCGCCAAATTTCAAAATACGCCCCTGCCTAAAGGCGTCGTGTGCCTACCGCGCCAACAACACTTAAAGGTGTCACAGAGCCCGGAGCGATATAGACCGACATACAACAGCATAAGGTTGAATTTCGGATTTGATAATTTTATGTCATGGCGTCTGTTTTGCGACATTTATGCTCGAAGTAGCGTCTAAAAGATTAATATGTATATCAATGGCGAAAACCGGAAACGTAGTAACCGCCAGAGGAAACAATGGCGGTTACTACGTTTCCGCTTTTTGCCATCGATATGTACTTTGTTATTTGGGATAACCTTTTGTCCATAATCTGGAACGTTTCATTCTGGAATGATCGAGCGAATAAGTCGCCGTGACGTCGCCCCTGTCTGGTTCCACCGGAAGACCAGCGCCGGTTTTAGAGTTGGCATTATGTTGAGGTGGGACCTTTTTGTGGCAGCGAGATTTCTTTGTGTTTTCATTTTCTTTTCTACTTATACTGTTGCCTTTGTGCTGTCATAAATAAATGTATTTTATTTCTTTCATAATTCTGTCTTTGGCGGACCAGGTTATTTTAGAAACAAATTGTCGACAAATTCGTCACTTTTCTAAGAACTGCTCAAGGAACTTAAAATAAATAGCCGGATGGAGCCTCGCCAAAAGGGAACTGAAGCAATTTTTAATAAGCCGGCTGTTTGTACTTACGAACCGCACGCATCAACTAGTTTTTTCCTATTGCGAGCAGCACGTACACATAGGTAGCCGACTTATTAGAGGCTCCGGGCTCCGCCCGGCTATTTATTTTAGGGCCGATACAGACGGACTGCAACCCAACTGCAACTCCTTGCGATTTGTATGGGAACTGCATCACAACTGCGCAGTCGGCGTGCAGTTGTGATGCAGTTCCCATACAAATCGTAGGGAGTTGCAGTTGGGTTGCAGTCCGTCTGTGTCGACCCATAAGGTCATTGCCAGGTATCCAATTAAAAGCGATATTGTTGTGAATAAAACACGAAAATGACAATTAAATTTATTAAAAAAATTAACTTACAATTAAGATACATGAATATGGAATGGTATTTACATTTTTGTTCGTTGTTTTCTTAAGTACGCTATTATGACACTTAAGTACATAGAAATATAAATATTCTACTTAGGTACAAGGTCTTATCAAACTACCACCAGCAACAAACATTCCTATATTTCCTATTGAGAAGAACCAGTTAAAAACTCGATGAGTTTTTTTTATTATAGCTAACTTAAATGTAATAAATGTGAATTTGAAATCTACTTCCTGGCGAAAGCTGCCTTGGCTCAGATGCCCGATGTATCAGAAGTCCAAGACTGCCTAACAGGCCAGTCGCCCATTCCTGGTGGTCCCGTTAATAGAGTGGTCACTCCCACCACAAATCCCGAAACCAATCCTGATGTGAAGAAAGCATTAAAGGTTTTCTCAGACAATCTCAAAACAACCTCCAATCCCAATGATCCTGTAATTATAGAGAGTCTCAGAACGCTCTCCTCCGCCTTTGGAGATGATCTTCAAGATTTAGTGAGGAATTATGAGAGTCTGGTCCAAAGATCAGGAACAGACTTTCATCAGTTCCGGCCCTCTCTCTCTCATGCTGCTCAGAAAGGGTACTGGCCTCTTTATTGTTCCACTCAGACAGCATTGACCGTGTATCAGGTGGCCATATCTAAAGAAGCTAAAAAAGCCATAGTTGACATCACAACATATGCCACAGAGCTGCAACGTATGGTGGCAACAACTTCGGAACAGTACGCACACTATACCACCACTTTAGACCACCTGGCAGTGTCTTGGAATGCTACTCTCAGCAGTATGACCAACTTTATGGAGATAGTTGACAACAGATTGTTGGACATGTCTGTGCCTACACAGAAGAATACCACCACCAAACCCACCCCCTCAGTAAGTTCGAGGTCAGGGACAGAGGCACTTTCAGCAAAAATTAAAGAGTTTACACCAGGATGCAATTATATTAGCAACAGTGGGACACTCAGTATAAACCAGGAAGGTCATGTAACTCTGTCACCTCTCACTGCAACTGGACACACCTTAAGCAGGATTATTCGATTGGGAATTAAGGGAGTGGCCCTGTACAGACTGTTAAATCTTGATCATGATATCTTAGCGCAAACTTTGGTATTGGAGAAGGAGACGTTAGACAAGTATTCCCAATTTACCACAGAGGAGAAAAGGGCATTCTTTGCAAAATTAATTAGAATCTGCCCCAGGACTGAAGATCAGTGGAAGCGAGTGTGATTACCCATTTCTCTGAACTTGACTACCTCATTTATAGAGTTGAATACATCGGTAATGCCCTTACATAATTTGTCAAAAGTATACCACCAAAGGTTTTCTGGAAGAGAGTTTTGACCGCCTGTTGTCTACAGTTTTAAATTGTTTTAATTATATTATGTGCCCTTTGTAATGTTTTTTTGGTGTGCAATTTATATATTCGTATTCTATTGTATATCACGTGACTTAGAGTTTTTGGCATTGTTAATTATGTATGCTAATGACTTGGAATTTGTTAAAATAGGCGTGCTATATGGCACAGGTTACAAAGAAACAAATTTCTTTCATTATCTTACAATAAGAAAAAAAATGATTTCAATCACACCGATTAGTAATAGCAGTATTATTGTGTCGTTGCAATTAGTGGTGCTGTGGTCGCAATGAGATTAAGTCTCTCCGTCCACTGGAGCTGAACTTAGAATTTAATGTCCGCTTCGCTTTAGTGGACATAGATTATTATATTAATCCCAGGCCCAGTTCCGTCCTTATCCGCTTTAGTGGACGGGCAGCCTTTAAGGTCATAGCTCATTAGAGCCACCCGGCACTCGACCAGGACAGTCTCGTCGCTCGGCGTCCACTCGTTGTCGACAGGTGGTCCTCGGGTGGACGCCGCGTTGTCACCAGTGAACCTCGCGTGGTCAACGAGTGGGCCTTGCGTGGTCAACGAGTGGACCTCGCGTGGTCAACGAATTTCCGAGCAGTCTACCTGGCGGGTGGCAGGGAGCGCCGCACCGCCTCGCGTAAACCGCGCGCTGTCTTCGCGCGGTTCACTTGAGGCAAGCGAGCTGTCATCGAGGTCCACTCGTATTCCGCACGTGGACACGTCGCGAGCGATTCGATCCGGTGATGCTACGGAGTTGATGTAGTGAGCGCATGTCCATAGAAATTCATTTAAAGAATACTAACGGCTCGAGGCGAGGCGGTGCGGGTCGGGTGCCGGGTAGCTCTAATGAGTTGTGACCTTAAACTGCGAAGCTGATTGGAGATGGCGCCATGGGCTCAAGTACCTATTGTTGCCATTTGTAAATAAACAGAAAATCCAACTTATGCTATTGCCACAAAAAAAATATTTTAAAATAATAAAAAAAAACGATTATATCTG
Source organism: Eudemis profundana (assembly GCA_947034925.1). Lineage (NCBI taxonomy): Eukaryota > Metazoa > Arthropoda > Insecta > Lepidoptera > Tortricidae > Eudemis > Eudemis profundana. The sequence continues at coordinate 4,546,504 of OX344819.1, forward strand.
TGAAGAACAAAATATATGTCAAAGAAGAATAAAAGAAATGGAAATAAAATAATGTAATTCCTTATAGAATTTATTATATTTTGAGAATTTATTATATTTTGGACGGCACTAATGGCACAAATTGACAACATAACGGTACTTTTTATTTACGGCTGACAACAAAAAATACGTCCTGCGGTGGCGACATCTGCAGCGAGCAACTGATATTTTTAACCTCATTTCCATTCATTGGCCAACACCCTTACTATGGTATCATCTACGAATCATTTCACAGGAATTTTTGTTGAGTCAATTTTTCATTAGTCTGATCTAAAATGATACAAGAATTCAATATAGAATACTTCTGACATTGCGAAATCGTTTACGTTTTGGCGTACAATCTCGGGATATTTCACTTAATCTTTTATGACTTGGTATATTGACCGGTATGATAGATAAATAGAGAGAAAAAATCATCTTTGTAGGTTCGCTCTTCACTTCTTCGCTTCAGCAGGTATCATTTTTGTACTGTAGATGTCGTATATATAGTTTTTAAATATATCTTTAGTTTGTCTTCTATTATTTTGCAAGTCGTTTATTAAAATAATACTCATTTAGTTATTATTGCTTATTTGTTCAGAATTAACTTTACTTCTATATATTTTTGGATGAGTTAACCTTACATGAGAATTATACGCATTTTGCGATACAAGTACCCCACAAAATATGCATTTTTTGGATATACAATTCTCTGGTATTATTTCATCATGTATCCCATGATTGCTCATATGATTAAGGTATGCCTTTTGATAAATAAATGTTGCTGTACATATGTTGCATGTAAAAAAATAGCATATATCTATCCATTTAAACCCTTGGTCTTTAAGCTTAGTTATCTCTTTAGTTTTTGTTTTTCCAGGAATGTCCACATGTGGCAGTTCAGAGTCATTGGCATTATCTTTTAGGGATCTGAAAGCGTCGTCTAGGGTTTTTATTGTTTCCTGATTAGTGTCATCATCGCTTTCACTGCTATCTTCACTACTACTAGAGTCTTCATCTTTATCATTTTCTTTGCGTGCTTCAAGTTTTTCGTTTTCTATAACATCTGTTATTTTATGAACATTTGCGATGTTTGTTTGTGGAGTAGTAGTTCTATATGCAGTAACGGCATGCTTGTCTTTGCTTACTTCACGGTTCTTCTTATTATTGTTGTCGATAACATTGTTGTTTACTGCATTGTCTATATTTTTGTTGTGTGGTTCTATGTGTGCATTGCTTGCAGTATTTGCATTAATACTAACCCTGTTTTCGTGATTTCTTTTATTACCTTTTTCGTCATTAATGATATTCCTTGTACTTGTTGCGGTTTCGTCACTAATGCTTTTCCTTTGTGCATGACTACTTTTATTATTTTTGTCGATAGCATTATTCATTGCAGTACTTTTGTTCAGCAAGTCTATATTTGTGTTCGTTTCAGTTTCAGCACTAATGCTTTTCCTTTTCTCGTGACTTCTTTTGTTGTCGTAGTCGCAAACTACATTTTTATTTGTTGTTCTATTTTTGCTGTGAGTTTTTCCGATTGCACTGTTTGTGACGTTTTCGTCGCTAATGCTTTTCCTTTGTTCATGACTACTTTTATTATTTTTGTCGATATCATTATTCATTGCAGTAGTTGTACTTTTGTACCGCTTTTGTAAGTCTATGTTTGTGCTCGTTTCAGTTTCGGCACTAATGCTTTTTCTTTTCTCGCGACTTCTTTTATGGCCGTGATCGTAAAGTACATTTTTATTTGTTACTCTATTTTTATTATGCCTTTCTGCGTTTGCATTGGTGGCAGTCTCAACTTTATTCTTACTTGTTTCTATTTTTTCGCTATACCTGTCGGTATTGTCGTTCTTATTTCTTGTACTATTTGTATTGCTATCATGCTGTTTGATTTTTGTAGTCATTTCGACTGTCGTGCTAAAGCTTTTTCTTCTTTCATGATTTATTTTGTTGTTATCTTTATTCTTTATTGTATTATTTATATTTTTGTTCCGTGAATCTAGGTTTATACTAGTAGGAGATTCACCACTAATACTTTTCCTTACTTCACGGTCCCTTCCATTGGTGTTCCCGTTAACAACGTCGTTATTTGTTGTAGTATTTATAATTTTGCTATGTGATTCTACATTAATGTTGGGTGCAGTTTCGACACTAGTTCTTTTCATTACTTTAAGGGGTTTTTCATAACTTTTACTGCTATCATCACAGCTACTAATATTTCTCTTGTGTGTATTTGGCCTCATTTTAGCCCTAGTAACGTTCCTTACTTCAAGGTTGTTTTGATTGATTTTGTCATTGCACGAAATTGTGTCTATATTGGCTGCAGATTCGACATTTATGTTTTCTCTCGTTTCACTGTTCCTTTTATGTTTCGTGTGGTTTATACTAACAATATTTGTGTTTTTGCCAAGTGACTCTGCATTTCCGATGACTTCATTTTCAACACTACTACTTTTCCGTATTTTACTATTCCCTTTATTGTTCTTATCTGTATCATTGTTATTTGTAATTACGTTTCTGTTGCGCGATTCTACACCTATATTAACTGCAGATTCAGTATTGATACTTTTTCTTATTTCACTATTACTTTTATACTTCGTATGGTTAACATCGATGTAATTTGTTGATTCATTTGTATTTCTATCACAAGATTCTGCTGTTATGCTAGTTCCAGTCTCGATGCTATTGCTTTTCCTTATTTCAATATTCCTTTTATTGTAAATGTAGTCATCGTTGTTACTCTTTGCTTTTTTGTCGCGCAGTTCTGCATTTATGTTGGATTCTGTTTCGGCACTAATGCTTTTTCTTACTTTAGGTATTTCATCACTTTTGTTGTTATCGTCATTGTCACTTATTTGACTACTTATTCTCTTGTGTCGTTTTGCGTTTAACTTAGATGTCGTGTTGCCACTATTGCTTTTCATTTCTTCACGATTCCCTACATTTTTCTTAGATCGATGATCGTAGTGACACGTTAAAGTTGTTATATATTTGTCGCACTGTTCAACGTTGGTGCAGGTTACAGTTTTGGCTCTACTGCTGTTTATTACATCATTGTTTCTTTCATTGTTGTTACTATTATCATCTTTGTTGATGATTACAGTTTTCAAAGGACTGTTACTTGATTTTATATTTTGGCTTTTCGCAAAAAGAGCTTTATTAATGTGCCCAACGTCACAGTTCTTTTTATGGTTTTTGTTATCATCGACGTTTTTAATGTTGGCAGCATTTGTATTACTAATGTGTGAGTTTGCGTTTGCACAGAAATCAGTTTCAGCGGTAAATATGTTCCTTATTTCGCACTTCTTTATCTCGTTTCTGTCATTATCATGGTTGGTATTTGTAGAAATATTTACGTGACTGTTGCGCGCTTCTACGTTCATATTAGTTGATTTCCTTCTTTCGGGATTAATTTCAAAGTCAATATGGTAACTATCCTTGCCGTTATATACGCGATCGGAAGTTATCCCTCTACTACTTAGTTTGCCTTCATCCGATTTAACATTTTTAGATTTGAGTAGTAATTCAATAGGTAGCTTCACAACAAGTTTTTGGTCGGCCATTTTAGCTTTTTTAGGATTTGATGGTACGCCATTTATTATTAAGTCGAGTTGTTCTTCAATTAGATCATAATCAGCTTTTTGATCACCAGCACTGACTTGTTTATAGAATGAAGTAGCAAAATATGTTTCTGTACCTTGAGTGTCACACTCATTATTGCAATTTTCAGAGCCCTCGTCTGTTTTACCACTGTTTTCATTTATTTCATTATCATCTGTATTTTGGTTTGGCGTCTTAACGTTTCCTGTATTTCCTTGAATGTATTGTCTTAACGAAAGAATATATTTTTTTCTTAACCCAATACAAGTTTGACAATATTTTACAGTTTTGTTGAATTCTTCCTCATCATAATCACTTATTTTACCATAAAGTATACGTGGTGAGTAAGTATAAACATAATTACACTTAACACACTCACACTTCATATCAGCTTTTGCGTCTTCATGCTCACTTATATCGATAAGTTTAAGAATATCATTCTTCAGTTTTTCTGACAATTCTTGAAACTTATGGCGATTTAGTTGGTCTTGATAAAGTCTGAAAAACCCTATTTGAAATTTAAAAAATAAGGTTTCATCAATATCCAGTTCTCCATTCATATTTATTTTGTTTGTATCTTCTTGGGATACATTTTTTTGCAATTCATGTTCTTTTGTATTTTTAATGGCTATTAATTTCGTTCGTAAGTCCGTTGCCGCATCTGTTCGTGTTGAATTATTTGTGTCTCTAATTTTTCGTTTAACGCTCTTATTACGTTTGTTTTGTACCCCTGATATCCCAGTACTAGTGGTTGCTTTTTGTGAATCACTAGTTTTGCCTGTTTTCCGATCGTTTTGAATACTTTTTCTAATCAAATGTTCTTGGGAACTCAGATTTTGACTGTTATTTAGACAATTGTTTTCAGAGTTTGTCGTTAAATTGTTATTATCTCCGAACTCCTGCTTGTCAGTGGAAGATACTTCATTCACTTTTTGCAGGTTTTGTGGAATAATTCCGTTTAAAACTCTAGATATTATGGAAAGGTAAACATCTTTATTAACAATATCCTTCTGCGTATTGTTCTCCAAACGCAGAAGTGCTAAACGTTTTCGTGCGGCTTGTAATTTTTCGTCATTGCCTTTATCGGTTGTGTCCTTAGATTTGTGACAAATAATTGGTACAATGTCCATTTCACTCGCAGTTACGGTTGCATTTTTATTTTCAACAGTTTCATTGTTAATGTCGATTTCATTTTTGTTTTTAATTTCATTATCCGGTGTTTGTTGATGGTATACACCTGTTGTTGTAATTACATTTTTGTCATTTGTGTCAATATTAGGATTAATTCTTTTGTTATCCGCTTGATTAGTAGCTTCATTAGCGATTACGTTTGTTTGCATTGATGTTATATTGAGATTTTGTAACGAAGAAATACGATTAGCGTTATCTAAAACGGATTTCAGGAAGTCTATTGAAAAGTCGTCTACCGTTACTGTTTTGTCTGCTGCCTGGGCAGCATTATTTAAAACTGCGTTAGTATGATTATTATTCGGTACAAGGTCTGTGGTTTCCATGATATTTGCAATGCCTTCGCCTGCAGTAGGGCATGTAGGCACTTTAAGCTGTGAAGCGATTGAAATAGCTTGAATTAGTGCGCTAGAAGTTTGTGTTACACTAGCTTGAGTTTTGCAGGTATCCATGATTGACAGAGTTACTATGTTCTTAATATTTGAGTTTGTACTATTTTGTGGTATACAGCATTTCGTGGTCTTCAGATTTGGTACTGTTTCAGAGTTCGTGTCGTTTTCAGCTAGCAGTACTTTATTAGTCTGCGTATTTTTAATAATTTGTGCCTTTTTAATGTTCATACTCAATTCAGATTGCTCCGGATAGGCTTCCATGATCAATGGAATATGTACATTCTCATTATTTTTGTTTCCAGTTTTCTGCATGACGAAAGGAGCTTGTGGTTCAGTGACATCTATGATTGTTGTAACTTCCTGCGCACCGACTTTCATTATTATATCCGTTTCAACAGTTGATTTATCCGATCTTAACGCTAATTCAGCGCTCATACTAGCCTGCGTGTTCGACGAAACTTGGATTTTTTCGGTGTCCATAGTTATCTGCACTTTTTTCAGCATTTTCTCATAATTTTTTTCTTTGTTGGTGTCGGTCGCGCTTTTCATCTCAACTTGTACTTTAACACTATTCATACTCATATTGGCTTGCTGTGGATAGGGCTCTGTGCTCAGTGCAATGTTTGCATTTCGACTATTCTTGTTCTTTGCCATTTCTATGTTAATAGGAGCGAGCGGTTTATCGAGGGCCTTGTTCATTCTATCGTGCTGTGTACTGTTCTCCATTATTAGATCAGTTTCAGTATTAAAACGATCGAATTTCAACAATAGTTCATTGAGCTCAGAAGGCGTCTTCGATGGAATTTGTGTATTTTCACTATTATTCGTCGTCTTTGCTAGTTTTATATTAATCGGAGCCTGTGGTCTTTTAAGATTTATGCGAATTTTTGAACCATCGGCACTATTTAATTTCTGTACCGGTCCAGTGCTTTCTGTATTATCTGTAATGTGTTCAGGTAGAACAGACGGAGTAGGCGCTTTAAGTTTGCACGTAGTAGAACTGGTTTTAACTGGTTCTCTAGAAGTTTGCGCTACTTGTGTTTGAGAATTATAATTATTTTTTTGTAACTCTGATCGTTGTATACAGGTTTTCACGGTCTTCGAATTTTGAACTTCTTCTGTATTCGTGTTCATTATAACTGGTTGTATGTTCGTCTGCATTCCTACATTATCATGTGCTTTACCTGTGTCCTTACCTAATTCAGCTTGTTGCGGGTAGGCGTCCGCAATCAGCGGGGACTGTACATTGTCACTATTATTGGACATATTTGTTAGCTCTTTGTTAAAGGGAGCCTGTGGTCTCTTAGGATATATTTTTTGTTGTATAGTTTTAATTCCCAGATTAGCATGTATTCCGTCGTTATGCATGTCTGTTTTTGATTGTGAATATCCGGCCGTATTCATCCATGCTCGCGGTATTTTCGGAACTTGACCTTCATTGTTATTAATGCTTATTTCTTCTAGCTGTATCTTAGCCTGCGTATTTTTGATACTTTGTGTCTTGTTAAAGCTCAATTCAGATTGCTCTGGATAGGCCCCTATGTTCAAGGGAATCGGTGCATTTTCACTATTATTGTTTCCAGTTTTCTGTATGTCGATAGGAGCTTTTGGTTCAGTGCGATCTAAGATCGTTGTAACTTCATGTGTACCGACTTTCATGGTTATATCAGTTCCAACAGTAGATTTTTCCGATCTTAACGCTATTTCGGCATTTATACTAGCTTGCTGTGTACAAGCCTGCGTGTTCGACGAAATTTGGACTATTTCGGGGTCCATAGGTTTCTGCAGTTTATTCAGCATTCTCTCAATGTTTTTTTCTTTGTTGGTGTTGGTCAGTCTTATCACATCAGTTTGTACTTTATCACAATTCATACTCATATTGGTTTGCTGTGGATAGGTCTCTGTGCTCAGTGGAACGTTTATATTTTCACTTTTCTTTGCCATTTCTATGTTAATAGGAGCTAGTGGTTTATAGAGGGTCTTGTTCATTCTATCTTGCTGTGGGCTGTCCTCCATTATTAGATCCGTTTCAGCGTTAAAACGATCGAATTGCAATAATAGTTCTTGGAACTCAGGAGGCGTGTTCAATGGAATTTGTATATTTTCCCTATTAATCGTTGTATTTGCTAGATTTATTTTAATAGGAGCCTGTGGTCTCTTAAGATTTATGAGGATTTTTGAACCATCGTCGGTATTAGAACTATTTAATTTCTGAACCTGTCCACTGTTTTCTGTACTAACTTCGGAGTGCTCAGGTACAACAGAAGGAGTAGGCGATTTAAGTTTGCACGCAGTTGAACTGGTTATAACTCGTTCTCTAGAAGTTTGTGTTTGAGTATTATGGTTATTTTTCTGTAACTCTGATTGTAGGATACAGGTTTGCGCGGTCATAAAATTTTGCACTTCTTCTGTATTCGTGTTCATTATAACTGGTTGTACGTTCGCCTGCATTCCTACATTATCGTGTGCTTTGTCTGTGTCCCTGCCTAATTCAGCTCGTTGCGGATAGGCGTCCGCAATCAGCGGGGACTGTACATTGCCACTATTATTGGACATCATTGTTTGCTCTTTGTTAAAAGAAGCCTGTGGTATCTTGGGATTAATTTTTTGTTGTACATAAGTTTCTATTTCCAAATTAGCATGTGTTTCGTCGTTACGCACGTCTGTTTTTGATTGTGAATGTCTGGCCTCATTCATCCATATTTGCGGCATATTAAGAGCCTGTGCTTCATTGCTATTCATGCTCATTTCTTCTAGCTGTATAACGGCGTCGACTATTAGATCATCTTCAGTATTAGGATTTGATCTCAACACTAGTCCAGTATTTTTAGTGTTATCTCTAATACCTTCGGCTGAAGCAAAAGACGTAGACACATTAAGCTTGCACGTATTCGAACTTGTTTTAAGTTCTCTAGAAGTTTGAGCTACTTTAGTTTGATCTTTGTCTTGTTTCGTCTGTAATGATGCTACTGCATTCTCAACGCTTGTGTTTATAATAGCCTGTAGATCTGTGCTCACCATTTGGATGCTTTCAGTATTCGTGTCCATACCTACATGCTGTACGTTGCTCAGCCGTCTCCCTGCAACTCGTGCTTTATCATAATTCATGCTTATTTTGGCTTCCTGTGGATTCGCCTCCATGATCAATGGAACCTGTGCTCTTTCACTATTCTTGTTCGTTGCTTGCTCTATATTAATAAGAGCTTGAGGAGTATTGCCGTTTATGGTCATTCTTCTTCGTTGTGCATAGGTTTCCATTATATCAACTTGTGCTCCAGTTTTATGCGCGCTCATTGGTTGAGAATTGCCTTCTATTAATGGCGTCTGTCTGGTATCGATAACATTGTTCATATTATAAGCCAGTCTAATTGCTTCACGTTCTGACTCGTATCTCATTTCCATTGGTCTTGTCTGTGAACGGTTCTCTAGACTCCATGGAAAATTAGTCATATTGGTGTTCTTGTCAGTATTATGTTGTTGTGTTAAGTCTACCGGTCTCATATTAGCTTCTGTAGGTCTAATATTCATATTATTTCTTGATTGTGAATGATCCATACAGACTGGCACTTGTTGTTGGGTATTGCACGCCGTTGCAGTTTTAGGTTGTGCTTTGTTGTTTCGTTTTTTGTTCACAGTGGCTTCAGTTCCGAAGGCATCCCAGTTTGGCAGCATATTACCTCCATTAACATTATTTGTTGTAGCGTTATGATAATTCGAGCTTGATGGATAATTTGCGTTAGTTACAGCTTCAGTACCGCGATTTATACTATTTTTCCTAACGTATGCTCTTTTAGCTTTCGTTGCAGCTGCAGGAATAGCGCTCTTTACCTGTTGTCTTTCGGTGTTAGTTTGTTCTCCCGTTGCTAAGGGATTGCTATTCACTGCGGCTAAATATGCTTGCTGATGGGCATGAACCTGCCCTCTGTATAGAACATGTGGCATGGCGTTTCTGCTATGCGCTTGTGCGTAGCTATTCCGTGGATCAGTTGTATGAGAAGGTTCATCTATATACACTTGTCTGTAGTCATATCTTGGATCTGTTTGAGGAGGTGTTATAGGTGGAACTCGTTGGACACTAGGGTACGAAGCTCGTCTTTGAGCGTTACATAGCCCTGGGGACCTAGACAAGGGCATTCTAGGATTATGAGTAGGCAAAGTAGACTTAGGTGCAGCCGTGTTCGTTTTGCCTCCTGTCCCTGAACAACATGGATGCGCACAGGGCATGTATGGACCTGTTTGCCTGTAAGTATTGCTTGCAGTCGGTTCGTTATATGGCAGAGCTACTGGATGATGACTGTATATTTGTCGATTAGCATCGGAGTTTGTATACATTTCTTGGTTTTGATCCAATGGACTATAACTGTTCATGTTCATTGCTGTTGGCATATAGTTATGTGTGTTTAGTCCATATAGTGTATGATTTGGAGATGCTTCTGCTCCATAAGTCGTCTGTGAAACTCCAAGATTAGGGACAATCACACTTGCTTTTTGCACTACGGGTATGCTTGTGGTCATGTTTTCATCTTGAATCCCATAACCATTCATGGTTGGTGAAATATCAGTTACGATTCCAGGGTTTCCTACATATTCTGATCCTGCTAGGGTGTCTGCTCTTTGATAGCCAGTATTTGGAGGGATTTCTCTATAAGCATTAGAGCTTGGTGTTTGGATATATGTATCTGATGGCTGTAAAAGACTTGAATTGTTTACTGTCATGTTTGCTGTAGCTCTATAAGCTTCATTGTTATTGGGAACACCCATAGAGTCGGCAACAACTGGAGGTCTAGTTGTGGTATTGTTGGTTAGTAAGGCATATAACTCAGAGTCCTCTATAGCTTCATTGAAATTATCGAGACTGATATTGAAAGGAACCCTTGCAAAAGCTCTGCAAGAAATTCTAGGCGCATTATCACTTCGTTCATTTCCTCTTCTTGCGCCAAGGTTCAGTTGTTCTCCATTTGCAGTAGGAATATCTGGAGTATCTATCTGATCTTTTACGATATTGATATCGAAATTATTCATAAGACCTAGGTAGTTAGGCACTTGATTAGTCTGATTATTAGTAGGCTGTATATTCCGTCTTATAGCATTGGTTGGATGGTCGGGCTCGTCTATTCCTTCATCTATGAATTGACAGTCGCTGTCTTCGTCATCGTCATCCTTGGCGGCCATGATGTTCTGAAACAGAATGCAATTATTGTTAGAAGAATGGTCCTCTATAAAGTGGGTCTCATTTACGGGGAATACTTAAAACCTATATTATTAAACAGTTTTCAGAATTGTCAAAAACTAAAATTAACGTAGAATCGGCCATTTAAGGTCAGGATCATTTGAAACCAAACGAGATTTGTAAAAATCCGGTCAAGTACGAGTCGGATTCGCCCACCGAGGGTTCCGTGCAAACTTGTAGCGTTAAAGCACACATTTCATATCTTTGCAATTAATAATTTACATTTTGTTACCTGGCCTTATAAAATAAAGTATATATTTAAAAAACAAATAAAAAGTTCAAGATAAACTGCATTGAGAGACAAACTTAACTTTGCTGTTGGAAAACTATTGTCTTCATACATCGACATTGGCCGCGATTAGTTTAGCAACGCTTTGTACACTTTTTACCTCTATAACCCGAAATAGATGAACTTTTCATACAATTTAGCACCGTAAAACGGTCCTACTTTGCTCCTACGGGGATAACTATGCTCCAACCTCGAAAACATATTTAACGGGTTGTTATTTGTTTCTATTACGGTTCCCATTTTATGAGCAAATTTGCTCCAGAAACATGTAATATTTAAGAGCAAAGTTTTGCCGCGTCAATGGGTAACTTTGCTCCGAATTTATTGTTTCTATATATTGGACGAAATAGATAGTGGCGTATTTTTTAAACAATAAGTGTTAGGAAATACACTTTTCTTGTTGTATATAAAACCAGAATGTGATAAAATGAAAAATTGACTGATTTATTTCGAAATTTCTCATTTTGGAGCAAAGTAGGACCGTTTTACGGCAGCCTTTTAGTCTGAGGACGGCAGTGTACGTGATTGTACGTACTTCCACAACAATTTCAGTATTATAATTTTGTGCATTTCGATAGTCTAGTCTCGAAAGGCTACCTATTTGGTGTAAGAGCCTATGGGTCTCCTTGGCGCTTAGATCAAATATCCTACTATACATACTATACATAAATGACTTTTTCCAAAAAAATAACTAGGGGATGTTAAAAATGAGCAATAGAACGCAAGTAAAAAGTTTATGCCACACCTGGCCATAAAGTGCTGCGCGTACGGAAAAAGTCCCTTTCTGGCTAGGTGGAGACATAAAATGCTATACACAACACGGGAGGTAATAAAAAAAGCCCTCGATCGCATATTTACGCCCCTCGCTTGCAGCTCGGGCCGCAAACTTCTGCGATCTCGGGCTTTCTTTGTATTACCACCCTAGTTGTACTATTTTGAAATTGTTGTCTGTTCTTTTGTGCGCGAATCACTTAAAAACTACTGGACCGATTTGCATGAAATTTCGTATAGGTACAGGTTGATCCTGGTTAACATGTAGGATACTTTTTGTCCAACTAAGCTGGAGCAAACTAGTATTTTATGCAACAGTTGTATAAGTGGGTTCAAAAAATGCGAATTGCGTGAGTTGCGATACGAGCCGCGAATACGGCGAGTATCGCAAATAGATACGCAATGAGCGTTTTTTGACTTAATTATACAACGTTGCATACAATACTTTTTCTACGACTATGTTTTAAAATATAAAATACAAAATTAATCATAACCTGGAAACAAAGTAAATATGACGTATGACTGACAGTATGTGTCTATGGTAAACTTTTTTTTTATTTAAAATATACTTAAATTAAAAATACTTTTTTTATGTTGGCATCAATGAATTTAGTTCGGAAAGTTTTGTTTTTCTTAAAAACCGCAGGAATTTAATTGTTTGTTAAATTGGTAGTTGTGCATTTTTACCGTAAAGTTAAAATTGAGCGCTTAATCCCTGACCTAAGTTTAACCTAAATTTAGAAGTCTGTGGCTGCTAGTAATAACGTAAAGTGACTATAAAGACACTAGTGCTGTTATGGGGAATAGAGTATAGACTTCTCTGAACTCATATTATGTAGGTATGTTCTTATATTAGTGTTCGTGACCAAGTAAAAGACAGATAACAGTACAGGAGTAGAAAAAAGAGATTATTTCACCTCCGCGATCGAAGTCGCAAGCGGATCCACTAGTAATTAATAAAATTAGATAAAAGTACCTTACCTTTTTATAAAATGTTTGCTTGCAAAACTCTTCCGGTCCCAGCGGTCACAGATGTGCCCTGTAACAAGATGAATAAAATTTAAAATAGAAAAGCAATATAACTAATCCTAACCAAGGAAAAAATAAATAGCCGGACGGAGCCTCCCTAACAAAGAACTGAAGCATGTCTATTAGTCCGGCTACCTATGTGTGCGTGCTGCTAGCAGTAGGAAAAAACTAATTGATCTGTGCGTGCGGCTCGTAAGTACAAGCAGCCGGCGGACTAGTAATGGCTTCAGTTCTATTGGCGAGGCTCCTTCCGGCTATTTATTTTAAGGACCTTGATTCAACTAAACTACGCAGAAATAGTTAATACATATTTTCATTTTAGATTAAATAATCGTGCGTTATCCGCCATGTGGTTTGAAGGAAGACCATCTACAAACCGTAAAATGTGAGGCGCGCTATCTTTAAAATGTAGTAAGATAACGAATTAAATGAACTGGGTACATTATCCTCTGATATACTACCTATAATAGGGCAGGGGTCTCCAAACGTTCGCAAGGGTCACACGGCACTTTTGAAAATCTCGCGCGGCGGGCGCATTGATTTAATATACCATACCATATATGTATATTAAATCAATGCGCGGGCCACATGACATGGTCGACCTTAGGGCCTTATCACACTAGCGATTTGCGAGTGAGTTGCGAGCGTGACGTTTTCGTAGAAAACTTGTAGCGGTGAGCTCGCGGCGAGTTCGCCGTTGCCGTTCGCCGCAAACATGTTTTTATTGAAGAGAATCTTTTTAAATTGTTTGGCTCGGTCAGGACTCGAACCGGGTTCTCCACGGCTCCCCGAGCCAAAACTCCACGGTGGTCCACTCCACCTGGACCTCTTTGAACCGAGCCAACACCCCACGGTGGTCCACTCCACCTGGACCTCTTTGAACCGAGCCAACACCCCACGGTGGTCCACTCCACCTGGACCTCTTTGAATCACTGCCCACTGGGTTACACAATATTTCAGCTCTAATGTCATTGATAAATATCTAACACCAAGTAATTAGTCTAATTACCTAATCGATCACTAGCCAACACGGTTGGTCTACACTCATGTGCGTCTGCGCACGCCAGGAGCTGAGGTCCTTCCTTGCATTGCCCGCCTCAAAGCACTTAAGAGCGTGTTTGGGCATTTTTATTTTAAAATCTACGGTTAGGCGAAACTTAAGCTATGTTCAAATACCGTCTAACCTGTCAGTCCGTGACGAAATGTATGGAGTTTGACACTAATCGTCAGTTCTGTGACGACCTGCTGCTAACTGTCAGTTAAGAACACACTTTAAATAAAAAAACCCGTTTACGAATGCCCGACATAGGTGCTTATTTATAGAATAAATACGTATTATAAAAAATAACTATAATACAATATAATGAAACTATTTAATTATAATAATAACAGAAAGATAATAAGAAAGATAAAATAACGATAAGATATCATTAATATAGGATACTTAAAAACCGGGTTAAACTCCTTTGACGTCGCTGACAAAGTTGCGAAGATTTAGTTCCACATATTTTTCATAAGTTATATAGGAAAGAATTTAAGGCTAATATGACTAAGTTGAGGAATGAGGTCATCTTACTGATTAACCATTTAAATGCGTGTGAGTTGTGTAGACCAAATCCTTTTGTTTCCATCATTACCTACTTATACAGGGTGATTACGGGGTCGTGGAGCAAGAAAGAAGGATTTAACTTACTTTCTCCTAAGGATCACGATAGGTTAGGATAGGGATGTAACGATACACAGTTTTGCCGATACGATACCGATACCGATATATAGTAGTTAATATCGGCGATACCGATACCGATACCGATATCTTAGCTAAATAATGAAGTATGAATTTCAGATATTTTTATGTCCTTATTATAACTAATGGCAATGACTGCTAGTTATATTTACCAGAGAGTCAACCTTGAAAGTGTAAAGTAAAAATAATTAATTGTCAACTCAAAATTCTTTTTTTTTATTAAGAACCAAAGATTTAATTAACATAGTAATTATCATTGCACAGGGTAATAGAATAGACCAATACATAAAATAAGTCAGAAATTGAAATTACTTTTTGCAGATTTTTTTTCATACAGCAAATTCTTCAAATATCGGTTGTATAATATCGGCGATACCGATATATCGGCCGATATATCGGTATCGGTATCGGTATCGTTACATCCCTAGTTAGGACTAACAGTACACCAGCGACTTATTTTAGTCAGCAAAAAAAACTGCGATAATTCGAGATCATGGTCACCCTACTATTTCCCAAGAAAACTTATGCCAAGTGCATGGACTTCTATCAGAGAGTTTGTTTTCTAAAAAGGTGTAATATTAAAAGTAGGGTGACCACGCATTTTGAGTCAATAATAATTTTTAAATAAAAATACGTAAATAACGAATCATCTTTGTTTCAATTAAAATAAATACAGGTAGCATCGCAATCATTTACTGAGTCAGAAAAAAATGGTTGGGATCACGACCCCGAAATCACCCTGTATATGGTGACGGAATGACGTACGTAGGTACGTAATTATTTGCTTCTATCTATCAGCCGTAAATGTCCACTCCGGCGGTCCTGTACCTGGGCGATTCTCCGAGCGTTTTGACCGCGCGGTTTGACAATCATTATTGTCCGACGATTATTTACTATAACGAAAGGACAAATCGTGACAATTTTGATAAAACTAGACTTAAACTCGGGATCGTTTTTCGGTTTCATAAAAAGTTAACTTTAGGCATCGTTTATTCGAACAATATTTACTGAGACAAGAATGACGAAAATAAAACGCCGTAAAAACGCTGAATATTGGCCCACCTACTCTGCGGATCGCATTCACCGTAGAAATGTGTAGCTGGCGAGTGAGTGATTCAAAAGTTGGTTGGTTTAGTTAGCTCAGTTCCGATTAAACAACTCAGCATATCTTTCAACTCACTCGTTCTCAAATTTGGTTACATTGATTGTTAATTAAAATTCATTTATTTAAAATAAGAAATAACACAAAACTCGTAGTCACATGAATTCGGGTCATTTTCTATGAACTCATTGCGAATTCATTGTCCGTGAGTGTATTAGATTATACATAATTAAATCAAGTTAAATAAAATATACAATAGGCCAGTGGAAATTAACATTAAAATCGCAAAGCATGATGTAGTTCTGATTTTTTGGTATGTTGTTTGGACCAGTTAGGGTAGCGTTAATCTGATTTTGCACGTTCTAAAAAGTTGTGCTGGCTGAGCTACACGCGCAAAAGTACGCAATTTTTGAAGTTTTTTGGATTCCTGCTCTAACTATGCATTTTTTGACACTAACGTCTACGGCACAAATTAACTACATTAAATTTGCTATACATTAGGTTCTATTCATTTTTACTGTAAGTGTGATAGTTACCGAGAGTTAAGGTTTTGAAATTGATGAAACTCCAAAAAGCAGGGGTGCTCCTCTCCTTCAAGCTTTGTGTTCGGCTTGCCCGTTTAGATTCAGAGCCGCTCTCACTACCCTAACGGGTTAAAACATCATAACAAAACATCAGAACTACTCATGCTTTGCGATTTTAGCATTTCAACGCGTTGATTTCCACTGGCCTAAAATTACATTAAATTGAACCAAGCCTAAGAGAAAATATAAATAAATAATAGAATAGACATAATAAATCAATAATATAATTAAATTCCACCATATTCGGCAGCATGCCAAGGGGGCCTAATTTTTAGGCAATTTTTAGTTTCAATTTAGGTTCAGTTTAATTTTATTTAAGTTTAGTTTAGTAAGTAGTTATATTTTATTTGTAGTTTGCGTTTTGAAATAAATAAAATCCCACTAATATAAATGTAAACGTTTGTGAAGTTGTTTACATGTTTGGAGGTTTGGATAAGTATGTGTTACCTACTAAATAACGCGGTGACAAGAGGGTGGATTGAGATCAAAATACAAATAGACCAAGTCCTGGATTGAAACATAGGATACTTTATATCCCGGCAAAAAGCTCCCTTGGCATATTAAAATAACGGGAGTGACGTAGCGGAAGCCGCGGATAAATACTAGTTTATGCCACACCTGGCCATGAAGTGACTTTCAAGCCGCTTTCTGGCCAAGTGTATACAAAATGATGTACACAACACGGGAGGTAATAAAGAAAGCCCTCGGTCGCACATTTACGTCCCTCGCTTGCAGCTCGGGCCGCAAACATCTGCCATCTGGGCCTTTCTTTGTATTACGTGTTAAATAATTTCATCGATTTACATCATACAAATATTTCATGAATTATTGACGTGAACGTTATGAGTGTTTGGATGCCTATCCATTTTACGTCAATACTTTGTACCTAAGTAACTTCGTATATAATCACCACAAAAATGCAAATGCCTCGATAATAAAAACTTTTTTGTGCGTACCTATCTATTTTGCATGTGTTTGTTTTGTCGAAGTTCCCTGAGATTCTAGTGTTATATCGAGCTATTTGGAACATATCCGGGATTTCTAAAACGACGGTTCTTAATTCGACTATGTTTTATTTGTAAGTACGTTATTACGCTGTGCCGATTTGAAAAAATATTTTTTGTTTGAAACGGCCACAGACCACTAAACCTATTAGTGGTCTGTGGAAACGGTACACGTTCTAGTTGGTTTTATTGTAATCAGGTCAGGATCTGAGGATGGGATCCTGGAGATAACGAAATATAAGTCTGCTCCAAATTCTTATAACTTAAAAGCCCCCGCATGGCCTAAGACTGCCGGACACAAAATGTTAATATTTTTATTATTATGCTGTGGTGATGCAGAACCCTCGGTGCACGAGTCCGTCTAGCACTTGACCAATGTTTTATATATACGTATTTCTACTTTACTATATTTACCTACTTAGTGTTTCCTAGTATTTATGTAAAGTCGTAAATGTCTTCGGTTTCCCGTACTCATTATAATAAAACAATTTAAAGTAATTAAATCGCGAGTGTTATTTAATTTTAACTTTTTGACGCGTCCTGATTCTTTAGAGTGTTTGTTATTACAAGTAAACTGAGAAACATAATTGTTTACTGTCAAAATTACGGTTATAATATAAACTACCCGCGTCAAAAAAAACTAAATTAAAATAAAGGTAGTTATATACATGCTACATAAGCCTAATGTAGAAGGATGGTTATACATATTAGTATAAAAACGGCTATAAATATTCTCAATTAAAACAACAACAGCACTTTGGCATAATTGTGATAAGAAAGAAGCGCCGCGAGATAACATATTTTTTATAGAATCGATACGTAAATAACACTCCTTTTTTGAGCAGTCGTGTAAAAATAGTTGAGAATCCCAATAATCAGACTGAAAACTTACATCACATTAGCACAAAATCCATAGCACCGACTCAATCACAAATGTTCATTGTTTTAACACACCACTAAACTTTTAATGCAGTTTTAAACGTTTGAAATCAACAAGTCACTTCACTTGTGTCACTCGCAACACAATAAATCCGGCACTGATTGTAAAATGCCAGTGTTGCCAACTCTAAAATTAGTTTAGGGCTAAAATTATGCACAAAAATTGCTCAACCAATAATAAAAACATTGGATAGGTACCTGCAGGTACCTATCTATTTGTTTATAATTTTAAAAAGTCAATTACTAAGTGTCACCGTAACTAAAAAAAACTGATTAAATACAATTCCATTCTGCCATACTACAATTATTATTATTTTATTAACTATTTAACTAGGTAAAATGTGCTAAAATCTAAAATGAATCCAAACGCAGCTTTAGAAGCAATTCACAATGTGCTAAATTTAGACCTAACGAAATAACAACACTTGCAAACCACTCGCGCTTTTAACTAAATGTAATTAAAAAAGATTCTTTGAACAACAAAATCCTTAGACCAATTTCAACCTTCTGTTTTAATCTGAAAGTTGAAAATTCCTTAAAGAGTCTTGTACATTGATCCATTTTTAAATACCTTTATGCGCGTTAAAGGATTTGTGACTCACAAGTTTCACAACTATACATGTATTTATACGTATAATATTTGAAACACTGCGCACGTCCGTTTATCACGGCGGCGACCTCTGAACTGAACTGCTTTGGAGTGGATAAAGAAGTGTGCGGGCAGAGCTTGGAAGGATAATAAAAGTTTTTATCATAAAACACGATGGTGCAAGGACCTTAACGATAGTGTTAATATTTATGACACTACTGCCTTATTATCGGGATTTGACGAATATTCGTGTTGACATCTCGCTTTTCTTAGGTAGTTAAGTCCTACGCATAGTGTTACAGTATCTTAATATTTTAAAAGTATTTCGTTATAACTCAGACGGATAAAAAAAATCGCGCCTGGTCTAGCCCGTGTTTATAGAACAAACAATAAATTAACTAATTTATGACCATGAATGAGATGCTCAAACTTAAATCGTAGTGAGTGACAATTGTAATTACAAGAAGGCTTAAATAAATGTAGTTTTAATGGGGTTTTATTTTTTAGAATGAATTACATATATAAAATGAGGTTGATGCAAGTACATTAAGGCGACGTAAAGTTTTATTATCAACGGTTATTCCAGAAATCATGTCCATTCTATAGTTTGAGAACAGCTGCCTTGCATATGCAAGTTCTAAGAAATAATGTGAAGTGTTTTGGCGACATATCTTTAATTTCAAAATAGCATAAGTACATTGGATTTGTAAAGAAGTTACGTTCTTTTATTATTTTGAAACATTGTCCTTTTAAAGACAATAGGACGTATGTTGTTAATAAAGTTAATGCTTAATATTGTCTTCGTTTTCCGCGATTATCACTCATAGTAATAAAACAACTTAAACGGATTAAATCGCGTATATTACTACATTTTAAGTCCCGACGTTTCGACGTTTCGTAGTCCCGATGTAGTAATTACGCGATTTAATCCGTTTAAATTGTTTTATTACTAAAGTTAATGCTGTTATGTCTTTGTTCTTTACAGCTGCATTTTTTGTTACGGGGAAAATAGTTCCGAACTGTTCAGATTCAGATGGGCCTATCCTTACTTTTGAAATCATTGGTGGTAGATTATAACTATTATAAGATTGTAGATGGTAGATTAGTAGTGTTAACTGGACTATGTATTTATAGATTTTAGTGCATTTGTACTTATAAGTGTGTGTGTGTTCAGGGAGTACCTATTAAGTTTACTGTTTAAATTTAATGTTCTATCCTAATCCTGTACTGCCGCCTTAGTGTAAAAGGCGTTTTTAGGGTTCCGTACCAAAATGGTAAAAAAGGAACCCTTATGGTGCGACTCTGTCTGTCTGTCTGTCTGTCTGTCTGTCTGTCTGTCTGTCTGTCTGTCTGTCTGTCTGTCTGTCTGTCTGTCTGTCTGTCTGTCTGTCCGTCTGTCACAGCAAGATATCTCAGGATCTACTGATGCTATCGACTTGAAATTTGGAATAGTGTTGAAAACCGCTAATTTGAGCCTATGGAACAGGAAAAAAATCCTACACCTTTTTTACTTTTTTTTTAAAGGGGACCGAAATGGGATGTCGAAAATCAAAATTTGAGCTAATATATCGAGTGGGATATCAAATAAAAGGGCTTAATATGAATATTTCAAAACCGTTTTTATTTTTTTTCTTAGACGTGTAGTTTTTGATTTAAGACCAAAAAAGTTTAAAAAAATACCATTCCCCCCCTATTATCTCCGAAGTTACTGAACAGAAAGATCTGTAATAATTACCGATTATTAATATTATCCTAAATATTACAGGAAAAATAAAACGGTTTTCCTAACTTGCAGCGTTTTTTAGAAATTCGCAAAAATCGTAAGACAACCTTATTTGCTCCTACTAAACTAACCGCGGCATATGTCGATGTATGGGGACAACAATTTTACAAGAGCAAAGTTAAGTTTGTCCCACCATACAATTTTTCTTGAATTATTCACGTATCTACTGACAATTTTGTACGGAACCCTGGGTGCGCGAGTCCGACTCGCACTTGACCGGTTTTTTTAGGTGATTTGAGTGACTTTGTATGATATTATTTTTCGTTTTGTAAACACAACGTAGACGTCCTACATGTAATAGGGAATATGCATGATATTTTTTATTTACTTTAATAAAAGCTCATTAATGTAAGAAACAGTAGGAAAAAAAAATTCGAATAACTATAAAAATAACCAAGATATAAGACAAGAAAGATTTATCTCTATCTCTTTCTAGCAAAACAGAATATAGTATGGAGATTGTATGGCGGCCGTGTACTATGACGTCATAGTCCATATCGGATCTCTCTGTCTAATCGCTGTCTGATTAGTGCTTTAAAATGTTTATATCTTCCGTATTCGTCGGTAGATTTTAATTTTATTTTCACTTTATGTCATCTTTTTTACGGTGCTTTCATATTTTGTTAAGAAATGTGTTTAAAAAAATTCATGCATAAGTATTCCCTATTCTAGACGATCACATTATTATGAAAAAACCTATCAATCTTCCCTTAAAATCAACAGGGAAATAACTTATGGAGGTAAATACATCGTCTCTCTCTTTCGACTTCCAAAAAAATTTTGAAAAAATATCTCCGTGAGTGCACATAATAGGAAGTTGAACCTTTTTGATATCTACTGCTTATCAATTGCAGATTATTAACATATGATAACTCAATGCCAGCCACAAGGTACTTTTACCCGTGGAACGTCGCATTTAAATCTCGATTATTTTAATCGAACTCGGCCGGCTTAAGCTTGGCCCCATTCTTACCCGACTACGGCGATGCAAAAAGGAGGGTTATGATTTTAGCACCGTAATTATGTATGTTTGTATGTTCGTCTGCTCCCTCATAACTCAAAAAAACTGAACCGATTCAAACATGTGGGGTATCGTTAGATTCGTCTTGATTCTGCTCGGGTTATAGGCTACTTAGTAAAAACCGAAATTTAATATGAAGACCGTGATCCTCAAAAAACTCAAGGATTAAAAATTAAAGTCATCGAGTTGTTACATTTGCGTGTTGGTGGGATAACTACAGTAGCTGATATTATGTTATTTCCTGGTATTGCGCCGGAAATGGACGTGGGTCGAAGATAACAGGCGTTTACTGTCATACATTATTATAACATTAATAGCAATGATATGATTCGAGTCAACCGATTCACAATTAGGGATATCCGGTATCCGGCCCGTCCGGCCCTAAATTACTATCCGGCCGGATAACAAGCGCATATTAGGCTGGATACCGGATTAAAGCTCAAAAACTGTAAATGATTTTGTTTGTTTGACAGAGGATATTTCTGTTACTGTAGATACCAACATTTTTTCAACGAAAACGATCCAATCTAACCTCCTTATGCTACGGCCATATTATCGGGATTCGACGAATATTCGTGTTGACTTTTCACTTTTTTCATATTCAGATAAAGAGAATACGAAATACGAATCTCCGCCGCATCCCCGATAATGTGGCCATAACATTATTCATATAACAAACAAATAAAATGAGGAAACTGGAAGAATTACTATAATGAAAAATCGATTTTAGGAATATGATCTAACAAATCCAAACGACATTGTTCGGCCGGATATCCGGCGACCAGGGCCCCGTTTCACTAAGCTACAAGTTACAATTTTACAAGTCTAAACTAGCAACATTGGCCAAATCAACCAATGGTGTTGCTGTATTTGACCAATGTTGCAAGTGTAGACTTGTAAAATTGCAACTTGTAGCTCCGTGAATCGGGGCCCAGATATCCTTCTATAAAGTTGGCCGATTATCCGATATCCAGTATCCGGCCAAACAGCTATCCGTTTCGTTTCTGTTCTCCTTACAAACAACAAACAAAAAGGGGAATTCGCATATTTTACTATTTTTACTGTTAATCCCAATAAATGCTAGTTTAGTAGGTACTTATGCAATGCTTGTCATTTAAAAATTAAAAGTCACAAAATACCTACTTGAGTCGCTGACGTTTTCATACGTTTTACATGTTCAATATATCACAATTATACATATGTTAATTTAATACACTATTCTCACTATACGTTTGTAACTAAAACATATTATGCACTAGACTTTTTCTCATCCAGTTGTTGGTAATCTATACAACGTGTCCCAAAACTCAACGATAAGCCGGCACCAGAGGATGGAGCTACTTATGATTAGTCGAGAAAAAATAATTGAGATATATATTTTTTTCCTTATTTTTTCTCGACTAATCATAAGTAGCTCCATCCTCTGGTGCCGGCTTATCGTTGAGTTTTGGGACAGTATGTATATATAAAAGAAGATGTCCTGACTGACTGACTCATCAACGCACAGCCGAAACTACTGAAGCTAGGAACTTCAAATTTTCACAGTAGGGTGGTTGTATAACGTAAGTAAGGGATAAGAAGGGATTTTTCGAAATTCATTCCTAAAGGGGGTCAAATGGGGGTTGAAAGTTTATATGGCGATGTAAAGAAACCATATATATATATCTCTCTATTTAAGAAAAACTAAAAATTAAATTATTAAATTAAATTTATTAAAATATAAATAAAAATTGGCCATGAATAAAAATGTGATCGTCTAGAATTAAACGTAGGACCGTCTACGTTGTGTTTACAAAATCTAAAATTAATACCATACAATCACTCAAATTATCTTGAAATATTCTTTATAATATTGTACAATAAAAAATAAATAACTAAACTAACTTAAATTGAAAGCTCTGGCTCGACGTAAACAACGATGCCCTGAAAAACCCGAACACAAGGGGACCTTATGGAAAACAGACCTTTAGGTCTAATTAGGGAACCTAGTTCTATTTAATTTTTTTTTAGAATCCGGGTCTCCACACTCCCTTTAAACCCGGCCAAACGGACAAGTCGTTACAGACACCACAGCGGTCCCGACTCATGCCCGCCCTTCGACTTTTGACGCAACTACGAACCCTTTCCAAACAAACCGTCTCTTAACATTCTGATCGACAAGATTCATTCAATCGGTATTCCCTTGACTTGTCTAAAAATTTTTTGTCTAATTTCAGTTTGTCTAACAACTTTTACTATAATGAATTTTTTGTCTAAAGTCAATATGTATAAATTCATTTTTCATAATTATTGTTTTGTCGAAACTCGTTTTACCTAAATTATCATTTGCATAACTCTTGTTTTGTCGAATATTATTTTATCTAAAACTCACTTTGTCGATTCTTATTTTAACTAATAATTATATAGCCGAATATCATTTTAACTAAATTTTTTTTGTCTAAAAACTCAATACAAAGGTTACATTAAGCAAAAAGTAGGTTAGGTTAGGTTAGAACTGCGTCCCCCAACAAAAACAAACTGCTGTCAGAAAAGTAGGTTAGGTTAGGTTTGAACTGCGTCCCCCAACAAAAACGAACTGCTGTCAGAAAAGTAGGTTAGGTAAGGTTTGAACTGCGTCTAATACTAATAATATTATACAAAACCATAAATAATATTTTTACAGCAGCCCATAAAGCCACTCTGCTTGGGTAAATTATTAGGGCGTAGAACGAAAAGGGGGGACGGGGGGGCGGAGCCCCCCACAAGGGGGGCTCGGGGGGCGAAGCCCCCCGCATTAAAAAAAACTCAAACCATAAGTTCAATTAGGTTAGGTTAGGTTAGGTTAGGGTTCGAACTGCGTCCCCCAACAAAACCGAACTGCTGTCAGAAAAGTAGGTTAGGTTAGGTTTGAACTGCGTCCCCTAACAAAACCGAACTGCTGTCAGAAAAGTAGGTTAGGTTAGGTTTGAACTGCGTCCCCCAACAAAAACGAATTGCGGTCAGAAAAGTAGGTTAGGTTAGGTTAAATGAAACATTATACGAAATAAGTATAGAACAAACAAAATTATGCAAATGTATGTTAGACAAAAAATAATTATGTTAAACAAACATTATATAAATGTAGATTATACTAACTAAAAATTAGACAAAACAATATTAGACGAAATAAATTTAGGTAAAATAAGGATTATACAAAACGAGTTTCACTCAAATAAAAATTAGGCAAAATGAATAATTATGCAAAACAATATTAGTCAAAATGAAATTAGGCAAAACGAAAATAGGCAAAAAGTTGTTAGGCAAAACAACGTACAACCTCATTCAATCATCTCACATTGATTTCCTAATAAGAGGAAGCCAGAGTGGCTAGGGGAAATATCGGGACGTATTTCAGCCGTCACTGAAGCATAGAGTCTGGCTAATGAAAGATGAGACTAAAAAATAGCGGCAAATTTAAAAAAACAACGGGTTGCAACACTGTTTATAGGGTGACAAAAACGGTAATGATACTTGAGCCGATTTTTGAGTTGTTGTCACCTTTTTAATTCTTCCGATTTTAGTGAAAATTGGTAAGTAAATAGCTTTTATTAGAGTGTTAGTGTTTATTTATGATATATATTTACTCCCCACATTAGCCACGGAAAGAAAAGCAAAAACAATTCAGTAAGTATTTTCGGAAACTGTTACTTTCTTATGTTGCATATTGAGTATCAAAATCACCACAGCATACTATCCTCAGAAATCTAATGACGTTTGACACATTTGACGTTTGTATAATGTCGCCATTTAAAAAGTTTGGAATAAATGTCAGTCTCATCTTTCATTAGCCAGACTGTATCCTCACGAGTATAGTCCGTCCGGACAGACACGATCTCGTTGCCCTCCTAAGCTAACAGCAAGCAGTCCATACCATTAAGACGTACACTACTCAGCAAGTAGTCCATATCGTTAATGCGTACACTTCTTTCTATTGCTGCAGTATTGCCCTACAGTATTTTTAAAACTCCAAACAGGCAATTCGACAAGACGGGAGCTATATAAGATTGGAGTGAATTTAACTTAACAAGTCATCAAAGTGATAACTCGAGCGCAGATGCCCTTATACCTAACTACCTAATACAAAGTAAGCTAGGAATTAAAGAGCATAAAAAAACTAATAGTAAACATAAATCACATTCATTCCCTCTCTGTCATACTAAACGATAAGATTTAAAATAAATAATTTAGAACCCTACATTTTACTGGAACTCTCCTTCACATTAATGCTCGAACGCTCCAACTTCGAACTCTCGCACACGTCGAAGAATTGCCGAAGTGAAATAATAATCACGCTACAATATCAACAATAAAAAAATTAATGACCCAAACCGAACTCCGCCTTTAACCTATAGGATAGAACATTAAATTTAAACAGTAACTTAATACTCCCTGAACATACTCACAAAATCACAAACAGTAAAGTCTATAAATAGTCCAGTTAACACTATCATAATCTAACACACAATCAACTATAAACTCTGTTACATTTATTCGATATACATTATAATAATATTCGATTACTGACTATAGTATATTCGGCCGAATATTGTGTACCTAATTAAAGTTTGTCGTTCGTTCAAAGCGCGCTCTAACTAAACCCTCTCTGCCTAGTCTGCCTTTAAAAACTCCCAGCATCCTACTACCTGACGGCTGACGGTTTTTGATGCATTCCTTTCTCACGCAATTATTAGCAGAATAAAAGACATAACTGCATTAAGTTTAGTAAAAACATACGTCCTATTGTCATTAAAAGGACAATGTTTCAAAATAACAAAAGAACGTAACTTCCATACAAATCTAATGCACTTATGACATTTTGAAATTAAAGTATGTATCGCCAAAACACTTCTCACTCCTTACAACTTGCATGTGCAAATCAGCTGTTCTCAAACTATCGAATAGGACATGATTTCTCGAATAACTGTTGATAACAAAACATTTTCATCTCCTGATCGTACTAGCATTAACCTAAATTAAATAATCCATTCTAAAAAATAAAACCTCATCAAAACTACATTTATTTAAGCCTTGTTGTAATTATAACTGTCACTACGATTTAAGGGCTGCAGTAAGCAAAGTTTGAGCATCTCAGCCATGGTCATAAATTAGTTAATTTATTGTTTGTTCTGCGAACACTCGGGCTAACAACAGGCGTCACAATTTTTTATACGTCTGGGTTACAAAGAAATACTTTTAAATTATTACTTATTTATAAAATACATTGTGACATTCCGCGGATAAAAGTACCTTATGGATATTGTCGCTTGCGTCTTTCTATCTTGATGTCCTATAGTAACGGAGTAGGATACGACGCAAGCGACAATATCCATAAGGTACCTTTACCTGCGGAACGTCACCATTTGTTTTATGAAGGTACTGTAAACAGTGCGTTTACAGCGAACACACGATTTTAAAAGTAGGTGATCTGAGACTTCGAACATAGACTCGCACATAAGTTGAAAAAAGTAATTTCACCGTTTTTGAAATTCATCCCTAAAAGGGGTTAAATGGGGGTTGAAACGTTGTATAGGGAAGGGACCAAACGATTTTTAAAGTAGGAGATCTGAGACTTCGCACATAGACTCTTCAATATAAGTTAAGAAAAGTAATTTCACTGTTTTTTTAAATTCACCCCCAAAAGGGGTTAAATGGGGGTTGAAACTTTGTATAGGGACCAAACGATTTTTAAAGTAGGAGATATGAGACTTCGGACATAGACTCTTCAATATAATTTGAGTAAAGTACTTTTACCGTGTTTTGAAATTCACGCCCAAAAGAGTTTAACGGGAGTTGAAACTTTGTATAGGGACCAAACGATTTTTAAAATAGGAGATCTGAGACTTCGCATATAGACTCTTCAGTATAAGTTGAGAAAAGTAATTTTATCGTTTTTTGAAATTCACGCCCAAAAGAGTTTAACGGGGGTTGAAACTTTGTATAGGGACCAAACGTTTTTTAAAGTATTTTTGAAGTAATAGATTTAAGACTTCGAACATAGACTTTTCAATAAGAGTAAATAAAGAAAGCTAATTTCATCGTTTCTCGAAATTAATTCATTTCTAAACGGGGTATAGGGGGTGTTGAAATTTTGTATACGGACCATACGATTTTTGAAGTAGGAAATCTAAAACTGATTGAATTGAATAGAACTGAAATGATTTCAACATTTATTAAAGTTTATGTCCAAAACGAGTTGAGTAGGGGTTGAAAGTTTGTTAAGTAAATTGCCTGATTATAATTTACACCGCAGACGAAGTCGCGGGCATAAGCTAGTACGATATATAATGATCTCCACGTCGTGCGCGCTCAAAGACTCTCATCCCTTTTGCCAATCATTAAAGTGTTCACACCAGTGTGTTGTGCCAATCACGAAACGAAGGAATAAGTGCATCGATTGGTGAAGTAGGGAAGGAGGTGAAGCTCTTGCGATCTTTTAAAACCGAGCGATGCAATTATTCCTTCGTTTCGTATTATTTAATGGCTGCTGTGACAACCAACCCGTGAGACAACCATACCCGGTCTCCCCTAGCCCCGACGTACGCCGCGATCAGCGCAGCTAGCGCCAACGTAATGTAATGGCCGTCTTCATACTTTTTTACAACAAAAGTACCTATATATGCAATACTGGTATGCGAGCGTCACGTCCTCTTACTCCTCAGTATCACTAGTGTGGCTGCACTGATGACGAGCCTACGATTCCTCACACTCTTGTAGCTCCAATGCTGCATCACATGACGCCGTTTCCAAATATCCCTACCGATCCATTGCACATAAATCACACACATTCCTGAGCCAGCCGCCATTCTCTGATTACCAATTCCTCATGAATTACAAGTACCATAATTGACCATTGTTGTCTTCCACATCCGCTATTTTATATCTCTTTCACCGCCTTTTCATGGTGGAGCTCTGTACACGGTCCTTATTGCAATAAAACAACTTAAGGAGCATTCCATGAAAACATCAACTTTTTGTCCCTTACGGAACGCTATGGCAGCTATCCTAATAAAACGTATAGGGCAGTCATTGAAGCGAAAAATACGGTCTTACCTCCGATTTTTTTTTACTGTGAACCGATTTGCATGAAATTTTGGAATTAGGCTCATCTTACCCTTAACTTCAAAAGTGAAAATGATCTGAACTCCGCCTATTATTTTTAAGGGGTGTAAACAACCCCTTAATGGAAAAATTGACATTGAGCCATTTTATCGCTAGAAAACATGTCTAATAGTAAGTGGTGAAATTGTAAAGTATTTTCTAACATAATTACCTCATATTAAAATAATTTTCAACCCCTTGAAATTGCAAACAACCCCTAAATTGAAAAAATCACAAAAAAATACGTTGGTATGACATAAAAAGATGTAAGTATAGAGTAAGTAATATTTTATATTCTCTATAATAATTATCAAATTTTTAACCCCCTTTCAACCCTTGAAAACTACCCCTTGATAAAAAATTGTTAAATTTTTTTTTTGATAAAATGAAAAGGATTTAAATATTATTCCACACTCTCGAAAATGATTATCATATTCTTAAGCTTTTCTACCCTTAACACATTGGGCGCCATGGGGGTCACGTGTGACCCCCATTACAAATACAGATGACCGACTACCCCTAAATTAAAACAGTAAATATATATGATTACTAGACCCCGTTATCTTGTCGCACTGACATTTCTTTTCACTAGAGCGTGAATGCTTTTTTTATCGACTATCTAAATGTCGATAGTGTGTATGCAGCCAACCCCGAAATCTCAAAAATTTTTTTGGACTTTTCATACATTACGAGTTTTCGACTATTTTCGACCGATCGATGACGACATTTCGTAAAAAAATGCACAACAACCAACTTAAGAAACAATTGGGTAAGTCAAGTTTATCAAAAGTGTGCAATTTATATACTTTTTCGATAGTTCCCGACGTAATGATCTAGAAAATACCTCTTTTGCATTTTTATTCCCTGTAATTCTTACCAAATATCGTGTTAAACTCACTTAAAAAAAGGGACGCCCGCCGGCTGACAAAATTAGTGCCTAAATTCTTAAAAAAAAAACCAAACGTATCTGTGTGAAGTCTGTGTTATGCCGCGTCCACACCAAGCCAACGAAGGCCGGCGAAGCCCCTTCGTTGGCCTTCGTTGGCTTGGTGTGGACGCGGCATTAGCTGACAATTGTGACAGACCAAACTTCACACAGATACGTTTGTTTTTTTTTACGAATTTAGGCACTAATTTTGTCAGCCGGCGGGCGTCCCTTTTTTTAAGTGAGTTTAACACGATATTTGGGAAGAATTACAGGGAATAAAAATGCAAAAGGGGTATTTTCTAGATCATTACGTCGGGAGCTATCGAAAAAGTATATAAATTGCACACTTTTGATAAACTTGACTTACCCAATTAAATTCCTGCGGTTCTTAAGAAAAACAAAACTTTCCGAACTAAATTCATTGATGCCAACATAAAAAAAATATTTTTATTATAGTCACTGCAAGTATATTTTAAATTAAAAAAAAAGTTTACCATAGACACATACTGTCAGTCATACGTCATATTTGCCTTGTTTGAGGTTATGCATTATTGTATTTTTTAGATTTTAAAACCTAGTCGTAGAAAAAGTATTGTATGCAACGTTGTATAATTAAATCAAAAAACGCGCATTGCGTCTCTATTTGCGATACTCGCCGCTGTCGCAGCTCGTATCGCAACTCACGCAATTCGCATTTTTTGAGCCTTCTTATACAACTGTTGCATAATAGTATTTTCGTTGGCCCCTTCACTCAAATGTGTTATATATACATATAAGAACGTTGGTATGTATTCATGCCTACGTTTCCAAAATATATGAGCCATATTATGTATATATATACACATTACAATAGTTGTGGGTCTCTATTATACTGCGTACTTTCACATTGCTCCAAATATTCACACTTCGAAATTTTCAGTAAAAAATATGATAAGTTTTTGGACCATAACTCCTTCAATTTTCATGCTATCACAATTTATAAAAAACCATTGTAAAGGTAATTAAGAGAGCTACAACATCCTTCATTGCAATATATAGTAAAAAACCTTTTTCTAAAACGGTGAAGGGTTAAAGGGCTTAAGATAGGCTGTGATTGCACTGCCACGCGCTCTTTAAACAATCATATCTCCGTCAATTTTTGTTTGACAGAGAAAACAAAAAAACTAAATTGTTTGTCAGAAAAATACCTAAAATTTTAATGCGTACACTTTTATACGTATCTGTCGTAATTTTTGAGATATTATGAAAAATAAGTGGGTGTTTTAAAAATTTGAAATTATGTTTTTTTTTTTAATCGTGACTTTTTTGAAAAATATGTGTCCTGAAGCAGCCAAACTGATACTATCTATCAAACTCTTCATAATGAAGTTAATTCTAAGCGGAATACGATTAATTTTAATTTTGGTGGAAATGGCACTTATGAAACCCATTGATTTAAAAGAAAAAACATTAGATGCTCCCCTTATTTGCAATACAGCTCACTTATTTTACGTGCAAAAGACTTTTAATAGTGCTCATTTTAAAGCTTATTTCAAGCACTACAGAACCCTTTTGTATTAAAATGCATAAAATGCATCTGCTCGCCGCTAGATGGCATTGACCACATCGATTAAATTTCAGACAAAATAAAAAACGGCTTTGATCTTTAATATCTAGCTTAATATTGCACTTAGAATACTTTATAAAAAACCAAATTGTTCATTGTTTTACCTGCTACAATTTTGTTCCGTATAAAATTTTCGATAAAACGTATATTTTTGGAGATATTTGCAAAAAACCGATGAAAAACGTGACAAAAATGAGAATTTTCAATTGCCAATAACTTGAAATGTATTGGATTTTTTGAAAAACTTTATAGAAGAGTTTTTGCTTAAAATTAGGCCTTCTATCGATTTCCGAGACGATTTTGAAAAAAAAATAATTCACCCCCGAGAAGGGGTGGCAACCACCCCCAGGGTGGTTGCGGAGTTCAAATCATTTTCACTTTTGAAGTTAAGGGTAAGATGAACCTAATTCCAAAATTGTATGCAATTCGGTTCACAGTAAAAAAATTCGGAGCCATAATGCTTCAATGACTGCACTAGTATTAGCTGCTAAGAAACACTACCAATCTTCAAGCCGAGCTATGATATTACAATGCTGATAATTAGCTTCCTGAATGTATTTCTCGGAACTATTAACACGTTGAACGCGGCAATCCATTTCAACAACTTACGCTCAGTGCGGTACGCACCATATTTGACTGGTAACATTTTTTCTGCTGGTGCGATACAAGTCAATTATGCCCAGTAACTGGCTTGCGATGTTTAGCTTAAAATATCTTTATTAGTTATATCAATTTTGAAATTTGAGTTTTTAATAGCAAGCCAATAAACTGAATGACCTAAATTTATCGTCGCCGCTAAATATTAGAGATGCAGCGAATAGTAATTTGGCCGAATACCGAATACCGAATATTCGGCGGAGTCGACGGCCGAATAGCCGAATATTCGGCGGCCGAATATTCGGCCAATGGTTTTACCTAAAATGAAGTAAATTCGAACGCCCGGGTGAGCGGCGCCGTGAATCTCTGTACAGGTTGCAACTTGTTACTCGTCGTAGGCAGCCTATGATAGAAAAATGCGCCATTGAAAAATTTAATTTCATTTGTAGTTTAATTTCTAATTCGTTGTTTATGCTACTGTTCTATATATGTTTGAAATTGATGTGAAAGATGATTAACCCAATATTTAATATTGATTACTGTTTATAATTTGTTATTAATAGTACATTACACAGCTAGGGTGGTAATACAAAGAAAGGCCGAGATCGCAGAAGTTTGCGGCCCGAGCTGCAAGCGAGGGACGTAAATATGCGATCGAGGGCTTTCTTTATTATCTCCCGTGTTGTGTACATCATTTTATGTCTACACTTGGCCAGAAAGCGGCTTTTTCCGTACGCGCAGCGTGCGGAAAAAGCCACTTTATGGCCAGGTGTGGCATAAAATATTTATTCATCCTTCTTTTTCCTTCGACTTTGTGTTAATTTACTATTCGGTATTCGGCCGAATACTATGCCATTATTCGGCTTCGGCCGAATAGTCAAAATGTGGCCGAATAGGCCGAATACCGAATAGTGGCCGAATATTCGCTGCATCTCTACTAAATATTGCCCTGGGTTTAGAAATTATTAACCATTTAATTTACAGGGCATAACTGACCTGTATCGCATCATGGGGACAGGTATGAAGATATAGTATCGATATATTAATAGTGAGGGGAAATAAATCATAACAACGATATCGATGTTATATTTTTATTTATAGTGTAAGAACTTAAAATTACAAGTTTGAGTGAGACTTATTAAAACATTATAAACAAAAATTTTTTTGACATTCTTTGCAAAAGGTATACACTTTTTTTACTTTTTTATCTGCTGCCCGGTTGTTTATAGTTTTTCGCAATTCTTGATAACATGATGTGCAATTTTTCCTTTTCTTACTTTTCTCAAGTGTATGAACTTTTTTTATCTGCAGTAATCACATCTTTCAGGTTACTTTTGCTTAATTCACTCATTTTAATTTTCACAATAACAATAACGTCAACCTGTGTCTAAGTGAATCACTGCACTGGCTTGTAATGACGCTTCCCGAGGTGCGATACAAGGCAGAAGCATACAAGTCAATTTTGACTGGTATCGCACTGATTGAATATTTTTTCCAACTAGTGCGTACAAGTCGTATTTGTCTTGTATATGTTTGAGTGACCTATGATGTAGGGTTTAAAGTGAGAAGCAGAAATATATACTTGACTCTTTCGTACTACAAGGATTTCTATAAGGAATCACTGTCGCACCAGCGAGAAATCGCCGAAACTCTGCCGTCGCACCGAACGAAAGTCCGTTACAAGTCAGAAATGGGTTGTACCGCAGTCAACGTGTTAAAACGGTGGTGTCCCTTACGAAATATTTTCATGGAATGCTCCTTAAACCGATTAAATCGCATTTAATTTATTCACCGACGCGACGGTTCGTAACCCTTTTCAGTGTTCGTGGTCACAGATAGACAGAGAAAGACATAACCAATTAAAATTACCGTAATATACGCGATTTAATCCATTTAAGTTGTTTTATTACAATTAATGACATCATGGAAATTGAAGACAATAGTCTGATTTAGTTTACAATTAAGTAGGTATAGTCCGTTGAACTCAAATGAACGTAAGCCAAAAACTACGCTATGTTCTGAATATAAGGTAGTTTTACGTAGAAAATAGCCATGGAGGCTCGCGGGCCGCAAGTGAGCGGTTCACGGGCCGCAGGTTGCCGACAGCTGCCTTAAGGCGAAGAACACACCGAAATCGCCCGTCGCCGCGATTTTTTCCGTGTATGCGCAGCTACTCGGAAAAAATCGCCGCGACGGGCGATTTCGGTGTGCGCCACCCCGCGATTTTTCTATACAAATCGATGATTCTACATACAAAGTTGAAAATCGTTGAGTCGCGCGTCGCCGCGATTTTCGCTGCGGTGTGTTCTTCGCCTAACGCATTGACGGCGCGCAATGTGTTAAGGAAAGCCAACTTCCGGTGAACACTATATGCGTACCTAAATGTTAATTACCTAATACCGGTCGTTGTGTGTTTCGTCCGAACCCGAATGACGTCGTCACCTATAA
The DNA here is from genome assembly GCA_947034925.1 of Eudemis profundana. NCBI lineage: Eukaryota > Metazoa > Arthropoda > Insecta > Lepidoptera > Tortricidae > Eudemis > Eudemis profundana. The sequence continues at coordinate 4,580,488 of OX344819.1, forward strand.
AAGATAATGAATTGTTTTTATGACCATTTGGAGGATTCGCCTAATTTTGTACCTACCTACATACTGCCGTCCTAGTCTAAAAGGCGACTTTTTGCTATGGAAGTTCATAGTAAAAAGTCGCCTTTTAGACTAGGACGGCAGCATACATATATGTAGTATACTGATAAAATAATAACGTTACACTAGCCAAAAATATTTGATTGTTGGCTTGGATAAGGTCGCAGAGAGCCCTCTAGTTACTACTTACCTACCATCTACGAGTACTACTAGATCCTTTTTGAGGTTGGTTATGAAATGCAGTAGTAGATTAAAAAGACGAAATATGAAATTGAAAGATGAAATGTCAGCCATCTTTGGAAAACTTGAGGTATTGTGCTCTTCTCTGCGAATTTATCATGTATTTAAGTACTTGTATCTATTAAATATATCGTCGTCTAGTATCCATAACACAAGCCTTATTGAGCTTACTATGGGGCTAGTTCGATTTGTGTAAGATTGTCCCCTAATATTTATTTATTTTTATTTTATTTTTTATGTAACACAATTATTTAGGTAGATTGATTGTGTAAAGAAACACATCAGCATGAGCGGCTTGAATATGTACAAAAGTATAAATACCTAGGTCTGTATACAGGGTGGGTTTGTCTATACCGACAAACTTTAACTATAGATTCTAACAACTATTAGCAGTAAAAAAAGTTATGTGATGTATAGTCGAAAAACGCTTACTTTCCGAGATATTCATTATTTTGTAAATGAAAACTCCCAAGTGTGTAACAAGCCCTAATAAATGTGACTAAGATACCTTTATTATTTTTTTAAAATCCTTTAACTAAACAGGAATTAACCTTCGCAGTATTTGATGGTAAGCGACTACGAGGCCAAAAAACTGACCTTTCGTTTCCATTTTAGCTTTTTTTTTCTTTTAGATAACTTTTCAGCCAGTAAGGACATGTTTATAACGAGGGGCTTAATTTACTGATTTATTTTGTTCCATAAGACTATTAATGTAAAATGACAAAATTTGACCCATGTTGATATAACATTATTTACTCGTCACACCACCAGGAATTCATGGCTAAAGTATGTCGGTATAGTCCCTCCCACCCTGTATAGACATTAACTTTAACTGGAAAACCCACGTACTTGCAGTTTGTGCTAAGCTTAGATCAGTATTAAGTAAATTTTACCACTTGAATACAGTAATTAGTAAACAAACAATGCTCGTAGTGTATTATGCATTAGCGGATTCAGTAATTAACTATAGGCTTAGTGATTAGTGTATATGGCAGGACTTTCCATACGTACTTAGATGAAATAAAGAGGCTGCAAACTAGATTTATGAAACACTTAGTAAATAAGAAAACTAAAATCAAGTGTAAAGGAAACTATGACCAGTTATATAGATTAAGAAAAATACTGCCTATACATCTAAGAGTACAGTATCTGATTGCTTTGGAAAATCACTATATAGATGACTTCAAGGTGCTTAAGCAGAATAAATATAATACAAGAAGTGTTAGGTTAAGAAAGTTAGTACAAAACTATGCAAAAAATTATTATGGTAAGAGAACAAATAAGTTTTTGGTTCCAAAAATTTATAGTGAAATTAAGTGGTTAAGAGGTGCAAATAAATGTATAGTAAGAAAGTAGTGAAGAACACCTTAAAAAGGATATTTTTGGAAAAAATGCCCCAGGACATGTTTTTCAAGAATATTCTTGCTTCATGTAATATTTTAGGATAACTTGATTACTGTTTAATTTATACTTATAACTTGTTAGAAATAATAAACTAGGTGAATGTAGCTAAGAATTGTAAAATAAGAGCGCGATCTCGCCAACAAACTGTCTTAGCAGTTTGGCGAGTACTTAAGTTGTAAACATTTAGTTATGTACACCATTCTGAAAAATAAATAAAAAAAAAACACCAGTAAACAAACTGGTACAGACATGGATGTATAAAATAGAAGGATACCGCGCGGTCTAAGACGCGGGTGAAGCCAAGCAATGGCGGCCGAAGTGAGCATGTGTGCGTTGACGGCCCAATGGCAGCCGACCGGCCCATTATGCTGGTTGATGTGTGCGTGCGTGCGTACAAAGCGCCGGCACATTGCCGGCGCATTCACTTATCTGTTCGCGACGCTACGTCCATTTATTTTTAAGGTCCTTGGGTACAGATATTGGATTGGATTATACTATGTATAACAACCCAGGTGTTCCGGAACCTGAAGGTAATGTTTTTATGCCACACCTGGCCATAAAGTGGCTTTTTCCGCACGCTGTGCGTACGGAAAAAACCGCTTTCTGGCCAAGTGTAGACATAAAATGATGTACACAACACGGGAGCTCGGGCCGCAAACTTCTGCGATCTCGGCCTTTCTTTGTATTACCACCCTAGTTATGTAATGTACTATTAGGCTTTCCTCGTCATACACGTAATGATCTGCTATCCGAATAAATATAGGTAGTTCCAGGAGAGTTAAGATGAATGGATTACACACACAGCTACATGAAGTACTCATTGCAAAATAGGAATGAATGAAATGAATGAGTGAGTAAATAAACACAAGGCTATAGTATAGTTTAAAGAAACTTTTTTGTCTATCTTGCAATTCACTGTTGCACTTGCTATCGGTATGAAAAAAACTTAAACTAAAAAGCAGAAAATAATATGTTAATTAGCTAGCTTAATCAGCTAAGGATAAAAGGAGCTCAGCATAGCCAGCTTTGCGTGGCAGGCACCGACTTCAAAAAAGCAGGTTAAAAACTATAAATATCTGTATATGTATATATGAATCGTTGATTATCCATTTCTTTCGGGTAATTAACATATTATTTTCTGCTTTTTAGTTTAAGTTTTTGGAAGTCGGTTTTTATTTTTTGTTTTACAAATTTACTTTATTTTTAAATTTTTAGTGGCGCTGTAAAAATACTATTTTAACCAAATAGACTAAAGTCTATTTAGTTAAAAGAAAATTTTTCCAAATCGGTCTAGCCTCAAGTAATCGGGGAACAAACCTACATAAAAATTGATCTTTGTTTTGAAGTCGGTTAAGACTGGAAACTTATATCTAATAAGAAGTGCACGAGAAACTAAGAAAAATACCAAAATCGCTATATGTGTGCCTCTAATATTTGAAGAGTTCCCTCGATTTCTCCAAGATCCCATCATCAGATCCTGATTTGGTTGCAATGGAATCACCTCGGAAGTATACCCTTTCAAACAAAAAAATAATTTTCCAAATCGGTCCAGCTGTTTTTAAGTAATCGGGGAAGAAACCTACATAAACATTTGTTCCTTTTTTGAAGTCGGTTAACACTAAAAACTTATTGCTAGTAAGAAATGGACAAGAAACTACGAAAAATACCGAAATCGCTATATGTGTGCCTCTAATATTTGAAGAGTTCCCTCGGTTTCTCCAGGATCCCATCATCAGATCCTGATTTGGTTGCAATGGGACCATTTCGGAAGTATACCCTTTCAAACAAAAAAAGAATTTTTCAAATCGGTCCAGCCGTCTTCGAGTAATCGCGTAACAAACATACAAAAAAAAAAAAAAAAACATTCAGACGAATAGAGAACCGGCCTTCTTTTGGAAGTCGGTTAAAAAAAACAGTAATTTCAAAATCCCGCTGTCATTACATGTTGGGGGGCGTTGATCCTATCCAAGGGGGTGCAATCGCTTTTAAAAAAAATAACTTAAATTACAATATCAGCTACTGTACAAACTATTCCTGGCGTAGCTCATTCCCAAAGTACCAAATTCTCCGTATACTAGATTCCCAAAATAATACATCCAACAAAATCATTTAAATCTACAGAAATATGTAGAATATGTATGTATAGGTAGAAGGAAAAAGTCGCGTGCTAAAAAGAAGTGGCGGCGACCTACTTTGAATGCCGTTAACTTCAGTTTCCGTCAATATTATTAGCAGATTTGAAGATCTGATAATAATGGTACAATTAATTGTTCAAATTTGTGTGTATTATTCTGTCTATGTATAGATTGCAAACTAAACTACAAGAATACACATTTAAAATAACACTAAATGAAATGGGAAATTTATGTTTTCTATCACTAAATTGCACTTTTGGCGTCAAACGCCAAGCGAAAAACGTTACACGCTGAGTTGCCATACAAATCGACGAACTATTTCCTTCTGTATATTTCTGTGTTTAGATCCTTGAGTACTTATGATTTTATAATGTAGTGTAACAGGGATGTGGTAAGACACGAATCTGATTAATCGAGAATCTGGTATTTTGGGCATGAGCGCTGGCGTTGGTACTATCCCCAAATCACGCGTCGTTTTACGCCGGCAGTCGTTTTTCCTCCAGGCTGCGTCAGCCCGATTGCACCCGCCCCCCCCCCGTCGTTGAAAAAAATTCACAAATGGGTCATTATTACCCGACTGCGGCGAAGCCCAAAGGAGGGTTATTTGAGCGTTTCGTCCGCCTCACTTTCGTGGACACATTATTGTTGAGATTCCGGCAGATTTTAATGTAATTTTAAGGTATTTGTCAGTAGTCCCGGCTATGTACCAAATAGCTCGATATGAGACTTAAATCTGAGGGAACTTCGACAATAATGTGTCCACGAAAGTGAGGCGGGTGAAATGCTGAAATAATGACCCAAATATGGTTGTTTTTTTGTTGTGGGGGGCGCTGAAAGTTTGTATCATGCCTAAGTGAGCGGCAAGTCAAAAAAGTTTGGGAACTTATGATCTGTACTGTCTCTTCTATTCCATTCCATTGTACCTAATTAAGATAAGAACCATCCTGTTTCTGGAAGTCGGCCGGGTATTGCGTCGTTGATTTACATGCATCAACATTGTTCGAAACTTGACTAAGCGGCTATGTGTGGGCTATCTCGTTTTTCTTATCCCGTAGGTACCGTGTGCCTACCATGAGTTGACTTTTCGATCCGCTCGATGACAGTCTATCTCTATCGTACTATCAGCGCGTGCGAGAGAGGCGCACTGACTCTCGATACGTTAAACTCGCTAGCGCCGATCGTACGCTCAACTCATGGTAAGCACACAGATACGTACAATGTGCATGTGCTTTGTTACAAAGCGGCACTTCTGAGAAAACGGAACGCGTGCCTGGAACTCGATCTTTCATATGGCTGAAACATAATACATCACGGCTAGTTCAGTCACCAATCACCATGTTACGACACTACTATTTTTGACCCCCCCCCCTGGTGATATTTGGTGATTGTTAGGCTAACCCCCCCCCCCCCCATCCAAGATCACGTGTAATTATAAATTTTTGTAAGTATTATGAGCCAGGTAGGCACCATTATGCTCTAAGGTACCATTAGACGCTGAGCAAGTCGTATATAATGTTTTTAAGTTGCTAAATGATACTCGTATCTGGGTAAATACGCTTAGAAAATATTGCTAAGTAATTTCTGGTAATTTCGTTGTTTTTGGCTTCCCCGTTTTGTAAAAAAATTACACGTCATGTCTTCTTGAACCCTCCGCTCCCCCATCCCCCCGTTCCCTATGGAATGGGATGGGATTTTCCCTAATAAGAAGTAATTGGCGCCACTGCGTCATAGTTCAGCCATAAACGTCCCAAACCCTGCCCATTCATTATATACCTAATTAGCTAATAGAAACACCGTCCTTGAAACTATAGGTTAGTAGGTACCTACTTATTTTTTTTAGATTAGTAAAATTGCGCGTTATCTATCATGCGATATCCAGTAAAACAATATTTAATCGGGAAAAAAAACGCCGTGCTATCTTTAAAAGGTCACCCGAGACAAAAGTAACTATGCTATGGGGCTAGTCCTATGGGGGTCGTTTTTAAACAAGATGTCCGGAGTTAGGCCTTAATTAAACCAAGCGTTAACTTTTTCCTTTGTGTAACGAAAGTTAACCATAATTGTATTTCGTTACAAAATGGAACAATATTAACATTTTGTTAAAAAAAAACAATTATTTATTAAAAATAAAATCACTACATAGTATAAAACAAAGTCGTTTTCTCTGTCCCTATGTCCCTATGTATGCTTAAATCTTTAAAAGTACGCATCGGATTTTGATGCGTTTTTTTTAATAGACAGAGTGATTGAAGAGGAAGGTTTATATGTATAATACATGCATAATATAATAGAGAAACACCGTGCGAAGCCGGGGCGGGTCGCTAGTAATTAATAAATTGAACATAAGTCATGAGATCACATAAAAAAATACATTATATCTATAACAAATATTTAAAAAAAAAACCACATTATTTACAACTTAATAGCTACCTTAACCTAACCATTTTGTTTAATTGAGGCCCAGGCTACTGACATCTTTTTTTGAAAAGGACCCATGAGCCAAAGATAAAGACAAGCTTTAATTGCCGACTGTACTTTTTTTGTATAATCGCAAACATGTAGGCATGATTTATGTAGTTCTGATTTTTTGGTATGTTGTGTGGACCAGGGAGTGACTTTGCAACTTCAAAAAGTAGTGCTCGCTGAGCACCACGCAATTTTTAGTCTGTGTGTTTTGACAATCTCAAGACTGATCAAAGTAACCCATACAGGGTGGATTTATCCTATAAATGTGATTTAGGTGATACTACGGCCATTTTCCAACTAATTTAGGTGTCGTACACTGATTATTAGCTTAAATCTATTACGGCTGAACGATGCGTATGCCTGGTGAATGACTAAATTATGTCATTACCGACATAGCCCATAGGCATTGTTGCAGGAAATAATGTAAATCTTTGTACACTGTCACTGTTGTTACAGAAGCAAGCAACCATAAAAATGGTCGGCGGATATTGATTTAAAAAGTTGCATATTTAAATTTCGTTTATCATCAGACAACTGCGTAGGTTAGGCACAATAAAGAGGAATGGCCGGCGGCCTTGAATGATAAAATCCACAAATAGCCCGACTTAAAACACCGCTACTTAATTAATGCAGATCTCACAAAAACATCGGCCACAACAAATTTCCTTAGCCTGTGTTATGTTAGGTACCTATTGCAACGTGTGTCATCAGGCCAGACGCAGCAAACAACCTGCCAGACTACCAACCACTTCATTTAATTTTTCCTTTAATTATTTATTTCCTTTAGTTATTTTAGGCATCCCATGCTAGAAAATAATACGTTCGCTTCCCTAATAGGTAACCTATGTCGCAAAAGTAATCTGTGTCATGACATCTAGTCATTATTATTATTTGTCATTTTTCTATTCTATGCTTTCCATTGTGATAATCTTTGACATGATTTCTTGCAGAACTATACATGCTATACATTAAATTAACATAGCCTAAATAAATACCTAATACTATTGCATTCAGTATAAGTTTTGATTAAATTTGACTGACCCTCCTCAGCAGTGGTCTCCTCTTTTAAAAAGAGCCAGTAAACTCTAGCATGTAAAAAAGCCCAGGTTGCGGCTTACTTGCAGAATAAAGTTTCCATTATTTCCTTGCATTATTTCATTATCGCATATATTCCACACTCTAATTACTTCTTCGTTTATCGCACACAAGGGAGTTTTGTAAGTGCGGGGTTTATCAAGTAATAGGGGTATATAACTTTAATTCTACGCAGATGAAACGCAGGCAAATGTTGCCCAAACACAGAATAGTAAGTACATTACCTTGGCTTCACTTCACCTCGGCCGACAATTACATGTGATCTAAGACATTTCTTACTTTACTGGCCTTTCTTACTTTACTTACTGGCTTTAACATTGTGCTAGAGTCTGTGCGGAAAGAGAATAGGCGTGGCGAAAAACGGAACTAACCTACCCAGTATGGCAAATATGGCAAATATTTTTTCTTCGGTAGAAAAGCCAGCGCCCCCCAATTTTAATCCTACTCTCTTTCCGCACAGACTCTATCTCGGTGAGTCTTTATGATATTGAATAGTTTTTTCATTAATATTTATATTATTGAGAGGCCTTTCTATAACACACCAGAGAAGTTATTATTTCTACAATCCAAGGTCCCTGGCCTCTTAGTTCATTTACGTAAAAGAAAACACTCACTCACGAGGCGAACATGAGAAATTAAAAAAAAAACACGATAGTTGAAGATGAACCCCACAAAACTCTTCAACTAACAACGGGTTAACAGTAACAGAAAGCGGTCTAACGTGACAATGGGACAACTTTTACAGGAGCCACAGTAGTGCTGCCTACTCTGAAGTTCACTTTGGGCTAAAATTATACATTAGTTTGATATTAGTTCATTTTATATTAGAAATTTTACAATACAAACATTGTGTTTGTAACAGTGCTAAAATATGCGAATCTTCATCCATCATATAGATGCTATAAAAATGGTAGGTAATAAAAAAAAATTAATTTGAGCAATGTTGAGGCTTACAGGTAGGTATAGTAACCATTTTCAACACAGTTGCTAGTTGCTCATAAAGTCGCTCTTATTTGGTGGTTCTTATGCGCGGAACGCAGCTTATTACACACAAGTGCTTTTTACTTTACATTACCGCACAAGTGCTGTAATTATCGCCAATTGACCAATGAGAGCACGTCGTCGTGGGACTCGGTGCTTGTATATTATCTCCGCGCAGCGTGTTCATGAGCGTGCGCCCGCACTACACCGACACCACACGACAAGGTGACGATAGACGAGGATAGATAAACCACTAAATAAATATGTACTTACAAAACAGAAATTCTAAATGATAAGTATTATTTTTTATTCACAAGTGTGTTGAAAAACGTCGTATGACACTCGTGGGCGTTGGTCATTACAGTCTCGGCTATACAGACCTCGCCTGATGGCTCGGGCTATGCAACAGAGCCTCGACTGTAATCACCAACTTCACCCACTCGTATCATTATGTACTATTACAGCATTTGTAGTCGCGGGTGGATTTACAAATGCTCTAAAAAAAATTACAGACGGACAGTGGAGGCGGGACTTAGTAATCGGCTTCTGTTGCCATTGCCACCCTTGGTGCACGGAACCCTAAAAACAAATTTCATCGAAGAAGCAAATTGGAATTTCCGAAACCGAACAGTTTGTTAATGTACCTATACGTGTTAATACTTGAAAAACAAAGAGTATGTAAATTACTTCCTGTTATTTGATGTTCGATTTAATGACCAAAATAAGTAGGTAATTCTTATTAATAATTCGACATTATCCTGTGGAATGCAGCCATAATTAACGAAGCTTATTTATAGGACTAAATTAATAATTAGCAAAATTTTTCCTTTTATAAGAGCGAAAAATACTTATTATTCACTCACTATGTTATTAAATTAACTATAGACTAGCTGAAAACCCGGCTTCGCCCGGGTAAAATGTAAAAAATTAACCCCATTTAACCCTTTCACCTCGTCAGAAATAGCATTACCAAGAATCTCTTCAGTTAGGTACATTTTGTTATTTATCTTTCGAAGCCTTTTATTTTTAACCGACATCTAAGAAATGTGGGTTCTATATGTAGTTAAGTTTTGTTGAAATTCAGGGAACGTCACAAACATTTAATATATTAGGTATGTAATTTACATATCAAGGTTTACTTTCAAATATCTGAAATAATAGATTCCTATTCAAAATTTTACCCCTTTTGGAGCCAAATCACATTTTTTTAGTCTAATTATTAATGTCCCACTGAAGGGTAAATCTATCCCGCTTGCAATGGTTCTGGTCCAAAGGACCACCCAGACCAGCCGTTAAAAAATACGTCTAGGTTCTAGGTTGTCCTGCCATTTTCACCGTGGCATGCTACGTCCTCGCCACCCAGCCTGTACCTCGGGCTCACCCCACCCCAACATGGTCTAAATTTTTAATTTAAGCCCTCGTCCTTGAATTACAAAATATGACAGCCGTTCCGGTTCCGAGCTAACTTTGGACAGCCGTTAAGAAATGCATTCAGGTCGTCTCACCATCTTCGCAGCGGCCTGTTCTAGCGTCGTCGGACTGGCCATATAGTTAAGTTGGTGTTTTCCAGTTTTCCTAGCCGCCGCGGAGCCCCTACGGGCCTGGCCCCCGGCTTGTGGTTGTTGTTATTGGGCCCCGTACTCGTGGGAAGTCAGGGAGCCCAGTCCGGTCCTGTCCATTCAGCATGTCGCATCTACTTCGAAGCCAGTTTAGCCCGCCTATTTGGATACATACTACAGACGTGGCCGGCCTAGTCTTACTTCAACCTAAGGGGTTAGCATCTACATCATCAATGCAGATTGCGGTGCGCAGCGTGCGAACTCTGTCGGTTTTTTTTTTCACTCCCACCTTACTACGTTGGGTTTGATTGCTGCGTGCGTGATTTGACAAACCTTAAATTTTGTTTTATTAATTTTACCATGTTCTTCAAAATTTACGGACTCATCTTATGGAGGTAAAATTAACCGGCATCCTCTATGTTGCTTCCCGTAGGTAGAAAAAAATTTTTCGAAAACCTTATTTCAACGTTCCTATTCCTACCTCAAACATGAAAAAAAAACCGGTCAAGTGCGAGTCGGACTTGCGCACCGAGGGTTCCGTACAAACTCGTAAGTAGATGCGTGAATAACTTAAGAAAAACTGTATGGCGATTAGTTTAGTAGGAGCAAATAAGTATGTGTTATGATTTTTTCTAAATTTCTAAAAAATATCACTTAATACAATAGCACAACTTGAAATTTTCAACCTCCCATTTCGGCCCCCTAAAAAAAGTAAAAAAGGTATTAGAAATTTTTTACGCCCAGTAGCTCAGGTTAGCGACTTTTAAAACTAAGTATTCCAAATTTCAAATCGATTGCATCAATAGTTTAGGATATCTGACTGTGAGAGACGGACAGACAGACAGAGCCGCACCATAAGGGTTTCTTTTTTACCATTATGATACGGAACCCTAAAAACATTGAGACCTGCATCCTCAAGTTTATCTGTATTATGGTCGAATATTTCAAACGCCTGGTTAATTTTGTGTTTTCACCTAAATCATAAACATTTATTTTCACTTTTCTGTCTTTGTACCAAAAACGGGTATAATTTAATGTGTTTTTTTTAAGTCAGAATAAATTTAAGAAAACTTAAAAAGCTACCTACAGAGTTTCGCCCCTAACTTAACACTTCACCTTCAGAGGGATTAAAAAAAATCTGCCTATTCCTTTTTTTTCGTTTAGAAATTTATCTGAGGCCTTCGCCCATGTTTGTTACTTTTTCTTGGGTTATGTTTCAATAATATTGTACAATATTATTGCCAATATTATTACATTATTTTTCAATTATGTCAGTAAATTATTAATTATATTCCCGTTTAAAGATTGTTTTCTTTGAAATTAAATTATGGAAATGGATTTTTCTAGTTAAAATAAATAACGGTTTTCTTACCCATGCCAAGTTTGTACAGCCGCGCCCGCAGTTATAGTCGCATGCTACGTGCCCCTGCACTAAACTGTGACAATTTCAGAACGAACTCGAATTGACGCAAGCAAACATGGCCGACTGTTTTTGGTATTATTCGAATTATTTTACATCTTTATACGCTTATTTCTCCGTTATACGAATTTTGCGAATATAAGTTGTCGATTCGAAATGATTATTTTTTTACGCTTTAATTTTTGAGGCGCTTTTCGTTCAGGTCTACCGTAGGCCCCGGCTAAATTATTAATATAGATGCTGTCCTGCAACTACGTTCATAAGGATTTCAGAGTATTTACCCGACTGTGCGGAGCCCAAAAGGAGTCTCCACTTTTCGACTATGTTCTTCGAAGTTAAGGTAAATATACTCTACCTATTCCGATCTCTGAATATCATGTTTAGACTCTTCATTAGAATACAAGAAAAGTAAAAAACAAGCGAGAAAAAAGTGAATTCATCCTTTTTATTATTTCAGAGACGTTACTGCTTAGGGGGGACTCCTTCGCGCACGGCCACGTGTCTGAGGTAACAATGTATATGTATAGGCGTACTACTATTAGCCTGCGGTAAAATATGTGCATCTGTAACCACTAGTGATGTAACGAATATTCGAATTCGCATTCGTATTCGCGAATATTCGCAAGATTTTCAATATTCGCATTCGTATTCGCAAAGATCGATGCGAATATATTGCGAATATTTTTTGTGCATTTTAGATCCTAAAATTCATGGAAAAGAGAAAATACGGCCAAGTCCGAGTCGGATTTCGAAACTATCAATCAGTAATTAAAAACTCTGTTAGATAAGTACCGAAATAAAATGAAAATAATATATTTTTAACCTCCACCGGTTCCAATTTTTCTACCACGCATAATCATTATTTTTAGCTGACGAATTATTCCATCTTCAACTTCAATTACTTAGTATTGTCTTCAGTTTCCGCGATTATCTTATCACTCATAGTAATAAAACAACTTAAACGGATTAAATCGCGTATGTTACTACATTTTAAGTCCCGACGTTTCGTCTTAATTACTTATTTTATTGCAAAACTGAATTAAATTTAAGTTAATCGTAATTGAAAACGAAGTATTGAATTTTCATAGTTACTTATTAATTTTGTTTATTTCTAGTATTATACAATTTTATAACCATTATTCGTATTCGCATTCGCATTCGCGAATATCAACGTTGATTATTCGAATTCGCATTCGCGAATGTTCAAAAACCGATATTCGTTACATCACCACTCACATTAATCAAAATCATAAGTTTTACGAAGATGTTTGTTGCTAAATAACGGGGTAACAACTGGATGGATCAAGCTGAAATTTGGCATGTAAGTAGACCAAGTTCTGGATTGAAACAAAGGATACTTAATATCCCGGTAAAGAGTTCCTTTGGGACAGTAACGGGAACAACGCGGCCGAAATTGCGTGAAATTGCTAGTAAATGATAAAGCATCCGTCACTCTGACACACTATTTGTCAGAACGTGACGGATGCTTTATCATTTATTTATCGCGCGACAAAGCGTAGCATCATAAGCCTACAGAATATTAAAACTGTGTATGACCAAAATCGGTCCAGCCGTTTTAAAGTCAGAATAACTAGAAGCAAGGGTTTTGATATTTTTTTTAAACGTTGTTTTTATATTCACGGTGTTTATTTTATTATGCCTCGGTGTATTTTAATGTGCAAAATATGTAAAAAAATATCTAAGTAGTATTTTTAAGCTCGGTTTATTTTTAATTGGCTTGGGACAGCTAAAAAAGTGCCTTTGAAAATACACCCAGGTCCATTCAAACGTGGGTATTGTCATTGCACAAAATGCCTGTATCCCTACTGTGCATGAATGAACAATGCACTTTTAATATTAAATGATCTCCAATCCCACGAAAATATTTATAGGGGAATTAGTTTACGTTCCGCACCGTTTTTTTAACAAAAGCGTTGACCCGTTATCGCTAAATGCATTTAACCCTCGACTTCGCGATAGCGTCTATAAAAATATTCCGTTACTACGTAGATTAAAAACAACTACGCCTAAGTAAAATACCCATTACATAACAGACGTTAAAAATGAGGATGTTCTAAATTACTGTTACCGTTTTGTAGCTAGGTACGAGCTTTGGGTTTGCCTTTTCGTTTACTGTCCTTTTGTTAATAAATATTATAATAATAAATGTCAGTGCCGCGAAAGCCATGAGACACTTTTCCTGACAGGCGCCGTCATGTCTCAATCCATAGCCCAGTATCTAGTCCATAATTCCACCACCATTACCCAGTAAATTTAGATTCCATCAATCAACAATAGTCCTTGCATCTGGCGGGGACTGTCTCTGCGTGCGTCCCGTGACACGGGCAGGGACAGCATCCGCTGGGTGTACACGTTGCCTTTCATTAAATTGTCGTCGTCGTCATATATTTAATAGATATAAATACTTAAATACATAGAAAACATCCATGACTCAGGAATAAATGTTCGTGCTCATCACTCAAATAATTGCCCTTACCGGGATTCGAACCCAGGACCTCCTGCTTCGTAGGCAGGGTCACTACCAACTAAGCTAAAGCGTCGGTTTTGTGTTGTCTTAAATTAAATTAGAAAAATATTTATTGCCATAAAAAGAATACGTTACAACAAAAAGGATAAAACGTGAATATACTAAAAACCTCAAACAAAGGAACAAGGAAAAAAAAGGAACCTAAATATTTTTGGTAATGGGTACCAATCTCAGCTTAGAGCATTTAGACTGGAGAAGCCTTTCATATTATTTCCCCTCTGCCAAAGGCGCAAGCACAATGTGCATGCAGATTATAAAAACTACTTCAATTAATCGATTATACGCAGTCTCGAAATCGTTCTCAGCGCATGACGAGCTCCGTGAAAATGCCGTTATGTGCTGTTTTTGGGTGCAAAAAACGTTCCACCACATCAAATCTACAAAAAGATGGAATATCATTTCACATGTAAGTAAATATTTGCTTTAACTTCACTATATTTACATTATTTTCGTATTAAACGCTTTATTTAAAGTTCGAAGCCAAGTATCGATTATATAAAATCGATTTGAAGACATTCATTTAGATCCTAACGGAAAGAACAAAATGGCGTCTATTTTGACGTTTGACGTCTCACCGTATTTCAGGTATTAAGGACTACTGTCTTCAACATTTTGTATGCAAACACAAGCCAATATGACACTTCGCAACATTTGTAGGGAAGCCAACTCTTACTTAATTGAAAAATGAACCTTGTGTCTACGGCTATAAGGTCGATTCGTTAAAAATTATATCAACTGTTTGAAAGTGTACGTGAAGTCATAAATCTGCCACAGTAGTGCTACGCTATTTGACGAATATTTTTTCGATAAAAAGTGAATAATTTAATTTACTGTAAATATACAGTACTACATTAAATTGTTACCACTGAGCTTATTGATATCGGGTTTTACTCGTAAAGTATATCATAGTAGTGATGTTTATTTTTACTGACAGAAAACAATTCTTGTGAATAAATTGTACATAGTACCTAAACGTTATGTAGTCTTATTTTGATAAGCTCTATGGTGCTGAATTTAAAAATACATAAATAGATTAATTTTTTTCACAATATAATTGTTATTTATGTGACTGGTGCATAATGAGTGAGAGGCATTAATACGAGCGTGGTTTTATGAAACGAGCCGAAGGCGAGTTTCATAATAAGATCACATGAGTGATTTAATGCCTAATTAAG
This sequence comes from Eudemis profundana, assembly GCA_947034925.1. Taxonomy (NCBI): domain Eukaryota; kingdom Metazoa; phylum Arthropoda; class Insecta; order Lepidoptera; family Tortricidae; genus Eudemis; species Eudemis profundana. The sequence continues at coordinate 4,595,568 of OX344819.1, forward strand.
TACAGTCGCATACATAACTTTATTTACATGCATATCATAAGTTTTTTACAATATTAACAAATATGGCCTGCGTTTTCAAGTGGTACCTACTATTAACTTATTTGTAGGTATAAAACCTAAGTTTGAATAAAACACAAATAACTAATAAGAATTTAAAACTTTCATGTTTCAAATATTTGTTCTTTCTGTTTCTTATATGAATGGTGAGGTTTTATTAAAGCAAAGAAAAAAACCATGCATATTCCCTATTGTTCTTAAAGGTATTCTATAAAACGTAACCTTGGTGGTACCCATTAGATATGTTAAATAGTGTTTTATTTCGGATCCACCTAATTTCCTATAACCTAATTTATTACTGGTTTGATATTATTACGTTAAAGTAAACTGCTCCAGCTCTAGCAGGTTATTCCTCGAAATAGTTTTCGAAGTAGACCACAAAAAAATTTAACCAAACCTAATTGTGTAAGTATCGATAAAGAATACCTAGTCATATTGGTTTTTTATTTCTAATCAATTTTTATTATAACACTTTTATTAAAATTATACTTCGACTTAGTTGTTTAAAGTATAATGTTCATGTTTTAAATATATTTTTTTGAGATTCTAAGTGAAATAGAAAACCGAATTAAATGCAGTAGTAGCATATTTATAGTAGCATATTCGATTTTATAATCCAGTAAATTATTCCATAATTGACGAAATATTTTTATACGTACACCAAGGCGCCATCTTCACCGTCTCGAAAAAATATCGATATCGATATACGCCAACCACTTCGCAGCCCAATAATCGGTTCGAATTTTAGGCGATTACGCCTACATCCTATGAAGCGAGTTGTGTATTTACTTGCTTTTTATTGCATTTTTTTGCATTAGTGTGAAAAGTTAAATTTGTGTTGTTGTATTTTTTTAGTATGAGTGCGTAGCAATGAGAGAGACTTTTGCATTTGTGGGTAGTTTTTTTATATGTGTGTTACCCTGCCCCCCTCTGAATGCGGCAGACTTTTTTGTTCGGAAAGATGCGTTGAAGGCGCCTCCTGTCTAGCGAATGCTGGGCGGGGAGGCCCAGCGCTGGTTTTCAGATTGGTCCCTATACAGCAGTGGTTCCTAACCTTTATTGCCACATCACCCACAGGCCCCCTCTAGATTTGTATCGTTACGTTACCCCTCCAAAAAATAGGTAATACAGACAAGTATATGAAAGTACTCAAAGAAAAACGACTTAATATTGCGTATTGTTAATTCCAGGGCAACCAATGTTTAAAAATAATAAAATCCGTTATTTATTATCGAACAAATCCTTTCTGAAATTGAATGATATCGCTATATACTTTAAACAAATGAATATCTAAGTATAACTTAACTTAAGATCAGCGAATAATCGTCATCCATCTATATAACATAATAGAGGATGCCCGAAACTTTGGTTGTGGAGGTGAAATAATTTTGAAAATATTGTTGAGTAATTTCGTAGTTTTTGGCTTCCCGCTGTGTAAAAAAATGACACGTGATCTCTTCTCGGACCTCCCCCCCCCCCCCCCAGTACGATTTTATTATATGTAATAGATTAATAACATTTTCCTTGCAGACCGCCGCCCAGGAACGACAGTTGGTGATGTGACATAAAATTAAATTATTTTTCTGACCAACAATATCTACTCAGGAGCACAAACTGAACTATGCTAGACGATAGAATGATGACAATTGTTGTACAACTTAAGTCTTAACTTAATATGAGTATTACCTCTGAGAAAACTTAATTTTGCCTCTAAAGGGGTAATTACCCCCAGGTTCGGAACCACTGCTATAGAGAGAGGTGGGTCGGTCGCAGGCGAAACCAACCAACCTACCCAGGACGGGTCAGGTTAGTCTGTGCTCGATATACAAAGCGTATTTATATACGTAGGTAAGTACAATTGTTCTGAACATTCAACAACTTAAGCTACTATCATAAGAAAAAGAATACAATGTTAGAGAGGAAAACAAACATTTTATGCTGGAATATATAAAAAAGGAGCCACGTTAGTGAGTGTGTATGTGCTTGTGTGAGTATGTATATTTGGATGCGAAAGATCAATAAATGAGATAAAAAGAAGAGGAGAGAAAAACAAAGAAATTGAAAGAAAAGTGCCTTTAGGCTGTTAATTACTAAACTTAAAGAGTTAAACTTGCTTTGTAGGCTTAGTAGGTACGTTAAATGTAGGTATTTTAAATATTCCTTTCTTTCTAAATTCGGTTATATTTTTTATGCCACACCTGGCCATAAAGTGGCTTTTTCCGCACGCTGCGCGTACGGAAAAAGCCGCTTTCTGGCCAAGTGTAGACATAAAATGCTGTACACAACATAAAGAAAGCCCTCGATCGCATATTTACGTCCCTCGCTTGCAGCTCGGGCCGCAAACTTCTGCGATCTCGGGCTTTCTTTTTATTACCACCCTAGTTGTGTAATGTACTATTAAATGTTTGCTATTCCAGAACTCTGCCGTTTAGCAACTGACATCGAGTTTTATTTTATAATACAAAGAAGATACCGGCCAAGTCGCAGTCGAAGGGTTCTGCACGGGCGAGCAAAAAGGCGCCTTTTATTTTTAACTTTATTTTATTATTTACTAGCACTTTCCCGCGGCTTCGCCCGCGTTGTTCCCGTTATTGTCCCAAAGGAACTCTTTACCGGGATATAATGTATCCTATGTTTCAATCCAGGACTTGGTCTACTTGCATGCCAAATTTCAGCTTGATCCATCCAGTTGTTACCCCGTTATAAGGTAACAAACATCCAAACATCCAAATATCCAAACATCCAAACATCTTCACAAACTTTCGCATTTATAATATTAGTGGGATTCTTATAACGGCAATAGAAATACACATCCCTGCAAATGGGCCAAAATTCTTTTTAGTGCCTAAAATGGAGATGAAAATGTATAAGTAGATACTTTTACAGAATTGCAGATGTCTCGTAATAGGGGAGAGTGGGGAAATTACGGACACTTAAGGAAACATGAGAATAAAAATCATACCATTAACATTAAGCAGATATTTTTTTATATAATTAAAGTTCGGTTACTAGTTTAGAAAATTACCATAATCTTTTATTTTTAAATAATTTACATAAATTACATATTAAAGAAAAACAAAAGGCTTTCTGTCCGAAATTACCCGGTGCATGTGGGTTAGATGCGGATATTATTTGGAGTTATTGCGATTATTTTGATAATATCCTACATAATTAATTGAACTACTCAGTAGCAGTTATCCACATATCAGTAGAAGTTATAACAGTACGAGTTATGATAACTGCTACGACTCAGTTGGAGTTATTCACATAACATCGTATACATGGCACTTAATAAAATAGTGATGAGAATTATAAGAAAACACGTGAAAAAAGTCTTTGGTACTTATTTTAAAATGCGTGCGCGGGTTTTCTTCTTGTAGTCCATCCACGCACTACGGGTGGTGCAAGTGATGAGTGAAAAGGTTGTGTCTTGGATTACCCCGCGTCCGTATTTACCCCACTCTCCCCTATATTTAGTACGGTATTACGTTAGTTCTTAATGTTTATTAACGACGCTTAAGAATCAATACCGTCTAAGTAACATTTTTGATGTTTTTTTTTCTGAACCTAACTGCTAAAGCAGTTGGGTTCAGCGTTGTTCACATCAAAAATGTTACTTAAGACGGTATGGTATCTTAAGCGTCGTATAAATTATTTCGATATTCCAGAATATCGCCCAGACTTTTTATAACAAATAAGTGTCTCATTTCATACTCGAAATACCACTGCGTTACCAGTCCCTGCGTCGTCTCCAATTTACCTCTAGTGTAGGATTGCAAAGTGACCGGCACTTTCAAAATGTCCGTCCGGCATTTATGAATTTGTCGGACACAATCGACATTTACCTGACAAAAATGGACAATTAAAGACACAAACGACATTTATAAATTATGGGTAGCCAGACATCATCTATGAAACTATTAAATTGAATTATTGAAAATTGCACTCACCCCACTTTCTCTTTCTGCTGAATTACAAGTTAATATGATAGTTGAGTTTGGATCAAAATGTGACAAGGAGGACGTGTTTGCAAGTGCCTTTTTATATTTAGAAATGCCTGGTCACATTCATCCGTCCACTAAAATTTATCTTTTTCTAAGCAATTATGCAATGGCTTCAATATTATTGTCATGTTTTGTAAATATCGATTGAAGTAATTAACTTTTCCTAATAATGACTTAAGCATTTTTACATTCTCAGGGCGCGGCATTGATAGTACAGGTTCAATGTTACTTTTTATAATTTTTACACCAGTTTTATTTACTTCAAAACTAAAAATGTCCAGTTTCTCTTCAAAGAATTTACAAACCCAAACTAATATTATAAATGCGACAGTAACGCTATCCGGCTGTATGTTACCTTTTCATACTTAAATAGCTACTCCGTCGTAGATGAAATGTGGGATGGAGATATTTTGAGGACATTATTACGATTACAAAGGATATTTTTTATCCCGGAAATCATCCCTTAAGGAGGAAAAAGGGATACATACCCCATGTATAGAAAAAGTTGGTATCTTGGCAACGGAAATAGGTTACTTATTATTTTTAATTCTTTCCTTAAGCGGGTGGTATGAGAGGCGTGAGAGTCCGTGTCCGTCAAGATAGCGCACACCGTAAAGACATTCAGAATCTGATGCAGCCTATAAATAGTACCCAAATAGTACCGACGAAATACCTAGGTGAAAAAAATAGTACCCTTAAACTTTCTGAAATATAAGACCGGTTCACGGTGTACGCTACCGGGCGTCAAGCTGGCGTACACCGTTTGTATCTCTGGAACGGCTTTGTTTTGGAAAATAGCCCACTTCAGGGGATAAAATCTATACCTAGGGTAAAAAACATGTGTTTCGCACTTGCTTTTTTTTGTCGTAGTATTTGAATATCCAAATAGATTTACACAGTAACCGCCTACAACACGATTCCGTGCAGGAGATAAGTACATTATGTTCGCGTATATATTCATTTAACAAAGTTGACAGAGGTTTCTTCATAAAATAACGTAATATTTTAACCAATCGGATGAAAATTGGCCATAATAAGTTGAAAAACAACTATATATATAAATATGTATCAAAAATAAATGTCCTAAGTGTCAATACTTGTCGAAAATGTCCGGACATTTATCGAAAATGACGGTCATTTATTCAAAGTGTTCAAAGTTCACTTTGAATAAATGAAGTGTTACCAAAATTTTTTTATATTCATAACCCACATATTTCGAATATGTGTGGTGATGACGTCACCGCACCGCTGCGGTCGCACACGTTGAGCATTGTTTGAGACAAATTGAAAGAAGTAAAACGTAGGTAAAATTTCATGGAACTTGTATTATATTTTTACATTACCAGCCCATGATACTCATAAAATATTGCAGGTGACTAAAACAACACCCTTATAGAATAACCCCTTTCAAGGAATAGGTCGAAGTCACCCATATTTTTATTTTATAGATTTTTTTTCTGCAGACGGCCATTTAGGCTATAATCAGAAGTGGTCAGGTATAAATTGGGGGGCGAACAGGTGCAGTGACACGTGGCCATATTGAGTCTTTTTTATTATTGTCTAAGTGTGTGTTTTTCAATGTGTGGGTCGCGACCCCCTGGAGGGTCGCAGAGCCTCTAGAAAGGGGTCGCGAGGGTCGAGAAACCTCAGGCAATGAGGAAACAACAACAGAAAAGCTCGAAAGTGTAACGGATTAAAATTCAGATTAGAAATCGTGGAGGATAGGGGTCGCGAAATATTTTCGCATATAAAGGGGGTCTTGTCATTTAGACTCTAAATGAATTAAAGGACCATGGGCAACTTTGTATGGGAAGTGGACCCAAAACCAACAGAGCTGAGAGTTATGTCTTTAAAAGGTCTTTACATGTACTTCATTTCATTCTATGGGCACCAAGTTCAATTCCATTGCAAAACTGAGATATTCCTATTTTAGTTTCTATGAGAAACGCCTACGCCGCCAGTCGCCAGTACGCCTACGCTAGCTGACGCGGCGCGGGTGCAAGGAGCGGGCGCACGCGGCGGGCGGGCAAAAATATGGCACTCGCGCCCGCTTCACTTAGCGCTGCTCATAATATTTTGAATTTGAAAAAACCTACCTAACCTAACCTTTTTTACCTTGATTTTCAATGAGTGTAAGTGCAGTTAAGTTTGACATGTCCGTTTATACATCAACATTAATTTATTAAAATCAACAAATTAATATAAACATTTACTGGAAAGTACCTAAATCCATAGTACCGCTAAAATGAAGAAATTTTGTCTGGTTGGTTTGTTGCATATTTAAGACCTACAGTACCTAACAGACATATCTCTATTTACGTTGAACCTCGCGACGAAATGACGCGTATTTCAATACGCAGTAGAGACGGTTATGTGTACATGACCGCATGTACAACACCAATTCTTGAATTTTACTGAAGTTATCCTCTTATACGTTTGAATATCTCCTGTATATCTTAACATAAAAAATATATATGTATATCGTTAGATGCGCAATAACCAATTAAAACCATATAAACAATAAAAAATGTACGATTTTGGACTTGACTTTTTGTAGGGACTAGGGACCGTCGACATATTGGTGAATATTTAATTCAGACGAACCCGCCTCTTTAGAATGGCATTATTGGTTATTATGTAGGTATACAGGGTGGAATAAAAGTATGGGCCCTGGAGAAAAACTGCCTTAACAGTTTCTAGACTTCGAAAATGTAGGCTTAACAACGCTTAATTGATGGGTGCTCGCGCGAAAGTGGGCCATTCCATATGATTTCAACAAATGGGTGTGCCGCATGATTTTTGATTTTAATAAAAAATAACTGGCCAAGAGCATGTCGGACCATGCTCAGTGTAGGGTTCCATAGCCGTAACTATAAGGTAAAAAATACGATGTAAAAAAAGTACAACAACAAAAGAGCGTATCTTCATAGCAATTACGTCCTTTTGTTGAGAAGCGCAGTTTATCGGCAATAACTCAAAAACGGTACATTCGATCTTGTAGAAAATAATTTTCGTTGAAAGTATTAATTAAGCGTTACCTTCGTGATTTTTTTCATATTTTTCGGACGCACGGTTTAGTAAATAGAGGGGAGGGGACACAATTTACACAACTTTCGGAGCGATTATTTCCAAATACATTCACTTAATCAAAAACATTACTTACGAACGTTATAGTGTTTTTTAAAGAGCTGTCGAACTATGTTCGACACGTTGATATTTGCTGGAAAAAAAAATTTTACTGTCTTTAACATGTATGGAGTGCCCCCCCTAAAAATATTTATTTTAATTATTTATATACCAAACTAAGTAGCGGCTCATAAAAGACACCTATATTCCAAATTTCATCAATATCCATCATGTCGTTTTTGAGTAAAATGCCTGTGACATACGGACAGACAGACAGACAGACGGACGGACATGACGAAACTATAAGGGTTCCGTTTTTGCCATTTTGGCTACGGAACCCTAAAAATGAGGATATACTTTATGGTGGCAGAAGTGCTAAACCACCGCTATATACAGAGTGAATTTTAAATCGTGAACCATTTTTTTTGAAGTCTATATAGTTAACAATAACTTACAATGCTTTTAAACCTTTTTTTTTTAAAAGAACCTTAATTGTCACCCTACATTCATGTTTCGTACTTGTCATGAAAATTTCAACATTAGATATCCATCCTCCCAATATTGAAGTTGCCTGGATAGAATTTTGGCACGTATTGTCAATAAATGTCAACATCGTCGACATTGTCAACATAAGTAGGTATTTAAAAATCGTATTTACTCATAAAATAATTCAGTTTTATTACGATTAATGGTAATAAACGCCTCCACCGTTTTGTTAATAATTAATTAAGCGGGTCTTTAATTGTAATTAACACTAGTGCTCTGTATTAGTCTTAAGTAGCTTTACCGGTAAACGTGGTTACGATTCACGATTTAAAATTCACCCTGTATACAAGCAGGTATTAGACCTCTGGTCTGTGATTAGACCGAGTCGCTGTGCCTGGACAGCCCGCAATTACTCGCCCAGCTTTACTCGCTTATTCGCCGGCGGTGGGCAGTGCCGAAGGGTGCCGATGTGAAAAACGCAACAATGTAGAACGTTTCATAAGAGCTGGCACGAATTTAATTAAATATCTTCTATCATTGTCTGGATGCCAATTTTATACCTATTTATACACGCATTACAAGCATTTTTAAATTTTTGATAGCAGTATTCTTTGGCTTTAACCGCCTTCAAAAGTGAGAAACTCATAGTTCGTCGGAACATTTATTTTTAAGAATGCATGTATATTTACCGATTACTCGAAAACAGCCAGTCTTTTTGGAAAATCATGCATTATGTTTGAAAGGGTCTAGCTGGCAGTGGCGTGGCATCCATAGAGCCCGATTCCCACCGACTTGCCTATTCTTTAAAGCATATGGCCGTATGGAGTATCTACTACTCCTGAAGAAAAAGTAATTCAAATCTCCGGCTTTACTAAGAATATATACCGGGTGTGGCCTGTAATATGAGCAAAAAATTTCAACGTAGGTTCTACTCCTCAAACTAGACAACTTTTATACAGCGACTTTAAAAAATATCTTGTGGTTTGATTTTTAGCACACTTTAAAGTTTATCCGAACACGCAATGTATTGCGAAATTGGTTACGTCTGTAGAGTGACAATGTGCATTGAAAATACTAATTACTTTGTATGAAAAAGAGACAATCTAAGGACTACATATTTTTAAAAAGTGGTTTAACAAAAGTTTTATTATTTGAGGAGTAGAATCTACGGTTTAATTTTTTGTTCGCATTACAGGCCACACCCGGTATTTGACGCCACGCCACTGCTAGCTGGTCCCATTGTGACCAAGTCCAGTAATCAATAGTACATTGTGTATCTAGGGCGGTAATTCCTTTACCGCCCGTGGTACACACAATGTTTTTCATCACACTTGTGAGGAAATCTTAATGAAATAACCTTACTTTTCGACCCAGTATGACAAGAAAATATTAAAACAGACAGTGACATTTGTCACATATGTCCATAGACAATCCAAACGTCAAGTCACGTTCGGAAACCATAGCAGTAACGGCCATTTTAGTTGATTTTATATTTGCAAAATAAAGAAATACATTATTTAAACATTTAATTAATGTTACCGAAATATGTGTTTATATGTATTTGCAATTACAGTTATCTTTAAATGAATATTTCAGTGATAAAAGTTAAAAAAGTTAGTTGGCGTTTCCTTTGAACATGACAAATAAGAGTAAAACAGAACCAGCGTTTCAAATTTAAAAAGAATACCATTACGCCCTAGGGCGTAATAGGCCATTTACGGCCCGCAGAACCTACGTGTAATGACACCATTTTCGAGCAAGTGTGATGAAAAATAAATTAACTAACGCTTGACATCACATACTGTTTCCAAAACCTGCTCGGTAAATATCCAGTTAAACTCACTTTCGTACCATCAACGATATCAAAATGACAAAAACTAAAAATAAGGCACCAATTTGACGATGTCGCGTTGTCGAGCAGTGATGTCACATAACTCTCGCAAATAATTGCCCTGACTATTCAGAGAGGTTTTTTTTTTACCCGACTGCGGCGAAGCCCAAAGGAGGGTTATGTGTTTGACCTGTATGTACGTATGTATGTCCATTCCTATGTCCGCTCGTAACTACTCAACGGCACATCCAATTTTGTTAAATGATACATCATTAGATTCGTCTTGATGGTGCGAGTGTCACTGGGTATGAAGTTCGTTAAAACAAACAAAATGGCGGATTTTATGCAGTTTCAAAATGCACCGCGGTCGGGTTTTTTTTAATAAAAATGTGGTTATTGACTGATTAACTCGCAACCCTTATTGGGCATAGCGATCGTCCGACCGGGTGGTCGGCCGTGGCGTTCCCTGGGATCGAACCAGCCAGGTCACTAGTCGGCCCACCCTGAGTGGATCGGACTGGGTCGCTTGTCCCCGGGCCACCTCGATTTGGTCGGACTAGGTGGGATTCAGAGAGGCCGGGATGCTGCCAGCGCAATGGGTACCATACCATGCCACAGGCGGAGCTGCTTGAGGGGGTATTCTTTTTATAATATTTTTATTTTATTTTAAGTAGTTTAATTTAGTTTTTACGTACCTATTTTAAATATTATCTTGTTTTTCTTGTTTCATTGAATTATCTGTGTGTGTCACAAAAAAAATCCTGGAAACTGCATAGATAAGATACTTTATAAGAAGCTGATTATATCTGCTATCAAAGAGCCTATTGATCTTGTTCGTTAGTAATCTATTCATTCATATGTTATCTAAGTACTGAAACGTAATTACTATTGAGTAATTTATTTTATGCCACACCTGGCCATAAAGTGACTTTTTCCGCACCGCATAAAATGATGTACACAACACGGGAGGTAATAAAGAAAGCCCTCGATCGCATATTTACGTCCCTCGCTTGCAGCTCGGGCCGCAAACATCTGCGATCTCGGCCTTTCTTTGTTTTACCACCCTAGTTGTGTAATGTACTATTTTCTACTCCTGTACTGTTATCTGTCTTTTACTTGGTCACGAACACTAATATAAGAACATATATAATATGAGTTCAGAGAAGTCTATACTCTATTCCCCATAACAGCACTAGTGTCGTTATAGCCACTTTACGTTATTGCTAGCAACCACAGACTTCTAAATCTAGGTTAAACTGAGGTCAAGGATTAAGCGCTCAATTTTAACTTTACGGTAAAAATGCACAACTACCAACTTAACAAACAATTAAAATCCTACGGCTTTTAAGAAAAACAAAACTTTCTGAACTAAATTCATTGATGCCAACATAAAAACAAAAGTATTTTTAATATATTCACTGCGTGTCAACTTCATTTAAAAAATAAAAAGTTTACCATAGACACATACTGACAGTCATATGTCATATTTGCCTTCTTTGCAGGTTATGCCTTATTTGTATTTTATAATTTTAAAACCTGTCGTAGAAAAAGTATTGTATGCAACGTTGTATAATTAAGTCAAAAAACGCTCATTGCGTCTCTATTTGCGATACTCGCCGCATTCGCGGCTCGTATCGCAACTCACGCAATTCGCATTTTTTGAACCTTCTTATACAACTGTTGCATAAAATACTATTATTGCATAGTGATGATACAGTCGTTATTAACCTGATCAAATCAAAACCCTGAAACGTAATTACGATGAAATAGTTTATATACCTAACTTAGGTTCATTGCGTCCTTTATTGCATATCAACGCGCCAGTCGTAGTAATCAACGGTGATTGAGACACGAGGTGTCTTTGTGGGCTTTGGTTCATGGGCATTTTCTTTTAAAATGTCCCCTTAACTAGCAGTCAGCAGGTCGTCACAAAACTGACGATGATTGTCAAACTCCATATATTTCGTCACCAATTGACAGGTTAGACGCAGACTCCGATGGGGGAGGGGGTAGGAGTCTGAAGCCTCCCCCATAAGCGTGAGTCAATCCGTAACGACCGTGACCTTGATAAAACCTACTCTTAGTGGGGTCACGCCTCTCCCAGACAAACATTCTGAAATATATGTACAGAAAAATTATCTAGCTATAAAATGAGATAAAGTTCTGCCAAATTTGGCGTCGATAAAGTGAATTGTTTACTCCAATTAGTCCATATGGAGAAGCAAGCGACTCGAATAATATTAATTGATGTTTACCACGCTTGATGAAAAAACCGGCCAAGTGCGAGTCGGACTCACATACGAAGGGTTCCGTACCACCGTACAAAAAACGTCGTAATAAACAACTGGCAAAAGGTCTTACATGCCGTGTAAATCAATGGCACTTAAAACCTTTTGTTTGAGAAGTTTTTCGGTAATAACTTCAAAACGGTTTATTCGTTACTATTCAAAATAATTTTCATTTTTTTTGGATTTTCGGTTTAAAAGTTAAAGGGGGGGGGGGGGCACAATTCATGCAACTTTCGGAAGCGATTATTTCCGAAAGTATTCACTTAATAAAAAAAGAAATACATAAAAGCCTCATAATGTTTTAAAAGAACTATCGAATTATGTGCCTCACGTTGATGTTTGCTGAAAAAAAATTTTTTTAGCTTCTGTTACATGTATGGAGTGCCCCCGAGTCAAGAAAGTGACGAATGCTTTATCATTTGAAGGAGAGTATTGAGCAAGGCGAGGGCTGAGGTGTCGGGACACCTACAGCCCTCGCCTTGCGCAATACTTTCCTGAAAGAGGTCCACGCTTATGATCACAGACTACCTCCACTACCTAGACGGAGCATGTTATACTGTAACACTTGGCAGTGTACAGAAGGGTTAATTTCATACAAAATAGTTCAGATTCCTTTCATCATTGACTACATATTGACTGCATTTGTTTTTGGTAAAATTCACTTCCTTTTTGAAGTCTAAAGGTCAAAATACTTAGCTTTGATATTGAACTTCATGATAAATACGGTTGTAACCGTCGAAATCAAAGATTTTCTAATTAATTCTTATGAAATATAAAGACAGGAGATCGTACCTGTATTCAATCCATTTGTAGCTGTTATGAGCGTCCAACCATAAAGACAGTAGTGTCACACTTAATTCCCACTTTAACTTTCATTCTCCTTTCAGAATCGGTGGCATTCACTCACTAAATAACTTAATAAATACTTATTACATTAAAATGATTTAGTAAACAATGCAATATTGACTGTTTGACAGATCAATGGATAAACTTTTTAATTTCAATGTTACGTTCCATTTCCCATATTAAGCGTTTCAGATAAACGTATCGTAATACATTTCATTTCTCATCTGACGTACTCAATAAAGATTAAAAAAAATATCTGAAGCGTAACTCTGTTTTATCTCAATTTTCAATATAATTAACCGTAATTAAATAAATACTTCTGTGGAAATTCTGTTGGTTTGTAGTGATGGATATATTCCAAATTTCGTAGATTGGAACGTCATGTTTTGCGCAGGCGCTGTAGAGGGTCACGTTCTGAGGTTGTGTTATTCTCATTTGTTTTTGTTGGTAATGAAGATCAATAATTTTGATTAAAGTTATTTTCAAAGTACTTCTCGTAATATGGTGAGGCGAGGTTTGTTACATCATTAGATGTCCGCTGAATCATTGTCAGGGTCTGCTTCGGAAATATTTAAATGGTTTTAATTCCAATTTCTTAGTTGAGTCTCCTCTTCGGGTATAATACTGCTTTCGGAACGTCTTTTTCTTACTGTGTAGATGATCGGGAGCCATTTCCGTTCCTCTTTGCAAATACGCGTGCTTGCAGACATTCCGTGGTGAATTAGTTTTGCAATTTTGGATACCAAAATGGTATCGGCAGATATAATGCCATCTTGAGAACAGTGATGACGCCACGCCAATGATACAATTTCCAAAGCCTCTAAGAATAATCTATGTCGAGCATGTGCTGCGTGCCATGATCTCGCCATGTTTAACACTTTAAAGCCGTAAGGGCACTATTTATGAAAAACCCGTAAAAGGTGAGTTTTCTTTCATACTGGCTAAGGTTCCCTTTAATAAACCTTAATGGCCATTATTCTAATGTCGTGTTTTCTCTCGACAGGGTTTTTTTTTTTTTTTTTTTTCACCTTTAATTCTCTCTGAAGAATTCTCTCCTGACACGGAGGTACTCCAGACCATCCGGCGGCCGCGGACAGGGGTTACTTACCATCTACTTCTGTCTCCGTCTTCTCGTGAGCACATGGTGACGTTACAAGTCTGCGGAACTCGGATATAAGGTCGTACCTTTCGCTTATTAATTTTAAAACGGATTGATTAAGAATAACCAACTATAGTATAAGTAAATTCATAGTACTAGAATATATATAGTAAGTGTATGTGTAAAACCTTACCCCAACATTAAACTTTGCCACCAGTAAATCTAGTTTTTTATTTGAGTATGCTATAGGCTTGACGAAGGGATCTTCTTGGCGCTCAATACTTATAAATACTTAGAAGGTCACTTCGCTCTGGCTAAAACAAACTTCACGACCCAAGCTTTTGCTCTACCGTATCTCTTAGCCGAGGTGCTTAATTTATTTTCTATATTGGAGGTAGCCCCCAAGTATTACAGTGGCGCCCAACGTGGGGCCAGACTATGACATACTCAAATTAAATTATACAAGTAAAATTCTTTAATTTATTGACTCGGTCTTACCCGGTAGGTCAATACTATTAGTTGGTGTTCGCTCTTACTTTAATTATTTTCTCCCTGAGGCTTTGGGAATTGTTGTTATTAGGTTAGTTGGTGTTAATTGTGGTGTTTAGTATAAATATGTTATTGTAGATTACATTTACAATCCTTTAGTGGAGATTGTGTACTTTTCTTACTTAACGGTCTACAATGTACAACATATTTAATTTTCTTAGGATTTAACTTATAAATTAAATTGCAAACATTAAAGCTTCTCTGTTTTACGCACGTTACTTATATTTAAAGAAACCTTCTTTAGTTTTACTTTAATTAAAAAAAAACTTTCTTAAGATTTAACTTATAAATTAAATCAAACATAAAACTTTCACTTAGTTACTTACATGCATATTTGTGTTACTTTAATTAAATAAGAGTTATTGACTTGTTGGTCAATTTAAGGTTGCCTAAACCATTTTTTTTATTAAATAAGGACATTTTGTCGCTCTCTTAAAACTTTAACTTTAATTAAAAAAAAAAAACTTGTGTTAAACTTAAGTAACTTTAAAATACACACTTGAATGTTTTACAATAAGACTAGATTGTTAAGTTGTAACTTATAAGACTATTTCTAGCGGTTCTTGTGACCCTTAAAAAACTTAAAAAAGTTGAATCTTAGACTTTGACTTAATTTGTATTCCTGCTTACTTCAGCAGACTGTATTTGGATACAGATAACTTTTACTTTTATGTGACTTAAATGTTCATTTAATTTGTTTTAGAAACAAATACTTTACTTGACTTAACAATACTTTGTAAAAAAGGTACGACTTTAAAATGGATTTCCTTAAGGCCGGCTGCAAAATCTCTCACCTTCATAAGGACGAGATCACACACGAGTTGACCATTCGTAAACTTACTGTTAATCCTTTATCGCGTCGCAACAGTCTTCAAAAAGTATTGAAGCAGACAGCTGATTTGGCTAGAAGGGGTAGTCTCAAATTTGCTACTCTCGTGGAATCCAACGTATCTACTGAACTTGATATTTGTCAACGGAAGGCTGAAGAAATCGAACGAGAACTTCAAGATGAGCTCACACGTGCAGCTGCAGATAGACTTAGATCTCGCTGTAAATACCTACTTTGCCGTCTCGCTCGACTCTCTCCACAGGATGACGCTGTGCAACTTCTCACTTCCGAGCTGAACTCTAAACTTGAACGATTGAATGACAGTACACCTTCATCGTCCTCTTCTTCTGGTTCTGAGAGTGATGCTAGCCTCTCTGACCGTCCTTCTCCTGTAGTTAAGGAGATTATCTATAAAACTGACAAGACTTTTAATATAAATTCTTTAAATTTGAAATATAAAGGAGACACCTGTGCTCGTACTTTTCTGACTCGTTTGGAAGAACTCCGTGTTGCTAGAAAAATTCCAGAGGACCGAATTTATAGCGGGTTTCCTGAAATTCTGGATGGACCAGCCTTGTCTTGGTTTCGTTCCAATCGTGCGGAATTGTCTTCGTATAAAGATGTAGTTAAAGCTCTTAAAGAGGATTTTGATATTCCAGACTTGGATCATTTACTTTTGAAGGAAATTCGTGCTAGGACCCAAGCTAAAAAAGAAACTATAGTTTTCTTCGTTTCAACCGTGCTCGGCATGTTTGAACGCCTTAATAAGCAACCTTCTGAAGAAGAAAAACTTGACATTCTAATTAGAAATATTAGACCTGAATATAGTAAGGAACTGGCTTTACACGATATTACTTCTATTAAACAACTCAAAACTTATTGTAAAAAGATCGAATTGGCTCAAGTTAAAGCAGACCAATTTCGTGAACCTTCTACTTCTGCAGTAAATAAAACTAACAGTTCTTCTGCATACTCGCGAGAACCTAAACTTCCTTACAGGCAGTATAACAATAATAATTATGCCAAACCTTCAAATACTTACCGGACTTCTAAAAATTTTGTAGCTGCTGTCAGCTCACCTGCTTCTAGGCAGGCCTGTTTCCGATGTGGAATGACTAATCACCCTACTAGTTCTTGTAAAAGATCTAAAGAGATAGTTTGCTTTAAGTGTGGTGAAAAAGGCGTTCGTGCTCCGGAATGTCCTAAATGTAATACACCTTCAAAAAACTAAATAACTTTGTCTTTTCTGATAAAATACCTAACTTACCTTTGACTCCCTCACTTGCTGAAAAGACAATCTGCTTTGAACCTAATAAGGGAGATACTCGACTCTACTTATCTGTTGATATTCTTGATTTAAAAGTTAAAGGCTTACTCGATTGTGGCGCTAGTTGTTCTATCCTAGGAATGGACAGTCACTTATTATTTGCTTCGATTGGTATCCCCATTCATTCTCATACAATACCTTTGACATTACGAGTAGCTAATGGTCAGGAACTACTTTGTATTGAATATATGTCTTTGCCTATTAATTATAAAGGTAATGTACAGATTGTTAACTTTAACATTCAACCTAATATTACTACACCTCTGATTTTTGGTTTGAACTTTTGGAAAGCATTTCAATTAGCTCCTGACATTGTTTCTAGCATTTCTACTGAACAAAATATATCTTCTATGTCTGCTATACCTGTTGAATCTGGTTTAAATAAATTTGACTCTTTGTCTACTGAACAGAAATCTCAAATAGATAATATTAAACTTCTTTATGACCAAATTAATACTGATAAAGTTGGATTAGGAAAAACTCATTTAATTGAACATGTTATTAATACTGGTACTTCGTCTCCTATTAAACAAAAATATTACCGGCTTAGTCCCGATAAACAAGCTGCTTTGGAAAAAGAATTGGATCGAATGCTTGAAGCTGGAATTGTAGAACCTTCTTATTCTCCTTGGAACTCTCCAGTTGTAATGGTACAAAAACCATCTGGTGATTTGAGACTTTGCCTCGATAGTAGGAAGGTGAATTCGGTTTCTAAATCCGATGCTTATCCATTACCTTACGTTAACTATATTCTTGACAACTTGCGTGATGCTAAGTACCTATCTTCTCTGGACTTAAGTGCCGCATACCATCAAATTCCTTTAAGCAAAGAATCTAAAGAAAAAACTGCTTTTACTGTACCTGGCCGTGGGCTCTATAATTATAATCGGATGTGTTTTGGACTTGTGGGAGCGTCAGCGACAATGCAACGTCTCATGGATCAGCTATTTACAGCCGAATTTGACAATAAAGTGTTCTGTTACATCGACGATATAATAATTTGTACTTCTGACTTTGATGAACATGTCCGTTTACTTAAAGCTGTCTTTGATAAACTTAAATTTGCTAACCTTACTATAAATATGAAGAAATCTTTGTTCTGTAGAGACGAATTAAAATATTTAGGATATGTAGTTGATCGTTTTGGTCTTAGAACCGATCCTGATAAAATTTCCACTATTCTAAACTATCCTATTCCTCAAGATGCAAAAGGCATCAAACGCTTTCTGGGCATGGCTGGTTGGTACTAGGGCTCCCGCTATCCGTGTTACACGACGAAACGGATATCCGTGTTCTTAAGACCGGCGGTACTAAGAACCCGGATTACACGAACCCGCCGGGTACCGGAAACGTTTCTCAGAAACGTTTCTTCGTGTTCACGGGTTGTCCGTGTCCGACGGGTACACGTGTATTTAAAACCGGCCCGAACGGGTACGAACCGAAACAGTTGGACTCAAGGCACCATGATCTACTATTTAATGCTGACTTCAAGTTCAGATGAACTCTTTTGGCGTACGAATGTTTAATAATATGTAGTTTGTAACTGTGTTGGAAAATCATAAAATATGTTTTTTTATAATTATGAATCGAAGTAGGCATCGCTATTCTACATTGTCTGCTGTTTTTTATTCTAAATCTGCTCGTACCTAGTTTAGAAACTTTATTCTGATGTTCTAGTTTTGATTTTATAAAATTAAAAATTATTGCCTATCCTAAGTCTATTAATTAAAAACAACATTTTATTTATAATGATATATCAGATATGTGACGAATATGGTTTGCAGATATACTAAAATATCAATTAAAAATAACAGTTTAGAATATAATTATGAATTACTTCGCAAAAACAACAAACATCTGCCAATGGCGCAAAAAAATAAACGTAAGCGTCATTATCAAGTGATCGTTCACAACTGGATTTCACCCGAGAACCACAAAAGTCCATGTTACCTTACTTAACTTGCGATAACATTGCTAATTTCTTTAACAAAGATCCTAAAATTGCTAATCATT
Organism: Eudemis profundana; assembly: GCA_947034925.1. Lineage (NCBI taxonomy): Eukaryota > Metazoa > Arthropoda > Insecta > Lepidoptera > Tortricidae > Eudemis > Eudemis profundana. The sequence continues at coordinate 4,614,023 of OX344819.1, forward strand.
CAAGTTTACTTGAGTGGCTTTAACAATAGCGTTCAGGTAATAAAAGTGAACGCCAAACGCCCTTTTGTTCGCGCGTAACAAAGACTAGGTGCCCAAACCATCATCACAAGTATGACTACCAATTATAAGCTTTATGTCGTAGCAATAAGGTTAAAACGTATGCACAAAAAATTGCAACAAATAAATAATATAAGTAAATGTTCTCTATTTATTTGGAGCCGCTACGCACTAACTCTGGCAACTGTTATTGATTATTTCACATTTTAAGGACATTTGTTGATGTTACCTACTTGTTAATCACATATTAACATTTATTTTTTGATTTTAAATTGTGTTAGGATTGATTAAAGCCTTTTACATAACAAGTAACATAATAAACAAAAACCCGGTCAAGTGCGAGTCGAACGCGCGCACAAAGGGTTCCGTACCATTTCAGTTTTTGTTGTTATAGCGGCAATAGAAATACATCGTCTGTTAAAATTTTAACTGTCTAGCTATCACGGTTCAGGAAATACAGCCTAGGGACAGACAGACAGACAGACAGTGTACTCTTAGTATAAAATTAAATTATAATAGGGTCTCATTTTTACCCTAAAAAGTGCTAGTATTTGAACTTTGAAGTCTTATATAAAAATGTCTACCTACTCGTATTCTATGCAAAAACTACCTGCTCTTAAAAGGCCGAACCCTTAGCCCAATAAATTGTTTATTGACTTTCGGCTTTACATATATACTTACACCACGGAATAAGATATGCTCGAAACTTATAAATATTGTGTCTATTAATTTTTAGCTCGTACCACGATTCGTACCTTCGCTACTCGTTAAGGACGGATCCGGAGACACGGGTAAATAAGATCCGTTTCTACGGGTACCCGCGTACCCGTGGAAACGGATCTTAATTACACGTTTCCTAATTACCCGTGCGGAACGGACCAGAAAACCGTGTCCGTGTTACTCAGAAACGGGTAATAGAAACGTTTACACGAAACCCGGACACGAGCGCGAGCCCTAGTTGGTACCGCCGTTTTATTAAAAATTTCTCTCAAATCGCTCGTCCTTTATCTCGACTTACTAGTAAGAAAGTTAAATTTATATGGTCCGACGAAGCGAATGAATCTTTTAACTTACTGAAAACTGCTTTAGTATCAGCTCCTATTCTTAAATGTCCTAACTTCAATGAACCATTCTATATTCACACTGATGCTTCTTCTTTCGCTATTGGTGCTGTCTTGACGCAGAAGGTTGACGATTGCGATCATCCTATTGCATACTGCAGTCGCACTCTAAATAAACAAGAGACCAATTATTCGGCTACAGAGCGAGAACTACTGGCCGTAATATTTGCTTTAGAACAGTATCGAGCATATGTCGAAGGGAGAAAGTGCTATATTATTGGTGACCATGCATCTTTACTTTGGTTCAGTAATTTAAAGAATCCTTCAGGTCGTCTAAACCGATGGGCTTGTAGACTCAGTCAGTTTGATTTTGAACTTATACACCGAAAGGGTAAAGAACATGTAATACCTGATTGCTTAACTCGTATTCAAATTAATTCTATTGACGTACTCACTACGAAAGATCCTTGGTATCTAGATTTATTTAAAAAGGTACTTGATAAACCTTCTCTTTTTCCAAATTTAAAAATTGAAAATAACAAACTTTTCCGTTTCTCTAAGAATAAATATCGCCTAACAGCTCAATTTGACTGGAAGTTGGTAGTTCCTTATGAGGACAGAAATGTTATTCTTCAACAGTGTCATGATGACGCTGTAGCTGGTCATTTTGGCGTAGCTAAAACTCACCTTAAAATTGCTAATCTCTATTATTGGCCTACACTATTTCAAGATGTTAAAGATTACGTAGATGCTTGTGAAACTTGTAAGATCTATAAACCTATTAATTTGGCTCGTCCAGGCTTGATGGGTAATCCCCGACAAATCTCTATACCTGGTGAAGCCATATCCTGCGATATTCTTGGACCTTTTCCTCCCTCGTACTTAAGAAATCAATATCTCTTTGTTTGTGTTGATTCTTTTAGTAAATATGTCACCCTATTTCCTCTAAGGACAGTAACGTCCAAATCTATAAATAAATGTTTAGAAAAAGGTATATTTCTGATTCACGGAATTCCTAAGTTTATTTCGGTTGACAATGGACCGCAGTTCATTTCTAAAGAATTCAGGGATCTGATGGCTAAATATAATATTCCTCACATCTTTTACAACCCTAGATATCATCCCCAAGTAAATTTAACCGAAAGGGTGAACCGCGAACTAGTTCGAACGATAGCCTCTTATGTGCGTTCTGATCACCGTAACTGGGATAAGAACATAGCTGAAATTCAGTGTGCTCTTAATACTGTAGTTCATGAAGGTACAAAGTTCACTCCATACTTCTTAACTCATGGTCGTGAGATGATAATCGATGGTTCTTTTTATAATGCCGATTTTCCTATTGATAGAAACGCCCTCTCTCTCGATAATAGTTTTGCTTTTTCTGATAACCTCAAAGAGTTAAAAACTATCTTTCAAAAGGTGCGTCAATCTTTACTCGTTTCTCATTCCCGTAATGCAAGATATTACAACTTGAGAAAACGTCCGATTCAACTTGAAGAAGGACAAATCGTGTATAAAAGAAGTTTCCCATTGTCTAACGCTTCTAAACACTTCTCTGCTAAATTAGCACCTCGCTATGAAAAATGTTTCATATCTAAAAAACTAGGACCTCTAGTTTACTCTTTAAAATCCTTTGATGGAAAACCTCTTGGTAATTTCCATATTAAAGATATTGTTCGTCCCGGTGAAATCCACTCACAACCAGAGTAGTGCGGTTTCCGAACAGTGTCACACTCTTATATTTTTGACTTACTTTCCTGGATATTTTATCCATGGAACCCTTATACTATAAAATGTAGGTGATGTTGTGCGCAGACTAACCACATTCTCTCTTTTCTTACAAATGCTTATACCTTATAAAGTATATAGTAAATTTGTTCTTGTACAAAATAAAAGCTCTTCTCAATTATATTGGTTACCTAAACCGATACTTAAAAAGAACTCTGTGGTGATCACGTTTCTTTATATTTATTGAGCTCTACTTAACTCTTACTCTTACCTTAATGGATTTGATTTTCAACGTCTAGTTAAAGTCAATTATCTAACAAAGGATACCTACTGAAAGAAGTATTCCAACTGTTGGAAGAAGCTTACTTTCCAGTCTTAGTTTAGCATACATAGTTTTAGGAATGGTGTTTTCTTAATATAGCATAAGAAAACCTCATCACTAGTAAATACATTTTTAATATAAACATACAGTCCGTTATTCTTATTCAGGAACATACTTGAACAATAAGGATTTCCGGTAGGATTATGGATGTGTATTTAGGTAAGATGTTATTAAGCCAATTCCTTATGAATATTCTAGTTTAACGACGTATTAAAATAACCGTGTTGTCCATTTTAGCTTACTAACAATATCCATACTTAAACTGTGTTGTCGATAGGTATATAAGTTCTCCTTTCTCCTGGGCCCAAGGAAAATAAAAACTTAAGTTTAAGTGGATCGATCCGTATTTCCTTGTTTCAGTATTCAAATGGTTTTTAATCGATAAGTTTAGTTAAGATTTCTCTCTGCATGCTCGTATCTCAGAATACATTAACATAGTTTGTTAGGAAATAAAATCCCATACTGGTGGTGATGTTAGTTTATTGTTTTGACTTGTAGAAAAACTCAGTATTCGTCAGGTCGTTGTAAGTTGTTGTTTTGTCCGTTGTTATTAATTACTTTCGTTGCTCTAGATCACATCCTCTGAAGTTTTGTTTGTTAGGAACCGACTTCGACATAATTTCTTTTTGTGCAGAATATCTTCATATCCTCTGATAGGTCTTCGGTGTGCTGAACTTCTTTTCTTTCTTTCTATAAATAATATAAAATAAATTTTTTGGTAATCTTTATCAAAAAAAAAATATTTAAAAATTTTATTTTTAAATATTTTTTTTTAACCCAACTAAAAATGAACTGTAACACTTGGCAGTGTACAGAAGGGTTAATTTCATACAAAATAGTTCAGATTCCTTTCATCATTGACTACATATTGACTGCATTTGTTTTTGGTAAAATTCACTTCCTTTTTGAAGTCTAAAGGTCAAAATACTTAGCTTTGATATTGAACTTCATGATAAATACGGTTGTAACCGTCGAAATCAAAGATTTTCTAATTAATTCTTATGAAATATAAAGACAGGAGATCGTACCTGTATTCAATCCATTTGTAGCTGTTATGAGCGTCCAACCATAAAGACAGTAGTGTCACACTTAATTCCCACTTTAACTTTCATTCTCCTTTCAGAATCGGTGGCATTCACTCACTAAATAACTTAATAAATACTTATTACATTAAAATGATTTAGTAAACAATGCAATATTGACTGTTTGACAGATCAATGGATAAACTTTTTAATTTCAATGTTACGTTCCATTTCCCATATTAAGCGTTTCAGATAAACGTATCGTAATACATTTCATTTCTCATCTGACGTACTCAATAAAGATTAAAAAAAATATCTGAAGCGTAACTCTGTTTTATCTCAATTTTCAATATAATTAACCGTAATTAAATAAATACTTCTGTGGAAATTCTGTTGGTTTGTAGTGATGGATATATTCCAAATTTCGTAGATTGGAACGTCATGTTTTGCGCAGGCGCTGTAGAGGGTCACGTTCTGAGGTTGTGTTATTCTCATTTGTTTTTGTTGGTAATGAAGATCAATAATTTTGATTAAAGTTATTTTCAAAGTACTTCTCGTAATATGGTGAGGCGAGGTTTGTTACATCATTAGATGTCCGCTGAATCATTGTCAGGGTCTGCTTCGGAAATATTTAAATGGTTTTAATTCCAATTTCTTAGTTGAGTCTCCTCTTCGGGTATAATACTGCTTTCGGAACGTCTTTTTCTTACTGTGTAGATGATCGGGAGCCATTTCCGTTCCTCTTTGCAAATACGCGTGCTTGCAGACATTCCGTGGTGAATTAGTTTTGCAATTTTGGATACCAAAATGGTATCGGCAGATATAATGCCATCTTGAGAACAGTGATGACGCCACGCCAATGATACAATTTCCAAAGCCTCTAAGAATAATCTATGTCGAGCATGTGCTGCGTGCCATGATCTCGCCATGTTTAACACTTTAAAGCCGTAAGGGCACTATTTATGAAAAACCCGTAAAAGGTGAGTTTTCTTTCATACTGGCTAAGGTTCCCTTTAATAAACCTTAATGGCCATTATTCTAATGTCGTGTTTTCTCTCGACAGGGTTTTTTTTTTTTTTTTTTTTCACCTTTAATTCTCTCTGAAGAATTCTCTCCTGACACGGAGGTACTCCAGACCATCCGGCGGCCGCGGACAGGGGTTACTTACCATCTACTTCTGTCTCCGTCTTCTCGTGAGCACATGGTGACGTTACAAGTCTGCGGAACTCGGATATAAGGTCGTACCTTTCGCTTATTAATTTTAAAACGGATTGATTAAGAATAACCAACTATAGTATAAGTAAATTCATAGTACTAGAATATATATAGTAAGTGTATGTGTAAAACCTTACCCCAACATTAAACTTTGCCACCAGTAAATCTAGTTTTTTATTTGAGTATGCTATAGGCTTGACGAAGGGATCTTCTTGGCGCTCAATACTTATAAATACTTAGAAGGTCACTTCGCTCTGGCTAAAACAAACTTCACGACCCAAGCTTTTGCTCTACCGTATCTCTTAGCCGAGGTGCTTAATTTATTTTCTATATTGGAGGTAGCCCCCAAGTATTACAATACGACACGAGACGAGCGGCACGAGCACGCATATGGGCGATTAAATATCGGTAGATATTACTAGTACAACGCGTGTTTCACATCTTTTTAGGGTTCCGTACCAAAATGGTAAAAAAGGAACTTATGGTGCGACTCTGTCTGTCTGTCTGTCCGTCTGTCACAGCAAGATATCTCAGGATCTACTGATCCTATCGACTTGAAATTTGGAATAGTGTTAAAAGTCGCTAACTCGAGCCTATTGGATAGAAAAAAAATCTTATACCTACTTCTTTTTTTAAAGGGGTCCGAAATGGGATGTGGAAAAAGAAAAGTAGAGCTATTATATCGAGTGGGATAACAAATGAAAGTGCTTAATTTATTTTATTCATTTATTTAAACTATTGCACAATAATAAAAAAGTACAATCGGCGGACTTAATGCCTTACGGCATTCTCTACCAGTCAACCATCGGGTAAAACAGAGACTTTAGTTGGTGCAGGATTGTTTAAAGCCGAAAGGACATTTGAGTCACAAATCAACATAAGAGTAATTAGGTATATAATATATATATTTCAATAATAGACATACACATATACTTGTTACAATAAACATACATATACATATAATAAAACAAAAGTACCCATGCAAAACATCATGACAAATAATTAACTTTGACTTGTATCAGAGAAATGCTTGCGCAACTTGCGCTTGAAGGAGAATTTGCTCTGAGCTTGTCTGATGGGAAGCGGGAGATCGTTCCATAAACGAATTGCCTGAAGGGCGAAGGAATTGGACATAAAACCAGTTCGGTGCAAAGGAATATCGAGCTTAAGGCTACGGGATGTACGGAGCTTGCAACCAGGACGGGGGGTTAGAAAAGTAAATTTGGATTTGAGATATTCTGGCGCAGCTCGATCGAAAAGTATAGTATAAAGGGTACAGAGGATTCTGAGTGACCTGCGTTCGCGGATAGGCAACCAGTTGAGTTTACGGCGAAAGGCGGACACGTGATCGTACTTGCGGAGACCGAAGACAAAGCGTATACAATTATTTTGAAGTCTGTCCAGCTTACTTAAGAGCTCCTGAGTGATATTTGAGTAACACACGTCACCATAATCAATAACAGGTAATATTAATGCCTGGACAAGAAGAGTCTTTGTGCTGACTGGAAGAAAGTGCTTAAACCTATAGAGCGCTCTTAAAATGTTTGTTACTTTGCGACAAACGGCAGACACCTGAGGGGCCCAGGTAAGACCGCTGTCTATCACCAGTCCCAGGTTCTTAATTTGTAGATTCCAAAGCCATTTTTTTTTTAATTTTGTACTTTTTGATTTATGGCCAAAAACATTCAAAAAAATACCATTCCCTATTATCTTCGAGGTTACTGAACAGAAAAATCTGTAATAATTACCAATTATTAATATCATCCTAAATATTACAGGAAACCACCATTACCATGATTCAAGCAAATAAAATTTTGACTTTGACTTTGACTTTGAAAAATAAAACGGTTTTACTAAATTGCATCGTTTTTTAGAAATTTTCAAAAATCGTACTCATATTTATTTGCCCCTACTAAGCTAACCGGGTAATCCATCATTTTACAGAAAATCATTTCACCGATTATCGTTTCCTATAACACTATTCGCAGAATTTTATTATCACATAAGAATCATTCATCGAACTCTGTTAAATCGCTCATACATTTGCTCGAATTACCTTTTACGGAAGAATCGATTTATCGAATTTTACTTCATTATTTTATTTGTTGATCGACATAGTAGTTCATCGAACCGCTTTTACTATAATTTTGGTCTAACTTAAGTTTCAGTACCCAAAAGTCTTATTACATAGAAAATCGTTTCACCTGTGTTACTATATTTGATAATACGTTTCAATAACAGTACATTTTAACGCCCTATTTGAAACGAACTGCTACCAGAAAAGTAGGTTAGGTTAGGTTTGGACTGCGACCCCAAACAAACCGAAATGCTGCCAAAAAGGTAGGTTAGGTTAGGTTAGGTTCTTATAGTAGGTTTAGGTCGACCCGGGGTGCTAGACAGGAAACCTCCCAGAGTGTCTGGATTCTTCTCATTCCTCTTGATCCGGTTGATCCGCAGGAAAGGGAAGCGTCTTGGCCGGTGCACCCCGGGAGCAACGGCAAGTGATTTCTTAGGGGCCCCTAATTGATCACTTGCCGATGCTGCGAATGAGCCTGTCAGGGGGGGTTGGGGGGTCCCGCACCGGGTTTCCTCTGTTTGAGGACTCTCCAGGTGCGGCACGCGAGGGCGGAGCGTCGGGCACGGGCAGCATCCCTCCGACGTCTCCTTTTGGGGGGCACTGCGGGCAGGCACCAGACGGGTGACCTGTGCCGCTGCGTGGTGGCGGTGGACTAGTCCTCTGCGTCCCGTTAGCGGGACGTAGAGGACTGGTCCACCGTGGTCCGTAAACCTGACTGTCCCCAGCAACGAGGGCTGGCGATGGTCAGGAACGGACAGGCGAATGTCTGCGGGGTAGGGGCGTTTGTCCTCCCGTGGACGGCTGCGGGGCAGGGGCGTCTGTCCTCCCGTGGCGGTGAGGGAGGGACCGGGACACCGTGTGTCTGGTGCCGGTCCCTGCTTCCCCGGGGGACGGCCATTTGGTCGGGGGGGAGCTGGTGAGGGAAGGCACACTGGCCATGCTACAGTGTGCCTTTTTCGGAGAGGGTCCGCCCTAGGGCGGAGGTGCTGGTGATGGCGTGGCGTTAGTAGATTCCCATGCCATCACCGTGAAGGCACAGGTCGGTAGCATCCCTGGGTTTTAGTGGGTAGGCCAATCCCTTCAGGAGCGGAGAGCCTCACATAACCAATACGTAACATCTGGCTGTCACCCCCGATAGCCTTAGGTTACGTAGTGGTATGCAGTTTTATGCATTTCCCGGGGTCAAAAAAAAAAAAAAAAGGTTTAGGTCGACCCGGGTCAGTAGGTTAGGTTGGTTCATTAAAAAAAAGGGGCCGTTTGGGGAAATAACTTCAATCAAAAACATACAGGGCCTGAGCGACAAAGGGGGGAGGGGGGGGGGGGGCGGAGGCCCCCACAAGGGGGGCTCGGGGGGCGAAGCCCCCCGCATTAAGAAAAACTCAAACCATAAGTTCAATTAGGTTAGGTTAGGGTTCGAACTGCGTCCCCCAACAAAACCGAACTGCTGTCATAAAAGTAGCTTAGGTTAAGTTGGAACTGCGACCCCAAACAAACCGAAATGCTGCCAGAAAGGTAGGTTAGGTTAGAGTAGGTTTAGGTTAGGTTTGAACTGCGACCCCAAAGAAACCGCGTCAGCGGAGCGTCGTCGACACGCTGGCGGGTCATGAGACTGTCAAACAGTTAGGTACAAAAAAGAAAAATCCAGATTACAAATTAGATTAATTAATTAGCAAACACCTCATACAGAATGTCAGTGATAAACAATAAAATATATTGGAGGTAATCGTGTTATTTCCGACTGACCGCAATATTTTTTCCCAGCTCGCTGCAATAATAAATGCATCGTTCGATGAAACGTTACTACGATGAAACATTTTTCGTGGCAATACTAATATATGGAACGTACCATCTGTGAATCATGTTTCGATAAATTAATACTACGACTAACTAATTATTCTATGAAAGGTAAATTCGATGAACAGTTAAGCTACGATTTGAGACAAATTCGAAACGATTTACGATGAATAGTTGATCGATTATTCGAAAAGAAATGAATTGATGATTATGTGATTGGAAAAAAATATGAAATGACATTCGTGAAATAGTTTTCGGTGATATGAAATTCGATGCCAGGAAATTCGATACAATGATAGACACCCGCTAACCGCCATACAGTTTTTCTTGAACTATTCACGTATCTACTTACGAGTTTGTACGGAACCCTCGGTGCGCGAGTCCGACTCGCACTTGACCGGTTTTTTATTATCATTTTATATCTTGAGATATGTCTTGAGATTGTCGTCGGATTGAACAGAAATATTTATTTCACGTTTGGTGCACACACAAGTCAGAAACATGCAACTGAACGAGCGGCCGGTCGCGTAATGTCGTAATGCTCAATCGACCATATCTGTAACCTCTAGCACAACTGTGACACGCGACTCTTTGTCGCGCGACAAATACTACCTATCTCTTTCCGCTCAATATCGCGTGACAGTGACAGGTGATGCTCTGTCGCGCGAGAAACGAAGTCGCGGCCAGTTATGCGCGCGCGTCGTCTAACATACTCCGTCTAGTGGACGTGCCCTGCGCGTGCGCGGGTGCCGGTGCCGGCCGGGAGCGCGAACCGCGGCAACTGGCGCCGAACACCTATTCGCGTAGGTATAGTGTGGTATAGTTCTGTTCTGAGGCATGAAGCATGATGCATGTACCGTTTAGTTAACAACACTGGTCAACAAAATAGTACATCACACAACTACACTAGGGTGGTAAAACAAAGAAAGGCCGAGATCGCAGATGTTTGCGGCCCGAGCTGAAAGCGAGGGACGTAAATATTCGATCGAGGGCTTTCTTTATTAGCTCCCGTGTTGTGTACATCATTTTATGTGTACGCGCAGCGTGCGGAAAAAATCACTTTATGGCCAGGTGCTGCCAGGTGTGGCATAAAGTGGCTTTTTCTGCACGCTGCGCGTACGGAAAAAGCCGCTCTCTGGCCAAGTGTAGACATAAAATGATGTACACAACACGGGAGGTAATAAAGAAAGCCCTCGATCGCATATTTACGTCCCTCGCTTGCAGCTCGGGCCGCAAACTTCTGCGATCTCGGCCTTTCTTTGTATTACCACCCTAGTTGTGTAATGTACTATTTCTAACCATCTATTCTATCCTTTTTGGCGCATATAACTAATTAGGGATCGGGAATGAACTTCTGCTAAGATTTTTTTCATGTTTATTAAAAAGAGTGTCAACAAATTTCGTCGATACCGACGCATGGGTAATGTATCTATTGTTGCAAATGTTTATGGAGGCGGCGATCATTCTATTAGGTAGGCCGTCTGCCTGTTTGCCACTCTAAGGCAAAAGAAAATCTATTTTATATGTAAACGGGGTATAGTAGTAAATAAAAATAAAATAAATAAATAGTACGGGAAAAAAGAAAAAATATGTATTTCACTTTAAATAATATAAGTAGGTAAGTATGGATACTTTGTGATTATTTTAAAATTGTAAGAGAAGTCAAACTTATTTTTATGTGTATTTGCATAATATTAAAATACAGATACTTATCAATAATTCGCCTGATTATTGCCGCTGTTCGCCCGCTAAGCGCATAACTGAAATAACATCAGTACTCACAATTTCTCCTCCAGACGTACTATTCACTTAATTATATCTTCCCAGTCTGGCACATAGCCAATGCACTATCAACATCAAAAGTCTGTGGATGATTGTATTTGTTCCGTATCTTTTTAAACTTTCCGTGTTTATGTTTTTTTTTTCAGCGCGGGTCTGTCGCGCCCGGCTACTCACATATTCTGGCTGGGTGGAGGATAACATGCGAATAAATACCTTGGTGTTGTGGGAGGCCCAAAACTAAAGAGGGAGACGGCACGAGACGGTGCTGCCAGCTGCGAAGTTAAAATTTGCCAGTAAAAGTATACACTAATAATTTTTACTTGGGTACCTACCTAACCTACCTCTTTTTTCGCTGTGGTGGTAGAATTTTTGTGAAAAATGGAAGCACTACCGAGGCATTCCATTAATTCAAAAAGACAATCATAATAATTAACGAAACGTGGTCGGTTAAAAAACAATCGCATTTTTATTTCGACAACAAAAATGTTAAAAATACTTTCTTACTAAAGTAAAAATTAAAATATACCTACCTGAAACTAAAATGTATCTAAACCTATTTCTAAAATGGGCCCCTGTGGCATTGTGCCGAGAACCCTGGCAGCATTTGTTTCTTAGTTAGAATCAAATGTAGGTAATGTTACAATTACCTGGTTAGGATTCAATGTAAAGATGTCCTTACATAACTAAAGTAAAAAGTGTAAGTAGGTATATTTTTGGCATTAAAAACGTGCCAAATCTGAATCTAAAGCTGCTAAATTGGCCACACTATCCTCCTATAGAGCTGCCTCGCTCGCACATCGATATTATTGTGCGCGATAAATAAAAGATAGCCAATTTTGAACCGTATATCATCCCATTAAGATTGTATTTAGAATGCAGGTCTGTGGATTAGGTATCTATATTACTTAGTGTTATTAGTCATTGTTGAACATGTAGCGACATGTTGGTTTAGAAACAAGTTGCAATATGACTGCGATGCAATTGCATAACTTTATGACGTAATTGCACTGAGAAATTACAAAAATTCTCTATGAAAACTTTTCAGAAATTTAAATTTATGAAACAATGTAAAGTAAACATGTCAAGATCTTAGAGCCTTAGGGGCCATTCATTTGTTACGAAAGACGTTTTAGGGGGGAGGGGGGTCAACCATGTCTTATTTTTTCTTACAGGGGAGTGGGAGGGAATTTTGATCGTTCTTACGTAAGATCATTAAAATGCGCAAAATAATCTTAACTTTTGAAAAAGCGCGCAAATCCGCATGGCGCGTGTGCGTAGGCGCGTGCTCGGTTGCGTATAGGTATTTTACAAAAAAAATTAAAAACTATTAGTATCTGCAAATAAACGTCCCTACAAAAATGATGCTTTAAAAATAAAAACTAAAACAGCCCAAAAGTAAAATCATTTCTCCTTTACATTCTTACGTAATAAATATCAAATAGGGGGGAGGGGGTCAGCCGATTCTTATTTTTTCATACATAAGGGGGGAGAGGGTAAAAAACTGTCAAAAATCGTCTTACGTAATAAATGAATGGCCCCTTATCACACTTGCGAAGCGAGCGAGCTGCGGGCGAGTTAGAAGCGAAGTTCCATACAAATGTCGGCGAGTTCGCCGCGACTTGTTTTGTATGGGGACTAGTGAATGCAATCCCGACTCGGGATTGCAAATTCGAGATCCCGGATTAGAAATATCAATCCCGCGGGATCCCGGAATTTTCGGGATCCCGACTATATTAAAAAACAGTAAAATTCGACTAAATTAAAACGATAATAACGGCATGTTTGTGATGGTGACGTTAATTAAAATAACATATTAATAGACAGAAAACAAAAACCTTTATTCTTTAATATTATTTTCTAAATCATCATCAGTTTTCCTTGAAAATTAACAAAGGTAATCAAAACAATAAGTATAACTGTAATAAGAATCAAAACAATAAGGAATTAGAGAGTATTACAGGTGATTTTGAAAGTGACTTCTTAAAAATCTTACATCCGTTGCAATGTACCCAGCTGCTGAGAATGCCCTCTCCGACACAACACTGGTTGGCAACAGCGTGGCGAAGCATTTATGCAAACTGCAAAAATCTCCCCCTTGTTCCTCCTCACTCAAATAAATCCATTTCCTTTTTTATGACAGACTCTAATCTGTCTAAGCTCGTGGATACACGTGTAAAGCGACTTTTAGATGCTCGCAGAGTTTGTTCTAATTCCTCTTTAAGTGACATATTTGTTTGTACAGCAGTAGCACGTAAATTCAAATCTTCTGCAATCATTGAAAGAGGTAAGTCATCTTCGTTTAATACTGCTGTATTAATAATCTCTGCTTGGTTCGGTTCTTTACGATATAATCGTGTGATTATATTTTTAATCCCGTCAATCCCGAACGGGATCCCGTCATATTATGCGTCGGGATTGATCCCGACACACGGGATCTCGTGAGATCGGGATCCCGCGGGATCGGGATTGCATTCCCTAATGGGGACTCGCCCGCGGCTCGCTCGCAAAACGCAAGTGTGATAATGATAAGGCTCTTAAATAGGTACCTACAAGGCTTATTACTCTTATTAGAATTCTACTGCCGGTCTAATGAATATACGTGATATACACTATTAATTAATTAGCTCGTTAGCTTAAGTAGTGTGACAATGACAGGTAATACTTTGTCGCGCGAGAAACGAAGTCGCGGCCAGTTATGCTAGACATACAGAGTCTGAAGGGTGTTGCGGCGACAACGGCGCCGGCGGCAGTGTTGCCATTTGGTTCCGTTTGTTCCGATTTCCGGAACTTTTGACACGTCCGCGGAACTCATGATATATAGATAAATCACTCGCGACGACCAAAAGACAATTCAGCTAATTAATATACGTGTAAACTATTATTAAAAATACATTTTTGGAAAATTCACACAGGAATATTTCTGAATCATCTTTCTTTTTTTTAGGAGCTGACAAACTCGCAACCCTTATGGGCATAGCGATTGTCGGACCGGGTGGTCGGCCGTGGCGTTCCCTGGGGTCGAACCAGGTCGCTAGCCGGACCACCCCGAGTTGGGTCGGACTGGGTGGGTGCCGGGGGCGCCTGGGGTCACCTTGTCCCGGTCCACCTCGATAGGATCGGGCTAGGTGGGGGCCTGAACGCCTGGAGTCGAAACAGGTCATTTGGCCATCTGAATGGGAACTTGCTATAAATTCCTGTATGCCCAGTGGCTGTAGTGTAGACTATAATCAGAATGATGCGGATGTGGTTTTTTTACGTTCGCGGATGTGGGTAGGTATTGATAAAAAATCTTTATAAAAGAGATAATTTAGGGAAATAACAAATGATAAAATTATTAAATACGTAATGGTGATCCGTCACGTCATATAATGTTATCGAGCATTTTATACCTACTTACTTAGGTAGATATGTTTTATAACATCAGTGTGGGACCACCATTAGCTCTCTACCATTTCAGGCCGAACCACACCGGCTGCGTGTGCACGCACTGTACGCTGCAGCTCCTTGACTTTGAGCGTGACTAGCCGCCATTTTGAAAAACATTCAAACTATACAACGCGTACGCCACGCGCGCCACGCGCATGCAGACGTGTACGCAGCCAGGGCCGCGCCGCCCCTGTGTGCGAAGTGTGCAATGCACACAGGCGCCAAGGCAATAGGGGCGCCGGAATTCGAAACACGACGACAATAAAAAGGTGGCTTCAAAGGTTTGCACACAGGCGCTGTCAGGGGTCGGCGCGGGCCTGGCAGCCGGTGTGGCTCGGCCTTTAAAACTTATACAAAACCATCATGTATGTCGCAGAAAGAAAAGGTTCGTTTCTTTTCGGCTCTATCTCATTAACGTAGAGTCGAAAAGCGACCAAACTTATATTCCGCGACTGTATTGCAAACAGTTGGCTGATATCCTATCCTATCGTAGTCCTAGTAATATTATAAATGTGAAATTTTGTTGTTTGACAGCATTTGGTCTTAAAAGTTTGTACGGACTACAACAACTGGATGGATCGAGATGAAATTGGCATGCATGATACCAAGTCCTGGATAGAAACAGAATAATCCGATAAAGAGTTCCCTTGGGACAATAACTGGAATAACGCGGGCGAAGCCGTGGAAAATAAATGCTAGAGTCTGTGCGGAAAGAGAATAGGCGTGGCGAAAAACGGAACTAACCTAACCAGTATGGCCATAGAACAGAAAATACGGCACATACGGTAGAAAAGCATTACAACGCCCCCCAAAATTAATCCTATTCTCTTTCCGCACAGACTCTAGTCCCGGATACTATTATCATAAATGTAAAAGTTTGCGTTTTTTTTTTTTTTTTTTTTAATCTTAATTTTAAGGAGCTTGGTCGTTGAACGATCATGCCGCTCCATAAAAAGTTTGTGTTGTGAACTTGTTTGGATATAAATAAAGTACTGGGTGAAACAAAACAATAGGTAGGTAGGTGAGCTATTATGGTACTCGTACATCAGTAGGTATACCTATTACTTGTATAGTGCATCGACTGACGATTCATTAACGTAACGAGTATATTGACCGAGCAGCGCCGACGTGACGCCCAGACGAACGGAGGTCAAGGTTTATGCATCCAAAATTATATTTTAAACTAGCCTTTGCACGCGTTTTCACATGCGTAGAATTAGAGTTTTAGAGTATGTCTTAGGCCGGACGTAGAACTTCCAATACCGGTATTTTTAGTATAGGCAATACCGGGATCCCGGTATTGCCCATAAGTGTTTTAGTACGTAAGTAAAACTTACAGGTGTCCGGCCTAATGAAAGTTGAACCTGAAAAAGGCACATTCAAAAACCTTCAAATGGTATCAGCACCCTCGTATCACCGTTCGAAGTACCTATGAATACACGATTTTGATACTTTTCTTATTTTGGTGGAACCATATTTTAATGATCCTTGGTGGCACTATGGGAGGGGAAACGCGTACTTTTTCACACTACTAAGACCCGTATAATAAAATACTATGAAGATTTTTGAATTTGACGCTTTTTTTCAAGTGCACCTACTGTGCAAGAAAAATTGTGACATAGTCGTTAAATTATAAAATAAGAGTATTGTTGACGATAGCCCCACCGAACCCCGACCCGACTGAACATCGTCTAACTAAGACCCTGAACATGTTTTGTAAGTAGCTATAAGCCCTGGGACTAAGTCCTAGAACCATGTTTTGTAGTTAGTACGTAAGTGAAATATTTAAGTATTTTACGAGTTTTTGCCCGTACAAGAGGCCATATGTGTAGTGTAACGACTCATTAGCACTTGTGTAAACCTTAGAACCCGATCCCCCTATCTAGAACTGAGATAAAGACTCGTAACGAATGTGTAAATCGAGTATACCCAGACTTCACTGGCAACTAGTGCTAGGAGCGGCCAGTGAACGATTTGGTAGGAGATCTCGACACACCCACTCGAGGCTTCTACCGGTCAGAGCCAGCTTACCATGAGGATTGTGAGGCGATGCATATAGCACGCTCATAATTACCATGAGGATTGTGTAGTCGAGTATATAGTACGTTAGTCGTTACCATAACGTAAAACGGCAAAGAGCGAAAGTTTTCGAACAACTTTGTGTATCAATGCCCTATAATTTCTCGGTCTGACCACGAGAATTCAGCGTAGGATGGTATCATTCTGAACGGAATTTTCCATCACGCAATATGTTGTAAGTATTGCGCAACAATCGCTTGCTTAAATACGCCGGGAGCTCATTCGGAGACCAGTTGGCGTCGTGAACCCAAGTTGTAAACTCATAGTGAGAAACAGAACCGAACCAGTAGTGATCCGATCCGAACATAGTGAACAAGTATCTAGATCCCCTAGCCTATGACCTAAGTGAAGTCTAGGTAGGACTTAAAGTCAGTGAAACAGTATTTCTTTATTACGTGTTGCGGCCCGAGCCGCCCAACTAAGAACAAGTATTCCTTTAATAGTGTTTAGCGTGTAAATAGCTTATAGGGAAGTATGAACATTATTAACTATTTGATACTGATTCGCTGATTGATTTTTGTGTGACTATTTCTGTGTTATATCCCGTGTAATAGATTTAAGTGTTGTGTTTAAAAGATGGTTAAGCCAGTGTCGGGTTTGTTTGCGTATATTCTTCCCGCGTGGTAAAACCCTAGGAAATACGCACTAGAGCCAGTGATTTAAAACAATATAAGTGTTAAATCTGAACCTTTGTTTTGAGCCAATCGATCCCTTAGTAATTAAAACTCCAGGAGCCTTACAACCTCCTGTGTATGAACCTGAAGAGCTATCGTAGCTGTATCAGCTGTTAACTTCGGGACCTCACGAGATCCGTGAGTGCGTCGTTAACAGTTTTTGGTCCTTCGAGCCGGATAGAATCAGTGAGTGAACATCATCAGACCCTGAGTTGGTCTTCAGATCCTTGAACCTGGGAAAGCCCGGAATACGAACCCCTGATCCATTTCACGTATAGACGTGAAGTTCCGGGATTTTTAAAATCATTATTTACGATTTTATCGAATTGTTTCTGTTTCTCCAAATTTTTTGTGAGTGCTCTAACTTAGTCAATTCTCGTGATAATCACGAAATTCGACCTGATCCTGAACCGCGTACTCTAGGAGTACTGCTAGTGTAAATTGTAGATTTTTCCCGAATATTTTTGCGCAACGACGCAATTTATTTTTGGAATTTCCAAGTGCTCCAAAACGGTCAAATATTGTGCGAATCACAAATTTCGACCAGAACCCGAACCCTGAACCTGTGGAGCACCGATCCTGTGACTTTTATAATTTTTGGAATTATTTAATTTTTAATTATTTTACGCCGCGACGTAATTTCAATTAAAAATTCATTTGGCTCAAAACTCAACCAAAATCAACCAAATTTAAAACATAGTTTGCAAAGTGAGTAAAAGTAATTTAGAGCCACTCGTGACCAGCAAACTTGAACAACAAGCATCCGATCCAGTTGTTGCAAGTCGAACGCTAGGCACGAAAAAATACGCGAAGAAAATTTCAAGTAGTGAAAATAGTAACGTAGCATGGTATTTGCCGCACTTCGCAGTGAAGAACCCGAATAAAAATAAAATTCGTCTCGTGTTCGATGCCGCAGCGATTTCGTCGCAGCGGAGCTTGAACGACCATGTCCTAGAAGGACCCGATTTGTTGCAAGAGTTATATGCAATTTTATTTAGGTTTAGGGAAGGTGCAGTCGCCGTGACGGCCGATATATGCGAAATGTTTCTTCAAGTGAAGATTAGGCCGGCGGATCAGCCTTCACAGATGTTTTTATGGCGGGGCGCAAACCGAACCGACCCCCCAGACATCTACAAAATGACGTCAATGATATTTGGCGCAGCAAGTTCTCCTTTTTTAGCACATAGTGTGCGGAACAGGAACGCCGCGGACAACGCTGACAAATATCCCGACGCCGTATACGAAATTCAATCGAACCATTATATGGATGATTTTGTGTCTAGTTTTAGAAACGAGGATGACGCAGTCCATGTAGCCGAGCAAGTGGCAGCATCACACGCACTGGGCGGATTCACGCTGCGAGGCTGGTCGTCGAACTCGCGACGGCTGCTCGAGCGTATCCCGCCGGAGCAACGTGCGGAAGAACCGGCGCAACTAGGCGCCAAAGAACAGAAAATTCTCGGTATGTACTGGAATGCTACTACCGACGATTTAGGATTCAACACGAAGATGCTGCGGGTTCCAGCCGAGGTACGAGTCGGCGAGAGGAGCCCAACTAAGCGCGAAGCGCTAAGTACAGTGATGAGTATATACGATCCCTTAGGTCTCATATCACATTATGCTATCACAGCAAAGATCCAGATACAGCGACTGTGGTTGCTGAAACTCGGCTGGGACGAAGAGCTGCCAACCGAAGAGGCAGACTTATTCGCTGAATGGCTGCAAGAGTTGCAGTCGGTAGCGACGCTGAGAATACCACGAAGATATTTTCAGACGGGGGGAGCCTCCCGCATCGAGCTGCATGTGTTCGTGGACGCGAACACGCAGGCTTATGCGGCGGCAGCCTATTGGCGAGTGGAAAGCCCCGAACGAGCAGAGCCTGAGATAACGTTAGCTGCGGCTAAAGCAAAGGTATGTCCACTCAAACCCCTCAGCGTGCCCAGACTGGAGTTGCAGGCGGCCTTGATAGGCGCGCGACTGCAGAAGGCCATCGTCGATGGCCACAGAATAACACCCGACGAAGTAGTGTTATGGTCAGACAGCCAAACCGTGCTGCAATGGGTGCGAGATGACGCACGAAGGTACCCCGTATACGTTGCTCACCGCTTAGGAGAGATAGCGGAGCTGACGTCACCAAACCAATGGCGATGGGTACCCACTAAACTTAATCCCGCAGATATCCCTACCCGATCCGATCCCAAACGAACCGTGGACATTAATAGTGTGTGGTTTAATGGTCCCCAATTTTTATATGAACATCCGAACGAATGGCCAGCCGAACCCGAGCCGCCGACGGGGCCGCCGCCCGAATTGAAGGCGACGTGTCACGCGTCGACGGAGTTCGTCTCGCCGTTGCCGGACATTCATCGCTTCTCGAATTACGATCGACTGATTGGAGCAACTGCGCGTGTGCTTCAGTTCGTCGAGATAATGAAGACTAGATCCCGTGTACCCCTCTTGTTGAAACATATTCTGTCCGCCGAACATCTCTATTTCCAGTGGTCACAGAGAAGAACCTTCCCAGAAGAGCTGCGCTGCCTGTCACGGGGGGAGCCCGTGCCCCGTGGAAGCCGTCTCTACGAACTGGACCCGGTGCTGAGCGAGGATGGCGTCATCCAGATGCGCGGCCGCATCGACGCCACGCCAGCCCCCATCAACAAGAGGCCAGCCATCCTGGACGGGCGCTGCCCGTTCGTGCGGCTGCTGATCCTGCGTGCGCACAAGCGCGCACACCACCAGGGCAACGAGAGCGTCGTGAACGCCCTGCGATCCGAGTATTGGATACTCCACCTGCGACCAACAGTGCGCCTAGTCGGCCTCAACTGCCGCTACTGCGCACTGCGCCGAGCCAGACCCCGCGTGCCAGCGATGGGAAATTTGCCGCTGGCCCGCATCGAACCACACGTACGTTCTTTTGAGAACTGCGCACAAGATTACTTCGGCCCGATTACCGTCACGATAGGACGAAGACGGGAAAAGAGATGGGTGGCCCTCTTCACCTGTCTCACTACCCGTGCCGTGCATCTGGAACTCGTGCACACACTAAACACGAGTTCCGCGATCATGGCGTTGCGCCGCATGGCCGCGCGACGCGGATGGCCGGCCCTGATGTACTCCGACAACGCGACATGCTTCCGGAGTGCTGACGCCGAGCTGAAAGCAGCCTACGCCGAGTGGCTGCCCGAACTGCAAGCCTACGGCCTGCAGCGCCGGATGGGATGGCGCTATATCCCGCCCGGCGCACCGAACCAAGGAGGCGCCTGGGAGCGCATGGTCCGCTCAATAAAAGAAGCCCTGAAGACCACACTGAAGACGCGAGCGCCCAAGGAAGAGGTGCTTGCGACTCTCCTTGCCGAGGCAGAGTATACAGTCAATGCTCGGCCCCTCACCCACGTCTCCGTCAGCCACCATGACGAGGAGGCGTTGACTCCGAACCACTTCCTGCTGGGAGGCCCCGCGAAGGTCCCACTCACTGGCCTTTGCGAGGAGGCCGACCGCAGGGCCTGGCGCGCCAGCCAGGCGCTCGCTGACCGCTTCTGGACCCGCTGGGTTCGAGAATACCTGCCGACGCTCGCGCCGCGCCGCTCCTCTGCGCTGGGCGAGCGTCCACTCACGGTCGGCGACTATGTCATAGTCGTAGACCCGAACCTGCCACGCAACGTGTGGCCCCGGGGAATCGTCGAGGCCGTCTTCCCCGGCCCTGACGGCAGCGTCCGAAGTGCTGACGTCCGCAGCGTCGGCGGCATGTTCCGGCGCCCCGTCTCCAAGCTGGCTATCGTCTCCCTACACCCTGAGGCTGCCGCGACGCAGCAGCGGGGGGAGGATGTTGACGATAGCCCCACCGAACCCCGACCCGACTGAACATCGTCTAACTAAGACCCTGAACATGTTTTGTAAGTAGCTATAAGCCCTGGGACTAAGTCCTAGAACCATGTTTTGTAGTTAGTACGTAAGTGAAATATTTAAGTATTTTACGAGTTTTTGCCCGTACAAGAGGCCATATGTGTAGTGTAACGACTCATTAGCACTTGTGTAAACCTTAGAACCCGATCCCCCTATCTAGAACTGAGATAAAGACTCGTAACGAATGTGTAAATCGAGTATACCCAGACTTCACTGGCAACTAGTGCTAGGAGCGGCCAGTGAACGATTTGGTAGGAGATCTCGACACACCCACTCGAGGCTTCTACCGGTCAGAGCCAGCTTACCATGAGGATTGTGAGGCGATGCATATAGCACGCTCATAATTACCATGAGGATTGTGTAGTCGAGTATATAGTACGTTAGTCGTTACCATAACGTAAAACGGCAAAGAGCGAAAGTTTTCGAACAACTTTGTGTATCAATGCCCTATAATTTCTCGGTCTGACCACGAGAATTCAGCGTAGGATGGTATCATTCTGAACGGAATTTTCCATCACGCAATATGTTGTAAGTATTGCGCAACAATCGCTTGCTTAAATACGCCGGGAGCTCATTCGGAAGCCAGTTGGCGTCGTGAACCCAAGTTGTAAACTCATAGTGAGAAACAGAACCGAACCAGTAGTGATCCGATCCGAACATAGTGAACAAGTATCTAGATCCCCTAGCCTATGACCTAAGTGAAGTCTAGGTAGGACTTAAAGTCAGTGAAACAGTATTTCTTTATTACGTGTTGCGGCCCGAGCCGCCCAACTAAGAACAAGTATTCTTTTAATAGTGTTTAGCGTGTAAATAGCTTATAGGGAAGTATGAACATTATTAACTATTTAATACTGATTCGCTGATTGATTTTTGTGTGACTATTTCTGTGTTATATTCCGTGTAATAGATTTAAGTGTTGTGTTTAAAGGATGGTTAAGCCAGTGTCGGGTTTGTTTGCGTATATTCTTCCCGCGTGGTAAAACCCTAGGAAATGCACACTAGAGCCAGTGATTTAAAACAATATAAGTGTTAAATCTTAACCTTTGTTTTGAGCCAATCGATCCCTTAGTAATTAAAACTCCAGGAGCCTTACAACCTCCTGTGTATGAACCTGAAGAGCTATCGTAGCTGTATCAACTGTTAACTTCGGGACCTCACGAGATCCGTGAGTGCGTCGTTAACATCCGGTTTTAATATGGATTCAAAATCTGAAATAAACATTATTCATTCATTCATTCATTCATTAAATCGCGTATGTTACTACATTTTAAGTCCCGACGTTTCGTCTTAATTACTTATTTTATTGCAAAACTGAATTAAATTTAAGTTAATCGTAATTGAAAACGAAGTATTGAATTTTCATAGTTACTTATTAATTTTGTGTTTTTCTAGTATTATACAATTTTATAACCAATATTCGTATTCGCATTCGCATTCGCGAATATCAACGTTGATTATTCGTATTCGCATTCGCATTCGCGAATGTTCAAAAATCGATATTCGTTATATCCCTAGTAACCACTCACATTAATCAAAATCATAAGTTTTACGAAGATGTTTGTTACTAAATAACGGGGTAACAACTGGATGGATCAAGCTGAAATTTGGCATGTAAGTAGACCAAGTCCGGGATTGAAACAAAGGATACTTAATATCCCGGTAAAGAGTTCCTTTGGGACAGTAACGGGAACAACGCGGCCGAAATTGCGTGAAATTGCTAGTAAATGATAAAGCATCCGTCACTCTGACACACTATTTGTCAGAACGTGACGGATGCTTTATCATTTATTTATCGCGCGACAAAGCGTAGCATCATAAGCCTACAGAATATTAAAACTGTTTATGACCAAAATCGGTCCAGCCGTTTTAAAGTCAGAATAACTAGAAGGAAGGGTTTTGATATTTTTTTTAAACGTTGTTTTTATATTCACGGTGTTTATTTTATTATGCCTCGGTGTATTTTAATGTGCAAAATATGTAAAAAAATATGTAAGTAGTATTTTTAAGCTCGGTTTATTTTTAATTGGCTTGGGACAGCTAAAAAAGTGCCTTTGAAAATACACCCAGGTCCATTCAAACGTGGGTATTGTCATTGCACAAAATGCCTGTATCCCTACTGTGCATGAATGAACAATGCACTTTTAATATTAAATGATCTCCAATCCCACGAAAATATTTATAGGGGAATTAGTTTACGTTCCGTACCGTTTTTTTAACAAAAGCGTTGACCCGTTATCGCTAAATGCATTTAACCCTCGACTTCGCGATAGCGTCTATAAAAATATTCCGTTACTACGTAGATTAAAAACAACTACGCCTAAGTAAAATACCCATTACATAACAGACGTTAAAATGAGGATGTTCTAAATTACTGTTACCGTTTTGTAGCTAGGTACGAGCTTTGGGTTTGCCTTTTCGTTTATTGTC
Source organism: Eudemis profundana (assembly GCA_947034925.1). Lineage (NCBI taxonomy): Eukaryota > Metazoa > Arthropoda > Insecta > Lepidoptera > Tortricidae > Eudemis > Eudemis profundana. The sequence continues at coordinate 4,637,650 of OX344819.1, forward strand.
CTTTTGTTAATAAATAATAATAATAAATACATATTAGGGGACAATCTTACACAAATCGAACTAGCCCCATAGTAAGCTCAATAAGGCTTGTGTTATGGATACTAGACGACGATATATTTAATAGATACAAATACTTAAATACATAGAAAACATCGATGACTCAGGAATAAATATTCGTGCTCATCACTCAAATAATTGCCCTTACCGGGATTCGAACCCAGGACCTCCTGCTTCGTAGGCAGGGTCACTACCAACTAACTAAGCTAAAGCGTCGGTTTTGTGTTGTCTTAAATTAAATTAGAAAAATATTTATTGCCATAAAAAGAATACGTTACAACAAAAAGGATAAAACGTGAATATACTAAAAACCACAAACAAAGAACAAGGAAAAAAAGGAACCTAAATATTTTTGGCAATGGGTACCAATCTCAGCGAATGCTGGGCGGGGAGGCCCAGCGCTGGTTTTCAGATTGGTCCCTATACAGCAGTGGTTCCTAATCTTTATTGCCACATCACCCACAGGCCCCCTCTAGATTTGTATCGTTACTTACCTCTCCAAAAAATAGGTAATATAGACAAGTATATGAAAGTACTCAAAGAAAAACGACTTAATATGAGTATTACCTCTGAGAAAACTTAATTTTACCTCTAAAGGAGTAATTACCCCCAGGTTCGGAACCACCGCTATAGAGAGAGGTGGGTCGGTCGCAGGCGAAACCAACCAACCTACCCAGGACGGGTCAGGTTAGTCTGTGCTCGATATAAAAAGCGTATTTATATAGGTAGGTAAGTACAATTGTTCTGAACATTCAACAACTTAAGCTACTATCATAAGAAAAAGAATACAATATTAGAGAGGAAAACAAACATTTTATGCTGGAATATATAAAAAAGGAGCCACGTTAGTGAGTGTGTACGTGCTTGTGTGAGTATGTATATTTGGATGCGAAAGATCAATAAATGAGATAAAAAGAAGAGGAGAGAAAAACAAAGAAATGGAAAGAAATGAAGTTAATTACTAAAGTTAAAGAGTTAAACTTGCTCTGTAGGCTTAGTAGGTACGTTAAATGTATGTCCTTTCTTTCTAAATTCGGTTATATTTTTTATGCCACACCTGGTCATAAAGTGGCTTTTTCCGTGTTTTTCCGCACACGCTGCGCGTACGGAAAAAGCCGCTTTCTGGCCAAGTGTAGACATAAAATGCTGTACACAACACGGGAGGTAATAAAGAAAGCCCTCGATCGCATATTTACGTCCCTCGCTTGCAGCTCGGGCCGCAAACTTCTGCGATCTCGGGCTTTCTTTTTATTACCACCCTAGTTGTGTAATGTACTATTAAATGTTTGCTATTCCAGAACTCTGCCGTTTAGCAACTGACATCGAGTTTTATTTTATAATACAAAGAAAATACCGGCCAAGTCGCAGTCGAAGGGTTCTGTACCACGGGCGAGCAAAAAGGCGCCTTTTATTTTTAACTTTATTTTATTATTTACTAGCACTTTCCCGCGGCTTCGCCCGCGTTGTTCCCGTTATTGTCCCAAAGGAACTCTTTACCGGGATATAATGTATCCTTTGTTTCAATCCAGGACTTGGTCTACTTGCATGCCAAATTTCAGCTTGATCCATCCAGTTGTTACCCCGTTATAAGGTAACAAACATCCAAACATCCAAACATCTTCACAAACTTTCGCATTTATAATATTAGTGGGATTCTTATAACGGCAATAGAAATATAAAAATTCTTTTTAGTGCCTAAAATGGAGATGAAAATGTATAAGTAGATACTTTTACAGAATTGCAGATGTCTCGTAATAGGGGAGAGTGGGGAAATTACGGACAATTAAGGAAACATGTGAATAAAAATCATACCATTAACATTAAGCAGATATTTTTTTATATAATTAAAGTTCGGTACTACCTTAGAAAATTACCATAATCTTTTATTTTTAAATAATTTACATAAATTACATATTAAAGAAAAACAAAAGGCTTTCTGTCCGAAATTACCCGGTGCACGGGTTAGATGCGGATACTATTTGGAGTTATTGCGATTATTTTGATAATATCCTACATAATATTTTGATAATATCCTACATAGAGAGATGGCGCCACTGCCACGCTTAACGTCGTCTCCGTAATTAAATTTGCTATAAAATATTTCTTTCTTCATAAATAAGTGCAAAACACAATAAAAGTGTAGATCCTAAGACAATAATGTGCAGTGAGTGTTATCCACGCGAACAATCAACACTAACAAGAACAATTATCATTAAAAACTAAGAACCATATAAGTGGAATAATCAATACCTAAGTAAAGTTATAAGTGGAAAAGTGATACTAATTCGTGAACATTGAATCACTGCCAATATAATCGGACGAAAAAACAGTGAGTAAAAGTGTTTTTTAAACAAAACTGTCTACAATCAACCGTTACCGTGAACAATTTTAAACGGTGTACGTCGTTATCGCCATCTATGAAAGATACGAAGTACTAATACACGAGCGCCGAACTGTACATTCTAGCGACAGCGCAAGGTTTGTGGTTGCTGCTCTAGCGCCATCTATCGTATTTGTACTGAACTATCTCGTCCATAGCGCTACTAAGCGATCCACAAAGGTATTGCAAATCATATCGTGTAAGTGGCTCAAGAGAGGGCGCCTGGAATAACAAATACCAACCCAATTGCACTTGAACTTTCGACTATGGGTCCGAAAGTAATGGGAAAGGTTTGCATAAAATGCACGAAGGAAATAAAAATAAGAAGCTATTTGCAATGCTCAAAATGTGAAAACCTATATCATATTATATGCACGGCCAACGTAACCATGGCCAGATTCAACCTAATGACCACTGATAACCGTATTTCATGGATGTGTTACAAATGTGCTGATGCGGCTAGCCTTGTAAACCAACCGACTACGAATAAACAACGCCAACCTAGTACATCACGCGTGCTAGCTACTCCAAAATCAAACCAACAGGAAGGAAATGCTCCACTTAGGACTCGTAATACCACTTTACCAAGACTTTCCTTAGAGGATCTTAATAGATCTGACTCGGACTCGGAAGACGTCTCCAATCTCTCTTCCTTCTTAAATACCTCTTCTAGAAGCTTACCTAACATGTCCAACATAGAAGATCCACAGGTGACGGAACTCAAGATGGAAATTAGCTCTCTTACCTGTCAGCTGGATAGCGCCCACGCAGAAATCGACCGTTTATGCACCGAACTTGTTGAATTCAAGAAAATTCTCAGTGACAAACAAAAAAAACTAGAGCTCTATAAAAAGTTGATAAATGAAAACGGAATGTCACACTCGCCGCGGAAATCTAATTCGTTGAAAAGATCCTTGATAAGGTGTAATTCAGTCCCACATGAACGGAACAACGGCAGCAACACTTATGTTAGATCTCCAACGCCTCCCCCTCCCTCGTCACCGACCCCTACCACATCGCCGGCTCCTCTGCAGATACCGGCTGCTCCTGTGGCCCCGCTTACCATCAACAAACCTAATCCAGCTTCTGAAGGCAACAACCAGAACTCGACCAAGAAAACAGCTCCGGGTGGTGGTCTCAAGCACGCAAACGTCGCCCACGCCAAAAGAAGTGGCAGGAGACCTATGAAGAACAAATTATTGATATTGAGTGGAAACAGCAGAAATAAAATTTCCGATATTGTGGAAAGCAATAGCGTTCTAAATAAACTAGACTACTGTCATTTCGCAACGCCAGGAGGAGGTATAAGCGTAAAACTGCATGAAATAGCAAATAAGCTGTCACAGTTCACAAAAAGCGACTACTGTTTAATTTTAATTGATGAAGAAGACCTAGAACAACACAATGATTACACAGACTTAGTAAGGCAAATATCTGAAACCCTTACTCCTATTGCCCACACAAATATTATCATAGCATGCCCAACGTATGTTTGTGGCAAGCCAATATATAATTCAAGAGTCGAAATGTTCAACACTCTATTAAGAAGTGACATTCCTTTCCATGAAATCCACTACTCTTATGATTCCAACATTGATCTATTCCTGGATATGTTCTCAAGCAAAACAGGGCTGCTAAGCAACCTCGGAATGGCCAACATTCTTTATCATATTGGCACTTTTATTGCCTCTATTACACAAACCCACCAACCAGAAACACAGCAAAAGCCCGCTAATGTAGAAAAGGCAAGTGTGCAAAAAAGAATATCTGACTACTTCAGAATAAAACCGTCTACAAAAAAAATGGTACGAAGCATAACGCAGAAGAAAATGTCAGACTACTATAACATAAAATCGCCAAGAAATAAATCAGAAGAACACGCCCCCCCCGCTCCAGAAGCGGAAAGCCAAGATTTTTTTCGAGGCCAAACGAAGCAATAATTTCAATATTATTTTCCAAAACATCCGTAGTATTATAAATAAACGTCACCTATTAGAGTTTGCAACAGAGGAAGACAAGAACATACATGCTATCTGTCTATCAGAGACCTGGATAACCGAAGCAAAATTAGACTTGCTACAGCTTCAAGGTTATGTGGTTACCTCTATGTTTAATAGAAGCGAACACAGAGGTGGAGGTGTATGTATATTCTTAAAGGAAAACATAACCTTTGTGCAACGCAAAGACATAACTGATCTATCCACCGAATTTATATTTGAAATCTGCGCGACAGAAATTCCCAATTTAAACTTGTTAGTTATAGTAGTATACTGGCCAGACAGCCATAGAAATTCGGAAATATTTTACGAATCATTAGAAAAACTATTGCAGATTATTTTAGTAAAAGACAAAAAAAAGAATGTCGTCATTGGCGGCGACTTCAATGTAAATATTTTAGAAAAATCAGCATCTTGTTTGAAGCTTGTTAACCTTTTCAAAAGCTTTAATTTTCAGCAATTGATAAAAGAACCAACAAGAATCACAGAAACAATTTCCTCATGCTTAGACTTACTTTTCACAAATTTTCAAAATAAAAATACTGTTGTTTCTGTGAACGAATATGGTTTCTCGGATCATAAAGGCGTTATGTTTAGCATACCAAATACCGTAGCCATTCAGGAACGGAAAACTTGGTTTTTAAATAAAAGGAAATTTACGGAAGAAAATATTCAAAAGTTTAAATCATGCTTATCTCACATAGACTGGAATCGCATTATAGACAATACAAAAAATACCAATGAAAATTTCGAATCCTTTACAGCTACTATACAAGATATTTTAGACATATGTATACCTAAAGTCCAAACAAAACTAAAACCTCCTATGAATAGTAAGCCTTGGTTGACCAAGGGTATTAGAATGTCATGCAAAAATAAACGCCAACTAAAATTGTTAATCTCAAAAAATAAAAATCCTATCCTAAACAACTACTATAAGCGTTATGAGAAAGTACTTAAAAAAACAGTTTATAAATCAAAAAAGCTGCTCTACATTAATAAAATAAAAAGCACTGATAACATATTAAAAACAATGTGGCATATAGTAAAAGAGCGAACAAATAAGTTACCAAAGAAAAATAGGCAAAATATAAAAATAAATATCCAGAACACCGTAATAGAGGATCCGAATATCATTGCTAATGCTTTTAACGACTTCTTTATATCTGTGGGTGCAGAGCCACCAAACATGGGTATGGGTAGCGCAAGCGCTGTTGGCCGCGCAGTCCTCGCTCCCACTCCAAACTCTCTCTATTTGCAACCCGTACAAGATAAAGAAATTAGTCAAATCATACACAACTTAAAAAACAAACACAGCTTTGGTCACGATGAGCTACCACCTGCCCTGATTAAAAAATGTGCAGACGAGTTGACTCAACCTTTAACTATTCTGATAAACCAGTCTTTCTCTGAAGGTGTAGTACCGGACTCACTGAAAATATCGATTATAAAGCCTATTCACAAAAAAGGAAAATCAACGGATTGCAATAATTATCGTCCAATAGCGCTTCTACCAACTTTCTCTAAAATATTCGAATCAGCCATGTCAAAACGCCTTTACGAATTCTGCGAAAAGTATGGCATATTCAACGAAAATCAAAATGGTTTTAGGAAGAACCATTCTACAACTTTGGCAGTATATAAATACGTTGATCAAATACTCAATATCATAAATAGGCAGCAATACGCCGTAGGAATACTGCTTGATATGAGTAAGGCATATGATAGAGTTTCCTATGAAATATTATTAAAAAAATTGTATGGCATAGGCGTCAGAGGCATGGTGCATAAATGGTTTGCCTCTTACCTCGAGAACCGTGTACAATATGTCGAAGTGCAGCACTCTGATTTTAAATCAGGAGTAATAAGCAACTTACGATCACAAAAACGGGACGTGACGAGATCCATACCCCAGGGTAGTGTGTTAGGATGCCTACTATTTTTGATCTACGTTAATGATCTGCCAAAAGTAATAGAGACCACTAGCGTCTTATTTGCAGATGACATTTCTGTTGTCTTCCCATGCTCCAATGGGATAAATTTAAATACAACGCTAAATAGCATTTTGTCCAAGTTAGTCTCCTGGCTAACAGAACATAACTTAGAACTAAATTTTCTAAAAACTAAACTAATGCTTTTCAGACCCCACCAAAAACAATCACTAAAAATAGATTTCTCATTTAATAATATAAAATTAGAAACTGTGGAGACATTCTCCTTGTTAGGCCTAAATATAGACTCGCACATCAATTGGAAGGATCAAATCCAAAAAGTAGCTAGTAAACTATCTCGATTTACATATGCCTTATATGAACTCAAAAAATCTACAGACTTGAAAACAGCCACTTCGGCATATTATGCATATGCGCACTCCTTGCTCAGATATGGTATACTACTTTGGGGAGATAGTACAAACGTCAATATACTGTTTATTCTACAAAAAAAGTGTATCAGAATCCTTACCAATATAAAGCAGATGCAAAGTTGTAGGCCGCATTTTAGAAAACTCGGTATTTTAACTCTTACATCACTATACATATTTGAAATCGGTATATTTGTGAAAACGCACAAACATTTCTTCCAACAAGCAGAATTTAACTCTAATAGACTAAAACTGCGCTATCACGATCATTTAGGTTTACATACAACCAAGTCTTCTAACCTGAAAATATTTCGTTCTGGACCGCACATGATGTGCATAAAAATTTACAATAAGTTACCACCAGAAATAAAAAGTATCGAGAAAATTGAATCATTTCGAAAAGCATTAAACAAGTATCTTATAAGTAAAGTAAGAGTTTCTTAATGATACGCCTAACAGTGATTATTAAATTAATAATAGTAATAAGGTTAATTGGTAGAAATACCTTACGGCATTAGCTTCGCCTTTTATACGATAAGTTTGCTGGTTGTTGTTAATTTCATTGTTATTCCATACCTATAGATAAAATGTGTATGTATTTATTATTTATATGTATAAAATTTAGTATTAAGTTAGAATTAAGTACTTTGCTGTGCCCTTACAGGGTTCATATTATAATAATGTTATTCTTTTGTAACTATTACTTATAATATGTGAGTGCAATAAATGATTGATGTTTGATGTTTGATGTTTGATGTTTAATTAATTGAACTACTCAGTAGCAGTTATCCACATATCAGTAGAAGTTATAACAGTAGGATTTGTGATAACTGCTACGACTCAGTTGGAGTTATTCACATAACATCGTATAAGTACATGGCACTAAATAAAATAGTGATGAGAATTATAAGAAAACACGTGAAAAAAGTCTTTGGTACTTATTTAGAAATGCGTGCGCGGATTTCTTCTTGTAGATCCACGCACTACGGGTGGTGCAAGTGATGAGTGAAAAGGTTGTGTCTGGGATTACCCCGCGTCCGTATTTACCCCACTCTCCCCTATATTTAGTACGGTATTACGTTAGTTCTTAATGTTTATTAACGACGCTTAAGAATCAATACCGTCTAAGTAACATTTTTGATGTTTTTTTTTCTGAACCTAACTGCTAAAGCAGTTGGGTTCAGCGTTGTTCACATCAAAAATGTTACTTAAGACGGTATGGACTCTTAAGCGTCGTATAAATTATTTCGATATTCCAGAATATCGCCCAGACTTTTTATAACAAATAAGTGTCTCATTTCATACTCGAAATACCACTGCGTTACCAGTCCCTGCGTCGTCTCCAATTTACCTCTAGTGTAGGATTGCAAAGTGACCGGCACTTTCAAAATGTCCGTCCGGCATTTATGAATTTGTCGGACACAATCGACATTTACCTGACAAAAATGGACAATTAAAGACACAAACGACATTTATAAATTATGGGTAGCCAGACATCATCTATGAAACTATTAAATTGAATTATTGAAAATTGCACTCACCCCACTTTCTGCTGAATTACAAGTTAATATGATAGTTGAGTTTGGATCAAAATGTGACAAGGAGGACGTGTTTGCAAGTGCCTTTTTATATTTAGAAATGCCTGGTCACATTCATCCGTCCACTAAAATTTATCTTTTTCTAAGCAATTATGCAATGGCTTCAATATTATTGTCATGTTTTGTAAATATCGATTGAAGTAATTAACTTTTCCTAATAATGACTTAAGCATTTTTACATTCTCAGGGCGCGGCATTGATAGTACAGGTTCAATGTTACTTTTTATAATTTTTACACCAGTTTTATTTACTTCAAAACTAAAAATGTCCAGTTTCTCTTCAAAGAATTTACAAACCCAAACTAATATTATAAATGCGACAGAACGCTGTCCGGCTGTATGTTACCTTTTCATACTTAAATAGCTACTCCGTCGTAGATAAAATGTGGGATGGAGATATTTTGAGGACATTATTACGATTACAAAGGATATTTTTTATCCCGGAAATCATCCCTTAAGGAGGAAAAAGGGATACATACCCCATGTATAGAAAAAGTTGGTATCTTGGCAACGGAAATAGGTTACTTATTATTTTTAATTCTTTCCTTAAGCGGGTGATGGTATGAGAGGCGTGAAAGTCCGTGTCCGTCAAGATAGCGCACACCGTAAAGATATTCAGAATCTGATGCAGCCTATAAATAGTACCCAAATAGTACCGACGAAATACCTAGGTGAAAAAAATAGTACCCCTAAACTTTCTGAAATATAAGGCCTGTTCACGGTGTACGCTACCGGGCGTCAAGCTGGCGTACCTACACCGTTTGTATCTCTGGAACGGCTTTGTTTTGGGAAACGCTTTATATCTCAAAAAATAGTACCCAAAAAACTATAACAAGTAATATGTTCCCACGTATTTATTGGGCTTGTATGTTTTTAAGATAAATTGTTATCGGGGGATATTACATGCTATACCTACTAACAGAAGGTACCGTAGACAGCAACTTATATTAAAAACATAAAAGGCCAATAGATCGGTAGGTAAGGTGTAATATAGTATACCTACATATTATTTTGTACTTTTTAGAGTTTTTGTTTAACAGTGCAGATAGTGGAGAACTACGATTGATAGTTAAAATTCTTCATAAGTTATTCGTTAAAACTATCTAGTTATAATCATAGTTTGTCTCATTTTATTTTAATCACCGTCTAGTGTGCGTCTTTCGGACTAAATTTTAATTTAGCAAGTTTTCATTTGTAATTATAAATTACTTAAATGTAGGTACTATTTGACGTTTTTTATGTACCTATTCCCACATCCGCATCCGCGGATGTGAGCCTCATAATATCCGCGGATGTCAAAAAATCGGCATCCGCAACATCCTTGATCCATAATACCCTTAATGGGGTAGAAATTATGGGTTAGGCAGTGTCTTTTGGTCCTTATGCAGTGCATGCACGTAGGGAGGGGAGGTGTAGGTTTTTTTGGGAGAGTTCGTTCGGTCAGGATAGGAAAAGATATAGTAAGGTAAGGTAGGGTGGGAAGGCGGGGTAGGATAGCTAAGCTAAGGTTTAAAGTAGGGATGGGGTGAGGTAGGGTAGACTATAGAAGACAATAACTGACTAATTAATTGTTTACCAACGCTGATCTCAGTCTTTTCAACACAAATCTGATTCCACGTCGCTGAAGCCACGGGCACAGCTAATGCTAAATAAAAATAAATAATATTGTTTCTGCAGTTATAAAAAAGCTAAATTGTAACTGCATAAAAAGAGCTGAGGTAGTAGAGTATAGATTTTATCCGTTCAAGTGAGCTAATGCTGTTAACGAATACAATACGATTGAGAGGATAACCGCAGATTAGGATAATGAGAATATAGTGTCAAAAAAGTATAACTGCCTTGAAAGATTATTAGATTATAGATTCTATTTACTAGACAGTAAAGTGTAAATGCACTTGATAACTGCGATCTTAATTTGTTTGGCATTTCACATTCGCCCGACGGTCTGCAACTGCGTATTCCGTAGAGAAAAGACTTTGGGATACTATGAACTTTCAACGGATTATCGGTTCTATGACCGTAATGATAAGGTGGTAAATGCTTTAAAAGAAAAAAAATAGTAATGCGTTTTGCTTTTACTGCACGCACACAAGACGAGTACGACCCGGCTCGGCCTACCTGGCTACCTGTTAAGTCATTAAAAGCAAAACGCATTATTATTATTTTGATTTAAAGCATTTACTGCCTTATCATTACGTTCATAGAACCGATAATCCGTTGAAAGTTCATCAAGGCAGTTATACTTTTCTGAAACTATATTCTCGTTATCCTAATTTGCGGATAACCTCTCAATAGTATTGTATTCTTTAACTTTTTTTTTTTTTTTTTTTTTTTTAAACCTTTTTTAAACCACGATAGGGCTTACCACGATAGGCTAAGTATTCTTTAACAGCATTAGCCCACTTCAGGGGATAAAATCTATACCTAGGGTAAAAAACATGTGTTTCGCACTTGCTTTTTTTTTCGTAGTATTTGAATATCTAAATAGATTTACACAGTAACCGCCTACAACACGATTGCGTGCAGGAGATAAGTACATTATGTTCGCGTATATATTCATTTAACAAAGTTGACAGAGGTTTCTTCATAAAATAACGTAATATTTTAACCAATCGGATGAAAATTGGCCATAACAAGTTGAAAAACAACTATATATAAATATGTATCAAAAATAGGGTTTGCAATATTCGTTGATTTTTAGTATTCGAATAATACGAATACTTAGATTTCCATTATTCGAATATTCGAATAATTCGAATATTTTCGAATATTTACCAAAAAACTTATTGCGAGCGTTTGAAATCACGTAAATAGTATCACAATAAACTAGCAAGTTATCTACGATGAATAAACAGAGTTCAAAGAGAGAGAATAGCTGTTTCCATTACATGTTACAATTACATTCCATTCATAAGGCCCATAGCGAAAAACCACTCTTCTACTCGGTATACTTACTTACTGGTCAAACAAACACATTGGTCTCGCTCGATATATTCCGGAATTTCAGATGACGCCGTGAAAATGAGACGCTGCATGTTTAGAAAACTGAAAATGATCTTTGCGTCGTGACAGATCTTTCTTTGTTCAGTGTATGTAGCAGTGGCGTGGCGGCCATAGAATCCGATACCCACCGGCTTGCCCATTTTGAAGCATATGACTGGAGTATGACGAGTAGATTTGGATTACTCTTTCTTTAGGAGTAGTAGTACTCCTGAAGAAAAAGTTGTCCAAATCTGCTCCGGCTTTACTAAGTATATATTTAACGCCACGCTACTGGTTTGTAGCCAGTGACGATATACGAAGTAGAAGCGTAGTCTCTCACTATGAGCATAATGAAACGAGGACCACATGGCGCTCACAAACACTGACCTAGCTGTGTTTGAAAACTCAGCTCAGTGTTTGAAAACAACACCCTATGCATGCCCACTGATGATATGAATGTTGTATGTAACTTCACAAAAATATACGGTGGAAATACCCTCTAGGGACGAATGGGCAAATGAACAAACGTTCTTCGAAGAGCGCAGCCTAATCTGGTTCACGGATGGCTCAAAAAAAGGTAATGACGTAGGATGTGGAGTCTATGGACAAAGGCCAAAACTCAGGGTAACCGTCAACATGGGTAAAGAGGCCTCAATCTTTCAAGCGGAGGTTTTCGCCATCAACAAATGTGCGGAACTCATCCTTGAAAAGAACCCTAGACACCGTTGCTTGGCTGTCCGAGTTGATGTAGATACATCAACTCGGACAGCCAAGCTGCTCTGATGGCTCTAGATTCACTTGAGTCACATTTTAAACTTGTCCAAAACTGTAAGGTCAACCTGAACACCCTGGCCATATCCAACAAAGTTACACTTAGATGGGTACCAGGACACTCCGATATACACGGAAACGAACAAGCAGACGAACTTCCAAGGAAAGGAGCCGACAAACCCCACGACGGCCCGGAACCGTTTTATGGTACCACCAAGCAAAAAGCCTCTCTGCTACACAACCTTTACAAAGGTAGGGCAAGCGAGCACTGGAAGTCCGTAAAAGGACAATAGCACTCGAAAACCTTTATTGAAGGGTTCAACAGCAAAAAATCTACAGAGTTATTATAACACAAATGATTTAAAATTTGCTCAGTGACCAGAATCCTCACTGGCCACTGCAAACTGAACAAACATCTGTTTCAAATGGGTATGAAACAAGATCCAGCGTGCAGGTTCTGCCAAGAGTCAGAGGAGACTGCCATGCACATCCTTTGCTCATGCGGACCACTCATGCGCAAACGCAGTATCTATCTAGGGCGACACATTTTGTTTCCGGATGCGATACAACTACTCACTGCCCAAAGAATCTGGAATTTCCTAGACTCAAATAATAAAAGGGCTGCCACAATAGATCAGCAATGGTCGAAGCGGCATATAAAAGGCCCAAAACCTTCAACAATAACAATAATGAACTGTCTCAGAGTCGCTCAACGTGCTATGGAGAGAACTATAATCTTGATTGGAGTCCTTTTAAGTAGTCCAATCAGAAATCTGTAGAAGAACTAAGGTGAGCGATAAAGCGGTCAGAGTTAAAAAGTTGAAGTGACAATGGGCTTAGCATAAGCCACCGGTTTTTCGAACTAGATTACTCGATAAACCGATGCGCGATGGGACCTAAAGGTTCTCGAATGAAGATCATGAACCGGAAAACGCAGCGTGTTCACAAGTTGACGTCCAGGTTAGGATCACCAGCAGTTGATGGCGGCAATAAACGTCGTCCATTTGATTGTTAATGTCTTTAGGCGATGTTTATATTCAGCAGTGGACACCTCCATGTTAAAATTAATGACAAAACTACGAAACCCAGCAAATAGTAATTAAATTAGGCACAAAAATGCAATTTTAATAATAGCTTGAGCTATGCACTATTTGCGCCTTTGTATGTTCCTAGTGCTGGGCCGTGGGCCTGCTCCATGGATTGGATACCATGGGCAACTGCGTTTGTTATACCGGTACAGAACCCTAGTTTGATTAGTAGATTTTAAATTACGGATTAGACGAAGTCAAGGTTTTCCCTGAGGCCTCTTTCGAATTCTACGCCACGAACTGTTAACGGTTCCAGATTGATCTTAAAACTTCACGAAAATATTGTTTTATTGTCTAACTAATCAGGTGGGCTTAATCTTTACGTAAAGAATAATGAACCCTGGCGATTTTCAAAGAAAAATTAATGAATTCATCCATCATTTTTAGTATTCGAAATATTCGTTTTATTCGAATAATGAATACTTTAATATTCGAATATTATTTCCGGCGAATATTCGAATATTTCGAATATTCGAATTGCAAACCCTAATCAAAAATAAATGTCCTAAGTGTCAATACTTGTCGAAAATGTCCGGACATTTATCGAAAATGACGGTCATTTATTCAAAGTGTTCAAAGTTCACTTTCCAACCCTACCACTGTGTTACCAAAAAAAATTTTTTAATATTCATAACCCACATATTTCGAATATGTGTGGTGATGACGTCACCGCTGCGGTCGCACACGTTGAGCATTGTTTGAGACAAATTGAAAGAAGTAAAACGTAGGTAAAATTTAATGGAATATTTTTACATTACCAGCCCATCATACTCATAAAATATTGCAGGTGACTAAAACAACACCCTTGTAGAATAACCCCTTTCAAGGAATAGGTCGAAGTCGCCCATATTTTTATTTTACGGATTTTTTTTCTGCAGACGGCCATTTAGGCTATAATATAAATATATAATATAAAGAAGTGGTCAGGTATAAATTGGGGGGCGAACAGGTGCAGTAACACGTGGCCATATTGAGTCTTTTTTATTATTGTCTAAATCATTGTTTTTCAATGTGTGGATCGCGACCCCCTGGAGGGTCGAGAATCCTTAGGCAATGAGGAAACAACAACAGAAAAGCTCAAAAGTGTAACGGATTAAAATTCAGATTAGAAATCGTGGAGGATAGGGGTCGCGAAATATTTTCGCATATAAAGGGGGTCTTGCCATTTAGACTCTAAATGAATTAAAGGACCATGGGCAACTTTGTATGGGAAGTGGACCCAAAACCAACAGAGCTGAGAGTTATGTCTTTAAAAGGTCTTTACATGTACTTCATTTCATTCTATGGGCACCAAGTTCAATTCCATTGCAAAACTGAGATATTCCTATTTTAGTTTCTATGAGAAACGCCTACGCCAGTACGCCTACGCTAGCTGACGCGGGTGCAAGGAGCGGGCGCACGCGGCGGGCGGGCAAAAATATGGCACTCGCGCCCGCTTCACTTAGCGCTGCTCATAATATTTTGAATTTGAATATCTCAGTTTTGCAATGGCATTGAACTTGGTGGCCATATAATGAAATGAAGTACTTGTAAAGACCTATTTAATGACACAACTCTCAGCTCTGTTGGTTTTGGGTCCATTTTGCCGAATGGTCCTTTGTTGTCATACCTAGGTGGCGGGCGGCGAGAGCTGGCACGGCGTCGCGCGCTCGCCGTCCCGCGATTCCGTCACCACAGACCTCTCTCTGTTCAGTGTCTCCAGCGCCGCCAGCGACGCCCGAGCCCTGCGCCTACTGGCGTGCAAGGTGAGCCCCCGTCCCCCGTCTAACCACCGCCAGTGACCGTCAGAGGCCGAGAGCACCCCACGTGTCACCACCGACCTCACTGTTCAGCGCCTCCAGCGACGCCCGAGCCCTGCGCCTGCTGGCGTGCAAGGTGAGCCCCCGTCCCCTGTCTAACCACCGCCAGTGACCGTCAGAGGCGGAGAGCTCCCCACGTGTCACCACCGACCTCACTGTTCAGCGTCTCCAGTGACGCCCGAGCCCTGCGCCTGCTGGCGTGCAAGGTGAGCCCCCGTCCCCCGTCTAAGCACCGCCAGTGACCGTCAGAGGCCGAGAGCACCCCACGTGTCACCACCGACCTCACTGTTCAGCGCCTCCAGCGACGCCCGAGCCCTGCGCCTGCTGGCGTGCAAGGTGAGCCCCCGTCCCCCGTCTAACCACCGCCAGTGACCGTCAGAGGCCGAGAGCACCCCACGTGTCACCACCGACCTCACTGTTCAGCGCCTCCAGCGACGCCCGAGCCCTGCGCCTGCTGGCGTGCAAGGTGAGCCCCCGTCCCCCGTCTAACCACCGCCAGTGACCGTCAGAGGCCGAGAGCACCCCACGTGTCACCACCGACCTCACTGTTCAGCGCCTCCAGCGACGCCCGAGCCCTGCGCCTGCTGGCGTGCATGGTGAGCCCCCGTCCCCCGTCTAACCACCGCCAGTGACCGTCAGAGGCCGAGAGCTCCCCACGAGTCTCCACCACAGCAAGCGACAGGGCTCGGAAGCCGGTATTTGCTCCATACAAAAATACCGGTATTCTTTCCGTTCTTTGGTTTATTATTTCGTTTTTTAACCAGACAATCTAATAATACGAAATCATGGCTTAAATACATTACTGAGCTGTACATAAAAAGCATAAAACAATTCAAAATATTGGGCTATTTCGGGGTTTTTGCAAAATACCGGTTCCGAGCTGCGGGCGAGTTTCCATACAAAACCAGTCACGGCGAATTCGCGGCGAGTTCGCCGCGAGCGACATTATTTATGGAACTTCGCTTCAAGGCCTTCAAGTGTGATAAGGCCCTTAGAGCCTTATCACACTTGGGTGAATCAACTTTTTTTTGCTTTATGCAAAGATTGCCTTTTCCCCTTATTTGTTCAACTTTTGCATGTTTTAACTTTAAATCGAACAAGATCTTACATCTAGAGATAGATTAGGTAAAAATAAAAATAAAACTCGTCTTCAACAAATGAATAGCGTGACCCAGCGGACGAACCCTTATTTTCATACAAAAGTGGGGGACAGCTATGTCCGCTAAGTCACAGCTTATAAACAAGTTATAATAAATAGTACATCGTGTATCTAGGGCGGTAAGTAAGGAATTACAAACGAGTGTTTGTTATAAGCCCTTTCACTTTCGGAAACCATAGCGGTAACGACCATTTTTGTTGATTTTATATTTGCAAAATAAAGAAATACATTATTTAAACATTTAATTAATGTTACCGAAATATGTGTTTATATGTACTTGCAATTATAGTTATCTTTAAATAAATATTTCAGTGATAAAAGTTAAAAGAGTAAGTTGGCGTTTCCTTTGAACAAGAGAAATAAGTAAATAAGAGTAAAACAGAACTAGCGTTTCAAATTTAAAAAGAAAACCATTACGCCCCAGGGCGTAATAGGCCATTTACGGCCCGCTAAACCTACGTGTAATGACACCATTTTCGAGCAAGTGTGATGAAAAAATATTTGCATTACTTAGCTTTATTGTCTGTCTTTTAAATGAGCAGACACTTTATTCAAAAAATATCAGAATAAAGATTTCCTTTCAATTTTAGTCGGAGAAGGTGAAATTTTGTTGACAAAGAAAAGTTGATTCACCCACTTGCGATCTGCGAGCGAGCTGCGGCCGAGTTAGAAGTTCCATACGAAATCACAAGTGTGATGGCCTTAGGCTAAATACTTACCCATCGATCTACGTCACTACGTTACTAACACAATATCCAATGAAACATACTGACAATTAAATGACCACAAAGAGGTGATTCTTGAAAATTATCATTCCCTGTTCACACATCGACGGTCCCTACGTATAAGGCCGGCCTTACACAGTCTGAATTCGAATCTGAATTCAGAATCTGAATCCAGAATCTGAATTCAGAACGCACGGAATTGCATACAATTTAACTATTATCCACACACATTCTGATTTTTTCAGATTATGAATTTCTCAGATTGATCTGACAAAATGATACTGACTTGCGTTATGAATTCAGAATATGAAAATTCAGATTATAAATTCTGGACGCACCCTTTTCTATACGATAAGTACGGACGAGCACACACATACTGGATTCAGATTATGAATCCGTCAGTCAGTGTTTCCAGATCTACTGATAAAGCAGTAGACATTTTTGTCCTAAAATTTTTAGAGTGTTCGTGGGTTTTAACTTTAACGGCAGGATCCTTAAAAGTTCCGAAAAATGTACTAAAATCTAAAATTCCTTCCGAGTTCCGCGGAGGTGTCAAAAGTTCCGGAAATCGGAACAAACGGAACCAAATGGCAACACTGGAGGCAAGGCCCCGGAATTCAGACTCTGAATTCAGATTCAGACTGTGTAAGGCAAGGCTCCGGAATTCAGATTCTGGATTCAGATTCGGATTCAGACTGTGTAAGGCTGGCCTAAAGCGTTATGTTGAAATGCATGGTTTTCAGGGGAGCTAAATGAAGGTTCACAATCACATTGCTCTAAAAGTTATTATATGTGATAAAGTAAAAATATTATGGCTGTTTTATAGTATTGTTATAAGTAGAATAGTTTATCGTAAAGTGAAGCTTTTTTGTTAATTTACGTTTTTTATAAAAAAAAACGGCTAGATGACCTTTTTTACCTTGATTTTCAATGAGTGTAAGTGCGGTTAAGTTTGACATGTCCGTTTATACATCAACATTAATTTATTAAAATCAACAAATTAATATAAACATTTACTGGAAAGTACCTAAATCCATAGTACCGCTAAAATGAAAAAAAATTGTCTGAATTTTATTAGAAGAGAAAAATTTTAAAATTATATGTCTCGGGCAGGATTCGAACCTGCATCTCCTCAGCTATCCGGGCCAGCAGGCGCCTTAACCAACTAGGCTACCGAAACTCTGTCCAAGTCATTGAATCTTTCAACCAGTCCCTTCATTTGTGACGTCATTCTGGGTGACGTATGTAGCACCATCTACCATTGAGTCCTTACAACCCATATGTATGGCACTGTGGTCCCAACTCGTATTGAGAAATCCACAGTAACGATGTACTACACCCCAAACTCTTCTAATAAAATTTAGAATTCGTTGGCAGTCGTTAATGCTTTAATAAATTAAAACAAAAAATAAAAACCGACTTCCAAAAACCTAAACTAAAAACCAAAAAATAATATGTTAATTACCCCAAAGAAATGGATAATCAACGATTCATATATACGTATACAGATATTTATACTTTTTAACCTGTTATTTTTGAAGTTGGTGCCTGCCACGTAAACCTGGCTGTGTTGAGCTCCTTAGCTGGCACCGACTTCAAAAATAACAGGTTAAAAAGTATAAATATCTGTATATGTATATATGAATCGTTGATTATCCATTTCTTTGGGGTAATTAACATATTATTTTTTGGTTTTTAGTTTAGGTTTTTGGAAGTCGGTTTTTATTTTTTGTTTTAAAAATTTACTTTATTTTTAAATTTTTAGTGGCGCTGGAAAAATATTATTTTAACCAAATAGACTTAAGTCTATTTAGTTAAAAGAAAAAAATCCAAATCGGTCTAGACGTTTTCAAGTAACCGACGAACAAGCCTACATAAAAATTGCTCTTTGTTTTGAAGTCGGTTAAGACTGGGAACTTATTTCTAATAAGAAATGCACGAGAAAGTAAGAAAAATACCGAAATCGCATATGTGTGCCTATGATATTTGAAGAGTTCCCTCGATTTCTCCAAGATCCCATCATCAGATCCTGATTTGGTTGCAATGAGTCCACCTCGGAGGTATACCCTTTTAAACAAAAAAAGAATTTTCCAAATAGGTTCAGCCGTCTTCAAGTAATCGGGGAAGAAACCTAGATACAAATTTACTCTTTGTTTTGAAGTCGGTTAACACTAAAAACTTGTTGCTAATAAGAGATGGACGAGAAATTACGAAAAATACCGAAATCGCTATATGTGTGCCTATAATATTTGAAGAGTTCCCTCGATTTCTCCAAGATTCCATCATCAGATCCTGACTTGGTTGCAATGGGACCACCTCGAAAGTCTACCCTTTCAAACAAAAACAAAATTTTCCAAATCGGTCCAGCCGTCTTCAAGTAATCGGTGAACAAACACACAAAAAAAAAATAAAAAAAAAAAAAAAAACCGTCCTTCTTTTGGAAGTCGGTTAAAAATCAAATTTTGTCTGGTTGGTTTGTTGCATATTTAAGACCTACAGTACCTAACAGACATATCTCTATTTACGTTGAACCTCGCGACGAAATGACGCGTATTTCAATACGCAGTAGAGACGGTTATGTGTACATGACCGCATGTACAACACCAATTCTTGAATTTTACTGAAGTTATCCTCTTATACGTTTGAATATCTCCCGTATATCTTAACATAAAATAGTATTTTATGCAACAGTTGTATAAGAAGGTTCAAAAAATGCGAATTGCGTGAGTTGCGATACGAGCCGCGAATGCGGCGAGTATCGCAAATAGAGACGCAATGAGCGTTTTTTGACTTAATTATACAACGTTGCATACAATACTTTTTCTACGACAGGTTTTAAAATTATAAAATACAAACAAGGCATAACCTGCAAAGAAGGCAAATATGACGTATGACTGTCAGTATGTGTCTATGGTAAACTTTTTATTTTTTAAATGAAGTTGACACGCAGTGAATATATTAAAAATACTTTTGTTTTTATGTTGGCATCAATGAATTTAGTTCAGAAAGTTTTGTTTTTCTTAAAAGCCGTAGGATTTTAATTGTTTGTTAAGTTGGTAGTTGTGCATTTTTACCGTAAAGTTAAAATTGAGCGCTTAATCCTTGACCTCAGTTTAACCTAGATTTAGAAGTCTGTGGTTGTGAGCAATAACGTAAAGTGGCTATAACGACACTAGTGCTGTTATGGGGAATAGAGTATAGACTTCTCTGAACTCATATTATATATGTTCTTATATTAGTGTTCGTGACCAAGTAAAAGACAGATAACAGTACAGGAGTAGAAAAAAATATATATGTATATCGTTAGATGCGCAATAACCAATTAAAACCATATAAACAATAAAAAATGTAGGTACGATTTTGGACTTGACTTTATGTACGGACTAGGGACCGTCGACATATTGGTGAATATTCATTCAGACGAACCCGCCTCTTTAGAATGGCATTATTGGTTATTATGTAGGTATACAGGGTGGAATAAAAGTATGGGCCCTGGAGAAAAACTGCCTTAATAGTTTCTAGACTTCGAAAATGTAGGCTTAACAACGCTTAATTGATGGGTGCTCGCGCGAAAGTGGGCCATTCCATGTGATTTCAACAAATGGGTGTGCCGCATGATTTTTGATTTTAATAAAAAAAAATGAGGATATACTTTATGGTGGCAGAAGTGCTAAACCACCGCTATATACAGGGTGAATTTTAAATCGTGAACCATTTTTTTTGAAGTCTATACATAGTTAACAATAACTTACAATGCTTTTAAACCTTTTTTTTTTTTTTTTAAAAAGAACCTTAGTTGTCACCCTACATTCATGTTTCGTACTTGTCATGAAAATTTCAACTTTAGATATCCATCCTCCCAATATTGAAGTTGCCTGGATAGAATTTTGGCACGTATTGTCAATAAATGTCAACATCGTCGACATTGTCAACATAAGTAGGTATTTAAAAATCGTATTTACTCATAAAATAATTCAGTTTTATTACGATTAATGGTAATAAACGCCTCCACCGTTTTGTTAATAATTAATTAAGCGGGTCTTTAATTGTAATTAACACTAGTGCTCTGTCATAGTCTTAAGTAGCTTTACCGGTAAACGTGGTTACGATTCACGATTTAAAATTCACCCTGTATACAAGCAGGTATTAGACCTCTGGTCTGTGATTAGACCGAGTCGCTGTGCCTGGACAGCCCGCAATTACTCGCCCAGCTTTACTCGCTTATTCGCCGGCGGTGGGCAGTGCCGAAGGGTGCCGATGTGAAAAACGCAACAATGTAGAACGTTTCATAAGAGCTGGCACGAATTTAATTAAATATCTTCTATCATTGTCTGGATGCCAATTTTATACCTATTTATACACGCATTACAAGCATTTTTAAATTTTTGATAGCAGTATTCTTTGGCTTTAACCGCCTTCAAAAGTGAGAAACTCATAGTTCGTCGGAACATTTATTTTTAAGAATGCATGTATATTTACCGATTACTCGAAAACAGCCAGTCTTTTTGGAAAATCATGCATTATGTTTGAAAGGGTCTAGCTGGCAGTGGCGTGGCATCCATAGAGCCCGATTCCCACCGACTTGCCTATTCTTTAAAGCATATGGCCGTATGGAGTATCTACTACTCCTGAAGAAAAAGTAATTCAAATCTCCGGCTTTACTAAGAATATATACCGGGTGTGGCCTGTAATATGAGCAAAAAATTTCAACGTAGGTTCTACTCCTCAAACTAGACAACTTTTATACAGCGACTTTAAAAAATATCTTGTGGTTTGATTTTTAGCACACTTTAAAGTTTATCCGAACACGCAATGTATTGCGAAATTGGTTACGTCTGTAGAGTGACAATGTGCATTGAAAATACTAATTACTTTGTATGAAAAAGAGACAATCTAAGGACTACATATTTTTAAAAAGTGGTTTAACAAAAGTTTTATTATTTGAGGAGTAGAATCTACGGTTTAATTTTTTGTTCGCATTACAGGCCACACCCGGTATTTGACGCCACGCCACTGCTAGCTGGTCCCATTGTGACCAAGTCCAGTAATCAATAGTACATTGTGTATCTAGGGCGGTAATTCCTTTACCGCCCGTGGTACACACAATGTTTTTCATCACACTTGTGAGGAAATCTTAATGAAATAACCTTACTTTTCGACCCAGTATGACAAGAAAATATTAAAACAGACAGTGACATTTGTCACATATGTCCATAGACAATCCAAACGTCAAGTCACGTTCGGAAACCATAGCAGTAACGGCCATTTTAGTTGATTTTATATTTGCAAAATAAAGAAATACATTATTTAAACATTTAATTAATGTTACCGAAATATGTGTTTATATGTATTTGCAATTACAGTTATCTTTAAATGAATATTTCAGTGATAAAAGTTAAAAAAGTTAGTTGGCGTTTCCTTTGAACATGACAAATAAGAGTAAAACAGAACCAGCGTTTCAAATTTAAAAAGAATACCATTACGCCCTAGGGCGTAATAGGCCATTTACGGCCCGCAGAACCTACGTGTAATGACACCATTTTCGAGCAAGTGTGATGAAAAATAAATTAACTAACGCTTGACATCACATACTGTTTCCAAAACCTGCTCGGTAAATATCCAGTTAAACTCACTTTCGTACCATCAACGATATCAAAATGACAAAAACTAAAAATAAGGCACCAATTTGACGATGTCGCGTTGTCGAGCAGTGATGTCACATAACTCTCGCAAATAATTGCCCTGACTATTCAGAGAGGTTTTTTTTTTACCCGACTGCGGCGAAGCCCAAAGGAGGGTTATGTGTTTGACCTGTATGTACGTATGTATGTCCATTCCTATGTCCGCTCGTAACTACTCAACGGCACATCCAATTTTGTTAAATGATACATCATTAGATTCGTCTTGATGGTGCGAGTGTCACTGGGTATGAAGTTCGTTAAAACAAACAAAATGGCGGATTTTATGCAGTTTCAAAATGCACCGCGGTCGGGTTTTTTTTAATAAAAATGTGGTTATTGACTGATTAACTCGCAACCCTTATTGGGCATAGCGATCGTCCGACCGGGTGGTCGGCCGTGGCGTTCCCTGGGATCGAACCAGCCAGGTCACTAGTCGGCCCACCCTGAGTGGATCGGACTGGGTCGCTTGTCCCCGGGCCACCTCGATTTGGTCGGACTAGGTGGGATTCAGAGAGGCCGGGATGCTGCCAGCGCAATGGGTACCATACCATGCCACAGGCGGAGCTGCTTGAGGGGGTATTCTTTTTATAATATTTTTATTTTATTTTAAGTAGTTTAATTTAGTTTTTACGTACCTATTTTAAATATTATCTTGTTTTTCTTGTTTCATTGAATTATCTGTGTGTGTCACAAAAAAAATCCTGGAAACTGCATAGATAAGATACTTTATAAGAAGCTGATTATATCTGCTATCAAAGAGCCTATTGATCTTGTTCGTTAGTAATCTATTCATTCATATGTTATCTAAGTACTGAAACGTAATTACTATTGAGTAATTTATTTTATGCCACACCTGGCCATAAAGTGACTTTTTCCGCACCGCATAAAATGATGTACACAACACGGGAGGTAATAAAGAAAGCCCTCGATCGCATATTTACGTCCCTCGCTTGCAGCTCGGGCCGCAAACATCTGCGATCTCGGCCTTTCTTTGTTTTACCACCCTAGTTGTGTAATGTACTATTTTCTACTCCTGTACTGTTATCTGTCTTTTACTTGGTCACGAACACTAATATAAGAACATATATAATATGAGTTCAGAGAAGTCTATACTCTATTCCCCATAACAGCACTAGTGTCGTTATAGCCACTTTACGTTATTGCTAGCAACCACAGACTTCTAAATCTAGGTTAAACTGAGGTCAAGGATTAAGCGCTCAATTTTAACTTTACGGTAAAAATGCACAACTACCAACTTAACAAACAATTAAAATCCTACGGCTTTTAAGAAAAACAAAACTTTCTGAACTAAATTCATTGATGCCAACATAAAAACAAAAGTATTTTTAATATATTCACTGCGTGTCAACTTCATTTAAAAAATAAAAAGTTTACCATAGACACATACTGACAGTCATATGTCATATTTGCCTTCTTTGCAGGTTATGCCTTATTTGTATTTTATAATTTTAAAACCTGTCGTAGAAAAAGTATTGTATGCAACGTTGTATAATTAAGTCAAAAAACGCTCATTGCGTCTCTATTTGCGATACTCGCCGCATTCGCGGCTCGTATCGCAACTCACGCAATTCGCATTTTTTGAACCTTCTTATACAACTGTTGCATAAAATACTATTATTGCATAGTGATGATACAGTCGTTATTAACCTGATCAAATCAAAACCCTGAAACGTAATTACGATGAAATAGTTTATATACCTAACTTAGGTTCATTGCGTCCTTTATTGCATATCAACGCGCCAGTCGTAGTAATCAACGGTGATTGAGACACGAGGTGTCTTTGTGGGCTTTGGTTCATGGGCATTTTCTTTTAAAATGTCCCCTTAACTAGCAGTCAGCAGGTCGTCACAAAACTGACGATGATTGTCAAACTCCATATATTTCGTCACCAATTGACAGGTTAGACGCAGACTCCGATGGGGGAGGGGGTAGGAGTCTGAAGCCTCCCCCATAAGCGTGAGTCAATCCGTAACGACCGTGACCTTGATAAAACCTACTCTTAGTGGGGTCACGCCTCTCCCAGACAAACATTCTGAAATATATGTACAGAAAAATTATCTAGCTATAAAATGAGATAAAGTTCTGCCAAATTTGGCGTCGATAAAGTGAATTGTTTACTCCAATTAGTCCATATGGAGAAGCAAGCGACTCGAATAATATTAATTGATGTTTACCACGCTTGATGAAAAAACCGGCCAAGTGCGAGTCGGACTCACATACGAAGGGTTCCGTACCACCGTACAAAAAACGTCGTAATAAACAACTGGCAAAAGGTCTTACATGCCGTGTAAATCAATGGCACTTAAAACCTTTTGTTTGAGAAGTTTTTCGGTAATAACTTCAAAACGGTTTATTCGTTACTATTCAAAATAATTTTCATTTTTTTTGGATTTTCGGTTTAAAAGTTAAAGGGGGGGGGGGGGCACAATTCATGCAACTTTCGGAAGCGATTATTTCCGAAAGTATTCACTTAATAAAAAAAGAAATACATAAAAGCCTCATAATGTTTTAAAAGAACTATCGAATTATGTGCCTCACGTTGATGTTTGCTGAAAAAAAATTTTTTTAGCTTCTGTTACATGTATGGAGTGCCCCCGAGTCAAGAAAGTGACGAATGCTTTATCATTTGAAGGAGAGTATTGAGCAAGGCGAGGGCTGAGGTGTCGGGACACCTACAGCCCTCGCCTTGCGCAATACTTTCCTGAAAGAGGTCCACGCTTATGATCACAGACTACCTCCACTACCTAGACGGAGCATGTTATACTGTAACACTTGGCAGTGTACAGAAGGGTTAATTTCATACAAAATAGTTCAGATTCCTTTCATCATTGACTACATATTGACTGCATTTGTTTTTGGTAAAATTCACTTCCTTTTTGAAGTCTAAAGGTCAAAATACTTAGCTTTGATATTGAACTTCATGATAAATACGGTTGTAACCGTCGAAATCAAAGATTTTCTAATTAATTCTTATGAAATATAAAGACAGGAGATCGTACCTGTATTCAATCCATTTGTAGCTGTTATGAGCGTCCAACCATAAAGACAGTAGTGTCACACTTAATTCCCACTTTAACTTTCATTCTCCTTTCAGAATCGGTGGCATTCACTCACTAAATAACTTAATAAATACTTATTACATTAAAATGATTTAGTAAACAATGCAATATTGACTGTTTGACAGATCAATGGATAAACTTTTTAATTTCAATGTTACGTTCCATTTCCCATATTAAGCGTTTCAGATAAACGTATCGTAATACATTTCATTTCTCATCTGACGTACTCAATAAAGATTAAAAAAAATATCTGAAGCGTAACTCTGTTTTATCTCAATTTTCAATATAATTAACCGTAATTAAATAAATACTTCTGTGGAAATTCTGTTGGTTTGTAGTGATGGATATATTCCAAATTTCGTAGATTGGAACGTCATGTTTTGCGCAGGCGCTGTAGAGGGTCACGTTCTGAGGTTGTGTTATTCTCATTTGTTTTTGTTGGTAATGAAGATCAATAATTTTGATTAAAGTTATTTTCAAAGTACTTCTCGTAATATGGTGAGGCGAGGTTTG
Organism: Eudemis profundana; assembly: GCA_947034925.1. Lineage (NCBI taxonomy): Eukaryota > Metazoa > Arthropoda > Insecta > Lepidoptera > Tortricidae > Eudemis > Eudemis profundana. The sequence goes on from OX344819.1 coordinate 4,663,841, forward strand.
TTACATCATTAGATGTCCGCTGAATCATTGTCAGGGTCTGCTTCGGAAATATTTAAATGGTTTTAATTCCAATTTCTTAGTTGAGTCTCCTCTTCGGGTATAATACTGCTTTCGGAACGTCTTTTTCTTACTGTGTAGATGATCGGGAGCCATTTCCGTTCCTCTTTGCAAATACGCGTGCTTGCAGACATTCCGTGGTGAATTAGTTTTGCAATTTTGGATACCAAAATGGTATCGGCAGATATAATGCCATCTTGAGAACAGTGATGACGCCACGCCAATGATACAATTTCCAAAGCCTCTAAGAATAATCTATGTCGAGCATGTGCTGCGTGCCATGATCTCGCCATGTTTAACACTTTAAAGCCGTAAGGGCACTATTTATGAAAAACCCGTAAAAGGTGAGTTTTCTTTCATACTGGCTAAGGTTCCCTTTAATAAACCTTAATGGCCATTATTCTAATGTCGTGTTTTCTCTCGACAGGGTTTTTTTTTTTTTTTTTTTTCACCTTTAATTCTCTCTGAAGAATTCTCTCCTGACACGGAGGTACTCCAGACCATCCGGCGGCCGCGGACAGGGGTTACTTACCATCTACTTCTGTCTCCGTCTTCTCGTGAGCACATGGTGACGTTACAAGTCTGCGGAACTCGGATATAAGGTCGTACCTTTCGCTTATTAATTTTAAAACGGATTGATTAAGAATAACCAACTATAGTATAAGTAAATTCATAGTACTAGAATATATATAGTAAGTGTATGTGTAAAACCTTACCCCAACATTAAACTTTGCCACCAGTAAATCTAGTTTTTTATTTGAGTATGCTATAGGCTTGATGAAGGGATCTTCTTGGCGCTCAATACTTATAAATACTTAGAAGGTCACTTCGCTCTGGCTAAAACAAACTTCACGACCCAAGCTTTTGCTCTACCGTATCTCTTAGCCGAGGTGCTTAATTTATTTTCTATATTGGAGGTAGCCCCCAAGTATTACAGTGGCGCCCAACGTGGGGCCAGACTATGACATACTCAAATTAAATTATACAAGTAAAATTCTTTAATTTATTGACTCGGTCTTACCCGGTAGGTCAATACTATTAGTTGGTGTTCGCTCTTACTTTAATTATTTTCTCCCTGAGGCTTTGGGAATTGTTGTTATTAGGTTAGTTGGTGTTAATTGTGGTGTTTAGTATAAATATGTTATTGTAGATTACATTTACAATCCTTTAGTGGAGATTGTGTACTTTTCTTACTTAACGGTCTACAATGTACAACATATTTAATTTTCTTAGGATTTAACTTATAAATTAAATTGCAAACATTAAAGCTTCTCTGTTTTACGCACGTTACTTATATTTAAAGAAACCTTCTTTAGTTTTACTTTAATTAAAAAAAAACTTTCTTAAGATTTAACTTATAAATTAAATCAAACATAAAACTTTCACTTAGTTACTTACATGCATATTTGTGTTACTTTAATTAAATAAGAGTTATTGACTTGTTGGTCAATTTAAGGTTGCCTAAACCATTTTTTTTATTAAATAAGGACATTTTGTCGCTCTCTTAAAACTTTAACTTTAATTAAAAAAAAAAAACTTGTGTTAAACTTAAGTAACTTTAAAATACACACTTGAATGTTTTACAATAAGACTAGATTGTTAAGTTGTAACTTATAAGACTATTTCTAGCGGTTCTTGTGACCCTTAAAAAACTTAAAAAAGTTGAATCTTAGACTTTGACTTAATTTGTATTCCTGCTTACTTCAGCAGACTGTATTTGGATACAGATAACTTTTACTTTTATGTGACTTAAATGTTCATTTAATTTGTTTTAGAAACAAATACTTTACTTGACTTAACAATACTTTGTAAAAAAGGTACGACTTTAAAATGGATTTCCTTAAGGCCGGCTGCAAAATCTCTCACCTTCATAAGGACGAGATCACACACGAGTTGACCATTCGTAAACTTACTGTTAATCCTTTATCGCGTCGCAACAGTCTTCAAAAAGTATTGAAGCAGACAGCTGATTTGGCTAGAAGGGGTAGTCTCAAATTTGCTACTCTCGTGGAATCCAACGTATCTACTGAACTTGATATTTGTCAACGGAAGGCTGAAGAAATCGAACGAGAACTTCAAGATGAGCTCACACGTGCAGCTGCAGATAGACTTAGATCTCGCTGTAAATACCTACTTTGCCGTCTCGCTCGACTCTCTCCACAGGATGACGCTGTGCAACTTCTCACTTCCGAGCTGAACTCTAAACTTGAACGATTGAATGACAGTACACCTTCATCGTCCTCTTCTTCTGGTTCTGAGAGTGATGCTAGCCTCTCTGACCGTCCTTCTCCTGTAGTTAAGGAGATTATCTATAAAACTGACAAGACTTTTAATATAAATTCTTTAAATTTGAAATATAAAGGAGACACCTGTGCTCGTACTTTTCTGACTCGTTTGGAAGAACTCCGTGTTGCTAGAAAAATTCCAGAGGACCGAATTTATAGCGGGTTTCCTGAAATTCTGGATGGACCAGCCTTGTCTTGGTTTCGTTCCAATCGTGCGGAATTGTCTTCGTATAAAGATGTAGTTAAAGCTCTTAAAGAGGATTTTGATATTCCAGACTTGGATCATTTACTTTTGAAGGAAATTCGTGCTAGGACCCAAGCTAAAAAAGAAACTATAGTTTTCTTCGTTTCAACCGTGCTCGGCATGTTTGAACGCCTTAATAAGCAACCTTCTGAAGAAGAAAAACTTGACATTCTAATTAGAAATATTAGACCTGAATATAGTAAGGAACTGGCTTTACACGATATTACTTCTATTAAACAACTCAAAACTTATTGTAAAAAGATCGAATTGGCTCAAGTTAAAGCAGACCAATTTCGTGAACCTTCTACTTCTGCAGTAAATAAAACTAACAGTTCTTCTGCATACTCGCGAGAACCTAAACTTCCTTACAGGCAGTATAACAATAATAATTATGCCAAACCTTCAAATACTTACCGGACTTCTAAAAATTTTGTAGCTGCTGTCAGCTCACCTGCTTCTAGGCAGGCCTGTTTCCGATGTGGAATGACTAATCACCCTACTAGTTCTTGTAAAAGATCTAAAGAGATAGTTTGCTTTAAGTGTGGTGAAAAAGGCGTTCGTGCTCCGGAATGTCCTAAATGTAATACACCTTCAAAAAACTAAATAACTTTGTCTTTTCTGATAAAATACCTAACTTACCTTTGACTCCCTCACTTGCTGAAAAGACAATCTGCTTTGAACCTAATAAGGGAGATACTCGACTCTACTTATCTGTTGATATTCTTGATTTAAAAGTTAAAGGCTTACTCGATTGTGGCGCTAGTTGTTCTATCCTAGGAATGGACAGTCACTTATTATTTGCTTCGATTGGTATCCCCATTCATTCTCATACAATACCTTTGACATTACGAGTAGCTAATGGTCAGGAACTACTTTGTATTGAATATATGTCTTTGCCTATTAATTATAAAGGTAATGTACAGATTGTTAACTTTAACATTCAACCTAATATTACTACACCTCTGATTTTTGGTTTGAACTTTTGGAAAGCATTTCAATTAGCTCCTGACATTGTTTCTAGCATTTCTACTGAACAAAATATATCTTCTATGTCTGCTATACCTGTTGAATCTGGTTTAAATAAATTTGACTCTTTGTCTACTGAACAGAAATCTCAAATAGATAATATTAAACTTCTTTATGACCAAATTAATACTGATAAAGTTGGATTAGGAAAAACTCATTTAATTGAACATGTTATTAATACTGGTACTTCGTCTCCTATTAAACAAAAATATTACCGGCTTAGTCCCGATAAACAAGCTGCTTTGGAAAAAGAATTGGATCGAATGCTTGAAGCTGGAATTGTAGAACCTTCTTATTCTCCTTGGAACTCTCCAGTTGTAATGGTACAAAAACCATCTGGTGATTTGAGACTTTGCCTCGATAGTAGGAAGGTGAATTCGGTTTCTAAATCCGATGCTTATCCATTACCTTACGTTAACTATATTCTTGACAACTTGCGTGATGCTAAGTACCTATCTTCTCTGGACTTAAGTGCCGCATACCATCAAATTCCTTTAAGCAAAGAATCTAAAGAAAAAACTGCTTTTACTGTACCTGGCCGTGGGCTCTATAATTATAATCGGATGTGTTTTGGACTTGTGGGAGCGTCAGCGACAATGCAACGTCTCATGGATCAGCTATTTACAGCCGAATTTGACAATAAAGTGTTCTGTTACATCGACGATATAATAATTTGTACTTCTGACTTTGATGAACATGTCCGTTTACTTAAAGCTGTCTTTGATAAACTTAAATTTGCTAACCTTACTATAAATATGAAGAAATCTTTGTTCTGTAGAGACGAATTAAAATATTTAGGATATGTAGTTGATCGTTTTGGTCTTAGAACCGATCCTGATAAAATTTCCACTATTCTAAACTATCCTATTCCTCAAGATGCAAAAGGCATCAAACGCTTTCTGGGCATGGCTGGTTGGTACCGCCGTTTTATTAAAAATTTCTCTCAAATCGCTCGTCCTTTATCTCGACTTACTAGTAAGAAAGTTAAATTTATATGGTCCGACGAAGCGAATGAATCTTTTAACTTACTGAAAACTGCTTTAGTATCAGCTCCTATTCTTAAATGTCCTAACTTCAATGAACCATTCTATATTCACACTGATGCTTCTTCTTTCGCTATTGGTGCTGTCTTGACGCAGAAGGTTGACGATTGCGATCATCCTATTGCATACTGCAGTCGCACTCTAAATAAACAAGAGACCAATTATTCGGCTACAGAGCGAGAACTACTGGCCGTAATATTTGCTTTAGAACAGTATCGAGCATATGTCGAAGGGAGAAAGTGCTATATTATTGGTGACCATGCATCTTTACTTTGGTTCAGTAATTTAAAGAATCCTTCAGGTCGTCTAAACCGATGGGCTTGTAGACTCAGTCAGTTTGATTTTGAACTTATACACCGAAAGGGTAAAGAACATGTAATACCTGATTGCTTAACTCGTATTCAAATTAATTCTATTGACGTACTCACTACGAAAGATCCTTGGTATCTAGATTTATTTAAAAAGGTACTTGATAAACCTTCTCTTTTTCCAAATTTAAAAATTGAAAATAACAAACTTTTCCGTTTCTCTAAGAATAAATATCGCCTAACAGCTCAATTTGACTGGAAGTTGGTAGTTCCTTATGAGGACAGAAATGTTATTCTTCAACAGTGTCATGATGACGCTGTAGCTGGTCATTTTGGCGTAGCTAAAACTCACCTTAAAATTGCTAATCTCTATTATTGGCCTACACTATTTCAAGATGTTAAAGATTACGTAGATGCTTGTGAAACTTGTAAGATCTATAAACCTATTAATTTGGCTCGTCCAGGCTTGATGGGTAATCCCCGACAAATCTCTATACCTGGTGAAGCCATATCCTGCGATATTCTTGGACCTTTTCCTCCCTCGTACTTAAGAAATCAATATCTCTTTGTTTGTGTTGATTCTTTTAGTAAATATGTCACCCTATTTCCTCTAAGGACAGTAACGTCCAAATCTATAAATAAATGTTTAGAAAAAGGTATATTTCTGATTCACGGAATTCCTAAGTTTATTTCGGTTGACAATGGACCGCAGTTCATTTCTAAAGAATTCAGGGATCTGATGGCTAAATATAATATTCCTCACATCTTTTACAACCCTAGATATCATCCCCAAGTAAATTTAACCGAAAGGGTGAACCGCGAACTAGTTCGAACGATAGCCTCTTATGTGCGTTCTGATCACCGTAACTGGGATAAGAACATAGCTGAAATTCAGTGTGCTCTTAATACTGTAGTTCATGAAGGTACAAAGTTCACTCCATACTTCTTAACTCATGGTCGTGAGATGATAATCGATGGTTCTTTTTATAATGCCGATTTTCCTATTGATAGAAACGCCCTCTCTCTCGATAATAGTTTTGCTTTTTCTGATAACCTCAAAGAGTTAAAAACTATCTTTCAAAAGGTGCGTCAATCTTTACTCGTTTCTCATTCCCGTAATGCAAGATATTACAACTTGAGAAAACGTCCGATTCAACTTGAAGAAGGACAAATCGTGTATAAAAGAAGTTTCCCATTGTCTAACGCTTCTAAACACTTCTCTGCTAAATTAGCACCTCGCTATGAAAAATGTTTCATATCTAAAAAACTAGGACCTCTAGTTTACTCTTTAAAATCCTTTGATGGAAAACCTCTTGGTAATTTCCATATTAAAGATATTGTTCGTCCCGGTGAAATCCACTCACAACCAGAGTAGTGCGGTTTCCGAACAGTGTCACACTCTTATATTTTTGACTTACTTTCCTGGATATTTTATCCATGGAACCCTTATACTATAAAATGTAGGTGATGTTGTGCGCAGACTAACCACATTCTCTCTTTTCTTACAAATGCTTATACCTTATAAAGTATATAGTAAATTTGTTCTTGTACAAAATAAAAGCTCTTCTCAATTATATTGGTTACCTAAACCGATACTTAAAAAGAACTCTGTGGTGATCACGTTTCTTTATATTTATTGAGCTCTACTTAACTCTTACTCTTACCTTAATGGATTTGATTTTCAACGTCTAGTTAAAGTCAATTATCTAACAAAGGATACCTACTGAAAGAAGTATTCCAACTGTTGGAAGAAGCTTACTTTCCAGTCTTAGTTTAGCATACATAGTTTTAGGAATGGTGTTTTCTTAATATAGCATAAGAAAACCTCATCACTAGTAAATACATTTTTAATATAAACATACAGTCCGTTATTCTTATTCAGGAACATACTTGAACAATAAGGATTTCCGGTAGGATTATGGATGTGTATTTAGGTAAGATGTTATTAAGCCAATTCCTTATGAATATTCTAGTTTAACGACGTATTAAAATAACCGTGTTGTCCATTTTAGCTTACTAACAATATCCATACTTAAACTGTGTTGTCGATAGGTATATAAGTTCTCCTTTCTCCTGGGCCCAAGGAAAATTAAAACTTAAGTTTAAGTGGATCGATCCGTATTTCCTTGTTTCAGTATTCAAATGGTTTTTAATCGATAAGTTTAGTTAAGATTTCTCTCTGCATGCTCGTATCTCAGAATACATTAACATAGTTTGTTAGGAAATAAAATCCCATACTGGTGGTGATGTTAGTTTATTGTTTTGACTTGTAGAAAAACTCAGTATTCGTCAGGTCGTTGTAAGTTGTTGTTTTGTCCGTTGTTATTAATTACTTTCGTTGCTCTAGATCACATCCTCTGAAGTTTTGTTTGTTAGGAACCGACTTCGACATAATTTCTTTTTGTGCAGAATATCTTCATATCCTCTGATAGGTCTTCGGTGTGCTGAACTTCTTTTCTTTCTTTCTATAAATAATATAAAATAAATTTTTTGGTAATCTTTATCAAAAAAAAAATATTTAAAAATTTTATTTTTAAATATTTTTTTTTAACCCAACTAAAAATGAACTGTAACACTTGGCAGTGTACAGAAGGGTTAATTTCATACAAAATAGTTCAGATTCCTTTCATCATTGACTACATATTGACTGCATTTGTTTTTGGTAAAATTCACTTCCTTTTTGAAGTCTAAAGGTCAAAATACTTAGCTTTGATATTGAACTTCATGATAAATACGGTTGTAACCGTCGAAATCAAAGATTTTCTAATTAATTCTTATGAAATATAAAGACAGGAGATCGTACCTGTATTCAATCCATTTGTAGCTGTTATGAGCGTCCAACCATAAAGACAGTAGTGTCACACTTAATTCCCACTTTAACTTTCATTCTCCTTTCAGAATCGGTGGCATTCACTCACTAAATAACTTAATAAATACTTATTACATTAAAATGATTTAGTAAACAATGCAATATTGACTGTTTGACAGATCAATGGATAAACTTTTTAATTTCAATGTTACGTTCCATTTCCCATATTAAGCGTTTCAGATAAACGTATCGTAATACATTTCATTTCTCATCTGACGTACTCAATAAAGATTAAAAAAAATATCTGAAGCGTAACTCTGTTTTATCTCAATTTTCAATATAATTAACCGTAATTAAATAAATACTTCTGTGGAAATTCTGTTGGTTTGTAGTGATGGATATATTCCAAATTTCGTAGATTGGAACGTCATGTTTTGCGCAGGCGCTGTAGAGGGTCACGTTCTGAGGTTGTGTTATTCTCATTTGTTTTTGTTGGTAATGAAGATCAATAATTTTGATTAAAGTTATTTTCAAAGTACTTCTCGTAATATGGTGAGGCGAGGTTTGTTACATCATTAGATGTCCGCTGAATCATTGTCAGGGTCTGCTTCGGAAATATTTAAATGGTTTTAATTCCAATTTCTTAGTTGAGTCTCCTCTTCGGGTATAATACTGCTTTCGGAACGTCTTTTTCTTACTGTGTAGATGATCGGGAGCCATTTCCGTTCCTCTTTGCAAATACGCGTGCTTGCAGACATTCCGTGGTGAATTAGTTTTGCAATTTTGGATACCAAAATGGTATCGGCAGATATAATGCCATCTTGAGAACAGTGATGACGCCACGCCAATGATACAATTTCCAAAGCCTCTAAGAATAATCTATGTCGAGCATGTGCTGCGTGCCATGATCTCGCCATGTTTAACACTTTAAAGCCGTAAGGGCACTATTTATGAAAAACCCGTAAAAGGTGAGTTTTCTTTCATACTGGCTAAGGTTCCCTTTAATAAACCTTAATGGCCATTATTCTAATGTCGTGTTTTCTCTCGACAGGGTTTTTTTTTTTTTTTTTTTCACCTTTAATTCTCTCTGAAGAATTCTCTCCTGACACGGAGGTACTCCAGACCATCCGGCGGCCGCGGACAGGGGTTACTTACCATCTACTTCTGTCTCCGTCTTCTCGTGAGCACATGGTGACGTTACAAGTCTGCGGAACTCGGATATAAGGTCGTACCTTTCGCTTATTAATTTTAAAACGGATTGATTAAGAATAACCAACTATAGTATAAGTAAATTCATAGTACTAGAATATATATAGTAAGTGTATGTGTAAAACCTTACCCCAACATTAAACTTTGCCACCAGTAAATCTAGTTTTTTATTTGAGTATGCTATAGGCTTGACGAAGGGATCTTCTTGGCGCTCAATACTTATAAATACTTAGAAGGTCACTTCGCTCTGGCTAAAACAAACTTCACGACCCAAGCTTTTGCTCTACCGTATCTCTTAGCCGAGGTGCTTAATTTATTTTCTATATTGGAGGTAGCCCCCAAGTATTACAATACGACACGAGACGAGCGGCACGAGCACGCATATGGGCGATTAAATATCGGTAGATATTACTAGTACAACGCGTGTTTCACATCTTTTTAGGGTTCCGTACCAAAATGGTAAAAAAGGAACTTATGGTGCGACTCTGTCTGTCTGTCTGTCCGTCTGTCACAGCAAGATATCTCAGGATCTACTGATCCTATCGACTTGAAATTTGGAATAGTGTTAAAAGTCGCTAACTCGAGCCTATTGGATAGAAAAAAAATCTTATACCTACTTCTTTTTTTAAAGGGGTCCGAAATGGGATGTGGAAAAAGAAAAGTAGAGCTATTATATCGAGTGGGATAACAAATGAAAGTGCTTAATTTATTTTATTCATTTATTTAAACTATTGCACAATAATAAAAAAGTACAATCGGCGGACTTAATGCCTTACGGCATTCTCTACCAGTCAACCATCGGGTAAAACAGAGACTTTAGTTGGTGCAGGATTGTTTAAAGCCGAAAGGACATTTGAGTCACAAATCAACATAAGAGTAATTAGGTATATAATATATATATTTCAATAATAGACATACACATATACTTGTTACAATAAACATACATATACATATAATAAAACAAAAGTACCCATGCAAAACATCATGACAAATAATTAACTTTGACTTGTATCAGAGAAATGCTTGCGCAACTTGCGCTTGAAGGAGAATTTGCTCTGAGCTTGTCTGATGGGAAGCGGGAGATCGTTCCATAAACGAATTGCCTGAAGGGCGAAGGAATTGGACATAAAACCAGTTCGGTGCAAAGGAATATCGAGCTTAAGGCTACGGGATGTACGGAGCTTGCAACCAGGACGGGGGGTTAGAAAAGTAAATTTGGATTTGAGATATTCTGGCGCAGCTCGATCGAAAAGTATAGTATAAAGGGTACAGAGGATTCTGAGTGACCTGCGTTCGCGGATAGGCAACCAGTTGAGTTTACGGCGAAAGGCGGACACGTGATCGTACTTGCGGAGACCGAAGACAAAGCGTATACAATTATTTTGAAGTCTGTCCAGCTTACTTAAGAGCTCCTGAGTGATATTTGAGTAACACACGTCACCATAATCAATAACAGGTAATATTAATGCCTGGACAAGAAGAGTCTTTGTGCTGACTGGAAGAAAGTGCTTAAACCTATAGAGCGCTCTTAAAATGTTTGTTACTTTGCGACAAACGGCAGACACCTGAGGGGCCCAGGTAAGACCGCTGTCTATCACCAGTCCCAGGTTCTTAATTTGTAGATTCCAAAGCCATTTTTTTTTTAATTTTGTACTTTTTGATTTATGGCCAAAAACATTCAAAAAAATACCATTCCCTATTATCTTCGAGGTTACTGAACAGAAAAATCTGTAATAATTACCAATTATTAATATCATCCTAAATATTACAGGAAACCACCATTACCATGATTCAAGCAAATAAAATTTTGACTTTGACTTTGACTTTGAAAAATAAAACGGTTTTACTAAATTGCATCGTTTTTTAGAAATTTTCAAAAATCGTACTCATATTTATTTGCCCCTACTAAGCTAACCGGGTAATCCATCATTTTACAGAAAATCATTTCACCGATTATCGTTTCCTATAACACTATTCGCAGAATTTTATTATCACATAAGAATCATTCATCGAACTCTGTTAAATCGCTCATACATTTGCTCGAATTACCTTTTACGGAAGAATCGATTTATCGAATTTTACTTCATTATTTTATTTGTTGATCGACATAGTAGTTCATCGAACCGCTTTTACTATAATTTTGGTCTAACTTAAGTTTCAGTACCCAAAAGTCTTATTACATAGAAAATCGTTTCACCTGTGTTACTATATTTGATAATACGTTTCAATAACAGTACATTTTAACGCCCTATTTGAAACGAACTGCTACCAGAAAAGTAGGTTAGGTTAGGTTTGGACTGCGACCCCAAACAAACCGAAATGCTGCCAAAAAGGTAGGTTAGGTTAGGTTAGGTTCTTATAGTAGGTTTAGGTCGACCCGGGGTGCTAGACAGGAAACCTCCCAGAGTGTCTGGATTCTTCTCATTCCTCTTGATCCGGTTGATCCGCAGGAAAGGGAAGCGTCTTGGCCGGTGCACCCCGGGAGCAACGGCAAGTGATTTCTTAGGGGCCCCTAATTGATCACTTGCCGATGCTGCGAATGAGCCTGTCAGGGGGGGTTGGGGGGTCCCGCACCGGGTTTCCTCTGTTTGAGGACTCTCCAGGTGCGGCACGCGAGGGCGGAGCGTCGGGCACGGGCAGCATCCCTCCGACGTCTCCTTTTGGGGGGCACTGCGGGCAGGCACCAGACGGGTGACCTGTGCCGCTGCGTGGTGGCGGTGGACTAGTCCTCTGCGTCCCGTTAGCGGGACGTAGAGGACTGGTCCACCGTGGTCCGTAAACCTGACTGTCCCCAGCAACGAGGGCTGGCGATGGTCAGGAACGGACAGGCGAATGTCTGCGGGGTAGGGGCGTTTGTCCTCCCGTGGACGGCTGCGGGGCAGGGGCGTCTGTCCTCCCGTGGCGGTGAGGGAGGGACCGGGACACCGTGTGTCTGGTGCCGGTCCCTGCTTCCCCGGGGGACGGCCATTTGGTCGGGGGGGAGCTGGTGAGGGAAGGCACACTGGCCATGCTACAGTGTGCCTTTTTCGGAGAGGGTCCGCCCTAGGGCGGAGGTGCTGGTGATGGCGTGGCGTTAGTAGATTCCCATGCCATCACCGTGAAGGCACAGGTCGGTAGCATCCCTGGGTTTTAGTGGGTAGGCCAATCCCTTCAGGAGCGGAGAGCCTCACATAACCAATACGTAACATCTGGCTGTCACCCCCGATAGCCTTAGGTTACGTAGTGGTATGCAGTTTTATGCATTTCCCGGGGTCAAAAAAAAAAAAAAAAGGTTTAGGTCGACCCGGGTCAGTAGGTTAGGTTGGTTCATTAAAAAAAAGGGGCCGTTTGGGGAAATAACTTCAATCAAAAACATACAGGGCCTGAGCGACAAAGGGGGGAGGGGGGGGGGGCGGAGGCCCCCACAAGGGGGGCTCGGGGGGCGAAGCCCCCCGCATTAAGAAAAACTCAAACCATAAGTTCAATTAGGTTAGGTTAGGGTTCGAACTGCGTCCCCCAACAAAACCGAACTGCTGTCATAAAAGTAGCTTAGGTTAAGTTGGAACTGCGACCCCAAACAAACCGAAATGCTGCCAGAAAGGTAGGTTAGGTTAGAGTAGGTTTAGGTTAGGTTTGAACTGCGACCCCAAAGAAACCGCGTCAGCGGAGCGTCGTCGACACGCTGGCGGGTCATGAGACTGTCAAACAGTTAGGTACAAAAAAGAAAAATCCAGATTACAAATTAGATTAATTAATTAGCAAACACCTCATACAGAATGTCAGTGATAAACAATAAAATATATTGGAGGTAATCGTGTTATTTCCGACTGACCGCAATATTTTTTCCCAGCTCGCTGCAATAATAAATGCATCGTTCGATGAAACGTTACTACGATGAAACATTTTTCGTGGCAATACTAATATATGGAACGTACCATCTGTGAATCATGTTTCGATAAATTAATACTACGACTAACTAATTATTCTATGAAAGGTAAATTCGATGAACAGTTAAGCTACGATTTGAGACAAATTCGAAACGATTTACGATGAATAGTTGATCGATTATTCGAAAAGAAATGAATTGATGATTATGTGATTGGAAAAAAATATGAAATGACATTCGTGAAATAGTTTTCGGTGATATGAAATTCGATGCCAGGAAATTCGATACAATGATAGACACCCGCTAACCGCCATACAGTTTTTCTTGAACTATTCACGTATCTACTTACGAGTTTGTACGGAACCCTCGGTGCGCGAGTCCGACTCGCACTTGACCGGTTTTTTATTATCATTTTATATCTTGAGATATGTCTTGAGATTGTCGTCGGATTGAACAGAAATATTTATTTCACGTTTGGTGCACACACAAGTCAGAAACATGCAACTGAACGAGCGGCCGGTCGCGTAATGTCGTAATGCTCAATCGACCATATCTGTAACCTCTAGCACAACTGTGACACGCGACTCTTTGTCGCGCGACAAATACTACCTATCTCTTTCCGCTCAATATCGCGTGACAGTGACAGGTGATGCTCTGTCGCGCGAGAAACGAAGTCGCGGCCAGTTATGCGCGCGCGTCGTCTAACATACTCCGTCTAGTGGACGTGCCCTGCGCGTGCGCGGGTGCCGGTGCCGGCCGGGAGCGCGAACCGCGGCAACTGGCGCCGAACACCTATTCGCGTAGGTATAGTGTGGTATAGTTCTGTTCTGAGGCATGAAGCATGATGCATGTACCGTTTAGTTAACAACACTGGTCAACAAAATAGTACATCACACAACTACACTAGGGTGGTAAAACAAAGAAAGGCCGAGATCGCAGATGTTTGCGGCCCGAGCTGAAAGCGAGGGACGTAAATATTCGATCGAGGGCTTTCTTTATTAGCTCCCGTGTTGTGTACATCATTTTATGTGTACGCGCAGCGTGCGGAAAAAATCACTTTATGGCCAGGTGCTGCCAGGTGTGGCATAAAGTGGCTTTTTCTGCACGCTGCGCGTACGGAAAAAGCCGCTCTCTGGCCAAGTGTAGACATAAAATGATGTACACAACACGGGAGGTAATAAAGAAAGCCCTCGATCGCATATTTACGTCCCTCGCTTGCAGCTCGGGCCGCAAACTTCTGCGATCTCGGCCTTTCTTTGTATTACCACCCTAGTTGTGTAATGTACTATTTCTAACCATCTATTCTATCCTTTTTGGCGCATATAACTAATTAGGGATCGGGAATGAACTTCTGCTAAGATTTTTTTCATGTTTATTAAAAAGAGTGTCAACAAATTTCGTCGATACCGGCAACGCATGGGTAATGTATCTATTGTTGCAAATGTTTATGGAGGCGGCGATCATTCTATTAGGTAGGCCGTCTGCCTGTTTGCCACTCTAAGGCAAAAGAAAATCTATTTTATATGTAAACGGGGTATAGTAGTAAATAAAAATAAAATAAATAAATAGTACGGGAAAAAAGAAAAAATATGTATTTCACTTTAAATAATATAAGTAGGTAAGTATGGATACTTTGTGATTATTTTAAAATTGTAAGAGAAGTCAAACTTATTTTTATGTGTATTTGCATAATATTAAAATACAGATACTTATCAATAATTCGCCTGATTATTGCCGCTGTTCGCCCGCTAAGCGCATAACTGAAATAACATCAGTACTCACAATTTCTCCTCCAGACGTACTATTCACTTAATTATATCTTCCCAGTCTGGCACATAGCCAATGCACTATCAACATCAAAAGTCTGTGGATGATTGTATTTGTTCCGTATCTTTTTAAACTTTCCGTGTTTATGTTTTTTTTTTCAGCGCGGGTCTGTCGCGCCCGGCTACTCACATATTCTGGCTGGGTGGAGGATAACATGCGAATAAATACCTTGGTGTTGTGGGAGGCCCAAAACTAAAGAGGGAGACGGCACGAGACGGTGCTGCCAGCTGCGAAGTTAAAATTTGCCAGTAAAAGTATACACTAATAATTTTTACTTGGGTACCTACCTAACCTACCTCTTTTTTCGCTGTGGTGGTAGAATTTTTGTGAAAAATGGAAGCACTACCGAGGCATTCCATTAATTCAAAAAGACAATCATAATAATTAACGAAACGTGGTCGGTTAAAAAACAATCGCATTTTTATTTCGACAACAAAAATGTTAAAAATACTTTCTTACTAAAGTAAAAATTAAAATATACCTACCTGAAACTAAAATGTATCTAAACCTATTTCTAAAATGGGCCCCTGTGGCATTGTGCCGAGAACCCTGGCAGCATTTGTTTCTTAGTTAGAATCAAATGTAGGTAATGTTACAATTACCTGGTTAGGATTCAATGTAAAGATGTCCTTACATAACTAAAGTAAAAAGTGTAAGTAGGTATATTTTTGGCATTAAAAACGTGCCAAATCTGAATCTAAAGCTGCTAAATTGGCCACACTATCCTCCTATAGAGCTGCCTCGCTCGCACATCGATATTATTGTGCGCGATAAATAAAAGATAGCCAATTTTGAACCGTATATCATCCCATTAAGATTGTATTTAGAATGCAGGTCTGTGGATTAGGTATCTATATTACTTAGTGTTATTAGTCATTGTTGAACATGTAGCGACATGTTGGTTTAGAAACAAGTTGCAATATGACTGCGATGCAATTGCATAACTTTATGACGTAATTGCACTGAGAAATTACAAAAATTCTCTATGAAAACTTTTCAGAAATTTAAATTTATGAAACAATGTAAAGTAAACATGTCAAGATCTTAGAGCCTTAGGGGCCATTCATTTGTTACGAAAGACGTTTTAGGGGGGAGGGGGGTCAACCATGTCTTATTTTTTCTTACAGGGGAGTGGGAGGGAATTTTGATCGTTCTTACGTAAGATCATTAAAATGCGCAAAATAATCTTAACTTTTGAAAAAGCGCGCAAATCCGCATGGCGCGTGTGCGTAGGCGCGTGCTCGGTTGCGTATAGGTATTTTACAAAAAAAATTAAAAACTATTAGTATCTGCAAATAAACGTCCCTACAAAAATGATGCTTTAAAAATAAAAACTAAAACAGCCCAAAAGTAAAATCATTTCTCCTTTACATTCTTACGTAATAAATATCAAATAGGGGGGAGGGGGTCAGCCGATTCTTATTTTTTCTTACATAAGGGGGGAGAGGGTAAAAAACTGTCAAAAATCGTCTTACGTAATAAATGAATGGCCCCTTATCACACTTGCGAAGCGAGCGAGCTGCGGGCGAGTTAGAAGCGAAGTTCCATACAAATGTCGGCGAGTTCGCCGCGACTTGTTTTGTATGGGGACTAGTGAATGCAATCCCGACTCGGGATTGCAAATTCGAGATCCCGGATTAGAAATATCAATCCCGCGGGATCCCGGAATTTTCGGGATCCCGACTATATTAAAAAACAGTAAAATTCGACTAAATTAAAACGATAATAACGGCATGTTTGTGATGGTGACGTTAATTAAAATAACATATTAATAGACAGAAAACAAAAACCTTTATTCTTTAATATTATTTTCTAAATCATCATCAGTTTTCCTTGAAAATTAACAAAGGTAATCAAAACAATAAGTATAACTGTAATAAGAATCAAAACAATAAGGAATTAGAGAGTATTACAGGTGATTTTGAAAGTGACTTCTTAAAAATCTTACATCCGTTGCAATGTACCCAGCTGCTGAGAATGCCCTCTCCGACACAACACTGGTTGGCAACAGCGTGGCGAAGCATTTATGCAAACTGCAAAAATCTCCCCCTTGTTCCTCCTCACTCAAATAAATCCATTTCCTTTTTTATGACAGACTCTAATCTGTCTAAGCTCGTGGATACACGTGTAAAGCGACTTTTAGATGCTCGCAGAGTTTGTTCTAATTCCTCTTTAAGTGACATATTTGTTTGTACAGCAGTAGCACGTAAATTCAAATCTTCTGCAATCATTGAAAGAGGTAAGTCATCTTCGTTTAATACTGCTGTATTAATAATCTCTGCTTGGTTCGGTTCTTTACGATATAATCGTGTGATTATATTTTTAATCCCGTCAATCCCGAACGGGATCCCGTCATATTATGCGTCGGGATTGATCCCGACACACGGGATCTCGTGAGATCGGGATCCCGCGGGATCGGGATTGCATTCCCTAATGGGGACTCGCCCGCGGCTCGCTCGCAAAACGCAAGTGTGATAATGATAAGGCTCTTAAATAGGTACCTACAAGGCTTATTACTCTTATTAGAATTCTACTGCCGGTCTAATGAATATACGTGATATACACTATTAATTAATTAGCTCGTTAGCTTAAGTAGTGTGACAATGACAGGTAATACTTTGTCGCGCGAGAAACGAAGTCGCGGCCAGTTATGCTAGACATACAGAGTCTGAAGGGTGTTGCGGCGACAACGGCGCCGGCGGCAGTGTTGCCATTTGGTTCCGTTTGTTCCGATTTCCGGAACTTTTGACACGTCCGCGGAACTCATGATATATAGATAAATCACTCGCGACGACCAAAAGACAATTCAGCTAATTAATATACGTGTAAACTATTATTAAAAATACATTTTTGGAAAATTCACACAGGAATATTTCTGAATCATCTTTCTTTTTTTTAGGAGCTGACAAACTCGCAACCCTTATGGGCATAGCGATTGTCGGACCGGGTGGTCGGCCGTGGCGTTCCCTGGGGTCGAACCAGGTCGCTAGCCGGACCACCCCGAGTTGGGTCGGACTGGGTGGGTGCCGGGGGCGCCTGGGGTCACCTTGTCCCGGTCCACCTCGATAGGATCGGGCTAGGTGGGGGCCTGAACGCCTGGAGTCGAAACAGGTCATTTGGCCATCTGAATGGGAACTTGCTATAAATTCCTGTATGCCCAGTGGCTGTAGTGTAGACTATAATCAGAATGATGCGGATGTGGTTTTTTTACGTTCGCGGATGTGGGTAGGTATTGATAAAAAATCTTTATAAAAGAGATAATTTAGGGAAATAACAAATGATAAAATTATTAAATACGTAATGGTGATCCGTCACGTCATATAATGTTATCGAGCATTTTATACCTACTTACTTAGGTAGATATGTTTTATAACATCAGTGTGGGACCACCATTAGCTCTCTACCATTTCAGGCCGAACCACACCGGCTGCGTGTGCACGCACTGTACGCTGCAGCTCCTTGACTTTGAGCGTGACTAGCCGCCATTTTGAAAAACATTCAAACTATACAACGCGTACGCCACGCGCGCCACGCGCATGCAGACGTGTACGCAGCCAGGGCCGCGCCGCCCCTGTGTGCGAAGTGTGCAATGCACACAGGCGCCAAGGCAATAGGGGCGCCGGAATTCGAAACACGACGACAATAAAAAGGTGGCTTCAAAGGTTTGCACACAGGCGCTGTCAGGGGTCGGCGCGGGCCTGGCAGCCGGTGTGGCTCGGCCTTTAAAACTTATACAAAACCATCATGTATGTCGCAGAAAGAAAAGGTTCGTTTCTTTTCGGCTCTATCTCATTAACGTAGAGTCGAAAAGCGACCAAACTTATATTCCGCGACTGTATTGCAAACAGTTGGCTGATATCCTATCCTATCGTAGTCCTAGTAATATTATAAATGTGAAATTTTGTTGTTTGACAGCATTTGGTCTTAAAAGTTTGTACGGACTACAACAACTGGATGGATCGAGATGAAATTGGCATGCATGATACCAAGTCCTGGATAGAAACAGAATAATCCGATAAAGAGTTCCCTTGGGACAATAACTGGAATAACGCGGGCGAAGCCGTGGAAAATAAATGCTAGAGTCTGTGCGGAAAGAGAATAGGCGTGGCGAAAAACGGAACTAACCTAACCAGTATGGCCATAGAACAGAAAATACGGCACATACGGTAGAAAAGCATTACAACGCCCCCCAAAATTAATCCTATTCTCTTTCCGCACAGACTCTAGTCCCGGATACTATTATCATAAATGTAAAAGTTTGCGTTTTTTTTTTTTTTTTTTTTAATCTTAATTTTAAGGAGCTTGGTCGTTGAACGATCATGCCGCTCCATAAAAAGTTTGTGTTGTGAACTTGTTTGGATATAAATAAAGTACTGGGTGAAACAAAACAATAGGTAGGTAGGTGAGCTATTATGGTACTCGTACATCAGTAGGTATACCTATTACTTGTATAGTGCATCGACTGACGATTCATTAACGTAACGAGTATATTGACCGAGCAGCGCCGACGTGACGCCCAGACGAACGGAGGTCAAGGTTTATGCATCCAAAATTATATTTTAAACTAGCCTTTGCACGCGTTTTCACATGCGTAGAATTAGAGTTTTAGAGTATGTCTTAGGCCGGACGTAGAACTTCCAATACCGGTATTTTTAGTATAGGCAATACCGGGATCCCGGTATTAGTACGTAAGTAAAACTAAGTGCCCATAAGTGTTTTAGTACGTAAGTAAAACTTACAGGTGTCCGGCCTAATGAAAGTTGAACCTGAAAAAGGCACATTCAAAAACCTTCAAATGGTATCAGCACCCTCGTATCACCGTTCGAAGTACCATGAATACACGATTTTGATACTTTTCTTATTTTGGTGGAACCATATTTTAATGATCCTTGGTGGCACTATGGGAGGGGAAACGCGTACTTTTTCACACTACTAAGACCCGTATAATAAAATACTATGAAGATTTTTGAATTTGACGCTTTTTTTCAAGTGCACCTACTGTGCAAGAAAAATTGTGACATAGTCGTTAAATTATAAAATAAGAGTATTGTTGACGATAGCCCCACCGAACCCCGACCCGACTGAACATCGTCTAACTAAGACCCTGAACATGTTTTGTAAGTAGCTATAAGCCCTGGGACTAAGTCCTAGAACCATGTTTTGTAGTTAGTACGTAAGTGAAATATTTAAGTATTTTACGAGTTTTTGCCCGTACAAGAGGCCATATGTGTAGTGTAACGACTCATTAGCACTTGTGTAAACCTTAGAACCCGATCCCCCTATCTAGAACTGAGATAAAGACTCGTAACGAATGTGTAAATCGAGTATACCCAGACTTCACTGGCAACTAGTGCTAGGAGCGGCCAGTGAACGATTTGGTAGGAGATCTCGACACACCCACTCGAGGCTTCTACCGGTCAGAGCCAGCTTACCATGAGGATTGTGAGGCGATGCATATAGCACGCTCATAATTACCATGAGGATTGTGTAGTCGAGTATATAGTACGTTAGTCGTTACCATAACGTAAAACGGCAAAGAGCGAAAGTTTTCGAACAACTTTGTGTATCAATGCCCTATAATTTCTCGGTCTGACCACGAGAATTCAGCGTAGGATGGTATCATTCTGAACGGAATTTTCCATCACGCAATATGTTGTAAGTATTGCGCAACAATCGCTTGCTTAAATACGCCGGGAGCTCATTCGGAGACCAGTTGGCGTCGTGAACCCAAGTTGTAAACTCATAGTGAGAAACAGAACCGAACCAGTAGTGATCCGATCCGAACATAGTGAACAAGTATCTAGATCCCCTAGCCTATGACCTAAGTGAAGTCTAGGTAGGACTTAAAGTCAGTGAAACAGTATTTCTTTATTACGTGTTGCGGCCCGAGCCGCCCAACTAAGAACAAGTATTCCTTTAATAGTGTTTAGCGTGTAAATAGCTTATAGGGAAGTATGAACATTATTAACTATTTGATACTGATTCGCTGATTGATTTTTGTGTGACTATTTCTGTGTTATATCCCGTGTAATAGATTTAAGTGTTGTGTTTAAAAGATGGTTAAGCCAGTGTCGGGTTTGTTTGCGTATATTCTTCCCGCGTGGTAAAACCCTAGGAAATACGCACTAGAGCCAGTGATTTAAAACAATATAAGTGTTAAATCTGAACCTTTGTTTTGAGCCAATCGATCCCTTAGTAATTAAAACTCCAGGAGCCTTACAACCTCCTGTGTATGAACCTGAAGAGCTATCGTAGCTGTATCAGCTGTTAACTTCGGGACCTCACGAGATCCGTGAGTGCGTCGTTAACAGTTTTTGGTCCTTCGAGCCGGATAGAATCAGTGAGTGAACATCATCAGACCCTGAGTTGGTCTTCAGATCCTTGAACCTGGGAAAGCCCGGAATACGAACCCCTGATCCATTTCACGTATAGACGTGAAGTTCCGGGATTTTTAAAATCATTATTTACGATTTTATCGAATTGTTTCTGTTTCTCCAAATTTTTTGTGAGTGCTCTAACTTAGTCAATTCTCGTGATAATCACGAAATTCGACCTGATCCTGAACCGCGTACTCTAGGAGTACTGCTAGTGTAAATTGTAGATTTTTCCCGAATATTTTTGCGCAACGACGCAATTTATTTTTGGAATTTCCAAGTGCTCCAAAACGGTCAAATATTGTGCGAATCACAAATTTCGACCAGAACCCGAACCCTGAACCTGTGGAGCACCGATCCTGTGACTTTTATAATTTTTGGAATTATTTAATTTTTAATTATTTTACGCCGCGACGTAATTTCAATTAAAAATTCATTTGGCTCAAAACTCAACCAAAATCAACCAAATTTAAAACATAGTTTGCAAAGTGAGTAAAAGTAATTTAGAGCCACTCGTGACCAGCAAACTTGAACAACAAGCATCCGATCCAGTTGTTGCAAGTCGAACGCTAGGCACGAAAAAATACGCGAAGAAAATTTCAAGTAGTGAAAATAGTAACGTAGCATGGTATTTGCCGCACTTCGCAGTGAAGAACCCGAATAAAAATAAAATTCGTCTCGTGTTCGATGCCGCAGCGATTTCGTCGCAGCGGAGCTTGAACGACCATGTCCTAGAAGGACCCGATTTGTTGCAAGAGTTATATGCAATTTTATTTAGGTTTAGGGAAGGTGCAGTCGCCGTGACGGCCGATATATGCGAAATGTTTCTTCAAGTGAAGATTAGGCCGGCGGATCAGCCTTCACAGATGTTTTTATGGCGGGGCGCAAACCGAACCGACCCCCCAGACATCTACAAAATGACGTCAATGATATTTGGCGCAGCAAGTTCTCCTTTTTTAGCACATAGTGTGCGGAACAGGAACGCCGCGGACAACGCTGACAAATATCCCGACGCCGTATACGAAATTCAATCGAACCATTATATGGATGATTTTGTGTCTAGTTTTAGAAACGAGGATGACGCAGTCCATGTAGCCGAGCAAGTGGCAGCATCACACGCACTGGGCGGATTCACGCTGCGAGGCTGGTCGTCGAACTCGCGACGGCTGCTCGAGCGTATCCCGCCGGAGCAACGTGCGGAAGAACCGGCGCAACTAGGCGCCAAAGAACAGAAAATTCTCGGTATGTACTGGAATGCTACTACCGACGATTTAGGATTCAACACGAAGATGCTGCGGGTTCCAGCCGAGGTACGAGTCGGCGAGAGGAGCCCAACTAAGCGCGAAGCGCTAAGTACAGTGTCACATTATGCTATCACAGCAAAGATCCAGATACAGCGACTGTGGTTGCTGAAACTCGGCTGGGACGAAGAGCTGCCAACCGAAGAGGCAGACTTATTCGCTGAATGGCTGCAAGAGTTGCAGTCGGTAGCGACGCTGAGAATACCACGAAGATATTTTCAGACGGGGGGAGCCTCCCGCATCGAGCTGCATGTGTTCGTGGACGCGAGCACGCAGGCTTATGCGGCGGCAGCCTATTGGCGAGTGGAAAGCCCCGAACGAGCAGAGCCTGAGATAACGTTAGCTGCGGCTAAAGCAAAGGTATGTCCACTCAAACCCCTCAGCGTGCCCAGACTGGAGTTGCAGGCGGCCTTGATAGGCGCGCGACTGCAGAAGGCCATCGTCGATGGCCACAGAATAACACCCGACGAAGTAGTGTTATGGTCAGACAGCCAAACCGTGCTGCAATGGGTGCGAGATGACGCACGAAGGTACCCCGTATACGTTGCTCACCGCTTAGGAGAGATAGCGGAGCTGACGTCACCAAACCAATGGCGATGGGTACCCACTAAACTTAATCCCGCAGATATCCCTACCCGATCCGATCCCAAACGAACCGTGGACATTAATAGTGTGTGGTTTAATGGTCCCCAATTTTTATATGAACATCCGAACGAATGGCCAGCCGAACCCGAGCCGCCGACGGGGCCGCCGCCCGAATTGAAGGCGACGTGTCACGCGTCGACGGAGTTCGTCTCGCCGTTGCCGGACATTCATCGCTTCTCGAATTACGATCGACTGATTGGAGCAACTGCGCGTGTGCTTCAGTTCGTCGAGATAATGAAGACTAGATCCCGTGTACCCCTCTTGTTGAAACATATTCTGTCCGCCGAACATCTCTATTTCCAGTGGTCACAGAGAAGAACCTTCCCAGAAGAGCTGCGCTGCCTGTCACGGGGGGAGCCCGTGCCCCGTGGAAGCCGTCTCTACGAACTGGACCCGGTGCTGAGCGAGGATGGCGTCATCCAGATGCGCGGCCGCATCGACGCCACGCCAGCCCCCATCAACAAGAGGCCAGCCATCCTGGACGGGCGCTGCCCGTTCGTGCGGCTGCTGATCCTGCGTGCGCACAAGCGCGCACACCACCAGGGCAACGAGAGCGTCGTGAACGCCCTGCGATCCGAGTATTGGATACTCCACCTGCGACCAACAGTGCGCCTAGTCGGCCTCAACTGCCGCTACTGCGCACTGCGCCGAGCCAGACCCCGCGTGCCAGCGATGGGAAATTTGCCGCTGGCCCGCATCGAACCACACGTACGTTCTTTTGAGAACTGCGCACAAGATTACTTCGGCCCGATTACCGTCACGATAGGACGAAGACGGGAAAAGAGATGGGTGGCCCTCTTCACCTGTCTCACTACCCGTGCCGTGCATCTGGAACTCGTGCACACACTAAACACGAGTTCCGCGATCATGGCGTTGCGCCGCATGGCCGCGCGACGCGGATGGCCGGCCCTGATGTACTCCGACAACGCGACATGCTTCCGGAGTGCTGACGCCGAGCTGAAAGCAGCCTACGCCGAGTGGCTGCCCGAACTGCAAGCCTACGGCCTGCAGCGCCGGATGGGATGGCGCTATATCCCGCCCGGCGCACCGAACCAAGGAGGCGCCTGGGAGCGCATGGTCCGCTCAATAAAAGAAGCCCTGAAGACCACACTGAAGACGCGAGCGCCCAAGGAAGAGGTGCTTGCGACTCTCCTTGCCGAGGCCGAGTATACAGTCAATGCTCGGCCCCTCACCCACGTCTCCGTCAGCCACCATGACGAGGAGGCGTTGACTCCGAACCACTTCCTGCTGGGAGGCCCCGCGAAGGTCCCACTCACTGGCCTTTGCGAGGAGGCCGACCGCAGGGCCTGGCGCGCCAGCCAGGCGCTCGCTGACCGCTTCTGGACCCGCTGGGTTCGAGAATACCTGCCGACGCTCGCGCCGCGCCGCTCCTCTGCGCTGGGCGAGCGTCCACTCACGGTCGGCGACTATGTCATAGTCGTAGACCCGAACCTGCCACGCAACGTGTGGCCCCGGGGAATCGTCGAGGCCGTCTTCCCCGGCCCTGACGGCAGCGTCCGAAGTGCTGACGTCCGCAGCGTCGGCGGCATGTTCCGGCGCCCCGTCTCCAAGCTGGCTATCGTCTCCCTACACCCTGAGGCTGCCGCGACGCAGCAGCGGGGGGAGGATGTTGACGATAGCCCCACCGAACCCCGACCCGACTGAACATCGTCTAACTAAGACCCTGAACATGTTTTGTAAGTAGCTATAAGCCCTGGGACTAAGTCCTAGAACCATGTTTTGTAGTTAGTACGTAAGTGAAATATTTAAGTATTTTACGAGTTTTTGCCCGTACAAGAGGCCATATGTGTAGTGTAACGACTCATTAGCACTTGTGTAAACCTTAGAACCCGATCCCCCTATCTAGAACTGAGATAAAGACTCGTAACGAATGTGTAAATCGAGTATACCCAGACTTCACTGGCAACTAGTGCTAGGAGCGGCCAGTGAACGATTTGGTAGGAGATCTCGACACACCCACTCGAGGCTTCTACCGGTCAGAGCCAGCTTACCATGAGGATTGTGAGGCGATGCATATAGCACGCTCATAATTACCATGAGGATTGTGTAGTCGAGTATATAGTACGTTAGTCGTTACCATAACGTAAAACGGCAAAGAGCGAAAGTTTTCGAACAACTTTGTGTATCAATGCCCTATAATTTCTCGGTCTGACCACGAGAATTCAGCGTAGGATGGTATCATTCTGAACGGAATTTTCCATCACGCAATATGTTGTAAGTATTGCGCAACAATCGCTTGCTTAAATACGCCGGGAGCTCATTCGGAGACCAGTTGGCGTCGTGAACCCAAGTTGTAAACTCATAGTGAGAAACAGAACCGAACCAGTAGTGATCCGATCCGAACATAGTGAACAAGTATCTAGATCCCCTAGCCTATGACCTAAGTGAAGTCTAGGTAGGACTTAAAGTCAGTGAAACAGTATTTCTTTATTACGTGTTGCGGCCCGAGCCGCCCAACTAAGAACAAGTATTCCTTTAATAGTGTTTAGCGTGTAAATAGCTTATAGGGAAGTATGAACATTATTAACTATTTGATACTGATTCGCTGATTGATTTTTGTGTGACTATTTCTGTGTTATATCCCGTGTAATAGATTTAAGTGTTGTGTTTAAAAGATGGTTAAGCCAGTGTCGGGTTTGTTTGCGTATATTCTTCCCGCGTGGTAAAACCCTAGGAAATACGCACTAGAGCCAGTGATTTAAAACAATATAAGTGTTAAATCTGAACCTTTGTTTTGAGCCAATCGATCCCTTAGTAATTAAAACTCCAGGAGCCTTACAACCTCCTGTGTATGAACCTGAAGAGCTATCGTAGCTGTATCAGCTGTTAACTTCGGGACCTCACGAGATCCGTGAGTGCGTCGTTAACAAGTATGATATTGTATGACTGTTTTGAAAAATATACCTCGTCGATCTTCTTACTGTGTTCTTACGCCGGTTTTTCTCGGGGCAGAGGTTTCACGTTGGAATCGGTGGTGAATCTTGACATTCATAGATAGGTGCATTTTAATATGCCTAAATTGAAGAATATTAGAACTTTTACTTTGACTTTAAAAGTTTTTTTCAGTGGGTGTATTTCAGTTAACAAAACAACAACCGCCGTTAACTTTTACATATATCTGTTAAAGTAACGAGTCGAGTAGGTATAGTCATAATTTGTTGTTTTCCATGATTTCCATATCACATATTAATTTATAGTACGCCATAAAATTGAACATGAGTCATCCCTATAACGACTGATGTTATTGTTACATTACAACGCACGACACTTGAAGTGTGAAGTGACCGAGTCCTTTATTAAGTGATGACGAGACGGGAATGTAAACATGAGAACTCGCTACGGACGACCTTTGTGACTTTTGCCTGCCATAAAGCTATATGGTGGCGCCTCAGACGTCTGTGGATGGCGCCCACAGAAATACATACAGGGTGTATTTGTTAAGTGTAGCCAGGCGATAATTCCGTAAATATAGCAGATATCAGAAAACTTCAAATTGATATCGAAAGTGCGTTACCCAATGAGTAAAATTACATTAATAACTTTTTTGAAATAAAATCAGAAATATCCCAAATATTTACTTCAAACCCTCCCATACATTTAGTACCTACGACGACTTACAGCCTCCAAGAACTTCGGCGTCGTAAGAGATAAAACTGCTTGAGATTCATTATTTGCACGAATAAACTGTAATAATAGTACATTACACAACTAGGGTGGTAAAACAAAGAAAGGCCGAGATCGCGGAGGTTGTATATGTATTTTTTTTAATTTCCATTCCACATTTATTTGGGCCCCAGCATCACGGCATTCAGCCATTAAAAAAACAAAAAACGATTTTTGGTATATTTTGCAGTTTTATTTATTTAAAATTGACATGACCATAACAAATAACACATTATAAACAATTTCCAATTATTATAAATTGCAAACTAAACCACAAGAATACACATTTAAAATATTTCATCTAAATATTCGCGGTAAAAATGTGAACTGAAACAGCTTTTGCGAATTTGCATTGTCTATGGATATAATGTCACTTTCTGACAGCCAGTTTGTTTGTGTTATAAAATATTATAGTAAGTTTATTTATTTCATTGCATGTTTGAGAAAAGCACTATACATACCTCGGCGGGAAATGGGGTTGCCGGCCTCGTAACTATCTGGCCTCGCTTCGCTCGGCCAGCTATATGTACTCGGCCGCCAATTCCTTACTTCCCGGCCTCTGCAATAATGTACTATTCTCACACCTTCCTATTTGTTCTGCCTATCCTTGTCCCTTTCGCTCGCTCAGTCATACATCCCTTTCTTACGCATGATCTTCTAACATACTATCTCTTTCACTCTATTCCTACGTAAGGTACGTTCCGATTTACTTATAATACTTATTTATTTTAATCATGTACCTTACATGCCCTCTGAAATATACACATACAAAATATTGATAATTTTTTGTATATGAATATTTCACACCTTACAGAGGTAGAAGGAAAAAGTCCTCGCGTGCTAAAAAGAAGCGGAAACGACCTACTTTTTACCCGACTGCGGCGAGGCCCAAAGGAGGGTTATGTGTTTGACCTATATGTATGTCCGCTCGTAACTACTCAACGGCACAACCGGTTTTGATATGTGATACATCATTAAATTCGTATTGATGGCGTGTCAATGGGTATGAAGTTCGTTAAAATATGTTAAAATAAACAAAATGGCGGATTTTATGCACTTTTTAAAGTGCACCGCGGTTCGGTTTTTTTAGGAAAAATATTTAGTTATTACGCCGTCAACTTCAGTTTCCGTCAATATTAATATCAGATTTTAAAATCTGATATTAATTCTTCAAATACCACCAAATGAAATGGAAAATGTAAGTTTTCCATCACTAAATTACACTTTTGGCGTCAAACGCCAAGCAAAATGCGTTACTTATCAGGTGCCGGACATAGGGTAGTGAGGGAGGGAGTCCCACATTGTGACTTACGCGCCTTTGCGTTCTGCTTATATGTGACTTATTCCTCTTTTTACTGGGGCCATAAACTGCGCAGTTTTACCGTTGACCAATAGGATTCATCGGATTGTCGATATGCATACTATTTTGCACTTTATTACCTTAGAATGAGGCGCAAGAGTCAAGAGTATAATACTGCCCTGATAAGCTGAAAAACCATAACTCAATGAGCGTAGCTTTTTATCATCGGAAATATGTTTTGTAGATTTCTTCCTGCACGAAGGCACTTTTTAGGGTTCCGTAGCCAAAATGGCAAAAACGGAACCCTTATAGTTTCGTCATGTCCGTCCGTCTGTCTGTCTGTCCGTATGTCACAGGCATTTTACTCAGAAACTACATAATGGATATTGATCAAATTTGGAATATAGGTGTGTTTTATGAGCCGCTACTTAGTTTGGTATATAAATAATTAAAATAAATATTTTTAGGGGGGGCACTCCATACATGTTAAAGACAGTAAAAAAAAAATTTTTCAGCAAATATCGACGTGTGGTACATAGTTCGACAGCTCTTTAAAAAACACTATAAGGTTTCTAAGTAATGTTTTTGATTAAGTGAATGTATTTGGAAATAATCGCTCCGAAAGTTGTGTAAATTGTGTCCCCCCCCCTCTATTTTCTAAACCGTGCGTCCGAAAAATATGAAAAAAATCACAAAGGTAACGCTTAATTAATACTTTCAACGAAAATTATTTTCAACAAGATCGAATTAACCGTTTTTGAGTTATTGCCGATAAACTGCGCTTCTCAACAAAAGGGCGTAATTGCTATGAAGATACGCTCTTTTGTTGTTGTACTTTTTTTACATCGTATTTTTTACCTTATAGTTACGGCTATGGAACCCTACACTGAGCATGGTCCGACATGCTCTTGGCCAGTTATTTAAGATTTATTTAAGACAGTGTTGTATTGTATTACATAAATCTTAAAAAACTTGATTTCTGTAAGTACCTACAAGTAAGAAAAGTTTCTAGTTTCGTAGATTCCATGTATGAATGACATCGGGTAGGAATTTAAAATAACTGGTCAAGAGCATGTCGGACCATGCTCAGTGTAGGGTTCCATAGCCGTATCTATAAGGAAATGTGCTACAGATAAAAATAAAGCTAAAAATAAACAACTGGCAAAAGTTCTTAAATACCGTGTAAATCAATTGCACTTAAAACTTTTTGGTTGAGAAGTTTTTCGGCAATAACTTCAAAACGGTTTATTCCATACTATTCAAAATAATTTTCGTTGAATGTATTTATTAAGCGTTACCTTCCTGATTTTTTTCATATTTTTTGGATTTACAGTTTAAAAGTTAAAAGGGGGGGGGGGGGACAATTTATGCAATTTTCAGAGCGATTATTTCCGAAAGTATTCAATTAATAAAAAAAAAGTACATAAAAGCCTTATAATGTTTTTAAAAGAACTATCGAATTATTTACCTCACGTTGATGTTTGCTGAAAAAACAATTTTTTAGCTTCTGTTACATATATGGAGTGCCCCCCTAGATTTTTTTTTTTATTATTTAACTACCGAACTTAGTAGCGGCATCTACAAGACATCTATACTCCAAATTTCATCAGTATACGTCATGTAGTTTTTGGGTAAAATGCCTGTGACATAGGTACGGACGGACGGACGGACATGACGATCCCTTATAGTTTTATAAGGGTTCCTTTTCAGCCATTTTGGCTACGGCACCCTAAAAATTGCGCAGAATATATCGATGGTCACACACACTCGTACTAATTACGAGAAAAAAAAATCCGTAACTAACTAGCACGTTATAGTACACAAAACAAACTAAATATTTTTACAAAAAAAAACCAGCCTGCGGTGCACTTTAAAAGTGCATAAAATCCGCCATTTTGTTTATTTTAATAAACTTCATACCCAGTGACACTCGCGCCATCAAGACGAATCTAATGATGGAGGTATAATTTATCAAAATCGGTTGTGCCGTTGAGTAGTTACGAGCGGACATAGGAACGGACATACATACGTACATACATACATACATACAGGTCAAACATATAAGCTCGCCGCAGTCGGGTAAAAACAAATCATAATTAGTACGATACGAATGTGAACTAGATCAACTAGACCACTCTCTAGTTGATGTGTGTGTGTGTGTGTAGTAGTCTTCGAGATCAATGATAATTAATAAACGACTTGTGTCAACCCGAAACGATATCATCCCAAGGTCAAAAATATTATTGCGGCCGAGTAATTCACACACATAAAACACAAATAGATCTGGTTGGATTTCCCCAGCAGTTTCCAGGAATACGTGGGCAGAAATGGGCAAATTGCCACGTGTATTGTATACCCGCCTAGAAATATATACCTAAGTGCATTGTGGTATTTTAGCCCAAGTGAGAAACGATTTCGCTCTACAGGAATATCAATAATAGGGATGTAACGATACACAATTTTGCCGATACGATACCGATACCGATATTTGTAGTAAATTATCGGCGATACCGATACCGATACCGATATCCTTAGCTAACTAATGTAGTTATTATTTGTATGTCCTTATTATACCTAAAACTTGGCTATATTTAACAGAGAGTCAACCTTGAAGGTGTAAAGTAAAAATAAATAAATTGTCAACACAGATTTTTTTTTTATTATGAACCAAATATATAATTAACATAGTAATTATTATTGCATAAGGTAATAGACCAATATATAAATTAAGTCAGTAATTGAAATTACTTTTTGCAGATTTTTTTTCATACAGCAAGTTCTTTTCACGCTCTTGAAATAGTTGAAATATCGGTTGTATATTATCGGCGATACCGATATATCGGCGATACTGATATATCGGTATCGGTATCGGTATCGTTACATCCCTAATCAGTAATATATCGTTATAATATTTTATAATATCAAAAATTTGATCAGGTAATTTGAAAATGTGCTCTTCAATAATCCAATAACATTGATGACCGCGCCATTATAATTATAAGAAAAAGTTATCTAAGTATATTAATTCTGTAAAATTAAGGCACGAATATTATACTGCCGTCGTTAAACTAAAATACCGCTAATTTGTATGAATTTTCATACAAAATAGCGGCCTTTTAGTTTGTGGACGGCAGTATAAACTTAATCTAAACTAAATTGTAATGTAAGTAACCAAATAGTTATGTTAAGTAAACAAATATTGCAACAAATTTATGTTAAGTAAACAAATATTGCTACACCCTACCGGGGTCCATGTATTATTAGGATGAAGTCCCAATGTACTGGTTTGCAATGAATAAATGACTAAATCTATGCCACACCTGGCCATAAAGTGGCTTAATTAACTTTTATTAACCAATAAGTTTTATTAGGGTTCACCTTGTTTTGGCATAATTTTATTTGTCCGAATCATCTATTTGGCCGAATACTATTTACGCATAATTGTTATTTTAAAGATAATATTTACTTTCCAGAATAATTATAAAAGAAACCTAACCTAACCTAATATGTTCTAAGTGGCTGATGTAAAAGATTTTGCAAGATATTTTCCGTTAAAGCAAGAGATAAATTATGCGAAATAACATTCGGGCTAACAATACATTCGGACAAATAAAACGTATGCCAAATAAAGGGAACCCTTTATTAGGGTAGCTACCATAGCCATAGCGTTTCGTGAGGGACCAAAATTGATGTCTTCATGGAATGCTCCTGCATTATGTAATGCTTCATGTAGGTATCTAGCTTGCGTGCAAGCGTGCAAATATGTACTACAATTATTTTTTTTTAACATAATAGGCATATCACAATTACATTACTAATACTACAACTTAAATCTAGTACTGGTGGTCGAGATACGCATTTACGCGATAAAAATGACCCTCTAAGAGCCAGTTTGTTTGACTGCGTTTAAAAAGGCATTTCCCTCCAGCAGCTTTAGTTCCTCCGGGAGATGGTTACAGATAACGATGCACACTTGGTCAGCCACTAGGGCAGGGGTCGCCAAATGGCGAACCGCGGTCCGCATCCGGACCGCCGACCCATTTTATGCGGACCGCGAGAACGCAGCAACTTGCACTACAGAGGACGAAAGTTAATAAAAATATACCCCCCGCATTATCTTTGTTGACGTCAATTCAAAAACGGTCAGGCGAAGTAACGAGCTAACAAGCAAGAAAGAGTTCGCGGATTGATATGTAAAAAAAATACCTTTGTTATTTCCGTAATTACTTACATTTGTTTAATAAATATTTTTTCCTATATAATGGTGTGCGGACCGCGATGGTCATTTCATTTCTTAAAACGGACCCCGAGCGAAACTAATTGGTGACCCCTTCACTAGGGTTTGCGCCCGGGAAATAGCGGAACCGAAAGTACCGGAATTTTCCGGTATTTTGAGCCGAACAAAATACCGGGACGTGAAATTAAAAGTTCGGGTACTTTCGGGAAACTCATTGAAGCAGCATTTTTCATTTAATTCATGTTTTCTGGTATAGGTACTAATATAGAGTTTTGTCTATCGTAATTTAAACAGTTAGAGAAATGCCGAAAAAACACGTATAATTCGGAACGAACAGTGGTGGGGGGAACAGGGTGGGGACAGGCCCCACTGGTCCGTAAAATAGTGATTACTAATTAAGTTATATTCATAAATGTGCTTTTAATGCAATGTGTAATTGTCTTTATTATAAAACTAACTGAATATCATCGGACTGAAGTATCGACAGTCTTTGAAAACCCGTCGCGAAAGTACCGGGACGTCCCATCGGCCAGTACCGAAAATCCTGGTTCTCCAGAACGGTACCGGTACTGCGTACCCTATCTGCCACCCCTCTCCCTCTACTGGTTGCCCTGAAAATCGGCGCCACCGACTCCAGCCGTTTATTTGTATCTCGTAATTCTAGTAGAAATAACATAAAATTGGCAGAACACTTCACAATGAATGTTTTTTTTGAAATGCTCAGTTAATCAAATCAAATTATTTATTTCAGAATTTAAAATTCCATATAGTGATTAGTAACAAAGAATCCTACCCTATGCTATGTTAGTATAAAAATGCTATACAACACAAAAATATTCAGTTGGACGCCCTGTCCCAGTATGACAGGAAGGGGCCGCCGTTCAGGCGCCTCCACCGTCTGCAGGAGGGTGTTCGGGCTGCCGCGCTGCGCTGGCGCCCCATCAGGGACGCGACGTCGCGACGCGTTTGCGCATAATGGCGTAACTCATCCGCGCGCGCCTCACAAAACATCCCCAATGCACTGCAATGGCGCGTAATTATGTACATAAACTAGCTGTTGCCCACGACTTCGTCCGCGTGAAATTCGAATACCCATGTGGGTGGTTAAAGGTGCATATACCTATTTTACCGCAGGCTAATAATAGTAGTACCGCTTTCTACGTTACCAAAACCACGTAAAACTGGCCGTGCGCGAAGCAGTAACTACCCCCTAAGAAGCAACCCCTTTTGTCCCCCTGGGGATGAGTTTCGAAAAACGGTGAATTCACGTTTCTTTTATTGAAGAAACGTGATAAGTTAGGAGAATGACTTTTTAAGAATGTGTGGATATATTTTCTTGGTTTTTAGTAAATAGGATTTTTATGTAACATTATACCTCTAACTGTAAGAACCATTCTCTATACAAACTTTAATACCTTTAAAATATGAATTTCCAAAAAACACTTTTTTATTCTTTTTACATTGTATATAAATAATGTACTCAGCATATTTCAAGTTTCTAGATTTAGTAGTTAATGACTCTGTCCAAATTCAAATTTTTCACCCCCATTTAACTCCATTTAATTGAGTACGAATTTCGAAAACCGGCAAAGTTACTTTTTCTTGACATATAATGAAGGGTTTACATATCAAGTCGCAGATCTCCTACTTTAAAAATCATGTCCCAAGCATACAAATTTCAACTCCGACTTTAGTCCCCTAGGGAATGAATTTTGAAAAACTGTGGAATCACTTTTCTTTAAATGTAATAAACAGTCTATAGATAAAGTTTCAAACCTTCCCATGCAAATATTCAACCCTTTTAAACCCCTTAAGGGAAATAAGAACCTCTGCACATGTAAATTTTCTAGATCTATAAGTTTTTGTTCTCTCTTTCAAACTTTCCAGCAGCTCGCGCCAGTACCGCCGCCAGCAGCTCGCGCCAGTACCACCGCCAGCAGCTCGCGCCAGTAAAGCCGCAAGCAGCTCGCGCCAGTACCGACGCCAGCAGCTCGCGCCAGTACCGCCGCCAGCAGCTCGCGCCAGTACCGCCGCCAGCAGCTCGCGCCAGTACCGCCGCCAGCAGCTCGCGCCAGTACCGCCGCCAGCAGCTCGCGCCAGTACCGACGCCAGCAGCTCGCGCCAGTACCGCCGCCAGCAGCTCGCGCCAGTACCGCCGCCAGCAGCTCGCGCCAGTACCGACGCCAGCAGCTCGCGCCAGTACCGCCGCCAGCAGCTCGCGCCAGTACCGACGCCAGCAGCTCGCGCCAGTACCGCCGCCAGCAGCTCGCGCCAGTACCGCCGCCAGCAGCTCGCGCCAGTACCGACGCCAGCAGCTCGCGCCAGTACCGCCGCCAGCAGCTCGCGCCAGTACCGCCGCCAGCAGCTCGCGCCAGTACCGCCGCCAGCAGCTCGCGCCAGTACCGCCGCCAGCAGCTCGCGCCAGTACCGCCGCCAGCAGCTCGCGCCAGTACCGACGCCAGCAGCTCGCGCCAGTAAAGCCGCAAGCAGCTCGCGCCAGTACCGCCGCCAGCAGCTCGCGCCAGTACCGCCGCCAGCAGCTCGCGCCAGTAAAGCCGCAAGCAGCTCGCGCCAGTACCGACGCCAGCAGCTCGCGCCAGTACCGCCGCCAGCAGCTCGCGCCAGTACCGCCGCCAGCAGCTCGCGCCAGTAAAGCCGCAAGCAGCTCGCGCCAGTACCGACGCCAGCAGCTCGCGCCAGTACCGCCGCCAGCAGCTCGCGCCAGTACCGCCGCCAGCAGCTCGCGCCAGTACCGACGCCAGCAGCTCGCGCCAGTACCGCCGC
The DNA here is from genome assembly GCA_947034925.1 of Eudemis profundana. Taxonomy (NCBI): domain Eukaryota; kingdom Metazoa; phylum Arthropoda; class Insecta; order Lepidoptera; family Tortricidae; genus Eudemis; species Eudemis profundana. Next base: position 4,698,839 of record OX344819.1, read on the forward strand.
CAGCAGCTCGCGCCAGTACCGCCGCCAGCAGCTCGCGCCAGTACCGACGCCAGCAGCTCGCGCCAGTAAAGCCGCAAGCAGCTCGCGCCAGTACCGCCGCCAGCAGCTCGCGCCAGTACCACCGCCAGCAGCTCGCGCCAGTACCACCGCCAGCAGCTCGCGCCAGTACCGACGCCAGCAGCTCGCGCCAGTACCGACGCCAGCAGCTCGCGCCAGTACCGCCGCCAGCAGCTCGCGCCAGTACCGCCGCCAGCAGCTCGCGCCAGTACCGCCGCCAGCAGCTCGCGCCAGTAAAGCCGCAAGCAGCTCGCGCCAGTACCGACGCCAGCAGCTCGCGCCAGTACCGCCGCCAGCAGCTCGCGCCAGTACCGCCGCCAGCAGCTCGCGCCAGTACCGCCGCCAGCAGCTCGCGCCAGTAAAGCCGCAAGCAGCTCGCGCCAGTACCGACGCCAGCAGCTCGCGCCAGTACCGCCGCCAGCAGCTCGCGCCAGTACCACCGCCAGCAGCTCGCGCCAGTATCACCGCCAGCAGCTCGCGCCAGTAAAGCCGCAAGCAGCTCGCGCCAGTACCGACGCCAGCAGCTCGCGCCAGTACCGCCGCCAGCAGCTCGCGCCAGTATCACCGCCAGCAGCTCGCGCCAGTACCGCCGCCAGCAGCTCGCGCCAGTACCGCCGCCAGCAGCTCGCGCCAGTACCGCCGCCAGCAGCTCGCGCCAGTACCACCGCCAGCAGCTCGCGCCAGTACCACCGCCAGCAGCTCGCGCCAGTACCGACGCCAGCAGCTCGCGCCAGTACCGCCGCCAGCAGCTCGCGCCAGTACCGCCGCCAGCAGCTCGCGCCAGTACCGACGCCAGCAGCTCGCGCCAGTAAAGCCGCAAGCAGCTCGCGCCAGTACCGACGCCAGCAGCTCGCGCCAGTACCGCCGCCAGCAGCTCGCGCCAGTACCACCGCCAGCAGCTCGTGCCAGTATCACCGCCAGCAGCTCGCGCCAGTAAAGCCGCAAGCAGCTCGCGCCAGTACCGACGCCAGCAGCTCGCGCCAGTACCGCCGCCAGCAGCTCGCGCCAGTATCACCGCCAGCAGCTCGCGCCAGTAAAGCCGCAAGCAGCTCGCGCCAGTACCGACGCCAGCAGCTCGCGCCAGTACCGCCGCCAGCAGCTCGCGCCAGTAAAGCCGCAAGCAGCTCGCGCCAGTACCGACGCCAGCAGCTCGCGCCAGTACCGCCGCCAGCAGCTCGCGCCAGTACCGCCGCCAGCAGCTCGCGCCAGTAAAGCCGCAAGCAGCTCGCGCCAGTACCGACGCCAGCAGCTCGCGCCAGTACCGCCGCCAGCAGCTCGCGCCAGTAAAGCCGCAAGCAGCTCGCGCCAGTACCGACGCCAGCAGCTCGCGCCAGTACCGCCGCCAGCAGCTCGCGCCAGTACCGCCGCCAGCAGCTCGCGCCAGTAAAGCCGCAAGCAGCTCGCGCCAGTACCGACGCCAGCAGCTCGCGCCAGTACCGCCGCCAGCAGCTCGCGCCAGTACCACCGCCAGCAGCTCGCGCCAGTAAAGCCGCAAGCAGCTCGCGCCAGTACCGACGCCAGCAGCTCGCGCCAGTACCGCCGCCAGCAGCTCGCGCCAGTACCGACGCCAGCAGCTCGCGCCAGTACCGCCGCCAGCAGCTCGCGCCAGTAAAGCCGCAAGCAGCTCGCGCCAGTACCGACGCCAGCAACTCGCGCCAGTACCGCCGCCAGCAGCTCGCGCCAGTACCGCCGCCAGCAGCTCGCGCCAGTAAAGCAGCAAGCAGCTCGCGCCAGTACCGACGCCAGCAGCTCGCGCCAGTACCGACGCCAGCAGCTCGCGCCAGTAAAGCCGCCAGCAGCTCGCGCCAGTACCGCCGCCAGCTTGAGATCCATCGCAGAAGTTAGAATGAACATCGCCATGCCGTCATTTTTCAACCACTCATTACAGTTAACTTCGGGTTTAGGTGTTGAGATGTCAATTCCTTTAGCTTTGAGGGCACATTTCATTTGAAACTTCCACTGTCGGAAATTGTTGCCATCGAATTTCTCCACGTTCATTGACCGTGCCGCGTTCATTTTTGAGGTTATGATCGATGTTTTCCGATAATCAATTTTAACTTTTTCTTTGCTGTTTTCTTCTGTTCTTCAATTCGCAGAGTCTTCTGGGCCCATAACCAATTCGGTTTATGGGCTTCAATAAAACAATTGAGATTTCTTGAACTTTGTTTTAATTTTCCACCACCAAAACATTACACAGCAAGAACGACGAAGTTAAGACCATATGCATAGACGGTGCTGCCATCTATCGGAAATTATGTGAACTACATATTTATACTACTATTTTAGAAATGTTAGGTTTTTCTTAATTATTTAATACCTCTTACTTTAAAAATCGCAGACTCTCCATACAAACTTTCAACCCCCATCTTAACCCCTCAGGGGATGAATTTAAAAAAACGGTGAAACTACTTTTATTTCATTCTAATGAAGAATCTAAGCACGAAGTTTCAAACCTCTTACTTTAAAAATCGCAGACTCTCCATACAAACTTTCAACCCCCATTTTAACCCCTCACGGGATGAATTTCAAAAAACGGTGAAATCACTTTTCTTTTATTTTAATGAAAAATCTAAGCACGAAGTTTCAAGCCTCTTACTTAAAAAATCGTAGTCTCTCCTTACAAATTTTGAACCCCTATTTGAACCTCTTAGGGGATGAATTTCGAAAAATCCATTCTTATCTCTCACCTACGTCATATGACCATTCTACTGTGAAAATTTCAAGTTCCTCGCTTCAGTAGTTTCGGCTGTGCGTTGATGAGTCAGTCAGGACTTTGCCTTTTATATATATAGATTACGTAATAAATACACTCTCATACGTGTCTGTCAAATGTCTCTGTCATTTTTCATGAGTCCATTGCCTTGGAATAACATGCCATTGAACTTTTGGCAAATACTTGAGAAGGTAATAAAAATCTGCATAAAAATGTGAACGAGGTAATGCGTAGTATGGGTAATGGGTATAGGTATCAGTGGCGTTGGCGTAGCGTTGAAGAAATCCTTGGGTAAGCCGGAGCAGCTTTGGCTTCAATTTTCTTTAAGAGCAATAGAATTAAGGGCTGATCTGCCTAATATTTGGCAAGCCGATGGGAACCGAGTTCTATGGACGCCACGCCACTGATAGGTATACACGCGGATTTATACCGGGTTGGTATACCTACATATTGTTTGTCTTAACGTAACCTTAGTCAAATTGTAGTCAGGTTGAAAATTTCTCACGCTGAAAGTTGAAACCAACGGACGGAGCCTCGCCAACAGAGAACTGAAGCCATTTCTAGTAAGCCGGCTGCTTGTACTTACGAGCCGCACGCACACATCAACAATTTTTTTCCTATTGCGAGCAGCACGCACACATCGCATAGGTAGCCGGCGGACTAGACATGTTTCATTTCTTTGTTGGCGAGGCTCCGTCCGGTTATTTATTTTAAGGCCCTTGGCTGAAACCGTAACTTTTCAGGCATATTATAATCAGGCATCGGAAATTCGGATACCTACCTAAACTTTGCCGTCAGAGCGTCGATTTAGAGTTGTATGGAGGCGGACACAATTTAATTGTATTATTTAATTTCTTTGGATTTCTAAATTTAAATATAACCTAATTTGGCTGTGTTTGGCCCGGATCTTAGCCGAGGAGATGCAGGTTCCAATCCTGACCAAGACATACTTATAATTTTTAAATTTTTCTCTTCTAATAAAATATTTATACTTATTAAGTATAACCTAATTAATACAACATTATTATTTTTCTCGCGAGAAATGAAAACGTCATAGCTGGCTCGCGAAATATATACACTATACACATGTTTTCGGACCCCATCAAGGTCAGGTTATAAGCGAAACGCATTTGCGCAGTAGGTATTGGAATACTAAGCCGGCCATCGTCCCGGGCGTCTGAAGGTCGCAGACGAATTTAATAGGAGAAGGACAACACTTCCGTTAATAGCACGGAGCTAAAAAGTCGTATACACCCATCTATAAGGCAAACGTAGTGTTTGTCGCGCTACCCAATAGTTGACACCACCTGTCACCTCTAAGGTCAACCGGGGTAATTATGAATTCTACTTTACCGTCCTTCATCGCCCCAACCACCGACCTAATATCATAGGGGAAAGAAAGGCTCATAGACTCTGTTGGCTTGGCCACCTTGAGAGATTGGAGGAAAGTCGCAGTGTTAAGAGAGCATACTTGGGCCGCTCAACCGGTCGACGGACCTGTAGACGGACCTGTAGGTCAGCCTAGGTATCGCTGGAAGGACATGGTGGAGGCGGATCTGCGTGAGCTTCATGCTTTTAATTGGCAAGAGATAGCGCGGAACCGAGAATGGCGTCCTCTTGTGTCGGAGGCCAAGACTCACTTTGAGTCGCTGAGCCAACGGAGTAAGTACCTAAGTAAGTCCTTCATCGCGATAATTAACGACGTTTTCGTTAATGTGGCCCCAGCATGATAAGAGTACGAGATTCGAATCAGCGGCACCAATTTTACAATGAAAACAATATTGAAACGGGAAAATACGCTTCGTTAGAAATGTACAAGGTGCAGAACAATCTCAAAAATGCAGAAAAGTTCCCAGAAGTTTCCGGAAACTTTCACGCAAATCTATACCAAGTTTCCATTCAGTCCCGTGGTAATTTGTCGAAGATTTATTATTAATATACACCTAATAGAATAATATCACATATTATCTGTCAAATTCAATTTTCAAATATAATCGTAGGTACAGGTCGCGTCACGTAAAAAGAACGCTGGTGGTCAAGCTGCGCATTAGGCCATTTATCGATCTATTTGGTGGTATGAGGTGCGGCGCGGGGAGGGCGGGTTAATCGAACCGCGCCGCGAGCAAAAGGCTAGTTCAAAAGTAAAACAATAAACATAGTAGGTACTTTCGTGCGCGAGTGTAACAATGCGCAAACACACCCCCTCTACTTTCTTTCAGCGTTCTTTTTACGTGACGCGATTAATTATTTTTTTCCAATTTACTCATATCAATTCAAATATGTTTATGCCACACCTGACCAGAAAGCGGCTTCTTTCGTACGCGGAGCGTGCGGAAGTGTAGACATTAAATTATGTACACAACACGAAAGGTAATAAAGAAAGCCCTCGATCGATTAAGTTTTATTCGCAAGTGTGTTGAAAACCGTCGTCGTATGACATTCGTGGGCATTGGTCATTACAGTCTCGGATATTACAACCTCTACTGTAATGACCAACATAGCCCACTCGTTTCACAATGTACTATTTTTATGAAATGTTTAATGATATTTTTATACTACGAGAAATAAACGGCTTTTTCATTTTATATCACATTTTAATTATGCAGGCACTACAAATATCTAATAAGGCTTGTGTCTAGGTAGTAAGATCTTGACATGTTTTTTATTGTTTGCTATATTTAAATGTTTAAGAACTTTTCACAGAAAAACTTCTCAACTTTGGAAACTTCCCCTCGGTGAAATGCTATGCATCGTGCTATGTTTAAAACACAATAAAGACAGGTATTATAGTTTTTTTATCAATATTACTTATAGTAAAATCTTTACTAAAGTATTCCTGCTTAATAAACCATGAATATCACAAATATATGTACATATAATCAACTGATTCTGCGTTGGCGCTTGGCGATAACTTAAAAAAAAATCGGTTGTCTGTAAAGTCGGTTTACTGACGATAGTCGAACGTGATAACGTTGACCTTGACCCTGACTTTGACTTTGACTTTGACTTTGACTTTGACTTTGACTTTGACTTTGACTTTGACTTTGACTTTGACTTTGACTTTGACTTTGACTTTGACTTTGACTTTGACTTTGACCTTGACCTTGACCTTGACCTTGACCTTGACCTTGACCTTGACCTTGACCTTGACTTTGACTTTGACCTTGACCTTGACCTTGACCTTGACCTTGACCTTGACCTCGACCTTGACCTTGACCTTGACTTTGACTTTGACTTTGACCTTGACCTTGACCTTGACCTTGACCTTGACCTTGACCTTGACCTTGACTTTGACTTTGACCTTGACCTTGACCTTGACCTTGACTTTGACTTTGACTTTGACTTTGACTTTGACTTTGACTTTGACTTTGACTTTGACTTTGACTTTGACTTTGACTTTGACTTTGACTTTGACTTTGACTTTGACTTTGACTTTGACTTTGACTTTGACTTTGACTTTGACTTTGACTTTGACTTTGACTTTGACTTTGACTTTGACTTTGACTTTGACTTTGACTTTGACTTTGACTTTGACTTTGACTTTGACTTTGACTTTGACTTTGACTTGAGTACCAGCCGCCCTTTTCTCAGCAGCAGCAGTGATTTTTTGTCACGATTGGCCGCCCCTAATATCTGGCCGCCCTAGGCCCGGGCCTACTGGGCCTTAGGGCAAATCCGCCACTGGTCTCTTGTCATTCAATAGAGATTTTTGACAGCCGTATCTTAGGGAATAAGGGCTATTTTATTAACAATTTGTAAGAAACTATCGTCTTAACGACTTTAGTGCTGGAATAATATAAAGTACCTATTTGACAGGTAACGACCCTGCAAGGTAACGGGACACTTTTTCGTGCGTGCAGCCGGCTTCATCGATTTATAAGACGTTATCACGTCAAAACAACAGGAACATAAAACAGCAATTCTGAGAAATGTTGAGGGTCGAGGGGCCGCGGTTTGGGAGTTCTGTCTAGATAAGATACCTACCTACGTCTGGGAGAATGGCAGAATAAAGGCATAACTGCATACCTACTTGTTTTAAAAACATCTCCACATAAACACTTATTGATATAGCATTGGCAGTGTACCAATTCTGGGACACTGCTAAAATTACCCGAAGTTTATAAAATGTGCTACTAAAAAACTGCATTATTTTGCAGGAATAAACGGTGCTGAATAACATTTTATTTAAAGTTAATTAAAATGTTACTCAGCATTATATCCAAAAAGATAATAACTTAGCGATCTTAATTAATCTTTCAATTTAAAGACTTATTTTGACCAAGGATAACGTAAATACAATGTAAAATCAAAGTAGATATGAATATGAACAAGTAGGTAGTCCAACTACAGCCGGTTAGGTTAGGAGCGCGCAACACGTATTCACAGTATTCATACAGATCGCGCATTCTGTGTGAGTGCGATCCATACTGGAGCATTCTTGCTTCTTGCGCATTCCTCAATCTTTGCTTGTAGTGGGTTGTAACACGGCGCGCATACCTACATTCAAGCGCGTGGTGTACCTTTTCAGGCGAAGAACACACTGAAATCGCCGCGATTTACGCGCCAGTGTGCGCCACCCCGCGATTTTTCTATACAAATCGATGATTCTACATACAAAGTTGAAAATCGCTGAGTCGCGTGTCGCCGCGATTTTCGCTGCAGTGTGAGATCCGCCTTAGGAAGAAAACCCGGTCAAGTGCGAGTCGAACTCGCGCACCGAGGGTTCCGTACAAACCCGTAAGTAAATACGTGAATAGTTCAAGATAAACTACCTGTAGGCGTCTTAGTAATTATGAATCACATTCACATTACCTATTATATCACTCCATGCATGTCATAAACATAATACCTAATATTATGTAGTCTGATTTAGGTTCACATGCATACCAAATTCCATCTCGATCGGAAACCAGAAAGTTTTATCTTCCAAGATTAAAACTAAAGATTCAATGACGCCTTGAGAGATAAAACTATACAGGATGATTTCTGGGTCGTGGTCAGGGATCTGATCAGTTTTTCTGACTCTATAACTGGTCAATATTATCTTATGATAGTATTTATCTATAACTGGTCAATATTATCTTATGATAGTAAAACAGCATTATGATGTTCTTATTCTCAAGTAAAATTAATCTTAAACTAAGTAAATCATGGTCACCCTATGACTTTTGACATGACATGACGTCACATTGAGTAGGGTGAAGAAATTTTATGCAAAAATTGATTTTTTCTAATTATAATCTGAAAAATAATGACAAATATTGGTGATAAGAAATTAATAATTAACATCATTAAGATCATCTTTGAATGCTGTATTATGCCTTATTTTCTTGCTCCACGACCCAGAAATCACGCTGTATAAAACCTTGTATATAAAAATAGTGGAATTAGTAATAAAAATACATAATTAATTGTTTCAATAAAATTTATTAAATGTCTCAATATTTTTTTCCAGTTATGGACACATGATTTTATCATTTACATCAATAATATATTTTGGAATACATTTTAATCGTTTATATAAAAAAATTAACTATAGTTAAAGTAGAGGAACTGTAAAAAATGCCGAAGAGTCAATTCCAAATTCATCATTATTCCGTTTTTTTTTTATTCCGAACGGCGGCACATTTTCTACTTTGTTACACATGGTGTAAAAATTGTGTTATTTTTGAAAGTATATTTAGGTTTTTATTTTTATTTATTTTATTGGTATTTAGGATAACAACAGCCGTAAATATACTTAAGACTATTTCTGATACATAATATGAGGCCAAAAATAGCTATCCATCAGTTACTTATAAACTAAACATAGTTAAGACGCGCAAACAAAATAAGTGCTCGTTAACGATAATAGACACATATCAAATCAAATGGGTCGCGTTCGTGAAACATTATGGTGTATAGTAGTATATGTAAACACTACTGCACCGTAAAATTATACAAAAACAAAGACAATACGTGGGTAGGTGCAAACAGTCAATGGTTATGTACAAAGGCGAACCCATCCCTGCAAGGGATCTCATCCAGCCATCACCTCTTGAGCGGGATGAGAAAGAATACCTAACGTCAAAGAAGATAGATAAATAAACTGACAAAATTGGTTCATTTACTTACTTACACAAGGATACCATACTTACAGGAAGATAATGCGAGTTTTGGATACTCAGGTTAAGTTAGATTAGTGTGTAACTATGATATAAGAAAGCTAGGTAGGTTCTTCTTGAGACCACAGTAAAAAAGCAGTAATTTTTCTTCCTACACACGGCACATCACGCGCTTGAATGTGTGCGCGCCGTGTACGAACGCACCACAAGCAAAGTTTCAAGAATGTGTAAGAATGATCCAGTATGGATCGCACTCACACAGACGTGCTATCGCGCGTCTGTGTGAATACGTGTCGCGCGCTCCTAAACGCCAGAAGTTGGACTACTTGTTCGTCTTTATAGGCACTTTGACATGGGTTTCGGAACAATGAATTTCGAAAGAACGATGCTTTCGGAATGTTGATTCTCCGGAATACGCTACTTGATGACAGTTCAAATCAGCTTCTTTTTATGAAGTGTCAAAACGCTCCGAAAGTATGCAGTTTAGTATGAAATACTATCTTGTGACGTCATGCTCAACATGGTGCCTTATTTTTAGTTTTCGTCATTGTAAAACCGTTGATGGCACGAAAATAAGTTTGAATGATTTTATCCGGGCTGTTTTGGAAGCGTAATTTGCTGGTTAGAGTTAATGAATTTATTTTGATTGTTGTCAAATACCCTATTGTGTAGTATACCCAAAAAATATAAAACAATATAAAAACTACCTAAGTTCTTAAAACTTAAATAAAACTCTACTATTGCATAGTAAAGCTAAATGGTAAATAAGAGAGCAATTTCAAAAATATATAATTTTGCTCTTACTATTTATACTAGGCTTGGCCTATTTATACCACCATTTTATTTATTTATTTGCCACTTTAGTATCACTAAACACATACATTTATTTATTTATGGCACATCTGGCTATAAAGTGGCTTTTTGTAAAAGTCGCTTTCTGGCCAAGTGTAGACATAAAATGATGTACACAACATGGGAGGTAATAAAGAAAGCCCTCGATCGCATATTTACGCCCCTCGCTTGCAGCTCGGGCCGCAAACATCTGCGATCTCGGCCTTTCTTTGTATTACCACCCTAGTTGTGTAATTTACTATTATGAGCTAGTTTCTTACAATATTTGTATAAAATATTATGTCAAAATATTACAATTCTATAAAACTAACATCTTCCTTCAACTGCCTTCATCCTATCTAATGTAACAATGTGAAAGTTTGTGACATTGTTTGGATGTTTGTTACTTTTTTTAAGCCTGACAAACTTACAAGTCTTACAAAAATTGGACTAGGTGGGGGCCGGGGGCACCCGGGATCGAACCAGGTCGCTAGTCCCAGACCACCTTAAGAGGGTCGGACTAGGTGGGGGGTTGAAGCACCTGGGATCGAACCAGGATGCTAGGCCAGGGCCACCTTGAAGTTACGCTGATTACTCAAAGTGAGCAGCGGACCAGCGGAGGTTTGTTACTAAATAATGCAGTAACAATTGAATGAATTAACATGATATTTGGCATAGTAAACAAGTCCTAGATTGAAATATATTAGTAGGACATTTGATATCCCGTTAGGGATAATAACAAGAATGCTAGTAAGAAATACATATGTATTCTTACTTAATTCCCGATTAAAATGGATACTAAATCAATTTACTATTTATTGAATCTTAAAATAATCTATATCAACCATTGAACAATGCAATTTAATGGATACTTAATTTTATCTTCTCACCAAAAGGTCATTACCCGAAGCGCCAAAAGAAAAGAAGAGAAAAGAATATAAGACATGTAAGAGAGCCCTTGAGGGGCTACTTGCAGAAATAAATTATTTTATTTTTATTTATTTTTTATCATAATGGAAATTGTATATTATCTTTTCTTTATATTCTCCTATATAAATGTTTTTCTTGAAATAATATTTATATTTAATTGAAATCAGTGGGGAATGTAAAATCCTCGGACGCAGGTAGTTATTTCCAATGAATAAATTTTACTAACAGACAACGTTTAAAAAACAAGCTATAGTGTAGGAAAATGAAAACATACTTAAGTAATATAAATGCTTACTTATTTTTCATTAGAATAATATAACATGCGATAACTAGTGTTCGACCGAAACTAGTTTTGACGGCCGAACCCGAATTTCGGTTTTTGATCTCAGTTGCGACCGAAACCGTACCTCCCGCAGGAAGAAAAATGAATGTCAATCATAATCAGTCAGTCTTCATTTTTAAATAACATATTAATATTTAGTATCCGATATTTAAAGTACATAATCACAAATATAATATACCGATGGCAAAAAGCGGAAATGTAGTAACCGCCAAGGGTTTCCTTTCCTTTGGCGGTTACTACATTTCCGCTATGGATAAACGGACTATAAAAAATGCTAAATAAATTGAGCGGTGTCAGATACTTCATCACATTTTTTCAGTAATTGTACTATTTTATGGCAACATTGTCAGTATTTTGTTTATTTCGCCATCTATATATACAGTTTTAAGTTACCTTGTTAAACAAGCTTTAAAAACAATGCAGGAAGGATGTGCTCAACATTTTCTTTGATCGACTGTATTATAAAAAGTAGTGCTTAACTTACTATAAAAGTAAATCTAATAATGTACCATTTGGTTGAACCCTGTTTAACTTATTGACAACGTTCTTATTAGAAGTAAGTATTGTAAAAAATGCATTTCGGTGACAATAATCAGCTACTTATGGTAGTGTTTTTGACTAATATCAGAGATGGGCATTATTCGAATAAAAAAAAATTCACGATATTTTTATTCGCGAATAAATCATCAACGAATAAATCATTCGACAACTTTTTAAATGACGGATGATTTATTCGTTATTTTATTCGAATAAATCCAAGAAAAATATGTAAGGTACAACACGAATAATGTTCAAAATGACTTGTTTTTATTATTATATTGTAACACATATAATAATAAAAACAATAAAACAAACAGTGTGTTCCTAAAGGTTCGAGCCTTTTAGCCCGATTTTTTTAGCTCCGGGGCCCTTTTTTTTGAAAAGGCTTAGTAGAGCTAGTAATTTGTTCCGTTAGTACAAACAACACTCTTGAAGTTTTGTTTAGTTATTATTTTTTCGAGAAAAATTTATAAGGTGTTCCAATAAATAATTATTCGCGGCAATATATTCGCGAATAAATCATCCACGAATAAATTATTCAACGAATAATTTATTCGAATAAGAATAATCATCCGCCAAATTTATTCGTCATCCGTGAATAATTGGGTTATTCTTATTCGTCATTCGAATAAATTTTGCCCATCTCTGACTAATATGCGGGTGCTCTCAAAAACAGAGCTAAAAAGCTCGAGTCTTTTGGAACACTTTTACTCACCATTGTTTTGGTTTACACGATTATTAAATTTGTCTGGATGTCGCCTTTTAATATGATCATTGTAAGACTTATATTCTACAAAAACTCCGCAATACGGGCACTTCTGGCTCCTGCATCTCCTGACAATCTCTGGATTGGTAATGTTATGGTTATTCCTCATGTGTTCAGTGAATCTATTCCCTTGCTCCGTCCGATAGGAACATGTGGGACATCGGTATTCAGTGGTAATTGTTCTTCTATTGTGCGGTATGTTGTTTGCGTTTTCCATTGGATTAGGATTGCCAGCACCTCCACCACAATTTGCACTTTGGCTGGTGGAACTGCTAGCGGTATTGAGGACTTCCATTATTCTAGTAATTTCATTTTTAATCCGAGCCTCTTCGTTTGGCCTGTCCGCCATTTTAATTTAAAAACTTTTTTCAGTCAGCCTTTTTGGTGTCCCCTCTCAGCTTCCACTTCTCCCCAATCCAGCTGAAAAAAAAACAATAAATAGTGTTACCAGCGCGCCAGTCGCATTTTCCGATTCGGGACCGTCTGAAGTTAGTCACACGTGTTTCAAGATATTTGTTTGGTATACAACAGCGGTCGGCAACCTGCGGCCCGCGAACCGCCCGGGCTATTTTGTATGTAAAGGTCGTTATATTCAGAATCGTATAAAGTCGCAGCGGGCCGCGTCAATTTCGCTAGTTTCTATGTGGCCCTTGGCTGCTAAAAGGTTGCCGACCGCTGGTATACAGAACAGGTACATTATAGACGGCCGTTTGTACTTTCCTGTATTGTGAAATAAAGTCTAAATAAATAGTGTGTATAAACGGTAACTTATATTAACATGACAGACATGTCATTCATTATAAAAATCTGTAATCGTGCTTATCTTATCGATTCATGTACATTCTAGCATGTTATCTCTCATAAATACTTCAATGCATCCATTCTGAATCTTCTTACTATGATAGACAGATAGATGATTATTGTATTAATCATACATTGTCATATATACGTTGCAGCGAAAATTATTAAAATGATTAATTACTTACGACGGACGAAAGGCGGTACAGTCGAGCTCATTTACATCTACGCATATAAGAAAACAAAAATATCTGAACACGCTTTTATGCTCCTGACAATAGGGTCGTGTTCAGATATTTTTGTTCCCATGTGTAGATGTAAATGAACTCGACTGTACTTGTGTTTGGGGTTAGAGCAGTGGTTCCGAACCTGGGGGTAATTTACCCCTCCAGGGGTAAAAAGAAGTTGTCTCAGGGGTAATACGCATGAATGTTAAGTCGTTTTACTTTGAGCAGTTTCTTATAAGCTTATAATACCTATTTTTTTGGAGGGGTAACAATACAAATCTCCACGAGAATGTGGGTGATATGACTGATATGTTAATAAAGATTAGGAACCACTGGGTTAGAGGTTGTTTTGTGTGTGTGCAGTGTGTGACTAATTTCCTTGAAAACTTCTGGATTTCGAGGTTTTTTCTTTTGAAAGGTGACTTGAGCAAGTGTCCTTAGCTAGATTTCACCAAAATCGGTTTAGTCGTTTATGAGACATGGTTTTTTTTGAGTCAGGAATTTTTAAATTTTAATTTATAGCTTCGCCTGTGTTGTTCCCGTTATTATCCCAGGGGAGCTTTCTACCGGACTACCGGGATACAAATTATCCCATGTTTCAATCCAGGATATGGTGTAGTTGTACGCCAGATTTCATCTCAATCCATTCTTGTTGTCATTAGTAACAAACATCCAAATCTTCGAACATCTAAACATCTTCACAAACTTTCACATTTATGATTTCACATTACATGACCGTGTTTATCACATTACATGAATTATAGGCATATGCAATATCTTTTTAGCCAACTGAATGATAAGAGTTGTGAGAATGCTTAATAGACTACGTCAGTGCCGGGTAAGCGAGCGTGGGGCCTGTAGCATTTCTTCAAAGTGGCGCTTGGTTGGTCTTAGATATGCTTAAATACCGATTGACCGATTACATAACGAGGGAACCCCCCTTTAGCGAGTGGGCACGGAGCCCGTAGCATTGCATGGCTAATCCACAGGACTACGTAAGTGCCTTATCATTATCAACTTGCGATTTGCGGGCGAACTGCGGGCGAGTTTCCATACAAAACCAGTCGCGGCGAACTCGCGGCGGGCGACATTTGTATGGAACTTCGCTTCTAACTCACCCGGAAATCGCAAGTGTTATAAGGCCCTAATAATCCTTCTATCTATAGGTACAGTCGAGCTCATCGTTATCTAAGCAAAGAACGGACCAAAAATATCTGATCTAGTTCTTATGCTTCTGACAATAGGGTCTTGTTCAGATGTTTTTGGTCCAGTCTTTGCTCAATGATGAACTCAACTGTACCTACATCTATTGAAATCGCAGCAATACTGTGTTTCTACGCTAAAGACTTTCAAATAATAACTGGGCTGCTAAGGTAGGCCAGGGTCAATAGTACATTATGGAACTAGGGTGGTAGGGTGGTAATAGGGTGGAAAGGCCCGAGATCGCAGACGTTTGCGGCCCGAGCTGCAAGTGAGTGTGTACATCATTTTATGTCTACACTTGGCCAGAAAGCGGCTTTTTCCGTACGCGCAGCGTGCGGAAAAGGCCACTTTATGGCCATGTGTGGCATAAATAAAATTAAAACACAAATCAATCGTTTCCAAATTTTTTGTTTTACAAAAAAAAGTATACTAAGTATGTACCTAATTCATAAATACATGTAAATTTCTACACCTAATGGCTAACTTTACGGATGCAAACTGACGAATAAGGTTAAAAACTACCAAAAAAAGGTATTGTTGTTTTGTCAACTTGGGCAATTATTGCTATTCAAAACAAAATGATCAGTCAATTAAGAGTTAGCAGTTAGCATTCGGCAATCTCATCGCCAACTACAGTTAGCATGAAACAAGATTTTTTTTCAAAAATTCAGTATTCTTTTCTGTTGACCTGTATGTAAGTATGTATGTCCGTTCCTGTGTCCGCTCGTAACTACTCAACGGCACAACCGATTTTGATAAATGATACATCATTGGATTCGTCTTGATGGCGCGAGTGTCACTGAGTATGAAGTTCGTTAAAATAAACAAAATGGCGGATTTTATGCACTTTTAAAGTGCACCGTGGTCGGGTTTTTTTTAGTAAAAATATTGTTATACATTATTAAGAAAATGTCAAAAGATTTTGGTTATATTTTTATATTATGTGTTCATATTTCCGTTATTTTAAGAACCAATTCAAAAACTTCATTTTGTTATCGAAATGGTACACTTCCAAGTGCCCATATTTTCAAAATACGGTTCTAATGACGGGATCCATACAGTGGTGGATTTGCCCTGAGGCCCATTAGGTCCAGGCCTAGGGTGGCCAATTATTAGGGCCTGCGCCTGCCTGAGCAAGCCTGCAGCAGAACTGCTGAGAAAGAGGCAGCTAGTACTTACTACATGGCCCGGGGCAAGCGTTGCCAGGCGTCCGAATAAAGCCGGACATAGTTAGGCTTTTTGATTGCATGTCTGGCCAAAATAAACAGAGTCCGGACAATGTTATCGTCATACCTATTAATACTGACACAAAATCCTCAATAATGTATGGTGTCCGGCCTTTTACCCAAATATCCGGCCAAACTGGCTGGTCTGTCCGGCTATAGGTTTGGCGACTTGGCAACCATACCTGGGCCGTAGGGTGGCTGACACTGGATACATGAGGAATTGACAGAACTTCTCAAATATTATAGGCACAAGCATGGATGTATAAAATAGAAGGATACCGCGCGGTCTAAGACGCGGGTGAAGCCAAGCAATGGCCGCCGAAGTGAGCATGTGTGCGTTGACGGCCCAATGGCAGCCGACCGGCCCATTATGCTGGTTGATGTGTGCGTGCGTGCGTACAAAGCGCCGGCTCATTGCCGGCTCATCATGAGTGCTTCACTTATCTGTTCGCGACGCTACGTCCATTTATTTTTAAGGTCCTTGGGCACAAGTATAGTAATTTCCGTTATTTTGACAGCATCCATGAGTTTGCTAGGGAATTCATTGTTAGAAGTCGATTTCAGTCCAGTTACCAGGCACACTAAGCAAAACCACAAAACACCGAAAAGTCAGTTTAAGTATGCTTTCGACAATGACAATCAAATCCATCGGACTTACGTATCTTTATCTTGTGACTATGACAATAGATTCATCCGAGTCGATTTAAATAAGAAAAACTATATTTACCGGAGATAAAATAAGCAATTTCTCGCTCTCGCTGCAACACGTACGCGACAGCCGCGACGCTGCTTGCTACGCAGGGTGTGACGTAATGACGTTGTTTGTTTGTTTGACATTGACAATGACATATCTGTAATGTTACCAACCAATAACACAATTTAAATAACGTTCAAGGAGCGTTCAAGAACATCATGTCTGTAGCTTCCAACGTCATTTTACGTATTATATCTAAGTATTATATTATCGTGTGACTACATTTAAAAAGCACGAACAAGGAAAACTCACTAAAGTGTTAAAAGCTATTGTAACCTAATTGACCTTAAATGGTGCTCTCCTAAATTTCTTAGTCAGAATTTATTAGAAACAAAAGCAAAAGAACATTAAAATAGAAACAAGGTTAAAATTAAATATACTTAAAACTAAATTAAATCGATCACTAATAACTTGATCGCCCACTAATTCACATCTAAAATAAAAACCAATCGATGTCGAAAAGTGGAAACGTAGTAGTCGCCAAAGGAAACAATGATGGTTACTACATTTCGCTTCTTGCTATCGAAATGTAAAAACAGTTAATTTGGAACACTACAGCGGTAAACAACCGAATAAAAAAAATCTGGCAAAGAGCATGTCACTGTCACTGCCACGTCACTGCCACTTGCAGTGCTGCCAATTTAGCAGATTCAGTGCTAAATTTAGCATAATTTGGACTGGTTTAGCAGATTTTTTTTACATTTAGCATAATTTTTGGCATAATCTTTTACATTTAGAAATTTTATAGTACACTATATCTCTGTTGACATTATAATTGTAAGTATTTATGTAAACACTTTATTGTATAAAATAAAACAAAGTACAGAACAGGGTTGCAAAATAAAGGTATGTCGAAGTGAATAAATAGCTTAGCCGATCGGTCTCAATCATTGTTACTATTTGGGCGCGTATGTCAAGGAAACACTCGGAAATGGACACACTTCGTTACCTCAACTATCACTTGGGTTCATGTGAACACTCTCGCCACTAATTACTGTGATTTTTACAAGTTTAAGAGCCAATGGTTTGGTTCGCGAACACAACATAAATTTTCCTATCTCGCGTCAAACCCGCGCGCGAAACTCTAACTGTCAACAACTGTCAATGTCATTGAATCTTCGAACCACTCCATTCGGGTTACTAAATTGCCCGCTCTCAAATCATTTAAACATGTTTCCATTTTAAATTGGATTTTGACTACTAATTAAATCCACGCTTCGTCACGGCCACCCTGCATAGTCACACGTCCTCGTGTGTAAATCTATTTCCCGTACACTTAGCATTTATGACTGAATAATAGACAATGGTTTATACCATACGCCACTCGGTCACCCTGACTAACCTTATGTTGCATGACTCTATTCCTAACACTCATTTGTACCCCCAGCTAGATTGATTATTCAGAAAGAATGTTCATTCCTTTAATTTGCAAATACTACTTAGCTCACAAGACTATTTCAAAATGATGACTGCTATACCTACCCTACCACATAGGAAATTTAATTCCACCTAACGTCAGTGCCACACAGGCTCGTCAGCGCCACACAGGCTCGTCAGCGCCACACAGGCTCGTCAGCGCCACACAGGCTAATGCGTGCCACACAGGCTAATGCGTGCCACATAGGCTAATGCGTGCCACATAGGCTAGAGTGCGCCACAAAGGCCAATGTATGCCACATAGGTTACTATGTGTCACACAGATCAGTGTATGCCACACAGGCCAGTATGTGCCACACAGGCCATTATATGCCACACAGGCTAGTATGTGCCACACAGGCTAGTATGTGCCACACAGGCTAGTATGTGCCACACAGGCTAGTATCTGTCACACAGTCTTGTCATAGTCATCTACGTAACGAACATGACGAATCCCTTATTATTAACTAACATGACCGTTATACCCTATGCACTCCGATTACTCTGACACATGTGTATCCTAACCCTGTGAATTTAATGACCCATAATCATTGTTTTTTAGAATACCATTTCTTTATAGCATGTGTAAAATATCAAAGCTAGGAAATTTAGATATTAACTTGTAAAAGTTTACTTCACCTATACTGTTATTGTAATAAGGTTTTGTTACAATCAACTCTGGCCGCTTAGAATCGAATGATTCATATTCAATTTGAATGTAAGAATGTTGATGTCGTTCTTTGAACGACATGTCAATTCACTCCAGTCCCAGCCTTCAGGATAGCAAGATAAATGTCATTTGTATAGAGATTTGTTTATAATCAATATTGTGATTAAAATAGAGTGATAGTTGATTAAAAGAAGTGTCCAAAGTCCTCCGTGTATTAATCACATATTCCATTAAATTATCTCAATTTTCAGAACATGATATGCAACTTATACTGCAATTTTAATTTGAGTAATAAATAATCAAATTAGATTTAATCATGATCACAGACATACAAAAGAGGAGAGCACATTACATCTAAACATGCCATGCTTACCAGTCTTGCATCGCTGTATTAAGTACTTCTGTTTTAATTTAATTTATAAGACCTCCTAAGCTGATGATGAACACATAATGTACTTGACACAGAGTATGCCAATAATTATGTACCACTGCATAGTGCCAGTACGGGGACCACAGCCTGCTCACTAACATCCGAGAACTAGCCCGCACCAAGCCCGGGGCTGATGGGCACACTCACGGGCAATGATTATGTACCTACTAACCATTTCTATTAAGATTTATCAGAGAGAGAGAGAGAAGTTAATTACTTACTGTCATCCAAGTGCTCAATCATCAAATATGATAATTCCACAACCTTACCGACAGAAGATTTCTTAGTGACTAGATTTCCCAACCTCTACTGTAGTCGACAGCCAGATGATTATCAAGATACCACTTGGGTTATGTTATTTCTGGATCAGCAGCGTGTGAATTTTGTAGTGTATCGCTTGAATCAAGTCCACTTTCCTTGTTGCATACCAAAAGGAGATTTCCATCGTTTGCACTCATACTTATGTGAAATATGTTCACTCTGATCTGTATGTGACTTCCGAGATTCCTTGGGTAATCCCATTTCTGATGTCGAAGTGAATAAATAGCTTAGCCGATCGGTCTCAATCATTGTTACTATTTGGGCGCGTATGTCAAGGAAACACTCGGAAATGGACACACTTCGTTACCTCAACTATCACTTGGGTTCATGTGAACACTCTCGCCACTAATTACTGTGATTTTTACAAGTTTAAGAGCCAATGGTTTGGTTCGCGAACACAACATAAATTTTCCTATCTCGCGTCAAACCCGCGCGCGAAACTCTAACTGTCAACAACTGTCAATGTCATTGAATCTTCGAACCACTCCATTCGGGTTACTAAATTGCCCGCTCTCAAATCATTTAAACATGTTTCCATTTTAAATTGGATTTTGACTACTAATTAAATCCACGCTTCGTCAGGTATATGTACTAAGGTAAACTTATCTCTTTAAGGGATCTCTTTCAGTTAACCTTTGAACAGTTGATGATGATGATGTTTGTATGCTGTAGTAAAAAAGTTACTTTGATTGCATAATAAAAAAAAATGAAGATTAATACATTGACATTCTTAATTTACTTAGGTATCTTTAGCAATTTTTTTGCTGAAAGTTTAGTATGGGCCACAAAAAGGATTATTGTAAAGCTGTAATAATCACAATACATTAAATTTGAAAGAATAATGCTTTTTTTTATTTAGCATATTTTTTAGCAGAATTTATCAAGTTTTAGCATAATTGTAGCAGAATTTCAGCAAAATTTTAGCATTGAATGAAATTCGGAGTTGGCAACACTGCTTGCCAGTGTCAACGTCACGTAAAAAAAATCAAATGCTTTGCGTGTTTTAATGTAATCCTACTTCTACGAATTTGAAATTCTCTTTTAAACTCTTAAAAGTGGTATTTCGGCGTGGAGATAACAGGTGAAATTACTAGTATGCCATATATATAACACATTTTTTTTAAGCAGAGATTTTGTTAAGCAGGAGCATAATATTATGTTTACCCTACCCAGAGGCAAACAAGTAGATATTCGTCACCTGAATCTTCTGAAAAGATTACTATAATAAGACCAAAGACTTACTGTAAATGTGACTTCTTTCGCGACAGGAAGATCATAAGTATCATAACAATCTTACTTGACTACAGATAGGTAAAAAGAATTCAATAACCATTCCTGGATGTTCAGCTATACCTGTACCAAAAGTGGTACAGTGGTTGAAATCCGTCTAGCTATTTTGATATAATAAAAATTGGCTTCAGTGATCTTTAACAGAATATAATGATATCAGTAATTTTCGTCACTATGTCTTTAATGTACAATTCAAACTTTAACAATGTGCAAGGTTTTCACTTGAAGGTCATAAAGGATAAAATGAAATAATTGTAACTGTACCTCTGAGTGGTAGACTAAGCCAGTCAGAGGCTGGGGGGTGGTCTGGTGGGCATTCGGCCTGCCATAGCTGAAAAGGCCCCTGCTGGCACGATTTGAAGGCCTCCCTAGGCTGGAGGCCCGGGGCGAACCGCCCCTTCCGCCCCACAATTAGTCCGCCACTGGTACCTCCAATATTTTTGCGGAAAATAGCCATATACCAAGTATAAGAGTAAAAATTAAAATACCCAAGAAAACATATTTGACTTGCTTTGCTTTCTACTCTTTGATATACCTATATATTGTACATCATTATTAACTATCACTAAATAAATATTCTTTTTTGACACCTGGCCATAAAGTGACTTTTTCCGCACGCTGCGCGTACGGAAAAAGCCGCTTTCTGGCCAAGTGTAGACATAAAATGATGTACACAACACGGAAGGTAATAAAGAAAGACCTCGATCGCATATTTATGTTCCTCGCTTGCAGCTCGTGCCGCAAACTTCTGCGATCTCTGCCTTTCTTTGTATTATCTTCCTAGTTATGTAATGTACTATTTTAATTTCAGGCACAGGAATAATAGCCCCATATAATATGGAAAAAAGAAATATTAAACATAGAACGCATAAGTCAGAGTTACAGACTCCAGAAATGAAGAGACTATCAAAAATTATAGAGCAGAGAAATAATCGTCATAATCATAGTAATCCAATGACTCCAGAAATGAAAAGAATTAAGTGCATTATAGAGCAAAATAAAAAACCAGATAAAAAAGAAAACAAGAAATGTGTCATGCCTAGCATATCTAATACTACAAAGATTACTGAAAATCATAGAACTACAGATGTGAATAGTGAAGTTATCAGAAATAAAAGAAAACATAATGAAGCAACCGAACTAAAATGTCCTATTTGCACATACAGTGTCGTCCAAAACGCTGCATTCTATAAACACATGAAAGACAACCATAAGATTGAAAGGATAGACAATATTATGAAATATATGAGACAGGAGTGCAGATTTTGTGGCCTCATGATACAGAGAGAATCTTATAACTATCATGTTCAAACGGTGCATCCAGAAATGTTTCAGAAGAAAATGAAATTTTAATTATTATAGGATACAATGGGCTTTTTTATTTAAACTTAACTGACAGTTAACAGGTTGTCACAAAACTGATGCTTAGTGTCAAACTCCCTATAGGTATTTTGTCACCGACTGACAGGTTAGACGGAATTTAATCATAGCTTAAGTTTCGCCTAGCCGTACGTTTTAAAATAAAAATGCCCCGATATGATAGAATACATGAAATTACACTTCATTTTACCTCAAATGGTAATTAGCTCTCTTGCTGTTAACGTAGTGTCTACAGTCGAGACACTTTTTATTTACAGAGATTATTAAAAAAAGCTTTGTTTTATAAATTTGTTATACTACACATATTATTCTCAAATTTCAGGTTTTTACTCAAATTATAGGATAGTTTAGTGTTACAAAAACTAGTTATTCTACTTCACATATCATGGATATAAGTTATTTATTTTATAGCAGTTTGTTTATTATTTTTATAGCATAGACCAATCATTGGAAGTTACCAATAATGTAAATATAATATTAAGGTTAATTGGTAGACAATGCCCTATGGCATTAAGTTCGCCTTTTGTACGCTAAGTTTTCTTTTGTGCAATAAAGTTAAAATAAATGTTTTCATTATTTGACAAAATTAAAATATATCATGAATAACAACTTACTATATGTGTACTTTATAAACAACAATGAAAAGAATATATAAACAAAATATTTTTAATAAACACAATAAAACTATATGAGTATTTAAATTGAGCTTTATTGAAAGATCTTAATTATAATACTTTTTACAAAATTATTCACAATGGTAAATTACCTACTCAAAGTAGGTAACTATTACAACTTAAGGTCTCTGCCCAAGTGCCCATTACAATACAACATATCATACAATACCTTAACTTCGCAAAAAATACAGAAGGTCCACAATTCAAGCCTCGCCGGGATTCAATAGTAACGTGCGATAGGAGTTGGAAAAAAATACAAAAAGTTGGCCAAAGAGTTTGTGAACTGTGCTGCACATTGTCAAGTTAAGGGTCGTTATCAGGCACGGTATGACAAATGCTGGTCGGTGACGGAACGTGCTAATGGGCATAGTCTCATACTTTTCAATATGAAGAATAATTTATTTTGCCTGACACATACAGTACAGTACAGTCATGGTATGATACGATGCAGTGGGCAGAGATCTTTATACTATAATTTAAAGTACAGGGGCATTTCTATTTTTTTGCTGTGCTACACAAACGAAACATACCAATTTTAGCCAAAAGACCAGATTTTTCACAATCAGCAACTTCTACACAGTTAGATTTTACCAATGCCTGTAGTCAATAGCCATACCATGGGCAGAATATTCCAGTCTGTATGTGTTTGTGACTCCTACCTAGGTTCGGGCCATAGCATACATGTTGCAATCAGTGTTTTATTATGGGGATTAAACCCACAACATATCGATGGAAAAAAGCGGAAATGTAGTAACCGCCAAAGGAAACCCTTGGCGGTAACTACATTTCCGCTTTATGCCAATGATATGTTGACTGAAATAAAACCACAGTTTGTCTTGGTCTCTCACTAGTCACTACCTGCAGTTGCCACATGACGCACTTCATCTTCCGGTTGATCTCTTGGCTTGCAATATAAACAGGGCCGTATTTAGGGGAGGGCAGGTGGGGCTACTGCCCTGGGCCTCCACAACACTTCCCTAATAAGTAAGGGCCTCCAGCCGAGCCCTGAGTATAAGCGCGTAGGTGGTGAACTGTGCACTTTTTGGGTGTCCGTCACAAGATAGCGTACACCGTAAAGATATTCAGAATCTGATGCAGCCAATAAATAGTACCAACGAAATACCTAGGTGAAAAAAATAGTACCCTTAAACTTTCTGAAATATAAGGCCTGTTCACGGTGTACGCTACCGGGCGTCACGCTGGCGTACACCGTTTGTATCTCTGGAACGGCTTTGTTTTTGGAAACGCTTTATATCTTAAAATTTCATTTCTCTAGCTATCGTAGAAGCCGAGATATTCCATAACTTAACGGTGTACAAAATTTCACACCGTCAAGCTGGCGTACCCAGGAATTTCTTATAGAAAGAGCTCACTCTCGTCTTTTTTTGAGATATAAATCGTTCCCAAAAACAAAGCCGTTCCAGAGATACAAACGGTGTACGCCAGCTTGACGCCCGGTAGCGTACACCGTGAACAGGCCTTATATTTCAGAAAGTTTAACGGTACTATTTTTTTCACCTAGGTATTTCGTTGGTACTATTTGGGTACTATTTATTGGCTGCATCAGATTCTGAATATCTTTACGGTGTACGCTATCTTGACGGACACCTTTTTGGAGTGTTCAGGTAGCAAGCTATGCAACATCCCTGAGTTCCCACGCAGATCACAATACACTAATACAGTTGTTTCGGTCACTCACTACCCCACAGATTTCACTACCAGTTTGATCTCTTGTTGGATCAGCACGCTTGTGACATTGCAGAGCTTCTACCAACATCATAAACCACAAACAGTTTAACTACACTAAGGCCATTGCCGGATTTCCACCTAGGCCAAGAAGGCCCCGGCGATGGATCCTTCATATAAGCCCAAAAGCATGGCTCGGCTTCTCAATGCCCAGTGCCTACGGGCCCTGGATCTCTATACGGGCCTAACTAAGGCTGCGGTTGCCACGTGACGCACTGCATCTTCCGGTTGATCTCTTGCAGTATAAGCGCGCAGGTGGCGAGCTGCGCAGGTCTGAGCTGTGGCGTGGGGTCGCGGGGCCTCTCGCCCGCGGGCGGGGCTTCGCGTTGCGCCCGCCGGAGCGCCCGGCGGCGACGCGCGCGCGCTGTTGCTGAAAAAAGGAATAAGGCTAGTAGTATGACAATACAGTCAAGATCCATGTTTTTGTTCAGGGGCAAATTTTGTGTGATTTTAATAATATTTCAGAAAAATAATTTTACATAAAAAAAATTATATGCCCCGTTGAATCCACGCCCAGTAATATTCATCAACCAAATATGGTACATATAATTTTTACCTGATTCACTTTTCTCCTTCTTGTATTCTTCGTCTATTGACCGCGACAGGGATCTCTTTTTAGGTGTCTGTTGACAAATTACAATAATTTAGTACCTACTGCTGTCTTAAGTCTTTTCGTTGTTCTGTAAATTTTTGGTGGTTTTTTAATATTTTACAGTGGATTCTTTAGCAAAAAATAGAAAACACGTGTTCTTTCAGTCAGTATCTTTGAGTAATAAAATATTGAGAAACAGCAGCTGAAACATATCCTAAAAAAACATACGTTTGTGGATACCGCGGTAGCGTAGTGCAGAGACGGGAACGGTCCCCTCCCCGCAACCTCGACCCAGCTCCCGCGTTGCGTCGCCGAAACAATCTGTCACTCCTGTGCTCCCATCTGTCACACTTTTTCCTAACATATTTCTAGATCTCCCTCCCCCCATGGGTGTAACGTACTATATGGATGAACCAAGTGACACTCACCCGTTTCTTTTGCTTCTCATAATGCACGGCGTCGTAGAACTGCGGCTGCGCGCGGCACACGCGTGACGTGCGCCGGCGCAGTTCCTCCACCGCCGGCAGCGCGTCCGCGCCGCGCCGCGACGCGAAGAACGTGTGCCCGCACTTGCAGGATTTTGATGCTACTGCCACCTGACAAAATTCAAGATGAACCATTTGGGCCATTTTATAGAAAGTTGTACAAAAACTTTTTTTTTAATATCTGAGGTTTTGTACATAATTTCTACTGTCGAGTACCATTGTCACTGATGGATGAAAAATTGCCCCAAATTTTTCAAAAATTGTTCTTCCATTCTGTTACCATACAAATGTAGATGGAAAAGTAACGGAATTGGAATAAAAAAATATTAAGTACGACACATTTTTTCTCCTATACTCTAATCTCCTATACTCACGATTCTGAGTAGAAATTATTTAAAATTTCACAGATGTAAAAAAAATTCTATAAAATGGCCCATTGAACTTTAAAATTAATGACTGGATCAGTAATAAAATAAATGTCCATCTCTGCTATTCATGGTTTATTACTTAGTGTTTATACTTTATGCCCACAAAAAATTAAACCGTAGCAAGATTATGTTTGAATATTTGATATTTTTCCCAAAAAGTACATAATTGGAGAATGTAAACAATAAGCCATAAAACCTAAATTTTGAATTAAATAGCAAGCTCAAATAAGTATAATCTTAAGTGACAATTGTTATCTTTAGTTTTTAAATAATCAAAAAAATATTGATTAAATCTGAAGAAATAATAAGATGTAAGAACCTGCATCTCACACTTCGGGCAGCTCTTTGCTATCATTTTGTTTTTACCCATGGCTAACTTTCGTCAATATAAACTAATGTACAGGCATTATAACCATTTAATTAATAAACACTGCACTTTATCAGGTTTTCTTATCAAATAAGTCAAATACAGGGCTATGAAACTTAGAACAACTCGGTTTTTGTTGCGTCAAACGTTGACTGACTAAGTACCCTAGATGGCGTTGGAACCTACTTTTGTGTTTTTCCGTTATAAGCAGAGCACGTTTTACATTATGTTTTCTTTGACACTGATGACATGTTTTAATAGTTTTATTAATAAATATCTATTATAATTATAATTAGTTAAAATTAACAACAGATTTATTAATTATACATTACTACAAATGTGATATGTACGTGGAATGAAACGTTCCAGCTGTTATAAACGAAACTTCTTAGTGAACTCTATGGTTACTGAGTAATTTTGTTTTTTTCAATTTTACTGTCAATATTTTGCTTGTGTCAAAATAAAATGAAAATTTACGGTATTAAGTGGCTTTATTTAATTGGCGATGAAATGCATGCCGTACCATTTGCACAATTCCTCAGTGTTCAAAAAACGCAACAAGAACAAATATAAAAACTTGTCAGGGTAGCACGCGCGCACACCGCGACACCAGCGGCAGTGAGCTACATTACACAATAACGGACGGCAACGTGATGAGCGCCACCACATCACAGGAATGATCTCGTGATAGAACAGCTACACAAAGCCTTCAACATGGATAAGTACAATCCTAACCATTTTGCGACTGAGCGAATGAGCGACTACATAGACCTCTTCGAAGCGAAGTGCACAATCGTCGGCGTGGAGGAAGCTGACGATATGAAGAAAGATCTTCTGTTTAACAACATTACGCCTGACGTGTTCAGTGAATTGAAGACAGCACTTATTCCCTACTTCGAAATAAGCACGTACCCAGACCTAAATAAATCATGATAACGTCAGAGAAAACTTGATTTTATTCCTCCTCTTATGTTTTTACCCTGGGTAGATTTTGTTCAGTCAATGCTTGGGAATGCCACTTAACCGAAATTAAATTTTGTGTTGGAAATTCCATACCAAATAATTTTGATTTCGGTTACATTGCATTCCCTAGCATTGACTGAAGAAAATCTCAAAGAATGGATACGTATGTGGGGGCGTGTGGGGGGGGGGGGGGGTGGCGGCGAAATGTTTACTGCCTAAAACCACTGGGAGCACTTGTGTCGCCTTGGTACCAGTCATTCCCGCAAGATGGCTCTCTTTACCCTATATATTACTTTACTCTTTGGTCAAATAGTAAAACAGCAGCAAAGCAACAGCGAAACAGAAATGCAATCGCAAACGTCAAAGTCAAATCCAGTGTTGCCATTCCCGAATTTCATTCAATGCTAAAATTTTGCTGAAATTCTGCTAAAATTATGCTAAAACTTGATAAATTCTGCTAAAAAATATGCTAAATAAAAAAAAACATTATTCTTTCAAATTTAATGTATTGTGATTATTACAGTTTTACAATAATCCTTTTTGTGGCCCATACTAAACTTTCAGCAAAAAAATTGCTAAAGATACCTAAGTAAATTAAGAATGTCAATGTATTAATCGTCATTTTTTTTATTATGCAATCAAAGTAACTTTTTTACTACAGCATACAAACATCATCATCATCAACTGTTCAAAGGTTAACTGAAAGAGATCCCTTAAAGAGATAAGTTTACCTTAGTACATATACCTTTATTTTGCAACCCTGTTCTGTACTTTGTTTTATTTTATACAATAAAGTGTTTACATAAATACTTACAATTATAATGTCAACAGAGATATAGTGTACTATAAAATTTCTAAATGTAAAAAATTATGCCAAAAATTATGCTAAATGCTAAATGTAAAAAAATTCTGCTAAACCAGTCCAAATTATGCTAAATTTAGGACTGAATCTGCTAAATTGGCAACACTGGTCAAATCGAATAGTGTTGTATGCATACGTGTTGTGTTGAATATCAACATACCAAAGAGAAAACCGTAAAAAGAGCAAGCTTTAAATTAAAGCCAAAAAACGTCTTAAGCTAGGATACCAGTCAAGAAAATATGTAACTATCCCTGAAATTTGTACAGCAGCAACACATTAAACAAACTGTCAAAGATTGGTTTGGTTGTCAATAGTGAACGTAAAATGTAAATAATAGCGAAAATAATCATTTTCACGACCTTGGCGTGTAATTTTACCTCAAATATGACTTATCTTATCATGTTAGTGTATTGAAAGCGCTTATTTCTCTTTGTATCTCGCTTAAGTGCCGGGGAAACTACTGCATAACAGTGCGCTCCTGTTGTTATGTTCCAATATGGCACAAAATAACGATTTAACAAGTAGTCTCCAAAGTCATTTTATATGCAATAATTGCAATAAGTTTTTTACTGCCAAATTCACGTTACAAAAGCATCTGAAAACCTGTGGTGCCTACAACTCTCTTAAATGTCAATGGTGCAACTTAACATTTAAAAACCGGGGGAATTTGGTCACCCATGCTATTGCTATTCACGGAGATACGAGGTAAGAGGAGAGATTTACTGTTTAAAATCATTTGACTCGATCGATTTTCCCATACAGACTTAAAGAGGGTCATTGTTTCCTTCTACCTCATCAATTACTGTTTAAGATCATTTGACTCGATCGATTTTCCCATACAGACTGAAAGAGGGTCATTGTTTCCTTCTACCTCATCAATTATGTTTGAAATGTGTTTTATTTTACCTTCATGCATTTTGTCTGCGTGAAATGACATGAGAAGTCTCGAAAACCCAGAATTGACGTGCAATTGGGACTTTGAAGTCAGCGCCATCTATTAGCATAATTTGAAACTAAGCATTTTTTGCATTTTCTAAATACCCTCATTTGTAGTAGTTTGTTTATTACTAATCATTTTATGGAATTTCTATTCTGAAATAAATTATTTGATTGATTGATTGATTAGTCTTAAGTTAGAAGTATATAGTTAGAAGTTAGTCACAATAAAAGAGAATATAAAGAAAAAGTTTTATTTTCACATACCAACCCCCACATGGTGGAGGTGCAGGGTAGGTGTGTGGAAATAAAACTTCCTTAATAAATAGGGGCCTCCACTAATCAGTTAGGTGCCTCCGCTCCTTCGTTGCTCCAGGGCCTTCACACCTCCAAATCTGGCCCTGCTTTATAGTATACTAGCATTTACCTGCAGCGTCATCTATGTTTTACACATTATTATACCAAGTAAACTCTTTACCAGGATGTAGAGTTTCCTATATTTGAATACAGGACTTAGTCTACTTGCATGCCAAATTTCATCTGAATCCATTCAGATGTTACCATGTTATTTAGTAACAAACATCAAACATCTTCATAACCTTTCACATTTATAATATTAGTCGGATAGGATACTAGGAAGATAAAATAATAAAAGCTAAGTAAAGAATGTCCAAGATTGCAGGTGGAAAACCTCATATCTCGTGTAATTATATCCTCCTAATTTGAGTCATAGCTTTATAAAAAAAATCTTTTGGATATTGAAACCCATTGTACAATTTTATGTACATAATCAATATTTGTTGTCAGTCCTACAGCCACTACATAAGAATTACAAAATTAGGGAAAATGTATGCCTGATACATTTTCCAGTGGTTAAACGTTTTGAATTGAAATAATTTGAATTGAATTAAACTATGTAAAGAACATGTTGACAATAGATAGGGACATCGTATTTCACACATGCACTCTAAAATATCAAAAAAGGGAAATTTGCATGGAAATAATATGTGCAATAATTTGTTCAGTGGGCATTTATTACATTGGTTAATTTTGTGTAAAACATTTTACAAGAAGTGAGGAGCTAAGTATGGGATTAGGATACCATGCTGCGTTTGTACCAATACCTACAAATCCATACAGATGAGGACTAACTCGAACGGAAACTAATCTCGTTGGCCATGCTTTAAAATGCCTAGTTTTCAATTTATGGCTTTCTTGTAATGAAATTGTAATGTAAGTGCGTACTAAATTACTTACATTTCTTATCCATAAAGAAAATTGGATTCTGTATTTATGGAGAACGAACTTAAAAGTACTATGCATATTGTACATACGGCATTGATTATGGAAATTAATGAAAATTAGTTACTCCTAAAAATATTATGAAACCTCCAGAGTCAGTGAAGGTACTCAAAACGTGGGTATTGGAGTGTTAGAGCCTATGCACACGGCGTCTATTAACCCATTCCAGGCCCATGACGCGTATGCGCGTCATAGCTGAACTCTGCCGCCCGGCCCGTGACTGGTATGCGCGTCATGTAGACGCGCGTTTCGTAGCGCTGTCTCTATTTATTTTTAGGATGTGAAAGCGACAGTGCTGTGAAACGCGCGGCGACAGCGCGTTTAAATGACGCTGTGTGCATGGGCCCTTATTCAAAATGATACCTAGAATTTATAAAACCATAGGATAGTTCTGAGGCAAAGTCGTTTCATCAAAGTTGCCACGATTTGTCCTAACATTATGCTACTTTTTTTGTATTGTTAATCATCTATATTTAATTTTAAAACACCAATGATTCATTCCCGAATAAAGCTTCATGATTTTTTTTTTAGAATATTACTAACTTTTTTAAGTTTCTCTTTCTCAGAATCGTTTGTACTTACTTTCAAACCTTATACACGAGAAATTGTGTCCCAAAATTTCCATACCAGATCATCATATTTTTGTATGAATCATTTTTTATTTTTATGAATGTAACGCACTGGAAACATTTGATCATACAAAAATTTTGGGGCACAGTTTTTTGGGTTATATGAATTATTAAAAAAAAGAAATTTACTAGAATAGAAGGACATACCTATCATTGCAACTTTGATCAAACCAGACTACTAAACTAGTTTAATCAAAGTTTTTTAATAAATTAAACTTAAAATCCACTCTAGACATCATCTTTTAGTAACAATGTTTACGTAGACAACAACGATGAAACAAAAGAAAATACATTTATTCATGACAGCACAAGATAAAAAACAAAAGAGTATACACATTACATTAAAAATAGATACGCTGCCACAAAACGGTCCCACCTCAGCAAAATGCTGACCTGAGAGCCAGCGCTGGTCTTCCGGTGGAACCAGGTAGGGGCGACGTCATACCGAGAAACTCGCATGACCGGTCCAGGACAGACAGTTCTTCTGACTTGGACGGCTAGGTCCACTTATAGTGAACGCGACCATTACAGCTCCGACCAATGGTGCCAACCAAAATGCTGTAGAACGCTGCATGTGAGCCAGTAGTCACTGAGTAGAATTGAAAAACATAACTTAATTGTATTCATTCAAATTACTAAACTCGCGGTCAAAAATTTTGGTCACCTAATTTAAATAATAGAAATAGGTGTTTTTCAATATTTGACACTTGTTTCATTTACATAATATACTATTCTTCATATCATAATACCTGGCTGTATTAGCAATACCCGCTAACCCATCATAAAATATTATTATCCAAAAATGGTGATTTTTGCGAGTTCGATCTAAACCTGAAATTGCTATTGTTTTCAGTGTTATTTTTGCAGATAATGCCCAAAATTAATTAAAGATCAAAACGGGATTCAATAATTCCACAACCCTGGAGTATTTAAGGAAATATGGCGATATTTCACTGACCCGAAATTTTTGACTGCGAGTGTACTATTATCTCCTATTTCAATTTGCGGTAACTTATATAGAACAAAGTACAGTAGTGGTTAGTGACTCTGCTTACGAAGCTGACGGTCCTGGGTTCGAATCCCGGTAAGAGCAAATATTATTTGTGGGATGGTATTTGTTTCTGAGTCTTGGATGTTTTCTATGTATTTAAGTATTTGTATTTATTAAGTATATCGTCGTCTAGTATCCATAACACAAGCCTTATTGAGCGTACTATGGGACTAGTTCGATTTGTGTATGATTGTCCCCTAATATTTATTTATTATTTATAAATAAAACTTATTTTTTACAGCTACAAAGCTGCCTGCACCTTCAAATGCCAGGTGTGTGAAAAGTCATTCAGCCAACAGTTCCAACGGACGTATCACATACGGAAACAACACTTCAACCTGCAAGCCAAGACACCCTACTGCGAATTAAAAAAAATAAACCAGGTTTGGTTTGAAAATGTTCTAAATTCAAACAATGTTATAGAAATTAAAAAAACTGGCCACAACACACTAGTGATGAGAAAATTGGACACCAATACCGGTATAAAAGTCAGTGATACCAACACAGAAATGATAGATTTGACAACCATGTATCCCGTCCACAATAGGTCGAGAATTAAAGTGCAGTGTCATATATGTAAAAAAATGTATTTGAAAATTACTATCAAGAAACACATGGATGAAAAACACTCTGAAATTAAAAGGCATGAATGTAATAATTGTAAAAAGACTTTTAAAAGGTCTTATTTCTTTTTAAGGCATGTATGTAATAAAGAACCTAAAAAAAAGGGGAAAAAGCCGATTATTATAGAGAGTGTACAAAGTCTAATGCCTGTAGAAATATCATAGTTAGAGGAAAATTAGCATATAAATAACATTCAAATTCTGTCAACAGTCAGATTTATATTGACTGCAGTAAACGGAAACGTTTCAAGGCTTCAACATAGTATGCCGCCGGGATTATCAGGACAGCGGGTAGTCTGTGTGGAAAGAGAATAGGATTTAGATGGGGGGGCGCTGTAATGCTTTTCTACCGTATTTGCAAAAAAAATGCCATACTGGTTAGGTTAGTTCCGTTTTTCGCCACGTCTATTATCTTTCCGCACATACTCTATTAGGGTACGCGCAGACAGAGCGCAGTCTGGCGTTCCACGTTCAGAGTTCTGCGTTATTTCGAATGTACCGAGTCCCTTACGATAATGCACACAGCAGGCGGTCAGACCGCGGCGGTCAAAGCGGAACGCCGCGTTCTAGAGTTCTTTTGCTGACGAGACAGAACGCAGCGTTCACCACGATGTCTGAAGTTGCAAATATAGAAAAACTGATTGAATTGGTTAGAGAAAGGAGAATATTATATGATTTAAGTCGAGTACACTACAAATATCTAAGTAATTCACGAAAAATACTACTGAATCCGCCTTATTCTTGTCGTGTTGTGTTAATTTAGGTGCACCCAAAATTTTCTTCTTTTTTTAGAAGTGTCTAGGCTCTACAAAAGCAGTGCTTTTATTCGGGAGATGAACTTTCTAGCGACATTTTGCACGTACAAAGACATGGACAAAATAGAACGCAAGAATTAGAACGCCTCTTGTGTGCGTTGGAACTCTCGATCGGTCAAATCGCAGAACTCTGAACGCAGCACTCGGAACGCCAGACCGCGCTCTGTCTGCGCGTACCCTTAGTAGTGTGGCGTGCACTCTATAAAGAGAAAAAGACACTGCCTACCATCTAATTCGTACCCGTCCTTAATTAGGGCTTTTTTTATTTAAAGTGCGTTCGTAACTGACAGTTAGCAGGTCGTCACAGAACTGACGATTAGTGTCAACTCCATACATTTCGTCACGGACTGACAGGTTAGACGGTTATTGAACATAGCTTAAATTTCGCCTAACCGTAGATTTTAAAATAAAAATGTCCTGTAAGGTATCCAGTGCCGGTACCGTTCTGGAAAACCGGGATTTTCGGTACTGTCCGATAATAGAACCGGGATTTCCCGGTGTTTTCGGTACTTTCGGGATGGGTCTTCAAAAACTCTGTCGATAGTTTAGTCCGATGAGATTCAGATAGTATTTTTCAATAATAAGTACTACACATTGCAGTAAAAGCACATTTAATAATATAATTTAAGTAATAATCACGATTTTACGGACCAGCGGGGCAGGCGAGGGTCAGTCGCCGCCGATCGTCGTTGCCACGGCGGCCAACCGTGTTTGGTTAAAATTTAACGACGTGCTTGTTCTTTTCGAATAAATGTCATTTTTCACCACTCTGTCACTATTTGATTTACGATAGACAAAAGTCAACTACACCAGAAAAAAATAATTTAATGAAAAATGCTGCTTAAATGTGTATCCCGAAAGGCCGGAAAGTATACCGGGGCTATTCTTCAGGAAATATCTGCGGTCACCTCATTCATCTGGCCCTTTTTCATACTAAATGTATGGAGACTGATGAATGAGTCGCAGACATATTTCTGAAGAATAGCCCACCGGGACTTTTATTTTCACTCCCGGTTCTTTACTCGACTAAAAACACTGGGAAATCCCGGTATTTTCGTTCCGGTATTTCCCGGGAGCAAACCCTAGTAGATAGCGTGTTAAGATACCGCATGCCTTACCAATTTTTACCCTCCTATACCCGTATACTAAGGTAGAAATTAGAGGGTACCTAGGCAGTGTGTTTTTGTCTTGACGAAGTGCAGGCCGCTGCGGGCGGCTCGTTTGTGCCGGCATCATTGACGTATATAAAGGACAAGGCTAACGAGCACACAGACGGTGCCAACGCGTTGGTCCTAAAAATCAGTTTAAGGACCAACGCGGCAGTGGGACGCGCGGAGCACAGCGCAGCCGGACGTTATTAAAATGACTAATTGCGCGGTAAAAGGCTCCATTTACTGTTACGGGGAATATAGACCCGGGCGGATTTTCGTCCGCGACATTTGTATGCCATACATTTAGTTTGGCATACAAATGTCGCGGCCGAAAATCGACCTACCCGAACTGTACGGATCGCCCTATCCTTACTTTTGAAATCATTGGCCGGCATAGCGTGTAGGAGCCTTGAAAGTGCATAACTAATGCGATTGTTGCAGTGTAACTACACTTTAAAATGCACCTTTGGTAGATGTTACCTCGTCTATTGTGTAAAAACAAATAATATATCCCCCCTCTCGTCCCTAAATTTATGAATTATCAAAATGCCTTAATATGGCGTTTAATTTAATTAATGTTTATGACACAAGGTAAACCAGCAAATGGGTGAATCAACTTTTCTTTGTCAACAAAATTTCACCTTCTCCGACTAAAATCGAAAGGAAATATTTGTTCGGATATTTTTTGCATAAAGTATGCTCATTTAAAAGACATAATAAAGCTACGTAATGCAAATATTTTTTATTATAATTTGTTTATTATAACTTGTTTATAAGCAGTGACCCAGCGGACATAGCTGTCCCCCACTTTGGTATGAAAATAAGGGGTTGTCCGCTGGGTCACCAGGTCTGGGGACTGGGTCATTTATTTGTTAAAAACGAGTTTTATTTTTACCTAATCTATCACTAGATGTAAGATCTTGTTCCATTTAAATCATGTTAAAACATGCAAAAGGTGAACAAATAAGGAGAATGAGCAATATATGCCTAAAGCAAAGTTGATTCACCCAAATAACAATATATAAGTCTGTCAACATACGTCGCGTAATCACAATGCAATACTTTTATTCTTGATAGTACAGAAGACACCATTTTTACCAACTTATTTTTAGGATATTTTGCAAGGACCTTAATATAAATAGCTGGACGGAGATAGCCGGCTACGTAGGAAAAAAACTAGTTGATGTGTGCGTGCGGCTCGTAAGTACAAGCAGCCGGCGTATTAGAAATGGCTTCAGTACTCTATTGGCGAGGCTCCGTCCGGCTATTTGGGTCCTTGATATTTAGTATCGTTTTTTTTCATTAAACGAACATATCACTTCCAAAACTGTTCTGGCCACTGTTTCTAGTCACTACTCTTCACATAGTTTGTACTTATAGGTATTCGTGTTAAAAAAAATAATAATGATTTATTTCAGACCAGGATTGATCCATATAAATAATATAATTTAAACAGGCCGTATGTACTTAACATAATGCGATGACTTTGTACTTGAACAATGCTGAAGTATGTATGACGACGTGTATCAACAGTTATATAACGTCACGCAAATATTTTTTTAACTATCTTTTATTCACTAGAAAATTCAAGCTACAATAATAATTTTATTTTTGTCGACAACCCTAGCGGTGGGCGTGGCGACCAGAAAGAGCGCGCGTTATGAGTTACAGCGAGAAGGTAGGATTCGGTGCATTTTTGTGACTCGAACGTGGGTTTTGTTAGACAGTGCGACTTCTGTACAAAGTCCTATTACTTATTCTGTGGTTTTACCTACATATATTACTATAGCGGCAAGGTCGCGTCAGATATTTATGCGTGCCGAGTTTCATCACATTTTACTGACGGTGACTGCATCATTGTGTGTATGGGACTGCGGTGTTGCCATTATTGTATTACCATTTTAGAAAACCGTAGACCACTAATAGACCGTTCAAATTATTAGATTTACTACCCTTCTTGGTATCCATACTCTTATAAGCGTCACAACTTAAAGTGGATTTTTTTAAATTAATATTTATTCTATATAATAATTACATTTGTCAGTCTTCTCGAAGTAATCCCATTGCAAGAGCAATGCATATGTTTGGGTACAAAAAGCTTTGTGATTGATTTAGTATGTTAAGTACATTCGGCAATTTGAACGTAGTTATGCAATAACGTTCCATTCCACATGCATTTTTTTTGGATTATGGACTTTGTTATTAAAGACAGAAGGTTGATACTTTGTTTTGTGGATTGGAACATTATTTTACAAACTTGATTTATAAAATAATATATAGGTAAATTCATAACTAAGCTAAACATGGTCCGAGTAGGATAGGCCCTACCACGATCATGTCAGAAAATGGGATTTTCTGGACATGCATAATTTAATGGATTATTCACATTTTGTAAGATGTGATATTATACTCTTCTTGAAAGTGCAAGAAGTGAATGTGTTTTTCTCAAGCAAAAGGTATATCTTAACTGGTTGTCAACGTGGTCCTACCTTATGGTACAATTAGAATCGTTTTAAGTAAAATGTATATAGTTAAGGGCTCAATTTAACGAAATGTCAATATTATTCCTTTGTGTGACGAAACTTAACCACATAATTAGGTAGGTATATTGTTTTATCATTGTTTATTTATTTTATTTTAATATACAAAGGAAAAAGATTAACAATTTCTCAAAGTATGCCCTTAACTGAGCGTTGTTCAAATAAAGTGTACATACTATATGAAAGAAACATGATGTTTCTTTATTCGTTTTTTACCCGACTGCGGCGAAGCCCAAAGGAGGGTTATGTGTTTGACCTGTATGTATGTATGTCCGTTCCTGTGTCCGCTCGTAACTACTCAACGGCACATCCGATTTTGATAAATGATACATCATTAGATTCGTCTTGATGGTGCGAGTGTCACTGGGTATGAAGTTCGTTAAAATAAACAAAATGGCGGATTTTATGCAGTTTCAAAGTGCACCGCGGTCAGGTTTTTTTTTAGTAAAAATGTGGTTATTAATGCGGGCAAATTACACCACATTTTTATGTTACATATTATAGATACAAGAAATCAAAGTACATAGAAAAATTAAATGGCGCTCACCTATGGTCCAGCTCAGGACTCGAACCCGGTACCTCTGGATTTCCGGCCCAGCGTCTTTACCAATTCGACCACCGGAACACCCAGCCAGTGCCTTCAATTTTACCATCTACTTTGACTTTTGTACCATTCTGGTTTAATGGGTTTTTAACCTAAACGCCATCTAAAGTACACGTGTACATGTACACTCACGGACTTTAATTGTTGAGCCATGAGGGTTCACCTTACAATAGTCGTGTCATAGATTGTGTATTACACGACAAAATTAGACTGAACCCTAAACGGCTTAACAAATAAAGTCCGTGACATGTGTAAGTAAAATGTACATGTTTTGAGCAGTTCAGAGCCGTTAAGAGTTACTATCAAAACAATACCTTTTTGTGACGCAATGGAAAGTTAGACGGTATCTAAACAATATTTAAGTACCGTCGAATTGTACACTTTTTTTGGAAAACGCTCAACTACGTAATTTATTTTTAAAATGATTGTATGATGGTGATTCTCACAAAGGTGTTTCAGCCTAAGTTCAGTTTTGATTTTTAATCAAAGAAACACAATTATAATATAATTTACGAACATAGTTAAAGTAAAATCCACAGACCTACGGACTGAATTGACAAATGACTGACAGGTAAAATGATACCAGGAACAGCAAAACAAAAATAGTGAAGGGTATATGTCGATAACAATACATCGACAAATTGTAAAGTACAAATAACAGACTAGTTTAAATCAAAAATAAGTATATTAGTTTCAAATAAGAGGTACAAATTTTGGTTTGTTTGATTTTCGAGGTAGTGGATGGATAAAATGCGTTTTTACCCACGTACACAGTTTGTATACAGTGGTCAACTATTTCTGAAGATACCCGCTTTTTTTTGTTAAAAAGATGGACCACATTGTTGGGAATTTGAAAATAAAGAACAATAATGTTATTAATTCATTTAATTGAATTCAATAAACTATCATAAATATATAATTTTCATGTACATATATTGCTAGTTTGACATTAAATTTTTATCTCTAATTAGGGGTCTACAGACCTTTTGATCTGTCGAAATCACTGGAAAAAGTTGGTATATAGATTAGCCGATCAAATTGCCAATTTGATTGTCCCGTCTGGGTGGACCTTAAACCTGCGATGTAACAATAATTTTAATATCGATGAGAACGACACTGGCCAAACTGTGGCAACATTTGTTCATACTTACTTGTCAATTTAGTCCGTAGGTCTGTGGATTTTACTTTAGTAATATGTATATCAATAATGAAATCACAAATACTAAGAAATAGTACATTACTTACCTAGGGCGGTAAAATAAAGATCGCAGGGATTTGAATATGCGATCTGAGGCTTTCTTTATTTCCGGCCGTGGTCAGTACAAAATTTTACGTCTACCCCAGGCCATGAAGTGGGATTTTCAGGCTAAGTGTGACGTAATAGTACACTACACAACTAGGGTGTCACGGTGTCAGTTTTAAATTTCAAATTTTACTATAGGATTTTAATGCATAAAAATCATAATTTTATTGTTAAGTGTAGTAATTAAAATTTTAGGAACTGCCATTTATTGTGAATGCTGTTGCACTCCTGTAATTGAGGCACAGGCTGGGCACGATCCCTCAATTTATTCATTATTTGTTTGTATTAGTCTGTGTTTTGTTGGTGTGTCAATAAATAAATAATAATAATAATAGGGTGGTAATACTAAGATAGGCCGAGATCGCAGATGTTTGCGGCCCGAGCTGCAAGCGAGGGACGCAAATATGCGATCGAGGGCTTTCTTTATTACCTCCCGTGTTGTGTACATCATTTTATGTCTACACTTGGCCAAAAAGCGCCATGGCCAGGTGTGGCATAAAATAAATAGATTAAAAATCGAAACTAAGTTTAGGCTGGTAAATCCTGTGCCTAAAAAAAAGGCTGCAAACCTTTCCTACACTTTGTGAAAAACCCCTAAGGTACATTTGCATGACATTAATATTAAGTGTAATTTTTTTTTTGTAAATATTGTATTGTTTTTAAATTTTTTTCTGTAATATTTCTTAGTTTATGCATTTTTTAAGTCATTTATTTATTATTATGTATACATTTTGGTTTTTAATGGAAATGTGATCATTAATCTTATAAGTATATTAGGTACTTTATAATAAATAACACTGAAATGATGTTGTTTTTTAATTAAGACTTAATGGAACCACACCTCTAGCACAGGGTTTCCTAATCTTTTTTCGGCCACGGACCACCTACAATATGTAAAAAATCTTTCGGACCCCTTACCAATATAATCACAGAAAAATGAAATCAAGCGTACATGCTTGAAACATAGTGTCGTGTGCGAGCCACGGACCCCTGGCTTTCGTAACATGGACCCCTAAGGGGTCCATAGACCACAGTTTAAGAAACCCTGCTCTAGCATAACTCGGCGCGATCTGATCTATCACACTGTATTGATTGGAAAGAGATCCTACCTGCCATAACAATGCTATTAAAAGTTATGATATTAGGCAGCGGTCGGCAACCTGCGGCTCTTCCACTCACATAAGGACAGGTTAATCCGCTTCATCCTTCCCGCTAGTCCGCTGCTCACTTTGAGCAATCAGCAAAAAGTCAAGGTAGCGCTGGCCAAACGTCCTGGTTCGACCCCAGGCGTTCAGGCCCCACCTAGTCCGACCCTATCGAGGTGGACTGGGACAAGCGACCTGGTTCGACCCCAGGCGCCCCGGCCCCCACCCAGTCCGATCTTACTCAGCGTGGGCCGGCTAGCGACCTGGTTCGACCCCAGGGAACGCCACGGCCGACCACCGGGAATATCGCAACGCCCAAAATAGGTCGCGAGTTAGTCAGGCTTTAAAAAAAACCTGCGCCTCGTGAATCGCTGACTTGCGGCCCGCGAGCCTCCCTGGCAATTTTGTATGTAGGTAAAGGTCGCTCTATTCCGAATTGTATAAAATGACAAATTACTTACAAAGTGGGGCCCGCGTCAATTTCGTTAGCGTTAGCTACTATGTGGCCCCTGGCTGCTAAAAGGTTGCCAACCGCTATTATAAGGTAACGTCCTAGTGTTTGACACGCTGATGCCGAACTTGACACCCTGCCACCTCTATAGCTAATGCCTTAACATTCAAGAGGGCAACTACTGGGACAGTGTCGAGGACTCGCGGACGTCTACCACGGTCTACCATAAATGTGATGTGAAAAACTGGTACGAGTATGATGCTTAGAACGACTAGTACGATGCGCCATCTATAGTTCTCAGGAGTGTGTTCAGTTGTCCGACTACTCTGCGATAGAGGTCGCTACGCAATTCTTTCCCTTTCTAGTGAGTACTAAGTCCGAAAAAAACATCCTTTATGGATATACTGGATTATATTGCATTCAGCCAGAGTGCATAGATAGATGCAGTTCTAGTCTCATTCAATATGCATTCGTATTGGATTGGATTCTTCACATCTTTCATTTTATGGAGTAACAAAACGTAATGTCAATGTCGTTTCGTACTTTTGCCGCATTCCAATAATTCATTTTTGCAGTTTCCCAGCCAGGCAGAGAAAACTTCAATCGAAGTAAAGAGGACGTCGCAGTCATTTAGGGCCCCGGTTTGAGTATAAATCAAGAGACTAAAATTGTTAATAATATTAAATAATCATTAATATTTGTAATCTAAACTCATGTTACGTTACACCTAACATAATTCGAGTAACAAACTAATAATTATTGGAACGCACACAAGCGTCAAACAGCTGTTGTGTTTTGATTTGTCTTGTTTAAACAAATCACAAACAAATACTATAAAAAATCGGCAAGAATGAACGAATTTTACGGGTTTGATGCGAAAAATACGTGCCGTGCGTGTATTAAAACCGACGAAGATCTTTTCACCATGACTTCTGATGAAATATCGTTGTACCATAACTTTATTAAGGTTTACAAAGATTATTTTGTATTTTAATGATAATGGAGCCCTTTCCCCCTGTTCTATCTTTAGTGAATATTATACTATATTATAGTACAGTTTTCTGAGATTTTACAGTTACAAAACACTTATTAAGTTAAACTAAAAAAAGTAAATGTTAATAATTTTTTTATTACTTCAATGTAGTCATATTGTTTATGTTTATTACAGTTAAGTGTAAAAACTTGGGTGCGTACAAATGCTCAAAAAATGTCCGAATTCGGTCTCTGCAGTGGCAATAAGAACTTTGTACTATATTTATGAAATGATTTATTCTATACATGTTTTTGCACTGTACTGTACACTTCAGTGGCGTGGCGTCCAAAGAACTCGATTCCTACCGGCTTGCCTAATATCAGGCATTTGACCACCTTGTTCTACAGCTCTTAAGGAAAATGTACGCCAAATCTGCAACGGCTTGCCCAAGGATATCTTTTATGCCACACCACTGGTACACTTACACACTTTATTTATTATGTTGTCTAGTACCCATAGTAGGTACAAGCATTGCTTAGTTTCGGACTAGGTCAATTTGTGTAAGATTGTCCACCGATATTTATATGAATTATTGTTTTAGCTGGAAAATTCAAACACTATAATGAAAATATGCTTCATATGCCGTTGCGAAATAAGCAAATTTATGAAATTCATCAAACAATGCCAAAGAACAAATGAGATTATGAATGGGGTGTTAGACATGGTGAGCATATGTTTTTCTTTATTCTACACAGTATGTTATATTTTTCCAAATTCTACAAATCTTTTCATCACTGATGAAATCAGAATCATGTAATTTTTTTTGCATAATGATGTAATTTTAGTTAAGAAATAATATTAATCAATTCATTATATCCTTATTTTGGGTTATTGAAATCCATTTTGTAATTAGTGACAATATATCATGGAGTTAAAGGTTTACTAAGCTGGTATATTGTCACTGATATATATAAACAAAGGCAGCAGTTTCCAAAATGTTTGTATCAGATGGTCCTTCTAAATGCTATTGCAGGAATTAATTATTCGTATGACTTCATTCTGGCATTATAATTTTTTTTCATTCATATTTCAGGACCATTTATCCAAATACAAAAACAACTACATCTGTACAACAAGCATACATTACCTCGGGCCTGAGACTGAGGATTCTGACAACTTTGATCAGTTTCATGATGATCAGTATAATAATGATGATTATGATGATGATGATATACCGTTGCTGATGTTGAAAGATTCCGTTAAAGAAGAAGTGAAAGTTAAGAAGAAGAAAAAGAAAGATGTGGTAAGTACATTGCTAACTTGGAAAAAAAAGCTCTATATTTTTTACTAAATTTTAAATATTGATTTCAATGTAATGTAGTATTGCGATGGCGCTATATAAACAAATATCCAGTAGGCTCAGCGAAGTATCGGGTGACCAGAGGGCTGGCTCCTTCCTAGCACAAAGGATCATATGGTTGTTTTTTGTTGTGGGGGCGCTGAAACTTTTCATCATTCACTAGGGTGGCAAGTCAAAAAAGTTTGGGCATCTATGGTCTATCTGTTCTTAATTGGTTGACATTAGATGCCGAAACTACATCTTCTGGTAGTTTGTTCCAGGCTTTCACCACTCTGTTGCTCAGAAAGAGTTTATATTCTATGGATTTTTTTTAAAATGGTTATCTTTGATTGCAAAAAAAACAACAACAAATGTTCAGGTACATACACAGTCACCTCCTTAATTTAGCCATGTAATTATAATTCGTTATCAGTCGTGTGTAGGGATGTAACGATACATAATTTTGCCGATACGATACCGATACTGATTATTGTAGTAAATATTTAGCTAAATAATGAAGTATGAACTTCAGATATTTGTACTTATGTCCTTATTATACCTAAAACTTGGCTATATTTAACAGAGAGTCAACCTTGAAAGTGTAAAGTAAAAATAAAATATTATGAACCAAAGATATCATTGCACAAGGTAATAGACCAACATCCATTAAGTCAGTAATTGAAATTACTTTTTGCAGGTTTTTTTCATACAGCAAATTCTTTTCGCGCTCTTCAAATATCGGTTGTATATAATTGGCGATACCGATATATCGGCCCAGGTATCGGTATCGTTACATCCCTAGTCGTGTGCTTAAAGTACGCCCGATTTGCATTACACGGGTAAATTAAAAACAGTGCCGTAACAATCCCGTGTGGTGACCGTACAAAGCCTTTGTTACATTAAGAAGATACAGTCACTTTAAAAGCTAAGAACCCACCTTGCCCAAAATACCGCATACCCAGAATACCACATTTTTTTAAATATCAAATTAAATAAATATTAGGGGACAATCTTACACAAATCGAACTAGCCCCATAGTAAGCTCAATAAGGCTTGTGTTATGGATACTAGACGACGATATATTTAATAGATAAAAAATATTAAAAATATTTTTATGATATTGTAAAAATGTTAATTATTGTGTTTCGTTTATTTAAATTTTTATGTCGCATTTTAATACCGAGGTACAGCTATTTTGGTCGCCGAAATAGATTTTAGTATAATATAATAAATGTAATAATTATTTTGGTTATTCTAATATTATGACAAATGCGTGTACGCCTGCAAAGGTAGATGTTGGTGAAACTAAGTTGTTATTTATCC
This sequence comes from Eudemis profundana, assembly GCA_947034925.1. NCBI lineage: Eukaryota > Metazoa > Arthropoda > Insecta > Lepidoptera > Tortricidae > Eudemis > Eudemis profundana. Next base: position 4,743,140 of record OX344819.1, read on the forward strand.
ATCTGTAATGTAACCCAATTATCAGATTTGTTAGACAGCTTTCGCGAAATCGTTTTTCCGTGCAGTGAGTTTCAGCAGTCGCGTTTTTCCGCGATTTCTTTTTTTCAACTAGTAAAATTTCTTGGTCTTACTTTTATGTAGTAGCGTAAATTTTTAATCGTTCTTGTCCTCGATAGGAGGGTTTTTAATAGCAATTTTTCTCAAAATCATTTTTTTATAGTCAGACATATTCGAATTCATATATTTTCACAAGAGGTCGAATTCTCGTTTTATTGGATGCTCTGTCTGTATAACAGATTCCAAAATAATAATTCTACAAAATCAATTAGTTTCTGGAGTAACCTAAGATTTTATAATCTTTTGTGACGGCAATGCAATAAGATAGGTATCTGATAAATCAGGAATCTGGTGTTTTGAACAATCTGGCCTTCTGGGAAGTCCTTTTAGGCACGATGGCTAAGAACTATACCTGGAAATGATATACTATATAGCTAATTATTAATATTTTTATCTTCACAGCCAGATGAACTAGCATCATTAGAAAATGACCAAGAAGAAATAGTAAGAGGAAAGAAAAATGGCAAACAGAAGAAACAACTGAAAGAAGGCTTCAGTTCTAGAATGGTGCAGGAAACAAATGAGTATGAGGTCATTAAACTCAGTAAAGAACAGGTAATACATTTCATCATCATCAGCCTATACAGGGTGTCCCATAACTGACTGATTAATTCAAGATCAAACTAGTATTTTTTTAATTTTACTTAGTTTTTGGATAAAATACCATTTCTGTAACCTTAATTAACAATTCATGTTACCGTACACATGAAAAAAAACTAACCTTGAGACCTTTCCGAGTGCACACTAGCACTAATAATGTTAAAAACGGTCAAAATTCATGAAAAACTTTAATTCGACAATAACTCAAAAACCGTGCCTCTTTTACTGGGGTCATGTCAAGTTGGTTTGGTACCTCTTGACCTGGTCTACCTCCACTGTCACTGTGACGTGTCAGTTATGGGACACCCTGTATACGTCCCACTGCTGGGCACAGGCCTACTCTCACTGACGAGAGAGAATGGGCTGTAGTCCCCACGCTAGCCCACTGCAGATTCGGGACTTCACATACACCTTTGAATTTCTTCGTGGATGTATGCAGGTTTCCTCACGATGTTTTTTAGGGCATACTCTAGTTTAAAACTGGTCAAATGCGAGTTAGACTCACGTGGAGACGGTTCCGTACGTTCAACACAATATAAAACAATTATACTTCATTGCACAGACTTCTTATAGGTTTTCCCGTAATCTATTGCTATTTACCATATTTTTTCAAAATTCTACGTCCATCAGTTTTTGCCAATTTTCTTAAATAACTTCAAAACTATTGTGTATAAAAATTATATATATATTTTTTTGAGATTCTCACAGTGAGCCCTTTCATTTAATATGTCACACGATATAGTTCGCTAACTTTTTTTTAATTTTCTGTTTGACCCCCAAAAGTGGCCCCTATGATTAAAATTCATATATTTTCGTGACATGTCCGTTTTTGGGTCATTAACCTTAAAATATGTACCAAATTTCAACTTAATCGGACCAGTACTTTCGGAGCAAATTGGCTGTGACAGACAAACAGACAGACACACGAGTGATCCTATAAGGGTTCCGTTTTTTTCCTTTTGAGGTACGGAACCCTAAAAATAAGAACCAAACTACGTTTTGTATGTACAGTCACTGCACGGGAATGTTGAGCCACTTGTCAATGTTATTAATTTAGGCATGTTGTGAAAGTCGGGGTCCCGACTCGTATAAAGAAGACATCAGGAAAACTGTAATCACGATTTTTACCGAACTCTGTTGACCACTGACACTGACGTTACGGTTACGTTGTAACAAAAACTCGGTTAACTCATTTCCGATCACGTTTTCTTCGGAAACTGACGTTACTACGGTTACCTTATAACAGCCGCTATTGGGACCGAGCGCGACGACAGCGCCACGTGATAGGCGGCCATTATGGACAATATTGTCACCGCTGTCAAACAAGAAGTAAGTAAATATTGTGAAAAATATTAATGAAATCTTGTGTAATTTTACTATATTAAGTACACAATTTTGGACAATGGTAGTCAGTAACATTATTGCCAATAATATTAAAATTGTTGTTTTCAGTGAGAAAAGTCAGCGACAAAAATGACAATTTTAGCCGTAGCGAGCGCTGTGATCGTTTAGGCTACCCCCTCCACCCGCTTTGCACTCTGCCAATACATCCGTCGGATTATTTTTGACAGCCGATTTGATGGAAATACCGAATGACAAAGAAATACAATTTTCTTCTTTTACTATACGAATTTATACTAATCATAATTCGTTATCGGTCGTGCGCCCGAAGTATGCCCGATTTGCATTACACGACTTATTTAAGAACAGCAACAAGTGGCTCAACATTCCCGTGTGGTGATTGTGTACGCTTGGCTATACTGCCGCCCTAATTCAAAAGGACGCATCTCAAAAAAATCTAATTTCATTTTTGCACATAAAATATATCAATGGATCATATGACATTTCCAAAAATAAATCTTAGTTTTTTAAATTCTCCTAAAAGTCATAAAGAAAATTTAGCTCATCACCAAAGTCATGCCATTTCCAAAACTAAAATTGCTTGTTTCTTATAACCTATGAAACTGAGATGCGTCCTTTTGAATTAGGACGACAGTATAGCATTCTCATAGGATTAGCTTCGAAATTGTAAGAAAACAATTACATCATGGATAAGAAATTTAAGCTATGAAGAAACTGAAGCACTTCTTGGTCATATAAGTTAATAAATAAGAAACATTGATAATTATATAGGTATTTAGTTATGAACTAGAATGTAACAAATTAAAACACACACACACATCATGTAGGACTTCCCGACACAAGCATATTACTTGCTTAATGGAAAGTTCCAACCTTGTTCATTTTTACCACATATGTAAAAACCCGAATAAAGTTTTTTGAATTTTTTTTTTGAAATTTTTGAAAGGATCTGTTTTTGTTCTAGGTGTTGGAAGAAATGGCGGAAAAGTCAAAAAGCGACAAATACCTCAGATCAGTGTACAAATGTGAACAATGTGTGAAAGGCTTCAACTTCAAAGATGTCATCGACAACCACATGAAGAAACACTCGCAGGTATGTTGTTTCTGTTATATTTTACCATTCGCTTTTCGGCGAAAGAGAAACATCGTGAGGAAACCTGCATACATCCGCGAAGAAATTCAAAAGTGTATGTGAAGTCTGTAATCCGCAGTAGGCTAGCGTGGAGACTACAGCCTATTCACTCTCGTCTATGAGAGCAGGCCTGTGCCCAGCAGTGGGGTATATAGGCTGATGATGTTTATTCTGTAACTATCTAGCGACGGATCGGATCGACAGCAAATAATGAAAACGAAATAAAGTTAAAAATAAAAGGAAGTATTAATGGCGCCTTTATCGCTGTTATGAAACCCTTCGTGTGCGAATCTGAATCGCACTTAGCCGGTATTTTTTTCAAATCGGCGCTTAAGCGACACAACTATTCTGCCGCCAGAACGCAAAACGGCACAAGTATAGTACATTACATAACTAGGGTGGTAATACAAAGAAAGGCCGAGATCGCAGAAGTTTACGACCCGAGCTGCAAGCGAGGGACGTAAATATGCGATCGAGAGCCTTCTTTATTACCTCCCGTGTTGTGTACATCATTTTATGTCTACACTTGGCCAGAAAGCGGCTTTTTCCGTACGCGCAGCGTGCGGAAAAAGTCACTTTATGGCCAGGTGTGGCATAAACATTTTTTTCGACACTGAGTTATATACATATTCGGAATCGGCGAAATTTACTGATTCCGAATATGTAAACTTCTTGGTGTCGAAAAAAAATGTTAGATGAGCCCTTTTCCGTTATGGCGGCAGTATAGACATTTGCAACACTAGATGTTATTATCAATGCGTTGCCGATCTCGAAGAAATTAGTTGACACCCTTTTAAAAAAACCCACATTGTAGCGCAGTGGGAAAATCTTAGCAGGAAGTTCATTCCAGATCCCCATCGAACGCACCGGGAAGGTTCTGGATTTTGAGTATAGTCAAGGAAATACTATAAAAAGAAGCTGATTTGAACTGTCGTCAAATACTGTTATTTTCAGGAGCATGGCATTCTGAAGTGTGAAATCTGCAGCCAGTACTGTCCCAGTGCGGTGTCTCTGCGCGGACACATGAAATCGCACACCACGAGGTAAACAAAAATATATAAAGCAGAGTTCCTTAATCTTTTTTGGTCACGGACCCCCTATATTATTTCGAAAACCTTACAGACCAAGGGGTCCGAATATAATCAGAGATAAAGAAAATCGAGGACACATGACAGTTTGGGTTGTATGCATAGCCACGGACCACCGGTACTCGTATCACGGACCCCTAAGGGGTCCATGGACCACAGTTTAAGAAACCCTGCTATACAGAGTGTTTAGGCGAGAACGAGTAACCCAACAAACATAGACAACGCAGACCTTAAACCACTTTTTTTTTGGGTGGTCTGTGTCCCGTTTGGTCAATTTTGACCACTTTGGGTAATCTGTATTTGACCTTTAACCACATATTCGTGATGATATTATAAGCAAATAATGTTATATCAACGTAGGCCGAATTCTGTCATTTTACATTGATAGTGTTATGGAACAAGTAAATCAATAAATACAGCCCTTGTAAACATGTCCTTACTGGAGGAAGAGATATCAACATATATTATGAGATATTTTTTCCTATGTTTTGCAACTTTGCTGTCATAAATAAATGTATTTCCTATCTTTCTTTCAACAATGAAAAAAAAACAAGAGATCACTTTTTTGGCCTCATAAGCATTCACCACACGCGATTATTTTATTAAACACTTGGGATTTTTCACTAATTAATTGTTCCAGATACAAATGTAAAATATGCGGCGCTGTGCGTATTTCTCGGCAACATTTGCTAGAGCACTACAGTATAGAGCACACCTTTGATGCTTCCACGTATTCTTGTGACCAGTGCCCTTTCACCACCAAGTGAGTAATCTTTCAAGTTATTATGCAATCACCACACGATAATGTTGAGCCACTTGTCACTGTTCTTGATTTACCCATGTTATGTAAATTGAGATCCCGACTCGTAGGTACGAGGAAGATATCGGGAAAACTGCAATCACGGCTTTTACCGAACTCTATTGACCAATGACGCTGATGTTGGTAGCAACATCAGCGTCATTTTAATACGTCGGTACGTCGGTTACGTTATAACAAAAACTCTGTTAACTAATGGCCGATCACAGTTTCTTCGGAAGCTGACGTTTCTACGGTTACGTTTTAACAAAAACTCGGTTAACACTTTCACGACCAGACAAGAAACTTAATACTGCCCTAGAAACCGCAGAGCCCGCTAGGCGGGTTTGTGAGGCCAATGAGTGCGGTACGGAAAAAATGGCCGGCATCTGAGCAAAAGTGACTATCGTCCGCTAGGCGGGTTGATGGTCGTAAACACTTGAATTGCTCGATCACGTTTTCTTCGGAAGCTGAAATTGCTACGGTTTCCTTACAACAGCCGCTATATATCCTTCAGAATATTTCAGACAGCTGATTTGATAGAACCAGCACACCCGAGATTTTTATAAAAAAAAACCAGCTCACCCGATTACAACACCATTTTTAGGGTTCCGTACCAAAATGGTAAAAAAGGAACCCTTATGGTGCGACTCTGTCTGTCTGTCTGTCTGTCTGTCTGTCTGTCTGTCTGTCTGTCCGTCTGTCACAGCAAGATATCTCAGGATCTACTGATGCTATCGACTTGAAATTTAGAATAGTGTTAAAAACTGCTAAGCCCTTACTCCTTACAGATAACCGTGGCTAGATAACTAGTGAACTGTGAAGATTTTTTTTCCTTGGAGATAACTAGTTATCTCCGAGGATTTTATATTCTTCGCAGATAACTTTTTTTTTTAACAGTTTTCTGTGAGGAAAATCCAATCCTTGTAGATAACTGGTTACCTCCAAGGATTTTATATTCTTTGCAGATAACTATTATTTTTTTAAGTTTAGCTAGCTAGCTATCTCCGATGAATACAATTTAATCTCAGAAAACTTAAAAAAATAATATTTATCTGCGAAGAATATAAAATCCTTGGAGGTAACCAGTTATCTACAAGGATTGGATTTTCCTCACAGAAAACTGTTAAAAAAAAAAGTTATCTGCGAAGAATATAAAATCCTCGGAGATAACTAGTTATCTCCAAGGAAAAAAAATCTTCACAGTTCACTAGTTATCTAGCCACGGTTATCTGTAAGGAGTAAGGGAATCCGAGCCTATGGAACAGAAAAAGAATCTTATACCTTTTTTACTTTTTTTTTAAAGGGGACCGAAATGGGATGTCATAAATCGAAAGTTGAGCTAATATATCGAGCCGGATATCAAATGAAAGGGCTTAATATGTAGATTCCAAAACAGTTTTTATTTTTTTTCTTATTCATGTAGTTTTTGATTGAAGACAAAAACCGTTAAAAAAAATACCGTTCCCCCCCTATTATCTCCGAAGATACTGAACAGAAAAATCTGCAATAATTACCGATTATTAATATTATCCTAAATATTACAGGAAAAATAAAATGGTTTTGCTAACTTGCAGCATTTTTTAGAAATTCGCAAAAATCGTAAGACAACCTTATTTGCTCCTACTAAACTAACCGCGGCATATGTCGATGTATGGGCACAACAGTTTCACAAGAGCAAAGTTAAGTTTGTCCCACCATACAGTTTTTCTTGAATTATTCACGTATCTACTGACGAGTTTGTACGGAACCCTCGGTGCGCGAGTCCGACTCGCACTTGACCGGTTTTATTTTCTTCTATTATATGAATTTACACGAATCATATTCGTTATCAGTCGTGTGCCCAAAGCACGTCTGATTACCACTACCAGGACATGGCTAAATCGAGAACAGTCAATAGTGGCTCAACATTCCCGTATGGTGACTGTACAGTCAAGGGCACCAATATGTATACACCACATAGTTTCAAAAATATGTATACAAGTCTTATTGTTATGGCAGTAAGGTTTATGTATACATATTTTGGAACTTTGTGTGGATATTTATGTTTGCCCTTGACTGTACATGTTTTTGGTAGCTAATGAAATCTATAATTTCGTATGTCATAATCAATGTTTTCTTTACAAATTTCAATCACTATATTGCTACTGAATAAATTACTTATGTTTTTTGAGGTATCCCTCGCCATAATGCATTTATTTTTAAAGGTACATAAACCCACCTCAATATTCTATGATAAATTCAATTATCCTGAAACGTTTCAGTAAAAACTACTTTAGAGCAAGTGATACTTCTTGTAAATATTAAGTCACATATGAAATTGTGACATATACAGCGTTTGACCTTAAATGCATATACAGAGTGTTTTCGAGACCGGTCGGTAAAGGAAGTCAAAACTTTATTTCCTTCTGCTCTTTTCAGGAAACGCACGGTAATACAGAGGCATGTGAAGTCCCACAAAGTGGGTAAGAATCTGACTTGCAACGTTTGCGGCGCCGGCTTCAACAACATGCACGCGTTACGGATGCATATCTCGTGAGTAAATATAAAAAGTCTTGTGGTCCAATCAACGATTATATATCCGAGCCTTGCAATTATAGTCTTTAATTACAAATTAGTTATGAGGTGAAAGTAATATTTAAAAAATTAAGTTGCCTTAAAGACTTCCCGGATCTCAAACTATCTGCATACTAAATTTCCTCCTATAAATCACAATCGGTCCAGCGGTTTAAGCGTCAAACAGTAACAAACAGACAGAGTTCATTGCATTTGCATTTGTAATATTAGTATGGATCTTCTAAAGGCTATACTTATATTTTCTGTTCAAAACATAGTGTCTCGATCAGATATCCTGATTATTGCTTTAATTCCCCAGTGGTGTGGCGTCAAACTTCTTCGAAGGCAAGTCAGAGTACTTTAGCGTACTGTTTCTTTGAGCGCGGGATAAACAGAGTACTAATATATTTAAAAATAGGCGGTAGGAATCGAGTTCTATGGACGTCACGCCACTGAATTTCCCTTACACCCTGTATATTTGATATTTTCCAGCCGGCACGACCCAAGCCAGCGGTTCAGCTGCCCCCAATGCAGCATGAAGTTCATATACCCGTCCCTGTTACACCGACACATGCGGACCCACTCCCACAGAGACCACTACTGCGTCGAGTGTGACGTCACGTTCAAATCCCTCGTGAGTAAAACGACTGACGATGACGATGAACGATGATGTATGATGATATTTTCATGGAATTGTTAATAAAGTTTATATAAATAAATGCAGGCCCAGGAAATGTTATATTAGCGTAAATTACATAATATGCCAATTGAAAATACAGAAAAGTACTCCCATGATCACGTTCTCATTAAAGTCCTCATGATCCTGACATTAAAAAAATAGGCTACTTGATGACAGTTCAAATCAGCTTCTTTTTATGAAGTGTCAAAACGCTCCGAAAGTATGTAGTTTAGTATGAAATACTATCTTGTGACGTCATGCTCAACATGGTGCCTTATTTTTAGTTTTCGTCATTGTAAAATCGTTGATGGCACGAAAATAAGTTTCAATGATTTTGTCCGGGCTGTTTTGGAAGCGTAATTTGCTGGTTAGAGTTAATGAATTTATTTTGATTGTTGTCAAATACCCTATTAGTCTGTTTATCATAACAGCATCAAATAATTAATAGTACATTACACAACTAGGGTGGTAATACAAAGAAAGGCCGAGGTCGCAGATGTTTGCGGCCCGAGCTGCAAGCGAGGGACGTAAATATGCGATCGTGGGCTTTCTTTATTACCTACCTCCCGTGTTGTGTACATCATTTTAGAGTCTGTGCGAAAAGAGAATAGGATTTAGATTTGGGGGCGCTGTAATGCTTTTCTACCGTATTTGCCATACTGGTTAGATTAGTTCCGTTTTTCGCCACGCCTATTCTCTTTCCGCACATACTCAATGTCTACACTTGGCCAGAAAGCGGCATAAAAATATATATTTAGACGTGGAATTGGAATATTATGAAAATGTGTTTTTTCTTTGCAGGATAATTTAAAATTGCATTTCAAAAGGGCCAAAAAGCATCGAGACCCGTCGACTTACAAGTAAGTTTTAAGTGCATGATCTACAATCCTTAGAGGCCCGAGCTTGAATCACTTTTAACCTTCGCGTTTTTAAGTAAAAATTGCAGACGGTATTTATTTATTTATTTATTTAAACTTTATTGCACAAAAGAAAACTTATGGTACAAAAGGCGAACTTAATGCCATAAGGCATTCTCTACCAGTTAACCGAAAATGGTATGAAGATTGTTCGTTCGTATTATCTTGTTATCGAGGCAACACCCGCGAGATTTGAGAAGTATTTGTCTCCGCACTTTTTTCGGATATGAACATATTATTTTTCATTTTTATATCAAATGTTTTCTTAAAATTTAAGAAAACATTTGTACATATTTTTTGTAGCCAAATATTTGACTATAAAAAAATATGTACAGTAACCAAAATAGAATGTTGAGCCAGTTGTTACTATTCTTAATTCAGCCGTGTCATCATAATTCGTTATTAGCCGTGTGCTCAAAGCATGCCGCTTTGCATTACACGGCTAAATTAATAACAGTGGCAAGTGGCTCAATATTCCCGTGTAGTAACTCTATACACGGTGATTTCTGGGTCGTGGAGCAAGAAAATGAGGCATAATACAATATTTAAAGATGAACATAATGATGTTAAAGCGAGTCTCGATGCGACAAGGATGGCTTTATAAAGGTAGAGAGGAAGAAGCCAGCCTGCCGTAATAAGTGCGGTGGGTCTACCTTATTTCGTATAAAACTAAATGGTATAAAATCAAAACGTATAAATTCAAAACGTATAAAATCACTTCGTATAATCTTTCATTTCGGTTAAAATTCATTTTGTATAACATTTAAAAGCTCTAAATACGAAATCTCTATTCTTCAATATGTCTAACATTCAAAATGTATAAAATCATTATGCATAACATTTAAGATGTATAAAATTATTACGCATAATATTCATTTTGTATAACAATTACTTGATCGCATATTTGAAACGTAGAACATTCAAAATATCTAATCATCACAATGTATACAAAACAGTCGGTCGGGCTCCGCAACTGCTCCGCCGCTGCGGGAAGAGCAGCCCCTTTGCCCTTGCGTATCAAAGCATATACAGGCTGCTCCATATACAGGGCATATACAGGGTGTCACTGTTTTATATACAGGGTGTAACTGTGATAGATACAGGGTATAATAAATTTATATAAAATAATATATAAAAGTTAAATATAAATGTATGATGCATGAAATAACTAATATGTTAAGAACACTGACTTGTAAATGAGATGTACATTTACTAATAAATGATCTGAATCTGAATCTGTCACTGTGATAGGTACAGGGTGTCACTGTGTTATATACAGGGTGTCACTGTGTTATATACAGGGTGTCACTGTGATAGATACAGAATGTCACTGTGATATATACAGGGTGTCACTGTGATATATACTGGGTGTCACTGTGATATATACATAGTGTCACTATGTTATATACAGAGTGTCACTGTAATGTATACAGGATGTCACTGTGATAGATACAGGATGTCGTCGATAACCTACCTATTTTTGGGAGCCGTTTCGTTTTTAGGGTCATCAAAAAAAAAATAACCCTAACCTACCTATTTTGGGAGCCGTTTTGTTTTTAGGGTCATCAAAAAAAAATAACCCTAACCTACCTATTTTTGGGAGCCGTTTCGTTTTTAGGGTCATAAAAAAAAATAACCCTAACCTACCTATTTTAAGAAGCCGTTTCGTTTTTAGGGTCATCAAAAAAAAAATAACCATAAACTACCTATTTTTGGGAGCCGTTTCGTTTTTAGGGTCATAAAAAAAAATAACCCTATCCTACCTATTTTTGGGAGCCGTTTCGTTTTTAGGGTCATCAAAAAAAAATAACCCTAAACTACCTATTTTTGGGAGCCGTTTCGTTTTTAGGGTCATCAAAAAAAAAACCCTATCCTACCTATTTTTGGGAGCCGTTTCGTTTTTAGGGTCATCAAAAAGAATAACCCTAACCTACATATTTTTGGGAGCCGTTTCTTTTTAGAGTCATCAAAACAAATAACCCTAACCTACCTATTTTTAGGAGCCGTTTCGTTTTTAGGGTCATCAAAAAAAATAACCCTAACCTACCTATTTTGGGAGCCGTTTCGTTTTTAGGGTCATCAAAAAAAAAAATAACCCTAACCTACCTATTTTGGGAGCCGTTTCGTTTTTAGGGTCATCAAAAAAAATAACCCTAACCTACCTATTTTCGGAGCCGTTTCGTTTTTAGGGTCATCAAAAAAAAACCCTAACCTACCTATTTTGGGAGCCGTTTCGTTTTTAGGGTCATTAAAAAAAAAACCCTAACCTACCTATTTTTGGGAGCCGTTTCGTTTTTAGGGTCATCAAAAAAAATAACCCTAACCTACCTATTTTTGGGAGCTGTTTCGTTTTTAGGGTCATTCATAAACAGCAGTATTATTTGGAAAAGCTTATTGCTTAAAAATGTGAACTTGGAAAAATATATATCGTCGACCGTAGGCTCAATTAGGGTAAGAGACAGGCAAAACAATGTCCCTTACGCTAATTGAGCCTACGGTCGACGATATGACTAGATTATGACTAAGCTGCGATATATTTTGAAATATACATTACACCAAATATTACTTAAAATACATTACAGTGACACCCTGTATATAACACAGTGACACTCTGTATATATCACAGTGACATCCTGTATCTATCACAGTGACACCCTGTATCTATCACAGTGACACCCTATATATAACACAATTGCACCCTGTTTATATCACAATTACATTCTATATATATCACAGTGACACCCTGTATACATTACAGTGACACCTTGTAGTTAAGACAGTGACACTCTGTATATATCACAGTGACATCCTGTATCTATCACAGTGACACCCTGTATATCTCAATTAAACTGCTTACAGACATGTTTTCTCTGCTAACAGTGACATCCTGTATCTATCACAGTGACACCCTGTATATAACACAATGGCACCCTGTATATATCACAATGACATTTTGTATATATCACAGTGACATCCTGTATACATTACAGTGAAACCTGGGCCTCATATTTCAATAATATTAAGGGTTTACAAAAATTAGAGCTTTTAACAGTTATACCCCGTGAATGTTATACCTTATAATACTTATAACAAATAACGTTTCGAGCAAATGAATGTTATACCTTATAATACTTATAACAAATAACGTTTCGATCAAATGAATGTTATATCATACGAAATTATACAAGATGACTTTAGAGCATTTGAATTTTATACGAAATGTAATTATACACTTTAATTTTTATGCCATCTGAATTTATACGAAATGAATCATTATCCGAAATGAATTTCGACGAAGTGATTTTATACGGATTGATTTTCTACCAAATAAGGGGATACCAAGTGCGGTACCGCACTGACTGGACCACAACATCTGCTGCGGTCCGCTGTGCCGACGACGCTCTTGTATGTGTCCCGTTTACATTATTCTACGAAGGCTGAGGAGATCGTAGAATATGTACGCGTAAAGACAGGGCTCATCCTGAGGGTCGTTAAGTTGGAGTCTCGCCACAACTTGAATTTTAATTCTTATGTGGTGAGAGTTCCAACTGAGAAGATCGTGACCTTCACCAAAGAAGAGTTTTGGCCGAAAGGTGTCATGTTCCGGCGCTTCCGCGGGCGGCTACCTGACACCCCGAACAGCGTTACCACATCGCAGTGAAATGTGACCTAGTTGTTAAGTTTATTTTGTATTATGTGATATGTATGTTAGATTGTAAGGTATTTATCTATGGGTCTTTGATGCCTGAAATAAATATATTTTTTTTTCCATAAAATTTGGTCACCCTACTCAATGTGACGTTTTCTCGCTTCCCATACTGCGTATGTCAAAAGTCATAGGTTGACCACGATTTACTAAGTAGATAAATTTTATTTGAAAATAAGACAATTTTAATTAAAAATAAAATAAATAAATAAAATCATTTATTCATAATCATAGTATCATTACATAACCAAGAGACCTTAAAATGATTAAGATAACAAATGCTGCTTTGTTCAAATGAAGATAATATTGACCAGTTATAGAGTCAGAAAAACTGGTCCGGGATCACTACCCAGAAATCATCCTATATATATCTTTTTTTTTTCAGATACAAATGCTCGCAATGCGACGAGCGCTTCATCTCCCCCTCCTCCGTCCTAGCGCACTTAAGCGCCTCCCACGGCGCGGCCAAAAGCCACGCATGCGCACTGTGCGGCAAATTATACAGCAGCCGCGAGAGCGTGCGCTCCCACGAGCGCCGCGCGCACAAGCAGAGGGGCTGCGGCGTGTGCAAGGGCTCCAGTGTGAGTATTGTAGTGTTAGTTACCGTTTGTAGCGTAACACGTACACACTCACCTTTCCTCCCTTATATAAACCACATAAGCCAATATAACAGGATCTACAATAGACATATACTCGACCAAATTCTATCTATTACTCGCCACGTCACAGTATACTGATGGGAACGACATGAATCCGAACCGGGTGTTGAACTATAAGGACTCAATAACTGTGACTCACTAACCATGACTCACTAACTGTGACTCACTAACCGTGACTCACTAACTGTGACTCACTAACCGTGACTCACTAACCGTAACTCACTAACTGTGGCTCCTTAACCGTGACTCACTAGCGCATATAACAAACTGTACACCTGTGTAGCCGCGAGAGCGTGCGCTCCCACGAGCGCCGCGCGCACAAGCAGAGGGGCTGCGGTGTGTGCAAGGGCTCCAGTGTGAGTATTGTAGTGTTAGTTACCGTTTGTAGCGTAACACGCACACACGCTCATCTCTCCTCCCTTATATAAACCACATAAGCCAATGTAACAGGATCCACACATATACTCAACCAAATTTTATCTATTACTCTCCACATTACAGTATACTGATGGGAACGACATGAATCCGAACCGGGTGTTGAACTATAGGGACTCACTAAGCGTAACTCACTAACTGTGACTCACCAACCGTGACTCACTAACTGTGACTCCACTAGCGCATATAACAAACTGTACAGCAGCAGCGAGAGTATATTGTGGCAACACTTGCGATCTTGGACGCTATTTTACCGCCGTCGGTGTGTAATATAATATACTCGTACTTATACTACGTACAGCTACAATATAATAGCAGTAATATTACTTCTTAAATAACTGGCCAAGAGCATGTCGGACCATGCTCAGTGTAGGGTTCCATAGCCGTAACTATAAGGTAAAAAATACGATGTACAAAAAGTACACCAACAAAAGAGCGTATCTTCATAGCAATAGGGATGATGACTGGGTTAAAAATATGTAATTCTATTTAGTCCGTCAGTTAGATTATGGAAAAATATGGGACACTTATTTTTTGGTTTATCAAAATATTAAAAATCGACAAAGTTATAGATCATCAAACTTCTGGAGTGGGGGCTTGTGACGTCACTTTTGAGTACAATTTGTACTCAAGAGTGACGTCACTCGAAACTTCTAAGCACTCTATCCTCGTCAGTTTTTGTTTGTCAAACAAAACAAAAAATACGTGTACAATATTTTTTCATAATGTAACAGACGGACTAAACAGTTTTTTTTAGTCATCTAGCCTATTACATCCTTTTGTTGAGAAGCGCAGTTTATCGGCAATAACTCAAAAACGGTACATTCGATCTTGTTAAAAATAATTTTCGTTGAAAGTATTAATTAAGCGTTACCTTCGTGATTTTTTTCATATTTTTCGGACGCACGGTTTAGAAAATAGAGGGGGGGACACAATTTACACAACTTTCAAGATTATTTCCAAATACATTCACTTAATCAAAAACATTACTTAGGAACCTTTTAGTGTTTTTTAAAGAGCTGTCGAACTATGTACCACACGTTGATATTTGCTGAAAAAAAAAAATTTTTACTGTCTTTAATATGTATGGAGTGCCCCCCCCCCTAAAAATATTTATTTTAATTATTTACATACCAAACTAAGTAGCGGCTCATAAAAGACACCTATATTCCAAATTTCATTAATATCCATCATGTAGTTTTTGAGTAAAATGCCTGTGACATACGGACAGACAGACAGACAGACGGACGGACATGACGAAACTATAAGGGTTCCGTTTTTGCCATTTTGGCTACGGAACCCTAAAAAGGTACAGGTCGCGTCACGTAAAAAGAACGCTGGAAGAAAGTAGAGGGGGTGTGTTTGCGCATTGTTACACTCGCACACGAAAGTACTATGTTTATTGTTTTACTTTTGAACTAGCCTTTTGCTCGCGGCGCGGTTCGATTAACCCGCCCTCCCCGCGCCGCACCTCATACCACCAAATAGATCGATAAATGGCCTAATGCGCAGCTTGACCACCAGCGTTCTTTTTACGTGACGCGACCTGTACATGGTTAGGAATCTTCAATATTTTATAGTTTCTGGTGTATTTCTTAGTGTCTTACATTTAATGTTTGAAGTCGGTGTTTTTAGAAAATTTTATTGAAATTAATATAATAAAAACATTTTCTAAGTGTAGCCACTCTTACAAAATGTTCTGTCTATTATGTCCATTTTCTTAATTCGCGTACGCCTTTTAAAAATACGATTGAACGCCATTTAAAATGCCCCTCAAAGTTAATGTTTCGTCCTTGTTTTTCAGCGTAAATACGCACTGGCGAAGCACCTCAGATCGCACGACGCGCCACACGAATGCTGCGATTTCCCTTCGGACCCGAAACATAAGGTATACTTACTTATTTACATCAGCGCGGCTAGCACAAGATCGACGCGAGATATCTCGCGTGACACAACTTGTCAATGAAAGTACCTACAAACCAAGGACCATTAAAACAAGAGGACTGTCATTCTCCATACTTTGGATCGTACCCCGACCGCAATATCCAGGCAAAAACTAGATGGCGCTAAAAACTAAACATTTAACGATGTTATAATTGAACAAAGAAACAGTACAGTAACAATTAGTTCGTAAACAGCTAATAATAAATAAATTCTAACATTTAAATACTGAGTCACGCTTGCAAAGTTGAATAATTGTAAATAATATAATTCTTATACCAAGCTTATACATAGATGGCGTTGTAAATATCGGGGAACGGCTTTTTGTATGGAGAATGACAGTCCTCTTGTTTTAATGGTCCTTGCTACAAACGAAGCCACTAGGAAGTGACCCCATAGTGGAAGCACGGTCCGGGACACCGGCACAGGGGACGTGTTAATTATAAATAAGATTTAATTTACATATAGATACAAGAAATCAAAGTACATAGAAAAATTAAATGGCACTCACCTGTGTCCTGACCGTGAATCGAACCCGGTACCTCTGGATTTCCGGCCCAGCGACTCAACCACTCGTCCACGGGAGCACCCAGAGGCGTCCTTAACTTTGCCATCTACATTGACTTCTTTATCATTCTGGTTTAATAGGTGTAACGTATACCAGCGTCGCCTGTCATAAAAAGCCGCCTCGCCTGCCTTTCTGCCGGACTAGCTGCCGCTGTCCGCCGGGCTCTGCCAATGCCCCGCCGAGCTCTGCCACAGCTCCGCCGAATGCGGCCGCATTCCACTAGGCTTTGCCAGCCTCGCCAATCAGCCAGACATAAGCCGACCTCTATGTTGTTTTCCCACATTTATTATTGTGGCAACACTGGAGAGAAAAAGACAACTGCCAACGAGACGCGATGCGATGGCGCGAAACGAATTACGTATAAAGTTTGGATTGTCGAAATAATTGCTGTCTAGAAGACTAAACCATTGATAAATAGAAAAGAATTGGTTTCTCTTTCGCCCGTCGTTTTATAGGATAGATATTAACCTAAACGCCATTATATTATTATCAGTGCCATTTAATTTTTCTATGTACTTTGATTTCTTGTATCTATATATGTAACAAAATGTGGTGTAATTTACCCGCATTAAAAACCAATGAAGAGACAAAAAATGTTTCTTTCATGTAAAGATTTAATTTGTCAAAAAATAAATTAACCATTTTTGTTTCAGAAAGATGAAGAGTCGATGAACAACATAATGCAAACGGTGAACCATGAAACTTGAATATGTATTTGTATTTGATGTATTTTTACTTTAAATAAAAACAATATTTATTTGTATTTAAGTAGTTTAATTTTTCGGCCAACGTCCTAACGAAAGATCAAACCAACATCTAAAGGAATAAATTAATTACTTATTGAAGTAGGAAAAAACCCCAGGTTGGAAGATAAAAAGACTTGGAATAATATAACATTTTTATTAATAAAAATAAACTCTAGACATGATAAATGCACCAATTTAATTAACAAGTCCTATCTACAAGAAAAATACAACTATGGTCAGACTGCGGTAAGAAAAATATCGCTCGTGCCCAAAATACCGCATTACCGAAACACCAGATTTTTCGAAATACCTGATTCTCGATTTATCAGATTCCTGTCTTACCACATTCCCGTTACACTAGATTATAAAATCGTAAGTTACTCAAGGATCTAAATGATTTTGTTGGATGTATTATTTTGGGAATCTGGTATACGAAGAATCTGATGTATCAAGAATCTGGTATTTAAAAAATGTGGTATATTAGGAATGCGGTATTTTGGGAATGAGCGAAAAATATCGTTTGAAGAAAACTAAATAGCTAGTTACATTTTGATCTAAGTGCGGAAAGTAGGTAATTTTTCATGAGTAGTACTAAAATTAGCTGAAAAGTAAAAAGCACTAGTGCGAAAAATACGACTTTCCACACGATATACAGCTACGCAATGGCATAAATGAAATACATAGGTCCTGAAAACATAATACACCTTTTTTTGGACAGTCGTGTTTAAATCATTTTCTTAATACCATATCTGACCTGATACGTTTTAAAATCTATATTAGGTCGCATAACATTCGATGTTCCTATTATTTTTCACTTAATTAATATTTGATTAATAATTAAATAAAATATTCTAAGAAGCTTGCCGAATCACCGCTCATAATAGAACATTTAGCGAAAAATTGTTAGGGCAAAGAATATTATGCGATATATAATGCATATTTTTAATTTATAATATAAAGTTAATTGTACTTAAAAAGGATTGCAAAATGTTGCTATAACGAAAAAGGGGCAGTACAGAAAATGAGGTTTTCTATCAACTGAAGCGGAGAAGGCCAATACTTATTAACCAACCAGATCGCATATTTATCTGCGATCCGAGACGTTCTTTGTTTTACCGCAGGTAAGTAATGTACGAGTATTACCCCTCTAGACGTAGCATGTTTTTAAAAGGCACCGACAAAATATAGAGATACTAATTGTTATAGCAAAATTATAATTAAAAAAAATAAAATTATTATAAATTATTATTTATTTTTTTATTATTAAATTTTTTAATTATAATTCTTATTGCCTGGCTAAAATTATATCCCATAGAGAATTACCGCTTTATTCCAATTTATAAGCCCTTACAAATTGGAATAAAGAGGTAATTCTCTATGGGATATTTTTCGAGCATAAAGGTGGGTTTAGACCAAACGAAAGAATGCAAAATTAAAATCGGAATGGGTGCCAAATCGGGCCTCGTTATTCTAGTATTTTTAACCGACTTATAAAAAAATTGAAGTTCTCAATTCGCTGGTTTATTTTTTCTATGTACCTACAATCGAACACACTGTTAACTGTACATTTGTAAATGTCAACTTTATTGCAACGTGTTCAAGTCTATGTGGTCAGTTGTGGTTGGTTTGTATGTTTCCCGATTTCTTGTAGACAGAAGTAGGACCTATTTGGAAAATTCTTTTTTTTTAATTTGAAACGGTACGTGGCCATTATCACCAGGACACGTTCTTACGGGATCTTGAAGAAATCGAGGGAACATTCCGAACAGAAAATAATAAAACAAAGAAATATTTCGACGAGTGAGAACCTCGTCCTTTTTTGAAGTCAGTTAAAATCAATTTTAGTGCTCATACCCTCTACCCCCCAGAAAATATATGTCAGTCCCGTCTCATGCACTTTCTTTTTTCTAACACAATCATACTTTTCAACGCACTGGCGACTGCGAACCTTAATTCGTGGAACTTCGCTACAGACAGTCTGTACGTTCTCGTCTGTCCGTCTGTCAGTTTTATAACGAGTATGACGTAGGTGTCTCGTCGGAGGATGTCCTTCCGGTGCTCCGGTGCTGTGTCTTCCATATTGGCTTGGCTGGAAAGATACAATATGTATATCAAAAAATTTAATAGGGAATTTCACAACAATCAATAGTACATTACACAACTAGGGTGGTAAAACAAAGAAAGGCCGAGATCGCAGAAGTTTGCGGCCCGAGCTGCAAGCGAGGGAGGTAAATATGCGATCGAAGGCTTTATTTATTACCTCCCGTGTTGTGTACATAATTTTATGTCTACACTTGGCCAGAAAGCGCTTTATGGCCAAGTGTAGACAGCCGCTTTCTGGCCAAGTGTAGACATAAAATGATGTACACAACACGGGAGGTAATAAAGAAAGCCCTCGATCGCATATTTACGTCCCTCGCTTGCAGCTCGGGCCGCAAACTTCTGCGATCTCGGCCTTTCTTTGTATTACCACCCTAGTTATGTAATGTACTATTAAGTAATGGAAACGTAATTTGATAGACGTACGTTTCCAATACTGCCGGAATAAAATCGATTAAACTCATTTTCGTGCCACCAACGATTTTAAAATGACCAAAACTGAAACTAAGGCACCATGTTGAGCATGACGTCACAAGTTAGTACGTCATATTAACTGCATACTTTATAGAGCGTTTTGACACTTCATAAAAAGAAATTGATTTGAACTGTCATCAAATAGCCTACTTTGGGACAAGTTTTTTTTTAAAAGCATAAAGCCTCCCTTGCAGATGGATGAGGGTTCGAGTCCCGCCCGAGCCATTCAATTTTTGAAATTTTCGCTTTAATGCGAGGCTAGACCAGAATCGGGCACGGAAGCCTAGTTTCCAAATCATTTTTAGAGCACTTATTTGACTCGTAGGTCACTGTAAAACATATATAATAATATTCAGAACTGTATCTAGGGCTTCCTCTCACTTAGAACACGATAGCGAACACTTCGCTCGATAGAAAAGTAGCGCGAAAACACTATAAAATAAAGTATTTTTTTCATATTGTTCATTACCAGTTACCTTTTCTGACAAAATTAATACCTGACAATCATGATTTCACAGTCATGCAGGGCATCCTCTCATGTTTGGGTTGATAACGTATACTTTGATGTTAGAAATCGAAGATAATCTGCAATAATCTGCATTCCGCCCGACCCTAGTTGTATGTGAAATGCGAGCCAGGTCCTACCGGGCCTTAATAAAAATGATGAAAGATTTCGTTAGCAGACTTTTTGCAACCTGTAGTGTTTGATATTTTTTTAATTTTTTTTAGAACTTTCGGCACTTGTTATTTTTGCTGAGGCTTGGAACTACCGTATTTTTTCATTTTACCAAACTAAGGGTTAATATTCATTATTTTAATTGGCCAACTATATGTCTATTCCATATATGATCTTGGTCAGCACCGGATTTCCGCCTAGGCCACAAGGTCCCGGGCAAGAGGCCCAGCGGGTCTAGAGAGGCCCCAGCGGTGGACCCTTCATATAAGCCCAAAAGCATAGCTTACCTTCACAATACCTAGTGCCTAGGGCCGCTGGATCTCTAAATATGGGCCTAATCTTATCCCATCCTCGTCGCCACGTGTTAGAGGGCTATTCTTCAAAAATATGTCTGCGGTCACCTCATTTTTCTGGTCCTTTTTCATATTAAATGTATGGAGACAGATGAATGAGTCGCAGACCTATTTCTGAAGAATAGCCCTAGATAGGTTCAGATACGGAAGGGATGCACGACCATCAAACAAGCTAGTTCAATACTAATTTAATTGCATCCCAAACAGGTTACTGTGTGGGATGCCTTCACACATGTATACAGGGTGATTTGAAATTCGACGTATTCCTTGAAAGGGGTTATTCTATAGCTTTTTTGCAATGATTTAAGTCCAATCAACCAGGGGTCAAAACTCAATGGTTATCAAGTTATTTGAGTTTTAACTTTTTTTTTTCGATCTAAACCTGTTAATTGTGAAAAACCTAACTAATTAGGAATGAAAAAATCCAACATCTAATAGTCAATAAACGGCTGATTAAGTAAAATCCAAAAGACAACCAAAACCTTTTTAAAAATTTTACGAATAAAAGGATTTGAAGTCAAGTTTTTAGATTTTGTTCAAAATTTTGTAATTCTTCGAGTCATTACTTAAAAAACATTATGACACTTCGCGTACAAATTACAAAACTTAAACTGTTTCATAATAAATAATAAACAAAATCACAATTAGCAGTTTTAGATCGAAAGGCGGCTTTAAAAAAAAGTTAAAACTCAAATAACTTGATAACCATTGAGTTTTGACCCCTGGTTGATTGGACTTAAATCATTGCAAATAAGCTATAGAATAACCCCTTTCAAGGAATACGTCGAATTTCAAATCACCCTGTATATCTAACAGTACTAACCTGAGGGACATGTCAATCTTCCACTGCAAGCCTGCAAGCCCTGGTTTGACTCGCAGGTGTGTGGGTATGTTCATATATAGCTGCTCTGCACACAGTAACGTTGCCAGCTCTGCTATGCAGTCTGGTGAGAACCTAAAAACGGACAACATATTACAAATATACTTTACTGAACATGAACATGCTACATTTTTAAATATGGATACCTGGATATCGTCACTACTTTGAAAAAAACTCGTATCAAAAAACGTTGTAAAGAACGTCAGTTACATATGAACGTCATACACACTTATTGCGTTTTTACCTGGAGTCTGTTAGATGCGTGTTTTTTTTAAGTAACTTATATTATGAACTTAGATATTTTAAAATTAGTGGCTCTGTGAGCTGTAGAACTTGCAAGTCTGTCAACCCCAAAGCTCTGCCGGGTGGATTTCAGAGTGTTTCAACCGCCGTCATCACCAATCCCGAAATTTCGACAATTCCTTTTATGAATGTGTCCCATTATTTTAATAACATCTGAATATGGTACATACTTTTGTCATGTTTTGATCAAAAATTATGTCATTTTTAAAAAGCCGTCATTGTAATATCGGGGTTGGTGATGACGGCGGTTGAAATGCTGTGAAATCCACCCTGCCATTTTGAAAAAAAAAACCAAAAACTGAATTAAACCTGCTCAAACAATTTCACGAGAATCAGTTTTTTTTATTGACATACTTGCAAGTCGTTCTGGCTGTTGTAAAAATCAGACTAGGTGGGGGCCGTGGCGTATCCTGGGATCGAACCGGATTGCTTGGCCCGGAACACCATGAAGTTTCGCTGATTGCTCAGAGTGAGCAGCGGACCAGCGGGAGAGGTTGTAACGGATCAACTTATCTTTATGCAGAGTGTGTATATCTAACTAATGGGAGTTTTAAGCTCACAGAAATACATCAAAGTAGAAGGAAAGTGTAAGTAAAAAGAAGCTGCTGAAGTGTAAGTTAAAGAAGTGGCGGCGTTCTGCTTTTACGATTCGATAATTCATTATTATACCACCAAATTAAAATTTTCCATTTCAATTTATGTTTTCCATCAAGAAATGTGAAGTTACCTTAAACTTTCTAAGAACACTTTCATATCACCGTGCCCCCAGGGCTCTTTTGTGCCCGATCGGGCCCTTGCCACATGTCTCACCACTTCTCGCACTGCTGCAAACTTATCCACGTTCATTAAACTCGAAGTTCTGCTATCTGGATTCCCTTCTAATTCTTTCAGAGCCACTGTAATAAAAATAAATAGTTCTTAGCTTAAATTTCGAGTTTTGTGGATTTTAGAGGGTATTTGTGAAGATAGAATTAATATATGAGTAGAATATAGTACGGTAATTTATAAATAACACATGAATAAAAGTTAAGGTAATAATTGCATCAAAAAGTGGGCTGATTGATTGATAACTTACAAACAACAAATGGTTTTATTTCTTTTCTCTGTATATCGGGTGTAATATTTGATATTGTAGACCATTGCGATGGAACTTCTGTTAATAATTCTAGTTGTTGAGACATTGTAGTTGATTAAATGAACAAAACATTCGCCGAAAACTTTTCGAAAAGAAACCTCACAAGAAAAATTATTTACAGCTGTCAAAATTTGAAGAAGCGTATTTCATTATTTAACCAAAATATTGGCCGTTACCGGTTAATCAATGTGCAGTAAGCTCACAATATAATTACATCACTAGCGATTTATCCATAGACTAAACTTAACCTACTCTACTCTGGATAAAAAAAAAATTAATGGCTGACGCTTGTTTGGCTCGACGCTTGCACGCTGTAATTTCCTAGTTTTGACAAGATTAACGCTGTATTTTCGGCGTATCGTTGATTATTTAAATACTGTGTTGTATTCTCTAGTCGTGTGTGCGTATTTCGTGTTTAATTGTGACTAAAACATTCAAAATGGCAGCAGTTCAAGGTGCACCAGGAAACAAACCATGGCCGGTCAGACCTGGCGTCCAGCATCAAAACAGCCAGAACAACAATTTAACGTTAAACAGGACGATAAACCTGTACCCGCTGACTAATTATACATTCGGGACCAAGGAACCCTTGTTTGAGAGAGACGCTTCGGTGCCGGCGCGGTTTCAGCGTATGAGAGAAGAGTTTGTAAAGATTGGCATGAGAAGGTGAGAATCATGTTATTTATTCTCGGGAGTTTCTTAGTATACTAAGTATAATTTTTTGATGTTTCCGCTCATTCAATGGTTCTTTGAAAAATATTATAACCTCTTTAAGATTTTTATGATGTCAGTCTTGCCTAAAGACCAGGTTTTTTTTAGACAATTTCCTTATTTAAAAGGATTCCCTATAATTTTGAGTAAGATGTTACTGTGAGCAAAGATGTCCCTCTAAATCAGGGTTTCCCAACCTTTATTTCGCCGACCGAGCCTCCCCGAACCAAAAATAATATTTTCATGCCCCCCTTAAGTATCAACAAAAATAAGAAACACATTTTTTTATAGCAGCAGCGATTGAATGCCAATTCGGAACCAGTTAATTTACCTATGCATTATATAGATTTTTTTCAGAAATGTAAACATACCTATTGGGCATTTCTCTAGAAATATGTCTGCGGTCACCTCATTCATCTGGCCCCTTTTCATACTAAATGTATGGAGACAGATGAATGAGTCGCAGACATATTTCTAGAGAAATACCCTATTACGCCCCCCCTAACTTTTCTCTACGCCCCCTAACTTTTCTCTACGCCCCCCATGGGGGGCGTGCCTCCTTGGTTGGGAAGTCCTGCTCTAAATAGTAGGGTTACAATATCTTGGGATTTATCCTGAGATTTCAGATTTTTTTTTTAAGTCCTGACAGGATTGGGGCCGAACTTTGAAAATGTTATTTCAATAAGATGCAATAAAATTAAACTAATATTTAAAAAAAAAAAACAAAGTATTTTACCCTCTTTGGCTTATAAAATAATTTTTTATGAAGTGAATTGTATAAATAATCAATACTTTCTTTAATCCTGAAACTAATCTGTTTCATTGTACTTGCTTTGTGCTGATACTTTATTATGTAGTAAGCGTAATTTCTGACAAAATCTCAGTACTTTTTAAAATCGTTTTTTTTTTGCCATCACGGTACGGACCGATTCTTAGTAAATTCGTAGTACTTGAGGTCCGCACAAAATAGGTTGGTGGTCTGGATCCGGACCACGGTCCGCCATTTGGTGACCCCTGCTCTAGGCCTATATGCTAGAGTTATTCACATCTTCACTCCTTAACACTTTCACGGACAGTATGTCCACAGACGGGGTATATGTATGCTTAATTGATAGTAGTGTCCATGAAAGTGTTAATGTAATCCCTAGCGTGATTTGACCGTGAATTTGTAATAACAGTTTTCCACTAATGACAATGGCTTGGATCCAGTTAATATCTCTGCATAGCCTATTGATTGACTGGTAAAGAATGGCATAAAATCTGTCATTGGTTCTTTCTTGTATTGTACAATTAAAGATTAATTAAATATGTCGACAGGTCTGTGGAAGGAGTATTGCTAGTGCATGAACACGGTCTACCACATGTCCTGCTGTTACAGCTTGGCACTGCCTTCTTCAAGCTGCCCGGAGGAGAGCTCAACCCTGGAGAGGTAAGGATTCATTTATTCTGAGACATTCATATCTTTCAGGTACCTTGTTTTTTGTTGTTTAACACATTCACTGTTCCCATGCAAAACTATCGGACAATTTCTCAAGTCCCAACTGTGCAACCAGTATGGGGAAGTGACCCCGTAGTGGAAGCAGGGACTCCTGAACCTTAATGACCCCACATTGGTGGCACCGGGACAAGGAATGTGTTAAAAATGAAATGAAATGTGTTTTTTTTTTGTTTTCTTGTTTTTTAATTTTTCTCTCATGTTTTGTAACTTTTTGCTGTCACAAATAAATGTATTTTCTTTCTTTCTTTCTGTCAAAAAGCAAAGGTTTAGACTAAAGGTTGGAATTTTATTAAATATGTCATTGTAGGTTGAAACATTTTCCCATAACTACACCCATATACACGGTGCGAAATGAGTAACCTGACAAACTTTAACCACGCATTCCTGATGTCATTACAAGTTAAAAATGTTACCTATATCAACATAGGTTGAATTCTGTCATTTTACATCACTAACTAGTCTTATCTGATTTATTTTGGAACAAAATAAATCAGTAAATTCAGCCCCTCCTTGTAAACATGTCTTTACAAAGGAAAAAAAAAGTTAAATTGGAAACAAAAGTTCAATTTTTTGGCCTTATAGTCGCTTACCATCAAATCTTACGATAAGTTAATTGATGTTTAGCTAGTGGAAAAAAAATAGTAAAAGTATCTTAGTCACTTTTGTTAGGGCGTGTTACACACTTGGGAGTTTTCATTTTAAAAATGATGAATATCTTGGAAAGTAAGTGTTTTTCGACTATATGTTATATAACTTATTTTTCTCCCAATAGTCGTTAGAATCTATAGTTAAAGTTTTTTGGGCTACTCGTTCCCACCATGTATACTGCAGCCACAGAAAAATGAACACCCCTGTCTAAGGCCGGATTTACACCTAGGGTTGCCAGATGGTCGGGATTTGCCGGGATTCCTCGCGATTTTTTGTAGGTCCTCCTGACAAAGACGAAAATCTCCCGACAAACTCGACTGGTGCACTCAAGGTGGTGCGGCCAGCGAAAATTTCTGCTCTTTCACGCTAAAAAAAAAGGTCGCGTCGAGTGCGCGGCGCATCTCCCGACCAGTCTCGAAATCCCGACATATTGTTGTTTTCTTCCGATAATAGGGTCATTCAATCTGGCAACCCTATTTACACCTGTAAGTTTTACTTACGTAAGTAAGGACGCAGCTATACGTTGGACTGAGATAGCAAGTCTAACATATATAAAAGTAAGTTAAAGGTGTAAATCCGGCCTAACATTTGTGGTATGGTTACCTTTTTAGTAGCTCACCATACTTATATCTACACTCACTTAATGATAGTAAATTGTGTTATAAATAATAATTCCAGGATGAAATTGAAGGGCTGAAGAGGCTACTGACAGAGACGCTTGGCCGACAAGATGGCGTCAAACAGGAATGGCTAATTGAAGACACTATTGGTAAATAATCAACTTAATATCGCTCATGCCCAAAATACCAGAATCAGAAATCATTTATTGTTTGATTACGCATTACAAAAGATGTCAAAATGGTATTCATTCCCAGAATACCAAATTTTTCTGAATACCAGATTCTCGATTTATCAGATTCCTGTTTTACTACATTCCCGTTACACTAAATCAGCGGTCGGCAACCTGCGGCCCGTGAACCGCTCACTTACGGCCCGCGAGCCTCCCTGACTATTTTGTATGTAAATGTATAGGTAGACTTCTCATATCATTTCATGCAAACAAAATTTATCAAGTAAAAAATAAAATTGGTTTTAAACATAATTGATGCCATGGCAGCAAATAATGACCCACTTTATATTTGTATGTAAACCCCCCGACTCCAATCATCTTATAGTACATATCTTACCTAGGGCGTTTAAACAAAGAATGTCTCAGATCGCAGCTAATTGACGCCCGAGCCGAAAGCAAGGGCGATAAATATGCGATCTGAGGCTTTCTTTATTACCGCCCGTGGTAAGTACAAAATTTTACGTCTGCCCCAGGCCAGGAAGTGGGATTTTTTGTTTAGGAGCGCGAGCGCGCGACACGTATTCACACGGACGCGCGATAGCACGTTTGTGTGAGTGCGATTCATACTGGAGCATTCTTACGCATTCTTATTTGTTTGCTTTTAGTGCGTTCGTACACGGCGCGCACACATTCAAGCGCGCGATGTACCTTTTGCAGGAAGAAAAATTACTGCTATTATACTGTGCTTTATGGCCAGGTGCAACGTAATAGTACATTGTGTATCAAAGGCGGTAAGTAAGGAATTACAAACGAGTGTTTGTTACAAGGCCGAGGCGAAGCCGAGGGCTTTAACAACGCGAGTTTGTAATTCCTTTACCGCCCGTGGCACACACAATGTTTTTCATCACACTTGTGAGGAAACCTGATTAAAATAACCTTACTTAACCTAAATAAAATTGTAAAACTGACAGTGACATTAGTGACATATATCAAGACGACAAGTCACGTTCGGAAACCATAGCGGTAAAGACTTAAAATGGTTGATTTTATATTTGCAAAATACTGAAATACACTATTTAAACATTTAATTAATGTTACAGAAATATGTGTTTACATGTATTTGCAATAACAGTTCTCTTTAAATAAATATTTCAGTAATAAAAGTTAAAAAAGTAAGTTGGCGTTTCCTTTGATCATGACAAATAAGAGTAAAACAGAACCAGCGTTTCAAATTTAAAAAGAAAACCATTACGCCCTAGGGCGTAATAGATCATTTACGGCCCGCAAAACCTACGTGTAATGACACCATTTTCGAGCGAGTGTGATGAAAAAAATTTTACGTCTGCCCCGGGCCAGGAAGTGGGATTTTCCGCACGCGTAGCCCAACTTCGGCCGTTTAGGACGCGCGCGACACGTATTCACACAGACGCGCGATAGCACGTTTGTGTGAGTGCGATTCATAC
Organism: Eudemis profundana; assembly: GCA_947034925.1. Classification (NCBI taxonomy): domain Eukaryota; kingdom Metazoa; phylum Arthropoda; class Insecta; order Lepidoptera; family Tortricidae; genus Eudemis; species Eudemis profundana. Next base: position 4,771,473 of record OX344819.1, read on the forward strand.
TGGAGCATTCTTACGCATTCTTATTTGTTTGCTTGTAGTGCGTTCGTACACGGCGCGCACACATTCAAGCGCGCGATGTACCTTTTGCAGGAAGAGAAATTACTGCTATTACACTGTGCTTTATGGCCAGGTGCAACGTAAAGTATATTTATGCCACACCTGGCCATAAAGTGACTTTTTCCGCATGCTGCGCGTACGGAAAAAGCCGCTTTCTGGCCAAGTGTAGACATGCAATGATGTACACAACACGGGAGGTAATAAAGAAAGCCCTCGATCGCATATTTACGTCCCTCGCTTGCAGCTCGGGCCGCAAACTTCTGCGATCTCGGCCTTTCTTTGTATTACCACCCTAGTTGTGTAATGTACTATAGAATAGAATAGAATAGAAAAACTTTATTGTATAATACTGTGTAGGTACAAAGGTGGTGTAGATATTTTAAATTTTTGTATCAACAGTTACCCTTCCGGGCATACAATGCGTTACACTTATATCTATAACCTTAACTAAATAACATTTAACTCCCGTAAAATTCTTTTAGATTATAAAAAGCCTTATCTAATAACCAGTCTTTTAGTTTTCTTTTAAAAGTGCTATCATCTATACTTTTGATATGAGAGGGAAGATTATTAAATACATAAATTGCTGATATAATAGCACTTTTCTTGTACATAGCATTATTAATAATGGGCAAGTTTATATCAAATTTATATTGAGATCGAACATTAAATTTGCAAGACCTCTTTGGAGAATATTCTGGTTGGTTTTTTACAAATACACATATACTATTGTACGTCATATTCCAGGCAACTGGTGGCGGCCTAACTTCGAGCCCCCGCAGTACCCATACGTGCCGCCTCACATAACGAAGCCCAAAGAACACAAGAGGCTCTTCCTCGTCCAACTCCAAGACCGGGCTCTCTTCGCTGTGCCCAAAAACTACAAACTTGTGGCCGCACCACTCTTCGAGCTGTATGACAATGCTCAGGGGTACGGACCAATCATCTCATCTCTGTCGCAGAGTCTGTGCAGATTCAACTTTATCTATATGTGAGGAGTTAGCGCATGAAAATGACTATAGACGAAATATAGGAATATTTTTATCAGATGCATTAGAACCGATGAGGATTTATAAAAAAAGTCGTCTACCAGTTGGCAGCATGGTGGCAAGAGGCCTGGCTTTTTGAGAGCAGTCTAGCATAACTAGCCGCGACTTCGCTTATTGCGTGACAGCCAGGGTTCGAAAGGATAATTATCATGATAATAAATAAAAAATATTAGGGGACAATCTTACACAAATCGAACTAGTTCCATAGTAAGCTCAATAAAGCTTGTGTTATGGATACTAGACGAAAATATATTTAATAAATACAAATACTTAAATACATAGAAAACATCCAAGACTCAGAAACAAATATCATCACACAAATAATATTTGATCTAGTCTAGTCTAGAGGTATAGGAAATGTGAACCGTATTCGATTGGAGTAAGGATGACATTTCATATACATACTACACTGTAATTACTGCATATCGATACCTTTAGACTCAAAGGGCGTAAGCTCCATCAGAACCTACGGCGTTTACGTCCTTTGAGGTATCGATATATCGCTAGCACGGCAGAATTATAATTAACTTAACATTTGTTATTATCACGATAACAAATTTTAAGTTAATTATAATTAACGATTGATAATAACAAAAAATTGCGCTCGTGAAAGTGAACTGTATTCGAAGTATTCGAACGTGTATTACCACTTGCATCTATCCGAACGCACGAAATGTCAACGTGCCGCGCTAATTTATTTTTTGTTAGAATTTGTTGTGAAACAATATAACAAATGAATGTCTTACACTGGTGATAATTATCTTGATAATTTCGAACCCTGTACGTCTAGCATAACTGGCCGCGACTTCGTTTCTCGCGCGACAGAGCATCACCTGTCACTGTCACACGATATTGAGCGGAATGAGATACGTAGCATTTGTCGCGCGACAAAGAGCCGCGTGTCACAGTTGTGCTAGAGGTACTGGACAGAGTATGTCACTGTCACACTATTTTGAGTCGCAAGAGATAGGTAGAATTTTATCACAGTTGTGCTAGAGGTGCCAAAATCCACCAATGAAACCAATAGATTTTGACGTCTTCTGGAGTTGTGGATGACCCCTAAGGGCGAAAGACACTGTCTAACCTCTTTTACTATACAGTGTGGGTACGAGTAACCCGACAAACTTTAACTATAGATTTTACCAACTATTAGGAGTAAAAAAAGTTATGTGATGTATAGTCGAAAAATGCTTACTTTCAGAGATATTAATTATTTATTGATTTAAACTTTCACGATTTTCACTCATTATTATAACAAAACGGGACTTAATCGCGTAAAAACATGATATTACCTCGACGTTTCGGACATGTCATGTTTTTACGCGATAAAGTCCCGTTTTGTTATAATAATGATATTCATTATTTTTTAAATGAATACTCCCAAGTGTGTAACAAGCCCTTATAAATGTGACTAAGATCGTTTTACTGTTTTTTTTTTTAAATCCTTTAACTAAACAGCAATTAACCTTCGCAGTATTTGATGGTAAGCGACTACGAGGCTAAAAAATTGACCTTCCGTTTTCATTTTAGTTTTTTTTTTCTTTTTGATAACTTTTCCTCCAGTAAGGACATGTTTATAACGAGGGGCTGAATTTACTGATTTATTTTGTTCCATAAGACTATTAATGTAAAATGACAAAATTCGACCTATGTTGATATAACGTTATTTACTTGTAATACCATCAGGAATACGTGGTTAAAGTTTGTCGGGTAACTCGTACCCACGGTGTATAAAGGGTAGCAGGGTAGGTAGTGTGTTAAGATACCGCCTACTGTACTAAATTCTATTCTCCTACCTAGAGATGTACCATTCTCGCAAACGTTCTCCGTTTTGTATGGAGCGAGAACGTTCTCGAGAACATTTCCCATACAAAACTGAGAACGTTTCCGAGAATTCCCGAGAATGGCACATCTCTACTCCTACCATTAGTGGTTAAGAAATTAGAGGCTAAGCAGTGTATTTTTGTTTTTATGGGACACGCCACTGCATACAGCCCATTCATGCTCATCTATGAGCATAGGCCTGTGCCCAGCAGGTGGGACGTATACCGTCCTCAAACTAAAAGGCCGCGAATTTGTATGAAACTTCATACAAACTAGCGGCCTTTTAGTTTGAGGACGGTAGTATAGGTTGATGTACTCATTAGATGAAACCTATTCCTTATATGGTTAATTATGTTTTATGCCGTATTGCTAACTATAAACCACCCAAAATCCATTCATTATGTAAAACTTTCATTCCGAAATTGTACTTTTGTACTGAACTATAGTCATTTTCATTATTATTAACTATAAAAAGGACTTACGTGCGTAACATTGTCAGAATGTTTATAGATTTAAGTGATTTGACTAAAAAACGTGAAGAAAGCACCATGGAGTTTTATTTTCTGTGTACCTCAAGCAAGAAGACTGTTTTTAGATTTAAGTGTACCTTAGTATTAGTTTAGTAACATAAGCAACACTACCTTTTTAATACTTTTGACTAGGGATGTAACGATACATAGTTTTGCCGATACGATACCGATATATTGTAGTAAATATCGGCGATACCGATATCTTAGCTAAATAATGAAGTATGAACTTCAGATATTTGTATGTCCTTATTATACCTAAAACTTGGCTATATTTAACACAGAGTCAACCTTGAAAGTGTAAAGTAAAAATAAATAGATTGTCAACTCAAAATTATTTTTTTTTTTTATTAAGAACCAAAGATATAATTAACATAGTAATTGTCATTGCACAAGGTAATAGACCCATACATAAAATAAGTCAGTAATTGAAATTACTTTTTGCAGATTTTTTTTCATACAGCAAATTCTTTTCGCGCTCTTCAAATATCGGTTATATATAATCGGCGATACCGATATATCAGTATCGTTACATCACTACTTTTGACATGTAAAATCAGGAAGCTGAATATGAATATGGTATATCATAACATGGCTTCAAGATTGGTAGTGTTATTCTTCCAATATCGTTATGGTAGCAACAAAAAGTAGCTGTTTTCTTGGAATGCTGCTTTAATATATTTTTTTATGGTCCGGTCATTATCTAGCTAGATTTTTCAAAATGTTCGCACACGGTATATTATCTTGTATATTTGCTCAATATATCTTTACTTAGTAGTTGGTGTGAAAAGCAATATGTGTCACATGGTAGCAAAATTATTTTCATCTTAGGATACTACTTTAGAATCCATCGTTTTATTCTGGATTCTATCGTAGAATCCTTCGCTTATCTCTGGATTTAATTTAAACCCTCGCCGTAAATACATCATTTTGCTCTTTGTGACAAAATCTAGCATTGTTCTAAGTAACCGCATTGGGAACTAGCAATATTTGACGATGTATCTGAAAAATATTTTAAGAAACAGATATCTCTTTTTTTATTAATTATTCAAACTTATTGGACAATTGGTTATGTCCGCGACGTCAGCGACCTAGTGTTGTAACTATAGGTGACTGAAGATTGGAGGGTAGAAGGGCATGCAATAGCGGTATTACTTGTATGGGCCAATACCGAAATACCGGTATTATCCATACAAATAAAACCGGTATTGCATGCCCTAGGTAGAGGTAAGGAGAATCGTGTCTGTGTATCGAAGTGTCCGTCGAAATATTAGTATATTTTTTGTATGTTGCATGTTTTTTCCGTCTTTTAGGATATTTCACGTGTACTCGCGCAGATAAAATGTAGATACATTTTAGCTATGAAATGAAACACATTTCAACCATTATTATCGTTTATGCAGAGAAGAGCGATTCGAATCACCTTATTTTATATTTAAAACTCATCTACACAAAATACTAACGTTCATGAATGGTTTATAATTCATGTGTAATTCAGATTTCCACAATGTTCAAAAATTAAATGTTACTGTGATAAACAGCCAAAAACATATGGCATTTCAAAATACTACTTTTATGTGAGAGATATGCAAAATCGAGCATGTTTTGTATTGGTGGTTTTGCAAACTTACAACCGCAGTACAAAAATAGTTATTACAGTCATAAAACATGACGTGTTATGCTTTAATGTTTCGAGTCTGTTATTTTTGTAAAATATAATATAACCTAGAATCTATCAAGTTTATAATTATATTTTAAAGTTTTAATTTGTGATCTGACCTCAATAGCCTTAGAATCTAAACCATGAGATCTAAATATAAGTGATATTTCTGTGATATTATATTTAATGAGAGAGTTATATTATTACTTTATATAAAATACATATGTGTTAAAGTTATCACAAAATGAAATTGCACCGAGTCTACTATCAAATCCAATTTATATTTCAGTAGTAAATATGCAATAAATTTCATGCAATAAAAATCTCTGTTACTATATCTGCTCTGTGGTAAAGGTGGCGTGTAGTGTATCAATATTTAATAAAATATGCGTTTTATAATTATATGTTTATTATACTTCGGTTTTTCGGAGGGAAAGCTATGGCCGAAAGGAGTCGTCCACTACGCTATAAACCCAAAGGATTATGGTAAGAATTGTTTCTAAAATGACATGAGTTATTACACCAGGGCTCTGATATCCGTGTTACACGCCTCTCCGTACACCTGTGTAAATAGGTTTTTTTTTTTTAGAAACTGACAAACTTGCAACCCACCCACGGGGGTCGCGATTGTCGGACCGGGTGGTCGGACGTGGCGTTCCCTGGGGTCGAACCAGATCGCTAGCCGGACCACCCTGAGTTTGGTTGGACTGGGTGGGGTGCCGGGGGTCGAACCAGGTCACCTTGTCCCGGTCCAGGCTGGGGGGGCAGAACGCCTGGAGTCGAACCAGGAGTTTTAGGTGCCGGTTCGCTAAAACCTAGCCCAGCTAAGAATGTGTAAATAGGGACCATTCATTAATTATATAAGGCTCATGAGCGGGGAGTTTTCAAACTACATGCCCTTATCTCGGGGAGGGGGGAGCAATTCTTAACCCATTCATTGCCGACGCTCCAAATCTCCACACTCCCCGCGGTGCCGCCGCCTTATAAGCGATGACGCGAATTCGCGTCCGCGGCATAGAGATAAAGTTTTTAACGACGCGAATTCGCGTCCGCGGCGTACAGATAAAGTTTTTAACGACGCGATTTCGCGTCCGCGGCATTACGATTAGTAAATCGAGTGACGCGAATTCGCGACTTCGGCAATGAATGGGTCATGTAATATTTGGTCGAAAATGGCCAAAATTTTCCTTACGTAATTAATGAATGTCCTCTTAACCTCGGTACTAAGTTCCCGAATTACTAGAACCGGCCAAGATCCGAGTCTGCGTCCGGGTCCACGTGTCACGTAAACATAGGATAGCTTTTATCCTGCAAATCATCCGTTAAGAAGTTGAAACTTGGTATTTCTCAAGTAACTGGCAAAGCTAGGTACTATACGGTATACATACAGATGCTAGCCAGCCATATCTTCCCACATAAATATATTGAGGTAGAAGGAAAAATGTATGTACAGTCGAGTTCATCATTATCTGAGCAAAGAACGGATCAAAAATATCTGAACTAGTTCTTATGCTTCTGACAATAGGGTCTTGTTCAGATGTTTTTGGTCTAATCTTTGCTCAGATAATGATGAACTAGATTGTACCTACCTCGCGTGCTAAAAAGAAGTGGCGATGACCTACTTTGTACGCCGTCAACTTCAGTTTCCGTCAATATTATTATCAGATTTGAAAGTCTGATAATAATGGCATAGTTCATTGTTCAAAAACCACCAATTGAAATGGAAAAATAATGTTTTCCTTCATTAAATTACACTTGGCGTCAAATACCAAGCGAAAAAGTTACACACTTCTTCGTTTACATACAAATCTACGAACTATATCCTATCTCGATATATCAAAAAGTAATTAGAATGGATATAGGTAGTTTCACGAGAGTGAGGTCACGCACACAACAACACGTCATGTAATGACAGCGCGATTTTGAAATTACTGTTCTTTTTTCGTACCGATAGCAGGTTCAACAGTGAATTGCAAGATAGACCAAAAAGTTTGTTTAAACTATAGCCTTGTATTTATTTACTCACTCATTCATTTACTTTTTTTGCAATGAGTACTTCATATAGATGTGTGTGTACCTAATCATTCTCCTCAACTCTCGTGAGGTACATACGGATTCTAGTCATGTCTATCTCTAACACATCGCGACTTATCCAGACCCCCACTCGCAAGACGAGATCGTCGCAGCTTTCTCTGCTGTGGAGAAAGAAGTCTGTGTCAAGTTCTTCAGCACCCCCCTCAACCACAACAGCAGCGAAACGAAGGTGCTCTTCATCAACAACCCCGACAAGCAGAAGAACTGCCCGCCGCAGTATTATAACTTTACCGGTGACGTTGTGGTAAGTATCAGACTACGAGGCACTAGGTCGCAGAATGCGGTCCGGTTCATAGTGACAAATCGCAAATGACGTGGTTTCAAAATACCCAGCGCCGGTACTCCGCCTAGGCCTACAAGGCCCTGACCTAGGGGCCCGGCAGCCTAGACCACAGCGGTTTATAAGCTTTTCATATAAGCCCAAATGCATGGCTTGCCTTCTCAATACCAATTAGTGTCTATAAATACGGCCCTGAGAATAGGTACCTAGATCGCAAAATGTCGAGTTGTTGACCCTATTTATAACCAATGGGATTTATAGGGGCCATTCCCATTTTATGATGTGCCGCCGCGAGCCATCCAAGCAAGTAATCCAGGGGTCGTCAAACCGCGGCCCGCGGAGGTTTCATCAGCGGCCCGCCAACTATACTATCCACTAAGCTGGATAAGCTCTGTGTGTTTGTCGGTTTTGCTGCTTGCCATCTTTGACAGGAGCAACGGATCGCCGTGATTTTTTTTTATAGAAATAGAATGTAGGCCAATTTTTACCTAAAAAAATCGTATACTTGAATACCTATGATGCGGCCCGCTATGCAAAAACTAAATCATTCTTTGCCCTTTATTTGGAAAAGGTTGAAGACCCCTGGAGTAACCTAATCAAATAGGTACCTTGCTCAAGTTACTTGCATTATGTACCTACACTGTAATACAAGCGCGCGAATAACTGGTACATCAAATTGGAACATCTGCTTGCGTAAGTATCACTAAATGCGATCTGCATAACTGCATTAGATGTTCGTTTCATTTATTAAAACGTTCGCAGAACATGCCGATCGGCTACAAATGCCTCAACAAGAAAGATATAGCAAGAATGGCGATAGATATGCTGAAAGCTAGCATCCAGCAGTCTGGTGAGTGTTTTTATGTTTTGTTGGATTTGGTCTGAGCCACCAGAGCTGTGCGAGGAAAAATCCACTAATCAACGCGCCTATGGTGGATTTTGTCCTGTTTACTGCTCTGGAGGAAAGGCAGCCTTGCCTCCGCCCTGAATATCAGAATATCATCCTTTAAAACATCGGGAAAATTCACGGAAATTGACAAAAAAATAATTTTCTCATACGTTTGAGAGTGCCAACGCACCGCTAGCCGAGTTCAACGTCTACGCACGATTTTCGCTATATACGGGAATTAACGGGCTACGGCGTAGCACACGTAGCGATCCATGGCGGTGAATGTGTTACATCTCAAGATCGGATTGACCGATTTCAATGTTTTTTAGGGTTCCCTGCCTCAAAAGGAAAAAACGGAACCCTCATAAAATCACTTTGTTGTCCGTCTGTCAAGACCCTTTATCACGGGAGCGCGTGAAAAGTAAAGAGTTTGAGTTTGAAATTAAAACCATATAGGTACTCAAGGCTATGATGCTCCCTTGAAGCTGTGATAAAATCAAACTTCTTCAACATATGGCCGTTTATTTTTTTTCAGCCTCGTACCTATTTTGCCTACCTGCTGTTACATGTTGCCTATACTGTTACAGATGCATATTGTTATGATGGTCTGTTCGTCTGCTTTTCTGTCAACCAGTTTTTAAGACCTTTATAGTACATTACACAACTAGGGTGGTAAAACAAAGAAAGGCCGAGATCGCAGATGTTTGCGGCCCGAGCAGCAGAAAGCGGCTTTTTTCGTACGCGTAGCGTTCGGCAAAAGCCACTTCTGGCCAGGTGTGGCATAAAAAACTTAGTGCTAAATTTATTTAAGTATTATTCTAGGGAGGCATTCGTTTGGCCACAGATACTCGGAAAATTCCTCCTCACTGGAATGGCATTTTAGGTTACAGAACCATCGATGGGCGAATCCGACTCGACTTTTAAATACCTTTAAAAACACTGGGTATAGGTAGTCCACCACTGATTAGCCGGTTCTAATCAGTAACTAAAAATGCCTTTCTAATTAGGCGGGATTTTATGAGTATTCGTCAATATTTGCGATGATATTTTCCAAGAATAGGTAACACTAGAAAGGCTGAATAATGTATGGGTTACATATTTTTAAGGTGACAACGGTCTCACGCAAAAGAAACTAGAGTTCATAGGCTTATTTTATGCCATGTTTATGGGCAGGACTGTTTTGTGTATGTATATTTAACAGTTTGTTTGAAAAGACCAAAGAGATCGATACGGCCAACGTTACAATAGTACATTGTGTATCAAGGGCGGTAAATAAGGAATTACAAACGAGTGTTTGTTACAAGGCCGAGGCGAAGCCGAGGGCTTTAATAACACGAGTTTGTAATTCCTTTACCGCCCGTGGCACACACAATGTTTTTCATCACACTTGTGAGGAAATCTGATTAAAATAACCTTACTTAACCTAAATAAAATTGTAAAACTGACAGTGACATATCCATAGACAATGCGAATCTCAAGTCACGTTCGGAAACCATAGCGGTAAAGACTTAAAATGGTTGATTTTATATTTTCAAAATACTGAAATACACTATTTAAACATTTAATTAATGTTACAGAAATATGGGTTTACATGTATTTGCAATAACAGTTCTCTTTAAATAAATATTTCAGTGATAAAAGTTAAAAAAAGTAAGTTGGCGTTTCCTGTGAACATGACAAATAAGAGTAAAACAGAACCAGCGTTTCAAATTTAAAAAGAAAACCATTACGCCCTAGGGCGTACTAGCTCATTTACCGCCCGCAAAACCTACGTGTAATGACACCATTTTCGAGCAAGTGTGATGAAAAAATATGTACACCACTTTATTGGCTTAGCATTATGGTCGTGTGTATGTATTATTATTGTAGTTAGCTTTGACCGTATCGATATCTTTGTATTTGTAGTCGACTGTACATCTGACTAACCGTGCTGTTTTAATGGTACTTCCTACCGCGCACACTTCGAATGTAATGCAATATGTGCTTCTCTAAAAAAACATAGGTTTTTAGAGTCAACAAAATACACGTAGGTAATGCTCCTGGCGTTGCAAGCGCCCCGCGTTTGCCAACATAAGTAGTAGGTATTATAAAACAAAAACATTTGAAGAGTTATTAAGAAAACTATGGGACCAAACGTGTAAAAAGTCGTCAATTTCTCGCCACGTTTCGAACGCGTTCGGCGTCCTTATTCATGAGTATTCGTAACCGTAGCGTCGAACTGGAGAGTAGGTATATTTTATTCGGCAATTCACAAAGAAATTACATTTTCAGGGTCGCCAATAAACAGCTTTGATTTGGTCAAACGATTCAAGGATCTGGTAAGTAACTATTTGAACTATTTTTGATATTTATAATTGATCTCAGCGCCGCAGCTCCGGATTTCCGCCTAGGCCTACAAGGCCCCAGCCTAGGGCCCGCCCAGCATAGAGGTGCCCCAGCGGCCCTCCATAAGGGTCATCCATAAAGTACCTACGTCACACTATTTTCCTGATTTTTAGACCCCTTCCCCATCCTTGTCACAGTTGGTCACATTTGTAAACCCTAATAGATTCTGTGCGGAAAGAGAATAGGATTTAGATGGGGGGCGCTGTAATGCTTTTCTACCGTAATTGCAAAAAAAATGCCATACTGGTTAGGTTAGTTCCGTTTTTCGCCACGCCTATTCTCTTTCCGCACAGACTCTAGCTTCGATCATAGTTATGTGCGCTGAACCGTAGATACCAGAGTTTACTGTACGTATTACAAAGGCGCGATAGTTTTAAATATGTTTTCCCTAAGCGCCTTGTTTACTTTAAAAACCATAACATGACTTTATAAACCCAGGATGAAGCCAAAACGCGCCCCACCTTCCTAACCACGGAAGACCGGAACTACATCAACGCGCACTACCTAAAAGAGTGCTCAGCGCTTTCCGCTCGAGCCGACGTGTTCTCCGCCCGACGTTTAGGGGAAACTGAGAGCGGAGGCGTCGCACTGAGCGACGCCAACGCGGCGTACTACCTCAAGCGCGCGTGGCCGCTGGGAGTTGTAATGTATTCGGTCGACGAACCACTACGTGAGTACAGTCTGTGAGCCGCTGCAACACGGCGTACTACCTCCGTGGAAGGCCACGGCCAGGGGTCGTCTCTCGTCATGTACTCCGTCGACGAGCCAATACGTGAGTACAGTCTGTGAGCCGCTGCAACACGGCGTACTACCTCCGTGTAAGGCCACGGCCAGGGGTCGTCTCTCGTCATGTACTCCGTCGACGAGCCACTACGTGAGTACAGTCTGTGAGCCGCTGCAACACGGCGTACTACCTCCGTGTAAGGCCACGGCCAGGGGTCGTCTCTCGTCATGTACTCCGTCGACGAGCCACTACGTGAGTACAGTCTGTGAGCCGCTGCAACACGGCGTACTACCTCCGTGTAAGACTACGGCCGAGGGTCGTCTCTCGTGATGTACTCTGTCAACGAGCCACTACGTGGGTTGGGTACACACTATAACAACACAACACACAAGCCCGGCGGATATTTGAGCCGCCGAGCTTACTGCACATACGACCAACGGCCATAATCACCAGGGTATACCGGCAGGTTGCACAGGAAGCCGGCGTCCAGTTCGCTCGAGTTCAAGTGAAAGACGGGACTCTGGTCGTATTATCGCAGGTTGTGCGGTCACAATCACAACGGAAATAATGCTCTGCGGCTCTGTGCGGCGGCATACACGTGCGGCAAAAACCTATCAGCCAGGCCACTAGCATAGTGTGTAGGAGTCTTCTCTGAGAACTGGCTCCTGGCGTTGAGCGAGGACAGTGTCGACTGACTGCCCCTACACGCATTCTGATCGCCAACACCTTCGCCTATATATTTTTCAAAATTTCATAAAACTTGGCGTTTTTAAATGATACCTCATATGATTAAATTAACTGTATATACCTCTTATTTCCCTCAGGTAAGACCGAGGACTACCGAGCCCTGCTGCAAGCGATGACGCAGGTGGAGCTCGCGACCTGCGTGGTGTTCCACGAGACTGACAAGACGGACGAGTACTCGCCGACCAACTCGCTGGCCTTCCGGGAGCAGGGCGCGGACGAGCCCGAGCTCGGGTTTAAACAAGGACAACAGGTCAGTTATACATTTGTGTTGTTAGTCGAGCTGGAACTGCATTGTGTTCCACTAGACAGATAAGATGGACGCGTTCTCGCCGACCAACTCGCTGGCCTTCCGGGAGCAGGGCGCGGACGAGCCCGAGCTCGGGTTTAAACAAGGACAACAGGTCAGTTATACATTTGTGTTGTTAGTCGAGCTGGAACTGCGTTGTGTTCCACTAGACAGATAAGATGGACGCGTTCTCGCCGACCAACTCGCTGGCCTTCCGGGAGCAGGGCGCCGACGAGCCAGAGCTCGGGTTTAAACAAGGACAACAGGTCAGTTATACATTTGTGTTGTTAGTCGAGCTGGAACTGCGTTGTGTTCCACTAGACAGATAAGATGGACGCGTTCTCGCCGACCAACTCGCTGGCCTTCCGGGAGCAGGGCGCCGACGAGCCAGAGCTCGGGTTTAAACAAGGACAACAGGTCAGTTATACATTTGTGTTGTTAGTCGAGCTGGAACTGCGTTGTGTTCCACTAGACAGATAAGATGGACGCGTTCTCGCCGACCAACTCGCTGGCCTTCCGGGAGCAGGGCGCCGACGAGCCAGAGCTCGGGTTTAAACAAGGACAACAGGTCAGTTATACATTTGTGTTGTTAGTCGAGCTGGAACTGCGTTGTGTTCCACTAGACAGATAAGATGGACGCGTTCTCGCCGACCAACTCGCTGGCCTTCCGGGAGCAGGGCGCCGACGAGCCAGAGCTCGGGTTTAAGCAAGGGCAACAGAACAGGTCAACAATTAAATTAAATTAAACAACAACAACAATAAAACGTGTTCGAACCAATAATCCTCACTACTTTAAAATTTTTACTAGTAGCCGCGCGACGACATCGCGGAGTAAGCCAATCCTGTTGTAACTCTAATCGTTGCAGGTACTCAGCCTGGCAGCCGTGACAAACGGCGCCCCGGGGCACACGACGCACGCGCTCAACAACCTGCTGCGGGCCCTCGGCGTGCCCATGATGTCCAACCGCTTCGACCGCGACAACTACCTCAGCGTGATGTGGCCCCACGTGCAGAGAGGTAGGAGTCGACGGCTTGAGACTAGAGTCCTATACCGAAATGTCGGTTTCGGTCTAGTTTCGGCAAATATGGCTTGAACGGAAATGACAATAAACGCCGTGGTAGAAAGAAACGACGAAAATTTACCCGGATACATTCCTATAGAGCGGCAGCCACAGAAATGTAAATAAATAAATAAATAAATAAATATTAGGGGACAATCTTACAAAAATCGAAATAGCCCCATAGTAAGCTCAATAAGGCTTGTGTTATGGATACTAGACGACGATATATTTAATAGATACAAATACTAATAATATATCGAGATAGAGTCTGTGCGGAAAGAGAATAGGATTAGTTTTGGGGGGCGCTGTAATGCTTTTCTACCGTATGTGCCGTATTTTCTGTTCTGTGGCCATACTGGTTAGGTTAGTTCCGTTTTTCGCCACGCCTATTCTCTTTCCGCACAGACTCTAGAAGAAAATAGTTCGTTAATTTATATGGGAACCAAGCGTGTAACGATTATCGCTTGGCGTTTGACGCCAAAAGTGTAATTAAGTGATGGTAAACATACATTTTCCATTTCATTTGGTGGTATTTGAACAATCTGATAATAATATTGACGGTAACTGAAGTTGACGGCGTGCAAAGTAGGTCGCCACTTTTTTTTAGCATGCGAGTCACATACACCTTTTCCTTCTACCTCAATATATTTCTGTGGTGGCAGCAGTGTCAAAACCTTCTTAAAAACTCGAATAATCTAAATATATAAAAGAAGAAGTCCTGACTGACTGACTGACTTACTGATCAACGCACAGCCGAAACTAGTGAAGTTAGGAACTTGAAATTTTCACAGTAGGGTGGTTATATAACGTAAGTAAGGGATAAGAAGGGATTTTTTGAAATTCATCCCCAAAGGGGGTTAAATGGGGGTTGAAAGTTTATATGGGGACCATACGATTTTTAAAGTAGGAGATCTGAGACTTCGAACATAGACTCTTTAATACAATTTAAAAAAAGTAATTTCACCGTTTTTGGAAATTCATCCCCAAAGAGGGTTAAATGGGGGTTGAAAGTTTATATGAAGACCACACGATTTTTAAAGTAGGAGATCTGAGACTTCGCATATAGACCCATCAAGATGAGTACAGGAAAGTAATTTCACGGTTTTTTGAAATTCATCCCCAAAAGGGGTTAAATGGGGGTTGAAACTTTGTATAGGCACCAAACGGTTTTTGACGTTAGAGATCTGAGAGTTTGCACATAGATCCTTCAATATGACATGAGAAAAGTAATTCCACCCTTTTTTGAGATTCATCCCTAAAAGGGGTTAAACGGGGGTTGAAATGTTGTATAGGGACCAAATTATTTTGAAGTTACAGATCTGAGAATTCGTATATAGACTCCTCAATAAAGGTCGAAGAAAGTAATTTTACCGTTTTTCAAAATTCATCCCCAATGGGGAACATCCTAAATGGGGGTTGAAACGATTTTTGAAGTTGCAGCTCTGAGACATAGTACATAGTCTCCTCAATATGAGTACAGAAAAATAATTTCACGGTTTTTCGAAATTCATCCCTATAAGGGCTTAAACGGGGGTTGAAAGTTTAAATGGGGACCAAACGATTTTTAAAGACGGAGATCTGAGACTTTGCACATAGACCCATCAATATGAGTACAGGAATGTAATTTCACGGTTTTTCTAAATTCATCCCCAAAAGGGGTTAAATGGGGGTTTGAAACTTTGTATAGGCACCAAACGATTTTTAAAGTTAGAGATCTGAGAGTTCGCACATAGATCCTTCAATATGAGATAAGAAAAGTAATTTAACCCTTTTTCGAAATTCATCCCTAAAAGGGGTAAAACGGGGGTTGAAATATTGTTGGTCCCTAAACAATATTTCAACCCCCGTTTTACCCCAAATTATTTTTAAGTTACAGATCTGAGACTTCGTATATAGACTCCTCGATAAAGGTCTAAGAAAGTAGTTTTACCTTTTTTCAAAATTCATCCCCAACAGGGGTTAAATGGGGGTTAAAACGATTTTTGAAGTTGGAGCTCTGAGACATTGTACATAGGCTCCACAATATGAGTGTAGGAAAGTAATTTCACGGTTTTTCGAAATTCATCCCCAAAAGGGGTTAAACGGGGGTTGAAATTTTGTATAGGCACCAACGATTTTTGAAGTTGGAGATCTCAGAGTTCGCACATAGATCCTTCAATATAAGTAGAGAAAAGTAATTTCACCCTTTTTCGAAATTCATCCCTAAAAGGGGTAAAACGGGGGTTGAAAGTTTAAATGGGGACCACACGATTTTTAAACTAGGAGATTAGTTGCAAAAAGTAATTTCACCGTTTTTCAAAATTCATCCCCAACGGGGGTTAAATGGGGCTTGAAACGATTTTTGAAGTTGGAGCTCTGAGATATCGTACATAGTCTCCACAATATGAGTACAGGAAAGTTATTTCACGGTTTTTTGAAATTCATCCCCAAAAGGGGTTAGATGGGGGTTGAAAATTTGAACTTTGAAGTTAGAGCTCTGAGAAATCGTACATAAACTCCTCAATAAGAATAAAGAAAAGTAGTTTTACCATTTTTCGAAATTCATTCCTAAAAAGGGGTCAAACGGGGGTTGAAACTTTGTATGGGGACCAAACGATTTTTGTAGTAAATCTTGAACTTCGTTCATAGACTCATCCATAAGAGTAAAGAAAAGTGATTGCTGTTTTTTGGAATTCATCCCCAAAGGGGTTAAAATGGGGGTTGAAACTTTGTGTAGGGTACAAACGATTTTTGAAGTTGGAGCTCTAAGACATCGTATATAAACTCCTCAATAAGAGTAGAAAAAGTGATTTTTCGTTTTTCTAAATTCATCCCTAAGAAGGGGTCAAACGGGGGTCAAAACTTTGTATGGAGACCAAACGGTATTTATAGTAGATCTTAACCCTACGATGCATGACTTTTTTTTTGTGAATAATTAAACTATATGTAATGGCTATTAGTGTTAGCGTCTAGGGAAAAATATTAAAAAAAATATGAAACCCATAGTTTTGAAATTATATATTTTTTTATTCGAGTTCCACATGTGGAACTCCATGCATTAATGTACAATTTACAACATAGTATAGAGATACAAAAACTGTGGCACTTTTTTCGCTTTTACATGTTTCGTTTTGTATTAAGTGTGAAATTTACGGAGACAATTGTTATCTTTGTTGAGGCACAGTTCTACCCTGCATTTTTCACAGGCCACAAATGTTTTTCCTCGACATCCAGGATATTTACAACGCTGGCGTTTTTCCTTCCATATAGGGAAATGGTCTATGCGATCTACCCTGACATCGCGAGGTGGAAGAATTGCCACATTTGCCCTTTTTGATTTTTGAGCTATAAGATCTTCAGTTCTAGTAGATGGTCGACCAGTCTTCTTGATCATCGATGGGCCACACATACACAGAGATTTGGCCAAATCGAATTTGAACTTTCTTAGTTTTTGCGACATTGGTTCTTGTTTCTGTTCTCCGACTCTTTTGTAAAGCAGCCAGCAATTTATGACCGTGACATCAAGAAGATGCAGCATTTTTAGACGCAGGTATTTTTTTAATTCAAATTTCGTCATTTTGAACGGTGAATTCACGTTTTTTTGTACGCTATATTTATGAGTTTCCTCGATAATGTGATCGAGTAAGTCATCGTCAAAGAAATACAAAAAATATTGCAATGGCGTATCAAATTCCAAAAACGATGGATCTAATTGTATATTTCCAGTAAACCGGACTGATGGGATTTGAAAAGGCACCTTTCGCCACAAATAATGTCTTTTCTTTCTTTTTGTAATTTTACCAGCAGTTTTGGTGGTAGAAACTTGCTTTTTAGTGGCTTTTATAGTTTTAGCGGCTTTCTTAGCAACCTTGCGTATAGTTTTTGCCGAGCTTTTTGTTTTTTTACTTAGGCCTGATGTACTAGCTTGAGGCTCTTGTGGTGATGTATAATCAGCATCAGTAACACTGTTAATTACCAATGAAGATGCACAGCTTCTGGTGTTGTAAGGTGATTCTGCAGAATTAGAGTGTAAGACGTCCTGGTAAGTAGTTTCCGAGTTATCACCGACATGGATTGGTAAAAATAAGTTACCTTTGGTAGATGTTGACGCCAATTCCGAATTTCTGACAGATAATTCCGACGTGTGAAGTGGCGCATTATTTGAAAATATGTCGTACGTAACCGGGGTCAGCTCAACTAACTCAGGACTCGACGATCGACTTTTCTCTGAATCGCTAGATTCTTCGCAGGCCTGATTTATTGTTGCCCGCAATATTTCGATGTCAAAATCACTATCGGCCCCCGACGAATCCAGATCATCTTCACTTCCAGATGGTATTGATAAAAAATGCTCAATATCTGCATCTGGTAATGGTTTCTTTCGCCTCATCTAAAAACAAAACATAATAATTAAAGTATTAAACTACCAAGACACCAGAAATACGGTTCCTACAGATTAGGCGAAATTAAATCTTATGTCAACATTATAAAGACTCTGATAAGTGTAAACATGGTATACTAGATTTGTATCAATAATATGAACGCCAATGCATGGAGTACCATATCGGGAACGTTTGAAAAATACTGCTTGACGTTATCTAAATATCGCAATACTATGAAACTTAACTTACCTTTCAATTTTGCACAGTTTTACAAACACAATGTATATTTTTTCTTGCTATTTTACTCTAAAATTATTTTTTTATCGCAATTTGAAAGTTGTTTAAACAGATTCTTACACCGATTACCGAAATTGAATCGATCGCTCGATACCGTGGACATATACCGCTGCCTAGCGGCAACACGCTGAACTACAGAGTAGCCTTGAATGCAAAGTATCCTTACACGTATCATAGATGTCGCTATCTACCTGATTTTGGTCACAATTCGCAAATATTTTGGTTGTGCTATATGTGGAACTGTATGCAATGTAGGGTTAAACTTCTTACATAAACTCATCCATGAGAGTAAAGAAAAGTGATTGCTGTTTTTTTGAAATTCATCCCCAAAGGGGTTTAAATGAGGGTCGAAACTTTGTATACGGACCAAAAGATTTTTGAAGTTGGCGATCTGGGACATCGTACATAGACTCCTTAATAAGAAAAAAGAAATGTGGTTTTACCGTTTTTTCATCCCTAAAAAGGGATCAAAAGGGGGTTGAAACTTTGTAAAGGGACCAAACGATTTTTGTAGTAGATCTTGAACTCATCTAAAAAAGAAAAGAAAAGTGATTGCAGTTTTTTGAAATTTATCCCCAAAGGGGTTTAAATGGGGGTTGAAACTCTGTATAGGGTCCAAAGGATTTTTGAAGTAGGAAATCTGACACTTCGTACATAGATCCTTCAATAAGGGTACAGAAAAAATGTTAAACCATTTTTTGAAATTCATCTCCAAGGGTTATAAATGGGGACCAAAACTTTATAAAGGGACCAAATGATTTTTAAAGTAGGGTATCTAAAACTGATTAAACTGAATAGAACTCAAATGATTTCACGGTTCATTAAAATTTATCTCGAAGACGGGTTGAGTAAGTAGGGGTTGAAAGTTTTTTTAGGGACCCGTACAATTTTTAAAGTAAAAGGTTTTTAACTCCATGCATAGCATATAGCAATTAGTAGATTGTTTTTTTGTGTAAGTAACAAGCGGTTTATTAAGTGCATTTAATTTTTTGGTAATAATCCTTAAATGGACTTAAGAATTGATTTTCACGGTAAATGTGCATTGTGCAGTTTTGGGCCCAATATTTGAGGGTTTTGTTTAATTACAACAAAGTTTATGAACAAATATCAGAAACTATTAATTGCCTATTAAGATTAATTGCCTAATTATAATTTACACCGCAGACGAAGTCGCGGGCATCAGCTAGTAATGATAATATAAGAACAATTTAAACGAATGTTACCTATAAAATTGCTATGCCCTGACAGGGTTCATGTTGAACTGTAATAACCTACTTTAAGAGCCTTATACTAACATGAGTGCAATAAAGAAATTTGATTTGATTTGAAAAAAAGTAATTGTTTGCGGTAGGCAAAGAACGTCTGCTTGAGAAGACTTCAAAGGACGCATGGGTCGTCGGCATCCCGTATGACTTCAGAAGCGTGACCCACGCGCCGACCAATTACCTGTGCGGCGACTGCAAACCCGGTCAAACTACCGTAGTACCACTCCAGGTCTGTATTTATATATGAACGTGTGGGTCGTCCGTATCCCATACGGCTTCAGTGTGACCCATGCGCCGACGAATAGAGAATATGCATGATTTTTTTAACACATTTCTTAACAAAATCTGAAAATACCGTAAAAAAGATGACATAAAGTTAAAATTAAATTAAATTCGACCGAGAAATACGGAAGATATAAACATTTTAAAGCACTAATCAGACAGCGATTAGACAGAGAGATCCGATATGGACTATGACGTCAAAGTACACGGCCGCCATACAATCTCCATACTATATTCTGTTTTGCTAGAAAGAGATAGAGATAAATCTTTGTTCTTTTATATCTTGGTTGTTTTTATAGTTATTTGAAAAATATTTTTTTCCTACTGTTTCTCATACGAATGAGCTTTTATTAAAGTAAATGAAAAATATAATGCATATTCCCTATTACCATTATCCAGACTAAACTGGTTCTGTTGCTCGACAGTCGCTTGGCAAAGGGAAAAGAAATGTACGTAGTGCGCTTTGCTCTAAGATTGTATTTTTTTTTTTTTTTTTTTAAACCTGACAAACTCACAACCCACATCCGAGCATTGTGATTGTCGGGCCGGGTGGTTGGCCGTTGCGGTCACTGGGCTCGAACCAGGTCGCTGGCCAGACCACCCAAGGGCGTCCGACCGTGTGCCGTACACACAGTCGACACGCTCATCGGGCTGGGTAAGTGCCGGGGGGTGCCTGGAGTCGAACCAGGTCACCTGTCCCGGCTTACCACGATAGGTGTCGGGCTAGGTGGGGGCCTGTTCGCCTGGGGTCGAACCAGGTCGATGGCCAGGGCCACCTTTGACTTTTCGCTGATTGCTCAGAGTGAGCAGCGGACCAGCGGGCTAAGATTGTAAGCTACCTCACCTTCCAACTTAACTGACAACTTGTTGTTGCGATCGGTTGGAGGCGCGGTCGAATGTGTGGTACGTCACAGTATAACAGCAGTAGGCAATATTTCTTCCGGCAAAAGGTACATCGCGCCGCTTATGTGTGCGTGCCGTGTACGAACACTACAAGCAAACTTTTAGGAATGCGTAGCAATGCGCCAGTCAGCAGTGTTGCCAATTTAGCAGTTTCAGTGCTAAATTTAGCATAATTTGGACTGGTTTAGCAGAATTTTTTTACATTTAGCAGTTAGCATAATTTTTGGCATAATTTTGTAAATAATAGAAATGTTACCTGTTGGTGACAAACACGCAGATAAATGGTAAATTTAGCAACATACAAGTTGGTGATGTGATGACATAAGTTTGTAAAATAACCTTCGATTGCATGGTTGACAATAATATAACTATCAAGTTTATTTATCTTTTGGTGTGCAATAAAGTTGTATTGTATTGTAAGTCGTAATAAACATGTAATAAAAGCGTAAATTGTTTGCCAGCAATTTTTTTCCTGAAAGTTTAGTATGGACCACAAAAAGGATTATTGTAAAGCTGTAATAATCACAATACATTATTTTTTTATTTAGCAAATTTTTTAGCAGAAATTATCAAGTTTTAGCATAATTTTAGCAGATTTTCAACAAAATTTTAGCATTGTATGAAATTCAGAGTTGGCAACACTGCCAGTCAGGGTCGGATCGTCGCCGCGGTCGCTCGCTCCCATGAAATGTATCGTAAACGTGTATCTATACTGCAGTGCGTTCGGATGCGGAAAAAACCGACGGACGGCAGCCCTGGGCCTCGACTTTCAATAGGTATCGCGCGCTCCTAAAAGGGTCGGAGTGTGGCTACTTTTCTTTACTTACACTTTGGTATGGTAGACAACCGCAAGCCTACACATCTTGCAAGAACATTAACGAACAGTTGAATGTTGCGTGATCACCTTAGTTACGTATTTTTGCAGGTTTACTATTGGATCGCATAAATTTAAAAGGCATAATGCATCATTTCGCATAATTCATCATTTGGCATAATGCTTTTTATTCTGAACCCGTAAACTTTTCAGGATTATTATAACGCAAACCTAACCTAACCTATTTAACAGGATGAGGCCTTAAAAAGTCCGGAAAAGTCTACAGTTTAAGAAAAAAATGCATTATGCCGAATGATGAATTATGCCAAATGATGCATTATGCCTTTTAAATTTATGCGATAAAATAGGTTCCCATTTTTGCATCTCACTCACACTTGCAGAGTAGGGGGTGTGGCTTGCCTATAAATATGGCCGACCAACATGGCGGCCAGGCCACCTCATTCCATCAACGTACGTCGGACTGTCAACATCTCCAGCTTCTCCTGAGGATGCCTAGTAGGCGAAACACGTGTCGAGCTTTGTATTTTTGCTGGTCGTTTGTTATATATAATATTTGCATGTTTTTTAATTTGCATGTCTTTCAGTGCATGAAAAAAATACGCAAGTAATTATAACTGGCTAGCACCAATTGACTAACACGTTATCATATCGCAGATTAGCAAAGCAATATCTTTGTTTTAACCCTTAAATGCATAATAGGGAATATGCATGTTTTTTTTTATTTACTTTAATAATACCTCATCCATATAAAAAACGGTAGGAAAAAATATTTTTCGAATAACTATAAAAATAACCAAGATATAAGACAACAAAGATTTATCACTATCTCTTTCTAGCAAAACAGAATATAGTATGGAGTTTGTATGGCGGCCGTGTACTATGACGTCATAGTCCATATCGGATCTCTCTGTCTAATCGCTGTCTGATTAGTGCTTTAAAATGTTTAGATCTTTCGTATTTCTCGGTCGATTTTAATTTTATTTTGACTTTATGTAATCTATTTTACGGTATTTTCATATTTTGCTAAGCAATTTGTTAAAAAAAAATAATGCATATTCCCTATTATGTATATCTGCATCGTATATTGTATGGCCAGTGCTTTTTTTGATATTTTTTTATTTTTCCCTCAATCTATACAACAAGACACATCTATTTCAATTCATTAAAAAGTTATACAAAAAAATCATGCATTTAAGGGTTAATTATCTTGCAAGAAGTCAGCTCGCGATCATAAATAATAATATAATAAATAATAATGCAGATGAAATTGCAAGGTGAGTAAAGCGCATATCTTTTCCAGGATTTCATGTGGAAGCGTTCACTGGAGATGGGTCACAATGCGCAGCTGTCAGACAGTGACAAAACACTGCTCAACCTGATCTACTCGGCGCAGTGCAAGACTCGCTTCTTGGAGGGCAGGGAATAAACGAATCGAATGTTGTTTGTGTTTATTTCACACCCTGTCTATTTGAAATAGGGCTGCCATCTCCAAAATTTGACGCCTAGGACAAAAAGCGTAAATCCCCGGATTTTGGAGCTCAGAACCCGGACACGTCAACAGCAACGCAGTTTTTTTCCGGGGCTTTAGCTCTCACGGGCCGAGTAGCAAACCCGGACGGATGGCAGCCCTAGTCGTCCCACCCAAACCGAATTTTGAGTTCCACCCCGGTGTCAGTGACTAAATTCATACATACAGGAATTAAATTAAAATCTACATATATGGATTAAAAGTAAAAGTGCAAATTCTTACTCACCCGAGTTCGCAGACGGTTTCTCCGCGTCAACACGGGCAGGGTCTACAGTCGGCAGTTAGTCAGAATGTCAAAGTTATCGTCAGAAGACCAGCACCAAGTTGGCCGACGAGCTCCAAGTACAAGCGCACTTCCGAGAAAACAATACGGCACCAAGGACCATTAAAACAAGAGGACTGTCATTCTCCATACAAAAAGCTGTTCACCGATATTACAACGCCATCTATGTATAAGCTTGGTATAAGAATTATATTATTTACAATTATTCAACTTTGCAAGCGTGACACAGTATTTAAATGTTAGAATTTATTTATTATTAGGTGTTTACGAACTAATTGTTACTGTACTATGTTTCTTTGTTCAATTATAACATCGTTAAATGTTTAGTTTTTAGCGCCATCTAGTTTTTGCCGGGATATCCCCTAGCGGTCGGGGCACGATCCAAAGTATGGAGAATGACAGTCCTCTTGTTTTAATGGTCCTTGACGGCCTGTACAAAAATAACATGTAACGCTTAAAATTACATGGCTCCATCCTAGATTATCCAAACTTTCACTTAGACAAGACAAACTCACTCGACCATGATACCCAAGCTAAGCGACCAACCAGTTCACTCCACAAAGTTATGAGACAGTGTCAAACTGACAGGTGCTGTCATATGAAAAGTCTTAAGCCGTTGGGAAACGCGGACTTAACGCTGTCTACAATGGATCTTGGGTCATTCTCAAAAAAATATGTGCGTAGTTAGGGCTTTATAAAACAACCTCTTAATCTTGTTCCTTTGTGTAACGAAACTTACCATACAATTTATATGGTTAACTTTCGTTACACAAAGGAACAAGATTAATAGGTTGTTTTATAAAAGCTCTAACTACTGACAACATTTTTTGAGAATGACCTTCTTGCCGAGGGCAGGAGGGCATTTCTCCAGAAATATGTCTGCGGTCACCTCATTCATACACATACACAAGACAGATGAATGAGTCGCAGACATATTTCTGGAGTAATGCCCAGAGTGGTTCACTCCGCAATTTCGCCACGCGGAGGGGCTTAGCCAGCGTCCAGAAAGAGCACGCGTTATGCGATAGAGACGATCGGATCCGGCGCGTTCCGTCCGGTGGCCGCACAAACCATGTATTAAAACTAGGGATGTAACGATACCGATACCGATATATCGGTATCGCCGATATTATACAACCGATATTTGAAGAATTTGCTGTATGAAAAAAAAATCTGCAAAAAGTAATTTCAATTTCTGACTTAATTTATGTATTGGTCTATTACCTTGTGCAATGATAATTACTATGTTAATTAAATCTTTGGTTCTTAATAAAAAAAAAATTTGAATTTTGAGTTGACAATTTATTTATTTTTACTTTACACTTTCAAGGTTGACTCTCTGGTAAATATAGCCAGTAGTCATTGCTATTAGTGATAATAAGGACATACAAATATCTGAAGTTCCTCCTTCATTATTTAGCTAAGATATCGGTATCGGTATTGCCGATATTAACTACTATATATCGGTATCGTATCGGCAAAACTGTGTATCGTTACATCCCTAATTAAAACAGACCCAACAAATGCTTAAGTATACTTCGCGCGCCATGACTTTTGCGCTTTGCGCAAATTACCTCTTAGTTGCACTCGGGCCGTTCAAACTGGCAAACGCAAAAATCTGACACGCACCGTTCTCATACAATTCGAGGAAATTTTTCCTTCTATCTCGATCATTGACGTATATAAAGGACAGGGCTAATGAGCGCGCAGACGGTTCCAACGCGTTGGTCCTAAAAATCAGTTTTAGGACCAACGCGGCAGAGGGACGTGCCGCGCACAGCGCAGCCGGACGTTATAAAAATGCCTAATTGCGTGGTAAAAGGCTTCATTTACTGTTACGGAGAATAGACCCGGGCGGATTTTCGTCCGCGACATTTGTATGCCATACATTAAGTTTGGCATACAAATGTCGCGGCCGAAAATCGACCCACCCGAACTGTACGGATCGCCCTATCCTTACTTTTGAAATCATTGATCTCGATATATTTCTGCGGGTGGTCGGAATCGAACATCAGTTTTGTTAGAAACTTCTGTACCTAGTCCTATTATGTACCGTGGGCACTGAAGGCTCAGATTGAGTGGTTTCATCTGGTGGTAATTAGAGACTAGCTCTACGATGGAGCATGCATACTTAAAAGATGCATCATGCATGTTTTTTCTTCCTTCAAAAACATCAGTCGTAATATAAATATGAATTTTGGTCTCAAAACAGGGTAGTTAGTATTGTATTTCTGAAAAAAAAGGTCGTTTCGTAAAGCTACATTTATTTTATTGCCACATTTTCCACTTTTACATATATTTTCACATGAAATTTATACAACTGATTAATGTTACTAATTCAAGATGAATAAAAAAACAAAGGAGAAATAGTGCATAGAATGCATACAACAAAATTCATCAACTGCTGCTGAATCAAGTCGTGCGTTTGCGAATTTTGCCATCTTGACGGTGTGATTTTTTTTTTTACACCGTTAAGTCATGGAATATCTTGGCTAGTATGATAGCTAGAGAAATAAAGTTTTAGGGCCCTAGGGTACTATTTTTGAGATATAAAGCGTTTCCGAAAACAAAGCCATTTCAGAGATACAAGAAGTGTGCGCCAGCTTGACGACCCGGTAGCGTACACCGTGAACAGACCTTATATTTCGAAAAGTTTAAGGGTACTATTTTTTCACCTAGGTATTTCGTCGGTACTATTTGGGTACTATTTATTGGCAACATTAGATTTTGGATATCTTTACGGTGTACGCCATCTTGACGGTCACCATTTTAACGCCATCAAGTTTGGTTAACATATTTATGTTTCAACCACAAAATCAAGTGTCACAGAAAAGTTTTTTGTTCTTTCAACTGACACTATCCACACACACAGAATAATTAATAACCTGTACATTAGGATTGCTATTATCATTTTTGTCCGTCAAATGCGTAAACACGACTTTTCTACCAACTGTCTTATAGGCACACCCATGGTTTTCATGGGTTTTATAAAAATTATCACAACAAAACTTAATTTTACAGGGAACGCATATGTATATCTTATTTTTAAACTTCTTCGTGCAGTATGTACAGTCTTTGGTGTCAAAGATAGAGGAACAGTTTAAGCAATATTTGACGTTTTCGTTTTCTGATACTCTTTTATAACTAGGCTTGCATGGATCGCAGAACATTGTTGGGAAATTGTCTATTTCTTCTGCATTCTGTATCATATCGTTTTTATTTATATCAGTTTTTTCCTCCTTTTTATTTCTTTTTTGATAGACCTTCTTGCATTTTTTGTAGTAGTCATTCAATTTTGCTTCTACGCTTTGAGCTTTTTCTTCTTTAATAGCTTTTTTGTTATAGTCATTGAGTCTTGAAGCGATTTGCCATTGTATAGTTTTGTCGTCCACTTCTTCCATCGATGTTTTTTTGTTATAGTCATTGGATTTTGTTGCAAAAATGCATTGTAGGTCTTTTTCATCTACGCTACTTTCATCTGAATTTACTTCTTCTTTGGATATCTTTTTGCTATGGTCATTCAGTCTTGCTCCTATAGTGCCTTGTATATCTTCAGCATTAACAGTTGCATTTTCACGGTCTTCTTCAATTATTTTGTATACAGTTACGCTGTTATCGTCTGAAGTTTCTTTATCTGATTCTTTTGATTCGTTGTTATCACTTTTAATTAAAATTTCGTTTGTTTTAGCAGTATTTCCGTCGTTCGGATGCCGTGAATTTTTATTATCATTTACTTCGTCCTCAGAGAGAAACTTTACGTTAGTATCTGATATTGTATCCACATCTTGACTTGATTTTGAACTCAAACTGTCCATGGATTTTGGTGACTGAAGTTCATTACTTAAGTCACATTTTTGCAGATCTAGTAAGTTTTTAGACATGTTAACTTCATTTAAACAACTAATGCTTATATCTTCAGTGACCGATTCGATGTCTGTATCACTAATTTTAATTTCATCGTTTTCATTACTTTTAACTTCTTTATTTTTCTTTTCACTGCTTGTTGGTCTATCTAAAAAAATATCTTCATCATCATCATCGTCTATAACGATCACATCACTCGAGTGACTTCGATTGGCAATAGGAATATCCATATTTTCCAAATCATTTAACAATTCATCTTCATTCATACTGCTATTGTGGAATATTTCATCATCAGATTCAGCTAGTCTCGCTTCAAAATCGCTGTTATTCGAAATTTCATCAATATTCATTTCATTACTATTAACACGATAATTAGAGCATATAACTACAAGATCTTCGTTAAAGGCATTCTTATCACTATTTTTCGCTTTAACTTCTTTGCTTCTATCTTTAATACTACCCAGTAAATCTTCAAGTTTCGATCGTTTTTTGAGGAATTTATCACTTTTTGCACTTAAATTTGGTATTAAGATAATTTTATCCGTATTGCTTTCCATACCATCAGTGCCTGCTTCCATTTTCTCTGCTGTGGGTTGCATGTCGGAGGGGAATCTCGTAAAGATTGGATCTGCAATAATAAAAACAGAGTATGAAACAAAACTTAGAGGACGCAACTACGCAAGGACCTTAAAATAAATAACCCCATTAATTTTAACAGGGATGTTTTATATGGTCTGTTTTTTTTTATTATAAAGCATAGGTTCCCAAACTTTTTTGACTTGCCGCCCACTTAGGTATGATGATCAGAATCACAATCTAATTAATCATTTAGAAATCTATTTGAACTATAGTTGATATTGTGATTTAAGTTTTTATTTTCAAAGGCGATAGCGCCCCCCTGGGAATCCTTAGCACCCACTGGAGCAATAGGGTCGACTTTGGGAACCTATGTTATAAAATAAAGCATGGAATACTTTACGTTTTCTAATAATCTATTTGTTTACCTATTAAGTACTAAGGCTGAATACGACCCGCTCATTGGTTCATTCAAATTAAGTACGTTAAGGCGGCTTTCACGGCGCTGAAGATATTATGTAACCGCCGGCTTGTAACCAATAAGAAGGGAGATCGTCATCCCAGTACTTGGGCGAAGCAAAATATAGACCTCTAACTTACCTCTTTCACCTACGCGAATAAATACGCGGCCTCTACGTTTCTGGCAATTAAGTAAAGTTACATAAATATAGAGGTATTTATGTAATTTCACTTAATTACCTCTTTGATAAGGAATTTTAACAATATCTAATCCGAATGAGAGTCAAAATATCCGTATCCACATCCCCAGCATGACTTTCAGAATCAACATCATCCTCCATACTTAATACATGTCGATGGTTAGCACACTATTTTGTACTATAGTTATATGTATATGATGCACACGTCCAAAGCTAGAATTGGTGCGGCATGTACAGAAGGAGATGCTCCATAATTTCGACCATAGCTGAGTGCATTGGATCATAAAAAAATCTTGCATCATCATCCTATACATATAGACATCCCACTTCTGGGCACAGGTCTACTCTCATAGACGAGAGTGAATGGGCTGTAGTCCCCATCCCCCATTTCAAAATACTCCTACATACCTAACTGTCATGAGATTTCCCTTTTTGCGACCTGTACCTCTAGCACAACTGTGACACGCGACTCTTTGTCGCGCGACAAATGCTACCTATCTCTTTCCGCTCAATATCGTGTGACAGTGACAGGTGATGCTCTGTCGCGCGGGAAACGAAGTCGCGGCCAGTTATGCTAGACGTACAGGTGCGGACCGCCGCCCCTAGCTACGTGCGTGTGTGTGTGTGTGTGTGTGTGTGTGTGTGTGTGTGTGTGTGTGTGTGTGTGTGTGTGTGTGTGTGTAATCATGATTCATGATAGAATAGACATTACCTTCCATATAATCGCCGTCCGGAGGGTCCTCCCACCACACAGGGCTTGGGCAGGTGAGGATCTCCATCATGTCCTCATCGGTCAGCTGTTCCTCCATGAGGCTCATGGCCTCCGCCATACTCAGGTGCACCGGGCTGGCTTCCTGGGATACTGTGGGTTTGTCCGAAGCTGGAAATGGGTGATCAACTTTTTTAGAGTTATCTTTCCTCTCAATTCCAAAGAACCATATCACAGAATCACACTAATATTATAAATGTGAAAGTTTGTGAAGATGTTTATATATTTGTTACTAAATAACGGGTTAACAACTGAATGGATTGAGCTGAAATTCAGCATGCAAGTAGATCGAGTCTTGGATTGAAACATAGGATACTTTATATCCCGGTAAAGAGTTCCCTTGGGCCAGTAACTGGAGCAACACAGGCGAAGCCGCGGGTATTTGGGAGTAATAGTACTATGTACAGAAGTTCTAACAAAACTGACTCTCGGGTCCGACCACCGTACGGAACGCACCGGATCCAACCGTCTCGCTCTATCGCATAACGCGTGCTCTTTCTGGTCGCGGGCTAAGCCGCTCCGGAGGTGTCCGTCACGATAGCGTACACCGTAAAGATATTCAGAATCTGATGCAGCCAATAAATAGTACCCAAATAGTACCGACGAAATACCTAGGTGAAAAAAATAGTACCCTTAAACTTTTCGAAATATAAGGCCTGTTCACGGTGTACGCTACCGGGCGTCAAGCTGGCGTACACCGTTTGTATCTCTGGAACGGCTTTGTTTTTGGAAACGCTTTATATCTCAAAAAATAGTACCCAAATAGTACCCCTAGGACCCTAAAATTTCATTTCTCTAGCTAACGTAGAAGCCGAGATATTCCATGACTTAACGGTGTACAAAATTTCACACCGTCAAGCTGGCGTACCCGGGAATTTCTTATAGAAAGAGCTCACTATATCTCTGCTTCAACGATAGCTAGAGAAATGAAATTGTAGGGCCCTAGGTTGCTACTTGCGTACTATTTTTTGAGATATAAAGCGTTTCCAAAAACAAAGCCGGTACAAACGGTGTACGCCAGCTTGACGCCCGGTAGCGTACACCGTGAACAGGCCTTATATCTCAGAAAGTTTAAGGGTACTATTTTTTTCACCTAGGTATTTCGTCGGTACTATTTGGGTACTATTTATTGGCTGCATCAGATTCTGAATATCTTTACGGTGTACGCCATCTTGACGGACAACATTTGGTACTAGTAGCGCGGCGACATCGCGGAGTGAGACACTCCTATTATATGTCAAAGCTAAATAATATGCGACAATAACTGCCCCAAACTTTATGCAAATATGACATCCTACAATCCTATATTACTAACTAGCATTTTCCCGCGGCTTCGCCCGCGTTGTTCCCGTTATTGTCCCAAAGGAACTCTTTACCGGGATATAAAGTATCCTATGTTTCAATCCAGGACTTGGTCTACTTACATGCCAAATTTCAGCTTGATCCATCCAGTTGCTATCCCATTATTAGGTAACGAACATCCAAACATCTTCACAAACTTTCACATTTATAATATTAGTGGGATATAATAAACTAGCATTCCCCGCGCCTTTGCCTGCGTTATCGCATACAGACGGACAACAAAGTGATCCTATAAGGGTTCCGTTTTTTTCCTTTTGAGGTACGGAACCCTAAAAAAATGGCATATAAGTAGGTGCATTTTAACAATATCACGACCAAACAAAATAAACCCCGGAAACTGACAGAGCCCGCTAAGCGGGTTTGTGGGGCCAATAATGCGGTACGAAAAAAACGCATCAGAGCAACAGTTACAGGCGCCCGCTAGGCGAGTTGTAGGTCTTAAAATGTTAATAGATAAAAAGAGCCCTTGAGGGCCTACTTGCAGAAATATTTTTTTTTTTTTTTTTTTATTTATAATTTGTGTCTTTCTTGTATAGTCACCACACGGAAATAGTTGAGCCACTTGTCACTTTTCTTAATTTAGCCGTGTAAGTAATCATAATTCGTTATCAGTCGTGCGCCCGAAGTATGCCAGATTTGCATTACACGGCTAAATTAAAAACAGTGGCAAGTGGCTCAACATTCCAGTGTGGTGACTGTACAACAAAGACACACTGCCAAATTTTTACTCAATTGACAAACTGACTGTACTTTTTGCATATAATTTATGATCCTTATTTCTTACCCTGGAAATATCCATGATTTACTTTTTTCAAGATAAAATGGAAAAGACGAGTGCCTACTACACTTGTGCGTCACAGGGTATACCATTGCTTTCTTACCATTTTTTTTTTAAATATCAATTGATTGTTAAAAAAACCTACCTTTATGTGGCACAGCATATTTTCTCTTAACAGAACCAACAATTTCTCCAACTACCCGCAAGGCATGTTTCGGTTTCAGCACAACCTTCTTAACTTTCAGCGTCCGTTTCACCTTGTTCGGGTAATACTCCTCGTCCGGTATCAAAAGTACCTCTTTTCGGAGAACTTTTGACAATTTAAATGTCTTTCGAGGTAAATTCTGCACTTTTTCTACGCTTTTGAGCAAGGACTGCTTGGCTTTCGGAGATGGTTGCTTTTTCTTTACTGGTACGGTCTTGGCGGGTTGGGTTTCTCTCGTCGGGCTTTTTAGGAGGTCTGTCAAATGTTTCATGCTCCGGTTCTTCGTCCGGAGCTGCCGCTTCATCTGAGCAGACTTATGTCGGGTAACCATGGCCTCTCTCTGGGCTATTCGTGGGTCTGGTTTGCTGGTGGACGGCCGATTGGTAGACATTTTTATCTAGAACAATAATCATATGAATATTTTGCTAGAAACAGACAACTTTACTTCGAAATCAGTTTAACTAAATAAAAAAAATGTCTCAACTCATTTACAACTCAAACATTTTTGAAAGCTGAATTTTTTTGCAGAAGTTCCTTTCTTTTTAAGATGTAAAACAAAATATGTCCAGGTTGGACTAGTTAACTTATTAATCATGAAAAAAAGCCTGTCGTCTTATTAAGTAGGTAAAGCTTTTTTTATTACTTAGTCAGTATATTCTTCTATTTAACACAGTTCTCAAAGTGAAATTCAGAAATCTGACCTTTCGTCAGAGTAAAGGGCTCCCAATTTTTTTTCTTATCAGAGTCAGACAGGCCATATAGTTATGGTGGCATTCGCAGGTTGGGCCCTAACCTACACAGATCCCTTAGCCTGTACCATAGATTCTACACATCCTTATCGCAAGCTTGTAGTGAGTCCCTAAAATCAAAGGTTCAGGCTCAGACCAACCCTGGTGATTATTAAACTTGCTCCTGAAGCTAGCTACAGAAGATACAGTTATATTCGAAACTGGGTGACAGTTCTTATGAAATCAAAAGACCAAGGGGGACCTAATAGGAATCAGCATATCATAATGGAGGCCCGTATGGCCCGAACATGTGAGTGATGTTCGTCACAACCCTGATCATAATAAGAATAAGATAATGTAATGATAAGCAGTGTGCCGATAAAATGTTAATATTAATTAATGCATTCATAAGGACAAGACAGCTATGTGCTATCGATTTCCATAGAATGTGACTGTGACCGGGCAGAATTATGTAGTAATTGTATCACAAATATACTTTACACACCGGAAAGAAAAAACATTAAAATGGTGGGTGGTGGTCTTATCACTAAAAAATGACTTGTTCCAGACAACATTGTTAAAAATATTATCTGTAAGACCTGCTCATACATAATTTAAAACATTGCCTAATATAAATCTAGCAATAACATCTATGGACACATTCAGTGTAAGTAGAAAAAGGATTACAAAACAAGCAATCTATTTAAGTCAATTCATGAATTAAATATAGCTGTCATAAAGATCACAATATTGATAATAACTGTCTTCTTATTCACAGGTTAATCACACATGCTCCAAATAACTAAAAGATTAGAACTATATTGCGTTGCAACATAATAGCAATGTGAATACCTTAGACTGACTAATCCAATTATATTGGTACATTAATAATATACAACTTACCTTTCTTATGCAGAAAAAAGGATATTGTGATATATGCGCATTCAAATTACATTAAAGTGATACGTAAAATGCGGTAGGTAGTGCAAGGTTGTTGATAAAACGTAGTAAGTACTCGAAGAACAAGAATCATGTCTTACCCGAAAATGCTGTCTCAGCACAGCATAATTAATGTTATAGAGGCAAAGAGATACTATACTTCAATAGATAGGGGCAATTTATGTCAGTATTCTTAGAATTGTAGAAAAAAAATCGTTTGGTCTAAAACGACTGAACGAAGACATGTGGATAACATATTTACCTGCGATATCGAACAACGTAAACACGTACACAATTAAATACCAAGCGAGGAAGGCATTTTTACATTAAATTACTTGATAATATTACCGAAATTCATAAGAAAGAAGCCCAAGTTCGTCATTTAGACACTCTTATAAAACAAAATTACATTATAAAGCTAATGTACACGGAGCGTCACGCTGGTTTCAGTTAGAACCATGTCACTATAATATTTCGTACAAGATTTCAGAATGTCATGTTCTTTTATTATTATGCATTATAATAGAAAGCGATTAATATTTATTGATGAACTGACCGTAATTATTTAATATTATATACAATAATTTCCAAAAGGAATTTCAAACTACAAGAAAATACTATAACCATACATCAACGTTTGAATTTACCTTTTAGATCATTGTAATTGTGGAAAACACGTCAGTTAATGTTACAATTAAAACTGTAAGTCTCGATAATTAATACAAAGCAAATGATTTAGGTAAATTTAGATCATTTACTATACGTCGAAATTTATTTAAATTCATGTATGTGCGCTTTACAAAAAAGTTTATACAGCAAAGGTGTTCGTAATCAGCCAATAAATTATAACGTTTATAACTTTAGCTCAATCCAACCTAAAAAAAACAGTACCGTCAATGTCAAAATAAACAAACGTCAAATAGTCAACAATGTCGAAGTGTTGAAGCACTGCTGACTGCTTTCTTTTTGTTTTTCTTTATTTTCATTTCAATTATTAGTTGTAATTATAGTTTTTCATTTATTTTAAAAACGATGTCCAAGAAGAACGTTAAAACCCTATCAAGCATGACCAATACAACAAAGAATCACTGCAAAATATGTGGGCAAACTATAATAGGTAGTTCCTATAAGTTCAAGTCGCATTTGTATCAGCACAGTGCTATAAAACCACGATTCGAGTGCTCGCTCTGCTCAAAAAAATACTTCAGGTCCGACG
Organism: Eudemis profundana; assembly: GCA_947034925.1. Lineage (NCBI taxonomy): Eukaryota > Metazoa > Arthropoda > Insecta > Lepidoptera > Tortricidae > Eudemis > Eudemis profundana. The sequence continues at coordinate 4,805,906 of OX344819.1, forward strand.
TGTACAGACGCCACGTGAATGCACATACTGGTGCGAAGCCAAAATATTCTTGTGACTATTGTGGTCGTAGTTTCGTTGATAAAAGAAATTTGGTATATCACTTGAAAGTTCACGACGACTCGTTCAACGGCCGCCCCGACATCCAGTTCAAATGCGACGCTTGCGGGATAACTTACTGTGAAAACAGACTGCTCAAAAACCACATCAGAAAGGAACATCTTAACTTGCAGGTGAAAGAAGAGTTACACCTAAAAAAGACCGTAAACGAAACTTGGGTAGAAGCTGTAAAGGATTCTAAAGATTACGTAGAGATGACTAAAGTCAACAACAATATCATATCTATAAGGAAGTGTGTTAAGCAGGAGTATCCACTGAGAAAAGTAAAAAGAACTCAAGATTTAACTCCGGTTTACGTAATGGACCAGTATGCTAAAGTCGTCTGTGATTACTGCGATAAAGAGATGTTAAAGAAGAGTCTACGGCCACATATACGAGAGAAGCACTTAAATATCCGTAAATTCAGCTGTGACGAATGTAAAAAGACGTTCAAGAGACATTATCAGCTGGTTGACCATGAGTGCGGTAAAGTTAAAAGACGGAGGAAGAGTAATAAGTTAATCCAGCCAAACAAAGACATGAGAGTCAAGAATGAGCTACAAGTTAATGTTATTTGCAGTATCCCCTCACCTTAAACTTTTCATACTTAGACTTTCTTGAAAGACACCCATGTTTTTCTAGTGAAAAACATGGTGTTTTTCAAAAAAAGTGTACATGTGATTTTTTCTTAGAACATTGACTTATTGGGTATTTCTTACTCAGGATCGTTTGTACTTTCGAACCTGGTACAAGAAAAAGTGTGTCCCGAAATTTCCACATTTTTGTATGGAAGATTTTTTATTGCATTGGATGTTATGCACTGGAAAAACCCAAAAAGTAAATATTCTAAGAAATAAAACAGATGTACCTTTTTTTTAAAAGCGCACATATCCATTTTGTGAAGTTTCAAAACTTGAAACTTGTGTATGGGGTCATCCATGAAAAACATAAAACTGTTTTTGAATGTGAATTCTAGACCATGTGTCACACATTTTCTTCGTTTAGGGTGCTACATTGGACTAGGCCCACCACCTATGCTTGTGATATAATTTTTTTGATGACCCCCTCAGTCAGAGATCAAAAGTGCTAACTGGACTGAATACGTTAACATTTTCGGATCTCTCATTCTGGAGTACTTGGGACTTATTGTAAATAACGTGACGTTTCTAAATTCTGACAAAGAGACGAAAGTAAAAAACAAATTATTCAGCATGTTTTTAAATACTGAAAACTTTTTACAAAAATTACATAAAGATATTGAAACTCAAAACCAAGTCTTCCAAATAGAATAATTTTAGCATATGTGTAGTGTGAAGTTTTACATGTTATTTTATTACCATACCTGGGACATAACAATTGTTTAAAGAATGGAGTAGAATTAAATTGTTCTTAGGTACAAACAGAACCAACTATTGGTAAACCTATTGTGCTGTTCTTTTAAGGGGTTAGGCTCGTAAAACACATTTTCCCGAAATGTGCACTTTCTGTAAAGGTGCATTTTCTTAGAATGATCACTTTCCCGGAAAGTACACTTTCTTTAAAAGTTAACTTCCCAATATGTACACTTTTACAGAATGTGCACTTTCTGTAAAGGTGCATTTTCATAAAATGATTACTTTCCCGAAAAGTACATTTTCTCTAGAAGTTCACTTCCCGATACTAAAGAAAATCCTAGAAATTTCCTAGAAAGTAAATTTTTTAGGGGTGATGGTATTATAGTCCCATTTAGACCATGCCACAACTTGCATGTGCGTGCGTGTGTATGTGCGTGCGTGCGTCCTTTTCAGAAATGTGAAAGTGTAGATTTTGGGATAGTGCACTATTTGAAAAAGTGCACATTTCGGGAAAGTTTCCAATTTGGGAAAGTATACATTTTGGAAAAGTGCACTATTAGAAAAAGTGCACATTTCGGGAAAGTTTCCAATTTGGGAAAGTATACATTTTGGGAGTGCACATTATGCGGAAAGTGCACCTTTGCGCAAAGTGTACATTTCGGGAAAGTGTGTTTTACGAGCCTAACCCCTTTTAAGTATTTAAATACCATTTTGCTACGGAACCCTAAAAAGGTAAACAAAAAACCAAGTGACCCGGTTTGTTCAGCCAATGGCATTGTGCCACAGATAAAACATTATTTTAATTGGCTGACCAACTGGTGTCACATGGGTTTTTTGTTTACCTTTATTTAAATACTTAAAAGAACAGAATATAGTACCAATATAAAACCCATTTGATCATGTAAGTCTATATTATAAAATTATGGTTCGCATTTGGTAATTAAGTAATATCATTAGTTAATGTTTGACAAATTATTAAAATAATTAAACTTTAATTGAAGGCTCTATTTTGAGCTAATATATATTTTATATTAATAAAAAAATAAATCTTGAGGGTAGATGAAGTTTTTACTAAATAAGACAATGAGACAGGACTTAAAGAGTGATCAGATAGGTAATAGGGGGTTGCATTAGTGTTAGAGTGGTGCTATCAATGGTTAATTTTATGGTAATCTTGTGTTTTCGTTACAGCACAAATTGACAACATTTCAAATTATATGAAGTGGGCTAAATCAAAAACCATTTCGGCAAATATGCTTCCCGTATGTATCGAGGCAGTTATTTTATTTTTTTACCCGTTAATTTCCAAGATAATCGCGAAAAACTGTAAACCGGAAATGTGACGTAGATAGTACGTACATAGACAATAGACCAAAGACAAAACTAAATCTATCATTTTTTTCATGTATCCGGTTGTCACACTCTGTCAAAAGTTTTCAAATGACATTGTCAGTTCTTACATTTCGGTGTTAACGACTATTCTTATTTTACGATATTACTCTCGCTCCACTTGAAATACTTGACGACTTGGCTTTTATAACGGACACTGCTGCTTCTTTTCACGCTTACATCGCAATAAAAACGGATATCGCTGCTTCTTTAAACGAAAATTTGGCACTTGTATTTGGACTTACTGAACCTCATAAAAATGAAGACCTCAGATGGATTTGTGCAAGCATTTAGTACCAACTTGCCATGGGTTGATACTGCCATGATGTTAGAGTTCATACAAACGGACGATACTGGCTGGGATACGAGGTGCAAAAGCTGCCTTATCGTCTCGAACTTCGTATAGTGCCGCTTCGTACCGTATAGATAGTTTCTACCCCATATTGTGTGCCCTACATTGAGCCCTGTTTTTGCTTTACATATACCTGTACCTGTATATGAAACTAATAACATTATCCTAAGAAATAAAACTGTAAGGCTTAGTGCGAGTATATTTATTTTCCAAATATATAAGTTTGTGGTTCCAAATTACAATGTGCTGTTTTGTCTTTTACCGCTACCTTAACTAGTATGTTTTGGGTTGTCATAATAGGGCAGCACATTACACCTCAGGATGCAGAAGATGGTGTAGGTTCGTCATGAGAGGTTGACGGTGCTGCCTTGGTTTGCTTCTCTTAACGGTCTTCTTGTGAGTGATGCTGGAAGACGAGGTTTCAGTTTTGCATTGACATTCATGACTTTCCAATATCTATAGTTTTCCATGTCTTTCTCCAACTGTGAAATGACAAATAGGTATAATAAGCATAAGCCTGAACACCGTGAGGGTGATTTCAATGCACACTGCAAGAATTTGTAAGTGCAAGTGCCAATAACTATTTAAGAAAGTCCTATATAAACAAGGTTATATTAGCTAGTTAAGTTAAATATCACAACACATGAGTACGTACAGTAAACTTTATCAGTAAATAGTCCACTACCAATCTAATACAAAGGTGGGCTAGGTTAAGTATATTATTCGGTTGTAGTTACTTACATCGAGATGATCTTCACAGATGAATAACTTCCTTTTAGGAACACGATCTAGCCCCGCCGCTCGACACCATGCCTCATTTTGCCCAGCAGGGACACAAAAAAACTTTTTTCTGGTGTCAGTCAGTCTTGTGTTATTACTACACGTTCTTATAAAACAGTTTTTAGTTTCTTTTGATGCTATGTTTTCGTTTTTACTTGTAATTTTATTGAAGAAAATTTTTGTTGACAATTATATGACAATGACGTAAACCTCAAATCAATCAACTGTCACGACCCATTTTTTTTTTAAAGCAAGGGGCAAAGGAAAATGCGTACTCGTGACGTCATATGTCGTTTACGACCTTTCAAACATTCGCTATTTTTTCACTTAATATTTTTGAATGAAAAATTGCTTTTCTGGGAAAATAAAAAAACACGTATACCTTAGAATTTGATTTTTTTTCAATACATAACATAAAATAGCCCACTTGAAAAAATGAAATGTTGTCAATTGTGTCAATTATTTTATACATTTAACTAGGCTAAGCTCTTGGTCACTATAAATCTAACTGTGTATGATAATAATAATATTATTCTGTTCTGACTTTTACAAAGTGCATGTCGATTCGATACCTTTAGACTCAAAGGGCGTAAACGCCGTAGTTTCTAACGGAGTTTACGCCCTTTGAGTCTAAACGTATCGATGTTATTTTACAAACTGAATAAGTTAAGATAAGTTTAAGAATATGTTAAGTTTATTTATCTATAGGTTACGAAAACAACGGTTATATATGTCAATTCTTTCGCAGTTGTCTTAGTATACTGTTATGCAAAGCAATGCATGCTACAATTTACCTATATGTGGTAATTAATAATTCCGCGGGTAAAGGTCGCGGGTATGGACGCTGTCGCTTGCGTCGTATACGACCCCGTTACTAAAGGAAATATATAAGACATCAAGATAGAAGGACGCAAGCGACAACCTCCATAAGGTACCTTCGCCCGCGGACTGACACATGGTTAACTTTCGTTACACAAAAGAACAAGGTTAATATTATGCTGTTTTTTTTTTGTAAATGACCTATTTACCAGAAACGGCAATCAAAAGTTAGTTTACCAATAAATTGTATACTATGCCAGTACTGATTCACTCCAGGGCAATTCTCCAGAAATATGTCTGCGACTCATTCATCTGCCTCCATACATTTAGTATGAAAAAGGGCCAGATGAATGAGGTGACCGCAGACATATTTCTGGAGAAATGCCCTCCACGACTCGGTTACGCGGTAAATTTTGCCGCTTAAAAGCGGGAAAAGAGCACGCGTTATGCGATAGAGAGAGACGGTCGGATGCGGGTCAACTCCGGCCGCTCATCCGATGCGAACGGCAGTTTTGTTAGCGAGAGAGGCTTCTGTAAGTATAGGTAGTTTCACGAGAGTTGAGGCCACGCACACAACAACACTGTCATGTAATGACAGCGGGATTTTGAAATTACTGTTCTTTTTTCGTACCGATAGCAGGTTCAACAGTGAATTGCAAGATATACCAAAAAGATTGTTTAAACTATAGCCTTGTGTTTATTTACTCACTCACTCATTCATTTCATTCATTGACTTTTTTACAATGAGTACTTCATGTAGTTGTGTGTGTAATCATTCACCTCAACTCTCGTGAAACTACCTAGAGTACTAATTTTATTCTTATTCTGTGAGTGTGACTATGCTATATTATAGTTATGTTATTTTAATTAAGTAGGTATGTAACTTACTTGATACTAATGCATATTGTTAGTACCATTCAGTGCCTTAAAATGTATGTTAAACTAAAATAAAATATTAATTGCTGTTTTTATTATAAATATGTTTAGAAAATTATAGTTAGGAGTATTAGGTTATACATAGATTATGTTTGTTACTCTTGACATTATTTAAAAAAGTATGTTCTTATTTATATATACATATTGAAATTTGTTTAAGTTTTTCATGAGTGCATACTAATATTGCTTACTAAAAATGTCGCCATTGAACCACATATAACTTAGAAGTCTGTTCGAACCGTGGCGCCAACTGCAATCTAGGCACCCCGCGGTTTTAACTTGATTGATGATAGAAAAATACATTAATATTTAACTAAAGTAAATTATTTGCTGAATAAAGTAAGCACGTGGATTAAAACTGAAAATGTTCATTATTTACATCATCCATAAGTTCTTTCAAAAGTATTTGTTTACACATTAACAGACGACCGGGCATAGTCGTGTGTTCTCTGTTCAGTGGTCGTTCCAATATATATTTATGTTTTTTCATCATTAAATGACCATTTTTGCTTATACTGTTTAAGTTAACTCGTTTTTTTAAAGACCCCTTCGGCTTGATGTTTATTTTTTTAAGCGACTTTGTTTTTCTATTTTGTTTATGGCTTTTAGGGCCAGGGTTGTCACGTTTTCTTTTAGACGAGCTTAAAAGGTTTAAAACTAAATGATCCTCATTTCTTTTCGCGGTCATCGTGTTGAAGTCAAAGTTGCCGCAATCTTCAACGCAAGCGTAGCTATTTCCGTTGTTTTTCATGATTCTCGAGTAAATTATGTCGTTTGATGGGTTTACTATTCGGAAGACTATGCTTGCGGGGTTTACCTGGAATAAAAAAATATACATTTTCAAGATTCCATGGCAAAAACGGCGACAGGTGACGCTAAATCGTGAAAAAGCTTTATAAGAAGTGTTACTTACAATATAAACAGTCGAAAAATCACACCGTTCCCGCCCCTGACAAATGGCCGCCAAAGAGCGTTCAGAAACATCCTTCGAGTAATCCTTAGTGACGAGAAATTCGGTTACTATGGGAACACCACAATGCCATAGCTCATTGTAGGGTATTGTCGACGGACAAGAACTTATATTGGCCTTATTTAACTGCCAAAAATCTGCTACACATAATTCATTCTTATTTTTGAAAGAAAGTATTTCGTAAGAGCAAGGTGGCCGTGTGTCTTCAATTACCTGTGGGGTATTTGAACGGACGTTAGTGACGTGCTTACTATCAATTAACACATTCAGTGCCAATAACCCGACTAGACTCTGTGCGGAAAGAGAATAGGCGTGGCGAAAAACGAAACTAACCTACCCAGTATGGCCACAGAGCAGAAAATACGGCACATACGTTATAAAAGCATTACAGCGCCCCCCAAAATTAATCCTATTCTCTTTCCGCACAGTCTCTATCAGATTAATTTTGTATGAAGGTTTGGGAGCTTGGCACTGAATGTGTTAAAATACGATTAAAGCTACTGACATATTTGTTTTGAAACAAGCATGCTTAAAATCAGCATGCTTTGCAGCTGTTCAGATTTGCTAGCAATAAGCATGCTAGTTGTGAATATGCTTGCTTGCATGCTCAAAGCAAACGATTTACTACACTTGCTAATAAGCAGGCTTTTGGCCAATATGGCCGTTTAGCAGCAAAAAAGAAATCAAAACAGTGGTTCTCTACGGTATTACAGTATCAGTCCTATTTGTAAAAACTGAAAAACATAATTCTATACTACTTAAATACAACTCTAGTCGAAATTTAAAAAGTTTGTATAAAATTCTATATTCTACGCCCTTTCGTTTCTAATTCCCGCCAAAGAATCCATGACATAATAAGGCTAATAAGCAAGCTTGTTCAGACGAGCTTGAAGTACGCCCCATTCCATCCGCGCCTGAGGTAGCATGCTTAAAAATCAAACTGCGGTTGATTTTGAGCATGCTCGAGTTCAGCAAGCTCATTAGTAGCGATGACTAGACACACATGCCAGTAAGTAGCACGTTCTCATTAGTGGCATGCTTTCGTGCTACTAATAAGCCAATGTGTCAGTAGCTTAAATAACGACTTCAGATTTTATGGGGCATAATAACTAACTAACCCTTAGAATAAGTGCTTTGGAATTTATTGAATCGATAAAGAAAACGAATATAGACTAGGTTCTTAACATGACAGATTTATAAAAGTAGGAATGTTTTCCTGAGAGTAAACGTCAGTTTTTATGGGAAATACGCATCTAGTTATATTGCACCGTGTTTCCCAGCTAAACCAATAAGAATTTTTGCACGTTATTCGTCTTCAATAAATGAAAATATTGTATTTAAAAACATAAATTATGTACTCCTATTTCATTTTAAACTAACGAATTAGTTTAAAATGAAATCGGCGGTGTCATTAATAAATGATCTTACCCAATGTCCTCCATAGTGGCAATTGGTGCAATTAGTTTTAGCAGTGTCTACGACATTTTGGCACCTGTAACAAACGACTTCTGTTCTATTGGAATAATCAATTTCCCGCCAGGTTCTCCAATGCCCACCTCTTTTGTACGTATACTTGACTCCAACCATCCCAATAACCTTCTTGAAATCGCTTTGCATGATTGTTTGCTTGCGTTTTATATTCTTAGAACTATTAACAGCGAAATGTGGTATTTCCTCGAAATATTCGGTATCCTTTGCAATACGTTGGTTTAGTTGGTGGAATTTTACTTCACTGTTTTTTTTTCGAGCAAACTTCTTCTGTAATTGTTTGTCGAGGCTTAACTTTGTAGGCAAATTGTAATTTTCGTTGAGTTCTGTTGATCGTGTTAAATATATATCATTTAGGAATATTATTACCAAAAACAAGAATATCATAATTACTTAACTTATAGTTTCTCCGTTTCAAATTTGCGTCTACTGTGATCGCTAGACTGCCTAATCGAGGAATGGTTATCATTGTTTATAAACAGTTCTAAGGAGCGAGGTAAGTAGTTGTTTTTTCAGTTTCAATGTGGTTTCAAGTAATAACCTTCCAACGCGAAATAAAAAGCATTTGGCTCGAATTCATTCACGATTCATTTGGCAAAAAACCGATGTTTCGTTAAATTTTCAAGATGCCTTCGCATCACTAGAGATGAGTTCAAGGACATTAAAAAAAATATTAGGTTGTATTGGGGTATCCGAAACGTGACTTTCTTGGCCAAGATCCGTTGAAATGAAAAAAGAAAAGATGAATCGCACTCCAAAGCTAACATTAGAATGTTTGAAAATATATGGGAAAATCTGAATATACGATAGTTTATTTCATTAATAATCTCTAAAAGAACTCGTTCAAATATTGTCTTTTTCGAAAAGGTCTCCTCGAACCCTATTTAAGTTAAAAATTGACATCTGGCTACATTAAAAAGTTATGAATCAATTCAAAATGGCAGATTTGCGCCGATTTTAATGAATTTCAAAAACAGCTGACTGAGTTTCAGGATATTTTCAAGCAATGATGAACCTATTATACATCAATTGGAACTGATTATATTCATTTCCTTTTTTTAAATAATGGCGCATTATCGTATATTATGGACTGTGAGAGGTCGACGTCCTTAGTACTACGCGAATGACAATTTTCAGACAGCTAGGTTTGGTTACTTATGCTTTCATATCGTTTCATTCATTGTCAAAGGATGATACGGGATTGTCGTGTCTCGAGCGCTAGCTGGAGGGGTGGAAAACTCCATTGAAACGAATTGTGTGTGATATGTGCCAGTGATTTACAAAAATATTTATCGTTTTGTGTTGTGGTGTCATGGTTTATTTGCACTTTGATCGTCGGTGCTTTTTCATTTATCTTTAGAAAGCTCAATACATATCGGTGAGTGTTTTTATTTATTTATTTTATTTTTAGCCAAGCGTTTAATAATTTTCTGAATAGCAGATTGTTTTATTAATATTTTGTTTGTGTTGGACGTTCTTTGTTAGTGCTGCTTAAGATGACAACTCAGTTTTGTCCAACTAAATACATAATTAACGTGAATGAATGTTCATTTATTTGAGCATTAAAATAACTGGAGACCTATTAAAATTAATTGGCATGCTATTACTTTGACCGGAAACAAACACTATATTTTATAGTTTGGATAACCAAAACTATTACACATGCTAAAATTATTGTTCTTGTAATAAAAAGTAGAAAGTGATTTAAATAAACTACTTGACACCAATCTGTGATATAATAATAAGGACTGGATTTAAGCTGCTCTCTTAGATAAATATTCTTATTGTACAGTCAGTTGCAGGTAAAAAGAATTTGTAGTATGGCAAGGGGGTTATTTTTCTCTGCTCTTGACTGTACTTAATTTATTATAATCTTAAACTGCAGTGGTTTTTGTAGATTAATTTTTCTATATAAAGTTGGAAATGCTTTGTTCATTCACGATATCGGTGCGAAATCATGTAGAGAAATCATGGTATACATTTTATCGTATACTTGATATAAATAAATAGACATGAAAAAAGTAATTAATTGCTTTGTGGAGTTCCATATATAATGTTACTTTGCTACTTTAGTAGAATTGATAAACTGTAGATATCAAAAAAGTTCAACTTAATATTGTCTTCGGTTTCCGCGATTATTACTCATAGTAATAAAACAACTTAAACAGATTAAATCGCGTATATTACTACATTTTAAGTCCCGACGTTTCGTAACCCTTTTCAGCGTTCGTGGTCGCGGGGGGGGGGGGGGGGGGGGTGTCTCCTCCCTCTTATTTTAAAAATTCCGGTGTGATATTCTTTTGGTGGGGAGATCTCTGACACATATTAATTGACTAAGGAGAGAGAATGAAACACATAGTGTGCGAATGTCATGCCCTCGCCAGACACAGAATGAATGAATTTGGCACTGGTTACCCAGAGCTAAATGAATTCCAGGCACTACCAATGGGGTCCATCATCCGATTCGTGGAGACGGTGGAACAATCGTGTAGATGCGGTAAGGGGTAAATATACAAAAGATCCCATTGGGTCAAAGTGTATCCTATGCAAGGACCCCTATTACCAAGATAAGATAAGAATTGACTAAGGATCAGTGGCGTGGCATAAAAGATATCCTAGGGCAAGCCGGTGCAGATCTGGCGTACATTTTCCTTAAGAGCTCTAGAATAAGGTGGTCAAAAGCCTGATATTAGGCAAGCCGGTAGCAAAGATTACAGAATACTAGTAGCCGGTAGGAATAGAGTTGTTTGGACGCCACACGGATAAAACTAGGGTTTGCTAGCTAAGGACGTAGCCAGGATTCTGTTAAGGGGGTGGCTGCTAATCCGCCGCATCGTCTAGGGATGGGGGCGATTCCTAGTAATCAGCTCCATCCTTTGGGGGCCTCCAGAAAGGAAAATGTTGGAACTATTCTGCGGCCATAGCTATCATTTATTAAATTATTATAGATAGTATGTTATTCAATCACTCACATTTGAACCACACATAAATCACATCCATAGTCTCCTCTTAGTGGTTTCTTATCTCATGTATTTATTAGAGTTATCTCATTGCATGATGACTCACAAACACACTGGAGTAACTCTGTATACTGCGACTTGTTACTATGAATTTCTGTAGTAAAAGGTCGCCTTTTACACTAGGAGGGCATCAGGGCAGTATAGAACTCGCTAGGTGAGCTTTTCTAAAAAAAATACACTTTCTTCTTTGTCAACTTTTGTGACACTTGTAAGTTATTTCTACTATAGAATTCTGAGCTCTTTCCATCCCAATAGAAGAAAAAGTGTCTCAAATTTTCCATACATTAATGTAACTTTCCTTTGTGTTACCATTATTCTGAATAGAACTAACATATAATTGGCAGAAAATTGCACAATAAAGAAAATGCCAACATTTATGAGAAATGTTCAACTGCCATCTTCCCATCATATCGTTCTGGATGATTAGGCTTTTCCCGAACCAGTGAGCTACATCTCAGTACCCCAGTGTACTCAAGAGTTCATTATTGGTCCATTTAGGAGAAAAAAGAGGAATTTTAATTGTTTACAACAATTAGGTTTATTTCATAAAGTATTAAATTGTAGCCCACTCGCAAAATCACCCCCGTTTTGTAATATATAAAAATAACTGAATTTTATCAATAACATGTCACATCCTGCGCTAGGCGACAAAGAACAAAGGAGTTTAAAACAGATTTCAACATCCCATACATACTAATGATACATCATTATTGTCAACGTACCTACTAACTGCTATAACTAAGTACTCAGGCAATGTCAACTCGACACCTATGTGACAAAGCACTTGCTTTAGCTCTTATTTGGTGCTAATAGTGTCCACATTTGCTCCGCTTAATGGTATTTTGAGTGGCAGTTATTAACAAAGGCCGTAGATGTGTGATGTTAAGATGGTTCACTTTTATAAATATTTTATTTAGTTGGGGGTTTTGAGTGTTATTCCTATAAAATGACTTGTTTGATATGTAAGTTTAGAGCGTTTAGTCAATGAATCGAATCGTACTCACATTGTAAAAATCCGGGTTTGTATTGCGGAATGCTACCACTATTGTACCTACATGCGAACTTGAACTTAGATTGCAAGAAATAGTATTACATTTTCGTATTCATTACATTAGGTGGCACTTATGGTGTCCCCACATTATTGATCTGAAAATCTTTATTTCCGCTCAATAAGAGACCCTTTGGTGGAAAACTTAATTTCAATAAAAATACAAATGGAGTTACAGAAGTGTATAATGACGTCACTTAATTTCATTGTTTTTATCTCTCTCCATACTTTATTGTACTGTCTTACCCTTGATTACCTACCATTACCATGAGCAATAATCTAATCCAATCTTTTCCGCTTTCGTCTCCGTTGCCGCATCTGATGACGTCTCCTTTGTAAATAGGCTACTTGATGACAGTTCAAATCAGCTTCTTATTATGAAGTGTCAAAACGCCCCGAAAGTATGCAGTTTAGTATGAAATACTATTATGTGACGTCATGCTCAACATGGTGCCTTATTTTTAGTTTTCGTCATTGTAAAATCGTTGATGGCACGAAAATAAGTTGAATGATTTTATCCGGGCTATTTTGGAAGCGTTAGCTGGTTAGAGATAATGAATTTATTTTGATTGTTGTCAAATACCCTATTTAAATTCGTTTTGTGATGATGATATTCTTTTTTTAATTCAACCAGCTGTTCTCTTTATTCAGGGAAGTATGCCACCTGAGTCACTAGAATTCAGCGTGAGGAGCGGCTTGCAAGCCTTCTTGGCTCGCGTCGGCCGCTCCCATTTGGCCATAGCCTTAGTGGGCCAATATTCAGCGTTTTTACGGCGTTTTATTTTCGTCATTATTGTCTCAGTAAATATTGTTCAAAAAACGATGCCTAGAGTTAACTTTTTGTGAAACCGAAAAACAGTCCCGAGGTTAAGTCTAGTTTTATCAAAATTGTCACGATTTGTCCTTTCGTTATAGTAAATAATCGTCGGACAATAATGATTGTCAAACCGCGCGGTCAAAACGCTCCTCGGAGAATCGCCCTAGTACGTCCCTATTTTCACTACATTTGCAAAGTGCACCATCTTGTTTCTACTTAAGCTGTGCCTTCTCCGTCTAGTATGTCTAATAAGGAGCTAACTTATAGAGTCAATATTGACTAGTTTTACTTCCAAACCCGTTTTCCTTGGTCGGCGATGCTCTGAACCTTGCAAAATGTATCTAACATGATAAACTTGACATTGATAAGTGGCCTTAATGTGGTTGGCTTAGTGGTTACGGGGTTGATCCTAGGTTGTGACTCGTGGGGTCTCGGGTTCGAATCCCCGCGGCCGCAATGGATTTTGGTCTAGAAAATGACAACTACAAATACAGGTGAGGTGTGGATATTGTAACACAATAGAAGTAAAATATCTCTGTCATAGTAATAGCATATTATATTGTTGTGATTAACTTTCTGGCATCCGGCCGGACAGCGTCACCTTGCCGGCCGCTGCGCTAAACGAAGATGCCGCTTTCTGGCTCCGTCGAACAGTAAAATAGTATAAGTACAAACCTTGGCCAGTAAATAAGAAAGCCTCAGATCATATGTTTAATTTCATGTGATCATGTGATCTGAGACATTTCTTACTTTACTGGCCTCTGTATGTAATGTAGGTACCTACCTACCTACTATTATTTGCCTCCGTCCGCCGCATTAACGCAGACTCGGTAATATTGTACCTATTTAGCTCTTCAAGAGGGGAGTGAATAGGTTCTTAAAGGGTCGGCAACGCGCACATAATGCCCCTGGTGTTGCAAGCGTTCATAGGCTGTGGTGACTGCTTACCATCAGGCAGGCCGTACGCTTGTTTGCCACCCTAGTTGTATAAAAAAAAAGTGCATTGTCGCTTGTAAAGTGACTCGTGTGACACCCGGGATCACAGTTCTAATCTAATCGCCGCTTTCAACTCATCCTTGTTGCGACGTCGGTTTTTGTAAACTTCTTATTTGCAATATCCCCATAAAAAAAGTCAGGAACAGTAAGTCTGGTGACCTAGTAGGACATCGGTGTGTGAATTTCTCGAATTGAGTTTGTCTCCGAATTTTTCACGAAATTTTGCCATAACTGGTCTTGCCATGTGACTCGCACCGTATGCGTTGTTGGCGTAGTTTGGGAAAGTAAAAATCGTTCAACATCAGTAAAACATTTTTTTGAACTTTTTTATGGTGCCATATTCACGCCTCACACTGTATTAAATGTATCATAAGCTAGAATTTACCTGCGGCTTCTGTGTTATTCCCAAGCCGAGGGAACTCTTTACCGGGTCATAAAGTATCCTGTTTCAATATAAGACTTGGTCTCCTGCGTCGTGCCTAGGGTTGCCAGATTGAGTTACCCTGTTATCGGGAGCAGGAAACAATATGTCGGGATTTTGGGGTAGTTCTCTGCGATTTTATACCGTTTTGCTTGGTTCATTACCATCGCCACTATTATTGGCCGTTTTATAAAAGCAATCAGGATCATTATGATAAAAATAGCAGAGGCACGCGACTTCTACAAGATAACCGAAAACGACTCCATAGTTTATAGGGAGCTCTTCCATAATGTGGCGATGGTAATGATGTGATTGGTGCGACTGTTTAGTCGCAGAGAACTACCCTTTGAGACTTTGGTCGGGAGATGCCCCGCGCGAGCTTTTTTTTTTTAGCCTGAAATAGCAGAAATTTTCGCTAGCAGGACCACCTTGAGTGGTTCGGACTATGTTTTAAAACGAAGTCGTTTGTCGGGAGATTTTCTTCTTTGTCGGGTGTCGGGAGGACATACAAAAAATTGGGAATATTCCGCCAATTCCCCACCATCTGGCAAGTTGGCAACCCTAGTCGTGCCGTGTTTTTTTTCCGGCACGGTGTCGTGTTTTTTCCGGTGCCGCCTCCTTTTCCGCTGATGGCATCGTGCCAAAGTATAATAGCAGTTTTTTGAAGCCTGCTAACTTGCAAACCTTATTGGTGTAGCAAAAAACGGACCAGGTGGGGGCCGTGCAGGGTTGCCAACCGTACGATTTTCCTCGTACAAATACGAGATTTGTGGTCTGCTGTACGAGGTACGAGGACACTATGAGGCTCGTGCGAAAATGTACGAGTTTTGAGTTAGGAAGTTTTTTTAACATTTCCACACACAAAATTTCGTTACATAATTCTCTACTCCAAACCACCCCCCCCCCCCCTCCCCAGATTTCATATGTATGAGGTTCTAAATTTAAAATAAGTACGAGGATTTTAGTTGTCTTGTACGAGCAATAAAATTCTAGGGGCCGTGGCGTTCCCTGGGGTCGAACCACCTTGAGAGGGTCGGACTAGGTGGGGGCGAAAGCGCCTGGGATCGAACCAGGATGCTAGGCCAGGGCCACCTTGAAGTTACGCTGATTGCTCAGGGTGAGCAGCGGACCAGCAGATAATAGCAGTAATTTTTCTTCTTACAAAAGGTACATCGCGCGCTTGAATGTGTGCGCGCCGTGTACGGTCATGGACTTTCATTAAAATAAAATAATTTATTTCTGCAAGTAGGCCCTCAAGTGCTCTTTCACATGTCTCATCTCTTCTTTTCTTTTGGCGCTTTGTTAAGCCATTTAGGGTTCAGGTCTAATTTTGTCGTGAATACACAATCTATGACACCACTATTGTAAGGTGAACCCTAAAACAATTGGAGCCCGTGAGTGTACGAACAGAATATAATGCTCTAGATCAGCGATCGGCAACCTGCGGCCCGCGGGCCGCATGCGGCGCGTGAACCGCTCACTTGCGGACCTATATTCCGGTTTGTATTGCGGTTAATATATTCCGAATAGTCCAAAATCACAAATTATTAACAAAGTGCGGCCCGCGTCACGTTCCTTAGCTACTATGTGGCCCTTGGCTGCTAAGCGGTTGCCGACCGCTGCTCTAGATGGATCGCACTTTGAATACCTACGTGTCGCGCGATCCTAAACGGCCGAAGTTTTTTTTTTTTTTTTTTTTTGTTGGTCTGTGTCCCGCCTGGTCAGTTGATGACCACTTTGGGCAATCATGGAGTCATGGAGGCTTTGGGGAATCACAAGAACGGCCGAAGTTGGACTACTAGTCCGTCTTTATACTTTGGTTGTGCCCAAGGACATTCAAATAAGTAGCCGGACGGGGCATCACTAACAAAGAACTGAAGCATGCCTAATCGGCCGGCTATCTATCTGTGTGTGCTGCTCGCAATAGGAAAAAACTAGTTGATGTGTGCGTGCGGCTCGTAAGTACAAGCAGCCGGCGCATTAGAAATGGCTTCAGTTCTCTGTCGGCGAGCGTCCGTCCGGCTATTTATTTTAAGGTCCTTGGTTGTGCCGTTGAAATGTGGCCAGGCCCTATGTTTTGTTATCATGCGTTGTTGCCATTATAAAGCTTGTTTATGAAAAATAAACATTTTTATAATAGTTTGATGAATGATGACATTTTCCTGAAAGTTTGACATCAACAATTTTATCTCAATCCTCAAGGCTTGTGACAAACTTGTTTACTACTTTTGTTATTCGTCATTTGATCTAATTACATGTGCCTACATGCAAAACATACATGTGTCATACATATATACATACATGGCTCTGTTATTACAAGCGTTTATTTGGTTCCGCCTGTCCCGGTGTATGTCTGTAATCAAATTTCGCAAGTTTTTCCCTGGATCTCTAAATTAAGTTACTATGCTAACATAAATACTCGAACAATTTGCAGTTATTTTTCATGTACATACTCGTATTTTGAAGTCGGTTAAAAGTAGCCATAACCTAAACATATTCGCGAAATACTACATATCGATACCTTTAGACTCAAAGGGCGTAAACGCCATTAGAACCTACGGCGTTTACGCCCTTTGAGTCTAAAGGTATCGATATGACGTTTTGTATAAACGAGGAATCCGGGAACTTCAATATTAAAATCAATTTTTTAAGAAGCTGATTCCACAATTGCCTTTTCCGGAATTTTGCCAGCTTTAGGGCCGATACAGACGGACTGCAACCCAACTGCAACTCCCTACGATTTGTATGGGAACTGCATCACAACTGCGCAGTCGGCGTGCAGTTGTGATGCAATTGTCATACAAATCGTTGGGAGTTGCAGGTGGGTTGCAGTCCGTCTGTATCGGCCCTTAGGTATAAAAGCATCCGAATTTCCGATGCCTGATGATAAGTGTATAGTTATGACCTAGTTTTCCATATAATTGCTATATGTATGTCCATTATCAGCTGATATTAAACAGTTGTGGTGTGTCAAGGTCTGTCTTATTTACCTGTCTATATTTGCGACGTTTTCAGGCCAGACGTATCACTTGGCTGCTTGTCAATAAAGACGGTTTTTAATTGCATTTTCATAGCAGTAGTATATTGCTGGGACCTTATTAACAGCTAATAAAGTGGTCAACATCATACAGGGTGTCCCATAACTCACACGTCACAGTGACACCGGGGCTAGGTCAGCTTAAGAGGCATCAAACCAGCCTAATATGACCTTTTTAAAAGTTGCACGGTTTTCGAGATAATGGCAAATTAAAGCTTTTTAGAAATTTTCACGTTTCAAGATAAATGCAGTATTTTTTCGCACCATACACTAGACTCGACCAAATAACACTTTTGTCATATCAATTTACTATTCATGACTACACATAAAAATAAAATGATTTAAGAGCTACACATGTTAAAAAAAGTGAAAATTTCTAAAAAGCTTTAATTTGCCATTATCTCGAAAACCGTGCAACTTTTACTAAGGTCATATTAGGCTAGTTTGGTGCCTCTTGAGCTGACCTAGCCCCGGTGTCAATGTGACGTGTGAGTTATGGGACACCCTGTATAGTATATTACATGCTGGCATGTTATATGTATACTAAGTAAAGTATGTAATATACTAAAGTAAGAAATGTCTCAGATCACATGTCATTGAACATGTGATCTGAGGCTTTCTTATTTACTGGCCAAAGTTTGTATACTATTTTTCTGTTCGATGTTCGAGCAAAATTCGGTCGCCCAGGCACTGCATAATATAGATCAAATTTGGGAAAGTAAGCATCGGTAATTTCGTCAGCGACATGGACATTGGACATTGACAATACACACGTCCAAACATCCTCAATGAGCTCGCAATTGTATGCGCCGGCGCCGACCAATTGCTGCAATTGCTTGAATTGACGTCAAACGTTCACCGCGCGAGATTATAAACAATGTTAAGAGGTAATAGAAAATTTGAAATATTTTCAATGAAAACTATGACAAAAATAGTTATACTTTTTGCCAATTTATTGAGGTACAGTAGCGTGGCGTCCATAGAACTCGATTCATACCGGCTTGCAGTGGCGTGGCGTAAAAAATATCCTTGGGCAAGCCGTTGCAGATTTTGCGTATATTTTCCTTAGAATAAGAATCGAGTTCTTTGGATGCCACGCTACTCCCGGCTTGCCTACTATTAGGCATTAGATTAGAGCATCTTATTCTAGAGCTCTTAACGCGAATGTACTCTAAATCTGCACCGGTTTGCCCAAGGATATCTTTTACGCCATGCCACTGGCGTAGGTAGATGATAGTTTATTTATAGGTAGATGATAGGTAGGGTGGTTAATATTTGGTTTTATACTGTGTAGTGGAATACAATATTTTTTCGTAAAATGCCCCCGTAATATTCCTAGTGTTGTTACCAACTCGTATTGTTTGGTCAGCCATTTGATTTCGTAGGTTTTCCTTCGGGATAATTGATGAGAAATTAATTTCCAGGCGTGCCCCGTAGTGAACCGTTGGTTTCATAAATAAATATTAGGGGACAATCTTACACAAATCGAACTAGCCCCATAGTAAGCTCAATAAGGCTTGTGTTATGGATACTAGACGACGATATATTTAATAGATACAAATACATAAATACATAGAAAACATCCATGACTCAGGAACAAATATTCGTGCTCATCACACAAATAAATGCCCTTACCGGGATTCGAACCCAGGACCTCGTGCTTCGTAGGCAGGGTCACTACCAACTAAGCTAAAGCGACAACTGTAGATTACTTAAGAAAGCGTTTAAAGTTCTTTTTCCTCATTATTTTGCATACATTTCGTATCCCGTACGTTTACGAGTATTTGTAGACATAAAAATGCTTTCGTTTATTAACTAAACGTTTTGTGCCAGATTTTTTTATTGGCTTTTGGAGTGTTCTCATGTCGTTTCGCGCAGACAAAAAGTATCTAGCAAAATAAAACGCATTTCAAACATACTGATGGCGAGGAAGCGAATGATGACCCTCCTTTTGTTTGTATGGAAAATCGACCGACTCGAATCACCTTAAAGTGCATATTTATTAGTGGCGTCGCGTAAAAGATATCCTTGGACAAGCCGAAGCACATTTAGTGTACATTTTCCTTAAGAAGTGTAGAATAGAATAAGGTGCTCAAATGCCTGATATTAGGAAAGCCGGTAGGAATCGAGTTCTTTGGACGCCACGCTACTGATTTATACAGTCGCCTCTAGACAGCCAAAGGCTGCGTTTCCACCAGAGCTGTCCGAGGTAGCAGAGCGGTGTGCGAGGAAAAAATCCACCAATGCCGGGCCGTACTGAGCGAGGCTTCTTCTTTCTTGTCGTTCCCTCATTACTGAGGATCGTGACCAACTGTAATGTCCCTCCACATAGCGCGGTCAAGGGCCATATGGGCTGCCCTCTGCATGGTACCACACGCATTTTTTATGGTGTCAGACCATCTTGTCGGGATTCGTCCTCTGGCGCGTCGGCCCTCAACTTGGCCTAGAACAATGCATCTCTCAAGGCAGTGCTGATTAGAACGCATTATATGCCCAAAGAATTTGAGGATCCTCTCATTACAAATAGCTGACAGTCGCTTCGTAATTTTCAGCTCCTTTAATATGGACTCGTTAGTTAGAGCGAGGCTAGGCACGTTGATTGGTGGATATTTTGCTCGCAAACCGCTCCGCTGCCTCGCACAGCTCTGGTGGAAACGCAGCCTAAGAATGTATAGCTGTCTACAGTTTAATATTAAAGAGTCTAGAGTCTACACTCTTTAAATTTAAACTGTATTGGTCTAGACCAGCGGTCGGCAACCGCTTAGCAGCCAAGGGCCATAAAGTAGCTTAGAAATTGACGCTGGCCGCATTTTGTTAACCATTTGTGATTTTATACTATTCGGAATAAAGCGACGGCAAAACAGACCGTAATATTGGACCGCAAGTTAGCGGTTCAAGGGCCGAGTGCGGCCCGCGGGCCGCAGGTTGCCGACCGCTGGTCTAGACTCTAGACCAAAGTATAAAGACAGACAAGTAGTCAAACTTCGACCGTTTAGGAGCTCGCGATACGTATTCAAGGTCGAGGAGACAGTGCGATCCGTACTGGGACATTCTTGCGCATTCGCAAAACTTTTCTTGCAGTGCGTTATTCACGGCGCGCACACATGAAATACAAGTCGCGCGATGTAACTTTTGTAAGAAGAAAAATTACTGAACTGTGTCTAGACGATCTGTCTGGACTGGCCTCCATTATGGTCACTGGGTGAACTTAAAATTGATAAACCATTGCAATCTTGGCACTCTGTTATCATATTTCTGCCAGATTTTAGAGTTATACACCCGTGCGTGGATACGGCAAAATTCCACGAATTGCCGTATTTTTAACCAACATGAAGAAGCCCAAATAGCGGTCAGAATCGCGAGGTACCTATTGCATATTTAATGCGAAAATTCTAGTCATGGTTTGAATGTATCTTGAGGATTTACATAAAATATTTAACTTGCGATTCAGGTTAAGATCCTAGGTCTTTACCACTAAAAACCCTTCTGGCCACGTGATCCGACTGCTTTGTCCGACTAATCGATTTTTTTTCCTGTTGGTTCGACGAATCGGACTGTATGCTCGCAATTCCGCTTCCTCCGAGTATTTAATCGGTATACACGGACTATTTTATTCCTTTTAGAGCGATTAATCGTACTACAAGAAATCGCAATTCCGCTATATCTGAGTGATCGGTCTATAAATTCTACATGGACTTTTTTTATTCCTTTTAGATCGATTAATCGAACTATAAACCACACCGAAATGATTAAAACAAACAAGGACGTTTTTCAATTTTGTTTCAATACCTATTTATTATAATCCATATTTTGTATCTATCTTAAAACGTAATATTAACATCACAAGACACCTTTTCTATTTTAAAATGTTACCACGTACGCGCCTATTTTGCGTGTTAATTATAACCTATAACATATAATGAAATAAGGTACAGGCTATCTTTGTTTGCTCTACATCATGCCTAACAAAAAAAGGCACGAAACTCGCTCTTTGTGACGAGTATACTCGTCATTCAAGTGTTGACCTGATTCCACGGAATCTGATAACAAAACGTGACAAAGCCGGCGGATTCCGTCCGAAGAAATAGCACACTGTTTCTTTAATTGCTATATATATATGTGTGCCCTACTTTCTATCGTTATATATTCCTTTTTGATTTAAAACGTTGGACGATGGGGGCGGTACCTAGCAGTGGCGTGGCGTCCAAAAAACTCGATTCTTACCGGCTTTCTACGGCTCTTAAGGAAATGAACGCCAAATCTGCACCGGCTTGCCCAAGGATATCTTTTACGCCACGCCACTGGTACCTAGTGTATTATAACACAGTAAACTTATACAAACGCCCGTGTCCGTCAAGATAGCGTACACCGTAAAGATATTCAGAATCTGATGCAGCCAATAAATAGTACCCAAATAGTACCGACGAAATACCTAGGTGAAAAAAACCGGTCAAGTGCGAGTCGGACTCGCTCACCGAGGGTTCCGTACAAACTCGTAAGTAGATACGTGAATAGTTCATCAAAAACTGTATGGCCGTTAGCTTAGTAGGAGCAAATAAGTATGTGTACGATTTTTGAAAATTTCTAAAAAACGATGCAATTTAGCAAAAGCGTTTTATTTTTCCTGTAATATTTAGGATGATATTAATAATAGGTAATTATTACAGATTTTTCTGTTCAGTAACTTCGAAGATAATAGGGGGGGAATGGTATTTTTTTGAACGTTTTTGGTCATAAATCAAAAAGTACAAAATTAAGAAAAAAAACAAAAATGGTTTTGGAATCTACAAATTAAGCCCTTTCATTTGATATCCCACTCGATATAATAGCTCTACTTTTCTTTTTCCACATCCCATTTCGGACCCCTTTAAAAAAAAAGTAAAAAAGGTATAAGATTTTTTTTTCTATCCAATAGGCTCGACTCAGCGACTTTTAACACTATTCCAAGTTTCAAGTCGATAGCATCAGTAGATCCTGAGATATCTTGCTGTGACAGACGGACAGACAGACAGACAGACAGACAGACAGACAGACAGACAGACAGACAGACAGAGTCGCACCATAAGGGTTCCTTTTTTACCATTTTGGTACGGAACCCTAAAAAATAGTACCCTTAAACTTTTGGAAACGCTTTATATCTTAATACAATTCCATTTCTCTAGCTATCGTAGAAGCCGAGATATTCCATAACTTAACGGTGTACAAAATTTCACACCGTCAAGCTGGCGTACCCGGGAATTTCTTATAGAAAGAGCTCACTATATCTCGGCTTCTACGATAGCTAGAGAAATGAAATTGTAGGGCCCTGGGGTACTATTTGGGTACTATTTTTTGAGATATAAAGCGTTTCCAAAAACAAAGCCGTTCCAGAGCTACAAACGGTGTACGCCAGCTTGACGCCCGGTAGCGTACACCGTGAACAGGCCTTATATTTCAGAAAGTTTAAGGGTACTATTTTTTTCACCTAGGTATTTCGTCGGTGCTATTTGGGTACTATTTATTGGCTGCATCAGATTCTGAATATCTTTACGGTGTACGCTATCTTGACGGACACCAAACGCCCGGTGCCTTCTGATAGACTATTTAATATGGTGGTCATCATCAGTAGGTAGGATGTCTGGCTCAAGGGGCGTGCTATACGTGGTCCAGTGACTCTAGTCTATCCATTTTATACATATAATAAAATCGAAGGAAGACTATGTTTGTGCTCGAATCACGCAAAAAACACCGGACCGATTTCCATGAAATTTGTATACAGGCAGTTTTATGTTATGACATGACACCCGTTAACACTAAGCCGAAGCAAAAAAGACACATTTAACCCCCTCGGGGTGATCCGGCTAGCGACCTGGTTCGACCCCAGGGAACGCCACGGCCGACCACCCGGTCCGACAATCGCTATGCCCATAAGGGTTGCATGCGAGTGTCACTGGGTATGAAGTTCGGTAAAATAAACAAAATGGCGGATTTTTATTCACTTTTAATTCAAGACATTTATTTGTGACATGGTGGCAACCCGACTTTCACCGTATGTCAACATGTTTACAAAGTAAACAGTTCCAGTTTCCTCAAAGGAACAACAAGCAGTAAGCCAAACGAGTTGATACGTTATCTTGGCGGAAATGTAAACACGCTAATGGGTGGCAACATGATTATATTTGGAACTTAAGTGATGTGCGAAAAGCAAGTGAGGAGCGTAGCAAAAGATAAATCTTGATTTTAAATCTCTATACTGCTGGACTTTGAAAATATATTGCTACATATGTCGGACCGTCGACGAGTCGGATTAAATCCTCCCGAGGGTCATGGCCGTACTTTACCCACCAACTGTCATAGTGTTACTTGATACCACTGGCTCAGTTATATTTTGCAGAAAGTGGCAGAACTCCTTGGACGGAAAAGTGCCAAATTGGTAGAAAAGGGTTTTTTTAATATGTAGCTCGCAAATCAGTGATTCAAAAGAGCTATATCGGTCTAGCTCACCGGCTCATTAGCTCAGTTCCGATTCAAACAACTCAGTATATCTTTCAACTCACTCGCTCTCAAGTAGCTCTGAGCCGTGAGCTGCAAGAAAAGACACGATAAACACGAACTTTTCGTCCTTCTCCTGTCACCGAATACCTAAATGCCCTTTTTTTCGTTCGGAAATATTCAGATTTGGAGCTACTGAGCTGAAAGAGCTAGTGAGCTGTTGACACCGCGGAGCTACTGATCTAAAAGAGTGATACATAATATTTGAGAGCTAAAGATTCATTTCACTCTTTTCACTTTAGTGTTGCATGTCTAATAACAGGTGTGAAAACGTATATTTCATAACTATATTAGCAATATATCATCAGCGTAGTTTGACCACAAGTAAAGACATGGCTTCACTCCACTCATATATAAAACATGAGTTGATGTTACGTTTAAGCCCCGTGATGTTTAAATATCGCTTTACAGATAGATAATCGCTGGAAAACGGTTATTTCCACCTGTTACCACCAAATTGATTTAGTGGTAACAGCGTCGCCCCCATGCTAAACTCACAAATCTACCACTTTGAGAAAGTCGCAAATTTGATCATAAGTAATCTGTATAGGTTTAGGTCTAAAATCCAAGTTCACCAAAATTGCAGATTTGTAAGTTTAGCATGGGGGCGACGATAGCTGGGAAAAAATTAGCCAGGTGTTACCACTACTTCAATTTGGTGGTAACAGGTGGGAATAACTCCTAGAAAATTATGTAAACAGATTAAATACATAGACACTTTAATGTGACGCATGTCTCTTGTTATCTACTAGTGCGTGCATAGAAACAACTTGTACTATCTGTCTGTACGTTTGTTTGTAGGTTATTTAGTATTTAACATAATCTGTCACTTTCTTGCTATATTGAGTGGAAAAGGGGTAAGGGGCCATTCATTAATTACGTAAGGACGATTTTGACCATATTTGACCCCCATGCATAGGCACATAAGATTTGTTTAACTCCCTCTCCCCCTTATGTAGGATTTATTTCGTTTTAGAAGTTGCACTCGAAAATCAAGGATTGAAGAAAAAAACATTTATGATCAAACGGGGATGGCCTTAGAGCGTTAAAAAACAGCTAAGTGCGAGTTGGATTCGCACACGAAGATTTCCGTACCACAGTCGAGCAAATATTATGTAAGAATAGGTTTTGGCCTCTCCCTTCGAGACAAGGGTATGTATAGATTTTGAACCCCCTCCGGATCCTTACGTAATTAATGAATGGCCCCTAAGAGCCATCCACATGGTCATCCACTCCCCTCCCCGTTGACACACTGTCACATTTTGTAGACCCCCTCCTCGCGCCGCAACGTGTGACGTAGTGTAACGTTTGTGGATAACTCCCTAGGTGGGCCTTTCTCCAGAAATATGTCTGCGACTCATTCATCTGTCTCCATACATTTAGTATACTACGGCTTCTACGATAGCTAGAGAAATGAAATTTTAGGGCCCTAGGATACTATTTTTGAGATACAAAGCGTGTCCAAAAACAAAGCCGTTCCAGATATACAAACGGTGTACGCCAGCTTGACGCCCGGTAGCGTACACCGTGAACAGGCCTTATATTTTGAAAACTTTAAAGGTACTATTTTTTTCACCTAGGTATTTCGTCGGTACTATTTGGGTACTATTTATTGGCTGCATCAGATTCTGAAAATCTTTACGGTGTACGCTATCTTGACAGACACCTTAGGTTGCCAGATGGTCGGGAATTGGCGGTATTCTCCCGATTGTTTGTATGTCCTCCCGACTCCTGACAAAGAAGAAAATCTTCCGACAAACGACTGCATTTTAAAACTTAGTCCGATCCACTGAAGGTGGTCCGGCCACCGAAAATTTCTGGTCTTTCAGGCTAAAAAAAAAGCGCGCGGAGCATCTCCCGACCAAAGTCTCAAAATCCCGACATATTGTTTCCTGCTCCCGATAATAGAGATTCAATCTGGCAAACCTACCACTGCTATACACGTACAGTTATGCTAAAGGTACACTGTCTTCTATAGTGAGGCATCCATAATTCAACTTGTTATCTAAGCTTAACAACGCAGTTTCTATAATACACAACGTTCTGTACATAAAGACTTGTGCAAGATAACAGTCAACAACATACATAAGTATTATTACTAATTAATTGTTGTTTGTGGAACATATGTTTACATAACTCATCGTAAAAGTGATGAGGGTTTCTCATGAAATACCTTCTTGAAATCCCGGGTTAGGGTTTATTTTACTGGAATTTACCCTTAACTTCGCCCGTAAGGCTGAAATGAAAACATAATAATACATTACACAACTAGGGTGGTAAAACAAAGAAAGGTCGAGATCGCAGATGTTTGTGGCCCGTGCTGAAAGCGAGGGACGTAAATATACGATCGTGGGCTTTCTTTATTACCTCCCGTGTTGTGTTCATCATTTTATGTCTACACTTGGCCAGGAAGCGGCTTTTTCCGTACGCGCAGCGTGCGGAAAAAGTCACTTTATGGCCAGGTGTGGCATAAAAGAGCATTCGCTTTATCTGTCTTTGGTTAAAGTAACCTAAACCACATATTTTCATATTAGACAGATTTCAAAAAGGAGGAGGTTCTCAGTTCGTTGGTTGTTTTTTTTATTTATGTTTCCTGATTACTCGAAGAATTCGAAGACAGGTGGGCTTATTTAATAAATGTTTTGTTTAAAAGATGTACACTTCCCAGGTGGCCCCATTATCATCAGGTATATAAATTAATGATAGGTCGCCAGCTTATCAGCGAGTGTACGTTGTGATTACATGAACTAATTCCGCCAACTCCATTTCGTCATTATGGGACTAGGCGGGCTATTCTTCAGAAATATGTCTGCGGCTCATTCATCTATCTCTATACATTTAGTATGAAAAAGGGCCAGATGAATGAGGTGACCGCAGATATGTCTGAAGAATAGCCCAGGCGTGGATTTAGGTTTCAACCTTACGTTGTCGATTTACCAAATACTCGTACAAAGCGATTTGCCTCCACTTTCCTTATTAGGACAGCTAAGGAGTGGAACTCTCTTCCAGCAGACCTTTGCCCGGAAAAATATAACTGGGATCTCTTGAAGTCGAGAGTGAATAGGCAATTAGGCATCTAGGTAAGCATGCTCTATCATCGACTTCATCTTCACTTACCAAAAGGTGATATAAGTCAACTGCTTACCCGTCGGGAAAAAAAGGTTCTTGGAAAAATCAAGAGATCTCTTCAAAGGCACAACTATGTATAACGATTTAGATATTAATGTTCAGTGCCGTAGGGCGGTGCCACCGGTGCCCAGGCACAGGGCGTAGACTCCGGGGGGCGCAAGAATGGCTAGACCAGGCAGGACTCTAGGGTACCTATAATACAGTGGCGTGGCGTATAATATATCCTCGGGCAAGCCGGTGCAGATTTGGTATACATTTTCCTTAAGAGCTGTAGAATAAGGTGTTCAAATGGCTGATATTAGGCAAGCCGGTAGGAATCGAGTTGTTTGGACGCCACGCTACTGCTATAATATCTAAAAAAAAACAAGGGCTCATTTATAGAAGCTCGCACAAGGCGCAGAAAAGGCTATTTACGGCACTGTTAATGTTAAGTAGGTAAAATTATATTAATGTTTAGTAGGTATCCTCCTAATCTTGATGGGAACGAGGACGAGCGGGGAAAGTGGAAGATTCCGTATCTCAAGTACTGGGTGTTGAGAGCGTTGCATCATCCTGCAAGTAGGCCGTCGCATGCAGCTGAACGGTTTTTCCTTTATATTTACCTCGTGATTTAAAGGTGCCCTTTATTTTCCCGGTTTCTGACGACATGGTATAGAATTAGCATTGTATGTTTAATTAAAATCTAGTGGCTTGGTGAGCTGTAGACTTCGCGAGTCTGTCGATCCCCATGGCTCCGCCATTTTGAAATAAATCCGAAAGCTGAATCGACAATAAAAATGTATAACTAATCTAAGTCGGGCCAGTCCCGGATTCTATGCTTCTGCCCCACACAGGGTTGCCAACCTTAGAATTTTTTAGACGACAAAAATCCTATATTTTGAAGCCGATCGGTGTGGGGGGCGACCGTATAAAACTATTAAGAGGAAATCTCATAGCACCTCCCCCCCACTGCTTGACATAATAAAATCGACAACCCTGTGCATTTATTTTCAAACATGTCACATCGATAATCTGACACTTATATAGTACATTACACAACTAGGGTGGTCATACAAAGAAAGGCCGCGATCGCAGAAGTTTGCGGCGCGAGCTGCAAGATAGGGACGTAAATAAGCGATCGAGGGCTTTCTTTATTACCTCCCGTGTCGTGTAGGTACATAATTTTATGTCTACACTTGGCCAGAAAGCGGCTTTTACCGTAGGTACGCGCAGCGTGCGAGATATTAACTAAGTATCATAAAGAAGCCAATTAGCTCTGCCTCGTTCGATGCAAAATTCACATTGCACCTAATATTAGAAGCCAAGGACAGTCAAGTCATACAGTTAACGAGTGTATGAGTAACTCAAGTAAAAATAGATGAAAGCAAATATTAACGGCGTCATTAAGTCTTCGTTACCGTCGTTAATGTCCATTACACACCTAGGACGGTAAAATATTGGGAAAATCCGTATTGCTATCAAAGTATCAAGATGTAGTCCAACTTCGGCCGTTTAGGAGCTCGCGAGCGCGCGACACTTATTCACACAGACGCGCGATAGCATGTCTGTGTGAGTGCGTTCCATACTGGTGCATTCTCAAAACCTTGCTTGTAGTGCGTTCGTACACGGCGCGCACACATTTAAGTACATTCAAGTCATATACCTTTTGTAGGAAAGAAAATACTGCTATTATACACCTACTTTTCTTGCATTAGACTCCATTCATCGTCTTCTGATATAGGGAACGTTCAAAACGAAGGTGCTGCCAACTGGTGCCGCCAATCCAAATCTTGTACTCTATCATGCTGGAGCCATATCACATGCACAATGTCGACTCCGCCGGCGGGGTCGGCCACCGCGTTAGCCCCGCACATAATCTCCTGTCGATAATACATGCATTTAAGACAGGACTACAACTCACAAGACCTATATACAAACCGTATTCAGCTAGGTACACCGACCTTGGTTCGAGTGCCCTAGCACGCCAACGTTTTACTCCCATGGAGCTGAGGTTCAGCTGCAGCCACCTACCTCCATGCAGTCCGACTATTGTTACAGCCTTAAAGGCTAGCAGTGTACAAGCATCAAAAAAATTGCCTTCAATATCGCGTTCGCGATGATGGACGATAACGTTAGTGTGGCCACGATACTTGACATTTATAACCAAATTTTTTTGGCCCTGATAAGTTTGCTTTATTTCACATAGTGTCTCTTTGTCGCAGGGCTCGGAACCGGTATTTTGCACAAACCCCGAAAGATCCCAATATTTTGAATTATTTTATGCTTTTTATGTACGGCTCAATAATGTATTTAAGATTTAAGTAATGACTTCGTATTATTAGATTGTTCGATTAAAAAATGAAATAAACAAAAGAACGGAAAAATACGGTATTTTTGTGTGGAGAAAATACCGGTATCCGAGCCCTGCTTTGTCGATTTAGTGCTGCCATAGTTCTTGCACGTTCCCTGTTGGTTAATAATTGGCCTTCTCCGCTTCAGTTGATAGAAAACCTAGTTTTCTGTACTGCCCCCTTTTTTTATACCAACATTTTGCAATCGTTTTTAATTACAATTAACTTTATATATATATTATAACGTATAAAAACGGTGTATTATATATTGCATAATATTCTTTGCCCTAATAATTTTCCGCAAAATGTAGTCCTAATAGTGTCTCTTTTGTCGATTTAGTGCTGCCATCTATAGTCCTGCACGTTACATAAAGGATTTAAAAAAAAACTCGGGAGTGGTAATAATAAATAATATAATTCATTTTGTATTTTACTTTTTATATATGTATTATAAAACACCTAACTTAAGAAAACAAAGATATACTGGAATAATGTAACCTAGTTTTTTTTTAACTCGGTTAAAAACGTAAATAGTTTTTGGAATTTTTGTATGTTTCTCGGTTTGTGTACCAAATGTTGTCCCCCCGGAGAGGCTTAACCAGCGACCAAAAAGAGCACGCGTTATGCGATAGAGAGAGACGGTTGGATCCGGTGCGTTCCGTCCGGTGGTCCGACCGGACGGTCTTTATTTCCAACACGTAAACGATACATTGGATCATATGATTATGTAATCGCATCAGGAGACTTGTCTAGTGTGAATGACCTTATACCTAATTAAGTAATTACACTATTTTTATTTATCACATCACTATCATATCATTTGTACGCTTATCTGAAATCCGTGCTAGCATTAAGATATCAACCCTCAATGCAAATGAGACCGATAAATACGTTATGTCGTCCGGATTTGAACCCGGAACCTCAGTGGTGTAACAACAGGGTAACAGAAAGGGGAAAATCAAGAGAAGAAAATTGTAAAACTGTGACGTAATTGATGGACGTCCCCTGACAACAAATTAAAACACATCAAATGTAATCCACAAGAGCCACGTGTCAATAATTAAGCCAAACAAGTTTGTTCAGAGAAACGCTTAACTCCGCCTTATCAAAAAAAAAACGCCAAGGTCAATGGCCTGCGCTTGTGGTCTTATCGGTAATCGGTATATATAACTTGCCATATATGTGCATGTATAAATGATAGAGTCTGTGCGGAAAGAGAATAGGCGTGGCGAAAAACGGAACTAACCTAACCAGTATGGCCACAGAATAGAAAATACGGCACATACGGTAGAAAAGCATTACAGCGCCCCCCAAAATTAATCCTATTCTCTTTCCGCACAGACTCTACGCTCGGATAATAATGTATAATATGAAATGGTAAATAACCAAATTTTTACTAAAAAAAACCCGACCGCGGTGCACTTTGAAACTGCATAAAATCCGCCATTTTGTTTATTTTAACGAACTTGATACCCAGTGACAATCGCACCATCAAGAAGAATCTAATGATGTATCATTTATCAAAATCGGATGTGCCGTTGAGTAGTTACGAGCGGACACAGGAACGGACATACATACATACATACAGGTCAAACACATAACCCTCCTTTGGGCTTCGCCGCAGTCGGGTAAAAACCAATTTCCGTACCGCGTCCATGAATCGAGGAAGAATCGACAAGGAAAGAAGGGATAAAGAAGAAGAACGGTAGAAGTTTTGACGATACGCCACTCTCTACTTCTTATGGTGTCGTTGCCAGGAGTGGCCGGCTTCGCGATTTCGTCGGGCGGCTACTAGTAATCAGTTCTGTGGGTCTAGTGCAAAAGGGGTACAAGTCACATTTAAGGCCCGGTAGGACCTGGCTCGCATTTCACATACAACTAGGGTCGGGCGGAATGCAGATTATTGCAGATTATCTTCGATTTCTAACATAAAAGTATACGTTATCAACCCAAACATGAGAGGATGCCCTGCATGACTGTGAAATCATGATTGTCAGGTATTAATTTTGTCAGAAAAGGTAATGAACAAAATGAAAAAAATGAAAAAATACTTTATTTTATAATGTTTTCGCGCTACTTTTCTATCGAGCGAAGTGTTCGCTATCGTGTTCTAAGTGAGAGGAAGCCCTAGATACAGTTCTGAATATTATTATATATGTTTTACAGTCACCTACGAGTCAAATAAGTGCTCTAAAAATGATTTGGAAACTAGGCTTCCGCGCCCGATTCTCGTCTTACCTCGCCTTAACCTAGGAGCAGAAGAGCTTAAGTCATACAATAGAGTTGTGACCTTTTGGTCCTGGTATAAATTTGACTTGTGCCCCTTTTCATTTTCACTAGACCCACTGAGTTAAGAAATGGGACCTGTTGAGGAGAACAGCCGGACTTTCGGACAGACAGATGTACGAAAGCATTTTTGCCCTAGCTGAAAGGAGACGCTTTATACTCGATCGGTCAACAATTTTTTTTTTGTTTTATTCATAATTAAATTACACAGCAGTAGCGTGGCGTCCAAAGAACTCGATTCCTACCGGCTTGCCTAGTATCAAGCATTGGAGCACCTTATTCTACAGCTCTTAAGGAAAATGTACGCCAAATCTGCACCGGCTTGCCCATGGATATCTTTTACGCCACGCCACCGTTACACAGTATAATGTATAACACAAATTATTTTTATTTTATAACAGTTAGACACCAAAGCACTGCGAAATTACATACTTATAACGGAACACTAAGGGCCGATACTGCAACTGGGAACTGCATCACAACTGCACGCCGACTGCGCAGTTGTGATGCAGTTCCCATACAAATCGTAGGGAGTTGCAGTTGGTTTGCAGTCCGTCTATATCGGCCCTAACTATAGCACGTAGCACAACAAGTAGAGTCTGTGCGAAAAGAGAATAGGTTTAAAATTGGGGGGCGCTGTAATGCTTTTCTACCGAAGAAAAAAAATATTTGCCATACTGTGATTACTGTGTAGGTAGGTTAGTTCCGTTTCTCGCCACGCCTATTCTCTTTCCGCACAGACTCTAATAACAATAACATTTACTACACTTGCAGAGTCTAAAAGTCTGAAAAATCGTTTGACGTAATTTGTAAATGACCCCTATGACACAGTGCGCGGTTTAGGAGCTGTCGGGTGACATAAAGAACTCTAAAACCATTTTCTTCGGAAGTTCAATATCCGGTCGCCATCCTAATTTGATTAATGGGTGGCTATAAGCGTACTTCTGTTTAAATTCTAGAGGACGGTCCCTTTAAAGTACAGCAATTACGCCTGCCGACAAAGAACGTTGGTGACTAATTCGGTGAAAATATAAACCATCGATAATTTTGATGATGACAGCATTGCTCCTATTTCCTTTCATGGACAAAATGAAATATTCGCTAGGGATCATCCATAGACTACGTCGCACATTTATTAGATTAATGGAGGAGAGTTAGAAAACAGACTGTCAAAATTAAGTAATAAAATGCAAATAAATATTTAAAGTTTTTGAAATTGTCCGCAGTTTTTCTATTTGCCTGTTTTTCTAGTCCCCAAATATGCTTAAGTAGTGTCAATGACACCACTACAACTGTCAATTAAGCCACAATGTCAGGTCGGGGTCTTGTTTCGTACGGTTTAGGTACGGTGAACTGTAAAAATATCACACTAATATTATAAAGGGGAAAGTTTGTGAGTGTGTAGCTATGTTTGTTACTTCACGTCTAAACGGCTGGAGCAATTTTAATGAAATTTGGTATGGAGTTAGCTTTCACCCTGGATTAACACATAGGCTACGTTTAAACCGCGGGTAACACCGCGGGGCACAGCTAGTGGGTGCATAAAGATACACACACCTTCGGCAGTGGCAATAACAACTTTGTACCATATTTATGAAACGATTTATTCAATACATGTTTTTGCACAATTTGGCTGCCGCTTCCTGCCTGGTCGTTGAACGCTGTAATTTTAGTGTACCGTTAGAGTTTTATTATGCGTAGCGTTGCGTATTTTTTATGTAATGAATATGTAGATTTGTTTAGGCGAATTGAGCCGAACTCATGGCACGAGCTGGATAGATTTGGATAATCATACTTGGTCGAACTGTGAATGGAGGGACAGAGAATTATAGAATGGAATATTTTATTTTTAGGATCATTGTGTTTGTAACAAATTGAGACTTATTCATTGTTAATAGTTACACATGTGCTACATCTATTTCTGCGTACATGAGTCATGCACCAATAAACCATATACAAGAAATCTATTCTGTTTGCAATCATTTTCAAAATAATTTTATGATTTTATGGATTCCCTACAAGTTTCGGATGAGGGTAGATGGGATACTATGCTCCCCGCCCCCCCTTATAGGTACCTCCTTCGTGGTGATCAGCTTAGAGGTCCGCGTAGGGTTACAAATGCCAACTTAATTATATCAGTGCCTCTAGTACAGTCGCCATCAGATATATCTGAGCTGTCAGTGTACTCATAAATATCTGAACACGGCTCTAATGCTATGAAAATAGAGCCGTGTTCAGATATTTATGAGTACACTGACAGCTCAGATATATCTGATGGCGACTGTACATAGGTTCCCAAAGTGGTCCCTACCGCCCCCCAGTGGGCGTTGAAGATTCCCAGAATATTTTAAATGTGTATTCGTGTGGTTAAATTTGCTATTTAAAATTATTGGAAATTGTTTATAATGTGTTGTTATCATGTCGATTTTATATAAATAAAACTACAAAATATAACAAACATCGTTCATTGTTTTTTTAACGGCTGACCGTCGTGATGCATTGTCACAAATAAAAGTTGTTTAAAAAAACATTTGGCAAGCTAAGGGCGGCAATCTTGTATGAAATTCCATTAAAGGCCTCTCGTCTATCCACACCGGAAACGGTAGGTACATTGCGGCCTATTATAAGGCACGTAATGTTAATATTTCATTGCATGTTTGAGAAAAGATACATTTAAAGGCCAACTGAGCCTGTTGTTTGGCAGGAAGGAAAATCTGCCTTAGGGGGTGGATTTCAGAGCGTGTCAACCGCCGTCATCACCAATGCCGAAATTTCGACGATTTTCTTTAAGAATGTGTCCCATTATTTTGATAAAATCCGAAAACGGTACTCACTTTTTTCATGTGTTGTACAAAAATTATGCATTTTTTAAAAGATGTCATCATAATATCGAGGTTGGTGATCACGGCGGTTGAAACGCTGTGATATCCACCCAGGGGCTCCCTACGGAATCCGCGTTACACGGTTCAAAACAAATATAACGTAGTGAAACCAATGGCGAATCGTACTTTAGTGGCCTGTCAGTCTGTCAAGTTTACATAACCGACACTGTCAGCTGAGTACACAACTGTCAATAAGGAAAACCGGGTGTCTCGGTTAGCTATGTTTATTCGCGTGGCGTGGTCAGATAACATGTCATTTGATTATGTAATGCCGACGTGTTTATAAACCGGGAGCTGACTGAAAATTTTCAATGTTATCGAAGATAGATTTCTTTTGAGAATAGTTTCCTTCAGAGACTTTGTGTTCCACATGGCGTCCAATAAAAACTTCTCAGGTCGGGCTAAAGTAAATTTGACATTATTTGTCTTCAAGAGCAAATTAACTGCTTGAGTTTACTTTAAAAAAGCCAAGCCTGTGTAAGGCTTTACATACGCTGCGCCACTAATTCTAGTATCCCACTAACTTATTAAACTATACTACTGATTATAAATGTTAAAGTTTGTGAAGATGCTTGGATGTTTGTTACTAAATTATGCGTTAACAAATGAATGGATTTTGATGAAATTTGGTATGCAAGTAGACCAAGTCCTGGATTGAAACATAGGAGAACTTTATACCTGGTAAAGTGTTTCCTTGGGACAATAAGAGGAAAAACGTAGCAGAATACAAGTGTATCATATAATTCATAAATCAGAATTCACAAGTCTATAGAATGGTGTGTTTGTGTTGATAACATTGACTGCACAGAACACCTAATGACGTCTCGCCACACATCTTTGTGCCCATAGTAATAAAGGCGTGCTGCGATATATATGGCGTTATGGATGCTACAGACTAGGGCTGCCATCCGTTCGGGTTTCCCCGGATTTGTCCTAGTGTGGAGAGCGTCCGGGGAACGGCTCGTGAGAGCTAATGCAGCCCCCCCCCCCCCCCCCGGAAGCGAAAAAAAAACTGCGTTGCTGTTGAGATGTCCGGGTTTTAAGCTCCAAAATCCGGGTATTTACGCTTTTCGTCCTAGGTGTCAAATTTTGGAGATGGCAGCCCTACTTTTTTAGCTTTCTAACAGTTTTTACTATGACGTAAGATTTTCGCAGTTGTCGCTTGGTCTAGCCTGGGTACGTGGCTCGGTCTACGTGGCAGTGGCGTGTCGGGTCGGGTGATATCTACTTGCTGGTGAATTGGTGATAGATATTTGCGATTAATACGTTCAGCGCCTACCTCCCAAATTTCCATACAATTTGTTCCTAAGTCTTGGGTGTTTTCTATCTATTTAAGTATATAAGGTGCTAATAAATTAGGTACCAATATTTGTAGGGTTGATAGTACTCAGCTTTCTGAGTTTATTTATTTATGAAACAATAAACAAATTATGCATGTTATTTGGAGAAAATTAGGGAAGTAAGTTTGCTACGTAAAGCGCCCAGTTAATGAGTTAAACCAGCGGTCGGGAACCTTTTAGCAGCCAAGGGCCACATAGTAGCTAACGAAATTGAGGCGGGCCGCACTTTGTTAATAATTAATTAGTGACTTTATGCGAATCGGAATATAACGAGCTTTACATACAAAATAGCCAGGGAGGCTCGCGGGCCGCAGGTTGCCGACCGCTAAGTTAAACAATAATCAGTGATTAAGACCTATTTGATTATCTTATGGTAATGGTAATTTCTACAAAAAGTTAATTGCGTTGATGTAAGTTAACATCTCTTAAAATATTGGCACCTTGTTAGCACCTTATACCTATATTTATCCATATTTAGTATGTATGTATGTATGTGGAAGAGAGGACAATACTCGTAGAGAGATCTCTCTAGGCGGGTGTTTTGTCTCGGGACCGAAGTCTGAAAAAAGTTAGTTGGAAGTGAAGAAAATGTGGAATGGAAATAAAAAAACGCACATTTCAGGCTTAGGTCGGCAATGTTGTATGAAATCCCATTAAATGCCTAGCGTCAAGCCGCTCCGGAAACGAGTTACTTTGTGGCCTATTATAAGGCACGTAAAATTATGGAAATATAGATTTCCTGGTACACGAATAAAAAAACCCACCGCGGTTAAAACGCTCGGAAATCGACCCTAACAGTTAAGTTACGCCACTGCAACCGATCTCCCTTTGATCTGTCACGCATGGATGATCCCCCGCCATCTTAACGACGTTCTTAAGTTCTTAACTAGTCATGTCATTAAATACCATTGTAATTGCTGCGTGACAACGCGTATGAAGTCTTTATTAGTGCCTACGTCATCTCATGCCTATGCGTAAATTATTGCTTAATAAGCGTTACGCAATCGTCTAGGACTTTAGATGGCCTCTAAGGAAAACAAATAAAAATCAAACAGCTATACCAGGCTAGCATAACTAGCCGTGACCACAGAATAAGTAATAGTACTTCGTACAGAAGTCGCACTGTCTAACAAAACCCACGTTCGAGTCACAAAAATGCGCTGAATCCTACCTGCTCGCTCTAACTCATAACGCGCGCTCTTTCTGGTCGCCACGCCCACCGCTAGGGTTGTAGACAAAAATAAAATTATTTTCATCACACTTGCTCGTAAAGGGTGTTATAACACGCGGGCTTATAGACCAGCTCGAGCCGATTTACCTCCCGTGGGTTATAAAAATCTATAACTCCCACGGGAGGAAAAACGGTATGAAAATCTATAACTCCCGTGGGAGTTATGAGTTTAGTTTTAAAATATAGGACCTACCCGTACGTCATTTCAGACTAAGGAGGTTTCAAATCAGCCAAGGCTTATTTCACATCTTCAAAACTTGGCTACAAAACCAATTTTAGTGTATATAAAACTTATATGATATATTTTACTATTATTTCAGTAATTTTTGCAATTATTTTAATGCAATTAAATTAATTTACGTTAAAATTTTATTATGAAAATCGGTACAATCTGGCGTCATTGCCTGTCAAGTTTAAAAACTAAACGCAGTTCTTAGCATTATCTGTGAAAGACTATATTGAAAAAGTTGACAGTTGAAGTTGTCTCTTAGCGGGTGCGTTTAGTTTAGGTATTTGATTTTTATGTTTTATTTTTTTTCCTCGCAAATGTGATGAAAAACATTGTGTGTATCACGGGCAGTAAGGGGATTACCAACTCGAGTCATTAAAAGCCCTCCGCCTACGGCGTCGGGCTCCTAATAGACTCTCGTTAGTAATTCCCTTCTTACTACCCTCGGTGCACAATGTACTATATTATAGCTTCAATTTCCTAGTGAATTAGAGGTAAGTTAAAAAAATATTTGCGTGACGTTATATAACTGTTTTGATACACGTCGTTAAGTTACATAGCATGAAAAATAACATTTATTGCTTTTTCTACTGCTATGGTATGACATCATACATGGTATTAAAAACATACATTCTTAACCGGTCAAACACAAGCCTCCTTTGGGCTTCTCCGCAGTCGGGTAGCATACATACTTACGTACATACATACACACATACATACATACCGGTCAAACACATAACCCTACTTTGGGCTTCATAGGTTTCGCACACAGGCGCTGCCGGGCGTCGGCGCAGCCCTGGGCTTGCCTAATGCATTAGGCAAGGAATAATAATAATTACCGCGAAACAAAATCGCGGAGTGAGACAAGCCTGCCTGACCTGATGGAGCTTTGACGTTTTTTTCTAACACGTTTTTAGAATACGAGTTTTTTTCAAAGTATTGACGATATGTACGTGGGTGATTCAACTTTTCTTTGTCAACAAAATTTCACCTTCTCCGACAAAAATTGAAAGGGAATCTTTATTCGGATATTTTTTGAACAAACTGTATGCTAATTTAAAAGACACGTACTGCAAATATTATTTATTATAACTTGTTTATAAGCAGTGACCCAGCGGACATAGCTGTACCCCACTTTTGTATGAAAATAAGGGTTCGTCCGCTGGGTCACCCTATTTATTTGTTAAAAACGAATTTTATTTTTACCTAATCTATCTCTAGATGTAAGATCTTGTTCCATTTAAATCATGTTAAAACACGCAAAAGGTGAACAAATAAGGAGAAAGAGCAATCTTTGCATAAAGCAAAAAAAAGTTGATTCACCCACCTACAAATTTTTACGGAACCCCTCGGTGGGCGAGTCCGATACGCACCTGTCCGGTTTTTATCTTTTGGCATAGCTGACCAGCGACAGTAAGAAAGCAACCGGCAAGGTCGCGAGGTAATCGACGTGCCGGTTAATTGATTTAGCACGGTGTACGGTCACTAATGGATTTGCGGTTCCGACGATCCGCGGTTATTTTATCCGCTTCGCCGTTGACGCGTGCAATTATTTTTGAGCTACTTCAAAGAAGTAGATTTTCCGTTCGTCAGAACCTTTTTAAGAGGAAACAGGAGGGCAGTTTTCCATACAAACGTAGTCCCCTGTTTCCTCCCTGGTTAATGCCCATAGAGCAATAATTTTTTGTCCAAAAATCTATGGCTACTATTGATATGTTCCTATGTTTTCCTTTTTACAATAAATTGATTCTCAAAAGAGATATTAACCTTCAAAAACCTAAAAAAAATGCCAGATTTTCCGCTGTGTTCACACATCCAGAAAACAAATTTGCCTAGATTATTAAAAAAAAGGAAAACATAGGAACACGGCCAAAGCCTTTATTTAATGTTTAATGAAAAAATAGTTAAATAGGTTAAGTTTTGGGGAAGAAATCAGGGGACTACGAAACGTTGTTTTCATGAAATTTTAAAAGGTATTTTCGGTCCAAGCTGCAGTTGTCTCTATCGCGCTCTGCGGGGGAGAAGCGAACAGTGCGGGACAGCGACACATTTTACAAATACATACCTAATTTTCAATTCTCTCGGCCTTACTGTTTCCTCTTATTCAATTCGAAGAATCTTTTTTAGGGTTCCGTACCAAACTGGCAAGAAGAAACCCTTATGGTGCGACTCTTAATAGACATAAAAAAAACTTTTACTAATAAAGTCCGTTCTTTTTTTTAATATACCTACTCCTAGATTACTCCGAGACGGCTGTTCCGATTTGTTTCAAAGGGAATATCTCCCAGGTGGTCTCATTGTCACCAGGTTAGGATCTGATGATGGGATCTTGGACTTATCGAGGGAACTCTTCAAATATTATAGGCAGCCTATAGCGATTATTTTTATACTAAACTAACGTGTCCGTCAAGATAGCGTACACCGTAAAGATATTCAGAATCTGATGCAGCCAATAAATAGTACCCAAATAGTACCGACGAAATACCTAGGTGAAAAAAATAGTACCCTTAAACTTTTCGAAATATAAGGCCTGTTCACGGTGTACGCTACCGGGCGTCAAGCTGGCGTACACCGTTTGTATCTCTGGAACGGCTTTGTTTTTGGAAATGATTTATATC
Source organism: Eudemis profundana (assembly GCA_947034925.1). Taxonomy (NCBI): domain Eukaryota; kingdom Metazoa; phylum Arthropoda; class Insecta; order Lepidoptera; family Tortricidae; genus Eudemis; species Eudemis profundana. The sequence continues at coordinate 4,845,985 of OX344819.1, forward strand.
TCAAAAAATAGTACCCAAATAGTACCCTAGGGCCCTAAAATTTTATTTCTCTAGCTATCGTAGAAGCCGAGATATTCCATAACTTAACGGTGTACAAAATTTCACACCGTCAAGCTGGCGTACCCGGGAATTCCTTATAGAAAGAGCTCACTATATCTCGGCTTCTACGCTAGCTAGAAAAATAAAATTTTAGGGCCCTAGGGTACTATTTGGGTACTATTTTTTGAGATATAAAGCGTTTCCAAAAACAAAGCCGTTCCAGAGATACAAACGGTGTACGCCAGCTTGACGCCGGTAGCGTACACCGTGAACAGGCCTTATATTTCGAAAAGTTTAAGGGTACTATTTTTTTCACCTAGGTATTTCGTCGGTACTATTTGGGTACTATTTATTGGCTGCATCAGATTCTGAATATCTTTACGGTGTACGCTATCTTGACGGACACAAACTAACCCGTGCATTTGTTATTGAACAGGATCATTTGAAGTGTCTTATTCTAATAAAAAAATCATTAAAAGTGTGTTATGTCTTGCCACGCGTGCGTCGAGTCACATGAAGGCAACAAAGACTCAATTGGCTACTAATCGATGAAAGTACTAAACTAATATGCACATTCATTCATGTAGCACGCGCTGAGGGTTGGAAGATGGTGGGGATTCGTCTAGATTCTCCCAATATCTCACGTCATGTCCAGATTCCCGCCAAAATATAAAATTCCAGACAACATTGCAAACGGAACCAAAGATAAGTGCGCGAAAGTTGATTTAATTGTACCTAAAAATCTATTAAAAGGAAAAAAGTTTATTGCATTTACTTCTCCCGACATGGAGACCTTGCTTATGCTTCGCCCTACCGGGGTCCATGTTGAACTTTATAAGTATTTGTAACATCTTGAAACACCATGTTGTGCATAAAATAAATGAAATGAAAAATTAAAAACCAAAAGCCGGATTTTCAAATGAATGGGGAAGTCACGCGGATGCGATGCGGGTGCAAATGTCCGTAACATCCCTACTATCAATCATCTAAGCAATTATAAGCAAGTGCCATGTCAAATGTCAATTAATGTTTTGTAAACAAACTGGTTAAATTACCCCACTCGTTCTCCGAAACGATTAGGCCTACCGACTTCAAATGAATAGCTTAATACGAAAATAACCAGGTTGGCATTAGCTTCGTCGTCACTTTGGTTCTTTTCGAATAAACCTATCCAATTATTATCAACGCCATTTCATGTCAGCTTGGTAAAATGACTGATTCAGGAAATATCTGCAAGTCAAACTCAATCTTAAAGCGATAGAGATACGATTGAAAATAAAATGTAGTGGTATTTGGAGTTTTGTTGGTGAAAAATGTGTAACGTGATAGTTTAATTAATTGAAGCCATAACATGAATCAAAACATGGCACGTTGGTGCTGTTGTGTGAATTTTTGGTATTTTTATTCCTTAACCACGGCCTTACATCATTACATTACTTATACTTAATAAAACAAAGTTGGTATATAATAAGATGTAAAAATATATAAAAACGAAGCCACTGTTAACTGACCACCGGTAGACTTTAACACGTTGGAATAAAGTTGTCATTTTTTACAAATGTAAAGTTAACAGTGTGTTTGATTGTACAATGCGTTATGGTGGCCGCGTCAAGAGTCGTTCACTCCAGGAATCGGAATGTTTATCAGCTTAAGCGTCTTCTTATTTGTTCGTTTGTGGTTCGTCTCGTCATTACCATCAGCCGCGTCCTGTCGGAAAATAGTAACACGGCCAATTTCAGAATGAGGTCTACCGCGAATGAATTTCACCACTAGAAGCGCTAGTGTAGCGTGTGGTCTCCGAAATGGCAAATATCACTGCAGGGCTACACGGGTTTTTTGTTATTAGAAGAATTTTATCAATATTTTGCAATATCTGAGATTATTTTATGGCAAATATGAGTTAAGGTTCAACGAATGTCAGTGCTTTGAGACAGTTCCATTATTCGGAAACGTAAGTCCTCTTTTTTCCGAACTAAACGCAATACTGCGGCATGCTCGATATTTTTATGGTACGGTTTGAAGGCATTAAATACGACTGAAATGTAAAATTCGTTTTCATACCCGTAATAGCGAACTGACAGCTATACTTCAGGACCCTACTCGACAGTGGCGCCAGCCAACTGGTGAGCAAAAAAACGGTAGTCCTCATTATGTCAACCTGCTGAGCACTCAAATTCGGATGTTGACTAATGTTGAATTTTACAACATAATATAGTCACATGGATTGGAAAATACTAAATTATCATAACACAAAAGAAATAAACAAAAATGTATAAAAAATATAAAGTTATGAGACCACAAAGTTTAAAAAAAACGATATTTTTTTATCGTCTTAAAGTAAAATTAAAGTCAATTTCGGAATGCTTAAATAACACTGAAAAAATAAATGTAACACAACTATGTGCTTAAACGCACTTTTTCGTGCTCAAAATGGCAAAATGCTATTTTTTTTTCATTCAAACATAGTACAGTGATGGAGCGGACGACGTCATAAGTTCCTACCGTTTTGTATAGAGCGTTTTCAATGCTCAGTGCGATCTGCTACTTTTGATTATAATTTGTGGCTGTTATACTTATACAAATGTATTAGGTGTCATATATATATTTGTTCCTCACAGATAGTAGAATCGATTTACGACAGAAAAAAAATCGAGTCAACAGGCGAATTCCTTGACTGTACACGCATATCCACAGTTCATTTGTGGCATAAGTTTGAAAAACATTTCTATTGTTCCAGAATTACCAACGCCAGCCAAATAGAAGACTGATATACATTATACACTACATGCTATGTAGAGATTTATACAACAGAACATTCCAGAACTGAGGGACTACGCGGCATGACCGGCCATTTTGTGTGTTAGACCAATATGGCGACGCCAGTGAAGACTATAGAGCCTGATGAGGCTGAGGAGAAGTTGTTGGAGGGGAACAAAGTGTTGTTGGTGCCGGCGCAGGAGGATGGAGGGCTGGTGTCTGTCAAGAGCTCGAAGAAAGGTGAGTTCCGCCATTTTGGAAAATAGGATAGTGACACCCGAGGACCTACTAAACAGAGAACTGAAGCCATTTTTAATAAGCCGACTTGCTTGTACTTACGAGCCGCACGCACACATCAACTAGTTTTTTCCTATTACCAGAAGCACGCACACATAGGTAGCTGGCTTATTTAGACTTGCTTCAGTTCTTTGTTAGCGATGCTCGGTCTGGTTATTTATTTTAAGGTCCTTGGTGACACCAGTGAAGGGTGTTGAGCTGATGAGTTCTTCTACGAATTTCCCAATTTCTGATTAGTGTTTGTCGTGAAAAAAAAAAGGTTTCATTTAGGATTCTTGAGAAATTATTATTTAGGTTAGTTTTATAACATCAAAAAGCTAACGAGCCCGGAGACAAAGTATTATTTTAATATAAAATATAAATGTTTGTAAAATGAATCTATGAAACCTACGATACCACAGTATACCTATTTTTTATTAATATCTGATCTGATTCCTAATGCTAATAAATGCTCAATTTCGACTACACTAGAAAAAATACACAGTCACGTAAACTCTTCGGAGTCGCGGTAGAAAGTATGGGGAAGACAATCTCAACTAGGGAGGCAATCAATCAATCAATCAATCAATCAAATAATTTATTTCAGAACAGAAATTCCATAAAATGATTAGTAACAAACAAACAAACATCCTATCCTATGTTAGTATAAACATGCAATAACTACAACACAAAACCATTCAGTTGGACGCCCTATGCAACCTGTCCCAGTATGACAGGAAGGGGCCGTCCAGGCGCGCCGCCACCGTCTGCAGGAGGCTGTTCGGGCTGCCGCGCAGGCGCCCCACCAGGGACGCGACGCGTTTGCGCATAATGGCGTAAAAGTCATCCGTGCGCGCTTCACAAAACATCCCCGATGCACTGCAATGGCGCGGCAGCCCTAACAGCATCCTAAACGCATTATTATATTGGACGCGTAGTGCGCTAAAAGCCTTTTGCGTAAAGTTGATCCATAGGCTGCAGGTGTAAAATGATTGACAGAACGCCTTAAAAAGGGTGATTTTCACGTTGCTAGTACACCTTGCAAACCTACGAATCAACATGTTGCTTCTAACTGATAGCGCCCTACGCTCCCTATCCAAGTCCTTATTATCACTCAGACTCTCGGTGACCCAGTGGCCCAGGTATTTGAACTCCTTTACCATTTTCAGAGGTGTGCCGTATAGTATAGCTGGCGGTACGCGTGGATAATATTTGGTGCCCGCTTTAAATACTAGTAACACGCTCTTGGAAGTGTTGTACCTGAGCCCATGAGACTCCGCGTACTGTTCGCAGACACTGAGCATCTTGTTGAGAGCATTGACTGAAGGACCCAGCAACACCATGTCGTCCGCATAACTGATGTTGTTCACAAATGTACCATCTACGGAACATCCGACCATAGTGCTGCTGAGCTCCTCAATCAACTGATTGACGTATAGGCTGAAGAGCTTTGGTGAAGTCAGACCGCCCTGTCTCACGCCACACTCCAGCCTATACGACTCAGAAAGCGAGCCGGCCCATCTGACAACATTATTTTGGTGCCCATACCAATACCTGAACACTTCAATCAGCTCACCGGGCAATGCAATGCACCCGGGTTTTCGGATACCCGGGTAACCGACTTTATTTAGAGTCGGGTAAAACCCGGGTATTTTGACTCAGAACCCGGGTTAAAAACTTACTAATTAATAAAAATTATGCATTTATCGTTTTATTTTGAAGATAATAATAATAAATAAAATTTAACGTTTTATTTTAAAGATAATAAATAAAATTTAATGTCGGCCGCCTTAAAGCACACGCGAAAAACATCACATGCTTGCTTATGTTACTTCTTAACACGGCGGGCAATGCCGACAAGTTCATTGTAGGATTATGTAGGTAATGCAACCCGGGTACCCGAAAACCCGGATAACTGACTTTATTTAGAGTCGGGTAAGGCTGCGTTTCCACCAGTGCTGTGCGAGGTAACGGAGCTGTGTGCGAGGAAAAAATCCACCAATGCCAGACCGCGCAGAACGAGGCTAGGCACCAGTGGCGTGGCGTCAGGGGCATAGCTACCACCGTATCTGCCGTATCAATTATACAGGGGCCACGGGGGCCCCCGACGTGCGAAATCTGTACCCTTCATAAGGGCCCCCAAACAAATTTTTATACAGGGCCCCGCCAAGCCACGTTGGGCAAGCCGGTGCAGATATGGCGTACATTTTCCTTAAGAGCTGTAGAATAAGGTGCACAAATGCCTGATATTAGGCAAGCCGGTAGGAATCGAGTTCTTTGGACGCCACGCTACTGAGGCACGTTCATTGGTGGACGTTTTCCTCGCATACCGCTCCGCTACCTCGCACAGCTCTGGTGGAAACGCAGCCTTATACCCGGGTTTCATATTTGACCGGGTAATACGGGTATTCCATTCCCTAATCGCAACTTGGCTCCTTATCATGCAATCGAATCGGCTCACGACCGATCGTACGACTTGTTGGTGGTAAAATTGCAAGGTGTGTAGATGCCATAAGGCTGTTGGCAGTTCCTTATTCTCTAAAGTTTTTTTTTAATGGCAACATTATAATTGCAACTGCTTCCCTTTTCTTGAAATGTAGGGTAATCGTAAAATCCTACTGACAGAATTTACTAAAAGTCATTAATCTATTGCATTTTCGTGATATATTCTGTGAATAGTTTTAAATTGTGTTAAGTTAGTGTTAAAACATATTATGATGGCTGCGAAGAAGGCAAGATATAAAAAATTGAAAAGTGAGTATTATCTACGCATATTCCTTACGGTTTCTGTTTTTTAGTTGTTTGTTTCTCATGCGGTTTGTACAAGATAGGAAATATTATGGATTTGTTGTATGTTCGCAGGTTTTCTTTAGCAGTTTCTATTTTGTTGACTTACAAGTTTACTCAAACATTAGATAAGCAGGTAATAGAGAATCCAAATTAAAACAAAAGAAAAGAGTGAAGTTGAAAAATTAAAATTCTTATGTTAATAATTATGGTTAATCTTTACTTGAGAGCACATTTCAAAATACTTATTGATAATTTTATTAGTTAAATGTTGAAACGATTCATAGTGATCTTGGTTTTTTTCCTATCAAAAATGATGAATGCAATATTGAATTTTAGACAAAGGTTGGATTCCCGGTTAAAATATAAGTTTTAGTTTCGAATCTATGTACCTATGCAGTTTTTCTTGTCCTGGTTCATATGAACAGATCTTCGTATGTCTTATAGTTTCAGACTTTCCCATACTGACCGATCTAAATGGGCCACCTTGAATATTGTAAAACTAAAATGTCTGTACATTGAAGATATTTTGATATTAATAACTAACATCTAGGTTACATAGAATAGCTTATTAGAACAATTGTTGTATTGGATGTGTATGTTTGTAGCCACATCACGCCAAAATGAACCATTGAACGAGTTGAACCGATTTTAACCATTTTTGGTATAGGGATCGCATCTCCAGATGATTATAGAGTACGTTTTATTCTATTACGATGAACCAAAATAGTACATTACACAACTAGGGTGGTAAAGGTAGGATGTTTGCCGCCCGAGCTGCAAGTGAGGGATTATTTACATATTGTGAACGTCACATCACGTGTGTACATCATTTTATGTCTACACTTGGCCAGAAAGCGGCTTATTCCGTACTCGTAGCGTGCGGTTAAAGCCACTTTTTGGCCAGGTGTGGCATAAACATTGTTAATTTTATGACTATTCATTCATACCTATATGACAAGTGTCCACCCTCACGGGCAAATTTGCGAACATTTTCTAGTCTATACATAAGTATAGTAAAGTCGTAATAAGACTATGTTTTTGCGCGCATCACGTAAGAACTACAGGAGAGCATTTCTCCAGAAATATGTCTGCGGTCACCTCATTCATCTGGTCCTTTTTCATACTAAATGTATGGAGACAGGTGAATGAGTCGCAGACATAATTCTGGAGAAATGCCCAGGACCGATTTACATTAAACCTGTATACCAATTAATAAATTGGTTAGGTCATTTTGATGACACGTTTAGCTCAGTGGGAGTGGCACCGCCCACGAAGCTAGAGGTCCCGGGTTCAAATCCTGGTAAGGGCAAATATTTGTGTGATGAGCGACGAGTATTTGTTCCTGAGTCATGGATGTTTTCTATATATTCAAGTATGTATTTATCTATATAAGTATGTATATCGTCGTCTAGTACCCATAGTACCAGCATTGCTTAGGTTGGGGCTAGCTCGATTTGTGTAAGATTGTCCCCCGATATTTATTATTTATTTACTTACGAACCGGGTTAACACATACGACACTTTTTACCCGACTAATTTCATGTCCGCATACGAAGTTGTGGGCATTGTCTAGTATATTATTAAACAATAGTGAAAGCCTATCTAATTTACATACAAATTGCACAACGGAGGTTCCTAGTACCTCTTTGGCTTTCTAGATTTCCCTACGGATACAATAATCAGATAGACGAATAAAACTCATAAATTGTACTGACACTCGTATTTAAGGTATTAATTTGGAATTTGGACCATATGAAACTTTCACGAATCTTGGAATATTGTCACAATAACAAACTTAGTAAATAGTTCCGATTGCACTTTAATCCTGCTTTGAAACAATTTGTCTGACAAGGAAAATTCTTATCGTAAGGGGTCATCCACAAAGTACGTCCACGATTTTTCAGTGTTTTAGACGCCCCCCCCCCATGTCAAACTTTTTCCTAACATATTTGACCTTGTTAGTATAGGCTGCCACATTTGGCTAGACCCCCCCCCCCCCCATGGGTGTGACGTACTATATGGATGACCCTAAGGTGTTTTACTGGTGAAGAAAAAAAATTTTTTATAAATTATTATGGACGAAAACATAAAAAAACTAAAAACCATATTTCGACCTGAGTTCATATAAAATTTTTTTTTGCTTTTTACGACCTCAGGAATACGCTGTTAAAATTATTCGATTTCCTCATGTTACATCGTGTAGGTATATCCTTATCTGTATTATTTGAACAACTTTGCATGGATAGGTACTTCATATTGGAAACAGATTATCCACAAAGTTACACGTACAGTCACGGAGTTTAATTGATGATCCACTTGCCACTGTTCGTGCCATAGCTGTGTAATAGCAATTTGGGTTTAGTCGGTTATTGTCGTATATCCAGACAAGGAAAGTCACGTTTTGGAACAGTATAATACATTACATAACTAGGGTGGTAAAACAAAGAAAGGCCGAGATCGCAGATGTTTGCGGCCCGAGCTGCAAGCGAGGGACGTAACTGTGCGATCGAGGGCTTTCTTTATTACCTCCCGTGTTGTGTACAATTGTACATCATTTTATGTCTACACTTGGCGAGAAAGCGGCTTTTTCCGTACGCGCAGCGTGCGGAAAAAGCCACTTTATGGCCAGGTGTGTCATATATTATATTTATATCTTTGTCATTGTGTGTTTGACAGGCATGAAATGTCTAAAATCTGGAAAACTTGTGACGTAATTTGTGGATGATCTCTTAAAAGTGTAAATGGATCATATGATCACAATTTACCACTGAGATTATCCTCAAAGCGACAAGGACAAGATTGACTGGCACAGTCAAGGTTACGATATCTCAGGAATTCCTGACATCTCAGATTTTTAGGCGCATGGCAGGATTTTTCCGGACTTTCAAAACCTTAGGGCCCTATCTCACTTGCAATTTGCGGGCGTGCTGCGGGCTAGTTTCCATACAAAACCAGTCGCGGCGGACTCGTCAGACGACATTTGTATGGAACTTCGCTTCTAACTCGCCGGCAAATCGTAAGTGTGCTAAAGCACTTAGGATTTTCGATTTTTCTGAACCACACACCTCGGTCGGGCCTCATCCTCCATTCACTATAGGGAATTTTGCTTAAACGTCTGTAAAGGTTTTTTTTATGCCTGACAAACTTGCAAGTCTTAATTACTGTAGCAAAAATCGGTTCCCTGGGGTCGAACCAAGTTGCTGACCGGACCACCTTGAGTGGGTCGAATTAGGTGGGGTCCGGGGGACGCCTGGGAATTGGGATCGAACCAGGTCGCTAGTCCCGGTCCACCTTGAGAGGGTCGGACTAGACATGTGCGCCGATCAAAAAATTGTCGGCGGCGGCGTTTGGCAAAAAATCGGCGGCGGCGGCGTATTTTCGGCGTGATTGAAACATGATTTCACACAGCAAATAACCACATTTTTACTAAATAAAAACCCGACCGCGGTGCACTTTGAAACTGCATAAAATACGCCATTTTGTTTATTTTAACGAACTTCATACCCAGTGACACTCGCACCATCAAGATAAATCTAATGATGTATCATTTATCAAAATCGGATGTGCCGTTGAGTAGTTACGAGCGGACACAGGAACGGACATACATACATACAGGTCAAACACATAACCCTCCTTTGGGCTTCGCCGCAGTCGGGTAAAAACCATAATTCAAGGACACAGTTATTTAAAATATCGCCGTACATCACCTTAAACTCTGATTTAATGCTATAAACCTATATTTTTACAAAAAAATCGAAATAAAATGGTTAAAATTTGCGTTTTTTGCCTTTTTGGCACTAGTGATCATAACGTTACGATGCCAAAGCCGCCCACTGAGGGAATGTGACCCATGCTTCATCTTGGTTCTACATGGTACATCTTCGGTCTATTCGAGAGGTTTTAGGCCTTATCAGACATTATTTATTCGAGCTATATGATATGGCATTACCACTTGGTTATTCGGAGCTACATCAATTAAATAGTGCTTCTACGGATTTCCTCATTTCTATGCAGATACTTAGGGTCACACAGGTTATCACTGCCTGTATGAGAGAAGTTCACTAGCCAAACGCCTATAAAGCGTCGCGAGGATGAACTTAAGTTTTTGCAACGTTACCCAAACGTGTTAGACTACGCAATAGACCAAAATTAGATTAGGTACCACAAAAAGGCTTGTTTTTTTTATCTCTGGGACTTTATTGTCATCTTTCGGAAGCTTCCATGTAATTCCATATTCTCCATAAGAGCGAGTGTCCAAAGTACCTCAAAGCCGAATCTCTAATACGGTTCTGTACTGGAAAAACATATAGGTAGCAGCACACATAAGCAAACCACAGCTCTCAGTAGCTCTAACAAAAGTATAGTAAACCTGGTTAATAAACCAGCCAACAAAATTATTAAAAAGGGCTGTCATATACTGTGTTGAAGATTTCAATATCAAAACTTCGTTTCTTGATAGTTATGGTGGAGCCAGAGTCAATGCTCAGGGGTAAAATGCTCATGAAACCTACACAGCCATCTGTATTCTCTAATCTAAGATTATGAGTTTACAAAGAAAGAACAGGAACCAAAGTATGAGATAAATCTTACTCCAAGAATCTGTAAGATGTCTTTTCTTAGAAACTGTTTACCACAGCTTTGGAGGATGTCTTGAAGCTTTTGAACTACAACGGATTTGGAATCAACGTCGCTAAAGACTACCTTCGATTAGCTGATGACATCTTCGTGATGGTATAGTCCCTACAGGGCGCGAAAAATATGTTCAACGACCGCTGTATTTATAAGACGAAAGTTATGTCGAACTCCCTGATACCCCAGTCGCTCTTGGGGCAGTTAACCTTGAAGTTGTCTAGAACGAGAACTACGAATACACATATGTAGCTGAAACATACACTCCAGTTCTTCTCTCTCACCATGTCTCAATGTCTCAAGAATAGTTTTTGACTAGTGACGAGATATCTAGTAGACGTATAGTCTTTCACCTTCATAAATAGGGTCGAGTTGCTCAACGTTCCATAGAGAGAGCTATGCTTGGAGTTTACGTTACCAAATTAAGTAGTAATTAGTAAATCCGTTTCGTTCCTTTCCAAAGAACCTACTTTGGTGACATAACTCTAGCAAGATAAGGTGGTAATGGGCTGGGCATATAGCTCGAGCAATAATGACCGATGGAATGGAAAGGTTCCCAAAGGAAGACCACGAATCTGAAGGAAGATGGAGCGTGGGTGGGCCTCCACAAATGATCTGAGGATATGTTTAAGTTCGTCGGCATTCGATTAAGAGAAAACATGTGCGTTGCGACTGTTCGTTCGGAGTTGTTTAGGGTAGACCTATGTTCATCAATGAATGTCTCCGGATTGAGACGATAGTGATGATCTAGACCATTTTAACTAGCCTTTGCCGTCTTTTGAAATCCTACGAAAGGATAATAAGAAAAAACATTATCCAAAAATGGGATGAACCTTGATTTCAACAGAGTATATGCTATGAACTGCTAGAACAAAGTGTTAAATAAGGTTAGATTTGATATTTAGTACGAAAATCGGCTTTTGCAATAAATTTTTATCCACGCCGATTTCACGCCGATCAAAAATCGGCGGCGGCGGCGTGGCCAAAAAAGCCGGCGGCGGCGGCGCGCCGGCGCGGCGCACACCTCTAGGTCGGACTAGGTGGGGGCCGAAGCGCCTGAGATCGAATCAGGACGCTAAGCCACAGTAAAGGTACACCCGTGACAAAATGTCAGGACTATTTACAAGTTTTTCTTTAGTTTCACCTGATGGTCTATACTCAAACCATGCAGGTTAAATTTGACTCACCTGCCTGTTTCCGATTGAGCTGAAAATTTGCATGCATACGTAAATCAGATGACAATGCAATATTATTATGGCATGGAGCTGGTCGGATGATGGAACCGGAAGTTGGCCATAGGATCATCTGAATTACATAGGACAAGTCCACCGTGTTTGGGCTCATTTGATTAGTTTTGATATGTAGTTTGTGATTATAAAAACAGACAGACAGACAGCGGAGCCTCAGAAATAGGGTCCCATTGACGCCCTTGGGTACGGGACCCTAAAAAGGTACAGTCAGAAATAAAGTAAAAGCCTGTCTATGATTTTTTTTTTCAGTATCTTATTTATCATAACTAGGTTTTTTCTCCGATTTTTTTTCTTCTGGTAACCGCAAGGACAGTTATTCTTTGTGACGTTTCCATTAACGCGTATTCTCTAATCAAAGGAGCCTGGCTTTGTAGTTTGTATCTCTTATCTTATTGGACTGGGAATAAGGCCTAATATGAATAAAGTTTGAAAAAAGGAAACTATAGGAAGGATACGCGAAATCGTTCAGTATCACGCGATCTATCTATCGGTTATGTTGTTTAAGTTCGGAATATTGTGATTTTGTGCATGTAGTTTTAAATTTACTTGTGTGAATAGCTGCCTCCAGTAATCCTCAAAAATAGCCTATTTTAAAACCTTTATTTATACTAAGCCGTCAATGTCGTCTAGTTAGACGTAAATATTAAATTAAAAGAGATTTTTTTTAAAAATTATATGTTTCTGGCAGCATTCGAACCTGCATCTCCTCGGCTATCCGGGCCAACAGGCGCGTTACCAACTACGCCACCGAAACTATGCCCAAGTCATCCATTTTTCAACCTTTTTTTTTTTTAGTTAGACGTAGGTTGATTTCAGGCGTTTTCCTAGCTTTTTTAACTTCATTAGTGTCATTCGATTTTTACCGCGAAGGACTATCAAATGACAACTTTTGATTAAATAATGTGTAGCCTCAATACCGGCTATCGTTTATAATAAAAGTTGACTGTGATCACCACCGCTTGCTGCTATATTTGCTGGAACAAAAATGAAAAAAGAAAAACCGCCGCGGTCGAAACGCTCTGAAATCGACCCTCTGTTGTAAAAGTGCTAAGTAATGCCGTTTTATCTCGCTAATTTAGCTAGTTTCCTAACGGATCCCAACAGCTATTTCGTGAAGTGTAAAAACGCCCAGATAGTATGCTGTTTCATAGAAAAAATACACAATACTGTTTCTATTTACTATGGTAAAATGTTCACCCTATTTTTATTTTGAAATCAATGAAGGCACAGACATAAGCCTATGGTTAGATTTATTGGCAAAATGTTTTCTAACAGAATTTGATGGTATTTTTACTATAAGAAACGATTTTAATCAGAATCTAAATCGTTAACTAACCAATCTTAAGCCAAGTCTTAAAGCGTATTAAAACTAACACTTGCACCGAGCAAAGTCTAGATTTCTCTAAAATACTCAAAATTATGAAGAAATACGACAAAAAATTCGATGTTGCCGGCTTTATAGGAATAAAATCTCTTATATTGTTCAAATGAGGTCACAAGTTCACAACTTCTAGTGGCCGATTTGATACTTTGTGCATTTTCAAGTGTATGTCATGCATCTCGAGTTTCCTAGGATCGTTGCCCTGTTCAGACACAACAGGCCTCAAGGACCCGATACTACTGATAGTAAAGAAGGTAAATACAATACTGTTACAAATAATAAAGTTTATGCCACACCTGGCCATAAAGTGGCTTTTTCCGCACGCTGCGCGTACGGAAAATGCCGCTTTCTGGCCAAGTGAAGACATAAAATTATGTACACAACACGGGAGGTAATAAAGAAAGCCCTCGATCGCATATTTACGTCCCTCGCTTGTAGCTCGGGCCGCAAACTTCTGCGATCTCGGCCTTTCTTTGTATTACCACCCTAGTTGTGTAATGTACTATTATGCAATCTATAGTGGAATGCAGCATAGTGACAAACCAAACTGTTGGTTTACGGTGCTATTGTAACTAAACCTATGCTGATTATGTAAAAATGCGTAAAAAAATCCATTCCTACTTATTTATTTTATGGAATTTGTACATTTTCTTGAAAAAAAAAGTGAGTTAACTCCGTTCTACCTGGCCCTGTTTCTTTAATGTTATTCCTTCCGCAGGGCGTATTTATCTTAGGGGCAAAAGGGCCCACGCTCGGTTTAAAGCACAAGACGCCTCGGATGCGCGGTAAACTTTATAGACCCGCGGCGCCAAATTTCGAAATGCCTCCGTAATCCACCTGTAGGTAATGTAATCTGACTTTATAGCAGTTCAAATGAGATTACAACTTCAAATGGCAAATTTAATACTTTGTACGTTTTCAAGTGGATATCATGCATCTCGAGATGCCTAGTCCGTCGTTGCCCTGTTCAGAGACATCAGGCCTCAAGGACCCGATACTACTGATAGCACGGACTGTGTTCTGTGACTGATAGCAAAGATGGTAATAGTTAGGTAACGTTACGGTTGTTAACTGTATTATGACTATGAGGATGGTATTGCAAATGAATATTGTGAGTAAAAATAAAATTAATAACGAGGGCTTCAGAAAGAAATACAAAAAAATAACTGACTTTGAAATACACGAGTGACTATGAAAAATGCCCAAATCGCTATATTGAGGGCGTATGATTGCAGCTCGGGGCGTAAACTTCTGCGATCTCGGCCTTTCTTTTTATTACCACCCTAGTTATGTAATGTACTATTCTAAATCGGTCTAGCCGTCTTCGAGTAACCGCGTAACAAACATATAAAAAAGAAAAAAAACTTCCAACCACCTATGACCAGTATGTCTAGCAAACTGGCCGCGACTTCATTTCTCGCGTGACGGAGCATCACCCGTCACTGTCTCACGATATTGAGTAGAAAGAGATAGGTAGCATTTGTCGCGCGACAAAGAGTCGCGCGTCACAGTTGTGCTAGAGGTACAGGACGACGTTTGAAAGTCCTTAAATGCGCGGAATGTGGATTGGATGGCAGTATTCCATCTACCATAGTCGTCCACGTTCACGCAATGATTAGCTAATCTATTATCACTGCGCAGTTATCTGATTGCCCTATCATCATGCATGCGACTCAATTATTTATATTTATCGATTGGATAAGTGCTCGATTTGAAGACAAATAGCGAGGTATACCTGGTTCAACTTCTCGTCAATCTGGTATCTAATATAATTTGACTCGTAAATAGTAATAACAGTTCGCTTAACAGTTTTAGTTTTAGTAATATACGTATATAGCATTAACCCGCGGCTTTGCCTGCGTTATTCCCGTTATAATCCCAAGGGAACTGTTTACCGGGATATAAAGTATCCCGTTTCAATCCAGGCCTAATTTCAGCTCAATCCATCAAGTTGGTACTGCGTTAGTTGGTAACAAACATCCAAACATCTTCACAAACTTTCACATTTATAATATTAGTTGGATGGATTGAATTGGATAAGGCGCCATGTCGAGTCACATGCCAGTATTTCATACTAAACTGAGTACCTACCATCTGAGCTGAGCGTTTTGATACTTAAAACCAGCGCTGGGCCTTGCCCAGCATCCGCTGAGATTGGTGCCCATTGCCAGTATATGAGATTTTTTCTTTATTTCTTTATTTCTAGTCTTTATATTAGTCATTTTTTTTTGTAATGTATTCTTTTTACGGCAATAAATAAAAGTATTCAAATTTCTAACAGAAGAAAGAAAGAAAGTTACAAAATATGGAAAAAATATACAAGAAAACACAAAGAAAAATAAAAATCTTGCTGCCACAAAAAGGTCCCACCTCAGCATAATACCAACTCCAGAGCTGGCGCTGGTCTTCCGGTGGAACCAGTACGAAAGAAGCTGATTTGACCTGTCATCATAGTCATCAAATATGAAGTTTACTTCTGCGCGTTTCTTTTTAACCGACACTGTTTATGGCAAGTCGACTGGCATTTTCATAGCACGCTCCTGAAATTCTGTAAAAGCGAGCACGTGTCACTGCGTGGGTGCTGCGTTGTATGGCGCTATTCTGTTCGTTCATTCATAATAGGCTAGTTGCCTGACAGACCAAATCAGCAATCTTTTTAGGAACTCAAAACTACAGTATAATTGCAGTAATATTATTCCTACAAAAGGCTAATCGCGCGCTTGTATGTGTTCGTTACAAGCAAAGATTTAAGAATGTGTAAGAATGTTCCAGTATGGAGCGCACTCACACAGACGCGCCATCGCGCGACCGCGTGAATATGTTTCGCGCGCTCCTTTCTTTGTGAGTCTTTGTAGACATAGTCATATTATCTTACTTTGTTTTTTGCTGCTAATATCATATATTAATATCATATATCGATACCTTTAGACTAAAAGGGCGTAAACGCCATTAGAACTTACGGCGTTTACGCCCTTTGAGTCTAAAGGTATCGATATTATTGTATTGGTTTTCTTGCTGTCGCCGCTATGTCGCCAGATACAACGAAATATTTACAGAATAACCCCCCTGGCCGGCTGCCAGAGTTCCGCTATTAATAAATTAACTGCAGCCCATTTGGGAGTTACGCTGGAACATTCCCTAACTTGCTAATGGTCGCTACAATGCTGTAAATGGCGATTTATGACCCTGTAGGATTACACTGTATTAAGCAGTAGTTACTTTAGCCATAGGGGTAACATTTGATAATGTTACAGTGGCTTATTAACCTAAAGATCTTAGCCTCTGACCTAAGAGGACACTATTCCACCCTATTTTGATTCACGCCAGTCTAGGGTTATTCTTTGGAAATATTATTACGTCTGCGACTTATTCCTCTGTCTCCTTACATTTAGTATAAAAAAGGGCCAGAGGAATAAGGTGACCGCAGACATATTTCTGAAGAATAACCCTTTAGTGCTTTGAAGTCTTTGTAGACATAGTCACAGAATATAAATAGAGCAGTATGGAAGCTACGCTTACTTTTTGAAATAAATACCTATGCTCCATTGGAGTGTTAGGGTTGTTTAAAATGAAAAGATCGCGGGCTGTCTGGCCGCGCGCACGTAACAAACGCAATGCACGACCACTCGCCTCCATGCGGCACTCGCGATCGCGACTGACGGCACCGCGAGATTCCCTTAGGGGCGTTGTAAAAGCGCGCGTCTATGTGTGCGTGCGTTTCGATCGTTTTGTTTGTAGCTTCCTTACTGCTTTAGCTTATATACCTATATTCTGTGACATAGTCATATTATCTTACTGTGTTTTGTTGCTGCTAATGTCATATATTATTCTATTGGTCCTCTTCCCCCCGGACCACCCTCTGGTGCAGACGTGCCCACTAATCCGTGTTAATTTTATTTTCGGAAATAATAATCAAAAGTGAAAATTAAATTCAGTGATATAAATAGGTGTGCAGAAGCTGGAAGGAGGTTTATCCTATAAACCCGGCCGGTCACTACTGCACAACTCTGCGGCCCTGGTATTGCTCCTCAACGCACACCCACCGAAGCTGCGATTGGTGCAGCGGCAGAGCTGACTATTTGCGTGTACGCATAATATTTGTACCTCCTGCCAACGCATTGAACCCTAGTACAGCACCATGTCCAGCCCGTTGGAGAAATCGCACTCAGAATCGAACCTTTCCGTGTTCAACGCCCAGACTACCCCTGACAATAACTACATTACAATGCGTGGTAAACGAAAGCGGGAAGACGACTTTACACAATTTAAGGAAGAAATCTCATCTATGATGTCTGTGATGATGGCATCGCAGCTGACAGAAATCAAAAAGAACACTAGCGTGCTTAATGAAATTAAGCAAACTAATCGCAGCATAGAGGATGCCATTTCCTTCTTGTCCGCACAGTACGAAGAATACAAGCAAAAAATCGATAAGCTGGAAGCCGACGCGGCCGAAGATAGAAAATACATAGCTACACTAGAGAGCAAAATAGAGGACCTGCAGCGAAACAGCCGGAAAACAAATTTTGAAATAAAAAATGTCCCCGCGCAGAAATCTGAAACCAAGGCGAACCTGCTAAACATGGTTTCCAATCTTGGAAATAACATTGCTTGCCCGTTACAAACATCCGATATAAAGGACATCTACCGAGTCAAGACCCAAAAGGATAATTCTAAAACCTCAACCGTTATCGTCGAAACGACCTCGACAATAACACGGAATGAAATGCTCAAGAAATGCAAGGATTTTAATTTAAAAAAGGCAGAAAGCCTGAGCGCTAAGCACCTGGGCATGATAGTCAACCCAGATACCCCCATATACGTCGCAGAACAGTTGACCCCCCGGGCAGCCCGACTCCACTTCCTTGCTAGGGAGCTGAAAAGAGAGAAAATGTATAAATTTTGCTGGACCTCCTACGGTAACGTTTACGTCAGGAAGAACGAGACCTCGAAAATAATACTTATAACAAGCGAAACACAAATCCAGCGACTCAAGAGCGAAGGCCGCCGCGCCTATACGGATGGTGATTCTGAAACCCCCGAAACCTCCAACTACGCGCGGCGTGAACCTACTGTTATGGAAAACTGACTTTTTATCTTTTTAGTGTTCTGTGCCTCTGGCCTAAACGTGAGTTGCCTTTTAATTCCCAATTATCAGCCTTGTTTACCTATATTTATACTACTTATATTACCTGTCGACCAACCATTATATTTATGTAACCCTGGTAGTGCGAGTAAGAACCTGTCACAGGTGACATTGTCTTGTAGGCAATCTAAACTAAATAGAATAATAATGGCACTGTGCGAACTCATCCTCATTGGGTCCCCTGTCTGGGAAGGGACAGTGTTATACGTAAGTATGACACTGTCCCTTTCTAGTCGACTTGCGTCACCTGGAGGGAATGTCCTACAATTATGGAACCCTGGTACTGGCAACTGTAACACCACCAAAATTTACCTTAAATTACAAGTAAGGATATTTTTTAAGACTAAGCGAATTTTGATATTTCAGTACTTATGCTCTCCTAGTAACTATTGTCACATTTCAAAGAAAATAGGTGTAATAATTATTGTAAAATCGTGTAATTTGCTGATTGGTAAGAAATGCACAACGGACATCACATGCTTGCCTAGTACCTACAGGCACAACCCCAATGAAATATATAGTTTATTTTTATATATTTATTTAAAGTGTAACATGGTGCCTCCAAAGTCATGTTCTCCTGGTAACCGTATGCCACCCCTGCCCGTAATAAAATCGAAAATGAAACCGGAACCACAAATATTACCATCAACTATACACACATGTATTCCTAGTAACGAGCCTCTAAAACAGTATACTATAAACGCAAATTCAACACTACAAAAAAAATGCACTATTCACTCACACGACACTCATTCCCATCTATGTAACCCTGGTACTACGAGAAAAAATCTGACATTCTTTTGTAGACAAATTAAACGAAACAAAGTAATTATGACACTGTGCAGTCTCATCCTCATTGGGTGCTCCGCCTGGGAAGGGACGTTGCTATACGTAAGCATGCTACTATCCTTTTCTAGCCGACCGGCATCCCCTGGTATAAATGCCCTGACATTATGGCGCCCTGGTACTTACAACTATAATACCACCAAAATTTACCTTAGATTACGAGTTTTTATGATTAAGATAATTTTAATATGCGTGTTCTTATATTCTCCTAGTAACGACTGCCACTTTTTACCGAAAATTGTTGTAAATTCCATGCTGATTTGTAAGGAATGCAGCACAGACGACACTACTACATGTCTGCCTTGTACCTGCTGGGACAGCCCCAGCGAAAAATATAACTTATTTTTGACTATCTGTTTAAAGCATAACCTAGTGCCTTCGATGTTATGTTTTCCTGGTAACCACATACCGCTCCTGCCCGTAATAATAGCGAAAATGAAATCACACAACTCGCAACAAATGATACACACATGTATTCCTGCTAGTAAGGAGTCGTTAAAACAATATTATTATGTTACCTTGATGGTCCGCTCTATTAACACAAACAGTTATGTTCTAAGATCGCAAACTCAACATATTAAAACCATCAAACACCATTTGTGTTCTAAAGCATTTATCAATAATGGCTAATAACTTATCTATCTTAAATGACATTGATGATGTGGAAATAGCCCAATCTTTTGTTTGTGATCCTCAGGATCTTGGTAAGTACATACCACTGTCAAGCAATAACTTTACGGTTGTATCGCAGAATATCCGGAGTATTTACAGTAACTTCACTGACTTACAAGTCACACTCTCCACTCTCGACTTTGAACCTGACGCACTGATCTTAACTGAATGTCGGCTTGTCCTAAATAAACCTATTCCCTACATCCCTGATTACTCATCCTTGGCAACAATCAATAACTTAAATCAAAACGATGGAGTAGTGGTCTACGTAAAAAACTATCTAAACGCCCATCTTGAAGAAATTAAGTTACAACATGCCTCTTGCATACAAATCACACTTCAAAACCAAATACTTCTGGGTATATATCGCTCACCGTCAAATAACAATGCCCTTGACTTCATCACCTCCCTAAACGACCATCTAGAGCTAATAAAATCAGCAAACTCCATAGTGATTGCAGGTGACATTAACATAAACCTATTATCCCGACCACTAGAACAACACTACGAATCCACAAACAGGCAAAACTATCTTAACATGCTTAGCACACATGGGATTCTACCTGGGCTACTTAAACCTACAAGAGAATTTAGCTGTCTAGACCATTTCATGTTGAAGTTAAATAGAAAAATCACAGTAGCAACTTCAATAGTACTCCACACATCTATAACAGACCATTACACCACCCTATTAATCTTGAACAGTAATAAAAATAAGCAAATTACATCAAAATCCGTTGAAGTAGTAAACTATGAAAATGCTGCCAAAAAACTTTTCGAAAAACACCTAGCTACCCTTTTGTATAGTAATGATCCAAATTTCATTATACAACATCTTATCTACAAATTAAATGAATCAATTAAAGAAAGTAAAACTGTAAAATTTCTACCTAAAAACCAGCGAAACATAAAACCTTGGATAACCCCGGGCATTCTGCGATGCATACGAAATCGAAATAAAATGCAGTTAAAACTAAAATCAGACCCTGACAACGAGATCCTGAGAATCACCTACAAGAGGTATCGTAATTTTACTAATAACTTAATAAAAAAGCTAAAACGTAAGTACGATAGGCGTCTACTCGAACAAACTAGGAAAGATCCCAAAGCATTATGGACCACGATTAAATCCGTAACTAACTATAAAGGTAACAAATCAAGTAACCTTGATTTACTCAAACATAAAAATACCCCTCAAGCTTCCGTAAACAGTACAAATGAGTTTTTTTCTAACATTGGTAAAAATCTAGCAGCTGAAATTACATCCACAGATTCACACACACACAACTCACCTAACACAATACGATCCTCGCTTTCTCACACCCCTTGCTCATCCTTTGTGCTCCTGGAAACGGACCCCAATGAAGTATCTAGTACTCTTATGTCCCTAAAATCGGACAGTGCAGCTGGTCATGATGACATTCCAACTATTTTTCTAAAATATTGTAAAGACCAAATAGTGCCCATTATCAGTCACCTGACTAACCTATGTTTTAGACAAGGTGTTTTCCCACAACTGCTGAAAAAATCCCTTATAACGCCTGTTTACAAGAGCGGAGAGAGAACTGATCCAAACAATTACCGGCCTATTTCAGTACTCACAGCGATCTCCAAAATAATAGAAAAACTGATCAATGTCCGACTAGTGAGATACTTAAACAAATTCAACCTATTATCAGACTCTCAATTTGGCTTTAGGCAGGGCAAATCAACGGAAGACGCGGTTTTACATCTAACTTCCTTAGTTACTAATGAAGTTGATAGTGGCAATAGATGTCTTGCAGTCTTCCTTGATTTAAAAAAAGCCTTTGATACAGTCTCTCTCCCTATTCTTGTAAACAAGCTGGAAAGGATTGGTATAAGAGGGAAACCACTTGATTTATTAGGCGACTATTTACATAATCGGAGTCAAAGGGTCAGGGTTGGTAAATATGTTAGCAGCGACTCACAAGTGTCATTTGGCGTACCACAAGGTAGTGTCCTTGGCCCTACCCTATTCCTGGTTTATATTAACGACCTTACTGCTATAAACATTCCGGGTAAAGTTATATCGTATGCCGATGACACTGTGATCGTTTTCACTGGAAAGACTTGGGATTCCGTATGTGCCGACGCTGAAAGAGGACTTCGGGAGATCTTTTCATGGCTCACATCCAATTTACTTACTCTTAATATTGAAAAAACGAATTATATTTGTTTTTCGAAAACAAATAGTGGTCAGCCTTCTACTGAAATAAATTTAAAAATACATAACTGTAGTCCCACATCTATCACATCATGCGGATGTAAACAATTAAAAAAGGTAGCATTCACAAAATACTTGGGTGTCATCATTGATCAGAGGCTATCTTGGCACCAACACATTGAAAACATTAACAATAGAATACGTAAGCTTACTTGGATTTTTAAAATACTTAGGCACATCACAAACACGTCCTTACTAAAACAGATTTATATAGCTCTAGCACAATCCATCATGACATATTGTATATCGGTATGGGGAGGAGCGACTAAAGTCAAATTTCTAGAAGTCGAAAGGGGACAGAGGTGCCTATTGAAAACGATGTTCTTCAAACCATACCGACATCCTACTTCTGAGCTTTACAATGAATGTCAACTCTTAAGTATTCGGAAATTATATGTCGTAGCCGTAGTTTTAAGACTCCATAAACATCTACCTTACAAAACCGTCGCTATGAATCAAAGAAGAGCTCGACCCGTTGCCCCTGTGCCCCTTAGCAAATCGGCATTTGCAGCCAGACAGTTTGAAGCACAAGCTGCACACTTATATAACATAATAAACAAAAAAAAGAACATATATTCATTAAATTACTATGACTGCAAAGAGACTTTAAATGGTTGGTTAGCTGGACTGAAGTATGATGAAGTTGAAGACCTAGTAAGAGAATAAAACAGACATGTAAAGGTAGTTTTTAATTATAAATTAAGCAATATCATTGCCACGCTCACATAGTTACGCACATGTGCACACAGACTCTCAGACATACTCATACACACATTTAGCAATATAGTTAAGTAATTAATTTTAAGTATATAAATTGTATAATAACTAGTGGGTAAAAAACAATTGTGATTACCACCTTAGGAAGAGCGAGTCCTCCTGACACAGGTGTCTACATACCTACTAGGAGGGCTCAACACTTGTAACCATTGTTAAGTTGTTTTCACGAAATAAATTATTATTATTATTTGTATGTCTTTCCCCTACACGAGACAATGGTGTCTCGGCCCTTTGGGAGGCGTGCGCGGAGCCGAAGCCAACGCGTAGAGGCCCTTTCGACAATTTAATGAGAGGCAAAGTGTACACCCAGCGGATGCTGTCCCTGCCCGTGTCATGGGACGCACGCAGAGACAGCCCCCGCCAAATGCAAGGACTATTGTTGATTGATGGAATCTAACTCTACTGGGCTATGGCGGTGGAAATATGGACTAAATTACTGGGTTATGGGTTGAGACATGACGGCGCCTGTCAGGAAAAGTGTCTCATGGCTTTCGTGGCACTGACAGACTGTGACTTGCCCTCCGCTGATGGGCCCCTGTTAAATAAATAGCGACATTATGAGCAATGGCCTAGCTAGGGGCAACACCAGTGCCGAGGGCTGCAGGGTGTCGAGAGGTGCTGCTGCGCTTTCTCCGAGGGTACTCGCGGCGTTATGCCTTTTATCACTTCCACGCCTGGAGCATATAGCTCTCGCGACTCCACTCTGGACGGCCGGTTAAGGCAAGCCAGAGGCGGAGGTCCTTACACTCTTACCCATGAACCCTCCCTAAGGACCCCCAGGAGCACTCGGGTACGTGGGGTCGCTACTCCCCAACAGCTCGCCACAAGCTGCCCTGCGTATTTATTATTATTATTATTATTATTATTATTATTATTGGTTTTCTTGGTGTCGCCGCTATGTCGCCAGATACAACGAAATATTCACAGAATAACCCCCCTGGCCGGCTGCCAGAGTTCCGCTATTAATAAATTAACTGCAGCCCATTTGGGAGTTACGCTGGGACATTCCCTATCTTGCTAATTGTCGCTACAATGCTGTAAACTGGCGTTTTATGACCGTGTAAAATTACACTTGACTGTAGTGGCTATTTCACCCTATTTTGATTCACGCCAGTTTAGTGTTTTGAAAGTTTTTGTAGACATAGTCATATTATCTGTGTTTTGTTGCTGCTAATGTCATATATTATTCTATTGGTTTTCATGGTGTCGCCGCTATGTCGCCAGATACAACGAAATATTCACAGAATAACCCCCCTGGCCGGCTGCCAGAGTTCCGCTATTAATAAATTAACTGCAGCCCATTTGGGAGTTACGCTGGGAAATTCCCTAACTTGCTAATTGTCGCTACAATGCTGTAAACTGTCGTTTTATGACCCTTTAGGATTACACTATAAGGCACAGTATAATAGTAGTAATTTTTCTTCCTACAAAAAGGTACATAGCGCGCTTGAATGTGTGCGCGCCGTGTACGAACGCACTACAAGCTAAATTTTAAGAATGCGTAAGGATGCTCCAGTATGGATCGCACTCACACAGGCGCGCTGTCGCGCGTCTGTGTGAGCACGTGTCGCGCGCTCCTAAACGGCCGTAGTTGGACTACTCGTTCGTCTTTATGCTTTGCCGCTTTATAAATTGTACAGTTTTATATACAAATTTTATTTAAGAGTACACATTTTATCTTCATCTGATCCATTTTTAGCTTTTTTTATGGACATTGTTATCCTCTTGGGCTTTAGTTACCCGTGCTTATGTACGTTTCTATATGTATGTTGTAATTTACAATAAACTATAGTTACATAGTTTTTAAAACACCAAATTTAAGGTTTCTCGCAGTATTTACAGTACAAGCTACTATTTTATATCCTTCTGTTCCATTTGACACTACATAATTGTTGGTAAAAATTAAACATGCGGTACCTGGGCCAATATTCAGCGTTTTTACGGCGTTTTATTTTCGTCATTATTGTCTCAGTAAATATTGTTCAAAAACACGATGCCTAGAGTTAACTTTTTATGAAACCGAAAAACAGTCCCGAGTTTAAGTCTAGTTTTATCAAAATTGTCACGATTTGTCCTTTCGTTATAGTAAATAATCGTCGGACAACAATGATTGTCAAACCGCGCGGTCAAAACCACGCTCGGAGAATCGCCCCTACTTGTTTTTCTAGTATGCGTTCTGCTCAGCTGTATATAGCAGCGGCTGTATATTTTGTTTGAATATGATATCGAATACTGTAACGAAACTCTTTGTGAGTCACAAAGCACATTAGCTAATGGAGATAGCGAGTCTGGAGGGCTTTGTTGTCGGTTCAGTGATCTGTGGATAAATTTATATTTTATAGCATTTTCACGGCAACTTTCGGGGAATACAACAAACAATCAACTTGATGGTCCGGAAGGAATAAGTGCACTTCCTAAGGTCGAATCTTATATACTTAGTACAATGTATACCTTAAGTGTTAACGGTGATGTCCGGGTCATACAAGTGGCCAAAGAACTCGATTCCTACCGGCTTGCCTAATTATATCAGGCACTTGACCACCTTATTCTACAGCTCTTAAGGAAAATGTACCCCAAATCTGCACCGGCTTACCCAAGGATATCTTTTACGCCACGCCACTGGTAGGCACACACTTTGCCTTCCTAAATAACGATGTAATAAACACCATATATCCGTATCGTTGAATGTGTGTTTCAATAGTATCCCCAACAACAACCAATAGATAGAACTGCGCTAACCGGGCTTGTCTATACATGTACATATTGTATTTACATATAATATGTACTTCTGTCAAGGACTCCATATCACAATGAGTAGTTACAGTGATATATGAAAGGTTATTGGTTGCCTTAACAACCGTACTACAATGCACCGTTATGTTGTGCTATTGAATTTAATTGCGCTAACATAACATACCTATACCATTATAGTGAAAAAAAAAAAAAGTATGCGTATGCCCTATATGCGTTTAAAAATGATTGCTGACCGCTGTTCTAAACGAATAAAAGTTCTTGTAGGGCAACATAGGTTCCGGAAGAATTATGCTCGGGATAAGGGATCATCCAAATATTACGTCACACGCAAAGGGGGAATGGTGTATAGTCAAATGTGACAGCCTATGATAGAAAGATAGAATATGTTAGGAAAAAGTGCGACATGGGGGAGCGAGGGTCTAAAAATCAGAAAAATCGTGTGACGCAATCTGTGGATGACCCATTATGACTCCGGAATTCTGTACCCCTTATCTAGTTGTCCTAGTACTTGACTACTGCTGTGAAGAAGCAATCAAAAAGTGTCGCATAGTCCCTTTTCTTGATAACTTCACAATATTCTCAAAAGGATTTCATCGAACCCACTATCCTTTGTGGGGTGTATAGGAGCGTCTCTGGCCTTATTTATAACCTCCGGCACCGACGCGACGCCATTGTCCGTGAAACGACTAATTGTCTAGGCGCGCGGCCAACCCGGGGCGGTTTGTCGAAATGGGTCACCTTTCCGGGCGTTTGTCAACGGTTGACAAATCTAGAAGTTTTACAGTCTTAGCCTGATGTCGAGATGAATAGTTTTAGAAAACTTTTCTAAAAAAACCCAACTTTAAACACTGAATCTACGAGACTAACATTTTGGGAGATGCTACAAAAATACTGAAATTGGTATACATGTGATTATAACATTTGAGGAGTTTAATTCACTCAATTCCTCATAAAATCCATCATCAGAACTGAATTTTCAAAGAATTGGGACCATCTGGATGTAAGGAAAAAAAAACCATCCGTCGTGGTTCACTTTGAGAGTGAATTTAGTATAACAGTGAATATGAAAAATATGCCAAACGAATAATATTTTTGGGTAGCTGTAAAATCGTTTAGAAGAATTTTAAATTTGTTCTAGACGTCTGCCAGATCATTAACATGGATCTTTGCAGAGGTCAACGTTACCAAAACTAATGTATACCTACAGCTTCAGTTTGAAATGCAATGAATTCTTGTAAATCTAGTCATTCAATATACTATTCAAGTTATTGACATAAATCACAAATCAAAGTAAATTTCAGGTAAATATTTTTCTTTAATTTTAGATTTTTAATTTTCAATATTGTTTTGTAGCAATTAGTTCATTTAGTTTTGTCAATAATTGTTTATATGGTTTACTATAACTTCTCGTTTTTGGAAGAGCGGTCTCTCCTGACACCAGCATAATGTAATGCTTAATAGGAGACTCCAACTTTACCTAATCTAAAATATTGTAAAAAACCGAAATAAACTTTTTTCATTCTCATTTCCATTTTTCATTCAAAGCTAAAACCAGATGATGCCGTACACATTACACATTACTATTGCTATCGTTTTCGCGAAAATTAAAACGACTCACACCTGTAACACCTCAGAATAGAAGCGTCTTATATTGACTGAACGTGAACAATAAAATCAACATGGTGCTGTTTATGTTTGAATCACATGCACCTAGAAAGAGGGAATGCTTTACGTTCTCATCAAGGATCTTAAAATAAATAGCCGGACGTAGCCTCGCTAGCAAATAACTGAAGTTACTAAAGCACCTCTAGTGAGCCGGTCACTTAACGCTGATTGGTTGGGTCAATTGTGCGTGCTGCTCGTATTAGGCTACTACGCTTGTTGATGTGTATGTGCGGCTCGTAAGTACAAAGCGACCTGCTCACTAGAGGGGCTACATTTTGACAGCATGTCTTGTTCTCATAATGAAATTCTAATCAAATATTTATCTTTGTTCACAGTAAAACTACCAGAAGATGAGCCTGCAGCTACGGCGGTCGGCGGCGGGCGGTTCACCATCGGCCCGGCGCCGGAAAGAGACTGGGAGATGGTGCCGCCTGATGGACGATGGGGCTGGTGCGTTCTCGTAGGTAAACCAGCTCAATTTACAGTACCCTTAGTGATGGCAATGTGTGAAAATGCAGCAGCCCATCCATACAGCATCCATTCTCTGATCTCATGTTTCTTCCTGTGAACATAATGAGATTCGTTACTACAGGATAAGGATATTGTAAGTTTACACTTGCAATATCCTGGTCGCGGCACCAATTTGTAAAGAACGACTCCCAAAGCATTGAATTAAATTAGCACCATCAATTTGTAAAACTTACGGTATAATAATGGAGACAACTTAAGAAATACGTCCTACTGCCATTATACATTTTCCTTTTGCTGCTAATTAGCAGTAATAAACCAGGTAGCCAGTACGCATGGGTTCATTTCAATTAAATCACATGGCCGAATGCCTTCGCAATGTTTTGACACACAATATCTATGTATTTATGTGCGTTTGGAATTTGACACAATATTTGCTTGATAGTTTAGCGAGAAAAACCACTATGCTTCTTTCCGACTGAAACGCCGGAGACCGTCTAAATTTAAAGTCTTATTTCAATCTTAGTTCAAATGTAGGTTTTTCTTATAATATTTCATCGGGTGACACCCAAAACTCGCTAACTAACAACATTGAAATTATTGGAATATAAACCGTGCTCTTAGTACAATAAAGTTGATTGTTACTTGAATTTTTTTAACGTATTTAGTGAGTTTTGGTTGTCACCCGACGAGTTATTCCCTAATCTGAATTTTCCAGGTGCAACACTAGTGAATATCCTGATCCCGGGCACGATCAAGTCGTTCGGAGTGTTGCTGGTAGAATTCAATGACGTGTTCCAATCCAGCGCGTCTGCGTCCAGCGGCATCGTCGCGCTATGTTACTTCCTTTACAGCAGTTTAGGTATAAAACTACCATAACTTGTGACATTAGTAGAGGAATAGGGCCAATAATTAGGGATAATACTGGTATATGTATGTTTCGGGTGCCTCAAATACTTCGGTCATATTACTCGAAAGCAAAACTTCATAGAACGACTGATTATCCAGGGGTAGAGGGCAACCGATCACGAGCTCGATCACCTACGCGTTGGACAGATTTAATAAAAGCTGCAACATAAAACACCACTGTCTTATGTTCCTGTAACGTTGAAGATCGTAACAAATCGCTGATGAATCGCTGTAGCGGCATTATCCACATCATCGTCATAAAACCACGACCACTCTGTCGAGAGTGAACGACTAAGGAGGATGTATTGGGTATGTTCCATACAAATATAACCGGTATACAGCTAGGGTTTGCAATCCGAATATTCGAATATTCAAATTATCCGAATATACGCTGCATATGAAATTCGGATTTGATAGTATTAATTATTCGGATAATACGGATATTTTGATTAGTACGAAAATAAGACTAAAAGCAGTATTTTGAACAAAACGCAAGAGTTTAATTATTATTCGTATGAATTATTGCATTATGTTAAATTTTAAAATAAATTCTATAATTATTTCTCATGTAAATTAAGTATAGCTCCTTAAACCTATCTGTAAATGCAAACCATAGGTACCTAACCTACCGTTGCCGCCTACCAGCATGCGTGCTGCTCGCATCCAGCAGTTTCCCTCGATTTTCACCAGATGTCGGTCCGCTTTATGGGAGGCGTGCCAACGCTTCGTCTTCCACTTGGTCGCCACTCCAGAACTTTCTCTCTCGCCTTCGGCTCATTTCATAAAACCGCACTCGTGTTTAAATGCCTCTCATTATGTACAGTCACATAAACTAGTATTATATCACGTTCCAGGTCCCATATCGTCCATCCTATCAGTGAAGTGGTCATACCGGACGGTGACGTTAATAGGCGGAAGCTTCGCGGCTTTTGGTATGATCTTCAGCAGTTGGGCCTTCTCCATAAGTTATCTATACTTCAGGTAAGAAAGAGACAACATCCTCTACTTTCCATTAGTCTTAGAAGTTTAACACGTTCACTGTTCCCATATAAAACTATCGGACAGTGTCACATGTCCCAACTGTGCAATCAGTATGGGGAAGTGACCCCATAGTGGAAGCACGGACTCCTGAAAATAACCTTCCACCGGGACATGGAACGTGTTAAAACGCTCAGCGATTAAGGCGATTGAAGATGGTTTCCCATACAAAACAAAGAGGGTCATTGTTTGCTTCCACGGCATCAATAATGTTATATGTTTTATTCTTTAGCTTGAGAGTTCTCATGTCATTTCGCGCAAATAAAGCGTATCAAGCTATAAATTAAAACAGACTTTAAACCTAATTGATGCCGTGGAAGCAAACAATGACCCTCTTTACGCTTGTATGGAAAACCGTTGTAGTTCGAACTTGTGCCTTTTTTAAGGTTCCGTACCCAAAAAGTGCAAACGGAACCCTATTACTAAGCCTCTGCTCTCCGTCTGTCCGCCTGTCTCAGTCAGGGCATCTCTCGAAACGTAATAGAATAGAATAGAAAATCTTTATTTCAGGTAAAACCCATATAAACGTTTAATTACTTATATAAGCTACTTACAAACTATTATTTGTAAAACTTCCTATCTAACCTAACCTACTTAATATATCGAGGGCTTCATGCTAAAGGGGCGTATAAGCAAGAACCCTACTTACATACATACGCCCCTTTGGCCTGAAACCCTCGATATACAGATACAGGTTTGACCTGCCCCACCCAGTGGATAATGATCGGGCAGTCAAATCTGCCTGCAATTGTTTTTAGGATGCTGTAGATAGAGAATTGAAATTTTCAGAGAATGTGTGTGTGTGTCTATTGTCGCTATAACAACAGATTTAATAAAATCAAAATAAAAGGAACGTGTATTTTTCGGCGTTTTTTGCTCGACGGTGGTACGGAACCCTCCGTGTGCGACTGTACTCGCCCTTGTCCGGTTCATTTTTATTAAATATAGCTGACGCGATCCTCATTTCACCAGCTTATTTGATTTGCTACCCTGATCTAACTGCTGATTTTTCTCGCAGGTTTTTTTTTTCAATTTTTTTAATTTTTTTTAAAGCTTCGGTGCTCTGGTCGGCGCGGGCGCCGGGCTCGCATTCCCGCCGACAGTGTACATCGTGACGTCATACTTCGTCCGGCTGCGGGGGCTCGCGAACGGGATCTGCATGTCGGGCTCCGCCTTCGGCTCTATCATACTGCCGCCCGTGCTGCGGTATCTGCTTGAAACTTATGGATACAAGTGAGTAGATACGATATACAGGGTGCCCCAGTGGCCGGGTGTGCCGGGTACCCGGGTAACAGACTTTATTTAGAATCGGGTATAACCCGGGCATTTTGATTCGGAACCCGGGTTAAAAAAACCTAGTAAATAAAAGAAGTTTTTCTGAAAGAAAAACGTTCTTAAGAACCTGCTTAAGTTTGTGTTTCTTACTTTAAATCTACATGTGAATTCCTGTTATTGGCTCTGTATTTCTACTAAAGTTTCTACTTGTTGTATTTAGAGTCCGACCGAAATTTCGGTTTCGGTTTCGGCCGGTTCGGTTGTGGCCGTAGTTTCGGCCGGATGGCAGCCGAAACCGAAACTAAGCCGAAATCCGTTTTTTGGCCGAAACTAGGCCGAAACCGGAACTGAATTTGAGAGATTTCGTGCTGCGATCGGACAGTCTTTATTTCAAAAAGCAAAGGTATATTTGAAATAAGAAGTTTATATCATGTCATAATTAATAAATAAATAAATATTAGGGGACAATCTTACACAAATCGAACTAGCCCCATAGTAAGCTCAATAAGGCTTGTGTTATGGATACTAGACGACGATATATTTAATAGATACAAATACTTAAATACATAGAAAACATCCATGACTCAGGAACAAATATTCGTGCTCATCACACAAATAATTGCCCTTACCGGGATTCGAACCCAGGACCTCCTGCTTCGTAGGTAGGGTCACTACCAACTAAGCTAAAGCGCATTTAATGATTACTTACTCTAAATATCGGAGATTAAATGATTAATATGTTATTTAAAAATGAAGACTGATTGATTATGAGTGTCATTTTTTAGGGTTCCATACCAGAATGGTAAAAAAGGAACCCTTATGGTGCGACTCTGTTTGCCTGTCTGTCCGTCTGTCACAGCCAGATATCTCAGGAGCTACTGCTGCTATCGATTTGAAATTTGGAATAATTTTTAAAATCGCTGACCCTAACTTACCGGACATGAAAAAAATTGCTGTAATGGGAGGTTGAAAAATTAAGGTTGGGCTAGTATATCAAGTGGGGTATCACATGAAAGGGCTTAATTTGTACATTCCAAACCCAGTTTTGGTTTCAGTTCTGGTTTCGGCTGAAACTGAGGCCAAAGCCGAAATTCGGTTTCGGTTTCGGCCGTGAAAACTAGTTTCGCCGGACACTACTTCTATTGTTATAGCTCTTGGTTCTCCTGAATAAAATAAATAAATAAATTTCTAGTTATTAAGATTGTTATTTATATGAAATTTAAAATCTCTAAAAAGTATGCCTATGAATTACTAAAATTACATATTATCATTTTATAACATCGATGGGTGGACTTAATATCTATTATGAAATGTCACTTCGAAATAAGTATTTGAAACAACTGTTTCGATAGATACATTTTATATCGGAAGGAAGTCCCTAGTTAATGGACGTTTTTGCCACGAAAGCTTCTACGTCTGTACGTCTAGCATAACTGGCCGCGACTTCGTTTCTCGCGCGACAGAGCATCACCTGTCACTGTCACACTATACACTGTATTGAGTAGAAAGAGATAGGTAGCACTTGTCGCGCGACAAAGAGCCGCGTTTCACAGTTGTGCTCGAGGTACTGGTCATATGCATCTGTCTATTTTGTTTCCAGAGGCGCAGTACTTATCCTAGGTGGCATCATGCTCAACGTGTGGGCGGCCGCGCTACTCTTCCAGCCGGTAGAGGAACACATGGTCAGGAAGTACAAAGAGCCTGAAGAGGAAGAAGATAATCCTCAGGTATGTTAATAGATGGCGCTGTTATCAATAGCTTTACTGATTTTTTGAATCCGAACGCTGATCTCTATATGTACGACTGGATTTGCTAAGTTCTAATCCACCTACCCCGACTAAATATAGTCTGTTTTTAGGTATTTAAAAAAGTAAACAAAAAAGCCATGTGAGCTTGTGATACTACTACTACTACCAATACCGTGATCCCGGTATTAACCGTACAAACATACCGGTATTGCATGCCCTACAGGTTATTCAGCCACTGGCATAGTGCCGCAGCAACAAAAACATTATTTTGATTGGTTGAACGATAAATAGGCCGGTTTTTTTCGTCAAATATCACATTTACAACACCATTTGTTGGTTTCACCAAGGACCATTAAAACAAGAGGACTGCCATTCTCCATACTTTGGAATTCGATCGTGCCCCGACCGCAAGGGGATATCCGGGCAAAAACTAGATGGCGCTAAAAAAATAAATATTTGACGATGTTATAATTGAACAGAGAAACATAGTACTGTAACAATTAGTTCGTAAACAGCAAATTATAAATAAATTCTAACATTTAAATACTGTGTCACGCTTGCAAAGTTGAATAATTGTAAATAATATAATTCTTACACCAAGCTTATACATAGATGGCGTTGTAAATATCAGGGAACAGGTTTTTTGTATGGAGAATGACAGTCCTCATGTTTTAATGGTCCTTGGTTTGACCAATGTTGCTAATTTAGATTTGTAAAATTGTAACTTGTAGCTTTGCGAAACGGGCCACTAGCTGAAAGTATCACAAACCAAACGGATCCACAAACAATTATAAGCAACAAAACGCTTTAAACTATAACTTGGGACCACACATCTAATAGAGTGCGACTACGATAACTTTGCAGAGCGGATCATGGCAACACCTTTTTTTTTTTTTTTTTTTTTTTGACCGTGGGAAAATGCATTACGCATACCCCCCCTGGGCCTAGGGAGGCCCGATGTTGGTTGGGGGGGTTATGTGGGACTCTCTCCTCTCGCACACCCTCTGAAAGCAGAGGGGGGGAGGAGCCTACCCACTAAAAACCCACCGGCGTTTCTCCGCACTGCCGTTTTGGGGGCACTATGGGATCGTAGCATTTCTACCATGTGTGCCCCCCGGCTGCCTTGGCTTTACGACGCCAGGGCTCCCGCGCCAAGGGAGGGAAGGATCGGAAACCGCCACGATCCTTCCCCCAGACGGGTGGAGTCTATGTGTGGGCCCCTAACCCACACTCCACTAGGGGTTTAGGCGGGCGGCGAATTGCGCCCGCCTCCTACCCCTCCGCCTACGCCTGAGCGGGAGCGCCTGTCGCCTATCTTCGCGCTCCCGCTCCATGGCCTCCTTCTGCGAGATCACATCATGGCAACACCTCCACTTTAGGCTCATACTACACGGGCGGTTCTCCCGCCGCGGGAATCCGCTCGACAAAGCTGCCGCAGACCATCCAACTACACGGGACGCGGTTTATCGTTGTCTTTTGTTCATTTCAACATTGATCCACCAATGATAACTGCGCTTGAATGACGTAATAATAGCGGGAAACCGCCGGTGTAGCTTAAAGCGTCGGTTATCAGCGGTCGTATTTCTCCCGCCTGTGAGCCGCGACGGGAAACCGCGCAGTGTAGTATGCATAGGGTTGCCAGATTGAATTACCCTATTATCGGGAGCAGGAAACAATATGTCGGGATTTTGAGACTTTGGTCGGGAGATGCCCCGCGCGCTCGACGCGCGAGCTTTTTTTTTTAGCCTGAAAGAGCTGGCCGGACCTTCTCGAGTGGATCGGACTAAGTTTTAAAATGAGTACGTTTGTCGGGAGATTTTATTCTTTGTCGGGAGTCGGGAGGACACACAAAAAATCGGGAGAATCCCGCTAATTCCCGACCATCTGGCGAGCCTAATTATGCAGCATACAACTTCATATTAAATTGTGGCCAGTGCGGTTCAGAAGCGGTTTCCCGCGGCGGCAGAACCGCCCGTGTAGTATGAGCCTGAAGGTGGGTTTAGACCAAACGAATTCTAACACATTCTAACCCCACTCTACCAAATTCTTTGTGTGTACACAAACAACAAGTCAAGTTTCTATGAAAATGTGATTTTTAATGGAGGTGTTGCCATGTTCCGCTCTGCAAAGTTATCGTAGTCGCATTCTAGGTGGCATTAAATTTCTCCTCTTCATATTAGTTACACAGTAGCGGCTCTAGATGGTGCTTAAAATTGCCATTTATTCAGTGTATATTATAGAGATCTGTGAATTCGGGTGTATACTTGGGGAGGCAATACTTTGAGAATTAGAACATAGAGGGCGCTGTCTTAAATTAAGCTTCTATCTTTTGCAGTGGACAGCTTTATTTAAAAATGCACCTACGGCTAAGCGAAATTTACGTCGTGTTTAAATACCGACTTTACCTTTCGGTTTGTGAATTGTGACGATATATATCAATACCTTTAGACTCAAAGGGCGTAAACGCCGTAAGTGCTAATGGCGTTTACGCCCTTTGAGTCTAAAGGTATCGATATGCCGTTTGACATTAATCCTGCCGCCATATGACAAATGGGCACATCAAAAAAAAACAATCGGAACCGAGTTATATATTTTTGCAATAAGTGAAATTCACTGATTCCGAATGTATACAACAGGTGTTGCCTGTACCAGGAGCAAATAATTAAAACGTAGATGGTACTCCTCAATTTATAAATAACTTATGTTTTAATTTTTAGTACACTTTAAAGTTTATTTGAAACCGCAATGTATTGCGATGTTTTTTATGTTTGTAGCGTGACAGGCGACGCCAATTGGATTGATGTTAACGTACATTGAAAATACTATTTAATTTCTATGAAAAAGGTAAAAGAAAGAAAAGATCTAAAGATTACATCATTTTTAAAAGTTGTTGAACGAAAGTTTTATTTATTAATATTGTCTTCGGTTTCCGCGATTATCACTCATAGTAATAAAACAACTTAAACGGATTAAATCGCGTATATTACTACATTTTAAGTCCCGACGTCGTCGGACTTAAAATGTAGTAATATACGCGATTTAATCCGTTTTAAGTTGTTTTATAACTATGAAAGTATTATTGTTTTATGAGTTGAATCTACGTTTTAATTATTTGCTCCTGTTACAGGCAAAACCCGGTATATAGTATATTATTCAGTTTGGCAAAAAAAAGTTAGGTGCACATGTAACTTTTGCGTTATGGCGCCAGAATCGTCAGTTTTGTGACAATCAGTCATGAATGGTACATTTTTAAATGAAAATGTCCTAGTGTATCTCAAAATGCACACTTTAAGCCAAATCTCATTTTAAAGTTTTTTTTAAATGTGAAGGCTTAAGTGTGGATTTTTTAAACTAACCAATCTAATTATTTATCTATATATAAAAAGATTCAAGTGTGCTTTAGCAATAAGCTTATTATAATTTTTTTGACATTTTACATGTGTTAAAAAACCGCTTTTTACAAGGGTTGTGCGGTATTAATTTTACCGGTTTTATCATTATTTTTTACCGGTATTTTATCGGTAATTCGTTTTACCGACGCTTCAGCCCGGTTTGCTTTTAAGCAATAATTCAGGTTCTTCTCGTGATATTTTTTGAAGTGTTTTTGAAAATGAAATCGTGCCTTTTGGGGATCACCGACATTTAAAAAGTAAGCAATCCATTTATATATTTCTATGTGTGTGTCTATGTCTGTCTGTGTGTTGAGTGCGTGTTGCATGATTCTATATTATATATTGACGGAATAAAGATTTTGACATGAATTTTCTACTAGTAAATTATTAACATTGGTATTTGGTCTGTATTTTTGGTGGCGTTTTAACCTTTGGTAGAACATCACAATTACTGCTAAATAGGCTATAAAGCTCCCCCAGTAAAATAGAATATTAATTAGATTACGTACGTACCGATATGCTATATAAATACCGGTACCGAAATATAACTATTACCTATTAATATAGGTAGTTTCACGAAAGTTGAGGTGAATGATTACACACACAGCTACATGAAGTACTCATTGCAAAAAAATGTGAATGAGTGAAATGAACGAGTGAGTAAATGAACACAAGGCTATAGTTTAACGAAACTTTTTGGTCTATATTGCAATTCACTGTTGAACTTGCTATCGGTACGAAAAAAGAACAGTAATTTCAAAACCTCGCTGTCATTACATGACAGTGTTGTTGTGTGCGTGGCCTCAACTCTCATGAAACTACCTATACCGGTAATTCGAGATAGTACCGGTAGTTCCATTGCAGTTAGTTCATGATTTCAATAAGCTTTTAAATGTAAGTAATATGCCGTATAGTGTATTAGGCGTCATTTCGGCGCCGAAAAGTCTTCAATTGTTTCTTTTACAATCTAAAATAAACTAATATGACGCCTCTAATTCTGCTGCCATAATGCAAAAGGGCACATCAAACATTTTTTTTCATCATCGAAATCAGTGAAATTTACTGATTCCGAATATGTATAGGACTCAGTGTCGAAAAAAATGTTAGTTGTGCACTTTTGCGTTATGGCGGCAGAATATGAGAGCTCTTTGGAACTCGATTTTATCACGTATATCGAAAAGAATAGCCGACAAAAAGAATTCATGATAACGCCTGTAATTTAGAATGAATCATGTCAGTTTTTATCCAAGTCAATGCCTTCTGTTGTGCTATCATACAATCTTTAGAAGCTTTACACTCAAATTAAAATTAGGCTATTTCATGGTACAATAACAGGAGTAAAGTCGGTTTTTTTTATAACTTGATACACTTAATTGCGCGAAATGACATGAGAACTCTCAAAGAGTAAAATATACATATAATTGCACGTTAATTGTGGTTAGAGTTCTCATGTTATTTCGCGCAAACAAAATGTATCAAGTTATAAAATAATTAAACACATTTTCTGCCCTCCGGCCTTAAAGCGTGACCTTGCCGGCCGCTGCGCTACACGAAGATGCCGCTTTCTGGCTCCTTCGAACAGAACAATAGTATACAAACCTTGGCCAGTAAATAAAGCCTCCGATGACATGTTTTATTACATTACATGTGATCTGAAACACTTCTACTTTACTGGGCTCGTTATGTAATGTAATATTTAAACATAATTTATGCTGTGGAAGCTAACTATGACCCTATCTATGTTTGTATATAAACCCGACTGACAGTATATGGTTTTTTAGCTATTTAAAAAAAAAGGTAAACAAAAAACCACGTGACTCGGGTCGTTCAGCCAATCAAAGTAATGTTTTGTATCTGTGACACAATACCTCTGGCTGAACGAAGCGAGTCACGTGTTTTTTTGTTTACCTTTTTTTATAGTACATTACACAACTAGAGTGGTAATACAAAGAAAGGCCGAGATCGCAGAAGTTTGCTGTCCGAGCTGCAAGCGAGGGACGTAAATATGCGATCGAGGGCTTCCTTTATTACCTCCCGTGTTGTGTACATCATTTTATGTCTACACTTGGCCAGAAAGCGACTATTTCCGAACGCGTAGCGTGCGGAAAAAGCCACTTTATGACCAGATGTGGCATAAAATATCTAAAAGAACAGACTATAACCTTAACTTGTACGCATAAACTCATTCGCACACCCCATCCTAACCTTTCGATAATCACTTTCCTAACTAACACTGAACCAGGGCGATAGTTTCATTTTCAAAACCACTAAAATATGCTAATATTGAAGTAGTGTGATGGTGATAATACGAGTAATAAATTAATCGTTTGATGCTACGGAAGTGATTATTGGTGGGCTGTGATGGGGCTAATGATACTGATATTTAATCGTTGATGACATAGTTTCAATACGCTTACATAGTATGCAGTATCCAAGAAAAACTTAATCGTAATGAGGGTATTTAGAAATCAGAAATCACCAGCTGGCAGCAGGGTGGCGAAGGGTCTATTTGGCAGTAGATGTCAAAATCAGGTGGTGTGATTGGTGGATCTTGACGCCTACTGTCAAAAAGACCTTTTGCCAGCTGGTGGGTTTACGATTTCTAAACACCCTCATTGAAAACTAAGTATTGAATTTTCATAATTTTTTATTTCTAATATTATAACATTGAATAACCGATATTCGTATTCGCGAATATCAACGTCGATTATTCGTATTCGCATTCGCGAATGTTCAAAAACCGATATTCGTTACATCCCTACTGCTAACCGGCGTTCATATTTTTTGGGTACCGCACTCACGGGTTTAGCTCGTTTTTGAAAAGCTCAACCAATATTCAGACATTCCTATACTTGAGTTTTAATAATTTCATAAACCTAACTAAAATAGACGTGGCAAATGTATAGGCACTTTGCGTGGTTTAAGCCTCCTAGGTTTAAGTTTAACATATAAATATAATATTATATATCAATTAAAAAGCCACACAGGACTGTGTACCCTTATAAGCGGGAAAAAAAAGTTGGTTGCTAAAAATCTTGCATAAACATAATCCTGCTAGCCGATTTTATAAGCGGCGCGCCGTTTACAGAAAGCGCCAGGCTCAAGACGCATGAGTCGCGTCATGAGCGAAAAATAATTTGTATGGGGGCCTGGCGCAGTGTTCGCGCGGGGAGGCTTGGCCGTGAATGGGTTAACTAAGATTTGCGCTATTAATCTCTAGATTTTATTGTTATCTTGTCAATATGGATCAAATTATTGGCACTGCCTATTCTGAAACTTAGATAGTACAAAGTATTCCCTAGGATATGATATATGTATCATTTTAGCACTTAGCGAGCTCGCTACTAAGTAAAACACGTCGAATGTGACTTTAAGCTTAGTATTTAGCAATAATTGGATACTCAGCTTTTAAGACTGACGCGGCGTATCTTGATTTTGGTCTACGGTCACGTTTTTCGCAGTACAATGTCAAGTGTATACCCTCTTTTCAGGACATACTCTTCGAAGAAGAAGAACCAGTGGAAACCTTCCAGCTCACTCACGCCATCCCGAGGATAACCTCCAACGAGAAGATCGAAAACGGACACACAGAAGGCAAACTAACTAAAGACAACTCAGAGAAAAATCTCTCCAACGCCCGCATACATAACAGTCAAAATTGTGTCACATCGCCCTCTTCACAAAATCTACGTCACAACATGTCTAAGAGAAAACTATCGTACTCTAGACCTATTCCTAAAACCACTTATAGCTCAGCTTCTATGGCGCTAGATGGAACAGTGAAGCAGCTAGGTTCACAAGAAACTTTCGGTCGGAGGCTAAGCACTGTTGGTCCAAAACGAAACATGTCTACTTCTAGTTTCGCATACGTCCATACGCCATTCCATGGTTCAACTTTGTCGGCTTTCGACCAACCTAACGAATTCGCCTCTCAGTTTTCTCTAAAGTCTGTCACCGATAGTGTCGCTGAAGTAGCGTATTGCTGCTTCTGTTGTAAGAAGAAACCGAAAAGCGAGCCTAATAAATTCTTCGATATTACCTTACTCTCTGATCCGACGTATTTGATAATTTTACTATCAAGCAGCACTGTAGCGATTTCGTGCACAAATTTCATTATCCTCCTGCCGTCCCATGCTCAAAACATAGGGTTTTCTAAAGCCAGAGGAGCCTATCTTCTCAGTACTGTGTCAGCTTTAGACTTGGTCGGACGTATCGGCGGTTCCGCCCTTTGCGATTTAAACTTCATGCCAAAAACTTTTTACTTCGTTGGAGGCCTATTTTTCTCCGGTATAACATTAGCATTAGTTCCATTTTTAGAGTCATATGTGACTATAAGCGTAGTGTGTGCGTTGTTTGGTCTGGCATCAGGGGTAAATAACGGTACAACGACTTTAGTGATGGCAGAGATTTTAGGTGTAGAAAGACTCATGTCTACATACGGTATTAGTCTTTTCGTGAACGGCCTCTTGCAGTTAGTAGGACCTCCAATTTGCGGCCTATGGTTTGAGGCGGACGGTAACTATATGCATATGTTTATAACCTTTGGGTTTATTTACATAGGCGGTGCCGCTTTGTGGATTCTAATGCCTTTCGTTAATAGAAGAAAGAGAAGATTAGCGGAACAGAAAGCCCAGGTTTAAGTATTTGTTTTGTTAAGAATATTACTTTTAGTTAAAAGGATTTATTTAATGAAATTTCATGGTTTTTGCTTATAGGTTTTTGATATGTTTTTCAATGACGAGAATATCTCCTTGGTAAATTTTAGATAGACCAGTATAGCTCATGAATAAACATAACTCATGAATTTACTTTTTTAAGGATCTAGGGAAACACATTTTATACCAAAATTACTTGGTTTTGACGAGTGTTCGCATGTCTGATAGTTATGGCATCGAAATATAATAAGTATGGAAGCGTAACTGACGCTCAGTCGGCCCCACGGACTAAGTGCTAACGGGGGCAAAGCTAGAGTGCGACTAAAGGTTTTAATAAGCCCAGGTTTTATTAAAAAATGCATATGGCAACATCACAAGCAAGAGGATTAATTAGGGGTCATCCATATAGTAATAGGGGGGGGGGGGGGGTCTAGCCAACTGTGACAGTATACTAACAAGGGTAGGTTAGGAAAAAGTATGAAATAGGGGGGGTCTAAAAGTTTGAAAAATCGTGTGACGTACTTTGTGGATGACCCGTAGTCTTAATACTTGGCAAATATCTTTCCGTTTAATAAGTGTATATAATGTGTCTACGAACCTACTGAAATAAATCTTCAGGACAGTCTTGCACAAATCGATCTAGTCCCAACCAATCTAAGTAATGTTTGCATACATGTACATATTTAAATATAATACATAGAAATTATCCAAGACCCTGGAACAAACGCTTAGTTTGGTTGGAACTAGATGGATGACAATTCTGACCCAGATATCTATTTCAGTAGGTATGTAGTACATTTTGTAATAAAGGGAAAAATATTACCAAGTGCCAAGATTAAATAATCCTCTTGCTGTAGTTTCTTCATGTTGCCATATATATATTTTTTAAACCTTTTTTCGACCTCTGCGAATTTAGCGTAGTCCGACTATAGTACTTAGCGCTAAAGATAACACTAGCGTCAAATGAATTCCTCAAGTCTGTAGGTTTGTAACCAATCACCTTTTTGTCTTTTAAGCGATATGGTATCTACCCGAAAACGTCCTCTACTGAAACTTTATATGAATATTTGTCATACATAAATGACCTTAGCACTTGATACATAAGACGTATTGATTTTAAAAAGTGTGCGTTATGGGGCAAATCTCTACGTATGTTTTGTTAGGCGCTATTTTTCCATAAATTATATTTCGATGAGTGATGGGACTTCGCTTATGCTTAATTCTTTATAATTATCCAGATAATCGAGGTTAAATCCGTT
This sequence comes from Eudemis profundana, assembly GCA_947034925.1. Taxonomy (NCBI): domain Eukaryota; kingdom Metazoa; phylum Arthropoda; class Insecta; order Lepidoptera; family Tortricidae; genus Eudemis; species Eudemis profundana. The sequence continues at coordinate 4,887,956 of OX344819.1, forward strand.
ATAATTTTTCTTAATTATTATAAAAAATTTAGATGAAACTTAATGTATTCCGTTTAAATATTATCTACGTCCTTAATAGTTTAATTTGTTAACGCAATAATCAATTATTGTTTCATTTAAAATCAAGAGAATAATTCATAATTTGAAAGCTGTTTACAAGTATGTAAACAGCTTTCAAATTATAAAACTACAATAAGGTTTGCACAGAAAAGATCTTGACGTCTCATTTAAAATTAAATTATTCTCAAAAGCGCATTTCTTTATAAGTGGTCATCCATATAGTACGTCACACCCATGGGGGGGGGGGGTCTAGCCAAAAGTGACAGCCTATACTAACAAGGTCAAATATGTTAGGAAAAAGTGTGACATTGGGGGGGGGGTCTAAAAGTCTGCAAAATCGTGTGACGTACTTTGTGGATGACCACTTATAAAGAAATGCGCTTTTGAGAATAATTTAATTTTAAAGCGCCAGGGTGATAATCAGACATCGTAAACTTGGCAAGGCATTATGAGAGATTGTCATAGGAGTGAGAAATTACAATCAAAATCATTAATTAGAGTTAATATTGACAACATTAACTGTAATAAAGAATTAGAAATTGCTCACTTCTATGGCACTGAAAATGCTGCAAAGTTTACGATGTCTGGTGATAATACTGATAACATTACTTTTTTATTACACTGGCAACATTACCCGCTCAGCAGAAGTAAGGGTTATAGTTAAATGTATGAAATAAAAGAGGTTTACCCTTGAATCGCCTACAAATGTTTCATCGACGTATCATTTCATCGAAAGTAAATTTTCTCTGAAGCCGTTTTTTTCTAGAAATTAATATAAAACTAACCTAACCTAATGGTATTTACAGGATGACTCTTTAAAAAATCCTAAAACGTTAAGGGTTACAGAGAAATAGTTATCGACGAAATGAAAATTCCATGAAATGAAACATTCGATAAAACGTTTGTCGACGAAACAACAGGCCCCGAATATAATATTCTAGTAAAATGTATGAAGTATTTTCTGAGGGCTTGGAATTACTGAATTCGCAAAAAAATCCCAAGTTTTTACTTATAGAATTTATTTTTACTCTCTATTACGGTAGGTTTAAGTTTTTAATAAATATAAAAAAAAAGTTACCTTAATCGAGGCTTCCGGTAACAAAGCTTTTTTATTTATATTTTTAATTATACTTTTATTATAATTTTACATTGTACAAGATAGTTAGGTAATTAATTTATTAATTTTAGTGAAATTTCATGTTCAAATCTGGCTAGGAAAAATGATGAAAATAAAATGGCCCACATTTTTGGATCAGATTTTCATCATTTAAGTATGTTTTAAGTCAAGACTCAATATTAGCTGTCGGTTCAAATAGGGCAATAATTGTTACCGCGATATTTTCTTGTAATTTTGATGACAGTTATGTTATTTACTTTTCATTTTAAAGATTTTTTTATAATTAGTGCAATTTATTATTAAAAAAATATAAATACATAAATAAATATTAGGGGACAATCTTGCACAATATATATACCTTCCTATACCGGTAATTTTTATGTGGGCAGGTATTTTCATCCTAAAATTACCGGTATCAGAAAAGACGTGTAGTGGAAAGCATAGTTTTCTGAGAAATGTGGATCATGTTTTTGTTCTTTTTTTTAATTTTCACTTTTCTTATTACTAACAACGATTGTAGATTAGTGTATTCTCAAGTAAATCTTAACCACTTTACCAATAATAAAATATACAATACAATATACGTTATTGCACACCAAAAGAAAATACCATTATAAAATATTGAATTCGACTACAATATTTTAAACAACAGATTAGGCTATAATAGGCCCCTGGTGTTGCAAGCGTCCATAGGCTGCGGTGACTGCTTACCATCAGCCAGGCCGTACGCTTGTTTGCCACCCTAGTTGTATAAAAAAAATAGTATATTAATATTTCAATACATGTTTTGAAACCAACATTGGGTTAGTATTAATTTTGTTTTAAATATTATGATTACATTTCTATGAATTTATTATTATATTATCTGTATATTTACTTTAGTTTAGTATTTTATCTTTATATCTTTTCTTGCCAATATCATTTGATATTAAATTGATTATTTAGAAGTAATTAAAAATTGCGACTTATTTTGGTATAGTTGAATAGTAAAATAGTGATTTGTATTTTTGTATCTTTTTATGCTGTTTATGTATCATTCCTTAATATTTAGTAACGTTTTAATAACCGGTATTTTAATACCGCACTAAAATTACGTGTATTAAATTACCGGTATTTAGGCTAGGCCTCTGTCACGTAACTAAAAATGGGGCCCTATACTACAATTATAGATAATTATAAAATGTAACAAAATTGACGATTTGTGATAATATTATACGACTTATAAAATTGCACACAGTAAATTATGATTACGACTGTTACCTAACCATTTACTTGTAAGGTTTTTTTTCAATATCACTATTGTAAAATGAATGTAACTTAATTTTACAATAACGTCAAAAATGAATATATATATATATATATAACAAATGACTAAAATGAGAATCGATGTTTTTACATATACTTTGAAATATTATTACCGATTGTGACTAAAGTAAGTTTCAAGTTAAGCTTATTGCAATGTTATAATATTTACGTCACACCTGGCCATAAAGTGGCAATTACCGCCCGCTACGCGTGCGGAAAATCCCACTTCATGGCCTGGGAGAGACATACAATTTTGTACTTACCACGGGTGGTATTAAAGAAAGCATCAGATCGCATATTTATCGCCCTTGCCTTCGGCTCGGGCGTCGAATACCTGCGATCTGAGACATTCTTTGTTTTACCGCCCTAGATAAGTAATGTACTATATTATACGAAAGGGTTTACTAACAGTGTTAAAATATAAATAGGCAGATATACTTGTATACGGCATCGCTAATGTGATATGCCCTTTATTTTGGCAGTTATAAAACCCTTTAAATAGCCTAAATTGTATTTTGTACATAAATAAAAGTTGTATTTTTAAAAATAATCGTTTCATTTTTAATGAATAAAATAAATTATTTATTTAGCTCATCTCATGCATACCCAATAATAAGGTAAAAAATATATACCTATCTAAAAAAAGAAATATGGTGAAAAGGGTCACCACTCAACATTTTCCCAATAACTAATGTAAATTGGGAATAATTATAAAGGCTGGAATCCGTAAACAAATACCTTTCCCTTTTTATTTTTCTGACATTTTCGTTTTATGGATTTTGAACGTCTGGCCTTCATAGTAGTACCTGTCATCGACATATAATAAGTATGGAAGCGTAACTGCAGCTCAAAATCGGTCTCACGGAATAAGTACTAACGGGGCGGAGCTAGCACTTAGTACTGAAGAAAAAACTGTAGCGGCAAATGAAATAGGGTACTTTCCTGACAGATCAAATCAGTTACTTTTTATGAATTGTCAAAACGCTCGGATAGTATGAAGTTTCTATGAGAAAAAAAGCATAATGACGTCATTGTGCTCAAACATCAAATCATCTCCTCATTTATAGCTTTTGGTCTTTTAAAAATCGTTTAAAACGTTAAATAGGTGAATTTTAGTTGATTTTTGCAAATTTTCGAAAGCAGATTTCAAGGCTAGCGTGAAGTAATTTATGTTGACTACAGGCAAGTACCCTATTCTCACGTCAGTAGGCCTTTGTAACCAATCACAGATCTTTTTCTTTTAACCCTTTGTATGCTTAGGCCAGTGCCTACGTAAGTTTCAAAGTTCCGCACTGATCAGTATCAGTGCGGAACTTTGAAAATTATCGAGTATGTTAAAATTTCTTTAAGTTTCAATTTGATAAGCAAATTTTTGACATCACATACGAAAGGTTAAACGAATGCAACCTATTCAAAAATGAAGACTTCTCAAACTTAATATATTTTATTTATATTTGTCATAAATGATTTTAGACTCACACATAGTAAACATTAAGTTGGTTATCGATACCACATAAGACGTATTGATTTTAAAGAGTGGGCGTCGTGGGGCAACTTTCAGCGTCAATTTTTAGACGTTAGGTATCGTTCCATACATTATATTTCGATGACCTCAGTAGAAAAAATCAAGCTTTTTTTTAATTCAGTCTTTTTACTTGACATATAATAACCTAATTTTGTAATGATTACCTATAATGGCAATTGGGCTTTTCCTAAAAAAAGGTATCAAACATTTTACTAATTGCATTCTTGTAAGAGAAAGAAAGTGTTTTAATATTTATGCCACACTTGGCCATAAAGTGCTGCGCGTACGGAAAAAGCCGCTTTCTGGCCAACTGTAGACATAAATGATGGACACAACACGGGAGGTAATAAAGAGAGTCCTCGATAGCATATTTACGTCCCTCGCTTGCAGCTCGGGCGGCAAAATTCTGCGATCTCGGCCTTTCTTTGTATTGCCACCCTAGTTATGTAATGTACTATTTCGCACAATTTTCGATTATCTATTCCGATATTTTTCTATTAGGCTGCGTTTCCAGCAGGATGTGTAGCGAGGGATGTGTTTGTCATGAACCAATAGAAACAGCTCAGCGGAGCGAGGATAATGCCCGTTTCACACGAGGGCAGAACATTAGGACAGAACAGTTTGAAAGGGCAGTGGCGTTCAAATGTAGAGCGAAAGAGTAGGACAGTCCGAGTGAAATCGCGATGGAATGTCGACGGCGACAACGGCTACATTTATGCCACTTACTAAAAATTGCTGCAAAAATGGATGAGCTAATTCAAATTGTAAAGAGTGAAATAAATAGGAAAGAAAAGCTTTGGGTTAGACCCTGGATGGCAAGAAGACCAGAGCTTGGTTGTTCGGTTCAAGTTTTAGAGGAAATAAAGATTGAAGATCCCAAAAAGTTTAGATAGCCACTTGCAAAACAAGTCGGGACGTGCGCGCGCTCACTGTCCTGCTTTTTGCACTGCACTGAGTGCACTGCCCTCGAGTTCACACAAGTCCAGCCACAAGACAGGCGAGCGAGAAAGGTGGTGGGGGAAGCAAACTGCCCCGAAAAAATAAACCGGCGAGCTATTAACTGTTCTGCCTAGGATACAGTCAAGACAGTACTGTTCTGTCTCGGCGTGTGCGTTCAGATTGTAGCAGTACTGTACTGCCTACTGTCCTGCCCGACTGTTCTGCCCTCGTGTGAAATGGGCATAAGTAAATGAAGTGTTTCTATTGGTTCATGACAAACACATCCCTCGCTACGCATCCTCGCACATCCCTGCTGGAAACGCTGTCTAAGTAGGTTTGGAAAATTTACTAATTACTTGATACTATACCAATACAGTCGACTACAATGTGATCGATACGTTAATAAAATTGTTTTGTTTATACATATTTTTGTAACTTAGGCCGTGTTGATTTCTTCGTATTCGACTGTACTTCATGATCTTAAGGAAATAACCTACCTACAATTTTAAAGATAACAATTGTGTTGAACTATTATTTTGGATAAAGCCGTTGTAAGCCACCAACACAAAACCTATCCCGAGTCTTCTGTTGGCAATCAGTCTAAAATTCCCTTTCCTATTTCAGTTAGAGACATTCATCGAGGAAGAACTACCGGAAATCGAAGACCCAGAGCATCCAAAGGTACTCCTAACGATAGAAGCCAACACCCCCTCAGGAGACAGATTCATCAACGGCTCCCCCCCTATCTACAACAACTCTCACGCCGCAATAGACGAGAAAAACAACGACAACTTCTACAGATCCGCTAGCGCGGCTCTAGTAGGCATAAAACAGGATCACGAGAGGTTCAGGAAGATTTCCGCTCCAGCAAATTCGAAGCACGGACTCCAACATATCTCTAGCAAAGTTTCAACCATGCCTAGCAACCCATCTTTGCTGGAGTCCGTTCCAGAAGGCAAGGCGAGCAGAGTCAATTCTACTGAGGCTTTTGGGAAGAAGCTAACAGTCGCTAAAACACCCAAACGAAGTCCTTCCACCTCCAGCTTTCAGTACATGTCCACTCCTTTCCACGGATCAACGCTATCGGCTTTCGAAAAGCCAAGCGAATTCGCTAGTCAGTTCAGCTTGAAGTCTGTAACTGAGAGTTTAGCGCCGATAGCTTACTGTTGCGGCTGCAGAAAAAAGAAAGAGGACGCCACTAAGAAAGAACCGAATAGATACTTCGATGTACAGCTATTAAAAGATCCAATATACCTAGTCATCCTATTCTCCAATTGCACATCGGCAATTTCGTATACAAACTTCATAATCCTCGTCCCGTCTTACGCAAAAGAATGCGGTTTTGACAAAAGCTTAGGGGCGTATCTCCTTTCTATCATATCTGCTTTAGATTTAGTGGGTCGTATCGGGGGCTCTGCTATTTCCGATGTCGTTTCGACACCTAAGCGATACTTCTTTATTTTCGGGTTGTTGCTATCTGGGATGAGTTTAGCAGCGCTGCCGTTGTTTTCCAGTTACGTAGCCATAAGCGTGTTTTGTTCTGTGTTCGGGTTAGCTTCAGGCATAAATACAGGGGTCACAGCGTTAGTTATGACGGAGATGTTAGGTACGGAGCGCCTGATGTCTTCGTACGGCATCAGTTTGTTTATGAATGGAATACTGCAGTTAATCGGGCCCCCGATTTGTGGTTTTTGGTTTGAGTATACACACTCCTATAAGTCGTTGTTCGTCACTCTAGGCTTTATCTTGGTGGGCGGCGGTGGCCTTTGGGGCTTCGTACCGCTTATAAATAAAAGGAGACGGATGCAGAAACTGCGGTTAGAGAAGGAAGGGATAAAGGCGTAGGGTTTTCTACCATTTCAATATGACCTTTATGTAAGTTTCATTGAGTATTTGGTGTTTATGTTGTAAGTTGGAAATCCATCATGATGAATTTGCCTTTTAATATCATAGGTTAGAAATTTAAGTCCTCTAAGTCTATTTTTCAAGCTTAATTGTATTTTAATAATTGATGGTCATGTAGTGTTTTTCTGCATGCCGAGACCAAAATTTTGTGGGTATTATTGGAAGTGCAGTTCCGTCCGCCAGTCACTTTTTTCCCCTAATTTCTGCTTCAACTAAGTTTAGGCCCCAGATAAACTAAACTGTACCTAAACTCAAAATACATATGATAAGTATTTTGATTTTAGATATAGATTCCGTGATAAACTTGATAATGATGAGACAAGCTCTCCGTGGCGTGGCGTTGAAGAAATCCTTGGGTAAGCCGGAGTATCTTTGGCTTCAATTTTCTTTAAGAGCACTAGAATTAAGTGCTGAACTGCCTAATATTAGGCAAGCCGGCGGGAATCGAGTTCTATGGACGCCACGCCACTGCAAGCTCTAGACACAGTCAGTATACAAAAAACGAAGCAGAAAAGATTGCCAAAAATATGTGAGCATCGCTCACAATAAGCTTGGGTATCGCTTCGGTGGTACAATTGGTAGTGCACCTGTGATGGCCCGGAGAGCCGTTGGAGAGGCAGATTCGAATCCTTTCCGAGGCATATAATTTTTCAACTTTTCTCTTCTAATTAGATATTTAGAATACGTTGCAAAGCGTTAATGCTGTAATAACATTTCATATGTGAGTACGGTTTTATTGTCAGCGTAAAAGAGCATAATATTTTTCTGTGTACAAGTCGATTCACAAGAGCTGGCACGAATGGATTGAACGAGTGAATGATAATGTTTATGTGTGCTTAACAAAATGATTAAATACAGTTTGATTCAATAAGCGATCGAGCGGTATAGCGGTGTTTTTAGACTATCTCGTGTCGTCGCAACCCAGTCTGCATTGTGTATTTTATGAACAACGAAAAAAACCCTACCTACACAATCGCAAACTTGTTTGCACAGTGACGCCGTGAAACGCGGAATATGCATCGAAACATGTAAATTTCGTATGAGTTTCGCATATTTTTGCCATGATTTCGTACATTGCGGCGTCAGTGTGAAAACAGGATATAAATTAAATAAAAACTTTATGAACGTCAAATGTTTGTAGCGATTCATATTTTGGTGCTTCGTGCAGAGGGACGCTTCCCTTTACATTATTTTTTTACACCTTGTGTTATTTATGTAGGTATTGCACCATTTGTATTTTTAAAATAAAATAAGACAGTAGGCGTTTATAAGTGATGCAATAGTTTTTCAGTCCAAACAAATCAGTAAATTTAACAATGAGCTTGTCGTGACGTGTTCATTTATTGAAAAAAATACTCACGAGGACCATCCATCCGCCATCTCCCTATTGATTGGCTAAGTGCCTTGCAGCTGTAAGCCAGAATAAGGGAGAAAATCGTCCTCTGTTTTAAACTGACAAAACCATAAAATAAAATGAGTTGGCGGACCAAGGATGACGTCCTGAAGGACCTCAGAGCGATGAACGCGCGACGCACGGGGGCCGAGCGCCTGGATTTGCATGTGGTGGAAGGAGAGAGACCTCCCCCTATCCATCATGAAGTTGCTGATGAGGATGAGATAAACTACTTTTCTGGCGGGCAGGGAACTTCCATGTCGGAAGACAACCAGGGGCCGGATCTGGACGGTATCTCCGAGATGCTTAAAATGGTTAATAATAGGGATGAATCTTTGGATGATAATGAATCCATGACGCGTTATCACAACAAGGTCACAGATGAGATTCGGATAAGCAAATTAAATCCATGTGCCGGAGAATATATCCCAGGAAGAGGATTTAATGGGGGCAATAGTAGCGGAGCGAAGCAATTTGTTCCCCAATACTCAAATGCGCCAAAGCAATTTAATACTAATATGTTTAAAAGTCGAAGCCATAAAAAGCCACAAGAACGCAACGTAAACAAAAACGTGATGTCTGAACAACAAAGTAAACCTAATGAATCTCCAGAAGTAAAGCCAAATTTACTGGCCAACGGGCTCCCAAAACGCAAAATTGAAAAATCTGAAATTACAGAGAATAGTTCACTTAGCATAGCCACGAGTAAAGCAAACGAAATAAAAGAACTACAAGAAAAAATAAAATCGACAATCATTGCATCAGCTAGTGATAACTCTCTGCAGACAAAGAGGCAAAAAAATGTGGCGATAGCTACTCTGCTTAAAATGGGATCAATTCCTACAACTGATGAACCAGTCAAATTGATTAAGCCAGAATATTTTGAGAATCCTCCACCAAATACACTTGTTATTGAAAATGAAGCCCTCGTCAGTGATAAAATAGAAGAGGAGAATGCGTTGCCAACATCTTCAAGCAGTGAAATGGATCTGCCCGAAATAGATCCAGAATCAATATCTAAAGTCAACGGTTGGTTCAATAACATGGAGTCCCCCAAGCGTAAACCACAGCCCTTGAAGCCTTTACAGCTGAAAGAATCCGTTACCTTTAGGAAAAAGGATAATTCAAGTGCAACATCTCGAACAAGCGACTCCAGCAAGGAGAAAAAGGAACCAGTTAAAGAAAAAGGAGTTAATAATGCTTTCAAACCTTCTTCGTACGCAGAAGACTTGCTCAAAAAGTATGAGAGCAACGCCCAGCGCTCGGTGGCATCGAATGAGGACCTCGGGACTATGCTGGAACGCCAACTCAAGGAACGCGACGAAGTTTACAGGCAGAAGACGTTGGCGAGACAAAATGCTGGCTAATGCATTAAGTCCACAGTGCCCAGCTGGTGCCACGACATTGAGTTGGCGAGAGGTGCCCACGCTCGTCAGTCCGGCTGTGCCTCAACGACATTGCAAATCCGGTGAGATCTTTCCATTGTAACTTTAATATTTGGCTCGCCCGATACACAGGCTAGGTCCGTAAGAAAGGCAAAGCCAGGTTAGAACAAGAATTACGGTCTAGGCAATATACAGAACCTAACACGTGATATAGAACCAAATCACAGCGTGATAGCCTCACTGGTCACAGAAGCCATTAGCCAAAGCCTATCACCCGCACGACAACACTGCGGCCTCGCATTCCTATAATATACGTCGCATTGAACCTAAGCCACGGCACACTTCTCCGCCACCGATAATTTAATTAACTACCGGTAGCCATAAATAGTAAATCTCAACAAAAACTACGTACCTCAAACCCGGTATTAAACATAACCCATACAAGTAATAATAACAAATAATAATTAATCAGTATCCCGCATGAGTCGCATGCCATAAGCCATAAATAGGCCACACGCGTCAACCACTCGTTTCTTCACCTTAATACATAATCTAAAAAAAAAAAATCCTTAAAACCTAAACTTACCCATAACAGTAAGAATAACACCGTCTTAAAACCCCTGCCTTTTTGTATCTATAGGCAGCACAAAATTGCAAGCTTCTAGCTTTCCAAAACTAAAAGTTAAGTAGAAAGTCAAAATCATTGTACAAGCATAACAACGGGACCTTTACGTCTTTACTTACGCGATTAAAACAGTTAAATATAGGACGGATATACTAGGACGTCTCGGAATCGAGAAGCCTTCGTACTATTTAATAGTCAATCATTCAATTGTTCACGTATACTTATCCGCAAATGAAAAGAGTCCTGTTTATGTCATTATAACTTGTACCTGACATAAGTCAATACCCCATAGTCAATAGTTCAACCTTAAAAAGCAGCTAATCTGTTTACCACTATAACCTTTAATACAAGTTATTCATATATTCTGTACCAAGCCGAAGCTGGGTGCCTTAACTAACGCTTTACCTAACGAGACGGGCAAAAACAGGTAAAAAACAAAAAAAAAGGGCTCTCTTTTATTTCTTTAGTGTGTTGCTGCGCGGACGAGGTCGCAGGGGCTGGGCACACACGTGCAGCCCCTCGATAGCAACTGGCCAATGACAGAAAAAAAAGGGAGAGGCCAGGGACTAGTGTCTTACGTAACCCACGACGCGAAGTGCGAAACTGTTAACAATGCAAATATTGTCAATGCCTACAGATGGCAATTGCCCATACAGGGCTATAGCTGACCAGCTAAAAATCACGCGCGATATCGAATTGGATCACCACACGGTGAGGTAAATGCTAGCTAGTCTCATCACCGCCGAGACGAATGACAGTCGAATTCAACTGGCGGTCCATGGCAGGTTTCAGATGATGGCTCTGGTGTCTTTAATGCGGCCCGATCCGCCGATCAAACAGGTGAATACAGCCAGTTCAAGGACGGGATGTGGGGCGGCGAAGTAATAATAATTATTAGCCGCTGCAAACTGTTTTATGGCTGACATTTGCGGGCACATGAAGCAACAGCAGTTACCGATTCATAAGGCCCCAATATACGAATATTACAAAATGGGCAATCTACATCTCTTTTACGAGGGCCATCACTACGACTACGAAAGTTCATTAGTTTGCTTGCTTAGACACACAGAGGGCCTGTTAAGTGTTCCTATACATCTCTGAACGACTATTGGTATCATGCCGGGGTGCCCGCCTGAGCAATCGCGTTGAGCCTCGTCGCCCCTTCCTCTCTTGTGTGCTCAACGCCTCCGCGTCCTTGCAGCAGAACTGCTGGCTGGATGAGTCACCGGAACGGAACGGAACGGAACTTATGAACGTCAAATGTTTGTAGCGAACCGTCCAATTTACTTTTTTGCCATCTTTTACCGGCTTAGTTTTAATAATGTTTTTTTTTTCTTGCATAATGTAGAAGTGTTATTTACTTGTGTACAAAATATTTGGATCCTCCCGTATAAGAACGTCACTCAACAGTGACAAGTGACATTACTTTCGTTCAATCCATTCGTGCCAGCTCTCGTGAATCGACCTGTATGTTTATAATCTTGACTGTACGACGTAAGTACTGACTGTAGTCGTGATCATAATATCTATTTTACACAAAGCTATTTGCAAGTCCCGATTCAAACTGTTTAGCACGTTATCAATTGGATTCTTAAACTTATTTTTTTTCTATATTATTTCCAACAATATGAAAATTAATCATAGTTTCCAAGGTTTAAACTGCGAATCTGATAGGGAACGTGCAGGGCCTCGTTTCTCGAAGCTACAAGTTGCAATTTTACAAGTCTACACTTGCAACATTGGTCAAATACGTTGTTTTCTCGTAAGTATGTGTAGTACAATTTTTTTTAATTAACATACAATTTCGTACATTTTTTATGCTATTTTGAATTCGGTACGATACCATGTCTCCGCCAGAAACTATGACACGAATTGGCGGCACCAGTTGGCAGCACCTGAGCATTTCTCCAGAAATATGTCTGCGGTCACCTCATTCATCTGGCCCTTTTTCATACTAAATGTATGGAGACAGATTAATGAGTCGCAGACATATTTCTGGAGAAATGCCCACCTTCGTTGTGCACGTTCCCTATTGCAGATGGCTCAAGTAACTTCTACAGTTATGGACTTGGTAAATAAACGCAACTGTAATCTGTATAAATAAAAATATAATAATATTCTTGGTGGTGAATGACAATTTGTCATCCAGATCAGAGAAGAGCGTTTTTAAAAACAAAGTACATGAAGAATTTTATTTCTGTGAATATTGATTTAGTGTGTTTTTCTCACTCAGAATCGTTTTTGACTTTGAAAAATTGTGTCCCAAAGTTTCCTTTCCAGATCTTCACGTTTTTGCATGAATGTTTTTGTGTGACGCACTAGAAATATTTTTCCATACAAAAATTTGGTGTATTAGGTTCGGAAGTACAAACGATTTTGAGCAAGAAAAACTCAAAAACACGACGCCTGAGGCACGTCGGTAGTTTTTCTTCCAACAAAAGGTACACCGAGAGCGCGCATGTGTGCGCGCCGTGTACGGACGCACCAGGCAAGCATGTGTGCGCGCCGTGTACGGACGCACCAGGCAAGCATGTGTGCGCGCCGTGTACGGACGCACCACAGGCAAGCATGTGTGCGCGCCGTGTACGGACGCACCAGGCAAGCATGTGTGCGCGCCGTGTACGGACGCACCAGGCAAGCATGTGTGCGCGCCGTGTACGGACGCACCACAGGCAAGCGTGTGTCCCTGCGCGCCCCTGCCACAGTATGGAGTGCACCCACACAGACGATCGTGCGTCTGTGTAAATACGTGTCGCGCGCTCCTAAACGGCCGAAGTCGTACTAGGTACTTGGTTGTCTTTATAGTTTGCCTGAGGCACGTCACTGTGTATAAGGCGCGTCAACGATTTTTGAACGGCGGTTTGGTCGCAGCTCATCTCCGGGCATCCGGTGTAAGCCATAAATAAAGTGCCGGTATTGTTTTACCGGTATATTAGTACTGGTAGACTTCTATATCGGTAATTTTTAACTGGTTTCCAAACTCCATTTCGAACCACGATTGGGCATTTCTCCAGAAATATGTCTGCGACTCATTCATCTGTCTCCATACATTTAGTATGAAAAAGGGCCAGATGAATGAGGTGACCGCAGACATATTTCTGGAGAAATGCCCGATTGCTTAAATTACGCTAACTACTGATACGAGTAGGTAAATATGCACGTCGGAAAATATGACAAAATTCAACAATCCTGTAAATGTTCGCTAGTTCGTCTCTGTAGGTTCCAAAACCGATATTATAGTATGTATAATACCGGTACCAATTTACGGTGCACGCTTCGTTATGGTATACATATAGGGTTGCCAGATTGAATTACCGTATTATCGGGAGCAGGTAACAATATGTCGGGATTTTGAGACTTTAGTCGGGAGATGCCCAACGCGCGAGCTTTTTTTTTTAGCCTGAAAGAGCAGAAATTTTCGCTGGCCGGAGTCGTTTGTCGGGAGATTTTCTTCTTTGTAGGGAGTCGGGAGAACATACAAAAAATCGGGAGAATCCCGCCAATTCCCGACCATCTGGCAACCCTATATACATACGTCATGGTCTTCGAAATGTACTTAAATTGCCTCACTTGAATTGAATTTAATTAGTCCAAGTGGACAAATCGAATTTATTTAGCTAAGGTCTATATCGGTATCCAAGTCTAAACTAATTTTGCTTAGGGATGACTTAATATGTAATACACGGCTTGGTTTATCGTATATGGTCTCTCTATTGCTTTATATAGTAAAGAAAAGAGATGCAGCATAAATCAAACTTGTTTTTGAAAATATTTTCTTAAACCCTAGCGTCAAAAGGCCTGTATATACAATTAAAACTTTCTAAACAAAATTAGTTTATATTAGATAATACATTTTTACATACGCAGGTATACTGGATCTTCCTTTATTGTATATTTCTAGGATTAAGGCGTATTTAACGTATTTTTAAAATATTAATGTTGTAATAATCATGTTATTAATATTCATTATTAATACAAAACGCTTATTAAGTCAATTGGAGACCAGTGCCATGTGAAAAAAGAAATAAATGTGTATAACTCTTCCATACGGTGAAATTCGCTTTGACGCCGGTGTGGATGAGGCTTTAAGAGTCTTTGACAGTCTAAAATCGCAATTTTGTGAAATTCTGTTTTTTATATGTGAAAATGAGAATCAATCTATTAATCAAATTTATCATTGTCATTTTATAATTTGAAGAAATATATTGATTTTAACATCAATCAAATTGTTTAGTAGTAATTGGTACCTTTTCAGGTAACGCACTAGGTGTAACTAAGCAGTCGAGCGATGTGATGTGACGAGATAAATATTCTTTCTATGAAATTGTATGAGATATAATGCACTGCGCGGCTGCAGAATTAAGGTGGTTTTCCACCGGCGGAGCGAGACGAGACGAGACGAGGATTGAATTGAAATTTGTATCAAGTTGCGCGATCCGCGAGCGGCGATGCGCGAGGAGAGGATTGAAAACTTCATACAAATTTCAATTCAATCCTCGTCTCGTCTCGTCTCGCCCTGCTGGTGGAAAACCACCTTTATGCGCCAATGCGGTATACCTACTAGTAGGGTTGTATCGCCCTAAAATTTCATTTCTCTAGCTATCGTAGAAGCCGAGACATTCCATCACTTAACGGTGTACAAAATTTCACACCATCAAGCTGGCGTACCGGGGAATTTCTTATAGAAAGAGCTCACTATATCTCGGCTTCTACGATAGCTAGAGAAATGAAATTTTATGGCCATAGGGTACAATTTGGGTACTATTTTTGAGATATAAAGCGTTTCCCAAAACAAAGCCGTTCCAGAGATACAAACGGTGTACGCCAGCTTGACGCCCGGTAGCGTACACCGTGAACAGGCCTTATATTTCAGAAAGTTCAAGGGTACTATTTTTTTCACCTAGGTATTTCGTCGGTACTATTTATTGGCTGCATCAGATTCTGAATATCTTTACGGTGTACGCTATCTTGACGGACACGAATTACAGGATCAGAAAATTCACTTCCGCTTTTAGACTGTCAAACGACATTTATTAGAACGTCATGCCTTACTATACCTATTATAGGTAAATAGTGATTCCATAATATAGTATTATTTTATAACACTAGGTTAAGGATTTCATTATTATTTTTAATTTCAGAATTATCACCTTGCTTACAAATTTCAGTGCCTGTACAAAATAGATTACTTAAAATGTTACCCAAGTTCCTAAATCTAAGCAATATCTTATAATTATGTTTTATTTTATGTTAGTAAATTTTGAAATCGATATATTCAATACGTTTGCATCAAAATATACGCGTAATTTTATCGTTTTACCTCTTTTGATTTAATGTCTTCCGATGTGCTACATTTGAGACAACGCGTAGGGTAGGGTAGGCTTTACCGGTATTTTTAATACCAATACCGGTAATGCCGTAATTCCGGTATACAAGGAATATCGGTATTACATATACTAGTGTAAAGTTTTAGAAGTGCATTATGGTAAATCCAGATGTGGGCTAATTCCGAAAATTAGGAATTTCTTCTAAACCGTGCATGATTTTTGATGTGATAATTAGTCAAGTCACTATTGGCGTGTATAGTATCGTGTTAGCATGTTACAGTAATTATTAGCTGCGTGGATTAGTAGTGATCTGTAATTTTTGGAATTAGCCCACTTTCGGATTTACCCTAATGCATTACCTCCACGAATTATGATAAAGTTAAATTTTAACCCGTCTTAGAAAAAAGCAACAGTTAAAAGGTTAAATTGGAAATATGCGTCTTAATAAAATATTAATTTAATTAGGAATTCATTACAAATGTATGTGCCTCAAGTTTGAAATATATTTAAATTTGATGAAAAATTATGTTTGAGAAAATGACAACGTACTATTTATTGTTTGATGAAGGCTTAGTAGCTTGCATTTAGTTTAGCAGTTTATTAATTTAGGCTCCTGTAATATGCGAACATTCTAGAATCATTTAGCATTAAAACAAGACTTGAAGGAGAAAACTATATTTTTAATTCTACTTAAAGACAGTCCTTTTAATCCCTGCCAGTTATTTTATTCTATTAAATTGTGCAGCTACTAATTAATTTTTTAGTCTTATCTTTTACCTATAAAGTACTGGGATGACTGTCTCCCTTCTTATTGGTTACAAGCCGTTGACATTAAAGCAAAGAAAACATTTGTAAAAATATTGTTTCATTTCAGGATAGATATGTTTTCTCCTTTGAGAAAAGTGTTATTATAATATATCTGGGTAGTTCTCTGCGATTTTTTACCGTTTTGCTTGCTTCATTACCACCGCCACTATGATTGGCCGTTTTATAAATGCAATCAGGATCATTATGATAAAAATAACAGAAGCACGCGACTTCTACAAGATAACCGAAAACGACTCCATAGTTTAAAGGGAGCTCATCCATAATGTGGCGATGGTAATGATGCTATTGGTGCAACTGTTTAGTCGCAGAGAACTACCCATCTCGTGATTAAATCATGTACCACAATTATTATAATGAAATCTTGTATATAAGTAATTAATTAAAATTTGTACTGCAATGAATTTCTATAAATTTTTGTATTACCTTATCGTTTAAATATTTGTAATTTATAACTCATTTACCTCTGAAGTGTATTAGATAATACATTAACATGTAAAATAAATTATTTTTATTGTGGCGATTTTTTTATTTGTATGAAAGGAAATGTGTGTTCGGCATGAAAGTAGACCTAAACTACGAAACCACTCGTAGGCGCGGATCCGTGCTAAGCGTTTGGACCTGCACCTGCAGGATCAACCCCCTACTGATTCAGTCAATTATAAGCGACTGTTTCGTATCAGTGTGAAATTAACGTTAACGTTTTAAACAAAGATTTTTATAATTGGACGTAATAATGCAAAAACGTTCTAATCCACAAAAACTCATCAACAAAATATCAACCTACTGTTTAAGAAGACAAGTTCCATATTCTAAAAATGTATTGTGTGTGGATTGGAATGTTTTTGCATAAATGCGTCTAATTATTTACGACATTCATGTTCACTCTAGAATCAGAATTCTTCCGTTCGCTTTACATGTGAATGTTTGTGAACGTTGACATTGCCAAAATGGCAAAAACAATTATCTATCTGCATAATTAAAACACAATCATCAAATTTCATTTTAAGGTTTTATCTTTAGCTGTTATAGGGTGACTATGATTGTAAAGAACAAAGTTTTGTCCTGAACAAAAAGCAAAAAGAAAGGTAAAAGGTTTCAATTCAATACGATGGTAAATTAGAAATTAACATTTAATGAATCCATAGGGTAAGTCCCGCTCACGTCTCCAGAATCATCCTGCATATAAATTTCAAGGTTAAAAATGTTCTTAGGTAAATTTCGACAACGCATATAGGGCATGCGATACCGGTAATTTTTGTAGGTCTAATACCGGGATTCCAGTATTAGCTTATAGGTACAAGTAATACCGGTATTGCATCCTTCAAACGCATAAAAAGGGTTATGAGAGATAATGGCTTTTTACCTCCCGGAAAATACTATATAATGAATAAAAAAAAACATATTCACATTAGGAAAGTTTATTACAAAAGCTTTTACAAAATGACAATATATCCACTGTAGACAGAACAGCCTCCTATGTACACTCAGATAAGATTGCACCGTAATGCCTGGAGATAAGGGACAGAATCGTTTGGCTAAACAACGTACAAATAACTATCGACGCGTTCAACTGCTACGTTCAACTGGTTGCACCAAGGATCGATCACACCGAAGCTTGACGTTGCGTCACGTTTTCTACATATTTTTTGTGTAAACAGTAAACACACTGTCATGTTTATATCTTCATTTATTTGTTCACACACATTCAGGCTCCTGGACCCACATTCTCTGGATCCAGAGTAAACCTTCCAATACCGGTATTATAGACATGACCAGAATCCCGGTATTGTACATACGAATAATACCAACCGTAATCCAGAGATGGGGTTCGATTCTCTATGTGGTAAGCGCATTTAATTTTTCTGTGTACTTTGAGTTCTTATAGCAACTATACTATGGCTATTTAACGCTTTGTAAGTATGTTTTTTTTTATAGTTCCAGTTGAACATAGCAGCTAAACCTAGAGACAGGAATGTACCAATATGTATTTTTTCAGTTGTTAATTTCAAAGATAAGTATATTAAAAATAAATGGGTACTTAGTTTCTTAGACACAAATCACTTATTCGTACATTAATTGTAAATTAAACATCAACGGCTCGGTACTAAACACATTTTTAGACATTTTTTCTTTTTCTAGAAAATCACAGAAAACGTTCTACAGACGGCAACATCGATGGACACAACCAATTTTGATACTAGTTTTTTTTTAGCTTTCTAATTTATTTTAGCGGCACCAACTCATCTAAATTTGATATAAAATTATACCGTATTACTTGTACAAATCTGCAGTGGGCTAGTCCATTCACTCTCATCCAGGGCTCGAAACCGGTATTTTGCAAAAAACCCTAAATAGCCCAATATTTTGAATTATTTTATGCTTTTTATGTAGAGCTTAGTAATGTATTTAAGTCAAGATTCGTATTATTAGATTGTCTAGTTAAAAAACGAAATAATATAATAATAAACCAAAGCCGATAAGAACGGAAAGAATACCGGTATTTTTGTATGGAGCAAATACCGGTTTCCGAGCCCTGCTCTCATCTCTGAGAGTAGGCCTGTGCCCAGCAGTGGGACTTATATAGGCTGATGATGATGATGACTTCTATAAATACTGGTTACCGTTAATCGGTTTACCGAAAATTAGCGGGAGAGTAATTCTGGGATAGAAGGGTCATAGAGATTTAAAATTAACGTATTTCTTCTGACAATAATTACAATTATAAATGCAATATGAAAACCGCAATATGATAAACACAGGTAGCATAATTCTGCAGATGAGCAGGCGCTGCTGTCTGGTCGGATCCAAACTCTAACATTAGAAAAAGTCCATGTAAAAAGTCGTTATTACTACAAAAATATAGAGAGTATCTTTGGTCTCGATTTTACTAATCGACTGGTTGTGATGTGCCCAGTACATTACATACGTATAGTGATTGCGTGGAGAAATAGGTAACCGGTACTGTTTTATTTTAGTATCAGGTGTTCAAAATATTATTCAAAATATTAAATCTGAATTGTCTAGATCAGATTTTCCTAACCATTTTTTAAAGGCGGACCCCTTAGTACCAACTTGCCGTCCGTGATCCGGGAACCCCCTGGCCATAATTCCTAGGATAGGTCCGCAGATCCCAGGTTGAGAAACACTGGTCTAGATTTTCCAAAGCAGCACACATAAGCCTACAGATAAAGCACTTCAAATTACTTTGCTACTTTGGATTGCAATAAACCTGATACTATAGTTTCTCCCCATAGGCTGGAGGCCCGGCGTGGCCCCTTCCGCCCCACGCTTAGACGCCACTACTTCGACTATTCTTTCGCTGTGATTTTCGGTATTGTGTAGTGATGGTATTGTGTATTGGTAAGTACCGGTAACCTATTTCCTTGATGCAGCCACACAGTCTGACATAAAACGTAGATTAGGGCATAGATTCACCCAGCACGTTATGTCAACTACAACATTGTATTACGATTTTAACATACACCTAAGTAACGTCAATTTAATAAGTCAATATTTGCCTTGCGCAAGACGAAGACTATCTAGCATGTACTCATTTTTTTAGATTAAGCGTCTTTATTTAAGAGCAGCATTAGTCTGACAAATAGAGGGACGCACTTATCTGTCAGAATGGGATAGCAATACTTACATATCGAGTATAACTCATTCAATCGGGTGCGTCTCTTATGCCTCTCGTTAAGACGACCTATTTTACCATTTAAGATGACCATGAGCATTAAGAACAGTGAGCTATGACTTTACGATCTTGCGCAGGCATAAAAAAAAACAGAAACACCAAAATCAGACCATTTCAAGTTTATAATGGCAAGGTATTTTCCTCCCGAATAAAAGTCAATTTTGAAATCGGTAATGTAGCGGGATACCGGTATCATAATTGTACCGGTAGTAAATTATGGACACCATATACCGGTACCTAATATATTTTGTTTTGGTGCACAATAATTTTATTGTAATACCATACTATTGTTATCATTGTTGTTGTGGTTACGGCTGGTATGTGAAAAATATATCAATTGATTCTAGTAACACTGTAAATTCCTAGAAAATTACTTTTGGGAGAAAATGCCTTAACCTGGCCTTCTTTTGCGTTTCTCCTATAAATGTTACGATTTGCAATTTACAAGCATGAAGTACTTCTTACAATGGCAACATTTGAATCTGATATGAACCTATTACAAAAGTATACAATATTATTCCGAGTCTTATTAGTACTAGTACTTTTACAAATACTTTGATGTTTTAGTTTTGAATAACTTCTCAAGATCGTGAGCCAACTTAAAGCAAAATATACAAATACAATCGGCAATGATTTTAATAAGTCACCTAATACGCTGCTTTTACTTATTTTAAACTAAATAAATAAACACGTCGATTTGCAGAAATTATCATAAATTGGAAAGTTATGTCTGTTAGTTTCATATGATACTGCCATGCGTCATCATTGCAAACTCCAAATGCCCACAAGGCATACATTTCAATATGGCTGAAACTTCAACCAATTTTATGTAAACTACACACCTTGCAACTTATCTGCCGATATGTTGTCGTGATCAGTTGGAGTCACGGCTGAATGTACGGAAAGATCAACCGCATTGCCTCTACCCTTAATCTGTCGGGTCGCGACCGAGGGGCCGATATGTTAGTGTTAAAATCGGAAGGTGTATAGATAACATTCGTGATAATTTTGATGTAGATTTACTGCTAGCGCCATCTATAACTTCCAGTTGCTAAATCAAAAATAAATAAGTACGTTCTCTAAATAAATTTTATAGAAGCAATAATTTAGACCTAAAACAATCTTAAATGTAAGGGGGCAGGTTCTTATCAATATCTTATTGCACTATACGTCTAGAGGCTGTATCATAAAAAAGTTGACTAGAATTTATTTTGTAAATTTTAGAAAAAACTTAAATGTCGATCTAAGATTTTCCATTTTTTTAATGTAAAAATATCCTCTAAAAGTTCACGAAGTCAGGCCAAGTTGCACTAAAATAAATTCTAATCTACTCAATTTTGAATATTTTAAGTTTTTATTCAGAAATATGATTTAAAAAAAATGCGTTGAGAAATGTGTATCATTATTTTAACAGTGTATGAAAGTTGAGTACCTACGTAGAAATAGTACATTACACAACTAGGGTGGTAAAACAAAGAAAGGCCGAGATCGCAGATGTTTTGTGGCTCGAGCTGCAAGCGAGGGTCGTAAATATGCGATATGCTTATTTTCGTACTAAATTTAATGTTTTTTTTTTAATATTTTACGCGAAAAATGATTGTTTTTGATAGAAAACGTGTGCAATATAGGAGCATGAATATTTATGTAATAACAATACGCATTCAAAATAATATTTCTGAATAAAAGATGTTTTTATAATAAAATTGATAATAAACAGTTCTGTGCATAAATAACTGTGAGTAAATTTTATAAACATTTGATTACAATTCTCTATATATTTTAATACTGGAGCGAAACTTAGAGCTATTTCTATATATTTCTTGTTATCAGGTATTGATACTGGAACTTACGTGTCTTATAGTACTGTGCTAAAATGTACGCCAGTAGCGATGAGGATGACATGCCATTAAAATCTGTTTTGATGCTTTCTATAACAAATGCGTTTAAAACGGTAGATAACGATTACGGTTTTGTATAACTTTGAAGTATTGTAGAACAAGAAATTAAAAAAAAACGTTAAATTGTATCAATTTAGCAACATTTAATATTTTTTATAATGTGTTGGTTTAAAATTTTATCGTGTCATATAATGTTACTACGTTGTCATCTAACAAGTTCATTTACGACACCGTATCATTAATAATAATCACTGGTTGACTGCTAGGTGCCTTAAGGCATTAAGTCCGCCATTTGTACTATTTATATTGTGCAATAAATAATAAGTGCGAAAGAGATAAAACATGTTGCTGTTTCAAACCTATTTCGTCCTCAGAAAGCATTGGTTCGTTTCTACCACACGTAAATTACTATAAAATAGTGAGTTATTATACACTGGCGTACATTCTAGTTATTTCTGTCGCTTCTCTCGAATGGATAAAACATGATATTTGCTTATGAGTTCAATAAAACTTACCAGAGACAGCATAACAAGTCGAATCCCTCTTTTTTATCGACATGACAAGTGACAAAATTTTGCATACACAATTGTTGACATATTGTTTAACAATTCAAAAAATTGTCGTACGTCGGTACGTGGCAAATTTGTGACAGAACTTGCGTTCGTCATGAATAAAATTGTCACTTGTCGTTTGTCACATTTGTGACATTGGCGTTTAGCTAAGAAGTTTATTTATCCACACGAGCGAAGTTACGAGTTAAGGCTAGCGTGTAAGAAGGATGAATAAGACATGAGATACATAAGATAGACAGAGTATTAGTTTAGGGTTTGAGCCAAAAGATAACTAAAATGACAGCTCAAATATTAAAAAATGTCGGTCAGTTATTCAGTGGGTGTTATTAGTTACATAATTTTATTATTAAAAGAAAATCGTCTTCTTTAAATTTTACTAAAATAATTATCTACAGGTTACAATTTAGTTCAAACCTATCAATGGCCTAAAATATTAAAAATAAATTAAACCATGTTACTTAAAATTATGACTGAGCATGAAAGGCAGGAATCATAATGAGTATGGAGCGGAACAAAAGTTACACACATATTAGTCCCCACATCATAAAGGCATGACAAGTGACAAACAGAACATATGAAAATTGTCGCTACAATTTGATAATGTAGTCCTTTCTGAAACATTTGTCGATTGTCCCTTTACGGCATAAGGTTCCTACTATAAACGCTTTACAACTGCAGATCCTTTAACCATAGTTGTGAAATGTTTATGATTCGGTCAAAGATTGAACAGTATAAAGAATTCCCGACTGAAAATGTCTATGGTCGGTTGGCACCAATTGTTTCTTAAGTCCAGCTGTGCCAATTTCAGCCAACCAATAGATACGCGGCATGTTAGAGTGAGAGATGAACACACTATCTTTTTGTCACATAGTTACGTCCTTCGGTTTTTACTAATTTGACCACATCGGCGACTTATTTCGTCTGAACAGTACATGTAGAGCTTCCTTAATACCGTTATTTTTGGTGCCGGTATTTTGGAAAGATCAATACCGGTATTATGGTAAGGGTAATACCGGGATCACGGTATTACCCAACAAATAATACGGGAAGCCCAAGCTACACTAGATGGCGGTAAGGTTTTTCGTGTCTATGGTTTGACATCTAACAATTTCTCAATAATTTCGCAAGATGGCGTCATCCGTATTGGTGATGATTTGTTGGCACTAATTAATTGTTCAAGACCGCAGATACGATCGCAGATGGTTTACCAGTTAATTCCTGAAGACCACACTAGATGTTATCAGTTGTCCATGTTATCAGCTAAAGCTGCCTATGACTTATTGGGGATCCCCTTGTTACCCATAAAGTTCTAAGTCATAATGTATTGTTAGTCATTTATCAAAAGTCATTCAGTAGTGTTTCTAAAAAATGCTAATGTATAGAAACGTAGGTTTGGTTAGGTATTTAAAAATTCTAAAAACTGAACGGTTTCATAGCAAAAAGGTTGCATGATTTTCAATAATTATGACTAATACAGTATGACTTTTAAAAAGTATGGGAGATAATATAGACCCGATTTATTGACACCAATTAGTACCTAAAGACCACTAGATGCCGCCACCTTATCCTGCACTGGCTGCTATTAGATGGCGCCACCACCAGTTGTCTATGGTTTGTTGACAGCGTTGAAGTAACGCAGCAGAGGGGTCATCCACAAAGTACGTCACACGATTTTTCAGACTTTTAGACCCCTCCCATGTCACACTTTTTCTTAACATATTTGACCTTGTTAGTATAGGCTGTCACATTTGGCTAGACCCCCCCTATGGGTGTGACGTACTATATGGATGACCCCAGATCCGTGTCGGCGCGCGTCACCCACGTTAGATGTCGCCACATTATCCTGCGCTAGCTGCTACTAGATGACGCCACCACCAGTTGTCTATGGTTTGTTGACAGCGTTGAAGTAACGCAGCAGGTCCGTGTCGGCGCGCGTCACCCACGCGGCGTTTAGCGCGATGGTGTCGAGTGCGGACGTCGCGCCTCGGAGCGACCCGAACAGCTCTTTGAACTGAAACGAGGTAAAATAGGCTATGATGATAGTTCAAATCAGTTTCTTTTCATGAAGTGTCAAAACGCTCAGAAAGTATGCAGTTTTGTTTTTGTCATTTTAAAATCGTCGGTGGTACAAAAATGAGTGTCATAGGATATTTAACAACAATCAAAATGAATAATATATTTTTTTATTTGTGGGTGCAATCTTATACAAATACCTAGTCCCAAAGCAATGCTTGTATTATGGGTACTAGACGACGATATACATACATCGACGATATATTTGCCCTTATCAGGATTTGAACCTGGGACCTAGCTAGAGGTCCCAGTTACACTAGTTTAAACCCGTCGTAATCTTAACGTGACTCATCTGTGGCGGCTACCAGCATGGGCGTTGTGAGGTACCAGCCAATCCCGCCAAATCCCGACCATCTGGCAACCCTAGCTACTAGTGCCCGGGCATTGGCCGCCACTAGTGGCCCAATGTACGGACGGAGGCTCTAACGAAGTATGGACTTACTCGATAGTAGTCATGCGGTTGGTGCAGACACCGCGCCGCCGCCTGGAGCGCGGCGGGCGGCAACACCGGCTGCGCGCGCAGCACGCGCCACGTGCCCGCCGCGCCGCGCCATCTAGCGGGAGCAGGGGGAACTTACTCGATAGTAGTCATGCGGCTGGTGCAGGCACCGCGCCGCCGCCTGGAGCGCGGCGGGCGGCAACACCGGCTGCGCGCGCAGCACGCGCCACGTGCCCGCCGCGCCGCGCCATCTAGCGGGAGCAGGGGGAACTTACTCGATAGTAGTCATGCGGCTGGTGCAGGCACCGCGCCGCCGCCTGGAGCGCGGCGGGCGGCAGCACCGGCTGCGCGCGCAGCACGCGCCACGTGCCCGCCGCGCCGCGCCATCTAGCGGGAGCAGGGGGAACTTACTCGATAGTAGTCATGCGGCTGGTGCAGGCACCGCGCCGCCGCCTGGAGCGCGGCGGGCGGCAGCACCGGCTGCGCGCGCAGCACGCGCCACGTGCCCGCCGCGCCGCGCCATCTAGCGGGAGCAGGGGGAACTTACTCGATAGTAGTCATGCGGCTGGTGCAGGCACCGCGCCGCCGCCTGGAGCGCGGCGGGCGGCAGCACCGGCTGCGCGCGCAGCACGCGCCACGTGCCCGCCGCGCCGCGCCATCTAGCGGGAGCAGGGGGAACTTACTCGATAGTAGTCATGCGGCTGGTGCAGGCACCGCGCCGCCGCCTGGAGCGCGGCGGGCGGCAACACCGGCTGCGCGCGCAGCACGCGCCACGTGCCCGCCGCGCCGCGCCATCTAGCGGGAATACGGGGAAATTTAGTACAATATCGTTTACTTATAAAACGGTACCTATAGGCACAACGAAGTTACTGCCAACTGGTGCCGTCAATAGGGTACTTGCCTGTAGTCAATATAAATTACTTCACGCTAGCCTTGAAATCTGCTTACGAAAATTTGCAAAAATCAACTAAAATTCACGTATTTAACGTTTTAAACGATTTTTAAAAGACCAAAAGCTATAAATGAGGAGATGATTTGATGTTTGAGCACAATGACGTCATTATGCTTTTTCTCATAGAAATTTCATACTATCCGAGCGTTTTGACAATTCATAAAAAGTAACTGATTTGATCTGTCAGGAAAGTACCCTATTTAACTCTTGTACCCTCGCATGCTGGGGATACATTGACGGAAACGCCGTTAATTTATCGCGATAAAGACGATTAACGTCAGTGTATTTTACACTATTATTTAGTGCTTTTAGCTGGACACTTTTTCAACTGATCCCTCATTTATATGAGATTGTTCTACTTACCTCTACCCTCCCTAGCAGTAGGTACCTCTATTTAGCACAATTGTGACTTGCGCCTCTTTGTCGCGCGACAAATACTAAGTTGTGGTTGAAAATTTATTACAAATTTTGAAACCACTATTTAATTGCAAGTGAAAAGCTTGTAAAAGTATGTGTTGACAAGTGTAATGAAGAAACAGTACCTGCAGGCGGCAGCACAGAGCGCGGTGACCCACTGCTTCCACTCCCGACTCCGCTGCGCCTCCGTCGACAGCGCGGTGAACGCGAACCTGCCACAACAAGTCTAATTAATTCAATTTATTTAGTAAATACGTCACTATTGCAATGTCTAACCCGCCTAACAAGCGTAACGAATACGGCATAGAGTTTAAGTACTTTAAGTGTAGAGTACAGAAGCGGTGTGATGTAAAACATGTCTTTAGTCATTCTTTGGGACCCTTGTCTAACAGTGTAGGTGTGTCTTCTTGCTGGTAATAAAAAATAACAAAATAGTCTTACAGCAATATATGTAGTTCATTATCTTTAGAAACAGTCGGATATCTTAGATAATTCTTACTATACATAGTGCTCGGTTTATCCACTTGAAGAGTACACGGAAAGAACATGTCTAGTCACTATTTTTGAAAAATGAGATTTTAATCTCAAATTGTAGAGTTCGCAAAGTACTATAGCTTACCATTGGATTAATTAAATATGGATATCTAAAAATATTTTTTTCACTTTTAAAGACATGGTTACCATAGTAATTGTTCGTGATGACTAACTTTCAAACCGCTATAACTCAAAAACTTGCCTAGGTAACTAGACATGTTCTTTGAACTAAACATTACTTTTTGTCACTGTAGAACTGCCGTTGTTGAGACCGTAGGTACGCCAGTGTGTTGGCTTACCTGTAGAACAGCCAGTCGTCTCTCGGGGACGCCAGCGCGGCGAGCAGCGCCCGGTGGCTGTACAGCGGCCGCGGCGCCGCGTAGGACGCCGTCAGCGCCTTCCAACATAGCTTCCAGCCCGACAGCGCGTAAGTGCGGACGCCGGCTGTGAACGCCGCCTGAAATAAATAGTACATTACACAACTAGGGTGGTAATACAAAGAAAGGCCGAGGTCGTAGATGTTTGCGGCCTAAGCTGCAAGCGAGGGACGTAAATATGCGAACGAGGGCTTTCTTTATTAGCTCCCGTGTTGTGTACACAATTTTATGTCTACACTTGGCCAGAAACCGGCTTTTTCCGTACGCGCAGCGTGCTGAAAAGACCACTTTATGGCCAGGTGTGGCATATCGCTCCGGGTGTTTATGAGTAATTGGCTATTATACATCAGAAAAACCAGTAAACTGGTTACATCCTCCTTTTTTGAAGTCCATTAAAAATGTTACATTGTTCCAGAAATTATACCTTTTCGACACTGCGTTGAAAAGTTGCAAAGTAGCCGCCATGTCTAAACTGAAATTGAACTTTATGCTGGTGCATGTAGGTCTATATCGCTCTGCGCTCTGTGACGGATTAATTCGTCATTGGCATTTAAAAGCTCACCTCCTGGTAGATCTCCGGTATAGTCTGGTTGGTGTCCCGCCAAGCATCGAACATCTTAGTGGCCTGTTTAGTCACTCGCTCGTTCTCCCACTCCACCCCTGCTGTCAGCAGCGCACCGCTCAGCCAACTGGGATAGAAACGAATATTAATATCATCATCAACGCGAGACGAGTTTAAAATCACCTCACATCACACTATCACTATCATATAGGTAAACCAACTGGGACAAGTTGGCTTACTAGGAAAGGAAACTCACAGCTGGTCCTCGTCAAGAGTCTTTCTTTCTTCGGCGGTGTACGTGACCATAGTCTGTGGATGCAATGTGCTTAGCAGCTTGGACAGGGGTGGTCCAGACGAGGATAGCCGCAGCTCCGAACAGGACAGGTAGTACATACCACCCGGAGGTCACGCAGTCAAGTCATAGATAATCGATCAATATAAGGAAGAAGACACGATGATTCGTTATGATCTCCTCATTTTCTATCCCTATGATTTATCAACTTACTTTTATTCAGCATATCTATCGTCCCTCATTTCTGTCAGGTTCCTGTCTTGTCGTGGGTGGATTTTAGGGTAAACCAGAGCAAAGTTCGTTTACCTTTTCGAGAGTAGGATACAACTGAAACGTTTTCAAATAGGTAAGACAACTGGGATAAGTGATACCGTGGGTTACTGGAGAGGGAGCAAACTCACATCTGGTCCTCGTCGAGAGTTTCCATCTCCTGAGCGGTGTACGTGACCACAGACTGTGGATGCAATGTGCCCAGCAGCTTGGACAGGGGTGGTCCAGACGAGGACAGCCGCAGCAGCTCCCGCCACCAGGACAGATGGTTCAGGACAACTCGCCACGGCGCCCAGTGAGTCTCCGTGCTGAGGCGGGCTGTGGGAATGTTAAGTAAAATTAGTCAAAGTTTTGTGTTTAGTGATCAAAGGCACAGTATAATTGCAGTAATATTTCTTCCTACAGAAGGTACATTGCGCGGCTTGTATGTGTACGCGCCGTGAACGAACGCACTACAAGCAAAGTTTTACGAATGCGTAAGAATAACTTGAATACGTATCACGCGCTCCTAAGGGGCCGAAAAGTGACCACTTGTCTGTATTTATACTTTGTCAAAGGGCCATTTAAATGGTGCCACAAATATTGTGCGGGTTGCAGTACATTGCCGTCGATCGATCATCACTTAATTTTTATAACCCAAACTCGAGCAATAGTTCTCGTCTCGCACCGTCTAAATAGCTCTTATGGTGGTTCACAGGAACCTCTTGTAAAAGGGGTTCTGGTCGTTCAAAAAGTGAGGGCGTAGGTTAGCTAGCTGTTCGAATATGAAAGGAATACTTACTTACTGAACAAGAGATTTGTTATTTTAGCTTTAATGCTTTAGCTATTTGTTTCGATTATTCGCAGTCGATATTATGAAGAGAAGTAATCTACAAACATCATTCCTATATAACTACGCTTAGCTAGGCTTACAATTTAAGTAGTAGAATCATGTAAACAGCACCTTATTTTTGACATCTTAACACATTCAAAACCCGGCTATCGTGTTCATTTTGTATGGTAATTTGGGAACTGAATGTGTTATAAGAATTCGTTTCTAAAAGACATTAGGTATTAAACTCCTAAGCAATAAATATACAAATTTTCGGTGAATGTAAGTCGATTTACATTCATAAAATTATAAAATGTAATTCGTTGATTATATTTACCAAAGGTTAACCATATGTTTACTATTACTATAAAAACTTATTATATACATACATGCCCTAAACAGATATATTATAAAGTGCCTAAAAGTGCGAAATAACTTACAGTGTAAAAGCCACAAGTGAGTTACAAGTTGTATAATTTTGGTGCTTATTGCTTGCGGCACAAGGCACATTTCGGAACACAGTGATCGTCAACTTGTGATTTTAGTGCCTTTTACCTGTGGAACCTTTTCCGAAGACATGGAAAATAACATGAACACTTAGTATTATTGCTTTGATTAAGATTGTATTAGAAAAAACCACGTACAATGGCAATAATGAGTGCCATCTCATCTTGACGACCGCTTTAGCTTAGTTGGTAGTGACCCTGCCTACGAAGCAAGAGGTCCTGGGTTCGAATCCCGGTAAGGGCATTTATTTGTGCGATGAGCACGAATATTTGTTCCTGAGTCATGGATGTTTTCTATGTATTTGTATCTATTAAGTATATCGTCGTCTAGTATCCATAACACAAGCCTTATTGAGCTTACTATGGGGCTAGTTCGATTTGTGTAAGATTGTCCCCTAATATTTATTTATTTATTATTTATTTATCTCTTCTTCTTTAAATAATAATATTAATGTATATTGTAAACAGCGGCTATCTGTTCTGGGGCACCATCTAATACTTTCGAAAGCATCATTACGTCGATATTTCATGATTATGAACGTTATCTTTTAGGAATGATTGACTATTTGGCGTAGATGGTGATTTTAATACTTATGTAATTTTGTTAGGTTTCTGTTATAAGCTGAAAACTTTGTTGTTTGGATCAATTAAAAAGTGACTTCTGGTGAGCTAAAAAAAACTCAAAAAATTAAAAAGTGACTTCTGGTAAGCTAAATATGGTTTATTCCTCGTTTACACCTATTTGGCTCGGGCGCTGGATAAAGTAAGGTTAGTACACCATTTTATAACTCAGGAACGGGAGGGCCGATTTTTATGTTCCTTGATTTTTTTTGGGTTCGCATCTGCCCCGAATAACAGAATAACTATTAAAACAACTAAAAATTAAAAAAAAATAGTATATAAATAATACAAAATAGGTACCGGCGGCGGCGACGGCGCGGCTGGCGGGCAGGCGGCCGGCGCGGCTCAGCACGAACGCGTCGTCCAGTAGTAAAGCGCGCTCGGCGGGCGCGCCGCCCGAGTATAACGCTGCGGCGCGCTTCGCTGCTGCCTCCGCCGACTGACAAACAATAGTACATTACACGACGAGGATGGTAAAACAAAGAAAGGCCGAGATCGCAGATGTTTGCGGCCCGAGTTGCAAGCGAGGGACGGAAATACAACTGCCATAACGCGAAAGGGTACAACTAAGATTTTCTTTCGACATTGATTTATATACATATTCGGAATCAGCGAAATTTACTGATTCCGAATATGTAAAAACCTTGGTGTCAAAAAAAAAAGTTAGATGTGCCCTTTTCCGTTATGGCGGCAGAATATGCGATCGATGTTGTTGATGTTGATGCAGACAACACGACGACGGACAAAACAAAAAACGCCGGCGGCGTTGCATCGACGTTGTACAGACGCGGGCAAGACGACCACGCTCGTAACACGCTACCTAGTGTGGGGATTCTCTTAAGAGGAAACAGTAAGGTGGAGAGAATTGAAAATTAGGTATTTGTAAAATGTGTCGCTGTCCCGCACTGCCCGCCTCTCCCGCGCAGAGCGCGCTAGAGACAACTGCAGCTTGGACCGAAAATAACTTTTAAATTTCATGAAAACAACGTTTCGTAGTCCCCTGATTTCTTCCCCAAAACTTAACCTATTTAACTATTTTTTTCAATAAACATTAAAGAAAGGCTTTGGCCGTGTTCCTAGGTTTTCCTTTTTTTTTAATAATCTAGTCAAATTTGTTTTCTGGATGTGTGAACACAGCTGAAAATCTGGCATTTTTTTTAGGTTTTTGAAGGTTAATATCTCTTTTGAGAATCAATTTATCGTAAAAAGGAAAACATAGGAACATATCAATAGTAGCCATAGATTTTTGGACAAAAAATGATTGCTCTACTGGCATTATCCAGGGAGGAAACAGGGGACTACGTTTGTATGGAAAAACTGCCCTCCTGTTTCCTCTTAAGGCATGGTCTGAGCTTAGGGTTGCCAGGTCGCCAAACCTAATAGATCAGCCAGTTGAGCTGGACATTTGGGTAAAAAGGGCGGAAACCCTACATTATTGAGGATTTTGTGTGTGACAGTATGACAAAAAAAATTGTATGTAAAATCTTTTTTGCTTATTAACATACTAGTAAATCTTGTAAAAAGGTTAACAAAAGCTGGACAAGCCGGACACTGTTTATTTTGGCCGGACACGCAATCAAAAAGCCTAACTATGTCCGGCTTTATCCGGACGCCTGGCAACGTTATCTGTGCTTGTCAAAAATGTCATATAGGGAACGTACACAACGAAGGCGCTGCAAACAGGTGCCGAGAATCCAAATCTTGTACTCTATAATGCTGAAATGCTAATCGCTTACCTCTCCCGCGGAGGGGTTTTGCGGCGCAACCCTGTAGAGTCCCCGGGCTCCCACGTTGTACCGGACCCATTTGTGTTTTCCCAGGTCAGGCACTACCACTGCAAAAAACGAAAATGATCCAACATGATCCCGCGTCTTTAAAATGACATTTTTTGGTCAATTTGTGGAGCTTGCCCGGAACTATACATAACAACCAAAAATGCCATTTGAAGAACGCGGGATCTTCTGAATATTCACCAATATGTGTGCACAGGAATGATAATTTTTGAAGAATGACCTAAATCACATCTCATCACACTAATATTATAAATGTGAAAGTTTGTGACTGGACTGGAATGGATTAAGATGAAATGTAGTTCCTAGAAATTTACATCCCGGTAAAGAGTTCCCTTGGAACACTAACGGGAACAATTCGGGCGACGCCACGAGTAAATTCTATTCATACATAATGAAAAAAAACTGTTGTGTCCAATAATCACATGAGGTTCGACATCGCGCATATCATTTGTAAAATAATTTAGAATATAATATAATTGATAAGTCACCCACAGTATAACTTACAAGAATACTTCCGTAGGTACTTAGTTTTTTTCCGCCCCCTTCGTTCACTCTGTTCCCTTTAGAAGCTCGCGTGATTAACGGACAAGTCCTATGCTACAGTGAATATATTATTTATGTCAGTATCGAGTGTACAATTACTTTCAGTTTCGTTCATCCATATAAGATGTGTAACATTTTCAGCCCAGCGCGAGCCCTTGCCAGTTTTCGTTTCGTTTCCCACGTCGTACCTGGAACAAAATATAATAGTACTTTTTGATATAAGTGCGGAAAGTATGTCGTTTATCACGAGCGCCGTGGTGTCTTGGCTCGAGGTCACGAGCCATGGAGATGGCCCGTAGCCATATTAGGCGAGGGACAAAACTGGAATAGTACCAATAGCTTATTTGTATCCTGGTCGCGGCTCCCTAATTGTAACGTTACCAAGTCCCATTCTATAGCACACTGTCACAGATATTCGTCGTGTCGTTTAACCTCACGAAATACTTAGATCCTTCATCACAATTATTAGCGTATTGTAAGATTAGACGCATCGTTCTTTTATTGTTTTCTTGTAGACTTACCATGTCCCATTCTGCAGCACACTGTCAGTAATATTCCGGTAGACCTTCGTGTCG
The DNA here is from genome assembly GCA_947034925.1 of Eudemis profundana. Classification (NCBI taxonomy): domain Eukaryota; kingdom Metazoa; phylum Arthropoda; class Insecta; order Lepidoptera; family Tortricidae; genus Eudemis; species Eudemis profundana. The sequence continues at coordinate 4,921,294 of OX344819.1, forward strand.
TTGTTGAACTCGGGCTCGACGGGCCCCACGGCGAAGGTGACGGGGATGACCCACTTGGGGGCCGGCGGGGGCTTCGTCGTTCTGACGACGGGGCGCCGCGTCGTGGGGGCCGGGGTCGTGGTCGTGGCGTTCTCGTCTTCGATCGTGTCCGTGAAGTTTTCTGGAAAGGACACAAGTTATCGCTAAGCGAACGTTCTTTTTTAAATATTGTCTTCGGTTCCCGCGATTATCACTCGTTATAATAAAAACAACTTTAACTCGTAAACTTCTAGAATCATTCTCATGAATTTATTAAAAGTTCCCTATAGGAAATTTTGGGAAATTATCGCATCTTTCCACGTGAAAAGTTTGTCAATTTTAGAAAATTTCGTGGACATATCAGTTTAGACAAGGATCAAACATATACCAGGCTCATAGAACAGCTCCTCGAGGTCAGCCCGGAGGTCCAGGGTCAGAAGGTAGTTCAGCATCGGCGGTTCAGGGTCTGGCGGCTCGGCGGACATTACGAACCTGAAACATTTGATAGAGGGCGGTCTTAATATCTTAATCATAAGTGCACGACTCCTTCAATTGATGATAATGATAAATAATTTAGCTTTTAAAACATCCTAATTATTAAATCTTCTAATGATCATTTTTTTAATTTTATCTTATCACTATTTTACCTGCATGACACTGATAATTATTTAGTTTGACTTTGATTTATAATAAGTAATGACTTTTTCATTACTTATTACATTTTTCTATCATTTACTTTAATTAATCCCGACATAACAATACTTTCTTCAATGGCATGCAATGGAATAGGAAATATTGTACGGCGTATTCTGGCTGATTGTGACGAACTAAAATAGGTACTATTGTTAACATCTATTTATAACTACTCATTTTCTGACAATAAATGATTCTATTCTTATCTATTCCTTTACTATATAGGATACGTCGTCGATTCACCCACGAATGCTCATATTTTATTTACATCATAAATGATTTGGTAGCTTAGTTGGTTATGGTAAGAGCGTGCGCACCAGTAAATCACAAGATAGATATCGGGTCGAAGATTTCATTGTGTTTATGATACATATTTAATTTTTTTTATCAAAGATGGCTTTAAGCTTGAACCAGATTTCATCTGATGGAAAATAAGGTCGAACGCTTACCTAGAAAATTCCTATTTATTCAAACTCTACTACGCTTATTCAGAAGGCGCCTGTTCGCGACACTCACCGCTCCTGCCGCAAGACAACGTCCCCGCCGTTGTTCACAGCCGACAGTAGAGGGTACCCCGCGCGCTCGCACCAGCCGTCCCACGCGTGGGCCGGTGCTCCCCCGGACCCTGGGCGTTGTAACGCGCGCCACAGATCCCTGCAAATATTATCACACCACATTAGTATTTAAGATAATTGTTACTCACAAATGCACCCAATGCCCGAAATAAAATTAGTACATTACACACCTAGGGCGGTATCATTAGGAATGGCACAGGTTGTAGGTTGTGTCCGGAGCCGCACGCGAGTGCCGTAAATAAGCGATCTGGGGCTTTGCTAATGAACGGCTGTGGTGTGTTCACAATTTTATATCTTTCTTTGGCTTTCGCCTTTCCGCCGCTTCTATCGCCATGCTCTAAATGCCACTGAAGTCCGAGGGGCCCCCAAGGCATGCAAAACTGACCAGGCCCGTATACCAAGTACCTAGGGGCTCTGAATCTCTAAGTTCAGAGCCCTTAGGCACTTGGTATTGATAGGCAAGCCATGCTTTTGGGCTTGTATGAAGGGTACACCCGCTGGGGCCTCTAGGCTGGCCGGACTCCTAGGCAAGGGGAAATCCAGCGCTGGAACTGACCTGGCATCGGCACTGGCGCTGCGATGGTCCCTCAGCAGCCTGGCCAGCGCGGCGCGCCCCGCCGCCTCGCCCGCCGCTTCTATGGCCATGCTCACTATCGCTGCACCCTGAAACACAACATTTATTAGGCACCCTGGTCTTTCTATGGAAAGCTGCGAATAAGACAGCCAAAGTGAATGGTAAGTAATCAAATTTGATTAAAAAGTGTTTCATTTCATAGCCGTTTTGTCTGCGCAATACAATAAGAGAATTCTCAAAACTGAACTGCACAGAAGATACGATATGGGAGCATCACACTGAATTACCTATTATAAATGTAAAAGTTTGTGAAGATGTTTGGATGTTTGTTACTAAATAATGGGGTAGCAACTGGATAGATTGAGCTGAAATTTGGCATGCAAGTAGACCAAGTCCTGGATTGAAACATAGGAAACTTTTTATGGAAATTTTTATCCCGGTAAAGAGTTCCCTTGGGAAAGTAACGGGAACAACGCGGGCAAAGCCGCGGGTAAATGCTAGTTGGAATACAGGTTAATTACTAGTGGGTCTGTGAGTTGCACACCTCGCAGTCGTCGAGCCATATGACCCCGCTATTTAAAAAAAAAATCATAAACTGAACCGACAAATAAATCTATTTATAATTACCGAACGTGCTCAGAAAATTTCATGAGAACCGCTTGAGAATAGCCTAGATGACTAAAAAAAAAACTGTTTAGTCCGTCTGTTACATTATGAAAAAATATTGTACACGTATGTTTTGTTTTGTTTGACAAACAAAAACTGACGAGGATAGAGTGCTTAGAAGTTTCGAGTGACGTCACTCTTGAGTACAAATTGTACTCAAGAGTGACGTCACAAGCCCACTCCAGAAGTTTGATGATCTATAACTTTGTCGATTTTTCATATTTTGATAAACCAAAAAATACGTGTCCCATATTTTTCCATAATCTAACTGACGGACTAAATAGAATTACTTTTTTTTAACCCAGTCATCATCCCTATTGCCATGTATAGAGAAGAACAGACCGACGTCTGCCAGACACACTCTCGCGGGCTCACCCGGTCAGCTACACTCACCTTGTGTAAGGACAACTCGTCGGCAGCTGACTCGATGTCAGCTCGCTCCAACCGCGGAGACGCCACCGCTCGTACCGAAGTGCTTGAGTCCAATCTGCAATAAATATCAACTAGTTAAACCTCAAGTTAAGCGATGAGACCTGGTTCGCTGCACTCACTGACAAGAGACAAAGACGACACCAAAGCGACTCAGCACCATCTGTTGCAAACTTCTCTTGTCAGGCCTGCGGTAGGACATGTCGCTCTCGCATCGGTTTATTTAGCCACCAGAAGCGATGTCTCTCTAACATTGCACCATGAATCGTCTGTAATAGACGCAAAGGCCTATGATGATGAAACCTCAAGGTATGCCTTAGAAGGCCGGCGTTGCTGGAAATGTTATAGGGTCCTTCTCCAGTGCCAAGGATTCTCATAAATGGTAAGGCATTATTCAATTCTTAATTTTGTAAAATAACCGTCTTAATAGCCAATTCTATTACACTGGTGTCAATTCCGGAATTCCCGAAAGTAGGTACATGAATTTCTGAACTGTAGTATCAGAAAAATCGTCCGGAATTACGGAATGCAAGCAAGCCCTACTTAGAACTTAGAACAGGGGTCGGCAAACTATTTAGATAAAGAGTCAGATACCGGAAAAATATAGATTTTTCGGAAGCTCCAAAAATCGTAGTTTTCTATTTCAAATTTTTCACTGTATACAGTAGGTATATCAAAGAACCGCATGCGATTTGCCGACCCATTTTAAGTAAGTGACACTAAGTTTTTAAACTATCAACACTAGTTATGTTCAGATAACTGATGGTCATAACTGGTAATGTCCATGAATAGTCGGCCTCGGCCATAAGCACATTCAGCTTAACACCGGAGGACAGTACCTTAGAGCCGGCAGCACGTGGTCCAGCAGCAGCGCGTCCTGTTGCCGCTCGGCGGCCGCCTCGCCGAGGGGCGGCGCCTTCTGCCCCAGCACCGAAGTCAACGCCTCCATCAGCCACTGCGAGCTCCACCAACGCGGGGACACCAGCCCCCCGAACCACTGAACATTCAGCTTAAGTTATTACTTCTGTCTGCCTACTTGTCAAAGGAAACTAAAAACCGGTCAAATGTGAGTCTGACTCGCACATTGAGGGTTCCGTACAAGCTTGTAAGTAGATACGTGAATAGTTCAAGAAAAACTAGACCTGAGATGTATCCTTACCTGTTGAGCGAGCAGCCGCGCTATAGTCTTCGTATCCGTCAAGGTGCTGGGGGCCAGTGTGATGAGCCCCCAGCCCTCGGCGTAGAGCCCCCCGCCCTCCACCACCACCACGTCCAGTTTAGGGAGGGGGTACGACGTGTTCAACTCGTACGAGAACTGCTGGATCGTCTTCTGGATCCATTCGAGGAGGGGGCTGTAGAGGCAAAGAATTAATTAGGAAAGACTAGAAATATTAGCTACCAGTAGGCTTATGATGCTACGCTTTGTCACGCGATAAATAAATGATAAAACATCCGTCACTCTCACACTCACACACTATTTGTTAGAACGTGACGGATGCTTTTATATTTTTTAAGATAACGACGAAACAAGGAGCAAGGAGGGTTATGATTTTCTTGAGTTTACTCGAATATTAATAATAACCAGTCAAGAGTTCCAAACTTCGAGACGAATGTTAAATATACACATTTAAGTTTAAAAAAAAAGAAGAGATATTCATTAACTTCGGTGCTATATAGGCTAACAAAGTAGTCTAATATTGTCTTCGGTTTCCGCGATTATCACTCATAGTAATAAAACAACGTAAGGCCGAGTCACACCAGCTGCGTGTGCGTGGCGTGCACGCAGCAGCTCCTTGACTTTGTGCGTAACGCGTACAAAATGGCGGCTCAAAGTCAAGGAGCTGCAACGCGTACGCCACGCGCACGCATCCGGTGTGACCCGGCCTTTAAACGGAATAAACTTAAATTGCGTATATTGCTACTGTAGCTACTATATGATTGACGCTGCGTAGAAACAGGAATACGTTCTGATAAGAACGGATCCGATTAACGTCCGTGAGAAACAGCACAGCAGCTGCGACGTATTCACAGCGGCGAACGACGAGTGACTGGCGCGGCGCGAGCGCCGGCCGGCACGTGGCCGGCACGTGGCCGGCACGGCCGCGCGACGGAGCAGACAGACAACGGCGGACTAATGCGCAAACTCTGGCGTTGCATATTTTTATATTGCAGCCAGAATTCGAAACGCCCCATCGCGTGATTATCGTATGATCTTAATTGCCATCTTGTTTTGATATATTGTAAATAGTAGAAATAGCGAATCTCACTTGTTTGTACATATTCTAGTTGTAAGTCTACATTTTTAGTATAAGTATAGCCCTATTTTTGTAAATAAATCATTCCATTACCGACACGCATCTGGGTATCATTTAATTAGGAGTTACTCTCAACACCAACCAGTCTCTCCTAAACTACATTTTAAGTCCCGACGTTTCGTAACCCTTTTCAGCGTTCGTGGTTGCGGGTAGACTGAGAAAATCATAAATTTCCTCTGTCAAAATTACTGTTGTGCAAACTTATCCACTTTAAAAAAAATTATAAAATACAAATTCAATATTAGTGTTGCCAGATGGGCCTAATGTGTAAAGACGTTCACATATATGCCTGAAGGGCTTAAAAACCTAGACTCTAGGTATGCTATTTTTGGTAAAACAAATCAGAAAAAAGTTTAGTGTTGCCAGACGGGCCTAATGTGTAAAGACGTTTACACACATGCCAGAAGGGCTTACTATCCTAACCTTAGAAACTAGCGGCTCTTCCGAAAGGCATACTGGATAAGAAAGTAGACGCCAAGAAAACTTATCAGCCTCGCCTTATGCAAAAAGAACATATTTTAAACAAAATGACTCTAGGTATGCTATTTTTAAAAGAACAAACACCGTTCAGTGTTAAGGTTTTACAGTAAAGTAAAGAAGTCTAACTTAAAAGCTTCGGAAATTGTAAAAATCTCAAATCTTCAACTCAAAATCTAGTAATAATGACAGTTTTTTTTTACTATAGGATAAGCGAATTACTGTCAATAAGTAATATAGATTCTATAATATGTAAACTCTTCGGGTTTTTCCGTGCTCCTTTAATACTGTCATCGGTTGCAGTTCGGGTGTCTTCGTGTGCTACTATTCCAAGGCAACACGAAGTCCTCTTTGGGTGTTTGCGTGCTCGATTCGGCTATCATCGGTTAAGTTTCCGTAAGCACTTACCCAGCCTCATCCAGAATGATTTGCTGGTCACTATACAGGCTGATCTCCGGCGGGGGCAACACGATGTCCTCTTCGGGCGTTTCCGTGGTCGCTTCGGTCGTCGCCTCGGTCGGCTCGGGGGCCTCGGTGGGGAGCGGGGGCGCCGCCCGGCGCTGCAGGCGGCATACGGCGACCGACATCATGTGGGGGGGCATTGGGGGGGACGAGGCGAATTCATCTTGTAGCTGGAAAGGGTGACATTATTAGCCTGGCTGTATACTAAGTATAGACTGGCTACCTCGTGGAAGAAGTATATAAGGATCATTTAACCCTTTGAACGTATCTCAAAAACTAAGAGATTTTTACTGAGGTCTTTACTTAATCTGGTGTCTTATGAGCTGGTCTATCAGCCCTTTTCGTATATACGTTGATTTTAGGGACACCCTGTATAGTGTATACTACTTAACTAATAAACAACCGATTTTGTTCATTATGGTAATTGAAGTTACTTCTTAAATTCACCTTTAATTTATCTCTTTTTTCGTTTATGCTCCGACGATCTGTCAGTGACGGATAGTGTCCTAAGAAAAGATATTGATTTAGTTCTCGCTCGTCTCATCGCCGCCAAACAAACATTAGGTAGCATTTCTGAATGAGTATAATCGAAATCTCCAAGCTTTAACTCCATCTTTCCGGGCTCACTTCCCTTACAATATACTCGACGACGAGATGAGACATGGAAGACACAATAATAGTATGAATTATAGTAACTAACATTTATTACTCACCAATCGGTGTCCTAAATAGAATCCAGCTTCCTCTGTCGCTACTATAGGCATGTTAGTCAGGGACACGTGGAATCTGTAAATAAGTAATAGTATATTACACACCCAGAGCGGTAATAGTACATTACACAACTAGGGTGGTAATACAAAGAAAGGCCAAGATCGCAGATGTTTGCGGGCCGAGCTGCAAGCGAGGGACGTAAATATGCGATCGAGGGCTTTCTTTATTACTTCCCGTGTTGTGTACATCATTTTATGTCTACACTTGGCCAGAAAGCGGCTTTTCCAGAAAGTTACTTTATGGGCAGGTGTGGCATAAAATAAGTTTCGGTCTAAAAATAACAAGACGAACTTTGTATCGCCGACTGTGCATTTTTTGTATAATCGTAAACTGCATGGCAAAACCAATCAAATGAGGCCAAACACGATGAGTTAAGTTTATGTAATTTAGGTGATCATAGTATGATCGTGGCTGTATTATGGACAGCTTTCAGCTCTACCAGCATATCATCTAAGTATATGTCATAATAATATTGCATGGTCACCCGATATGTATATGCATGAAAAATTTCAACTATAACTGTTTCTTTCATATGCAAGATTTGAACTGAGCCAACGTAAGTATATACAAACATTTCAAGTACCTACATAAAAAGGTTGTAAAAATGGTTGATATTTGTGGATCGAGTCGTAGGGGGCTTTTCTTTATTATCCACAAAACGAATCGTTATCAGTCCGACTGATTTATATATGGGACCCTTAACGGCTCCTGACCTTGAACAAACATCTCTTAACCTTGAACAGTGTTACTTGTTTTCATTATGTAGGGTGTTATGTATATGGATTATTATGGATGAATAATAATCCATATACATATACATTCATATACATTCACGTATGAACTGGTTGACAGTGCAGTAAAATTTATGATATATTTTGACTATATATATTTTCTAAAAATCTATATCTATACAGGGTGTCCCATAACTGACACGTCACAGTGACACTGGAGGTAGACCAGGTCAAGAGAAATCAAACCAACTTAACATGACCCGCCGACCGTAATTTTTTTTTTACTACTGGTGGTCAAAGTTGAAATTAAATTTCGCTGTGAATTAATTCAAGATCAAACTGGATTTTTTTTCAGTTTTACTTAGTTTTTGGATCAAATACCATTTCTGTAACCCTAATTAACAATTCATGTTACCGTATACATAAAAAAAACTAACCTTGATACCTTTCCGAGTGCACACTGGCACTAATAATGTTAAAAACGGTCAAAATTCATGAACAACTTTAATTCGACAATAACTCAAAAACCGTGCCACTTTTACTGGGGTCATGTTAAGTTGGTTTGGTACCTCTTGACCTGGTCTACCTCCAGTGTCACTGTGACGTGTTAGTTTTGGGACACCCTGTATATTTGCCTAGTCTTTTGGATATATTGCTCTAATTATTTATTCATTTTTCTTTCAATATTTTATGTCAAAATAATCTTGAATTAGCCGAGACACAATTAAGATTCATATAATCAACGTATAGTTGTGCATATGAAACTCTTCAAACTCTTCTCTGCCTCTCTCTCTCTCAATCTCTCGGTCTCTCTCTCTGTCCCTCAGTGTCTATCTGCCGATCTGTTTGTTTCTCTCGCTTTGTCATTGTCTGTGTATGTGTGTGTATCTCTCTCTCTCTTCCTCTATCTGTGTGTATCTCTCTCTCTCCCTCTGTGTGTGTGTCACCTGTCGCGCACGACGGTGAGGCGGAAGGTGGCGCGGAAGTGCGGCTCGTCGAGGCAGGGGAACGCCGAGCGCGCGTGCGTCAGCCAGAACCGCGACACTGCGCAGCGACTGGAAATGACACATAACAAACATTGCGTCACATATACTATAAAAGTCTGAAAAATTGTGTGACGTACTCTGTGCTCCCCTACGCTTTAAGGCGATCCTAAATGTTTTCCAATACGTAGACAGTTTTGTTACAGCACGGGTACTCACTGCCTGTGATTGCCGGCGAGGAAGAACCCACGTTGTTTATCGTTCCTTTCCAGTTTCGTTATAAATCGTAGACTCAGCGTGTAGTTGAATTTGCGGCGAAGTTTCTCCTGGAAACATAAAAATAACAGTGAAAAAAAAGAAAATTGTTTCAGTACTTTCAGTGTTATTGAACTGGTCTTATTTAGACTTAGTACGCCCCAGCGAGCCCTCGGGGTCGCAAAGTTATCTCCCAATCTTGAACAACCTATTTTAAACCTGACGTCTGTTTTGCCAGTGGATATTCTAGCGCTTTGTTCACTGTACTTTAAGTCTAGAATGATTGCTAGTATTGCTACTATTTAAACCGGCTCACTTTGAATAAGCATTTTCTAACCTTGAGCAATCTTAACCTTAAACTAAATATACGTCTGTTCACCGGGCGGATAGTCCAGTACTTTAGGCACGTAGGGCCAAACGAGGCCCCGTCCTTGAATAAACATCTCCCAACCTTGAACCATTCATAAATTTGGAAATCTTACCTTGAACTCGATGTACGGCTGTCCAGCGGGCGGGTACACACAGCACTTTAGCCACTTTAGGCCCGAGCGAGCCCCCGACCTTGAACAAGCATCTCCCAACCTTGAACCATTCATAAATTTGGAATGCTTACTTTGAACTCAATATACGTCTGTTCAGCAGGCGGGTAGTCTAGCACTTTAGCCACTTTGGGCCCGAGCGAGCCCCCGGCCTTGAACAGCGCGCGCTCCGTCACGTTCATGTCGCGCACGTTCAGGACGACGAACGTGGTGTCCCGGTCCACTTTAAAGTCGATTGATACTTCTCCTGTAAAGAGAGAAGAATGATTGGAGCATAGGTACCTTTCGACCTACTTCCATAAAGCTTGGTGATTTGGTGCCCAGGCATAAGTTCCGTCCAGAGACGGTTGCTCTCTCTTCTCCAAACAGACTAAGGGTGCGTCTCCACTGACGTAGAGCTGGGCGGAACGAAATGAGTTGACCAATCACAATGCTCGACATCTCCGTTCCACGTAAAGTGGGTTTAGACCAAACGAAAGAATGCACATTCTAACCCCACTCTACAATTTGAATATACAATACAATTCGAATTTGGTAGAGTGGGGTTAGAATGTGCATTCTTTCGTTTGGTCTAAACCCACCTGTAAGCGAAAATAATGTTATTGGTCAACTCACGGCCCGTTCCGCCCCGCTCCACCCAGTTCCGCGTCAGTGGAGACGCACCATATCCCCTTTGTAAGCGGTGCAAAAATTTTGCTAAGCAATTTTTAACTTTGAAATTACTTATAATATTACTTTTAATATATTTATCTACACATATTCGATACCTTTAGACTCAAAGGGCATAAGCGCCATTAGAACCTACGGCGCTTACGTCCTGAGTCTAAAGGTATCGAATTATCATAAACTCTCTATAATGCGCTCAAAAACCGCAAACTATGACTAGTTCTTGTTAGAATAAATCTCTTATCAGTGAAATAGTACATTACACATCTAGGGTGGTAAAACAAAGAAAGGCCGAGATCGCAGATGCTTGTGCGGCCCGAGCTGCAAGCGAGGGACGTAAATATGCGATCGAGATTTTTCTTTATTACCTCCCGTGTTATGTCTTCACTTCCAGGCTGGAAGTGAAGTAAGTGAAGTACCTCGCAGCTCTCCGGTGGTGAGGTTGGGATGCAGCCACAGGCTGTAATGCTTGGGGATCAAGAAGGTCGGCAGCCGCGCGCCGCGCCACGGGAAAATGGCGCCGTTGCTGGCTATACGGTCCCTGGAAGATACAACTCATAAATGTCGCCGCCAACTATCTTAATTACCCAGCCCGATGTGCGTGCTGACTGTGTGTGTGGCACACGGTCGGACGCCCTTGGGTGGTCTGGCCAGCGACCTGGTTCGACCCCAGGGACCGCAACGGCCAACCACCCGGCCCGACAATCACTATGCCCGGTCATGGGTTGTGAGTTTGTCAGGTTTAAAAAAAAAATATATATATTTATAAGTACCAGCGAATATTTTTGGTTTCTACTGTCCACTAGATTGTTATCGCATTACTTACAGGGCCGTATTTAGAGATTCAGGGTCCCTAGGCACTTGGTATTGAGAAGGCAAGCCATGCATTTGCCTTATATAGGGGGCCACCGGTGGGGACGCGAATTATATTAAGCCGGCCCTGACCAGGTGACTCGAATTACGTAAAAGACGAGAAAGCTTACTTGTTAGCGGCTGCCGCGCTTGCGTCGGACCCCCCCGTGGGCTCGCCAGGGATGAGCGGGTTCTCGCCCAGACACGGGCAGTCTGCAGACATAGCTTTACGTTATTTACAGTCATAACTACAAATTTTAAAATATGTACGTACTTAAGAACCAATTTAAAGAAACTGCAGACCTCGCGAGTGTCAAGATCTCCCATCTAGTTCCGAGTCGTCTGGAGAAAAAGGTTCTTACTCTTACCTTGCGCGTCGATTCTAGTGGTTTTCCAGAGTTTTTTTTAACTTCATTAGCCTCCTGACGACCAGAACCTAAAATTTCGGAATATTTTCCCAAAATTTGCAGGGTTTGTTGCATATGCAATGAATTTGCGTGGAAAAATACCTAAAAAAATCCTGAGATGGAAAATCTTGATTTTCCTTATGTACTGTATTCAGCACATGTGAAGGCTATTCATATGTACTTTACATAGGACATAGGCTACGTAGAACATTTTATGTTCTACGTAGAGTACTACAGAAGCCAACACACATGTACTTCATACAGGACGTAAAGATGAAATTAAGATGGAAATGCTTAAAACATACGAATAAAACACACTTTTAGTGATAGAAGAAATATTTTTTATAAAGTATTTAAAAAAAACCTCTGCGGACCATTTATCCTGGTCATTTTCATTATTCAACCTCATTATCAGTGAGCACGCGACTGCATAAAGTTGTCAATGACCGTCCTCTGGCTCAACGACTTCCCTGACCACGTCTTGATCCTCTACCGCGTCCTTGACCGCGTGTACGAGGGATCGCAGAATCATCAGATAATGCTAGCAAAGGAATTGTATAATTCATGTTGACGGTATCTGCTACGGCATCATCGGAGTCTGTGCTGTCTGTATGAGAATCGTTCTCAGGAACTTTTTCAGGATCGAGTTGTGGAGGAAGATAAGCCGGATTATTATCTGAATCCTCGCCGAAAATTCGAACGTAGTGTCGTTTAGTCATTCTACGATGTTTACCTACATCGTTCATCACTGTAAGAAACAAAAAAAAATCCATGAGTAATGCAACGTTCTGTGGAAAAGACATAGGAAGTCAATACTATCAAACTTTTATTAACGACGGTAGTCCTATGCAGAGGACATAAAACATTTAAAGGTTACACTTGTCATCATTTTGAGAATTTCACAAAAATATGAGTTACAAACTATTAATTATTATTGTTTTAGTAAATTTAAACATCACTATAATGGTTTCTATCAAAAGTAGATAAGATGAACATGGATATACTTACCTCGGCGCGAGCGCATGGCTGACCGACCTCCTTCTAACGCCATTTTTAACAAAATGGCAGATGTCAGTGGGGTTCAAGGAGACGAAACTAGTTCCTTAGGAGTTTATAGAGGGCAGCAACATAGAATCGTAGTGTTGGCATTAAACGAAAAAGTGGCGGATTTTTTTAAATCTTATGTCCTATGAGAAGCACGGCAGTCGTCAGGAGGTTAGTGTCACTCGATTTTTACCGCGAAGGACAACCGAGTGACGACAACTTTTGATTAAATCATGTGTAGCCTCGATATCATCTATCGTCTATCTTACTATAATAAAAGTTAACTGTGATCATCAACGCTTGCTGCTATATTTGCTGAAACCATAAATTTAGTGGTAACAAGTGGGAAAAAAATTCCCAGCTGTGATCACTATATCAATTTGGTGGTAACAGGTGGGAATAACCCTGATGAGCGGGCTGGCAAACATAGCGCCCAGCACGACGGCTGCGAGGCACAGCGCGGCACTGCGAGCACATCGTCGTGCCTCGCGAGCATCATGTCTAAAGCAACTGCTAACTCGTAGACCTATGATGTATTTCTACTGATGCACTACTAGACGACGGGAGCTCCTATACTCTTGTAGTTGAAATTTCGTGGTCCACCAAAACTTTAAAAATTCCCTTTCTGAGCTACTTGTGGAGAGTTTGCCTCTAGCAAGAGGCACTGAGCTCTGGTAAAGAGCCTTTTTTAGTTGTAGTGTACTGGCCTGGTTGCGGGCTCGCGTAGACTACGATGAGCGCGCTGGCAAACATAGCGCCCAGCACGACGGCCGCGAGGCACAGCGCGCGGCGCTGCGAGCACACCGCCACCGGTGCCTCGCGGAGCTCGCGTGCCTCGCGAGCCTTGTCTGTGTCTGGAACATCGAAAAAAAATCATCGTACATCGTAAGCTTCCTACAAATAAAATAATCATAAGCTTAATGTTAGGTATCTATTTATCGCTTTCTGGTCGTCATCTATGGTTCAGGCCACAGGCATCTAGGATCTGATCTGGGACATCCTTTTATTATCGCCTTGGATGCGTGATACTATTTGTGCAATGGACCACAAAAATCAGAGTTTAGGGTACTTGGAGTATAGTATAGGAAAAAATCTAGCTAGTTGTTACCGAGCTAGACTTTATCTCTTTACTTTGACTTAAATAGGTATCTTCTTTGCTACGCTTAATTTCGTGACGTCCTTAGCTTTATTAGTAGTGAGGCTACTTAATACTTATGGAGCAGGCCGGGATCGATCTCCGGTATGATCAAATATTGAGATACCTAAGTATTTGTGTGATAGCTCTGGCGATAGGGTTGCCAGATTGAATTACCCTAATATCGGGAGCAGGAAACAATATGTTAGGATTTTGAGACTTTGGTCGGGAGATGCCCCGCGCGCTCTACGCGCGACCTTTTTTTTTAGCCTGAAATAGCAGAAATTTTCGCTGGCAGGACCACCTTGAGTGGATCGGACTAAGTTTTAAAATGAAGTCGTTTGTCGGGAGATTTTCTTCTTTGTCGGGAGTCGGGAGGACATACAAAAAATCGGGAGAATCCCGCCAATTCCCGACCATCTGGCAACCCTATCTGGTGAGCATGAATATTATGTATATGTCTTAGTTTATGTCGATTCGTTTGGACAAAGTTGGTCTCTAGAATTGGTAAAATTCGAATGGTTAAGGGCCATTTAGATGGTGCGAGAACAACGTGCGAGTTGCGGTACATTGCCGGGCATTTCTCCAGGAATATGTCTGCGGTCACCTCATTCATTTAGCCCTTTTTCATACTAATTGTATGGAGACAGATGAATGAGTCGCAGACATATTTCTGGAGAAATGCCCTGCCGTCGATGACGTAACTCGCACAATAGTTCTAACACCTTATAAATGGCCCTATATTCTCAAACTTACCGGCCAGAAACGCGACATCGTCCAAGTCTTGATCCACCATGTTTCGCCAGGCAGCTGCTGGAAGCAACAGTTTGTTCCAATTACATATACACGTATTGGTAAATAAGAGCGTTATAAGTCACTTCCTGTGTAAATATAGTGTGCTAAACTAGTCAGCCACCCATCTCTTTCCCCCCTCTTTATCTCATCCTTTCCCTCCCTCTCCCCCTCACTTTCTATCCGTCTACCTCTCTCTTCTGATGGCCCTAAAAATCAGAGTCATTAATACCAGACCAAAGAGAATATAATCCTGTACCTGTACCAGACGTTTGGCTCACGCTGAGTGGCTCACCTTTCCGTCGTAGTTATCGATCGATTATGCTATACCTAGTTGCACAGATCTACCCCCTTCCACCACAACAAAATGACAGAATTACTGTATGCTACGGCCACATTATCGGGATGCCACGAATATTGACGTTTCGTTATTTTTGAATGTGGAACTTGCCGACGGCAGTATTGTATGATAGAGTTATGTATGTGTTGTTGTTACATACCCTTAGCCGAGCCGTTGCGATCAGATTTGTACTTGCCGACGGGCTCCATCTGAATGCCGTCCATTTCAGGCCGGGGCCGGCATGCCGATTACCACCTGCCAAACACAACAGCATTAGCAAACGAGTTTCTTTATTAAGAAAGAAAGAATAATAAAAATAAAAATACACTGCTAGGGTGGTAAAATAAAGACTATGACTTCGTTATGCCCAAGGAGAAAAATAAATATCAGTTTCGTTATTATTTTCCCCTATGTTTAGTTTGGGCGTAACGAAACTGATATTCAAAAGTACGGAAAAGTTAGGATTTGGGACAACTTTTTTTATTTCATAAATGAAAAGTGCTCGTGATTCTGAGTAGGTAAAATGGTATAAGACACACCATGAAAAGACAAAAAAGTAAAAGGTACGGTCGGCTGCAAAAGTGCATGGACAGATATCGAGCGTATTGCCATAGTATTATGGTTGAAACATGTCCATGCACTTTTGCAGCCGACCCTACATATTTTCTGCATTTGTCCCATATATTTATTCAATCCCATATTACTCTTTAACCGCTCTCTGAATTTGATTGTGCTTCATACATGTGGAAGCACATTGCGACCTTAGGCGGTACTTTCACCCTTGAGTAGGCAGCCATTAGCTAGAACTGGAAATGCACCCGCCAACCTGACGTCAGAATGGCGGGCGTCATTTATTTCTTAAATATCTCTGGAGTTTAAAGAGCACATTGCTCCAATTTTGGCGCACTTTTGGCACATTGCTAGCACTAACTCCTGAGGTATACCACAGCTCCATTTGTTGATGTACACCAGCTATCCTGACAGACACTCACCTGTAATTCTATTTTTTGTCTAAGTAGGTACTTTACTTTTAACCTCTTGAAAAGAAAGTTTGATTTTTTGAGTGTTTTTAATTTATTTCATTGCATATTTGAGAAATGCACTATACATACCTCGGCGTGAAATGGGGTTGCCAGCCTCATAACTATCTATATGTACTCGGCCATTAGTACATTACTACAGAGGCCGGGAAGCGTCCCGGCCTCTGTAGTAATCTACACACATATTATCCTCAACAATGTGTTCAGGAACAGTAGGAATGACCGCCATTGAACCGCCATGGCCGACTAGATTTCAAATCATGACTTCATGACCAACAGATTGGCAAACTTTCTTTTTTGACGTCGGTTTAATAAAACTACTGCTGCATTAACCTTTTGTGTACCTAAGCTGTTTTTAACTATGTTACATTATTTGACAAACACCCTGCCATCTTTACAAACACTTTTGTTTACACAAAATACGACTACGACTGAACATAACTGCAATTCAAACACATTCACCTTTCCACAGCCTCATTGCACGGGTTAAGACTCTCCAAAGTTAACCCTCCACTCGCTTTAACCCTTCAATGGGGCAGGAGGGATGCGTGTCAAAAGCGACGTAAAACGCGGAAATGTGCGGCTTTTGAACAATTTTAATGACTAGGGTGGACACAATGTGAGTATGTAAGGATATTGACTTTATTAAAACGCTTCTGAAACGCACGAAAGAGCTCGAACTTTTAAAAAATGGGTGATATTGTGAGGCTTCTTTGCCGCTTGCTAATGACTATTTTTAATTGCAACATCATAGATTGTTAAACCATATTCACAATTAGGTAAATCCACCGATCATTGGATCGTTCATTGAGCATTAAAGGTTTGTACTTGAAAATATTTAACTGTACATACTTTGTAGCGAATATAATTTATATATACCACAACGGGAAAAGATCATTTGGCATTTTGTTCGGACATATGACCCACGGCGTACACAAACGAAATAGGGCTAGGTATGTAGGTAAATGTATCTGCTACACAGTGGTATGAGTAGCATTCTTGTAAACCATGGGAAAATTAAGAAAAAATAAAAATCATTTCTTATTATTATACCATTTTTGCAATGAATTAAGTCAGAACTATCACTATATCGTACACATACTGTTCAATAACTTTTATTCTGCCGGTTGATACCTAAAAAAAATACAGATTTAGAAAAGTGAGATTAAATTCTCTATTTTAAAACCAATTTGGTCTCTGTACGCGAAATTTCGGAAAGCGGGTCAAAAACGCCCAATGACCTTTCAAACTAACTAATTCTGAATACTGGCAGACGTTAAGCCAAGGTAACTATAGTAGCTCTGTGAACAGTAGACCTCGCGAGTTTGGAGGGTCTGTGAGGAGCCAGTCGAGTCTGATGGGGGCCAACCCCCATGACTCCAGCATTTTGAAAAACTTGCAAAAACTGATAAAGAAACATCATGTTTCTTTCATAGTAGGTATTAATATTTGCGACATCTCTCGCTCGATCGTCATTGCTGTAAAGTATTTGCATCGAGGTGGGATACATGTGTAACACGTGTTCTCATAGATGGCGTTTAGGTTAAAAACCTATTAAACCAGAATGATACAGAAGTCAAAGTATAGATGGCAAAGTTGAAGGCACTTGCTGGGTGCTCCGGTGATCGAGCGGTTTGAGACTCTGAGCCGGAAATCCAGAGGTACTGGGTTCTTTTGCCAGTCTGGACCATAGGTGAGCGCCATTTAATTTTTCTATGTACTTTAATTTTTTGTACCTCTATATGTTCCAAAAACTGAGTCGACAAAAAAATCTATAATTATCGAACCTGCTAACAAAACTTCACGAAAATCTGTTGAGAAATGCGATCTACAGAGGAGAACAGACATCCGCCGGCCGGACATACAAAAGCATTTTTGCCTAAGCTGAAGCGGAGATACTTCGTTCGCTTCGCTGACTCGGTCAATAATGATACAATTACTAATGACAGGTCAAGAGATGTGGAAAGTTGCTTCAGAGCACATAAGTATATTAAAGGATTTGCTATAGGTACCAGACACCCTCACCCAGGCGGGTAAATATTTTACCATATACCTAGTTACTTACAATATCGATAATATGCGTAACTAAGTGCTTACTAGTCAGACGTTTATTTGATGTCAACATACTGCTTACAACAATTTTATCGTGTATTTACTGTTGTCTTTGTGTTTATAACAGTTATGGAGAATGTGCTTTTAAACACAGAGTGACTGAGGGTTAAAAAAGGGTAGATCTTTCAGGTTTTTCAAGTCCACCTTGGTGCGTTTTGCACCATTTTGTTTTCCACTTCTCAAAGGTTACTTAGAAGGGATCGCGTTTTGACGATAAATCACCTGCCGTTTACCTATACCCATGTAAAATACATGTCTATAGTCTGTACTTTAACGTAATTAAAAAAAGGTAAACAAAAAAAACCACGTGACTCGGGTTGTTCAGCCAATGGTATTGTGCCACAGATACAAAACGTTGCTTTGATTTGTTTGATTGGTTGATCATATTTTTAATAAAACCTTTTTTCGACCTCTGCAGACTGAAGCCCGGGCTACACGAGGCTAGTTTTTCGAGCTAGGATAGCAAGCTAGTAAGCTAGAGGACAGTTTTTAATAGGATGGAGTTCTATTTTTAGGCTAGTAGCGATTTTAAGCTAACATGGTCATTCACATAATAACTACTATTGACAACGGGATATTTACCATGTATGTTTGTTTTATTGAGTTCCCGATATTTCGGCACCGTTGCAAGCGCCATCATCACGGAGTAACTATAATAACAATAGCTATAGTAATATCGGGAACTCAATAAAACAAACATACATGGTAAATATGCCGTTGTCAATAGTAGGTAGTTATTAGGCTAGTAGCGTCCCACCACCATTGGTTTTACTATCCTATATAGCTTGAAAAACTAGCCTCCTGTAGCCCGGGCATTAGCCTAATAGCCGCACTCTATATATGAAATTAAATTTGTAATGTTGAGAATGAATATACTAAACTAAACAATCAATATTTAGGAAATAAATTCCTTAATCAGAACTCTAATCAGACGTAGCACGACCCTCACTGTTTAGGTCATAAACTTTTTCTCCAGTCCCTCGCATCTAATCCCTCTAGATTGAGGAACCCTCCGGGTTGATTCTTGCGCCGGCGAGGGGAGCCGAGACGTAATGGTGTTTTGATTGAGCCCCCGTGTGTACACTGAGCACCATGCGAGTAATGTGCGTTGATTTTAGATCTTAGGCAAAGCATAAAGATGAACAAGTAGCACAGTACGATACTCATATACCTGTTTGCTTAATAAAATAAGCCTATGTTTAGGTTAGTAGTTAGTAGTTTACGGCCCGAGCTCTAAACTTCTGCGATCTCGGCCTTTCTTTTTTTTACCACCCTAGTTGTGTAATGTACTATTCTTCCTTTATACTAACCTAAGAGAAACATAGGCTTATTGAGCAAACAGGTATATGAGTATCGTACATAGTTACCCAAGTACCTACAAGGTAAATTTTCTCTATGTGATAACTGTCTGCAAAACAAGATAATGACCAGAAATAACAACTTTTTTTTTAAATAACCGTCTTTCAGCGAACCTGTTTTGATATGAGATCCACGAGTGACTATAGGTATTAACAATATCCAAATCGCTAGGTATAATATACTTGTATGTTGTCTATAATATTTGCAGGGTTCCCTTGATTTCTCCAGGCTCCCATCATCAGATCTTGGTTTGGTTGCAATAAGACCACCTCAGAGGTGTACTCCTTTAAACAAAAAAGAATTCGTAGCCTTAGTCGAGCCTAACAAACGTATGAATTAAGAGCCGTCCTTTTTTTGTGGATGTCGCTTAATAACGGACATCAAATTAATGTAGGTAGAACAGAAAAATACCCCTTTGATCTCTCCTAAGAGGGAAGATAAGGCACTTTTCTGAATAGGTCAAAAAATTCGGCCCGGTAGTATAATAGGTAGCCGTGATTGCCTATTATTATATCGAAGCGACCGAGCGAAGTGTCTGAGAAAATGTATATAGCAGTGGCGTGGCGCCCAAACAACTCGATTCCTACCGGCTTGCCTAATATCAGGCTTTTGACCACCTTATTCTAGAGCTCTTAAGGAAAATGTACGCCAAATCTGCACCCGCTTGCCCTAGGATATCTTTTACGCCACGCCACTGACGTATACAAGTGACGTAGATAACCTTCGTTACCCCCCTTGGGGGTAAAAATAGCTTTTTCACTGCAGATTGCCAATATCCGCTTACCTGCGAACTGTCTGCGATGCAGGAAATTGCAAATGTCTGCATGTCTTCAGTTGTAGATTCGTTATAGGCACATTTCCCATTTTTAACCGACAAAAAACCTCCTGTTTGTGAAGTCCTCTAGTCTGATTTTTCAAGATTTTTACGCAGGAACCGTCATGCAATTTCAAAGAAAACAAACTTGAAACGGAAAGATACGCGTTGTTATCTTTAAAACGTAATAAGTAAATTACTGACATAAGTGAAATTAGAACATTATTACCCTCTGATAATTATATCCTAGACTCTAGGTCTGCGACTCATTCATCTGTCTCCATACATTTGTATGAAAAAGGGCCAGATGAATGAGGTGACGGCAGACATATTTCTGAAGAATAGCTCTCTAGAGGAAAGAAACGTGGGCGAAAATAACCGGTTAAATTCTTATCTAAACAAACCGGATAGGAGCGAGTCGGATTCGCCCACCGAGGGTTCCGTACAAATTTGTAGGTATATTAAAGTACCCTATAAATTTAGATTCCCTTAGTAGAGTACCTAATTTTTTTATTATTTAAATTCAGATTTTGTTTCCTATAGGTACTTCTAGTATAAGACGGTATTATTATAGCTTGGCAACTTCGTTGGTGACACTCACCTGTGTGCTTTTTGTTATGTGCAGCCGTAACTAACTACTTACACAAGTTACCGCCAACAATAACGAGGGCCGACGGAGGCTGCCTCTGTTGGTCGCCGTTCATCTTGGCGGTAACTTGTTTAAGTAGTTACGGCTGCACATAACAAAAAGCACACAGGTGAGTGTCACCAAAGAAGTAGCCAAATTTCATAGTTCTAGGTCACCGTAAAGTACCCTCTAAATTTTGGTTTCTTTGAGAGAGTAGAAATGTACGTTTTTCTACTCCTGTACTGTTATCTGTCTTTTACTTGGTCACGAACACTAATATAAGAACATACATAATATGAGTTCAGAGAAGTCTATACTCTATTCCCCATAACAGCACTAGTGTCGTTATAGTCACTTTACGTTATTGCTAGCAGCCACAGACTTCTAAATCTAGGTTAAACTTAGGTCAAGGATTAAGCGCTCAATTTTAACTTTACGGTAAAAATGCACAACTACCAACTTAACAAACAATTAAATTCCTACGGTTTTTAAGAAAAACAAATCTTTCCGAACTAAATTCATTGATGCCAACATAAAAAAAGTATTTTTAATTTAAGTATATTTTAAATTAAAAAAAAAAGTTTACCATAGACACATACTGTCAGTCAAACGTCATATTTGCCTTGTTTCCAGGTTATGATTTATTTTGTATTTTATAATTTAAAACCTCGTCGTAGAAAAATTATTGTATGCAACGTTGTATAATTAAGTCAAAAAATGCTCATTGCGTCTCTATTTGCGATACTCGCCGCATTCGCGGCTCGTATCGCAACTCACGCAATTCGCATTTTTTGAACCCACTTATTTTGTTATAAATATAAATATATAAATAAATCATTTATTTCGAGTAACTGGACCCATCTTATTTGTTAGACTGGACCCATCTTATACAACTGTTGCATAAAATACCATTTTTGCGGCATAAACTTAGAAGTTGGAATGCTGGGATATTTATTTATTTTTATTTTTACATCAACGCGTATGCTACTACATAAAAGAGGCCAATGTATCGTACTTAGGGAAATAAAAAATAAGTAAAGTTGGCGTCCACAGTTGCCCTTGAAAATAGAATCGCATCATGTCACGTTAGTACTCGTAGATGCCCCGAAGCACCCTTTGAGGGCTGCGGTCGATTATCGAGTGGCCTCTAGTGGGCTAAAGCATAGCAAGTGGACTCGAGTGGGCCAGCGGCAGTGGACACGAGTGGGCCAGCGGCAGTGGACTCGAGTGGCCTCGACGACCGACCTTGAGGCTCTAAAATAAATCTTTCATTAGCTTGCAAAACGTTATAAAATGTCTTCGACTATTTTACTTATACATCAACGCGTATACTACCTTATAGAATAGTACATTACATACGGAGGCCACTAAAGTAAGAAACATCTCAGATCACATTAACTATATGTGATGTGATCTGAGGCTTTCTTATTTACTGACCAAGGTTTGTATGCTATTTTTCTGGTCGACGGAGCCAGAAAGCGGCATCTTCGTTTAGCGCCGCGGCCGGCAAGCAAGGTGACGCTTTCCAGCCGGAGGGCAGAAAAAAAAACATAAGAAATTATTAGATTTATTTATTTCATAATATAATGTACCTACTATTGGCCTTTTATCTTTGTAAGGTAAGTCGCTATCGAGGGACCTTCTGTCTAAGTATTTCATGTAATAGGTCCTCCCGACATAAACTTATCTTAAAAACGTAAAAGGCCAATAAATAGGTAGGTGCATATATTTTTTTTTCGTTTTATATTGTTTTAGTCGGAGGTTTTTAAATTTTTAATTTAAGTTTTATTTCATGCTTTTTGAATGTTATTTATGTACTAAAATAAAAAATTATTCCATTTAATGCCGAAAAGAGCTGATAGTCTTCAAACTGCTGGATCGATTTTTACCAAACATAGCTAAGAACACCCGCAAGGAAACCCGCTTTCACGTAAAAAACCGCATCGTAATCGAGAGCTAGTCATAGGCGTCAATCTTATAACACCCTCTTTTTGCGTCGGGGATTCAAAACAGGCTAACGTATCGTACTTAGTTAGAGACGTTCAGGGACCTTTGTCCAAAGGTCAGAAAGTCCCGTCGAAGTCAAGTCCATTATCGAAAAATCCGAATGTTTTAATTCACCCATGTCCGATGCCCAAATAAACTAGGTGTCGAAAAGTTCGAAAGTATGCAGTTGACGATTATACAAAAAGTACAGTCACCAATAAAAACTTGTCTCTAAAATATTTTTAACCTGCCGAATCCTACACCGGAGACGACGATGCAACGGGGCCACGCCGTTTCGTCGCCTAAATAGATAGTTTATTTCTACGTTTCATGACGCATTGGTTTTTTACTGTAATGTCATGTTAACATGTATTAATAAATAAATAAATAAATAAATAAATAAATAAATAAATAATTTTTTGACAGAAACGTATATTGTACCTAGGTATCTTGTCTTCATCATGTCAATCGACCTTACAAACAGAGCGCTTTTTTTAACCGACTTTACGAAAAGAAAGAGGTCCTCAAGTTGTTTATAATTTTTTTCTACTCCTGTACTGTTATCTGTCTTTTACTTGGTCACGAACACTAATATAAGAACATACATAATATGAGTTCAGAGAAGTCTATACTCTATTCCCCATAACAGCACTAGTGTCGTTATAGTCACTTTACGTTATTGCTAGCATCCACAGACTTCTAAATCTAGGTTAAACTTAGGTCAAGGATTAAGCGCTCAATTCTAACTTCACGATAAAAATTCACAACTACCAACTTAACAAACAATTAAATTCCTACGATTCATAAGAAAAACAAAACTTTCCGAATTAAATTAATTGATGCCAACATAAAAAAAAGTATTTTAACTATCGTCACATCGTGTCACCAGCCATATCAAAAAAAAGTTTACCATAGACACAACTGTCATGCCGGCTGTACACACTCGGAGAGACCGGACGAGACACGCGTGACGTCCATGTATTTTATATTTTAACCTAGTCGTAGAAAAAGTATTGTATGCAACGTTGTATAATTAAGTCAAAAAACGCTCATTGCGTCTCTATTTGCGATACTCGCCGCATTCGCGGCTCGTATCGCAACTCACGCAATTCGCATTTTTTGAACCTTCTTATACAACTGTTGCATAAAATACTATAATGTTTATTGCCTCTAAACTTCATTATTTATAAACCGAATAGTAAACATGCTTTTTTAGGGTTCCGTACCAAAATTGTAAAAAGGGAACCCTTATGGTGCGACTCTGTCTGTCTGTCCCAGCCAGATATCTCAGGAACTAATGCTGCTATAGATATGAAATTTGGAATAGTTTTAAATCTCGCTAACCCGACCCTATTTGACATAAAAAAAAATCTTGTCTTTTTTACTTTTTTTTAACGGGGGCCGTAATGGGAGTTCGAAAATTTATTGTTGTGCTATTGTATCAAGTGGGGTATCAAATCAAAGGGCTTGATTTGTAGCTTCCAAAGCCATTTTTAGGGTTCCGTAGCCAAAATGGCTAAAAAGGAACCCTTATAGTTTCGTCATGTCCTTCCGTCCGTCCGTCCGTATGTCACAGGCATTTTACTCAAAAACTACAAGACGTACACTGATGAAATTTGGAATAGATGTCTTGTAGATGCCACTACTAAGTTTGGTAGTTAAATAATAAAAATAAAAAAATCTAGGGGGGCACTCCATACATGTAACAGAAGCTAAAAAAATTTTTTTTCAGCAAACATCAACGTGAGGTACATAATTCGATAGTTCTTTTAAAAACATTATAAGGCTTTTATGTACTTTTTTTTGATTAAGTGAATACTTTCGGAAATAATTGCTCCGAAAGTTGCATAAATTGTGTCTCCCCCCTTTAACTTTTAAACCGTAAGGCCAAAAAATATGAAAAAAATCAGGAAGGCAACGCTTAATAAATACATTCAACGAAAATTATTTTGAATAGTAAGGAATAAACCGTTTTGAAGTTATTGCCGAAAAACTTCTCAACCAAAAGGTTTTAAGTGCCATTGATTTACACGGCATTTAAGACCTTTTGCCAGTTGTTTATTTTTAGCTTTATTTTTATCTGTAGCACATTTCCTTATAGATACGGCTATGGAACTCTACACTGAGCATGGTCCGACATGCTCTTGACCAGTTATTTTTATTAATCATGTAAACTTGTACTTTTGTACATGTACTTACATTTATGTACTTTTTGATTTATGACCAAAAAACGTTCAAAAAATACCATTCCCCCTATTATCTTCGAAGTTACTGAACAAAAAATCTGTAATAATTACCAATTATTAATATAATCCTAAATATTACAGAATTTTAGAAATTTGCAAAAATCGTAATACATACTTATTTGCTCCTATTAAGCTAACCGCCATACAGTTTTTCTTGAACTATTCACGTATCGACTTACGAGTTAGTACGGAACCCTCGGTGCGCAAGTCCGACTCACACTTGACCGGTTTTTTTCATTAAATTCCCTTTTTGTCATAATCCAGGTCTATGATTTTGATGTCATTTTTTTAGAAACTACTAAAATACGCACATTCCGTTACTAACTATTCTGCGTAATAAAATACAACTTGATGTCTTGCAGAAATATGCATGGAGGTTTTGCCGTGGCTTCGTGTTTATGCTTTGAGAATTTTCCGGAATGTAAAGTATATTTGCTTCTATCCAGCCCATATCTCTTCATAGAACTCGATTCCTACCGATACCTATACCTAGGTACTTATTTCATACCTACCTACCTATTTTAAGTTATTTAAGCACCTTAACTTACTACTGTTGAAATAATAAATAAAAATAACAATTGCCAACAATGAAAATTTGAAGAGTACCCTCGATTCATCAGAACAGCATTTTGAAAAATAATGAGACCAATCCGGAAGTTTAATTGTTATTCACCACCAGCCAGAAACTAATTGTTATCAAAATGTCCATTTTAATAATCAAGAAGGAATCTGCAAATGAATATTTTGAAAATAAATATTGCATTACTTAAATGTGTTACTAACAGTATTCACTTCCTGAAAAATTACAAAACTATTTAACGCCATAGGACGTTTTTTTTACTTTTATTTACATTTACTCACCACCTCAACGCCTAATGTTCCTGTTATCCTCACGAAACCAAGCCAAAATCACATACACTGCACACAGATCAAAAACCACAGTTTTTACCTAAGATAGAGTTCCTAAAACACTTGTTTTTCTTCAAAAAAACATGTGGCTGTTTCACTCGGCAAAACAGTAAGAAGTGTTGGGGAAATCGATTTTCCGGGTCTATTCGTGGGTGAGCGTCGGGTTTTAGACCGAGAGAGAGATATAAAGGGATGATAGGTTGGACAGGGAGGGGTATAGAATGCGAGGGGGTATGGAACTCGGTAGGGTTGATTGATGAAGGGCTACTATTGGCCCTTGTGATTCTTCTAGAATTGGTGTGGTGCGAGTTTTTTGTGAGTTTTTGTGAGGGGCTTTTAGTGTCCGGTTGTGTGATTTGATATTTATGTGTTTATATGGAGCTTGTGAGGCTGTTTGCTGTAAGTCTAACTATGATATCGTTAGATTTAAACTCTTGAACTCATTTGAAATACAGTACCAAACGGTAGTTTTAAGCTCATCCAATAATCTGAAGGGTTTAAGAAGCCTAAACGTAATGCTTTTTAGGGTTCTGTAGCAAAATGGTAAGAAAGATACCCTTATGGTGCGACTCTATCCGTCTGTCACAGTCAGATATATCAGAATTTACCGCTGCTATCGATTCGAAATTTGGAATAGTGTTAAAAATCACTAGCTCGAACCTACTGGACATTATAAAAACCTTATACTTACTTACCATTTTTTAAAAGGGGGCCGGAACTAGGAGGTCGAATATTTAACCCTCTACTGCATGAATTACTAAGGGTGCGAAAAAAAAAATATTTGACTTGAAATATATAGTTTAATTGGTATCCTTATTAAGAAAAAGTAACAAAAAAAAATATTCTTCCTTTAATTACAAAATTAAAAAAAATGACCATTAATGGCTTCGCATGCATTCGTGGGATTATTCACAAATGGCATTTATGGCTTCGTATGCATAGTATTAACTACTTATGAAAATTTTTAAAGCAGTTTCGTTTTTCATTTAGGCATAAATGAACGTTACATTTTTCACATTTTAAATAAGATCGGTAACCACAGTTGTTTTGACACAATAAGCGAGTTTTCTCATGTATGGGAAAATGATCCAAGTTGTCAGAACGTACAGAGTTGAGTGGCAAGTCTTGAATTCTTGACGGTGTCTTTCTGGATTTTTTGTAATGCGGGGTTACCACTTGGCGGCCTGTGGGAGTGGTTGGTGTACTGGCCCTACTTGCTGAAGGAGTCCCGCTAGGAGTACTAGCTGCACTAGGACGCCCACGTTTCTTAGCCATGATTTTTCCTGCCTTTCGATAGTGTTCAGAGATAGCAAGCTTGAAATCATACAAAGGCATGTACACGTCGGATATGCGGCGCCATAACAACCAAGCATTCACTGCACACATATCAATCATATGGAAGAAGATCCTTTTGTACCATTTACGGGATCTAATAGTGATTCTGTATAAACCTAGTAAAGAGTCTAATAGGTCCACTCCTCCCATGTGCTGATTGTAATCGTCGACAGCTTGAGGTGATGGAATCTCGGTGTACTTTTTCTCTTTCCTGACATAACGAGTTTTAGATGTAACTGGATCGCTGCCGACGTATGCGGAAAGTAAAATCACAGCTTTATTATCGAACCACGATACCAAACTCAGTTGAACGTTATCAATTGTTGCAACTTTTTCTTTCATTCCACCACGACCCAACTTTTTTAGTTCCTTTTCAGTAGGCATTTGTGAATTCGGTACTCTGTTCAGCCTTACTGTTCCCAGTGGAAGTATCCCATTTTGGAATAAGTATACCTGTAGTTTCGGGCTGTTAAACCAATTATCAAAGAATATTTTATGATTAACATTTCGAGGAACAGTTGACGTTAGTCGTGTTACTACATTGGAGCTGACGCCTAGATCAGGTGCATCATCTGGATACGTATTGCTTTGTTCACCGGCAAAAATATCAAAATCGTAACTGAATCCTGAAGCTCCGCTTAGTACTTGTATAAGTTGCATAAGTAAGCTTGTATAAGTTGTATGTTTTTGTATAAGTTTGCATTGTAATTTATCTTTTGGTGTGCAATAAAGTATGATTGTATTGTATTGTATTGTACTTGATTTTTATATCCCCATTTGCTAGGTTTAGCAGGGTTGTACTGTTTAAGTTCGTGTCGACATTTCGTAGGTATCATTTGCTCATCTACGACAAGATGCTCTTCTTTGGGTACCAAAAACAATCGCTCTCTTATTTTTTCCAAGAGAGGTCTTATTTTGAAGAGTTTGTCGTATCCTGGTTTGCCAAAAGATATAAAATCCTCGTTATTATTCAAGTGAAGACACTTTTTTATCAACTCAAAGCGATTGCAGGTCATTGTTTCATAAACTTGGCGTTGACCTACTGTATTAGACCAATACATTCTGGTAGCTGGCAGGTGGACTAAAGATGTAAATATAGCAATACCTATAAATTGCTCCATTTCGTCCTTTGTAATTCCCGCTGGTTTATTGACATTGTCTTGAACTGATTTCAAGTTTGATTGTTCCACAATATTATTTATGATTTCATCCGTAAAAAAAAAATTAAAAAAATCTGCTGGAGACTGTAACTCTTCGATAAAATGAGGCAAATCAGTACAGCCACTAAATTCAAAATTCTTTACATCATATGGTGGCATTTTCGCATCAGTCCAATCGACTTTTTCTTTGAGTGCCCTTTTTTTCTTCGAAGCCGTTGACTGTACAGACTTAACCGGTTCAAAATCATCTTCAGAGGAGTCAGGATCAGAATCGGGAACCACAACAGGAGTCCTCCGTCGCTTCGATGATTGAAGATTAGATAATGGCACATTGTCGTCATCGGAATCGGATACAGAATCGTCATTACTAATAGATCCATCTCCAGGAATAGGATTTACTTCTTTAGAATGGCCATAAAAACGTGACGGGAGCATAATCTGAAATAAAAAAACAATAATTAGTAAGTTAATTGAATGCATGCGAAGCCATTTATGTATTACCACATAAATACCCCGAATGCATGCGAAGCCAATAATGGCCTCGCACAAAAGACGTCAAAAACAAGTAAAAAGCAAGATATATTTCGCAAAGAAATATCATCACTTATAAATGGATACTCCAAATGAGACAATATTATTTTTAATTATTAATTTACTTACGTATTTCACCTTTTTATACACCAAAGAAAACACTCGCGGCTTAATAACATCCACACTTGGCGCACACGTAACTCGAACGAAGTTTTGTTCACTATGTGTCAATTTCATCAGAATTTTAAAAATACCCTCTTTTTATTCAATATTAGATTACCCTATTACATATGTTCATAACTTATTAGCAAATCATTTGTGCTAGAAAAAAAATCTTGAAATCTCGAAGCCAGATCTGGCTTCGTATGCGGTAAAGGGTTAAAGTATGGCTATTATTTCTTAGAAAACTACCGTGAGACTCAAACATATTGAAATAAAAATGGATTACTCACGCTGTACAAACGACGAGACATCCACTCGAATAGGTACTAATCATGATTAAGGGAAGGGAATGCTCCCGAAAATGTCGAGTATACGTAGTGACGTAAGTAGTCCGTTTTTATTTCAATATATATTATTATTATTAATTTGTACATTCCAAAACCATTTTTTTCTTACCCTTGTAGTTTTTGAATTACCCATTGTAAAAGTTTAATAAAACATCTGCATTACAATAACAAAACTCGCCAAGTTCACGAGCTCACTTCACTCACCCACTCGACCAATAGTACCGCGTTCAATGACTGTTTTTCCTGCATCCAAAACTGGAGCAGTAGGGGACGCAACCTCCACTATCTTTATACTAAAACGTCATAAGCGACGTTCCTTTGCATGGAGATGAGTCGGATGCGTCGTTTTGTAACTGAGCGGGCTTGACTAGTGCAGGGGCACTAAGGTTTAAAAGGATCATTCTGCTCTGGTTTTATGTAGGATATCTCTATGTATTAGGGATCCGTCTGTCTAAGCATTAATTAGAAGTTGGTTCTGCGAAATTCGTCCGAGTGGCTGTCATAACCCTCTTTTTCACTGTAGTCGGGTAAAGATATGTTTCGAGTAGGGACATTCTTTTTACACAGATAAGTTAATGGTACCGTGATATCTGCAAATTTTTTTATAAATTTTCGATAATAATTACAGAATGCAACGAAGCGTTTAGCCTATTTGATTACTCGTATTGGCTTATTTGGCTTGGATCTGGCTTGGATTAAGTCGCTGAGAGGGCGCTAGTTATTACTTACCATCTAGTACTATAACCTTTTGGTGGTTGGTTGTGAAATGCAGGCAGTTGTAGATTAAAAAGATGAAATATGAAGTTGAAAGACTGTCGGTCTTCTTTGGAAATGTAAAGAATTGACAACATTTCATATTTTCAAAAGATCTTAATTCGAAAACCATTTGGGTAAAACTGTATTTTATGCTCAAAAAAAATATTTTTGGATTTTTTTTCCCATTCATTTTGGAAAAAATCGTCAATTAGTGTGAACCGGAAGTGTGACGTCATTTTCCCTGCATTATCGAGAGAGACCTTAGTGCTGAAACGATTAAAAAGTGTATGGTATCCGGTTGTCATTTTCTGACATACTTGCCGTCTGACGTTTATTTGTTTTGAAAATTGTTACAACTGCTTAGCGGCTTTAGAAGTTTAATTTTCTTACCGTTGGTTCATTTGCACGTTTTCGAAGACCTTAAAAGACTTGGCACTTTCCCACTGGACTCCGATAACGCATTCAAACATTATTAACTTGACATTCTTTTACCGGACACCGATTTTTTTCATATAATGAAGACATCAGAAGGTTTTTCTCAGGCTGATAGCACGAATCTGCCGCGTGTTGAAATTATGATGATGGAGTACACATCGGCAAGTGATAAATATAATCCAGCCCAAATAAGAGGAGCAAAAGCATCGTTGTCTTCCCGAACTTCCTATGTTGACAACGCTGTAACGCCTGACAGTTATTTTTTTAATCGTAATTGTCGCTCTGGATTCTAGTTTTTTTAAATCGTAATTGTCGCTCTGGATTCTAGTTGGGAAAGTGACGTCATTTTCTACATACGCCCTTTTAGAATGAGCAACTTTTCAAACTGCTATTTTTAATTGAAAAATTGAGTTAAAACGAAAAAGAAAAAATACTGGTAGCTTAAAATTCCACCTATTTTCTATCCAGCTCATAAAATGAAGGAGTAGAAAATTTGAAATATTGTCAAATTTATCGTGTAACGCGTATTGTTTGTAATAACCAGAGATCGGCCAAATTTGCGTCATCGCTCGTAATAATGTGGATATGACTCCAAAATTAATCAAATAAGTTAATCAATTAATTATTTCTTGAAATTAAATATGACTTATTATAACCCTCCACATATGGATAAAATTAATAACAAAATACTTATAAAAGTAGCAGTTTTTGTCGTTTTCGTAAATATTCTTATACAGTAAACGGCCATAAAGAATGCACATCGGCAATCATCGCATTTCCGAATACAAACGAATGCTAATTTCCATGTACATCAATTATTAGATTAATTGTTTATCAGAATTCGAATTTAGAACTAAGTACTTTATTGTTGTTTTGTTTTGATTTCACGTGGAATATATAGAGCTGTAAAACATGATGTAATTATATTTAATTATTGCTTGTTGGGGAAAAATAATATACATACATATAGATATACATATATTCACGCCCACATTCCTAAAAGGGGTTGACTGAGCATTAGCAACTGATGTTATACTACTAGCATATTTAAATGTACTTAGGTTTAAAGATCGACAAAAAGTGTAATATTGCGGTGACGGTATATAAACATTGTAGATAATTTCGCGTGACTGGCAAAGTAACGGCTTGCCTTTTTTTCCTATAGATGCCATAGTACAAATTTAATTTTGTAAAAGTTTTAGCAACTCTATATATATATTGACTTGGAGATGTGACTGCACTCTCTCGCATTTGAACCACGACTGACAAAACAAACGTCATGGTGTGTGCGACACAGATATCGCTATACGAAGTCGAAATTAGCCGATTGCCTCTTTTCAAAGGACGATGTGCTGTGCATTCTTTATGGCCGTTTACTGTACATATAGTAAATAAGTTCCGATAAAATCAGGAATTGGATTAAGGAGTATGATGAATTTTCTTTTAATGGTGTGACATTCATTATTCTATAATTTATGTAAAATTGATTTTAAAATTGATATTGACACATCTCGAAAGTCTCGTTTCACCAGACATATAAAAAGCAAGTAGGTAACCACTTGAAAATAGTGCATGCTTTGATGATGGTTTGTGCAAATATACCATGGAACAAATTAACTAATGCTTACTTCAGATTTTTTTGGAGAAATATTGCATCGGGCATAAAATTCCTTCAGAGTCGTACATGAGAAAAATAATATTTAAAAAGGGGTATGAAAATCAAGTAATACAAATTCGAGAAAAACTAAAGAACGGATGCTTTTGGGTTTCAATTGATGAGACTAAGGATTATTTATACCGCAAAATTTGGATTTGAAATAGAGTGACTCCAGAAAATTTGGAAGAAAATACTGATTATTTTCTTTAATAAATGTGCATTGTAACAAACCTGTGTATTTATTGACAATTAAAATTAAATCTCAGGTAAAAAAATTATTCAATGATTAATTATTTGATTAATTTTGGAGTCATGTCCACATTATTACGAGCGATGACGCAAATTTGGCCGATCTCTCGTAATAACACGATATTAAGGTAGTGTAGCGACACACGTCAAGAGCAAAATACACCAGTAACCGAACTATAGCTTGGCAACTTCGTTGGTGACACTCACATGTGTGCTTTTTGTTATGTGCAGCCAACTACTTACACAAGTTACCGCCCACACGAACGGCGACCGACGGAGGCAACTTCCGCAGGCAGCCGTTCGTGTTGGCGGTAACTTGTGTAAGTAGTTGGCTGCAGATAACAAAAAACACTCATGTGAGTGTCACCAACGAAGTTGCCAAGCTATAGTGCGAATATTGGATTATGCCATCCGTAACCCGAAGGTAATGTTTGTAGGCATTCCTCGTCAAGTCGTCATATATTTCCCCCTATCGATAACATTTTCATTTTTGACATTAGCATACGACGTATCATTGACTTAGGGTATCCCAAACTTTATTTCGCCGAGCCTCCCCGAACCAAAAATAATATTTTCGTGCAACCCAAGTTTCAAAAAAATAAGAAACACATTATGACACTATGGCTTGTCGAAACTTGCATAGCAGCGATTGAATGGCAATGAGGGTGTTTAGAAATCATAAACCCACCAGCTGGCAGCAGGGTGGCGAAAGGTCTTTTTGACAGTAGGCGTCAAGATCCACCAATCACACCACTTGATTTTGACATTTACTGCCAAATAGACCTTTCGCCACCCTGCTGCCAGCTGGTGGATTTCTGATTTCTAAATACCATCATTCGGAACAGTTAATTTACCTACGCGTTAAATAGATTTTTTTCGGAAATGTAAACGTACCTATTACGCCCCCCTGACACTTCTCTACGCCCCCCAAGGCGTGCCCTCTTGGTTGGGAAGTTCTGGACCAAGAGATCACTTTCATTTGACGAATGGGAAGGAATAGTATGGGAGGAATATAAAATAGAAATGTCATTTCAACGTTTATTCTTACAAATTGGGCCTTAACTATTACTTAAAATTAACTTAAAGCAAACTTCTTGGGAACTCCAGAAACCTAACAGAATAAGGGGCTCGCACAACTCCCCAATAAAAGAGGACATTTATAAACATGTGGGTCTAGTAAAATGGGGTACAATACAAGTCACATATCGATACCTTTAGACTCAAAGGACGTAAACGCCGTAGGTTCTAATTCGTCTAAATTCGTCGTAGGTGTTTACGCCCTTTGAGTCTAAAGGTATAGATTTAATTAGGTAATGTAGGTGTGATTTATTTAGGTAATGTATAGATTTTTTTCTTTCCACTACGTCACGTTCATACAAACATAATGCAAAATAGGGACGTAATGGAAAAAAAATTGGGACACTTTTTTTTTACGTATAAGGTTCGAAAGCACTAACGATTCCGAGCCAAAAAAACCTCATAAGTCCATATTTTGAGAAAGTAGCTACACCGGTATTTATTTTGGAAAACGCCCGGTTACGTCCCATGGACAACTCTTCAAAAACATACATTTCTATAAGTTGTCTACAGTTAAAATTCATCAAACGTAATATTTTGTTTTAGTTCTAAGCCCATTACTTTATGGACTATCTATCTATGCACATTAATAGCATATAACGCCATTTGAATATTGTAGTTTGTTTATCCCCTGAATAAATGAACTTTTGTTATTGTTTATTGAGAGACTTCCATGGCTTGCTGAGGTCCATCTGAAACAACGATATGTAGATAATTAAAACCCAAATTCACAAAAAGACGACGAACTGAGAACAAAATGAAGTTAAATAAACACAATATGTATTAAGAAAAAAATATATATGACGTCGTACATGGGTCATTCTCAAAAAAATATGTCCGTAGTTAGGGCTTTATAAAACCTCTTAATCTTGTTCTTTTGTGTAACGAAATTTACCATACAATTTATATGGTTAAGTTTCGTTACACAAAAGAACAAGATTAAGAGGTTGTTTTATAAAGCTCTAACTACTGACATAATTTTTTGAGAATGACCCACATTTCATGGAAAAACTGACAAGCAAACTTGGTGAATAGAAGAAAGAGCCCTTGAGGGCCTACTTGCAGAAATATTTTTTTTTATTTATACATTGTCAGAAATGTAATATTAAAGTAAGAATCATATGTAATGAATAATAATTGATCTTCGTTTTCGGAAATAGGTGTAGGAGTACACGTGGAGAGAATAAACTGCCATTGCCATAGTATAGGTGTAACACGTATAGTAAGTAGGGTGTCCCAGAAAGCAAATCTCCATACTAACTTTGAAGCCAAGTCGGCACGGGCTCCCATCATCACAGAGAGCTGAAATTTTATATACCAGTATATTTGAGTAGTTAAACAATATTTGAGGGGTATGCATTACAAAATAATAAAAAAAACTTTTTGTTGTATGGACAAGATTTTTTTTAATTTTTTTTTTGTAACGCATACCCCCTAAAAATGTTGGGACTACTAAAATACTATGGTGTATAAAATTTAAGCTCGCTGTGATGATGGGAACCCGTGCCGACTTTTTTTTTTTTTTATTTATTTGGATGAACAAACGGTCACTACATTTTTTTTGACGCAATATCTTAAAAACTAACTTAAAATATGTGAGACCCACACCGTTCACCACTTTCTAAGTATATATTAAAAAGAAACATCGTTCGGAGTGAGGAGGAAAGTGATAAGATTTGTTTAAAATGGATGAATATAACAATCATTCGTTCATACGTTATACAGTGAGCAGTTCAAAAACAAATAAAGAAAAGAAAAGAAAGAAATGAACATGACATGACTTCATATAGACTAGATATACTTACAATATACATTTATTTTTCGTCGACCAGTGTCTCTATAATTAGTTTTTTATATGTACTAATTTGAATCCCAAAGATATCTATTTGATTAAAGCGTTTATAATACGTATCAAGAAGCCTGCGCACTGTGACTTGGCTTCAAAGTTAGTATGGAGATTTGCTTTGTGGGACACCCTAACGTATACGTTAAGTATAAAGTATATGACTTACCACCAGAGCCATCGTCGAACATGAACTCGTCCTGGTACTCTTTGAGGAATTGTTCAGATCGGTGCTCGTCCAGGAACAGAGAGTAGACCTTCATCACGTCTTCCATGCTGACCTGGAGACAAGGATATAGAAATACGCGCTAAAAACATTGTTTAAGTATCATATGGAGGGGTAGGGATATGGGAGGATATCCCCGAGTATTTTTGACGTGACGCCGGGTTGGGTCCTGAACGCCTTACTTGCATTTAGCCTTAGAGAGCAGAGCACCTTAGTTGTATTTTTGTCCGGGGAGTAAAATGTCTTAGTCTGTAAAACGCCCTCACTGTTATAAGACATACTAGACTGAATGACTTGACTGCAAAACGGCTTAACGTCATAATGTTTTAATAGGTATATGGTCTGAATAATCTTCACTGAATATTAATCACAACCAAGACTTTATACAATTGAGACATTCTGCCTACTTGTGCATTTCACGACCTAGGCGTTTTGCTCCCTAAGTCTTCTTGAAACTTGGACCATTTTGTAATCATGGGATTAGATAAACAAGTCATTTTGCATACTTGGCCAGTGTACAACTGAGACGTTTGGAATACTAAGGCTATATGCAAGTAAGGCGATCAGGACCCAACCGGTGACGTCTTATAATTCGATGGAGCCGGCTGCACGCACAAAAAATGCGGCGTTACCTCGCTCTGAGGCGTTCCATATTATGTTGTACTGCCCCAACGGTCTGCCTTCTTCTCAGGGTTCGAAATTATCAAGATAATAACGAGCGAGAGTGAGAATAGATTTAAAAGATCATTTGTTAAATTGTTTCATAAGAAATATCGATGGTTTATTGTTTCAAAACAAAAAAAAATATGTTTAATTTTTTTTACATAACATAAAATACAAATCAACATTAATGCCATTAATTAAAGGTAGATTCAGTGAAAATCGGTGTTCGTCAGATTTGACAGATTTGAAAATAAATTACTTGACCAAAGAAGCCAATGGCTTAGAATATAGTTCTATTTCACGGGCGCAATTTTTTGTTATTATCAATTGATAATTATCCACCTGTTATTATCACGATAATTATCGTGATAATTATCGCGATAATTATCGTTGATAATTATCCTTTCGAACCCTGCTTCTTCTTCACGCCTAGACTATACAGGGTGTCCCAAGAAGTAGTGATATGCTGAAGCTGGGAGGTAGAGGACCTAGAGGGCTATCTGAATCACCCCCATGTATGTTCCGCAATTTTTCGTATTTTCGGAGTTGGGTCAAAATCTTTCCTGTGGACATTATAAAATTGTTAGGCTTTAAAGCCTAATTTTCTTACTGGATCCTCATAGACTTATACAAACCGTCTTTTTCTTAAAACCTGTATGATAAAAGGATAAGTAAAATGTACCCAAGTCGTTAACTTTTGTATTGTCCACAGAAAAGACCTATTGTCCACCTGAACGCGGCGTCTTTTCTGTGGACAGGGGTGATTCAGATAGGGCATGCAATACCGGTTTTACTTTTATGGGCCAAATACTGAAAAACCGGTTTTTCGGTATTGGCCCATAAAAGTAAAACCGGTATTGCATGCCCTATTCAGATAGCCATCTAGGTCCTCTACCTCCCAGCTTCAGTATATCACTACTTCTTGGGACACCCTGTATAATGTGTGTAACTAACCTCGGTGGCTTTCCTCCGTTTGGCGACGAGTGACGCCGTGGTGATGAGCTGTATGGCGTACCGGAGCGACGTCTCCGTAGCGAGGCGCGCCAGCACTGTCAAAGCGTCGCTTGACATTTGACAGTCCTCTTCCTCACACCTAGACAACCAAATATTGACAGAATGAAGATTTGACAAGGCCACTTCAATAATTTTCAGCTATTTATCTGTGTGTATATGTGCCTGTAGCTCCCAAACGGATGGACCGATTTCGATGCGGTTTTCTTCATTAGATAGCTGGTTTAACAGTGCTACTTTTAAGATATGTTTCCTTTATATTGGTCCAGCCGATACGGAAATATTAGCCGTTTTAGAGGGTTAGAGGTTAGTAATAGGTATACCTGTTTGTAACTCCCCAAACGGATGGACCGATTTTGATGCAATTTTCTTTATTACATATCTGGTTTCACACCGCTGCTTTAGAGATATGTTTCATCAAAATCGGTTCAGCCGTTTTAGAGATATCACCTAATTTAGCACATTACCTAATGTTGAGGATTTCCTTAAGGTCCTTATGGTCGTATGGCACGGTGGGGACTATGATGGCGCGGTCCAGCAGGTCTAGAGGGATGCCGTGGGGGCTCCGGTAGGTGGTGCCGCGGATGCGGGTGATGCCGCGGTTGGTCGCCATTATGACGACGGGAGCGGTTTCCGACTCCAGGGCGCGGTTGAGGAATGAGAAGCATTCTATGTCGAGCATGTGGGCCTGGCGTTAAAAATAAAGAAATAGTACATTACACAACTAGGGTGGTAATACAAAGAAAGGCCGAGATCGCAGTAGTTTGCGGCCCGAGCTGAAAGCGAGGGACGTAAATATGCGATCGAGGGCTTTCTTTATTACCTCCCGTGTTGTGTACATCATTTTATGTCTACACCTGGCAGGTGTGGCATAAAAAATATTTACTGTAAACATGGACCTACTGATGGTGACCATGATCATCAGACATGAGGGAACGATGAAAGCACAGTGTAATAGCAGTAATCTTTCTTCCCTACAAAAGGTACATCGCGCACTTAAATGTGTGCGCGCCGTGTATAGTAATTGTCCGTTCAACTGGGCTAATGCTGTTAACGAATACAATGCCATTGAGAGGTAAACCACAAATTAGGATAACGAGAATATAGTGTCAAAAAAGTATAACTGCCTTGAAAGATCATTAGATTTTAGATTCTATTTACTAGACAGTAAAGTGTAAATGCAGTTATAGATAAGTGCGATCTTAATTTGTTTTGCATTTCACATTCGCCCGACGGTCTGCAAGTGCGTATTCCGTAGAGAAAAGACTTAGAGATACTATGAGCTTTCAACGGATTATCGGTTCTATGACCGTAATGATAAGGCGGCAAATGCTTTCAAACAAAAAAATAATAATGCGTTTTGCTTTTACAGATTCAACGGGGAGCCAGGTAGACCGCCCGGGTTTACTCGTGTTACGCATTGTTATTTTTTTTTGTGGTATTGTAT
The DNA here is from genome assembly GCA_947034925.1 of Eudemis profundana. Classification (NCBI taxonomy): domain Eukaryota; kingdom Metazoa; phylum Arthropoda; class Insecta; order Lepidoptera; family Tortricidae; genus Eudemis; species Eudemis profundana. Next base: position 4,960,011 of record OX344819.1, read on the forward strand.
TCTCTCAATGGCATTGTTCGCTCAATGGCATTGTATTCGTTAAAAGCATTAGCCCAGTTGAACGGACAATTACTATACGAACGCACTACAAGCAAAATTTTAAGAATGCGCAAGAAGGCTTTATCATGGATCGCACTCAGCACGTCTGTGTAAATACCGCCGATAATGGCTGAAGTTGGACTACTTGTTCGTCTTTATACTTTGAAAAGAGAGAGATAGTACCTCGTCAATAAACAGCACGCCCGGGATCATCTCAGCCTTGCCCTCCTCGCGCCACTCTGCAACTTTGCTGTTGATTTGTTCGCGGATCTCCGATTTGATCTCACCGGTGTCACCTGGTAAACAGTCGATGCATAATTGTTCATTAAAACTAAGGTCTCATTAGGATATGTGTTGTCACTTTCTAATTAGGCAAGATATAAACAAACTCTCAAAATAAAAAATAAAGCGACGACAAACAAAAACCCACTCAAGTGTTTAGTTCAATCGAAGACACTGCTAACTGACCACTTGTCACCCTTATTACAATGTAATAAGGTCTACTGATGGTCACTTAGCTGTGTCTTCGTTTGTTCTACTAATGACCTATTAATTGAGATGTTGTCTGTAACCGAAATTTGTAAAAAATATATGAAACTAGCATTTTACCGCGGCTTCGCCCGCGTTGTTCCCGTATTGTCCCAAAGGAACTTTTTAGACTTTTGATCCCCCCCCCCCCATGTCACACTTTTTCCTAACATATTTCATCTTTTTTAATATAGGCTGTCACATTCCCCCCCCCCCCCCCCCCCCCCCCCCCCCCCAGGGGTGTGACATACTATATGGAAGACCCCTTGTTTATGAGCATTCAAAGATGGGCGGGAAAGTCCATTTTAAAAGTATGAAAATATTAAAAACTATTCATACCATTGACCCATAAAATTATAGTGACTTTTGTTATGAAAACGTTACGATAAACGCAACATAGCTGCAGAACAAAGTTTTTGATTTCCCCATATAAAGATCTAGCGTATGACATGACATCACATGAAAATAAGTTTTTTTAAAAATGTGATTTTAACATTGTTATATCTCGGTGAGTTCTTATGATATTGAAGTAGTTTTTTCACTAATATTTCTATTATTGAGAGGTATATCTAACATATAGGTAATTTCACAAGAGTTGAGGTGAATGATTACACACACAGCTACATGAAGTAATCATTGCAAAAAAAGTGAATGAATGAAATGAATGAGTGAGTAAATAAACACAAGGCTATAGTTTAACGAAACTTTTTCGTCTATCTTGCAATTCACTGTTGAACTTGCTATCGATACGAAAAAAGATCAGTAATAGGGTACTTGCCTGTAGTCAATATAAATTACTTCACGCTAGCCTTGAAATCTGCTTTCGAAAATTTGCAAAAATCAACTAAAATTCACCTATTTAACGTTTTAAACGATTTTTAAAAGACCAAAAGCTATAAATGAGGAGATGATTTGATGTTTGAGCACAATGACGTCATTATGATTTTTTTCTCATAGCAACTTCATTCTATTCGAGCGTTTTGACAATTCATAAAAAGTAACTGATTTGATCTGTCAGGAAAGTACCCTATTTCAAAACCTCGCTGTCATTACATGACAGTGTTGTTGTGTGCGTGGCCTCAACTGTCGTGAAATTACCTATACCACAGAAAAAGTCGTCAAATAGCCAATTGAACTTACCAGAGAACAGAGCCAGGAAGCCATGAGTGCGCGAGTTGATGACGTCAACTTCGTGCAACGTCACGGTGTGGACCACTTCCTTGCGCTTCTGCAGCTCGCCCTCCGGACACTGCACGAAGCGAGCCTGCTGCCCTGATGGAATAAAAATAAAATTTAATTTTAAGGTGATTCAGTCGCGTAAGCCAGTCGAGGTCTACTTTTTGATTTTTCGCCCGGGGGGAGGGGAGTGCCTGCCGAATGCAACCCCCCCCCCCCCCCCCCCCCCCACAGAAATGCGGTCTACTGTCACCCCCAGTGCTTGCATCCGGGGCGGACTGCCCTGCATTTATATTCAGATTATTCTTCATAAAAAAGCTTTAAAAAAATAGGCTGTTCTGATCTCTATACTAAAAATATACTAAAAATGTGTCACGGAAGTTAGAATGGGCTAATTTTGAGAAAACGAATATAGTACATTACACAACTAGGGTGGCAATACAAAGAAAGGCCGAGATCGCAGAAGTTTGCGGCCCGAGCTACAAGCGAGGGACGTAAATATGCGATCGAGGGCTTTCTTTATTACCTCCCGTGTTGTGTACATCATTTTATGTCTACACTTGGCCAGAAAGCGGCTTTTTCCGTACGCGCAGTGTGCGGAAAAAGCCACTTTATGGCCAGGTGTGGCATAAAGAATATAAATGCAAATAAAAATCTTCATAACGCTATATTTTCTTATACATACAACGCTCAATTTAAAACAGGAAGCGCCTCTAGATCGAGCGGCATACTTTATAGGCCCAAAGCTTTCTCATGTTACTTCGCACAGATAAAATCTATAAATTGATACAATCTATAAAATTAAAAAAAATTAATGCAAATTTCATGTTGTTAAAGTCGATACCTAACACTGTTTTCGTTTTATGGATATTCGAGCGACTGGAATCACTATAGAGAGATCTCTCTCCAGGCGGGTGTTGTGCCTGGGAACCGAAGTCCAAAGGATTTTTTTTTTTTTTTTAGAAACTGACAAACTCGCAGCCCCTCCTGGGCGTAGCGATTGTCGGACCGGGTGGTTGGCCGTGGCGTTCCCTGGGGTCGAACCAGGTCGCTAGCCAGACCACCCAGAGTTGGTCGGACTGGGTGGGAGCCGGGAGTGCCTGGGGTCGAACCAGGTCACTTAGTCCCGGTCCACCTCGATATGATCGGGCTAGGTGGGGGCTTAACGCCAGGAGTCGAACCAGGTCGTTTGGCCAGGGCTACCTTGACTTTACGCTGATTGCTCAGAGTGAGCAGCGGACCAGCGGGAAGGATGACTCGGGTCATCCTGTCCTTATGTGAACTTGTGTATCGAACTAATGGGAGTTTTAGGTGCCGGTTCGCTAAAACCTAGCCCAGCTAAGAAGACTCCGGCAAGAAACTTAGCTGGGCCCGAGCGAGGTCGGAGTGAAGTTAACCAGGACATTCGGGTCCTGGGGCAAGTCGGGACGCGGCCCTTGTGTGCTGTGGTCGCGGAGAGGTCGACCCCAAGTCCGAAGGAAGGTGGTTGGAAGTATTATATATAAGAAGTGTGTTTATAAACTTCGATAGCGCGATGTAGAACTGTATGGATATGACGCTCTTTGTATGAACGTTGATGTGAGCGCCATCTCCATAGTGGATGTTGATATGTCCACTGCTTCCAGCGTATGTTACTAGGTGGCGGTGCCGCCACACAATAAATCCTACCTGTGGCATCATAGTCCCTGGCCCGAGCGAAGCTCCGTCCCAACTTGTTGATCTTGCCCGTTGCCTTGTCGATGGTGATCACGTCTCCCGCTTGCACCTGTCGCAATAAACACACGGATTTATATACAGGGTGTTTTACAAAGTAGATTTCTCATCTTTCCTCGGATTTCTGTATATGACCTTCTCTTTCAGCCTAGAGTCGATCATCTTGGCCCCCATATCATAGTTGGTCTCCATGTCAGAAATCTTAAGGGTGACTCGGTCGAAAGACAAGACTTTTACTCTTTACGACTGCGCTTTCAGAGAAATTGCCCTAATACAGAAACTATTTTATAAAATCGCCCCTGATGACCTGCCTTTTGGCTTATGCGGCGCCCCAAACGTTTTTCACCTTTCCTCGGGTCTCTCACCTTTTCCTTAAGCATGGAGTCGATCATCTTGGCCCCCATATCGTAGTTAGTCTCCATGTCTTAAGGGTGATCCAAAGAGATGTTTTTAGGAGCGCCCTTTTAGTGAAAATGACCCAAAAGAAACTATTTTATAAAATTGCCCCTAACGACCTGCTTTTTACCCGACTGCGGCGAAGCCCAAAGGAGGGTTATGTGTTTGACCTGTATGTATGTATGTCCGTTCCTATGTCCGCTCGTAACTACTCAACGGCACATCCGATTTTGATAAATGATACATCATTAGATTCGTCTTGATGGCGCGAGTGTCACTGGATATGAAGTTCGTTAAAATAAACAAAATGGCGGATTTAAGGCACTTTTAACGTGCACCGCGGTCGGGTTTTTTTTTTTTTAATAAAAAAAAAATATTTAGTTATTGGCTTATGCGGCACCCCAAACGTTTTTCACCTTTCCTCGGGGTCTCTCACCTTTTCCTTAAGCATGGAGTCGATCATCTTGGCCCCCATATCATAATTGGTCTCCATGTCAGTAGTTTTAAGGGTGAGGCGGCCGACGCGCGCCGCGCCCCCCGCCGCGCGGTCCACCACCACCTCCACGACCTCCCCTTCTATGATCTCAGACTCCTCTCTAAAACACAGACACAGTATGATAACAGTTTTTCTTCATATAAAAGATGCATCGCGCGATTCGTGCGGCTTATATAAGGTGCTTATACCACCGGAAGACCAGCGCTGGCTCTCTGAGGTGGGACCATTTTATGGCAGCATTCAACTTTATTTTATTTCCTTATTGATGTATTTTTATTTTGTGCTGCTGTCATGAAAAAATGTATTTTCTTTTCTTTTCTATTTTCTAATCAATTAGATACCAATATTTTTAGGGCTGTACTAACCTTTCTGAGTTTATTTATGTATAAAACAGTAAACAAATTATGTATGTTTTTTGGAGAAAATTAGGGAAGTAAGTTCGCTACGTAAAGCACCCTGTTAATGAGGTAAACGATAATCAGTGATTAAGACATCTTTGATTATCTTATGGTTACTAATTTAACAATATGAATGAACTGGCTACTTAACAGAAAACGACGTCCACTTGACAGAAAATGTTCTTGTCAGTTAAATTAACAGTTGATTAAGTTTGGGTAGAATTTTAATTTATTTATTTTGTTCTGTAAATGTAAACCAAAAAATTATATGAAAAGTTTTCTTAATTTCTTGTTAATGTTAATTATTATAAAGTTAAGTATTCTCTTAAAATATCGGTAGCTAATTGTTAGCACCTTATATGTATGCGCGCCATGAACGAATGCACTAGAAGCAAAGTTTTATGAATGCGTAAGAATGCACCCGTACGAATAGCACCGTCTGCGTCTCGACCTTGAATAGGTACCTATCGCGTGCTCCTAAACGGCCGTAGAGTAATTACTCGTCTGTCTTTATACTTTGTACAGACATTACAATTTACAATACAGGAGCATTTTTTTTTTTATGAAATAGGGGGCAAACGAGCAGACGGGTCGCCTGATGGTAAGCAATCACCGTCGCCCATAGACACCTGCAACACTAAAAGATTCACAGGTGCGTTGCCGGCCTTTCAGGTGGGAGTACGCTCTTTTCTTGAAGGTTTGAAGGTCGAATCGGTCCGGAAACACTGCATTCCATAAAAACATCTACTTTTTGTCCTTTACGAAACGCTATGGCAGCTAACCTAATCAAACTTATTAGCTGCTAAGAAACACTACCCATCTTAAAGCCAAGTTATTATATTACTAATACCGACATTCAGCTTCCTAATTTAACATGTCAAAAGTATTAAAAAGGTAGTGCCCCTTACGAAACGTTTTAGTGGAATGCTCCTACAGTGGAGAAGTAAGCATAGAACCTGTGTATGAATCCATGGGTTCTAGACATTAATAAAACTGCTCCTTTTTATAGACTAATAGTTTGGAAGAGTGGTTAAACAAATATGGTTAATATTTTACTTCCGAGACTAATAAACACATAATTATACTTACTTGATTCTGATACCTATAGACTTCCGAATTGCTTGTGTCAATGCTTCAGTCTTGCTCATTTCCAGGGAATAAATTTCTGACCCTGAAACAAAAAAAATAGTTAAAATATAACTTTTCAAAACTAGATTCGAAGAATGAATCTACATTTCAGCATTTTCCTCAATTCTTCATAGATCCCATAGCCAAAACTGTAACTGTATCCAAAACCAGAACTTTTTAATTAAAAAAAGAATTTTCCGAACTGGTTCATAATGATGAGGTTAATCCGAGGTTGCACACATAAACAAAATACAAACGACTAGAGAATCTTCATCTTTTTGTTAAGTCAGTTAATAAAATAACAGTTGTCTGCATTGACTACAACTGAGGATGCGTCATACCTGCCATGCTAGTGAAGGGTGTGTCAGGCCCCAGCGCCTGTGCTAGTCCCATTGCGATAGCTGTCTTGCCGGTACCTGGCTGTCCCGCCAGCAGCACAGCTCGGCCAGCTATTTTACCTGAAGCAGGCGGAAAATAAATCAAATATTGATATCGGGTAAAATAATATCCCTGTATGTAGGTATACTAATTCACAGCAAATCAATGAAGTTTCCTGTAGTCAAATTCAATTATTCAATAATAATGATGAATTTTAGCTGTCAAAACATATCCCTAATAAATCCAGATTCACTTATTTTCTTGAATTTAATGATTTTAAAAAGAAATAAATAAAATAAGGAGACAGTTTGAACCACAGAAATACTTTTAAGTATTTAAAAAAAGGTAAACAAAAAACCAAGTGACTCGGGTCATTCAGCCACTGGTATTGTGCCTCAGATACAAAACATTGCTTTGATTGGCTGAACGATTCGAGTCACGTGATGTTATTGTTTATCTTTTTTTTAATACCTAAAAGTACAAACTATAGAAGGAAAAAGTGTATGTACCTCACATGCTAAAAAGAAGTGACAGAACCTCCTTTGTACGTTGTCAACTTCAGATTCCGTCAATATTATTATACTACCAAATTAAATAGAAAATTTGTGTTTTCTATCACTAAAATACGCTTTTACCGTCAAACGTCAAGCGAAAAACGTTACACACTTGGTTTTCATACAAAAAGATGAACTTTTTCCTTTTATCTTGATATATTTCTGTGGTTTGAACATAAGGACCAGTGATGCAGGTTATTGGTATTTTCTATGAAACTGCTTACTATTCGAGCGTTTTGATATTTCATAGAAGGAAGCTTATATGATCTGTTAGGAAACTAGCCGATTGTGGTCATTTTAAAAAGAAAACAAGATGTCATAAAATGCATCAGATCATATAAAGGAAAATTTGTGAACGAAATTTGTGCCGAATTTTTAGAAAGAGAACGAAATGGATTAGGCTCAAGCATATTGCACCGGTTAAATAAAATAAATCAATAACTTGCAGTTTAGATGAAAATGCAAGCCGTTGCTATAGCAACCAGTTAAGTCAATACCTTCTCGAATCATCTGCAGGACGACGCCGGCGGCCTTCCGGGCCATCTTCTGTCCCACCATGCCCTGCGACACGGCGCGCGGCTCCAGAGAATCATCTAGACCGAGTCCACGAATGTGAGAATGAGCTCCGATACGTTCTATACGCGTTATGGAGCGCACTTCCTGCACTTGCGCTGCTGCTAGAGACTGAAATATAAAAACCTTGATAAATACCTATTGAAAGACGAAGATTTTATGACTATAAAGTGATTTTGGGCACTTTTAAATCATAACCTAAAAAAAGACTATATCATGTTATTTTGCAATTAAACGTGTTTAACAATAAGTGAGTAATTGATATTTAGGACAAAGATTGCTAAATAACTTACAGCCATTATTCTTGTTTGTATGTAGCCTGAAATACGAAGTAAAGTTCAAATAATTTGAAGATATTCGGCAAAGCGCCCGCACTCCCAAACAAATAATTTGACAGTAACAAAATGCGTTCAAAAAACAAAATTTCGAATCGCAGCAATGCCGCTGTTTCAGACATTAATAAAACCGCTGCCATTGGCGGACAATTTTGGCAAATATATTATGTAAAAAATATATCATAATTTATTACACTGGTATCCCCAGTCGATAGTTTTTGCGCACTTGCTGTGGAATACTTTGTGAAGTGAAAAATTATAATAAATCAAAATGCTGGCCGTAAGGAACCTTCTCAGGACCAATGCCCAGATCGCCAAGAATATTCAGAAGAGAAATATGACCGTGATCGTCACACCCGCCAGGGAGAAGGTTACCAACGCTGTAAGTAACAAGTGACCCTCCTATTTTCCGTAAATTATAGTATCTATTCAGCTCAAAGTCCTCGAAAACTTATCTAAATTACAATATACGTTAATTACTTGTTAATAGTGACCAATTAAGGCATCAATGTTAGTGCTGTGAAGTTTTTTTACATTACGTAATTTATAAGGAAACTTAGGTTAGAATATTAGTCCGTTTACAGATAAAGAAGTTACAAAGAGCTTGCAAAATGTTACAAGTTTACTCCAATAATTAATAACGGTATAGAAAGTAGTAGGTTAAAAAACTCTACACTTATTTTTTAATTGGATAAATATATTATATTAAATTCTGTACAAAAAGACAATGAATGTTGTGTAGAAATCTAATGTATTTTTATATTAATTTGAGCTTTTCTTTTTCCTGTATGTAGTTCAGAAGAAACCAGTTGCAGCACTTCTGTCCTTGTGTATTTTGTACTTTTTTTCGGAATTAGGCAATTTTGGGTTTTTCTTACATAGAATAATCACAAGCACTGAATCTGATTAAGAAAAAAATGTTCCCAATCTTGTATATATTTTTTATTTTTTATGTGTTATAAATTGACGCTTTTTTTGTGGACACTTATTTTCTCTTACAAATAGTGCTTAATATCTGTACAAAAAAATATGTGCACATCCTTAAAATAATGTGACCACAATCCATAAATAACGTTATAAGCAACTACTTTTTGCTTTATTTAATGCTTATCCTACAATTAGGTACTTTCATCAAAGCAATCTTTCTGTGTCTCTGTATTGAAGCAGTGTATTATTTTATTGGCTTTAGGAGAAGCCAAAGGCAAGTTTATTTTTTATACCCCATTTGGTTGACTCCGTACCTTTCATGCAAACGGCATGGACCTGCACGGATTTGCCCCTGAACCAAGTTTGCATGCTCGTCCAAACCCATACCTGACAATGCATTTTGCAAAATATCTAGATTAGAATTCACCAACAACCAATTTTGTCACATTACCATATTAGTTGCGAATTAATTTTTTTTTTCAATAGTTACACAGTCCACTGTACACCGTGTTTTTTTTTATTTCCGTTAAATTCGCGCCTTGCAAAAAAGAAAATAATTTAAACAAAAGACTAGGTATGCTATTTTTGGTAAAACAAATCAGAAAAAAGATGTTGAAAGAAAGTCGGGACTTAAAATGTAGTAATAAATATACTCGATTTAATCCGTTTAAATAAGCACTTGTTGAATTAAAAATCCATGCCAGCATTTATGATTAATTAATCGACCTATACATAATGTTAAGTAAACCAGTAATGAGTAATCGTTTTGGGATTTAAAATCCATTAAGAGCAAATATTTTTGTGTCAAAAGTATGAATATATCATCTCATCACCTAGTATCTATACCAAAAGCCTTGAGCTGAAACTAAGTTGATTTCTGCTAGATCATTCTCCAATATTGATTTAAATGACAAGAAAAAATAAAGTTTATAACATTGTATGTATGTAATATATGCATTTAAACACTTAATTGCGCATACAAAAATAACAAAACTATACAATACAATTCTTTATTGTGCACCAAAAACAAATGTCATAAAACTTAAATCTAAAACAGCATATGGTAAACAACAGGCAGTCTTATCGCTAATAAGCAATCTCTTCCAGACAACCTCTCTTCCAACAATGGTTATTTACGAAGTTGAACTTACACTCTTTAATTTGCTGAAGAAAATATGTACAAGGAAAATCAAGTGTATCACACAACAATGCCCATGTGTGATTCCATATGTAGTTATATAAAATAAACCTGCACGCGTGTTATTCAATCATGTTTGCGAATTTTTATTTTATTTAGGCTCTTTTCAGATCGATTAGATCAATTTTGTCGATATTTTGCGAGATTAGGACAGGGTTTTCAGTTATTTTATAGAGAGCCCCGACGTCTTCTTTTAATCGTACCTACAATTGCCGTCCTGATCTCGTGGCGTTTCAATATCGAGCCCACCGAGGCCACGGCGTTAGAAACGCTCGGAGAAATGCCCAAAAAGGTTATTGGTTTACACGGGCTAGCCCCGGTACTCTACGTCCGATAATGCACCTAGAGTGCGTCTAAGATAACTTTGCTGTGAAACGATGGGAACGTGCACGTACTATAGATGGCAGCACTAAACGACAAAAGAGACACGGGCGGACAATAAAGGAAACTATCATGCCTGTCAAATATAGTAAGTCGTAGCTACACTGACGTGAATCCTCCTTTATCGCCATAAATTAACGAAGTTTCCGTCAATGTGGCCCCAGCATGAGAGGGTACAAATTACAATACTTAGATTGGCAGCACCTTCGCCGTGCACCTTCCCTATAGAAGTTTGACTTTTAAATGGAGGTGTTGCCATATACCCCACTGCAGAGTTATCGTAGACGCACTATAGGGAATGTGCACGACGAAGGTGCTGCCAACTGGTGCCGCCAATCTAAATCATATAACCTCTCATGCTGGGGCCACATTGACGAAAACGCCGTTAATAACGTTAATTTATCGCGTTGAAGGACGATTAACGTCAGTGTAGCTACGACTTACTATATTTGACATTGACACTTACATTATTATCATTGACAGCTTGATTTGACAGGAGCGATAGCTTCCTTTATTGACCGCCCGTGTCTCTTTTGTCGTTTAGTGCTGCCACCTATAGCTCGTGCACGTTCCCTATATTGTTTTTAGGGTTCCGTAGCCAAAATGGCTAAAAAGGAACCCTTATAGTTTCGTCATGTCCGTCCGTCCGTCCGTCCGTCCGTCCGTCCGTATGTCACAGGCATTTTACTCAGAAACTACAAGACCTATACTGATGAAATTTAGAATATAGATGTCTTGTAGATGCCGCAACTAAGTTAGGTAGTTAAATAATAAAAATAAAAAAATCTAGGGGGGGCACTCCATACATGTAACAGAAGCTAAAAAAAATGTTTTTCACAAAATGTCAACGTGTGGTACATAGTTCGACAGCTCTTTTGAAAACATTTTAAGGTTATTAAGTAATGTTTGTGATTAAGTGAATACCTTTGGAAATAATCGCTCCGAAAGTTGTGAAAATTGTGTCCCCCCCCCTCTATCTTCTAAACCGTGTGTCCGAAAAATGTAAAAAAAAATACAAAGATAACGCTCAATTAATACTTTCAACGAAAATTATTTTCAACAAGATCGGATTAACCGTTTTTGAGTTATTGCCGATAGACTGCGCTTCTCAACAAAAGGACGTAATTGCTATGAAGATACGCTCTTTTGTTGTTGTACTTTTTTTACATCGTATTTTTTACCTTATAGTTACGGCTATGGAACCCTACACTGAGCATGGTCCGACATGCTCTTGGCCAGTTATTTATTTAAATATATTGCGCGATAAATCTGAAAAGAGTCTAAATAAAACTAAAATAAACCCATTATCATTCTAAAGTTCCAGTTGTCTGTTCCAGGAACTCATCGTGCTGTCGGGCGCCATGGTGGTTGGATGGTGCGCCGTCCCTGCCTGGGTGCTCTACAACATCAAGAATTACCGCAGCGAGGAATAAAGTAGCAATTATGTATAAGTAAAATAATTTATCGATTAGAATTGTGGCTTTTATTTTGTCCTGTTATTACTTGGAAAAATTTAGATTAAAGTGGAATAAATGTAAGTATTTGATGTTTTTTTAATAACGCATCTGACTAAAGAGTAATTTTTGTAATGATTTTAGGTGATTCGAGTCAGTTGGTTTTCCATACAAACGTAAGAGGGTCATTGTTTGCTTCCACGGCATCAATTATGTTTAAAATATGTTTTTCAACACACTTGCACATAAAGTCGCTCTTATTTGGTGGTTCTTATGCGTGGAACGCAGCTTATTACACACAAGTGCTTTTTACTTTACCGCACAAGTGCTATAATTACCGCCAATTGACCAATGAGAGCACGTGGTCTCGGGACACTGCGCTTGTATATTATCCCCGCGCAGCGTGTTCATGTTGTGCGCCCGCACTACACCACATAACGAGGTGACGATAGACGAGGATAGATAAACCACTATATAAATAAGTATGTGCAGAACAGAAATTCTAAATGATAAGTATTATTTTTTATTCGCAATTGTGTTGAAAAACGTCGTATGATACTCGTGGGCATTGGTCATTACAGTCTCGGCCATACAGCCTCGACTATAATGACCAACTTTGCCCACTCGTATCATAATGTGTACTACTTATTATTTTTCATCACACTTGCTCGTAAAGGGTGTTATAACACGCGCGCTTATAGACCAACTAGAGCCGATTTACCCCCCGTGGGTTACAAATATCTATAACTCCCACGGGAGGAAAAACTGTATGAAAATCTATAACTCCCTCGGGAGTTATGAGTTTAGTTTTAAAAGTCGTACGTCATTTCAGACTAAGGAGGTTTCGAATCAGCCAAGGCTATTTCACATCTTCAAAACTTGGCTACAAAACCAATTTTAGTGTAAATAAAACTTATATGGTATATTTTACTATTATTTCCGTAGTTTTTGCGATTATTATAATGCAATTAAATTAATTTAGTTTAAAATTTTATTTTGAAAATCGGTACAATCTGGCGACATTGCCTGTCAAGTTTAAAAACTAAACGCAGTTCTTAGCATTATCTGTGGAAGACTATTGAAAAAGCTGACAGTTGAAGTTGTCTCTTAGCGGGTGCGTTTAGTTTATTTCATTTTTATGTTTTATTTTTTTTTTTCCTCGCAAATGTGATGAAAAACATTGTGTGTATCACGGGCAGTAAGAAGATTACAAACTCGAGTCATTAAAAGCCCTCCGCCTACGGCGTCGGGCTTCTAATAGACTCTCGTTAGTAATCCCCTTCTTACTACCCTCGGTGCACAATGTACTATTATAGTTTGATACATTTTGTATGCACGAAATGGAATGAGAAGTCAAAAAATTAAGAATTAACGTGCAATTGGCACTTGAAGGTCAGCGCTATCTATCAGTAGCATTTGAAACTAAACGTTTTTTTACTAAAATTATACATATTTTTTTACTTTTTGATAATTTACACTTCGCGCAAATAAAATGTGTCAAGCTATAAAACAATTCAAACATAATTGATGCCGTAGAAGCAAATAATGACCCTCAAACGGCGTTTCCCGTTAATCTGGCCCCTGCATTCGGATCGGCGACACCTTCGTCGTGCACGGTCTCTACGGGCATGTGATGCGGAGGGATGAGTCATGTGATTGATGCAAAACCGTGTATGAATGTGGAGGGTTCTAGAAGTGATAATGTTCCAGGATTATTTTCTGCCTGGGTAAAGTTGGAGGTTTTGCCGGTACTTAAATGATTTTTCGTCATATGTAGTCAGCGCCATCTGTGTGAACGCTAGACTCATTCAACCCACCTAGTTGAATTCCTTAACAGTGCCTCTAGTTAGTGAGAGATGGCACTAATATCAAGCAATCATACCAAAGGTAAGAAGAGACATCACGTCACCTGGTTAAGTTAACTATCAGCTTTCGTGTACTCGGAAAGAACATGTTTATGCCACACCTGGCCATAAAGTGGCTTTTACCGCACGCTACGCGTACGGAAAAAGCCGCTTTCTAGCCAAGTGTAGACAAAATTATGTACACAATACGGGAGGTAATAAAGAAAACTGACAAACTCGCAGCCCCTCCTGGGCGTAGCGATTGTCGGACCGGGTGGTTGGCCGTGGCGTTCCCCGGGGTCGAACCAGGTCGCTAGCCAGACCACCGGCCGAAGTTGGATTACTTGTTCGTCTTTATACTTTACCAGAGCTGTGCGAGGTAGGGGAGCGTTATGTGTGAGAAATAATCCAATTAACGGTGCCTAGCCTCGGCCTCAGCGCGGCCCGGCATTGGTGGATTTTTTCTCGCACAGTTCAGGCGGAAACGCAGGATAAACCAGTGAAAGGCCCAGGGCGACGTACCTAAGTACGGGGCCCAGAATCTGGTATTTGAAATAAAAAACCGACTACCTAGCAGTGGCGTGGCGTAAAATATGTCCTTGGACAAGCCGGTGCAGATTTGGCGTACATTTTCCTTAAGAGCTGTAAATAGAATAAGGTGCTCAAATGCCAGATATTAGGCAAGCCCGTAGGAATCGAGTTCTTTGGACGCCACGCTACTGCTACCTACCTAGTGAATTCGGGGGAGGCCCATGCAATTGCGGGATTTGGTGCAGCGGCCGGCAAGGTGACGCTTTCCGGCCGGAGGGCAGAAAAAAACAAAAAAAACTGAAAGTCTAAAGAAGTCTGACGCGCGCGGCGCTGAGCTCCGAGCGCGCACTGCCGACAATTTTATCGCCGAGGCAAACGACGTGCTCTGATTGGTCAATTGCTAACCAACAATCACAAACCAGCGTTATGGTAAACAAACAAATATTAGGTATTACAAAATGGCGCAAGATTGACTTTTTCGCACGGCGATGGTGTGGTTGAATTATTATGCGCGCGCAGGTAGAAGTAGAAGCAACGACGGTCCCCAAAACAGCAGAAATATTAACAATAGAATAAACATAGTATTTCTATAGAGAATGATTATATATATTGTAAAGTATTAGATACTTTATCTTTTAAATCGGCTCGGCTCCATAAAATAAAAACATCATTCATGGGTAATTGTGTAAGGTTTTATAATAAGCTGCCAAGGAATATAACTGAATTATCTATTAACAAATTTAAGAATTGTGTAAAGCGTAAACTCATGTCTAAGGCTTATTACAGCACACAAGACTACATGAATGATGAAACACCGTGGGTTTAACTGCGACTGGAAATAGATATATTTTAAAAACAATGTTTGATTAGTTGTCTTTTTCTGTTTTTGTACTTGCCAATTGTTTTGACACTTAGAGACCATTTACATCTCTAAGAAAAAATGGACTTAATTTAGTAAATAAGTATTTTCAATTTGTATTTTGACGTTTGGAGATCCTTTACACCTCCAAAACATAATATTTTGACAACGGAGACTCTTTACATCTCCATTAATTCTAGTATCAATTTATTTTCTATTTTTTATTTGTCTTGTTTGGACGCATAGAGAGACCCTTTACATCTCTATAAATGTAGTTTTTAAGGTAATGTAATGTATATTAAATTATTAAAAGAGAAACTGGTGAGTTTCTTCCGGCGCTTCTTCTCACCAGAAGGTCATTACCCGAAGCGCCAAAAAGAAAAGAAGACAAAGAATGTAAGACATGTAAAAGAGCCCTTGAGGGCCTACTTACAGAAATAAATTATTTTATTTTATTTTATATTTTCTACTCATAGTTTGACTGAAACAAGTTTATTTATTTACAAAAAAATATAACCGTTTTGGACAAAAACCTCTTTTTTGAGATTAAAAAAAAAATAATCTGTACAACGCATTAGTGTGTAATAAATCTCATTCCGGGCGCAAGAATAAATAAATAATAGCCACTTTACGAGCAAGTGTGTTCATAACATTTTTCTTGTTTTCAGGAATTGGTCGTCCTAGCCGGCACCATGGTGTGCGGGTGGTCGGTGATCCCCGCCTGGGTGCTGCTGCACATGAGGCAGTACCGCCATCTTGAATAGCCGCCATATTGGATACCCACCATTTTGAATAACGCGCTGTCAGTGCCATCTTTTGTTAGAGTAAAAGTGATCTGTTAGAAATCTGGCTTTTATTTTATTTTTAACTAGCGACCCGCGACCCGCCCCGGCTTCGCACGGTGTTTCTCTATTATATTATGAATGTATTATACATATAAACCTTCCTCTTCAATCACTCTATCTATTAAAAAAACCGCATCAAAATCCGTTGCGTAGTTTTAAAGATTTAAGCATACATAGGGACATAGGGACAGAGAAAGCGACTTTGTTTTATACTATGTAGTGATGTCACCGTAAGTAACGGAACCTGCGCGTTTATTTATTTAATTCGAATCGCTTCACCTTAATACAAGGTGAATTTTAAATCGTTAATCGAAATACATATATTATTTGAAGTTCACATAATACTATGGTAAGAAGGTTATCTGGTAGAGAATGTCTTATTATGGCATTAAGTTCGCCTTTTGTACGATAAGTTTTCTTTTGTGCAATAAAGATTCAATAAATAAATATCACCAAAGCAATTACCTATCTATAGTGAGCTTATATTACTAATGTTTTTTTTTCTTAATCTAATTTGCTTAGAATTTTGTTTTTTTTTTTATTAAGATGATAAAAATGCCTCGTCTGTATACTATCCTTATGACCATGCAAACGTTTGATATATCGATACCTTTAGACTCAAAGGACGTAAACGCCGTAGGTTCTAATGGCGTTTACGCCCTTTGAGTCTAATACCTTTAGACTCAAAGGGCGTAAACGCCATTTACGCCCTTTGAGTCTAAAGGTATCGATATTGTGTCTACGCTCAAACTGGCAGAATCGCCCCAACGCCGGATTTTTTTAAATTTATGATTAATGAAGTCATTATTTGTAGTTACACTCTGCCCCGTGTTAATCTTAAGCAGCTTTATCGAAAAACGTGGTTCCGATTCACAATTTAAAATTCACCCTGTATTTATTGCACGAAAGAAAACTAAAGTAGCTCAGAGAAATAGGAGACGAAGGTACAAAATAAACTTTTAAATATGATTTAACATATATTTATCAGTAGACTGATCACAAGATTAAGATATGTGTAAACCGTAAAAATAGATCACATACACTTAACAGTTAGGGGTAAATAAAAAATCTAGTTACCAATAAAATAAATAGTTACCAATGTCAGATCTTTACTAGACTATTTTGAATTTTTTATAACTATACAATGACATATTGTTAAACTTTCACGATTTTGACTCATTATACCAAAACGGGATTTAATCGCGTAAAAACATATATTTACCTCGACGTTTCGGACGTGTAGTGCACTTGCCCCACTGCAGGCGAGTAAACGAGTAAAAATGGGCGAGTTACAGTTCATTGCGGGCTGACGAGGTGCTGTGTGGATGGACCTTTCCAGATCCGCAATGTAACGCTACTCGTCCAATTTTACTCGTTTACTCGCCCGTGGGACCAGTAACTGAAGAGGCCTGAAGTTACTGAAGACTTTACGAAAGTTACTTTGATGATTTATGCTGTTTTAGATTTAAGCTTTTGTAATGTTTTGTGTTTGTGCACAATAAAGTCTATTGTATTGTATAAGTAAACGAAGAAAGAAATACAGAGGTATCTGAAGAGTTTTTCGAACTACCCTCACTTGGTATTAAATAACACTAGATAAACACGATATGTTTTTACGAGATTTAAGTCTCATTTTTATTTAGTTTTTTTTTATGTTACGGTATTTTGAAATTCGTACAACGAAGACACAGTTAAGTGACCATCAGTAGACCTTAATACATTGTAATAAGGGTGACAAGTGGTCAGTTAGCAGTGTCTTCGATTGTACGTGTAAAGATTCGAAATATTTACAAATGTCTAAATAGTATTAAAACTAGGCTTAGAGATATATATACTATATCACAATGACGAATTGCTTTCAAACATACGGGGTGTTTTTTAAATCAGGGTACAATGGGCTAGACGACAAAAAAAAACGAATTAGTCCGTCAGTTAGATTATTAAAAAATATTGTCCACGTATTTTTTCTTCTGTTTGACAAACAAAAAATGACGAGGATAGAGTGCTTAGAAGTTTCGAGTGACGTCACTACTAGGTACAATTTTCACCTAGGAGTGACGTCACAAGCCCCCACTCCAGAAGTTTGATGATCTATAACTTTGTCGATTTTTAATATTTTGATAAACCAAAAAATACGTGTCCCATATTTTTCCATAATCTATCTGACGGACTAAATAGAATTATATATTTTTAACCCAGTCGTCATCCCCATTGCGCACAAATAGGAAAAAACTATTATTGCAACTAGTTGCCTATCATCATCAACGTCGTTAGCTTATATAATATGTCACACGGCCAGTTGCGTATATGGAATATTTATTCCTCTATAGCGGTGTTTTTCAAATTTCATGGCACGACCCCCCCGTTTGTATGCGAACATATTTCGCGACCCCCTATACTCCACGATTTCTAACCTGAATTTTATTTCGTTACACTTGAGCTTTTTTGTTTTTTTTTTCTTTTTGCTTGAGGTTTCTCGACCTTCGCAACCCTCTTCTAGAGGCTCTGCGATCCCCAAGAGGTCGCGACCCACACTTTGAAAAACACTGCTCTATCGCAACTAGTTGCGAATTATGGTTGCGATGACGGCCGGAGGGACTGGAATCGGTAAATAAATAGCACTAACCTTACGGGTATAATACGAAGCAGGAAAATGAGCTCTTTATCAAAAGGAACACTTAATACATCAGCTTCAGTTTTTTTTAATAATTAATATGATAAAAAACTTACTATTTAATTGACTATGTCGCTTTAAGGAGTATTAATGATAATTTTCCGTTAATAATGAAAAACAATGACATAGTTAACATTGGAATACGTACGTTTTGAAATTAAGGGATCACCCATATATTACGCCAGACGCAGATTTCCATGCAGATTTAAAGAGGGTCATCATTTGCGTCCACTACATCGATCGTGGTTGAAACGTGTTTTATTTTTTAAGCTTGATACACTTGCCTTGCGCGAAAGAAATGAAAACTCGCAAAAAGTAAAAATATACATTTTTAGCAAAAAACTTTGGCAAATTGCACGTTAATTCTAGTTTATTCAGACATTTTGTGTCAATTCACGAAACCAACATTGGATTGAATTGAAACATTAATTTATTCATTCATCATCATTCCGTTTATTTTTGAAATGTATCAAGCTGAAAACTTATTGGTATTTCTACCACGATTGATGTAGAGGAAGGAAATGATGACCCTCTTTATGTTTGTATGGAGAACCGACCGACTCGTATCACCTTAATATATGGACGACCCCTATAGCGGCCTGCACACTCTACTTATCACATTCAGTTGCACACGTACTAAATAAGACATATAGGTAATACCTAATGATAATAACATATTAGACATCTAAAAAAGGTTTAAAAAAAATAGTCGGTAAAACCAAATTAGAAAGAATTATGCTTTCGGTAAAATGACTCTTCCAATGCTTCATATGCAGCGTTTTTTCTTTTTCTATACCTAACATTTTTAGCCATTTTTTTATTGTACAATTTTCTGCCAATCTTATGTCAATTTTTTTTAGAAATGGTCACTTAGATAACTTGACTGTAGTTAAAGTATCTACGATACTTATATTTAGGTAAACAATAATCATGTCGAAACGATAAATCGAAAAATTTGGTCAATTCTTACAATACTTAGATTATATTTATACAAATACATTAAAATGTACTCAAAAACGTATCACTATTACGTATAAAACGTCAAATATTCGTCTAAAATTCACTAACCCTGCCTCTAAGTATATATGAGTAAAAAGTTATCAATTGGGGCCATCCATATATTACGTTAGAATTTCATGATTTTTCGACCCCTTCTTTGTCGACACAGGTTGTCACATTTGAATAACTCCCTCCTGTATAAAGTGACGTCACTTACGAACACCATTTTAAATGTGGAAATTATTAAATAAAAATATGACGGTACTTTAGTAGACGATAAGCCCAAATTGGGCTTAATTGAATTAACGTTGATAGAAATAATGTTTTCAAGTATTCATTCCTTATATTTTAATAAAAAAAAAAATGCTTCCGACTTTCTTTCCCCTTATCACACTTTGGAGATCTCCTCCCATTTATCATGTAACGTAAAATATGGACGACCCCTTTACAGAAATTATATATAGTGGTCTCGGTGCAATGGAAATGTAGTTCGAGAATAGATATTTAATTATTGCATATTATTACAAAGTGTTTTGTCATTAAAGATAGAATAAAACCGTTTAAAAAAACGAACTTTTTTGGCAGACAATAACATTGTAGAAGTAACCATTGCGCCACATAAGTTTGCGTTTGTTAACTTATGTACACTCGTGTACTTTAATGAGGGTATTTAGAAATCAGAAATCCACCAGCTGGCAGCAGGGTGGCGAAAGGTCTATTTGGCAGTAGATGTCAAAATCAGGTGGTGTGATTGGTGGATCTTGACGCCTACTGTCAAAAAGACCTTTCGCCACCCTGCTGCCAGCTGGTGGGTTTATTATTTCTAAACACCCTCATTGTTGAGCCATTTAGGGTTCATCTTACAATAGTTGTGTCGTAGATTGTGTATTACTCGACAAAATTAGACTGAACCCTAAAAGTAAAGTCCGTAACCGTACCATAGTCAATGATATTTTATAAGTAGATAGGTTACAAGCACTCCAAAAGTGAAGCACTGAAACCACGATAAATGTATTGGTGCCCTTTTTGTAGTGGGTAGTCACTCGCGGGTCGGTCAACGAAACGCACGACGATGTCAAGGGTGAATATTTACAAGATTCACAAAAAAAATGCCGTCGTGTGTGATCAGAAAGTGCACCAATCATAGCAAAAAGTGCAACAAAGCGCAAGGCATCACATATCACCTGTAAGTACGCTGAAATAATTTAATTTTATCATTTTTATTATTTTATTTTTCAAATACGACGCCATCTTACTACCATAGAGGTCATTTGAATGAAAGAGACAAACTTACGTCTTTGACAATGAGAGTGACAAGGATAACCAACCTTCTGCGTGCTTAATCTGCGAGCGCCGAGCAGGCTCCGAGTCAATCCGAATCTAGCCGATGGGTTCACTCGGTTACGTTTAAAAATTAATCGCGCAAGTAACAAAAAGCTAGCTGTCTCTTTTTTTTGCATTATTGTAACTATGCCATCTCTTTTATGCAATCTGTTAATATGTGTGAGTATGTACACCGTACAGTGAGGTACCAATGTGTGCTGCTGCTTTCTTGGAAGTATATTTCTCAGCTGGCGAGTATGCGTATAACGTATCTTCTTATAAAATATCATTGACCATAGTCTATTATTTTATTTAAAAAGGTAAATACTGTCACTCCAATGCCGTGAGTGACTATGCGATTTATATTTAGTTCAAGATTGCCATCGAATCACAAACACGTGAAGAATCTGTGTCCAGATCAAGTTAGATTCCAGGTTTGTCGCAAGCTGACGCTCCGGTTCGCGGGGCTTCTATCCCTTTAATTAAAATGTACAAAACACGCAAACGTATGATTGGTGCACTCACCTAACTCAAGTGTGCTATACGGTTATGGACCTCATCTCAGACCCAATAAGGTCTTATTTGCTTTGAGCGCGGTTCGAATCTTCTTAACTAGAGCTGAAGGTTGTATGAGGACTGACACTTCGGTGCCGTGAGCGGCTATGCGGTTCATCTCATCTTCGCTGCCCTAGAAAACAAAGTTTTTTTAGAATAAATAAATATTGCATATTTTATGCGACACCTGGCCATAAAGTGGCTTTTACCGCACGCTGCGCGTACGGAAAAAGCCGCTTTCTGGCCAAGTGTAGACATAAAATGATGTACACAACACGGGAGGTAATAAAGTCCTCGATCGCATATTTATGTCCCTCGCTTGCAGCTCGGGCCGCAAATTTCTGCGATCTCGGCCTTTCTTTGTATTGCCACCCTAGTTGTGTTATTAGAAGAGAAAAATTATATGTCTCGGGCAGGATTCGAACCTGCATCTCCTCGGCTATCCGGGCCAAACACAAGCGCCTTACTAACTAGGCTACCGAAACTCTGTCCTTGCCTTCGGCTCGGGCGTCAAATACCTGCGATCTGAGACATTCTATGTTTTACCGCCCTAGGTAACTAATGTACTACTGCCATTACCAGTATTTGAACCATGATTTGGATAATGCACTAGGCTACTCCGATCAGGCCTGATGGTAAACATTGATGGAGCCTAAGACGGAACGAGCGCAACCAGAAGATGCCTAGTCTCCATATACACAACAAATGATGCCGATGTCGTGGTTGGACGGTAAGTACACTCACGAACTTTAATTAGCACGAATTTTGCAAAAACGTCAATATCTCGAAATGTAAGAGATTTTTATTAAGGTCAAATTAATTAATCTGTAGGCTTATGATGCTACGTTTTGTCGCGCGATAAATAAATGATAAAGCATCCGTCATCCGTCACGTTCTGAAAAATGGTGTGTGAGAATGACGGATGTTTTATCATTTATTTATCACGCGACAAAGCGTAGCATCATAAGCCTACTGGTGTCTTATGAGCTAGTCTATCAGCCCTTTTCGTATGTACGTTGGGTTTAGGGACACCCTGTATAGGCAGATGATGGCCGATATATCGTACCTTGAGTAAGCTGAGCGGTTGATTGTTGACCTCGGTGAGCGCCCAGCGGCCTGGCGGGGGGAGGCCTGCGCGGGCGCACACAGACAACGCCTCTACGTGCGTGATGTTGCATTCGCTGTCTAGCTTTATACCTGACAATAAATACAGTTAATTGTCTATTATTACACACCAAAAACATAAATGGCACATAACATAAAACAATTACAAACACGCATACGCATAGTACCTACTAGTAACGTACTATAAAAAAAAACTAGAAGTAGGTATTCGAAATCCGGGACTATAAAGTGTAATTCCTGGAAACGGGACAAGAACGGTAATTCCGATACAATCCCGGATATCTGGCAACACTACCTCCCATAGACTTTAACACGTTGCAATGAAGGTGACATTTGTTTACAAATGTACAGTTAACAGCGTGTTCGATTGTACGTAGGCTACTTGTACTTGTACTGACCTAATTTCTCGTGGTCCCGTTTATTGAGCACGTATATCTTGCCAAGCGGTACTCGATGAAACAATATGTCCACCTGTGAACAACGTATCGATTATCAACATTGGTATCTTACATCTATAAGAGCGGCCGCACACGTTGGGCCACTAACCCGACCACAAGTGGCTCAGAGCGGCCGCACATTGGGCCACTAAACCGGCCACAAGTGGCTCAGAGCGACCGCACATTGGGCCACTAAACCGGCCACAAGTGGCTCAGAGCGGCCGCACATTGGGCCACTAAACCGGCCACAAGTGGCTCAGAGCGGCCGCACATTGGGCCACTAAACCGGCCACAAGTGGCTCAGAGCGGCCGCACATTGGGCCACTAAACCGGCCACAAGTGGCTCAGAGCGGCCGCACATTGGGCCACTAAACCGGCCACAAGTGACTCAGAGCGGCCGCACATTGGGCCACTAAACCGGCCACAAGTGGCTCAGAGCGGCCGTACATTGGGCCACTAAACCGGCCACAAGTGGCTCAGAGCGGCCGTACATTGGGCCACTAAACCGGCCACAAGTGGCTAAGAGCGGTCGCACATTGGGCTGACCAGTCAAGTAGTAACTTACCGTTCTGGTGCGAGCGTCCTTGAACAGCGCCCTCGCGTGCTGCGCGTCCCTCGGCGGAGCCCCGCGGACAGCGGCCACGCGGTCCCCCGCGCGGCCCCCGCACCACGCGCCGCCGCCGCCCCACCGCGCGATCCTACGGACAACCGGGGATAAAATAGACTAGACGGCAAAAAAAAAAAAACTGACCCAGACCGACCCAACTCCCAGTCCGACCCTACTCAGGGTGGTCTGGCTAGCGACCTGGTTCGACCCCAGAGAACGCCACGGCCAACCACCCGGTCCGACAATCGCTACGCCCAGGATGGGTTGCGAGTTTGTCAGTTTCAAAAAAAAAACTGTTTAGTCCGTCAGTTAGTTTATTAAAAAATATTGTACGCGTATTTTTTCTTGTTTCCACCTTCTTACAGATCCGCTCTCGCTAGGAGATCACCAGGCTACTCTCATTGCTGCATATATAACCATATCTGCAACTACTGTAATATTAAACGTATATCAGATTTGGAGCTAAAAGGGTAGTGAAACATTCGTTATTCGAGTTGTCCTATAGTGAAACGGGAGTATAATTAATTGCATTAAAGTAAAGTAATTGCGTTATCTTATCACATTAAAAGACATCAAATCAAATTGAGAGCCTGACACACACACACACACACACACACACACACACACACACACACACACACACGCACGCACGAAATGTACCTAGTTAAATTCAATTCGATTCGATTTCTGTTAACCGCACTCAGCCTAGTTTGGTTTAATCATTTTGTGATGCACACATAAACATTATCATTCACTCGTTCAATCCATTCGTGCCAGCTCTTGTGAATCGACCTAAGTATATCAGTAGTCCGTTATTTTCCTGTTGCTGTGAATATCTATCTGAAAGGGAACGAGCGAGGTACTCACCACACGCTGTTATTGTAATCTAGGAAGGTTGGCGGGTGCGCGGCGGGCACGCTGCTAGCTACGGCCGCCCCGCGGCGTTGCTCGGCGCGCAGCGCGGCCGCCTGCCGCTGCCGGAGCGGCCGCAGGCCTGGCGGCAGTCGGGACGAGGGCGGGGAGTGCTCTGTAGAAAAAAATAGAGTTGTGTGATGTGGTTTACAAAAAATGCAATAAAAGTTGGGACGTTGTTGGTCAAATCAAGGTAGATATGCAAATTGAAGGTTTGTATGGCATTTCAGTCGCCTGTTGACTCGATTTTTTTTCTGTCGTAAATCGATTCCACTATTTGTGAGGAACAAATATCTATATGACACCTAATACATTTGTATAAGTATAACAGCCACAAATTGTAATAAAAAGTAACAGATCGCACTGAGCATTGAAAACGCTCTATACAAAACGGGCAGAAGCGATGACGTCATCGGGTCTATCGCTGTACTAAGTTGTATCATAAATGAAATTTTATGGTTGTATGAAAAAAATAGCATTTTGCCATTTTGAGCACGAAAAAGTGCGATTAAGCACATAGTTGTCATACATTTATTTTTTCAGTGTTATTTAAGCATTCCGAAATTGACTTTAATTTTTCTTTAAGACGATAAAAAAAATATCGTTTTTTTTTAACTTTGTGGTCTCATAACTTTTTATTTTTTATACATTTTTGGTTTATTTCTTTTGTGTTATGATAATTTAGTATTTTCCAATCCATGTGACTATATTATGTTGTAAAATTCAACATTAGTCAACATCCGAATTGTACCCCCGTTCTTTATTTTTGACTACTCGTATATGCGAAGCTATCGCAGTGTCCACCGCGGTACCCACTATTACAACTACAGTATAGGAGTGTGCAGTGGAATGGCGTAAGCCGGCATCCTAGCGCAGGCCGGTGCAGATTTGGCGTACATTTTCCTTAAGAGCTGTAGACTAAGGTGGTCAAATGCCTGATATTACGCAAGCCGGGTCCACCGTGCCCCACACGCAGCTACCGATCAGGTTGTCAGCTTTCGCTTCTTGTGGCATCATCACCTCTACTAACAACGCCTCGCAGGCTCATAATAGCACCACATTGTTCGAATAAAAGCTACTCGACCAACTTTTGAGACAAGATCGATCTATATACGATTTTTATGAAAATAAAAATTACTCCATTATTTTCATCAAGTCGGAAATAAAAACATTTTTACTGTTAATACAATAAACATTTATTAATTTTTATTTAACAAAAATAATAATATACGCAAGTATATTTAAGAAATATTTTCTTTTTGAAAAATTAATACTAGAATTAATAAGATTTATTTTATACAAAAATACATTTTAAACACATAATTTAAAAAAAATACTTTTCTTTATTTTTTTTGGAGGATGCTTGTCGTGAGTCGACTGAAGTATGACCTCAGTATATCGCATCACGTCTCGCACCAGCAGTTGACGTTGGCGAAGCTCCCGCAGTGACCGCCCCGATACCCGCGCCGCTTGCACTCCCCGTTGCAGTTGGAAGTGTAGTCCACCGCGCCCCACACGCAGCTACCGATCAGCGCGTCAGCCTCTGCTTCTTGTGGCATCGTCACCACTAATAACAACGCCACGCAGGCTCATAATAGCACCACATTGTTCGAATAAAAGCTACTCGACCAACTTTTGGGACTAGATCGACTTATAAATATACGCTTTTTATGAAAAAAAAAATACTTCATTGTTTTTTATGACAATAAATGTTTTATTATTTTCATTAAGTCAGAAATAAATAAAAAAAATGATAAAATAAACATTTATTGAATAATATGTAATACATTTTTTCTTTAATAAACTAAAAAGATTTATTAAGAAAACTAAAATATTTTTTACACATTCTTAACAAACAAAAAAACTTTCTTAACCAAACATTTTTTAGGGTTTGGAGCCAACTAAATACAGCTTAGTGCCATCACGTCTCGCACCAGCAGTTGACGTTGGCGAAGCTCCCGCAGTGGCCACCCCGATACCCGCGCCGCTTGCACTCCCCGTTGCAGTTAGAAGTGTAGTCCACCGCGCCCCACACGCAGCTACCGATCAGCTTGTCAGCTTCCGCTTCTTGTGGCATCGTCACCACTAACAACAACGCCACGCAAGCAAGCAGGAAGATACAAGACTTAGTCACCATATTGCTGGTTAGATCTTTACTGTTTGAGAGACGAGTGGAGAATGGTGTCTGTTGAACAATTATTCGGTATTTATGGTCAAATGATTGATACACTTTTGACACATAAACGCAAGCAAAACGCGATTTTATATTCTATTAAAAAGAGTTCAAATTTCAATGACAGAAAATGTATTTGGTTAGTTAACGATGTGTCTAATATCCCGACTAATGGAAGGTATTTCATATTTAGTAGGATTAAGATGCTTTAATTGCATTTATCATTAATTTAGGCTCACTTTTTCCTCATTATTAAGGGGTATAATGCTCCAAAAAGGTGATTGAGTGGAATTGGAATAACCCCTTGGAATATTTCAAAGATGCATATTTAGTTCTCCGTTTTCAAGCGTCTTATGCCAACCTTTCTCCATAAGGGCATTTTTTTTAATATCCCCTTAACTAGCAGTTAACAGGTCGTCACAAACCTGACGATTAGTGTTAAACTGCATACATTTCGTCACCAACTTACAGGTTAGACCGATTTTAAACATAGCTCAAGTTTCGCCTAGTGATACAATACAATACAAATATACTTTATGCCACATCTGGCTTTCTGGCCAAGTGTAAACATAAAATGATGTTCACAACACGGGTGGTAATAAAGAAAGTCCTCGGTCGTATATTTACGTCCCTCGCTGTGGCATAGTAAATATAAAATACAAAATTAAACATAGCGCGCAAACAAGTCAAATATGACATATGACTGACAATATAATAAGTATGTGTCTATGGTAAGCTTTGTTTTTAATTTGACGTATACTCGCTAGTGACACGCAGTGACGATATTAAAAAATTTTTTTTCATGTTGGCATCAAAGAATTTATTTCGGAAAGTTATGTTTTTCTTAAAAACCGCAGGATTTTATTTCTGTTAAGTTGGTAGTTGTCATTTTTATTGTAAAGTTAGTATTGAACGCGTAATCCTTGGGCTAAGTTTAACCTAGATTTAGAAGTCTATGGCTGCTAGCGGTATCTTTTTGCGACTATAAAGACACAAATCCTTTTATGGGGAATAGAGTATAGACTTCTCTGAAGTCATGTTATGTATGTTCTTATATTAGTGTTTGTGACCAAGTAAAAGACAGATAAAAGTACAATCGAAGAAACTGCTAACTGACCACTTGTCACCCTTATTACAATATTTACAATGTATTAAATTAAATCACGTCATCGCTATGCTCAAGAGCGCGTGAAGTTCGGGTTCCTCCAAAGGAGAAGCCCCCACGCACCGATGTGGATAAGGAGGGCTTCACAATGGTGACGAGGAAGCGCAAGCCGCGCAAGAGTCAGTGTGGTACTGCAGAACCGGTTGGTTCTGGTCTGCTGGTTGCCACACCGAGCAAGGCGCTATATGTATCGCGCCTACATTACACCGCCGCGGCTGATGAGGTGGCGGAGTACGATCGTCAGTTCGCCGGCTTCTCGCTGAGGGTGTTCCAGCTGCGTTCGCGCCACTATGTGCACTTCAGCTCGTTTGTGGTGCGCGTGCCGCGGCCGCTGCAAGAGACCATCGCACGTGCTGACTTCTGGCCGAAGGGTGTCGTGTTTCGACAGTTCCGGGGCAACCTGCCGAATCCTACACCGGAGACGACGATGCAACGGGGCCACGCCGTTTCGTCGCCAAAATAGATATATTATTCTTACGTTTCATGACGCATTGATGTTTTTACTGTAATGTCATGTTAACATGTATTTATAAATAAATAAAATAAATAAATAAATTAAGGTCTACTGATGGCCACTTAACTCTCTGTCTTCGTTTGTACAGGAGTAGAAAAAAAATATGCCTGCCGGGGCTGGGGCCGGGGCAGAGGTTTCTCATTGGAACCAGTAGTAAATATCTAAATTGAAGAATAAAGAACTTTACTTTTGTAGCTTCAACGTGGAGGGCTTCCCTAACGACAAAATAACACATATTTTTCCTATATTTAACAAGGTTGTAAAATCATTAAATCCAACTACACACACGACTTTTTGATTCTGATTCTGTTCAGTATGTATGGGTTTCTACAAAACTGTTATCTGATTATAATATATGGGTACTAATGATTGGGTATTAAGAATCAATTTAATGATACTTAAATAATCGATTCGGTTGTAAATTATTATTTAATTCGAGGATACACATTCTCTATTCTAAATCGATGTAGTAATTAATACTGTTATATAATAGTAGTTAGTTATGTAATAGATAGTTACATTACACAACTAGGGTGGTAAAACAGAGAAAGGTCGAGATCGCAGATGTTTGCGGCCCGAGCTGCGAGCGAGGGACGTAAATATGCGATCGAGTGCTATCTTTCTTACCTCCCGTGTTGTGTACATCATTTTATGTCTACACTTGGCCAGGTGTGGCATAAAAGTATTTTTGTATTGCCGACTAAGTATGCCTTTTTTAAACGCTTTCACAGAAACCGACTGCGCCCGCCAGGCGGGTTTGTGAGAACCATAATGCGGTACGAAAAAAACGGCCCGCATCTGAGCAAAAGTTGCGAGCGGCGCTTGGGCGTAAAAGTGTTGAATAAGGGATAGCAGGTTATACTCATACTCATACTTATACTCATTTATTTTGTATTAATCATACAAATCATACAATGTTATTTTATACAATCAAAAATAAAACAATAAAATAAAATTAATCGATCATTCATTATACAATACAAATAGAAATAAAATGTCAATCATTCAGGAATTCAAGAACGGATAATAGGCCTTTTGTACAAGAAGCGATTTTAGTTTTAAACTTTTACAGTATTTGATGGAATTTGGGATATTGTTATCAATTTGTGGACCCAAGACGTGCAGACAATCGGCTGATTTCCTCAGCCTGTGTCTAGGTGGTTCAAGATCGTGGGTAAGATATAATTGACAACATTTCAATTTAAGAACACTTCAAAATGTAAATACGATTCGAAAGCATTTTGCCTCCGAAGTAGTACCTACACTATTTTTTTAATTTTTATATATTGCTTAATATAAAAAAATACAAAATTATAAAAAATATATTCTCATTTTACCAGTTCTACGGCACAATAGATGAAATGCCAGTGCCTTTTGCCATAGAAAAAGTAAGCTGTCATAATTTGAATTTGACATTGTCAATGTATACTATCGATGTTTTTCGATCGCGATAAGACTAAAGTAATGGTCTATTCTGCCGTAGAACTGTAGTTACGCCGTTTTAGAATAAGTAAAAATTAATATATTAATTATAAATTAAATACAAACCCTCGTGAAACAAATAAACTATCAGCGTATTCGTCTTTTCAAACCAAATACAGAGAACCAATAAAATTAAAGGCTCAAAAAAATTAAAGGTTGTCAATTGTAGGGAAGTGTGGGACGGGAAAGGTAAAAAGCTCGTGGTCGTGAAAGTGTTTTTTTTTATGTCTGGTCGTAAAACTATGTGTAAAAAAAACAAATAACACATACCGTTGCTAAGCGAGCTACTTCTCCGCCGCGTCCCGTCGATTCGGCCCTCGGGCCGCGACCGTCGGACCACCTTCACTGCCACCGTCGCACTTCTGTAACAAAACGGTAACATTTAATGCCACCTCAAGTACACTGTCACTTTATCTTCTTCCTCGATCACTCTTAATACAGTGGTGGTCGTCGTTTCGGGTGTTTGTGGCACGTTTCACGATTTACTCACTTCAGGTTAGTTTATCCTGATTTCTAAATAATTAAAAACAATTCCGCAAAGCGACATTTGAAGAGAAGAACCACCGCAAGAAATTTCTCAGCCTGCATTAAATACATACGTAGTCAGCATCAGATATCTATTGTCGCCCAGAGTAGCCCAATATATCTTAACAACGACCTTATTCCTATAGCACCAAAGGCGTGTTAAGATAAATTTGGCTACTCTGGGCGACAATAGACATCTGATGCTTACTGTATCTACATGCACAACTTAAATTAAATGATTTATCGAGAATATATCAATAATTTCAAGGGAGGCTTCCCTTTTGGCTTCATGTATATACTCAAGTAAAATTACGAAGATAATAAACAAATGGCCCCATTGGACAGTTATGATTATGACCTTATCTAACGGACGTTATGACCCTAAATGAACAAAGTGTCTCTCGGTGTTTTAGCGTCGCTAGTGTGTTACCTGTCGTCGAAGGTGACCTGGTTCGACTCCAAGCACCCCCGGTACTAACCCAGCCCGACCGGCGTGTCGACTGTGTGTGGCACACAGTCGAACACCCAAGGGTGGTCTGGCTAGCGACCTGGTTCGACCCCAGGGAACGCCACGGCCAACCACCTGGTCCGACTATCGCTATGCCCAGGAGGGGTTGCGAGTTAGTCAGATCCTAAAAAAAAAACCTGTCGTCGTTGTGTCACGTGGGGCTGTCCGATATGACCCCTGAGCCTCAATAAAATTTCATGACCGCAATAGCCTCAGTGGAGTTTTAGGACCCCATTGGAAAGTTATGACCTAAATGACCCCATCGGAGTGTTATGACCCCATTGAAGTGTTGCAATCGAGTCAGCAGCGACAACTCCGTAAGGCCTCGCTTCCATATAGGCTTGCCTGGACTTTGACTATTGCGATATAAGGAGTTTCCCCGTTGGCACTCCCATTATCATAACCCCCAATATGTTGGTTTGCCCCTCATGACCTCAATAAAGTGTCACAACCGCTATAGTCTCAATGGAGTTTTAGGACCCCATTGGAGTGTTATGGCCCCATTGAAGCGTTATGACCCAAGTGACTTCTTTGGACTATAACATTCGTAATCCCAATGTGGTGGTATGACCCCCCCTGGCCTCAATAAAGTTTCACGACCGCTATAGCCTCAATGGAGTTTTAGGACCCCATTGGAAAGTTCTGACCTAAATGACCCCTTTGGAGTGTTATGACCCCACTGAAGTGTTATGTCCCAATAGCCCCCAACAAAGTATCATGCCTCCCTTGCCTCGGCGTGTGTGTTACCTGTCGTCGTCGTGTCGCGTGGGGCTGTCCTGTCGCCGGCCCTGCCCGAGCCCCCGCAACCGACTCAGCAGCGACAACTCCGTGAGACCGCGCTTCCATATAGGCTTGCCTGGATTTTGATCTTGATTTTTATCTAGAAACAAATATAATTGTATTTTCAGTTATTTTAGCAAGCTTGTATTATTAGGGGGACAATCTTACACAAATCGAACTAGTCCCATAGTAAGCTCAATAAGGCTTGTGTTATGGATACTAGACGACGATATATTTAATAGATACATACATACAAATAAATAAATAGAAAACATCCATGACTCAGGAACAAATATTCGTGCTCATCACACAAATAAATGCCCTTACCGGGATTCGAACCCAGGACCTCTTGCTTCATAAGCAGGGTCACTACCAACTAAGCTAAAGCGGTCGTCAAACGGTCGGTTGTATGTCGTAACTTCTCCCACTCCCAAGGAAAGAAGAGAGATTTTAAAATGGTAAGTTCACATATTGTATTCAAGTATGAACCCATTAGCGAAAACATAATTACACACACTAAGAAAAAAGTAATTTAAAAAAATTAAACCGACTTCAAAACAGGAAGAAATAAAATATTTTTTATACGATGCCAGCCTCGTACAATCGAATACACTGCTATCTGTACACTTGTAAACGGATGTCAACTTTATTGCAACGTGTTAAAGTCTAGGGGTGGTCAGTTAACTACGGCTTCGTTTGTACCGCATAGGCTACCAAATGACTACGTTTATGCCAAATATTAAGGCTGACCGACCAGGCAAAGCCGCGGTTAAATGCTAGTTTATGAAAGTAAGCGTTACCTCGAGTTAGTACACCAGGCTCCCTGTCGCCCCCGACTTCACTTATAAAAAATCCAGGTAATTATATTTTAAAGTGTAACTCGAGGTTTGCTGTGCGTGTACTGAAATGAATTTGCTTTAGTGCTTTAGCTATGTAAAGCGATTTGGGGCGAGGCTGTAACGACTGAAGGACTACCAGATTGTTCCCGACACCTAGGGTTCATCCATATTAGAGCATTTCTAAAACAAAATGTACAACAACATCAGTTAACAGATCATTCATTGACTCTAATGTTGTTACCGCAGGTTGATACCAATATACAATGTGTCCCAAAATTCAACGATAAGCTAGCACCAGAAGATGGACCTGCTCATGACTACTCAAGGAAATATATAAAAAAAAATATCTCAATATATTTGTAAAATTTTTAAAAACCCACATCTCCAATTGAAATTCTAAGAACTTGTTACAAAAACACCTTTTATAAGTGATTATTTAACATTAAAAATTTATTTTATTTTATTTTGTGTCTAGTTTTCCTAAAGTAGTATACCATTTTGGAATCTTGGTTAGTCGCATCAACTTTCTAAAACACTTGCCATAACAGTCCCAGTACTTTTTTTGCACAGCACGATGAGTGAAAGTGGATGAAAGTTAAAATTTAGGGAAAAACTAACTTTGATTAATTTTTGTGTAAGGGTCGTTAAAATACCATTAGTAGTGACGATTTTAATTTTTTTTGTAATTCCATAATAAATTGAGATATTTTTTTTTTCATTTTTTTTCTCGAGTAGTCATGAGCAGGTCCATCTTCTGGTGCCAGCTTATCGTTGAAATTTGGGACACGTTGTATGTGATGATGATGATTATTTAGTATTGGTTGATATTTCGATAATTATTAGGTGAAAATATTCTCAATTGATTTTTTTTTAAGTAATGGACCACAGAACCTTTGCGTACATTTTAACACATCTGCCTTATAAAAACAAATATTTTATCACAAATATCCTATACCAATACTAAATTAAAATTGAAACCTAGCTCCTACCTACCTAATAAGATTGCGAATTAATTATGAAAAATAAACAATAATACTTTTGTTTATCATAAAAAAAATAGAAAAGTTAACGACTTTTTTGACAATTAACGAATCCATACAATTTTTGTACAAACAGTTTTAGAAAGACTCATTATTTCACACGTATAAAGAACGGGGGGTATAGCCTACGTTAAAATGATGAAAAACGTTAGAAAAAAGCTTGACGCATGAGTAAAAAAAATTATAAATCGTGTGACATAATATATGGATGATCCCTGATTTAAAACAGAATGCAGAACAGCGTTTCCCGTTTATCCGATTTAGAATACCTAAAGCCCAAAATAATGTCTATTCGAAATTATATATACATAGAAGTGTAAGAATAGAAAAAATTCCATTTTAAATTTTTTATGAGTGTTGCCCGATTATTCGAAGATGACTGGATCAACATGAAATACTACAAGCAAAGTTTTACGAATGCGTAAGAATGCTTGACCTTGAATAGGTTAGAGTAGGTATTGCGCGCTCCTAAACCACCGAAGACTGACTACTTGTCTGTCTTTATATAATAGGGTATTTGACAACAATCAAAATAAATTCATTAACTCTAACCAGCAAATTACGCTTCCAAAACCTTCTGAAGCTTTGTGTCAGATTCGCATAATGCCAGATTCGCATAATGTCAAATTCGCATAATGCCAGATTAGCATAATGTCAGATTCGCGTAATGCCAGATTCGCATAATGTCAGATTCGCATAATGCCAGATTCACATAATGCCAGATTAGCAGAATACCATTTTGATCTCTCACACTACAATTCTGTATTAGGAAAATACCCGTGAGTGGCGGTGGGTTCATTTTCGTTAATAGTGGCAAACTGACATAATATCAGTCATAGCCTTAATACCTCTTAAATGTATATAATTTTCTTATATATCAAATAATGTGTTGAAAAGTATACTTTTATAATACCAACTAAAAGGCGCCCGCGACGTCGTTCGCGTAAAACTTTTTAACCGTACTCGGATAAATCATGGTCATGCCTACACCAAAACTGGTTAAAATCTATCCTATCGAAGTAATCCTCAAGACAATTGATTTGAATTAAACTAAATTAATGTATACTGTTATTTTGTCGTGAAATGAATGATCTGTCTTCCTATCGAATAAGATGAAAATAATAAATAATCAGATAAGTATCATAATCATGCGTTTTATTAAAATTGGTCTCAAGAGTCGACTTTGTTACCCTTCCTCGTATCTCCTTCAATGGCGTCTTGATTCCTTTCTCTCACCAGGTAAAAAACTTGGGTGTTATCTTAGATCGCACTCTTTCTTGGGGGCCCCAAGTGAATGAAGTGAGCAGGAAGATGTGTGCCGCTGTCGGCTCTCTTAGAAGACTTCGCAATTTTCTTCCCATCGCTACTAAGATTGCGCTTGCCCAATCTTTACTTCTTCCCATTCTTGACTATGCTGATATTTCCTACATTGATCTTTCTGAGGAGCAACTTAATAAGCTTGAGCGCATTCAAAATATCTGCATTAGATTCATATTTGGGTTACGCAAGCATGATCATGTCTCTAGTTTTCGATCCCAACTCAAGTGGCTCCCTATCCGTTTTCGACGTAACTCTCACATTCTTTCTCTACTTTATAGCATACTTTTCAACCCCGCAACTCCCCGCTATCTTAAATAGCGTTTCAGTTACCTGTCGTCGGTAAGATGCGCTAAAAATTTGCTCTTAAATGTTCCTTCCTCTCAATCTAAATTCTATACGAAATCCTTTACCTTCCAGGCCATACGTTTATGGAACTCCTTACCTCTCGAGTTAAGATGTGCTGAATCTCTTCCTATTTTTAAAACCAAAATTAAAGAGCATTACCTATCCGTCCCGTAATATTTTTAAATTGTGTACTTTTTGGACCTTCCGGACCATCAAGTTGAATTCCCATTAAGTTGAATTCCCCGAAAGTTGGATTCCCATTACGTTGAATCCTGTTACGTTGACTCCCGTTATGTTGAATTCCCATTATGTTGAAATCCCATTATGTTGAAATCCCATTAGGTTGAATTCTCATTATGTTGAATTCTCATTATGTTGAATTCCCACTATGTTGAATTCCTATAATAGCCTATGTGACGTATGTTGCTATAGTAGCGAAAGGCAACACTCTTGTCAATATACTTACAAAAATTATCCCCTCCGAATAAAAGTATTGTTTTATGTGTTTTATAAATACGTTTTCCTTTTATACGATCCTCCACATCTGGCGACCGTGACAATGGAATCCTGGAAGCGTAAACGCACGCAATATAGGAGGGAATTTACATGTCTCGCCGATAGAACAGAAAAGGCCGTCGAAACAAAAGATGAGTCTGTCGGTCAACTGTTCGATCTTCTATCGGAAGCCGCTTCTAGTCTTTTCGAAGCCGAGGCGACAATACGAGACCTATGGTGTGGAAGCGAGACCTTCGATGAAGCTGAGTTTCAAGCAGATCAAGATAAGTCCATGCAATATAAAAAACGTTGGCACAAGATCAGATCGATTTTCTCAAAATTACTTCCGCGCACCACCAGTGAATCCTCACTGCACTCTGCAGAATCGAGCAATAAGCCTAAGACGGGCAAGCGGCAACTGCCCAGTCTGCCTAAGTTAGAGCTGACGAAATTTGACGGCAACGTGAAGTCTTGGCTGTTGTTCTGGGGACAGTTTAAGAAAATACACGAAGACGCAGATATGGACTCCAGCGACAAATTCCAGTATCTCCTTCAGTCCATGGCCCCGAATAGCAGCGCGCGACAACTAGTCGAAAGCTATCCACCGTGTGCCGAAAATTACCATAAGGCAGTTGAAGCACTAAAGGCAAGATTCGCGAGAGATGACGTTCTCATTGAGACGTATGTAAGAGGTTTACTTTCCTTAATGCAACGCAAAGGAGAGCCAAAAGATTTGCCAATTCTCTACGACAATCTTCAGACACTCCTGCAAGTAGTGATGGGTCGGCGGTAACATTCCCGTTACCAGTAAATTTCCAACTGGAATATTACTAGTAATTTACCGGTATGTTACCCACGATCGGTAAGATTGGGTAATATTGAAAAAAAATGTTAGAAAGTAGATGTTTTTTTCGTGTTAAGTACTAACATAGTTTACATTGCATCGATTTATAATGTTAAAAGTTACGAATCTTTGTTAAGTTAGTAAATTACCAATCTTACCAGTAACATTCTCAATGTTACTGGGTATTTTCCCAATGCTACCGGTAATATTACCAGGTAAGATACGAAACTACAGTGTTACTTGAGATTTATTGATGAATTACTTAGTTCAAGGTGCAATATATGAATATCTGGAGGCACGGTAGTGCCCCGCCAAGTTGAGCAAAACAAAGGCACGGCCGTACCATCTTGTTTTCAAAGCCATTCAAGCCATTTTGAGCCTCCTGTAGTTTTGTGCTGACTTAAGCTAGAAACCTTGAATTTACAGGGATATATAGAGCATAATAAGACTTAAATATATTTTCAATAACATTTAATTTGAACGCGTAGTTTAACAACTATTGCACGACAAAGTTCTTTAGTTTTGTCACTGACTGACTGACTGATGATCACCATAATTCTAAGGTACTTCTAGCAGACACACAAGCTCCAAATTTTTAGCTGTTAGGCTATCATGTCATGCAAGACCTAAAAATATTCCAATTTCATAATCATCAATATAAACTGCATAAGTAAGTTTGTAATCCTATACAAATACATGCGATTACAAAGTTACTTTTGTAGTTCAAATATGGGAATAGAATGGATTGGAATGTAATAATAAAGTAAGACCACTTACAAAAAGAAATGAGATCTCATCAAAAACATTACATGTAAAGAGGTGTAAGTTTTGCAACGCAGTCTATCCATTCTATTTCCTATTTGAACTACAAAAGTAACTTTGTAATCGCCTGTATTTATATAGGATTACAAACTTACTTATGCAGTTTATATTGATGATTATGAAATTGCAATATTTTTAGGTTTTGCATGACATGATAGCCTAACAGCTAAAAGTTTGGAGCTTGTGTGTCTGCTAGAAGTACCTTAGAATTATGGTGATCATCAGTCAGTCAGTCAGTGACAAAACTAAAGAACTTTGACGTGTAATAGTTGTTAAACTACACGTTCAAATTAAATGTTATTAAAAATATATTTAAGTCTTATTATGCTCTATATATCCCTGTAAATTCAAGGTTTCTAGCTTTAGCCAGCACAAAACTACAGGAGGCTGAAAATGGCTTGAATGGCTTTGAAAACAAGATGGTACGGCCGTGCCTTTGTTTTGCTCGACTTGGCGGGGCACTACCGTGCCTCGAGATATTCATATATTGCTCCTTGAACTAAGTAATTGATCAATAAATCTCAAGTAACACTGTAGTTTCGTATCTTACCTGGTAATATTACCGGTAGCATTGGGAAAATACCCAGTAACATTGAGAATGTTACTGGTAAGATTGGTAATTTACTAACTTAAAAAAGATTCGTAACTTTTATCATTAAAAATCGGTGCAATGTAAACTCTGTTAGTACTTAACACGAAAAAAACATCTACTTTCTAACAATATTTTCAATATTACCCAATCTTACCGATCGTGGGTAATATTACTGGTAATGTTACTGGGAATATTCCCGCCTTTAGTAAGTTACCGGTAGCGACCCATCACTACCTGCAAGCACTAGAAACACTCGGCGTGACGAAAGATAAGTATGCCTCAATGCTGTTCCCCATGATTGAGTCGGCGCTACCTGAGAGCGTACTCCGTGCTTGGCATCGCAGCCAACCCGACATCAGAGACCTATCCATGTTGATGAATTTTCTAAGGCAAGAAGTAGAGTCTGAAGAACGGATTCAGCTAGCTAGGCATGAGTTGGATGAGATGACCCTAGTCGAGCCAAAGCCACCAACTGCCTGTTTTATGACGGAAACTAAGCGTAATCGCGATAAAGAAGGTTTCAGCAAGCAAGGCGGGTCATCATGCGTGTGGTGCGACAAGGACAACCATTCAGCCGTGGAGTGCTACAAGGCGGCCAAAATGACACTTGAAGATCGTGTAGAATTTATTAAGCGCAAGAAAGCTTGTTCAATTTGCTTAAAAAGCAATCATATTGCAAAAAAGTGCAAAAGTTTTCCCAAATGTCTGTTCTGCAAAAAACGTCATTTTACAATGATGTGCGCAGATATGGCGGCAGATATGAAAAACAGTCATAAACAGTCGGAGACATCGAGCAACTTGTCGTGTCAACTCAAGTCAACAACCACGACTTTACTACAAACTTTGGTGGTAAAACTTGTACACGACAAGAAAGAGGTCTGTATCAGGGCGGTGGTTGACAGCGGTGCGCAAAGATCTTACATAAAAAAAGATCTTATACAGAAACTTGGCCTGAAACCTACGTCAAAAGAGGTAATGACTCATTGTTTGTTCGGCGGGTTCGAGACGAAAAAAGAAGAATGTCAAGTTTTTGACATATGCGTCAAGAACATCCAAAACAACTTTTGTATGAATTTATCGGATGTAGAACAAACAAATATTTGTGGTTTTTTACCTAAAGTAAGGTCATCTGTAATACTAGAGCAACTACGTCAAAAAGGTATTGTATTGAATGAATCGATTGACTCGCCCGACGAAATAAGTTTATTGATTGGTGCTGACTTCTCTGGTTTGATTTTCACTGGTGACTATTTACAACTAGAGAACAACTTGACTGCCATTAACACAAAATTGGGGTGGACAATTCAAGGTCCTATTAGGGTTTACAGTTCCATGACAAATATGATGACAACGACTCTTCATAGTTTAACAAAAATTGATCTTACAGATTTGTGGAGTTTGGAGGCTATAGGTATAAAAGATCCCGCGGTACAAGCGACTAAGGCAGCCCACGAGCAAGAAATACTGAGGTCCTTTGAACAAAACATTAAGATCAATGAAGAAGGTCGTTATGAGGTGAGTTTGCCATGGCGTGATGTTCCGCGGCCACAAACAAATTACGACCTTGCCAGGAAGAGGATGGAAAGCACGATGAACCGTCTCGAACAACTAGGTAAGCTTCATGACTATGATAATGTTTTTCGAGAGTGGTTACAACTAAACATAATCGAAGAGGCGCCCGACCAGTCCGTTCAAGGTCATTATATGCCACACCATGCCGTTATCAAGGAGTCTAGTTTGACTACTAGAATCCGGCCTGTTTTTGACGGCTCGGCTAAGGATAGGGACGGGATCTCTTTGAATTCGTGTTTAGAAAAAGGCGTGAACCTTTTAGAACAAATTCCTAATCTTTTAATCAATTTCAGGAAAAATTAAATTGGAGTGACAGCCGATATAGCGAAGGCATTTCTTCAAATTTCGCTTGCGCCGGAGGATCGAGATTATCTTCGTTTCCTGTGGTGGTCCAAGATTGAGGAGGAAGGTAGAACGATGATCACCTATCGTCACAGACGAGTAGTCTTTGGAGTGACGTCTAGCCCGTTTCATCTCGTGGCTACCATCAATCACCACCTGGATAATTGTGCCGAACATCTAAAAAAGACAGCAATGAAGTTGAAGAAATCGTTTTACGTGGACAACTGCGTCACGAGCCTGGAATCAGAGGAAGATCTAAAGAAGTTCATCAGCGAATCAAAAGAGGTAATGTTTGACGGTATGTTTGACCTCAGAGGCTGGATCACAAGTCCCGTTGTCGTAGATAAAAATGTGGAAAGAACTCCGATATTAGGGGTCATGTGGAATGTCAAAGAAGACACCCTACACTGTATCGTTAATTTCAATAATATTGATACTAAAATGTCGAAAAGAACATTATTGTCTATAGCACAAAGGGTATTCGATCCCATAGGGTTAGCCTGTCCCACGACTATCGTCCCAAAGATGATACTGCAAAGGTCATGGTGTAGGAAATTAACCTGGGACGAAGAGCTGCCCAAAGATTTGGCTAAAGAATTTAAAAAATGGTTAGAACAAGTTTATGTCATCAGTGACTGCATTATACCCAGACGATTGACATGTATGCCCATAAAAGAATGTGAAACCTCGCTTCATGTTTTTTGTGACGCTAGTAAGGACGCTTATTCAGCCTGTATATTTTTGCGATCAAAACATGGCGACAAGGTTGACCTGAGTCTAGTCCTGGCTAAATCAAGAGTAACACCGGTAAATAAAATAACCATTCCGAGACTAGAGCTCATTTCTGCAACGCTTGCAAGTAGACTTTCGATTACAGCTATCGAATCGTTGTCCATACCGAATTGCACTGTGTATTATTGGTCGGATTCTAGCGTTGTACTAACGTGGATCAAGTGCGACGGACCCTGGACCGTTTTTGTCTCCAACCGAGTAAAAGAAATAAAAGATTTGAGCCCTGCTTCTGCTTGGAGACACGTCCCGGGTCACTTAAATCCTGCTGATTTACCTTCTAGAGGTGTGGATCCCAAAGGACTTCTCGAGAGTCGATGGTGGGAAGGTCCAGCGTGGTTGCGATTAGATGAAGAGAACTGGCCTGTCACAGACTTCATATTCAACAGCTCAGAAGTTAACGAGGAACGGAAGAATACTGGTACTCTCGCCATGCTTGTTGAGGAAGAATCTTTCTTAGACAGATTAACCTACTTCTCGAGCTACACCAAAATCGTGAGAATGATATGCTGGATGCTACGATTCAAGAAAAGGACAGAATCAAGAGAGCTGACTTATGACGAGTTTCAGTATGCCGAGAAGGCGCTTATAAGGTTAATACAACAAAAATATAAAGACTCCTTTCTCAGCAATAAAAATATTCAAACGTTTGTCGACGATAACGAAATCATACGCCTTAACACAAAGTTGTCCCTTGGAAGTGAAAGTTACAACTTTAAGTATCCGATACTTCTTCCGGGAGCGGACACGATCGTTAGGCGTCTGGTGGAGCGCAGGCACGTCGAGCTTAAACACGCTGGAGCACAGACTTTGCTAAACAGCTTACGCCAGACCTTTTGGATAATAGGAGTCAGAAAACTAGTCCGTAACATTATACATCGATGTATCAAATGCAAAAGGTTTAAAGCAAAGCGATGTCAAGCACCCACGGGTGTTTTACCGAAACAACGTATGGAAGCTGCTAATGTCTTTCAATTTTCGGGCGTAGATCTAGCCGGACCTTTAACATTACGCTCTGGAACAAAGGCCTGGATCGTCTTATTTACGTGCGCCACGTACCGTGCTGTGCATTTAGAAGTTGTGGAGGCGCTGTCAACAGGAGAGTTCCTGATGGCGTTGAGACGGTTCGTATCAAGGCGAGGCCGAGTAGATCAGCTATTTAGTGATAATGCCACCAACTTTCGGGGCCTGGACAACGCGCTCAGCACCCTAGATTGGGACGAGATCCAACGTTTTTCTTCAATAACGAGGATAAAGTGGAACTTTTTGCCTCCGGCAGCTCCTTGGTGGGGAGGGTTCTACGAGCGGATGATCGGGTTTCTGAAGCAAATCCTGAGCAGAGTTCTGGGGAAGGCATCTATCTCTACGACTGAACTACAAACGGTGCTCTGCGACTGCGAAGCGGTTATAAACAGCAGGCCCCTCACCTATGTAGGCGGTCTAAAGGAACTGCAACCGTTGACGCCAGCTATGTTTATTCAGCCATTGATGCCTCAACAGCCAGCTGATTTTGATGAGGTTGACAGCAGAGCCATAAATATAAGATATCGTTACTGTCAAAAGCTACGCGAAGAACTGCGAAAACGTTTTAGAGATGAATATATTAGTACACTGATACAGAAACGCGACAAGTCTAGTCAGACACCACTTCAAGTTGGAGATATTGTTTTGCTAGAAACTGAAGGTAAGCGTGTGACGTGGCCATTGGCCGTTGTCGAAGAAGTATGCTCGGGTGCCGATGACGTCGCCAGGGTAGTACGACTGCGAACTTCGACCGGAGTAAAGGTAAGGCCTGTTCAGCGTATTTTTCCACTGGAACTGCGGGACGGACCTATACTTGACTCGACTGTTAGGGAACGTGAGACCGAAACGACTGGACACACTGACGCTAACGAAGCACGGTCAAAACGAGTCAGGAAGTTGCCGCAGCACCTGTTTGACTATGTGTTAGATTAACTGGGTTGCCTCCCGGCTTTTCTCGCTCGGGAGTGTGACGTATGTTGCTATAGTAGCGAAAGGCAACACTCTTGTCAATATACTTACAAAAATTATCCCCTCCGAATAAAAGTATTGTTTTATGTGTTTTATAAATACGTTTTCCTTTTATACGATCCTCCACAGCCTAGCCGGTTATTGCGCACAGTACCTAACGCACATAACAGCTCCACAGTTTCAGGACTAAGGGCGCGGACCCATGTCCACGGCACGGCGCCCGCGATTGACAGTTGTCTAACGCTCATACATACCTTGGCAGTTTTCTGTACAATAAGGCAAATGTTGCATTAAATATTTATCCTCTGATAAAAACATCCTGCAAACATACTGTTAAAAACTGGCTCCTAACTCTTGATTACAGTACCACTGAAAAACTCTTAATTCCAATAGTATAGGCATATATTCAAGACAATAGCTTACGACAAAACACTTACACAAACATTAGCATTAAGATAAATCCGTTTTTAATTTTTATTTATTTTGTTCTAAAGTGTTACTTATTCTTCACATAGATACTAAGTCATTTT
Source organism: Eudemis profundana (assembly GCA_947034925.1). NCBI lineage: Eukaryota > Metazoa > Arthropoda > Insecta > Lepidoptera > Tortricidae > Eudemis > Eudemis profundana. The sequence continues at coordinate 5,003,065 of OX344819.1, forward strand.
GGTCAACACGATCTCTGTAGTTACAGACATCTGGGGTTTGGAGACCTGGTGACCTGACATACAGGTTTCCCCTAGTTCAGGCACCAGTCTCCACCGCACAAGTCTCGTATCTATCTAACTGAAACTGTACTTTGTTAATACCTATTGTATATACTGAAACTGTGGTGGAGTAAATAAATGCTTTTATTATTATACATTTGACAGGCACAGCCACCTGTGACAGGATCTGCGCTGTCATGTCAGGGTTGTCGCAACATCAGAAAAAACCGGTCAAGTGCGAGCTGGACTCGCGCACCGAGGGTTCCGTACAAACTCATAAGTATTACATGAATAGTTCAAGAAAAACTGTATGGCGATTAGTTTAGTAGGTGCAAATAACTATGTGTTAAGATTTTTGCTCTCAAAAACGGTGCAAGTTAGGAAAACCGTCATATTTTTCCTGTAATATTTAGGACGACATTAATAATTGGTAATTATTACAGAATTTTCTGTTCAGTAACTTCGAAGATAATAGGGGGAATGGTATTTTTTTGTTACGTTTACGCCATTAATCAAAAACTACAAATTAAAAAAAAAACAAAAACGGTGTTTTAATCTAAAAATCAAGTCCTTTCATTTGATACCCCACTCGATATAACGGTTCACTAGTAGAGTGATGAGGTCGCAAAATGACCACATCGCTCTTAGTCCACATCTCATAATGTCCGAGTCACAAAATTACCACATCGCTCCTAGTCAACATGTCAAAATGTCAGAATCGTAAATTGCCTGCATCTCGTCTAGTCCGTATCTCAATGTCCAAGTTGTAAAATGACCACATGGCCCCAGGACAACATCTCAAAAGGTGTAAAATATCAGAACAGCTAAGTCGTAAAATGACTAAGTTGTCGAAATTCGAGACTGTTACGTATAAAAAACAATATTAAATATGTTGGATATAGGTAATTAAACATCAGGGGTTTCACACAAATTGACGTATTCACAAAATAATTTGTATAGATTTGTATATTAGTATTAGTAGTCCTAGACAGCAGTATACAATACCTACATTTGTTATTTTAGCTATTTTTGTATTTGTTTCATCGGTTTCTCGGAAACGGTTTTAACGATTAGGATAAAACTTTGTACTTAGATAATATTTTACTTTCCTAGTTAAATAGGTGTCATCTTTGAAAAAAAAAATTGGGTTCATATTACTACAAACCTCCTGCTTCATGTCACTTAATAGCTTTGAAATTTTGATTTCATCACGATTTCCGGTGCAACTATGTTTGGATTCTCGTTTTATACATTTTTTGTCTGCACTCAAAGTAACGCTAGCCGAACATATACGTCTATGAGTGCATTTCCAGCGTGTAGTGCCATTACGGTTTGTCTTACCATCTTTTGTGAAGGTATATTTGCCTCTAATTATAAGAAGCTCTTTTTTCTTGCGATTTTTCGATAAATCAATCGCCCGAAACGGATTCATGTTACTTATTGTACCAAACAACTACAACTGACATTAGAAAAAACAAAAGAATATCTTTGAAGAGTTTTATATTTTATAAGTGGCCAGTTTGCTCGTATAGTAATAAAAAGGTTCTCTATTCTTCTGTATGTTTTTTTTGTGTGTTTGTTACCCGATTACTCGAAGAGGGCTGAACCGATTTTGAAAATTATTTTTTTGTTTATAAGGGTATATTTCAGAGGTGGTCCCATTGCAACCAAATCAGGATCTGATGATGGTATCTTGGAGAAATCGAGGGAACTCTTCAAATATTATACGCACACATATACCGATTTTGGTATTTTTCATAGTTTCTCGAGCATTTCTTATTAGAAATGAGTTTTTAGTGTTAACCGACTTCAAAATAAAGAGAAAATTGAATGTAAGTTTGTTCCCCGATTACTTCAAGACGGCTAGACCGATTTGGGAAATTATTCTTTTATTTAAAAGGGTATACCTTCGAGGTAGTCCTTTTGCAACCAAATCAGGATCTGATGATGGAATCTCGGAGACATCGGGGGAACTCTTCAAATATTATAGGCACACGTATGGTGATTTGGGTATTTTTCATAGGGTCTCATTCATTACTTATTGAATAGCTTCAGTTGACGTAATCAGGGCTCGGAAACCGGTATTTGCTCCATACAAAAATACCGGTATTCTTTCCGTTCTTATCGTTCTTTGGTTTATTATTTCGTTTTTTAACCAGACAATCTAATAATACGAAATCATGACTTAAATACATTACTGAGCTCTACATTAAAAGCATAAAATAATTCAAAATATTTGGCTATATCAGGGTTTTTGAAAAATACCGATTTCGAGCCCTGGACGCATCCAGTGTTAACCGACTTCCGCAAAGAAAAACGGTATTCAATTTATACGTTTGTTACAAGATTACTCGAAGATGGCTGGAAATTCGTTTTTGTTTGGAAGGGTACATCTCTGAGGTTGTCCCATTGCAACCGAATTTTATAGGCGATTTGGTTATTTTAGATAGAGCAGCTATTGACAGTGCTCGTGAGGAACCCAAAAAGTAAAATTCGACAGTAAAAAAATATATTTTACGTACAAAAATCAATTAAAAAAAAATCCTCGTAACTTTTTCTTGTGTTTTTTTGCATTATGTTATACATATAACATTTTTTTACTCCTTATGACCTCAGGAATTCGTGGTTAAAATCTTTTGGATTCCTCACGAGCATCTTGTATAAGTTTGCAATGTAATTTTCTTTTGGTGTGCAATAAAGTATGATTGTATTGTACTCTTGCACTTAGTACTCAAAGCCAAAACATTTTGCTATAAGTTTTTTTTTTACTTATCTGTCGATGTTCGCTCGAAACTGAAAAGTTTTTCTTATATTCAATGTTTCTTATCAACGAGCAATTGTTTTGAACAAAAATCGTACCAAAGATTTATTTGTATCCCATCAAAAATATTACATGTCGCGTCCATTAACGCGTCGCGCGGGCTTTTCAAATATTCTCGCCTAGTGTACGGCATGGCAAATGCTCCTGGTATTTTCCAGAGGACGATGGAGACGTTATTGGCTGGTATTGAGGTGTATCGTGTTGGATAGATGGTGTATGCATCACTGGCAGTACCAGAGATCAACATATGTCTAGACTGCATGAAGTACTGCGCAGGTTACGTGACGCTGGCCTCCGTTTAAAAAAAGATAAATGCAAATTTTCGAAAACATTAGGTATTCCGATTTTAGGTATTTTGAACGTAGGTTATTTAACGTTAGTTTTTTTTAATTTTAGACATTCTGATACGTACCCTTAACTATGTTTAAAATTTGGAGCTTGTAGGTCTGCTAGAAGTACCTTAGAATTATGATGATCATCAGTCAGTGAATCAGTGAGTCAGTGACAAAACTAAGGAACTTTGACATGCAATAGTTCTTAAACTACACTTTCAAATTGAATGATATTGAGAATATATGTATAAGACTTATTGTGCCCTATATATCCCTGAAAGGCCGTAGCAGGATAAGGGAGGAAAAAATGCCCTTTAATGATTAAGAGCTGTTTATTTTTTCTATAGTTGCTTTCATTTAGTTGTATAATTGTGCAAAGTTTGGTTGAAAAATTCCCAGTGGTTCAGCCGGGAAAAAATAAAAACAAAATTTATGAAATTTGACGTATCTCTAAAACTATAAATCTTTATCATAATATCTTTAATTCGTTTTGGTTAATTAAATAGTATGTATGCCTTAAAAGAAAATTGAGTCTCTATCTTTGCAATTTCTGTAAAAAACACGTAAGTCAAAATTTCAAAAAAAAGTTTTTTTGATACCTGAAGGAGTGACCACTCTAAGTGACATTTCTAAAAAAGCCTTATTTAACGATCTGTCAGTCATATAAGTTTGACGGTTAAAATCGAAAAGCAACAGTGTCAAAATTAAAAAACTATGTTGGTCGGATTCTGTTACATTTTATTCTTATACAATTCTAATACAGCCAAAGAACTTAAACATAAATATTCTTTGTTAAGAACTAAAAATAAAATAAATTTATGGCATTTACTCGTATATGTATCAACTTAAAAATGTCTTTTACTTCTTATTTTAATCACTATCGCTATCTTCATTAACGGTAACACTAATACCGTTTCTCAAAAAAGGTCCACTAAGAATTTCGGCAGGCTGAATAATTTTTGATAAATATCTTGCGTGCGATAGGTAGTACACAATTGCTGCAATGTGTGAACAACACCCTACCTACGAATGAATATATCTGGTGAAACGATAAGTAAGGCTTAATTAGAAATAATGATGATTACCTATTTGAAAAAAAAAAGGTTTTATAAGTTAAAAGGCGACAATTAATACAAATACAGGCTGGTTTTCGATAATCTGTACATATTAAAAGGGGTGAAATTCCATTTAATTTTATCGGTAAAAATGACTAATTTTTGTTTCTGGGCAAAAAAAAAATTTTTACAGATTTTTACAGTTTGCTATGAAATTTTGGGCAGTACATCTGTTTGACGCAGTATAACTTTTGATCTTATTGTTCAAAGCTGTAAGAAAAAAATGTTTGTAAGATCACAATTAAGTTCTAAACGAAGATAAGCATGAAAAAATGGTCACAATATTCGCAAACTTTCGAGAAAAACGGTGTTTTCCGTAAAAAAAACTGAAGTTTTGCAGCCGTTTTTCACAATTATAATTTTTTTTGACGAGTTTTTTTTCAAGTCGGTGGTTTATTGTTATTGCTACTAAATAACGTGTCTATTGCCATGACCCTGCAATTTTTTCTTACAATTTTAAGCAATTAGTTCAAAAGTTATACCGTGGCAAACAGATGTACTGCCGAAAATTTCACTGAAAGTTTAAAAATCTGTAAAAAAAAACGAATGACCACAAACAAAAATTAAAATCAGTTTTACCGATAAAATTGGCTGAAATTTCACCCCTTTTCATATGTACAGATTATCGAAAACCACTCTGTATATTTTCAAGCCAATATTAATGGGAATGTCAATAATTGATTTATTTTTAATTTCTTACAAAGAAGATTTATTTTTAAGTTCTTTGGCTGTATTAGATTAGAATCGTATAAGAATAAAATGTAACAGAATCCGACCAACATAGTTTTTTAATTTTGACACTGTTGCTTTTCGATTTTAACCGTCAAACTTATATGACTGACAGATCGTTAAAGAAGGCTTTTTTAGAAATGTCACTTAGAGTGGTCACTCCTTCAGGTATCAAAAAAACTTTTTTTTGAAATTTTGACTTACGTGTTTTTTACAGAAATTGCAAAGATAGAGACTCAATTTTCTTTTAAGGCATACATACCTATCAATTTACCAAAATGAATTAAAGATATTATGATAAAGATTTATAGTTTTAGAGATACGTGAAATTTCATAAATTTTGTTTTTATTTTTTCCCGGCTGAACCACTGGGAATTTTTCAACCAAACTTTGCACAACTATACAACTAAATGAAAGCAACTATAGAAAAAATAAACAGCTCTTAATCATTCAAGGGCATTTTTTCTTCCCTTATCCTGCTACGGCCTTTCAGGGTTCTAGCTTAAGCCAGTACAAAATTACGGGAGGCTGAAAATGGCCTGAATGGCTTCGAGAAAAGGATAGTACGGCCGTGCCTATGTTTTGCTCGCCTTGGCGGGGGCACTGCCGTGCCCCCAGATTTCTTACCCGGATGGTCCTACCACCACACAACTTTCGGGGAATCCCACTTAATGGGAATCCAACTTTCGGGGAATCCAACTTAATGGGAATCCAACTTTCGGGGAATCCAACTTAATGGGAATCCAACTTTCGGGGAATCCAACTTAATGGGAATCCAACTTTCGGGGAATCCAACTTAATGGGAATTCAACTTTCGGGGAATTCAACTTAATGGGAATTCAACTTGATGGTCCGGAAGGCTTTTTGGAAACTGTTTCTTTGTAAAGCCTGCTGAGTGCTGACTGTTTTGCGGTTAATTTTTTCCCCTATTTATTTATTTGTATTTATGTATGTATATGTAGGTTTATATATCTATTTATTTATGTATGTTTATGCCCCTGCGGTTATTTATTTTTGGTACCAAATTAGCCCTCGCTCTTGTTACCCTTCGCACCACCTACTGTTTTTTGGTTTATTTTTGTGTCAATTCCGCTACCCAAAGGTTGTCTGGAAGAGATCGCTCTTAAGCGATAAGACCGCCTGTTGTCTACCTATTTAAATTGTTCTAATTATGTAAGTACCTCTTGTAATGTGTTTTTCTGGTGTGCAATAAAGTATACTTGTATTGTATTGTATTGTATTGTATGTTTGTCAGTCAATCTGTCATCCAGTCAGTCAGTATGTCGGTGTGTAGGTGATGTGTAATGTGAAATCAAATCTGGCATTCTGCTAATCTGGCTTTTTGCGAATCTGGCATTTTGCGAATCTGGCTTTTTGCGAATCTGGCATTTTGCGAATCTGGCATTTTGCGAATCTGGCTTTTTGCGCATCTGGCTTTTTGCTTTTCTGGTACAAAGCGTCTAAACCTTCATAAAAAGAAGCTGATTTGAACTGTCATCAAGTAGCCTATTATTACGATGTATAAAAAGTTGGAGCGACAGATTGAAAGATTCGATCACTTCCGCTCGAGTCTCGGCGGTGCTAATTGGCAAGCCATCAGAGTTAGTCCGAGCAGGGGAGATGCGGGTTCTACATATAATATTAGCACCTCGAATTGATGATTTAATACATATTGAAGAACATCCACCATGTCATACTCATAGATATCGTGAGAAGAGTTACATATATTTTGAAAGGAGAAATAACTTCCCAAATATTCTGGTTTGAACCAGACACAAAGGTTTTCTTCAGACACCCAATATCAAATTGATTGTAATGTAACACCCCATGCTTTTTTTTGGTTGTTTTTTTACTACACCATAACTTCATAACAAATACCTCTAGCAAGAAAGAGAATAAGTCAGATATGAACCAAAAGCAAACGCGTAAGTCGTGCTATGACACTTGCGCTCTTTTGTATCTCGATTAAATCTGACTTACATATATAGATACAAGAAATCAAAGTACATAGAAAAATTAACCATCTGAACCATAAGTGAGTGCCATTTAATTTTTCTATGTACTTTCATTTCTTGTATCTATATGTACATGTAACTTAAAATGTGGTGTAATTTACCCACATTAAGAACTAATAAAGAATAGTACATTACATAACTAGGGTGGTAATACAAAGAAAGCCCGAGATCGCAGAAGTTTGCGGCCCGAGCTGCAAGCGAGGGACGTAAATATGTATGCGATCGAGGGCTTTCTTTATTACCTCCCGTGTTGTTTACATAATTTTATGTCTACACTTGGTCAGAAAGCGGCTTTTTCCGTACGCGCAGCGTGCGGAAAAAGTCACTTTATGGCCAGGTGTGGCATAAACATGTTTCTTTTATATAGTAAATCTGACTTATTCCGGTTTTTGCTGGACACACTGAAATTATCAGCCTGTTAGACCACAATTTTTTTCACAATATCCAACACTGCAAAGCAATTCCAAGCAATTTCCGACTCACCGTTCCTCTCTCTCCTCGGACTACGCGTGCTACTCTCACACGCGTTACTATGCGATCGCTCCACTGGCCGCACTCTACTGTCCACATTCACTGTCACAGCATCCACACTAGTACCATTACTTGCACTATGCACACTACCACTGTTCACTTCAACTTGCACTGTCTGATTCGAATTCCCCGGATACAAATACTCATAAGTCTCCATATTCGGTAGCGATGACTTCCTGACTTTCTCCAAAGCTTTTATCCGTCTTATGGGTAACGGAGATCGTTCTGTGGATGTTGACGCTTGGCACAGCCGTTCGTATAGACTTTTCTCCCCGGTTAAGTTGACGGTTGTGGTTAAGCTTATGTGTCCGTAGTCGGATTCTTTGTAGACCGTTCCGTAGCCGTTCTGTTGGTTTGTCTCGGTGTTGACTATGTTGATGTAGTTTTCTTTGGGCTCAACGGAGAGCTGTTCAAGGTCGAAGTTGAAAATGTTGGTTTCTGGGCCGAGGACTGGAATGGCTGTATGCGGGGGTTCCTTGTTTGACACTTGTATCACGGTGATATTCGTTCCCTGGTAGTCACTGAAAATTAACAAGTAAAGTTTGTATTAAAGCACGCACTGCACACAGTTTGTACCGCTGTTGCTTTTACACCCTAAAAATAAAAAGAGACAGCGATACGCCGTGTGCATAGGCTCTTAAAATGCTTGCTGTATTGTGCTTTGGACGGTGACTATACTATGGTAATACGTTTATTAGAGACGTATATGTTTATCATTCAGAAAAATGCAGGTGAGTTGAGGCTCTAAATCTTTCATCAAGACTGGATATTTGGCAGAGCATAGTGAATGGCAGTTTAAAAGTGAAATAGCGCATCAGTGACCATATCATAATAATTATTAGTTTTGAAAGACGACAAGGCCACGCACTACATTAACTCCCTCAGTGCTTTGTATATTGGGCCTCTAGTGGCGGCCATAATCTGGCCACCACGAGCGAGATTCTTCATACATTTTGTATGGCACCGACGCACACCGGGCGTTTGAGTGGCCGCGTTCGGGCCACAACCTGCAGGAGTGGCGCGCACTGTGTCCCTCAAGATAACGTACACCGTAAAGACATTCAGAATCTGATGCAGCCAATAAATAGTACCCAAATAGTATCGACGAAATACCTAGGTGAAAAAAATAGTACCCTTAAACTTTCTGAAATATAAGGGTTGTTCACGGTGTACGCTACCGGGCGTCAAGCTGGCGTACACCGTTTGTATCTCTGGAACGGCTTTGTTTTTGGAAACGCTTTATGATTGTAATTTTTTTTCTTCCCACGAAAACATGACCTTATATGGAAGTTTCGGTTCTGGTTTCGGCCGAAACTGAGATCAAAGCTGAAAACTAGTTTCGGTCGGACACAAATTTTTATGTTACACATACATTTTAATAGTATTTTATGCAACAGTTGTATAAGTGGGTTCAAAAAATGCGAATTGCGTGAGTTGCGATACGAGCCGCGAATGCGGCGAGTATCGCAAATAGAGACGCAATGAGCGTTTTTTGACTTAATTATACAACGTTGCATACAATACTTTTTCTACGAGGTTTTAAATTATAAAATACAAAATTAATCATAACCTGGAAACAAGGCAAATATGACGTTTGACTGACAGTATGTGTCTATGGTAAACTTTTTTTTAATTTAAAATATACTTCAATTAAAAATACTTTTTTTAGGTTGGCATCAATGAATTTAGTTCGGAAAGTTTAGTTTTTCTTAAAAACTGTGGGAATTTAATTGTTTGTTAAGTTGGTAGTTGTGCATTTTTACCGTAAAGTTAAAAGTGAGCGCTTAATCCTTGACCTAAGTTTAACCTAGATTTAGAAGTCTGTGGCTGCTAGCAATAACGTAAAGTGACTATAACGACACTAGTGCTGTTATGGGGAATAGAGTATAGACTTCTCTGAACTCATATTATGTATGTTCTTATATTAGTGTTCGTGACCAAGTAAAAGACATATAACAGTACAGGAGTAGAAAATAGTACATTACACAACTAGGGAGATAATACAAAGAAAGGCCGAGATCGCAGAAGTTTGCGGCCCGAGCTGCAAGCGAGGGACGTAAATATGCGATCGAGGGCTTTCTTTATTACCTCCCGTGTTGTGTACATCATTTTATGTCTACACTTGGCCAGAAAGCGGCTTTTTCCGTACGCGCAGCGTGCGGAAAAAGCCACTTTATGGCCAGGTGTGGCATAAAATATTTTTATCAATACCTCTGACTCTCCTCAGCAGTCTCAACCACCACAGTCTGCTTATACTCCTGCACCTCACCCTCGACCTCTTCACTGATCCTGTCAATCTCAGCGAAGAACTCCTCATCGCTGTCCGTATTGCTCCGTCTCAGTACAGAATCATCGAAACAGATGTTCTGTCCGCATATCTTCGTGGTCTTTGGTATGTCTTGACTAGTGCTCGGTAGGGATGTGAATGGTTGTGGTTCCTCCCAATTTGAGATGTCTATGGGTTCGGTTGAGTCGATGATTGGTTGAGTTGGTTGAACGGATTGGGTCGGTTGGGTTTGTTGGGTCAGTGGCTCGGTTGGCTGTTCGATGGCTCTGGATGGTGTGGTTAGCTCTATGCCAGGTACTCTGTAAAATTTAGGTTTTCATTTAATTTTCGGCATACTCTGTACGCACTCAAAGTTCAATAGTTAGGGGTTGTCAACAAACGTCAAATTGTCTGTTTTGCCGCAAGCCTGTTTCTTTTAATGTCCAGTTCTAACGATAGGGTTCATGAGAAATTGAGGGAATTCGTAGAACATGTAGAAAAGTAGCATTTTGAGGTTAGAACTGAATTTTGATATCAATTAGATCTTAAATAGTGTGGACAGAAGAGTAACCAAGGAAAAGAACTTCTTGTTTAATACACTTGCTCAAAAAGCGGTACTTTTCGTAGCTGTAATCGTGCGGAAAGTTGTATTTTGCGCACTAGTGCTTTTTAGTTTTCAGCTAACTTTCGAACACTAAAATAGTATATTACATAACTAAGGTGGTAATATGTGACGTTCCACAGGTAAAGGTACCTTATGGCGGGTAGGCGCTTACGCTGTTATTAACGGCACTCCTGGGTCCATATTGGCTCATATAAAATTGCTATTTCGATTTTTTATACAAATAACGATTTGTGACTATACTCATCATTTCTCCGAAAAATTTTGCTCATAATTTTTTTTAATATTTATTAGTACTACTACTTACATTGCCTATAATAATTAGAAAATCGAATTTTTGTACACATAATGTTATTATTTAGATCTTATCTGTACCTATAATGTTATTGGCAAGAATTACTTAATTAATAAAGTTATTACATATAATTATTTTGCTCATAATTAGAAATCAACGTGTATCGGAACGCATATGCAATCATAATTGAACTTATTTCATAGAATCATTTTGCTCATAATGTTTAGAAGTTATATTATTTATTCACAACGTGTATCGTTTCGTTTTTAGGGTCAGCAAAAAAAATAACCCTAACCTACTTATTTTTGGGAGCCGTTTCGTTTCTAGGCCCATTAAAAAAATAACCCTAACCTACCTATTTTTGGGAGCCGTTTCGTTTTTAGGGTCATCAAAAAATATAACCCTAACCTACCTTTTTTTGGTAGCCGTTTCGTTTTTAGGGTTAGCAAAAAAAATAACCCTAACCTACCTATTTTTGGGAGCCGTTTCGTTTTTAGGGTCATCAAAAAAAAATAACCCTAACCTACCTATTTTTGGGAGCCGTTTCGTTTTTAGGGTCATCAAAAAAAAATAACCCTAACCTACCTATTTTTGGAAGCTGTTTCGTTTTTAGGGTCATTCATAAAATTCAGTATAATTTGAAAAATATATTACCTATACAAAAGCTTATTGCTTAAAAATGTGAACTTGGAAAAATATATATGAATAGATTATGACTAAGCAGCGATATATTTTGAAATCTATATAACACCAAATATTATTACTTGAAAACGTTATATTGAAATATTATATATACATAAATTATAGTAACAAAGTTATTTATGTTGAACAACATTATGATTATAATACATTCGGAGTTCCAATGACTATTGCTAAAAATAAATATGTACAATGATCATTAGGTTGTAAAATTTTATGAGATACATTTTCGGAGTTCCAATAATCGAATTTGCAATTTTATATGAACTTTGGCGCACCCGGCACTCCTATATTAATTTGATGCTACACGACGTAAGTGCCTACCCTCCATAAGGTACCTTTTCCTGCGGAACGTCACATATAAAGATGGGCCGAGATCGAGGTGTGGCATAAAGTACTATTTCAACAGCTGGGTACCTGTCGGGCGGCACGGGCGGGGTGGGCGGCAGCGGGGAGGTGGGGTCGCGGGTGCCGGCGCGGGGGGCGGGGGGCGGCGCCGGCGCCGTGTACACGTTCTCCCCTTTGGACAGGATCTTGAGCTCGTGGAGCTTGTTCCGGAGGGTTGACACCCAATCCTGCATGGAGTCCCTGGAATGAATATTTTTTTTATTTTGGGATATACTAAAGTAAACGCCATAATTAGACGAACTAGTTTGACAGTTCCACAAGCGCAAATGTGGCCAGAGTTAGGCCAGTGATGTTTTATCGATATAATAAAAATAAAGACTATGACTGTGATTTATAAGTTTATAACCTAATAAATAAAGTAAGAGTAAATTCTTGAAAAGATTTAAGGATTTACACGTTTTATGAATTTATTTTGTACTAGCATTTTCCCGCGGCTTCGCCCGCGTTGTTCCCGTTATTGTCCCAAAGGAACACTTTACCGGGATATAATGTATCTCATGTTTCAATCCAGGACTGGTCTACTTGCATGCCAAATTTCAGCTTGATCCATCCAGTTGTTACCCCGTTATAAGGTAACAAACATCCAAACATCCAAATATCCAAACATCTTCACAAACTTTCACATTTATAATATTAGTGGGAAGTGGGATTTTAGACCTATCCTGATGCATGCAATCTATTGTCGATAACATTTTATCGATATTTACCTATGACTACTTAATTTTCTGTGAGTCAGGTAACATTTTAATCTGTCAAACTAATTCGCCTAATTATGGCGTTTACTTTAGAATGAGAGATGACAATTATAAACTCGCCAGATGTCACTTTAATTGTAGGGATATCTACCTAAATCGTCTTTAAAATTTACCTCGACATAAAAGGAGTTGATTGTAGAAAAAGTACTTTATGAGCCGAAAAATACTAGGATTGGAAACCTTAAAGGCGAGCGGTCGCAATGAGCAACGGCCACCAGTGGAAACGAGACCACCGTCAGACCTTCAGCTCTTAACTATAGCCAAGGACCATTAAAACAAGAGGACTGTCATACTCCATACTTTGGATCGTGCCCCGACCGCAAGGGGATATCCAGGCGAAAACTAGATGGCACTAAAAAACTAAACATTTAACGATGTTATAATTGAACAAAGAAACATAGTACAGTAACAATTAGTTCGTAAACAGCTAATAATAAATAAATTCTAACATTTAAATACTGTGTCACGCTTGCAAAGTTGAATAATTGTAAATAATATAATTCTTATACCACGCTTATACATAGACGGCGTTACACATCGGGGAACAGCTTTTTGTATGGAGAATGACAGTCCTCATGTTTTAATGATCCTTGCTATAGCCAGGTAAGCTTATCTGTCAGTGTAGGCTTCTGGGATATTTTGAAAGTACTATTGTAAAAAGCACTCACCAATCCGGAGCGAGCATCCTAACGGGCCCTTGATCCGTATCTACAAGAAAGTCATATTCGTCCCCCGTATGAGGCTTGACACTGGCAGTCACATGACGGGCGGTCTTCAGGCAGGCACGCCAGGTTGGCTTATGTGTCAGTGTAGCCGGGGCTTCCGGGGCGGGGTACTGCTCGAGGAACGGCGTGCGGCCGTTGTGGACGCAGAAGAGGGTCCACATGGGTTTGAGGGGGGGTTTCTAGAAAAAACAGGACAAGTGCGAGTTAGACTCGCGTGGAGAGGGTTCCCTACGTTCAAAACAATACAACACATATATTGTACAGATTTCATATAGGTTTTCCTGTAATTTATAGGTGTAGGACTAGTTTTCGTATTTTCTTTTCAATATTTTAGGTTCAATAGTTTCGGAGATAGGGGGAATGGTCAATTTATACTGATTTTCTTAAATAACTTCAAAACTATTTATATAAAAATTATAAAAAAAATATATTTGAGATTCTCACAGTGAGCTCTTTTATTTGATATGTCACACGATATAGTTTGCTAACTTTTTTTTCAGCGTGGCAAAAGTGGCCACTATGTTTAAAAATCATATATTTCCGTTACACATCCGTGTTTGGGTCATTGATTTTAATATATGTACCAAATTTCAACTCAATCGGTCTAGTATTTTCGGAGCAAATTGACTGTGACAGACAGACAGACAGACAGCTCTAGAGTTGGATGTGTACAAATTTTTGAAACTTTGTCTGGGTTTATATCTTTGCCCTGGACTGTAGTACCTCATTCACAACTCGTAAAGTGAAGTAGGCACTTGCTCAGTGTTACCGAGGTCTATTACAGGTCAGTCTATACATCAGTAGCGTGGCGTTGAAGTAATCCTTGATCAAGCCAGAGCAGCTTTGGCTAAAATTTTCTTAAAAGCACTAGAATTAAGTGCTGAACTCCCTAATATTAGGCAAGCCAATGGGAATCGAGTTCTATAGTCGCCACGCCACTGAAGAAAATCGTAGAAAAACTGTGTTAGTAGTACATTATTTTTTTTTCAAAAAAGTAACTGCGGACCGTTAAAAATAAGTAATAGTCACAGGTAATAGTGCAGATGAACACACTGTTAACTGTACATTTGTAAACGGATGTCAACTTTATTGCAACTTGTTAAAGTCTATGGGTGATCAGCAGTGGCGTGGCGTAAAAAATATCCTTGGGCAAGCCGGAGATTTAGCGTACATTTTCCTTAAGAGCTGTAGAATAAGGTGCTCAAATGCATGATATTAGGCAAGCCGGTAGGAATCGAGTTCTTTGGACGGCACGCTACTGGTGGTCAGTTAACTGTGGCTTCATTTGTTTCACCTCTGCAAAAGAAGTTAGAATAAAATTATACAAAATATCGTAGTTACCTTGTGTCCCAGTGGTCTGAGCTTCCCGCTAGGCTCCGTGGGAATGCGCTTGAGGTACGCATTTTTTTGTATCTCCCTGTAGTACACTGGACCCTCGTCACGGATGGACATCATTGTTGCTCATTGGTGTTCTGAAATGTTAATGTGTTACATCAGAAACGTGGACAGTGTTGGGATGACATGACATGGGATGTTGTAACATAATCTATCCTAGACCGGAGTCAGGAGAGGCTCACTCCACGATTTTGCGGCGCGGCTACTTAGTACCAAATTTTACTCACCTGGAGGGGCTTAGCCAGTGACCAGAAAGAGCACTCCTTATACGATAGAGACAGATGGTTGGACCCAGTGCGTTCCGTCCAGCGGTTGAACCCAAACAAAGTTTTGTTAGAAAAACAAACTCCTGTAAATAGTTCTAATACTATTTCAGTGCCGGAGTAAATGAAGAAAGTTGATACAAGCCCTGCACTCCATAGGAGCGTAATAGGACAAAAAATCCCATTGCCAAGCAACGGAAGAGGTAAAATAATGTACACGCCAAGTGTGGTAAGAAATAACCTATGATTCGGAAGTGCTTGCTTAAAATATCCTGAATTATGAATTATAATAAAGAACAACTTCATTACAATTTTTTTTTGAAGCCCGACAAACTTGTGACCCTTATTGGGTGTGGCAAAAGTCAAGCTAGATAGGGGCCGTGCCGTTCCCTGGGAGGGAACCATGTTGCTGGCCAGGCTACCTGGGGGGGGGGGGGGGGGGGGCAGGGGGCACCTGGGGTCGAACCAGGTCAACAGGGTCGGTCCCCTTTAGCTTCATTGCACTTATTATAGTAGTGAGAGTACCATTTTCCACAATAAAAAAATGAATTATTTATAGCAATGTAAGGAGGAGACATAACATTCTGTAAATTTAACTTACCCAACAATGCATCAAAAATTGTTTTCTTGAGCATTTATAAGCAAGTTTTAATTGTTTTAGACAGATAAACAGAGATAACACTAAATTTAATATCGTCAGCACTTATCTCTTTCTATCTTAAACACTTTAATAATCTAAATTGAACCATGCATTTGTGGTCACTAACTCATGTTCATGATTTATGCTTGAGACACTTGATACGAATTCCAAGTAACATTGGAATTAATTAGGCCTTGCCGGAGACATCAAAACGGTGACTCAATATCAAAACTATGCGACACACGTCCTTATAAGAAAGAATTTAAAACTTATAAGGGATCATGAAAGTATGCTATTATTCTGGAAAGCGCTACTATAACTAGTTCGTAATAAACTCGATATTGTGCAACTGGTACACGCTAAATTGACGATTTAACAACAGCTGTTTGCATAACAATAGCAATTATCTACCGGAAAAGTGAAATTAAGTTGCGGAAGCGTTACCTTCAGTATTTTCAATAAAACAGCCTTTCTTGTATGGACATACGTTGCATTATCGACGCTTGACCTTCATATTGCACTCTCACCATAACAGTCATATAAATTTAACTATTATTACGAAATTAATTGCAGTCTTTCCATTTATTGCACGGGAGTTTGACAGCAAGCAGTACACAAAGCAGCGACGCCATATTTATTATTTATGACGTTCCTGGCTTTTTGTTGCCATTGCATTAATATAAATCTGTCCATTCACTAACATACAAATTTGTAAATATTTTATTACTTTGGTTAGAACTGCAAATAAATATACCTTGCATTCATAAAAATGCATCTTAAAAGGGATAAAAAAAACAGCTATCAGTAGATCTAAATCAACAAATTTTCTTTAAGGTACTGACACATTTGCTTATTAGTAGCAAGAAAGCATGCCACTAATGTGCAAGTGCTACTTAGTAGCAAGTCTGTCTAGTAATTGCTACTAATGAGTATGCTTAATCCGAGCATGCTCAAAAATCAACCGCTATTTGATTTATAAGCTAGCTACCTGAGGCGCGGGTGGAAGGGGGTGAGCTTCAAGCTCGTTTGAAGAGTAGGCTTATGATGCTACGCTTTGTCGCGCGATAAATAAATGATAAAGCATCCGTCACTCTCACACACTATTTATCAGAACGTGACGGATGCTTTATCATTTATTTATCACGCGACAAAACGTAGCATCATAAACCTACTGGCTTGCTTTTTAACATGCTAGTGTCATGGTTTCTTTGGCGGGAATTTGAAACAATGTTTTTCAATTTCGTCTATGTTTATAATTCTGTGGTATATGATTATGTTTTAGAGTTCTTTGCATATAGGACTGATACTGGGGTGCGTAACGGTTGCTATAACAACTTAAGATATATTTTTGGTCGATATAACGATTAATGGATATAATTTATTATTGATATAACAACATTTGATATATTCTTAGATGCCCTAACTATCATCTGGTATAATAAACTTTTGGTAGAATAACTTTTAACCTAAAAATAATATGGTATAATGTACATTTTTTATACCTATTTTAGATATAACGATCATTGGGTATAATGTATTACTGATATAATCTGATACTATAATGTAGACCAGTCCTGTCGTAACTTCTAGGTACAACTATTAGTGAAGAGCAATCACAACATGTAACAGAGTCACAGTTAGGTACGACAACGAGCGAAGCGAGGAGGAATGTTAGGTATCTTGCAATTACAACTAGGGATGTAACGATACACAGTTTTGCCGATACGATACCGATACCGATATATAGTAGTTAATATCGGCGATACCGATACCGATACCGATATCTTAGCTTAATAATGAAGTATGAACTTCAGATATTTTTATGTCCTTATTATAACTAATGGCAATGACTACTGGCTATATTTACCAGAGAGTCAACCTTGAAAGTGTAAAGTAAAAATAATTAATTGTCAACTCAAAATTCATTTTTTTTTTATTAAGAACCAAAGATTTAATTAACATAGTAATTATCATTGCACAAGGTAATAGAATAGACCAGTAGGTACATAAATTAAGTCAGAAATTGAAATTATTTTTTGCAGATTTTTTTTCATACAGCAAATTCTTCAAATATCGGTTGTATAATATCGGCGATACCGATATATCGGCGATACCGATATATCGGCCGATATATCGGTATCGGTATCGGTATCGTTACATCCCTAATTACAACATACCCCCTTTTATGGTCCAAGATAAAAAACTGTGACAGAGTCACAGTTACGTAGGACAACGAGCGAAGCGAGGAGGAGTGTTAGGTGTCTTGCGATCACAACATACTCCACTTATTGTCGCTTCAACGCACGAGAGTAGTATATTATTGAGAAGTCTCGACCCCATTCATTCGTTCTTCAAGAACTTCATTTCATTCAGTTCTTTCAGAACTTCATTCATGTGATCGAACTTCTCAATAATATATGTGATTGGGTTCAAACCGAAATATTAACAACACTTAATACTCATTTTGCTCTTAGCTTTGATCTAAAATTCTATTTATATCAAGCAAAATAAAAACTTCTATAGCGCGATCTAGACCGTGGTATTTCATTGGCTAACACGCATGCTATATTAATACGTCATTTCTCGAACAGTTGCATTAAAATAGTAGTATTTGGTCTAAATATGAAACACAACTTAGAACCTAGCGCTGATTAAAAATAAGGCTGATGTTAGCATACCAACTCCATGACTCGTATTTATATATATATATATATATATATATATATATATATACATAAGTTATAAACACTATCGCATGATTTTTGTTCATTATAGAAAATACTTTCAATATTACAAGCCGTGTTTCGTAATCAGAAGAAGAATGAAGTTTATAAAACAGCCTCAAACTTTACAGCTCAATATTGTTGGAACAGACTCTCCAAAACACAATTTGCGTCATGGGAAACTTTTACCGAACACAATTCGCAGCATAATTTGTGGGCCTTCTAACTGTGGCAAAACTAATTTAATGATCGGTCTTCTTATGCATGAACAAGGTTTACGTTTTAAAAATGTCTATGTTTATTCTAAAACTCTTTTTCAACCCTTGTATAACTATTTAGAACAAGTATTGTCACTGGTTCCTACAGTAAAATACTTAAAATATCGTGAGAGTGATGAAGTGATCAGTCCTCAGGATGCGGCAAATAACTCAGTTATTATATTTGATGATGTTGCCTGTGAAAATCAGAATAATATAAGAAATTATTTTGCTATGGGTCGACACAAAAATATTGACAGTTTTTATTTAAACCAAACTTATTCTAAAATACCTAAACAGTTAATTAGGGATAATGCAAATTTGATTGTTTTATTCAAGCAAGACGATATTAATTTACGACATGTTTACGATGAACACGTTGGAACTGACATGCAGTGGGATCAGTTTCGTGAGATGTGTGCAAAAGTATGGAGCAAACCTTACAGTTACTTAGTTATAAATAAGGACTGTGCGAAAAATTCCGGATGTTATAGGAGGGGTTTTGATACATTTATTGTTCTTGATTAAATATAATACTTATTGCACGTGATCGACAAACAACTATCACTGTTTCTTATAGTCTCATCAAGGTTAGATCAGTCTTAAAATGAATAAAGAAAAGACATTAAAACAAAAACTGGTCCAGTCAGCTGAAGCCGTGAAGAAAAAAGTTAAGTTAATTCGTGATATGAATACTACTAACGGAATGGTATTGGATTCGGTTCTTAAACCAATTACTGAACCGCTCAACGCAATGGTCAAGAACAGTGAAAAATATAATATTAACGGTCTAAACGATGTTAATTTAAAAGACGAATTTTATGAAGATAATACTAAATGGGAAGATACTATGAAAAGACTTAAATTTAAGCCTGACTATGACGAAAGTGCTAGTGATAATATTAACAACACAACTATGAAGAATCCTATGAGCGCTCAGCAAGAGTCTTTTACAGATGGAGAAGATGATGGTAATGAGAGTGATATAACGTCGAATGATAATAGCAATAGTGACGAGTCGAACGAAGAAAATGATGCATCGTTTAAGACGTCTGATTCATATTCTTCTCCCCGAAACGATTCTACCTCCTCAGGTTTTTTAGAAAACATACCTTTTGGTGTACGACATGAACGTGGTAAACTTATGCTTGGATCTCACGTGGTGACCGTCAATAAAGATAACCTTGTGGTAGGCAGCTGCTCCTACAATTTAACACCAGGTTTACATGAATTGTTATTCAAAAAAGTACCAAACTTGGATATGATAACTGAAGACGATAAACATAATTATAAATTATTGCTTTTAGAAACAAATGCACATAGACGTGATTTTAAACCAAATAAACCAATCAAAAGTAATAAGGGAAGAAAATACTTACACATTATAAAACCGCTGTTTAGATTTTCTAAAGATCGATTAATAAGTAACGAGAGTTGCACCCTTGGACAAGGTCTACCTATTATGAAAAAAGTGTCTGAAAATGTTTCGTACGTCTATTGGAATAATCCTAACGAGCTAGTTGATAGATTAAAATTGCTTATCGCATCCCGTGATGCTGGTAATACTGGACTAGACAACGAAATCATATCTATAATTGAAGAATTGCAGGAGTCTGGCATAGTAAACAATATATAACGCAAATACAATTAAATTGTTAGTCAGTCTATACAAATTTCCGACAAGATACGTATTACACTTAAATTATGAATATTGACAAATTCGGTCATCATGTTCACAAACGGTTACGTGTATCAGATTTTAATGATACTGCACTGCTTCGTACTGAAAACGGCGAATTTGATTTGCAGTCCTCGAGGCTGAAAGGCATTGAGTTACCTATATCTGCCAAAGATGCAGCTAATAAGCAATACGTTGATCAATGTATTCAAAACACTTACGAAAAGAAAAAAATGGATTCGGTATTAGAAAGTATAAATTCACAAATTCAACAAATTTTGCATCAGTTGAAATCTGACTTTTATACAAAGAAGGAAATAGACCTTATTTTCACTCCGTTAAAAAATGTCAAAAGAACAAATAGTAAATGAGATCCATAGGTCGGCTCGCAAAAATTTTCTTCGTCGTTCTGTTCTACTTAAGGGCATTGATGATTTGTGGCAGGCTGATTTAATTGATTTACAGAACTTTCAAACAGTTAATAAAGGATATAAATACATTTTGGTTGTTATTGATGCGTTTTCGAAGTATGCATGGTGTATGCCAGTTAAATCAAAGACTAAATTTGAAATTAAAACTGCTTTTGAGAAGATAATTAATACTACAAAACGTAAGCCATGTAATCTTCAAACGGATTTGGGTAAAGAGTTTTACAATAATGAATTTACACATTACGTTAAATCGTTACAAATAAATCATTATTCAACTTTTTCAATTAAGAAGGCGTCTATAGTAGAGAGACTTATAAAAACGCTGAAGACTAAACTTTATAAATATTTTAGCATCATAGGAAATTATAAATGGGTTGGAAAACCATTAAACGATATAGTCAATGCATACAATCACACAGTTCACCGCACAATAAGGTTTAGACCTGCTGATGTTAATTTTAATAACGAATTAGAAGTGAAAGAGATAATTAACAAAATACAGTTTGTTCCTTGTTTAAAATTAAATAAATTTAATTTAGGAGATCGAGTTCGTATAAGCAAGTACAAAGGTGTATTTCATAAAGGCTATACTCCTAATTGGTCTACAGAACTATTCACAATAAAACAAGTTAACAACACTCAACCAGTGACATATCATTTAGAAGACCAACGAAAAAATGCTATCTTAGGTACTTTTTATGAACAGGAACTTCAAAAAACAAAACATCCTGATGTTTACTTAATAGAAAAGATAATAAAAAAAAGAGGTAATAAACTATATGTTAAGTGGCTAGGTCTAAAGAGCACTGAAAACAGTTGGATCAATAGAAGTGCAATTGTATAGGCGTACTTATTACCTTGTTTGAATGCTATTCTGTCATTAGTATATTGGATATGAATGGAAGAGGACTTTTAAATAGTGTTATTAATAATCTTCCGTTTGAACTACATCTTCCTGGTTACAATTATTGTGGTCCTGGCACAAAATTACAAACACGCTTAACCCGTGGTGATAAAGGAATAAATGCTTTAGATTCAGCGTGTATGCAACACGATATCGCTTACGATAAACATTCAAATTTAGAAAACCGTCATAAAGCTGACTTAGAACTTTATAAAATGGCTAAGCAAAGAATAAAAGCAAAGACTGCTGGAAAAGGAGAAAAATTGGCTTCATGGTTAGTTAGTAAAATCATGAAATCTAAAATCAAAGCTGGAGCAGGTGTAAAATCATTTAAGCACTTGGTATCAAAAATTAAAATGGCATTAAAAAAAAACAAAAAAGGAAATATTATAGACAATGCATATGCCGCTGCAAAAAAATTATTTCCTAGATCATGTAAAGTGCGAATTCCTCGTATGATACCCATCCCTAAAACTGGAGGTATACTACCATTGATACCCATTTTTGCGGGTTTATCAGCGTTGGGCTCACTAGCAGGTGGAGCTGCTGGGATAGCTAAAGCTGTTGGTGATTATAAAGCAGCAAGAGATAAATTTTCTGAATCAGAACGACATAATAAAATGATGGAATCCATAGCTCTCGGTAAGGGATTACATATAAAACCGTACAGAAATGGAAACGGTCTTTGTTTGAAAACTACAAAAAACTAAGTAATAGGTTACCCAGACGCGCTCTTACAAATATCGATATCATAACTCACGCTTCAGACATCCCTTATTTCAGAGGTGTTTTTATGAGGGACCGTTTACCAAAACACCCGAAGGTTAAGGAGTGTGCGATTGTTAATTTAGACAAATTTTCAAACCAAGGAACTCACTGGGTAGCCTATGTCAAAGATAAAAATTATTGTGAATATTTTAATAGCTTTGGCGATATTAAACCGCCGTTAGAATTGATAACTTAATTAAAAAAATATGATATTTTATATAATTATAACACGTACCAAAAATTCGATACTGTCAATTGTGGACACTTGTGTTTAAAATATTTGAAGAAATTTTGGAAGGAACGTTTAAATTAGTGTTCCCAATAAAATATTCATCATTCACACCATGTCTTTCACTTTATCCATAACCGGTACCTCTTCTTCTCTCACGACAAATTACTCACCCGCCCTTCAATTGAACGGTGAATATGAGTGTGGTCTACTATATTTATCTACATTTAATTCAATACCTAACATCGACGATAGAAATAACAAATTCTATTATGGTAAAAATGAGGTATTAGAGATACCGGAAGGCTCATATGAACTTCAAGACCTTGATGACTATATTAAAAAACATGTTCAGGGGTGCACTTTTAAACTATCATGTAATAATAACACGTTGAAGACATCTATACTATGCTCTAAAAACGTGTACTTTAACAATGAAAACTCAGTTGGAAAATTATTAGGATTTGGTAACGAAACCGTACAGGCGAATATATTAAGAGACTCACCCTTTCCTGTATCCATTCTATCAACAACTATAGTTCGGGTTGAATGTGATATCGTGAGCGGATCATTTACTAACGGAAAGCCGAGCCATATAATTCATGAGTTTGTACCTAATGTGCCACCTGGCTATCGAATCATTGAAACACCTAAAAACGTTATTTATTTTCCGGTCACTCAAAGCAGCTTAAGCTCACTTAAAATTAGAATATTAGATACAAACGACAACTTAGTCAATTTACGTGGAGAAGAAGTCCAGATATACTTACATATAAGAAAAAAATGATCGACTTTAATAAAACTGTAGGGAGCTACAGTAAACCCATTAGTACTCTTTGTGCTATCAAGAAAAGAAGACCTAAAAGTAAACTAACGACAGAAAATAAATTTTTTCTTAGATCCATCGGTTTACTAAAATGAGCATACTGGACGTAACAAATTCTTTTAATTATGATAACACGATCGAAAGTTATGAGTATCATTCTTACAAACCTTATGTAACAAGTTTTAACTTAAACGATGAAATACGTATACCCATAAACCAACAAAATATATATGTGCTACCATCTGCCAGTACATTACATATAGAGGGTTCCATCACTGTGATCAATCGAGAAACAAAAACACATGTACCCAGCATCCAATTCACAAACAACCCAATTCTTCATTTCTTTCAAGATATTCGATATGAGCTGAATGGAATAGAAATAGATAAAATAAAAAACGCCGGAGTTACAACAACAATGAAATCTCTGTTATCTATGAATGACCATGAAGCAAGAATGGCTAAATCATGGGGATGGGATATCAAAGGTAATAAAATTACTAACGGAACATTTTCTGTATCTGTTCCTTTGAACAAAATTCTGGGTTTTGCAGAGGACTATAACAAGATTATAATTAATTGTAAACATGAACTTATTCTTCTACGCTCTAATACAAATTTAAACAGTGTTAAATTGAATACAAACGAATATGTAGATAATATTAATTTAACCAAAGTCGTATGGCGTATGCCTCATATCAAAGTCTCAGATCGTGAAAAATTACATTTACTCAAATATTTGGAAAAAGATCAAGCAATCCAGGTTGCATTTAGGAACTGGGACCTTTATGAGTATCCATTATTACCAAGAACTTCAAAACATTCGTGGGCAATTAAAACCTCGTCTCAAATTGAAAAACCTCGCTACGTTATAATTGGGTTAAAAACTGGTAGAAAAAATGCATCCGATAAAGATATGACATATTTTGATCACTGTAATTTAAGAGAAGTTAAAGTCTACTTAAACTCTACGTATTTCCCATACGAAAATTTAAACGTTAGTTTTTCCGATGGAAAATATGCTTTATTATATGAGCAATATACCAAATTTCAAAAATCATACTATAACCGGTATCAGGAACCTTTGCTGAGTCCTCACGAATTTAAAGATATAGCACCTTTGTTTTTCTTAGACTGTTCTAGACAAAATGATACTTTGAAATCAGGTGTTGTTGATGTACGTGTTGAAATAGAGTGTGAAGCTGATATACCTGATCATACGTCTGCTTATTGTCTTATTTTGAATGATAGTATCATAGAGTACAGACCATTAAGTAACATAACAAAGAAAATATCATGAACAGTGATTGCATATTCGTCGATCTTCAGGGGTTCAAGTCGCTTAATAATGAATTTATTGTTAAAGAATTTGCATATAGCACAAATGAATATACCCAAGTCTTTTTAATAAAACCTCCATATACATTTTCTACTTTATCGGAAAGCGAGAAACGCAACGTGAGATGGGTGGAGAAAAATCATGGTCTTCTATGGCGTGAGGGATTTGTTGATTACCGAGAATTTAAACGAATAATTGTATATCACTTTCAAGACAAAAAGGTTTTTGTAAAAGGTTTGGAAAAAGCACTTTGGTTTAAGGACTTGTGTCCTGATTGTACTGTTATAGAACTGGAAGGGAAAGGTTATCCTAATTTAAAAAATCTTTACGAAAAATATTCTATCAATGACTCGATATATAACTGTGTATATCATAAAAATAAGTGTGCTTTAAAAAATGTAATATGTATCAAAAAATGGTTTTTTGATAATAATATGTTCATGTATTCGTCAGTTATAGATTGCTAGTTTAAATGAAATAAAATTACGTATTCACAACAGAACTTTGTTTTATTTAATAAACATACTAAAACCTGAACGCTAAGTATATAAAGATAAAGTACCAATTTGGTAAATATAAATTTTAGCTCTTCAGATAACTAGGACGTATTTTTAATTTCCACACAAAATAAAACTACTGAATATTTATAATAAATTTATTCAACTTATTCTACAGTCAGCTGCATAACCTTAAAAACTAGCACTGTATCCGCACACTTTTTTTGATATTTTATTGACTAAAGCTTCTGTGCTATCAACAATCTCGTCGTATCCATTATCCGCTATATACTGAGCACTTAGGATTACATTTTCTCCAACTTCATGTGTTTCAGTACTCGAGTCGCTTAAATCTATTATTTCAATCTTCACCATTCTCGTTCCTGTCCCAGGCTTTTGATTAATTACAAAAGACGGTAGTTGTTTAGGTCCGCCTCTCTTCTGGACTTTATTCATGACTTTGCCAGGCTTCCTCTGCCTGGGCCGTTGTATTGCCCTCTTTATTTTTTTGCCTAATTCGCAGTCTTCTTCCACGTCGGTGAATCCCTCTAGAGGATCCTGCGCGTATTGAGAAAACAGTGGTGTTATGTCTTCAAATTTATCCATTTTCTGTAACAAGAAACATTATTTAATAAATTACTGTATAACCTCACCTATCTAGTAAATACCTTCAGCATGATGAAGTAAAATGCTAGTAACTCTTGAATGGCTAAACCAATTTTAACTAAACATAGCTAAGAACACTCTCGCTCAAACCAGTTTTCAAAATAATAAAACCGCAGCTCATTCGGTTTATTTGTTTGGGAGCTGCGATGTCACAGACAGACATCCATATACACACGCCAAATGTATAACACCACTTCTTTGCGTCGGATCATAAAGACCATGAACAATTTTATTGTATAAAACAGTAAAAATCTTCACCAGTTAGGCTTAAAATAACCTATAGGTCTATACCTACAAGTTGATGCAGCGAGAAATCAAACAACATCATATATAGAGCTAGAATAATACAGCGTATGACTTACCAAACTGTTGTTGCAATTCGGCTCAAAATAAACTTTGTAGTAATATCCAAGACAGCTAATGTAGAAGTAATTGATATTTACATTAAATAACTCATATTTATATAGAGCTAATGTGTAGGTAAACAATATTACGCAAGCACGCGCCACGATCATATATCAGCGCACGCGCCACGATCAAGTTTACTTGACGCTGCAGGTTATTAACCTGGTGTTATAATAAACACGTAAGAACATGTGAAATTTAGTTTTTCAACGAAACCAACTATGAATTACGTTAAAGTTATTTTTACTTAAGAGACTGCATCCTTTAACTCCATTAATTTATAGGTAATGCACTCAGTTAACTCAAGATTAGGTACCTATACAGGGAATAGGTTGAAACAAAACAAAAATGCTTCATATTTATTTTTATTTAAGTTTCTCACACAAATAACAAAAATCATCTATAATATTATTATAAATTATAGTATTTTACAAACACAGAATAGAGTAAGTCAAATACATAATTATTTCACTAATTACATTAAAAACTAGAACGGACTTAGAACTAGAAGTAAAATAATATATACTACAGTATCGATTTATGCCCCCATGCCTTAGTAGTTACTTTGTCTGATGATGTAAGTCGCTTATCATCTTTACAGGATAATGCAATTTTGTTAACAGTTTGCGTAAAGATCTGGTGTTTAATCGATTTAAACAATATATTCTTTTTTCTAATAATACTATTATTATACAGAACGTCTTTATAATTATCTAACGTTAATTCTTGAACGCCAGGTTTTTTTATACCTTTTGCCTTCTTAACCACTGAATCCTCACTTTTAATGCAGTATAGTTTGGATCGTAAACCGACAAATTCTATAAGGAGTTTTCCCTGTAGTTCGTCCTTGAAAAGACCTGGTATCTTTTTATTTCTCAGAGGTATCTGGTATCCGTTTGAGATATCATAATTACTCGTATCGAAATAATTTAAAAAATGATTTTTCAAATCATCATAAAAGTCATTTGTTTCAATTTTATACACAAAACTGTCAGTGTCTGTATAACAAAGCGATATGCGGTCATTGTAGTAAGGTTTTATTACAGTGTAGTGAAATCGGTACATATGACTTTTAGAAAGCTCGAGTATCGCGAATCCTATATATATTGGTTTATCTAAAACAACTTTTTCTGGTTTCATTTGGACAGCAACTAAGTTATCAGAAAATACGGTAGCGCTATGGAAATTTGGACGCGCTATTAATTTTCCAGCACCAGTAAACTTTTTAGTTGTGTTTCTCTCATCGCACCACTGATTAACTAATTTAACTACTACTCGTTTTTCACCGTCTTCAAGAGTTTTCCCAAACACTGAGTTAATAATTAACTTGAAAAGATCCTGAAGGAACGTAGTTTTTGCATTTTTTCTAAGTTCTGTATTTAAATCTATATATTTCTTGAGAAAAGGACTTTGACGAAAGGTAATTACACGATGAATTTTTTTCAGAATCAACCCATTCTGCAAACATGTTTTTAGATGTACATAATGAATGACGTACTCATATTTGTCGTACAAATTCGGAATTAATTTACAAGTCTTCCCCCCTGGGGCGGCGAATTTTTGCGCGCAAAAAGGATAATCGTTATGTAAATCATGTAACTCCTTAGGATAAGACAAATCAACCTCAAGAATATATCCGAATTCCGCGTTGTCTGGAACCGACATAACGTCTAATCGTTGTATATCAGTATTCTCTAGAAAGCGGAAATTAGATATAGGTAACGAATGACTCATACTGTAACCATATAAGTTATTACAATCTATGTAGACGAGGAACGTATCAGGTTTATTGACATCATAAGTTTTCATATATCTATTGTTAGCAAGAGCGTGTCTGGTTGAACACATACATATGCCACCTCGAATACCTTTTTGAATAAGACGAATTATTTCTAAGTCGGATATTAATTCTAATTTAACACCAGTTTTGTACAACATAGCATCAAACGATAAACTAGGCGCTGTCAAGTAAAAGGCGGGATCTAAATCATAATAAATCTTGCAGTTTTTCCGAAAATTTTCAAAAATATCAGACAAAAGCAGTACGTCCGTCTTTAGATAGAGATCAGTATATTCACCCAAGTTATTTAATTGAAACATATCCCACACACTTTGAGCATGTTGGTAATCTGATTCGCTAATTTTTTCCGAAGTAAGCGAGTTAAAAAAGAATTTTTTTGCAGGTAACTTATCTTCTGTAAATTTATCCCAGTCGGTTATATAATCGTAAGGATAAATCCCTTTGCGTGTTAATAAATTAAATTTCGGTTGTTCAGGGAAGAATTTACCTAGATGAATAAAATCCAATGGACATAAGCCCTTTGCTAATTTTTTTTAAACTAGTTCCTAGGAACTTGAATGAGTCCACAAATCGTATTTGAGCGTACTGATCATTAGGTAATAACAAAAACTTTGTAAATGAAATATACGATTCTTTGCTTTTAGGTATCACTTTTATAGGTCCCGAGCATTTACCTAGTTCATTGATAAATAAGTGGCAGTCATATCCTGATAAATTGTGAAAGAAAACAGGAATTAGTTTCGGCACGCAAAATCGTAGGTTACATGTTAGATGAGCGGCGCCACGAAATAATCCTGTTAAATGACAGTGGTCCCTTACTTTATCCAAAAACAGGTAAGTTTTACAAATGTGACAAATTTTAGCATTTTTGAAAGCTACGGCATCTTCTTCAGTAAAAATCATAGGAATTTCTTTATTCAAGATCTCGTATATTTCAGTCACATGTCTGTACAAGTATTTTAAAAACTTAGAAACACAATCGGGTCCGCGATACTGCACAAAACGATTTAAGGACTCGTCATAAGAACATACAATGTGATAAGCAAAAGCTGCAGGTATATGAATTTGTTTATTAGAAGTAAAACTGTTCGTAGAACCCTGTTCACATCCTTGGAATGGTTTTAAAATGGTTTCAAAGTCTGCATATACCACAAACGGTACATCTTGTTTACGTTCGAAATGTTTAAATTCGAGATATGTACCTTTACCAGGAAGTACAGTGGCAACTCCACTACAAACATGATTCTCATGACTTTGTTCAGAATCGAAAAACATAAGACAGTCTTCGCAAAAAAAAAGTTTACCATGGTGCTTTGTAATTTGAGAACGTACAAGACGTGACAAGTTACGAATCAAAACATAATGCGACTTAAAACCTTCCTCGATTAAAAGTAAATTAATTCTATGCTTCCTTTTGTATACAGATCTGTAAAGAGGACCTACAATCGTTCGATTCTTTTCTAAAGAATATATATTAACACAAATATCTGCATTGTTACGTTCAAATATCTTAATATCACTGAGCGTAACAGGAAAACTAATATTATCCGTTTTCAAAACTCTTTTGAAATGAGGATAAGACGACACTCGGTCGCTATGATGTTTAGCTGGGTAAAGAGCGGCAACTATACACCAAAGAAAGCAATACTCGTCATCATTACGAATATTAATACAAGCTTTTTTATTTTTGATTAACGGAGGCAAATCCACGTAAGAAGACGCTCTTAATGGTTCATACTTATTTACGTTAATTTCTAAATACAAATTAGACAAAAAAGTCCATCCAGAATCGCGTTCCTGAAATTCTTCCAACTTTTGTTTTATACTATTAAAAAAAGTTAGGAAGAGCTTTTCCAACTCATAATTTTGATGCACTGAATAATTTTTAGTCGCAAAAGATTTGATCTCTTGTTTATCATCTTTGAATAAAAGGAAATTACCGAAATATTCGAAATTAACTTTTATGCATTTATGTTTTTGAAGTGAATTTTGCAAAAGTACTAACCATTTCGACTTTAAGGCATTTAAATATGTTTCAGGTAAACAGAATTTAAACTCTTCCGTTGCAATTAATCTGTACGATGATATGCGGCCCTTAAAAGCAGACGAAATTTCAATTACCTTATCATTTATTTCTACAGCCGAATTATTCTTATGTTGATTACTTTTTAAGTGTCCCACCCACTGGTTTCTTTCTACTCTAATTGAACACTTAGAGCAAAAGGGCATACTTAATTTAAATAACTAATCACAACAAAAGTTAAAGAATGTAAATGATAAAATTACTTGTTATAAGAACAAAATTTGGCGTCCACGCCTTCAAAAAGAATTTCCAAACGTTTAATTAATTTTTGCAATACTTCCCATTGCGGCGTATCGTCATCGATTTGTGCCTTAACGGAAACGAGAGCTTTTTTCCATCGTTGATCTGGTGACTCACCAAGTATGTCCTCAGTCTTCGACACCTTTAATTCCAGGAAAAATTCGCCCTTCAGATCGCAGCTCCGCTTTGTGTGCCCAGTAGGTAATCGATTTATAATCAATGAATCCAGCTGCTGAGAAGTCGAGAGCGGAGCAACAAGGCCAACGTCTTCAGGAAATATCCCAAAGAGATTAAAAGGATCCTTTTCACTTTTTTTCTTGGGTGCAGCAGCTCTGTAAAACATAAAAAAAAAATTAAGAACCTTTAATAGTTAAAGTAAAAATAAAATCTAGGAAGTAAGGAAAGTGTTCTTAATAATCAGAAGAATGTACTGAAATTATTTAAAATACTTGGAATAATTACCTTGCGGGGGGCCGTTTCACGGTTTTCTTTTGCGTTTTTTTTATTTTAGCCTCGTTTTGTGTTCCTGCATATATACTGTTATCGGAATCAGATCTGAAACAAATAAAAAAAATCGTTATATAAATATTATATATGAACTCAGAACACCTTAAAGACCAATATATTAAAATCTCTTAAGAAATATAGATACCTATAAGACGTCTTTTTCCTTTTCTGCCCTGGTTTAGAGGTAACAGCCTCAATGTTACGAGGGGCGGCGATGATGCTCTCGAATTCACTATCAGACCTGAAAATAATACTCATTAGTAACAAATAATTATGGAATCGTTCTCCATTTTTAATTAAAGTTGTACTTACTAACATTTTAAAAGTGGTAGTGGTAACTGATGTCAGCAAATAAATTATTCAGCACTGCGCGGAACAGCAATCTGCGTTGAAAGAGGTCGAAAAAGAACGCAAAGTTTAACAACCGGCTAATTAATAGACAATATCTGCTGATATTGTTATACGCGTTAGGGTTGACACCTAAGCACTAAATGGATTAAGTGCAAGTGCAGATTGATTTTATTTTTAGATACTTTGAGTGATATTCCTTTTAACCGATTTCGAAAGGAAGCCCTCAGATTGAAGAAATATGTGTAATTATTTTCTTAATTCCACTTCTGATTATTGAGAAATATATTTTTAGACCCAAGCATACCCAAGAATCTAGCAGCAGAATTGTGCACTCATTATCAGTTATTTTATATCTACCTTATTCATATTCTAAACGATGTTTTGTTTTCCAAAAACAGCAAAATAATAGCATTTCTAACGCGACGGAAATTAAATTAATTTGTGTACTCATAAAGACAACTGACAGCCCTTAGAAAGTACTACACTCGCATAATAATTATTGTTGGCGTGCTGTTTCGATGTCAATGACATTGTGCAACGTCCTGTTTTGTCAATGAACTACACGTTGCGCAATTGCGTAATACCTAATTAATTTTCTAACTTCAAAAAGGAGATCATTTATGTATGTTGCGATTTGTATAATGCTGGTCTAATATTACTGTCTTCTTATTCGTTACTTAAGAGCAGATAATGCATTGTTATACATAAATGTATGGAACGCAGCTTGTTGATAACAACCCAATTTGTTTAGGTACATGTTTATACCAAACACTTCCTATCTTTGAACAAACAACGAACCTTTATCTTGATAACAACACGAATGAGCAATTTGTCTTAATCCTTAAAGTTGAAAGAATTCGTAGTTAGTCTTACTGCTCTTGACGAGGAAGTAGGTCATATTAGTTTGGTTAATTAAGGTTGAATATATACGGAATTTATCTCACATAGAACTAATTTGTTCTGTTACAATTGGTATCATATAGAGTATATCTATACTTTATTACCAATCATACCTACAAGTTGCCTTAATATGCATGTAATACTCGAGCGCTCTATGAATTGATGTGACTCAGGTTACAGCAACAGTTTTACATCGTATGCTAAATAATATAAATATATATGAGTCATGGAGTTAACATACTAGTATGAACCTTATTTTTAATTCCCGAACGGTTCCAAATTGTGTTTCATATTTGGACTAAATACTTCTATTTTAATATTTACCTGACTGAGATATGACGTATTCGTGCGGCGGGCGTGTTAGCCAATTGAATACCTCGGTCTAGATCGCGCTATAGAAGTTTTTTATTTTGTTCGATATAAATAAAAATTTAAATCAATGTATTGACGGGTTGTCGTCAACCGTACAGTCAACACGTAATCCACACACCTGGACTTGATCAACCTAGGTGTCCCTGTTGTGTAGTATTGTACGATGTATTGATTTATACCTAAGCACGTGAAACGCGTCCTTACCAACTCCGTTGGAAGGTCCATTCTTGTCACAGTGGGACTTGATCAATCCCCCGACAAGTTGTGTTGGAAACGCCATAGTTAACCGTCTCTGTGGGAGATGGGGCGCTATGAGGCTTACGCCGGGGATCAAGCTCCCTGGGGCCTTGCATGCAACCCGAATCGGCCGGTTCGAACCGCATGTTGTGTCTTTTGCTGTTTGGAATTTCTCTAAGACGAAGGCTTCACAAAATTATTGGAAATTTAAAACACAATCATATATTCTTATGAAGTTGAAACACATGAATGAAGTTCTGATAGCACCCTGTTAGTCAATAGAATACCGCGATATAGATCGCGCTATAGAAGTTTTTATTTTGCTTGATATAAATAGAATTTTAGATCAAAGCTAAGAGCAAAATGAGTATTAAGTGTTGTTAATATTTCGGTTTGAACCCAATCACATATATTATTGAGAAGTTCGATCACATGAATGAAGTTCTGAAAGAACTGAATGAAATGAAGTTCTTGAAGAACGAATGAATGGGGTCGAGACTTCTCAATAATATACTACTCACGAGCTCTTGCAGATATAGTATTTTTAAGTAATACTTATTCTTTATCTTCATTATATTTGATAAACGTTATATCTAATGTCTTTTATACTTATAGAACATTCTATCCAATGAAGTTATATTTTTTGTTGTTATATCAAACGTTTATTATGACCCTTGATTCTTAGAAATTATGTCAATTGTTGTTATATACAGAGAAAATATATCTTAAGTTGTTATATCAGTCATTACGCCACACCCGTGATACTGTACAGAACCACTGTTTGAATTTCTTTTATGTAGTGAAACGACCATTTTGGTCGAAAGCAGGTGCTTGTTAGCAAGTGTGTTAAATCGTTTGCTTTGAGCAAGCTTATTTATAAGCAAGCTCAAAATTAGCATGCTTATTACTGGTAAATCTGAACAGCTGCAGAGCATGCTGCTTTTGAGCATTCATAAAAAGTTGCTTATTTCTCAGCAAATGTCAAATGTGTCAGTACCTTTATTGTAGTTTACTTTTCATGAGACTCGTAGTTGGTTAATGCATACATATCCTTAAATTGGATTGGATACCACAAACTAAAGAGCTGCTATTAGTAACTGGCAACATTATTATCTTATTATTGTTTGTGATTTACTTGTCATTTGGTGGTGTGATAAGCTGGTGCAAATTAATTAAAAATTGGCGAAAATCGTAAGTATTTCGAGTTGAAATGATATTCTTTCTCATGTGTAATTTTTGCCTTCTCCTAAATAAGCTGTTTATTACGAATTTCACGTAAAAACACGGGTTTGTTTTGTAAGTCGTCATGGCTCTGTCAACATTTTTATTTTTTTATTTTAGTTCTCCATTCCGCCACCGATAGTGCTGTGATCGCATCTTATTTTGGTCACGTGACCTTTCGAACCGCCAAAATAATTGTCATTTTTTCGCCGTTGCCACAGTTTTCCGTTGGTTTTCGAGGTATTTATCAGTAAAAACGCAGCGTAATCTAGTTTGAGTGCTCTATTCGAGCATTCAGGTAAAAATCAAGCTAGAATAACATTGAAATCTTGTCGGTGCGCATCGAATAATGGCGAAGGTTCACATAACCAATGTCGTTGTTCTCGACAACCCGAGTCCGTTTCTTAACCCGTTTCAATTCGAATTAACCTTCGAATGCATAGAAGAGCTTAAGGAGGACCTAGAATGGAAGATGATATACGTGGGTTCAGCAGAGACAGAAGAGCACGATCAAGTTTTAGACACAATTTACGTCGGGCCGATACCTGAAGGCAGACACATGTTTGTTTTTCAAGCGCCGCCGCCGGATGTCACCCGTATACCTGAAAACGACGCTTTAGGTGTCACGGTCGTGCTCCTAACGTGCTCATACAGAGGGCAAGAGTTTGTCAGAGTCGGTTACTTCATTAACAACGAATACACTGAAAGTGAGCCAGAACTCAGAGAAAATCCGCCAGCGAAGCCTCAGTTCGATAAGGTAGTAAGGAACATACTCGCCTCAGAGCCAAGAGTCACCAGGTTCAAGATAAACTGGGCGGAGCCGGACGCGGCTGCAGCCACAGACTCCGGAGATGGGAATATGGAGACGGTGCATGGTCTGAACAATGACTCGTACGGAGCCTCATTCAATGCAGATAGTCAGATTAGTGGAATAGAGTTCGGGCAAGGCAGTTTGAGTGGATACGGTGATAATTCAAATTCGATAGCGCCTATGGAGTGCTGAGGTGAGTGTGATGTATTTTTTTTATTTATACTTCATTATTCTATGCTCTCATTTTTCACCCTATTCTATAGCAATTTAGTGAAAACAGTAGGCTCTGCAACTAGCCGAATTGCACTGCTTGGACTTTGGCCACCTCCGGACTCCATCAGACCCAGTTAACCAAGTCAAAATTAACATAAAGTTGCATTGTCAATTGTCACAGGAATTTAATGTGTACAAAATTTAATAACAATAATCGGGTCAGTAGAAGTAATTGAAAAAGTCATTGCAAGATTTTAGCGCCAAAAGAAAGTGCCTAAAATGAAGATGAAAATTTATAGACATTTACAAAATTGCAGATGTCTCGTAATATTTTTAGTGCAGATTTACTTCGATAATTTGGGCTTTTTATAGCAAAATGGTCTCTTACTAGAATTATCACTGCATTACCAGTGCCCATGTTACCTCCAATTTAGTGTCCACTGCATTACCAAAACAGGTTTTTTTTATATTCATAGCCCACATATTTTGACAAAAGTTATGATTCAGGGTGAGCAAATGCTATTCTGAATTACAAACTAACAGCTCAGAAAAGGGAAATTATAAGTCAAGCCGCAGATTTATTTCTTGGCCACGTGCTCAAACTTCTCATTTTATAACTAAGCAACGGGAAAATGAGATAGCCTCTAATAAATTAATTCGTCTCTTTTACAACGCCAACTAAATATTCTTTAGAAAGCGTCAAACAAAGATCAACAATTATCTTAACTTGCCTTCTTGTTTATATATTGCCACCTAATTTACTAACTCAGCCATGGATTTTACATTTCATCACCATTTTACGTTTTACGGCTTCAACACAAAGTCCTCAAAAAAATATAATTCAAGCTTCCATTGACAACATCATTTATTATAACTTAGCATGTAAAATAATACATCATATTCTGTTATCGAGAAAATAGCCACTTCAAAATTTGGCGCGAGTGCGCGAGACGACAGTGACCGGCCATTTGCACCAATCAGAGAGCGCCATTCATGTACCGACGAGTTAGTCACTGACCAGGGTTGCCAGACGTACGAGGTTCCTTGTACAAATACGAGATTTGTGGTCTGCTGTACGAGGTACGAGGACACTATTAGGCTCGTACGAAATTGTACGAGGTTTTGGGTTAGGAAGCTTTTTTACCATTTCCACATACAAAATTTCGTTAGACTCTGTGCGGAAAGAGAATAGGATTTAGATTGGGGGGCGCTGTAATGCTTTTCTAGGTATTCCCTTGACTTGTCTAAATTTTTTTTGTCTAATTTCAGTTTGTCTAACAACTTTTACTATAATGAATTTTTTGTCTAAAGTCAATATGTATAAATTCATTTTTCATAATTATTGTTTTGTCGAAACTCGTTTTACCTAAATTATCATTTGCATAACTCTTGTTTTGTCGAATATTATTTTATCTAAAACTCACTTTGTCGATTCTTATTTTAACTAATCATTATATAGCCGAATATCATTTTAACTAATTTTTTTTTGTCTAAAATAAGCGTGTTTTGTATGGGTAATTTTTCTCTAAATTTGATAATTACCAAGATAAATGACGGATTGTAAAATGTAAAATTTTCAATGATGGAATATTATGTATACGATATTAGCCTGCGAAAATCCGAATCTAGGGCTCTCGCTGGTTAGGACGCGTGCCGACACAGCGCGCCCTAGAGTGTTTTTATAAAGCCGGAGGCGTGGAGGGAGAGCAGCCCTCGCCCGCCATGACGAAGCGCTGGAACGAGTGAGGCGAGCGGCTGAGGCTGGTCGCCGAAGGCGACCAACAAGCCGAAGCTGCGGAGCCGAGCGAAGTGACCGTGCGCCGTCATGCAAGGGCGGAAGGGCTGCTGTTCCCGCAGCGCCGGAGATACGGAAAGTCACTATTGACATTAAAAACGAGCTGCTACCAGAAAACTGTGGTGTGCGGATGTGTTATGCGCTCCGATTTAAAGTCATTCGTCGAAAATTTTACAAGTGCTAGAAATTTGGTTGGTTTATAACAAAGGGGCCGTTGGGGGAAATGACTTTAACAAAAAACTTAAATAGGCTGAACGAAAAAGGCGGCCAGAAAGCGGCTTTTTCCGTACGCGCAGCGTGCGGAAAAAGTCACTTTATTGCCAGGTGTGGCATAAAGTAATTTAAAAAATTAAACCGACTTCAAAAAAGGTTAAAATAAAAGTTTTATGGTAACTTTTCTAGAGGTCGGTGCCAGCCTTATTACATACATTACATAATGTACTCATGTAAATATTTCTTTAAAACTAAGGCTGGCACCGACCTCAAAAAAGAAGTTACCATAAAACTTTTATGTTAACCTTTTTTGGAGACGGTTTAATTTTTTAAATTACTTTATGCCACACCTGGCAATAAAGTGACTTTTTCCGCACGCTGCGCGTACGGAAAAAGCCGCTTTCTGGCCAAGTATAGACATAAAATGATGTACACAACACGGGAGGTACTAAAGAAAGCCCTTGATCGCATATTTACGTCCCTCGCTTGCAGCACGGGCCGCACACTTCTGCGATCTCGGCCTTTCTTTGTATTACTACCCTAGTTGTGTAATGGACTAATTTTATGTCTCTCCTCAACAGTTTCTAGGTAATATTAGTGGCCAAAATTTACTATTAGATGACAATTTTAGCTAAATTTTGACGATTAATTAATGTGGGTTGAGTTATATTTTAAGCGTACTGAGTTAAAAAATTAGAAGCTAATAGCATATCTTTTTTGATGGCATATATTAAGATTTTAGATGTCTACTGCTTGAATGCATGTTACAAGTTTAGATGCTAAAAAATAACCACCATGCTGAGTTGTATTTAGAGTGGCCTACATAGAAGATAAGTAGTGGCTAAGATAGTATAATTCAGACGCTCGGTAATTGTGGCTGACTTAGTAATTTAGATGGCAATGTAGATTTTTAGAGGCGAATAATGCTATTAAAAAGAAGTCTGTTTAATTAGCACCCCTCAGAAAATTATGCGTTAAAATGTAAAAGGGACTTATTAAGCATCAAAAAGAATTTGGCCATTGAAAAAAAAACTTATAAAACAAAAGTTGCTTTGTATTTAAAAAAAAATTGAGGTCAATTAAGATTTCATAATAGTATAACCAATAACCATAGTATAATTCTCAGCCACCTATTTAAGTGGTTGAAAGGTGAATGCCCTTAGTTAGACTTGTTAGTACATGTTTGTTTCCTGACATCACCTTGGTCATGATTATCGTGATAACGAAACTAGCATAACTTTTCATCTTTTTAAATGGTTTTATTTCGCTTGAGTCTGTATATTTGTTTGTTTCAATTTTTGTGACAGCTTTTTGCACGAACGTAGTTATGCAATAACGTTCCATTCCACATGCAATTTTTTTGGATTATGGACCTTGTTTTTAAAGACTGGTGACTTTGTTTTGTGGATTGGAACGTTATTGCATAACTACGTTCACTTATCTGCTATCTGCTAAACCAGTGGTTCTTAACTTTTTAGTGATGAGGGACCATGTGACAAAATCTGTGTCTGCCATGGACCACCAACTGTTTGGAGTGGGGTTTTTGGGATTTTCTTGGCCCTGTGGATAGGTAGTCCAGTGGGCGGGTCAAAGGGTTTCGATGGTGACTTATGCTATATGCTAGGTACTTTCCCGACACTATGTATTTCCTCCTTCTGATGAATTGATAAATAAATTACTCTATTCTTTCTTTTTCAGATGACCAAATTCTAGTATAAATGGATGAGTGTGACAAATCAACAGCATGTTGAAGAAAATGACTGAGATCTATGATTTTGCAACTGGAGTTAGCCTAGATAATGACACCCGTCCGGTTGAGCCGGATCCTTGACTGCTGTCTGCTGGTGCGGAGATGAATTGTAACTTAACTCTTTAAATGCCACCAACTCGATAATTGTTCAATGTCTACGCATGATTTCCGCTACATTCGGTAATGAGCGTGTGCACACGTAGGGATCGCTCATGCCCAAAATAACGCATTGCCACAGAGTACCAGATTTTTCAAAATACCAAATTCTCGGTTTATCAGATTCCTGTCTTACCACATTCCCGTTACACAGTTACACTGGATTATAAAAATTGTAGGATACTCAAGGATCTAAATGATATTTGGGGAATCTTGTATACCTATTGAGAATCTGGTATTTTGAAAAATCCCGAATGCCGTATTTTGTGCACGAGGGGTAGGAATGCCTGGCTCTGAATGTGTTAAACAACAAAGAATGGCATTTAAAGGGTTAAACTCATTGTATAAATATAAGAATAATGCAAACAAAACAGAATTACTAAATGAATTTAAATCGCATACGGGTTATTCTTCAGAAATATGTCTGCGGTCACCTTATTCCTCTGGTCGTTTTTCATATTAAATGTATGGAGACAGAGGAATAAGTCGCAGACATATTTCTGAAGAATAACCCATACATGACATCAGTGGGTTTTGGTCAACGCAAATCTCTGAATGCTAGTATTTTTACCTGTATAGTAATAATGAAAATAAATCTTGGCAACAGAATTTCCCAACCACCAAAAGCACACAGTACGTAAGTAATATTTGTCGTGCTAAAAAGAGTCGCGCGTAATAGCGCTAGCCGTACTATAATAGGCTTATGATGATAGCCTTTGTCGCTGGATAAATAAAAAAAAATGCATGATAAAATACGCAAGTCAGAATAACGGGCTAACAAGACTAATACGATATCATATCGTGGATTCGCAAAGCAATATTTTTGTTTTAATTATCCTGGATTTCCGCAAAGTAACGCCTGATTCAATCAATTACTTGATCGATAAGTAAATGACTCTTGCATACTTGTAATACTTGACGGAAGCTTTATCATTTATTTATTGATCGACTAAACGTATCATCATAAGGCTGCGGCCCCACTGAGGCGGAGACGAGTGGAGCGGAGAGGAAACGTGTAGGGATCGACCAATCACATTAGTGTTCGCTGTCAATTAGGGATGTAACGATACCGATATATCGGTATCGCCGATTATATGTATACAACCAATATTTGTAGAGCGCGAAAAGAATTTGTTGTATGAAAAAAAAATCTGCAAAAAGTAATTTCAATTACTGATTTAATTTATATATTGGTCTATTACCTTGTGCAATAATAATTACTGTTAATTATATATTTGGTTCATAATTTAAAAAAAAATTGTGTTGACAATTTATTTTTACTTTACACCTTCAAGGTTGACTCTCTGTTAAATATAGCCAGGTTTTAGGTATAATAAGGACATACAAATAATAAATCTGAAGTTCATACTTCATTAGTTAGCTAAGATATCGGTATCGCCGATAATTTACTACAAATATCGGTATCGTATCGGCAAAATTATGTATCGTTACATCCCTACTGTCAATGTCAATTGACATTGGCGAAATGTACACGTCTGTTATCCGCTCCGGTCGTCTCCGCCTCAATGGACCCCCAGCCCAAGCCTAATGGAATAACCAATTCTGTTGCTGTTATGTTAATGTTTGTTTTTTGTGTAACTTAACAAAGACGGTTCTAAAATGTTTTACACTGTTATTTGGTTTCTTTTTGTATCATGCCGTTAAAATCTGTATTTATTAAGCTTAGTCTAAATTGGCAATTGTCATTTTAAGATAAGGTTGAACTGTAATATTGGTTATGTTATTAACTTATGAAGTCGGTGTGTACTTTGAATAAAATTAAAGCCATGCCACACTAGCGTCTTTCGAGCGTTGTCTTATCAGCGCTCACGCAACGTCACTCGAAAAACGCTAGTGCGGGTAGCTCTAAAACAGTGGCGTGACGTCAAACATATCTGTTGGTAGGTCGGAGTGACATTGGCTGGGTCATTCTTATATTACGCTTAAAAGGAAGAAGTCAGAAGTCAACCTGTTAAAAATATGGGAAAAGTAGCCGACCTACTGGGGAGAAAAGTCCAATGAGGGTTTTAGAAATGATTTCGTCATTAGATGGCACCACTGGTACTCGGTAAACAAGGCATACAATTTCATATACCTGTTTTAGCTTCAATAGGACCTTATTCACAGTGCCGTCCTAATTCAAAAGGACGCATCTCAGTTTCATACGTTTCGAGAAACAAGCAATTTTAGTTGTGGAAATGGCATGATTTCGGTGGTGTGCTAATTTTTCTTAATGACTTAGGAAATAGTACATTACACAACTAGGGAGATAATACAAAGAAAGGCCGAGATCGCAGAAGTTTGCGGCCCGAGCTGCAAGCGAGGGACGTAAATATGCGATCGAGGGCTTTCTTTATTACCTCCCGTGTTGTGTACATCATTTTATGTCTACACTTGGCCAGAAAGCGGCTTTTTCCGTACGCGCAGCGTGCGTAAAAAGCCACTTTATGGCCAGGTGTGGCATAAATGTTATAAAGATTTATTTTTGGAAACGTCATATGGTGCATTGATATATGCATTTTCTATACAAGAATGCAAAAAAAACGATTTTTTTGCGATGCGTCATTTTGAATTAGGACGGCAATCGTGATGCCTACTGGAGGCATTATCTGATTGTGCCACAGTGGCGCTATCTGGTGAAACTTGTTTTTGATCCTCATTGCTATTAGTGTGAAGCGCCATCTAGTGCACATAGGGGTTGTTTTTTTTAGTGTAACCGTTAAAACTCAATTTTATCCTCGCATTTATACATATGAGATTAAATGAAACTCAAGTGACAGTCCATATTTTTTATGTACAAAATCAAATCCAAATGTTTTCCAAAATGGCAAATTCTAATAATTTAATCGGAAGTAGCTAATTTTATAGGTGTACTTTACAGCAACGGTCGGCAACCTTTTAACAGCCAAGGGCCACATAGTAGTTAACGAAATTGACGCGAGCCGCGCTTTGTTAATAATTTGTGATTTACGATTCTGAATATAACGAACTTTACATACAAAATAGCCAGGGAGGCTCGCGGGCCGCAGGTTGCCGACTGCTGCTTTACAGCACCCGCAGTAGATATCGGCAGGGGCGTGGTAAGCCAAAAGGAGAGCTGTCAGATTCATACTGGATATGCATCGAAATATAATGTTTGGAATGAAAATGCCTAACAAAACTGACGGTGAAATTTGCCGCATACCGATCATTAGAAAACTGTAAATGATTTTTGGTATAGTTTTTTGTCATTTGGAAAACTAAATCGAAAACCTATTTAGACATTGTTGTGCTGTGATTTGTATGAAACTAATAATGTAACACGAACAGTCTGCCGTAGTACGTATGAACTAAATTAATGTGTATTATAATTAAAAATGATTAAGAACTTTACTATGATTTTTATTTATTACTAATTTAAAAACCTTGAAGCAGCCGACGTAGTTTTAAAAATGCAAATGATAAATGATTTTCAATGACTGTACCTTTTTTTGTACAGTCGTCAACTGCATGCAAAAAGCAGTCATACGAACCCACACACTAAAATTTAGATTTGCCTATGACCATCTCCCGTCTCAATCATCAAATAGGTTTTTTGGAACAGATATAGGCAGTGACGTAACTACACTTACATTAGCCTATAGCATAGAATAAATTTTTGAATACAGTATCACTTACAATCCTATCTACATTATATGCGGTACTTGCCCTTCATGTCGCATTGTAGGACAACGAGCCAATGGCCTGACCTGCCACTTTATAAAGGATAAAGTGGCAGGTCAGGCCATTGGCTCGTTTCACGAAGTTACAAGTTCATTGTTGTCTCTAATATCAACGCTGTTGTTGAAGACCAATGTTACTAGTTTAGACTTGTGTCTTGAGGTTTCGTGAATCGGGCCACAGTTGTGCTAGCCCGGTGACCGTCAAGATGGCGTACACCGTAAAGATATCCAGAATCTGATGCTGCCAATAAATAGTACCGATGAACCACCTAAGTGCATGAAGCTTTATATCGCTTTGCGTTCTGTGACCAATATATGCGTCGTTGGCGTCCAACCTGTGGTGCCAATATATACGTCGTTTTTTTTATGTTATAAGTGGCAAACGAGCAGACGAGCTGCCTGATGAGAAACAGTCAACGTCGCCCATGGATTCTCGTATCTGCAACAACAGAGATGTTACCTATACGTTGCCGATCTTTAAGAGCCCTGTTTACTCGTTTCTTGAGTTAGTTTCGTTGGCGTGGCAGAGGTTAATCGATCAATTTTAATGTACTCATCGTACCTACGACGCCTATTCATGGTTAAAATACGGTGTAATTCACAGGGAAAACACCAAAAGCCCTGATAGCTGCAAACCTTATTTTATACAATATGGAATATTGACGCTTGCATCCATCTACATCTACCTATGAAACATGCATATTTGTACGCAAACAACCACATGTTCACAAAATTAGTAGACCAACCACGGCGCCATGAAACGAGATTTAAAAATAATCTAGCATTAAACACTGATTCCAAACTAAAGATGCATAGGACAAGCGCAAATGTAATGTCAATAAAAATGTACAACCAAATTCCTGACAACATTAAAACAGAAAAAAAAAGGATTTAAAAAAAAAATTGTTAAAAGATTTTCTCCAAAACAAAAGCTATTATACCTTACAAGAATTATATTAAAATAAAAAACCTCGGACTGCCTCTATCCAAATCTTTGCAATGCCCTCCAGGGTGTTTTATATGTTACTATTTTTTCTTATGTAAGGATAATATGTAACATGTGAAATTGTGAATGCAATAAATAAATGAATATGAATACCTGGGTAGCCCGCAATGTAATCAAACTCGCATACGAGTTTTCGCCCCGTCAAAAATTCTAAATAGGCCCTAAGGCAGTTACGTAGTCATTTGCAAGCCGACCACGTCCCACTTTCGTTACAGATTGGATGACATTGTACTAAGCGTATGAATTTCCAAATCGTCATACATTCTACGATAGCATCAACCTAAATCATACCTTATTGGTTGACAGTAAGGTCATTTTTTGAAGAAATACTCATATAAAAAAAGGATCTTTGTGTAGTAGGTTGTTGTTATGCCTATAACAGGCGTAGATACAAACACCGATTGAAGTGTTATTTATTTATTAGTAGTGCGAGATTGCTTGTATATAGGATAGGATGTTAAAATGTGCAGTTTTATTAATGTAAGTTTATAATAAGTTTTGTAGAAAAAAATAAATGGGCTTGCTCTTAACTTCTATACTGCCTGAGAGAGCGAAGTTGAATCATCGAAATATAATGTATGGAACGATAACGCTTAACAAAACTGACGTTGAAATTTGCCCCATAACGCCCACTTTTTAATATCAGTAGGTACACTCGCGGACTTTAATTGTTGAGCCATTTAGGGTTCACCTTACAATAGTCGTGTCATAGATTGTGTATTACACGACAAATTAAGACTGAAGCCTAAATGGCTTAAAAATTAAAGTCCGTTACCGTACGTCTTATGTATCAAGTTGTGTTGATAACCAACTTAATGTTTATTACGTTTGAGTCTAAAGTCATTTACTTATGACAAATTTAAGTTTTTTAAAAGACAATAATCTGTGGTTGGTTATAAGGGCATTTTTATTTTTTAGTGTACCTCGTCGAAAACAATGACCGTATTTTAAAAATGGTTTTCTTAGTGAATGT
Organism: Eudemis profundana; assembly: GCA_947034925.1. Taxonomy (NCBI): domain Eukaryota; kingdom Metazoa; phylum Arthropoda; class Insecta; order Lepidoptera; family Tortricidae; genus Eudemis; species Eudemis profundana. The sequence goes on from OX344819.1 coordinate 5,047,768, forward strand.
AAGTATCCACAATAAAAAGGATATTCTGAATTTATCGAAATTCTATTTTTTTTCGTACAAACAAGTACAGTTTTTTAATTACAGACAAGTTAACCTGACATTGTAGTAAATCCCTGTCAGGCTTGTGACGACTTAAATAACGCTATACTGTCTGAACTATTTGAGTATACAACAATATTTTACATTTATACCATAAAGTATATTTGAATATTTACAGAAAAAAATATAATTTATTACAGGAACTCTGTAGTAAAATCTTTATGTATAGTAATAACATTGATTGCTATTTTCATGTAGTCAAACCCTATTATGATAAATTTTATTGAAAGCATCAGAAAAATAATACAGACATAAAATTAGGCAACTGAGTAAGAGGGACAGTCACAGAACTGACATGCACAAAAGACTAAAACCGGGGTTACATGGTGCATACAAATATTCATGTTCTAAATTATATGTATATTTATCATTCTGTTGATTTACCAAGACTACAATCAGTCCTACCTTACGAGCACTTAGCGATAGATAATTTTAGCCATGAAAATTTAAATCTATCTAAGTAATTTTTTGGTCAGCCGTTATTAAAATTGATCCGCAAAAAAAAATAAGCAGTTAAATCATTTGGGCAGCATACAAAGCTTTGGCTGGCAATAAATAAAAATCGGGCGGCAACTCTTGTTCAGCAAACAATTTAAAAACGGTTAACATTTTAACCAATATTAATCTGCTTTTTTTATCATTTGGCTGCCTAATAACCAGTCGAGCTGCAAAATAATAACTTGGGCAGCAAGATTTTACAATTGGTCAGCAGAGAGTTTAATTGAGATATACAGGGTGATGGGATGAACTAATTGTAAATGATTTGCATGGAATTAAATAAAGCTATATTATTATTATCTGTATGTCTTTCCCGTACACGAGACAATAGTGTCCCGGCCCTTTGGGAGGCGTGCGCGGAGCCAAAGCCAACGCGTAGAGGCCCTTTCGACAATTTAATGAAAGGCAACAAACGCAACAAAGTGACACCCAGTATATATCACAGTGACACCCAGTATATATCACAGTGACACCCTGTATATATTACAGTGACACCCTGTATATATCACAGTGACATCCTGTATCTATCACAGTTACACCCTGTATATAACACAATGACACCCTGTATATATCACAGTGACACCCAGTATATATCACAGTGACACCCTGTATATTACAGTGACACCCTGTATATATCACAGTGATTTCCTGTATCTATCACAGTTACACCCTGTATATAACACAGTGACACCCTGTATATATCACAGTGACACCCAGTATATATCACAGTGACACCCAGTATATATCACAGTGACACTCTGTATATATTACAGTGACACCTGCTACTTGACAGCTGACAATTACCGTATGAAAAAAAAACGCACACGATTGGCGACAGAATAGTTGCGCCCATTTTGTGAATGACCAGTTAGGTTTTATTGCCCCCTTTTTTTTGATGAACAAAATGAAATATTTTGCTTACCTACTGATTGCTTACCAAAATTTGATTAACCGTAGATCGCTTAATGCAGCTCAAATATTTAATTTGCTGACCAAAATAATTTAGAGCAGTTCAGTATATCATTAATTGCAGCCTGATTTATAAATGTTTGCTAACCATAAGTTGCTTACCAACTAGCTATTATGGCTGACCAAATACAAATTTCTGCTGACCAAAATATGAATATTTTGCTGATCAATTAAATGATACCCATTAAGTAATACTGTAACAAATGATAAACAGTTTCTATAGAAAAATTCTGAAAACGAATTCAGCTCAGGTACTTTTTATCCGCCCATGTATCACCAATTCACCATCTTTATGCTGTCACACCGCTGACTTTGGCAGTCAGACTATACGTGACTAGGCAAAATGTCACGAAATTGACGTCACGTTTCCTGCTAAATTGTATTTGAAATTTAATCATAAATTCAGTTTTCAGTGTGTCACTATAGTTTTTATGTAAAACACTATAAAATTAGTTATTTTGATTCCAGAATATTTTAAAGTTACAAAATAGCTACAGTTTACTATAGAAACGTGGTCACAAACATGCCTGATGAAATGTGAACGGACTCCAGTTCATTGAAACAATCTTATATAACACCCCAATTTCAAACACTGGACTTTTAAAACGAATGGCTGGCTGATTACACGATATTAATTTTGCCATTCCCACAAATGTTATATGAATTGGTAGAATTTTAGATGTTATTTCGATCGTCACAGCTTTTGACATGTCAGGCGGCATCACTTTCAGGCAGTATGATTTTTTAGTTTTAATCCGAAAATGATAAGATTTAATATAAACAATTCGTTCATATGACCCGCAAAAGAGTCTAGTTTATGGGAATCTATTAAAATACAAGACGTTTCTTAGTAAAAAAACCACCTTTTAATACGTGGATATGGCCGAGGGACACTTAAAAATCTGCTACATTTGCCACTTTAAAAATTTATAAAAATTAGATTATGCATATTTCACATACGAGTATTTATTAAAATCATTAGATCAATAAACAGGCTAGGGGCCTGTTTCACGAAGCTAACTAGCTAGTTAGCTAGCTAGCTTCGTGAAACGGGTCCTAGGTGTCTGAATCGTTGAAATAAGGAAAAATGTATCCTTATTGTAGTAATAAATATTGGAACTCGAGGGACATCAAGAAAACGGGGGGTACAACAAAAATAAAAAAAACCCATAACAGACGTAAATACAAACATCGATTGAAGGTCGAATATCTAATTTGAGATCAAAAATGTAAACACACAACTGTCAATGTCAAAGTGACCTTCCAGGGGTATAAAATCTTTTTTATCTAATGCATTTTTTTCATATGAATTTAATTGTATTTACGCATACACATTTTCAGTAACAGATATTGGGTGGAAGACTAGGACATTTAGTTGTCTAGAAAGAACACGTGTTAAAAATATACCTTGTTTAAGGTTGGTTTAGGGCTTAAACCACAATTACTCTTTTTTTTCTTCGGCCGTTTTACAACTAGCCGGTCTATTATGAAGTAAAAAAGGTTTATGTCTACAACACCATTATACTCATTAAACAACACGCACAAATATCTGAGGGCACGGCAGTGCCCCCGCCAAGTCGAGCAAAACAAAGGCATGGCCGTACCATCCTTTTCTCGAAGTCATTCAGGCCATTTTCAGCCTCCTGTAATTTTGTACTGGCTAAAGCTAGAACCATGAAATTTCAGGGATATATAGGGCACAATAAGACTTATATGTATTCTCAATATCATTCAATTTGAACGTGTAGTTTAAGAACTATTGCATGCCAAAGTTCCTTAGTTTTTTCACTGACTGACTGATGATCATCATAATTCAAAGGTACTTCTAGCAGACCTACAAGCTCCAAATTTTAAACATGGTTAGTTTTTAGCCTATCAAGTCCTAAAAAACCTACATATATTGTAATTTCAGTCACAACTGCACACATAAGTTCGTAATCAAATACAAATACATGTGATTACAAAGTTAGTTTTGCAGTTCAAATGGAAAAGAATGGATTGGAATGTAATAAATAAAGAAAGGCCACTTACAAAAAGAAATGAGATCCATTCAAAAACATTACATCGTCGCTGGAAAGCAATAATGCTGTAACCCGCACCACCATCGAAAATGCTTTTTTTGCATATTCTTATTCAGTTTTTTTTTCTGCGTCGACTGGTATAGTTATTATTTGTCTGTGATGATTAATAAAATGTATACAGCATATTTTTTTTCACCTAAATTTGTAATCGCGGAATGAAGAAACGCTGTAACTCGCATAAAATCCCGTGTTTTCAACTGCGTTGTGGTTTACAGCAAAATGGTTTCCGCAATTAGTTCTCCGTCATCACGTACAGCATTTTTGCTTTCCGTAAATTTCAACTTTTGACCAATTTTTGTCATTTACAGCATTTTGTTGGGAGATGTTATGGTGTACAGCATTTTAAAGATACAGTAATAAATGAATAATGACAGTAAATACATTTTAAAATATATAGTAAGTTTGTATGTATATAGTATTGAGGGTCGTTTTTATTTGTAGTTTGCTAGTTTTCGTTTTTTTTAAAGATTTAATCATGATTTAAATTAAATATAAATGTTTGCAAAGCTCCCTTTAGATTATAGAGGTAATATAAGCATAACCTACTTTAAAAGAAAAACACGTTAATTATTTTTCCGTTCAAACTTTAATGGATGTAAACTATACGTGTATCATAACTGTTCTGTAAAACAATCTTTATTATTTTTTGAATTGAATTGAATATATTTATCGATTAGATAAATAATATTTTTTTTTAATAAAATGACACGTCAACCTTAAAACAACGATTGTTTTAACTAGTATATTTAGTGTATCACTGCTCTGCATGAGCCTCTCTTCTAATACTTTCCTCTACCTCTGAAGTCCTCCTAGACCTTAACTGGGCGCCATAAGTCAGAATGGGTGGAATGCACTAAATCTCCATGAGCTTACATTTCAGGGATATAATGGGTTTCCCACCATTAGTGTTTTCATCAACCACAAGCTCCTCCAGGCGTTTCTGATACGTCTTTATTTTGTAAAAAAAAAAAGTTTTTTTTAATACTGTGTACAGTGATGGGCCGTTCTCGAGAAGTTTCGGAAACAAGAGAATATCGGGAGAAGCTTCTCGGGAAAGTTCTCCTCAGCGGAAATTTCTGAGAAAGTACCTTATATTTTTGAGTTATGCATTTTTTGTTCGCTTAATACTCATTATATTTGTGGTATATAACTATTTGCAGAGTATTTGTGCGCAACAGGTCATTCTATCAATGAAATTCTCTTTGTTCTCGAGAATTTCCCGGGAAACTTCTCGGAAACGTTCTCTGGGGAACGTTCTCAGCAAAAATTCATGTTATTTTTTCTTCTAAAAAGTTTTTTTTATAGATTATTAATCATTTACGGTACTTTATTAGGCGTTGTCATCGTATTATTATTCGTTTACACATTAAATGTTAAGTCTATTCAAGACTGGAATGGGTAAAAACGGACTAGTGCGACTTGATCTGCGGACATTGATATATTATCTTTTTCATCACTTTCTCGAAAATGGTGTTGTTACACGTAAGTTTTGCGGGCTGTAAATGACCTATTACGCCCTAGGGCGTAATGGATTTTTTTCTGTTTTACTCTTATTGGTCATGTTCAAAGGAAACGCCAACTTACTTTTTTAACTTTTTTTACTTTAAATAGTTAACGACTTAACTTTTAAGAGTTTACGTTTACGTTATTGCAAATACATGTAAACATGTAAACACATATTTCGGTAACATAAATTAAATGTTTAATAAATAGTGTATTTCAGTATTTTGCAAATGTAAAATCAAGTAAAATGGCCGTTTTAGGTTTTTACCGCTATGGTTTCCGAACGTGACTTGACATTCGCATTATCTATGGATATTAATGTCACTTTCTGATTTAAAAATTTGTTCTCATACTGGGTGGATTAGTAAAGTTATTTAGGTATTTAGATTTCCTCACAAGTGTGATGAAAAACATTGTGTGTGCCACGGGTGGTAAAGGAATTACAAACGAGTGTTATTAAAGCCCTCGGCTTTACCTCGGGCTTGTAACAAATACTCGTTTGTAATTCCTTCCTTACCGCCCTAGATACACAATTTACTATAAAATATCACCGACTCTTGTGCTTTCTTACCTGTCATAAATAATTATCTCTCTTTACCTGCCACCCAGTGCCCAAAAAAGGGGACAGGTCCGATCCATCAAATTATAATCCTATTGCTATTACTTTCCTTTTCTCTAAGGTGATAGAGCGTGTGATTAATATAAAATTCCTTAGATAGGTATCTAAAAGAACATAATTTGATCAACGGCCTTCTATATGGTCGCTGCACTGGTGATCTCCTAGTACCTATATCCCACACACCGCTGCCAACTGCCCACAGCCAAAGCTGGCATCCAAAAAGTTTGATGTGCTGAGTTGAGCGAAGCGGTAATCACGTCTGGGCATAGACAGCTGTTGTACAAATCGCAGGTCTGACTTCATATGGAGTACTGCTATCATCACGTTCCTCTTGGCTCGGTCCAAAAACGCACTATGTGACAAATTTGAAGCGGTAGTGAACCTTTAAGTCTAAGGAGAGACTTCGCCTATTTATGTGTATTCTACCATTTTTAAAACTTGTATAATAGGCTGTTTATTTCATTGCATATTTGTGAAAAGCACTACCTCGGCGTGAAATGGGGTTGCCAGTCTCGTAACTATTTGGACTCGCTCTCGCTCGGCCATGTATATGTACTCGGCTGGCAATCCCTTCTTTCTGTTGTGAAGTAATTTATTAATTAAAAAAAACAGCAAATAGCAAATGTATTAAATATAGAAACTAAAAGTAAAAACAAATCCGAATAATAAAGTAAAAACAAATCCTATAACGAAATAAAAATAAAAGCAATTATATAGGCTGTCAATATTGTTCATTATTAGAAACAGCTACCGAGGGAGAACGTTTCCGAGAAGCTTCTCGGGATTATAGAGAATTTTGCCTTTAGAATATTCATTCAAGATACACTCATTTACGAATGCCTATTAAACACAATAACGAAAACATTTCAGCCCAAATAATACCTGTATTTTAAATCTAAATCACTTTTATACTAATATTTGTTCCGGAGAAGTTTGCCGGAAATATTTCACCGAGAATGTTTCCGAGAAGCTTCTCGGAAATTTCTCGAGAACATAGAGAATTTTGCTCTCAGAATATTCGAAAAAGTTCAGGTACCTTACGAACGTCTATCAATAACATATACGAAGACATAAAAGCAAAATAATACTATTTTTTTTTAAGTATTTATGTACTTTCTCAGATATTTCCGTTCCCGGAGAACTTTCTCGAGAACATGTGAGAATTCTCAGGAGAAGGAATTCTCGAGAGCGAGAACGTTCTCACCGGCACAACACTGACTGTGTACTTATAGCCTGATAAATACCATACTTCCGTTCTCAATCATCGTCCAAACCAAATGATTAAAATTAGTTTAGGCGATTACATAGTGCTGCTGCATGTAGATGCATACAGTCCAACAACATAAATATAACAATACTTAATGATAACTTTTTAATAGCCAATACATAACATTTTAAGCTTAAAGATATGTATGTGTGGCATATTAATTAAGTAGTTCAGAAAATATTATTACTACAGATCAACAATTATTTACCACTGACATTTTAAAATGGATCAACATAACTACCATTCGCACTTACACTGCTTCATTCATACCATTCATTCAGTTACAGCAACATTGCAGTACAAAAATCTTGTCAATTTAAGTTTTCATGGCCCAAAAATTGTATTACGAACCACTTTTTAGACTTACAGCATTTTAAAACGACTGTGAGATTTGGTAAAAATATTGTTTCCATACAAAAAATTTGTAGGTTACAGCATTATTGCGTGCCATGATTAGAAATATCGAAATGCTGTAAACGACAAAAGTCATATTACCACCAAAATTATAAACTTCGATTTTTTTACAACGAGTCTACCAAAGGGGGTGTAATAATTTTTTTTTGTTTGAGATTTATGAATTTTTCTAAAAAAATGCAAACGTTTTTTGGCTCTAGTGAAAAGTTTACTTTTTGAGGGTTACAGCATTATTGCTTTCCAGCGACATGTAAAAAGATGCAAGTGTCGCAACGCAGTTCTCCTACAACAAAAAAGTTTCGAGATGTAAAGTTAAACCAAGTCAGTACCGGGGGGTATCAACAGAACAGAGTCGGTGGAAATCGAGGAAAAAATGCAGCGAAATACATACAATACAAATAAATATTAAATACATGCAAAGTTATATTTAAAATTAATTTATGACTTGATAATGATATTAAAAATTACCTGGTAATATTAATTCGCTATATAGGTAAACTACCCAATCGTTGGCACTCTTCCAATTATTGGCACTTTAGAGTTTAATTTGAAAATATAAGGAAACCATGGATTATTTAAGTTTGGTTTGCATTGAAAAGTAAATTTGTATTATTTTTCTGTTGAAAATCAGAAACATTATCGAAAATAACAAATATGGCGATTTAAAAACATCAGTTTAAATTTTGTGCTCGTGATTTGGTGCAGTAATTTTGTTTTTTCCTAAGGTAACCGCTTTATTAATCATCGCATATCGCAGCTATTCGGCTAATTTATACTTTGGAACTAAATTGATTTACTTAATTACATATCTAGGCAGTAGATTCAAAGATTATATTTTGAATATCTTTATTATATTCTATTCATTCAATGTGCCAATATATGGAACAATAATTTCATCTAAATCCCTTTATTGGCATTAGTGCCAATAGCAAAAGCTAATTATTGGCAGTTGTGCCGATATTAGAATATTGAGTGCTAATAATGGGTTTTTTAATAATTTAGAGTACATTGTGAACAATGAAAAGTATTAAAATATATAACAGTATTCAAATAAAAAAAAAAGATGTGATACTAGTTACGAATAACATAAGAATGAAGGCGGAATGGTTCACCACGTGTTTTGAGAAACTGCTAAACTGAAAAAAAGAGGATAACAAGCATATTTTGAAAATTATTGTTTATTCTGAAGAAATATTATGCATTCTCGAAGACGACAAATTTGATGATGATGGTCATATTAGAGTCAACCAAAAGCCTAGCATAAATGAAGTTGAGAAGATGCTGCGATCAGCATCTTCTCAACTTCATTTAAGCTAGGCTTTTGAATATAATAAAGTTGATAGCATACCTCAATAAAAGCGGATATTTAGTAAAAAAGAGTTTTTTAACTATACCCAAGGCAATCTAGCTATTTCTTATTTTCAATGATAGGTATTTGCTACTTTCGTTACATGCCAATAATTAGACGAGTAGGTATGCCAATAATTGGATTTTGATGTAGTCTTTTGGTTTTAAATAAAAAAAGTGTATTAAATACTAACTAATCACATAAAAACGTTTAGGTATACAAATAAAGGTTAAAGTATTTCCTTTGATACTGTTACATATTTTTTCTAATAGCTCTTGTAAATGAAATTTTATGGTAATTTAATTTCAGATTGTCCTCTTAAAGTGCCTATAATTGGGTGGTTTACCCTACCTTGTGTTTACCTGTGAATATTTTATTTTTTTATAATTATTTCAATGATTTTAGACTTACCAGCACCGCAAGTGTTTATTTTTTTTATTGTGGCAACCCACTTGTTTACATATTTGATCTCGAATTCGATATTCTACTTAGTTTAGTGCGAGATTGCTTGTTGATTGCCTGTGTATAGGATAGGATGTTGATAAAATGTGCAGTTTTATTAATGTAAGTTTATTTTTAACCGACTTTCTAAAGAAGGACGGTTCTCAATTCTTCTGTATGTTTTTTTTGTATGTTTGTTACGCGATTACTCGAAGACGGCTGGACCGACTAGGAAATTTATTTTTTTGTCTGAAAGGGTATACCCCAAGGTGGTCCCATTGCAACAACATCAGGATCTGATGGTGGGATCTTGGAGAAATCGAGGGAACTCTTCGAATATTATAGGCACACATGTAGCGATTTGGGTATTTTTCACAGTGAATTGTACATTTCTTATCGAATTCCTTCATTTGAAGTCCGTTATTAACAGACTTCCACAAAAGAAGGATGGTTTTAATTTTTTTACGTTTGTTACGCGATTACTCGAAGACGGCTGGACCGATTTAGAAAATTGTTTTCTTTTTGTTTGAAAGGGAGTGGTCCTCCAGAGTGGTCTAACCAAACCAAGATCTGATGATGGGATCTGGTGGCATCAGACTTCCGCAGTCAGTCCGTCTGTCACAGGGCTCTATCTTTTGAACTGTAATAGTGTCCGTCAAGATAGCGTACACCGTAAAGATATTCAGAATCTGATGCAGCCAATAAATAGTACCGACGAAATACCTAGGTGAAAAAAATAGTACCCTTGAACTTTTCGAAATATAAGGCCTGTTCACGGTGTACGCTTCCGGGCGTCAAGCTGGCGTACACCGTTTGTATCTCTGGAATGGCATTGTTTTTCGAAACGCTTTATATCTCAAAAAATAGTACCCAAATAGTACCCTATGGTCCTAAAATTTAATTTCTCTAGCTATCGTAGAAGCCGAGATATTCCATAACTTAACGGTGTACAAAATTTCACACCGTCAAGCTGGCGTACCCGGGAATTTCTTATAGAAAGAGCTCACTATATCTCGGCTTCTACGTTAGCTAGAGAAATGAAATTGTAGGGCCCTAGGGTACTATTTGGGTACTATTTTTTGAGATATAAAGCGTTTCCAAAAACAAAGCCGTTCTAGAGATACAAACGGTGTACGCCAGCTTGATGCCCGATAGCGTACACCGTGAACAGGCCTTATATTTCAGAAAGTTTAAGGGTACTATTTTTTTCACCTAGGTATTTCGTCGGTACTATTTGGGTACTATTTATTGGCTGCATCAGATTCTGACTATCTTTACGGTGTACGCTATCTTGACGGACACCTGTAATAGATAGAGATATATCCATTCAAGAAACGTGTTTTTTTGGCATTTTTTGCTTGATTTTAGTAATACTAATAGGTAGATGCTTGATATATTCACAGAATGTGTATTTTTATTGCCGCTATGAGCAAATAATAGAATCAAAATAAAGTCAAAAATAAAAGGTCCCCCATACAAGAAAGCTGTTTTAATTGGCGTTGTTTTGCTTGATTTTAATAATCGTAATTGTTAGATGCTTAATATGTTCACAGGATGTGTGTGTGCACAGGTATTGCTTCTATAACAACAAATAAAATAAAGTTAGATTAAAAGGGGGTCTCCATACAAAAAACGTGTTTTTTGGCACCTTTTTGCTTGTTACGGAACACTTCATGTGCGACTCCGACTCGCTCTTGGCCGGTTTTTGAAAAAAACATTAATGTATGAACAGAGTTACTTAGGTATGTATCTATGTATAGATAGATAGATCAGTGATGAATAGAGAGTAGAGTTGTCTGAAATCATGTACTTGTGTTACTTTTATCACCTATTGTTTTAAATACATTATACTTATTACATATACATAGATTTATGAATGGAGCTATTCAAATAGCAGTAATTTTTCTTAAACGGCCGAAGTTGGACTACTTGTTACCCGACTGCGGCGAACCCCAAAGGAGGGTTATATGTTTGACCTGTATGTATGTATGTCCGTTCCTATGTCCGCTCGTAACTACTCAACGGCACAACCGATTTTGATAAATGATACATCATTAGATTCGTCTTGATGGCGCGAGTGTCACTGGGTATGAAGTTCGTTAAAATAAACAAAATGGCGGATATTATGCACTTTTAAAGTGCACCGCGGTCGGGTTTTTTTTTAAGTAAAAATATTTAGTTATTTGTCTTTGGTCAACGTACCTATAAAGACAACCAAGTAGTCCAACTTCGGCAGTTTAGGAGCGCGCGACACGTATTCACATAGCTGTGTGTGTGAGTGAGTTCCATGCCGGAGCATTCTTATGGTATAGTAGAAATTCTTTTTCTAGAGCGAATTCACTTAGCTTTGTACCTGACGAACAATACTCATTATCTGCATTGTTAACTGTGGCCACAACTTCGACTTCGAGATGTAAGGCATTATGTGCACATAATTTTTACACTAAATTAGTCTTTAAGTCGAGCAAAATAAGGTTTACTCTTAAACAAAGAGAACACAGATGTTGGTCACTTCGTAAGTGAAAGAGCAGTGAAGTACGTATCGATGCTTAGAAAGACGAACGATGTATTCTCTTTGTTTAAGTGTAAACCTTAATTCGTTTGACTTAAAGACTAATTTAGTGTAAAAGCTATTTGCACTTATAATGCCTTACATTTCGAAGTGGTAGTGGTGGCCACAGTTAACAATGCAGACAATGAGTATTGTTCGTCAGGTATACAGCTAAGTGAATTCGCTCTAGAAAAAGAATTTCTACTGTAATTGTCCGTTCAACTGGGCTAATGCTGTTAACGAATACAATGCCATTGAGCGAACAATGCCATTGAGAGAATACAATACCACAAAAAAAAATAACAATGCGTAACACGAGTAAACCCGGGCGGTCTACCTGGCTCCCCGTTGAATCTGTAAAAGCAAAACGCATTATTATTTTTTTGTTTGAAAGCATTTGCCGCCTTATCATTACGGTCATAGAACCGATAATCCGTTGAAAGCTCATAGTATCTCTAAGTCTTTTCTCTACGGAATACGCACTTGCAGACCGTCGGGCGAATGTGAAATGCAAAACAAATTAAGATCGCACTTATCTATAACTGCATTTACACTTTACTGTCTAGTAAATAGAATCTAAAATCTAATGATCTTTCAAGGCAGTTATACTTTTTTGACACTATATTCTCGTTATCCTAATTTGTGGTTTACCTCTCAATGGCATTGTATTCGTTAACAGCATTAGCCCAGTTGAACGGACAATTACTATAGCCATACTTATTTCTTTGCTTGTAGTGGGTTCGTATACGGCGCGCACACATGCAAGCGCGATGTACCTCTTGTAGAAAGAAAAATTACTGCTAGTATACTGTGAGTGTGCCCTCAGCGTGACTCCGACTCGCACTTGGCCAGTTTTTCTCATTCTCCGTCCCCTGATGCATCGCAATGGCAGTCATGAAATTCTAATGGCGACTATTTTTATACGCGACGCGCGTTTTTTTGCAGTTTATTCGCAACTGTCGTCTGCGCTGTTAAGGTTTTTGTATTTAAATACTGTGCTTTAGATAGGTAAGTAGTCCCACTAATATTATAAATGTGAAAGTTTCTGAAGATGTTTAGATGTTTGGAGGGTATGATGTTTATTACGAAATAACGCGGTGGTAAAAAGTGAATGGTTTGAGATGAAATTTGGCATGCAACTAGACCAAGTTAAATTGAAACATAGGAAACTGTATCCCAGTGGAATGCTCCCTTGGGATAATAACACGAATGTTGCAGACGAGTAAATAGTATTCAATATGGCGAAAAAAAAACCCGATAAATTTATGCCACACAATATATTTTCTATTTCCCATCAGGTACGTTACTTTCATAGGGAACGTGCACGACGAAGGTGCTGCCAACTGGTGCCGTCAATCTAAATCATATACCCTCTCATGATGGGGCCACATTGACGGAAACGCCGTAATTTATCGCGATGAAGGATGATTAACGTCAGTGTAGCTACGACTTACTATATTTGACATTGACACTTATATATTATCATTGACATTGACAGCTTGATTTGACAGCAGGGGCAATAGTTTACTTTATTGTCCGCCCGTGTCTCTTTTGTCGTTTAGTGCTGCCAACTAGTTCGTGCACGTGTGCACGTTCCCTAAACCATTGTGTGAGAATGACGTAAGGTGGAGTAAAGGGACATGTTTTTCTTCTATTGTAATACTTACTCATGATTCTTATTTCTTTCCTTGCAGAGTCACAATAGAAAGCCTCGCCAGAGGGCACCACCATTCCTTAAACAATTGTAAGTACCTATAGATAAGATACAATAGGTATCGTTTACGTCATATTTTTTTCATATTTTACACAGCGACTTTTTGCAGCGACTCAGTAGCGATGCAGTCGCAAAAAGGCGGTGATACAGTCGCTGGTTATATACACACCACACCAGTAGCGTGCCGTCCAAAGAACTCGATTCCTACTGGCTTGCCTAATATCAGGCATTTGAGCACCTTATTCTACAGCTAAAATGTACGCCAAATCTGCACCGGCTTGCCTAAGGTTATCTTTTACGCCACGCCACTGATACACACGTAAACATGGCTATAGTCGCGATACAGCATCGATAGTTGCGATGCAGAATTAGGTACTTGACTGTAATTGAAATTTGTAAAAATTATATAAGATCCTGTTACGGAACCCGAAAAATAGTACCCAAATAGTACCCTAGGCTTCTATAATTTCAGCTATCGTAGAAGCCGATATATTCCATGACTTAACAGGTGTACAGAATTTCGCACCGTCAAGGTACCGTACCCGGGTTTGCCGTGATTTTGCCATCATGACGGTGGGAAAATTTTGATACAAGCGGTGTACGACAGCTTGACGGTTCGGTAGCGTACACCGTGAACATGCTTTATATTTTTAAAAGTTTAAGGAGGAACGTTAGAGAAAGTTACCAATTTTAGCCGCTCAGATGGCGTTGTACGTCGTTTGCGTAGTGTTTTTATTATTTTTAGCTAAACCCAACCAAATATTTACTATTTCTATGTCTTGGCGGAACCAGTAAAAAATGATGAGCTTAAATCGCAACCAATTTCAGCTCTACAGTCTTCTTGTGGACAATAAAACAGGTTTTTTAAAAATAATCGCAATTTTCCACATTCTCGCACACACGCGTACCCGTTGACAGTCATTAGTGTCAGTGACTGTCAATAATTATTATTATGACAGTATGACAGGTCATGTTTGTTTACATATTATTTGGCGCCATTTTAATCTATTTGATAAAGATTTAGACGTTCAGGTGATGTTGAAATAAGAAGTTTTAGTTTCATACTACATATATTGTTAGGTATCCAATATATTTTTATATTTCTGATTTTTTGATTATCTGCACATGTTTGTTACTTCTTTCTTTGCAAATTGACCTCTCACATATGAATAGTTAGTTGTGCATGTAACTTACATGTAACTAGTATACTTACTGACCTAAGTTAGTATACTTTTATAGTATACTTACTTATTAGCCAAGCCAAGAAAAAAACATATTTTATATCGTATATTATTTATTTATTTTCATTGAGAATTGTCGCGTCAAACTTACTTACTCCAAAATGCTAAAATTCCACTACTTACAAGCAACTTTTGTGAATATCTTGCTACTCTGTCATACATTTAGGATCTGTTATTATTGCGCTGTAAAAAAAGTTTGATTCACGGGTTCGATAGAATATTATTCATAGACTTCGGTAGAATACAAAGCCAAGCCTTTCAGCTGCCTCATATCGCTTCTTAATTCTTGAACGCGCTAGGTAGGCGATCTCCAGTCTGGCTGATTCCAGCCGAACATCTCCATGCAGAGCTATAGCTTTTCATAGCAGGGGTGACGGCAACGAACTTCTGATGATGACGCAAATTAGGATTTACTTGGGTAATCCATCTGGTCTCGAGTGTGCGTACGTTTGTTTTCATTATTTTTAGTAAAATGGCAGTACGCTCCGGTGACTACTTCACATCAGGCAGGCTTACCACCCAAGTAGTATGCAAAATGTTGCTCAAGGAAATATTTAACTAACTGTTTTCTATTCAAATAATAAAATAAAATTAATAACAAGGAATATCTTTGCTATTGTATGAAAAATGTTGACAACTTCAAATGTAAATATGACTGTTGTAGGCAACATATTTTTTTAATCGAGCATGGGAGTGCAGTAATGAAAAAGGTTTTTTTCAAACGATACATTTATGGTCAATGATAGCAAACTCTTTTAGCTTTTAAAACTAATGGACTGCATCGAAAAATCCAATATTTTTTACTAAGAATAAGAGCTCGTATTTATATCCGTACTCAAGTATTTGTACAATTTTTATCTTTACGATAAAAACAGTTACAATGCAATACCACCTCCTTCTTGAACTCAGTTTAGGAAATGAAATTTGTTGATGGAGATAAACTTCGACACCGGCTGACAGCACTTTATTTTTTAATTTTTATTAGCTTAGCGGCCAGAAGTTTTAGGAGTAGGTTTTAAACAATCTAGGCATTCTTTTGACACCCAGAATCAGCTGTTGTTGATAAATGCCGCCCTTTTGTTTACACCGACACGATACTCTACACTCACACAAACAACGGTTTGATAAAAAAATTATTAGTTTTCAAATGGATTTATTTAGAATATTTCTCATTTTTTCGGTATTTTTTTCTTATTGGCGGAATCAGAAGGAAAAGTACTATCGAACTAATAATGTTTCAAGTACAGAAAATGATCACGGCTGGAGAAAAACGGGACTGAAATTTGTATGAAAATTCTCTAAAACGTTCAACCTTAAGGGTACAATTTTTTTCACCTAGGTATTTCGTCGGTACTATTTATTGGCAGCATCAGATTTTGTATATCTTTACGGTGTACGCCATCTTGACGGTCACGTTTTTACGAGCAGTTTACGATTATATAAAGTACCGTCGGCAATGAAAGCTTGTCTCAAAAAATAATTTTTGGCAGATACTTATTTTTTGAGCAGAAACTTATTTAAAATAGTACATTACACAACTAGGGTGGTAATACAAAGAAAGGCCGAGAGCGCAGAAGTTTGCGGCCCGAGCTGCCAGCGAGGGACGTAAATATTCGATCGAGGGCATTTCTTTCTTTGGCCAGGTGTGGCATAGAAGTTTTTATGCCATAAAGTGGCTTTTTCCGCACCTGCGCGTACGGAAAAAGCCGCTTTCTGGCCGTCCCTCGCTTGCAGCTCGGGCCGCAAATTTCTGCGATCTCGGCCTAATTTTGTATAACCACCCTAGTTTTGTAATGAACTATTTTTTAATGGTTATACTGGTTTCCAGGCAGCATGTCGCTGCAGCGGCTGGCGGCGCTGCGGGCGCTCATGGCGGCTCAGCCTACCTCGCTGGCCGCCTACATAGTGCCTACCGCCGACGCTCATAATGTAAGTTATGACTTTGAGACACCCTCCTCTCAGTTGTGGACTAAACGTGGAGCGGAAGAGGCGGCCCGCCCCGGCACTCCAGCCTAGGGGGCCTACAAATCGCGCATTTCTTACGGGAATTAAAGCCTTGTACGATTTTATTTCATGTTTAGTTAATTTAGCTGTTTTTTCTTATGTGCTCACTTTTTTATTGCTTGAGACACAGGATTTTCCTAGTCCAGGTTCATGTAATAATTGGGTCAATACCGACCTCGCAAAATGTACCCCGAGGCACAAAGCCTACAATGCGATTGGTCTATTCAATGGTCATTCCATTAGACTTTAATCACCCTTTTGCAAAATTTCAACGAAATCTAAAATATTCAGGTGTCGCTAGGATCTGAATACTTTTCAGTAATACAATATGTTCTTATAAAATAAGTAATAGAATAGGGTCTATCGTCCTACACTACCAAAACGTAATATCTAGAATATCAGTGACATTAAATTTGAACCTTAATACTATGACGATACCGTTTGTTTTTCAATATGAATGTTGTAGTGTTACGTGCTAACTCGCTAGCTAGCGGCTTTGCCATAATAGAGACAATGGCCTTTGTTTGAAAGATTAGGGCTCGAAGCGAAAAATTCACCTGGGAAGAGTCGGACTATACCTCTTCCCTATATTGTTTTTCAATTTGCAGTCCGAGTACATCGCCCCAGTGGACGCGCGTCGCGAATGGCTGTCCGGGTTCACAGGCTCCGCGGGCACGGCCGTGGTGACGGCTGCGCACGCGCTGGTGTGGACGGACGGACGCTACTACACGCAGTTCGAGAAGGAGGCCGATCTCGCGCTCTGGACCCTCATGAAGCAATGTGAGTCTTTTTTTGAAACCCGACAAACTTGCATGTCTTACTGGCTGTTGCAAAGAATCTGACCACGTGGCCCGGGTATGTGAATCGAACGAAAAAGCAATGTGAGTAGAAAAGCTTATATATAGCCACTTTTGGGAAGGTTCTAGGAGACCACTGTTCGGAACATGAAGTCAGAATATCCAGTTTCCTAAGGTAATTTTATTTCACTGTTTAGATGCGACTTAAATTCTGCTTTAGGCCACCTTTTGAAAGCTCGTATGAAGGCACCATAAGAATGATAAATACCAAAAAACCTGTAGTTTCGTTTTTAAATCCTATAGTAGAAACTGTACTATTCGGGCTGATGATACTATGGTAATACGTGACAAATAGAGCATATGTAGGGTAATACCAGTTCAAAAGATTGCCTTTTGGCTTGTTCGGCTCCGCCGGCACGGCCGTGTTGACGGGTGCGCATGCGCTGGTGTGGACGAACGGACGCTATTACACGCAGTTCGAGAAGGAGGCCGATCTCGCGCTCTGGACCCTCATGAAGCAATGTGAGTGGAAAACGTCCTTCAGGGTTCGGATACCGGTATTTTTTTTATGGAGATTTTTTTTCCCTTCTTTTCGTTCCTTGGTTTATTATTTCATTTTTTAATCCGATAATCTAATAATACAGAGTCATCACTTAAATAAATTGTTGAGCTCTACATAGAAAGCATAAAATAATTCAAAATATCGGGCTATTTCCGGGTTTTTACAAAATACCTGTTCAGAGCCCTGACTTCCTTAGAGATAATTTTGCGTCTAAGAAGCAAATCGCTGGAGGATGAAAATTTCAAATCTTCGTTAGAGACGCTTTTGGGAGGCTTCTATGAAACCACTGTTCGGACGATGAAACCGATATTACAATACAATACAAATATTCTTTATTGCACACCAGAAAAACATATTACAAGTGTACATTACATAATTTAAAAGGTAGACAACAGGCGGTCTTATAGCTAAAAAGCGATATCTTCCAGACAACCTTTAGGTAGCGGAATTGACGCAAAATTAAACCAGAAAGTAGGTGGTGCGAAGGGTAACGAAGCAAGAGCTAATTTAGTAATTATAGCTAATTTAGAAATTGCCAGTTTTCCGAGGTAATTTTATTTTACCGTTTAGACGTGGCTGAAATTCTGCTTTAGGCAACTTTTGGGAGGTTTCTAAGAAGCCACTGTTCGGATAATGAAATCAGAATTTCCAGTTTCTGATTAGGCTCGTGACCGTAGTAAACTACAAGTATTTATGGTATTGCATCTACAGATGTAGTGCAAAATAATTTTCCATCGGGAAAACTCTGATCTCAATGAGGGTGTTTAAAAATCATAAATCCACCAGGTGGCAGCAGGGTGGCGAATGGTCTTTTTGACAGTAGGTGTCAAAATCCACCAATCACATCACCTGATTTTGACATCTACTGCCAAATAGACCATTCGCCACCCTGCTGCCACCTGGTGGATTTATGATTTTTAAACACCCTCAATCGAACTGTCAATCAATGATTGTATTAAATGAGTGACGTTTTGATATCCATTAAATAAAAAATAAATAAATATTAGGGGACAATCTTACACAAATCGAACTAGCCCCATAGTAAGCTCAATAAGGCTTGTGTTATGGATACTAGACGACGATATATTTAATAGATACAAATACTTAAATACATAGAGAACATCCATGACTCAGGAACAAATATCCATTAATATGGAACTTTATTGTTTAGTGTCAAATGTCAAAGTGAAAAATGGCCGCTGTAAGATGGGCACTGAAGCTGATTGAGAGAGCACGATAAATACGAACTTTTCCGATAAAGTACAATGGAAAATCACTACATCTGTAATATTCTGATTTTTGTTTTCTTCCAGCTCTTCCCGACACTTTGTCCATGGAGAAGTGGTTGGTGAAGAACCTCGTGGAGGGTTCCGTGGTGGGCGCTGACCCTCACACCATGACCAGGGACGAGTGGACCCCGCTACAGGTAAATTGTACCAAGCAATAACCTAACATGTCTAAATCGGTTAAAGAAGTTATTTTGGAATAAAGAAACTCACATACCTACATACATAGACTCTGAAAACGTAACAAAGCAGTTCGCCTTTGTACATAACCATTGATCTTTGTACAATTTCTGTGTGATCTTATGTGCAATAAAGTGTACATACATACATAACACTCCTTTCTTTGGGCAGTCACCTAAAAATATATTCTCATCAGAAGACTCCCACAGGTAGACAAACAACAAAGACAAAGGCTTCAGAATCAGAAATAATCAGAAAAACATTTATTGCCACAAAAACTTATACTAAACACAAAAAAATATGCACTTCTCTTTTAGTTTTTTTTTTCTATTTTAGTTTCTTCCAGACGACACGTTTAGCTTGACTTGAGGAAATAGTGAGTGCCAAACAATTATGTCCATTTAAAGTAATTCCCATCAGTTCGCCGATTTAAATGTCGAAGCATTTTATCCTTACAGTTTTTAGAAAAAGTATATCAAATTTCATTCGGAAAGTTTGACTTCACGCAAATGATGTGTGATATCAATTTCTATATCTTTTCTTCCATAGTCAAAGTTCTTTATTCTTCAATTTAGGCATATTAAAATCCACCTATGAATGTCGAGATTTACCTACGGTTCTAATGTGAAACCTCTGCCCCGAAAAGTATATTTTTGCAAAAGTCATATAATATCATAATTAAATTATTACTCCACAGTCTTTTTTGCACAGTAGGTGCAATTTATGTTGAAAATTGATGATTACTCACGCAGGACGTTATCGTATCCCTGTCCATAAGATAACCGTTTATTTTATAGTATGCCCGAGCAATTAGTTTTTCTTTTACGACATTATCAAAATGTAGAGTACCCGATATACAAGGTGAAATGTTTTACGTGATACAAGATAATTAAACCTCAATCTATCCATGATTTTGAGCAACTTTTGCTATAGGGTCAACTTTGTAAATGCAAAAAAAATTAACTGTTTCATAGAAAAGGTCATGAATAGGTAGACCAAAATGTATGAGAGAGTTGTATTTACCCGACTGCGCCGAAGCCCAAAGGAGGGTTATGTGTTTGACCTGTATGTATGTATGTATGTCCGTTCCTGTGTCCGCTCGTAATTACTCAACGGCACATCCGATTTTGATAAATGATACATCATTAGATTCGTCTTGATGGTGCGAGTGTCACTGGGTATCAAGTTCGTTAAAATAAACAAAATGGCGGATTTTATGCAGTTTCAAAGTGCACCGCGGTCGGGTTTTTTTTTAGTAAAAATGTGGTTATTTGTAGTTGTAGTTGTTCAAAATCATGGATAGATTGAGGTTTAACTAGCTTGTGTCACGTAAAGGATTTCACCCTTTCCCCTCCCTTAATGTTTTTAGACGGCGTTGTCGAAAGCGAACATGCAGCTAGTGGCCGTGTCACGTAACCTCGTGGACGCGGCGCGTGAGCAGCTCGGCCAGCCGCCGCCGCCGCGCCCGCGCAACCCCATCATACCGCTCTCCGTCAAATACACAGGTACAGTCAAGGAATTTAATTTCCTACCTGTTTCATCGAAATGTTGTTAAGCATTGACGATGCATTAAGGTCGAAATTTCTATTTCAGTAATTAGTATTTAAATGTCAATACGTATTATTTGTCACTGCACATTACAGATAACCTCTTTGCGAAATCATTTGCTCATCTAATTACGAATACGTGTCGCTTGGTGTCAGTGTCAATCGAGAAAATTTTAATAATTCCGAATCCAGACTCCGGAAAGTCTATCGCAATCTTCGATAATCTAAATTTCGTTATCTGCGTTCCTTTCATTCGAATATTGCAAGAGCGTGAAAGATGGACTTTCTTCGAATTTCGATTCTGCGGTTGTTTTCCTTTTTTGGTAGTACCTTGACGTTCCAAATTTCAGTTCACCATGTCAACGTTGTTAATCTGATAATCTGTTACCTAGTTACTGACACAAAACAATGCGTGTGATATGTCAACGTAACGTCGTACTCTAGCTAGCTCTTATGATGACAGTATGCTATACGATATTGGACCTTAGCTGGGTTGGAAATTAAATTCCTTGACTGTACAAATAATTCAAGTCTACAGGTGAAAAGCCACTGGCGCCTCAGAAAGTCGGAAAGCCACGGGCGAAACTAAAGAACCCACACTTTCAGTTCGCATATTTTTCAGGTGACCATTGGGCGTCTGAAAGAGAGCAAATGCTTAGAATAGTCACTATCAATAATATATGATGGAATGGAATATTTATTATATCTAACAACCTACTTGTTATAGGAATACAGTGTTGTTATATTTATGAATATCCATTTTATCTAATGTTATATGTACACAGGTAAACACCCTTCACTCATTCGCTTTGTTAGTTGACTATAATCGGTCTAAGACACTAAAAACTTACACGCGATAAAAAAGTAATTTCTGAATGGGATAGTTGGTTGTTTTGTATAATTATTAACATCTTTCTCTATTTAAATATGGGAAGTTATTGACAGGTAAAACTGCGGGCCAGAAGATAGAAGAGCTAAGAAGCAAAATGGCGGAGAAAAAGGCTGCTGCGCTTGTCATAACTGCTCTCGACGAAGTTGCTTGTAAGACATTTCATTATAACCACCAGAGATGTTAAGTTGTACTTGTTTCAAAAAATGGTTGAAATCTGTTTAGTCGTTTTGGCGTGATGTGACCACAGAGTCTGCTCGGCAGGGGTGAGCCATTTTTACGTCATTAATGTCAAGTGTAGATATTAATATAGATACACCTTAAAAAGAAATATTAAAAGAAAATAAAACTTTATTAATTATAATTAAAGTACAATGACAATGCATTATGTACAAAGCGACTAAGTTTTATATTTATTCAAAATTTTCTTTGTTATTGTAATAAAGTAAGCACTATAAGTTTTTCTATATTTTAAATTTTCAACGCATTTCTTCTTGAGTTTAATATCCAGTTATAGATAGAAAAAGATCTTTCTACTTCCACTGAAGTGAGTGGAATGAATTTGTACATCAAAATACTCTTTGCTAAAAAAGCTTGCTATAAAATTCATTTGTTTTGATGGCGACGTAAAGATCCTAGTAGAAAGGCAGCCTAAATAAAAAAAAAACATTTGTTATTAAATTACACCACATCTACCATTGAATAACAAGGTATGTCCATGTTATGCAAACTTTGAAAACAGCTCACCCCTGCCGAGCTCTGCTACAGACACACCCATATACACACAGACTCGAAAAAATAAAGTCAAAAAACAATTTAGAGCCCTGCAAATAACCTACCTCCGATATTTACTAAGACCTCAATGACGAAAACTAAACGGTGAATAACAAGATATGTCCATGTTATGCAAACTTTGAAAACAGCTCACCCCTGCCGAGCTCTGCTACAGACACACCAATACACACAGACACGAAAAAATAAAGTAAAAAAACCATTTAGAGCCATGCAAATAACCTACCTCCGATATTTACTAAGATGACGAAAACAAAACGGTGAATACACATTCCAGACACGTTAAACCTCCGAGGCTCCGACATCGACTACAACCCTGTATTCTTCTCCTACCTGGTGCTGACTGCTACCACGGCAGACCTGTTCTGGGAGTCCGGGGATTTGCCGGACAACGTGCGCGGCCACCTCAAGTGGGAGGGCGTCGAGCTCACCGGCAGGCCGTATGCGGACATCGCCGGACATCTTGTCAATCTCGCGGTATGTATCTTGCAACACCGAAACTTTTTATAGCTATAACTATTGCTCTACCAACGTTCCTCGCAAAATTTCAATGATAACACACTGTTGACCCTGAATCTAGTAATGCTCTCTAGATTCTAGGGGAAGGGGAGAGAGTGTTGGTTCGTTATGCTCGTGAACGGGTGCCTTTGAGAGAATCTAGAATTTTCATACTTACAAAGTCTATATTGAATAGTTTCGTGTGTCATCGGCGGCCATCTTGTCAATCTCGCGGTATGTAGCTTCGAACACCGAATCTTTTTACAGCTATAGCTACTAAATTTTACTGAAGTTCCTAACAAAATTTCAATTATAGGTGACCCTGAATCTAGTAATGCTCTCTAGATTGTAGGAGAGAGAGGTTGTTAATATGTGTGTTATGCTCGTGAACGGGTGCCATTTATAGGATCAAGTTTGATTAGTCCGTAGACGACTAGGAGGCTAGTGCCCGCGCAGGGTTCCCGGCGTTAAGCAAACGAGGTTAAAGGTGCTCCATCGCAGACCTGGTCTCCACTTCCCATAAGGAAGCCCAAAGTCAAAAGTAAACCATAAAACGAACTTCTCCAGCTATAGACATTACTGTCGACTATGTCAAAGTTCCTCACATAATTTAAATCAAACGACACTATTGACCCTAAATCTGGTAATGCAATTTAAAATACGTGAGAGGTGTCGATGAAAATATGCGTTATTATCGGGAAATTGGAGTTTATTGTTTGATTTTTTTGGAAACGTGGCACCAAGACGTAGAATATAATAGTAAAGATGCTAAACTAACGCCGTTGTTGCAGCAAGAGTTGTCAGAGAGCGGTGACTGCTGCAGATCTGTGTGGCTGTCCAGCGACGCGAGCGAGGCTATCCACCGCGCCGCTGCCGGGGTGAGTACCGTATGTACGAGGGCCATTTTTTACCCGACTGCGGCGAAGCCCAAAGGGGGGTTATGTGTTTGACCTGTATGTATGTTTATATGTATGTATATCCGTTCCTATGTCCGCTCGTAACTACTCAACGGCACAACCGATTTTGATAAATGATACATCATTAGATTCGTCTTGATGGCGCGAGTGTCACTGTATGAAGTTCGTTAAAATAAACAAAATGGCGGATTTTATGCACTTTTAAAGTGCACCGCGGTCGGGTTTTTTGTAGTAAAAAATAAAAATATTTATTTAAAGTTGTACATTAACTTTTTTTAGATCTGAGTAATTTTACATCATTTCTACTCAGAATCACGCGTGCTATCTATCGTCCCTGATAGAAGAAAAAACGTGTCCCAAATTTTCATACAAATATCGCTCTTCCGCCATACAATTGTGTATGGAAAAGTAACGGAACGTCAAACGATGCCGTGACGTACCACGACGTGATATCGTAACGTGTTTTTATGTGTAAAACCGGGTTCCCACTGCGAGAGGAGCGGACTCATTAATGACCCCGTTTAACTTTCATCGCTAGCGAAGTGCTTGTATGCGGTTTACTGTTGCGAGTGCCACCAGCCATAGATGTATGATATACCTAGATACACAATCAGCCGGAAAAAATGGCCCCACAAAAGTGCTAGCCGATCGGCTTGGCTAGCTCATTTTGACTTAGTCTGGTTTCAACCATAGACGGCGACAGTTGTCAAAAATGGCTAAATATAGCGTAAAAAAATGCGTTAATAGCAGCAAAAAAACAAGAAAGAAAGATGGAATATACTTCTTAGTTAAGGGCGAATTAAAGCAGAATTACAAGTGAACTCATCGTGATTTCATAGTTTTTTAATTATCTTGGCGAATCTTTTACCAAAGAGCGTCTTCATTTATTTGCTGCTCACTTTTGACGTTTCACTTTTTGATAGATGCCAATAAACTAAAGTTTTCAAATGTTCGTTTGCAAATTTGACTCATAGGTATCATGGAACTAAGTTATCTTTTGAATGACAGTTTCATATAGATACTCGTACAGCTTATAAATTAACTTTATTAGCGTATATTTGAGTGTAACTACAAATGTCATTTTGCGCCAGATTCATAGACATTTTTCTTTGAAACTGTGCGTCTATGTTATTATACGTCAATGCCACCAGCGATGAAAGTTAAACGTGGTCATTAATGAGTCCGCTCCGCTCACGGTGGGAACCCGGCTTAAGGGCCCTACAGTGCATTGCGGGTTGCCAAAGTACATCAGGGGGGAGCGTCAGGTTATGGTTAGAAACCCCCACCTCCCCACTTAAAACTCGATGAATAGTGAAATTCTTTGTTTCGCACTCGCGTTTTCATCTGATGTTATGACCCCTCCATCCAGACTTTATATCTATGTGTTTGTATAAGAATATTTTACCAAGGACTATTCCTGGGCCATGTGCCTTATTGTTTATTTTCTTCAAGCTCTGTGTTATTTGTGTTTCAGGGTGACAACATTAAGAAACCTCTGTGTCTAATATCAGAAGTGTCTCCTGTCGCCCTAGCGAAACTCATTAAGAATGACGTCGAGCTAGAGGTAAGATCCTATTACACACTAGAGTATGTCCGTTACTTCGTCCGCGGTAGTGAATACGTTATATATTCCTGTTGATTAATTGTGATTAGGTTTTTTAGCCTCTCACGATGCTATTGGTTTCCAGGGATTCAGGAATTGCCACGTGCGGGACGGTATCGCAGTATGCAGGTTCCTGCGCTGGCTGCACGCGCAGCTGGACGCCGGCGCCGCCGTCACAGAGCCCCAGGCGGCCGACAAACTGCTGGACTTCCGCAAGTCAGTCCCCATTACTAATACTAGCTAGAACCCTGTTAGTCAATAGCAGTCGAAGATTGGCGACCGTGACAGGACCGAATATAGCTACTTAATACTCAATACAACAATCACACTACTACGACTATGTTCTACCGTGGTTGCGATATGGCTTTATAATATGGGGTAAGTTTGGTCTGGCTACTACAGTGATATATCACACAGTCACAGATTCCCGGGCGGCCGACAAACTGATGGACTTCCGCAAGTCAGTCCCCATTACTAATACTAGGTAGAACTCTGTTAGTCAATAGCAGTCGAAATTGGCAACCGTGACGTGAAGATAGCTACCCAACACTCAACACGACAATCACACTACTACTACTATGTTCAACCGTGGTTGCGATATGGCATTATAATGTGGGGTAGGTTTGATCTGGCCACTACAGAGATATATGTCACTAGTTACGGTAGGGGTCCAGGAATTGCCACGTGCGGGACGGTATCGCAGTATGCAGGTTCCTCCGCTGGCTGCACGCGCAGCTGGACGCCGGCGCCGCCGTCACAGAGCCCCAGGCGGCCGACAAACTGCTGGACTTCCGCAAGTCAGTCCCCATTACTAATACTAGCTAGAACCCTGTTAGTCAATAGCAGTCGAAGATTGGCGACCGTGACAGGACCGAATATAGCTACTTAATACTCAATACAACAATCACACTACTACGACTATGTTCTACCGTGGTTGCGATATGGCTTTATAATATGGGGTAAGTTTGGTCTGGCTACTACAGTGATATATCACACAGTCACAGATTCCCGGGCGGCCGACAAACTGATGGACTTCCGCAAGTCAGTCCCCATTACTAATACTAGGTAGAACTCTGTTAGTCAATAGCAGTCGAAATTGGCAACCGTGACGTGAAGATAGCTACCCAACACTCAACACGACAATCACACTACTACTACTATGTTCAACCGTGGTTGCGATATGGCATTATAATGTGGGGTAGGTTTGATCTGGCCACTACAGAGATATATGTCACTAGTTACGGTAGGGGTCCAGGAATTGCCACGTGCGGGACGGTATCGCAGTATGCAGGTTCCTCCGCTGGCTGCACGCGCAGCTGGACGCCGGCGCCGCCGTCACAGAGCCCCAGGCGGCCGACAAACTGCTGGACTTCCGCAAGTCAGTCCCCATTACTAATACTAGCTAGAACCCTGTTAGTCAATAGCAGTCGAAGATTGGCGACCGTGACAGGACCGAATATAGCTACTTAATACTCAATACAACAATCACACTACTACGACTATGTTCTACCGTGGTTGCGATATGGCTTTATAATATGGGGTAAGTTTGGTCTGGCTACTACAGTGATATATCACACAGTCACAGATTCCCGGGCGGCCGACAAACTGATGGACTTCCGCAAGTCAGTCCCCATTACTAATACTAGGTAGAACTCTGTTAGTCAATAGCAGTCGAAATTGGCAACCGTGACGTGAAGATAGCTACCCAACACTCAACACGACAATCACACTACTACTACTATGTTCAACCGTGGTTGCGATATGGCATTATAATGTGGGGTAGGTTTGATCTGGCCACTACAGAGATATATGTCACTAGTTACGGTAGGGGTCCAGGAATTGCCACGTGCGGGACGGTATCGCAGTATGCAGGTTCCTCCGCTGGCTGCACGCGCAGCTGGACGCCGGCGCCGCCGTCACAGAGCCCCAGGCGGCCGACAAACTGCTGGACTTCCGCAAGTCAGTCCCCATTACTAATACTAGCTAGAACCCTGTTAGTCAATAGCAGTCGAAGATTGGCGACCGTGACAGGACCGAATATAGCTACTTAATACTCAATACAACAATCACACTACTACGACTATGTTCTACCGTGGTTGCGATATGGCTTTATAATATGGGGTAAGTTTGGTCTGGCTACTACAGTGATATATCACACAGTCACAGATTCCCGGGCGGCCGACAAACTGATGGACTTCCGCAAGTCAGTCCCCATTACTAATACTAGGTAGAACTCTGTTAGTCAATAGCAGTCGAAATTGGCAACCGTGACGTGAAGATAGCTACCCAACACTCAACACGACAATCACACTACTACTACTATGTTCAACCGTGGTTGCGATATGGCATTATAATGTGGGGTAGGTTTGATCTGGCCACTACAGAGATATATGTCACTAGTTACGGTAGGGGTCCAGGAATTGCCACGTGCGGGACGGTATCGCAGTATGCAGGTTCCTCCGCTGGCTGCACGCGCAGCTGGACGCCGGCGCCGCCGTCACAGAGCCCCAGGCGGCCGACAAACTGCTGGACTTCCGCAAGTCAGTCCCCATTACTAATACTAGCTAGAACCCTGTTAGTCAATAGCAGTCGAAGATTGGCGACCGTGACAGGACCGAATATAGCTACTTAATACTCAATACAACAATCACACTACTACGACTATGTTCTACCGTGGTTGCGATATGGCTTTATAATATGGGGTAAGTTTGGTCTGGCTACTACAGTGATATATCACACAGTCACAGATTCCCGGGCGGCCGACAAACTGATGGACTTCCGCAAGTCAGTCCCCATTACTAATACTAGGTAGAACTCTGTTAGTCAATAGCAGTCGAAATTGGCAACCGTGACGTGAAGATAGCTACCCAACACTCAACACGACAATCACACTACTACTACTATGTTCAACCGTGGTTGCGATATGGCATTATAATGTGGGGTAGGTTTGATCTGGCCACTACAGAGATATATGTCACTAGTTACGGTAGGGGTCCAGGAATTGCCACGTGCGGGACGGTATCGCAGTATGCAGGTTCCTCCGCTGGCTGCACGCGCAGCTGGACGCCGGCGCCGCCGTCACAGAGCCCCAGGCGGCCGACAAACTGCTGGACTTCCGCAAGTCAGTCCCCATTACTAATACTAGCTAGAACCCTGTTAGTCAATAGCAGTCGAAGATTGGCGACCGTGACAGGACCGAATATAGCTACTTAATACTCAATACAACAATCACACTACTACGACTATGTTCTACCGTGGTTGCGATATGGCTTTATAATATGGGGTAAGTTTGGTCTGGCTACTACAGTGATATATCACACAGTCACAGATTCCCGGGCGGCCGACAAACTGATGGACTTCCGCAAGTCAGTCCCCATTACTAATAC
Source organism: Eudemis profundana (assembly GCA_947034925.1). Taxonomy (NCBI): domain Eukaryota; kingdom Metazoa; phylum Arthropoda; class Insecta; order Lepidoptera; family Tortricidae; genus Eudemis; species Eudemis profundana. Next base: position 5,076,974 of record OX344819.1, read on the forward strand.
TAGGTAGAACTCTGTTAGTCAATAGCAGTCGAAATTGGCAACCGTGACGTGAAGATAGCTACCCAACACTCAACACGACAATCACACTACTACTACTATGTTCAACCGTGGTTGCGATATGGCATTATAATGTGGGGTAGGTTTGATCTGGCCACTACAGAGATATATGTCACTAGTTACGGTAGGGGTCCAGGAATTGCCACGTGCGGGACGGTATCGCAGTATGCAGGTTCCTCCGCTGGCTGCACGCGCAGCTGGACGCCGGCGCCGCCGTCACAGAGCCCCAGGCGGCCGACAAACTGCTGGACTTCCGCAAGTCAGTCCCCATTACTAATACTAGCTAGAACCCTGTTAGTCAATAGCAGTCGAAGATTGGCGACCGTGACAGGACCGAATATAGCTACTTAATACTCAATACAACAATCACACTACTACGACTATGTTCTACCGTGGTTGCGATATGGCTTTATAATATGGGGTAAGTTTGGTCTGGCTACTACAGTGATATATCACACAGTCACAGATTCCCGGGCGGCCGACAAACTGATGGACTTCCGCAAGTCAGTCCCCATTACTAATACTAGGTAGAACTCTGTTAGTCAATAGCAGTCGAAATTGGCAACCGTGACGTGAAGATAGCTACCCAACACTCAACACGACAATCACACTACTACTACTATGTTCAACCGTGGTTGCGATATGGCATTATAATGTGGGGTAGGTTTGATCTGGCCACTACAGAGATATATGTCACTAGTTACGGTAGGGGTCCAGGAATTGCCACGTGCGGGACGGTATCGCAGTATGCAGGTTCCTCCGCTGGCTGCACGCGCAGCTGGACGCCGGCGCCGCCGTCACAGAGCCCCAGGCGGCCGACAAACTGCTGGACTTCCGCAAGTCAGTCCCCATTACTAATACTAGCTAGAACCCTGTTAGTCCAAAGCAATCGAAAATTGGCGACCGTGACAGGACCGAAGATACTCAACAATCAACATAACAATCACACTCTTACTGCGACTATGTTCAACCGTGGTTGCGATATGGCATTATAATATGGGGTAGGTTTGACCTGGCTACTACTAGAATTGGAACTGCAAAAGAACCCTTGAGGCCTATTTGCAAAATATAGTAACTGAATTCCGTACCTGAGGAGCATAACGCAGTAAGTCCTATTGTTTTCTATACTTTACAGTTTACAAAGTGCTTCTCAGGTATAGAATTATTCAAAACTTATTCAATGTGTGTTTCTTCAGGGAAGAAGAGGACTTCATGGGCCCATCGTTCGAGACCATAGCCGGCGCTGGCCCCAACGGAGCAATCATACACTACACGCCCTCCAAAGAATCGCCTACTGTCATTAAGAGGGACGACATGTTCCTCCTGGACTCGGGAGGACAGTATAAGTAAGTCTTATCTTATTGATTACTAACTATTAACCTAAAACCTGGCTACGCCCGCGGTTTGCGATTATACAAAAAACAATGCATTCTCCCACTAGTGCCATACTTAACATAACTATGTTTAATGTTAAATTAAATTTGATTAAGAACTGGTACAGTCGGCATTAAAAACTTTATTTTTTTTGACAGAACTTTCTTTTATCTCCCTTCTAGTTGTAATATTAACTGCAAATTCATAAAAAAATCCCTTTAACAGAAACTCTGTGTACTCAGGGATGGGACAACAGACATAACCCGCACTCGGCACATGAGCGGCTGCCCTACCGCGGAGCAGAAGGCGGCGTTCACCAGAGTGTTAAAAGGGCAGATCAGCGTCGGCGCAGCTCTGTTCCCGCAAGGAGTCAAGGTAATGCTCATTTTATGGGCCTGACCGCTCGGGCTCGTAATCAGTCATACAAGCAGGGACCGGAAAACCCGTTCATTGGCTTAAGCCGTTGGCAAGGCTTTAAGGTCAAAGTGAGCGAGCTCCCTTTTGACGGTCTCGAACGCCTCCTGCTGCGGGTGGCCAGACTCCAAAACGGCAGGGTTATTCCCACCTGTTACCACCAAATTGATTTAGTGGCAACAGCTGGGAATTTGGTGGTAACAGGTGGGAAAACCCCAAACGGCATCCGCGCGCAGCAGTTCGTGCAGGGGACTTAGCAAACTAGACGCGTTAGGTATGAAACTTCTGTAATAATGGGCTAGACGACTAAAAAAACTGTTTAGTCCGTCAGTAAGATTATTACAAAATATTGTACACGTATTTTTTCTTTTGTGTGACAAACAAAAAATGACGAGGATAGAGTGCTTAGAAGTTTCGAGTGACGTCAGCCCTTGGTACAATTTTCACCTAGGAGTGACGTCACAAGCCCCCACTCCAGAAGTTTGATGATCTATAACTTTGTCCATATTTAATATTTTTTTAAACCAAAAAATACGTGTCTCATATTTTTCCACAATCTAACTGACGGACTAAATAGAATTATATAGTTTTAACCCAGTCGTCATCGCTATTAGCGCACTCTTTTTCCTCTAAAACTGGCAACTCTTGTGCTTCCACACTGTGTAAATGGCACTTGGGCTGCTTCTTCGAAGTACACATTTTCTTGAGATGTCCCTTTTCTCCGCACATCTGACAACGATAGTTTTTATAACGGCATCGACTGGGATCGTGGCTCCTCATTAGGGTGGGTCACTTTTGTATTGGAAAAATAAAAAACTTTTGCTATTAGGCACAGCAAAAAAATTTAACTCATGACGGTATAAACTAAATACCCGAATTGCATTGTTATTGAAGTTCATCTTCTGCCTCCGGATCCATTTTAAAGTCAGTATAGAAATGGCCATACTATAGCTTGGCAACTTCGTTGGTGACACTACGTGAAATAAAAAAAAATAAAATATGTATCAATTGATGGCTCCAAATGGCACCTTTTTTCAACTGTGCCCATTAGAAATTTAAACAAAGGAAAAAATGACCCACCCTACTCCTCATACCGCACACGGTGCAGGGTCTCGCCCCCGAGTCCCGGCGACTGCCGGACGGCTGGGCACCCGCCCGGCACACCGGCTTCACGGCCTGGGCCGCCGCGGCCGCCCGTGCCTGTTCCTGTTGCGGCAGCTCCACCGCCCTCGCGAGTGTCAGCGTGGAGGCTCCGTCCGGCTCGAACAGACGCTGGCGCTCGCCGGGCCGCAGCCCCAGCTCGAACTTGCCCCGTAGCAGCATGCCCAACGAGCTCCCGAACTCGCAATGCACGGCAAGTCACCTGACTCGAGCCGCATTTATCGGCAAACGTACACCTCTGGAGTAAAATGACCATCGAGCACTATGTCCGTCAAGATAGCGTACACCGTAAGGATATTCAGAATCTGATTCTGCCAGTAAATAGTACCCAAATAGTACCGACGAAATACCTAGGTGAAAAAAATAGTGCCCTTAAACTTTACATGAAAGAAACATTTTTGTCTCTTCATTGGTCTTTTTAATGTGGGTAAATTGCACCACATTTTTATGTTACATATACAAGAAATCAAAGTACATAGAAAAATTAAATGGCATTCACCTATGTCCAGACCGGGAATCGAACCCGGTACCCTGGATTTCTTGGTTCTGTGTCAGTTTTGTGACGACCTCATAACTGCTAGATATAAGGACATTTTAAATAAAAAAGCCCTCAAATGTCAAATAAACTTGGATAAAATTTCAGTATTGCCGGCAAATTTTATGAAGTCATCCAATTTCTTTGATCAAACGTACATTGGACAAAGAATTTTGATAACTAGAATACTACCCTTAAATAATTTGAACAAATTTCAAGTTCAGTATAATAGCCTATTGTTTTGTCAACAGGGCAACGTGCTAGACAGCTTCGCGCGTAAGGCCCTGTGGGACGTGGGCTTGGACTACGCCCACGGCACGGGGCACGGCGTGGGGCACTTCCTGAACGTGCACGAGGGGCCCTCCGGCGTGTCCTGGCGGCCCTACCCGCACGACCCGGGCCTGAAGCCGGGGCAAATACTTAGTAACGGTAAGTGCTCACAGTCACAGAAGCACGCACGCATAGACACAGATAGATACAGGCATAGATAGGCAGATAGAGGGATAGAGAGACAGACAGAATAGAAAGACAAAGACAGAAGGACATACAGAAAGGGAGACGACATACAGAGAGACACACATACAGATAGAGAGACAGAGACAGAGGGACGCACATACAGATAGAGAGACAGAGACAGAGGGACGGACAGACAGGACCAGACACTATACTTGACAGTTAACTCTCACAACTGTTTCTCAATTCATTTTCTGACGTCCGTACAGGTTGCGTTCCATTTCAGTTAACCTAGTACGTACCGAAATAGACTCAAAGGACGTAAACGCCGTAGGTTCTAATGGCGCTTACGCCCTTTGAGTCTAAAGGTATCGATATAATGTATGGTACGATAAAGTCTAACAAAATTGACGTTGAAAGTTGCCGCACAACGCCCACTCTTTAAAATCAATACGTCGTATGTATCAAGTGGTATTGATAACCAACATAATGTTTTAATGTGAGTCTAAAATCATTCATGACAAATATTAGTATTAAGTTTGAGAAAACTTAATTTTTGGATAGGTTGCATATCGTTTAAAAGACCAAAATCTGCGATTGATTATAAAACTACGGTCGCGAGAATTTCATTTGCCTCCCCGTTAGTACGTAATCCGTGGGGCCGATTTCGAGCTTCAGTTACGCTTCCATTCTTATTGTATTTCAATGAGTATAGGGAACGTGCACGAACGGGAACCTATTGGATCCCATAAATTTAAAAGGCATAATGCATCATTTGGCATAATTCATCATTCGGCATAATGCATTTTTTTCTTAAACTGTAGAATTTTCAGGACTCTTTAATGCATCATCCTGTTAAATAGGTTAGGTTTGCGTTATAATAATCGTGAAAAGTTTACGGGATCAGAAAAAAAGCATTATGCAAAATGATGCATTATGCCTTTTAAATTTATGCGAACCAATAGTAAACCTGCACGAACTATAGGTGGCAGCACTAAACGACAAAAGAGTCACTGGTGGACAATAAAGGAAACTATCACCCCTGTCAAATCAAGCTGTCAATGTCAATATGTGTCAATGTCAGATATGATAAGTCGTAGCTACGCTGACGTTAATCGTCCTTCATCGCAATAAATTTATAGCGTTTCCGTGAATGTGGCCCCAGCATGAGCGGGTACTTGGTTTAGATTCACGGCACCAGTTGGCAGCACCTTCGTCGTGCACGTTTCCTATAGACCCTAGGAATTGTCTGTAATATTTAACCTATTTTTCGCTTGTTTAAATAAATGTTTTGTCCTCAGAGCCCGGATTTTACAAAGTGGGCGAATTCGGCATACGGCATGAAGATCTGGTTGAGACCGTCAATGTCACCAAAGACTCTGACCATCCCAGGGTGAGTATATAATCTTTCTTAAAAGAAAAGAAAATACACTTATTTATGACAACACAAAAGGCAGACAGTAAGTTGGTCGATCAACTTTTTCTTGTACCTCGTTACCATAGTTATATATCCTCTAGACAACTGTTTAAAAACATGATTTTCTACAAGTTTTCTACAGTTAAAATTCATCAAACGTGCATTTTTGTCATAGTTATAAGGCATTGATTTAATATACCCTATATTAAACCAATGTTATAAGGGACCAGTGGCGTGGCGTCCAAAGAACTCGATTCCTACCGGCTTGCCTAATATCAGGCATTTGACCACCTTATTCTACAGCTCTTAAGGAAAATATACGCCAAATCTGCACCGGCTTGCCCAAGGATATCTATTACGCCACGCCACTGTAAGGGACTATCTCCTAAGCGCATTAGTAGAATGTAACGCAGTGGACACTTAATTGGAGGCGTCACGGGGATTGATAATTCAAGTAAGAAATGAGACTTGTTGCTATAAATAAACTCAAAATATCGAAATAATTCCTAATAAACATTGAGGCCTGGTTGAGAACTAACGTAATAGTGTTTTATGCAACAGTTGTATAAGTAGGCTCAAAAAATGCGAATGGCGCGAGTTGCGATACGAGCCGCCGCGGCGGCTCGTATCGCAAATAGAGACGCCATGAGCGTTTTTTGACTTAATTATACAACGTTGCATACAATACATTTTCTACGACTAGGTTTTAAAATTAAAAATACAAAATTAAACATAAACAAGGCAAACAAGCAAACACGCAAACAAGGCAAATATGACATATGACTGACAGTATGTGTATATGCTAAGCTTTTTTTTTAATTTGACGTATACTCGCTAGTGACACGCAGTGACGATATTAAAAATACTTTTTTTATGTTGGCATCAATGAATTTAGTTCGGAAAGTTTTGTTTTTCTTAAAAAAAGATGTAGGAATTTAATTGTTTGTTAAGTTGGTAGTTGTGCATTTTTATTGTAAAGTTAGAATTGAGCGCTTAATTCTTGACCTAAGTTTAACCTAGATTTAGAAGTCTGTGGCTGCTAGCAGTATCGTTTTGCGACTATAACGACACTAGTGCTGTTATGGGGAATAGAGTATAGACTTCTCTGACCTCATATTATGTATGTTCTTATATTATGTTCTTTCTTATTCGGCGTGATGGTTAATGACCTTGAATTGGTAGTTAAGAATGCAAGATGTCTCCTCTATGCCGACGATCTTAAATTGGTGTATGGGGTAGAGCATCCTGATGACTGTGTGTCACTACAAAAGGACGTTGACGCAGTATTTCGGTGGAGTGTGGATAATAAGCTCTACTTCAATTTATCCAAGTGCTGCGTGTGCACTTTCAGTCGTGCGAGTGCTCCAATACATGTCCAATACGTTCTGGGGGCAGAACCTATTAATAGAGTCTTCTCCGTAAAGGATCTTGGAGTATTATTTGACACTCGTCTGACATTCCACGACCATATTAGAGCACTCGCGGAAAATGCATATCGCAGACTAGGATTTGTTATTCGTAATGTAAGAGATTTTCAAGATCCCGGATCGGTTAAAATACTGTATAATGCATTAGTGAGAAGCAAGTTGGAGGCCTCCGCGATGGTGTGGAACCCTCACGAATCGACGTACGTGTTACTGTTGGAGAAAGTCCAAAAGGCTTTTCTGCGAATGCTGTACAAAAAAATCTACGGCTATTACCCTTTCTTATACCCCACAAAATTTTTACTTGGGAGTCTTGGATTTAATTCCTTGGAAGTCCGGCGCAACCTTAGCTTACTCATGGTTGCATGTCGCGTCCTCCGCGGTGATTCCAGTTGTCCAGAATTAGTGGAGCAACTAGTAAGGTTTTATGTTCCGGATATCCCTAGGATTCCCTTACGACCACGTACGCGTGTGCTCTTGGCAGTGCCTCCAGCCCGCACAGCATCTCACCGGAACTCACCGTTCCTTCGCGCCCTTGCACAACTCAACGCGCTCTTGATATCCGCACCGGAGTGTGACTTACTTGCATGGCGATGGGCGGCTGTGTGTCAGGAGTGCTTGAGATTCTGCGAGATGATGGATGACAGGCCCTCTAGTGTGTAATGTTATTCTTTTCTTTTATTGTGTAATGTTCAAATTGTAAATCCTGAATTTCACAGTGCAATAGTTACCTGTAATGCTGTGTAATTAATTTGTAAATAAAAATAAATAAATAAATAAATAAAATTAGTGTTCGTGACCAAGTAAAAGACAGATACAAGTACAGGAGTAGAAAAATCCGCATTACGAGACATCTGTAATTTTGTAAAAGTGTCTATAAAGTTTCTACTTCATTCTTCTTCACTAAAAATAATGGCCCATTGCATAGGTTCATCTGATGTCACTTTTAGTAATCTTATATTTAGTAATTTGTGAGCATTCTTTGTCTTTTGCATCGTTATTCCTCACCACCTACTCATTTACTTTTATTAACTTTGCATAGACTCCGCCACCCAAAGTTTGTCTGGAAGAGATCGCTCTTTAGCGGTAAGACTGCCTGTTGTTTATCACTGTTTTTATCTAAGTTTGCAATGTAATTTTCTTTTGGTGTGCAACAAGGACCATAAAACAAGAGGACTGTCATTCTCCATACTTTGGATTGTAACCAGACCGCTAGGGGATTTCCGGGCAAAAACTAGATGGCGCTGTAAATTCGTGGAACAGCTTTTTGTATGGAGAATGACAGTTTTAATGGTCCTTGGTGTGCAATAAAGTATGATTGTATTGTATAGTAATCTAATAGTAATATCGTGTCGGCAGGCGTGCCACCTGGTGGGCGACTACGACGGCCGCGGCGTGCTAGGGTTCCACACCATCACGCTGGTGCCGAACCAACGCGCCTGCATCGACGTATCCCTTCTCGACGACTTCGAGGTAATAGTACATTACTTATCTAGGGCGGCAAAACAAAGAATGTCTCAGATCGTAGGTATATGACTAAATATGTGATCTGAGGCTTTCTTTATTACCGCCCGTGGTAAGTATAAGATTACGTCTCCCCTACGCCATGAAGTGGGATTTTCCGCACGCGTAGCGGGCGCCTATTGCCACTTTATGGCCAGGTCTGACGTAATAGTCCATTATATTGTTATTATAGTATATTATATTGTTAAGATATTGTAACTCTTTGGTCTGTACTGTCATGTTACTTGATTTCTTGTTAAATAAATAATAATAATTACATAACTAGGGTGGTAATACAAAGAAAGGTCGAGATCGCAGATGTTTGCGGCCCGAGCTGCAAGCGAGGGACGTAAATATGCGACCGAGGGTTTTCTTTATTACCTCCCGTGTTGTGTACATCATTTTATGTCTACACTTGGCCAGAAAGTGTCTTTTTCCGTACGCGCAGCGTGCGGAAAAAGACACTTTATGGCCAGGTGTGGCATAAAAATATTTTTAAGAAACCGGACAAGTGTGAGTCGGACTCGCCCACCGAGGGTCCCACACTAATACTTTAAATAAAGAGTTTATTTTATAAAATACAATGTGGTTTATATAAAATACGTTATCAAATCTGAATTACTGTCTTACCGATGCTTTTGATAAATATGATCATTTTGTTTAATTTTATTACTTTCATGTGTTCAGTTCAGGTTCTGTAGCACAACTGAGAATATTTGTGCTTCAGGTTACGAAATTTGGCGCACGTGTTTAGAAGCTGGTATAGACTAACATATATGAAAACGGTGCAGTTCTGATAATATTACATACATACGTGTCGAATTGATAACCTCCTTTTATGAAGTCGGTTAAAAAGGTTCAGTTTTGAATTTTGTTTGTAGTTGGCGTATACCAATGCGTACCACAAGCGAGTCCTAGACACCCTCGGGCCCATCCTGGAGGCCCGCGGCCTCGCGGACGACGCGGCCTGGCTGCGGGCCGAGTGCGCGCCCATCACCAGGGGATAGGTGAGTCCATGTATCATTATAGCTGGCGTCACACAAGCGAGGCCTAGACACCCTTGTCCCCATCACCAGGGGATATAAGTACTGTCTGTCGGTATAATAACAAACAATAAAAATAAAATAAAGTTATAAATCTCTCTATACAAGAAATGTTTTTTTTTTTGCGTCTTTTTTCTCGATGTTAATAATGGTAATAGGTAAATGCTTGATATGTTCACAGAATATAATTTAAACAAAAAAAAAGTTTATAATATAAAGGGGTCCCCATAAAATAAAAGTGCTTTTTGGCGTCTTTTTCTTGACGGCGGTACGGAACCCTTCGTGTGCGAATCCAGCTCGCACTTGACCGATTTTTTAAATATTGGAATGTTTTATTTTCAGGTCAGCCGCGGCGGCGCATAGAATTAATACCTACACTGAGGAAATATTAAATCATTGATATTTTTTGTAACTTAACTTGTACACTATTATGAAAACATTACAAAACCATGAAATTAAAATGTTTACCTATTGACGACTGAGTTTTGTTCATTTAAAAGTAATAATGAATCCTACAAAATGTGGCTACGAAATTGAACATTCAAGATTGAGGTACAATTATATCAAAATAAATTAATGAAATAATATTTAGGTACTGTGCAACATTTAAAGTAGACGCAAAACAAAAACAGACTTTAAGCTTTTCATATGAAATCCCGGGGTTAAAATAAAATGTACATCCATATTGAGCTTACGCACCGAAGTTTTGCGAAATGGCACTACTTAATCCGACCACTAGACATAAATTAAAAAATCGTGACTGTGCACAGAAAGAGAAAGTATGCATATTAATCATTATTTAATACAGATTGCTATACAAATTCTGCTTATCTCTCGCTATCTAGAACATATCAGATTGATGTTGTTTGTTATCAATTTATCATATATTTAATTTTAACTGCTTCTATTTTAATGTTTTTTAAGGGTTTTATTTTGTATTAGGTTAATTTTATTCATGAAAGCAGAATTTATCATAATATTTGTGATTCCTCACATTCACTTATTCAAATTAGTAATCGAATTAGTGCAAGTTATCTCAATGTATTTCTAGAAATTAGTAATGACACCAGCAGTTGACTATGAGGCCGAGGATGTAACTCGGGTGGATTTCGGAGCGTTTCGACCGCGGCGGTTTTTTTAAGTCGTGTTCCAGCAAATATATTAAGCATTGGCACAGTTAACGATAGACGATATCGAGGCTACACATGATTTAATCAAAAATTGTCGTTACTCGATTTTAATTAAAAGACTCAAATCTGTGATTGGTTACAAAGCACCTGACGTGAGAATTTCATTTGCCGCTATAGTTTTTTCTTCAGTACTAAGTGGTAGCTCCGCCCCGTTGGTACGTATTCCGTGAGGCCGATTTTGAGCTTCAGTGACGCTTCCATACTAGGGTTGCCAGATTGAATTACCGTATTATCGGGAGCAGGAAACATATGTCGGGATTTTGAGACTTTGGTCGGGAGATGCCCCGCGCGCTCGATGTGCGAGCTTTTTTGTAGCCTGAAAGAGCAGACATTTTTGCTGGCCGGACCACCTTGAGTGGATCGGACTAAGTTTTAAAATGAAGTCGTTTGTCGGGAGATTTTCTCCTTTGTCTGGAGTCGGGAAGACTACAAAAAATCGGGAGAATCCCGCCAATTCCCGACCAATCTGGCAACCCCACCCCACTTTGAAGGCTTATAAAAAGTCCAGTCAAAAATAAACAAAAAGCCACGATTTCAATTACAATAAAACGTCACGGTACGGCACTTAGCTTATCGTATATGCTTGATTTCACAACAAGCACTTAGATTTGGTGGCAGCCACTTTGCTGAAGAGAAAATCAATACATTTATAAACAAAAATGATTCATGAAAGAGTGTGAAGTGGGGGGGGGGGGGGGGGGTTTACAACAAACACGTTTAGCCTAGTGAGAGTGACACCGCCTACGACGCTAGAGATCCCGGGTTCAAATCCTGGTGAGAGCAAATGTTCTTAGTCTTGGATGTTTTCTATCTAGTTAAGTATATATCTATCTATATAAGTATGTATATGGTCGTCTAGTACCCATAATACAACTTGGGTCAATTGTGGGTCAATTTGCTTATTTCGGATTTGTGTAAGATGTCCCCACAATATTAATTTATTTATGCCACACCTGGCCACAAAGTGTCTTCCGCACGCACGGAAAAAGCCACTTTTTGGCCAAGTGTAGACATAAAATGATGTACACAACACGGGAGGTAATAAAGAAAGCCCTCGATCGCATATTTACGTCCCTCGCTTGCAGCTCGGGCCGCAAACATCAGCGACCTCGGCCTTTCTTTGTTTTACCACCCTAGTTGTGTAATGTACCTACTATTATCTCAGCGTATCACATTTCTGTCCCGGATTGGAAAAGTAGATTCGAGGCTGCAAGAGTGCGACGAAACAGAAGAGAGAAGACGACAGAACGAGCTCTTTTCTGAATATTGAAAAAATATGTCAGATATTTGCGTTGCGCTCCATAAATCAATAAGTTAATCTGTTATCTAAATCCGTATATCGGCAATACGTTGATATCGCTAATTGATACAGCAGTTAGTCGAGCAATGGCGCTGTGGAAGGTGCTAGCTGTTTGGTAAGTCTATTTTTTTTTAATAATATTACATTACTCTACAGTAATGGGTTGCTTGGTTGGCCAGGAAGTAAGGGTTTGCTGGCCGAGTACATATAGACGGCCGAGCGTAGTAGGCCAGATAGTTACGAGACTGGGAACCCATTTCCACGCCGAAGTATGTATAGTGCTTTTCTCAAATATGAATTGAAATAAATTAAAAAAAAAATCTCCGATATAGCAAACTTAATTTTGTAGAGAAACATAAACTAGACAAAAAATAGAATTACCTGTTTACAGATTGAATTTTTTTAATTTTCTCTTAAAAAACTGTTTGATTACACATTTTTGAAATAGATGAAATGTTTTAAATGTGTATTCGTGTACTTAAAGGACCATGGGCAACTTTGTATGGGAAGTGCATCAAAAACCAACAGAGCTGAGAGTTGTGTCATTAACAAGATCTTTACATGTACTTCATCTCATTATATGGGCACCAAGTTAAATTCCATTGCAAAACTGAGATATTCATATTTAAGTATCTATGAGAAATTCCTACGCCTACGCCCTACGCTAGCTGACGCGGGTCACGCGGGTGCACGAAGCAGGCGCACACGGCGGGCGGGCATATCTCAGTTTTGCATTGGAATTGAACCTGGTGCACATATAATGAAATGAAGTACATGTAAAGACCTATTTAATGACACAACAGCTCTGTTAGTTTTTGCGGCCTTTCTTTGTTTTACCACCTTAGTTGTGAAATGTACTATTAAATTTGGCACATACCACTAACAATTGGCTTTAATTTCAGCTTGACTGCACACGCAGTATCGGGGCACATTCCCCGCAGGCCGACGTATGAGTGGGCGGAGCCGGATGGAGCGGTCTACAGTAAGTGTCCTGTAATGACCAACGTAATTAATCAGCTTTCATTGACATGTTTAATATCTTGTTTGTTTTATTTAATTTAACGCCAACTACGAGAAAATGTCTCTTATTAAGTTGGCTCAGATTTTTTAGAGTGTAGGTACCTAAATAAGATATTAAATATGTCAACGAAAGCTGATTAATTAAAACAGCAAGTTCATTAGAAATATGTACGTAGGTACCTACATTGTACATGTATACAAGCATTGCTTAGTTTGGTTGGGACTAGATCGATTTGTCCAAGACTGTCCTGAATATTTATTTAAGTAAGTTTGTAGACACGTTAAGAGACACAAGAAAAAAAGGCTATATACGTTTATTAAACGGAAAGATATTTGCCAAGACTAACCAATCCTCTTTCTTGTGATGTTGCCATATGCATTTTTTTAATAAAACCTTTTTTTGACCTCTGCAAACTTATCGTAGTCGCACTCTATTACCGAACTAGGCATGTAACAGAATATACCTACTATATGTTACAGTTGAGGACGGCAAGGGACGGTCGTTGAGCGCCCTCAGCGCTGCTGAGCGCATCGCGGCGCTGCGAGCCGTCATGACTGAACACGCCGTCGACGCCTATATCGTCCCCACCGCTGACGCGCACAACGTGAGTAATAGGGAACGTGCAGGAAGGTGCTGCCAACTGGTGCCGCCAATCTAAGTCTTGTACCCTTTCATGCTGGGGCCGCATTGACGAAAACGCCGTTAATTTATCGCGATGAAGGACGATTAACGTCAGTGTAGCTACGACTTACTATAATTTGACATTGACACTTGAAGAGATAATTTGAATTGACAGCTTGTTTTGACAAGCATGATAGTTTCCTTTATTGTCCGCCCGTGTCTCTTTTGTCGTTTAGTGCTGCCACCTATAGTTCGTGCACGTTCCCTGTAAGGTTTTTTTCGGGTGATTTCCGGGGCGTTGACTTCGGTGGTATCATTAATTAAATAAAAAGCGTTTAAAAGCGTTTATCATCTCCACCACAGAGTAAATGTAGGTACAGGTACAGTAGGTATGTAAATACAGTATTAACAGTAACAGTATCTTTACTGGACTAGACTTGTGCGGTGAGACTGGTGCCTGAACTAGGGGAAACCTGTATGTCAGACGTCCTGTATGTCAGACGACCTGTAATGTCTGAGCCTTGGGATTTTTTTTACGACACCTTTTGTTACCGTTACGTTACCGACACGTCAGTGGGAGTGACACCGCCTACGATGCTAGCGGGTTCAAATCCTGCTAAGGGCAAATAATTATGTGATGAGCGCGAGTATTTGTTCCTGAGTCATGGATTTTTTCTATCTATTTTAGTGCCCATAATACAAGCATTGCTTAGTTTGGGACTATATCGAATGACATTTTCGAGTATTTGGCAGACAATCTCGACGTCTTCCAGATATTTGGAAATGTCGTGAAATGCCTGTTTAAACTTCATTGCACAAAAATTTATCGTTAATGCCATAGGGCATTCTATACACTACCAGTTAACCTTAGGGCAAGGCAGATAACTTAATGTTTAAATTCCAAAAAAATATTTAAAAGTACACTTTAAGCATTTTAGAGTGTGTGCGGAAAGAGAATAGGATTTAGATTTGGGGGCGCTGTAATGCTTTTCTACCGTATTTGAAAAAAAAATTGCCATACTGGTTAGGTTAGGTTAGTTCCGTTTTTCGCCACGCCTATTCTCTTTCCGCACAGTCTCTACTCACGGTATTATTAAACTGTGTATTATTCCAGTCTCAATACATAGCAGCGTCGGACGCGCGGCGCGAGTGGTTGTCTGGTCTCACCGGGTCCTCAGGGACTGCTGTTGTGACAGCCAGCCACGCCCTGGTGTGGACCGACGGCCGCTACTTCACCCAGTTCTTGCAGCAAGTGGACACCACCCAGTGGGAGCTCATGCGGCAAGGTAACTCTACTACACTTCTTGCATCGGTCGAACCGTGCAACAGTGAGAAGTCAAGCGTATGGAGGCAAGTTGCAGCTGTATTCATCCATCTATGTGCGACTCTGACCGAACGCAACATTTTGGGGTGAAGTTGCAAGGTCTAGCCTACATTACCTACGTATGTAATAACTTGAGCCAATCTAGCACACGAAAATGACAGGAATAATATGGTGTGAAGAGACTTTTTTGTTTCTCGCTACGGGTTATTCTTCAGAAGTATGTCTGAGACTTATTCCTCTGTCTCCATACATTTAGTATGAAAAAGGGCCTGAGGAATAAGGTGACCGCAGACATATTTCTGAAGAATAACCCAAAACTAGCCAGCGCCAAAGTTTCGCCATAAGTCGCGAGTGGTGGTCTGGTCTCACCAAGTCTTCAGGGACTGCCCACACACACACCACGCGCTGCTGTGGACTGCCGGCAGCTACTTCACCCAGTTCTTTCAAAAAATGGACCCAGTGGAAAGCAAGGTAACTATTTAGCAGTGGCGTGGCGTCCATAGAACTCGACTCCCATCGGCTCCCATAATATTAGGCACTTCAGCACCGTATTTTCATGCCCTCAAAGAAAAGTGATTCCAAATGTGCTCCAGCTTGCTTAAGGGTTCCTTCGACGCCACGCGACTGCTATTTAGTTGCTATATTCCTGCTAGTATCAAGGAGGCAGAGAAAATAAAACACATTGTACTGTCATGCCCTCACCAGATAAAGAATGAAGGAGTTTGGTACAGGCTACCCAGAGCCAAACAAATACCACACTGCCACTGGATTCCATCATCCGATTTATGGAGGTGCTGGAACAAACCACTGTGTAGACGCTTACCGCATCTGGCAGTGGGTTATTTATTACTATTACCAAGGATCATTAAAACAAGAGGACTGTCATTCTCCATACAAAAAGCTGTTCCCAGAATTTACAACGCCATCTATGTATAAGCTTGGTAAAAGAATTATTACAATTATTCAACTTTGCAAACGTGACACAGTATTTAAATGTTAGAATTTATTTATTATTAGCTGTTTACTAACTAATTGTTACTATACTATGTTTCTTCGTTCAATTATAACATCGTTAAATGTTTAGTTTTTTAGCGCCATCTAGTTTTTGCCCGGAAATCCCCTAGCCGTCGGGTTACAATCCAAACCTATGGAGAATGACAGTCCTCTTGTTTTAATGTTCCTTCCCAAATAGCAAAATCAGTACTTGAAATGCTCTTCAAGACTAATTTTTATTGTACTTATAAATTACTTGTAGTTTACTTTAACCCTGGATTTGGGCGCACTTATAGGAGCATTCCTTTCTTATAACGATCCTATAATCAACTCGCAGAATGTCACTAAGCCCTATAATACACTTACAGAAGAGCAATTGCTTCAATAATGTTCTGAGTCTACACATTTTTAAGTGCAAATACGCTTATTAGTATCTGAAATAAGTATTTTACTAGAGCAATCATGCTTGTAATGCACTGTTAAAGTACTTAGTTATAAATAATCTCTGCGTTGTTTTGGCCGGTTGATGCGGTTGTGTTGTGAACGAGAAATACTTGAAAACGAAATAGTAAGTATATTTCCTATTAATTTAACTATCATACATTGTATTATTGTAGGACATAATGTAAGTATTGCAAAATATTGTATATATAGTGAGTGAATTCGCCGGGGATGTCATTTTTACTGTAAATGTCTACCAACATTTGTATAATTTTACAATGCCCTTTTAAATAAAGCACATAGCATATTTATTGTTAAAATAATATTCCGATAATTATTACAAACAATCGCCATGTTTTGAAAGTTCTCTGCATTGAGTATATTATAGAACAATTATAGGTAAATTTGCACTTATAATAGTTTCAATCCAGATAACCTCGCCTCCATATTAAAACATATTAGGGTTCCTCACGAAATGTACCTACTAAATTCTATAAAGCCTAATAAGGTTTATTTTAAATTAATTGTTGTCTTTTCAGTTCTTTACGCGATGGTGGTATATTTAGACGTTGACTGTTTTTTAAGCAAAGATGACTTTATAAAACTCAACGAATATAAGGTTGTCTGGAAGAGATCGCTTATTAGCGATAAGACCGCCTGTTGTTTACCATTTATGCTGTTTTAGATTTAATTTTTTGTAATCTTTTGTTTTGGTGCACAATAAAGAATATTGTATTGTATTGAATATGACTGGCCATGG
The DNA here is from genome assembly GCA_947034925.1 of Eudemis profundana. Classification (NCBI taxonomy): domain Eukaryota; kingdom Metazoa; phylum Arthropoda; class Insecta; order Lepidoptera; family Tortricidae; genus Eudemis; species Eudemis profundana. Next base: position 5,094,005 of record OX344819.1, read on the forward strand.
ACAATAACACTTTTCATCCTAGCCGAAAAGAAATTTTTAGTAATATTTAAGCTATTAAAATAAATTAAGTTTAACTTTTGTTAACTTTTGTTAGTATATTTACCAATTACAAAGGGAGGAATGTGGGGCATTTCAAAGATGTTGCACAATATAGGCCAGAGTTGATGTCTGGAACTGTTATACACGGGTAATCCATCTATATTTATATTTAATGAAAGTATATTCATTGAACTATTTAAATTCAGACGATGTAGAATATTTTTTAGGCATTTACTCAATCCGTTATGCCAATAGTGTCCTGGGTCCGAGGGTATTATTTGCAATATTTCTTTATTGGTACATAATAATGTTCGTGCATCTTTAGGTAAAACGTTACTTAATCTTTTGTTTAAAATAGTAGATAATTCGTTCAGGGCTAGGTGGGGAATATTAAATTTTAAGGCCCAATTTTTAATACCTTCAAGCAATTTATCATTTTTTTCATATTCAGTAGTTTCTTCAATATCGATATCGTATTCTTCTTCAATTTTTTTAAATTATTCAGTATCCGAGTCCAAAAAAAAATCCATTGCGGAACCCTCATTTTTATCACCGAAATTCACACTTGATGTACCAGGTTTACACTCTAATGCCGATGAAATTATTTCTGATGAATCTGGCTTCACTAATTCCTTATGTCTTCTCGTCACTTTTCTTCTGTAACCACCGCTCCTTTTAAATCGTTCCCACGCGCTTACATCCATAATAAAGGATGTTGTCAAGACGAATTCTTATAGTTAAAACAAAACAAAATGGCAAACGTTTACTAGTAAAGTGATTGATCGAATAGCTTATAGAGTTGTTTAATCTAATATAGCTCTAAACAAGTACAATTATACTTAAAATAATCTTGAAGAAGACTATTAACGATGCACACTTATAATAATCTCCACTTAGTATATTATAATATCTTGTACTCTTATAAAGTACTACTATTGTAGCAAATATTCTTCAAGACTATTTAATCTTCCTGCAAACAATTACAGGATACTTATACTTATAAATATCTTACAAGATAATCTTATAGCTAACTAGAAAACTGTGAAATAAGAACAAATGATCTTGAGACTATCTACGCTTGGAAAATGTTACTATTAGTAAAACTATCCTGTAACTGTTCTGTGGGTTAGTCTTGTAGCAAACTAAAAGACAGAAATATAAAACCAAATGCTCTTGAGTATATTATTACTTGTCTAATGATATTATAAGTAAAGGAGTCTACAACAATGTCTCTATAAGAATTTTATTAGTAGATTAATACTTATAATTTTATTTATAGGATTACTTTGCTTGTTGGGTTGCTATTACCCCTGTTACACAAAAGATCCACGATCGAAATGTCTCGGGTTCTCTCTCTTCACCTGGCACTGTCAAAGTTGGCTCATGTCGTGTGTTGCAGGCGAGGACCTCTCGATCCAGGATTGGCTGGCCAGCAACCTGACCGCCGACGCGGTGGTGGGGGTGGATCCCACCACTTACACCAGGACCTCATGGGTGGCTCTACAGGTAGCCTTGAAATTACCTTGACGTTTCGGACGTGCCGTGACGTCCACGGTCGCGAAGGGATCCCAAGGGAATGGAAGAGGGGAGGACTGTCCCTTCGCGACCATGGACGTCACGACACGTCCGAAACGACGAAGAGATTTCATGTTTTTACGCCATTAATATAATATTATATTTTGTTATAATAATGAGTGAAAATCGTGGACGTTTAAAATAAATCAATATGATGGATATCGTTATAGCAGATTATACACCGTGGGTACGAGTAACCCGACAAACTTTCACCACGTATTCCTGATGGTATTATAAGTAAATAACGTTATATCAACATAGGTTGAATTTTGTCATTTTACATTAATAGTCATATGGAACAAAATAAATCAGTAAATTCAGCCCCTCGTTATAAACATGTCCTTACTCCTTACTGGAGGAAAAGTTATCAAAAAGAAAAAAAGCTAAAATGGAAACGAAAGGTCAATTTTTTGGCCTCGTAGTCGCTTACTATCAAATACTGCGAAGGTTAATTGCTAGTTAAAGGATTTAAAAAAATTAGTAATACTATCTTAGTCACATTTATTGGGGCTTGTTGCACACTTGGGAGTTTTCATTTAAAAAATAATGAATATCTCTGAAAGTAAGCGTTTTTCGACTATACATCACATAACTTTTTTTACTCCTAATAGTTGTTAGAATATATAGTTAAAGTTTGACGGGTCTCGTACCCACGGTGTATATACCTACCTTATTTTTCTTTGTACAGGCAAGTTGATTATTTTTGTTATATTTGTATATCCAGGCCGCCCTGACTCCATCGGGTATAGTACTGAGCGCGACGCCAGATAATTTAGTAGACAAAGCGCGGGTAGACGTCGGCGAGCCTGCGCCCGCGCGCCCGAACCAGCCTGTCTTCCCTCAACCCATCGAGTTTTCCGGTAAGTTGTGTTTGTTTTATATTTAAATTAAACAAAACAATACTTGCAATTAACTCAGTAATTTATTGAATTACATCACACAACCACAGCCTCTATATAGTCCGGTACAGATAACCTAATGTTACCAAAGATAATACAATAGTGTTCAACGTGTTTTATATCCGCGCGCAGAGTCCCACGACGACGTGCTCTCATTGGTCGATTGGTGGTAATTACAGCACTTGTGCGGTAATGTAATTTAAAAAGCACTTTGTGTGTAATAAGTTGCGTTCCGCGCGTAAAAACCATGAAATAAGTGCGACTTTATGAGCAAGTATGTTGAACTAGTACATTACACAACTAGCGTGGTAATACAAAGAAAGGCCGAGATCGCAGATGTTTGCGGCCCGAGCTGCAAGCGAGGGACGTAAATATGCGATCGAGGGCTTTCTTTATTACCTCCCGTGTTGTGTACATCATTTTATGTCTACACTTTATTGCCAGGTGTGGCATAATAGTACATTACACAACTAGGGTGGTAATACAAAGAAAGGCCGAGATCGCAGATGTTTGCGGCCCGAGCTGCAAGCGAGGGACGTAAATATGCGATCAAGGGCTTTCTTTATTATCTCCCGTGTTGTGTATATTATTTTATGTCTACACTTGGCCAGAAAGCGGCTTTTTCCGTACGCACAGCGTGCGGAAAAAGCCACTTTATGGCCAGGTGTGGCATAAACACTTTTAAGATTTTGGCCCTCGATCGCATATTTACGTCACTCGCTTGCAGCTCGGGCCGCAAACACCTGCGATCTCGGGCTTTCTTTGTATTACCACCCTAGTTGTATAATGTACTATTATTATTATATTTAGTAGACTAACATTTAGTTCGAGATAGGTATTTGTTTTGTTAGTTTGGCGAGATTGCAGAAGTATGCGGCCCGAGCTGCAAGCGAGGGACGTAAATATGCGATCGAGGGTTTTCTTTATTACCTCCCGTGTTGTGTTCATCGCGCCGTGGTGTGGCATAAATTAGTTTAACCGCCCCTTACAAATGCCCACCCAGTACATTAACATAGGGCAATCAAGACGTCCAGCCAACATGCTCAGGATGCCGGTTCCACTATTCCTCAAGCGTTTTATCTTACAGGCAAACCATCAAACGAGAAAATAGCCGAGCTGTTGCCGCAGATCTCCGCTCGCGGCGCCTCTGCCCTCGTGCTGACCGCCCTAGACGACATTGCCTGTGAGTGCAACAGTTCACCAGTCACCTAGTTCATCATAATTACATATATAGATACAAGAAATCAAAGTACACAGAAAAATTAAATGGCACTTACCTGTGTCCTGACCGGGAATCGAACCCGCCTCTGGATACCAGAGGTACTGGGATCGATTCCCGGTCAGGACACAGGTGAGTGCCATTTAATTTTTCTGTGTACTTTGATTTCTTGTATCTATATATGTAACATAAAATGTGGTGTAATATACCCGCATTAAAAAAACCAATGAAGAGACAAAAAATGTTTCTTTCATGTAGTGTCATCATAATTATTTCAACCTGAAGATATATATTGCTGATCAAAGTATTCCTCCAAAGACTTCCACAACTATAGTTTGTTCTGGCCATCTTGCGACTGGTTCTAAAGCAGTTGGGTCGTTATTTGAGCGTTTCACCCGCCTCACTTTCGTGGACACATTATTGTCGAAGTTCCCTCAGATTTTAGTCTCATATCGAGCTATTTGATATATATCCGGGACTACTAACAAATACGTTAAAATTACATTAAAATCTGCCGGAATCTCGGCAATAATGTGTCCACGAAAATGAGGCGGGTGAAACGCTCAAATAATGACACAGTTATTGTCAGCCGATCGCTGTAATTTTGCGGGTAAGTAATAAGGCCTAACAAAAGTGGTTAATTTTGTTTTTATTTATGATAAAAGTAATAATATTTTTTTAATCTTTATAGTAACTAATCAATAGATTCATTTAACAAGAAGATTTGTCGATTCGGATACAGTGTTTATTTAATTGCAAATCTCCTTTGGGCCTTATTACCGGCACCTACCTCATATGTAAATCGGATGACTACACAATAAGTATTATTACGACGTGGAGCTGATCTGAAGCTGGAGCCGGCTGCCCAGGGACCATAAGATTATCTAAATTGCGTAAGATAAAACCACCGTGTTCGGGGCTCATTTAATTATTTTTGATGGACTTGACATGCAGTGTATACTCATCCAAAGAAAGGTACTCTCTCTCTGTGATCGCTCCCTCATGACTGAGGATCGTGGTCATCGGTGGATGTAGATGGTCTAAACCTAGTTATTATGATCTGCCTCCACCGGTGCCTATTCATCGCGTCTCTGACGACAGCAAAACTTGGTTGAGGATGGGCCCTTCACTTGATCGCTCGATCTGTTTAGAGACCAACCCCGGGCTCGTTTACCCTCCGTGTTTCCAACAATGATCAGCTTTTCAAGGCTTTCATCTCCCCTTCTCATTATGTGGCCAAAGTAGGTCAAAAGAAAGGTACAGTCAGCAATAAAAAACTTGTTTAACACTATTTTTCTTACAGATACGCTCAATCTGCGAGGCACGGATATTCCCTTCAACCCCGTGTTCTTCGCGTATCTTATTCTCAGAGTCGATGTGGTGGGTCAAACTGTTTATCCTATTTGGAAATAGAAATAAGAGTCCGACCGAAATATCGGTATCAGTTTCGGCCTAGTTTCGGCAAAATTCGAAATTGAATTTGAGGCGTTTCGTACCGCGATCGGACAGTCTTAATTTCAAAAAGCACAGATAATTTATTTGAAATAATAAGTTATAATATGTTATATTGTTAATAGAAGCTGACGGTCCTGGGTTCGAATCCCGGTAAGAGCAAATATTATCTGTGTGATGATATTTGTTTCTGAGTCTTGGATGTTTTCTATGTATTTAAGTATTTGTATCTATTAAATATATCGTCGTCTAGTATCCATAACACAAGCCTTATTGAGCTTACTATGGGGCTAGTTCGATTTGTGTAAAATTGTCGCCTAATATTTATTTATTTATAATGATAACTCTAAATATCAGAGACTAAATGATTAATATGTTATTTAAAAATGAAAACTGACTGATTATGATTGCTATTTTATTATATTCCCGCGAAAACATGGCTTCATATAGAAATGTCGGTTTCGTTTCTGGCTGGCCGAAACTGAGAGAGCCAAAATTCGGTTTCAGTTTCAGCGGTCAAAACTAGTTTCGGTTGGACACTAGAAATGACTATCTCGCTCATACGGTAAAATAAACATCGTAAGCGGCCATTCATTTATTACGTGAGACGATTTAGGGTGGAGGGGGGTCAACCATGTCTTATTTTTTCTTACAGGGGGGTCGGAGGGAGTTTTGATCGTTCTCACGTAAGATCATAAAAATGCGCAAAATAATCTTAACTTTTGAAAAAGCACGCAAATCCGCGCGAGAGCGCTGGCGCGTGCTCGGTTGCGTATAGGTATTATACTAAAAAATTAAAAACTGTTAGTAGGTATCTGCAAATAAACGTCTTTGAAAAATAAAAATCAAAACAGCCCAAACGTAGTCATTTTTCTTTTAGATTCTTACGTAGTAAATATTAAATAGGGGGAGAGCGGGTCAGCCGATTCTTATTTTTCCTTACATAAGGGGGGAGGGGGTTAAAAACTGGCAAACATCGTCTTACGTATGAATGAATGGCCCTTAAGGACGCACATAGACCTAACTGAAGTACACGTTTCCAGAGCACAGATAACGTAATCCTATTCTGGGGAGACGGGACGCTGCCGGCGGACGTAGCGTCGTTCCTGGCGACAGAGGGCACCACTGTGGCCACTCGGCCGTACGCGGAGATCTTCGACTATTTGGACAGTATGGCGGTATGTTGTTGCTTGTTATATATACACATCAGTGGCGTGGCGTAAGCCGGCATCCTTGGGCAAGTCGATTTGGCGTACATTTTCCTTAAAATCTGTAGAATAAGGTGGTCAAATGCCTGACAAGCCGGCTGAGGCAAGCCGGTAGGAATCGAGTTCTTTGGACGCCACGCCACTGATACACTTATATTCACCTCAAGGGATAATTTCCGGGGTAAATATTGTCCTACGTCCTTTCCAAATTTCTGAAAAACTAACACACAGTTACCTATTTTCGCATGGGATAAATGCACACAGTATAAATGAAGTCCGTTACAATTGAAGCTTTTCAGCAATTTTGTCATTAGACTTAATGCCGCTGCGCGAACCCGCGATTCACTTACTTGGATTTTTCAATTTTTTCATAGAGACTTTCTTCCACTGTTTTGCTTCTTATTGATGAATTTTTCTGATTGAATACTAATATGAGTAATAAATAATAACCTATCTACCACTGTAGGCTTATGATGCTGCGCTTTGACACGCGATAAATAAATGATAAAGCATCCGTCGCGTTCTGAGAAATAGTGTGTGAGAGTGACGGATATTTTATCACTTATTTATCGCGCGACAAAGCGTGGCATCATAAGCTTACTGGTTTAAATATATAGACAAAAACCATTTTGAGTGTTTTGGGTAAAAGATTTTCCGTAATAATTTTCATGTCAATTAAAAAATAGTCGGATTAAAAAATCGGACCAAGAAATTATGCCAAATAGAAAATTATTCCAACGATTTGTTTTATATTATACACATACAGTAATAATTGTGTTGTTTCAGAACGCTTTGCCAGAGGGCAGCACCATCTGGCTATCGCAGGACGGCAGCCATGCTATACATTTGGCGGCTGAAGTTGTAAGTTCAATACCTACTTGCTTAGAAACTTGCGACCACTACGACATCTAGTATTAAGGAGGAAGACTAAACTACCTTATGGCACATGCATTAATAATATAATAATGATAATTTATTTACTTCAAGCATCAAAGGCCCATAGATAAATACCTTACAATCTAACATACTAGCATAGCATTGGCAGACTCAGTGGCATAGCAGTGACACCCGGGGCGGATATCTATGGTGTCAGTCACCCCGCCGTCCCTTTAAATCTCCTCTCTAAGTAAATCGATTCTACTATTAGTGAGGAACAAATATATACCTATAACTACTCCACTTGGAGTACTATAACAGCCACAAATTGCAATAAAAAGCAGCCGACCGTACCGAGCGTTGAAAACGCCTCATACAAAACGGAGGCACTCTGAGACGTCATCATGTTTCCTCGCTGTATTGTCTGTATAGAAGTAGCAATTTGTCATTTTCAGCATTAGCAAGTTTTTTTTTTCAAAATACTACGCCTAGCTACAAGGAGGAGGGGGAGGAGGGGGGGGGGGGGGGGTCTTAGCATATACTATGGGTGATCACCGGAGGGGGAGGTCAAAAAATTGCAAAAAAATAGGTCACGTAGTATAGGTAGTTCCACGAGAGTTGAGGTGAATGATTACACACACAGCTACTCTGAAGTACTCATTGCAAAAAAAGTGAATAAACACAAGGCTATAGTTTAAAAAACTTTTTGGTCTATCTTGCAATTCACTGTTGAACTTCCTATTGGTACGAAAAAACAGTCATTTCAAAATCCCGCTGTCATTACATGGCATATTGTTGTGTGCGTGGCCTCAAATCTCGTGAAACTACCTATATGGGTACGTTCCCTAGAGTGGAGGCGCCTAGTATATCTTGAAGCCTGTTCTGTATGTTTTGTCTCTTTCAGGCGGGCCGAGTGACGACGTTATCTACCGTTTCTCCCGTGGCTCTTATGAAATGCGTCAAAAACGAAGTGGAACTTAAGGTATTTGCTTAGTTTATAAATTTAAAAGTGATATTAGTTTCGTATTACTAATTTGAGAAATGGCCGATTTTTCATACACACTCTTAACCCACTTTTCACTACGTTTACGCTCAATTTTCGAATAAAAGCTACCTATAATTTTGGTTAGGAGATACCTAGTTGGAGATCCTCGGATGCACATGGATAGTTTCTTTCCTATCCAGTAGGCTTATGACGCTACTCTTTGTCACGCGGTAAATAAATGATAAAGCATCCGTCACTCTCACACGCTATGTGTCAGAATGTGACGGATGTTTTAGCGTACACCGCGAACAGGCCTTATATTTCGAAAAGTTTAAGGGTACTATTTTTTTCACCTAGGTAATTCGTCGGTACTATTTGGGTAGGTACTATTTATTGGCTGCATCAGATTCTGAATATCTTTACGGTGTACGCTATCTTGACGGATACAATAAAACTTAAATTCTGCGTAGACGTAGTTAAGAGCAAAAGCTAGTGATTTACATAATAAATACCCAATAATAAATAAATATCGGGGGACAATCTTACACAAATCGAGCTAGTCCCAAACTAAGCAATGCTTGTACTATGGGTACCAGACGATAATACATACTTATATAGATAAATACACACTTAAATAGATAGAAAACATCCATGACTCAGGAACAAATACTCGTTGCTCATCACACAAATGTTTGCCCTTACCAGGATTTGAACCCGGGACCTCTAGCTTCGTGGGCGGTGGCACTCCCACTGAGCTAAACGTGTTTATATGTGTATCTGTATATATGTGTGCAGGGTTTCCGGACAGCACACATAAAGGACGGTATCGCAGTCGTGCGGTTCCTGCGCTGGGTGCACGAGCAGGTGGACGCGGGCCTCAACGTCACCGAGATCGACGTGGGGACCAAGCTGGACGAACTGCGAGGGTGAGTCATCATCCGCCCATATGCGTCCACTGTTGGGCACATACCTACTCTCATGGACGAGAGAGGATGGAATGTAGTCTCCACGCACCATTGTGGCTTGCGGACTTCACATATACCTCTGAATTTCTTGAGAGTAAATCTAGTGGCTTTTAACAAGACTTGTATCCCTAGGGAAGCCTAGCAGTAGCGTGGAGTCCAAAGAACTCGATTCCTACCGGCTTGCCTAATATCAGGCATATGAGTTCCTTATTCTACAGCTCTTAAGGAAAATGTACGCCAAATCTGCACCGGCTTGCCCAAGGATATCTTTTACGCCACGCCACTGAAGCCTAGAGTAGCTGGTAACAAGACTAGTACCCCCAGGCTGGTCTAGTCGAGAATGCTACAATGATAGTCTCCGAAACTGCTGAAATAAAATCAATTACAACCATTTTCGTGTCATTAACGATTTTAAAATGACTAATACGATGACGAATGACGATTTTAAAACGAAACTAAAAATACGGCACAATGTTGATCGTGACGTCACAAATCAGTACCTATTTACAGAAAGTATGCAGTTTTGTATGAAATGGGTAATTTATTGAGCGTTTCACCCGCCTCGCTTTCGTGGACACATTATTCTCGAAGTTTCCTCAGATTCTAGTCTCATATCGAGCTATTTAGTGGATATCCGGGACTACTAACAAATACGGGAATCGGAACAATAATGTGTCTACGAAAGTGAGGCGGGTGAAACGCTCAAATAATGACCCATTTCATACAGAGCTGCATACTTTCTGAGCGTTTTGACACTACATAAAAAGAAGTTGATTTGAACAGTCATCAAGCCTATTTAAAGCGAGTGTGTCTTTCCAGCGAGGAGGAAGACTTCATGGGCGCATCATTCGCAACCATCGCAGGGGCGGGCGAGAACGGCGCCGTCATACACTACAAGGCCGACCCCGACGCTCCGCACCGCGTCATCACCAAGGGCGATATGCTGCTCGTCGACTCTGGCGGACAATACAGGTACATTATTACAGATTTCGTAGAAGAACCAAAATAACTGACGTCGAAGTGGCAGCAGGCAGGCCTTATAACTAGGGATGTAACGATACATAGTTTTGCCGATACGATACCGACACCGATATATTGTAGTAAATAATCGGCGATACCGATACCGATATCTTAGCTAAATAATGAAGTATGAACGTCAGATATTTGTATGCCCTTAATAAGGGCATACAAATATCTGAATATCTAAGGGCCCCTTATTATAACTCAAACTTGGCTATACAGGGCGACTTCAAATTGGTAATACAAAACACTTGATTATGGCTCAGTTAATGCCATGTAGTGTAACACATTAACCCCTACGGTAAATTTGCTGTATTTAATTATTGCTAATCTTCTAACAAAACATAATTAAAGTCCTAAAGTGTGGTATGTGGGATAACCATGTTAAGCCAACAAAAATGGGATAAATTAATAATTAAAAAAAACATACTTCTGATTATTTTATAAGTATGAGACTTAATTGAGGGGCTAAGTTTACCCTTAAACATGTATGTAAAACATTCATTTTGTATTACCAATTCGAAGTCACAAATTCAATTTCAAAACCAAAGATTTAATTAAACAGTAATTATCATTGCACAAGGTAATAGACCAATACATAAATTAAGTCAGAAATTAAAATTACTTTTTGCAGTTTGTTTTCATACAGAAAATTCTTTTCGCGCTCTTCAAATATCGGTTGTATTATAATCGGCGATACCGATATATCGGTATCGGTATCGTTACATTCCTACTTGTAACCGGAGAACGGGTAACCGTTGGGGCAGTAATGTCCTGGAGTGGCGACCACGCATAGGTAAGCGCAAAGTTGTGGGAGTAGTGGGGAGCCAGTGCGGTCTGCACAGGACTGAACTCTGCGGCGATCTATGGAACTTATGTCCAACGGTGGATGTGGTTGATAGATAAATAGATAGAGTGCGACTACTATAACTTTGCAGAGCGGGACATGGCAACACTCACACATTTCAAAGTCACATTTTCATAGAAGTTTGACTTTTAAACGGAGATGTTGCCATGTTCCATTTTGCAAAGTTACCGTACTCGCACTCTACTACCCGTGTGCGCGAGCGAGAACGGTGCCATCATACACAAGGCCGACCCCGACGCAAGGACGATGCTCGTCGACTCCGGTGGACAATACAGGTAGGGGCAGTAAAGTCCTGCAGTGGCGACCACGCATAGGCAAGCATAGCTCCGCCAATGTGAATTTCTTTCAAAAAATTACTGAACCTACTCACACAATTTCAAGAGAATCTGTTGAGAAATGCGACCTGTAGAAGAAAACAGACATATCTATTCAGATTTGCCCGATCTAAAACACTTCATAATTTCGTTGCAAAACAGCAATAGTAGGTACGGCAGCTACTCGTACAAAAGAATCAGACATGTGAAAGAGCCATTGAGGCGTACTTGCAGAATAGTACATTACACACCTAGGGTGGTGATACAAAGAAAGCCCGAGATCGCAGAAGTTTGCGGCCCGAGCTGCAAGCGAGGGACGTAAATATGCGATCGAGGGCTTTTTTTATTAGGTACCTCCCGTGTTGTGTACATCATTTTATGTCTACACTTGGCCAGAAAGCGATATGGCTAGGTGTGGCATAAAATTTCACTGCCACCTTGGTGCTGCTTTCTACATTCCAATAGATGGCGCTAGTAACCACAGTAAGAGCAATATAACTGTTTCACAGAGACGGCACGACTGACATCACCCGCACTCGCCACATGAGCTCCAACCCGACCGATATGCAGCGTCTGACCTTCACCCGCGTGCTGAAGGGCCAGATTCTGTTGGGCACCGCCGTGTTTCCCAGGGGCATCACTGTGAGTCACGTATTGAGTTCTCCATGGGTCACTGTGGGCCACGTACCGTAAACTCAGGTTTTTATTACAGATGTAACGATTCCGATACCGATATATCGGCCGATATAAACGGTAGGCCGATATATCGGCATCGCCGACTGGCCTGTAATGTACCATTTTCTTCAAATAAATGGGATTACATTATAGTACATTACACAACTAGGCCGGTAAAACATAGAAAGACCGAGATGGCAGATGTTTGCGGCCCGAGCTGCAAGTGAGGGGCGTAAATATGCGATCGAGGGCTCTCTTTATTTCCTCCCGTGTTGTGTACATAATGTTGTGTACTTGTACACTTACGGAACGGTACGCGTAAGGAAGAAGCCGCTTTCTAGCCAGGTGTGGCATAAAAAGAAGTATTTCACAGTTGAGTTGGCGAAAATATCATATAATAGTCAATGTAAATAAAAAACAGCCGAATGGAACTTATATTTGATTTAAACATTTTTGTATGTTCCTAGGGTAATATCCTAGAGACCCTCGCCCGCAAAGCCCTATGGGACGTGGGCCTCAACTATGCCCACGGGACGGGGCACGGCGTGGGGCACTTCCTGAACGTGCACGAGGGGCCCTCCGGCATTCTGGCGTCCCCCATAGCCTCCGACCCCGGCATAGTGCCCGGCATGATCTTCAGTGATGGTCAGTATATCGTCGGGTCACAACCAAAACTCACTAACTAATATTATGTGAAAATTTTTCGCGCAGTGGAACCGTGCTGGGCCCATAACCTAATATTATGTGAAAATTAAAGTATATAGAATTAAGATTTTCTCATTCACCGTTATTTTAATAATTATAATAATAATCGTTTTATTTTCCATCAACAAGGGTCATTGTGTTAGTAACAATTTGAGTCTTATACTAGAGTGTTAGTAGTTACATAGGTGCTTAATATTTTATTTAATAACAACGACATAAGTATTTTACATTTCAAATGAAAACTATCAAATCTTTTGATTATATGGCCAGCGATCTCGTGTCAAATAAAGTACGCCATCTCTTTATAACACTAACTAACAACACAACATTGAAATTATTGGAATTATACCGTGCTGCTAGGTAGTCTAATATAGTTGATTGTTACTTTAATTTTTTTGAACGTAATTGTTTTTTTTTGGTTTTTATTATTTGTTCTTATAGCGGCATTACAAATACATATTATGTGAAAATTTTAAATCTGCCAATTACAGTTAAAAAGAAACAGCCCTGTGACTGACGGACGGACAGCGGATGCTTGGTCCCTACACTCTATAACTAAGTGCACAAGTAACAAACTTTATGTCTCAATCGTATTTCCTCAAGACTTTTTTTTGACGTGATAACGTCTTATAATTCGATGGAGCCGGCTGCACGCACGAAAAAGTGTGACGTCATTTGCCGTTACCTTGCGGGGCCGTTACCTTGCAGGGTCGTTACCTGTCAAATAGGTACTTTATATTATTCCGACGATTATTAAGACGATAGTTTCTTACAAATTGTTAATAAATTAGCCCTTATTCCCTAAGATACGGCTGTCAAAATCTCTATTGAATGACAAGAGACACTGCTGAGTTTGGCAAAAATCTTTAAATTTAAATAGTGGATGCTGCTTTGGCAGTTCCGTTTTACGCCTGCTTTAATCGTAGTTTAAAAATTATTAAAACAAATCTTTGACATTATATTCGTGGAACGGCAGATATTTACACTGGCCACTTAGCCATCATTTTAGCGTGTCAATGTCATTGTAGCAGCTTATTGGGAAAAAAGTCGAAGTCCAAGTCCAAGTCAAAGTCAAAGGCAAAGTCAAAGTCAAAGTCAGGGTCAAGGTCAACGTTATCACGTTCGACTATCGTCAGTAAACCGACTTTACAGACAACCGATTTTTTTTTACAGAACCTGGGTATTACGAAGTGGGTGAATACGGAATCCGTCACGAGGACCTGGTGGAAGTCATAGAGATGAGTAAAGATGCGGACCATATCCACGTAAGTCAAAACCTTCAGCGACAACGCCGCTAGGCGGGTTTGTGAGAACGCCCCCCAGGCCATGAAGTGGGATTATCCGCACGCGTAGCGGGCGGTCATTGCCACTTTATGGCCAGGTGTGACGTAAAGTGTACTACATGACCAGTTGGAGACGTAACATTTTGTACTTACCACGGGCGGTAATAAAGAAAGCCTCAGATCGCATATTTATCGCCCTTGCATTCGGCTCGGGCGTCAAATACCTGCTATCTGAGACACTCTTTGTTTTACCGCCCTATGTAATGTACTATTGTATTGTAAATGCTTGTCGTTTCATAACGAGTCGTTTTCAGGCTGATGGGTTGGTGGGCGACTTCGAGGGTCGCGGTGCGCTCGGCTTCTACACCATCTCCCTGGCGCCGCATCAGACCGCCTGCCTCGACGTCAGCATACTGAGCGATCATGAGGTCAGCTAAAGCACAGAATAAGTATGTGGCGACACCGCCACCTAGTGACATTCGATGGAAGCAGTGGACATCAACATCGACTATGGATAGATGGCGCTAACATCAACGTCCATACAAAGAGCGTCATCTCCATACTGTTCTACATCGCGCTATCGATGTGTTATAACACACTTTCAATATGTAACACTTCCAACCATCTTCCTTCGGACTTTGGTCCCCAGGCACAACACCCGCCTGGAGAGAGATCTCTCTAATGTCCTCTCCTCCACAAGTCATCTATACTAGTGAGAGAGATATAAATATGGCAACATGGGAAACCACGGCAAGAAGATAAATTCATCTTGATACTTGACAATAATTGTTGTTATAATGTGACTACATACCTACTGAAATACCTCTAAATATGCCGGTCAGTCTTGCACAAGTAGATCAACTTCCAACCAAAATAAGCGACTTTTTCCAGGCTCTTGGACATTTTCTATGTATTTCAGTATTATATTTATATATGAACATGTATACTTAGTTTGGTTGGAACTACCTAGATCGATTATGCAAGACTGTCCTAAATATTCATTTCCGTAGATAGGTAGACACTCTATATACTTAGTAACCGGAAAGATATTGGCCAAGTATCAAGACTAATGACGGTGTTTAGAAATCATAAACCCACCAGCTGGTAGCAGGATGGCGAAAGGTCTTTTTGACAGTAGGCGTCAAGATCCACCAATCACACCACCTGATTTTGACATCTACTGCCAAATAGACCTTTCGCCGCCCTGATGCCAGCTGGTGGATTTCTGATTTCTAAATACCCTCATTAATCATCTTGCTTGTGATGTTGCCATGTGTGTTTCTTGAATCCCTTTTTTCGACCTCTGCAGACCTAGCGTAGTCCGACTCTAGACGACGGTATATACATACTTATATAGATAAACACATACAATAATTTAATTTAATTTGCAGATTAAATACATAAACGACTACCACGCGCGCGTCTTGGCCACACTGGGCCCTATCCTGCAAGCTCGCGAGCTTCACGACGACTACGCCTGGCTGGAGCACGAATGCGCGCCCATCGGTCGCAGCGCCGCCATCTTGTTAACCGCCACGCCCCTCCTCGCGCTGATCAGTGTTGCCAGACTATTCCTTTAATTTCCTTGTAAGTCAATAAAGTAATTTTGTAAACGCGTTTTGTTCTTTGTAAGCGTATACTAGAATTTCGTAAGGAATATAAATACTTAGATTGCTCTGATTTGGCGGTTACTACATTTCCGCTTTTTGCCATCTAATATACATTTAAAGCTACACGACTACTGGCCAGCGTAGCACTACTAAAAATAAGAATGTCACTGTCAAATTACTTGAAAAAGAAACTACTCCTGCCTAGAGCATGAATGCGCGATCATCGGCCGCACCGCGGCCATCTTGTTAACCGCCACGCCCCTCCTCGCGCTGTTCAGTGTTGCCAGACTATTCCTATAATTTCCTTATAAGCTTGTATCAATAAAGTAATTTTGTAAACGTGTTTTGTTCTTTGCAATCATAAACTAGATTTAGTATTTAACATATCTTTCCAAGAATATAAGAGCATTTTTCCACATCTCCATTCTCCACATTATTGAGACAGGCCAAAATCCCAACACTTCAAAATAAGAGTAACTGGACCGCCCCGCATTGCGTCTTCGGCCTCATAGTCGCTTGGCATCAGCCACTACTGAGGTCTATCGCAGGGCTCGGATACCGGTATTTTCTTCATACAAAAATACCGGTACCTTTTTGTTCTTTGGTTTATTATTTCATTTTTAATCGGACAATCTAATAATACGAAGTTAAATACAGTATTGAGCCCTATATAAAAAGCATACCTAAAATAATTCAAAATATTGGGCTATTCGGGGTTTTTGCAAAATACCCCTGTATATCGGTCAAAATAGCCCTGGTATATCGGTCAGTTAAAGAATAAAATATTTGTACCTATTTATAATATATGTATGTTTGTTCGAGTCAAGTTTTACAGGCTGTATAAGAATCACTTCCTCTTTCCCTAGGTAGTTGAATTTTTCATGGTGGTTTAGTTTCGATGACTATCACTATCGATTCAATTCAATGCGTTTATTTTTGACTTAATTCGTGCATAGTTGGTGAGTATACCACACATACATATTATTTACCGTGTTGGGGCGAAAGGTGATAAAACCCACAGTGTTTGGGCCATTTGATTAGTTTTGACGTGCAGTTTGCGATACAAAAGGTACAGTCGGGCATTTCTCCAGAAATATGTCTGCGACTCATTCATCTGTCTCCTTACATTTAGTATGAAAAAGGGCCAGATGAATGAGGTGACCGCAAACATATTTCTGGAGAAATGCCCAGTCGGTGATAAAAAGGTTGTTTAAAAAAAAGGTTTTTAAAACTCATTTGGAATATGATGATAGTTGATATTTCGTAAAACTTGGATGTTCTATTAGTTTTTAGTAGATACTTATTATCCGCTCTCACAAGGTGTTATGGGCTGACATAATACTGTACAACATCTTAATTACAATGTACATAACTTTATAATAGAATCAATGAAATTAATCAATTTCATGGTGCATTGCGTTTTCTATAGGTACATCGTGTACGCAATTATTTTAACTTGTGAACATAGTTTATACTTGGGATTCGCTTGCAATCTTCATAATCTCATAAAGTACCTACAGTAGACAAGCGACATAGTTAGGTACGGGTATGATTTTATCGATCACCTAATAATTGCATTTTCACTGAGGATCTAGTCCTAAATAAATAATAGGTATTTGTTCCTAAATAGCAATGTAGGTACAAGTTGCAGAACATTCTCAAAACGTGGAAACATTCTCGGGAATGTCCTGAGAACATTCTTGCAACATGTAACTAATTGATTAAAAAAGAAAATGTTCTTACAATAAAGTTAAAATGTGCATAATAAATAGGTACTCAATATTGTTTATGTACTTACACGTTGTAGTTTGATACAGTTAAACTATTTTGTTGATAAGTGATAAGTTACCAATAAGTTGCTAAAATAGTAGATATGTCACCAAATTTGAATCACCAAGTAATATTAAAACGGTCCCAAAATAATAGAAGTGTCACCAAAAGGCACGGAATAAGTTTAATTACACTGCTACGTACAGAAGTTTCTCTTTCTAACATCCTGTCTGTCTGTCCTAGACCAATCATTTGATTTTCTCGTCATGACATCGCCCCTGTGTGAATGAAGACCAGCGCTAGCTCTAAGGTCGGCATTTTGCTGTGCGACCATTTTGTGGCAGCGTTCTACCTATACACTATTTTTTATAGCTGTTTCTTCATTTTGTGCTGTCATGAATAAACGTATTTTCTTTCTTTCGTTCTCTCTTAACAAAACGGACGTTCGGGTCCGACCACCGAACGGAACGCACCGGATCCGATCTATCGCATAACGCGTCCTCTTTCTGGTCGCTGTCTATTAGACAGGGCACGTGCCCTGGGCGCCAACAAGGAGGGGGGGGGGGGGGGGGGGGGGGCGCAGAAACGAAATTTACTATCTACCTGTACAAAAAGCCATTAATTCAAATTTGGTACTAGTATTACTAATAGCGGAATGAGCGTGTCCGTCAAGATAGCGTACACCGTAAAGGTATTCAGAATCTGATGCAGCCAATAAATAGTACCCAAATAGTACCGACGACATACCTAGCCTACCTAGCCTAGCATACCTTTTCGAAATATAAGGCCTGTTCACGGTGTACGCTACCGGGCGTCAAGCTGGCGTACACCGTTTGTTCCAGAGAACGGCTTTGTTTTTGGAAACGCTTTATATCTAAAAAAATAGCACCCAAATAGTACCCTAGGGCCCTAAAATTTCATTTCTCTAGCTATCGTAGAAGCCGAGATATAGTGAGCTCTTTCTATTCTCGGGGGGGGGGGGGGGGGAGGGCGAAATTTCACATGGATTATCCGCCCCGGGTAACACTAAGAAACAAAGGGGCGCAGTTTGGATGCGAGATTATGCAAAGATTCAATGGCTTATAGCCGACTATTCATGGACTTTACCAGTTATGACCATCAGTTATCTGAACATGTTGATAGTTGAAAAATGTAGTCTCCGTTATTTAAATGTGGATTTTACGAAAAAAAAAATGTCCATAATTGGTTCTTGTCCATTTCTGGTGCCTTTACCCTACGGCTCTTCGGTTCTAAAATGTAGGTGTGCCGATCTAAAACATTATTTGTATATAGGTACCGCAGGATGTGAAATTTATGTTGTAAAATCGACACAAACATACAATTTTCATAATGTTATTATACGGACAAAATAATGAATACCTTAGTATTATGTGCCTTTCATTACGATGCCTGGTTTGACAACGCATATCGTTCTGCTATGCATAGGCACGGGTGAGTACCTTCAACGATAAACTATACTTTGGATATTGTCCATGATTTTTCAGCTATGTCGTATGGTGATGGAAAGCATAGATGGATTAGGCGTGACATATCTGGCAATGATCGCAACTTTGATACTGATCAAGAATGCCCAATAAATACACCTTAAAATAAATAGCCGGACGATCTCGCCAACAGAGAACTGAAGCCATTCCTAGTAAGTCGGCTGCTTGTAACTTCCAGCGTTGCCAGACGTCCCGATTTTTAAATCAAAATTAAAATGGACATACTCTGTCCTGCTTTTCGGGGATAACTCGACCGCGTACAGCGTGCTGAGGAAGTGCGGGTGGGTGGCACAGACAAGTAATTTAAAATTCAAATAAAAAGATAAATATTTCAAAACTTCTGATTATATATTTTTTTATACTATGTTCCGCTTTCGGTGAAAGAGTCCCGTTTTTTTACTCAAAAAGATTCAAAATCCCGACTTGGCAAAAAAAAACTGGCAACGCTGAGCCGTACGCACTACGCACACATCAATTCGTTTTTTGCTATTGTGAGCAGCACGCACACACAGGTAGCCGGCGGACTAGACATGCTTCAGTTCTTTGTTAGCGGGGCTCCGCCCGGCTATCTATTTTAAGGTCCTTGCTCGAGAGCAAATATTCCAGATCATTGACATAAAATATGTTAATGTAGTGTTACGTTTATGATGATGATGATTGGATTGCACATCAGTAGGTACAATACGGTACACCTACTTACCTACTATAGAATGGCACAAAAACTAGTAATTAAACCACAACCCACCATAAAACGACTACACTCGTGTGTTAAGGTCCTCATTATGTACCAGTTGCATAACTAAGGTATATTGCGCGATATCTATGTTATCTGATTTCTAACGTTTTTCCAGGTTTCTTTATAGCAGTTGAAGGTCTTAATATAATGATAAAAGATGCTTCCAATGCAGATGTTGAGGGGAATTTTCACGAAATCAATAGTAGAGAAAAGAGCTCCAATCTAGAAATGATTAAATGGTTGAACGATGATCGGTTGAAAGAAAATCTGAGACGGCTTACACAAATTAAAGAAAAACGCACAATGAACGCTTTAGTCAAAGAATTGAATACAAATGAAAATAAAAATGATAACATTGAAACCCATAAGAAAAAATCTCTACGCTTCGGAGATGTGAAAGGTTTCATGCAAAAATTGAATTCGTTTATACAACAAGGCATGTATAAAAATTATGGAACAAAACGAGATGATTGTAATTTTGGATTTAGAAATCCTCTGTCCAGAAAATGTAAGAAAGAGATGGGTACATCTCACTTAGACTTGTTTAAATTGGTACAACACAGTGCAGAAGATAACAAAGAGAGGCGCAGACATTATAAACAACATATGGTTGAAGAGCGAGCAAGATACAGCTCAGATTCAGACAACCACAATATGGTACACACTGCAGAAGATAATAAAGAGAGACGCGGACATTATAAACAACATATGGTTGATGAACCAGCAAGATACAGCTCAGATTCAGATAACGACGATATGGTGCAACACACTGCAAAGGATAACAAAGAGAGACGAAAATATTTTAAACAACATATGGTTGAAGAACCAGTAAGATACAGCTCAGATTCAGATAACGACGATATGGTACAACACACTGCAGAAGACAACAAAGAGAGACGTAGAGATTATAAACAACATATGGTCGAAGAACGAGCAAGGTACAGCTCAGATTCAGATAACGAGGATAAAAGATACAGTGGAAAATCTCGATTTGAAGTCGTCGGTAACGCGAAGCAGAAAAAGAAACAAACGCGACAAAAAGTAAGCTCAGAATCTGCGCAATCTGAATCTGAAGAGAGTAACTCAGATTACGAAGAACCAAAAAAGGTGTATGAAAGTTCTGATAGTGCAGAACGCAAACCTGAAGAGACCGCGAATGATGAGGATTCTGAAAGAGAAAAGGAATCAGAAGAAAAGGCATCTGATAGTGACAGGAGTTCCGAATCAAGTGAAGAATACATGTACTTGCAAGGGTCTAGGTTGGTGAAACCTCAGGCCCCTCGTTCCAGGTCAAATAACTACGGCAGGGATGCTTCTGGGCTCTTTAAACTACCATATAGCAGGAGGGATCATGAGGACAAAAGACTGCCTTATTTCATGCCCAAGAGATACGATTGGGACCCCAGCATGATACATGATTTGGACAGTTTTTGGAACATCGGGATCAAGTCGAAAATGCACCCATACAACAGATTTTGGTTTTTCTGAATATCTTTCATTTTACTGGTCTCCTCGGTGGAGCAATTGACAGTCGTTTCTCATCTGTTTTTTTTTTATAGATTAGAATAGGTTACTGTCAAAAAAAATTTAGACAAGTTTTTTATTTTGCTGACTGTACTTAACTACTTTTTTGTATAATCGCAAACTGTAAGTCAAAACCAATCAAATGAGCCCTGTCACCGTGGGTTTATCTTGATCATCCTTTAGGTCCATGGTACCATATTATTGCATTGAATACGCAAGAATACCCCATTTGAACCCAAAACACTCTGGTCATAAAAGGGTAATCTTGAAGGACATAATTTTCCTGGCCAGAAATATTCAAAAGATTCCGCCTCATTAGGATGGCAATTTTGGTTAATTTATAGAGCTTGGCGGAACTACATAATAACCAAAAATTCCATTGGTTGGTCTTCTGAATATTCACCAATATGTGTGCAGGTACGTAAGTACTCATACAGCTACAACGTGTGGATGATAACCAGCAGTGCGTCTCTAGATGGTGACCTGACGGTCACTGTCGTACCCGGGTGTGCCTTAATTTTGCCATCTTAACGGTGCGAAATTTTGTACACCGTTAAGAATTAGCGTGGAAGAAATTGGGGGGCGTTGATGCTATCAAGAGGGGCTGACGCTTTTAAAAATAAAAACCTAAATCACAATATCAACTACAGTATAAATAAATTTCTATATGATTAATACCATTGTAGTATCATTAAAACTAGTTTTTGCGATGGTACCCCAAATTGCGCCAGCCCGATTGCACCCCCGCCCCTTCCCCCTCCGTCAAAAACCACAACAATATGGTTGCTGTTTTGTTGTGGGAGGCGCTGAAAATTTTGTACTTACTACTGGAAGTAATAAAGAAAGCCTCAGATTGCATATTTATAGGTAAGTAATGTACTATAACGTACAAGATGGCGACAACTGAGACAGTGTCGAGCACTCGTACGTTTACCTTACCGTCTGATTTAGTATCAAACATCCAAACCTCCAGACATCTACACAAGTGAGAATACGAGTAATAGGTTTTTTAAAAAGGAAATATTTATTGAAGTAAAATGTAACTACATTTGATTAAATATTAGTCGTGACAGCATCACGTGATAAACCGACAGCAGTTAGTTTAAAAGCAACACAATTTAAGCTTAAATAGACGGGATATGTTGTCGTGATATGCCGACAGTTGTGGAATATGCCGACGGATGTCGGGATATGGCGACAGTTGTCGGGATATGCCGACAGTTGTCGGGAGTTGCCGACAAGATGGCGGCTAGCAGCCGTCGCCGACGCAGGAGCACTTGCCGTTGACGCAGGTCATGGAGCGGCGCATGCTGACCTGCCCGCTCGACAGCCGAGCAGACGCCGCCAGCAGCAGCACTGGAAAACATCGCTTGTTTGTGATTCGTGGTGGTCGGTTTTCCATAAAGAGAAATTATATGTCTCGGGCAGGATTCGAAAGTGAAACGTCGGCGAAAAGTTGGTTGGCAAGTGAAATTCGGCCAGAAAAAGTTCGGCGAACAGGCAGAACACCGTTTTTTATTTAGATTGGGAAATGTAAATTTGTGCCCCTCCTTCCACAGGAGGCAGAACACCGTTCACTATCCAAATGAGATAAAATAAAGTACGTAGGGTGACGGCACAAATCATGGACATGTTAAGCACAGTAGTACCCAGTAATGGACAGCAAAGATTCAATGGCTTATAGCCGATCATTCATGGACTTTACCAGTTATGACTCAGTTATCTAAACATAGTGTTAATAGTTTAAAAATGTATTGTCCGTTACGGAAAAAAAATGTCCATAACTGATGCCGCCACCCTATATGAGGTAGATACGTTAATGAAAATTGCAAAGGTATGTGGGTGACAGATCTGACAGTACTGACAGTAAAGGATGTATGAAGAGTGAAGCTAATTAAATGCGAAAGTAACTGTCTGTCTGTCCGTCTATTACCGTTAACCGATTTAAATTTGTTTATTTGTTTGTTTATTTGTTTATTCATTGTTTTCATGTACAATTTTATACTTCGCTAGGTGTTACAGCATATCTTGGGAGGGTACATGATGCCCCGTAGGGGTATTACAATAACTTAACTTAAAATACGATCTTATCTAGATATTTTGAAACTATTTTTGACATTTATAAACATTGCTAATTTTAATTTAATTTAATATTTTCCATGTAAGTATATACAATTAAATTAGGAATGGAGATAGTTTGAGATCCTGGAACGGATATTGGATAGTTTTTAGGATTCCTCACCCAAAGGGTTCCAACGGAACTCTATTACTAAGCCTCCGCTGTCTGTCCGTCTGTCACAGGACTATCTTTTGAACCATAATAGATAGAGACTTGAAATTTTCACAGAATGTCTCTTTCTATTGCCGCTAAAAGAAAAAAAACAATAAAAACAAAATAAAATGAAAAAGAAATGGGGGGCCTCATACAAAAAACGTGTTTTTGGCGCCTTTTGTTCGTCGGTGTTGAGGAACCCGTCGTGTGCGAATCCGACTCGCACTTGGCCGGTTTTTATTATATCAGATATCAGCCCTTGAAGGGATGAAAATAGGGTGGGAGTTTGCATGAAGTATCAACCATTTCTCAAGTAAGAGACAAAGTATGCAGACAAAGAGTTAGGAAAAAGCTACTACCTACTCTATAAATAAACGAGAACAGACAAACAAGACATTTAACTGTTTTATCTCATACTTATAATCATTTATATAGAAAAAAAAAATGTAACTTTCCGAGATTTGATCACAAGTAGCACATTTCACATATAAGGTACGGCTTTCATTATTTTAAAATTAGATATGTAATTTTATGCTTAATCCAGCGATACAAGATAATAATATAGCCTTCAAAATGTTTTTTTGAATAATGGTAATTTTTTTAACATGCATCGAATTCGCGGTGACCACCCATGGAGGCCCCTGCCACTTGAGGGAAATTCGCGGAAAATGGCCGCGCCACTTGACGGTAAATGACAATCGACGGGTAGCCGTCGACTGCCACTAGAAAGATTATTTTTTGTCTACTAAAATATAAAATATTTTGATGTTTTTAAAAAAAAGTGTAGGTACATGTGTTTTTTTTTCTTACAATATTAACTTTTGGGTATTTCTTACTCTTTCGAACCTAATACAAGAAAAATTGTGTCCCAGAATATCTATTCCGTCACGTTTTTGTATGTAAGATTTTTATTTTTACGGACGTGACGCACTGGAAACATAATTTTCCATACCAAAAATTTGGTATAATTTTATTTGTGTATTAGCAGGTTTGGTAGTACAAACGATTCTGTGCA
This sequence comes from Eudemis profundana, assembly GCA_947034925.1. Taxonomy (NCBI): domain Eukaryota; kingdom Metazoa; phylum Arthropoda; class Insecta; order Lepidoptera; family Tortricidae; genus Eudemis; species Eudemis profundana. The sequence continues at coordinate 5,118,520 of OX344819.1, forward strand.
AGAAAAACCCGAAAAGTGAATATTCTAAGAAAAAGACACATGTAGATACATTATTTTCACAAAAATACCAAAAAATATCACAAATCCAAGTAAGGGTAGTTCAATATAATTTATAAACTAGCGCTGTTAGAAAATTTGGGGTTATTAATGTGCTCGATACTAAGGCACAAAAATACCCCACAACTGGAAAATATCCAAAGAAATAATAAAAAGATTTTTTTAATGGGGAACGAAGCGACTCGATTCAAAATAATAAATTACTTACGTAATACGTATACACGTAGTCTCATCTTGGTTTTGTATTTAAAGTAAATACCATTATAAAGCGTAACAGGCCTTTTAAACACTTCTCGATTAATTTCTTTAGTTTTTCACCCAGCTTTAGTCGCACAGACTCTACCTACTTTTTTAAAAATGAAATTAAATGAAAATGTATTTGCTTAAGACATGACAATAGCTAGATGGTATAAATTTAAAATACGGCAGGCATATCTCGTCACACAATTCGGCATGCAAATGTTAATTTCTTATAATCTAATCACGTTAATACTTTACACTTACGTTATACTTTAATTTTTAATTTTCTTTTTATTGACCGAGTGAGCGAAGCGAACGAAACGTCTCGATGTTGTCTACCAATATTCGAAAATGTCGTACAAATTTCCCTGGACTTTGACATTAATGATGCCAGCGAAGTCAATACCACGGAAATCACGGAATTCATCAGAAAAATGCCCGGGAGTAAAGAAAACATTTTCAACTGTCCACCTTAAAACGTTTGAACATTCCATCAAAAAATGTATAAATATCAATAAACAGACACAATGGCTAATTTTTTTATTTTATGCGTATTTTTTAATCAAATCGTTTATGTATCTATAATATAGTGTAACAATCGATGTTTATCGGCAAGATGAAGTAGGTAATAAATATTGGCATGCAAAGCGAAATATATTAATTAAAAAATACCGAAACCGCTTCTTTCTTCTTTTTGTGACGTGTGCCTATAGGAACGTGCAGGAACTAGTGAGTGTCAGAATGGCGGGTGTTCAACAAATGCAGCTGTGGTATACCTCAGGAGTTAGTGCTAGCAATGTGCCAAATGTGCGCCAAAATTGGAGCAATGTGCTCTTTAAACTCCAGAGATAGGTACGGCCCGCATGGGTTAATCCGGCTCGCCGACGACCCTTCGAAATAAGTAGTAGATGGCCCGCGATAAAACAAGATTAATTTTTGATATAATTCTGACCCTCCTCTGAAATTTCTTAAATTTTCTGACCCTAAGCTTGCCCAGAGAAATCGACGGAACCTTTCGGGTTAGTACCGAATCGTCCAGGTAGCAAAATGTCTAAGGACGCAAATTGTCTAAAAAGCGAAATGTCAATAGTCCAATTATCATTTTGCTCAATTAACATAACGTCCATAGCACAGAACATCAAAATAGCAATTCGTCTGTGTAGCATAATGTCCAAAGTACATATGTCAAAAAAGCTAATACCGCAAATAGCACATTATCAAATATTATCGAAAGCAGTTAGCCCACGTACCAAAAAGCAAAACGTTTTATCATAATTAATCTCTTTATATCGTGACATACGTAACCTTATACGTTTTGATATTTAGGTGTTCAGCTTTGTGGTCGACATTAGGTAATTTGCGTTTTGGACGTTTTAAATATTTGAAATTTTAGGTACTTACTTGGACGTGTTATCTTAGCCGTGTCGCTTTATGGACTATATGCTGATTGTGTATTTTACGATTTAGGCACAAAATGGTCAATTTACATAATCGAATTTTCGATTTGTGGTCAATTTGCGTCACTGGACATTTTGCTACGTAGACGATTCGGTACTAACCCAACATTTCAAGTATTAAAGGCAATTAGGCACCAGTGGCGTGGCGTCAAATATTTTTTTAGTAAAGCCGGAGCAGATTTGGATTGCTTTTTTCTTGAAGAGTAGTAGATACTCGGGTCATATGCTTTAAAATAGGCAAGCCGGTGGGAATTGGGTTTTATGGACGCCACGCCACTGTTAGGCACACCTATAGCTATTTGGGTATTTTCATCGTAAGTTTTGAATTTGTCAACTAATAGAAGTTAGAAGTCGATTATTTTAAATTCATAAACTGTTTTGGATTATTTGACATCTAAAAACCAGCAAACATAGGTTATATTCCATAAATCATTTATTTACTGTTAAAATAAATAATATTTCACTGGTACAAAGATTAAACGTAGAAAACACAATGAACGGTACTAAGCAAGGTAGCGACATATATCGAAAGTCACTATTAGGTAAAATTATGTGATGTACAATTTGGTAATACAAATAATACAATAGTACATTACATACCTAGGGTGGTAATAGTACATTACATAACTAGGGTGGTAATACAAAGAAAGGCCGAGATCGCAGAAGTTTGCGGCCCGAGCCGAAAGCGAGGGACGTAAATATGCGATCGAGGGCTTTCTTTATTAGCTCCCGTGTTGTGTACATCATTTTATGTGCACACTTGGCCAGAAAGTGGCTTTTTCCGTACGCGTAGCGTGCGGTAAAAGCCACTTTATGGCCAAGTGTGGCATAAAACAAAGAATGTCTCAGGCTTTCTTTATTACCGCCCGTGGTAAGTACAAAATTTTACGTCTCCCCCAGGCCAGGAAGTGGGATTTCCCGTACGCGTAGCGGGCGGTAATTGCCACTTTATGGCCAGGTGTAACGTAAAACAATATCTTTACTATGAAATACTGTAATAGTGAAGAACGTAACCCTGACCAGATATCTAGCTACTAACCTATATTTTACTGTATTTAATACACGAAAGTGTATTTTACATTATATCACGTGTTATAAAAAGCAGCTGGATTATATTCGAGCGTTTTGGCCGCTAAATAAAATGTCATTAACATTACATATATAAAATCGTTACAGAGAAATGTAAAAATATGCGCGCAGTCTGTGCGGAAAGAGAATAGGATTTAGATGGGGGGGGGGGGGGGGGGGCTGTAATACTTTTGTACAGTATTTGCAAAAAAAATGCCATACTGGTTAGGTTAGTTCCGTTTTTCGCCACGCCTATTCTCTTTCCGCACAGACTATACTAGAGACTGCAACCAGACTTTATTTGAAGTCGGGTAAAACCCTTCGACTCAGAACACGGGTTGAAAAACCTACCTAAAAATGATGCATGTATCGTTTTATTTTAAAGACAATAAATAAAATCTAAAGTCAGCCTCAAAGCAAACGCGAAAAAACATCACATGTTTGCTTATCTTACTTAACACGACCGGCAATGCCGGCAAGTTCATTATAGATAATGCAACCCGGATACCCGAAAACCCGGCAACTGACTTTATTTAGAGTCTGGTAATACCCGGGTTTCATATTTGACCGGGTATTGCATTCCCTAGCGCCAATGGCGTAGCGAAGGTGATGCAGGCAGGGCACGTGCCCTGGGCGCCAACAAGGAGGGGGAGGGCGCAAAAATGAACCCCCCCCCTCGGTGCAACTACACATGGGTTATCCGCCCCGGGAGTCACTGAGAAACAAAGAGGCGCAGTTTGGATGCGTGCCCTGGGCTCTGTTTTACGTCGCTAAGAGGGCGCAGTTTGGATGCGTGCCCTGGGCGCCGTTTTGCGTCGCTACGCCACTGCCTAGCGCATACAAATGCTCAAAAACATGTCCGTATACACAAGCAGTGACAATAAGAACTTCGCACCATATTTATAAAACAATTTATTTGACACATGTTTATACAAAGACATAATAATGATAAGTAACAAGATGTTATGATAAAATCAGCCTGATCATTTCTTGCAAACATATTTGAACGGTAATGACAAAAAACGTCGCGGTGGAAACGCCCAATATTGACCACGTTATGCGACTACGCTAAGTTTGCAAAGGTCAAAAAAAGATTTATAAAAAAAACATATGGTTACATCACAAGAAAGAGGATTCTAGAGTCTTGAAACTAGCCAAATATCTTTCCGTTTAATAAGTACATAATGTGGTTACATACCTACTGAGATAAATATTAAGGACAGTCTTACACAAATCGATGTAGTCCCAACCAAACTAATCAATGCTTCTATACATGTACGTATTTAAATATAATACCTAAATACATAGAAATTATCCAAGAACCTGGAGCAAATCACTTAGTTTGGTTGGAACTAGCTCGACGTGTGCAAGACTGACCCAGATATTTATCAAAGCAGGTTTGTAGACACATTTTGTAATAAAGGAAAGAATTATTAAGTACCAAGATTAAAAATTCCTCTTGCTGTAGTTTCCCCATGTTGCCATATATATCATAAAACCTTTTTTCGACCTCTGCGAACTTAGCGTAGTCCGACTATAAGTCCAGCGATGAAAACCGTCAAGATGGCGTACTGGTCGATGATCAATGTTACCCCGTGAATCAGAGTAACTCCAGTCCACGGTATAGTACATTACACAACTAGGGTGGTAAAACAAAGAAAGGCCGAGATCGCAGATGTTTGCGGCCCGAGCTGCAAGCGAGTACCTCCCGTGTTGTGTACATCATTTTATGTCTGCACTTGGCCAGAAAGCGGGTTTTTTCCGTACGCATAGCGTGCGCTAAAAGCCACTTTCTGGCCAGGTGTGGCATAAAAGAGTTTTTTTGAAATATATTTTTTTATTCAACCATGGTCACGGCACCCGTGTAATAATACTATACAGTCTGTCCGCTAAGTTACTTTCATAACTGGCCGGATTATAGAAACAAATTAAATTATATTATTATATACAATTTCCACATACATTTGTCTTTATACGCTTTAATTAAAAATTAGGATTTACATCAAAATTTAGCAAAACAATAGTTATATTCAAATGGCATGAAAAATCTACTCACATAACAAGCTCAATTTAGTATGATACACGATCATAACGTTTTTTTATGCATGTACACTGTTAGCCTTTAAGGCTATAACAATAGTCGGACTGCATGGTGGTAGATAGCAGCAACACATCATAAAAATACATTAACAACGTTAAAAACTAATTCCGTTGCAGATGGCGCTACTGTTCAAACAAAAAAAAACGCCAAATAAAAAAACAATCATTATATGAATAGGTGTCGTTTTCAAAAAAATATGTACGCAGTTAGGGTTTAATTTAACAAGATATTAAACTTGTTTCTTTGCGTTACGATAGTTAACCATATTATAAATTGTATGGTTTACAGTTTGTTAAATTAATCAGTTAACTATGGTCTTTCTTTTAAAACAATCCATAATAATACTTAAGGTATGCATATGCATAAATCCAAATAAAATACTGTACAAGTTGATAAGATAACAATTATTAATAGAAAATTTGCCAAGTGTAGGGAACAGTAGCGTCATCTAGAGTAAGATTCATAAGTTTTTTACCCTATTGAAAATACACAATTGAGAACAAATTGGTAATTGATAATTTTGGCCTCTATAAATGGATTTTGTTCATAATCGCGTACCAAACACTTATTGCAAAATTTATAAGGAAAAATTCCCAAATATCACTTAACTATTATTCAATAACGACATTTATATCAGAAAATATATCTATCAGTGGTTATCTTGACACATTTTGGTATTTACAGTTCTGTTATAAATCGAAAAAGAGTTTACTTACAATGATGCTGTGGGTATCTGTCTGCTACACTCATACAGGGTGTTCTTTCAACGGTTACGGAAAATAAAGCAATGAAAATGAGTCTCATAATATTTCTTTCGTTTTACTCGGTACTAAAATATTGAGTTAAAGCGCTCCAAAAACGCCTTAAAGCGGTTTTTTGTTGTTGTCAACGTACTGTGTGAGCTACTGCGCCGATTGCTCTAAGTGCGATACGGCGACGCAAAAAACAAGTTGAGTTTTGCTAATGATTAAAAAACACCCTGTATGTCAAAAACTAATGACAAAACAAATTTAGATAATTTTCTGACATTAATGATAACATTTATGGAAAGCACTAGGGCAAGGTTTCGACTAATGTCACCTTCTGTCACTTATAGCGACAATGTCAAGTGACAACATGACACAATCTTAGAATACGTGGACACAGATTTTCAGTTAAGAACCCATTCGTTTTGGAAGGACATTGATAGTGCAGCGTTATTTATATAATATCAGGGACCAACATAATGCGAGAAAAAATAATTATATGTCCAATAGCTAACGTGCAGGAACTTAACAAAAGCGAATGCTTGACAACTACTAGAGGGGTAAGGGTCGGGTTGCTTAAAGTGGTTAAAGTTAGTTTAAGCTTTTGATAGGCATACGTGGATTCGTCATACTCATCATTACGCATAACTGTAAATAGTCATAAGAGAAACTGGTGAGTTTCTTCCGGCGCTTCTTCTCACCAGAAGGTCATTACCCGAAGCGCCAAAAGAAAAGAAGAGATGAGACATGTAAAAGAGCCCTTGAGGGCCGCCTACTTGCAGAAATAAATTATTATTATTATTATTTTTTATAGATATTCATAAATGTCGATATAAAATTTCTAGTACCTGTCAAGCGTTTGCCCCCTAAATTCCGAGGTCTGACGATAAGCCAATGAAAATTTTAAGCATGTTATACTCTTGTCATCTTAAAATTGACATTTTATTCAAACTTTCCTGTGCTCAGTTTGAAGGTTGTTATGACAAAGTACAAAAATGTCCAACATTTTCATTGACATACTGTACTTTAAAAATTACTAACATCAATAAAGTAACTTTTTACAGTAAAAAGTACTATTGAATTTGTTGCGTCAATCATAAATCAGATTTCATATACATTAAAATTATTAACAATTATATTATATCTGTTGCACAAACTTTATTATAAACACACCTTTCGCTACGCCGTGTCACAAATGGACTCAGACATTTTATGACTCATTTTATTTTAGATCAGAAATCGTGCGTTGTCGGTCGTACAAGGACCACCATATTGAAAAGAGAAAATACGAGTGTTTTTAAAAACGTACCTACTTAAATAAGTTCACATGGCCCTTTCCGGTCGGGAAACTTGTTGTATGAAAACTTCCGGCTGTTGGGACAGCTCATAGCACTCGTTCAAGCACAAAAAATAACCTTTATGCCACACTTGGCCATAAAGTGACTTTTTCCGTACGGAAAAAGCCGCTTTCTGGCCAAATGTAGACATAAAATGATGTACACAACACGGGAGGTAATAAAGAAAGCCCTCGATCGCATATTTACGTCCCTCGATTGCAGCTCGGGCCGCAAACTTCTGCGATCTCGGCCTTTCTTTGTATTACCACCCTAGTTATGTAATGTACTATTAAGTATTCGAGCGCGGCGCTAGTGTCTGCACGATACATCGATATCGTCCCAAGTCACCGTTTTTTTTTTATAAAAAAGTAAGGGCTTATAAGACGTAACTTAGTACATTATCCTCTGATACTTTCCTTCTACATGTGAGTTCCTGTATAAAATAAATAAATATCGTCTGGAAAGGGAGAATTGTGGTCAAAACGAGATATAGTAAAATGAAAATGTCGTAAATTAGATACTAGATATACATAGACAATATAGATATCGAGTCTCAATACGCAATGAGGGTAACAATTCTAAACTTACTAGATGTCACTTTATCTAACCCAAAAACACTTTGTTGTTCTGTCAGTGTTTTTTACAAAATAATATAGTAATTTAAGTAAGGGAGTCGGCCATTTTGAATGCTTCGGCGTAGCTCCAATAGGGACACGGCGCGCGCTCAGATCGCGTACACATATGGACATTTCCATTAAAATCTGTTTTACACCAGTATGCTAGAACTACATACAATCTGTGTCCAGTACGCCTAGCACAACTGGCCGCGACTTCGTTGTACGCGCGACAGAGCATCACCTGTCACTGTTACACTATACATGTCGCAGCCAACTGGTTTAATCAGCCATTTGGTTAAATGCCTAGCATTTTCACTAAATTATGACCCGCCAGCAGGTCGACGAAGCCCCGCTACGCGGCGCTTCTATTTCTGCTCTGAGGGACACAAGCTAACAAACCTAACCTAAAATTTAAATGAAAAGGCTAGGCAGTTAACTAAATGGCTAATTAAGCTAGTCGGTGGCGGCATACATATTGAGTGGAAAGAGATAGGTAGCATTTGTCGACAGAGTCGCGAGTCACAGTTACGCGAGAGGTAGGCTATCTATCAGTCTTTATTATAAAAGAGCCAGTTAAGCACGGCTTGAAGTAACAACGCGACTACGAAACCGCAGATGAGGTCCCAGTTGTAGGAGGAGGGGGGCGGGCGCCGTCGCTCCAGGGCTTCCAGGGCGCGAGTGAGGCGCTCCAGGGTCACGCCTTGCTCCCGGAGGGACGAGTCCAGGGAGTTGAGGGTCTGCTTGAGGGTTCGGCTGGAAAGAGGAGTTTTTTTTAACCCACTTGCTCCAAAAGCAGTCCTATTCGTAGCTTTATATCGTGCGGAAGGTTATATTAATGCAAGTGGCTTTATGCCATACCTGGCCATAAAGCCGCTTTCTGGCCAAGTGTAGACATAAAATAATGTACACAACACGGGAGGTAATAAAGAAAGCCCTCGATCGCATATTTACGTCCCTCGCTTGCAGCTCGGGCCGCAAACATCTGCGATCTCGGTGTTTCTTTGTTTTACCACCGTAGATGTGTAAAGTACAGTCTGTGGTTCTAGTGAAAAGGGGCAAGTCAAATTTATACCAGCACCAAAAAGGTCACAACTTTGTAGTATGAGTTAAGCTTTTTTGCTCCTAGGTTAAATGTGACTTGTATCCGTTTTCGCTAGACCCACAGTATTATAATATTTTATTCAAGGTTTCTATGTATTTAAGTAAGGGTTTGTTTTCTATGTATTTAAGTACCTATTTGTATCTATTAAACATATCGTCGTCTAGTATCCATAACACAAGCCTTATTGAGCTTACTATGGGGCTAGTTCGATTTGTGTAAGATTGTCCCCTAATATTTATTTATTTTAAGGTTACAAAGTTCCCCTAAATACTATCTTGCAACGTCAGTATACTCACGTGTAAGTCTTGGAGCCGATATCGGAGTCGGAGCGGTTGCAGCGCGGGGTAGGAGGGTTGACAACTGACAAACTCGCAACCCATACCCGGGCGTAGCGATTGTCGGACCGGGTGGTCGGCCGTGGCGTTCCCTGGGGTCGCACCAGGTCGCTAGCCGGACCACCCTGAGTTAGGTCGGACTGGGTGGGTGCCGGGGTGCCTGGCGTCGAACCAGGTCACCTTGTCCGGTCCACCTCGATATGATCGGGCTAGGTGGGGGCTGAACGCCTGGAGTCGAACCAGGTCGTTTGGCTAGGGCCACCTCGCACACAGGGGCGGCGCGGCCCTGGTTTATATGTGTGTGTGTATCGGGTGTGAGTTGGTGTGTAGTGTAGTGTGAACGTTCCGACGGCTGGCATACTACTATACTCACGTGTAAGTCTTGGAGCGGGCGGCGAGCTCCTCGCGGCTGTCGGAGTCGGAGCGGTCGCGGCGCGGCTCGGCGCGGGGCGGGAGGGGGAGGGCGCGCACCCCCCCGCCCCCCGTCGCGGAAGTTATCACGAAGTCTTCCTCGTACTCGAACACTTCCAACGGCTGCCAGGGGCTGGGGGCAACGAATCGGTGGATAGAGGTTGTCGCATTGCCGTTTGGTCGAAGTTGGCCACTTTGGGAAATCGAAACCCTCTCCCGAGTAGACTTAACTATGCAACAATGCCCAGGGCCCTGAAGGGGACACCTGGGACTATGGCGGTTGCGATTTACCTGCCGACCTTAATTTTGGACAGCTAAATAGAGGTCGCATGGTGCGCATAACGGTGATGTCGAATCATCAGAGAGCGAAAAGCAATAGGGGTTGCTTGTGGGAGGGGGCGAAGAGTAATTGAAGTTAAAAAAAATTGCTGTGGGAAAGGAAAGAAAGAGAGGCGTGGGTGAAAAATGACGTTGTAACGTGTGGGAGTCGCACTGTGACGCTCCGCAGCTTCAGCCTCGCGTCGCTAACGCTTGGGTGCTCGGGTGAGCTGAAAGACACTTACAGTCTGTTCCGTATAGGAATAGACAGAAGATAAAAAAGGCTCTTTATAGTGCCGGTTTTAGGTTGGCATTCAATAAATGACATTTCTAAAGTAGATGCTCAAAAATAAAATATTGATGATATCCATACTTTTTGGTTGGCTGAAAATAAAAAAGTATCCTTATAAAATACCCAAAGAGCCAGAGATAAGCAACACTCAATATAAATGAGACAGCTCAGAGCTGTCATTATTATATTGTACTATCAAATAGTTATATCGAATTTGTATGTTTTTAAAATTTAATTGTTTCTGTTATAGTTTGTCATTCCAAAGTACTTGGTGAATAGTTATTTGTAACATTCAATATGAATGATTCTGCGGGGCAGTGGAAGAGGCGTTTGCTCTAGGGTGTGTTGTCACTCGACCATCGCGAAGTAGAAGTGAAACTTTACAGAAAATGTTTGGAATCTCTTCTTCTGTGTCCCTCTAGAGTCTATTGTTATCCGGTATGGACTATAGGGAGTTGTAAGGATCTGGGTGGGCTCGCCCTTGGGCTCGCCTATGTGGGAGCGGCACTGTGACGCTCCGCACCTTCGGTGCTACGCGGAATGTGAATGTGCTATTGAGTGGAATGAACTTTTGACCTGCCGCTGCGATTAGCGCGCCATCTTGTCAACCACAACCTAACGCCGGCCGGTGAATAAAAACTCAGGTGAGGTGACTTCCTACTATGGTATCTCACGATACCGATACGAATTCTTAAGCCCAAAACTCATTTTTCATTTCCAACTTCTGTAAAAGTTACTGTATAGTATAGGTCTCTGCCGGGCTCACCCTAAGAGGCAGTCCCAACTTATCTAATCTTAACGTGGTCTACACCTATAGGACGATATTTCGTTCTCGGCCTCTGTCGGCTTCACCCCAATAAACAGTGCTGTCTCATAGAGTATTAGAGTTTTTATGCCACACCTGGCCATATATATGGCACGCTGCGCGTACGGAAAAAGTCGCTTTTTGGCCAAGTCTAGACATAAAATGATGTACACAACACGGGAGGTAATAAAGAAAGCCCGCGATCGCATATTTACGTCCCTCGCTTGCAGCTCGGGTCGCAAACTTCTGCGATCTTGGCCTTTCTTTGTATTACCACCCTAGTTGTGTAATATACTATAATACTTCCATTCATATTTAGAACATTGTTCCGGCCTCTGTCGGCCTCACTTGACTTTATTATTTATTTAAAGCGCCAACTCACGTGGTGTTGGTGTGGTTGTATTTCCACCCCTGGTCGACGATGCCCTCTGGCGTGCTGACGTTGAAGTCTTTATGGAAGAACCGCGGCACCCACGGAGACAGCGTGTTCCTCGCTCGGGCTCTTTGGGCCTCCTCTATTACCGTCTTTTGCTCTGTCGCTGCGATCTAGAAAAATATGTTATTCATATAGGGATTTTAATACGAGCCAACTGATTGAAGTATATGAAAGTCTTATATGTTTTTCTACTCCTGTACTTTTACCTATATCTGTCTTTTACTTGGTCACGAACACTAATATTAGAACATACATAATATGAGTTCAGAGAAGTCTATACTCTATTCCCCATAACAGCACTAGTGTCGTTATAGTCGCAAAACGATACTGCTAGCAGCCTTCTAAAGACTTCTAAATCTAGGTTAAACTTAGGTCAAGAATTAAGCGCTCAATTCTAACTTTACGATAAAAAAACATCTACCAACTTAACAAACAATTAAATTCCTATGGTTTTTAAGAAAAACAAAACTTTCCGAACTAAATTCATTGATGCCAACATAAAAAAAAGTATTTTTAATATCGTCACTAACGAGTATACGTCAAATTAAAAAAAAGTTTACCATAGACACATACTGTCAGTCATATGTCATATTTGCCTTGTTTGCGAGCTTATGTTCAATTTTGTATTTTATATTTTAAAACCTAGTCGTAGAAAAAGTATTGTATGCAACGTTGTATAATTGCAGTAAATTGTCTTCCTGCAAAAGGCGCATCGCTATGCGTGCGGAAAATCCCACTTCATGGCCTGGGGGAGACGTGAAAGCCTCAGATCGCATATCTATCGCCCTTGCCTTTAGCTCGGGCGTCAAATACCTGCGATCTGAGTACGGAATGCAACTCGGTTATTTTTTGCATGGAAAAAACTCTGTTTTGGTTGAAACTCGAAATTTTTCCATAACCGATTGCAATTCCTAGATCTGAGACATTCTTTGTTTTACCGCCCTATGTAAGTAATATACGATTGATTGTTGTCGAATCGACAGTACTGTAAAAAAACACGTATCTGATGTTGACTACAAGTAACAAAACAACGCAGTAATTGTATATGAAGCGCGTATGTAACTTTGACGTTTTTCTTTACAACTTTTTCAGATATGAGTTTTTTTAAAGTAGTGACGAAATGCCCTATTTAATGAATGAATGAACTGAATGAATAATGTTTATTTCAGATTTGTTTAAATCCATATTTTTGTTAGTAGGTTTACACGCTTTATATTGGTTAGTAAACAATTTTATTTAAATAATAATTATCATAATAACTAGCCTATAGTAATATTTTCGGGGTGAAGCGACTTAAATAATGTGTAAATTTAAGTATAGTTCAGTTTACCTGGTCGTCGTTGTATATCGCTTCCGAAACCTTGATCCAGAGCCGCTGCGATTCAAACTCCTGTTGGTTCTCCAATTTCATCAGGAACCGCGGCAACCTCTGCTCTTTGAGTATCGCCACGTCTAGCAGTGTCGACTCGTCCTGAAATATTAAATAAAAAAAATAAAATTTGTTTATTTAATCGTATGACCATGTCACACATCGAATACAGTTTATAAATTAAGTTTGAGACAAACGTAACTTTGATTCGGCCGATATCGCGTTGGTCTGCTCGGAGCTTCTAGGAACTTCTAGAAAGTGTAAAGAATGAGCCACTAACCCCAGTCTTCTTGTCTCTGATGTCGATCCTGCCGTCCCAGTAGCCCTCCACTGTGGCGAAGGTGTCTGCCGCGCTTGATACCGCCCTATATCGCGTTGGTCTGCTTGGAGCTTCTAGGAACTTCTAGAAAGTGTAAAGAATGAGCCACTGACCCCAGTCTTCTTGTCTCTGATGTCGATCCTGCCGTCCCAGTAGCCCTCCACTGTCGCGACGGTGTCTTTGCCGCGCTTGATGCGGCCCGATATCGCGTTGGTCTGCTCGGAGCTACCGAGGAACGACTGGAAAAATAACATTTCATTTCTTTTGTATTTTTTTTTTCAGAAATTGGACGTGATAAAATAATATTTATTTAGACTTTATTTATTGCACAATACAGGAAAGTACAAACGGCGAACTTAATGCCATAATTCTCTACTAGTTAACCGCTGGGACAGACAAATATTAAATTGGTGCATGAACATATTCTAAAACCGCAAATTTGACTTTATAGTTACATAAATATGCTGTAAAATATACCTACATACATATTATTACATGTACCCAGTATAAAATATCCCGAAGTCAATTAATCTTGAATATTGTCAGAAAAATGCTTGCGCAAAATGCGCTTCAAGCTGAATTTGCTCTGCGCTTCCTGAGAATAATTAGTAGATAGTAAAGTTGAGACAAAATGCGGTTTAATCACTAAAAACCGGGCTACCAAAAGTACATTAGGAGAGTTACGCTTGCTATGTAGCTATAAGGTCAGGTTTGAACTAATATCGTTATACAAGTACAGCTTACGAGGATAGTACAGTTCAAGCCTCTTAGTTTGGGACTAGATCGATCATGATATAGGTAATTTCACGAGAGTTGAGGCCACGCACACAACAACACTGTCATGTAATGACAGCGGAATTTTGAAATTACTGTTTTTTTTTCGTACCGATAGCAAGTTCAACAGTGAATTAAGATAGACCAAAAAGTTTGTTTAAACTATAGCCTTGTGTTTATTACTCACTCATTCATTCACTTTTTTTGCAATGAGTACTTCGTGTAGCTGTGTGTGTAATCATTCACCTCAAATCTCGTGAATTTACCTATAACTAGTGTTAAAACTTACTCTTAGTTTAAATTCGATGTCTGCGCTATATCCAGTGTTCTCACACAACACATGAACCTGAAAGTATAGAAAATTAAATGTTAATTTATTTAAATATTGTTTTAACTTACAAACTGAACTTTTTCATGAAAACGCGATCACGACGCCATCTACCGGGTCCAGTTGTATTTTCAAACCATTCAGGATCCACCTAACCCGTGGTGCTCAGGCAGCCTACCGCCACGAAGTCCGATAGTTGTGACAGCTCCTAGAGCTAGCACCCGTTCAAGCACAAAAAAAAACGTCCACCTAAATATACGATACCCTGCGGTTGAAACGCTGGTAGGACTACCCGAATATCGACAGCAACAATACCCTAGTCTAACCGCAGTAACTACAGTAGCACCGTAGTAAAACTAAAAGTAATCTACTCTAACCTTCCCGCCAAGTTCCATACTGAGTGTGCCAATGACGATTCCCTTGCAATGCGCGTAGGGCGCGGTGGTGACATAGGTCTCCCCCCACGTGAGCAGGTGAACTCGCGCGCAGCCCTCTAAGATGGCCGACGTTGAGTTACCTGAAGGAGAAAAAGTAATATAGCACACCTTATATCCGGGATACCTTTGTTTTACGATGATAATATTTTTCGTTATAATTATTGACATAGTTATTTTTTATTTAAACTTTATTATTATAACAAAACGGGACTTTATCGCGTAAATAGTACATTACACAACTAGGGTGGTAATACAAAGAAAGGTTGAGATCGCAGAAGTTTGCGGCCCGAGCTGCAAGCGAGGGACGTAAATATGCGATCGAGGGCTTTCTTTATTACCTCCCGTGTTGTGTATGTACATCATTTTATGTCTACACTTGGCCAGAAAGCGACTTTTTCCGAACGCGTAGCGTGCGGAGAAAGCCACTTTATGGCCAGGTGTGGCATAAAAACATATTATTACCTCGACGTTTCGGACGTGCCTTGACGTCCCTTCGCGACCATGGACGTCACGGCATGTCCGAAACGTTTTGTTATAATAATGAGAGAAAATCGTGGAAGTTTATGCACAGAAGAAAATGCATCTTACAAAAGGCGCACTTATTGCCATAAGGCATTCTCTACCAGTTAACCAAATATAGTGGGCGATATATTAGATAGGTCTTTTGACACATTGTAACGCCCACAAAACGTAAATTAGTAGTGTTGATAGAAATTTTAAATTAAATATTGAATAGCTTTTCAGCTAAAAAAGTAAATACAAACACTGTTTACTCTTTTCATCGCCATTGTAATGAATGAATATTATATTTCATCTCAGCGCACGAAGTGTAATATTTCGAATAGTACACTCGTTAGAGTATGTACGGAAAGAGAATAGGATTTAGATTTGGGGGCACTGTAATGCTTTTCTACCGTATTTGCAAAAAAAAAATTTGCCATACTGGTTAAGTTAGTTCCGTTTTTCGCCACGCCTATTCTCTTTCCGCACAGATTCTAAGCTTTGTTAACGTTCTCGTTCATCATCATCATCATCATTTCAGCCAAAAGACGTCCACTGCTGGACATAGGCCTTCCCCAAGGATCTCCACGATTGTCGGCTTTGTGCTGCTATTATCCAGCGGCTTCCCGCGGTTTTCACCAGATCGTCGGTCCACCTTGTGGGAGGCCTGCCAACACTTCGTCTTCCGGTACGTGGACCGTTCTCGTTCACAACTTCTTTTTTCTTCAAGACATTTTCTGAATAGGAGGTGTAACAAAACACTTACCGTAAAACTTGGACCTAGCTAGGAGACTGCCTTCTATAACGAACCCCTCTTGTCTATTCGAGACGTAGAACGCTGATACTGGGGGGTGGTGTGAAACCTGAAAGCATGATTATTTGTTAAATACCAGGGTCTCGGCTCGCAACAGGGAATTTCTTCAGAAATATGTCTGCGTTCACCTCATTCATCTGGCCCTTTTTCATACTAAATGTATGGAGACAGATGAATGAGCCGCAGACATATTTCTGAAGAATAGCCCAATATCACTTCATGCCATTCGGCGTTGAGACCCTGGGCCCGTGGGGTCCAAGCGGTCGGCTCTTATTTAAGGAGCTTTCAAAACAACTTGTCGATAATTCTGGCGATCAAAGGGTTGGCAGCTTCCTCGCCCAGCGCATTAGTATTGCCAAGGACGATTAAAACAGGAGGACTGTCATTCTCCATACTTTGGATCGTACCCCGACCGCAAGGGGATATCCAGGCAAAAACTAGATGGCGCTAAAAAACTAAACATTTAACGATGTTATAATTGAACAAAGAAACATAGTATAGTAACAATTGGTTCGTAAACAGCTAATAATAAATAAATTCTAACATTTAAATACTGTGTCACGTTTGCAAAGTTGAATAATTGTAAATAATATAATTCTTATACCAAGCTTATACATAGATGGCGTTGTAAATTCAGCGAACAGCTTTTTGTATGGAGAATGACAGTCCTCTTGTTTCAATGGTCCTTGCCCAAAGCATCCAATTTTTCAACTGGTCTTTTAATTTGTGACGTCATCCTGAGTGGGTATACTAACCTGTTCTGCTACATAATACGTGTTGGTCCGTGAATCTGGATGCTTCCAACAACAGCGGAAGGTCTCCCCCAGCACGGGATTATAGGGCTTCTTTAGCCCTTTGGGCTTCCGGTACAGACCCGACAAGTACCAGCGGAGCACTAGCTTGAAACGGGCGTAGGGGTCTTCGACGTGCTGCGCTCTGGAAGAGATAAACGCATATTATAGGGGTGTGATTTAGTACATTACTTTCCTAACAAATCAATATCTTTTTACGTGTCTAAACGTTCAGATAGGCTGGAGATTCTATAAAATAGTACATTACACAACTAGGGTGGTAAAACAAAGAAAGGCCGAGATCGCTGATGTTTGCAAGCGAGGGACGTACCTAAATATGCGATCGAGGGCTTTCTCTATTACCTCCCGAGTTGTGTACATCATTTTATGTCTACACTTGGCCAGAAAACGGCTTTTTCCGTACGGATAGCGTGCGGTAAAAGCCACTTTATGGCCAGGTGTGGCATAAACGCATTTCATAGACGTTTAATTTAAGTACGGTACTTTCCTAACTAATCATTATCTTTTTATGAAGTGTCTAAACGTTCAGATAGGCTGGAGATTCTATAAAAAAATATATTGGTCAAATCATCTACAGATTTTTAGTTTTTAATGTTTTAAAAGCTACTGAAAGAGCTTAATAGGTGATGATTAGTTATTTTCGAAAGCAGATTTAAAGACTGGAGTAAAGGTGGGTTTAGACCAATAGAATTCTAACACATTCTAACCTCACTTGTGTACACACAAAGAATTTGGTAGAGTGGGGTTAGAATGTGTTAGAATTCGTTTGGTCTAAACCCACCTTAAGAAGGGGAATAGTAATAGAACAAATGAAAAAAATATCGTGCGATTTTGACACGCTTTCGTATGATATATTTACGACGCCAAGGTATTCGCATGGTAGTAGTTGTTGCAGACTAGAAGATCAGCAGAACCAGGTTCATCCCTGGGCTGGCCAGTTTCCACAACCGTAGCTGTTCCCTGAATACTTACTGTGCCAGTATGTCCGCGTGGTAGTAATTGTCTGAGAGTTTATCCAGGAAGGACCGAGGCTCGAGGATAAAGGTGGGCAGCACCACCTTGCTCAGGTCCATCCCGGGCCTGACCTTCCACCACCATAGCTGTTCCCTGAATACTTACTGTGCCAGTATGTCCGCGTGGTAGTAATTGTCTGAGAGTTTATCCAGGAAGGACCGAGGCTCGAGGATAAAGGTGGGCAGCAACACCTTGCTCAGGTCCATCCCTGGCCTGACCTTCCACAACCATAGCTGTTCTCTGAATACTTACTGTGCCAGTATATCCGCATGGTAGTAATTGTCTGAGAGTTTATCCAGGAAGGACCGAGGCTCCAGAATGAAGGTGGGCAGCACAACTTTGCTCAGGTCCATCCCTGGCCTGACCTGCTTCAGCAGGAACCATAGTAGGGACTTGTTCTCTTCTGCTACCTCTTCTACAAGTTCTCCCGCCTGAAAAAGAGGGATCATCATCAGCTCTAATCTTATTAGATCGATAGAAATACTGAATCCAGTCAATTTTGACAAAGTTTTTATTGGATCATGTAATTAGGGATAAAACTTTCACTATTTACACTCAGTATTAGTCCTGTTTTGTTATAATAAGGATTATGAGGTTTGTTTAATCAAAATGTTTTATAACCTGTAAATATAAAAAAAAAAAACAATTTAAAATAATCGTGCACCTCGATCGATTAAATGTTGCACTCCATAGGTGAAGATATAAGCGCTCTAGAAGAAAGCAGGAGCTCTTGTAAACCCGAAAGGCATGCCAATAAATTCGTAAATGCCTTATAACAGAAAAGAAGATTCACTATATCCTACCCTACGTAAGTATGTTGATTATTGATTGGTGAATGTAGATCCATAGCTTTCCTATTTTTGTAATGAAATGTTTATGTGATATGGCGCCAGTAAACAGATAAATAAATTGGTAAGTTTGCTAGATGAGTCGCCATTGTCAACTATTAGTCACCTATATCGATACCTTTAGTCTCAAAGGGCGTAAACGCCACAGGTTCTAATGGCGTTCACGCTCTTTGAGTCTAAAGGTATGAGTATATGTGACTATCAAAATTCCTATTAGGGTTATCAAGTTTCTATTAGGGTTGTCAACCACCTGGTAGGGTTGGCAATGTTAGTGTTATGGCTTATTAAGTTTTCCACTAGCTAGGGTTGTCACCTGCGCTATCGCCTGTAGGTCATCAATTGAGGTATACTGACCGCGCCAGTTTCTCGATCGGGGTCCTCCACATAGAGACTCTCGATGCGCTCCACCGCATCACGTCGGGTGGCGCTGGTCTCGGGCATGCCAGGCCGGGACGCCTCGCTGTCCGTGTCGGAGGCCGCGCCGGCTAGCTCTGAGGAGAGAACACGTGCTGGTAGCGATACGTTGGAACTACTTGTACTAGCTGAGCTAATTTGATATTACTACATGAAGACAACATGTAAAAGAAAGAATTTTAAGGGTTTCGTGTCCGAAGACCCTCAAAATACCCGAAGGACTCGCGACTCGCGATCTCTTTTGTGACCAAGAACTGAATAAACGGGTGCCTATTGCTGTCTATCAGACAAGGTCAGAGTTTTCACGGCAAAGCAAGACTGTCGCAATCAAACAAGTGTTAAAAACATTTTTTTATCGGTAACGATAGTTGTGTAATAGAAGAAAACGGCGGTCCACCAAATAAAAAAGTATATACTTAATACAAAATTTTACGTGAGGCTTGTATAAAATTATAAAGACGGATGCAATTTTTTCTTCGAATTATAGTTTAACTGGAATAACACATGTAAAACAATCCCTAAACTTACCACTTCTTACGCATATTTTAAATTAACTGTCGCGAATGATTATCAAATAATGTAAACATAACAGCATCATTTTTTTTTATATAATTATACTTGATATCGATAAAAGACACGTTTCTAACACAGTCTTTTGTTTTTGCCGTGAAAATCCGACCTCTGGTCATTGCTAATGGTCATGGTTATGGGTTGTCAACACACTAATGGGCTAAACCACTATTTTCTTGTAGTCTTCATATAGAGAAATGTAATAAAATGAATGCGAGGGTTGTTATAATCATTAATAGCTGTTTGAACTTTATCTACTAATAACACCACACTTTTTTAACAATTTCGGTTTTTTTTTAACTGTATTTACTTATTTTGTTAGACGATGCCCGAATAACCTATCTGTATAATGCTTTAGTTTCGATTGTTACTACCTTAAATGTAAACGATTAATATCTTTGCAGGAAATACAGTAGCCGCATGAATTAAATGCAATGCTGCGATGAAATTGGTAATTTTACTTTACTGTGAGTGAGCGAGGACTTTGGCCTCGGCTGCATATTCACACAGGAGTTGCAAATATGGGTATAGGCTTGTGTCCTGGTTTTTGTTAGGTAGTCCGTCATCAAAAAATATGGGACACTTTTTGGTTTCTTTTGTGAATTAAACAAAAAATAACGAAGATATAGCCGGTTAAAGCTCCGTGTGACTTCACGTCGTGGCTTAATTTTTAATAAGTGGTAGGGAACCTCGACCCCACTCCCAAAATTCAACGCGTTTTATCCTGGTATTTTTTTGTTCAATAAAAAAATACGTGTTCAATATTTTTTGATAATCTAACTTACGGACAAATCATATTTTTATACCCAGGAAACTCTTATAACAGTTCCAATAAAAGATGAATCGCGTTAAGTTGAAATAGCTAAAAACTTCCATAACAACCCTCATTAAATAAAAGATGTTGAAGAACGAACATGACTAGCTAAACATACATAGCTAACTATACTCATTAGCATCAATTACCACACGAAAACTCTAGCAAGTTCAACAGTACCAAGGTTTCCTTAATTAGGATGATAAATGAGTTTATTCACGTATGCAAAAATCTTTAGATTTGACTGTCAATACCTTGCAAGTCCAAAGCGTTTTGAAATGAATTTTCACATCAAATGATCATAAATCTGTATGTATGGGTGATTATTATCAACTAGCGACCCGCCCCGGCTTCGCACGGTGTTTCTCTATTATATTATGCATGTATTATTCATATAAACCTTCCTCTTCAATCACTCTATCTATTAAAAAAAAAACCGCATCAAAATCCGTTGCGTAGTTTTAAAGATTTAAGCATACTTACATAGAAACAGAGAAAGCGACTTTGTTTTATACTATGTAGTGATTAGATTATTGGTCCAGTGAGTCGCAACTTCGTGAAATAAATCGGATAAAAAGTATCCTGGGGACCATTCATTTATTACGTAAGACCATTTAGGGGGGGGGGGGGGGGTCGACCATGTATTTTTCTTACAACGGGGTGGAAGGGAGTTTTGATAGTACCTACGATCATTGAAATGCGCAAAGTTAAGATTATCCGCGCGAGAGCGGAGTCGCGTGGTCGGTTGCGTACAGGTATTTTCCCAAAAAAATTTAAAACTATTTGTAAGTATCTGCAAATTAAATGGCCCTACAAAAATTTTATTATACTGTATTGATAATGTCATCTAACTATAAAATTAGTAACAAAATAAATAAGTATTGGTAAAATTAGTAATGAGTCATTCATTATAATAGGTGGTCATCTACAAATTTTATAGTCACTGAGATTATTTCCGCGCTGATTTAATTTACGAATATACATTGTTTCGAAATATTGTTGGTGCACATAAACTTGGCAAGATGAAAAGGATTTCTATACATAAAACTGTTTTTCATCCTTTAGTAATGCAACAAGCTAACCTAGTGATTATTATGCAAATCATTGTTATTGTGTAGGCATTTCAGACATCGCAACATTCACCCTCGCCTAATGAGAGAAAATTGTACTGTATTATGTTATTTTACGCATGTAACAGCATTATTATTGAAATATTACTGAACTGATTTCTAAAGGACTGGCCGAACGAAGCTCAAATTGAGACCACAGGGGCAAGGCCTTTGTCCACACAGAAAGCCATAAAAAAACGAGAACTGCTTTAAAAAGAAATAATGTATCGCGATACTGGTAACAAAAGAAACAGTGAAATATTTAGTATTTTGCATTCAAAAATAGTCTCCTTGTTACAATAAAATGCCAAAAAATGTAGACCGGTTGCTTCCACTTTGAGTATCAATATTATGCGCATTTAGCAAAGGTTTGAGTCAACTTAAAGCACCTAAAGTGAATGATCTTTAAGACCCACACTATTTTAAGCAATAAGACTAGAAACAAAATACGTATATTGGCTTGGTACGAGTATAAAAACCATTTCAAAACAATACTATCGTTATACCTATCTCACGTAAAAGATGAGTTTTATAAATAATAATTAAGGGTCATATTATATTATGTAGAGAAGCAAATATAAAAAAAAGTGGCTGGAATGTAAAAATAAAAGATAAGAAAGAATGAAAGAAGGGTCTATATTATCTCCCATTCTTTTTACCCGACTGCGGCGAAGCCCAAAGGAGTGTGTTTGACCTGTATGTATGTATGTCTGTTCCTATGTCCGCTCGTAACTACTCAACGCCACAACGGATGTTGATAAATATTATATCATTGGATTCGTCTTGATGGCGCGAGTGTCACTGGGTATGAAGTTCGTTAAAATAAACAAAATGGCGGATTTTTTTGCACTTATAAAGTGCACCGCGGTCGGGTTTTTTTTTTAGTAAATATATTTAACCTTTTCGACGCCATCGACGGATATATCCGCACCGCGGGTTCAATGCCAACGATGGATTAATCCGTCACAGAGCGCAGAGCGATATAGACCTACGTGCACCAGCATAAATTTAATTTCGGTATTGACACTGTTACGACATGGCGTCTGATTTGCAACTTTTAAGTTGAACGTAACGTCGAAAAGGTTAAAATAATTATCGAAAGTCATAAAGTTTTTGTTTTTATGGGTAACAAAGGGGATTCCATGAAATAAATAATATTGTTCCGACCCCAAGAAACTGAGACCAGAACGAGCGAATGATGATGACTTAAATCATGTTAAACAATGTCACGCATTGACTGTTCCAATGCAGATGGATCAGTGTTTTGGTATGGGGTGGCTCTCTTCCTAGAAAAATGTAAACACACTAAAATTAACGCAAAGACAGAAAAATCTGATTCACCACTGTTCTTTTAAACAAAGATTGAAGGGGGCAGATAATTCGGCTGACTCACCTCCATTCCCATTGCAATCCGTCAGATCTCTAGTGCTCTCCAAAAAAATATCGCCGCCTTCCTTCCTAAAATCGGATAGTATAGCAGAATCCACAGAGTACTTTCTCGGAAGAACGCCTGGCTCTGATACCTGTCTCGACAGTTTCTTCTGGCGTTTTAAAAGGGAAAATATGCTGGATCTTCGGCGAGTTTTCTCCTTAATTCTTGCAGAGAAGAGGATGTCTGAATCGTGTTCCATCTTGAGGATTTACTTAGTTGGTTGATCTTTATTTATGTTCTTGTATCATCTGCGCTTAGCTTCGTTTTCACTCTGTTTTGAAGCCCCGAAGGGGCGGTTGTCAGTCCGAAGGGTATTCGGTTAAATCCATATTGAACGAGCATCACATTTTATCAGTAAACTTGTAATGAAATTTATTAACTTTCATATGTAACGACGCATTATAATAAAACTTAACGCGAAATATCCGCCGTTGCCCCTTAACTGAACACTACTTTCAATGTAGGTTCTTATTGCAGTATTGAATGTTCTTGTCACCCTTTTTGTTTCTATCCTCTCATAACATTAGATTCTTAGAACAATCTCATGTTTTCAATACTTTTGCATGTTTAAAACAATTTGCCTAGGTATCTCTTCTCATTTGTTTATTATTTCTATTCAATAACGCACATAGTTTCTTGTTAGCCTAATGTCTTTATATGGCCACTAAACCGCAGAATAATCATAATATTACCTATAACTTCACTTGAGTAATTTCAGAGTTTTTGTTACTTTCGTATATTTACACATATATATATGTACTTGCGTCAGAACACTAAAAAAACACAAATCTCTATTGTTCAAATTTTTACTCATTTGCCAAAAAAACTGTCTTGATCGTGTAAACATAATTCTGTTCATATCGATGTGTCAACCTCAACCATATTGAAACTACATATGATAGAAACTATAGATTATTCCAATACCGGCGTTCAGTCTCTGCCCACTTCACCGTATCATACCATGACCGTACTATGAACGTATCAGGCGCGGTATGATAAATGCTGATCGATGACAGAACGTGATGGGCATAGTCTCATACTTACTAAAGAATATTTATTTTGCCTGACACGCTCATAGTACCGTCATGGTAGGATACGATGTAGTGGGCAGAGACCTTTATCAAGAAAGAGATGGGTAGTCCTACCAGCGTTTCAACTCACTTTTGGTCGCATTTTGACTACTACCCTGTACGCTCGGATTACCATTTTCTGTTATTTTCGAGAGATATAATACCACTACAAAATAATAGTACATTACTTACCTAGGGAGGTAAAACAAAGAATGTCTCAGATCGCAGGTATTTGACGCCCGAGCTTTCTTTATTAACTCCCGTGGTAAGTGTACAATTTTCCGTCTCCCCCAGACCAGCCAGCTGTGACGTAATAGTACATCGTGTATCAAGGGCGGTAAGTAAGGAATTACAAACGAGTGTTTGTTACAAGGCCGAGGCGAAGCCGAGGGCTTTAATAACACGAGTTTGTAATTCCTTTACCGCCCGTGGCACACACAATGTTTTTCATCACACTTGTGAGGAAATCTGATTAAAATAACCTTACTTAACCTAAATAAAATTGTAAAACTGACAGTGACATTAGTGTCATATAATAAGACGACAAGTCACGTTCGGAAACCATAGCGGTAAAGACTTTAAATGGTTGATTTTATATTTGCAAAATACTGAAATATTTTATTTAAACATTTAATTAATGTTACAGAAATATGTGTTTACATGTATTTGCAATAACAGATCTCTTTAAATAAATATTTCAGTCATAAAAGTTAAAAAAGTAAGTTGGCGTTTTCTTTGAACATGACAAATAAGAGTAAATCAGAACCAGCGTTTCAAATTTAAAAAGAAAACCATTACGCCCTAGGGCGTAATAGGTCATTTACGGCCCGCAAAACCTACGTGTAATGACACCATTTTCGAGCAAGTGTGATGAAAATGTATTTTTTACGACGACCTATGTCGATGTATGGGGACAACAGATTTTCAACAACAAAGTTTTAGTTTGTTCCTCCATACAGTTTATCTTGAACTATTCACGTATCTACTTACGAGTTTGTACGGAACCCTCGGTGCGCGAGTCTGACTCGCACTCGACCGGTTTTTTATCCTTGCAATACAAACATTGTAATCTGACACTTAAAGCCAGCCCTTTTGATCCACAATCACCATTGCAACTACACATTATCATGCCACGATCTATCCATCCACTAATGATGTCAAATTAGGTTTCCACGCTCATTAGATCGCTATGTTGACAGCCTACTACTCTTACAAAAACACCATAACGGTTCATGAACTTTATAGGCACATAATACCTTCTTCTAACAAGATAAAGGCTATTGTTGATAGTAATACGATCCCAATGTCGCGCAGCAATGTGCGATAGTTTGCATGTTTGCTATGATCTGAATTTAGGTCGACGTCACAGTTGTTTATAAACATGTAAGCATGATTGACAATGGAAAGATACAACTATCGAATAACGTCAATAACGTGATCTACATAAATACATATTCTAAAAAAGTCTACAAACAGGACCCTGTAGTTCACGGTAAACTCGAATATTACTAAACCAATTTTAATGCAGTTTTCATTAGCGTTTTGTCGGTAAATTCACAGGTGTTATGGTTACTATTAAAATAGTCATTAAATAGAAAGAAGAAAGAATCACATTTATCACGGCACAATCGCATGTAACAGCACATTTCGCACGTGGAGAAAATTGCCCATTCATTAACCATAATTTATTGAAATAAGTTTCCATTGTATTTTTCTTTTGGAGTGAAATAAAGTAGTACTGTATTCTAAAATTTAGCTCTTGCGCCCTAGAATCAGATCAGATTTAGTCATTACATTTAATGCAAAATAGTCCAATCTGTACTTAATTTTTTAGGATAAGTGTTTGACGCTTATGCGTGGGGTCCATATAACCTAGGATTGTATCCTACTGTTCTTAAAAAGGTAAGACAACTTAGCTTCAGCTTACCCTCTGAAAAAGGTGACGCCATGCCACTAAACAACAACAAAACGGCACAAGTTATCTGCTTTGCCCTACGGTTAACTGGTGAAATTGCGTTGTGGCATTAAGTTCACCTTTTCTACGATAAGTCTTAATAAAAGAAAGGATATCCTAATTCACGTTTAAAGTGCATTACACAACTAGGGTGGTAATACAAAGAAAGTTCGAGATCACAGATGTTTGCGGCCCAGCTGCAAGCGAGGGACGTAAATATGCGATCGAGGGCTTTCTTTATTACCTCCCGTGTTGTGTACATCATTTTATGTCTAAACTTGGCTAGAAAGCGGCATTTCCGCACGCGCAGCGTGCGGTAAAAGACACTTTATGGCCAGGTGTGGCATAAATACCTTAATGAATAGGTTATGTATGCCATTGTACTTTTCCAGTACGACGTGCTGCCGTTTGGACTATCTGGCGCACCAGGCACTTATTGAACTTTAGCCCTAGCGCCCTCTAACATCAGATGTTTGTCATTACGGCACTTATGGCAAATTGGTGTGAGTCGGGTCGGGCCTTGAGTTGATTTTAATTGAGCGTGACGCGCATGCGTGCGGTATTAGCGATTTGTTGTGACAATATACTTCATAGACCTATGAGCATAGGTCGTGAAGGAATACTTAAGTGTTACAACAGAAAACTGCCGCTTCAATCCCTCCTCTTAAGGATAATATAGAGCAGTGGTTCCTAACCTTTATTGCCACATCACCCACAGGCCCCCTCTAGATTGTATCATTACCCCTCCAAAAAATAGGTAATACAGACAAGTATATGAAAGTACTCAAAGAAAAACGACTTAATATGAGTATTAGCCCTGAGAAAACTTAATTTTACCCCTAAAGGGGTAATTACCTCCAGCTTCGGAACCACTGATATAGAGGTTTCTTTCCGATTAGGAGCTGTGACAATAGTACATTGTGTATCTAGGGCGGTAAGTAAGGAATTACAAACGAGTGTTGTTATAAGCCCGAGGTGAAACCGAGGGCTTTAATAACACGAGTTTGTAATTCCTTTACCGCCCGTGGCACACACAATGTTTTTCATCACACTTGTGAGGAAATCTTAATAAAATACTTAACCTTACTTTTCGACCCAATATGACAAGAAAATATTAAAACAGACAGTGACATTTGTCACATATGTCCATAGCACGTCCATAGACAATGCGAACGTCAAGTCACGTTCGGAAACCATAGCGGTAACGGCCATTTTAGTTGATTTTATATTTGCAAAATAAAGAAATACATTATTTAAACATTTAATTAATGTTACCGAAATATGTGTTTATATGTATTTGCAATTACAGTTTTCTTTAAATGAATATTTCAGTGATAAAAGTTAAAAAAGTAAGTTGGCGTTTCCTTTGAACATGACAAATAAGAGTAAAACAGAACCAGCGTTTCAAATTTAAAAAGAAAACCATTACGCCCTAGGGCGTAATAGGCCATTTACGGCCCGCAGAACCTACGTGTAATGACACCATTTTCGAGCAAGTGTGATGAAAATACTATTACGCCATTCCGGGCCGTAAACGACACTTCTCACCCGCTAACTAGCTGATTTTTTTTTCAGCTCTGCGTTCGTCCAATTAGGATCATTAGTTTTAGTTTCAGTTAATATTTAGTTCCAGAGCCACTGAGTATCAGCGCCATAGCTTGCTATGGCACAATGCTGAGTGGTGACCCTTTTTAGTGCCGTTTTCTTGTGTTTTGTATTTTTAAAAAATCGGTGTATATTTGCTGTGTTTATGCGCTATATAAACGTTAATTCATTCATTCATACACACCACGATTGGTAATACAGATTTTTAGATTTCTGGCCCGAGCCACAACACTTGCTATCCAGGTAAGACTTTATTTTACCGCCCCGGGTGCGTAATACCCGTGCAATTACGTAAACCTGTGTGCCTACCATGAGCTGAGTGTACGATCGGCGCTAGCGACTTTAACGTATCGAGAGTCAGTGCACCTCTCTCGCACGCGCTAATAGTACGAAAGAGATAGACTGTCATCGAGCGCTCGATACTCGCTAGCGCCGATCGAAAAGTCAACTCATGGTAGGCACACTTTAGGCGACCCTGTACAGTCACGATTTAATATGTGACCCACTTAACATGGAATATCAGCAAATTTTTACATTCAGGCAACTTTGATTTGTTCACAGTTTTAATAAACGACTTCATTAGCGCAGGTTACGTATTATAATACCGAATGTCGTATTATAATATTGACGGAAGGCCGAAATAGTACATTACACAACTAGGGTGGTAATACAAAGAAAGGCCGAGATCGCAGATGTTTGCGGCCCGAGCTGTTGTTGTTGTGTACATAATTTTATGTCTACACTTTGCCAGAAAGCGGCTTTTTCCGTACGCACAGCGTGCGGAAAAAGCCACTTTATGGCCAGGTGTGGCATAAATTAAAATGTCGAATGTTTATTTGCGGAGGCGAGCGTAAAGTCGCCGTCAATAGAATTTGCTAACTTTGTAAATAAACCGCCATATTGAAATTGTCTCTGAATGATGAATTTACTAGTGATGGGGAAGACTCTTACTTTACTCTTTTATGTCAAAACATATGGACTATTAAAGTAGCGAACACAAGATACAGGTATTTTTAATTTGCTTAATCAGAAGACGAATCGTTACTTGAAAATGATGTATCCACCAGTATTTATCACAAAGGGTGCCGTTATTTCATCCGTAGCTCTATCGATGATGCCGTCTAAATATTTCATTTTATTTTCTTAGGTACAGAGCGTAAGTTAGGTAGTGTGTAGCAGCTTTACAATATCACCAACTTTAGTCACAACGCTATCATCATAGACAATTTTAGAATTTAAAAGAAACAAAAACGTCATTCCATTATGACATAATAACCTATGTATAAAACCATTTTAAAATTTTAATGAAATATCCAAGATTCAATTATTTATTGTATGGTTTTGTATTTTACGGCAACGACCGTTCATCAATAGTGTATGGTTTCAGTGGTGTTTGATGAGGTGTTGTGCAAATTCAAGGAGAAACAGTGACAAAACAAAGTTACGCCTTTTGTTTACATAGTTAGCAAAATCTATTGACGGCGACTTTAGTGCTGCACTTTCTTACGCCAGGGCGGTAGGGCTGCGCATCCCGCAGCGCCGGAGCAGATCGGTTGCCTGACTTTCGGCATTTTGAGCTTTCGGGATTATAAACTTTCGAGATTTTGAAGTTTCGATCGTTTGAGAATAGTATTTTGAGCTTCGGTATATCGAAAATCGGCTTTGGATACTTTCGGTTTTTTTCCATCAGTATTTCAACTTTACGGTATTACGAATTTTCAAAAAAAAAATCAAGAAAATTGATAACAAATAAATTATCGTGACCGTACCTCACCTCACACATACCCTGTTTCTCAAATAACTTGTAGGTATAGTAGTTAATATCTGCAATATTTTGAGTCACTGACGATGACGGCTGGATTACGATATTTGCATACTGATTGCGCTTGATCTACACCAGTAACTTACAAGTTAACGTTATCAGCTGATAAAAGATAAGATACGACGGAACAGACTTGGAAATTGTGAATTTCTGTTTGAAGATGTTTTGAGGATTATGATGTCAGTCTCTGTACACAGCCCAAGTGTATTCACAAATTTTGCGAAAATAAGAATCCCATCAAAAACATTACATGTAAAAAAGATGCAAGTCTCGCAACGCAGTTCTACAATAAAAAAGTTTTGAGATGTAATGTTAAACCAAGTCCTTAACATTACATCTCAAAACTTTTTTGTTGTACCACCAATTTCCACCGACTTGCCTATTATTTACCCATGTTCCTCCTCAGTTAAATAATAGGTAAGTCGATGGAAATCTGTGTGGACTCTACCCCCTTATTATGCCCTATATTAGCCAGCACAAAATTACGGGAGGCTGAAAATGGCCAGAATTGCTTATAGAAAAGGATGGCACGACCATGCTTTTGTTTTACTCAACTTGGCGGGGGCACTGCCCCCAGATTACTCCCGAAGGAAAGCTCTCGCGGCCTAGGTCAGCAAAGTTGTATGTAAATTAGGGTTGCCAGATGTCCCGGAATTACCATTCTTGTCCCGTGTCCAGGAATTACACTTTAAAGTCCTGGATTTCAAATACCTAGTACTATTCTTTTTCTCATTACGTTACGAGTAGGTACGATACGCTCGCGTTCTTGGTCACTCATATTTTGTATCGTACCTTACCATAACCGTAGCTTACAATATTTGAGTTAAAGAAATATACATTGCAAGTTAAAGAAGAGCTTGTAAAAATAGGCCAAGTAGGTTTTGTCTGGAGTGGCTCATTCTGTGATTTCGCCGCGCTACTGCCAGTGCCAGTGACCAAAAAGAGCACACGATTGCTGTAAAGAGAGGCGGTCGGATGCGGTGCATTCCGTCCGGTGTTCGGACTCGAACGTCAGTTTTGTTAGAGAGGCTACCTACCGACCGAACACGTGACCCTTGGATTGTCCCGGAAATGAAATGCCCGAATCTGGCAACCCTAAATTGTAAATAATTTTTGACGGTCGCAATTCATACGCTATATGCCGAATGTCGCCACAGCTATACGTTATGTCTCGTACAGTCGCCATCAGATATACATATTGGAGCAAGCAAGGCGCTAAAAACCTCTTATTAGGGATGTAACGATACATAATTTTGCCGATACGATACCGTTACCGATTATCGTAGTAAATAATCCGCGATACCGATACCGATGGCTAAATAATGAACTATGCACCTCAGGCATTTCGATGTCTTTAATATACATAAAACTTGACTATATTTAACAGAGACATTGTCTACTCCAAATTCAAAGAAAATATTTATTATGACTCAGAGAGATAATTAAGAAAGTAATTATTTTTACACAAAGTAATAAACCGATATACAAATTCAGTCAGTAATTAAAATTACTTTTATCAGATTTTTGTTCAAAAACCAAAGATTTTTCCATGCTGTTCGAATATCGGTTGTATGTATCGGCTGAAGTGTATAGATGTATCTGATTGCGACTGTACACTAAGCGGTGTAAGTCTCAGCCCTTGTTCCCCGCACGATTGCCATTTAAACATATTTATCGATTGATATAGATAGACTGATTTTGCGACCTTTAGATAAATCGTTTTCTCAGTCATGCATAGAAACGTTGTCCCTAAAGGATCTGCCAAACTGACTGACGTGACGATGCTTGTACAGTCGAGGTCATCATTATCTGAGCAAAGAACAGATCAATAATATCTGATCTAGTTCTTATGCTTCTGATAATAGGGTCTTGTTCAGATGTTTTAGATCCAATCTTTGCTCAGATAATGATGAACTCGACTGTATGCAGTGACGCGTCGTATCGTCAAGTTCTACATATATTTTACCAGATTAAAGCATAATCTTTGGTGTGGTCGGTCTATATTTCCACACATACTTGACAATATGAAATGCCCCATACTATATTTTCTAAGAAAAATGTATCGTTAGTGATTTTAAGTTTCGATATGGTAGTCCCTTCAAGGATGATATTTCCACGAATACTTAGAAACATATCTATAAAACAGCAAACGCTGTAATGTCACGTTCTATGCGGTCAGCATTATCTAAAGGAAACCAGTTACATTTGTAGGTTAAGTCAACCGCAGCACATAACGAATTAACTATACACCTTACACTTACTGCCTTAAGACTTACTAAAGCGTTTTGCCAATTCGCTACAGCGGTTAGGTATTTGCTTAGGTCGTAAACTTGGATACGTTTATGATCAAATTGTTACCCAGGTTTGCCATGACATGATCGTCACTATTTTGAAAAAACGGCGTAGAGAAAAACGTCAAAAGTTACATACGAACGTCATATACACTTACTGCGTTTTACCTGGAGTCAGTGTCAGATACGTGTTTTTTAAAGTAATTATGATATATAGATAGTTCCAGCAGTTGAGGTCACGCACACAACATGTCATGTAATGACAGCGGGATTTTGAAATTACTGTTCTTTTTTCGTACCGATAGCAAGTTCAACGGTGAATTGCAAGGTAGATCAAAAATATTTCTTTAAACTATAGCCTTGTTTATTTACTCACTCATTCGTTCCATTCATTCACTTTTTTTGCAATGAGCTTCACGTACCTGTGTGTGTAATCATTCACCTCAACGCTCTTGGAACTACCAATATACCTATGACTAATTAAGAGGCGTACTTCAAAAAAATCTTTAAGTCTTTCGAAAACTTCAGTTTGTCGTCATTTTCTTTTTTTCGTATGTTCTGTTTAGTTTCTAATGATGCTCATAGGTGGCGCCGATCATAAACGACAGATTGCATATCAAATAATGTATTTCTGCAAGTAGGCCTCAAGGGCTCTGTTGCATGTCTGATTATATTGGCGATTCGGAAAACGTGTAATGTAATAAAACACATATCAACCAAAATTTAAAAGTCATTATCCCTTAAATTTCATAGTGTTCTACCATACAATTATATATTTTTTTTATTATTGTTTAACCTAAACTTTTGACTCTTTTTAAATTCGTTGAGGGTTTAATACAGCTTTTATTTGGATTTTGACAAACTGAGGAATAAAGTCAATTGTTAACTCCCTATTAATTTGTTATGAGAACTGGACGACTCGGAATACCAAGGACCATTAAAACAAGAGGACTGTCATTCTCCATACAAAAAGCTGTTCCCCGATATTACAACGCCATCTATGTATAAGCTTGGTATAAGAATTATATTATTTACAATTATTCCACTTTGCAAGCGTGACACAGTATTTATTTATTATTAGCTATTTACGAACTTATTGTTACTATACTATGTTTCTTTGTTCAATTATAACATCGTTAAATGTTTAGTTTTTTAGCGCCATCTAGTTTTTGCCTGGAAATCCCCTTGCGGTCGGGGTACGATCCAAAGTATGGAGAATGACAGTCCTCTTGTTTTAATGGTCCTTGGTAATACTATACTGATACCAAGTACACATTATTTCATGAACCTAATATAACTTTCCAGGAAAAAAACAATAGTGAACAGACCTTATCAAATTACTCAAACAAACTTGATCTCATTCTGACATGGCCGGTGCACAAAGGTTGTAAAAGTATGTCAACGATATATGTAAACCTAAATCACCTAAGTATAATTTATGACACGCAATCATGATACTTATTGCTATGATCTGATAACCTAGAATGGCATGAATATTTACATGGATATAGTCAGGTTTGGATCTCAAGTACAGATATGTTCGCACACGTAATATCACTAATATCAAACAGGTATTTCTATCGCAACCTTTAAGAGACTTAAATATTTAAGTTAGGTACTCATAATATTTAAAAATATTACGAGTATCTAACTCCAAGTGTGAATAATAAGATGCCAAAATGCACTTGTCATTCTTGTGCAGACATTGAAGTTTTGTGGCACGAATAAAACTGCCCTAGGGACTTCCCAACGATATTAATTTATCGATAAATTGTATTTTCTTCTAACAAAACGATACATTTAAAAAAGTAATTGATGTTTATTTGAATTTTGAATGTTAATCTCCCTAAAAAAGTATGCCTGTGAATTATTTAAATTACATAAAATGGATAGTGATCAGCATTTTAGTTAATTTAGATTTTAACCGGTCAACTTGCAATCTAACTATGAACTGTCACTTCGAAATAAGTACTTGAAACAGTTATCGATAAATTTAATATCGGAAGGAAATCCCTAGTTAATTGACGTTTTTGACACAAAGACTTATATGTCTGTTCATGTGACTTCATAGATACTTATCGGATTCGATTCTCAGCCCTCGAAGGTATTTAGAACAAAACATCTCACGAAAACAGTATGTGTTGACCATTTGTCTTTATAGTCCGTACAAACTCTTTAAAACTCAATGCTTTCAAACGAAACGCAAGCCAAAAACTACGTTATACTTTGATTATAAGGTAGATTTTGGCTTGCGTTCGTCTGACAGCATTTGGTCTTAAGGACAGATATATAAGAAACAATATGTTTCTTATAAATCCGTGGTCTTAAGAGTTTGTACGGACTATACTACTCCAGTCAAGTCTATGTGTGCATAATATGCCAAACTGCGCTTATCTGCGTTCATGTGACATATTACGTCATGACTAAACTTGAAACCGTCTCTAAACTTGTCTTACCTATTTATCAAGCCGCAATCACGAATCGCAGTTGATAATGATAATGACAAACTTCCAAGGCAGTGGCCTTGGCCGGTAATGAGAATTAACGGTAAGCATTCGCCCACGCATCTGCTTTTATCTACTACTTCATTATCTGCTATTTCCTTTTCCTATCTCTATGATATATGTACTAGCATTTAATCGCGGCTTCGCCTGTTTTATTCCTGTTATCGTCCTAAAGGAACTCTTTAATGGGATATAAATGGGTGAATTAACTTATCTTTGTCAAAAAATTTCACCTTCTCCGACTAAAATTGAATGGAAATCTTTATTCGGATATTTTTTGAATAAAGTGTATATATTATGTTTCGTATGTAGGGGTCGCGGGGACGTCAGTCAAACACGAGCGCTGCATTAGTACTGGTTTATTATCTAACCACCCGCAATCATGAATTACATAAGTATGACAATTCCCTTTTTTCAAAAACAAGAAAAAAAAAATGGAATCAATTAATCATAATATTCAATAGTTTACAAGAGAATAAGTGACATGAATAATATAATTATTAAAATTCATGAAAATAGATTAGGAACATGCATAATTTTATTAGGAACATGCATCGTTTTGATATTTGTACATAGATCGTTATCATGTTTTGAAAACAATTGATTGTAATTATAAAATTTAAGTTATTGCATGAATATTATTATAATTTTTAAAATGCATAATTCGTATTCCTTAAATTAAATTTAGAACTTACAATGATTACATACAGCTCGTACAGCTGTTAGGAGATTTTAACGTATATATTTATTAGAAATTCATTATTAGGTAGGTATTTCATTTATCGTGCATGCAAATCAAAATTAATTTAAAACGAAACATTTTCTGCCCGTGACCTATAAATGTTATGAATGTATATTACAGACATTAAAATAATCATTTAAAATAATTATATTATACAAAAATATATCTATTACAGTACTATGAGGCCTGTGGGTGTGAGTTGTTGGCAGTTACTCTTCATTGACGTGTCGCTGGGAATCCATACCGATCAGGAGGTTGTACTACCCTGCCAAAACGAGTGGTTCGATAAGTATTGTTGTTTACTAAAACGTTAGAACAACCAGTGCTGGGTAATGGCGGGGATCGGAGCGCGGCGCCTGAGGCGGCGGGCGAGCGATCCAGATGTGCGTTATCTACGATTATATCATCATATTGTGCGCGTGGTAATTGCATGTCAATACGATCCGGAGAATCAACCATGAGATGTTTTCGATTACGTCTTATGGTTTTCCCTGACTGTAAATTCACAACGTATGACCTCGGACCCTTTCTACTAATAACGGTGCCGGACACCCATGTGTTTTCTTGTCTAGCTTTCACTTTTTGCCCTATATGTAATTCCGGCAAGTTCCTAGATCCCATGTCATAATAGATTTTCTGATTATATTGGCGTTCCTTTAATTTATTTACAACATCTTTTTGTACTTTTGGCGTTAATAATTTTGGCGAACATGGAATTATACTTCTCAGTTTTCTATTATAAAACAATTCTGCCGGGGATGGAAGAGTAGTAGATATGGGAGTGTTAGCGTATTCTAATAACCCTAAGTTTAAATCCGTTCGATCAAAGTCAGTTTTGCGCATCATGTTTTTGACTACTTGGACAAAGCGCTCGACCTGGCCATTTGATTGCGGATATTCGGGTGATGACGTCACATGCTGGAAAGACCACTCTTTCGCAAACCTTTTAAAACTATTTGATGCAAATTCTGGTCCATTGTCACTCACCAGGATCTCTGGAATTCCATGCCTTTTAAATATGCCCTTTATTTTTCTAATAACATAATCTGATTGTAAGCAGCTTAGTTTAAGTACCTCAACAAATTTACTATAATAGTCGATTAGTAGTAAGAATGACTTCCCGCGATGGTGAAAACAATCCACTCCTACTTTGCACCATGCCCGCTGGGGTACATCATGCTGAATGAGTGGTTCCTTGCTGTTCTGTTTCCTATAGGTTAGACAGGCTTGACAACGAGACAAATAATCCAATAGTTGCGTGTTTAAATTTGGCCAGTACATGATTTCCCGTGCTCTTAACTTACATTTTTCGATACCTAGATGACCGATATGGATTTTCCGAAGCATTTCAGCACGCATACAACTAGGAATTACAACTCTGTGTCCTTTCCAAATAATTCCAAAAGCTGACGTAAGTTCGTCCCTTACATCCCAATATGGTTTTAATATATCACTCGTTTCACTTTTGTGTGTCGGCCACCCTGACTTGATTACCTTAAGTAATTCTTGCATTTCTTTATCCTGCTTTGTATACTTTTGTATCTCTAAAAAATGCGAATCCGTAAGTGGATTTGTAGTAGTCAGGGCACACACCTGCGCCTGAGCCTCCAGATAATCACGTGGAATGGACTTTTCGCTTGCGCCTCGTGGAACTGCACGGGACAGCGCGTCAGCTATGAATAGGTATTTGCCCGGCTTATATACAAGTTTAAAGGTGTATGGTTGAAGCCTTAATAGCATTCTTTGCAATCGCGCGGGTGCATTTGCTAACGGTTTGTTTATGATGCTAATTAACGGTTTGTGATCAGTTTCTATTGTTACGTCACTACGTCCATATATATAACTATAGAATCTTTCACATGCATAAACACAAGCGTACAATTCGCGTTCTATTTGCGCATACGCTTGTTCCGCTTTTGATAAAGATTTTGACGCATACGATACTGGCAGATTATTTTGAAGTAAGCAACA
Source organism: Eudemis profundana (assembly GCA_947034925.1). NCBI lineage: Eukaryota > Metazoa > Arthropoda > Insecta > Lepidoptera > Tortricidae > Eudemis > Eudemis profundana. Next base: position 5,155,356 of record OX344819.1, read on the forward strand.
TCCTAAACCGTGTTTACTGGCATCCACAGAGATCACTACTGGTGTCTCCAGGCTGTAATATTGTAATACCGGCGGATTTGTTAAATTTTCTTTTATACTATCAAAGCATTTCTGATGTCGGTAATCCCAATGCCATTCCACGGATTTCTGTAACAACTCCCTCAAAACATATGTTTTTTCTGACAGGTTAGGAACAAATCTACCTACGTATGTAACCAACCCCAAAAAACGTTCAACATCTTTCGTATTTTGTGGATTTGGTAGGTTTTTAATCGCTAAAATATGGCTATCATCTGGTTTAATACCGGTTTCAGTTATTTTGTGTCCCAAGTATTTTAACTCCGTTAAACCAACCTTGCATTTTTCCCGATTAAGCTTAATATTTATTTCTCTACACCTTGTGAGTACGGCCCTGAGTCTTTGATCGTGAACTTCTTTCGAGTCGGCGTACACCAATAAGTCGTCTACAAAAAGAATTACACCCTCTATATCTTCAAAATGTTCATATAGCTTTCTATGAAATATTTCAGAAGCAGAAGAAATGCCATACGGCATTCTGAGGAACTTAAATCTGCCAAATGCTGTATTAAACGTGCATAAGTCAGTACTAGACTCATGTAGTGCCACTTGCCAGAATCCGTGTTTTGCGTCTAAAGTACTGAAAAATTTTGCGCCCGATAGATTTGTGGTAATTTCCTCTAGTGTGGGTAATTTAAAATGCTCGCGACGAATGGCCTTGTTCAGGTCCTGAGGATCCAAACATATCCGAAGGTCACCGTTTGGTTTTCTCACAACTGTCATACTATTTACCCAATCCGTCGGTCGTTCTACTTTGGCAATAATACCTTGTGATTGCATTTCTTGTAGTTTACTCTTAACTTTGTCTTTTAACGCCACCGGCAATTTCCTCGGAGCATGAACAACTGGCCTAACATCATCTTTTAAACGAATTTTGTAATTTCCCGGCAAGCAACCTATTCCTACGGGATCCTGCCGTTTTGCCAAAATTATTTTGGTCAAATTTCATTTCCCAAACAAATTTTAGTAACTGTTTTTTTTGGCAATGCAATCTTTGGCATAATTACAATACGCAAATTTTCGTTTGGTCAAATTTTTATTCAGCATAATATTAATACGGAAAATGACATTTCGGCATTTGGTCTTTTAGCAAATGCTTTATTAAGGCAAAAAAATATTAGTCAATAAAAGTTTAGTCAAATGAATTGTTATGTCAAAACATAAAAAGTCAAAAATCGGATTTCCTTAGGTAATAAAATTTGACCAAAATAATATTGGTAAAACGGCACGATCCCACAAAAAAGGTTAAAGTTTAAGTAATAATTTTGAACAACAGCAAGAATTTTGAAGAACTGTAGCCCTCAATAAAAACAAAAACTGACATAAACAGAAGGGTAAAGGGGGTGCGTAACGATGGCTATAAAAATTTTTGGTATAATATTAGTCGCAATAACGCCTATAATGAACTTATGGTATAACGTTATTTTCATATAAAATACAATTGGCATAACCATTATTGATATAATGTATCAAAAAGTAGGTTAGGTTAGGTTTGAACTGCGTCTCCCAACAAAAACGAACTGCTATCAAAAAGTAGGTTAGGTTAGAACTGCGTCCCCTACCAAAACGAATGGCTATCAAAAAGTAGGTTAGGTTAGGTTTGAACTGCGTCCCCCAACAAAAACGAACTGCTATCAAAAAGTAGGTTAGGTTAGTAAATTATAAGGGCACAGAAGAAAAAGGGGGGACGGGGGGGCGAAGCCCCCCACAAGGGGGGCTCGGGGGGCGAAGCCCCCCGCATTAAAAAAAACTCAAACCATAAGTTCAATTAGGTTAGGTTAGGTTAGGGTTCGAACTGCGTCCCCCAACAAAAACGAACTGCTATCAAAAAGTAGGTTAGGTTAGGTTTGAACTGCGTCCCCCAACAAAAACGAACTGCTATCAAAAAGTAGGTTAGGTTAGTAAATTATAAGGGCACAGAAGAAAAAGGGGGGACGGGGGGGCGAAGCCCCCCACAAGGGGGGCTCGGGGGGCGAAGCCCCCCGCATTAAAAAAAACTCAAACCATAAGTTCAATTAGGTTAGGTTAGGTTAGGTTAGGGTTCGAACTGCGTCCCCCAACAAAAACGAACTGCTATCAAAAAGTAGGTTAGGTTAGGTTTGAACTTCGTCCCCCTACCAAAACGAACTGCTATCAAAAAGTAGGTTAGGTTAGAACTGCGTCCCCCTACCAAACCGAATGGCTATCAAAAAGTAAGTTAGGTTAGAACTGCGTCCCCCAACTAAAACGAACCGCTCCCAGAACAGTAGGTTAGGTTCAAGGGAGTCCCACATAACCATCAGGGTCCGTCCCCGCCCGCACCCTGTTGGTATGCGTAACGCATTTTCCCCTCTTAAAAAAAAAAGGTTCATTGAATTTTGACGATACAAATAATTTTCGTAATTTTGTTTTGCGTAAAATATGTTATGCCAACTAAAACATTTGACTAAATAAAATTTGGTCAAACTACCATTTGGTGAGCGAGGCATTGCCTAAACATTCATGTGTCAAACATTAGGTTCGCGTAACAATTATTTGTGAAGAGTTAATTTGGCAAACGATTATTTGGGAAATGAAATTTTGCGAAATTTTTTTTGGAAAGTGATAATTTGTCAAACATATTTTGATAAAACATAGGTAACCCATTCCTACAAATACGTCTGGAAATTCTTCTAAAATTTCATTTTTCCTGCACACCAAAAATACTCTTTTAATTAAGTTAAGTTCTTCGCATGACTGCCTACTTAAAATCGGAACCGAATCTGAATCCACAACAATGAACTGTAACACGTAAGGATTATTCCTGTGCGTTAATTTTAAAAAACATTTACCTACCACTTTAATTTTGCTACCTGAGTATCCTTGTAATTTTAACGATGTTTTAGTTAACTCCGACTCACATATCTTTAGTTCACTCAATTTATTTAAGGGGAGGACATTTACGTCAGCACCGGTATCTAACTTAAAATTTATATTTTTACCTCGAATTCGTAAACCTACAAGCCAATCGCTATTACGTGAATGTACATGTTCATTTACCTGATCGGATGAGTCCTCACGCACCTCATAAATCCCGCACATCCTCGAATAGTGATTAAATTTTTTACAAGTTAAACACTGCTGTCCATACGCTGGGCACTTAAATCGCGGGTGAACTCTGCCGCATTGCCGACAACCACGATAAGTAGGCACTGAAGACCATTGTCTCTCTTCTTGGTAACGTGGTGCAGATTGAACTCGAGGGCCAATTGACTCCTGGCGCCGCTCCTGCTGCCTGGACGGGCCTGGGCGTGACCATTGTCCACCCGCGCGAGCGTATAATGTACTATTTGTAATAAGCCCTTCGTATACGTATGAGGAAAAGTAGTTAATTAATGATCGAGGAAAAAGTATTTAATAACATAAATCAGTTGTCAATAATAATAGCCATTTTGTTGTGTTTCGTAATTATTTTTTGCTAGAGGATGCCTGCAACTTTGTTTCGTTTTACGGAGGCACAGAGTAATAGTACTACGTTCGGGTCCGACCACCAGACGGAACGCACCGGATCCGACCGTCTCTCTCTATCGCATAGCGCGTGTTCTTCTGGTCGCTGGCTAAGCCCTTCCGGAGTCAAGTTCTTATACTCCAAAGCCAAAATTCAATCAAAAATATCAGAACACGCTTCTATGCCGTTCACAATAGAATCGTGTTCACATATTTTTGATCAGTTTTTGCTCAAAAGTATAAGAACTCGGTGACCGTCAAGATGGCGTACACCGTAAAGACAAAGTATAAAGACAACCAAGTACAGTCGCCATCAGATGTATCTGAGCTGTCAGTGTACTCCTAAATATCTGAACACGGCTCTAATGCTATGAAAATAGAGCCGTGTTCAGATATTTATGAGTACACTGACAGCTCAGATATATCTGATGGCGACTGTAGTACGACTTCGGCCGTTTAGGAGCGCGCGACACGTATTTACACAGACGCACGACGCGCGTCTGTGTGAGTGAACGCCATACTGTGGCAGTCTCGCGCAGTCGGCAATGCTTGCCTGTGGTGCGTCCGTACACGGCGCGCACACATGCGCGCTCCCGATGTACCTTTTGTTCGAAGAAAAACTACCGTATACCGTGGTAAAGGTATCCAAAATCTGATGCTGCCAAATCTGATATTTATTGGCAGCATCCGTTTCTGGATATCTTTACTGTGTACGCCATCTTGACGGTCACAGAACTCGACTGTATAGTAGGGTGTCCCAGAAAGCAAATCTCCATACTAACTTTGAAGCCAAGTCGGCACGGGTTCCCGTCATCACAGAGAGCTGAAATTTTATATAGCAGTATATTTGAGTAGTAAAAATCTTTGAGGGGTATGCGTTACAAAATAATAAAAAACAAATTGTTGTATGGGCAATATTTTTTTTTTATAATTTTGGAACTACTAAAATATTATGGTATATAAAATTTCAGCTCTCTGTGACGATGGGAACCCGTGCCGACTTGACTTCAAAGTTTGTATGGAGATTTGCTTTCTGGGGTATAGTCTTGCCTTAGATTTAAGGCAAATTATGACTATCAAATAGTAATATAAATATTGGAATAATCTTACACAAATCGACCTAGTGCCAAACTAAGCTGCTTGAACTATTGGGTACTAGACGACGATACACATACTTATGTAAATAAATAGAAACATCCATGACTCAGGAACAAATACTCGTGCTCATCACACAAATATTTACCCATAGTCTGTGCGGAAAGAGAATAGGCGTGGCGAAAAACGGAACTAACCTAATCAGTATGGCAAATACGGTAGAAAAGCATTACAGCGCCGTTAAATCTAAATCCTATTCTCTTTCCGCACAGACTCTACCAGGGTGTGAACTGACAGTAAGTAGCTTACAAAACAAGTATTATAATAATTTTTTTATTTATTTATTTATTTATTTATTACCCCAAAGAAATGGATAATCAACGATTCATATATACATATACAGATATTTATAGTTTTTAACCTGTTATTTTTGAAGTCGGTGCCAGCTAAGGAGCTCAGCATAGCCAGCTTTGCGTTTACGAAAATTACGAAAAATACTGAAATCGCTATACGTGTGCCTATAATATTTGAAGAGTTCCCTCGATTTCTCCAAGATTACATCATCAGATCCTGATTTACAATGGGACCACCTCGGAAGTCTACCCTTTCAAACAAAAAAAGAATTTTCCAAATCGGTCCAGCCGTCTTCATGTAATCGGTGAACACACAAAAAAAACATACAGACGAATTGAGAACCGTCCTTCTTTTGGAAGTCGGTTAAAAAGCGATCTCATCCACATCGTAAATATGGTACCTACCTAATTGCGGGTATTTATTTATAGCAATACCGACCAGACTCCTTTTTATGTGAGGCAAACATCGTAAAACTAATTGCTTCTAACTTTGGATGTTAGTGTTACCTGTGAGGGCATACTTAACAGTTTTTTCTGCCCTCCGGCCGGCAAGCGTCACCTTGCCGATTTCAAGATGCCGCTTTTTGGCTCCGTCGAATAGAAAAATAGTATACAAACCTTGGCCAGTAAATAAGAAAGCCTCAGATCACATGTTTGTCGTCCTCGGCTTCGCCTCGGCCGACAATTCCATGAGATCTGAGGCATTTCTTACTATACTGGCCTCGGTATGTAATGTACTATTCCAGCATTGAATGTACTTTTGAGCAGTTCTCTCAATTCTTCATAGATCCCATCATCAGAACAAAACTTTGAAAGGTGACTAATCTGAAAGTATACTTTATATATAAAAAAATTAAGGTAACAAACATTTTCTCAAACATACAATATTGACATTACATACCTTATAATAGGCCGTAAAGTACCTCGTTTCCGGGAATTTCATACAACATTACCGGCCTAGGCCGGCCTTTTAAAGGCTGAACGCCGTGATGCTGTGTCACAAATAAATGTGGAATGGAAATTAAATAACTAAATATTTTTACTAAAAAAAACCCGACCGCGGTGCACTTTAAAAGTGCATAAAATCCGCCATTTTATTTATTACGAACTTCATACCCAGTGACACTCGCGCCATCAAGACGAATCTAATGATGTATCATTTATCAACATCGGTTGTGCCGTTGAGTAGTTACGAGCGGACATAGGAACGGACATACATACATACAGGTCAAACACATAACCCTCCTTTGGGCTTCGCCGCAGTCGGGTAAAAAAAAAACACATTGCGGGCCTAGGCCGGCAATGTTGTATGAAATTCCATTAAATGCCAAGCGTCAAGCCAAGTCGCATCGGAAACGAGGTACTTTGCGGCCTACTATAAAGTACGTGATGTCAACATTTCATTGCATGTTTAAGAAAATTTTGTTTTGGTGATTCTGAGATTGGTATTTTTTAATGCAACTGACTACAATACGATTGATGTTCATCTAACCTAACTATTTCGAATAATAGATATCAGAGTTAAAAAAATGTAACACTGATTTGTACTCCAGTCCTGTTCCTAATGTCATTAGCACGCAATCGTCAGGAGCCTAACCATTATATTTGTATAACACATAATAACATGACAAGTACTGATAGTTAACTAACACACTTTCACTCAGCATTGTCCATATTTATTTTCGCTATTGATTAGATAACTAACCTGATTTTTCAAGTTTAAGTCTTCAAATGTCAGAAACAATGAAATTAGATACACTAACGTTTAACCGAGTTAAAAATTGAGGTTATCATTTGTAATATTGCAGGCAATTCAACATGTAATATGTATTTGCTCTTGCATATTTGTTTGTACTGGGAAATCCCACTTAGCAATGTTTATTGTTTTATGTTTATGACTTATGGTTAGAGAAAATTGCCAGCGTTTTTTTTTATTTATTTACACTTCATCGTACAAAACCGAACTGTGAGACAAGTGGAGGGGTACACACATGTAGTAGTTAGCTTTGATTTTGTCGACTGATTTTGTTACAGCTAAAATATAGCGGTTTTTTGTCAACTGAGATTTACTTAACTTATTAAACACTTGATCTATAGAAAAACTAAAATCACTAATTGTGGACTGCCTCAGGGGCATTCCACCAGAATGTCGGGCACGTGACGTAATTTTTTTCATACTTGTAACAAAGTTAGGAAGTACATTTTTGGTATGTCAATATTTTATAACTTGGTTTCTGAATTGATAATATCATTTAGGCTTTTTTAGCTGCCATAGCCGTCACGTGCCCGACAAAGTAGACGTTTTCGTGGAATGCCCCCTCAAATACCTTCCAATCCGGTAATTTTCGACAGTTTTTATGGTTGTAGAGATGACGCATACAGACATATATTATTAAAGGCTATCTACAGACAGACCAGACACGATCAAGACACTTTTTGACACTTATACATTATCACTTAACCGGTTCATATAACAACACACTAAAACACACAATAAACAGTACCATTTACGTACAATTTAAAAATAAATAAACTTTGGTCACTTGAAACTTTACTTTGACAGTAGTTGCCAATTACTAATAGTTTCGTACTTATTTATCAACAATTATTAACACTGCAGTATATTCAGCCTTACTTGTATTATTTAGTAAACAATTTCCGAAACTTAAGAGGTTTTTGCTAACACTGGTATTTTTTTCGTCCGAACAGTTGTTTTGAATACTTTATTTTGTGAGATAGTATTTGTTTTGGGCAATAATTAATGCAAAATAAAAAAAAACTTCAAACTAATTAAAAATCTATTCAGTTAAGAAATGCGAAAGCACCCAAAGCACTACAGGTGTGCCTATAATACACTCACGGAGAATGAATTCGGGTCATCTTCGAACAATTATATAGAAAATGAGCAGAATTCATTGTCCGTGAGTATTTGAAGAACTGCCTCGATTTCTCCAAGATCCCATCATCAGATCCTGGTGACAAAGGCACTACCTGGGTGATAAAGGGTTTCAAACAAGAAGCAAAGGGCCATAAAGTGGCTTTTACTGCACGCTTCGCGTGCGGAGCCGCTTTCTGTCCAAGTGTCAACATAAAATGATGTACACAACACGGGAGGTAATAAAGAAAGCCCTCGATCGCATATTTATGTCCCTCGCTTGGCGATCTCGGCCTTTCTTTATTTTACCACCCTAGTTGTGTAATCTACTATTTCCAAATCGATCCAGCAGTTTTCAAGTAATCACACAAAAGGAGAACAAACATAGAAAAAAAATAAAGTTTATATATTTTTTTTCTATGTTTGTTAAGTTAAGATAAGTCGGTTAAAAAAATATTTACAGTTTAAAATCGGTTGCTTTATTAACCGATTTTTAAACTTAATAATAAAATTAATGTGCTGAAACCACGCTGAAACTATAGTCGCGAATACTTTATTTAAGATTAGGCAGTGATTTTCGGCAAAAACGGCGTCTAGTCAACAGCATTTAGTCGAAAGTCATTAATAAATAACACAAGTAAGTATGAATATTTATAACTATTGCCACAGCAACGTTTGAAAATTTTCGTTATTTCCGAAATTTCCCGATTTAGTTTTCCACTATATATACCCGATAAGTATTTTCAGTTTGAATATAAAACCGCACTTATCCGAACAACATTATTAAGAGACGCGCGCGCGCTTGCGTCAACGATATAATACTGAATTTAAAAAAGTAAACATTATGCTCTACGCTAATCGCTGTCAAGGTGAATTAGGCTTTTAAATGTTTACATAAGGTTGCTAATTGAATGCGCGGTGTAATTTATACTCGTAAGGATGTGAGCGTAAGTTTGTATGAGTAATATAAACTTTTTTTAATGTTTGACCTCTCATGACAGGAGTGTTTTAGCGCGATAACCTCATGAGATGTTCATTAAGTGACAAGGCCGGTTACGAAAAAATATATTTGTATCGGTAATTTCTGGAAAATTAGGTTAGAAAATTACCAGTTTATACACGGTGGGAATGAGTAACCTGACAAACTTTAACTATAGATTCTAACGACTATTTTTTTACTGTACTAATTTTATATTATTTTCACACACCTCTGCTACTTAGATGTTTAGATAAGATTCCTTAATAACACTTCTTTTTCCGACAGTCATGTAAAAAGTTTCTACGATAAGATAATTATAATTAATTGTTCAAATACCACCAAATGAAATGGAAAATTTATGTACTCCATCACTAAATTACACTCGACGTCAACGTCAAACGTCTAAAAAACGTAAATTGTAATGTAATCACGCTTGATTCCCATACAAATCGACGAACTATTTCCTTTTTTTTTACCTAGCCTGTTAGTGTCCCACTGCTGGGCAAAGGCCTCTCCATTAGATCCCCACTACTCCCTATTAGCTGCAACCTCCGGCCACTCGGCTACGAAAGCGTCTAAGTCATCCCGCCATCTCCGTTTTGGCCTGTCCTGTCGTCGCCGCCCATCCTGTGGCACCCAATTTGTGACTATATGGGCCCATCTACCCGGATGCATGCGGCTAACGTGCCCGGCCCAGTCCCTATTTCCTTTCATTTCGATATAATTCCGCGTTCATATTATTTCAATAACAATAATGCAAGCCCGTGCGGCTTGTCATTAGCCCGTTATCAGACATTACCCCGTATACAAAATGACGGCTATCAGTAGTAAAACTGCAGCCTTTACGTCATTTCATTTCGAAAGGCATTTGTGCATTGTTGTTCGAGTGCGCTGGCACATAGCGACGATATCAATTAGTGTAATTTTTAATTAGTAATTTACAGAGTCTCCGTTTCAGCTTGGGCAAAAATGCTTTCGTATGTATGTCTGTCCGGCGGACGTCCGGCTGTTCTCCTGTACAGGTTCCCAACAAATTCTCGTGAAATTTTGTAAACATGTCCGATAATGATAATTACCTATAGAATTTTATGTCGATCAAAATAGTAGGTACATTACACAAATAGGGTGGTAATACAAAGAAAGGCCGAGATCGCAGAAGTTTGCGGCCCGAGCTGCAAGCGAGGGACGTAAATATGCGATCGAGGGCTTTCATTATTACCTCCCGTGTTGTGTACATAATTTTATATCTACACTTGGCTAGAAAGCGGTTTTTTCCGTACGCACAGCGTGCGGAAACGGCACTTTATGGCCAGGTGTGTCATAAATGCTATTTAATTTGTATGAAAAAAAAAAATCTAAAGAATAAATCATTTTTAAAAGTTGTCGAAAAAAAGTTTTATTGTTTGATGAGTGGAATCTACGTTTTAATTATTTGCTCCTGTTACAGGCAGCACCCGGTATACATGTGTATATAATATACCTATACAAATAGATATTACCAGTAAGTATGCTAGTTTTTACAGTTTACATAAAACGAAGGACGACTAGGCAATGAAATATACAATAGGATAGAAGGCGACCTTTTAAACAACGTGTAATGTCCACATTACTTGGTTTATTTATGTCATGGTGTACATTGTCCTATTACTCTGTTGTTCAGTAGTGACACTGAACGGAAAATCGGTTTGTTTGTCAACAAGCATTTACCTGCGGATTCACCTGCTTTTGATTGTTACTAGCCCAAAGGAATTCGCCTGTTGACTCGATTTTTTTTCTGTCGTAAATCGATTCTACTATTTGTGAGGAACAAATATCTATATGACACCTAATACATTTGTATAAGTATAACAGCCACAAATTGTAATCAAAAGGAGCGGATCGCACTGAGCATTGAAAACGCTCTATACAAAACGGTAGGAACTTATGACGTCATCCGTCGCTGTACTAAGTCTGTATGAAAAAAATAGCATTTTGCCATTTTTATTTTTTCAGTGTTATTTAAGCATTCCGAAATTGACTTTAATTTTTCTTTAAGACGATATTTTTTTTTTTTAACTTAACTTTATATTTTTTATACATTTTTGGTTTATTTCTTTTTTGTGTTATGATAATTTAGTATTTTCCAATCCATGTGACTATACTATGTTGTAAAATTCAACATTAGTCAACATCCCTATTCTTTAAAGGGATATAAAGTATCCTATGTTTCAACCCAGGACTTGGTCTTCTTACTACAAGCCCAAATGCATAAAAGTTCGTCTAGCACGAAGCAACTATCACACTTTTCTAAATACTCATTACCTGTTTACATCAAACAACTGAGTGATAGGACCAATGATAGTTATCTTTAACGTAGTTTATTTTGATTCTATAATAAAGTTTCCACGAAGCCTTTATTGTTGAGCTCAAAGCAACATTGTCGGTATATCGCTGTGCCGTGTCGTTTTCCTTAGTAATTAATGGCCGTTCTAACACCTAAAAATGTTACCCATCATATAATTGGTATTTCCTATATTTTAAAATTGCTACGGTAAAATATTTTTATTCTAAATAAAATCATTAGAGCACATGTATTAAACCGTATACACTTTTTATCTCAAACATGTTTTTCTAAAAAAATGTAGAGCCTAACGAAATGCTCTTACTAGACGAGATCTTTTGCATCGGGGCACGTACAGTTACTTGTTAATATTTGTATCTTCTTCACTTGTCCTTAGGGCTATTCTTCAGAAATATGTCTGCGGTCACCTCATTCATCTGGCCCTTTTTCATACTAAATGTATGGAGATAGATGAATAAGTCTCAGACATATTTCTGAAGAATAGCCCCTTAGTCGGTCCCTAATGGCTGAGTATCGTGACCGAATGCCCTCCATGCAGTCTGGTTCTTGGTTTTATAGACCGCCTGATAGACTGCACTTAGCAGCCCTTTTGATCGTGCACCAACACGCTGGAACCCTTCCTCTGGTGCGTTTTTCCTCTACAGATCCAAGAGTAATATGTTTCTATTCTCAAGCGCATACCTAGGTGAACGCATGATGTGCCCAAAAAAACAGAGTCCTCTATCGGCAGCTAATTGAGAGTCGTTTTATGATGCAAAGTTCCTCTAAAATGGAGTCATTGGTCCTCAAGGCCGTCCAAGGAATCCTCAATAGTATCCTCCAGCATCCCACATGTCAAAGGCGTTGATTCTGCTGTGTTCGCGGCTCTTTATGCACTAGGTCTCAACCCCATACAGAAATATGGAAAATATTAGGGGTCGGACCAACCGCGCCTTGGTTCTATATCTTGATACTGCGATTTTTCCACCCTGTATCCACGGTATATTTGTATAATGGAATTTTATTTCCGTCATACAAAACCGAGATAATAACCATTATAAGGAAAAAAGACATGTTTGACGCTTATCAAATATATTTATCTAAGAGGAACTAGTGTTTGCTGTTTATGTTAAACTTCATTAGTACAAAATTGTTAAAAAATGCGTAGTAACAAGATAAGGTTACTAAATAGAGATGTTTACTGTACAGATATTTATGACCTTGACGTCATAAATATCTGATGAAATAAGAATCCTAAAATAATGTGTAATACAAACACAAATATATTCTGGCCACTCACAAGCTCACAATACGATTACAGAAAACCACACAAAGGGCACATATGATCAAGCAATTATAAACTCTAAGTCAGTAAAATAAGAACCATGTAAAACGCATCTCAGTTTCGGTATACATTAGCGCTTTCTACACGGAAACACGAATGAAACAATTACTAATAGCAGAATAATTGGCAAAATAATGAGTCACAATTTGTGATTTTTGTTCGATAACGTATTCGGATTTGAAATGTATACGTTTGCTGATATGAAATGTATTGAATTGCTAAATATTTGACAGACGAATACAGCCGATCAAGTCAAGGGCATTGACATATAAATATCTGAACATGGTCGGTAATATAGGTTTATGCCACACCTGGCCATAAAGTGGATTTTCCGCACGCTGCGCGTACGGAAACAGCCGTTTTCTGGCCAAGTGGAGACATAAAATAATGCACACAACACGGGAGGTAATAAAGTAAGCCCTTGATCGCATATTTACGTCTCTCGCTTGCAGCTCGGGCCGCAAACTTCTGCGATCTCGGCCTTTCTTTGTATTACCACCCTAGTTGTGTAATGTATTATTTCGCAGCTTCAGCTATTCGACAAATAATTATGGCACCTATTTTGCGTGAAATATATGATAATAATAGGTATCCAGAATTTTTGTTCCACTTTCATGCCCCGCCTTTTTTTTTGAAGTTGACATACTTGCAAGTCTTACTGACTGTTGCAAAAATCGGACCAAGTGGGGCCGTGGCGTTCCCTGGGGTCGAACCAGGTCGCTTGGCCCGGACCACCTTGAGAGGGTCGGACTAGGTAGGGGCCGAAGCGCCTGGGATTGAACCAGGTCGCTTGGCGGGCCACCTTGAAGTTAAGCTGATTGCTCAAAGTGAGCAGCGGACCAGCGGGAAGGTTAAAGCGGATCAACCTGCTCTTATGTAGAGTGTGTAAATCGAACTAATGGGAGTTTTAGTTGCCGGTTCGCTAAAACCTAGCCCAGCTAAGAAGACTCCGGCAAGAAACTTGGCTGAGCCCGAGCGAGGTCGGAGTGGAGTTAGTCCAGGATATCGGGTCCTGGGGCAAATCGGGACGCGGCCCTTGTGTACGTTGTCGCGTGGATCACGACCAGCTTGAAGTGAACAAATACTCAAGAAGCCGACAGAGCCCGCTAGGTGGGTTTGGGGGCATTTCTTCAGAAATATATCTGCGGTCACCTCATTCATCTGGCCCTTTTTCATACTAAATATATGAGGACAGACGAATGAGTCGCATACATATTTCTGAAGAATACCCAAGTAGCACAGATAGCTGTATAACTACCCACCTTTAGACCAATTTAAAACTTTATGCTTATTAAGAGTGTTTTAAGAACTCACCGGTGAACCTGTAGCTGCATAACAGCGATCAGTCAATATTAAAACGGCTTAGACTGAATAAGAGCTGAATAACGGCCCACAAAACCACCATTAATACGCTTAGAGTGCTATAAAGGTATATTTTTAACGTCTTTATTCAGCTTTTAACATATTCCATTGCTTTAACTGTAATAAGAGCTGTTTAGTGGGTAATTTTACGCTTAGTGCTGTATAAGGAAGTATTTGTGAACTTATATTTCGCTGACTTATTAAGGGAGCACATGTGAGCTGTTATGCAGCCAATAGTCGTATAATGGTTCATTTGTGGCGCATAACACAGCTTATTGTTGAACATATCTACTGTTAATCAGCTTTTATACTGCTATTGATACTATCTGCATAGTAGCTGTTTAAACATTCACTATAGGCCTCGTAGTTATTTAGGGACTCACTTGTGTACAGACTTAACGGCTTAGACTTAGTAGTGGTTCACATAAGGTATCTTTAAACAGCCTTTTGCTGAATATTAGACTACAAACGGTTCACATCGGTATTTACATCAAACCACCATTTTATTGTATAACCTATAAATATTTTGATTCATTTTCCAACTTTTATGATATTATTATGCCTGAATTATGAATGTAATGCTTTCGTTTTTACTTCCTAATATACTAATAATAACTTATAATCTTTAAAACTCTGTTCAAAGCTCTGAAAATTGTTCACTAAGTTTTTATGAAGGTTTATTTACATCACATAATTAATTAAAAACTGAATATTTTCATGGCCCACTAAAATTTTCTTAGACAATATGTATCGATAATGTCAGTAAATTTGCATCCCCAAACAGTTTCTTCGAATTATGACTGTATTCACCATCATCATATGAGATTGTATACACCATCCGCCATTAAGACAATTAACTCGCACGTCAAAGATAAAATGTTTGCTTCATTCCTACGTTAATTTCATTGATGTACACTTTTATACAGACCTACGTCAGCTAGAGCCGGTTTAAAAGAAATAAAAGAGTGTACATGTGACACAATTTCTGAATAAAGGGTAACATGTTACCTCTTATTCAGTCGATATACAGCTCATATGACTGGTGTTACCCTTTATACCGCTGTTATGTTGCTGTTATACCGCTCTTAAGCAGCAGTGTGAACTTAAAGCTGAATAATTTGTGCCCAAATAGGAGGTATAAGAGCTGTATAACCGGTTATACAGCTCTTATACAGCTTCCTTATACAGCTTTAAACGTAATTTAACCCAATTATTCAGCTGTTATACAGCTTTGTGTGCTACTTGGGTAGCCCTTGGTTTGTGAGGCCAATAAAGTGCAACGAAAAATCGGCCGGCATCTGAGCAACATTACGAGCGCCTACTAGGCGGGTTGTTAATCGTTAAAGTGTTAAAAACGCTAAGTATTTTTCATTATAAAAACCCATTCATCATTCGCTTGCCCTTTTCCCATTCATTTGGGGTCGGCGCAGCATGTCCTCTTCTTCCATACCTCTCTATCACCCGTCATCTCAGCGTTTACATCCTTCCTACCCATATCATCTCTCACACAATCCATCCACCTCTTTCTTGGTCTACCTCTTCTTCCAGAACCTTCGACATTCATACCTAAGACTGTTCAACCATAAAAACCCATTGAATAGGGAATATGCATGAATTTTGTTTATTCCATTTCTTAACAAAATATGAAAATACCGTCAAAAAGATGACATAAAGTGAAAATTAAACTAAAATCGACCGAGAAATACGGAAGATATAAACATTTTAAACCACTAATTAGACAGCGATTAGACGGAGAGATCCGATATGGACTATGACGTCACAGTACACGGCTGCCATACAAACTCCATACTATATTCTGTTTTGCTAGAAAGAGACAGAGATAAATCTTTGATGGGTTATATCTTGGTTATTTTTACAGTTATTCGAAAAATATTTTTTTCCTACCGTTTCTTATATGAATGAGCTTTTATTAAAGTAAACATAAAATATCGTGCATATTCCCTATTCAGCAATAATCACAGAACATAAGAATGTAAAATTTATCTGTGAAAGTATCGAATGGGTTTATGTTAAACGATTGCCAAGAATTATGAATTCAAGCCTGGAGAGCGATAGTTGTCATCTACCAATAGGTAGATTGAGGACATTTATGATATAAGTATACTATAAAAACATGTCTATACCCTTGACAGGTCCCGGAACCGGTATTTTGGAAAAATCCCGAAATAGTCCAATATTTTGAATTATTTTATGTAGGGCTGAATAATGTATTTAAGTAATTACTTCGTATTATTAGATTGTCCGATTAAAAAATTAAATGATAAACCAAAGAACGGAAAAAATACCAGTATTTTAGTATGGAGAAAATACCGGTATCCGACCTACTGATGTGCCATAGGAAACTTTCCAAAATTGTGGAATTTTTCACATAGGAAAACTTCGGAAATTTCTCATTACTTTATATGGGAATTGAAACTTTCCGTATATTAACATTTTTTATTTAAATTTCCTATATTTCATGTAGAAATTTCCAGAAATTTCCGTTTTTTTTCCAACTTTTGGAAACTTTCCGCAACTTGCACATCCGTTATCCGACCCCTACCCTTACCCTCATTGCAAACAATCTTCCCTGCGACATAAACGTTTTGCGAAGAGAACCTGTCATCGCGTCTCTCTGTCTGGCCGGTCAGGTAGCTCGCGGACGGCAGCTTGCGGTAGTCGATGAGGGAGTACTTTTGCGGCGTGCACGATTGCGGGTACGGGGATTTCCTACGATTGATTTGATCACTTAATTATTGACTACTTAATTGACCAACTGACCAACGAATTAAGGACTATTCTTTGATTATTAGACTTTGTTCAGTTCACTGATCAATTTAGTTGATTGCTTAGCTGCCTAAATTCTTAATTAACTATCTGATACTAACTACCACTACCCGACATTGTTTTGGAAATTGATGTGTGTCTGACTGATAATAAAAACTCAATGACTATTTCAACTATAAATGTCTCTAAATCAGCCTAGCGGAGTATAATATTGTTGTAAACGACTATTCCTGTCATATAAACGTTTTACGAAGAGAACTCGTCGTCGCGTCTCTCGGTCTGGCAGGTCAGGTACATCGCGGAGGGCAGCTTGCGGTAATCGATCAGGGAGTACTTTTGCGGCGTGCAACATTGCGGGTAAGGAGATTTCCTACGATTGATTCTCTAAATTATTGATAGTTGAAATGATCAATTGGACGTTCAATTGATTAATACAATTTCTGATTGATAGATTTGACGGAAATTGATCCACTTACTGACCATTAATTTGATTGATTGACCAATTGACTACTATTTTTTATTGATACACTTAATATCACTTTTATCGTATTTTAATGATAAAAGCACCTGTTGTCTGACAAATTAATTTGGTTAATTTATTGCCTAACAAATTAAATGACTGATGTAATAGTAACTATAAAATTCATTATTTGTCGATTGCTGACTGATATATTGATACACTTATTGACTAGTTCAACTATAAATCTTCTAAATGAGCCTAGTGAAAAGTAATACTGCTGCTAACACGTATACCTGCCATTTATCCCTTACGATAGACGTATATATAGCCAATTTTTTTGCATGCATCGTGAGCTCCCCTGAACCGCACTTATATACGAATTAAAGCTGTTCACTGTCAAAAGATCCTAAAATTAAATAAAAATATTCTAAATATAATAAAATACCTTACCTGCTATATTTCTCACAAATCTCATCAGTACTAGACGAGCTGTATCGCCTCACTCTCTCAACAGATGGCGCTGTCCTAATAATTATATTATCAGGCGTGTCACATATAATCTCGGAGCTACCTTTTACTTTAAACACATCATCATTTTCACTATCCGTCTTCGCTCCAGATCTCCTTAAATCACTAATCCTTTTTTGGGTTATTTTCGTAGATGGTGTAGAACTCCTTCTTTTTGGAAACGTCATCATCAGTTTGACTAAACTATCTTCTATTGCTGCTGGTGATATGCACTTCTCTTTTCTGTCCATTATGGACAGTTTTGGCATTTCGAAGCATTTCAATAGGGGCCGTTTCGTGAGCTCTATCTTTAAAGGGCTTGAAGCTAGACTTTTGGACAATCTGTTGTATGGTTTAGGTTCAACCAGCATTCTAGCTGAAGAAGTCGACGGACTGTTCCGTCCTTCTCTTCTCATGAAAGGGAATAGGGTCTCTTTATCTGGTGTTTGGGAATCCGTGGTGTCTTGGTGTGACATTAGATCTATGGATTCCATAAATTGTGCCCATTTCGATACTTTTCTGTCTTTTTTCCTGTCGCATCGTGGCGAGTAGTCGGACACTGACATTAGGGGGATAGGGGAGGTTGCTGGGAAGGTTTCTAATACATTTAGAACAGTCGAATTATTTTAGAGAAAATGCACGGACGTTAGAGTAGTTTCGAGTAAATAGTCGTAATTTATTTAAAACGAGGCGTAATTGAGAGTAATTAATTAGGATACATTTTATTAGAGTAAATAGTCGCACGTTTATTAGAGTAAGTGTAGTGTAGAGTAATTACGACATATTTCAGAACGTGAAATTAGAGTAGATGAGCGTAGATTACATTATTCATTCGGTCGTGAGTAAGTAGTTTAGAATTTAGAGTATTTGCCACATGATACAGTTTAAATATAAAATAATGAAATGACGTTTGAATAATTCCATTAAGTAACGGATTATTAGCATTAACATTAATAATTAAATACATAATTTAGCGTAAATAGCATTAAAATTTACGAGCGAGTAAATTAGCGTAGGTAAGTGCGATTTAGCGATACGTGAGAATATAAAATCAGTTAAAATTTTGAATACCTGTTAATGTCGATACAAGAAAAAATTTGGTACATAGTAATATCTGTAAAGCCAATTTTATTTTAGTAATCTCTCTCTCTCAAATAATGTCAAAAAATACGATTATGCCACACCTGGCCATAAAGCGGCTTTTTCCGCACGCTAAGCGTACGGAAAAAGCCGCTTTTTGGCCAAGTGTAGACATAAAATGATGTACACAACACGGGAGATAATAAAGAAAGCCCTCGATCGCATATCTACGTCCCTCGCTTGCAGCTCGGGCCGCAAACGTCTGCGATCTCGGGCTTTTTTTGTATTACCACCCTAGTTGTGTAATGTACTATTTTAGTCGTATGGCGACCAGAATATTAAAACGTAGAATACACAAAAATGTGTACAAAAAGTACATATACTACCGATTGAGGATTTCAACGTGTTTACCGCGGCGTTTTTTCATTAGTTATTCCAGATTTCCGTTTAAATGAATAAAAACACAGTTTTACTTATAAATTGTCTTCTACCATCGACACCAATCAATGAAGGTAGTGATATACTTAATCCATAAGTTAAACCATAATATACCACAACGGTAATTTACGGTGACGGTAAATCAATGTAAAACCTAAGGGGCCATTCATTTATTACGTAAGACGATTTAGAGGGGGAGGGAGTTTTGATAGTTCTTACGTAAGATCATAAAAATGCGCAAAGTTAAGAACTTTTAAAAAAGCGAGAGCCTAGTCGCGTGCTCGTTTGCGTATAGTTATTTTACCAAAAACTTAAAAACTATTAGTATCTGCAAATAAACGTCCCCAAAAACAATAAAAATGCCCAAACGCAAAACATTTTTCCTTTAGATTCTTACGTAATTAATATTAAATAGGGTGGGGGGAGGGGTCGGCTCAGTCTTGGATTATAAACTCCCAAAAATCGTCTTACATAATAAATGAATGGTCGCTACACTAAATCAGTCTGTATGTACATACAGGTCGATATACAAGAGCTGGCACGAATGGATTGAACGAGTGAATGATAATGTTTATGTGTGCATCACAAAATTATCAAATACAGGTTGATTCAATAAGCGATAATCGTGTTTTTAGACTAACTCGTCTCATAACTTCGTAACCCAGTCTACATTGTGTATTTTATGAACAAAAAAAGCCCTACCTAATCAAACGCAATCTTATTTGCACATTGACGCCGTGAAGCGCGGAAACTGCATCGAAAAATCTAAATTTCTTATGAGTTTTGCATATTTTCGCCATAATTTCGTAGCTTGCGGTGTCATTATGAAAACAGGGTGTAAATAAAAAAAACTTGTTAGTAAAATATTTGTAGCGAACTGCCATATCTTTTACCTGCTTAGTTTTACTAATGTGCAGATTATATGTATTTTTACCCGACTGCGGCGAAGCCCAAAGGAGGGTTATGTGTTTGACCTGTATGTATGTATGTATTTATGTATGTATGTCCGTTCCTATGTCCGGTCGTAACTACTCAACGGCACAACCGATTTTGATAAATGATACATCGTTAGATTCGTCTTGATGGCGCGAGTGTCACTGAGTATGAAGTTCGTTAAAATAAACAAAGTGGCGGATTTGATCCACTTTTAAAGTGCACCGCGGTCGGGTTTTTTTTAGTAAAAATATTTATTTATTCTTTTCTTGGATAACGAAGAAGTGTTATGTACTTGTTTACAAAATATTTGGATCCTTCCGTATAAAGAACGTCACTCAACAGTGACAAGTGACATTACTTTCGTTCAATCCATTCGTGCCAGCTCTTGTGAATCGACCTGTAGGTTGACGTCATTTGCCTGTCATCGGCATGAAAAGTACGCCACCTGAAAATAAAGTATTCTAGAACTTACCGTGCTCGTTGAAATGCTTCTCCAGTTCTTCGTGGGAGATGTTAGTCTCTGTGGTCGGCGCGTCGGTGACGGTCTGTTCTGGCCTCGACCGGGAGCATCTGTGGACGTACCTTGGTATTTAGGGCTTGGCCAGAAATCATGTGATCAAATTTGGGCTATTTTTGACACCCACCTTGTTGATAGTTGGTGATTGTTACGCCACCGCCCCCATCCAAGATCACGAGTGATTTTTTTGTAATTATTATGAGCCAGATACCAATTGATGTTTTAAAGTTAAAAAAAAAATGTAAACTCATTTAACGCATTCAAAAAGGGACTCGCTGAATACGTCATAGCAAACCATTAAAATGGGCACTCTGAGTGTAATATAAGTCACTAAATTACTAATAGTAGTTACCTACCTGTAATGTCTCAATATTTGCATGCCTCAATTTCTTGTTATTTTTCATTGTTTTATTTTATTTTACTGTATGTGTTGTCAACCTTAATATGATTTTGCATTCTTGCGGTGACAACAAACAAGTTAAATACATATATTTATATAATAACCATGTGATGTATATCTTATATGAGAATAAATGTCTTTAAACCTAAAAACCTAAACCTAAAATTGATAAGATAAGCGATATTTGGGTAAATACGCTTAGAAAATATTTTGTTTTTGGCTTTCTCATTGTGTAAATAACCACATTTTTATAAAATAAAACCCGACCGCGGTGTAATTTGAAACTGCATAAAATCCGCCATTTTGTTTATTTTAACGAACTTCATACCCAGTGACACTCGCACCATCAAGACGAATCTAATGATGTATCATTTATCAAAATCGGATGTGCCGTTGAGTAGTTACGAGCGGACATAAGAACGGACATACATACATACATACAAACACATAACCCTCCTTTGGGCTTCGCCGTAGTCGGGTAAAAAATTACACGTGATGTCTTCTCGCCTTTTCATTAAACACACTCTTTATTTTAGGTTAGGTTTGTTACTCAGCTTGTGTTCCTCAGAGCAGAAATAGAAGCCCCGCGCGGGGCTTCGTCGACCTCGTCATAGTCATAGTTTAGTGAAAATGCTAGGCAGTTAATCAAATGGCTAATTAAACCACTTGGCTGCGACATATCGATACATTAATATCGTTGGGAAGTCCCTAGGACTATTTCATTCGTGCAACAAAAACTTCTGGTTCTTATCTTCTGGTCTGTGATTTGGTAAGTGGTTTTTACCCGACTGCGGCGAAGCACAAAGGAGGGTTATGCGTTTGTCCGTTCCTATGTCCGCTCATAACTACTCAACGGCACATCCGATTTTGATAAATGATACATCATTAGATTCGTCTTGATGGTGCGAGTGTCACTAGGTATGAAGTTCGTTAAAATAAACAAAATGGCGGATTTTATGCAGCTTCAAAGTGCACCGCGGTCGGGTTTTTTTTAATAAAAATGTGGTTATTATACTTTGGAAATGATGAGGTTACCTGAGCATAGCGTTGGTGCACCGCAGAGCCAGCTCGAGCCCGTCGAGCCAACAGTGGCCCGCGGCCTGGGACGGGGCGCGGAATATCAGGTGCGCCGTCGGCAGGGGTTGCACTACAGCTCCTATAGAAAAATAGAAAATACACTGCAATTTCACATACAAAAAACCGAAAAATAACGGAGGAATGGCGAAGGAGAGGTCCGACCGGCGACGGTACACTTCAATAGACTAAAGAAAATACAATGATTGAAAAGTTGTCTCGAGTTATACTGCCTCGCCCACGCTCGGCCTTGAAAATTATACTAATCAAACTATGGTCTTATTGTCAGGCTCGCGCGACGCCCAGATGCTCTGCTCGAAGTGATAAAGAGTTTGAACATGAAGCCATCCTTTTGCTAGTCTTGATCACTTGCCTATGACTCACCTACGGTCTCAATGTTAGGCCCGCGTGGCGCCCAGATGCTTACTCCAAGTGATGGTACAGTTTTACGCAGAAGCTGTCCTTTTAGCTCGACCTTTCCATCAGTTGACCATATATGACCAACTTATGGCCTCTGACTCTCTTATGGCCTCTCAATACTTGGCCCCTAACTCACCTATGGTCTCATTGTGAAACCGGCGCGGCGCCCAGACGCTTTGCTCTAAGGGATGATACAGTTTAAAGCAGAAACCGTCCTATTGGCATGGCCTCTCCATCAGTTGACTACATATGACCAACTTATGGCCTGTCGACCACTTGGCCTCTGACTCTCCTATGGCCTCTCAACACTTGGACTATGACTCACCTATGGTCTCATTATGAGGCTCGCGCGGCGCCCAGATGCTCTGCTCCAAGGGATGGTACAGTTTAAAACAGAAGCCGTCCTTTTAGCTCGACCTCTCCATTAGTTGACCATATATGGCCAACTTATGGCCTCTCAATACTTGGCCCATAACTCGCCTATGGTCTCTTTGTAAGACCGGCGCGGCGCCCAGACGCTCTGCTCCAAGGGATGATTCAGTTTAAAGCAAAAACCGTCCTTTTTACTTGGCCTCTCCATCAGTTGACTACATATGACCAACTTATGGCTTGCCGACCACTTGGCCTCTGACTCTTCTATGGCCTCTCAACACTTAGCCCGTGACTTACCTATGGTCTCATTGTGAGGCCCGCGCGGCGCCCAGATGCTCTGCTCCAAGGGATGGTACAGTTTAAAGCAGAAGCCGTCCTTTTTGCTTGGCCTCTCTATTACTTGGCAAGAGGTAAGGAGTACCGTACCGACCCAGTGGCTGCTCTGTTGACAAACAAGTAAATATTGGTGATACAGCAAAACAAAATAACTTGAAGATGTTTTTTCATTATTTTTAATACAATATTAAAGGGGTTTGGGAAAAGCATGCTATTTTGTTCAGAAGTGGTTCGGTAAAGTTTATTTAATAGTTCTGTTGCGTTACGTTACAGTAATTTTTAGAATTTTCCGTATTAAAATCGCTTGAATTTCTAGAAGTATCTTGATCTAATCTTCTTCCTGCTATACCTGGATTACTAATATATGACTTAATTTAATAGAACATGCTCCTTTTCTGAATTTTTTTTTTATTTTTCACGTCATTTTCCGCTGTATTAATAAAATGAAACGCTAAAAATACCAGTAACATCTTCTCTCTAATCTTCACAGTGTATATTCTTAAGCACTTTTTTTACGATAGGTAGGTTCGTATTTAATAGTGAGGTGTCTGTACAATACGGAAAAAATACATTACTTATTTTTTTTATTTTAACTACACATATTGCACTAAAGACGAACTTAATACTATTCTCTACTAGGTAACCTTAGACAGTTACCCCTCCGCCGGCGAGTAAGCGAGTAAAATTGAGCGAGTAGCATTACATTGCGGATCTGGAAAGATCATACTTCGCTTCTAACTCGCACGCAGCTCGCTTGCAAATCGGTGACAAGTGTAGTAAGGCTCTTAGGGCTATCGATACGATGTTTTTACGATGCGATGTTTTCTATTCAATTTCAGAGTTAGTGATCGGTGATACAGTCGGCAACAAGTGCATTGCTGTAATATTTTGCGAATATAATGTCTTGCTAATATGATGTTTTACTAGTATGATGTTTCGCGAATATGATGTTTTGCTAGTATGCTTTTTTGCGATTATCGTGTTTTGAGTATATCATATTTTGCTAATATCGTGTTTTGAGAATATCATATTTTGCTAATATCATATTTTGCGAATATGATGTTCAGCGACGGAGCCGCTAAGTTTGCAGAGGTCGAAAAAAGGTTTTATTAAAAAATATATATATGGCAACATGCGGAAACTACAGGAGGAGGATTATTTAATCTTGGTACTTGGCAATAATTTTTCCCTTTATTACAAAATGTGTCTACATACCTACTAAAATAAATATGTAGGTCAGTCTTGCACACATCGATCTAGTTATAACCAAACTAAATTATTTGTTCCAGGGTCTTGGATAATTTCTATGTATTTAAGTATTATATTTATGTATATACGTATACAATACAAGCATTGCTTAGTTCTGTTGAGACTAGATTAATGTGTGCAAGACTGTCCTGAATATTTATTTCAGTAGGTATGAAGACTCATTATACACCGTGGGCCCGTATAACCCGACCAACTTTAACCATAGATTCTAACAACTATTAGAAGTAAAAAAAGTTATGTGACGTATAGTCGATTAACGCTTACTTTCTGAGATATTCATAATTTTTAAAATAAAAACTCCCAAGTGTGTTACAAGCCCTAATAAATGTGACTAAGATACATTTACTGATTTTTTTAAATCCTTGAACTAAACAGCAATTAACCTTCGCAGTATTAGATGGTAAGCGATTACAAAGCCAAAATATTGACCTTTCGTTTCCATTTTAGCTTTTTTTTTCCTTTTTAATAACTTTTCCTCCAGTAGGTAAGGACATGTTTATAACGAGGGACTGAATTTATTGATTTGTTTTGTTCCATAAGACTATTAATGTAAAATGACAAAATTCGACCTATGTTGATATAACGTTATTTACTTGTAATACCATCAGGAATACGTGGTTAAAGTTGGTCGGGTTGTACGGGCCCACGGTGTATACTTATCAAACGGAAATATATATGCCAAGTATCAAGACTAATTAATCCTCTTGCTTGTGATGTTGCCATGTGTGTTTTTTGAAATAAAACCTTTTTTCGACCTCTGCAAACTTAGCGTAGTCCGACTCTACAGTACTAGAAGAAACTATTGGATGATAATGGGCGTGCAAGAGGTTAAGACAGTGAAATATAAGACTGACAACATGTAAAGATGAATATGGGTTGAATTACCTTAGAAATAGTTACCTTTGCCTTAGAGCTCTTGTAGAGCAACAAAAGACCAGGCTTCAGTACACACCACAGCTTCGTCCATGATTTGAGGGAACCTCGGACCTGAAATTAAAAAAAAAAACTATATAGGTCTTTTATAGAATGTAGGAGCGCTGTAGCGGCGCGCTTCTTATCTCTTCTATAATACTGTCTCTGCCCCTTGTAAATGTCCTTCCTATGCTAAAAACTTTTCTAAACTATTCTTACCTTCAGCCAATCAGCAAGTACGACCACCGACGGGTCTTCTATAGAATGTAGGAGCGCTGTAGCGGCGCGCTTCTTCTCTCTTCTATAATGTTGTCTCTGCGCCTCTCCACTCCCCTTCCAATGCCAAAAACTATTTCATACTATTTTTACCTTCAGCCAGTCAACAAGTACGACGACGGGTCTTCTATAGAATGTAGCAGCATCGTAGCGGCACGTTTCTTCTCTCTTCTATAATACTTTCTCTGCCCCTTGTTACTCTCCTTCCAATGCCAATGACCTTTCTAAACTATTTCATACTATTCTTACCTTCAGCCAATCAGCAAGTACGATCACCGACGGGTCTTCTATAGAATGTAGGAGCGCTGTAGCGGCGCGCTTCTTATCTCTTCTATAATACTGTCTCTGCCCCTTGTAAATCTCCTTCCTATGCTAAAAACTTTTCTAAACTATTCTTACCTTCAGCCAATCAGCAAGTACGACCACCGACGGGTCTTCTATAGAATGTAGGAGCGCTGTAGCGGCGCGCTTCTTCTCTCTTCTATAATGTTGTCTCTGCGCCTCTCCACTCCCCTTCCAATGCCAAAAACTATTTCATACTACAGGGTGATTGATAATTCGACCTATACCTTGAAGGGGGTTATACTAGAGCTCATTTGCAATAAATTTAGCCCAGTAAACTAGGGGTCTAAATTTGATAGTTATCAAGTTATTTAAGTTTTACGTTTTTTTAGAAAAAACCCGCCTTTCGGACTAAAAGTGATAATTATGAAAAAAGTACTTCCATTTGGCTGGTATAAACTTTGTTTTCTAAAAGCCAATGAACCAATGACTACTTCAAATAAAAATCTGTGTCAAAATTTCAGAATTATCTTAGAAATAAACGGTCATAAAAACCAAAGTCATAATTTTTTTTTCGATTTTGTTACAACTGCTGAGAATTACTTGAAAAAAATGTACGGCACTTGATGTAAAAACTACAGAAATAAGTTCCTCAATTAATAAGCTTTCCAAAAAAGTACAAATGTTGTCAACTTTTTCAAAAATCTTGAAAATAATAATAATAATTCCAGAGCAGGTAGCGGTTTCGCAAAAGGCGTACCTGGCCCGGAGCCGCGTTGTTTGTGTCACCTTTATTTTTCTGAGAGCTTCAATTGACCTGCCTCGGTATCTTATCTTATCTAATTAGGGGTGAGATCTGCGTACATTGCGTTCGGTTCGTGTTCGGGCATGTTCGTGACTAACCGAGGTTTAATTATCTTCATTCAGTAAGTGATCAATCAATTACTTTTGACCTTCTTTCCAACTCGGACGTACTAATTTCTTAAAAAAAATGGCTGCTTATCAAAATGAAGAATACGCGGATATCCTGTACTGTTACGGGTTTTGTGATGGCGGCTCCGCTGCGGCTCGCAGAGAATATCAACGACGCTTCCCCAACCGCCGTTTACCTGATGTAAGTGTGTTTGGTGCGACGTATCGACGTATTCGAGAAACTGGATCGGTTCAACGTCGTCAAGCTGATGCTGGAAGACCTCCAGTCCATGATCCGGTTGAAGAGGAACAAATCCTGGAGTGTTTCCGCGCGGATGGCACTACATCAACAAGGATTGTGGCTAACCAGCTTGGGATAACTCAGTGGAAGGTTTGGTTCACATTACATTCAGCACGGCAGTATCCATACCACTACACTCCAGTACACGCTATCGAGGAGGGAGATCCTGCAAGAAGAATCGATTTCTGCAGATTTTTGTTGAATGCTGACATCGAAGACCCGGAGTACCTGAAGAACATTTTGTGGACAGATGAGTCCAACTTCGACCGCGACGGAATAACTAACTACCACAATCTGCATTTTTGGGCCCCCAAACATCAAAACCCACGGAGGTCCAGAGAAGGAGCTCACCAGCACAGATTCTCACTAAATGTCTGGATGGGTATTGTGCACGACAATTTGATCGGGCCATTCTTTCTGCCGGCACGATTAACCGGTGACGCGTACGAGAACTTTTTGAGGGACGAACTACCTATGCTGCTGGAGGATGTGCCGCTTGCCAGAAGGATAGCCATGGTGTATCAACACGATGGCTGCCCAGCTCACTATTATCTGCCCTTGGCCAGCGAGAAGTCCCGACTTAACTCCATGCGACTTCTACATTTGGGGTCACATGAAGGCATTAGTCTACGACAGGCCAATTCGTGATGTAGAAGATTTACGAGAAAAAATTGTAGCAGCTGCCCAAACTATTAAAGAAAGTCTGTCGACGCGGGTTACAGTCAGTGAAGTACGTACAAGACTTCGTGCTTGCATTCGCAACCGAGGCAGGCAATTCGAACAAGATTTGTAGTTGTAATTGTAATTTATTTTAATTATTTATTTATCGTATGGCGAAACATTACCCTGCGTGCTTCTTTTTGTGTTTAGTAATAATTTAATTATTTTAAAATAAAATTTTATTTAGAAACTGGTTATTTTACTGCTTTTGCAATCTTATTCCTACCAACAAGCATTTGATGTAAATAAATTAATATCGTGCTTTCTGCATGAAGAAACACAAAGTAAGCAGACTGGCTTCAGGTCCGGTATGCTTATTTCTGTCAGTCATTAGGTATCATTATTACTTTCAATAATTAACTAATTGGTCACCTCATTACTGAAAAAAATAATTAAGCCTCGGTTAGTTAGTTAATGATTTGTAAAATAATTAGTTAACAACGATACGTCCAATTGGAAAGACGGTTGACAGTAATTGATTGATTACTTATTGAATGAAGATAATTTAGCCTCGGTTAGTTCGTTGGATTATACGAGGTTCATGCTATTATTCTTTGTTTTGATAAACAATAATTCATTTCATTTGTAAAATAAATAAGTTAACAACGATACGTCTGAATTGGAAAGAAGGTCGAAGGCAGATAATTGATCACTTACTGAATGAAGATAATTAAACCTCGGTTAGTCACGAACATGCCTGAACGCAATCTACCCTGATCTCACCCCTAATAAGGTAAGATAAGATACCGAGGCAGGTCAATTGAAGCCCTCAGAAAAATAAAGGTGACACAAACAACGCGGCTCCGGGCCAGGTACGCCTTTTGCGAAACCGCTACCTGCTCTGGAATTATTATTATTATTTTCAAGATTTTTGAAAAAGTTGACAACATTTGTACTTTTTTGGAAAGCTTATTAATTGAGGAACTTATTTCTGTAGTTTTTACATCAAGTGCCGTACATTTTTTTCAAGTAATTCTCATCAGTTGTAACAAAATCGAAAAAAAAAATTATGACTTTGGTTTTCATGACCGTTTATTTCTAAGATAATTCTGAAATGTTGACACAAATTTTTATTTGAAGTAGTCATTGGTTCATTGGCTTTTAGAAAACAAAGTTTATACCAGCCAAATGGAAGTACTTTTTTCATAATTATCATTTTTAGTCCGAAAAGCGGGCTTTTTCTAAAAAAACGTAAAACTCAAATAACTTGATAACCATCAAATTTAGACCCCTAGTTTACTGAGCTAAATTTATTGCAAATGAGCTCTAGTATAACCCCTTTCAAAGTATAGGTCGAATTATCAATCACCCTGTATTTTTACCTTCAGCCAGTCAACAAGTACGACGACGGGTCTTCTATAGAATGTAGCAGCATCGTAGCGGCACGTTTTTTCTCTCTTCTATAATACTTTCTCTGCCCCTTGTTACTCTCCTTCCAATGCCAATGACCTTTCTAAACTATTTCATACTATTCTTACCTTCAGCCAATCAGCAAGTACGATCACCGACGGGTCTTCTATAGAATGTAGGAGCGCTGTAGCGGCGCGCTTCTTATCTCTTCTATAATGCTGTCTCTGCCCCTTGTAAATCTCCTTCCTATGCTAAAAACTTTTCTAAACTATTCTTACCTTCAGCCAATCAGCAAGTACGACCACCGACGGGTCTTCTATAGAATGTAGGAGCGCTGTAGCGGCGCGCTTCTTCTCTCTTCTATAATGTTGTCTCTGCGCCTCTCCACTCCCCTTCCAATGCCAAAAACTATTTCATACTATTTTTACCTTCAGCCAGTCAACAAGTACGACGACGGGTCTTCTATAGAATGTAGCAGCATCGTAGCGGCACGTTTCTTCTCTCTTCTATAATACTTTCTCTGCCCCTTGTTACTCTCCTTCCAATGCCAATGACCTTTCTAAACTATTTCATACTATTCTTACCTTCAGCCAATCAGCAAGTACGATCACCGACGGGTCTTCTATAGAATGTAGGAGCGCTGTAGCGGCGCGCTTCTTCTCTCTTCTATAATACTGTCTCTGCCCCTTGTAACTCTCCTTCCTATTCCAAAAACTTTTCTAAACTATTTCATACTATTCTTACCTTCAGCCAATCAGCAAGTACGACTACCGATGGGTCTTCAATATAATCTACCAGCGGCGTAGCGCCGCATTTCGTCTCTCTTCTATAATACTGTCTCTGCCCCTTGTAACTCTCCTTCCTATGCTAAAAACTTTTCTAAACTATTCTTACCTTCAGCCAATCAGCAAGTACGACCACCGACGGGTCTTCTATAGAATGTAGGAGCGCTGTAGCAGCGCGCTTCTTCTCTCTTCTATAATGCTGTCTCTGCGCCTTGTAACTCTCCTTCCGGCTTAGGGCGGTGCTAGGCGTTCGCGATATCCCGCCTACGGCTGTTTCTGACGACTAGAAATAGAAAAAAATCATTAGTGATACCATAAATATAAGCGCCATAAGCATTAGATACAAACCGCTTATTGGTACTCCAAATTTTACAAGTCATAATTTTAACACAGTTATTTTAAGATTTCTCATTTCACAATTGATTAATACAATTTTGATTTATCATTCGAAACTAAACTTAGAAACACTCAAAACAACTCTTTAGGCTCTTTGAGAGCGCTGGCTTAGCTTTTAGGCGTGTTGTTTCACGCAGATAAAATTAATCCAGCCATGAAATAAAACACATTTGAACCAAAATTACTCGATTCAACTCGGTTTCCACCAGGGATGTGCGAGGATGCGTAGCGAGGGATGTGTTTGACATGAACCAATAGAAACAGCTCAGCGGAGCGAGGATAGATAAATGAAGTGTTTCTATTGGTTCATGACAAACACATCCCTGGTGGAAACACAGCCGGCACCGTTAAGGCAAAGTATAAAGACAACCAAGTATAATATATTATAGTACGACATCGGCCGTTTAGGAGCGCGCGACACGTTTTTACAGACCCACGACGCGCGTCTGTGTGAGTGAACGGCATACTGTGGCATGCTCGCGCATGCTCAAATCCTTGCCTGTGGTGCGTCCGTACACGGCGCGCACACATGCGCGCTCCCGGTGTACCTTTTGTAGGAAAAAAACTACCGTATACCGTGGTTAAGGTGAATCGCGTCTGTTCTCCCTTCAAACGTAAAGGGAGTTTAGAATCGACTTTAGCGATATATTTCGCACGCGACACAGCGCGTAACAGCCAATTAGAACCAATTAGCGCAGTGTTTTTCAAAGTGTGGGTCGCGACCCCCTGGGGGGCCGCAGAGCTTCTAGAAGGGGGTCGCGGGGGTCGAGAAACCTTAGGCAATAAGGAAAAAAAACAAAACAGCTCAAAGGTGTAACGGAATAAAATTCAGATTAAAATCGTGGAGGATAGGGGGTCGTAAAATATTTAGATAAGATAAGATAAAGATAAATTTATTTATACCAAATTGCACAGTTACATAAACACATGTAGGTATCCGGTAAGGACCAAACTAGGCTGAGCCTGTATCTTGGTACTCACAGAGTCGGTAAACATTCTACACAGGCTGACAGTTACAATATTGGACATGGAAAACAAAAAAAAAACCGTATATAAAGGGGGTCCTGCCACGAAATAGTTTGAAAAACACTGAATTAGCGCATACATATGAAGACGAGGATTCTGGGATTTCTCCGAGGTTACCTTATCAGAAGAGGTCCCGTCAGGCGGGTGGTGGCGGACGTCGCCGGACGCGGGGGTCGCGGGGGTGAACGCTGCGCCGGGGGAGCGCGGGGGCGGTGTGAGCGTCGGCTCGCCTGAAAATTATAACGTTTTGTGTTCACAACCCACTATATTTATAAACCCTGATAGCTGACTGGTAGAGAATGCCTTACGGCGTTAAGTCCGCCTATGGTAGAGTCTGTGCGGAAAGAGAATAGGCGTGGCGAAAAACGGAACTAACCTAACCAGTATGGCAATTTTACTTTCCTATTTTGGTGCCAATTTTTTTTAATACTATTCAAAACTTTACTAATTTTACATACTTAAGATTCTATTAAGGATATTCCAAATAAATAATAAAAAAACAACCACCAAAAGAATTGGTAACTAAATAACAATCAATTAAGGATCTGTTCATTGATGTACAAACTTTTAGAAATGCACATGTAATGACTGAGACCATTATTGACGTCAATAATACTGACCGTAAGTGGGAGGAGTGATGGGCGCCGGCGCTGGAAGGACCACGTTCAGCGGTGGGTGGTTCTGTCTCTGAAAAACAAATGAACTTTGGTTTGATTCTGTTCAGAGACGGCTCTAGCCCATGTAGCGCCCGTGTGCAATCAAGACCGTGGCACCCTCTAGTAGGCGAAGGCAGCCGCTCGTAGCGCGGTCTATAGTCTGTATTGAAAAAAAGGTAAACAAAAAAACTACGTGCCTCGGGTGGTTCAGCCAATCAAAGCAACGTTTTGTATCTGTGGCACAATACCATTGGATGAACGACCCGAGTCACGTGGTTTTTTTGTTTACCTTCTTTTAAATACTTAAAAGAACAGACTATACACTCTAAAAAAAATTGGTTGCTCCTAACAAGATTGTGATAGTTATAATCAAGCACCTTGATTCCATACGAGCCTAACAAGACCGTAGATGCACCAACTAAGATGATATTGATTGTTTATCATAGTTCAATTAACCATGTTCTGATTTGATTCATCAAACATTGATGTATAAGGTAACTAATTAAACATGATCGAATCACACAAAGAAGAAAATAATGATAGAAACAAGGAATATATTTGTTAAAATTATCAAGATTCTAGATTGTTATTTTAATCACTAATGAACGTGCTGTTTTAATTAATCAGCTTTCTTTGATATGTTTAATATCTTGTTTGTTTTATTTCAGTTAACGCCAACAAAGAGAAAATCTCTCTTGGTTGGCTCAGATTTTTTAGAGTGTAGGTTAAGCGAACCGGCAACTAAAACTCTCATTAGATCGATATACACACTCTACATAAGAACAGGTTGATCCTCTTCAACATTTCCCTCTGGTCTGTTGCTCACTTTGAGCAACCAGCGAAACTTCAAGGTGGTCCGGGCCAAGCGACCTGGTTCGATCCCAGGCTACGCCACGGCCCCCACCTGGTCCGACTTTTACAACAGTCAGTAAGTATTATCAGTTTCTAAAAAAAAGCGCGACATGCTTCATAACAAAACATTGCTTTGCTAATCCGCGATATGAAAATTATCGCGACAATTCATATCGCGGATTAGCAAAGCAATATTTCTGTTTTAATTCATAACAAACGGTCTTTGCAGCGCCGGATTTCCACCTAGGCCTACAAAGCCCCGGCCTAGGGGCCCGGTCAGCCCACAGAAGCCCCAGCGGTGGACCCTTCATATAAGCCCAAAAGCATGGCTTGCCTTCTCAGTACCTAGGTGGTCGGCCGTGGCGTTCCCTGGGGTCGAACCAGGTCGCTAGCCGGACCACCCCGAGTGAATCGGACTGGGTGGGTGCCGGGGGCGCTTGGGGTCGAACCAGGTCGCCTTGTCCCGGTCCACCTCGATAGGGTCGGACTGGGTGGGGGCATGAACGCCTGGAGTCGATCCAAGTAGTTTGGCCAGGGCCACCTTGATTTTTCGCTGATTGCTCAGAGTGAGCAGCGGACCAGCAGGAAGGATGAAGCGGATCAACCTGTCCTTATGTGAACGTGTGTATCGAACTAAGATGGCGTCGCAAGCCACGCATGCATGAAGGAGTTGCGAGCGGCGCTCCGTGCCCTGGGCCCATGTGCGTTGCACAGCCTGCACCATAGGTAAAGCTGGCACTGATTCTGTTCCTCTAGTTTTACTATGAATAAAATTACTAAAGACCGACCGACCGACCGGGATTACGGTCTCGGCCAACCTCGGCCGAAATCAGGCCGTATTCTTGGTCCCGGCTTCAGTCAGAAAGCGCCGAGATTCTCGGCCCGAGCGACTCCCCGCAGACGCGATAAAAGAAATTCCCGAGGGTGGCAATATCAGTGTCGGCCGAGAATTTTTTTTTCTCGCTCCAAATGTCGATCTCGGCCGAATTAAATAGATTCTAGGAAAGTGAAAATTATGTAAAAAAAAAACTCACCTTCGATATATAGTTCGGCGTCGACGTCTGGAAGGGGGGGTACTCGGGAGGCCGCAGCGCAGGCGAGGAGGGGGTGGTGGTTGAAGGGGACGAGGGCTCTAGGGCTGGGGATGAACTCATTATGAGGTATTGTCAGCACATCGCGGGAAAGGCAAACCGTACTATCAAGGCGAGATTATAGTCGGTAATGGCGATTATTATAGTCGGTGATGGTAATTATAAATATAGTTGACGGATCACCAAGTCAATTGTTAGAGTGCACAGAATAAAAATGTCAAATGTTACGGTAAAACTGGCGATATTACCGTAACAGATAAATTATATTTTTTTAACGTGTATTAATTTTCAAATTGTATAGGCTTTTAAGGATTGGACTAGAAAATAGCTTATTTATATTTGTAGAACAACACACGGAATTCAAATTCACTGAAAGACACTTAAACTTGTTTTTTATACAAACGTTTAATACTGGGATTAGAAATTACATCAAAAATGTTCAATTATTTAAGAATTAGAAATTATAGTATTATTACTTATAGTTGTCGCTGGCACTTTCGGACCTAACCAATGTAATCCTTAACAACATGCTAAAAAATATAGAAAATATATATTATATTTATCTACTTACAAGTTACTATTGCAGTAATCATAAGAAGGTTTCTATGTAAATATATTTCGTTTGCCTTTTCTGATGGAATGGTAATTATATTTTTTTCGTTATGGTAATTATTATTTTTTTAATTATGGTAATTATATTTTATGTATGGTAATTATAGGCTAATGTTTACTACGCTAGGGATGGCGTTTTATTTACATTATAATGGAATGGTTGGGAAGATAATGATCACAGGATGTAAGGGATACGATTCATTTTCCTGTAACAAATAATCAGAATATTAAAACCTACTTATTCAACTTAAAACATAAAGTACTAACTGTCACAAAAAATAACAAAAATATATTTAAATTGATTCAAGGATCTACGGTAATTTTTGGTGTTCAATAAAAAGTATTGTATATAATTATAAAAGATCGAATACTTTATTTTGAATAACAAAGGTGACCCATATTGTTTGTTAGTAAAAACGTATACAGATTTAATACTTGTATGTCGGTTAAATAAAATGCTAAAATCACACACACTCGGAAAAATACCAAATATTACTTTTATACTGTGGATTGACCTTGGCCTGACTAGTATTACGAATAACTGTTAAACACTGCCTATTGCGTTGAATTATATCACTTATTTTTTATCGTTTTCCTTTAATAGGCATTTTTAATACAATTTTCCTGTTATAGCGGTCGTAAGTCGTAACCTACCGTAACTATTATTGTCCATTACCTAACTAAAAAGAACTGCATTTGAAATTTAATCGTTAGATTATATAAATATGGTTCAAATTGTGTTGAGAAATTAAAATAGTACACTGCTTACCCAGGGCGGTAAAACTAAGAATGTCTCTGTATTTGACGCCCGAGCCGAAGGCAAAGGCGATAAATATGCGATCTGAGGCTTTCTTTCTTACCGCCCGTGGTAAATACATAATTTTACGTCTCCCCCAGGCCATGAAGTGGGATTTTCCGCACACAAAGCGGGCGATAATTGCCACTTTATGGCCAGGTGTGACGTAAAAATATTAAACATGCTCGGCTAGCACGACACCATGTAGCAACAGGAGTGACTCACTCCGCGATTTCGCCGCGCGGCTACTAGTACCACATTTTTCCCCTCCGGAGGGGCTTCGCCAGCAGAGGCGTGGCGTCCATATAACCCGATTCCCACCGGCTAGACTATTTTAAAGCATATGATCGGAATATCTACTATTCCTGAAGAAAAAGTAATGACACTTTGACTTTACCTTAAAAGCATTTCCGTTTTTGAACATTTTTAGTCACACAAACACTTTTATAACTTTTTTTATTATATGCAGCTTGTAAACACTTGACAAATATATATGGCATATCTGCGTCATATATATTATTGTTAGATATGGTATTTCCTCTGATAACGTGCTTATTGAATGAGTAATTGATAAGGTAAGCCTAGAGTATGCCCGCAGCTTCGTTCGCGTAGGTGATATGTGTTAAACGAGCCGATCAAACCAAAATATCTAATCACACTAATATTATAAATGCGAAAGTTTGTGAAGAGATTTGGATGTTTTGATTGTGGCGACGCCGCCACCTAGTAACTTAAGCTGGAAGCAGTGGACAATCAACATCGACTTTGGATAGATGGCGCTTACATCAACGCCCATACAAAGAGTGTCATCTCCATACTGTTCTACATCGCGCTATCGAAGTGTTGTAACTAGGGAATGCAAACCGGTTAACCGCCTGTATTTGGCAACGGTTAATAACCGGTTATCGAGTCCAGAAACCGGTTTTTAACCGAAATGTAAAAAAACTATAGTATGTTGACTAAAATCCCGTAATTTTACCTTATTCCTTTCCGATTATTCATTTGTTTTTCTCTGCGAGTTCATAAACCTTTAAAAATCAATCACATTGGTACCTTTACTATGTTCCTTTAAGTTTTACTGCAGATTGAGGCGATTTGAACATTACATTGTAACACACTTTCAATATATTCACATATAACACTTCCAACCATCTTCATTCGGACTTCGGACCCCAGGCACAACACCCGCCTGGAGAGAGATCTCACTATTGTTCTCTCTTCCACAAGATGTTTGGATATTTGGATGTTTGTTATAGCTTGGCAACTTCGTTGGTGACACTTACCTGTGTGCTTTTTGTTATGTGCAGCCGTAACTACTTACACAATTTACCGCCAACATGAACGGACGGGTGTGAAGTTAGCAGCCCAAACCTAGCAGCCTAAGATAACCCGACCAAATAAAGAAGTCGACTAGTATTTAGGCAGCTAACTTCACAAAGTTAGCAGCCCAAATTGATTTAAAATGACTTTACGAGCCGTAACCAGTCCAGATTACACTTTTAAACTATTATTTTCAGCCTTTTTTTATCAGCTGTAGACGAGTATAATTTCAATAAAATTGAAAAACTTTGAATACATCAAATCTTAAGAAAATACTTAAGAAACTTAAACTTTTTTGAGCTTTTACATGAAAAGTTATCGGAAAATGTTTAAACAACACTTTTTTTTATCAATTAAGACCATTTTTAATAGGATTGAAAGAGTTTGGCTTCCTCTAATCGTGAGAAAATACTTAGCAGCCTAATTTTTTTTTTACTTTTTCTTAAATAATCGTCAGAGGCTGTCTAGATTACACTTTTTAACTATGATTGTTGCCTTTATTATCAAATTACCCGTCGATTGAGACCAATTTCAATAGGATTGAAAGAGTCTGGCTACCTCAAATCATGAGATAATAGTTAGCAGCCTAAATTTTTTTTTACTTTTTCTTAAATAATCGTCAGATGCTGTCTAGATTACAGTTTTTAACTATGCTTGTTGCCTTTGTTATCAAATTACCCGTCGATTGAGACCAATTTCAATAGGATTGAAAGAGTCTGGCTACCTCAAATCGTGAGATAATAGTTAGCAGCCTAATTTTTTTTTTACTTTTTCTTAAATAATCGTCAGACGCTGTCTAGATTACACTTTTTAACTATGCTTGTTGTCTTTGTTATCAAATTACCCGTCGATTGAGACCAATTTCAATAGGATTGAAAGAGTCTGGGTACCTCAAATCGTGAGATAATAGTTAGCAGCCTAAATTTTTTTTTACTTTTTCTTAAATAATCGTCAGACGCTGTCTAGATTACACTTTTTAACTATAATTGTTGCCTTTGTTATCAAATTACCCGTCGATTGAGACCAATTTCAATAGGATTGAAAGAGTCTGGCTACCTCAAATCGTGAGATAATAGTTAGCAGCCTAAATTTTTTTTTACTTTTTCTTAAATAATCGTCAGACGCTGTCTAGATTACACTTTTTAACTATGCTTGTTGCCTTTGTTATCAAATTACCCGTCGATTGAGACCAATTTCAATAGGATTGAAAGAGTCTGGCTACCTCAAATCGTGAGATAATAGTTAGCAGCCTAATTTTTTTTTTACTTTTTCTTAAATAATCGTCAGATGCTGTCTAGATTACAGTTTTTAACTATGCTTGTTGCCTTTGTTATCAAATTACCCGTCGATTGAGACCAATTTTAATAGGATTAAAAGAGTCTGGCTACCTCAAATCGTGAGATAAGAGTTAGCAGCCTAATTTTTTTTTTACTTTTTCTTAAATAATCGTCAGATGCTGTCTAGATTACACTTTTTAACTATGATTGTTGCCTTTGTTATCAAATTACCCGTCGATTGAGACCAATTTTAATAGGATTGAAAGAGTCTGGCTACCTCAAATCGTGAGATAATAGTTAGCAGCCTAAATTTTTTTTTACTTTTTCTTAAATAATCGTCAGATGCTGTCTAGATTACACTTTTTAACTATGCTTGTTGCCTTTGTTATCAAATTACCCGTTGATTGAAACCAATTTCAATAGGATTGAAAGAGTCTGGGTACCTCAAATCGTGAGATAATAGTTAGCAGCCTAAATTTTTTTTTACTTTTTCTTAAATAATCGTCAGATGCTGTCTAGATTACACTTTTTAACTACGCTTGTTGCCTTTGTTATCAAATTACCCGTCGATTGAGACCAATTTCAATAGGATTGAAAGAGTCTGGCTACCTCAAATCTTGAGATAATAGTTAGCAGCCTAAATTTTTTTTTACTTTTTCTTAAATAATCGTCAGACGCTGTCTAGATTACACTTTTTAACTATAATTGTTGCCTTTGTTATCAAATTACCCGTCGATTGAGACCAATTTCAATAGGATTGAAAGAGTCTGGCTACCTCAAATCGTGAGATAATAGTTAGCAGCCTAAATTTTTTTTTACTTTTTCTTAAATAATCGTCAGACGCTGTCTAGATTACACTTTTTAACTATGCTTGTTGCCTTTGTTATCAAATTACCCGTCGATTGAGACCAATTTCAATAGGATTGAAAGAGTCTGGCTACCTCAAATCGTGAGATAATAGTTAGCAGCCTAAATTTTTTTTTACTTTTTCTTAAATAATCGTCAGACGCTGTCTAGATTACACTTTTTAACTATGCTTGTTGCCTTTGTTATCAAATTACCCGTCGATTGAAACCAATTTCAATAGGATTGAAAGAGTCTGGCTACCTCAAATCGTGAGATAATAGTTAGCAGCCTAATTTTTTTTTTACTTTTTCTTAAATAATCGTCAGACGCTGTCTAGATTACACTTTTTAACTATAATTGTTGCCTTTGTTATCAAATTACCCGTCGATTGAGACCAATTTCAATAGTATTGAAAGAGTCTGGCTACCTCAAATCGGGAGATAATAGTTAGCAGCCTAATTTTTTTTTTACTTTTTCTTAAATAATCGTCAGACGCTGTCTAGATTACACTTTTTAACTATGCTTGTTGCCTTTGTTATCAAATTACCCGTCGATTGAGACCAATTTCAATAGGATTAAAAGAGTCTGGCTACCTCAAATCGTGAGATAATAGTTAGCAGCCTAAATTTTTTTTTACTTTTTCTTAAATAATCGTCAGACGCTGTCTAGATTACACTTTTTAACTATGCTTGTTGCCTTTGTTATCAAATTACCCGTCGATTGAGACCAATTTCAATAGGATTGAAAGAGTCTGGCTACCTCAAATCGTGAGATAATAGTTAGCAGCCTAATTTTTTTTTTACTTTTTCTTAAATAATCGTCAGATGCTGTCTAGATTACACTTTTTAACTATGATTGTTGCCTTTGTTATCAAATTACCCGTCGATTGAGACCAATTTTAATAGGATTGAAAGAGTCTGGCTACCTCAAATCGTGAGATAATAGTTAGCAGCCTAAATTTTTTTTTACTTTTTCTTAAATAATCGTCAGATGCTGTCTAGATTACACTTTTTAACTATGCTTGTTGCCTTTGTTATCAAATTACCCGTTGATTGAAACCAATTTCAATAGGATTGAAAGAGTCTGGCTACCTCAAATCGTGAGATAATAGTTAGCAGCCTAATTTTTTTTTTACATTTTCTTAAATAATCGTCAGACGCTGTCTAGATTACACTTTTTAACTATGCTTGTTGCCTTTGTTATCAAATTACCCGTCGATTGAGACCAATTTCAATAGGATTGAAAGAGTCTGGGTACCTCAAATCGTGAGATAATAGTTAGCAGCCTAAATTTTTTTTTACTTTTTCTTAAATAATCGTCAGATGCTGTCTAGATTACACTTTTTAACTACGCTTGTTGCCTTTGTTATCAAATTACCCGTCGATTGAGACCAATTTCAATAGGATTGAAAGAGTCTGGCTACCTCAAATCTTGAGATAATAGTTAGCAGCCTAAATTTTTTTTTACTTTTTCTTAAATAATCGTCAGACGCTGTCTAGATTACACTTTTTAACTATAATTGTTGCCTTTGTTATTAAATTACCCGTCGATTGAGACCAATTTCAATAGGATTGAAAGAGTCTGGCTACCTCAAATCGTGAGATAATAGTTAGCAGCCTAAATTTTTTTTTACTTTTTCTTAAATAATCGTCAGACGCTGTCTAGATTACACTTTTTAACTATGCTTGTTGCCTTTGTTATCAAATTACCCGTCGATTGAGACCAATTTCAATAGGATTGAAAGAGTCTGGCTACCTCAAATCGTGAGATAATAGTTAGCAGCCTAAATTTTTTTTTACTTTTTCTTAAATAATCGTCAGACGCTGTCTAGATTACACTTTTTAACTATGCTTGTTGCCTTTGTTATCAAATTACCCGTCGATTGAAACCAATTTCAATAGGATTGAAAGAGTCTGGCTACCTCAAATCGTGAGATAATAGTTAGCAGCCTAATTTTTTTTTTACTTTTTCTTAAATAATCGTCAGACGCTGTCTAGATTACACTTTTTAACTATAATTGTTGCCTTTGTTATCAAATTACCCGTCGATTGAGACCAATTTCAATAGTATTGAAAGAGTCTGGCTACCTCAAATCGTGAGATAATAGTTAGCAGCCTAATTTTTTTTTTACTTTTTCTTAAATAATCGTCAGACGCTGTCTAGATTACACTTTTTAACTATGCTTGTTGCCTTTGTTATCAAATTACCCGTCGATTGAGACCAATTTCAATAGGATTGAAAGAGTCTGGCTACCTCAAATCGTGAGATAATAGCAGCCTAATTTTTTTTTTTACTTTTTCTTAAATAATCGTCAGACGCTGTCTACATTACACTTTTTAACTATGATTGTTGCCTTTGTTATCAAATTACCCGTCGATTGAGACCAATTTCAATAGGATTGAAAGAGTCTGGCTACCTCAAATCGTGAGATAATAGTTAGCAGCCTAATTTTTTTTTTTACTTTTTCTTAAATAATCGTCAGATGCTGTCTAGAATACACTCTTTAACTATGATTGTTGCCTTTGTTATCAAATTACCCGTCGATTGAGACCAATTTCAATAGGATTGAAAGAGTCTGGCTACCTCAAATCGTGAGATAATAGTTAGCAGCCTAATTTTTTTTTTACTTTTTCTTAAATAATCGTCAGATGCTGTCTAGATTACACTTTTTAACTATGATTGTTGCCTTTGTTATCAAATTACCCGTCGATTGAGACCGATTTTAATAGGATTGAAAGAGTCTGGCTACCTCAAATCGTGAGATAAATGTTAGCAGCCTAAATTTTTTTTTACTTTTTCTTAAATAATCGTCAGACGCTGTCTAGATTACACTTTTTAACTATGCTTGTTGCCTTTGTTATCAAATTACCCGTCAATTGAGACCAATTTCAATAGGATTGAAAGAGTCTGGCTACCTCAAATCGTGAGATAATAGTTAGCAGCCTAATTTTTTTTTTACTTTTTCTTAAATAATCGTCAGACGCTGTCTAGATTACACTTTTTAACTATGCTTGTTGCCTTTGTTATCAAATTACCCGTCGATTGAGACCAATTTCAATAGGATTGAAAGAATCTGGCTACCTCAAATCGTGAGATAAAAGTTAGCAGCCTAAATTTTTTTTTACTTTTTCTTAAATAATCGTCAGATGCTGTCTAGATTACACTTTTTAACTACGCTTGTTGCCTTTGTTATCAAATTACCCGTCGATTGAGACCAATTTCAATAGGATTATAAGAGTCTGGCTACCTCAAATCTTGAGATAATAGTTAGCAGCCTAAATTTTTTTTTACTTTTTCTTAAATAATCGTCAGACGCTGTCTAGATTACACTTTTTAACTATAATTGTTGCCTTTGTTATCAAATTACCCGTCGATTGAGACCAATTTCCATAGGATTGAAAGAGTCTGGCTACCTCAAATCGTGAGATAATAGTTAGCAGCCTAAATTTTTTTTTACTTTTTCTTAAATAATCGTCAGACGCTGTCTAGATTACACTTTTTAACTATGCTTGTTGCCTTTGTTATCAAATTA
Source organism: Eudemis profundana (assembly GCA_947034925.1). NCBI lineage: Eukaryota > Metazoa > Arthropoda > Insecta > Lepidoptera > Tortricidae > Eudemis > Eudemis profundana. The sequence continues at coordinate 5,197,766 of OX344819.1, forward strand.
CCCGTCGATTGAGACCAATTTTAATAGGATTGAAAGAGTCTGGCTACCTCAAATCGTGAGATAATAGTTAGCAGCCTAAATTTTTTTTTACTTTTTCTAAAATAATCGTCAGATGCTGTCTAGATTACACTTTTTAACTATGCTTGTTGCCTTTGTTATCAAATTACCCGTCGATTGAGACCAATTTCAATAGGATTGAAAGAGTCTGGCTACCTCAAATCGTGCGATAATAGTTAGCAGCCTAATTTTTTTTTTACTTTTTCTTAAATAATCGTCAGATGCTGTCTAGATTACACTTTTTAACTATGCTTGTTGCCTTTGTTATCAAATTACCCGTCGATTGAGATGAATTTCAATAGGATTGAAAGAGTCTGGCTACCTCAAATCGTGAGATAATAGTTAGCAGCCTAAATTTTTTTTTACTTTTTCTTAAATAATCGTCAGATGCTGTCTAGATTACACTTTTTAACTATGCTTGTTGCCTTTGTTATCAAATTACCCGTCGATTGAGACCAATTTCAATAGGATTGAAAGAGTCTGGCTACCTCAAATCGTGAGATAATAGTTAGCAGCCTAAATTTTTTTTTACTTTTTCTTAAATAATCGTCAGACGCTGTCTAGATTACACTTTTTAACTATGCTTGTTGCCTTTGTTATCAAATTACCCGTCGATTGAAACCAATTTCAATAGGATTGAAAGAGTCTGGCTACCTCAAATCGTGAGATAATAGTTAGCAGCCTAATTTTTTTTTTACTTTTTCTTAAATAATCGTCAGACGCTGTCTAGATTACACTTTTTAACTATAATTGTTGCCTTTGTTATCAAATTACCCGTCGATTGAGACCAATTTCAATAGTATTGAAAGAGTCTGGCTACCTCAAATCGTGAGATAATAGTTAGCAGCCTAATTTTTTTTTTACTTTTTCTTAAATAATCGTCAGACGCTGTCTAGATTACACTTTTTAACTATGCTTGTTGCCTTTGTTATCAAATTACCCGTCGATTGAGACCAATTTCAATAGGATTGAAAGAGTCTGGCTACCTCAAATCGTGAGATAATAGCAGCCTAATTTTTTTTTTACTTTTTCTTAAATAATCGTCAGATGCTGTCTAGATTACACTTTTTAACTATGATTGTTGCCTTTGTTATCAAATTACCCGTCGATTGAGACCAATTTCAATAGGATTGAAAGAGTCTGGCTACCTCAAATCGTGAGATAATAGTTAGCAGCCTAATTTTTTTTTTTACTTTTTCTTAAATAATCGTCAGATGCTGTCTAGATTACACTTTTTAACTATGATTGTTGCCTTTGTTATCAAATTACCCGTCGATTGAGACCAATTTTAATAGGATTGAAAGAGTCTGGCTACCTCAAATCGTGAGATAAATGTTAGCAGCCTAAATTTTTTTTTACTTTTTCTTAAATAATCGTCAGACGCTGTCTAGATTACACTTTTTAACTATGCTTGTTGCCTTTGTTATCAAATTACCCGTCAATTGAGACCAATTTCAATAGGATTGAAAGAGTCTGGCTACCTCAAATCGTGAGATAATAGTTAGCAGCCTAATTTTTTTTTTACTTTTTCTTAAATAATCGTCAGACGCTGTCTAGATTACACTTTTTAACTATGCTTGTTGCCTTTGTTATCAAATTACCCGTCGATTGAGACCAATTTCAATAGGATTGAAAGAATCTGGCTACCTCAAATCGTGAGATAAAAGTTAGCAGCCTAAATTTTTTTTTACTTTTTCTTAAATAATCGTCAGATGCTGTCTAGATTACACTTTTTAACTACGCTTGTTGCCTTTGTTATCAAATTACCCGTCGATTGAGACCAATTTCAATAGGATTGAAAGAGTCTGGCTACCTCAAATCTTGAGATAATAGTTAGCAGCCTAAATTTTTTTTTACTTTTTCTTAAATAATCGTCAGACGCTGTCTAGATTACACTTTTTAACTATAATTGTTGCCTTTGTTATCAAATTACCCGTCGATTGAGACCAATTTCCATAGGATTGAAAGAGTCTGGCTACCTCAAATCGTGAGATAATAGTTAGCAGCCTAAATTTTTTTTTACTTTTTCTTAAATAATCGTCAGACGCTGTCTAGATTACACTTTTTAACTATGCTTGTTGCCTTTGTTATCAAATTACCCGTCGATTGAGACCAATTTTAATAGGATTGAAAGAGTCTGGCTACCTCAAATCGTGAGATAATAGTTAGCAGCCTAAATTTTTTTTTACTTTTTCTTAAATAATCGTCAGATGCTGTCTAGATTACACTTTTTAACTATGCTTGTTGCCTTTGTTATCAAATTACCCGTCGATTGAGACCAATTTCAATAGGATTGAAAGAGTCTGGCTACCTCAAATCGTGCGATAATAGTTAGCAGCCTAATTTTTTTTTTACTTTTTCTTAAATAATCGTCAGATGCTGTCTAGATTACACTTTTTAACTATGCTTGTTGCCTTTGTTATCAAATTACCCGTCGATTGAGACGAATTTCAATAGGATTGAAAGAGTCTGGCTACCTCAAATCGTGAGATAATAGTTAGCAGCCTAAATTTTTTTTTACTTTTTCTTAAATAATCGTCAGACGCTGTCTAGATTACACTTTTTAACTATGCTTGTTGCCTTTGTTATCAAATTACCCGTCGATTGAGACCAATTTCAATAGGATTGAAAGAGTCTGGCTACCTCAAATCGTGAGATAATAGTTAGCAGCCTAATTTTTTTTTACTTTTTCTTAAATAATCGTTAGACGCTGTCTAGATTACACTTTTGAACTATGCTTGTTGCCTTTGTTATCAAATTACCCGTCGATTGAGACCAATTTCAATAGGATTCAAAGAGTCTGGCTACCTCAAATCGTGAGATAATAGTTAGCAGCCTAATTTTTTTTTTACTTTTCCTTAAATAATCGTCAGATGCTGTCTAGATTACACTTTTTAACTATGCTTGTTGCCTTTGTTATCAAATTACCCGTCGATTGAGACCAATTTTAATAGGATTGAAAGAGTCTGGCTACCTCAAATCGTGAGATAATAGTTAGCAGCCTAAATTTTTTTTTTTACTTTTTCTTAAATAATCGTCAGATGCTGTCTAGATTACACTTTTTAACTATGCTTGTTGCCTTTGTTATCAAATTACCCGTCAATTGAGACCAATTTCAATAGGATTGAAAGAGTCTGGCTACCTCAAATCGTGAGATAATAGTTAGCAGCCTAATTTTTTTTTTACTTTTTCTTAAATAATCGTCAGATGCTGTCTAGATTACACTTTTTAACTATGATTGTTGCCTTTGTTATCAAATTACCCGTCGATTGAGACCAATTTCAATAGGATTGAAAGAGTCTGGCTACCTCAAATCGTGAGATAATAGTTAGCAGCCTAAATTTTTTTTTACTTTTTCTTAAATAATCGTCAGACGCTGTCTAGATTACACTTTTTAACTATGCTTATTGCCTTTGTTATCAAATTACCCGTCGATTGAGACCAATTTCAATAGGATTGAAAGAGTTTGGCCACCTCAAATCGTGAGATAATAGTTAGCAGCCTAAATTTTTTTTTACTTTTCCTTAAATAATCGTCAGATGCTGTCTAGATTACACTTTATAACTATGATTGTTGCCTTTGATATTAAATTACCCGTCGATTGAAACCAATTTCAATAGGATTGAAAGAGTCTGGCTACCTCAAATCGTGAGATAATAGTTAGCAGCCTAAATTTTTTTTTACTTTTCCTTAAATAATCGTCAGACGCTGTCTAGATTACACTTTTTAACTATGCTTGTTGCCTTTGTTATCAAATTACCCGTCGATTGAGACCAATTTCAATAGGATTGAAAGAGTCTGGCTACCTCAAATCGTGAGATAATAGTTAGCAGCCTAAATTTTTTTTTACTTTTTCTTAAATAATCGTCAGACGCTGTCTAGATTACACTTTTTAACTATGATTGTTGCCTTTGTTATCAAATTACCCGTCGATTGAGACCAATTTTAATAGGATTGCAAGAGTCTGGCTACCTCAAATCGTGAGATAATAGTTAGCAGCCTAAATTTTTTTTTACTTTTTCTTAAATAATCGTCAGACGCTGTCTAGATTACACTTTTTAACTATGCTTATTGCCTTTGTTATCAAATTACCCGTCGATTGAGACCAATTTCAATAGGATTCAAAGAGTCTGGCTACCTCAAATCGTGAGATAATAGTTAGAAGCCTAATTTTTTTTTTACTTTTTCTTAAATAATCGTCAGATGCTGTCTAGATTACACTTTTTAACTATGATTGTTGCCTTTGTTATCAAATTACCCGTCGATTGAGACCAATTTCAATAGGATTGAAAGAGTCTGGCTACCTCAAATCGTGAGATAATAGTTAGCAGCCTAATTTTTTTTTACTTTTCCTTAAATAATCGTCAGATGCTGTCTAGATTACACTTTTTAACTATGATTGTTGCCTTTGTTATTAAATTACCCGTGGATTGAGACCGATTTCAATAGGATTGAAAGAGTCTGGCTACCTCAAATCGTGAGATAATAGTTAGCAGCCTAATTTTTTTTTTTACTTTTTCTTAAATAATCATCAGATGCTGTCTAGATTACACTTTTTAACTATGATTGTTGCCTTTGTTATCAAATTACCCGTCGATTGAGACCAATTTTAATAGGATTGAAAGAGTCTGGCTACCTCAAATCGTGAGATAATAGTTAGCAGCCTAAATTTATTTTTACTTTTTCTTAAATAATCGTCAGACGCTGTCTAGATTACACTTTTTAACTATGATTGTTGCCTTTGTTATCAAATTAACCGTCGATTGAGACCAATTTCAATAGGATTGAAAGAGTCTGGCTACCTCAAATCGTGAGATAATAGTTAGCAGCCTAAATTTTTTTTTACTTTTTCTTAAATAATCGTCAGACGCTGTCTAGATTACACTTTTTAACTATGCTTGTTGCCTTTGTTATCAAATTACCCGTCGATTGAGACCAAATTCAATAGGATTGAAAGAGTCTGGCTACCTCAAATCGTGAGATAATAGTTAGCAGCCTAAATTTTTTTTTACTTTTTCTTAAATAATCGTCAGACGCTGTCTAGATTACACTTTTTAACTATGCTTGTTGCCTTTGTTATCAAATTACCCGTCGATTGAGACCAATTTCAATAGGATTGAAAGAGTCTGGCTACCTCAAATCGTGAGATAATAGTTAGCAGCCTAAATTTTTAATTAATAATTGACATTAATAATTGGTAATTAATACAGATTTTTCTGTTCAGCAACTGCGAAGATAATAGGGGGAAATGGCGTTTTTTTTAAAGTGTTTCATCTTAAATCAAAAACTACTTATTTAAGAAAAAAAAGAAAAACGGTGGTTTAATTAACAAATCAAGCCCTTTCACTTGACACACCACTCCATATAGCCCTACTTTAAATTTTCAGAGTCCCATTACGGAGCCCTTAAAAAAAAGTTAAAAAGGTACAAGATTTTTTAATGTTCAATAAGCTCGGGTAAGCTACTTTTAACACTATTACAAATTTAAAATCGATAGCAGCAGTAGTTCGTAAGATATCTGGCTGTGACAGACGGACGGACAAACAGACAGAGTCGCACCATACGGGTTCCTTTTTTTACCATTTTGGTACGGAACCCTAAAAAGAGTGTGTATATTCTCCGGCTACATTACATTACGATTAACTTAATGGACAGTTTTATACAATAATATTTTTCATATATTTTAACATGCAAATTTCTAAAATACATATATCAGATAAGAAGTTAATTTCACAATGTCCTATCCGTAACTTAATACATGGGAGCATCTATGTTTATTTTTCTAAGCAAAAACTTTATAACACATTGCCGTGAGAACTCCACCAATCATTTAGGTGAATTATTTCAAGTGCCTGAGATAAAACTAAAACTAAGGACGCCACTTACGCATCTTAACGAATAGATTAATTTAAGTACCTACCTACCTGCGTTTTTTAAGAGTCAATAGCTAGCACTTTTTAGTAAACTACATTTTAATTTTGACCACAATAAATTAAGTTTCGTTTTTTTTTAACGAACATCTTTTGCGATACCTACTTGATTTTTTTTGTATGTGGTTTTTTATCATATATCATATACAAGGCACAAATCACATTTACCCTGATTCTGGTCCTTTTTTAGTTTTGCATCTACGCCGTTATTTATTTCATCCGTAGACATAAAGCAATGTATATGAAATGCACGTAAGGGATCGTTCAACAATTACGTGATCATTTTTGGCCGTTTTTTTAACCCCCCCCCCCCCCTATGTGATCACAGCGTAATCTTTTGTTTTAACCCCCCCCCCCTCGCCTTGATTACGTAATCTTCGTCCGTGCTTAAAATGTTTGCTGTTTATTAGCACTGACACGTATGTCATGTTTCTATGGGTCTTAAATTACCTACATTTGGAAAGAGGGTGTGTTAAAGCAAGGGTCGGCAACCTTTGGGCAGGCAAGGGCCACAAGGTAGCAAAATCGAGTAAAGGCGGGCCGCGTAACATACAAATATATATGAAATCACGCCTTTATCCTTTGCAGGGTAGGCAGAGCATCAACGGCCTTAAAACAGTTGTTTTCGCCACTTCTGACAAATGTTGAGGGACATTTCAGAAATTGTGAATCACTGTAGTGGCAGGTTGTCAGCCTATCGCCCAAAATTGCAATCCACTGAAATCCTTGAGTCCCTTAGTCGCCTCTTTACGAAATTTACGGAAAATAAATGAGTCGATGCTATTCTAATCCAGTATCACACGACAGCAAAAAGGCGGCGTCATAAAAAGTGTTAATACATTTTGTTAATTTTATAAAAAAAATGAGAAAGAATCACAGAAATAAAGCTAATCCAGTCATACAGAAAGGAGCCGTCTAAGGATGAAAAATTCAAATTTAAATTGGCTTTACAATAATGTTCTCTGATGGATGACTAAAGTAATTTGATTACTTTTCTAATTAAAAGTATTTCTAGCTAGTTCTACACCTTTTTAATTTTTTAGAAAATTTCTTTAGCTAACAAGTTATAAAATGATGAACTAATCATGGATGCTCCCCCCCCCTCCCCCAAATAATCCAATGTATATACAAGCACTCGACCCCCCCCCCCCCCTTCTCCGGTGATCACGTAATTGTTGAATGATCCCTAAGCAAAGATTGCATTTAATTGTATCTCGAGGCTTAACTTTTCTAGAGCAAAATAAGCAGCGTTGATGCATGGCATCACTGTTTTCTAGCAAAACTTTTTTCAAAACAAGTCTGTACCTATTAAAATCTTTTTTGAAAAACTGTTTTCTCTGTGCCACGATGTTCTGGAAAATGTTGACTAGGATCGGTCCGCAGTTATAAACATCCTTTTGAATGTAGTGACTTATTGTTGTGGATGTGTCGAACTGAATATTATATTTTTTTATTTTCAAGAGACTATTCATTTTTGCAAAGTAAAGTGGTTCGTAATGTTTTTCATTTCCTAGGGGATCAATTATAGTCAAAGTTTTATGTTTAATAGATACAATGATCATGGTGTAATGGTCATGGCGGCAAATTGGTAAAACTGTATCTTTTTCTAAATCTATACGTATCATACCATAAAATGAATCGTTTAGTTTAATAACGTCAAATAAAAGGGAGGATCGTTCTACGGACACTAAATGATATTTACTTTTATTAAATATATGCAGTAAATGATCCATAACCATATTAATCAAGTAATTATTTTTATCAAGAGAAAGAAAATCTTCTATCAGTAAACATTTTGCTGGGGTTTGTGAAATGCCCTCCATATAGTTGACGACGTATCCTCTTCCTATGTTTTTATAATATTTTATGTCACCAACCAAACCATTATCCAAAATGTACATTTTTTGGGATGATAATTGAGTTGCTTTTTGTTCTACACACTGTGGACTTCCGCATCTGCAGCGCTTACAAATAAAATCTTTATTTAGTATATCGGGCGATGTACACCCATCTACTTCTTTCGCACATTTCTGATGCACCCACAAATCACATGTATCGCATTGGACCCAATTGGTTGTCAATCCGGTTGTCCATGTCCCGCGTCCACAATATAAACAGTTAACAATGTAATCATTATCTGGCGTGAGTAAGTCTGTTGCAGGACACAACTTTTTTAGATATCGTCCCTCAAAGTGACTAAAGGAACGTTTTCGTTTCTTGTTCCACTTTTCTTCTTCTTTCGGTAAATGTCGTGGTCGTTGTTGACATAAACCTTTTTTCTTTGAAATAAATATATGTTCCTTGTGGAGTGCCAAAACTTCAGACCGTAATATGCGAAAAAGTTGCGTACACTTTAACTTCGTGCGCCCGTTAAGGGTATGCTGCTTAAGTTGCCCAAAATAATTTTCCACGGGTGCATTACTCACTCTACTATTCTTTAGTAAATTTGTCCACATTGGAAGATACGGCAAGTATTTTTTTAATATAACCTGCGATAGCTCTAAACAATAAAATTCATTTTTGTTTTGGTCCCCATCCTCTAGACACAGATCTATGCCTTCTATGTTATCGAATTGATTTTTGAAAAACACATAAAAAAGATTTTTTTCGTAATTGCTTTCTGTACCCGAAGGAATTCTGGTTTTACTTGGATTATCGTCTGATTTTAGTAATGTTTCTATATTTTTTCTGTCCTTCAATAACTCTGCCAAATATTGTTTAGCCTCAATCACGCTGGTATTCTGAAACTTCGTTTTTAGTAAAATAAAAATACATTGAAAATACATCGAATAAGAATGAAATCTTTTGCCAACATTTCCTTAAAATACGATTTTTTCCTAATAACTGAACGATCAACGTCATTGCACATGCACTTTATTAGATGTGCAACACATAAATACAACGGCGTCAGTTCAAAAAAAGCGCCTTTTTCTGTTAAATATATAAAACAGTAATTTAGGTAGTCTACAAGAACTCGCTGATTAAATGACAAGCATATGGCATTTATTAGTGCAAAACTAAAATCAGTTACAACACCAGTAAACGTTGGCCAGCAACTTTCACTCAAGCAAAACATTTTAAAATCATTTAACATTTTGAAAATGGTATTTGTATCATGAACTGCTGAAATCATGTGAAAAACAGGAAATAGTCTCTCTGTTCTTTCTAGTTGTATTATTCCTGAATATAGCAATATTCTTTTTGATGCCTTTTTATCTCCCTTTATATCTCTAACTACGCTCCCCGTAGCATCGAAATACAACAAAGTTGGCCCTTCATGTTTTAAACTTATTATTTGTTCCTGGCTAAATACTTTTATACAGAAAGGAAATGAAATTTCTCTGATGAAATTTAAATGATCTTCCTGATATTGAATTAAATCTAGAACGTCATTTTTGTCTCTATCGTTATAAGCCATGGCTTCTGATCTTATTTTCCGTATCTGATTTGACATTTTGAAAATTCCGTGTTCGTGCAAGTAAACTTTTATTTAATTTTAAAATTTCTGTTTTCTTATAACCAAGTGGCTTATTACTAAGTAATTTTTTTTGGGTATCATTTAATTGATCAGCAAAATATTCATATTTTGGTCAGCAGAAAATTGTATTTGGTCAGCCAAAATAGCTAGTTGGTAAGCAACTTATGGTTAGCAAACATTTATAAATCAGGCTGCAATTAATGATATACTGAACTGCTCTAAATTATTTTGGCCAGCAAATTAAATATTTGAGCTGCATTAAGCGATCTACGGTTAATCAAATTTTGGTAAGCAATCAATAGGTAAGCAAAATATTTCATTTTGTTCATCAAAAAAAGGGGGCAATAAAACCTAACTGGTCATTCACAAAATGGGCGCAACTATTCTGTCGCCAATCGTGTGCGTATTTTGTCATACGGTAATTGTCAGCTGTCAAGTAGCAGGTGTCACTGTAATATATACAGGGTGTCACTGTGATATATACTGGGTTTCACTGTGATATATACAGGGTGTTACTGTGATATATACTGGGTGTCACTGTGATATATACAGGGTGTCACTGTGTTATATACAGGGTGTAACTGTGATAGATACAGGATGTCACTGTGATATATACAGGGTGTCACTGTGATAGATACAGATACTAAAAATTAAGAAAAAATTGAAAATCTCGAAAACCAAGGGACTTTTACAAAACCTAAAAGTCGATTTTCTGAACCAGCCTAAGGTGCCCTCTTAGTGGTTAGAAGATTGGCTATTAATTACTGGACACCCTGTATAACACAGTGACACTCTGTATATATCACAGTGACATCTTGAATCTATCACAGTGACACCCTGTATATAACACAGTGATACCCTGTATAGTGATATCATCGTGACACCCAGTATATATCACAGTGACACCCTGTATATCTCAATTAAATTGCTTACAGACATGTTTTCTCTGCTGACAGTGACATCCTGTATCTATCACAATGACACCCTGTATATAACACAATGGCACCCTTTATATATCACAATGACATTCTGTATATATCACAGTGACATCCTGTATACATTATAGTGACACCCTGTATATAAATAACACAGTGACACCCTGTATTTATAACAGTGACACCTACTTAGTATATATCACAGTGACACCCTGTATATCTCAATTAAACTCTCTGCTGACCAATTGTAAAATCTTGCTGCCCAAGTTATTATTTTGCAGCTCGACTGGTTATTAGGCAGCCAAATGATAAAAAAAGCAGATTAATATTGGTTAAAATGTTAACCGTTTTTAAATTGTTTGCTGAACAAGAGTTGCCGCCCGATTTTTATTTATTGCCAGCCAAAGCTTTGTATGCTGCCCAAATGATTTAACTGCTTATTTTTTTTTGCGGATCAATTTTAATAACGGCTGACCAAAAAATTACTTTTCATTTTTTTTTAACCAACTTCCTTTGTATCCCTCTGACATGCATTGTTACGTTTTCTGTATGACTAAAATTTATATTTTCGCTGAAAACCGATAATTTTCGATTATTTTCTATGTAAAGCTTGAATTTTTTACAGTTTTTATGATTACAAAGAGCTTTAATCATTATTTTTTTATTTTTTAAATATTTTATGTACTTAAAAATAATCTGACAAGTATTGTTTACCTCTTTCTCAATGAGTTTTCTTATAACAAATGGATACGTTTCAGACACTAGTTTTTGATTTTTAAATATTTCGACTTGACAGCTGGTTTGGATTTGGCTGATGCTGGCTTCGACACCCCTAGCCAGATTGACGTGCTGCTGGGTGCGGACGTCCTAGGGAGAGTCTTGCTCACCAGCAAACGGACCCTACAGCCTGGTGGTCTAGTGGCCTTGGACACCATGCTGTGATGGGTCAGGTGTTGGCGGTTCCTCCACCTCCTGCTGAGGAGAGCTGCTTGGTTGGAACTGCGCTCTCAGAAGCCGTGCAACGGTTCTGGGAGATTGAAGAACCGCCTACCGCGCCGCGGATGAGTCCGGAGCAACAGGAGTGCGAGTTGTTTTACCAGAATAACAATGGCCGCCTCCGCTCTGGTCGGTTCATAACTCGACTTCCTTTGCTTACCCATCAACCACCCTTGGGTGCTTCTCGCGCATTGGCTGAGAAGCGGCTGGTCTCGATGGAGCGCCGCATGAGAAGAGACCCGCTCTTCCGGCAGAAGTATGTGGACTTCATGAGGGAGTACGAGGGGTTAGGACATATGTCGGTGTCTAACCTGGACTGGCGTACGGTTGAACACTACTTCCTGCCTCACCACGCCGTCCTGAAGTCCCCGGATTCCAAGATTCGGGTGGTCTTCGATAGCTCCGCGGCCACTTCGACGGGCGTGTCCTTGAACCAGTGCTTGCATGCAGGTCCGAAGCTGCACAAGGACATAACGGACATCCTAACGAATTTTAGGAAGCACCAGGTGGTGTTTGTCGCTGACATCCGGATGATGTTCCGGCAGACTGTGATCCATCCTGAAGACCGTCGGTATCAGCTGATCTTGTGGCGTGAGAGCCCTGATGAACCGATGTTGGTGTACGAACTGAATACGAACACGTACGGCCTGAAGAGCAGCCCGTACATCTCAATTCGTACTTTGATTGAATTGGCGGCCCGAGAGCGACTGAGGTTCCCTCGAGCGTCCGCCATTTTGGAACGGGACCTGTTTGTAGATGACGTGTGCACCGGGGCAAACAGCGTCGAAGAAGCTTTGGTTCTACGGAACGAGTTGGTTGAACTCTTGCGGACTGGTGGCTATGAGTTGCGGAAATGGTTGTCCAACTCACCGGCACTGTTGGCCGGCCTCCCCGAGGAGCACCAGCAGGACCCGCACCTCTTCGAGAACGCCGAGAACCCACACATGTTATCGGTCCTGGGCGTGCAGTACCGACCAGTCCAAGATGTGTTTACCTATCGGGTGGAACTGGATTCCCCGAAGGTCTGGACAAAGCGGCTTGTTCTGTCTACGGTGGCCAGAACGTACGATCCAAACGGATGGATCACACCGGTCATCTTCACGGCCAAGGCGTTTATGCAGCGCCTGTGGGTAGTCCCACTGGGCTGGGATGACCCGCTCTCCGGAGACTTGTTGAGCGATTGGGAGACCTACTTCTCCACGCTCACGGAGATCAATCAGGTCGAACTGCCGCGTAAGTTGTTGCCTGCAGGCAAATGCAGGGCTACCCTTCACGGGTTTTGCGACGCCTCCGAGCGCGGATTTGCAGCTGCCGTCTACTTGAGAACGGTCAGCTCCGCCGGAGCGGTCGACCTGCACTTGGTCATGGCGAAGAGCAAGGTCCCTTCGGACGCGTTGGACGATTCCGAAGTTGGAATTGGCGGGTGCCGCTCTTCTCGTGCGCTTGATGAACCATGTGGCCTCCACCCTGAAGGACACAGTGGACCTTGCGGAGGGTGCCTACGCATGGACGGACAGTCAAATTGTCTTGTGCTGGCTGAAGTCGTCAGTCCATAGCTTGGAGGTATTTGTGGCCAACCGTGTCTCGCAGATCCAGAACTCTGAGACTGCATTGGTTTGGAGACACGTGCCTGGTGAAATGAACCCAGCTGACGTGGCATCCAGGGGCTGTTCAGCACCTGAGCTTGTTGCCCACTCACTGTGGTGGAAACCAAATTGGTTATTGGAAAGGGAGACAAACTGGCCTGCCAGTTGTGTGATTGGGACCCCATCTTCTGGCTTGAAGGTCCACCTTGTCGAGACAGCTCCAGCGCCAGACACCGCTTGGTTGCTAGAACGGTACAGCTCCCTCGACAAGCTTGTTGGAGTGACCGCTTGGGTCACCTTGCGGAGGGTGCCTACGCATGGACGGACAGTCAGATTGTCTTGTGCTGGCTGAAGTCGTCAGTCCATAGCTTGGAGGTATTTGTGGCCAACCGTGTCTCGCAGATCCAGAACTCTGAGACTGCATTGGTTTGGAGACACGTGCCTGGTGAAATGAACCCAGCTGACGTGGCATCCAGGGGCTGTTCAGCACCTGAGCTTGTTGCCCACTCACTGTGGTGGAAACCAAATTGGTTATTGGAAAGGGAGACAAACTGGCCTGCCAGTTGTGTGATTGGGACCCCATCTTCTGGCTTGAAGGTCCACCTTGTCGAGACAGCTCCAGCGCCAGACACCGCTTGGTTGCTAGAACGGTACAGCTCCCTCGACAAGCTTGTTGGAGTGACCGCTTGGGTCAAGCGATTCATACACAATTGTCGTCACCCTGACAACCGGTCACGTGGTAGTGTTCTCGCCAGTGAAGAGCGGAGTACCGCCCTACTTCATTGGATTCGGATTGTACAGGAAGAACACTTTGGGTATGTGTTGAAGACCTTACGGAAAGGGCGACCCAAATTGCAGAAGGCGATAGCTCGCCTCAACCCGTTTGTGGACGAGTCAGGAGTACTCCGGGTTGGAGGACGGCTTCGTAATGCGAGTTTGTCGTATTCGGCGCGCCACACCATATTGTTGCCCAAGAAGGGGCACTTGGTGGATTTGTTGGTGACCGATCGCCACCTTAAGAACTCCCATGCCAGCTGCAACGCGCTTTTGGGCATTCTACAGCGGGAGTTTTGGATCTTGAACAGCCGGAGACTTGTGCGGGGCATCGTGTTTCCGTGCTTGCCTTGTTTCAGACTCAAGGCAGCCACGCCACGATGCAGCCTCAGATGGGTGACCTACCACCGGATAGGGTCACTGAGGCTAGACCCTACTCCAGGGTTGGAACGGACTTCGCCGGACCCTTCTTGGTGAAAACTTCGCAACTTCGCAACGCGAGGACGGTAAAGGCGTATCTGTGCGTTTTCGTATGTCTGTCCACCAAGGCAGCGCATCTTGAACTTGTTAGTGATCTTTCGACGGAGGCCTTTATTGCTGCTTTGGATAGGTTTGTCTCACGTAGGGGACTCCCGTCTCTGATCCGGTCGGATTGTGGCACCAATTATAAGGGCGCCGACCGATACTTACAAGATGTTGTAAAATTTTTGTTAGAAAATAAGATTGAATTTGGAACAGACCTCTCCCGTCGGGGTATCACCTGGACGTTTGATCCGCCAGGCTGCCCCCACTGGGGTGGAATCTGGGAGGCCTGTGTTAAGCAAGCCAAGGCACATATGTACAGGGTTGTTGGTCAAACTATTTTGACCTTTGAGGAACTGGCGACGTTGTTTTGTAGAATTGAGGCGGTGCTCAATTCCCGTCCGTTGTGTCCGCTCAGTTCCGACCCAAATGACTTGGAGGCGTTGACTCCAGGTCATTTCCTTATTGGTCAGCCACTTGCAGCGTTGCCAGAGCACCCCCTCAGGGAAGTAAAGAGCTCTCGTTTGTCGCGCTACCAAATGTTGCAACAAATGTCTCAGAACTTTTGGGCCCGATGGTCATTAGAGTATTTGCATGTCTTGCAGCAGCGCCTTAAGTGGACTGACAAAACCAGTCCCCCAAGGTTGGTGACCTAGTGCTAGTTAAGGAGGCTAACCTACCGCCACTGCGTTGGCGCCGGGGGCGCATTGTTAACTTGTTTCCTGGTAAGGACCAGACGCCCCGGTTTGCCGAGGTCATGGTGGGGGACTCGGTTCTCAAGCGAGCGGTAGCAACGCTGTCGCGACTTCCCCTAGTATAGCGGACCGGCTTAGAGGCCTGTCCGAGGCGGGTGTTTGTTACGTCCCTACGTTAATCAGAAGTATCCGATGACAGGACACTTGTCAATGTCAAAAGAATTATAACCTCAATATACTTTGACAGCTCGAAAACGCGGTATTCATGACGTCTGTCCTGTCACACACTCTTACGGTTTTGCGACAAGGAAACGCGTTGCTCGCGATCGGTTTTCCTCTTGGATGTCGAATTAGTGGATTTTGTGATTGTTTTGTGTGCACGAACGATTGGTGTGAACAATTAAGTGCTAGCCTTGTTTTCGCGCCGCGAACGGCACATATTTTGGAGTCCGGACCAGAGATTGGAATCGCCTGGGCGGCGACCTGGCCTGCTGGAAGCCCATTGAAGAACCTTGACGAGACTTTGACTCTTTGACTGACCCGACTGTGACTTTACTAGACAAAATTAAGCCTGCGGTCAGCGGTCGATTGGGGTAAGTGAAAATTATTCTTAACCGTGTCAGAGTCTCTTTCGAACTCCGCAATCGGAGTCCCATTCTACTCGAGACACCCGGGTCCCGTGTGGAACATCACGATATGAGGTAGCCAGACTCTTTCAATCTTATTGAAATTGGTCTCAATCGACGGGTAATTTGATAAAAAAGGCAACAAGCATAGTTAAAAAGTGTAATCTAGACAGCGTCTGACGATTATTTAAGAAAAAGTAAAAAAAATTTAGGCTGCTAACTATTATCTCACGATTTGAGGTAGCCAGACTCTTTCAATCCTATTGAAATTGGTCTCAATCGACGGGTAATTTGATAACAAAGGCAACAATCATACTTAAAAAGTGTAATCTAGACAGCATCTGACGATTATTTAAGAAAAAGTAAAAAAAAATTAGGCTGCTAACTATTATCTCACGATTTGAGGTAGCCAGACTCTTTCAATCCTATTGAAATTGGTCTCAATCGACGGGTAATTTGATAACAAAGGCAACAAGCATAGTTAAAAAGTGTAATCTAGACAGCGTCTGACGATTATTTAAGAAAAAGTAAAAAAAATTTAGGCTGCTAACTATTATCTCACGATTTGAGGTAGCCAGACTCTTTCAATCCTATTGAAATTGGTCTCAATCGACGGGTAACTTGATAACAAAGGCAACAATCATACTTAAAAAGTGTAATCTAGACAGCACCTGACGATTATTTAAGAAAAAGTAAAAAAAAATTTAGGCTGCTAACTATTATCTCACGATTTGAGGTAGCCAGACTCTTTCAATCCTATTGAAATTCGTCTCAATCGACGGGTAATTTGATAACAAAGGCAACAAGCATAGTTAAAAAGTGTAATCTAGGCAGCATCTGACGATTATTTAAGAAAAAGTAAAAAAAAAATTAGGCTGCTAACTATTATCTCACGATTTGAGGTAGCCAGACTCTTTCAATCCTATTGAAATTGGTCTCAATCGACGGGTAATTTGATAACAAAGGCAACAAGCATAAATAAAAAGTGTAATCTAGACAGCATTTGACGATTATTTAAGAAAAAGTAAAAAAAAAATTAGGCTGCTAACTATTATCTCACGATTTGAGGTAGCCAGACTCTTTCAATCCTATTGAAATTGGTCTCAATCGACGGGTAACTTGATAACAAAGGCAACAATCATACTTAAAAAGTGTAATCTAGACAGCATCTGACGATTATTTAAGAAAAAGTAAAAAAAAATTTAGGCTGCTAACTATTATCTCACGATTTGAGGTAGCCAGACTCTTTCAATCCTATTGAAATTCGTCTCAATCGACGGGTAATTTGATAACAAAGGCAACAAGCATAGTTAAAAAGTGTAATCTAGACAGCATCTGACGATTATTTAAGAAAAAGTAAAAAAAAAATTAGGCTGCTAACTATTATCGCACGATTTGAGGTAGCCAGATTCTTTCAATCCTATTGAAATTGGTCTCAATCGACGGGTAATTTGATAACAAAGGCAACAAGCATAGTTAAAAAGTGTAATCTAGACAGCATCTGACGATTATTTAAGAAAAAGTAAAAAAAATGTAGGCTGCTAACTATTATCGCACGATTTGAGGTAGCCAGACTCTTTAAATCCTATTGAAATTGGTTTCAATCGACGGGTAATTTGATAACAAAGGCAACAAGCATAGTTAAAAAGTGTAATCTAGACAGCGTCTGACGATTATTTAAGAAAAAGTAAAAAAAAATTAGGCTGCTAACTATTATCACACGATTTGAGGTAGCCAGATTCTTTCAATCCTATTGAAATTGGTCTCAATCGACGGGTAATTTGATAACAAAGGCAACAAGCATAGTTAAAAAGTGTAATCTAGACAGGGTCTGACGATTATTTAAGAAAAAGTAAAAAAAAATTTAGGCTGCTAACTATTATCTCACGATTTGAGGTAGCCAGACTCTTTTAATCCTATTGAAATTGGTCTCAATCGACGGGTAATTTGATAACAAAGGCAACAATCATAGTTAAAAAGTGCAATCTAGACAGCATCTGACGATTATTTAAGAAAAAGTAAAAAAAAAATTAGGCTGCTAACTATTATCTCACGATTTGAGGTAGCCAGACTCTTTCAATCCTATTGAAATTGGTCTCAATCGACGGGTAATTTGATAACAAAGGCAACAAGCATAGTTAAAAAGTGTAATCTAGACAGCGTCTGACGATTATTTAAGAAAAAGTAAAAAAAAATTTAGGCTGCTAACTATTATCTCACGATTTGAGGTAGCCAGACTCTTTCAATCCTATTGAAATTGGTCTCAATCGACGGGTAATTTGATAACAAAGGCAACAAGCATAGTTAAAAAGTGTAATCTAGACAGCATCTGACGATTATTTAAGAAAAAGTAAAAAAAATTTAGGCTGCTAACTATTATCTCACGATTTGAGGTAGCCAGACTCTTTCAATCCTATTGAAATTGGTCTCAATGGACGGGTAATTTGATAACAAAGGCAAAAATCATAACTAAAAAGTGTAATCTAGGCAGCGTCTGACGATTATTTAAGAAAAAGTAAAAAAAAAATTAGGCTGCTAACTATTATCTCACGATTTGAGGTAGCCAGACTCTTTCAATCCTATTGAAATTGGTCTCAATCGACGGGTAATTTGATAACAAAGGCAACAAGCATAGTTAAAAAGTGTAATCTAGACAGCGTCTGACGATTATTTAAGAAAAAGTAAAAAAAAATTAGGCTGCTAACTATTATCTCACGATTTGAGGTAGCCAGACTCTTTCAATTCTATTGAAATTGGTCTCAATCGACGGGTAATTTCATAACAAAGGCAACAATCATAGTTAAAAAGTTTAATCTAGACAGCATCTGACGATTATTTAAGAAAAAGTAAAAAAAAATCTAGGCTGCTAGCTATTTTCTCACGATTTAAGGTAGACAAACTCTTTCAATCCTATTAAAATTGGTCCCAATCGACGGGTAATTTGATAACAAAGGCAACAGTCATAGTTTAAAAGTGTAATCTAGACAGGTTCTGACGATTACTCATGTTCTTAAATTGATTTTAAATTAATTGGGCTGCTAACTTTGTGAAGTTAGCAGCCTAAATATAAGTTGACTTCTGTATTTGGTCGGGTTATTTTGGGCTGCTAGGTTTGGGCTGCTAACTTCACGCCGATCATGAACGGGGGCCTCCGGAGGCTGCCTCCCTCGGTCGCCTTTCGTGTTGGCGGTACCTTGCGTAATTAGTTACGGCTGCACAGAACAAAAAGCACACAGGTGAGTGTCACCAACGAAGTTGCCAAGCTATACCTAATGATATTGAGGCATATGACAGCCATAGCCCATATTCTGCCACTGGACGAGGTCGCATGATACGCGTGTGGCCTATGAAAAATAATTGCTAATTAGTACTAGTAATATGCCTCCCAATGTATGTATGATTATTGTATAGATAAATTTTGTTGATGATGATTATGATTATTATTATTGGATTATTTATTTATATTCTTAACTACTAATATAGCCAGTAAGACCTTTGTTACTAACACATACTATGGATATCTAATCCGAAATAAATTATTTGAATTTGAATTATGACGGTTAGGTCGAACGTTTAGAAAGAGCAATTAAAGCCACGGTAGTGACATAACCGTGTGCACAAAAATGAGAACGGTAAGGGGTTCCGGTCCCTGTGTACGGGACGCCTAGGAAGATGTTACGCGTTACGCGCCGTATCGCTCGTCATCTTAAGCGTATCCTAGCCACCACAGAAATATATCGAGGCAGAAAAAGTGTATGTACCTCGAATGCTAATAAAACTGGCGGCGACCTACTTTGTACGCCGTTAACTTCAGTTGCCGTCAATATTATTATCAGATTTGAAAATCTGATAATAATGGTATAATTAATTGTTCAAATAGACCATAGTGGAGACCATTTCGGTAGTACATCTATTTTGTGTTTCGATTTTTTGTGTTTTGTTTCATTTATGTAACTGTAATGATGTGTTATCCGAATAAATACGTTTCATTCATTCGTTCATTCAAATACCACCAAATGAAATGGAAAAAATATTTTTTCTGTCACTAAATTACACTTTTAGCGTCAAACGCCAAACGGAAAACTGTACACGCTTGGTTCCCATAAAAAATCGACGATCTATTTCCTCCTATCTCGATATCGTCGATCGTAGGCTGAATTACGGTAAGGGACAGGCAAAACAATGTCCCTTACCGTAATTCAGCCTACGGTCGATGATATATTTCTGTGAATTCTGCTAGCTACAGAATTCATCTAAAATCTAATCAACGAACATTTCTAAATCCGTTCATGATCCACTTATTTATGTCAAATATTTACACAAATACAATGTACACTGCACGCTTCACGGCGAATGTCATAGCCTCAAAGGCAATACACCGGCAACTTACATAAGATATTACGTTACTTTGCATTACCAATTTCAGTGTCGTGTTTCGATATTTTCGAGAAAAGCGTCGATGGCCTAGCGGCTTCGGAGGTGGACGCTGAATCGTGAGGTCTCGGGTTCGAATTCCAGCGGTCGCCATGTACAGTCAAGGGCACCACCAATATGTATATGTCACAGCCAACTGGTTTAATTAGCTATCTGGTTAACTGCCTGGCATTTTCACTAAATTATGACCCGCTGCGCGGGGCTTCCATTTCTGCTCTGAAGGACACAAGCTGACTAACAAACCTAACCTAAAATAAGGAGTGTGTTTAATGAAAAGGCTAGGCAGCTAACTAAACCAGTAGGCGGCGACATATACACCACAAACTTTCAAAAATATACAGGGTGGAACGGAACGGACTTTCCTGCAAACGTGGCATTGTTTAGCCTTAGTACATTGTTTCTTCATAATAAACTAAGTTAATATCTAACACCGTTATCAAGTTACAGCCTGTTAAACTTTCAGGCAAAAAACTACGTGTTGCAACTTTCAACCCTACTTAGAGGCCATACGTGGACACGAGCGGCAGCGTGTAGCGGCAGCGAAGTAGTACGGTTGTACTGTGCAAACATTAAAGCCCGGTAGGACCTGGCTCGCATTTCACATACAACTAGGGTCGGGCGGAATGCAGATTATTGCAGATTATCTTCGATTTCTAACATAAAAGTATACGTTATCAACCCAAACATGAGAGGATGCCCTGCATGACTGTGAAATCATGATTGTCAGGTATTAATTTTGTCAGAAAAGGTAGCTGGTAATGAACAAAATGAAAAAGATGAAAAAAAATACTTTATTTTAAAGTGTTTTCGCGCTACTTTTCTATCGAGCGAAGTGTTCGCTATCGTGTTCTAAGTGAGAGGAAGCCCTAGATACAGTTCTGAATATTATTATATATGTTTTACAGTGACCTACGAGTCAAATAAGTGCTCTAAAAATGATTTGGAAACTAGGCTTCCGTGCCCGATTCTGGTCTAGCCTCGCCTTAAAAAGTACTATTTTGATAGTTTTGTTTTTCTTTAATATTACAAGTATTTAATTATTGTAAATCGATTCTACATCAAATATGACACTATATTTTTAGGAAAGTCCCTCGTTACATTCCACCCGGTATATACAGGTATTATTATTATGGCACCTAAGTTTTATGTATACATATTTAGGGACCTTTGTGTGGATATTTATCTTTGCCCTTGACTGTTCCAAAAACTTTTTCTAACTTACGGTACTGGTGCGACTCTGTCTGTCTGTCACGACTAGATATCTCAGAAACTACTGCTGCTATCGATTTGAAATTTGAAATAGTTTTAAAATACGCTAACCCGATCCTACTGGACATAAAAAAAAAATCTTATACCTATTTTACTTTTTTTTAAAGGGGCCGAAATGGGAGGTCCGTAATTTAAAGTTTGCTATTGTATCAAATGAAAGGGCTTGAGTTGTAGATTCCAAATCCATAATGGGCATTTCTCCAGAAATATGTCTGCGACTCATTCATCTGTCTCCATACATTTAGTATGAAAAAGGGCCAGATGAATGAGGTGACCGCAGACATATTTCTGGAGAAATGCCCATTTTTATTTTTTTCTTAAACATGTACTTTCCATTATCCGCGTGTCGGCCTACGCCGCCATGTTTCTCGAACAGCCAAGTCTCAAGGACAGTCCTTTGATTAGCTGAAAGCTTACAGCCGTGGCCTTGTGGGGTTTGACATTACTGCGTATAGAATATCTTAATCGCGCACAGAAAATTACTACTTTGAAGCCAATAGGCTAGACGACAAAAAAACTGTTTAGTCCGTCAGTTAGATTATTAAAAAATATTGTACACGTATTTTTTCTTTTGTTTGACAAACAAAAAATTACGAGTATAGAGTTCTTAGGAGTTTCGAGTGACGTCACTCCTTGGTACAATTTTCACCTTACTAGTGACGTCACAAGCCCCCACTCCAAAAGTTTGATGATCTATAACTTTGTCGTTTTTTAATATTTCAATGAACCAAAAATACGTGTCCCATATTTCTCCATAATCTGACTGACGGAATAATTAGAATTATATAGTTTTAATCCAGTCGTCATCCCTATTATTTCTACTGACTAGCAACAGGCTAGATGACTAAAAAACTGTTTGATTCGGCAGTCGGATTAATCAAAAATATTCAACACGTATTTTGGCAAACAAGAAATTACGACAATACAGCGCTTTGAAGTTTCGCGTGAAGTCACGCCATTGTGCAATATTGGGATATTTACAAACACAACATAACTAAGCTGGTTGACACCACTTTCATTAAAAATGTTCCTCTATAAGTATCAACCGGTCTAGTCAGCTATTTATTTATTTATTTACACTTTATTGCACAATACAAGAAAGTACAAATGGCGGACTTAATGCCGTAAGGCATTCTCTACCAGTCAACCATCAGGGTAAACAGAGACCTTATAGGTGCGGTATTAATTTACAACTAAATTGTACATGAAGTCGGTTAAAATAATAAACTATATAAATTATATATGGACAATGTATACGCATACATAAAATAAAATAAATATATACGGTACCTGCTTCTAAACTACTATGAAGAGTCTTAATTTTGTAGATTCTCGAAAAGATGTTAGCGCAGCATGCGCTTGAAGGAGAAGGAAAGTTATGTTGTTTTTGTAAACATCCCTTGAATTTCAAAGCAGATTTTGTTAATATAGTTCCGAGTAAAAAAATGACATTAATGAATTCCACTTCTCCCGGGGTTTAGATTACCCAAGCTGATCTTAAAAAAGGTTTCTGTCAAAAAATGTTTTTGAGACAAGCTTTAGTACCAACGAAATACCTAGGTGAAAATTTTAGGGGCCCTAGGGTACTATTGGAGTACTATTTTTTGAGATATAAAGCGTTTCCAAAAACAAAGTCGTTCCAGAGATACAAACGGTGTACGCCAGCTTGATGCCCGGTAGCGTACACCGTGAACCGGCCTTATATCGATGCCTTTAGACTCAAAGGGCGTAAGCTCCATTAGAAACTACTGAGTTTACGTCCTTTGAGTCTAAAGGTATCGATATTTCAAAAAGTTTAAGGGTACTATTTTTTACACTTAAGTGTTTCGTACAAAAGTATTAGAAAAATGTGCTATAGCGACTATTTTCCGTGTTGTCCTAAGTACGCCGCCATGTTTCTCGATCAGCTGACGAATCTCAAGGACACCCTTTCACTTACTGAAACTTTCAGCCATGGCCTTGTGGACTTCGACATTAAGACACGATTTTTTAAGTTATGGCTTACTCCAATCAACGAGGACATGTGACCTAGTGACCCCGCCAAAAAAGATACAAGTCCCGGGTTCAAATCCTGATAAGGCCGAATATTTTTGTGATAAACAGTAGAATTTGTTCTTGTGTGCTTTAAGTATTATATCATGTTAATGAAATTATGATATAGTCGCGTTTTCATTCATCTCTTATCTATTCCACAGAGCGACCAGTGGTTTTATTTTATACTAGTTTGCCGCCACTTTTCTACGTATTTTTCTTGAATTGATATCACCCCTTACTTTGGAATATTTAATTCCCCATACAACCCCCCCCCCCCCCCGCAACCTCCTTAAAGATTGATTTCCAAAATAATAACAATAAAAAAATAAATAATAATATTTACAAGTGATTCTATTCTTTTCTTTCTTCTAACGATCCTATCTTATGTTCTCAGGGTCACAAACTATCTCCATATCAAATGCCATACATCTGTTAAGCGGTTTAAGCGTTAAAGGTAGAGAGACCAACAGAGTAACTTTGAGCGAGTGCGAAGCGACGATACCGACACCGATATATTGTAGTCAATTCAGTTTTCGTTTTTTTTTTTCAAAATGGCAAAGCCATGGAGGTTGGCAGACTCGCGAGGTCTACTCTACCGTCATAGTCTAAAAGGCGACTTTTTACTATAAATTTATGAGCTCACAGAGCTACTAGTAACTATTAGTTTGGATATAGAAGGCCTTGTTAGAACATAGGCTTCGTTTATGTGCCAATATAAACTAGACTAGATAGCTGGATTTAATAAGATTTTGCGTAAGACAGTTGTCGCAGCAAAATAATGTCTATTCTGTTTCGATCGCTCAAGGATACGGCGCACCGCGGTGCACAATATATTTGGAAACTTATAATTAGACGTAGTTTAGGGGAAAGGATCCAGCCCACGCGAACCAATGGGCATTTTGACTAATGTTAAATTTTACAACATAATATAGTCACATGGATTGGAAAATAATAAATTATCATAACACAAAAGAAATAAACAAAAAAAAATAAAGTTATGAGAGTACAAAGTTAAAAAAAAAACGTTTTTTTATAGTCTTAAAGAAAAATTAAAGTCAATTTCGGAATGGTTAAATAACACTGAAAAAATAAATGTACGACAACTATGTGCTAAAACGCACGTTTTCGTGCTCAAAATGGCAAAATGCTATTTTTTCATACAGACTTGGTACAGCGACGGAACGGATGACGTCATAAGTTCCTACCCATTTGTATAGAGCGTTTTCAATGCTCAGTGCGATCTGCTACTTTTGATTACAATTTGTGGCTGTTATACAAATGTATTAGGTGTCATATAGATATTTGTTCCTCACAAATAGTAGAATCGATTTACGACAGAAAAAAAAATCCAGTCAACAGGCGAATTATGGTATTTTCATAATCCACTAAATTTCCAACAGGCCTTACCGACTGGGCTAACTTGCGTGTTAGACTTTAGGTAATTAATTGACTTAAACCTTTCGTGTCCTTTCTTAATAGTAGGCATTTCTAACGCCAGGTTTATGAACCTTAAAAAAAATACTTTCAAAATTGTTCTTTATTATTACTCTTCAAACTCTATCATCCATCCATCCTATCCCAATTTACAATTATTAATTAATGACGCGCTTTGTGCAGCTATGATGATAATGAGACATTGGACTGAGGCGCATACTCCGGTCTGTGCTTACGTCCGCTGTTATGTTATTGTTTACTAACATTAGAATTTAAGATAATTGTTACTAACACATTATGGGCCCAGTGTCCGAAATAAAGTGATATTTAATTTAGTTTAATTTTTTATTTATTTATAATGCTACTCGGTAGGTGGTTGTACACTGTGGGGCCCATGACGTGGGTGAGTTTTTGTGACTTGGCGAGTCTGTGCGGCATGAGAGGCAGCTACCCGACGCACACACTGCGTCATGTGTCCGCGCGGGGTTTTGCTCCTGGGATCTGCCATGCTGATTGACAAGAAACTTGGCGCGCAAGTAGACCAATTCCTGGATTGAAACATAGGGTACGTTCCATCCCGGTCAAAAGTTCCCATGGCATAATAAAGGGTATAAATTAAAACATTTATTTCAGACCTCATAGTCCATATTGTTTGTTAGTTACAGTCTTAAAAGGTAATGTTAGTACGTCCATAAAAAGCAACATAATACACGACACAACGATGACATACACATTAGCAAATAATACTTGCCCTTACAGATCAGACGGCCCGCTACTTGTTTACATGCAATTGCATCCAATGGTACTGGAACGGGCAGTCCGGACTGTCGGCCACTACACGCAGGAGGCTGTTGGTGCTGTCGCGCATAGCCGCCGCATCAGCATCAGGGCATCTACGTGAGCCTCCGCGAACATACCTGATGCACTGCAGTAGCGCGGCAGCCCCAGCAGCATCTTGAACGCGTTGTTATCTAACGCAGGCGAATTCTAGTATGCTATAAATCTTCATATAAACTTTAATCTATGTTAATAGTCGATTGTTTACTTTTTGACTGTTGGCAAATCGCCATGTTTACCTTAGCTGCATGTTGGCAAATATTGTTATTGTACTTTAGCCCTGATGGGTAATTTACTGCTCGTCCTAATACACGGTGTTTTTGGGGTTCCGTACCCAAAGGGTACCAACGGGACCCTATTACTAAGACTCCGCTTTCCGTTTGTCCGTCTGTCACAGGGCCGTAGGTTTGGAACCGTAATAGACACAGAATGTGTATTTCTATTGACGCTATAACAACCAATAATAAAAACAAAATGAAATTTAATACAAAAAACGTGTTTTTGTTTGACGGTAGTACGGAACCCTTCGTGTGCAAAACTGACTTCCACTTTTTTATTTCCGTTAATTTCCAGGAAACATTCTTCAGGTCTAATTAAGTTAATTACTCCGAGAAACTGATGCAGTTTTTAACCCTTTGAACGCCAAGAACACCTAAAGGCGTCGTATGCTGTCGAGTGTCTACCACGCCAACAAGCCCTAAAGGTGTCACAGAGCGCAGAGCTATATAGACCAGCATAAAGTTTAATATCGCTTTTGACAGTGTTGTGACATAGCGTCTGATTTGCAACTTAACATGTTCGAAGTAACGTCGAAAAGCCTAAAATGTTAAAATTGAAAAGTCCTGTTTACTATGGTCAATAACTCAATATTATTTATTTTGTACGAAAAGGTAATTCTTTTTCGAATTTAATGAAAAGCAATGTATTTAAAAAACACGAAGTATAGGCTGATGTTGTTGATGATTTGGGTCAACTAAGGATAATCAAACTGTACAAACATGCGTCAATGTGGTAGAATTCGTGAATTGTGCATTTTCCTAAAGCATACATACAGTGTGACGTCATCAAAGTTCACTTTAAAAACCTGTTATACTTGATTAACCTGATTTATGAAGGTGATAGTTTGTTTTGAACATAAAAGCAAGTAAATCAACATATACTTGTATATGATTAACTAGAAGATACCAACAACATCGTCCGCGAAGGGGAAAAGTTGATCCTATGGCCACCTTCCGGCCCCATCATCAGATCAGCTCCATGCCTTAATAATAGTGGATTGCCTTTCCATTTACATAAATAATAGTACATTACAATACGGGACTATAGCTTGGCAACTTCGTTGGTGACACTCACATGTGTGCTTTTTGTTATGTGCAGTCGTAACTACTCACACAAGTTACCGCCAACACGAACGACGACCGACGGAAGCAGCCTCCGGAGGCCCCCGTTCGTGTTGGCGCTAACTTGTGTGAGTAGTTACGGCTGCACATAACAAAAAGTACACATGTGAGTGTCACCAACGAAGTTGCCAAGCTATAGTTCGATGTGTGTAATTACCCGACTGTGGCGAAGCCCAAAGGTTGGTTATGTGTTTGACTTGTATGTATGTATGTATGTCCGTTCCTATGTCCGCTCGTAACTACTCAACGGCACAACCGATTTTGATAAATGATAAGTACGTCAGTAGATTCGTCTTGATGGCGCGAGTGTCACTGGGTGTGAAGTTCGTTAAAATAAACAAAATGGCGGATTTTATGCACTTTTAAAGTGCACCGCGGTCAGGTTTTTTTTTGTAAAAATATTTTATTTATTTAGGCCAGTAAAGTAAGAAATGTCGATGCCGAGGACGACAAACATGTGATCTGAGGCTTTCTTATTTACTGGCTAAGGACTAGGTACTATATTTCTGTTCGACGGAGTCAGAAAGCGTTTAGCGCAGCGGCCGGCAAGGTGACGCTTTCCGGCCGGAGGGCCCTTTGGTACGTATTTCGTGGGGCCGATTTTGAGCGTCATTTACGCTTCCATACTTATTATATTTCAATAATCACAGTTAATATTTATTATAAACAATAAACGGTATCTATTCTACACGGGTATGAAACAGGATCCAGCGTGCAGGTTCTGCCAAGAGTCAGAGGAGAGGAGACTGCCATGCACATCCTCTGCTCATGCGGACCACTCATGCGCAAATGAAGTATCCATCTAGGGCGACATATTCTGTTACCGGAAGAGATACAACTACTCACTGCTCAAATAATCTGGAATTTCTTAGATTCAACGGGCCTCTGCAGTGAAATATAACAAAAGGGCTGCCACAATAGATCAGCAATTGTCGAAGCGGCACATAAAAGGCCCAAAACCCTACAATAATAATAATAGTCTACACGTAATTTTATCAAAAGTTGTCAGCCCTTTGCGCAAAAACGCTGGAAAAACGCCCTATTTCGACCCACAAATGAAATTACATAAATAAAAGTTTGTAATATTAAAGTTCGATTTATCTACTAAGTCAAAGTATGTAATCGACGTATACAGTTTTTCGTGATTTGTAAACAATGATGTAGCTACTAATAAAGGAATGCAATTGGTACACAGTAGCCTGGGTCACGGTCGGTAAACATTCTTTGATGTTCGACTATAGTTTAGGTAGGTACGTAAATTTATCATAAAAGTGTCTTGAAATATTGATCCCATCAAAAACATTACATGTAAACAGATGCAAGTCTAGCAACGCGACTCTTCTACGGCAAAAAAGTTTCGGGATGTAATGTTAAACCAAGTCGGTTATTTTAGTCACTTAGAGCAGCGGTCGGCAACCGCTTAGCAGCCAAGGGCTATATAGTAGCTAAGGAAATTGACGCGGGCCGCATTTGTTAATAATTTATGATTTCATACTATTCGGAATAAAGCGACGGCTATACAGACCGGAATACAGGGCCGCAAGTGAGCGGTTCAGGGGCCGAATGCGGCCCGCGGGCCGCAGGTTACCGACCGCTGACTTAGAGCAACACGGACAGTACCTCTAAGTTTAGTCAGTACCAGGGGGTCCACCGACTTGTCTATTATTTAACCGAGGAGGATTCTTTATTTGAGAACTATAAATGTGTTCACGGTTAAATAAACAATATGCAAGTCGGAACATTTTTGCTGTAGGAGCGTTTTCCAAAAAAAATACCGGGGTAGCTACTTTCTCAAAATATGGACTTGTGAGGTTTTTTTGGCTCAGAATCGTTAGTACTTTCGAACGTTATACGTAAAAAAAAGTGTCCCAATTTTTTTTTTCCATTACGTCACCATTTTGCATAGTGTTTGTATGAACGTGACGTAGTGGAAAGACAAAAATCCCATACAAATTTTGGGAGACTTTTTTTTACGTATAAGGTTCGAATGTACCTACTAACGATTCTGAGCCAGAAAAACCTCAAAAGTCCATATTTTGAGAAAGTAGCTACCCCGGTATTTTTTTGGAAAACGCTCGTAGACTAATCGCGCTCCGAGGCTTGCATCTTTTTACATGTAATGTTTTTGATGGGATCGCATTTCTGTTTGTTCTTCCTTTATTTATTACATTTCAATACATTTTATTTCCCATGTGAACTACAAAATAGTACATTACACAACTAGGGTGGTATAACAAAGAAAGGCCGAGATCGCAAATGTTTGCGGCCCGAGCTGCAAGCGAGGGACGTAAATATGCGATCGAGGGCTTTCTTTATTACCTCCTGTGTTGTATACATCATTTTATGTCTACATTTGGCCAAAAAGCGGCTTTTTCCGTACGCGCGGCGTGGCCCCAGCATGAGCGGGTACTTGATTTAGATTGGCGGCACCAGTTGGCAGCACCTTCGTCGTGCACGTTCCCTTCTCTTACTACAAAAGGTACATCGCGCGCTTGTATGTGTGCGCGCCGTGAACGAACGCACCACAAGCAAAGTTTTACGAACGCGTAAGAATGCTCCAGTACGGATCGCACTGTCTGCGCCTCAACCTTGAACACGTATCGCGCGCCTGAACGGCCGAAGTTTGACTACTTGTTTGTCTTTATATTTTGCCTATATCCTACATTGCTTGCATGATTTCTTTGTCATGTAAAAATTATAGATTACTAAATTCACAAAACACTTTATCAAATGTTGATAGTGCAGTAAGTAATTGCAATTATCTGAAATTAGGATGACTGTTGAAGCATTAATATTTTCACTATTATTGTAAAGCTAATTTTTTTTGAAAAGAGACACTGGTGAGTTTCTTCCGGCGCTTCTCTTCACCAGAATATAATTTGCCGAAGCGCCAAAAGAATCAGACATGTGAAAGAGCCCTTGAGGCCTACTTGCAGAAATAAATTATTTCATTTCATTGTTTAATTATGACTGATATCATTAATTACGAACTGGTGTACCCGCGCGCGACTTCGTTCGCCGAATTGATATAGGCACAGAATAGTGAGTACATACTACATACAGAATTTCCCTATCTAACAAAACTGACTTTCGGGTCCGACCACCGGACGGACATTTGCCACAGTTTTCCTGCATGGCAAATACGACAATGTATTATTTAAAAAACCGCATGTTCATAAACATATGTGACCGCAATAAAAAAACCCAAAAAATCCCAAGTTTTAAATTTCAAACGCACAAAGTACTCTATGGCTAACTTAGGCAATGTGAAAGATTGTGAGTTGAAACAACACATATATAAAACTGTATAACAAATCTCTAGCGATCGTGCTAAAAATGTTTAAGTTATAAGGAATTCTAGTATGTAAGCTCATTTTAAGTGAACTGTATTTGTTCTTATCAGTAAATAAAGCATGTCTAAACCTAAACTGTTGGGAGTCAGTTTACATTAATGTAAACAATAAAATTTAATTGGCAATACAAAGAATAATAAACTAAAATAAAATAATTAAACTACCTAAAATTAATAAAATTCATGTAAACTGATTCCCAACATGCTCATGAGCGGGTATTTACACAACTGCAAGAGGGACTCACTCTGCGATTTCGCCGCGCGACTTCTACTACCAAATTTTGCTTGGAACCGGTGCGTTCCGTCCGGTGGTCGAACCCGAACTACAGTTTTGTTAGGTAGAGACTTCTGTACGTAGAACGCTACGCGTACGGAAAAAGCCGCTTTCTGGCCAAGTGTAGACATAAAATGATGTACACAACACGGGAGGTAGGTAATAAAGAAAGCCCTCGATCGCATATTTACGTCCCTCGCTTGCAGCTCGGGCCGCAAACATCTGCGACCTCGGCCTTTCTTTCCATTACCCTAGTTGTGTAATGTACTATGTACTTATTCTGTGGCTTAGGTAGGTTGTGGGGAATCAGATTATACCTTTAGACTCAAAGGGCGTAAACGCCATTAGAACCTGCGGCGTTTACGCCCTTTGAGTCTAAAGGTATCGATATGAGCAGGTATTTACACAACAGCCAGTAAAACTTACAATATCAAGGTCTCGCCTAAGCCGAGATATCTCTCAGATGTGATCAATCAAGTGTAGCATAAAATGAGATAGCAATGGCAGTGAGATTTACATTATCTCAGCAGAAGTAGAACAATCCACTATCTAGACTATTTTTATCAACATTCTGAGATAACTTTACTATGGCTACGGTAGAATGCATTTATAACTTCCAGACAATTTTAGCAATTAAAGGAATAAAACTTTTATTTATAATATCTAAAGTAAATTATAATAAACACTAAATAAACCCTATGGATAGAACAGCACCCCCATGTCTATCCCAGGCGGTAGAGTGCCCAGAAGGCTGGCCGCATTGCCATGCTGATTCCCTGTGCCAGAAATGAGCCAGCACTCTGATCAGCTGATACCCGATGAAGCCTGTGGATAATTTTATATAGTACTAACGCACTGGATCCCCACGGCCCCAACGTCTCCAAACGGCTCAAATATGTAGCCACTAACAATTTAAATGCAAAATTAATTTTTTTTTCACAAAGACATTTATATTATGAAAGTTTGGTTACTACAGTCATGTGCAGAAGTATGAATGTAATAAAATGTTTCATAAATATGGTACTAAGTTTCTATTGCCACTGCATGTATTCAGACATATTTTAAATTAAAGTATTTGTTTGCACCCATATTTTTACACTTGACTGTAGGGTCACGGACTTTAATTGTTAAGCGATTTAGGGTTCAGTCTAATTTTGTCATGTAATACACAATCTATGAAAAAGCTATTATAAGGTGAACCCTAAATAGCTCCACAATTAAAGTCCGTGAGTGTACAGCCAAATATCCAAAAAGTAATTGTTGTATCCAATTTTTTTTGTGTTTTGAAGACTTCTGGATATTAAAACTAGCATTTACCTGCAGCTTTGCCTGCATACTTCCAATTATTTTCCCAAGTATCCTGTGTTTCAATTCAGGACTTGGTCTAGTTTAGCCAACTTATTCATGGGGGTCACAAAATATAACCAATTTCAGAGGGCCAGAATTATAAGAAAAATTAATTTTGAAATAAAATCTCTATACTGCTGCACCATCAAAATATACTATTGCAGGTCATATACTTATTGGACCTTTGGCAGTCCAGATTAAACCGTACTTTGGCACAGTATAATAGTAGTAATTTTTCTTCCTGGTCTGTAAGTCTTGCAATCTTTCTATTACTTTGTATGAAGGATATACAGGATTCGCAGAAAAATATTGCCTGTCTAGAAGCGCCTTTTGACATTGAAAGGCCTAAGCCTTTTATTTTTGCAATACCCAATGTACACCAAACATAAAACCATAGTTTAAAAACATAAACCTAGTGGCTCTGTGACGTGTCCACCTCGCAAGTCTGATAACCCTAATACTGAACAAAAAAATCTATGTAATTATCAAAGCTGCTCACAAAATTTCACAATAATCAGTTGTGACATCCAATCTGTAGAGAACAGCCAGACATCAGCCAGACCAACAAAAGCAATTTTTCCCAAGCTGAAGCGGAGATGCTTCGCACGCTCGGTCAATAAAGTATATTGGATTAGCGACCCACAAAGGATCTTCACAAATAAAACCATAATTACATACAGGACCTTTACTTAAGTTTACATATTGACAATATTTCTGCAAAAAGTACTTCTCATATTGAACTATTTATAAGACGAAACGAAATTCCTTATACATTCTTTGCATCATTTGTTTCCTTTGGACAATGTTTGTTTAATGTGTGTATTATACTGAAGAGTTCAAAACAGACACTCATTGTATGAACAATATAATAGCAGCAGATGTGTGAATGATAAAAAAACCTATTTTTACCGGCGCTGGTTATCCAATAAGAATCTTATTATGTTACGTTGTACGTATATATTGACATAACATACAGCTGTGACCTAACATACCTGAGTCTAATTGGATTAAAAAGTTATATTGGACACAGAAAAAAAGAGAAAAACTACTTACCGTCGATGTTTGGGTCTTCCTTGATTAAGTTCATCAAAGTAATCGTTTTCTAATCATATTATTTGGCGGAAACCCCGGCGTTGCTAAACCGAATTAAGCAACATCAAAGGTCACAGCGCGAACTGAACTGACAAATCGTGAATACAGGAGATTAATTACGCGACAAACGTATGAGACGATGCTAACAGCTAATTATTAGTCCTTCAAAGCAAATTAAACAGTTCGACCGACCGTTTAGCACAACTTAGAGACGTGAAGAGTCTTAGAATATTACACAAGCACTTTTCCAAATCAGTTTACAACGGCACGCAAAATATTGTCCTGAATATGAAGAGCGCTCCCAATTATTTTACGGCGTCGTAACTAATTATTTAATTGAAATTTATGCTTCAAGGCACAAAATTTATCTTTTTCCCGACCCGACTGACGTGCTAATTCCACAGATATTTCGGTGTAAGCTAGAGTTTGACATAAAGTAATGATTTTTTTTTCAGAACATTCCTAGCATGGCTCATTTTAGACCATTTCTCATGTTGGTGCTCCTGTTCTGAGGTATATTTCATTCGAGTCAACAAATGGTATTTCAACACCTAAACTGTGTGTTAATGCTTTTACTGTTAACTCAAACAGCTTAGCCTTCATCATGACAGCTGTTAAGCTGTCATTCAGTTTGACTTAATTGCTATGTTTTTTGTTGTTTACTTCTTGCAATTTTGATGAAATTATTTAGCTAAAGAACTAAATCGTAACTGAAAATGTCTTCTTTTCTGTGTTTCATATGCCACAACACGGTTAACAGTGATACAAATGCTGAAACTCGGGAAAAATACAGGGAACTGGTGGGAATGAAAGTAAGAAACCCTAATTTTCTATAATCTTGGCTAGAAATTTTCGGATTTGCTTTTACCTACTCATTCAAATTACTGTTTTTTTATAGACATCTTCAATACAAGAGAGCCAAATGCCAAGCTTACGTGTTACATTTTTTTTTACTTATTTTGACAAAGGACTACTTGATTTTTTTTTTTATTCCAGCTATGTCCAGACTCACATCTGTGCCACATATGCTGCCACTTGCTAAAAAAGCTCTGGCTATTCAAATCAATATGTTTGAGAAGAAGTATGGAATACCCTATTCTCTTTAGGTGAGGATCCTTTTTTTAATAGCCTGCTAGGTGCCCTAATGCTGGACAAAGCCACAATATTTGCCATCAGGACCTTAAAATTTTTAGTATTAGTTAAACAATAGGCTAATAAATAGTATCTTAAGTTTTGAGGATTTTTCAAAAATTGTAATGAAATTTGTCTTAGAATATTTTCTTGTTGGGTTTTTCTTGCTCAAAATCGTTTGTACTTTCGAACCGAATGCACGAAAAAATGTCCCGAATTTTTGTATGGAAAATTATGTTTCCAGTGTGTCACATCCATAGAGATAAAAAAATCTGGAAATTTTGGGACACAATTTTTCTCGTTTGCAAACAAACGATTCTGAGTAAAATATACCCAAAAATTCAATAATCTAAGAAAAAAAACGCATGCACCGATACCGAAAAACACCCCTTCAATATGCACATCATTAAAAAGTTGTAATAACATTTTCAGTGATAAAGGCACAATAACTCTACAGAACAGTAATATAGAAACTATCATACTATGCCCAGAGGCAGAAGAATGTGAGCAACAGACAAACACGGCCTACCATTTCACTTCTGACCATGACAATATAGGCACTAACCAATATGTCTCCTTAGAAGATAAAACTGACAATAGAACAGAAAATACAGAAGCAGAAGTAGCAAATGATAATGATAACACATCAGATGACAATGATCATGATGACATTCCTGAAATTGATGATGTTGAAACAAATGAAGAAGCAAAAAACGATAATGATAATGAAAATGATAATGATGATGAATTAAAAGCTAAAGAAGAATTGACTAAGAATAATGATTTCCACAAAATAGTTCTAAGTGTAGAAGAGCAGAAGGCAGAGCTAGAGGCAAAGAGAAGAGAGGATAAATATCTGGAGGCAGAGTTTAAGTGTTACAATTGTGCAATGGGGTTTTTGTTTAAAGATACTTATCAAGCCCACATGATGAGACATGAAGAGGTAGGTAGAACTTATTTTTCTTTTGTTATATATAGCCTAGTCCCGCAGCGCTGCTGGCACAGACCTTCTATATTTTTGCCAAATTAAGGGTTTGATACCTATACCAGAGTTTGTGAGCCCCATTCTGTTCGCTATCCAGTCCAACGGCGAGCACCTCTGCCCCATCTGCCTCCTCCGGTTCGCGGCTGGCGTGGTGCTGCGCGCGCACTTGCAGCTGCACCGCGAGCGCGCGGTGTGCGCGCGCTGCGGCCGCGCCGTGCGCCCGCGCCGCACCGACGCGCACCGCCGCCGCTGCGCGCCCGAGGCACAAGCCATATGCCACCTCTGCTCCAAGACGTTCAAGTGAGTGAGGGTGTGATTATAACGTTTATATCGGTGATTTTTTTTATAAAAGGTTATGGGGTGTTGTTTTCTAGGTTTTGAGCAGAGTGGCTACAAAAAAATTATTGAAATACGCCATAAATTACGTTTTCTAGGTTTTTAAGGGTACGGATAGCGAAAAAGTAGTCATAAGAGTAGTTTTCTATGTTTTTAGACGTGCTAATATCTGGATTCGCCAAAAAGCGATATTAGTATCTTTTTAGGGTTCCGTATTTCTAAGTTTTTTAAGGATACTGATTTCAAAAATATTGTCTATTTTAGATTTCAATGTGTGAAATAACACTTTTTGTTTAAAAGAATTGTTATTAATGTCGTTTTC
Source organism: Eudemis profundana (assembly GCA_947034925.1). NCBI lineage: Eukaryota > Metazoa > Arthropoda > Insecta > Lepidoptera > Tortricidae > Eudemis > Eudemis profundana. Next base: position 5,233,612 of record OX344819.1, read on the forward strand.
TAGGTTTTAGGCAATGAAAATGTCGAAATCTACCCAAATGTCAGATTTAAAGATAGCAGTCATGATTTGCTAGCAAAAAATGTCATGGGTGTAGTTCTATAGGTGTGTATGAGTTGATATTTGAGGGTAGTCGCTGTTCCGGGCGTGCCCCTGTATCGGCGGTGCAGTGCAGTGTGGCCAAGACCTAGCCCTTGCAAGTTAGTCAGGCTTAAAAAAAACCTCCGCTCCAAGTCGTTCAAGTGAGAGCTGAGATTATGATAATGTTTTGTATATGTGGCGCTTCACGTGTTCTTTATTTACCTTTTTAAATACCTAAAAGAATAGACTACAACGAGTTTTCCTGTTCTTTCGAGTGGGTTAAAGCATCGAAATAGAATAAGTATGGAAGTGTATCTGAAGCTCAAAATCGGCCTCACGGAATAAGTATTAACGGGGAGGAGCTAGCACTTAGTACTGAAGAAAAAACTGTAGCGGTAAATTAAATTCTCGCGTCGGTAGGCTTTGTAACCAATCACAGATTTATATAACCTATCCTAAACTTAATACTAATATTTGTCATAAATGATTTTAGACTCACACATAGTAAACATTGAGTTGATTATCAATACCACTTGATACATAAGACATATTGATTTTAAAAAGTGGGCAACTTTCAACGTCAATTTTGTTAGACATTATCGTTGAATACATTATATTTCGATGCGTTAAAGAGTATTTAACCAACCACTGTCATAAATGTCTGTATTACAGCGACTCGAGCGGCCTCCAGCAGCATATAAAGCGGTTCCACTTATCAAAGACGAGCAACAAGGCGTATTCCTGCCACGTGTGTGGCAAGACATATAACAACCAGGGCGCCGTGCGGACACATATGATGTGAGTTGTTTTATTATTCACTAGCTTTTGGGTCGATTTCAGCCGTATTTCCAGTTTTTTTTTTTTTTTTTTAGAAACTGACAAACTCGCAGCCCCTCCTGGGCGTAGCGATTGTCGGACCGGGTGGTTGGCCGTGGCGTTCCCTGGGGTCGAACCAGGTCGCTAGCCAGACCACCCTGAGTTGGTCGGACTGGGTGGGAGCCGGGAGTGCCTGGGGTCGAACCAGGTCGTATTTCCAGTGTTTTTTTTATTTAATTAGTGTCTCTGTCGTATCATGGGTAGGCTCGATACCGTCCATCGCTTATAATAACTATCACCACCGCTTACTGCTATATTTTTCTGGAACACGAATGAAAAAAACCGCCGCGGCCGAAACGCTCTGAAATCGCCCTTTTACCGTCGGCTTTGCTTGCGTCATCCCCGTTATTGTCCCGAGGGAACTTCCTACCGGGATAAAAGGTATCCTGTATTTCAATCTAGGACATGGTCTACTTGCACACCGAATTGTAGCACAATCCATGTAGTTGTTATTGCGTTATTTAATAACAAACATCTGAACATCACAACATCTTCACAAGCTTTCACATTTTTACCCGACTGCGGCGAAGCCCAAAGGAGGGTTATGTGTTTGGCCTGTATGTATGTATGTCCGTTCTTGTGTCCGCTTGTAACTACTCAACGACACATCCGATTTTGATAAATGATACATCATTAGATTCGTCTTGATGGTGCGAGTGTCACTGGGCATGAAGTTCGTTAAAATAAACAAAATGGCGGATTTAATGCAGTTTCAAAGTGCACCGCGGTCGGGTTTTTTTTTAATATTAGTAGGAGGATAAGATAAGAAGTAGGATAGGACAATAATTTTATTTTAGCTCTTTGAGACTTATTACGTTGTTTTGCACAAATAACATATCAATTATCAATAAGGTAACCCACAAAGAGTGCGACTACGATAAATTTGCAGAGCGGAACATGGCAACACCTCAATTAAAAAAACCGGCCAAGTGCGAGTCGGACTCGCGCACCGAGGGTTCCGTACAAACTCATAAGTAGATACATGAATAGTTCAAGAAAAACTATATGGCGATTAGTTTAGTAGGAGCAAATAAGTATGTGTTAAGATTTTTGCAAATTTCTCAAAAACAGTGCAAGTTAGAAAAACCGTTATATTTTTCCTGTAATATATAGAATGACATTAATAATTGGTAATTATTACAGATTTTTCTGTTCAGTAACTTCGAAGATAATAGGGGGGGAACGGTATTTTTTTTAACGTTTTTCGCCATAAATCAAAAACTACTTATTTAAAAAAAAATACAAAAATACAGCTTTAATCTACAAATTAAGCCCTTTCATTTGATACCTCACTCGATATAATAGCCCTACTTTCAATTTGCAAAGTCTCATTACGGACCCCTTTAAAAAAAAAGTAAAAAAGTTACAAGAATTTTTTTACATCCTATAAGCTCGGGTTAGCGGTTCTTAACACTATTCCAAATTTCAAGTCGATAGCATCAGTAGATCCTGAGATATCTTGCTGTGACAGACGGACAGACAGACAGACAGACAGACAGAGTCGCACCATAAGGGTTCCTTTTTTACCATTTTGGTACGGAACCCTAAAAGTAACATTTTCTTAGAAATTTGACTTCTAAGCAGAGGTGTTGCCATGTTCCGCTCTGCAAAGTAATCGTAATCGCACTCTAGCTGCCAGAGTTAGCAAGTTAATGTGGCAATGTGCTGGGCTTAACTCAGAAAACCGATGGCCGATGGGGTGTAAAGGTTCTCGAATGGAGACCACGAACCGGAAGACGCAGCGTGGGTCGGCCCTCCAGAAGATGTTCTGACGACCTGGTTACGGTCGCCGTTGTGTAAATCTTTGAGGGAGACATATGTTCAGCAGTGGACCTGTCAAAGTTGAAATGTGGACCATGATGAACATATTATCAATCATATACATCTGTCTCTTTCTAGCAAGCACATAAACAAGCGCTTCTCCTGCGACCAGTGCCCCTCGACCTTCAGCAGCCCATACACGCTGACGCAGCACAGGAAGAGCCACACCAGCAGCCAGCAGCACCGGTGCGAGAGCTGCCACATCACGTACAACTCGCGCAAGGGCCTGCGCCAGCACCTGCGGGACGCCGCCGCGCACCAGCGAGCCGAGTGAGTGTAGCCAAAGACATACCCACACAGGTAACAGTGAGCTCCTAAGAGTTGAGATCCCAAATCCAAAAGACACCTCGCTTCTTAATCCCCGCTTTCCAAAAACTCCACTTCTCTTTCTATCACGTTTCGTTCCCATAACAGCCCCTTCCCATAACGCTCTCTTCTTCCCAAAACGCCCTGTTTCCAAAACACTTTCTTCCCAAAACTCTTTTCCTCAAACGCTCTTTTACCAAAGTGGTCCCTTCCCAAAACACTCTTCTAAAACGCTCTTTCGCAAAACGCCCTTTTCTCTAAACGCTCTTCAAAAGACGCTCTCTACCCAAAATACTCTTCCCAAAACGCTGTCCCCAATAAAACCCCATCATCTGTAACCTTATCCTCCATCCCGGCACCCCTCGCGCTTAACGCCCCTCGACCTGCAGTAGCCCATACACGCTGACGCAGCTCAGGAAGAGCCACACCAGCAGCCAGCAGCACCGGTGCGAGAGCTGCCACATCACGTACAACTCGCGCAAGGGCCTGCGCCAGCACCTGCGGGACGCCGCTGCGCACCAGCGAGCCGAGTAAGTGTAGCCAGAGAGATATACCCACACCAGAAGCTAACAGCGAGCTCCTGAGACCCCACATCTAAAAGACACCTCGCTTCTAAATCTCCACATTTCTGAAACCCCACCTCTTATTTTTAATTATCACTTTCAGTTCCCAAAACAGTCTCTTCCCAAAGCACTTCCCATAACGCTCTCTTTCCAAAACGCTCTCTTCACAAAATGCCCTGTTCTCAAAACACTTTCTTCCCAAAACACTCTCTAAAACGCTCTTTCCCCAAACGCTCTTTTACCAAAGTGCTCTCTTCCCAAAACACTCTTCCAAAACGCTCTTTCCCAAAACACCCTTTTCAAAACGCTCTTTTCCCTAAACACTCTTCAGAAGACTCTCTTTTCCCTAAACGCTCTTCAAAAGACGCTCTCTTCTCAAAACGCTTTGTCCCCAATAAAACCCCACCGTCCTTAACAGCATCACCCCTCTATCCCAGCACGTACAACTCACGCAAGGGCCTGCGCCAGCACCTGCGGGACGCCGCCGCGCACCAGCGAGCCGAGTGAGTGTAGCCAAAGACATACCCACACAGCTAACAGTGAGCTCCTGAGAGTTGAGACCCCAAATCCAAAAGACATCTCGCTTCTAAATCCCTACATTTCTAAAACTCCACCTCTCATTCTTAATTATCACGTTCCGTCCCCAAAACACTTCTCAATAACACTCTCTCCACAAAACACTCGCTACCCAAAACGCTCTTTTACCAAAGTGCTCTCTTCCCAAAACACTCTTCCAAAACGCTCTTTCCCAAAACACTCTTTTCTCAAAACACTTTCCCTAAATATTTTTCAGAAAACGAGTGAGTATATCCATACCAGAAGTTAACAGTGAGCTCCTGAGGGTAGAGACCCCAAATCCAAAAGACACCTCGCTTCTAAATACCCACCTCACATTCTTAATAAGTTCCTAAAAAACTTCGGTATCCTCAAACATTATTTTATGCCACACCTGGCCAAAAAGTGGATTTCACCGCACGCTACACGTAAAAGCCGCTTTCTGGCCAAGCGTAGATATAAAATGATGTACACAACACGAGGTTATAAAGAAAGCACTCGATCGCATATTTACGTCCCTCACTTGCAGCCCGTCCGCAAACATCTGCGATCTCAGCCTTTCTTTATTTTACCACCCTAGTTGTGTAATGTACTAAAGTGATTAGCACGTAGTCCTGGCAAAGCAATAAAGTCGGTTCGAATCCGGCCCCACTACAATCACGTATAATCAAATTACAATCTTTGATACACTTTATTGTGCTTTCCAGCTTCATCTGCCCCATATGCGGGCGCTCCTGCGCCAACCGGCGCTCCCTCAGCACCCACACTATGACGGTGCACGCGGCGAAGTCCTACAGCTGCGGGCTGTGCGGCGCGCGCCACGCCACCGCCCGCGCGCAAGCGCAACACGCGCGCCGCCACCGCGCCCCGCCCAAGCTCTGCGTGTGCCACCGCTGCGGGGGCAGCTTCAAGGTACAACCTATATACAGGGCGTCCCACGGCTATGCCACATGGAGGAAAAGTACCTCAAATATTGTAGATAGGATGTTTTGCTGAAAGGGAACTATATTTTATTTTTCAAAGTAAGACATACTGCATTCAAAGATTTTCTAAAAATTACTTGCTTCGTCGGGGAATCGAACCGACTCAAATGTGAAAAAATAACACCCCGTATTTTTATGATGACAATCAAAACAGTGGACAAAAACAAATAATTCCTCTTAAGTAACATAGTATCTTAAAAGAGAGGAATAGCGTAAAATATTTGATTTAATTGTTAGGAAAATTATTTCCTATACAAAACAAGTAATTTTTCAAAAAATCTTTGAATGCCGTATTATTTACTTTTAAAAATAAAATAATGTCTCCTTTCAGCAAAATATCCTATCTCCAATATTTGAGGTACTTTCCCTTCATGTGGCATAGTTTTGGGACACCCTGTATACGAGACAGACCTGTTAGATATGAGACAGACCTCGTTAGATCCCACCATATAAGACAGATTTAGATAAGAGACAGACCTGTTAGATAAGAGACAGACCTGTTAGATACGAGACAGACCTGTTACATACGAGACACGACCTGTTAGATACTAGTCAGACCTGTTAGATACGAGACAGACCTGTTACATACGAGACACGACCTGTTAGATACTAGTCAGACCTGTTAGATACGAGACAGACCTGTTACATACGAGACACGACCTGTTAGATACTAGTCAGACCTGTTAGAAAGAAAGAAAATACATTTATTCATGACAGCACAAGATAAAAACAACAAAAAAAATATAAACAAAATAATTATAAATGCGAAAGTTTGTGAAGATGTTTGGATGTTTATTACTTAATAACGGGGTACCGACTGGATGGATTGAGCTGAAATTTGGCATGGAAGTAGACCAAGCCCTGGATTGAAACATAGGATACTTTTTATCCCGGTGAAGAGTTCCCTTGGGACAGTAGCGGGAACAACGCGGGCGAAGCCGCGGGAAAATGTTAGTATAAAATAAACTTAAGATACGCTGCCACAAAACGGTCCCACTTCAACAAAATGTCGACCTTAGAGCCAGCGCTGGTCTTCCGGTGGAACCAGGTAGGGGCGACGTCATGCCGAGAAACTCGCATGACCGACCCGTCCAGGACAGACAGTCAGGGTAAACGAGTGTTAGATACGAGTCAAACCTGTTAGATACGAGACAGACCTAACTAAACTGATAAACTGCACTAACCGGCGCTCTCTCAGTATCCACACTAACGGTGCACGCGGCGAAGCCCTACAGCGGCCAGCAGCTGAGCCAGCTTTAAGGTCACGCAATCTAATACATGCAAAAAAAGACGCGGATAAGAGGGAGACCTGGTTACATACGAAACAGACGCGTTAAATACGAGACAGACTTGCTGACATACGAGACAGACTTAGATAAAAAGAAGCTTAGTTCTGTTTTTATACAAAACAGACCTGTTAGATATGGGAGTTCTTTATATTAATTCATAATTCATTGACTGCATTGTAAACATGTGTTAGTCTTATAATTAGCATTATTACGGCTTGCGTTCACATGGACCCTGTTCGGGTACTTAGCAATATAACAACTTATAATTAAAAATAAAATATAACTTTAACTGAGTTTTTCATGCAACATACTTATTGTCTAGATACTGGAAAATTACATTTACTAACACAGCTTTTCTGCGATTCTATTGTATATGGGTGAATCAACTTTTCTTTGTCAACAAAATTTCACCTTCTCCGACTAAAATTGAAAGGAAATCTTTATTCGGATATATTTTGAATAAAGTGTATGCTCATTTAAAAGACAGATAATAAAGCTACGTAATGCAAATATTTTTTATGCCACACCTGGCCATAAAGAGACTTTTTCCGCACGCTGCGCGTACGGAAAAAGCCGCTTTCTGGCCAAGTGTAGACATAAAATGATGTACACAACATGTAGGGTTGCCAACCGTACTATAAAATATAGTATTGTACTATATTTTGACTTTGTGTACTATATACTGTTGAAGAAATATATAGTACGCAAAAATACTATATTTCGACCACCCTTACAAATGGCCCAAGTAGCACACAAGCTGTATAAAAGCTTATACAGCTCTTATAGCACCTAAACTGGAGGTATAATAGCTGTATAAGCTTTTATATATGGAGGTATAATAGCTGTATAAGCTTTTATATAAGCTTTTATTTATACAGCTTGTGTGCTACTTGGGGGGGCCGATATTACTCAATATACGAAGATTTTTCTTTAAATGTCAACATCTATGGACATTTTGTTAGAAACGGGCTTTCTCAGCTCATATAGTTGCCCCACCCAATTGGAAATGTAGATGGAATGTTAGTAATCAATTAATTTACACTCTTCAAAGGCCTTTTTCTTCAAAGTGTCCTATATTTTCTCTTCAGTGTACTATATTTTTTAAGCCTTGGACTGTAAAATACTATATTTGTCCAAGAAAAAGTTGGCAACCCTAACAACATGGGAGGTAATAAAGAAAACCCTCGATCGCATATTTACGTCCCTCGCTTGCAGCTCGGGCCGCAAACTTCTGCGATCTCGGGCTTTCTTTGTATTACCACCCTAGTTGTGTAATGTACTATTACTTACACAGCTTTTCTGCGAGTCTATTATATGTATATACCTATAGACGTAGTTAATTATTTTATTTCTTTTTCAGGGTAACAACAAATTGAACAGGCATCTCCGGTCAGTGTGCGAGAAGAACAAGTTAGAAGAGGAGCTTTCGGCATTCTACAATCAAGAAGAAATACAATAAACTGCTAGTTTTAAAATTTCTGTACGAATTTTTTGAGACCTTAGGTAATTCGAGTAGGTCGGTTCCATACAAACATAAACATGGTCATCATTTACTTCTACATCAATCCTGGTAAAATTAACTTGAAATTTCATTAAAACATTATAAAGCCTTTGAATCTGTTTTTTTTTTAAACTGTAAGTATCCTTAACCTTTTCCACGCTAACGACGTAACCTGTGGTGCAGATATATCCGTCGTTGGCGTCTGAAAGGTTAAACCAAGGACCATTAAAACAAGAGGACTGTCATTCTCCATACAAAAAGCTGTTCCCCGAATTTACAACGCCATCTATGTATAAGCTTGGTATAAGAATTATATTATTTACAATTATTCAGCTTTGCAAGCGTGACACAGTATTTAAATGTTAAAATTTATTTATTATTAGCTGTTTACGGAACTAATTGTTACTATACTATGTTTCTTTGTTCAATTATAACATCGTTAAATGTTTAGTTTTTTAGCGCCATCTAATTTTTGCCCGGAAATCCCCTAGCGGTCGGGTTACGATTCAAAGTATGGAGAATGACAGTCCTCTTGTTTTAATGGTCCTTGGTTAAACTATTTCACCTCGGCTGGCGAAGTTTTCTCCTTCTAGTACACAAATAAAACTTCAAAATATACAGAAAAGTATACATTTTATTGACCTTGTAATATAACAATTACATAATTCTATGTAACAACATGCATGCGTAAAAATCATTAAATAAACGGTCGCTAAAATATAAAATAGCTTGTCTGTAAGGGATTACGTTTTAGCGATTAGATCGCTCGTTGTTAAATTTCATAAGGTTTGAAATTATATCTTGTGTATGAAGTGAATTGGGATACGCAAAAATTGCATAGACTAACACATTAAACTCCAAGGTGTGTATATGTAATGGGGGTCACAGGTGACCCCTACGGCGTAAAGAAAAAGTGTTACTGAAAGCTTTATTAAAAAATGTAAACAAAAAAAAACTTAACCTCTTAAAACATGTTTTGTCAGCTTTAGAGTTTAGTACATGTTCAGAAAAGTATACCTTAAATTGTACTGACTAATAATTTTTTCATGCCCATTTTTTTGAGTGTATGAAAAAGTGCAGAGTGGTTTTTGTAATTATAATAAATATAAAACATAGTTTGTTTACAATAAAGCATGCAAATAAAAAGGAAATTCAGCTCATCATTTCTACTCACTTATATGAGTTTCTTCATGTCATTTTATTTGATCGTCACATTTTTGCCAAATAAAAAACATAATTGCATTTTATAATAAACAATAGAAAACAAAGGTTGCTTTAATTAATATTCAAATGTCCACATAAAATTGAAAAACGTTTTTAGTGTTATACATATTTTTTGTGATTTCCGTAAAAAAATACGTTAATACTAGTAATTTTAGAATACATAAGTAACCAGATTACGATCGCTTTGATCACATTTTTACACCTTTTAGGTGAAAAACGTATACAATAATATTAAAACTTACTTTTCTTAACTTATCCCATACTTAACTCATACTTAAATGTTTACACCGTAATATAAAAAAGTAAAGTTACAGTTTTAGCAGATAAAATAATACAATTGTTTTCATAAATGATTTCATGTCAAAATAATATAATACTATATGAATTTGGTTCTTTAGAGTCCCCTGTTTTATAATATTATAAGAAGAAGAGGGTACATTATTAGAAAATATAATTCCAAAGCAAAATTTACTAATATAACACCGGAAAATGTTTGTTTTTAACTGTGTATAAATTATACACATTATACAGTATTTTTTATTTGTACCGTATAAATTATACAGTATAATATAGACTCGGAGTGGACTGGTGGTGGTCATGCTCGGAGCTTTTGTTTTGTTCTAAACAGGACATTTCAAAATACCAAAATGTTGCTTTAGTAAGGGTACTTGTCCATATTTTAAAAAAAACCTAGGTAAGTTACAGATAGCCCTAACTCGATAGGGTGACAATTCACAAAAGATACTATCGTAAACAACTAATGTCTTTCTCAACTCGTCAATTGAATACATATCGATTTTCTCGTCAATTGAATACATATCGATTTTAAAACATGCTTTTTGAACTCCTTTTTCACAGGGGTGTGGGTGTTTCGGCGCAAGGCATATACAAAAACTTCATTAACTATCCCAACCAGGGCTCGGAACCGGTATTTAGCAAAAACCCCGAAATAGCCCATTATTTTGAATTATTTTTTGTAAGGCTCAATAATGCACACTCACGGACAATGAATTCGGGTCTCTCTCCACATAAATCTTTATAGAAAATGACCCGAATTCATTGTCTGTGAGTATATTTAAGTAACTTCGTATTATTAGGTTGTCGGATTAAAAAATGAAGTAAATAAACAAAAGAACGGTGAAGATACCGGAATTTTTGTATGGAGAATATACCGGTATCCGACCCCTGATCCCAACTCTTACTCAACTGGCCGTTTTTCCCCTGAAATCTCCTAAAACTCAATCATAAATAACCAAAGTCTCTCTCTCCTCCTCTATCACCAAACAATCATCATCGCTATCCCTTTCCTCCTTCAACTGTCGCTCTAACTCTTTATCCCTTTCTTTACTTACGTTACCGAGTAGAGTCCACACATTGGACAAAGTAATGTGCAAGCCGTGGTCGGATTGGGCGTGTTTTTTCACATCGGCGAATTTTCTGTAAGAAAGGCCGCAGACGGGACAGTCGGCCTTGTCTTTCCGTTGTTTGTGGACTTCCCACATGTGGTCCCATTTCTCTCTGAGGGTGTTGTATTTTTCACGACAGAACATACATCTGGAAAATAGAGCATTAATTTATTCAATTTAGCGAGTTTTTTTTTTGTTTTCTTGTTTATTTTTTGTAGCTTTTTGCTGTCATAAATAAATGTATTTTTTTTCTTTCAGTTAAATCTAGACCTAAATGTGCCCTAAAATAAAACTATACAGGGTGTTTTTTAGTCACCTGCAATATTTTGTGGGTATCATGGGTTGGCCATGTAAAAATATAATACAACAATAAATATCCTTTTTCGTTCAATTTTACCTAGATTTTACTTTCAATTTGTCTCAAAAACTCTCTAACCCGTCCGCAGCGGTGGGACAACATGGCGTTTTAACGGGTTTTCGGGCTGTCGGGCGAAGCGACCAAGGTCACGCGGTGGGCTATTATGCTGACTGAGCTATAATAGTAAGGTATATTTTATGAAAAATTAAGGTACAGTTTTTTTTGTGATTTGTGTTCGTTATCAGCTACATAATCACCTCTTAAAATATTGCAGGTGTCTGAAACAACACCCTGTATTTCTATAAACTAAAATTCTTAAAATGAAAAAATCAAGCCCCAAATAAATTACATAATTTTAAACGACTTTGGAAAAATAACGCAACTGTTCTATTACTAAGAAATTTTGGTTGAGGAAGTGTTAACACGTTTCTTGTTCCTGTGCCCCCAATGTGGTCACTTCCCCACACTGATTGCACAGTTGGGACTTGTGACATTGTCCGATAGTTTTGTATGAGGACAGTGAACGTATGAAGAAAGAGATTAGTGTCCGACCGAAACTAGTTTTCACGGCCGAAACCGAAACTGAAACCGAATTTCGGCTTTGATCTCAGTTTCGGCAGAAACCAGAACCGAAACCGAAACTTCCATATACCTAAGGTCATGCTTTCGTGGTAAGATAAATAAATGACAATCATAATCAGTCTTTCTTCATTTTTAAATGACGACGACCGCTTTAGCTTAGTTGGTAGTGACCCTGCCTACGAAGCACGAGGTCCTGGGTTCGAATCCGGTAAGGGCATTTATTTGTGTGATAAGCACGAATATTTTTTCCTGAGTCATGTATGTTTTCTATGTATTTAAGTATTTGTATCTATTAAATATATCGTCGTCTAGTATCCATAACACAAGCCTTATTGAGCTTACTATGGGGCTAGTTCGATTTGTGTAAGATAGTGTCCCCTAATATTTATTTATTTTTTTAAATAACATTAAAGTCTCTGATCTGAGTAATCATTAATATAACATATTATAACTTCATATTCCAATAGTACATTACACAACTAGGGTGGTAATACAAAGAAAGGCCGAGATCGCAGAAGTTTGCGGCCCGAGCTGCAAGCGAAAAACGTAAATATGCGACGAGGGCTGTCTTTATTACTCCCGTGTTGTGTACATCATTTTATGTCTACACTTGGCCAGAAAGCGGCTTTTTCCGTACGCGCAGCGAGCGGAAAAAGCCACTTTATGGCCAGGTGTGGCATAAATAGTTTATCTGTGCTTTTTGAAAAAAATACTGTCCGACCGCAGTTCGAAACCAATCAAATTCAGTTTCGGTTTCGGCCGTAGTTTCGGCTGGATGGCAGCCGAAACCGAAACTATCCCGAAACCCGTTTTTTTGCCGAAACTAGACCGAACCCGAAACCGAAATTTCGGTCGGACTCTAAAAGAGATACATACTTGTACCGACTGACGAGTTTATCGTGGTGTTGTCTGTAGTGCCGCTTGTAGAAGGACGGACAGTGGAACACCTTCTTACACAGCTCACAGGTTATAGGGTCCGTCGTCATGTGCATCTGAAATATAATTACATTTTATTGGAATTGTCTATGTACAAGAGTCGTTCTTAGACAAAAGGTGATATTTTACTATAGTATATTTTAGGTATAATATAGTATATTTTAGGTGTAATTTCACGAGAGTTGAGGCCACGCACACAACAACACTGTCATGTAATGACAGCGGGATTTTGAAATTACTGTTCTTTTTTCGTATCGATAGCAAGTTCAACAGTGAATTGCAAGATAGACCAAAAAGTTTCATTAAACTATAGCCTTGTGTTTATTTACTCACTCATTCATTTCATTCATTCACTGTTTTTGCAATGAGTACTTCATGTAGCTGTGTGTGTAATCATTCACCTCAACTCTCGTGAAATTACCTATATTAAAAAAAAACACGTAACTCGGGTCGTTCTGCCAGCGGTATTATGCCACAGATTAAAAACGTTACTTTGTACTAGGGCCTGCATTACTGGGAAATTTTAGTATGGCAGTACCGAGAATTCCCGGTTCTCTCATACTAGAATTTCCCGGTTCTGCATGCTCTAATTGGAATAAAGAAAATCGTCCTTAACACGTTCACAGTCCGTGACCCGTATATGGGTCACGGCAAGCCTATATCGATACCTTTAGACTGAAAGTGCGTAAACGCCGCAGGTTTTATTGGCGTGTACGCCCTTTGAGTCTAAAGATATCGATATTACAAAAACGTAAGGTTTACAATTCAGAGTCGGACAGTGAAAGGACGTTCTCACTGTAGGATTTCATTAGTCAAGGGTGCAGCTATTCGTCAAAAAGAGATAGCATGTTCTTATCTTTTCCTAAGGCAGAGAACACACGGAGCGGCGCGGCACCGCCTGCGGCGGCACGCGGACCGCTCGACAGCGCGGAGAGGCGGTTTTGCCGCGGAACCGCGCGGTGCCGGTTTACACAGCGCAGAATCACAAGTTATCTCATTGGTGGAGCTCACAACTGTGCAGTGCCGCTCATCCGCGCGGATGAGCGGCAACGTCGCGTGCGCCGCGGCTCCGCGCGGAGGAACAGCACCGTATGCCCGGTCTCGACGGATTACCTACATCGTGATACAAAATTTCAATCCGCTCGACCGCGTACCGCCGCGGTAGGCGGCGCTGCGCCTCTCCGTGTGTTCTTCACCTTACAGGCTATGCCTCTATCGCTATCGGCTGGCCAACGAAATCGAAAGGTAAAGGAAAGTAAACTAGATTTATTATAATTGAGTAGTTTAATATGTGACCCCCTAAGGTCGAATCTCGTACATTGTTACCTTATGAGGCAATTGCGGTTTTTATGCAAAAGTGAAGTATACATATAATATTTTTGGGAAATTAAAGATACCTAAATGTAAATTCTAGAAATCTGTGTTTGTTGGTACATCACGCAATAAATCGGCACCAGACAGATGTCGTTAACATTTGATGGGATCCGGTCAGTTACGGCCAGTTGCTCGGATTGTAATTCAGGTCAAGTAGGATACATTTCATCCGACTGGTAATAACGTTTGGTGTGTTTTCTATAGTTTTACATAAAGTCAATCTAGTAACGTGACGTTGTAAGTATATGGGAAGATTTGTTAGTACGAGGGGTGATTGGAAAGTTCACGGCCTAAGTATGAAATCAAATCCAAAGATTTTATTTAATATTTTTATTTCTCTACGTAGTCCCCGTCGAGCTCTTTGCACTTGTTCCATCTGGATTCCAAAGCCATTATACCACTTTTGAAGAAACTTTTCTCCAGGCCTTCAAAATAGGTGTCCACTTCAGCTTGGACCTCGTCGTTGGTAAAAAAATTCTTACCGCCCATGTGTTTTTTTAAGTTTGGAAATAGATGGAAGTCCGATGGTGCCAAATCAGGCGAATAGGGCGGGTGGGGCAATAATTCAAACCCACAGTTGTGAATTTCTGCCATCGATTTTATTGACGTGTGCACACGTGCATTGTCCTGGTGAAAGAGAACTTTTTTTGTCAGCAATCCAGGTCTTTTTACTTTCAGATCTTCTCGTAATCGGCGTAAAAGGTCGCAATAGTAGTCCGAGTTTATAGTGGTACCTTTCTAGAGATAGTCAACCATTATTACTCCCTTTGCGTCCCAGAGGACTGATGCCATGACTTTATTCGCCGACAAAATGGCCTTTGCCTTTTTGGGAGGCGGAGATCCAGCACGAACCCACTACTTTGATTGCTGTTTAGTCTCGGGCGTGTAGTGATGGACCCATGTCTCATCCATAGTAACATATCTGTCCAAAAAGTCTTGAGGGTCAGCTTGAAAGAAGTCGAGACAGTCGCGGGAAATTGTTAGACGAGTGATTTTTTGTTCCACTGAAGTTTCGGAACCCATCTCGCCGACACCTTTGAAAAACCTAATTCGTTGACTATAATGTTTTGAGTTCTTTCATAGGAGATGCCTACGATGTCAGCTATTTCTCTTACTTTTAATCGTCGGTCTTGCATTATCATCTCGCATATAATTGCCACATTATGTGAATTGGTCGCAGTGGTTGGTCTCCCGGGGCGAGGGTCATCTGCGATATTGACTCGTCCCCGCTTGGATTCAGCTGCCCACTTTTTTACTGTCGTATATGATGGACAGGATTGCCCCAATTTACACTGCATATCTTCAAAAATTTGTTTTGGAGTCAATCCTTTTTTATGAAGATATTTAATTACAGCACGTTGCTCCAAATTGTCCATTATGAAAAATCTGTTGACTCTTATTTTTAAATCAGACGTATAATTTATTTTTACAATGTCTTACAATTGAAATTTCGCGGGATGACAACTGAATAATGACAGTTCAAATTGGCGGCAGAAAAAAATTAAAAAGTTTTTTTTTTAATGGTCAGGCCGCGAACTTTTCAATCAGCCCTCGTATATACAAGCAATGGGGAACTATGGTAGTAAGAGTCCAGGAAAACAGAAATGTTGGTACGATTCCGGCATTCACTGCAGTAGATGGGTAGTTCCCATTGTTCTATGGAACATGACGTCATCGAACAAAATGACACATTTTCTTCCCTATTTTTTCCGTAAAACTACATACTAATTTTTCACCCGAGTTTCGACCCATAGAACAAAATGGGAATCATACTTTCCCAAAATCTTCCATGAGAAGCTAAAGTATCTTATTCTGTCCGATGCCGTCATATTACATAGTACATATGGGAACTACCCCAGATCTAGGATCGCAGCTGAGAGAGGTGGGGGTGGGGGGAGCATAGTGGTTGCAGGTGGCGCTACTATTGAGCGTTCCTTTGTAATTTTTTTACAGCTATTATGACCTAAATAAGAGCTCTCTAAGCCAATGAGTTTACAGTATATATACTGTATACTGTATATGGCTAGCCATATTGGATTTAAAAAAAAACGCCAAATCAGAATGAAATACTATTTACTGCCATTTTTTCCTACGCCATTTTGAAACAGTGGCGACCTCTGATCTGCGATTTGACCTCATTCATTTGTCTTTGAGCTTGATTATTATATTTAAAATCGTGTCTCCCCATTATGCTGTCGTGAATCAAATTAGCAAATATATTGATTCAAAAACACAGGAATAAGGGATTTTATTTATGTAAAAATAAATAAATTTCATCATCAATATCGTCACTTACCATCAGGTAAAATGGCGGCCAAATACTTGGCTACTAAGCTTAAACTTTTTTGTAGTTTGCTTGTCTTTTTTTCGATATTGTGTACCTAATGAAAAATAAAACAAAATAAAAATTTGAAATCGACAATACCAGAGGCCTATGATAGAGGAAAAATATGGCGGAATATTTTCCAAAATACCACTCGGAATATGTCGGATTTTATGGGAATCTCGGAATATAGCAATCTTTCTTCCCAGTTCCAAACACATAATTGAGAATTTATAATATGTGTGTAAATAAAATATTAAACGCATACGTTTGTACATAATTAAGCTCTAAAACACCCGTGTTTTAAGGCCTCTCATCTCATTATGTATCAGTTGCATTAACTATTTTAACGTTATACGATTTTAAGGTGACATGGTCATTCACATTACAACTACTTATTAACACCGGGATATTTAACATGTCTCATGTTTAAATATTGGGAACTCATAAACACAAACATACATGGTAAATATCCCGGTGTTAATAGTCGTTATTATTTTAGCCTTAATTTGAGGTATTCATCTGCTCAGTATTTAAAAAACGAATATAGGGACCCATATATGGGGCACGGACTTGTAGAGATAGTTCTTCATGACCCATATATGGAACACTGGACTGTGAAGGTGTTAATCTGGTAACAAGAAAGTAGTAAAACGGAACTCACCTCCATATGTTTCACCAAAGAGAACTTCGCTTGAAACTTCTTACTGCAAATATCACACACAAACGCCTTCAAATTATGTATCTTCTTATGTTTAGTAAAGTTACTCGAGTCACTGAATGTCTTATCACACAAACTACACTGGTATATAGGAAGAGACGCATGGTCCCTCATGTGTTTCTTGTAACTGTCAGGTTTTTTATGGAGTTCGTTGCAGATTTGGCACTTTAGCATGTTGCTAGTAGCTGTAGTAACTGTAATGTTGGCCAAAGCGTCTTCTAGAAGATGCTCGACTAAGTGCCTTTTGCAGTCGTTACGCCGTTCGAAGTGGCGGGCGCAGACGATGCAGGTTTTTATGCGTTTTGAGGCGGCCGAGTGGGATTTCTCTTCACGGGTCAAGGTGGCTGCGGAAAAAGCATAAATTCAAGTAAAAGTGATACAAAATAATCGGATAAACAGGTTATCAAATCACTAGACTTGTCTAGTGAAATATTAAAATCGATTAGCCGTAAATTACTCGTATCTTTTTCTTAACACCTTAAGGGTTTAATGAAATCGCTTAGCGAAATGAGATAATCCAGTGGCCATTGCTGTATTTTTCTAACTTCCCTAAAACGGCTTGGGAATTTGATCAAATCACTGAATTTCGCTAGGGAAATGACGCAGGGACAGACATCTCCCGGGAGTTGATCATCTCCCTAAGGGATTCGGTCAAATCCCTATTTTTATCATATTCCTGAGACATATCTGTTTCCCCAATATTTTTTTAACTAAAGAATATAATGTAATGGCCAAAACCTAGCTAATCTAATTGAAAATGGATTTTACCTAACACTGGCACAGAATAAGTAAGTAAATAATTTATGCCACACCTGGCCATAAAGTGGCTATTTCCGCACGCTACGCGTACGGAAAAAGCCGCTTTCTGGCCAAGTATAGACATAAAATAATGAACACAACACGGGAGGTAATAAAGAAATCCCTCGATCGCATATTTACGTCCCTTGCTTGCAGCTATTTCCGCAAACATCTGCGATCTCGGCCTTTCTTTGTTTTACCACCCTAGTTGTGTAATGTACTATACCTATAACGTCTTTCAACACGTTATCTTTCAACGCATGGTCGCCGTTCGCCCCGCCCTGAGAAGCTTGCACCGGGGCCTTTTCCTTGTCCTGCTTCAGTACCAAATGCTTCTCCCAATGGACAAAAGAATCCTTTATATCCTCTATACTTTTACAGGCTTTACACTGAAACTTTTTAATTTTATTAACCTCTTTATCATTAAAAAGTTGTAATCTCACAAATTGATTTTTGATATGGAAATTCACATGTGGAATTAATTTAGTTAAACTGTCAAACATTGTATCACATTGAGGGCAGGACATGTATTTGTAGCCATGTTTTTCAAAGTGCAGTGTATACGTTTTCATGTTAGCAAAGCTTTCGTTGCATTTCGTACATTTGTAGTTTAAATCTTCATCTTCACAGTTATTACGGTTAAATTCTTTTATTTGGCAATGACTGTTTATATGCTGTTTGTATTCTCTGTGGTACCCGGAAAAATCGCATTTTGAGCAGCGGTAGATTTTCCTTTTTCTGTAACCAGCTTTGAGAATAACTTCTGGTTCTAAATTCAGTAAACCTTGCTCTGAAGTATCACTAATACTTTCGTCTTTTTTAGCAGAATCGCTGCTAGAGTCTAAAATAATCAAATCTTTGTCTTCTGGTTCAGTTTTGATTTCTTGTTTGACAACAGTTTCAGATTCCAGAATACTTTTGGATACCTGAAATACTTTTGAATGTTCAGAGTTCTCTGTAACTTCTTCGGCGAAAGTGCTGGAAGCTTGGAAAACTTTAGCTATATCTGTGTCATTTTCTGTTACGATTAGCAAATTAGAAAGGTTATCTTGCGTATCTTCATCGTCAGAGTATTTCTCTTCTTTAATTTTCACAATATCAGGCTTGATATCAAGAAATTCGTTTAATTCTTCTCTTATTTTTGGGAGGTCTATGCTACTTTCCATTTCTTTTTCAACATGATTACCCTGTTTTAAGTCTTCCTTCTCCAGTTCTGTACTATCTTCACATCTTTCTGTTTTAATCACATTATTAATATTTTCAGTATGTTCACTCTCAGGTACTTGTGCGTTATCTTCCTGTTTTTCTTTTACATTGATAATATCGCTATCCTTTTCTTGTTTTATATTAATTATATTGTCTGAACTCTTTTTAGGACGCATACTATCTATTTTGTCATGAGCAAGAGTTGTATTTATAATTTGAGATTCTTTAGTGGTATTAGCTTTATTATTTTTGCTTGCATTATTTGGTACGTAAACACGAACTTCTGTAAAGAAAAACAAGTTTTTATGAATAAAATGTCTTTTCACTGACGTTTCCGCATTTGGTTGCATTAACTCTTGATGAAAAGTAATGCGGATGTGATTAACCTAGAGTCCGACCGATATTTCGGTTTCGGCCGAGTTTCGGCAAAAAACGGGTTTCGGCTTAGTTTCGGTAAACTGAATTTGAGGGGTTTCGCCGTGCAATCGGACAATTTTTATTTCAAAAACAAAGATAATTGATTTGAAAGAGGGAGTTATAATATGTTATAATCTGGGGGCACGACAGTGCCCCCGCCAAGTCGAGCGCGAAGCAAACGCTGCCGTACCATTAATGATTACTCTAAATCTCGGAGACTAAATGATTAATTTGTTATTTAAAAATTAAGACTGACTGATTATGATTGTAACTTTTTTCTTCCCACGAAAACAAGCCCTTATATGGAAGTTTCGGTTCTGGTTTCGGCCGAAACTGAGATCAAAGCCGAAATTCGGTTTCGGCCCTGAAAACTAGTTTTGGTCGGACACTAGATTAACCTCAAGATCATGTACAGATCGCTTAAATACATTTATTGATAATATAAACTTCTTTACAAATAAAAAGCTCTAGATAGGCTGAAAAGATAGCGGGATGTTGCACTTCAAACTAGACGACCAGAGCAAACACTAAAACGGAATGAGTTGCAGAAAAGCAGCCGACGGTAGAAATCGTGGGCTAAAAATAATTGTAACTATAATTTTAGTAAATGGGTCATTCTCATTTTTGCGCACACAGTCATAAGAGGAAACAGTAAGGTCGAGAGAATTGAAGATTAGGTATTTGTAAAATGTGTCGCTATCTCGCACTGCCCGCCTCTCCCCCGCAGAGCGCGATACAGACAACTGCAGCTTGGACCGAAAATACCTATTAAAATTTCATGAAAACAACGTTTCGTAGTCCCCTGATTTCTTCCCCAGAACTTAACATATTTAACTATTTTTTTCATTAAACATTAAAGAAAGGCTTTGGCCGTGTTCCTATGTTTTCCTTTTTTTTAATAATCTAGTCAAATTTGTTTTCTGGATGTGTGAACACAGCGGAAAATCTGGCATTTTTTTTTAGGTTTTTGAAAGTTAATATCTCTTTTGAGAATCAATTTATCGTAAAAAGGAAAACATAGGAACATATCAATAGTAGCCATAGATTTTTGGGCAAAAAATGATTGCTCTACTGGCATTATCCAGGGAGGAAACAGGGGACTACGTTTGTATGGAAAAACTGCCCTCCTGTTTCCTCATAACTGTGGTAGTCACTACCGTGGCTTAAATTGCCCTTTCTAGACGTTCGACCTAACCGCCATAATATTATGAATTATTTTTATCATAGGATGAGTGAATTCATGACAGTATCAATTTTTTTATGCCACACCTAGCCATAAAGTGGCTTTTTCCGCACGCTGCGCGTACGGAAAAAGCCGCTTTCTGGCCAAGTGTAGACATACACGTACACAACACGGGAGGTAATAAAGAAAGTCCTCGATTGTATATTTACGTCCCTCGCTTGCAGCTCGGGCGGCAAACTTCTGCGATCTCGGCCTTTCTTTATATTACCACCCTAGTTGTGTAATGTACTATTATCAATTAGAAACAGTAATAACCCCCTCGGTAGTGACTGTATGTACAAAAATGAGAAACACCCAAATAAAACATTGTTAACGATCAACAATAAATTTTAGAACAATAGATATTTAAAAAAATCAATTAAAATTACAAAAAAAAACCCAGCCTTAACCTTTTTGTTTCAAATTAAATATCTCATTAACGACTGAACCGATATTCATGAAACATGACTAAGAACCATCGCTAGAAAAACTACTTTCAAATAAAGACAACCGCACCCAAATCGGTTCATTCGTTTAAGAGCTACCGTGCCACAGACAGACATATATTTGTATAGCGGTCAAACTTACAACAACGCCCTTGTTTTTGCGTCGGGGGTTAAAAATCATGCAAATTTACCATACGCGCATAAAATCAATAAAAGGTTTAAATAGGTATTAAAAGTAACCTAACATCCAATGTATTTTATACATGCAACATATGCTCTACCCATATTGTATGAAAACATTTGCAAAAAAATACCGTATTCTCACTAAATTAACTATTAAAACTTATAAATGAACATTGGGGTTTGAATAAAAAAATAACATGCCAGCCGACCACTACGCCACAAAATATAAAATTTCATTCTGACTCTCCGGATTTGTCGTAAGTAGTAAAAAAGTTTCTAACCTCAACATGCACCTTTTTTGCTGAAACTTGGTGTTTTCTCGTGAATATAGGATATCTATGGCAAAAATTTACAAAGTAATTTTCAAACTGGTACTTTTTGTTAAGAAATTAGCTGTTTTCAGCAAATAAGGTGGTTTTTGGGTATATAAGCTTGTTTTATTGACTATTTGATGCTCATTGCACAATAGAATATTAAGGCCACTAATGCGGAATTAAAGTTAATTACGTTGCATCGTCTCCCCTCTAGTCAGCTTGAAGCGATCTCTCTTGGGGCGTAAGGGTGCCTTTTTGCGTAATATCTTCGGTATGGCTGAAAACGTGGAACCATTTTATATTTTTACTTATGATCCACTTAATATTGTAGCTACCTAACGTCACACGCGGCCGTGTCACCCGATAGCAAGGACCATTAAAACAAGAGGACTGTCATTCTCCATACTTTGGATCGTAACCCGACCGCAAGGGGATATCCAGGCAAAAACTAGATGGCGCTAAACAACTAAACATTTAACGATGTTATATTGAACAAAGAAACATAGTACAATAATAATTAGTTCGTAAACAGCTAATAATAAATAAATTCTAACATTTAAATACTGTGTAACGCTTGCAAAGTTGAATAATTGTAAATAATATCATTCTTATACCAAGCTAATACATAGATGGCGTTGTAAAATCGGGGAACAGCTTTTTGTATGGAGAATGACAGTCCCCTTGTTTTAATGGTCCTTGCCCGATAGTATACGCCTTGGCTAACGGAGGTTGAAACGTTGAATTAGTAGGTACTGGGTTTGATTCCAAGTCCAGAGCACAAATAGGACCCTTAGTAATAAAGCGGCCTATTTTTTTTTTAACAATTGAGTTAAAACTTCAAACCGTTTTAAGATTGAAACTAAATATATACCTATTTTTAGGGTTCCGTACCAAAATGGTAAAAAAGGAACCCTTATGGTGCGACTCTGTCTGTCTGTCAGTCTGTCACAGCAAAATATTTCAGAATCTACTGAAGCTATCGACTTGAAATTTGCAATAGTGTTAAAAACCACTAAGCCGAGCCTATTCGACAGAAAAAAAATCAAATACCTTTTTTACTTTTTTTTTTAAAGGGAACCGAAATGGGGTGTGAAAAATCAAAAGTAAAGCTTTTATATCGAGTGGGACATCAAATGAAAGGGCTTAGTGTGTAGATTCCAAAACCGTTCTTTTTTTCTTAGACATGTAGTTTTTGATTAAAGATAAAAAACGTTGAAAAAATGTCATTCCCCCCTATTATCTCCGAAGTTACTGAACAGAAAAATCTGTTATAATTACCGATTATTAATATCATCTTATTTATTACAGGAAAAATAGAACGGTTTTTCTAACTTGCAGCGTTTTTTAGAAATTCGCAAAAATCGTAAGACAAACTTATTTCTTCCTACTGAACTAACCGCACATGCAAAAGGAGCTATACTGAAGTTTTTTTACCTATAATTTCGTTATTTAGCAAGTAGCAGCTAAAGTCAATATGGCGTTAAAAAAGTTAGAAGGGATTTGAGTATTTATATAAAAATAAACTTAAACTTACTTTTCTTAGCGTTCCCATTAACCAAGCATTGTTGCAGCATCAGTTTCGCCATGATGATCTGCAATTTAAAAAGAAACTAATTAAAGGACCATGTGCAACTAACTTTGTATGGGAAGTGGACCAAAAACCAACAGAGCTGAGAGTTGTGTCAGTAAAAAGGTATTTTACATGTACTTCATTTCATTATATGGGCACAAGTTCAATTCCATTGCAAAACTGAGATATTCGTATTTTGGTTTCTATGAGAAACGCCTACAACAGTACGCCTACGCTAGCTGACGCGGGTGCACGGAGCGGGCGCACGCGGCGGCAAAAGTATGGCACTCACGCCCGCTTCACTTAGCGCGGCTCATAATATTTTGAATTTGAATATCTCAGTTTCGCAATGGATTTGAACTTGGTGCCCATACAATGAAATGAACTAAAAAAATAAAGACCTATTTAATGACACAACTCTCAGCTCTGTTGGTTTTTGGTCCATTTTGACGCATGGTCCTTTCGAGACATTGTTTTAAATTGCTTTTGTTCAAAATCTGGATAAGTGGGAGAAGCGGGGTCTTTGCCTAGAAATGGGACTAAAAATAGCTCATTTTTAACCGGCTTCAGAAAAGGAGGTTATCAATTCGACCCGTATGTAATACTAGCTTTTACCCGCAGCTGCGCCTGCGCCATTCCCGTTATTATCCCAAGGGAGATTCCTATCGGGATATAAAGTATGGGTATGCTTCAATCCAGGACTTAAGTGTAGTTGTATGACAAATTTCATCACAATCCATACACTCGCTACCGCGTTATTTAGTAACAAACATCCAAACATCTTCACAAACTTTGATATTTATAATATTAGTAGCATAGCATTGTCAGAATTGCACAGTTTTTATATATGTTATCTCTAAGGGCCTCCGCTAGCTGGCGCGGACGCCCGCCGCGGGGGCACGCGGCGGGCGGCAAAAGTATGGACCCGCGCCCGCTTCACTGGCGGCTTTGTTTTTCAAAAAATAGTACCCAAATAGTACCTTATGGCCCTAAAATTTCATTTCTCTAGCCTATCAATAAAATGACAAAATTCGACCGATGTTGATATATCGTTATTTACTTGTAATACCATCAGGAATACGTGGTTAAAATTGGTTGGGTTATTCAGGACCACGGTGTATAATAGTTTGATTATTTTATTGCTTACCCTGTCCCACCACGGACGACGATGATCCACCCGTCTATGGTACCTCGACTTGTGACCCTTCAAGGCATCCTCAGTCACAAACACCTTAATCTTCTTACAAGCCAAACACCGGAACACCGACTGAAAGTTCTCACTATGCAGCGTATAGTGCTCCCAAGCCATACAACTCCGGGATATAAACTTGTCACATATTCTACATGGGAGGACATCCTGCCACATCTTCAAATGGCTGTCCAACATTTCTTTCTTCTGAAACATACTGTGACAGTACTGACACTCATATTTAACGTTCTTCTTTAAGCAGGAGTGGAAGTTGAAAATGTAGTATTTCTGCTTGCATAGCTGACATGTTTTGAATTTGGTGGTAATCGGCTCGTCTGAACGGACCTTGTGGCAGATTATCATGTGTTCAGTTAAATCTGGCTGCGATAGGAAGATTGTGCCACAGACTTGGCAGGAGTAGTCTGAAAATGTGAACTCTTTCCCGTTCTGAGAGATAGATAGTACTCTAATAGGGTTCTTCT
Organism: Eudemis profundana; assembly: GCA_947034925.1. Lineage (NCBI taxonomy): Eukaryota > Metazoa > Arthropoda > Insecta > Lepidoptera > Tortricidae > Eudemis > Eudemis profundana. The sequence continues at coordinate 5,258,335 of OX344819.1, forward strand.
TGCATGCTCCTTCGTGTTTGGTCAGAGAGCTGCAAGTTTGGAATCGATCCTGGCAATAATTGCAATAGTAATACGCATCAGACTCCGTTCTGTTTGAGCGGTGATGTTCATAACTCTTCGCACACTTCAAACACTTCCCGTGGACATGCAGATCTTTGGTTACCCGTTTGCCAATGTAAGCAATTATATTGCATTCCTGGTGTTGGGCCTCAAGATCCAACTTGCAGTTGGGATGCATGGCTATATGAGTGCGGAACTCCGTGTACGACCACCAAGCAATGTCACACACGTAACATTTGTAGCACAGAGGGCTCTCTCGGAGTTTGGAAATGAGACTCCAGGTACTCCATTGCTTGAGAACATCCTGCAACTCACCTTCTTGTGCAGAATTCCACCATACAAAAGTGCATTTTTCATTGAAGACCTTTCCCCACTGGTTCCTAGTGTGTATAACCACTTCTTTTTCATCCGGGTACTTCTTATGCAACACCGATAACATCTTTTGGACTTTTTTAACATCGACTATATTATTTTTCTCATCTTCAGGAGCCGCTTTCTTTTCCAAGAGTAAACTGTTGTCGACAAATTGGAATTCTTTGATCTGCTCTGTGCCCTCGGATGCCTTTGAAAGACTGAAGAGATATTTCATGTAACTGGATGGATCCTCATCAGGGACGGAACTGTCCATGTCCTCAATGTCCTCAACCTCCACATTGACAGAGAACTGATGAGCTGAGGGCTCTTGTGGGACATATTCGGCTGGTTCCTTCTTGATTTTTTCTAGAAGTAGTTTCTTTTGAGGTGGCCCCTGAAATTAGAAAGGAAACTGTTAAAAAAGTTGTAAAAAACTTCATGACACAGTAATGTCTATGGTTTCATAATCCACAAATGGGCTTAGTTTTTTAATTGTAAAAAATCTTAAAAAGGTATAAGTAAAAAGATGTGAGCATATTGATACATCCTTGCACATTTTTTTTAATCGATAAGAAACTTTATTTATTTACTAGTATACCAGTTAGGAAAAATAACATCATTTATAAATATATTGATAAAATATATATTATTTTATTTTTTTGTAATAACAGAGCCATTGTGAATGATGGTACAAGGTCTTTTATATCAACAAATATAAATAAAACTAATTTTTCATGCAATATTAACTAATAGTACATTACACAACTAGGGTGGTAATACAAAGAAAGGCCGAGATCGCAGAAGTTTGCGGCCCGAGCTGCAAGCGAGGGACGTAAATATGCGATCGAGGGTTTTTTTTTATTACCTCCCGTGTTGTGTACATCATTTTATGTGGTCACTTGGCCGGAAAGCGGCTTTTTCCGTACGCGCAGCGTGCGGAAAAAGCCACTTTATGACCAGGTGTGGCATAAAATACTATTTAAATGGATATAACGTTCAAAATTTGAAACAGAAAAATCAGAACCGAAACAAGAATTTCTATGTTTCTAAAATACACTTGAGAATATTCCGAGTCACTATTTTGTAAGCTGATGCAGTTAGCTTATTAATCAACAAATAGAATAATAACTTGTTTGATTTTTTGCATTTTATTCAACTAAAATTGAATTATCTTTAAAGTTAAATTTCATTGAGCAAGCTGCAATTATTTTCAAGATATAATATTTTATATTAGTGGCTCAGATTATATGCTCTCGGAGAATCTACTGCTGAAATATATTAACATTAAATTAGTCAATCCTCATTTGACTTCTAAATGTGATTATAGTTTCCATCTAATAGTATGTATGAAAGATCAAGTAAATATTAAGAAAACTCTTTTTTTGCTTGAATATATTTTATTCCCTTTATACTATGCCTATAAATTATGGGTAATTTTGTATACAGAACGTTTAAAAACTTTAGTAAAAATGGAAAAGGAAACATCCTACATAATTTGAAAGTAGGAACATAGAACACGAACACGCATGCGCGAAATTCTCATCCCGTTTCGTAAATAAATTGCGAAATCGGTAATTTTATCATGTAAATCGAGATTTACCCAGCAAATACTGGCGCCTATTCAATATTAAACGTTTTAAAATGTTCTACGGATAATTACAATGTATATTAATGCGATAAAAAAATACGTTGCAACAATGACCTACCCACATCGAAGTTGTAAAATTACGTAAACATAGCAATTATTAACTTTATAAGTTGCTAAAATGTGGGTAAAAATTATTAAATAGAGTCCATTCTTAAATAGAAATTCATTCAAACGAGTGAACTAAAAACATGTCATAGTAATTATGTAGCGTACCCACATAACTGGTGTCGAACAAAATGGCCTACCTGCAAAACTGTATCCAGTATTTCTTCTTCCTCGACTATGTCCGCACAGTCCCGAGGCACTAGTTTAGACTTTCTACTCCTTTTCCTGGCGTTTTCAGACATTTTTAAGCATTCATTTTCATCACACAAACAATAAAAAGCAAGATTTCGACGGTAAACTCAATGAAATATCACATAAGTACACACACAATAGTTGTATTAGGAAGAGAATGACTTTTTATTATGATTCGAACTCGTTTTCAATGAACGCAATTCGTTCGTAGAACTAATCTGTTTTCTCTTTCATTTGTTCATAAACTGCGTTGATACTAGCGCCACGTGACAGTTAGCAAATGCTTCTCATTTAGGTCGCGTAGTGATTGGATGACTCCACGCGGGTAGTTCGCGAGAAAGTAAAGTACGTTTTGAGACCAAGTTTATAAAAATAATGTAATTTCATCATCAACAGAAACATCTCAGTTATATCGTCATTGGCTAAATTCGTTTGACTGTTACAAATCAAATGTTTCTCTGAGGTTTCAATGATTATCATTTTGGTAAAAACGGTCTTACTTACTAAGGCCGTGAAGAGTATGAATGGTATGCGTGTCTGTAATCTGTATCGCTACCCTAAAAGTATGCACTTATCTTTATTTGACTTTATGAACGACTTTTTATTTTGAATATTAGAAATTAGTGCAGCTTCTTTAAATATATTTGGTATCAATACGTTTAACTTGATAACAATATAATTGTGGTACTAAAATGTAAAATTTTAGACTAATTTCTATGACATTGATTTTGATATCAAGTTGACATGGCAGCACTGCCAAGTTATGCCAAGCCGCGTGGTCACGCAATAAATTAAAAAAAAAAACTGCCAAGCCGCCTAACAACATAAACATAACCTAAAATAATAATATTGTGTCCTTCAAGAATACATCGTTTTGTTAAAATAAACTAAAATATGAGTGCTTTTATCAGGCATTGCAACCACGACAGCCCCGTAACTGCGTTTTACATAAAAGTACGGTGTATAAGTTTGAGTGCTGCCGATGTAACATAGTTCTGCCAGTCTTTCATATACATATTATTACACATGCATTCGATAGGCGAAGACATATTAAATGGCTAGCAAAGGTGGATCCCAGTGCAGAGCTTTTAGCTAAACAGAGCTGAAAAGATGGCTACAGATCAGGTACTTTATATAGTCTAAATAACTAATACAACTTTGAAAGTCCCTTCCCAAAATATGTAGTATATTTTCTGTATTTATCACTGTTTAATACTACTTGTGTAATCTGCATGCTATTGCGGATAGCATTGTTGCACTACACCTTAATATCTACTTGATTTAACCAATTGTTTTTTAATGGGAATCTGTATCTATTTGTAGAATATATTGCATACAGCTTGTGTAGTGGAACCTCGATAAGACGAAATCGTCTATATCACGAAATAAAAGCCCATTCCCTTCCCTTCAAGCCCCAAAACTTCTATAACTCGAAATATTAGACCTCCATAAGTCATAGTTACCAATTACTCCCTACAAGATGTTTCAGTACAATTTTTACCTCTATAACTCGAAATTGATGAACTCTACCTCTATATCTCGAAGAAACCGTTCTTTTGTTTTATTACCTCTGTATAGGTGCTTCTAAACGAGCAATATTTTTCTGCAATTTGTGGCCCGGCAACTATGTGCATCTTGTTTTAGCATACGAAGTAAGAGAGAGATAGCAAGACTTGCCGGCCACAAATTGCAGGAAAATATTGCCCGTTTAGAAGCACCTTATCTCGAAGTTTGTGAATACATACCTCTATAACTTGAAGAAAAATTATGGCAGTTAGGTCATACGTATCTAGTCCATGGGAAATTTTACCTCTATAAGTCTAATTTTTATTTATTTTACCTCTGTAACTCAAAATCAACAGAAGTTTTAACCTCTATAAGTCAAACATGGGCATATTTTAGCATTTTCTTGGGTTTTGACTTATCGAGGTTCTGCTGTATTTAGAATTGTTTAACCTTTTGACCGTCACAGTTGCCAAACATGACAGTGGAGTTTCGCGCTCATTAACAAAATACCGCATTACCAGAATACCAGATTTTTAAAATACCAGATTCTCGATATATCATATTCTTCATATACCAGATTCCCAAAATAATACATCCAACAAAATCATTAAAATCGTTTGGTAACCGACGATTTTATAATCTAGTGTAAGGGGAATGTGGTAAGACAGGAATCTGATAATCGAGAATCTGGTATTTTGGGAATGCAGTATTTTGGGCATGAGCGGAATTTCGTGCCCACAACACCAAAAATCGTATTCAAAAGTACCTTAAAATATACCGATTTAAATGAAATTTCTTTCTCTATGGCAGTGATTTTCTTCACGGTACAAAATTATCTTTATAAAAATTGGATTGTTTGATTTCTAACACAATAGCTATAATTGTTATCATTTTGTTTCATATCTTTGCAGGTTAACCACCAATAGCAGAAACATCATCTGTGGTAAGAATATTGCAAGAGGAACTGTCCAATGTCTATCTACCATATCAGAATTGTCACTAATCTGAAAAGGTAGATATTTAACACTTTGAAGCAAAAGGATAGTCACTAAATTTTTTCTAATGTATGTAATTTTTTTTAATTATACAATAAGGCATCAATACAAGACTAGACAGAAATAATAGTTTTGTTTTAAAAAGGGCAAATAAAACATGATGACTATCATTTGTAGTTTTTATTCAGTCACTAAACAAAGAAACAGATTTTTATTTAGAGATATTAGTAATTACCACCATTGCTTTAAATAAACCAGTGACAAACTATATAAACTCTAAAATATGTGTGTGGGAATGAGAAACCCGGAGCCCTGGGGTGGCAACAACCCAAACATAGTTAACACATTCACTGTCCCCATACAAAACTATTGGACACTGTCACACGTCCCAACTGTGCAATCAGTATAGGGAAGTGACCCTATAGTGGAAGCACGGACTCCTGAAAAAACCTTCATGACTCCACATTGGGGACACCTGGACAGGGAACGTGTTAACACTTTCATGACCAGACAAAAATTGAACTAAACAGAAACTGACAGCCCGCCAGATGGGTTTGTGAGACCAGTAACATCACCATTCAACGCAAAATCGGCCGGCATCTGCGCAACACAAGCGCCTACTATGCAAGTTGTTGGTCATTAAAGTGTTAAACCTGTATCAAATTAAAACATTGTAATGCTGCAAATGCGACCAAGCTATATCCATTCATGCATTCAACGATTAACTTGTTCAATATTTCACTGCACCTTTTCAAAATACACGGCTTACTCTCATTTTTAACTATTTCTTTACGACTTGGATTCCACTTTTTTCGCCATAACTCTGTTAGGGAACTTTTTTTAGGAAAATCGTCTTGAGAATTTTGAGTACTTTGACTTGAAATATCTTTAACTTTTACATACTTTTTTAAGAATATTTCTAGTATATGAAATATATAACAAATATTTTCTAATTCGACAATATTTTTTGATTCATATAGATTTTCCTTGGCCAAATTTGTATGTAGATCTTCTAAAATTGCGGTGATTTTTTCTATAGTATATTGAAGTATGTGTCTCGATTTGTTGAGTAGAATTAAACGTTGTATGTTCTCATCTTTCGTTATTATCTGTAAGGAAAAAAAGTTTCTCAATTCACATTATTTTTCATTTGTTTAACTTTTCCAAAAAGATGAGAAATTCATCCTAGCAAAACTGGCAAAACTATAGATCGCTTTTTAGCGATAAGATCACCTGTTGTCTTACCTATACAGGTATTAATGATAACTAAAAATATCAGAGACTGAATGATTAATACGTAATTAAAAAAATTGACCGACTGTTTTTTTCATCAACATGTACTTATATGGAAATTTCGGTTTCGGCCATTAAAACTAGTTTCGGTTGGACACTACTCGTACAATCAGAGTGTAAGGAACATATTTACAATCGAACCGACAGATTACCCGAACCGATTGATTTTTAAACTGTCACCATAATATACGGTTTTTACCACGTTTTCAGCAGAACCATCTTCATGTAACTCTCGTAGCATGCCCTCAACTGTCTCCAGGAGTTCATCGAGAAACTGGGGGTAGTTTTCTTCCTCGTGCAGCCTGTCTATCAGTTGGCCTAACACCTGGAAAAGTGCTTCCAGTAAATTATTGAAGTACCTATCATATGCATGTTTTCACTTTCCGGTGTCCCATTTATCTTTTTAGAATAGTTAATTTTGTGTTTTTGCTCTATACGTTTTTTGCGGATTAGAAAAATAGTGTTTCATCCGTCATACGATTTCAAGAAAACGATCTTGAAATAGAAAAAACCGGACACACTTTTCGACCTTATTTCCTTGGAATAAGGTCGAAAAGTGTAAACATATGTTAAATGTGTTTCTGCGAAACATGTTCTGCGGAGTGTATTTCTGACCAATATTATTCTGCCAGATGAGGGTAACCCTTATGACCTCGAATGTACATATATTAAAGCACCCAATAAATTTTGTTTCCTTTAGTAAAGTAATTATTTTTTATGATTTAATTAAAAATGTATAGTTTTCAGATTTTTCCCTATATACTTGTTGTATAAGACGATATTACTTGCTAAATTTCATAGTTCTAGGTCAACGGAAAGTACCCTTTGAATTTTGGTTTCCTTGAGAGTGTCGAAAATTACGTTTTTTGAGGCATAAACGGCCGTATCTTTATTTCACGTTAACTTAGAAGTTTGATTTTGACCGTAGACCTGAGTATATGGTTTTATTTTCAACTCTATAGTTCCACGCGTTCCTGAGATAAAGGGTCTTGACAGACGGACAACGAAGTGATCGTACAAGGGTTCCGTTTTTTCCTTTTGAGGTACGGAATCCTAAAAATATGCGTCCTGCTATCTAACGTAATAAGCTAATGAAATAAGCTAAATAGGCTACTTGACAGGTTTCTGAAAAGTCAATCCGATTGTTTAATGATGTCTATTGAGCACTCAGAAAGTGGTAATTTTTAATTCTTTTGTGTATTTTTTCCGAAAAAAGCAAATAAAAATGCACTTTTAAAATTAGCCGCCAAAACGGTTTCTCGGACAATATGGCGTCTATGACGACACATGATAGTAAACCGACAAATGTCAACGAGGATCGCATAACGTTCTACCTTTAAAAATAGGATTGACAGATGCTGTCGATGCTGTTTACTATGGTGTGACGTCATCGGCCAATCCAAACCGTTTTCGATAAAATGGCGACAGATAAAAAAATAATCAATTTTCATCAGAGTTTTATAAATAAATTATCCATTTATTTTTAGTAATATTGACGTAAATTGGTTTGAATACTTATAATTAATACATATATCCATAATTCTTCCATTATTTTTCACACTGTCAAGTAGCCTATTAGCAGAATTCCTCCTCGTGCTATCCTGAGGGAAATGAAAGGACTTGTGCGTAAATTACCGTTAAAATTCAAATCTAATAAACACATAAATAGAAAAAAAATTGTGACATTTTCCGATAGTTTTGTATGGTGACAGTGAAGGTGTTAAACCAGAGGTTCTTAAACTTTTTTTGGTCACGGACGGATGTAGGGGTACATTATTTCGACAACCTTACGGACCCTTTCCGAATACAATCAGAGAAAAAGAAAATCAAGGGCACATGAAAGTTTGTGTTGTATGCATTGGCAGAGTGCAAAGCGGTTGGAGGGGGTAGCCTAAACGATCACAGCGCTCGCTACGGCTAAAATTGACATTTTTGTCGCTGACTTTTCTCACTGAAAACAACAATTTTAATATTATTGGCAATAATGTTACTGACTACCATTGTCCAAAATTGTGTAATATAGTAAAATAACACAAGATTTCATTAATATTTTTCACAATATTTACTTACTTCTTGTTTGACAGCGGTGACAATATTGTCCATAATGGCCGCCTATCACGTGGCGCTGTCGTCGCGCTCGGTCCCAATAGCCACGGACCACCAGCTCTCATATCACGGACCCCTAAGGGGTCCATGGACCACAGTTTAAGAAACCCTGAGTTAAACTAATATAGCTTGGCGTTGTTACCTGCGCAATTTCTTTAACGATGTCGTCTGTGCCTGTGACTTGTACAATATGGTGGAATAGGCAGTGAGCGGACTGGTTCAACCAAGCACCAGGCGTCCCGGAAACCTGAGACACTGCCAAACAATAACACGTTTCAACCAAATGTTTGATAGATGGACTCGCAATGCGGGTTCCCTTTCAAAGAAAACTAAAAATGGACGCCGCTAATAAACCCGCGTAACGGGGTCTTGATAGCAAGTGTCTACATGCGATCTGAGGTTTTATTTGGTGAAACATTTTATTTACTTTCTCTTAAACAACGTAAATATTTATATACTTTCATCACTTTTCCAAACTACACTTCGACAAATAAATACACTCTTTTATTTAAGTATCTTTAAGTGGTTCGCACTGCATTTCACATACATATATATACGATTATACCAAATTGATGGACGATTTCTTTCAATTGAAGTCAAATTAAAGTTTCCAAAATATACTAAGCAAACATGAAATGACAAGCCTGGAAGGTTCTTTCAATAGGTTTATAGGTAGTAAAAATCAAAATCATATCGGTATTTTTTAAGTTAAACTTTTCAGTTCGCAGGATCCCAATACCCATACAAAATGAACCCGCCTAGCGGGTTCTACGAAACGGTACTGTTCCAGTTGGTAAACCAAATAGGGCCATTCCACGTGGTTTCAACAAATGGGTGTGCGGCATGATTTTTGATTTGAATAAAAAAAATTGAGGATATACTTTATGGTGGCAGAAGTGCTAAACCACCGCTATTTATTTTTTTCATCTTTTAATTTTCGAGCTTTGTCCATTTGAAATAAATAGTGGGGTCTAATTCCTGCTTGTATATAATATGCTCTATCTTTTTTTTAGAAAAGATAACGAAATAATTGTTGCTGTGTTTGATTAGGTAAGAACTGTGGATATCATACTGTATAACAAAAGTTATCTGAATTAACCACGAACAAAATGGTGTCCATTTGAAATATACACTTAACTGGTAAATTTTTACAATGTTTTTATTTTTTCTGTCTCAACCCTGATGCATATTAAGGATAACTTTTTTCTGATTTAGAAAGTACTTGTTTTGCTTAATCTACAAAATAAATATTATCGTGTTAGGGTAATAACTTCTAAGAGAAAAATAGTAGTGAAAATTGAGAATTTCGAAAAATGGTTATGTTTGACCCCCAAAAAACGCATGTGGAAGAAAACATAAAAATCTGAATTTATTCAGAAGATATAGTCCATGTCTTCGATAATCAGATTCAGTTTACAAAGTTTTGTTATTTTGCCTATTTTTGGAAATGTGATTTTTTTTAAACTGCTTATCTCGTGCATTTTCTCTCATTGTATTTATATATGCAGATTAAAATATTTACGACTATAAATTTTAAATGTATGGCAATTGATGAAAATCAATAAATAAAGCCAGACGGTTCAAGTTTACTACATATATTTAATAATATTTATATAAAAAGAAACTAAACACATTACATGCAAACCTTTCCTACTTCGAAATTTTCTAAAGTAGAATCACGTCGCACTTTTAATTCATTTTGAGAACTGGGAACGAAACTATGATAAGAACGTATATTTTTAATGGTTCTTATATTTTTAAATCGCTCTGATAGGTACAACTCAGCTACATCGACATCTGATTCTCAGACGAAAAAAAGAACTTGATTCCAAGAATTTTGTTTACACAAAACTCGTACTTAACTTATGGGGATAAAATGTTATCACTACCTGGGGCATATGTAGTCATATTATCTATTTACACATAAATATCTCTATAATATCTTATACTTGATCCTGTTTGTCTACCACCTCTCTTGTCTCATCACTCAACTGCTCAAAGGTTGACTGGAAGAGCTCCGTTAAAGGGATAAGTTCGACTTTGTACATATAACTTTATTTTGTAACCCTGTGCTTTGTATTATTTTGTGCAATAAAGAATTTACATACATACATACACAAATACAATGAGAGAGAAAATGCACGAGATAAGCAGTTTAAAAAAATCACATTTCCAAAAATAGGCAAAATAACAAAACTTTTTAAACTGAATCTGATTATCGAAGACATGGACTATATTTTCTGAATAAATTCAGATTTTTATGTTTTCTTCCACATGCGTTTTTTGGGGGTCAAACATAACCATTTTTCGAAATTCTCAATTTTCACTACTATTTTTCTCTTAGAAGTTATTACCCTAACATGATAATATTAATTTTGTAGAATAAGCAAAACAAGTACTTTCTAAATCAGAAAAAAGTTATCCTTAATATGCATCAGGGTAGAGACAGAAAAAATAAAAACATTGTAAAAATTTATCAGTTAAGTGTATATTTCAAATGGACACCATTTTGTTCGTGGTTAATTCAGATAACTTTTGTTATACAGTATGATATCCACAGTTCTTACCTAATCAAACACAGCAACAATTATTTCGTTATCTTTTCTAAAAAAAAAGTTAGAGCATATTATATACAAGCAGGAATTTGACCCCACTATTTATTTCGAATGGACATAGCTCAAAAATTAAAAGATGAAAAAAATAAATAGCGGTGGTTTAGCACTTCTGCCACCATAAAGTATATCCTCAATTTTTTTTATTCAAATCAAAAATCATGCCGCACACCCATTTGTTTAAACCACGTGGAATGGCCCAATAGATACATAATGGAAGATTTTTATTTATAATATGTACAAATGTACTTACAACTTTTTAAAGAACTTCTAAGTCGAGAATCGCTCCTGTATCCGGAATCTGTCGAATACCCATCATGGTTTCTCCTGTCTTTCCTATTCAAGAAACTTTTCACTCTGTTCAGCTCCTCTAAAACCTTGAAAGGCACTCTTTCTTGCTGATTCTCATCACTTCCCGATTCATCTACATCCATCTCATATTGGTTTTGAATATTAACATTAACTTCTATTGGTTGTTGGTCATTGTTAATGCTGTGATTCTGATTCATTTTTGTAGCATTGTTGGATTTTTGATGATTGTCTTTACTATACTGTATATTATTGACTTGTTGTCCAATATTTGGCATTGTATTGTTAGCGGCTATAAATTCTTTAGGTGTATTTTGATTATCAAGTGAAAGCAATGGAGTGCTATTACGAACGTCTGTCTTTAAGTCTTTTATATTAGTACCAACCATATTTATTTCTTTATCTTTAAATCCATCGTTACTGTTACATGTCAATTCATCTATGATATTATGAATATTCAATTCAAACGATTGTGTATAATCAAACTGTTCTTCAACATGTTCAACAACGTTATGAGATACTTTTCCAATAGTTTCAGCACTATTGCGACTGATACCTGTAAAGTCTTGTACATCTTTACTACAACCTTGAAGTATTTGAGCATTACCAATATCATTTTCCAAGGTAATATTGTTCTGACTAAGGTAAATTGAATTTCCAACTTTTTTATCAGCAGTGGCAAATTCATTTTGTGTCAAGATATTTTGACTAGCATTAACAATCATTTGCATATCGCTTCCATTTTGTTGATTGATATAATATGCATTATCCTGTGTGTCATTGCCATGGCTAGCTTTAATTCTTATATATTTACCGGGTACAACAAAATCTTCACCTTGTGTTTGACTAACATGAGTATAACTTTGGGTAAACCCATGCAAAGTATATAATTGTGTTTCTTGAGAGTCCATATTATTTTCATTGTAATTTTGAATATATATATTATTAATTTCTGATACATTATTAGAATTGGTTGTGTTGCAATACGTGATATCATTATTTGTCTTAGTAATTGGTTCTTGACTTTCACAGAATGTTAACTGGCTCAAATTTTGATTCGCATTCGGCTGAAATGAAAAGTCATGAATAAAGTTATACCCATCGGCTAACACTATCTGTATTTTTGGGTCTGTGCTGTAAACAATATATAATTTATAAAAAATATATAATAAATGTTCAATAATTTGCATGAAATTCAATAATGTTTTTTTTTTAACTTTAAAAAAAAGTTAAAGATGACCGTTTCGTACCGCTGCTAAGAACCCGCTAGGCGGGTTCAACTTATATTAACTAAAATACTGTTAAGTAACCATTTGTAGACTATTTGTATTTACATCGCAAGAACATGCAGAAGGATTATATTTATGTGCCGTTGCCAGGCAAAAAATACCACTTTGTCAGTTGTTAATAAGGAATAACATTTGCCTAAGTATCGTCAAATGGGGAACTTGAGACTAGATATGAGCGCCGCCGCGCCGCGCCGCCGCCGCCGGCTAAAATCTCGCGCCGCCGCCGCCGACGCGGGTTCATCGGCGCGCCGATCCCCGCCTCCCGCTGGTTTTGAAACTGTATTTCAATTATTTAGAGTCGCGCTCCGCGGCAAACCCGTCATAAAATGACGTCGTCAGCGTCCAGTAATCATAGCGAAATAAACGAGTTCACATCTGCGTCCAAAATCTATGACTACCGAGTACTTACTTCAACATCGAGTTTACATGTGAGCTTAGCACGAAGACATGACAGTGCTCTAACCTTTAAAAGCCTTCATAAAAGTGAGTGTTTGAAGTATTTTAGGATATCGTGCCCTAAACATATAATCCCGTATCATACTATTCATATTACATTATTGGCATCACATTATTCATATTACATTAAAGACAAAAAGGCCCTGTCCTATTTATTATTATACTATCACGATCATTTTTGGGCATACCAGCCACGAGTACTTTATTGTAGACAAAAAATGTCCGCAAAACGTACTTATTTTCAATTAAATCCTAAAATGTGAAAGTTTTTGAAGATGTTTGGATATTTAGATGTTTGTGATTAAATAACGGGGTAAACACTAGAAGGATTGAGCTGAAATTGGCATGCAAGTAGACCAAGCCCTGGATTGAAACATAGGATACTTTATATCCCGGTAAATTCCCTTGGGACAGTAACAGGAACAACGCGGGCGAAGCTAAATGCTAGTTCTTCATAAGATTATAATTTTATAGATATGTTTCTGCTGGGCGAAGTCTGGGTCAAGATACCGTCTTTATATCCTTTTCTCTGTCAAGTGTATCAATTCAATTTATTCCAAAAACAATATACATTGTGTTTGAAAATTAAAGGATAGGTACAATATTCATTATAAATAAAATTCTTCTTTCACTCTCCATCTAATCTTTTCTACAATGACTACTTGATCCTTTCTCAGGTCGGTGCGCAGCAGGGAGATCCGCTCGGACCGTTAACCTTCAGCCTCGCTATCCATAAAGCAATATCGCCGCTATACTTACTCAACCACGTATCTACTCCAATAGTTTCATAGGAAAATCGCACTTTTCTACTCGTAACACAGGTGCGTTTTCTATCAAACTATTCGAGTAGATACGTGGTTGAGTAAATATAGCGACGATATTGGCTTTGAAGTCACCCCTTAATATTTGGTACTTGGATGACGGGACTATCGGGGGAAGCAGAAAGTTGTAAAGCAGGACTTGGAATCGCTGCTTCCTCGTCTTAAGGAGATGGGCCTGGAGGTTAATGCGACGAAGTGTGAATTTTTCTGTTGCGGACCGACTTCTTCTTTGCTTTCTTTCCACTCTTCGCTTCCTGGAGTCAAAGAGCTTTCTCGCAACACTTTTTCCTGGGCTCTCCAATATTCCCAGCGGCCATTCCAAATGCTATAGAGGCCAGGAAGCGGCTCCTTGTGCTCGCCCGAGAGCGTCTCGAGAATATCAATGCTCATGTCCCTGATTCTGCTGAGAATGTGCTTCGCGATTCCCAAATAACCTACCTTTAAGGAACCAGTCCAACGTGGCTGAACCCAGATGAAGTGTCTTCGTTTGACGACGCTTTGAGGGATACAACAGAAGCAATTCTGAATGTGTCCCTATCTGATGGCCAGTGGAGTCAAGCGTCTTTGCCCGTACGTCACGGGGGCCTGGGTTTGCGGCGTGCGGGGTACGTAGGTTTGCCAGCCTTTCTTGCCTCGGCACATGGGCTTTGTGGCCTGGTGTCTAAAATTTTAAATTGTCAAGGAAACAGTTACACAATTCCTTTTGTTGATGACGCATTGGCAAAATGGAAAGCACGGTTCTCGAGTGCGGCCGTGCCCGAGGCTCCGCAAGTGCATCGGCTGTGGGACGATGTTGGGGCAAGGATACACTCGAAAGGCTCATGGGTGTAGCTACAGGCGTGGATTTGGCTAGACTTCGATCAGTGTCAAGGGCAGAGGCAGGAGCGTGGTTGCAGGCTTTACCTGCTCCTCATCTCGGAACACTCCTTGATAATGACTCTATGCGGGTGGCGGTAGCTCCCCGCCTGGGCTGCGATGTTTGATGTTCCCCATAAATGCATCTGCAATTCCATGGTGGAAGCGAATGGCCATCACGCGTTAAGTTGTTGTCGCTGTTCAGGAAGATTTCCGCGCCACCACGCTCTTAATGACATCGTTCGAAGGACCTTAATATCCGCAAACATCCCATGTGTCCTAGATCCACCTGGTCTCTGTTGCACTGATAGCAAAAGGCCAGACGGGCACACTCTGGTGCCGTGGCAGAAGGGAAAATGTGTCCTCTGGGACGCCACGTGCGTCAGCACTTTCGCCGCTTCACACCTCAGCCGAACGGTGCGGACAGCTGGTGCGGCAGCAGATTTTGCCGCAGCTCGAAAACAGGACAAATACTTAGCCCTGGCCAATGCGTATTATTTTGTGCCTCTTGCTTTTGAGACGACAGGGTGCTGGGGGTCGGAGGCTAAAGCCTTTATTAGAGAGGTAGGGCGACGAATTGTGGAAAGGGGGTCCGATCCTCGCGAGGGTTCGTACTTGGTGCAGAGGTTGTCTATTGCCATTCAGCGGGGCAATGTGGCGAGTGTGATAGGCACCTTTGCACCGGGTGCTCTCCCAGGCCAGAAAGTGGGATTTTTCAGGAGTAATTGCCACTTTATGGCCAGGTGTGACGTAAATACTATTAAATTCTTTAAATAATTGATTACGCTTAGTACTGCTTCATTATAAAAGTGTTTCTATGAAAAACTGTAGGTATTTTTCTTTTCCGGGGAAAGTCAAGGTCACGCCGCCGACGCCGCCGCCGCCGACCGATTTTGATCGGCGCGCCGCCGCCGACCAATTGCCCATCGGCGCTCATATCTACTTGAGACACGAGGGCTATCTGTTTTAATAAAGAACTAATGTAATGTAAGTACTTAGAAAGTTAAAGAAATGTTGTCAATAAGTTTCTAGCAATGGGCTACTGCTTGCTATAAAGATGCAATTAAAATCATCCTTATTAACAACCGACCAAGTGGTATCCTTTTTTTTCGCGATAGGTAAGCATTTGACCTCACCTGTTGGTAAGTGAAGATGAAGTCTGTATCTTTTCATCTTCTTGCGATGTAAATAGTCTACAAATGGTTACTTAACAGATTTTTTGTTAATACAAAATGAACCCACCTAGCGGGTTCTTAGCAGCGAAAGTAATAACTGTTAAATAAAATAAATAAATATTATGGGTCCATCTTAAGAAATCGACCTAATCCCAAAAACACTGTCCCACCGCCGGCAACTAAGTGAATAAAATTAAAATTGGGCGAGTAGTAGGTACATTGCGGATCTGGAAACGTCGATCGATCAGACTGTACCTCGTCAACCCGCAATCAGTACTCGCCCAATTTTACTCGCTTACTCGCTGGCGGTGGGACAAGTGCAAAAGGAAATAAATGCGTTCACTGTCCCCATACAAAACTATCGGACAATGTCACAAGTTCTAACTGTGCAATCGGTATGGGGAAGTGACCCCATAGTGGAGGCACGGACACCTGAAACCTTCATGACCCACATTGGGGGCACCGGGACAGGCAACGTGTTAAGTATCCAGGCATATTCGTGGTTTTGATCGCATAGACTTGAAAGAGGCAATAAATGATTGAGTAATTGAGAGGCCTTGGGTTTATTTTTATTATTTTCATAAATACATAGGTACGTATATGGCATAAATGACGGCAGTAGAAGACATGATTATAGCAAGGACCATTAAAACAAGAGGACTGTCATTCTCCATAATTTGGATTGTAACCCGACCGCTAGGGGATTTCCGAGCAAAAACTAGATGGCGCTAAAAACTAAACATTTAACGATGTTATAATTGAACAAAGAAACATAGTATAGAACAATTAGTTTGTAAACAGCTAATAATAACTAAATTCTAACATTTAAATACTGTGTCACGTTTGCAAAGTTGAATAATCGTAAATAATATAATTATTTTAACAGCTTTTTGTATGGAGAATGACAATCCTCTTGTTCTAATGGTCCTTGATTATAGAAAATAAGTACTTAAAATAAATAGTAATAATATAAAGCCACACCTTTTCCTGAATATGCGTCGTGACTTCTTTCAATAAGTTAATAGTGTCTCTTATAGGATCTTTTCTTTCAATATTACGCTCAAGTTCATTGCCAAAAATGAAATCATTTAGAATTGTTTGACTACCCCGACTATTATTTTCATTTACTGAAATATTCAGTTCAGTTTCATTTGGAGCAATATTATATTCCATTTGGCAAGGCAACCCACGTTCATTTGTTGTAACACATTCGGTTGTGTCTGAATGTGAATTTCGTTGAATTTTTTCACATACGATATCATCGTTGTCGTAATTAAAATCATCACTACATACAGTTTCGTTTGCATCAAATTCCATATCCTTGATTTTGGTTTTTAATTGTGCTAAATACTCTTCTGTTGATAAGTTGTTTGGTTTCGTTTTAATTACTGATATAGCAACGGCTAGGCGGTATTTTTGCGCAATGTGATGCACTAAAACAAATATTTGTACTATATTACGTAACAATAACATAAAAAAGTTAATGCATGAAATCACTTAAAAGATCGAAAACATTATTGTTATTTCGAAAAAATCTTTTGAACAACGAAAATGCTGAATTTAAACTTACCATATTCATCAAAACTCATTTTCGATAGTTTCTTGCTTTATTCTTCCGTCAATTGGAATCAAAAACATTATGCAAAATCATGCGATAACCAAAAAATTAAATTATTAAATCAATCACAAAACTTACGCAATTGCAATAGGAGTACTATATTCTCTTTGATTGCAATGCAATTCGCGCCAAGAAAGTTATCTACACAATTTTTTCTTCAAATAGACCATGAAAATATGCCAAACAGCCGTAGCAAAAAGGTTCACAGTGAATTATTAAAATCATTTATTTATGATTGTTTAAAAATTAACATATCATAAAAATTTATTATTTAAACATTTTATATACCAAACAATGCGGTTATTCGGATGACAAAATGATTTAAAAAGTTTTTAGTTGCTTACGTTAATACTTTTTAGACTATGACATAAATAAATTGTCATTTCGCTAATTTATTTACCGACATCGGCCATGCCAATTTGTAGAAAGCATTTTTAGCTTTTCAATATGTATTTCATTCCATTTATAACCAGTAAATCCGTTTTAAATGGCCCTTTACACCATTCTCTTTGGAGTGAGCATATTTTTGATAGCACTAGTTTCAGCGATCATCAAGAAGATGTTCTTCCATTGGAAAGAAGAGCACAAAATCGAAAGAATGATTGTGCCCAAAAACGAGGAACATCCTAGTTAGTATATATTTGGGACACTTCTAGGCAAAACCACTTAACCGCCGATTTTTGATTCCGTCTTTATAGCAGGAGCATTTCATGAAAACATCTACTTTTTGTCCGAAACGCTATGGTAGCTACCCTAATAAAACTTATTAGCTGCTCAGAAACACTACCCATCTCAAAGTCAAGTTAGTGAATTAAGGGTAGTTAAAAAAAATATTTGCGTGACGTTATAATGTATCAATAACTGTTTTGATACATGTCGCCATACATACATACATATATGTCCATACAGGTCAAACACATAACCCTCCTTTGGGCTTCGCCGCAGTCGGGCAACATACATACTTACGTACATACATACCGGTCAAACCCATCCACTCCTTTGGGCTTCATAGGTTTCGCATACAGGCGCTGCCGGGTGTTGACGCAGCCCTGAGCTTGCCTAATGCATCAGG
Source organism: Eudemis profundana (assembly GCA_947034925.1). Classification (NCBI taxonomy): domain Eukaryota; kingdom Metazoa; phylum Arthropoda; class Insecta; order Lepidoptera; family Tortricidae; genus Eudemis; species Eudemis profundana. The sequence continues at coordinate 5,276,801 of OX344819.1, forward strand.
CAAGGAATAATAATAATTACCGCGAAACAAAATCGCGGAGTGAGACATGCCTGCCCGAACATCAGTTTTGTTAGAAAGAGAAACTTCTGTAAGTACATAGTACTATTACTTACTAACATTTACCCGCGGCTTCGCTCGCGTTGTTCCCGCTACTGTCCCAAGGGAACTATTTACTGGGATGAAAAGTATCCTATGTTTCAATCCAGGAATTGGTCTACTTGCATGCCAAATTTCAGCTCCAGTCGCTACCCCGTTATTAAGTAACCAACATCCAAACATCTTCCCAAACTTTTGCATTTAAGTATAATATTAGTGGGATTCTGTGCCACGGACGTATAAATTAAAATGCAAGTGTTTGGGCCGATGCAGACGGACTGCAACCCAACTGCAACTCCCTACGATTTGTATGGGAACTGCATCACAACTGCACGCCGACGCGCCGTCGCCCAGTTCCCATACAAATCGTAGGGAGTTACAGTCCGTCTGTATCGGCCGTTTGTCTTTTCAGCGATTAGCATTATAATAATATGCGATAAGTGTGTGATCCGGCGACGAACGTTCGCGGAGAATCTTACCATCTGTGACGTAATCAGCAGAAGCGATATGAGCATAACTAAAGAAGAGGACTCTCCGGAAACGCAAGCAACAGACAATGTAGACCTGGCGGCGCTGTTAATCCCAGCGAAGCTGGAACAAGATGGCCGCGACGCAGTAATAGGGGCGGCATATCCGGCGGGTTCAAGAGATACTGCCCTGTGACAAACGGACGTATAGCGTAGGATCCCGCATGGCACGCTTTGGGTACGGAACGATAAATACCTAGTACATTACCGCGAGGCCAGTAAAGTAAGAAATGTCTCATATCACAGGCTGATTGTGAACTGAGGCTTTCTTATTTACTGGCCAAGGTTTGTATACTTATATTTTTCTGTTCGACGGAGGCAGAAAGTGGCATCTTCGTTTAGCGCAGCGGTCGGCAAGGTGGCGCTTTCCGACCGGAGGGCAGAAAAATTGTATATTTAGAGTTAACTCTAAGTATACTATTTTTATCGTTTACTATTACAATTAAAGTCGTTTTGAATGATGTTAATAGATGGCGCGGGCTGTGGTACCTAAGTACCTACTTTTGGATTTTACATTGTTTTGCGCAGACAAAATGTATCAAAGTCAAACTATAAATTAAACGAATTTCAACCAAATTTGATGTCGTTAAAAGATTATCAATCCTCATATCGTTTGTGTGAGCCAAACGATTTGAATCATGTAAATAAAAAAAATCTATTTTTGTCATTGATTTTAATTCCATACAACACAATAAATATTAGTCATCCTAATCATCTTTATTATGTTTTCTTTCTGGTTTTTTGCCTTTTTTCATGCATTTAAGTCCATACACGGTATTTATTTTAATAATATCTCCTTCTGAGAGTAATTTTTCGTGCTGGCCGAGTGACTTCATGATGCTGCCGTCAGGGTCCTGAAAAAAAACTAAACTGTAACTAAAATTACCCGACTACAGAGAGAGGCACAAGTCTCGTTTGCCCAAAGTGACCAATTCTGCCGCCATATCGCAAAAGGGCACATCTAACATTTTTTTCGACACTGAGTTGTATACATATTCGGGATCAGTAAATTTCACCGATTCCGAATGCGAACCTCGACCTCTAAATAAGATGTTGAATGTGCCCCTTTTCCTTATGGCGGCAGAATTTTTGACCAAACAGAACACAGAACTACCCTATTATTTTGTAAAAGGTACATAGACCATACCTTGTCTTTATAAGTGGCGACGGTGGATATGCCCTTTTTACCCAGCTTCCGCCAGAACATCCAGGCGGGGTGTGTGGCACTCTCGTAGTCGTAACGTAGCGGGAGCGTAGCGTCGGCGCCTATCTTCTCGAAGTGGTGTAGTTTATCTGTGAAAAAAACATTGAGCTGTCTCAACTATTGGTCTACGTTGCGGTAGGTGTAAATCTCGGCAGCACTGCGAGAGTAAACATGGTGGTCGCACTAACTCGGTGGTTATTGGACATCGTTAAAGGTCGAATAGGGAAAGTTAATACAGTGGAATCTCGATACATTGACCCTCGATAAGACGAAATAAAATCCCGTTCCCTTCCCTTCAAGCCCCAAGACCTCCATAACTCGAAATATTTTTTTTTTACCTCTGTAACTCGAAGTCAAAAAGTACAGAAGCCTTAACCTCTATAAGTTGAGGCTTCGCGTTAACACGATTTTTTTAGCGATTCCCTTGCGTTTCGACCTATCAAGGTTACACTATATTTCACACTAGCTTTCACTTAGAGCAGGGGTCGAAATGACGGCCAAAACCGGGTCGCGAGCCCGTTCCAATCGGGCCCGCAGTAAAACACTATGTTATACTATAGGGAACGTGCACGGACTATAGATGGCAGCACTAAACGACAAAAGAGACACGGGCGGACAATAAAGGAAACTATCGCCTTTGTCAAATCAAGCTGTCAATGTCAATGACAATATGTAAGTGTCAATGTCAAATATAGTAAATCGTAGCTACACTGGCGTTAATCGTCCTTCATCGCGATAAATTAACGTTATTAACGGCATTTTCGTCAATGTGGCCCCAGCATGAGAGGGTATATGATTTAGATTGGCAGCACCAGTTGGCAGCACCTTCGTCGTGCACGTTCCCTATATCAGAATATTGCCTACTACCAGTGACCTACGTCTCCCCCCTCCCCGCTAGATGTCGCCGCACTGACCGGGTCTGACGTGCCGCGAGTGCACCTTCACGTATTGGTCGCGGTCGTGGCGCGACAGCTCGAAGTAGAAGCCGAGCATCGCCATCACCAGCATGGCGGCGTGCTGCCGGTGCTGCCCGCCCTCCAGCAGCTCCGCGGACCCGAAGATCTGGAGAAGTTTGTACAATAATTTCATTAGCAAATATAACAAAACAAAGTTCCCATAGAAATTGCAGCTGGCATCTGTGTGTATCAGCCCTTAAGCGGTACAGAGGCCATCACGCGAGAGTCGAAACGTCTAAATTTTAATCTGTAGCTCTATCTTTTTATACGCCTTTCATTCAATAATATTAAAGTAGTTGCTATCCGCTGTCATCACAGTCTGTATTTTTAACCGAATTTAAAAAAGAATTACACAGTTTTCATATATCTTAGTCCATGCCTACAGCTGCAACACGTATGCCAAATTTCGTAAGTATAGGTATGTATTTCTGTGAACTTTAGAGAATAACTGTATATAATAATTCGAGATTACAAAGAGAAATAAGAATGAAGATAAAAGAAGCGGCAATTTCGTTTAGCGCAGCCTAAGAGCAACGTGGACACTTCGTAGCAGACCGAAAGTTGAGGCTTTCCGGCCGGAGCACTATAGTTCGCGTTAGACGTGCGCGCCGCCGCGGCGCGCCGCCGCCATAAGGAGCCGGCGCGCCGCCGCCGCCGCCGATAGTTTAAAATTCGCGCCGAGTTAGAGACGAGTCAGTCAATTAGCATGGCAAAACTGTGACGCCGATTGGTGTAATTGTAATCAATGTAAGTAAGTCAAAGGATCGATCGTCATTATAGAATTCTCGGAAACAACATGCGTTGATTTGGATGTTATTTCCAAACCTTCGCTAGTTTCAAGATGCTTTCCTTGAAAATTAATGAGTGCCTCCATTTTTTTTTCGAGATTGTCGAATCTCTAAACTTTAATTCATAGGTAAGTATGTAAAAAAATCTAAAATCTAAACTGAAAGGCGTCGCTTTCTGCAGTATCGATTTATGTAACTAAGGCTTTTTTAGCTACCATTGCACTGTGTATACACTCGGCGTCTAAAAAATCGCACATCCACAGAGTTGAGCAAGAGAGCATTCTAGTTGGCCTCTCAATTAACCGGGCAAAAACAAAGGTTATGGTCGTTATAGTCGTGGACCGAGCTGAACAACTCACACGGACAGGAGAACTCTCCGACTTACAGTTTGTCAGTGAATTTGTATATCTGGGGCTACCTAACCTAACCTAAGCAAGGGGGAGGCGAGAGGGAAATTCAAAGGAGAACTCAAATGGATAAATCTGCCATGAGTAAGATGACGCGAATATGGCAGGATCGGAAAGCCTCCAACAACACCAAAATGAGAATTGTGAGAATTCTGGTCTTTTCGATTTTTCTCTACGGCTCGGAATCGTGGACAATCCGGTCAGCAGAACGCAAGAAAATAGAGGCATTTGAAATGTGGTGCTGGAGACGAATGTTACGCATCCCATGGACAGCTAAGAGAACGAACGTCTCCATCCTTCAGCAGCTTAGGATCCGGACAAGGCTATCTACTACTTGCTACCAAAGGATTCTTGGTTATTTTGGACACATTGCCCGCCGTGAACCTGACAACTTGGAGAAACTTGTGGTTGTTGGGAAGATAGACTGCAAGCGGCGACGTGGCAAGTCTCCTACCCGATGGTCAGATCAGGTTTCCGCTCTCACAGGCCTCACAGTGACGACCGCCATGAAGAAGGCCGAGGACAGGATGGGATGGAAGCGATTGGTGACAGAGATCATCGTAAAAATTTCAAGACGGACACGACCTTCAGCAATGAAGTCAACGACTAGAGAGAGAATATCGATATCATTGAAAGCTTGTTTAATGCTCTTTCAATTAACAACTGTTTCATTTTATGAAAACTCTTGGATTATGTAGAGGAGGGGTTTTAAAAAAAGTGGGAGGAGTACGGGCTCACGATTTCTGCCTCTTTCCACACGTTTAAACAAGTTCGCTCGTCCCTATCCAGGTTTGTTAACAATTACACCTGAAGAGAAAAAACAAGGAATTATTCTTTGCAGATGATGCTTCTGTTGATGAAGCCGATCTTGTCGTAGCACTACTTCAAGCAGGAGTACAGCAGGGTAATGTTGCCTGGCAACACAATCTAAGCCATTTCTCTGTTCCACGAGTATTCCAATGGTTTGAAGACACTAAGAGGCTTAACCAGAAGACAAAGATTCTGACGATGACAGTGCATTTCTGAGAAAGACGTCCGCTTCATCGTTTTAACGCCCCTGCTGAATCGGTTTTACAACGCTTTCCGGCTCTTACAGCAGCTTCTAAAAGCTCGCAGGACATCGATTAGCAGCTCTAGGGTTGGAAGAAGCCAACAATTACATAGGGCTCTCGATTATTCATTATGGTGATCTTAAAAAATCAAGTGGTCTCATATACAGCTTTTATCATTCGAGGGTTCACTTTCACGAGTTTCACGCACGGTAACGCCCGCACTCACAGTGTATTAATTGTCAGCGACTTACTGGAGGAGTTCAGGATTCCTCTTATGCATTGGCCAGCAAGAAATCCAGTCTTGAACTTCTAGGATGAACTGAAACGATGAGTAAGGTTACGGGATCCCGTTCGCAGTCAACGTTTAAGTTGCCGTAATGTACGAGTGAGGCAACATTCCTCAGGAATGTATCACCAAAAAATAATTCCTTGCGTAGGTATTCACTTCAGGTGAAATCTTTAACAAGTTTGGATAGCGATGGAGACACGATTGGCCAATTAAAATTTGTTTAAACGTGTGGCAAGGGGCAGTTCGCCGCGAGCGACATTTGTATGGAACTTCACTCACTTGTAACTCGCCCGCAGCTCGCCTGCAAGTGTGATAAAGCCCTTAATATTGAAAAAACCTATTTACAAAGTTGAAAAATCTCACGCCGCCGGCGTTACGCCGCCGCCGTGGATTTTTTCGTGGCGCGCCGCCGCCGAATTTTTTTCGATCGGCGCGCATGTCTAGTTCGCGTAGAACAAGCTAGCTAGACAAAAGTCACCTTTAAATTCCTTACATATTCTTATTACTAATTATAACTAACACGTGTACATTAAGATTTACAAGTGTCATTACTATTGAAAATCACTAATGTCGCAGTAATTAAGGTAAGTATATAAAGACATTGCATAATTTTCACTGCAATCATTTGCATAATTGCGTTTGGATTATGAAGTTACTGTGCGTGCATAAGAAATTATTTATATTTTATTAGTGATGGAACTGGAACATAAAGGTATGGACTATCTATTGTTACTATTATTTTGGACAAAATTTTATCATAACCCATTTTAAACCAGTCGTGTTCATCGACAAATGTTCATTTTAGTGAATATTTTGAACTTAATCGGTCAAAAAATCACATGTACCCACGTGTACCCGGTGTAATTTTTGGATATATTATATATACGTTTATGTACTTTTAAATGAATGTAGTCTGAATTTGCGGACAATTTAGTAACATTTTTTTTCTAATTTTTTTCTTAGATGCTGTGTTCGCGATACGAAGAATGGATTTTTTCAACGAATGGGTTAAACACCATAAGTCAACACGAAATGAGGACTTATTTCGATTTATTTCATCGAGATACAACTTTATTGGAGCCACTGAACAATTGTTGAGGGCCATGAAGGTAAAAATTGCTCGATTATCGTCGAAAATAAGTGCCAAGTGCAGTCAGGCAGGAAAAAAACAGCAGCAGTTTTTAAAGACGAATTCAGAGTGGTTACAGGGTGCTGATATTACATTTGGTGTATTTATCAATAATACAATGTATGCCAAGTACATCCTCAGAAGGTCTACCAAAAGTAGGACGACCTTCGACCGAGTTTGCGGATTCAAGCCTGAAGACGAAGCGTCGACGAGTTGACGACCTGATCCAGTCCAGAAGCACGAGCAAACTACGCTGCAGTAGTTTCAGCTCGTTTATCGGGCAATAGAAATTTAGCACAAAGGATCAGAGATTTGAACGAGTCAGCAGATAGTATGCAACTGAACAAATCGAGTGAAACAAACGCTAATAGGTGTTTGACAAGTGATGAAGCGTTGGCATGTTATGTTGAGGACAAATCTACTACACAATCGTGAAAATTCGGAAGAAAATAGAAAATAGGAAAGATCCCTTCTGAAGTTGTAGACTTATTAATGGCCCCTAGTGTTAATGTCAATTCTATAAATTTGGAGACTGATGAAAATATTATAACAAATCCTCATGATTATTCAACAGATGACTCAATAGATGATTCATCCGATGATAATAGTGATAATGAATAACAGTTTTCTGTATAGTTATTGTATTTGTATATATGTTATTTGTGTATTTTAATTTAATTCTTAATTTCTATTTCAATGTTTTTTTTTGTGTTATGTAACTTTAAATGGATTTTTTGTCTGCCAAATACACGATTATTTTAGTATTCTAAAGTATAATAAGTAGTGTAAGAATAGTTTTAATTAGAATTGCGTTTTTTTATAATAAAATATTTGGTGTTAATTACATTTTTTTTATTTTCACCCTGCTAAGATTAAAATCTGTAAACCAAACTCATAAAATTATATGAAAGTAACTAAAAATGTGATAATTGTACATAACATGTACATACCAACGCATATATGTCGTAAAATAATTTTGTCCAGCTAGCTTGTTCTACGCGAACCATAGTGCGGAGGACAAAAATAAGTAGCCGGGTGGAACTCTACTAATAGATAACTAAAGCACCTCTAGTATGCCGGTCGGTTAACGCTGGTTGTGTGCGTGTTGCTCGTAGTAGGCAATTGCGCTTGTGCGTGCTACCTACTCGTAGTATGGGCCGATACAGACGGACTGCAACCCAACTGCAACTCCCTACGATTTGTATGGGAACTGCATCACAACTGCGCAGTCGGCGTGCAGTTGTGATGCAGTTCCCCTACAAATCGTAGGGAGTTGCAGTTGGGTTGCAGTCCGTTTGTATCGGCCTTATAAGTACACGGCGACCGGCTTATTATAGAGGTGCTTCAGTTACCTCTTAGCGACGCACCGTCCGGCTATTTATCTTAAAAGTCCTAGGCTATACTGGTTTAATGGATTACTAAAGGATAAAGAAGTTATATATAAAACAACCGCCAGGTTGGAATTATTTATTAAAGAAAAATAAGTCGTCCAATAGGTGTATTCTATTGTCCTTTACTTCGCTAAAACATTGAGTTACTTATTGCTAAGTTTAACTACCTACATTTATACAGTTACTATACGAAAACACAATCCAAAGTTTTGAGGGTTCCGTAGCCAACGAAACCCTTATAACTTTTATATCACATCGCTCACAGCCAAGTTTTTTGAACTATAAATAACTAACTGCTTAGTTACAGTATATTAGAGAGCAAATTGTCTATGAAAAATACAATTAAACTATTGTTAAACTTGGCGTCACACTCTTCATATACAATACAAGTATCATTGTATAATTGATTGCTTAAGTATTGCAAGGAAAATGCAGTACGGCAGTGATTTTGGTTATTTTAAGAATACCTACAAATCAGAAAAAAATCTTCAGAACTACAATCCTAAAGTATTTAGTTTTCTTTGGAACCATTAAATATCCATCGATATTTAAAAACTCAATCTAACTTTTACCATCTAATATGCGATTGTGAATTGTAACATTCTTGACATAATGAGTAATTCTTTAAAAAAAATGTCCACGAAGTCTCCGGCAATAATATGTGATGAAACAGGGCGTGCAAAAATATCTGACACCACTCTATTCCTAGCTATAAGGTCGTGTCAGATATTTGTGCATTAACATTTTCATCATGTCATGGCACCGAAAATCACCTCGTACTTATTGACGAATCAAAGAGTACTTTAAAACAGTAGATCACTAGCACCTTTTAAAAGATCCTACAGTGAACTAATAGATGCCCACTTTTAACTAGTTCAAAAGCCTATCTATCTCTACAGGTTGAATTCAAATATTTCTTCAATAGTCGTTGAAGCCCCATTAGACGCAGACTCTGTTCTCTGCCGCTTCGCTCCCTGCCATCTTTGACCGTAAATCTTCTTCATAATAGAAGCCCATCTTCTTAAAAGCTCCGATATTTTCCTCTCAAAGTCTTCTCGGAAACTATCCATGTTACTTTCCAGCCATGTCAACGCTCCTTGACATTCTGTGACCATTTTAGTCTTCTCTAGAGACGTCAAATTCCCACTTTTATCAACTACAGATTGCTTGACGCTGTAAATGTAGCTTTCCAGTTGGTTCCTCACTTCCAATCTTCTCTGATCCTCTCTGTCTTCTTCCTTAAATATCTCAGCATCGACGACCATCTTCTCGATTTCTTGTTGCTTTAATCTATTATTATTTCTTATGACAAGACTTTCTATGGTCCCTGTGCTTCTATCCTGAGCGGACACACTGAGGACTCCATTGAAATCTATATCAAAAGTCACGTCTATCTTAGCTATTCCTCGTGGGGCTGGTGGTATACCGTTCAGATCGAAAGATCCCAGCAAATTGTTGTCTTTGGTTTGCGTTCTCTCGCCTTCAAATATTTCTATAGTCATGGCAGTTTGGTAGTCTTCTAGCGTCGTCAGTTCTTTGGTAACTCTGCAAGGTATTGGAGTGTTTCTGTCTATAACTTTAAACATCATGCCTCTAGCTGCTTCTACTCCTAATGTCAATGGAACTACATCGACCAGTAGCAGATCCTGTATTTTTTCATGCTCGTCTCCGCTTAATACCGCTGCCTGTATCGCCGCTCCGCAAGCTATAGCTTCATCAGGGTTGATAGAGGCCGTCAGACTCTTTCCATCAAAGAATTCAATCAACATACTCCTAATTTTAGGTATCCTAGTACTTCCTCCGACTAAAATAACGTGTCCTATATCGGTCTTCTCGATTTTAGCGTCGTCTAGCGCTTGCTGAACGGGTTTCAGCGTATCCCTGAATAAATCTGAGCACAATTCTTCGAATTGCTTCCTAGTTATCTTGCCCTGGTAATCAATTTCATTATACAAAGAATCGATCTCAATGAACGCCTCCGTGGCTGAAGTGAGAGACCGTTTAGCTCGTTCTGCCGCCGTTTTCAACCGCCTTAAAGCCTTAGCTACAATGTCCGTATGAAACCTTTTGCGAAAGTCCTCTGCAAAATACGCCACCAATCTGTTGTCGAAGTCCTCTCCACCCAATCGCGTGTTGCCAGCTGTCCCTTTGACTTTATAGACCGATTTATCGTTTATGTTTAAAATGGATACGTCGAGCGTACCTCCTCCTAGGTCGTAGATTAGAACGTTCGTTTCTCCCTTTAAGTCCTGGTCCAAACCATACGCTAAAGCAGCTGCCGTTGGCTCATTCAATATCTTCAGAACATTTAAGCCCGCTATAACTCCTGCGGCCCTGGTAGCTTGTCTCTGAGCATCATTAAAATAAGCTGGAACAGTTACCACGGCATCCTTTATTTTCTCCCCCAAATACGTCTCGGCAACCTCCTTCATCCTGCAAATTATCATACTACTTATTTCCTCTGGCGTGAACTGTTTTTTCTGTCCCTTATACTCAACTAGGATCTTTGGCTTACCGTTGTTATTTAAAACCACATACGGCCAGTGATGTAAGTCCATTTGTACACCGATATCATCGTAGCGTCGTCCTATAAGACGTTTCGCGCCAAATATTGTGTTCCAATGATTAAACGGGGCTTGCTGCTTAGCTGCTTCTCCAATAAGTCGCTGGTTCTTCGTAAAAGACACGTAAGAAGGTGTTGTCCTGTTTCCTTGGTCGTTCGCTATCACTTCCACTAAACCTTCCCTCCAAATAGCCACACAAGAATACGTCGTACCCAAATCGATGCCTATAGCCACCATTTTGAATCCGCGAATTTGAAAACACGAAAAAGTTCAAAACACTTTCATTACGCGAAGTTTTCGAACGTCCTTCGAATTTCAAACTGACGCGGCGGCGCGCCGTCCCTGCATATATACTCTCGCCCAATGGGTGTCGAGAAGTTTCGCGCTCGAGAAAAATCCGGCCAATCACAGAACTGCATTCGTAGAAGTTACTAGAACTGGGTTGCCATGTCAATAACACTTATTATACTTGAAAAATAATACTCATTATGTATGTTATTTTATATGTAGGCTAATAATTGTCCGATTCTTTATAATTAGTAATAATAAAAAGATGGCGTTGAAGATCGACATGGACAAAGGGTTATGCAAATACGGAAGTAACGTAACATTTAACTCATAAACTTTTGTAAAAATATAAATGTACCATAACTAGGGATGTAACGATACACAGTTTTGCCGATACGATACCGATACCGATATATAGTAGTTAATATCGGCGATACCGATACCGATACCGATATCTTAGCTAAATAATGAAGTATGAATTTCAGATATTTTTATGTCCTTATTATAACTAATGGCAATGACTACTGGTTATATTTACCAGAGAGTCAACCTTGAAAGTGTAAAGTAAAAATAATAAATTATCAACTCAAAATTCTTTTTTTTATTAATAACCAAAGATTTAATTAACATAGTAATTATCATTGCACAAGGTAATAGAATAGACCAATACATAAATTAAGTCAGAAATTGAAATTACTTTTTGCAGATTTTTTTTCATACAGCAAATTCTTCAAATATCGGTTGTATAATATCGGCGATACCGATATATCGGCCGATATATCGGTATCGGTATCGTTACATCCCTAACCATAACATAGGTATGTTGTTAGTGAGTAGAATGTGAAACGTTTGTTTCAAATAATACAGAGTTTAGAAACTGAAGTCTAAGAAAATTAAAACTATTTTTAGTCAGTTATATTATATCGTCGATTTTAATTGAGTTATAATCCCCTAAACCGAGGAAAATATTATAAAACTAAAATCTATCTATAAAGCACTCTTCTTAAGCGACTCCGCATTCATAAACATTTATCATTCTACAGATTTAAAATAATGGCATTTATGTCGGCTGCAATATAAAATCTCAGAACTGTATATTTGTTCTGAACACTGGCCACCCTGTCCATTGACCCTCCCCTATTACGTCAAAAGCCACGTGTATCTTTTATCCTGCTCGCACTTCGTGCTACCGCGGCCATTGTTTGCTTGCTATCTCCCTCACACAAACCGAACGGACGCAATCAATGCCAAACACTTCCTTTTGAATGCATAAAGGCTTCTGGAGTGCATGTTGTAACTTTCTTACTGTAATTGTCCTAAGGTTTACTTTTCAGTGATTGAAATGAAATAAGAACGTACGAGATGGTTGTAGTATTTACGAGAAATAAATAACATGTTTGTGAATGAAAGATAGGGAACAAAAACATGTTTACGATTTACGATACAATTCTTATTGTGTTTAACTATTTGTAGCATTGTTTGTAGCTATATTATTTTGTGCCGAAATAAGTGTGAAAAATCTTGCTTTCCGTGTCGATTTAATTTATAAAACAAATCACAACTGAGAAGTGTTAATTTTTTTTTAATAAAACAATGACGCTGATTGGGCAGGTCAATGTGTGCGTACTGCGGGTAGTAGGAAAAAACTTGTTGATGTGTGCGTGTGGCTCGTAAGTACAAAGCAACCGCCTCACTACAAAATGCTTATAGTCCGTACTTTTAGGTATTTAAAAAAAGGTAAACAAAAAAATCACGTGACTCGGGTCGTTCAGCCAATGGTATTGTGCCACAGATACAAAACGTTGCTTTGATTGGCTGAACGACCCGAGTCACGTGGTTTTTTGTTTAACTTTTTCTAAACACCTAAAAGAAAAGACTATAGGCTATCAGTTGGTGAGGCTCCGTCCGGCTATTTATTTTAAGGGGCGATTCTCCGAGCGTTTTGACCGCGCGGTTTGACAATCATTGTTCTCCGACGATTATTTACTATACCGAAAGGACAAATCGTGACAATTTTGATAAAACCAGACTTAAACTAGGGATTGTTTTTCGGTTTCATAAAAAGTTAACTCTAGGCATCGTTTATTTGAACAATATATACTGAGACAAGAATGACGAAAATAAAACGCCGTTAAAACGCTGAATATTGGCCCTAAGGTCCTTGGTATTGGTAATAAGTATGTTATTTGTATGTAAACTGTCTGTATGACGTCAACATAAAGTTGGTGCCTTATTTTTAGTTTGATGCCACGAAAATAAGTGTAGCTGGTAGGTATTATTCAATTTTGGAAACGTAATTTGTTGTTTAGAGTTAATTAATTTGTATTGTTATCAAATACCCTATTCTACAGGGTGCCTCTAACAATTGAGCTTTAAAGGGTCGTTTCTACTTCTTAATCTGAGCTGCTTTCGTTTTGCAACTTTTTAAAAACACGCCAAATTCTAATTTTATTAGTTAATTCCAAGGACCTTAAAATAAATAGCCGGACGGAGGCTCGCCAACAGAGAACTGAAGCCATTTCTAATGCGCCGGCTGCTTGTACTTACGAGCTGCACGCACACATCAACTAGTTTTTTCCTATTGCGAGCAGCACACACATAGGTAGCCGGCCGATTAGACATGCTTCAATTGTTTGTTAGTGATGTACCGTCCGGCTATTTATTTGAACGTCCTTGGTTAATTCGCTGTAATTCGCGAAACATTTAACTTATTGCAATAAGTTAAATGTTTCTTTTTATGCGGCCACGCCCAAAGGAGGGTTATGTGTTTGACTTGTATGTATGTATGTCCGCTCGTCACTACTCAACGGTACAACCGATTTTGATAAATGATACATCATTAGATTCGTCTTGATGGCGCGAGTGTCACTGGGTATGAAGTTCGTTAAAATAAACAAAATGGCGGATTTTATGCACTTTGTGCACCGCGGGTCGGGTTTTTTTTTGTAAAAATATTTAGTTATTTGCTTCGGCTTAGTCGGGCTTATTTTAATTTATGCACAAACGCACTTGTTGATTATTGAGCTACAAACAAACACAGAAATATATCGAGAATAGTTTGTCGATTTGTATGGGAACCAAGTGTGTAACGTTTTTCGCTTGGCGTTTGACGCCAAAAGTGTAATTTAGTGATGGAAAACATAAATTTTCTTAAATTACACCATTAGTTAAGAGGAAACAGGAGGGCAGTTTTTCCATACAAATGTAGTCCCCTGTTTCCTCCCTGGATAATGCCAGTAGAGCAATCATTTTTTTTCCAAAAATCTATGGCTACTATTCATATGTTCCTATGTTTTCCTTTTTACGATAAATTGATTCAAAAGAGATATTAACCTTCAAAAACCTAAAAAAAATGCCAGATTTTCCGCTGTGTTCACACATCCAGAAAACAAATTTGACTAAATTATTAAAAAAAAGAAAACATAGGAACACGGCCAAAGCATTTCTTTAATCTTTAATGAAAAAATTAGTTAAATAGGTTAAGTTTTGGGGAAGAAATCAGGGGACTACGAAACGTTGTTTTCATGAAATTTTAAAAGGTATTTTCGGTCCAAGCTGCAGTTGTTTCTATCGCTCTGCGGGTGAGAGGCGGGCAGTGCGGGATAGCGACACATTTTACAAATACCTAATTTTCAATTCTCTCGACCTTACTGTTTCCTCTTAATAATATAGACGGAAACTGAAGTTGACTGCGTGCAAAGTCGCCATTTCTTTTTAGCACGCAAGGTACATGGTGTTTTTCCTTGTACCTCGACATATTTCTGTAGCTACAAATAATTCGATACCTTTAGACTCAAAGGGCGTAAACGCCATTAGAACCTACGGCGTTTACGCCCTTTGAGTCTAAAGGTATCGATATACAAAAATGCTTTGATTGCATCAATCTTTAGCGAGTGCCAAATTCGAGTGAGTTCGTTCGAGAATTGGGTCAAAACCATACTAACATAACATAATATACTATACTGGTGGTTTCAACCTTTTTCTTGGCACGACCCCCCTGGTATGAAAAAATATTTCGCAACACCCCGACCCTTCGCTTTTTATTTTATTTTATTTATTTATAAGGTTTGCCAACGGGTACAATACTATGTGACACGAAATTAAAACAATAGGTAGGTACTTATCGTATTTGAGTATTCACCCAATTACAAGCAAACACAACTTGCATAAATATTATCGCTTTTGATCATGTATGACATACATGAAATCTATCTTTTTAAACTTTATCGTTTTTTTTTTACTGAAGTGGTTCTCTCGACCTCTTGCGACCCCCCTAAAGAAGCCTCGCGACCCCCCAGGGGGTCGCGACCCATATGTTGAAAAACACTGTACTATACTACAGTGGCGTGGCGTAAAAGATATCATTGGGTAAGCCGGTGCAGATTTGGCGTACATTTCCCTTAAGAGCTGTAGAATAAGGTGGTCAAATGCCTGATATTAGGCAAGCCGGTAGGCATTGAGTTCTTCGAACGCGACGCTACTGCTATACTATCAATATTATTATCAGAATAGGGATTTTTATTATTTTTAATTTTTTGGGTTTGTCTTTGTCCCGAATAACAAAATAACTATTAAAACATCTAAGAATTTAAAATATCTGAAGCGGAACGGAACGAAGTACCGCTAATCCCACTAATATTATAAACTAGCATTTTCCCGCGGCTTCGCCCGCGTTGTTCCCGTTATTGTCCCAAAGGAACTCTTTACCGGGATATAATGTGTCCAACATCTTCACAAACTTTCGCATTTATAATATTATCCCACTAAATGCGAAAGTTTGGGAAGATGTTTGGATATTTGGATGTTTGTTACCTTATAACGGGGTAACAACTGGATGGACCAAGCTGAAATTTGGCATGCAACTACATCAAGTCCTGGATTGAAACATAGGATACATTATATCCCAGTAAAGAGTTCCTTTGGGACAATAACGGGAACAACGCGGGCGAAGCCGCGGGAAAATGCTAGTATAATATAATGAACTTATTGTCAGTATACCTGTCGGCCGCCGACGCGTCCCGTGACGTAGTCCGGGCTGTTGTCGAGCACCAGATAGTCGTCGTATTTGGTGGTGTCCTGCTGCGTGATCTCCTCGATGCGCGCGCAGGTGCGCAGGCGCAGGATGTCGTTCACTTCCGCTAGTCGCTGTCGTAAGTCTGCTACGTCAACTGTAAATAATTTGGAAGTTTTGAAAAGTAAAATTCTCTCACTGCTGGCTCACGGTGGATGCAGGTTGCTTCCAACCGAATTAAGTGGAAATCTATGATGGAGGCCTATGTCCAGCAGTGGACGTCAAATGGCTGAAATGATGATGATGATGATGAAAATTCTCTTCCTTTACGTCTAGCATAACTAGCCGCGGCTTCGTTTCTCGCGCGATAGAGCATCACCTGTCACTGTCACTTTATATCAGTGGTTCCGAACCTAGGGGAAGTTACCCCTATAGGGGTAAAATTAAGTTTTCTCAGGGGTAATACTCATATTAAGTAGTTTTCTTTGAGTACTTTCATATACTTGTCTGTATTACCTATTTTTTGGAGCGGTAATGATACAAATCTGGAGGGGGCCTGTGGGTGATGTGGCAATAAAGGTTAGGAACCACTGCTGTATATTGAGTGGATAGTGACAGGTAGCATTTGTCGCGCGACAAAGAGTCGCGTGTCACGTTGTGCTAGAGCTACTGATATCAATTCTTATCATCTAAGTACTTCTAATTCGAAGAACCAACTTATTTTAAGGAATATAAGTGATATTACCTATATACAGTTAAGGGTAAAGATAAATATCCACACAAAGTTCCAAAATATGTATACATACACCTTACTATCATACATTCATAACATAATAATAAGACCTGTACACATATATTTGAAACTTTGTGGTATATACATAATGGTGCCTTTGACTGTACCTATGCTTGTCATCATCATCATCATCAGCCTGCAGCAGTCCACTGCTGGACGTAGGCCTCTCCCAAGATACGCCACATTGCTCGGTCATCAGCTATACTCATCCAGTTGCTGCTAGCCGCCCTGCGCAGATCGTCGCTCCATCTAGCCGGGGGGCGTCCCACACTGCGTTTATAGACGCGGTCTCCACTGCAGTACTCTCTTGCTCCAGCGATTGTCAGTTCTGCGGCAGATGTGGCCAGCCCACTGCCACTTCAGCTTGCTTGCTCGAGTAACTATGTCGGTAACTTTGGTTCTAAGGATTACTTCGTTACGAATTCTATCCCTCAGAGAGACTCCAAGCATAGCCCTCTCCATAGCTCGCTGAGCAACTTTTAGCTTGTGGACGAGCCCCACCGTCATTCTCCACGTTTCCTTTGCTTGTAGTTATATTTATTTTTTATTTATTATTTGACAAAATTAACTAGATTTAATTTAATTTCTTAAGTTTTTTATTGACATTGCTAAATAGATATCTGTCAAGAGGGTATGATTGCATGGGCGCTACATGGGCTAAAGCCGCCTCATACTCACATTGAGTGCAATGTTGGTCAATCAGGTATCTAACTACGCCGCCAGGCCAGCGCCGCTCCTTGTAGAACTCCTTGTTCGCTTTCGACATCACTAGCGCTTTCGGGGCATCCCTGGAACATAACCATCATCAGACTGGACAGCCCCAGCGCGGGACCTGTAGCATTTTTTTAGAGACCCTTGTTGGTCTAAAATAGTGGTAGGCAAATTTTTCTGCCTTCCGGTCGGAAAGCGTCACCTTGCCGGGCGCTGCGGTAAACGAGGATGCCGCTTTCTGGCTCCGTCGAACAGAAAAATAGTATATAAACCTTGGCCAGTAAATAAGAAAGCCTCAGATCACATGTGATCATTGACATTAAATGTGATCTGATACATTTCTTACTTTACTGGTCTCGGTATGTAATGTACTATTGTTTTAAAATATCTATACAGCAGGACGGTGAAATAATATATTGTCACGGGCCATATACTATTTATTTCGAAAGATAAGTAATCGGCTGGATGCATTAACAAGCGCGGGTTGCCAGGTATGATAAGAAAGAGCACGATTTTACTCGTATTAACTGAATAAATGCTAAAAAAGTTGTACTCACGTTTCAACACTATCCGGTAAATCGTCTACGTATTCTGGGGGTAGGCTTTCTTCTTTTTTCTGTTTCTTTTTAGGCCCTCTTCAAAGACAAAAATCGTCAGTAGTAAAGCATATTCAGTCAGACACTATATCCCGTTCTGGTTTTTAACCGATTTGGGCAAAAATGCTTTCGTATAAGTATATCTGTCCGGCTGTTCTCTTCTACATGCCGCGTTTGGGTTATACTTCAGAAATATGTCTGCGGTCACCTTATTCCTCTGGCCCTTTTTCATACTAAATATATGGAGGCAGGAATAAGTCGCAGACATATTTCTGAAGAATAACCCGTTTCTTAACCGATTTTCGTCAAATTTTGTGCGCCGGTTTTTGTAAATTTTTAAAAATGGTGGAGTTATCGGGAGTAGCTGACTCGCGAGGTCTAAGTAGAATTCTAATTTTAGAAAAAAAAAAGTTTTTACTCTATTTTTCAATCTTTTTAATACGTTGATGGTACAAAAATGGGTGCAGCTAGATCGAACTGCTTTGGAAACCTACCTACTTAATTCGATGGTGCTCCTGCTCATTTTAATTGCTTTTAATTACTGGAAAATACCCTATTCAATGAGTGGTAAAGTTAGAATCAGTGACACCCGGGGCGGATATCTATGTTGCCACCCCATAAGCTTCTTTTTTGTTATTTTTTCTACTCCTGTACTGTTATCTGTCTTTTACTTGGTCACGAACACTAATATAAGAACATATATAATATGAGTTCAGAGAAGTCTATACTCTATTCCCCATAACAGCACTAGTGTCGTTATAGCCACTTTACGTTATTGCTAGCTACCACAGACTTCTAAATCTAGGTTAAACTGAGGTCAAGGATTAAGCGCTCAATTTTAACTTTACGGTAAAAATGCACAACTACCAACTTAACAAACAATTAAAATCCTACGGCTTTTAAGAAAAACAAAACTTTCTGAACTAAATTCATTGATGCCAACATAAAAACAAAAGTATTTTTAATATATTCACTGCGTGTCAACTTCATTTAAAAAATAAAAAGTTTACCATAGACACATACTGACAGTCATACGTCATATTTGCCTTCTTTGCAGGTTATGCCTTGTTTGTATTTTATAATTTTAAAACCTGTCGTAGAAAAAGTATTGTATGCAACGTTGTATAATTAAGTCAAAAAACGCTCATTGCGTCTCTATTTGCGATACTCGCCGCATTCGCGGCTCGTATCGCAACTCACGCAATTCGCATTTTTTGAACCTTCTTATACAACTGTTGCATAAAATACTATTTTGCGGCCGGGGGTAGTGGGTGGGGGGTTTTTTTTAATGGCATCGCGCTCTTGGCGCATTCAGCCAACGGGTGGGGGTTTGCATTCATCGATTGCATGTCATGAAATTTTCTTTTTTCGCGATCAGGTGGCTACAGCAGCCCCCCACCCCCCTCCCCCAACTACTCTACTGTATTCAGTAACATATTTCGTTTACCTCTCATCCCTCGTCTGTACGCCTTCATTGTCCTCCATGGAGTTCGTTTCGCGGCCCTTTTCTTCGAATTCACTCACAGGCCGTTTTCTCTTTCTTTTCCCTTCCCTTGAATGAATGAATGAATGAAATTTATTGCGTATTGATATTTGGGTTACATTACAGATGGATAATATAATAACACTTAGTTTCACCAACATCTACCTTTGCAGGCGTCCACGCATTTGTCATAATATTAGAATAACCAGAATAATTATTACATTTATTACTTATACTAAAATCTATTACGGCGACCAAAATAGCAGTATCTCTGTATAAAAATTTAAATAAACGAAACACAATAATTAACAGAATAGATTATCATCAGAATAGATTATAATTATTAATAAAACGCCCCTACCAGGCACAATCACCTATAGGGAACGTGCACAACTATAGGTGGCAGCACTAAACGACAAAAGAGACACGGGCGGACAATAAAGGAAACTATCGCCCCTTTTTTTTTTTTTTTTTTTTTTTTTCGCCCCTGTCAAATCATGCTGTCAATGTCAATGATAATATGTAAGTGTCACTGTCAAGTATAGTAAGTCGTAGCTACACTGACGTTAATCGTCCATCAACGCGATAAATTAACGTTATTAACGGCATTTTCATCAATGTGGCCCCAGCATGAGAGGGTATATGATTTAGATTGGCGGCACCAGTTGGCAGCACCTTCGTCGTGCACGTTCCCTATAAGATATATTAATCAGATATAGGATTAGATAAATAATTACTATGTGGAAAATGAAATTTTGATTAATAATTATGTTGAATTTTGGTTTCCTTGAGAGTGTCGAAAATTACGTTTTTTGCGGCATAAACGGCCGTATCTTTTTATCACTTTGACTTAGATGTTTGATTTTTTCACAACTTCAAAGGACCGTGGCCCTGAGTTTAGGGTTATTTTCAACTCGATACCTTCACGCGTTCCCGAGATGAAGGGTCTTGACAGACAGACAGACGGACAACAAAGTGATCCTATAAGGGTTGTTTTTAGGGTTCCGTAGCCAAAATGGCAAAAACGGAACCCTTATAGTTTCGTCATGTCCGTCCGTCCGTCCGTATGTCACAGGCATTTTACTCAAAAACTACACGATGGATATTGATGAAATTTGGAATATAGGTGTCTTGTATGAGCCGCTACTTAGTTTGGTAGTTAAATAACTAAAATAATTATTTTTAGGGGGGGCACTCCATACATGTTACAGAACCTAAAAAAATTTTTTTTCAGAAAATATCAACGTGTGCTACATAGTTCGACAGCTCTTTCAAAAACGTTTTAAGGTTTTTAAGTAATGTTTTTGATTAAGTGAATACCTTTGGAAATAATCGCTCCGAAAGTTGTGAAAATTGTGTCCCCCCCCCCCTCTATCTTCTAAACCGTGTGTCCGAAAAATACAAAAAAAAATAGCAAAGATAACGCTTAATTAATACTTTCAACGAAAATTATTTTCAACAAGATCGGATTAACCGTTTTTGAGTTATTGCCGATAAACTGCGCTTCTCAACAAAAGGACGTAATTGCTATGAAGATACGCTCTTTTGCTGCCTTTTAAGGTACGGTATCCTAAAAATTACATTTTTTGCTTACCTCGTCGTCAGGTCATCTATTTTGACATCCACGGAGTCACTTTCATGGTGGTGTTCTTCCATTTCGCTCACAGGACGTTTTCTCTTTCTTTTTCCTTCCCTTTTAACAGAATAGATTATCAATTAAATGGCCACACCTAAGGACCTTAAAATAAATAGCCGGATGGAGCCGCGCTAGCAAAGAACTAAAGCATGTCTAATAACCCGGCTACCTATGTGTGCGTGCTGCCCGCAATAGGAAAAAAACTAGTCGATGTGTGCGTGCGGCTCGTATGTATAAGCAGCCGGCTTATTAAAAATGGCATCAGTTCTTTGTTGGTGAGACTCCGTCCAGCTATTTATTTGAAGGTCCTTGGCCCCACCACAACCGGTGAATAATAATGAACCTTTGATGAGGTCCTCTGATCAAAAGATTTGATACATAATTATGATTATGTTGACAATTTATGAGGAAACCTGCATACATCATCATCAGATTCATCAGCCTATATACGCCTCACTGCAAAACATACATATGCATAGAGTATGTCTATTAAAAATACACATATTTATGTATGCCACACCTGGCCATAAAGTGGCTTTTTCCGCACGCGTAGCGTGCTTGCGCTTTCTGGCCAAGTGTAGACATAAAATTATGTACCCACACAACACGGGAGGTAATAAAGAAAGCCCTCGATCGCATATTTACGTCGCTCACTTGCAGCTCGGGCCGCAAACTTCTGCGATCTCGGCCTTTCTTTGTATTACCACCCTAGTTGTGATATGTATATTACCTGGAATCCCTTGTCAGTTCATGTATTTTCACCTCCACGGTGTCTCTTTCTTGGAGTTTTTCTTCCGTCTCACTCACAGGAGTCACAGGACGTGTTCTCTTTCTTTTCCCTTCCCTTTCATCAGAACAGATTATCAATAAAAAGGCAATCAATCCGCGTTAGGGTTTATGAAATCACAAGATTTGATAAATAATGATGATCATGTCGAAATAGTACATTACATAACTAGGGTGGTAGTACAAAGAAAGGCCGAGATCGCAGAAGTTTGCGGCCCGAGCTGCAAGCGAGGGGCGTAAATATGCGATCAAGGGGTTTCTTTATTAACTGCCGTGTTGTGTACATCATTTTATGTCTACACTTGGCCAGAAAGCGGCTTTTTCCGTACGCGCAGCGTGCGGAATAAGCCACTTTATGGCCAGGTGTGGCATAAATGACTTAACCTGCCAAATGTAGTAGCTCCATTCTTCAGGACCTTAAGATCGAGCAGACTCTCAACAAATAGTTCACTCTCTAATTTTTAGTTAATTTGACCACGTTATGCGTATGGAAGGTGACGCTATGGAGAAACTTATTGTCTAGAGTAGAGTTAATGGCTCAAGATCCAGAGGACGCTCTCCTTTGCGATGGACAGATCAAGTGAAAACCCTAACAGAATCATCCCTGATTCTATGCGTGCAAAATGCGTCGGTGAAGGAGAAATGGCAGGAGACAGACAAGAAGGCTTACGACCTCATGACCACGCCTACGCTGCTAAGAGTATACGACTAAGAGTGCCAAATCTGGGATCATCATGTTTTAAAAGCGTTAGAGCAATTCGGACTTTTTAGGAACTATAGGTACTGACACATTTGGTCAGAAACAAGCATGCTTAAAAGCAGCATGTTCTGCAGCCGTTCAAATTTGCCAGTAATAAGCATGCTAATTTTGAAGCAAACGATTTTATTACGTAAGACTATTTTTACCAGTATGCCCCTTCCTCTCGCGCCTCAGGTAGCATGCTTAAAAATCAAACTGCGGTTGATTTTTGAGCATGCTCGAATTAAGCATGTTAATTTTGGAGCTCATTAGTAGCAATGACTAGACACACATGCCACTAAATAGCACTTACTCATTAGCGGCATGTTTTGCAAATGTTTCAGTACCTTTAGCCATAATGTTCCGTCAATTCCGTCCGTCAAACAACATGACCAGTCGATCGTGTACCTATGCATCTTTGTGGATGTAAAATTGTCAGTGTGTTGTTTCAATCGCTGTGTTAGTATCGTACTAACACACGATTTTTATGTACGCCTCTCTGTATGTTTAGAACGCCGGAGTTCCGGTCGGCGGCCAAAACGAGTGAAATCCATCTGCCCATGCGCACTTAGGGTAAGTGAGTGTAAATAATGATAATGTAAAATAAAGATTGCAGAGAAATTCAATTATCTGATAATATTATGTGATATGATAATTTTTAATATTTAATATTGGTAATAATTTGTAAATACATGTATTTATTTACCTGTCATCCCTCGTCAGTTCCTCTATTTTGACTTCCACGGAGTCCTTTTCACGGCTTTCTTCTTCCGTTTCACTCACAAGCCGTTTTCTCTTTCTTTTATTTTCCCTTTCATCAGAATAGATTATCAATTAAACGGCCCACCAGGCATAATCCGCGATTGGATTTATGAAGTATTAGAACTAGACATGTGTAGCTCGCGAGTGAGTGATTCAAAAGACCTAAGTATATCAGTTGGTCTAGCGCACTCCCTATAGCTAAGCAACTTCGTTGGTGACACTCCCATGTGTGCTATTTGTTATGTGCAGCCGTATATAACTACTTACACAAGTTACCCCAGACACGAACGGGGGCCTCCAGAGGCTGTCTCCGACGGTCGCCGTTCATATTGGCGGTAACTTGTGTAAGTAGTTACGGCTGCACATAACAAATAGCACACATGGGAGTGTCACCAACGAAGTTGCCAAGCTATAGCTCAGTTCCGATTCCAACAACTAAGTATATCTTTCAACTCACTCGCTCTCAAACTTTTCATCCCTATATTGTCACCGAATACCCAAATGCTCTCTCTTTCGTTCGGAAATATTTTGATTTAGAACTACTGAGAGATAGTGAGCCGTTGACACACCACGGAGCTACTGATCTTATTAGTAGAGCCGATTTCCATGAAATTTAATATACAGACAGATTGTGACCCCGTTCAAAACATAGGATACTTTAGGGCAGCCGAAATAAAACTAAAATTTCACATTAACGGTTTATTGAATAAGTCTCTTACCTGGGCTGCGCCTCAATATGGACCTCGCGTTTCGCGCGTTCCGTTGTCTTTCCAGTTTCAGCCTTCTGTTCATTGTTACTTATGAAGTCGATCGTAGCTTCGTCTACCTGTCTGCGTTTTCGTTCAGCTTGTGTAGTTTCGGTGGCGTTTTCGTCCTGAGCGCGGAAGTATTGCGGCGGATCATACGGCGGTTTCACACGCCCACCGACATGCTTTGTAGACTGGATGATAGCTGGTCTATATTTAGTGCTAGGATACGGTTGGTAATGCTTTGTGGAGTAGTACTGTTTCTGGCAGCCGTTCGGACAACGTTGCCGTTCATATTTATCTACAGACTCGGAATGCTCACAGAAGGAAGTCAGATTGGAAGCCGCGTGTTCAACCACGGATTGCGCATAATCTGCTACTAATTCTATAATGCCAAGAACATCAGTGTTTCCCTTTTTGGGTCCAGTTCTAAGTGCACTTTCAGTTTCGTTGCAATGTTCTACTCTAGCCTTACTTAACGCTTTACTAGAAAGCCTAAAGACATCTTCTACTATCTTCTGGACCTGATCTTCTATATCCAAACTCTTTAAAGTCGCTTGTACTTCTTCTGATATGTTAAGGCTGCTCTTTTCTGGTGGAGGAGTGATATCAGGGTTGACTCTAAGACTTCTAGTTGTCTCTACGTCGAGGGACCTTTTCTTTCGGTCTACAGGGGGTATGCCAGGGTAGAGATGGCATAGCTCTATTTTTTCCTGTCGGTCTCTCTTTCGGCATTCGGGGCCGTAAATAAGCTCTATCTTGCGTAAGTCTAAATCGCTGATTCCTTCCCACTTTTGCTTCGTGTCACGATTCTTGAAAGAAATTGATAAAAATAAGTGCTAAAGCTAAAACTGAGTCGATGACGTTACATGCTGCGGGCATGATAGTAGCTTACGTGGGAACTAGGTGGAGTGTTGTTAAATCGATCGCTACATGAGGTGGCTGAATACGCAAAACTGTATATTAAACATACCTTGAATATGATGGTCCTATGCCCGTTCTTGCTGTAGTCCCGGTCTCCGAAGTGCAACACGCTGTTGACGTCGTACGGCAACGCGCGGAGAGCCGCCGGCAACTTGAAGTCCTTCGTAAACAGTGGTATGGCGTCTGAAAACAGTGGAATATTTGCAAACACGCTTAGGCTCTGGAGACCGCGAACGACTCGCCCTGCGGAACGCTCCGCCGGACTGACGACCGGCAAACATCGAAATATAATGTAGGTATGGAACGATAACAAACAACAAAAATGACATTGAAATTTGCCCCATAACGCCCACTTTTTAAAATCTTAGGGGTCATCCATATAGTACGTCACACCCATGGGGGGGGGGGGGTCTAGCCAAATGTGACAGCCTATCAGTGGCATAGCGTCCTACCGGCTTCCCTAATATTAGGCATTTAAGCACCTTATTATACAGCTCTTAAGGAAAATGTACGCCAAATCTGCACCGGCTTGCCCAAGGATATCTTTTACTCCACGCCACTGCAGCCTACATAGGTTGACATAGGGGGGGGGGGGGTCTAAAAGTCTGAAAAATCCCTTTATGTACCTATCAGTGGTGCTGATAATCAACTTAATGTTTAAATAATATGTTTGAGTCTTAGGTGACAGATGAGGTCTAATATCACAAATATTAATATTAATTTTGAGAAGACGGCAATTTCAAATAGGTTGCATTTCGTTTAAAAGACAAAAAATGTGATTGGTTACAAACATAATAGGTACTGACGTAAGGAATTCATTCATTTAGAACAGAGTAACAGTTCATTGCGGGCTGGAAAGGCACATTGTGATCAATCGACCTTTCCAAATCCGCAATGTAATGCTACTCGCCCAACTTTCGTCGCTTACTCGCCGGTGGTGGGACCAGTGCCTAAGGCTAATGCCGGTGAGGGCGGCATATGACGTTAGTTTGAGTAATAGGGAACGTGCACGACGAAGGTGCTGCCAACTGGTGCCGCCAATCTAAATCATATACCCTCTCATGCTGGGGCCACATTGACGAAAACGCCGTCAATAACGTTAATTTATCGCGTTGAAGGACGATTAACGTCAGTGTAGCTACGACTTACTATATTTGACATTGACAGCTTGATTTGACAGGGGCGATAGTTTCTTTTATTGTCCGCCCGTGTCTCTTTTGTCGTTTAGTGCTGCCACCTATAGTTCGTGGACGTTCCCTATAGGGTTAAATAATGTCAACAATAATAATGAACAAACAGCTCTTTATTGCATCAACTATAATACCTTTATCACCTAACATTACAAACAAAGACATATCTTATCAGATAACTGAATGCCATATACAATTTAAGAGATTGACATTTTGATGTTAATATATTACTGTTTACTTTCTGCAACACAAGTTACAACAAAGCACAGTTAATTTTGCATTGCTCATTACCTACAAGTCTAGACTAGTCTCTACACTTTATTGTGCTTTTAAGTACCTAAATACCTCAAAATACAGAGCATAGAAACAAAATCATAATAATTATATGTATACAGATAGAAGTAAACAACAGGCAATCTTATCGTAAAAAGCGATCACTTCCAGGCAACCTAGGGGCAACGGAGATTGGAGCATTTGGAAAATATACGTGTCGTTCACAGGTAAAAGGTACTACTCTACTAGTTGTCTGAAAGGTGCAAATAACAATGGTTTTTATTGACAAAGGGCGAACGGGTACAGTCAAGTGCAAAAACGTGTATCGAATAAATCGTTCCATAAATATGGTGCGAGTTCTTATTGCCACTAAAGTTACATTTATAAAGTCTATGCAATAACTTTATGCAAATGACATAAAGACAGGATCGGCACTGCTGTTGGCTCCTCCGGGGGCGACCCAGCTGCCCCAGCTATATCCAGATGAGTATATTTTATATTCTTATCCTCCAATCCTCCTACTTTAATAAGAAACCCGGCAGCCAACTGATGATGACGGGCCTTTGCATCCATGTCCACTTGGAGAACGTCATCACCCTTACACTTTCCAACGTTAACTGTTAAGTCTTCAGGTCTGATTACAGAGACTTCTATACCTTCTGCGACTCTTGCTCCACTGAATTGAAGTCTGTTTGAGTGATTAGTAGCCCTTGCTGCATAATTATCCATAGCTGCAACGTAATTTCCATATGAGGCTCTCGCATGACCTGTTAGTGTCGCTACAGTATACAAATGCGGGTTAATATGTTTATTAGCTACTTCTGATAGCTTGAAAAGAGCGTCGGCCATCGCGAAACGGCCTTCCGCGTCCGTATTGGTCACCCGAACAGTTTTTCCGCTTTTGGCGACTAGCAACTCATCGGCGACGTACGAGTCTGGTCCTACGGAGTTCCTACAGAGACAGAGTACGCCGATAACTTTGAGGTGTGGAGGTTTGAGTATGGAGCAAGCTTTGAGGAAGCCAGCCACAGCCGCAGCTCCGCTTTTGTCCCTGGACATACCGGCCATTTTGCCTGATATCTTAATATCTGCTCCACCCGTGTCGTACGTCACTCCTTTGCCAACTAGCATCAAAGTCTCCGTGACTCTAGCTTCATCTGACGGGGTGTACACAATTTGTAATACACACGGTTTGTGTCTGTCCACATGTGTGGCAGCTCTAGACACTGCAGCGAGAAGCGGAAATTCTTCCGAAATGTATTTCGGGTCATCAAAAGCTGTTATTACAACGTTTGTGCAACCGTCGAAGGTCTTTTTTATGTATTCAACTATCTTCATCGGAGACATTCTTTCGGGATCCCCTCCAGCGATATCTCTAGTTATAATTCTAGATGTTTCTAGAGCGATAGCGTTACTGACGACTTTTTTAAAGGCGTCTGTATTCTTCTCTTCGGCGTGGAAACCGATTCTGTAGAAATTGTCAGTTGCTCCGCGTTCTATGATATGCAGGGGTTGGTACAAAGCCTCAAAAGCCCCAAGGATTGACACTAACTGTCCATCGGGGTAGTCTACGCAATAGGGGATGATTAGAAGCGGCCTCTTCACACCAGCATCTAACGCTCGAATAACGCCCTTTTTGGCAGCTTCCTTTACTACCCTCGCGTCATGGTATGGCGTTATCTTCCCTGTAGGCGCCAATATAAGCCTTTTGCCACTGACATACTCGCAATGCCAAAGCGTACAAGCTTTATGAACGTAATGATCTAACTTCGTAACCTCTTTGATGAAGCTGCCTATATGTCTTGGAAGCGGTATGTTCTTTTCTTCAGGATACAAAATAAGAATGACAGCATCATAGTTTATAGACTGCACATTTGTTTCCACGAAAATATTCGATTCAAACTTGTACGGTGCGAACGACATCTTCACTTTGAAACTTCGCAACACCAACTGATATCTTCTGTTAAATTAATTTTATTATCACATTATCAGTAATTAAGATATATTTACATTAGATATTGAAAGCAAAGTTATTTCTGCAGTCGCTGAAATGCGATTTCCAGTGTATTACTAACTTGCAGAAACTCTATGAACTGTAAATATAAGTTTGTATTGCCTTCCGGATCTAAGATATATTTTGTAACGTATTTTGTTATTGTTTGTTAAATACTGCAGTGTGGGATTAGGTAACAATACAATGGGGACTGATTAAAGTCTCAGTATAATTTGTTATTTGTCTTGTCTTTTGAAAACAAGCCTTAACCTAGCAGTTCTAAAAACGAGGTACTCACACTGCTCTATATTCTCGTACTGCACGTCAATGTAGGCGTCCCGGATCCCGCGGTTATGCTCGAGGGGGAGGCCTAGCGCTCGCAGAACCACCCGATCCATCCAGGGCGTTTTGAGGCAGTCGTAGCCTAGTATCACCACCTGTAACAAACCCATGATGATGATGTCAGAGACTTGATTTGATTAACCAGTTTGATTACAATCGTAATCATATGGATGATCAAATTACATTTGCAAACAATGACCAATTTGATCAAATTTGTAATCGATTGGACGCATGGTAGCGCAGAACATGCGCATTTTCTTGTTTTTTGTTGTTTCCTAAGGAATCTGGGACTTGGGAATCTCGAGGCAGTAAGGTCAGTCAGGGCAAGTGCGCCTAAGAGACAAGAGCGCCAATCTTAAAAAATCTCGAAAAGTAGAGCCTGTGCGGAAAGAGAATAGGCGTGGCGAAAAACGCAACTAACCTAACCAGTATGGCATTTTTTTTGCAAATACGGTAGAAAATCATTACAGCGCCCCCCCATTTAAATCCTATTGTCGTTCCGCACAGACTCTACAAATACATATTATACTACAAACGAACCTCTTAGAAACTCGCAACTAACTAAAACGGAGAGGTATTTGTCGTTTGTAGTATAATATCTGTAAAATCAGAGATTTTCTATGATAGGCGCGCTTGCGACCTTAATAGGCGTTGGAACGGAAATAATTTTTCAGATTCATTTATAGTTGATTGATTATATGGACGGTGTTATGCAATATCGAATTAAGCGCCACAGAAATCCTATGCACTTAATTCGATATTGCATAACTTCGTCCATATGTACTATTGATTTGTTTGATTACATTTTCAACTTGTGTCATTTCTAATCTGTTTACATTTGCGGTAATGATTACTTACTCTTGTAAACTGTTACTTTAGTAATCTAGTTACTTTAATAGTCTGATTGCTTTAATAATCTAATTACTTTAATAATCTGATTACCTACTTTAATTATCTAATTGTTTTGTAACCTACGAATTACATTTGTTATCAATGAATCAATCAGATTACATTGTTAATCAGAATACACTGAGTTATACTCACATGGGGCTCATTTTTCGGATGACCAGTCTGCATGAGATCGCACTTCCTCACCCCACTCGGGTTGACGAAAGTCAACACATGCTGGTCTTCCGCAGGCTCCACCATCACTGGCACAAACTTCAGACACGTCTTGAACGCGATGAGTGAAAGAGACGACATTATGATCATTGCTTGCTCGTTGTCTGCGGGAATGAATGAATCGTACAGATTTTAGAAAATAATTATTATAAAAAATGTTTGCTAAGAAAAAATTGCCGACTTTAAAGTTTGAATCTGCGAAACAAATCTCCTCACGGACCCCATTATCAAAATTTTAACTTTGAAAAAAATTAGATCAATCTGGAAATATAGTATAGTATTCCAGATTGATCTCTCGGTATACATCAAATACCATCATTCATTAAATGAAAAATTTGTTAACCTAAATCGAGTCATAAACGACTGAGTTTTGTGGTAGAAAAAATATTCCAACGAAATAATGCTGTTTTTTTAAGTCGGTTGATAAAGTGTCCCTATCTCGTCTTCTCTATCTCTCTCTCTCATTCTAGCGCCTTCCAAATAGAAATTGTTAACTATAAAAAAAAGCCTTACCTATTTTGTTTAGTAAAAAAAACTTACCGAAATGATCGCCGTGGACGAAAAACGGGATGGTTCCATTGGGCCAGTATACCAAGTTCACTGGCTCCAGAACTGTTGAAATATTCACACAATTATATAAATTATAAGACACGGCACCTTGAGTCCCTCAGAGCAGAAATAGAAGCCCCGCGCAACGGGCCTTCGTCGACCTGCTGGTGGGTCATAGTCATAGTTTAGTAAATAATAATAAATAAATATTAGGGGACAATCTTACACAAATCGAACTAGTCCCATAGTAAGCTCAATAAGGCTTGTGTTATGGATACTAGACGACGATATATTTACAATACAATACAAATTGTTTATTTTCAAAGTTTAAGTATGTATTTGTATTTAATAAATACAAATACATACTTAAATTCATAGAAAACATCCAAGACTCAGAAACAAATATCATCAGTATCATCACACAAATAATGTTTGCTCTTACTGGGATTCGAACCCAGGATCGTCAGCTTCGTAGGCAGTCACTAACCACTAGGCTAAACCGGTCGTCATGAAGTAGTGAAAATGCTAGGCAGTTAATCTTTCAGTAGAATTAGCTAACTAAAGGATTTAAGGTAGTTCCCCTGCAGAGCCCATCCGGGCCATAGATTTTTTCCACACTGTATACGTAGGTATAAAATTGTCCTCATACTTACTATCAACTTTCGTGCTCATTAATTCATTTTCAGAATTACCATCGTCACAATATACAAAAGGAATAAAATATAATAGAAAATATATCTTCATGTTCGGTAACTCCATACCTTTTGAGCAAAATCGATTACTTTTATTGTTAACAGCATATTACATTTATTGAATGTGAAGAAACTAGTTTATTGTATTTCTGATAAGAAACACATTTAATTCAATTGAATTAAATTGAAAATAATTTCAGTTAGTATAGTAGGAAGGCAGTTGCACCGTTGCTAAGGCTGCGTATGCACCAGGTGTGCGAGGGATGTGTTTGTGATGAACCAATAGAAACATTTCATTTACCTATCCTCGCTCCGCTGAGCTGTTTCTATTCGTTCATGAACAAACACATCCCTCGCATATCCCTGGTGGAAACGCAGCCAACTATTAAAACAAATGAATATTCAAAAATAACGAAAGTTATTAAATGAAAATAAATTATATTCTTGGTTAGGCTCACTTTTAAGTCATATTCCGGAGTAAAGCACATTATTTCTCATTAGTCTTTTAACACGCTTAAAATAGAATTGCAGGATTGAACTCCAATATACTTAATAGAGATCAATTTGGACTTTAATTGAATAGATATCTTAGTTAAGTCAATTATAGGATTATACTGTAATGAGTAAAACATCATAAAAACACTAAATTACAATTTATTTGTACAAATTCTACACTTTCTCTGGCAACCCAAGAAGCTTCCTGACCGCTGAGCCATATTTTTTTAATGTGACATCACTTTCTCCCTTATTCAAAAGGTTAGACAATGCTTCAACATAGCCTTCGGCTTCTGGTATCTTCGCAACCTCAAAATTATTATAATCATCTTCAGATAAATTAACCTCTTTATTATTTGATCTTAAATACCAATTGATCAGATTTTTCTTAGATTTGTTTATGTTGAAATCGTAATATTCCATATCTGATTCGGTTTTCGTCTTTTCCCAATCCTCTAAGTTCCATGACTCGTGATACAAAGCGGTTAAGAGATAGTTAACATAATCTAAGTTTTGCTTCCTTAGCGGACAACGGTCAGCAGTTATCGTAACCAAGTCTGTCTTATCATCGTACCGATCACCAACTAACCGTAGAAACTTGTCCCGAGCATGTTTATCAAGGTTTAATGAAGACAGCTTTATTCGAAGTGTGACGATTCTAGCCAGTGGGTTGCGGATGGATGGACTGGCATGACAGTAGTCAGACGTAATTATTTCTTGCGGGTAGTGCTTCTCGATGGCTTCTTCTGAGTTCAGCTGCTTCGGCCATTCTGTGCAGAAGCTTTTGATGGCTTCGCACTGAGCTTTAATGACCGGTGGTGTGAGGTGAAGGAAGTTGGGTATCTTCATAAGCTCAGCATTCGCTTTCTTGCCAGGTGGAGCCATTCCCTTGGGAACGTAACCTTGCCGAATTGGCAGAGGCACAGATGATGGGTGGAAGGTTTTGGGACCTGGCCAGACGTTGCCCCAGTTCTGAAATACGAAACAATGCTTAAGTACAATATTATGTTCTATATGTTAAACAAAGTAAAAAGTAATAAACTCATTCTGGATACACTGAAAATCAGCGTCATCTGCACCCTGTGCCCTGACACATGCTGAGTGGCCTCCTCTTTCGACACACCACAATATTGTACACACTTTCAGTACCTAAGTGTAACTTTTTACCTTTTCAATATTGTTATTGTAATTGATCCAAATAAACATTTCTTTTTTTCTATCTCTAAGGAAATTATAGCACAAAATTCTACAGAGCTCTTTAAATTTATATTGGGTAAACAATACATATATTACTAACTAAATGCATTACAATTATTTCAATTATGTAATTGAACTCAGTTGTTGTGATCACGATTTTCTAAAGAGCATGTAATTTATATGTGTGAAAGCTATAATATATATGAGTGAATATTACATCCTATCCTAATAAAAGAAGTGTGCGAAGATGTTAGAATGTTTGTTACTAAATAACGGGGTAACGACTGGATGGATTGAGCTGAAATTTGGCATGCAAGTAGACCAAGTCCTGGATTGAAATATAAGATTTTATATACCGGTAAATAGTTCGCTTGGTACAGTAACGGGAATAACGCGGGCGAAGCCGTGGGTGAATGCTAGTACTAAAGTAAGCTGTTTTTAGTATGTATTTATTATTGCTAAAATCCGTAAGATTAGGTTAGTTTTTAACAATTATAATATTCCAAATACCTGGTCCGTGGCCATCCTATCAGCTCTGTCGGGTTGCACATCGGCTCTCCGCATAACTTTTCGTTGCTGTCTTTGACTTTTTCGTGCAATATCAAGAACTCTAAATTCTTCTTCTTCATCATCTTTTTTTAAGGTTACATCGGCAGTTGTTGAACTTAAACGCCATATTTTTATGTTGAACGGAGCTCCTAAACTGTTAGGTTTGTAATACTTGATAAAAACACTCATGTTTTTAGCTTATTTTAAACAATTTTGATTGTTATTGTAAGCGAGCCATTTTAGGTTATTATTCGGCCATTGATTAGTATTGCCAGCGTAACCTGAGTAACATTTTATTATGACCATGACGTTCAAATATAAGTATTACCTTTAAATTTTAAAGGTAAATCGTCATAAAAACAACTATTTCTATTATTAAGGCGGCCAACCGTTTTCGAACACAAAGGGCGGCTATAAGAAAGCATCAAGAGCGAAACTCACAGCCCCCCCCCGGCCAACAAAATGTCCCGCCTTATCTATTATGCAAGTATTGCAAGTTGCAACACAGAAAATGACGTTCATAAGCCGAATGAAAATGGAATTTCTCTTTATATCTACCTTGATTTTACGAAAAGCATGCTTAATTGCTTAGCATCAACACTTTCACTGCCAAGCTCCCAAAATTTCATACTAAATGAACCCGATAGTCGGGTTCTTGAATGTGTTGAGTACATTTTTTTTGCAAATGTAGTCATTAAGAACTCTGCAAAGTACTTTATTGTATTTTTGTTCAAATTTGTCAGCAATTTTGAGCATGCTTGTAGATAAGCATACTCGAATTAAGCACATGCTCATATGCGCATGCTGAACATTCATTAGTAGCAATGACTAGGCGCACATGCCACTAAGTGGGTCTTTATTGGAATCCTTAATATTCTTTGTGCTATTTGTAAATTCCATAATAACTTTAGTCATTATGATCTTTTGCCATAATAACGTTTGCCCTAATGCTAATTTTATTCGTTTACTCGCCGACGATTG
The DNA here is from genome assembly GCA_947034925.1 of Eudemis profundana. Lineage (NCBI taxonomy): Eukaryota > Metazoa > Arthropoda > Insecta > Lepidoptera > Tortricidae > Eudemis > Eudemis profundana. Next base: position 5,311,062 of record OX344819.1, read on the forward strand.
GACAAGTGCCTACCTTTGAACCTAATGTAGCTAGTACTGGGTAATTTAACCCGTTCACTGTCCTGTCCCCCTACAAAACTATCGGACAACGTCACAAGTCCCAACTGCGCAATCAGCAGGGAGCGTAAGTTTCACTTTAGGTTTTAGATTGTTTTATCGTTACCGGAAATTACCGGTATCGTAAAAGCTATGAGTTAATTTTATCACTACCTTAATTAGTTGGTGTTAATGGTAGAAGCCATTTTATAAATCGAGATATGTCAGCCTGTGTTATCTTATTTAAAGAAACGGGAAATTTGAAAAGAAATCAGAAACGCATTTTGATATAGAAGGGACCGCATGAATATAATACATTCGGATAAGTATAATATGTCAAATCGCATATTCGATTAATATTTCCAATTTTCCGTTAAAATAAAAAAACGACGTACCCATTTTTACTTACAAAATGTCTTCTACCATTGAAGCCAATCAATAAAAAAAGAAGTAGGTTATAATTAATTCATAACTTACACGATACCGGTAATTTACGGTAACGGTAAATCAATGTACAACCTTAACTAAATCAGCCTGTATGTAGGTTGACGTCATTTGCCTGTCATCGGCACGAAACTTACGCTCCCTGGCAATCGGTATGGGGAAGTGACCCCATAGTCAAAGCACGGACTCCTGAAAAAAACTTCATGACCCCACATGGGGGCACCGGGACAGGAAACGTGTCAAGGTAGTTGGTAGCGAAATAAAAATACGCAATGCTTTTATTATTAATTTATTTTATCAATATAATAATAATATGTATATAATGTATAACTTACAGCCATATGGAGCGTCGGTGACAATATGGGGAACCAAAAATTACCAAATCATTTTGAAAATACAAATTAAACTTACATTTAATTTCATGCTTGCCCCATCAAGCTTGGAAACTGCTATCAAGTATACTGACTATTATTAAAGACTACAGGGAAATCAAAGAATAGACTATTTCAATACAAAATTTGTCTGTTCTTTTCAAAAGGGTTCCATACTAGCTCACTGTGTACCACATTTCTGCAGCACAAGTCTTTCTTGTGAAAAATGCTCTATCCCTTTCTATTCAATGTAGTGCGAAAGTGACATGCTTTTGTCGTCCGACAAGACGAACCACCTCTAGCACAACTTTGACACGCGACTCTTTCTCGCGCGAGATATGCTACCCATCTCTTTCCAATCAATATAGTGTGACAGTGACAGGTGATGCTCTGTCGCGCGAGAAACGAAGTCGCGGCTAGTTATGCTAGACGTACAGTGGTCCATTTCACGAAACTGAAAGTTACTATTTTAAGAATCTAAACTAACAACATTAGACAAACCAACCAATTTAACTGATTTAGTCTTGTAAAATTGTCACTTATAGCATCTTGAAACGGCCACAGTTGCGCCAAACTCTTGCATTATGATGCCATGCCAGAAATATTTGTCAAATGATACATGCACTTTTAAGAACGTTCATTAACATTCAGAAATTGCTATCTAAAATGCCGACTATTAAACTGAGAGATACGTAATCAATATCTCATTATGGCAGATAGCCCATTGCAAACCACATTACAGTATAAGTTGAATGACTAACGGTTTTACTATATTTGGCAGCAATTACCTACGAAAGCAGCACTCCCAAACCGATATATGACAACAGTCATTTAGTATAGTAAATTATTACAAACAATATAGACCTTACAGCGCAACGTGAATCTGGGAGAAGCGCTAGCGTGACGAACGGCCTATAAGATGTGACACACAGTGAGCGATTGTATGAATAACCTCTGCACCTGTGACTATTCTATCATGGTACAATAAAACTCTTCCCGCGACTTATGACGTCATTTGAACGAGACTACGTCACAAGCATACTGCAGCTGGCGACATTATGACGTAGGCATAGTTCTTAGGAAACCTGCGAGTCTAGTTAAAAAGAGCACAAGTCACTATAAGGTCAGTGCAAAGAAAGTCTTTTGTACCTAGTATATATGGTATCAGCGTTATTCGTCCCATTCGTTTTTCGATCAATTCGTATTTCGTCTCATTCTATATTCGTCACACATTCTTTATGGATAAAGAATAACGAATAGTCTTAATAAAGAATGTGTGACGAATATAGAATGAGACGAAATACGATTTGAACGAAAAACGAATGGGACGAATTACGCTGATACCGTATATATGTGACTTGTACAGTTAGAGTCAATAGTCTGTAGTACCTAAAGCGCCATATATATCGCAACACGTCGTGCCTACAGTATTAAAGGCGTGTTACGATAAACAAGGTGAAATTTTAATAGTTGTTTTCCGCTTAAGGGCATGTTCAGTATAGTGTACTGATTAGGAAAAAGTAAAAAAAAAAATTGTAGTAAAAAAAATTGTCTTTTGTATGGAGGGTCGGCTAATTTGAACGACTTGCTCCATAGAAATTTTTTTTTTCGCGTTAAAAAAAAATTCTTCCACTTTTTCCTAATCAGAACACGATACTGAACATGCCCTTCAACGGAAAACAACCATTAAAATTTCACCTTGTATATGACGCTTTGATGGTACAGACTAATTGAAGCTGACTGTAGCTACGTTTACTAGACTCAGATAGGTTGTTTTACTGTGCCAAGTTATATTACAACCAAATTTGATTTTTGCACGAAATGAATACAACGAGCTAACCTCTGCCCCGACTTAATGTACAATATCACTTAAAAATTACAGCAAGATATTTTTTTTTGTATATTTTTCATTTATACAATAACCCTATGATTTTAACGGCGTCTCCTTTGGCGTACTTACGAAAGAAAATAGCAACAATTAATAAAACAACTTAACAATAATGTCATAAGACTTAAGTGTCGACTTCGCTTTTGGACCAAATAATGTCTATGTTTTAACCCTTTGAACGCAAAAACACATAAAAGGTGTCGTGTACTGCGGTGCCTACCACGCCAACAACACCTAGAGGCGTCATTCAGAGCGAAGCGATATAGACCTATACGCAGCAAAAAGTTCAATTTCGGCTTTGTCAGTGTTACGACATGGCGTCTGATTTTCAACTTTGTTTTAAAGTAGCGTTGAACCATATCGTCGGGCGACAATCAAAACTCCCAAAAAAATGTCGGAGGAAAATCAACCGTGTTAGAAGAGTAATTAGGTTGGCTATCTCTGTCATTTGTGTAGTGTATTTTGACTTTTGGTTGTCATATGACGATATGGAGTCTATTTCTATATAACATTACTCTGAGACTATTTATCCATATTAAATGAAAAACGATAACACTTAAAAACCATTATACAATTTCTAAGTGAAACTCAATTCAATCAAAAATTAGAGTATTTTGCATATTTTTTTATTTTTTTATCGATATAACACACAAACCCTTCAAATTCACTATTATCTGCACTAATATCTGCCCGACAGTATTTATAGAAATTTTATTAAAACACAAATAGGACAAATCAATTTTTCCTTTAAAAAATCATTTAAAATTTTCTCACAAACTATAATATAACATAGTTCACTGACATGTAACATATTTAAGGGTAGCACATACAATATAATTCATGCATAATGTATGTCTCTTCTCTGTTAAGACATTATCTCGTCCAAAAAGTCTGGGTCTTACGCGCTGGACCGCTTCCAACAAGTTTTAGTCATACTTTACTTGGTCAAAACTAAGCTAACACCATCTTATGAGGACGGCAAATCAAACGGGCACGACTGCCGGCAAGCATCTGAAGCTTTTTGAATACACCCTGTAACCTTTATTATGCAAACTTAAACAGCCAATGATTTCAAGTAAGGATAGGGCGATCCGTACAGTTCGGGTGGGTAGATTTCGGCCGCGACATTTGTATGCCAAACTACAAACATACAAATGTCGCGGACGAAAATCCACCCGGGTCTATATTCCCCGTAACAGTAAATGGAGCCTTTTACCACGCAATTAGGCATTTTTATAACGTCCGGCTGCGCTGTGCGCTGCGCGTCCCACTGCCGCATTGGTCCTAAAACTGATTTTTAGGACCAACGCGTTGGAACCGTCTGCGCGCTCGTTAGCCCTGTCCTTTATATACGTCAATGTAAACAGCACAAAATGACCGCTATAACAAAACAACCAACGAGAACACGCATATGTGACGCAGTGCGATGTAAAACGTTAAATAGCCTGTAGCATCCAAAGCGCCATTACTTAAAAACAAACACGTATCTGACACTGACCCCAGGTAAAAACGCAGTAAGTATATATGACGTTCATATGTAACTTTGACGTTTTTCGCTATGATGTTTTTAGATACGAGTTTTTTCAAGTTATTGACGAGTTACTGGGTGAAATTTATAACGTAAACTATGATAATAAAACCTCAATCTATCCAAGACTTTGAACAACTTTACAATGGGGTCAGCCTTGTAAATGCAAAAAAAACAAATCTGATACATTTTGGTCTACCGACCGACTCATGACTTTTTCTATGAAACAGCTGTTTTTTTTGCATAATTACGAAGTTGACCGTATAGTAAAACTTGTTCAAAATCATGGACAGATTGAGGTTTTATTATCATAGTTCACATTATAAATTTCACCCAGTGTATCGTAACGCGTTTGTGTCATTTTGCGCTTGTTTGAGAGAGTTGTATAGTCGGTACAATACAGACACTATTAAAAAAATCTGTTGATATTCAATCGTTATCCAACGGATCTACGATTAAAAATATAGACCTTTTTTTAAATGTGTCACTGTATTAACAAGTGCGAATAATTTTTTATTTCGCAGACTAGAAATTTCAAATAATCCCAATGTATTTGTAATTATTTGAACATTTAAAATATGCCACAATCCCATTACTCGCTTTACTTATTTATATAGAATGTCATGTTTCACCCAGTCGACGTAACACTCGACGCCGTTGACGGCATAAGCCGACACGATTGTCAAAGACGACAAATAGTGTCGTCTATAGCCGACTAGGTATAAAAGCCCAAGAAACATGCCGACAGCCTATCGGGACACAGGAACCGCTAAAATAAACTATAGTGCGTAAAGCTAACTATTGCTAAAAAATACGGTAATTTGGAACGATGCTTCGAATTGTTCACGATTCCTGTGTCTATTACGTTATAGGAACTATTATATAAGTAATGAAGAAGCGATCAAAGCTGTCTAGACGTACATCTATATACGAATAAGTATCTCCGGCGTTGCTTTTAGAAAATCGAAGCCATTATAAGAAAAATCAGCGTTTAACGTACATCAATTCATCGTCATTTTCGCATGTAAGTCACTATCAGCATTCATTATTCTTTAAGCAATACAACTAGCTTAAAAAATAAGAAAGCAACAGGTCGTAGAACCAATAAAAAATTGATTCAAAATGGACCTTAAGGAATAGATCTTCATATTATCAAGTGTGCGAAATGCTTAGAGATAATAGTGTACTTGCTCTGTTGTAGTATAGTAAGAATTATCTAAGGTGTCCGAATGTTTGTTCATTCTCTTAACGAACATTCGGACATCTTAGATAATTCTTACTATAGCTATAGTGATAAAATCTTACCAGGATTTTCCCGATATTAAATGTATCGTTGAAATCATAACTGGTATACAATTAATAGGACCCAAATATCATTTCAATATCAGTAAAATTCCCAACCGTGATTAAAAGAGGTAAATAGTTATATTAATTCTCATTTATGAGTAGGCCTGTGCCCAGCAGTGGGACGATGATGATGATATTATGACTGGACGAATTTTCTAAAAACGACGCAGGAGCATGGTGCGTAAGTTGCCAGAAACTAAAACAATGTACACCCCGTCGCACGGGTAGATTAGTATTGCCAAAATACTTTACGCACCACTCGGGGGCCGCATACTTACAAATTGGTGCCGTGACCAAGATACATATTTTAGGTGACCATGTGACCAAATTCAACCATTGGTTGTTAACCAATATTGCTAGTTTAGTGTATAATTATGTCCCTATCATTAATATAAAATCAGGATTTTCTAACGACATTTGCTTGTGACTGAATAACTTGTATGAATGCATGTACGATTCTAACAAATAAGTAAATGTTCACCACAAGTTTTTGAAATAATCGTCCCAATCTATCATGCATTTATTCATGTATTAATAAAACAAATGTATTTTGTTTTTGACAGATTTTTTTACACAACTTGAGTAGAAATTAGGCGTGGTCACGAGCAGTCCCAAAAGTATGCGGCAGTGGAAAAAATAAACTATTTTTAAAAAAGCACACTTATTAACTAAGAAAAAAACGCACACTGGATTTTAGTGCTCTCTACAGTTTTTTTTAAGTATCTGGGACTCGAGTGCATTATCCAAGATGAATTTACGCTATAATAAAAAGTAACTCCGGTTTTAAATTATCTAGCAAAGCAATGGGGACGGAAAAGCCGGTTTTTTATAATAAACCAGTTGTGATAGCTAAAAACCGGTTTTGCGGGCCCTACCGTAATGCGATTTTGATTTAAACTAAATTTCGCTATTCAATTAATATAACACGTAGATCATAAATTACACTATTATAGTATTTAAGTGTTCACTATAGCCAATTGACTATACATGTATCTACAAATCGATGATATAATTAATTTTGAATATTTCACTCTATAACGATACCAGGCTCTATATGCCGCGCTAGCATAGTTCCTACAACTACTCGACGCTACAAATAAAATTTAAAATTATTTTAAAAGGCACCAATTCAAATCATTACGTCAAACTTATGTTACGGTCAAGTGTATTACTTGACACTGCAGTAAGTTAAATTTTTTTTCGTTAAGTTTACACTGTGAGAAAAGATCCATCTTCTTCTACTTTAGTTATTCATATTTTTCAATGCAAGACAAGTTCTGACTTGTTTAAGTCATTCATATCGGATGAAGCACTCGTTCCGACGCGTCACTTTCCACCGTCCAAGATTATTGAGCAAGTTAATTTATTACAATACAAAATTCCAAACACTAGACATCCCAATTAAGTAGCGTAAAACCGGTATTTCACATAAAAAACGGTTATTATTATGTCAAATAAACTGTTTTATCACAGTCCACTTTTTATAAGTTTGACAAAAAACCGGTTCTTTTAACAGACCCGGTTATTATTATGCAAAACCCGGTTCAGCGCTCCATAATACCAACACCTACCACTGACAAACAAATTTGATAAAATAAACCTAAATATCAGCCCAAAGTAGAATTAGTATTTTAAGAACCCACACTCATTTTATGGTTCGTCCTTTTCGCATAAAGCAAGAGAAAGGGATATAAATATATAAACGTTTGTGTGCAAGTGACAACGATGCTTTAGTCAAAACCGACATTTTGTGTAACTTATCGTGCAAAAATAAATGCCACGCCTGGCCATAAAGTTGCTACGCGTACGGAAAAAGCCGCTTTCTGGCCAAATGTAGACATAAAATTATGTACACAACACGGGAGAAAATAAAGGAAGCCATCGATCGCATATTAACGTCCCTCGCTTGCAGCTCGGGCCGCAAACATCTGCGATCTCGGCCTTTCTTTGTTTTACCACCCTAGTTGTGTAATGTACTATACCAATCGTCCATTGTAGTGTTTTACAGTACTAATGCTTTTATTTGTTACTTGAATTAATACCTTGGACTTCTGGTGTAACGTCAGACAATGTCTAGTATTGTCAAAATTATTAGTGGAAAAGTAACGCATGATATTTACTGTATCTTTCAATATCCAACTCTGTCTTGCTTACATTTTGGATTTTTGAAAGCAAATAACTAAACGGCAATAAAAAAATGCCATTGCTTGCCAGTAGTCGGTATTTTGAATGCTAGAAATACCAATCCAACAAAGTCAATAAATTTCATAAAATGCTTCATTTTGAACGTTAAATTGGCATTATTTCATATAATATAAAATAGCACGATTACATTATATAACAGTATTTTTTTTTATTATGTACATACGCATTTCATTTCAATGCTATCTCATATTATATTGGAGGTCTAAAAAAATGTGTGCTGAAATTGTGTCATAAAATATAAGTGGCAGTATATGACAGACCCGAAAAAACGCTCAATAAACAGACGTACAAACATTTCAGAACTATCATTGCCATTAATTGAAGCTCTGTCTGTAAATACAACTTTAACCTCCAAATCCACTTTCATTCATCAGAGATAACATTCAGGCATACATTTGTCAATCGTTATAAAATGCTGCTTGAAAATGATTTTTTAGATTAGAAATATATTACTACAAAACAATTAAATCCAGGTTTATTTGCCATAATAAAACCGGATTCATCTGGTTTAATTATGACAAAAAAACCGACTTTACACCTGAAACTCCAGGTTAGTGGCAATAAAGAGTTCGGAAAAGCCTGCAAGCCCTGTCAACTTAAATCCTTTCAGAATCTGCGAAACTCATAGTCAAATATACATTCCAAAAATTCACACTTTTTTTTTCAAAACCAGAGTTTTTACATAAAGCACTCGCTATACTCAGGCAGCCAGTCTTGAAACATTTTTACAATTTCGTTTCTCAAAAAGGACTATTTTTATCTAGTATCGATTAGACTATCGACGAAATATCAACAACTGTACATTTTATATTGCCTAAGATAACCTATTACGTCCGAGTCGAGACTATAGACCGTTAGACATGGCTAAATTTAGCCTAAATGAGACTGATTTAACCCTGTGTAAAGGGACTTAGCAGGGCAACCGCCTTTACCCATGGCTAAAAACAGTTTTTCTTATATACCCCTTTAGACATGGCTAAATTTAGCATGCTAAATGAGACTTGGATTTAAGCCCTGTGTAAAGGGAAGTAGCATGGCTAAATGCCTTTAATCATGGCTAAACGCAGTTTCTCATAAAGCCAGCTTTAGACATGGCTAAGTTTAGCATGCTGAATGAGACTCTGCATTTAGCCACATGTAAAGGCATTTAGCAGTTTTGATATACGTGCTTTTACTCATAGTGAAACGTATGTTTTTGTCATAAGTCAGCTTAAAGCATACTAGATATCGTTCAAACATGCTTTCTGACTTTACGCATGGCAAAATCCAGTTTTTAGCGTGCTTAGTCATGTCAATACCGACCTAAATTGCCAACGAAATCGGACAGACAAGCTAGAGTGTAGCCATGACAAAAAAACCTTACCCTAGACAAGCGAAAAAAAACTTAACTATACTTTATATATTATTAATTATATACTAGGAAAATGAATAAACTAATATGACTGCAATTTGAAGGTCGGCTCGAATATGGTACAATGTCAAAAATATAATATATGTCCGTTAATATGTAGCTTATTTAGGTGCTTACACTATAAGCCGTAGTCGCGCGATTGCCGCGCGTTAGTCGCGCGACTGTCGTGCGTTAGTCGCGTAGCGTTGTTTATTGTCGATGCGTACAAGCTGTAACAACACAGAAAAGTACATCTTAAAAACATTATCGTTTTTTTTTCGTGTTAAAGCTGCTTCTAAACGTAAATACATACTTTTCAAAATTTGTGATCGGCAAGTCGTGCTATCTTTTACTTTTCGCGGGGCATCTAACAAATCGAGTCCCAATCTAAGCAATGCTTGCTTGTATTATGGGTACTAGACATACTTATATAGATAGAAAACATCCATTACTCGGGAACAAATACTCGCGCTCATTACACAAATATTTGCCATACCAGGATTTGAACCCGGGACCACTAGCTTCTTAAGCCGTATCACTCCCACTAGGCTAAATGAGTCGTCAAAATTAGCAGTCATCCACAAAGTACGTCACACGATTTTTCAGACTTTTAGAATCTGTAATAATTACCAATTATTAATGTCATCCTAAATATTACAAACGGAAAAACATAACGGTTTTCCTAACTTGCACCGTTATTGAGAGATTTGCAAAAATCGTAACACATACTTATTTGCTGCTTCTAAACTAATCGCCATACAGTTTTACTTGAACTATTCATGTATGTATCTACTTGAGTTCGTATTGTACAGAACTCTCGGTGCGCGAGTCCGACGCGCACTTGACGGGTTTTTTAATATAGGCTGTCCTAACTGGCTAGACCCTCCCCTCCCCCCATGGGTGTGACGTACTATATGGATGACACCTTATATATATACTTTGGTTTCCGCGATTATCACTCATAGAAATAAAGCAACTTAAACGGATTAAATCGCGTATATTACTACATTTGTAGACCCACGACCACGAACGCTGAAAAGGGTTACGAAACGTCGGGATTTAAAAATGTAGTAATATACGCGATTTAATACCTTATATATAGTAAAAAAAAATCCTCACCTAGGCTCTATACACCATTCAGCCCGCAATTCCAGAGACCGATCCAAACCGCGATTATAACTGGCAACACTACACTCCAGCTTATTATAAAGGAAAACACTAAAAAGGGCGCAGTGTCCGTTCACTATGAATAAACAAATGCACGTCCGGCTCTGTACAGGATCACTGCGTTTTCGCGGACTTCGGTTCGGTCGGAGGCACGGGGTCAGGTTTCGTTTTTGGCGTGGCTGAAAAAAAAATAAAAAAATAATAATTTCGTGCCAACACTCGCATTATATGAACGCGCGGCACAAATACGCGCGTTCTCATCTCAATTATGAATATTATATGTTGCAGTGGCGTGGCGTTGAAGAAATCCTTGGGCAAGCCGGAGCAACATTGCCTGTAATTTTCTTTAAGAGCAGAGTGTTGAACTGCCTAATATTAGGCAAGCCGATGGGAATCGAGTTCTATGGACGCCACGCCACTTATATGTTGTGAAAAAATCGGCCAAAGGCGAGTAGGATACGCACACGAAAGGTTCCGTACTATCGTCGAGCAAAACGACGCCAAAAAACACGTTTGTTGTATGAGTGCCCCTTTTTATTTTTACTCTATTTTGTTTTTATTATTTGATCTTTTAGCGACAGTAAAAGTACTTATTTCATTAAAGAAGTCCCTATCTATAACGAATAAAAAAATACAGTTCTGTGGCTGACCGACACAAACACGTTTCTTGTATGGGGACTCCCTTTTTTTTTATTTTGTTTTTATTATTTGTTGTTATAGCGGCAATAGCAATACATCTGTGAAAATTTGAAGTCTCGGTTCAAAAGCTAGAACCCTGTGACGGAGGGACAGACAGCGGAGGCTTAATAATAGGGTTCCGTTGGCACCCTTTGGGTACGGAACCCTAAAACGGAAAAGCTTATAGACACAAAGAACGCTGTGGGCGTGGTGGATCCGCCGCTGCGCAGCCGCGCGTCGTGCGCTCGCTTGAAGCGCGCGGAATATAATAATAATCATTTATTTTAGGCATCAAAGACCCATAGATAAATACCTTACAATCCAACATACATATTAAATATTACTACAAAATAAACTTAACAACTAGGTCACATTTCACTGCGATGTGCAATGTGCGCCCTGAGCGTTGCAAACGAAACTGTTTCATAATTATAGATACATTATACATTGAGCAAATACAGGTCGATTCACAAGACCTGGCGCGGATTTAGTATGAAATAAGCACTCTTTGCATACAAAATCCGCGCCAGTTCTTATGAATCAACCTGTACATTGAAAAATCAAATGCGACCGTGACGTGCTTTGTGGATGACCCCTTGTGGCGCCCATGTGCGGAGGCTATAAGGTAGTAGGGCGTTTCTCCAGAAATATGTCCACGGTCACCTCATTCATGTGGCCCTTTTTCATACTAAATGTATGGAGACAGATGAATGAGTCGCAGACATATTTCTGGAGAAATGCCCAGTAGTGCGGTATACTCACGCCTGGGGCGGGCGTTGGCGACGACGCTCTGCGCGCCGCAGGAGCCGGCGCGCCCGCGGTTATTGTTGCTGCTCGGCGCCGGCCGGCTGCAACAACGTCATCACATTCATTTCATCATCATCATCATCACGACCCGATCCGATTTAGCCTAGTGTTTAGTGACTCTGCCTACGAAGCTGACGGTCCTGGGTTCGAATCCCGGTAAGAGCAAATATTATTTGTGTGATGATATTTGTTTCTGAGTCTTGGATTCGTTAACAAATATACAGTTAACAGTGTTCGATTGGAGAAGTGGAAACAAAAATGTCGTAAAGCGGAACCCGAGCTCCGAAGCTGTGTGGCTGCGGATGCAACCGGGAAAGCGCTAAGATGAGAGAGAGAGAGAGAGAGAGAGAGAAAGAAAGAAAAGTATTTATTCGGATAACACATCATTACAGTTACATAAATTAAACAATACATAAAAGAAAACGAAAAACAAATAGAGATGTGCAACCGAAATGGTCTCCATTCAGCATAGAGAGAGGGAGGAGAGAAAGAGGGGGGAGAGAGAGGGAGAGAGAGGTCCGTAGACATGTCGTCACGGATACCCGTCCACAAAATGAATTCCGGTTTCTGTTGTTCGTGTGGCGGGTGTGGCAGAATAATCCTACTGGATCAAAAAATACCAATAATAAATTAAGAAAAAAAATTGATTGTTCTCGATTATTGCGAATCCACTAGGTTTCATCCAGGCAGCCCATATATTTATGTAGGTATTTATTCTCAGTAGGCGCTGGTGGTCGGTAAATGATGGGACTGTGGCAATGTGGCGGGTATCTCAGGCGGGGGCTCCTTCTCTTCCCCTTCCGCTCTGTTTCCTTCCTCTCTTTGTGTCTACGCGTGTGAGTGAAAGGTGTGACATTTTGTCATCGTGACTCTACCTGACCAGTTCCGGGAAAAACCAACAGAAATAAAAATATTTAGAAAAACGTGCGGACTGGTGTAGCAGTTGCCTCTCTCAGCCTCTCCTTCCCTTCCCTATCCGTCTGTGTCTCTCTCTTTCGCTTCCCCTCCCCTCCTTTCTCTCTCTCTCTGTGTGTGTTGGTCTCTAGTTATTATGTTCGATCGGTGCATGACTGTATAGCATCCTCAAGATTGCCAAATCCGATATATACAGATATATTATCACTACATAGTATAAAACAAAGTCGCTTTTTCTGTCCCTATTTCCCTATATCCCTATGTATGCTTAAATCTTTAAAACTACGCAACGGATTTTGATGCGGTTTTTTTAATAGATAGAGTGATTGAAGAGGAAGGTTTATATGTATAGTATTGCACCCGTGCGAGCCGGGGCGGGTCGCTAGTTAGTTAATATAATACCGCATGCCCTAGTGCACAAGGTGTTTAATTTACTAAAAAAATATGTTCACATGTGGGATTTCGCAATCTCAACGACGATATGCGCGTACCTATGTGTTGCGTGTGTATTTATGGTGTGTGCAAAGTATAAAGACGAACAAAGACGAAGAAAGTTTATCAGCGCGCGATACGTATTCTACGTACGTACTATAGCGCGTCTGTGTGAGTGCGATCCATACTGGACCATGCTTACGCATTCTTAAAACTTAAAACTTGTGTGTGTGTGTGTGTGTGTGTGTGTGTGTGTGCGCGCGTGTGTGTGTGTGCGTGTGTGTGTGTGTGCGTGTGTGTGTGTGTGTGTTACCTGAAGGGGCGGGCGTGGTTGCGCTCGCTCTCGGAGACGGAGCGGTGGCGGTCGTAGGGGCGCGCGTGCGGGCCGCGGCCGGGCGCCGCCGGCCCTTGCGCCGCTAGCAGCTCGTTGAGCTGGGGCTACATAAATACCAACCATGTTAACATCATGTGTATAATAATAGTACATTGTGTATCTAGGGCGGTAAGAAAGGAATGTAGTATTAAAATTAAAAAAAAAACACTCGTTTATAATTCTTTTACCGCCCGTGGCGGTAAGCACACAATGTTTTTCATCACACTTGTGAGGAAATCTAAATAAAAAACCTTACTAATCCACCCAGTATGAGAAGAAAATTTTAAAACAGAAAGTGACATATATCCATAGATAATGCGAATGTCAAGTCACGTTCGGAAACCATAGCGGTAAAGACCTAAAACGGCCATTTTAGTTGATTTATATTTGCCAAAAAATACATGTATTTACAATAACAGTTCTCTTTAAATAAATATTTTTGTGACAAAACTAATATCTGTCTGTACAACAAGACTAAGTTACTCCACGGTCACGGGTTAGGTTAGTTTCGACTGTAAAGCCGCCTACGTTTTTAAAAGGTTTTATTTAGCTTATTTTATATCAAGCTAACTCACCTCAAGTACGCGGAAATCTTCGATACTCTTGAACTTGGCCAAGTAGCCCTGCAGCTTGGGTTCTACTTGCAGCGCGCCAGCATGCTTGTAGTATTTGAGGAACGCCCAGAACTTCTCCAGCCCGTACAGTTGACCTGAAGGAGAAATTAACGTTCATGTTCCGTAAATTATTGATAGCATTTATTGATGACTGTACAGTCGAGTTCATCATTTTTTTCTACTCCTGTACTTTTATCTGTGTTTTACTTGGTCACGAACACTAATATAAGAACATACATAATATGAGTTCAGAGAAGTCTATCTTCCTGCGGCCAACGGTTACTACCTATAGGACTAATTCGAAATTAGTTTTGAACTTTTATATTATGAAATAAAGTTCAAAATTCAAACACACCAAAAGTGCTTTGGGCCTTAGGAGGCTATACTCTATTCCCCATAACAGCACTAGTGTCGTTATAGTCACTTTACGTTATTGCTAGCAGCCACAGACTTCTAAATCTAGGTTAAACTTAGGTCAAGGATTAAGCGCTCAATTCTAACTTAACGATAAAAATGCACAACTACCAACTTAACAAACAATTAAATTCCTACGGCTTTTAAGAAAAACAAAACTTTCCGAACTAAATTCATTGATGCCAACATAAAAAAAAGTATTTTTAATATATTCATTGCGTGTCAATTTAAAATTAAAAAAAAGTTTACCATAGAGACATACTGTCAGTCATACGTCATATTTGCCTTGTTTGCAGGTTATGCCTTGTTCGTATTTTATATTTTAAAAAAACCTAGTCGTAGAAAAAGTATTGTATGCAACGTTGTATAATTAAGTCAAAAATCGCTCATTGCGTCTCTATTTGCGATACTCGCCGCATTCGCGGCTCGTATCGCAACTCACGCAATTCGCATTTTTTGAACCTTCTTATACAACTGTTGCATAAAATACTAATTTGAGCAAAGAACGGATCAAAAATATCTAATCTAGTTCTTATGCACCTGACAATAGGGTCTTGTTCAGATGTTTTTGGTCCAATCTTTGCTCGGATAATGATGAACTCGACTGTACAGGTCGATTCACAAGAGCTGGCAAGAATGGAGTGAATAAAAGTAATGTCACTTGTCACTGTTGAGAGACGTTCTTGTATGTGGAGCCTCCCTCCAAATATTTTGTAAACAAGTACAAAACACTACATCGACATTCAAGAAAAAAAACCGGTCAAGTGCGAGTCGGACTCGCTCACCGAGGGTTCCGTACAAACTTGTAAGTAGATACGTGAATAGTTCAACAAAAACTGTATGGCCGTTAGCTTAGTAGGAGCAAATAAGTATGTGTACGATTTTTGAAAATTTCTAAAAAACGATGCAATTTAGCAAAACCGTTTTATTTTTCCTGTAATATTTAGGATGATATTAATAATTGGTAATTATTACAGATTTTTCTGTTCAGTAACTTCGAAGATAATAGGGGGGGAATGGTATTTTTTTGAACGTTTTTGGTCATAAATCAAAAAGTACAAAATTAAGAAAAAAAACAAAAATGGTTTTGGAATCTACAAATTAAGCTCTTTCATTTGATATCCCACTCGATAAAATAGCTCTACTTTTCTTTTTCCACATCCCATTTCGGACCCCTTTAAAAAAAAAGTAAAAAAGGTATAAGATTTTTTTTCTATCCAATAGGCTCGAGTCAGCAACTTTTAACACTATTCCAAGTTTCAAGTCGATAGCATCAGTAGATCCTGAGATATCTTGCTGTGACAGACGGACAGACAGACAGACAGAGTCGCACCATAAGGGTTCCTTTTTTACCATTTTGGTACGGAACCCTAAAAATACTGCAATGATATGACAGAAAGATGAATTTGACTACCAAATCCAATATGCGAAACTCATACGAAATTTAGATGTTATGCCGCAATTTCCGCGGTTCACGGCGTCAGATGGCATCAGTATGCAAACAAGGTTGCGATTATGTAGGTAGGGTTTTTTGTTTGTTCATAATAGTTGTCCGTGATAGATAGGTTCTGGGTAAAAAGAAAGTTTGATTCGTGTTGGCGAAATGTTTGCTTCGTGTCAAACGAATATAGGGAACGTGCACGAACTATAGGTGGCAGCAATAAACGACAAAAGAGACACGGGCGGACAATAAAGGAAACTATCGCCCCTGTCAAATCAAGCTGTCAATGTCAATAATAATATGTAAGTGTCAATGTCAAATAAAGTAAGTCATAGCTACACTGACGTTAATCGTCCTTCAACGCGATAAATCGATAAATTAACGTTACTAACGGCGTTTTCGTCAATGTGGCCCCAGCATGGGTATATGATTTAGATTGGCGGGACCAGTTGGCAGCACCTTCGTCGTGCACGTTCCCTATTAGACCCATGTCAGCGCAACGTCAGTTGTGTGGCAGTGTAGCTCACCTCGCTCGTAGTCGGCGGCGGTCTCCTGCTGGAAGTGCTGGTACAGCTCGGGGCGGAACTTGCGCTCGAGCCCGTACGAGTAGAACCGGAAGAGGCACTCCAGCCCGTACCGGAAGCCCTCGCCCGCGTCCTCGTTCGCCAACGTCCTGTGGCAACACCAGTTACAGATTAAATATCGTCGCATGCTCTAAAATAGGGATGTAAGGTTAACTGGAAGAGATCCCTTAAATGGATAAGTTCGCCTTTGTACATATACCTTTATTTTGTAACCCTGTACTTTGCTTATTTTGTGCAATAAAGTGTTTACATACATACATAATTTTGCCGATACGATACCAATACAGATTATTGTAGTAAATAATCGGCGATACCGATATCGATGGTTAAATAATGAAGTATGCACCTCAGACATTGTATGTCCTTATTATACCTAAAACTTGGCTATATTTAACAGAGACTCGACCTTGAAAGTGTAAAGTAAAAATACCGATACATAAATAAAGTCAGTAATTAATAGTACATTACATAACTAGGGAGGTAATACAAAGATCGCAGCAGTTTACGGCCCGAGCTGCAAGCGAGGGACGTAAATATGCGATCGAGGGCTTCCTTTATTACCTCCCGTGTTGTATACATCATTTTATGTCTACACTTGGCCAGAAAGCGGCTTTTTCCGTACGCGCAGCGTGCGGCATAAAATTCTTTTTTACCCTTTTTTTTTTCAGACAGCTAACTTTTTTGCGCTGTTCAAATATCGGTTGTATATAATCGGCGATACCGATATATCGTCCTGCCAATTATATCGGCTGGTATCGGTATCGTTACATCCCTAGTCTAAAATTGTTGGTCCTTGTTACGGACGCCTTCAACGCGAACCTTTTTTAATCTCTTTTATAGAATACTCTAATAAAAAACGTACGTATTGTCAGTCAGTGTCATGTGAGAAAAATATACGTCAAACTACGGAACTGAACTGTTTTTAATTAAAGAGCCTTTAACAAATAAAATATCAAGTTAAATGAACCAAATCACCGTGATACCGTAAGGAAGGTAAGCGTCGGTATCATATTGGTCCTTCGAGCCGGATGATCCAGTGCCGCTGACCGCCCGACAAATCGAACCCAGAACTGAACCATGTCGCGGCCGGTAACACGCAGTGTCGCAAAAAAGAAGCCGAACCCAGTACCAAAACAACCGGAACCATCCACGTCAACCCCAATACCACCCGCCGAACCTATATCCGCCGAATCTACGAAGGCAAGTACAGTCAGTCGGAATAATTCGGAGAAAAGTCCTACCATCCGCTCAAATGTTAGCAGCGTCTTACTCAAAACAAGAGAGGCCGAACTAGCGGCCGCAAAAAGGTTAGCAGAAGCGAGAAAACGGATGGCGGAAGTACAGTTGGAGTCGGAAAAAACTATTATTGAAAAAGAACTGCAGGTAGAGTTGGCACGGCTGAATACGAGCGCTAGCCGCCACTCCGGATCGACCCGCTCGAGTCGCAGCCGCGTTCAGGAATGGCTGTCAACGGAACTAAACCCGAACGAACAAGAACCCGTCGACCACCCACGTATGACTTCTGAAGAACGCATCCTCAATGCCGAGAAACGTCTGAAACGCAGACACGACCCGTTCGAAGAGCAACATGAACGCGCGCGCCCCGAGCTCACTGACATTCAACTTTTAGCACGAGAAATCGCAACCCTACGCAGACCATCTGACCCGAAGGAACTACCGTACTACAACGGAAATGTCAGTGAGTGGCTGTCCTTTAAAGCCGCCGTCACAGAGATTAGAGCTTCTTCGACCGACCCTGAACTTATCTCCAAACTCAGACGTTGCTTGAAAGGCGAAGCTCGCGCAACCGTCGCCGCGCTTCTAGATACGCAAGTCCCAGTAAGCGAAATAATGGAGGCCCTTGAATTACGCTTCGGCCTCCCAGAGCTGATATTGCAAGAGGAGATACAGTCACTCAAAGATCTACCCAGACTGATAGACAACACAGAGCAGCTGAGCAAATTCGCATGCAAGGTACGAAACTGCGTGTCGACCATCAAAGCCCTGAACAAACCTGAACACCTCCTGAACCCAGAACTGCTGCGGAACCTGAAACAGAAAATGCCACACCTAAAGTCACAATGGATCTCATACGCTGTAGAACATGAACATGAGAGCGAACCTGAACTTGTGAAGCTATCAGACTTTTTGAGAAAGGAAGCCCATTCCATGTCGAAATATTGGTTGCATGAGCCATTACGCACACCATTCAAACCAGTACATTCGAACAGAACCCACTACGTAAAGTTTGAGCATGATGACCCAGAACCAGAACACTGCTTCACCTCAAACTTTCGTAAAGATCCGACTGAAAGGAACTGTCTTCACTGCAAGTCTTTGACGCATGAACACTTGAAAGATTGCGAACAGTTTTTGCACCTTTCGACTGATGACCGATGGAAGTGGGCCCAAGAAGCAAAGCTCTGGTTCAAATGCTTGAGGTCAAGACATCGTAGGGAAGACTGCCGATTTGGACCTTGTGGAATTGATGGATGCCGCTTGTCACATAACAAGCTACTTCACTCTTTGACATCCCGACAACCAGAGTTGTCAGCCTGCGGAAATCCATCAACATCAGACTGTCAATTAACATCAGAACCTGCAGCTAAGAAACCACTAAGCGAAATGACAGCTTGCAGCAGAACCAACTCGAGAACGCAAGTCCTACTCAAAATAATACCGATTGAAATACGAGGACCCACAACTTCAAAAAGAACTTATGCTCTTCTGGACGGTGGAAGCACCCTGACTCTAGTGAAACAAGAACTCGCGAACGAAATTGGCCTGAAAGGCATCCCCGAACCACTGACTTTAGTTGGCGTAAATGCCACGACGGAAGATCCAGGATCTGAACGCGTCAACCTTCTGGTCACTGGACCCTCCGACGCCCCGTTGGAATTGTATGATGTCCGGACAGTGGAAACTTTGCCACTCCCGCCTCAAACTGTGACCAACATTTGTAAATACAGCCACCTACAAGGCCTGTCGGTAGCGGAAACTTGTTATGAACATGCAGTGCCGGAATTGCTGATTGGTCAGGACAACTGGCATGCAATTGTGACTAAAGAGATCCGCCAAGGCAAGAGAGATGAACCCCTGGCTTCACTGACAGCACTCGGGTGGGTAGTGCATGGTTTTTCTCAGCCGAGTACTCAAGCCGTTAATTTTATCGGACACGCCGAAGAAAAGAAGCATGAAGCAAAAGTAAATTATTCTCTTGGAACCACGAATGAGGTACATATAAATAAAGGAAACAAAGAAGCTACCGATATCTTTCAATGGACAGCGGCGGGAAGAGACGAAGAGGGCAAAAGTAGCTCTATCAAGCCGAATTGCTTGCATTACGCCTCGGGAAATTTGCAGTCCATTGAGCGAATACTGTATGGAGATCCGATTTACGATTATAAATATAAAGAAGACACATACAGTGTTCCGGAAAGCGTACATGCTGGACCTTCTAACCAAACAGAAAACTTAAAAAGGCGCACCCGCTCCCACATGGAAATGACGAATACCGAACAATCAAGAAATTTAAACGTAACACATACGCTCCGACCCGTAACGCACGTTTTTGAAAAACCATGTCCGAACAAAGGCAACATCTTTAGCTCTAAAGTACCTCGAAATGACTGTCCAGAACATGTTATGATGACAGAATTCTGCGATGCTGATGGACGAGCACGGATTGCAGGGCGAGGCGGTGAGCCACGATCGATGGTACACTGGAGAAGCCGTCCGCCTAGCGACTGATTTTGAATGCGCTCAGCCGCGCATTGCCGGGGAGATATGTTACGGACGCCTTCAACGCGAACCTTTTTTAATCTCTTTTATAGAATACTCTAATAAAAAACGTACGTATTGTCAGTCAGTGTCATGTGAGAAAAATATACGTCAAACTACGGAACTGAACTGTTTTTAATTAAAGAGCCTTTAACAAATAAAATATCAAGTTAAATGAACCAAATCACCGTGATACCGTAAGGAAGGTAAGCGTCGGTATCAGTCCTAATGTCATGTTCGGTCATGTCTGTGATTTGGTCTTATGATGTCGACATTCTACTTATTAGCAGTTTCGACATTATTAGAAGCGATTCGCTTGATTATTGTCAATGCGGAACAACAAGGAATGGAACTCGCTTCGATCATCTGTATTTCCACACAAATATAACTTGGGACTCTTCAATACAAAAGGGAAGAGAATAAATAATTATACCATTATCACAGACTTTTCAAATTTGATAATTATGTTAAGGGCGACCATAGAAGGCTCCGGCCTTTCTTTTAGACACGCAAGGGTTTTTTTTAAACCTGACAAACTCACAACCCATAACCGGGCATAGTGATTGTCGGGCCGGGTGGTTGGCCGTTGCGGTCCCTGGGCTCGAACCAGGTCGCTGGCCAGACCACCTGACACGCAAGGTACATACACGCTTTCCTTCTGTCACAATTCCTGTGTAGTAGTCTAATAACAAAAAGTGCACTGACCTGAATTCGTTGTACATGTTCCGGTTGAAGTGGTCCCGTAGGAAGAAGGACCAGAATCTGAACAGCGTGTTCATCTCTTGCGACTGCCCAATGCCCAGCTTCTTGCGCTCTGTGGAGAAATGAAATGTCAGCTGTCAAAATAGTAGTTTATTTAACATTATTAACAACAGCGCACAACATTTTAGTGGGTTTGATAGATGACAAGCAGGTGACAGGTAGCTGGCAGCCTATTTTGCATCTGCTTAATAAATTTGAAGTGAGGCAACTCTTAATAGTTCAAAAGTGGGATAGCCACTTCTGAAGTATCAGAAGTGGGATGCATAAATTAGATATGGATGACAACTTCTAAAAAATCAGAAGTAGGATGACATCACCCGTAATTCAGGAGAGGGATGAGTTGACACTTCAGAAGTGGGATGGCTTACCTTTGAGGCAGCGCGAGTAGTACTTGTGGTAAGCCTGCTGCGTAAAGTGGGATAGCTACTTTTCAACATCAGCATTGGGACGACAACTTCTGAGAAATCAGACCCGTATTTCAGAAGTGGGATGTGTTCAGGCACATCAGAAGTGGGATGGTTTACCTTTGAGGCAGCGCGAGTGGTACTTGTGGTAGGCCTGCTGCGTGAAGTGGTTCTCTCTCAGCAGACCGTGGCTCGGGTGATGGAACGTGGGCAGCGACTGCGGCACCGACCCGCATGAGGAGCCCAGCGTGGGGGACGTGCCTAGTGACGACCTGGAAAAGATGATACTATAAGAAAATAGTTCGTATGGAAAATTATGTGACTGGAAAAAAAGACGATCGGAAATTATTATACCACTCGTTCTCGAGTTATAAATAGATAGATATAGATAAGGTCGTGTCAGATGTTTAATGCGTGTCCTACTTCTGTTGTGACTGTACATTTCTAGTGACCCTGTTTTCCAGACTGTAGTTAGATGTAATACTCACCCGGTGCTATGCGTGCGCGCACGATGCTCGCGTATGTCCATGATCCAGCCCACATGGTGTTCGACGGGCGGGTTCAAGCTATGCCGAGTCTTGTGCTTGCGGCTCGTTCTGTAAACATAAATAAATTAAATATATATTGCGGGGGCATGTTGTAATTTTTTTTTATTTGACCACATATTTAGGCAGTCTTTTTTGCATTTTTAAAAATTACACATACGAAGGGTTAAGGCGACTAACGAATCTCTGTGCACGAAGTCGTGGGCAAAAGCTAGTGTATAAATCAATGTCAATAATGCATACATGACGTCCGTCGCGTGAGGATCCTTGTTAGCGGCGTAGAACCTCGCCGTGCGGCGCGGCCTCTTCGCCTTGTTGCTCTGGTCCTGCTGTTGTTCCACCTGAAATATGAGTTCAGTTTTATAGTAGAACCATTACTTACCTAGGGCGGTAATATAAAGAATGTCTCAGATCGCATGTATTTGACGATAAATATGCGATCTGAGGCCGTTATTGCCACTTTATAGCCAGGTGTGACGCAATAGTATATTATACAACTAGAATGGTAAAACCAAGAAAGGCCGAGATCGCAGATGTTTACGGCCCGAGCTGGGTCATTATTTGAGCGTTTCACCCGCCTCACTTTTGTAGACACATTATTGTCGAAGTTCCCTCAGATTTTAGTCTCATATCGAGCTATTTGATACATATCCGGGACTACTAACAAATACCTCAAAATTACATTAAAATCTGCCGGAATCTCGGCAATACTGTGTCCACGAAAGTGAGGCGGGTGAAACGCTCAAATAATGACCCACCTGCAATAGAGGGACGTAAATATGCGATCGAGGGCTTTCTTTATTACCTCCCGGGTTGTGTACATAATTGACAACATTTCATTTTAAGAACACTTTAAAATGTATATACGATTCGAAAGCATTTTGTCTCCTGAACACTACACTTTTTTTACAATTTTTTTTATATCGCTTAATGTAAAAAATACAAATTAATAAAGAATATGTTCTCATTTTACCAATTCTACGGCACAATAGATGAAATGCCAGTGCCTTTTGCCACAGAAAAAATAAGCTGTCATAATTTATTTGACATTGTCAATGCATACTGTCAGATCGCTTACTTTTTTCGATCACGATAAGACTAAAGTAATGGTTTATTCTACCGTAGAACTGTAGTTACGCCCTTTTAGAATAAGTCAATATTAATATATTAATTATAAATTAATTACAAATCCTGGTGAAACAAATAAACTATCAACGTATTCGTCTTTTCAAACCAAATACAGAGAACCAATAAAAATAAAGGCTCAAAAAAATTAAAGGTTGTCAATTTTATGTCTACACTTGGCCAGAAAGCGCCAGCCATTATGGCCAGGTGTGGCATAAATAGTACATTACACAACTAGGGTGGAAAAAAAAGAAAAGCCGAGATCGCAGATGTTTGCGGCCCGAGCTGCAAGCGAGAAATATATGATATAAAACTTGTAAAATAAATAAAAATATTAATAATGATCCACGTCCAAGAGGATAAATCGGCGTTCTATGTTTATCTTTTTAATGTTAACTTGAGAATCGAGTAAGCCAAATCGCTGTTGAGTGAGAGCCTCTGCGGTTAAGTGAGTGGGTGCGTGTTTGCGTGAGGAAAAGTGTGTTCAGTTGGTAACTACGCGGATAAAAGTGTGGGTGCATCTTTGAATGAGGAAATGCGCTGTTGAGTTGGCAACTCCGCGGTTGAGTGAACGACTCTGCGTTTGATTGAGCGAATGCGCGGTCGAGCGAGCGACTGCGCGGTTGAGCGAGCGACTGCGCGGTTGAGTGAGCGACTGCGTGGTGGAGTGAGCGACTGCGCGGTTGAGTGAGCGACTCCGCGGTGGAGTGAGCGACTGCGCGGTTAAGTGAGCGACTGCGCGGTTGAGTGAGCCACTGTGCGGTTGAGTGAGCAACTGCGCGGTTAAGTGGGCGACTGCGCGGTTGAGTGAGCCACTGTGCGGTTGGGTGAGCGACTGCGCGGTTGAGTGAGCGACAGCGCGGTTGAGTGAGCGACTGCGCGGTTGAGTGAGCGACTGTGCGGTTGAGAGAGCGACTGCGCGGTTGAGTGAGTCTGGTGAGCGAATAGGCTCTTGACAGGTCTCGTAAAGGAATGGTTGGTTGAGCTCACAATCTGCACTCTTGGCGGCGGCGGCGGCGGCTGGTCGGGGTTGTGGTGGCGCTCGGCGGGCTGCGTGGCCTCGAACTGCTCGCGCGAGATCATCGACACCGTGCGGTAGTGGGAGCTCCGGCTGCCGTGCGACTGCAAAACCAACAGAATAGTACATTACACAACTAGGGTGGTAATACAAAGAAAGGCCGAGATCGCAGATGTTTGCGGCCCGAGCCGCAAGCGAGGAACGTAATATGCGATCGAGGGCTTTCTTTATTACCTCCCGTGTTGTGTACATCATTTTATGACTACACTTGGCCAGAAAGCGGCTTTTTCCGTACGCGTAGCGTATGGCCAGGTGTGGCATAAATTATAGAAATCTCAAAGTTTGTTAATCGTAATTCCATGAAAATGTAACGGATGTTACCATTTCATCGCATGTTTATTTATTTATGGCGTAAATTCAAGTATTAATTTTAATCTAGATAAGTATAACTTTAATTCCTAGATATATTGACACCTGCTTTTGTCCCATCAACGAAGGAACACGCGAGAAATTGGTAACTTACGTTAGTTACGTTACTCTCTCTCGTGAAATTACCCTAAAGATGTTTGGACGTTTGGAAGTTTTTATTTTTAATACTAATTTACGCGGTAACAAACAAGGGTATGGATTGAGATGAAATTTGGCATACAACTAGAACGAGTCCTGGATTGAAAAATAGGATACTTTATATCCCGGTAGAAAGCTCCCTTGGGATAGTAACGGGAATAACTCAGGCGAAGCGGGTAAATGCTAATTTCATATAAATACAAAACTTTCATTAATTATCATCAGTAAAAGACCCTGCTCCTTTTACTCGTTTCTTGACAAAAATTGGACCTTTTTAGAAACTCAGTAACAGCATATGAATTTAGGTGGTAATCGAGTTAAATAATATTTCTGCAACTGAGTATTAGTCCTAAAGTCATTCTATATAATTCTATAGAAGTTTCACACTATAGAATCGAAACTTACTTGTTTGGGACTGTCTCTATACATTCTCTCACAGAACATTATTAGAAATAATTTAGTCAACATTTTGATTATTTTCAATAAAAACTTACCGAAGTATATTCCGTATCATTCCACAAGTCTTCTTCGTAACGTCTCAATCCGTCCGTTATAACCTGAAATAAATAAAATACATCAAAAATTGCATTAAAATTAAAGAATATAGCCCTTAAATGGATATACATGCAGTATTTTGTGTAGTTGAGCGAGTGAGTGAGTAGGTGTTTGATTGCCTGCATGCGTTTAATTTATAGATGCGTGGTTGAGTGAAAAGGTGCATGTTTCAGTTACTAGTTGTGTGATTGACAGTACCTATGCATAGTTGAGTTGGTGCGTGGATGAGTGAGGATGATGATTTGTTGATTGAGTGTGTAAATGAATGCTGCGTGGTTGAGTATCAGAATGCATTGTTGAGCGTCAAAGTAAAGGTTGAGTGTCAGAGTGCGTGACTGAATAAGCGCGATTGAGTTTCAATTGAGCGTCAGCATACGCGGTTGTATGTCAAAGTGTGCGGTTGAGTGTCAGATCCGTGGTTGAGCGTCAGAATGCCTGGTTGACCGTCAGCATACGCGGTTGTATGTCAAAGTGTGCGGTTGAGTGTCAGATCGCGCAGTTGAGCGTCAGAGTGCGTGGTTGAGTGTCAAGATCCGTGGTTGAGCGTCAGAATGCCTGATTGAGTATCAGCATACGCGGTTGTATGTCAAAGAGTCCGTGGTTGAGCGTCAGAATGCCTGGTTGACCGTCAGCATACGCGGTTGTATGTCAAAGTGTGCGGTTGAGTGTCAGATCGTGCGGTTGAGCGTCAGAGTGCGTGGTTGAATGTTAGAGTGCCAGTTGAATGTCTGACTACGTGGTTGAGTGCACATACCTGCTCTAGGTCCTGCGATATCTTGGTGCGAGTGTTCCAGTCGCCCTGGCGGTCGTGGCCGTCGTGGCGGGGCGCGCGGCCGCCGATCTGCGTCACGATCAGCAGCCGCCCCACATCGCCGTCCGACAACTCGAAATCTGACTCCGAGTCCGACCTGGTCAGAACACATAGGTACTTACAATTAGTTCACTCACGAGTATCAATCCTAAAGTAGAATATCGAATTCGAGATCAAAAATGTAAACAAGTGGGTTGCCACCATTAAAAAAATAAACGCTAGTGGTGGTAAGTCTAAAATCATTGAAATAATTATAAAAAATAAAATATTCACAGGTAAACACTGTTGTATGGATATTTAAAAATATGTTACTTAGTTATTAGGCGAATTAATATTTTTTTATGACGTATTTGTGGTGTTTAAGTAAATTATATGCAGTTTAAATTTATGCTACTGGTAATGGTAAGAAGTTTTAAACATTTGGTATGTAATTAAAACAACAGTTTATTTTTAATATTATTATCAAATATTCGCGAGTCATTAATATATTTTTAAATTTCTTTCCATGTATAATTGTATTTCGTTGCATTTTGCTTCGTGTTTCTTATTAAGTTTTCTATTTGTGCGTGTTGTTTAATGAGTATAATCGTTTTTTAGACTAAACCTTTTTTACTTCACAATATACTGGCTAGGTGTAAAACGGCCGAATAAAAAGCACGTGAAAAAAAAACAAATGAGTGGTTGAAAATTTGTAGCAGACGCATGTGAGTTTTTATCTCGTTGTAACTTTTAAATAAATAATTGTGGTTTAAGGTGTATTTTTAACACGTGTTCTTTCTAGACTAACTATAAATGTCCTAGTCTTCCATCCAATATCTGTTACTGAAAAGCATACGTAGTAAATCAAATTCATATATAAAACATGCATTAGATAGAAAAGATTTTATACCCCTGGAAGGTCACTTTGACATTTTTGATCTCGAATTTGATATTCGACTTTAGAGATCATTAAGTCCGACCGTTGAATGGAATGCACCAACTGTGTGTGTAGCGACCGTTTAACAAAACGCATCAGCCGCGTGTAAAGCCTAATACTTTGATAGGACAACACTAGTGCGTTGTCAAATTGACGGTCGGAACTAATCTCTAGAACCGGCATCGTACCTCGGGTTTTGCTCTAGAGAGAATAGGCTACTTTCCTGACAGATCAAATTAGTTACTTTTTATGAAGTGTCAAAACGCTCAGATAGTATGAAGTTTGTATGGAATAAAAGTGAAATGACGTCATTTTACTCAAACATCAAATCAGCTTTTTATTTATAGGTTTTGATCTTTTAAAAATCGTTTAAAACGCTAAATAGGTGATGTTTAGTTCATTTTTGCAAATTTTCGAAAGTTGATTAGGCTAGCGTGTAGTAATTTATATTGACTACAGGCAAATACCCTATTGATTGTTTAATTCGGAGATTATGTTTGATATAGGTAATTTCACGAGAGTTAAGGCCACGCACACAACAACACTGTAATGTAATGGGATTTTAAATTACTGTTCTTTTTTCGTACCGATAGCAGGTTCAACAGTGAATTGCAAGATAGACCAAACATTTTGTTTAAACTATAGCCTTGTGTTTATTTACTCACTCATTCATTTCATTCATTCACTTTTTTTGCAATGAGTACTTCATGTAGCTGTGTGTGTAATCATTCACCTCAACTCTCGTGAAATTACCTATAGCCGTAATATTAACCCTAGAAATGGGATCGCCTAAATCGCGGAGTGTTGTAATCAAACAAGTATCCCTGTTGCAAAGCACTCACCAGGCGTCAGTGTAGTTGTCAGTGAAGGTGTTGTGCCTTGGTGGAGGAAGGTCGAGCTCCTCGTCGAGCTCGAAGTGGAGCTCCTCCTGCTGCGGCGCCTCCTCCGAGGGCGGGGCCGGGGCCGGCGCTGACCGCTCGCGGCTGCCGGCTTTCGTTCTCCGTTTCACCTGAGACAAACATATTTATATGTATTTTATTTTATTTATATTCACATTACATCTATCATTACAGAAACCCAATACGATAGAGTTAAGATTTAATATTGTCTTCGGTTTCCGCGATTATCACTCATAGTAACAAAACAACTTAAACGGATTAAATCGCGTATATTACTACATTTTAAGTCCCGACGTTTCGTAACCCTTTTCAGCGTTCGTGGTCGCGGGTAGACTGAGAAAATCAATTGAAAACCAATGAGAAAAAAAAATTCCTCTGTCAAAATTACTGTTGTGCAAACCTACCCACATTAAAAAACACAAATTCAATATTAGTGTTGCCAGATGGGCATGTGTAAAGATGTTCACACACACGCCAGAAGGGCTTAAAAACCTAACTTTAGAAAAACTAGTGGCGCTTCCTAAAGGCATACTTGATAAGAAAGAAGGCCAAGGAAAGTTATCAGCCACGCCTTATGCAAAAAAGAAAATAATTTAAGCAAAAGACTCTAGGTATGCTATTTTTGGTAAAACAAATCAGAAAAAAGTTTAGTGTTGCCAGACGGGCCTAATGTGTAAAGACGTTCACACACATGCCAGAAGGGCTTACTATCCTAACCTTAGAAACAATACTAAACTTTTTAGAAACAACACTAAAAACAGCAGCTATTCGCAGAGGGTGCTTGGTGCCCTTCGGGTACAGTACAATAACTTGTTCAGGCCGCTGATGCGGCTGCCTCTTGCCAGCCATCATGCGCGCGCGCCGCCTGCGAGACAGCCGCAACAGCCTCCTGGCCGTTATGGCTGAAAGGTTGGACAGCCAGCTCCTCTTGCACTTGACCAAGGTTCATACAACCCCCTACTTGCCTCTTATACTTAAACTTCTAATATTAAAGTTAACATAAGTTTGTAAGAATAAAAATATGTAATAGAAATAATGTAACTAACACTAGAGTAACCCACAGACCACCTCCACTAGACGGAGCATGCCATACGACACGAGCTTACCACGCATTTGTGCGATTAAATATCGGTAGATATTATTAGTACAACGCGTGTTTCACATCTTTTTTATCATTTTATATTTCGAGATTGTCGTCGGATTGAACAGAAATATTTATTTCACATTTGGTGCACACACAAGTCAGAAACATGGTCGCAACTGAACGAGCGGCCGGTCGCGTAATGTCGTAATGCTATACAATTGACCATATCTGATGTGAGCGCGCGCCGCCCAACATGCTTCGTCTAGTGGAGGTAGTCTGTGAACTAACCCAATGGTGTAATTTTAACCTTTTGTTAAGATGTGCGTTAATTTTTTTTATGCATATTCCCTATTACGTAACAATTCTAAAACTTGCGCATGATCTCAGTAGTCGTGTTACACTTGTTTGTTTTAGTAATAAAGTATAAAAATACACACCTCGGTCCAAACGTCAGAGCCGCTCCTCTCGGAGTTTGGGCTGCCGGTCCCGGCCGCTTGCCTTGCTGCGTCCGCCGGCTTCTCGTTTGGCTCTTCTGTTGGAAAATCTTTCCGTTAAAACACAACTCACAGTCATTAAAAAACCGGTCAAGTGCGAGTCGGACTCGCGCACCGAGTGTTCCGTACAAACTCGTCAGTAGATACGTGAATAGTTCAAGAAAACTGTATGGCGGTTAGTTTAGTAGGAGCAAATAAGTACGTGTTATGATATTTGCAAATTTCTAAAAAACTGTGCAAGTTTGGAAAACCGTTATATTTTTCCTGTAATATTTAGGATGACATTAATAATTCGTAATTATAACAGATTTTTCCGTTCAGTAACTTCGAAGATAATAGGGAGGATAATCTTTAACGTTTTTCATCATAAATCAAATATATTTATTGAAGAAAAAAAAGAAAAAACTGTGTTTTTATCTACAAATCCAGCCCTTTCCTTTGATACCCCGCTCGATATAATAGCCCTACTATAAATTTTCAAAGACCCTTTAAAAAAAAGTAAAAATGCTACAAGATCTTTTTATGTCCAATAAGCTCGGGTTAGCTACTTATAACACTATTCCAAATTTCAAATCGATAGCAGCAGTGGTTCCTGAGATATCTGGCTGTGACAGACGGACAGACAGAGTCGCACCATAAGGGTTCCTTTTGTACCATTTTGGTACGGAACCCTAAGAAGTCCATTTACCTGCGCGCCGCTGCGGCACAAACTCGGCCACGTCCGGGTTGAGCGGGTCGTGGTGCGGCGCCGGCTGCGGCGACGTGCCGCCCCGGGAACGGAACATCCTGCGGACAGACACACATACAGTTAGCAACGAGAAAAGGGGTCATCCACAAAGAACGTCACACGATTTTTTCAGACTTTTAGACCCGACCCCCCCTCCAATGTCACACTTTTTCGTAACATATGTGACCGTGTTAGTATAGGCACAGAATATATAAGCTAAAGCAGTAAGGAAGCTACAAACAAAACGATCGAAACGAACGCACACAGACGCGCGCTTTTACACGGCCCCTAAGCAAATCTCACGGTGCCGTCAGTCGCGAGTGCCGCGTTGAAACGAGTGGCCGCGCTTTGCGTTTGTTGTTTGCGCGCGCCCAGACGGCCCGCGATCGACAACCCTAACGATCTAATGGAGCGTAGGTATTTATTTCAAAAAGTAAGCCTAGCTTCCATACTGCTCTATTTATACAGCGTGTAAGTCTAATACGGGCGAACAATTAAACCAGATATAGAGTTTAGTAGTGTTATCATTAATTAATATGATTTTTTAAATTACACTTAATAGTGACCTCGTAATTAATTTTTGAAAATTTACCGAGCAGCAATGTACCGCATACATGCTTGTTTGTTATGACATTGCGAGATACGAGCTTTTTTAAAGTAACTGTCAACTAGCGTGTTTGTCAACTTGAATGTGTTGCGTTACATTGCGGCCCGAATTATTTTGTATGGTAAATATTTTCATTTTTAAGCAATAATTATCTAAATATGCTTCTTAGGTCCTATGCTGACCACCGTTTCAATATTCGCCCGTATTAGATTTACAGGCTGTATTCTGTCGTATAGACTGTCACATTTGGCTAGATTCTATAAGGAAAAATCAATTCTTTTTTTGCCTATTATTGTACTCATTGGTATAAAATGTTGCATAATAAAATACCCAGAGGCAAGAGGTTTTGAAGCAATGGTCAGGTTTTTAAACGTCGTCGTCATGATCAGGTTTTCAACACACTTATAAATAAAATAATAATTAATAATAGTCGACCGCTAGTTGACGACCGCTTTAGCTTAGTTGGTAGTGACCCTGCCTACGAAGCAAGAGGTCCTGGATTCGAATCCCGGTAAGGGCATTTATTTGTGTGATGAGCACGAATATTTGTTCCTGAGTCATGGATGTTTTCTATGTATTTAAGTATTTGTATCTATTAAATATATCGCCGTCTAGTATCCATAACACAAGCCTTATTGAGCTTACTATGGGGCTAGTTCGATTTGTGTAAGATTGTCCCCTAATATATATTTATTTTTTATTTATAATAGTAATTTTTTTTCCTACAAAAGGTACATCGCGCGCTTGAATATGTGCACACCGTGTACGAACGCACTATAGGCAAAGTTTTAAAAATGCGTGAGAATGCTCCAGTATGAATCGCACTCAAGCAGACGTGCTATCGCGCGTGTCTGAATACGTGTCACGCGCTCCTAAACGGACTAGGGTTTGCAGTACCGGGAAATTTGTGTATGGGAGAACCGGGAATTCCCGGTGCTGCCATACTAAAATTTCCCGGTACTGCAAACCCTAAAACGGACGAAATTGGACTATGTACTTGAACGTCTTTATACTTTGACAGAGCTATGCACATACACTCTAGTCATACATTTTTAGGGTTCCGTAGCCAAAATGGCAAAAACGGTACCCTTATAGTTTCGTCATGTCCGTCCGTCTGTCTGTCTGTCTGTCTGTCCGTATATCACAGGCATTTTACTCAAAAACTACATGATGGATATTGATGAAATTTGGAATATAGGTGTCTTTTATGAGCCGCTACTTAGTTTGGTATATAAATAATTAAAATAAATATTTTTAGGGGGGGCACTCCATACATGTTAAAGACAGTATTTTTTTTTTCCAGCAAATATCAACGTGTGGCACATAGTTCGACAGCTCTTTAAAAAACACTATAAGGTTCCTAAGTAATGTTTTTGATTAAGTGAATGTATTTGGAAATAATCGCCCCTCTATATGAAAAAAAAATGAAAAAAATCACGAAGGTAACGCTTAATTAATACTTTCAACGAAAATTATTTTCAACAAGATCGAATGTACCGTTTTTGAGTTATTGCCGATAAACTGCGCTTCTCAACAAAAGGACGTAATTTCTATGAAGATACGCTCTTTTGTTGTTGTACTTTTTTTACATCGTATTTTTTACACTATAGTTACGGCTATGGAACCCTACACTGAGCATGGTCCGACATGCTCTTGGCCAGTTATTTAATGACTTGTTTGATGTCAGACTACTGAGCACAGGCACAGTATAATATCAGTTATTTATATTCCTACAAAAGCTACATCGCTTGGCTTGTATGTGTGCGCGCCGTGAACGAACGCACTACAAGCACACTTTTAGAAATGAATAGCAATACTGGAGTCAGGGTCGCACCGTCACCGCATTCCGCAATCGCTCCCACTTTCAGTTCCCATGGGATAATAACGCGGTCTAAGGCACGATTAAATGCCAGTTTATAATATTTATGTCACACCTGGCCATAAAGTGGCTTTTTCCGCACGCTGCGCGTACGGAAAAGGCCATTTTCTGGCCAAGTGTAGACATAAAATGATGTACACAACACGGGAGGTAATAAAGAAAGCCCTCGATCGCATATTTACGTCCCTCGCTTGCAGCTCGGGCCGCAAACTTCTGCGATCTCGGCCTTTCTTTGTATTACCACCCTAGTTGTGTAATGTACTATAGTAGGATTGATTTGCATGTTTTTTTACATAACAGCTTAGAAATAATAGTAAACTGGTGGTATACCTGGGCAAAGGTGGTGGGGGTACAGCCCGGAGTAGACTGGAGACAGGAGCGACCAGCGGCCCCCCCATCGTCGCCAGTGGGAAGATGCCCACCATCTGCTTCTTACGTCTGGTGTAGTGAAACAACAAATTTAATTACATTATTATTAAAAACTAAAGTTAACGCAGGTGAAATAAGTTAAATAGGCCACAATTCTTTTTGATGCGTAATAAAACATAAACATAATATCCAAAAAAACATATTATTATGCCACACCTGGCCATAAAGTGCTATCTGGCCAAATGTAGACATAAAATGGTGTACACAACACGGGAGGTAATAAAGAAAGCCCTCGATCGCATATTTACGTCCCTCGCTTGCAGCTCGGGCCGCAAACTTCTGCGATCTCGGCCTTTCTTTGTATTACCACCCTAGTTATCTAATGTACTATAGGCACTAAAAAGAATTCTGGCCCAAATATCTCTTTTGTTATAATGTGAGGAGTCTTTTCAAAAGGGCTTATTTGTATGTTTTCCATAGAGAAATAAGCCCTTTGAAAAAGATACTCCTCATGTGTAAACCGGAGTTGCGATCTATGTGATCTTACCGTTTCTCCCCCGGTTTCTCCTCCCCCTCCGACTGCAGCGGCGGATCCTCGTTGTCCTGCCTCTCTTTCCCCTCCTCATCGCTCTTCTCCTTATCTTCCTTCTCGCCCTCGGCTTTCTCCGTCTCTTTCGCCGCTTCGGGCTTCGGCTGTGGGGGCTCCGGTTTGGCTTCTACGGGGTCTTGTTTCTTTTTCTGTGGAGGATAAAATTGGTGGTTAATACTAGGGATGTAACGATACCGATACCGATATATCGGCCGATATATCGGTATCGCCGATAATATACAACCGATAATTTGAAGAGCGCGAAAAGAATGTGCTGTATGAAAAAAAAATCTGCAAAAAGTTATTTCAATGTCTGACTTAATTTATGTATTGGTCTAATACCTTGTGCAATGATAATTACTATGTTAATTAAATCTTTGGTTCTTAATAAAAAATAAAAAAAAATGAGTTGACAATTTATTTTTACTTTACACTTTCAAGGTTGACTCTCTGTTAAATATAGCCAAGTTTTAGTTATAATAAGGACATACATTACAAATATCTGAAGTTCATACTTCATTATTCAGCTAAGATATCGGTATCGGTATCGCCGATATTAACTACAATATATCGGTATCGGTATCGTATCGGCAAAACTATGTATCGTTACATCCCTAGTTAATACGGTGACGGGAATAGTATATTTTAATACACTAGGGTTAAATAAAGAATGACCAAAATCGCAGTTATTGCTGAGGTGACGTCACCTTAGTACAATGTTACCTTCTAATAGGGAACGTGCACGGCGAAGGTGCTGCCAACTGGTGCCGCCAATCTAAATCATATACCCTCTCATGCTGGGGCCACATCGACGAAAACGCCGTTAATAACGTTAATTTATCGCGTTGAAGGACGATTAACGTCAGTATAGCTACGACTTACTATATTTGACATTGACACTTACATATTATCATTGACATTGACGGCTTGATTTGACAGGGGCGATAGTTTAATTTATTGTCCGCGCGTGTCTCTTTTGTCTTTTAGTGCTGCCACCTATAGTTCGTGCACGTTCCCTATACTGTATTTGCCAACAATCAACATAAATTGATTAACTTCAACCATCAAATTACGTTCCCAAAACTGCTTAGATAAAATCAATAACACTAATTTTCGTGCCAATAACGACAAAGACTGGAATCATTAAAAAAGCCCTCCGCTATTTTTTCCGCCTATTTCTGAAGTCTTAATTTCATTAAGTAGATATATTTTTATTAAGTAGAACAGAAATACACACCTCAACAATTTTTTCAACAGGCTCGCTGGCTATACTGGGCGGCTCCTGTTTCGCCTCAACGTGTTTCTCTACTTGTTTCGCTTCAACTTGTTTCTCGACTTGCTTCGCTTCGACGTGTTTCGCCTCGACCTCCTTGTCATTCGATTTCTCCTTGTCGCCATCTTCTTTCTCCTTCTCAGAGTCGGGGGACTTCTTTTCTGCGTCATCATTCATCATTATGTCGAGTAGCGGCCATTTTGTTGGCTCGAATGCTGTTCGGACCTGAGCAAGAAAAAAAAACAAATAAAAACTCCGGAAATTCGTAGAATCTGATAGAAAGTCTTTGAGTGAACAAGTAACTTCAGTACAGGTTATTTTTGTAAAAAAATATCATTATCTCAAAAACTATTACAATATTTAGTAAATGTTATACCATTTTAGAAACAACAATAAATGCGCTATTTTTTTTACGTCATGTGCCAGGTTATGTTGGTACATTTTTTTTTCACCACCCTCGTTCGAAATCAGAGGTGAAATTTGGAAAAATCTGAAAATATTTTTTTTTATATTCTACTGTGGCCATGCAGAAATTAACAGAAATAGGAATAACGTCCAATAACATAGTTATTTGGCTACCGATATAAAAAAACAGATTTGAAAAATACTTGATATTTTAGTCATGACACTCAAATAACCGAGTCAGGGTATCACTTAGCACGAGTTTTGCAAAAACGTCAATATCTCGAAAACTAAGAGATTTTTACTGAGGTCAAATTTACTAAATCTGGTGTCTTATGAGCTGGTCTATCAGCCCTTTTCGTATCAACGTTGGTTTTAGGGACACTGTATACATAATCGCTTTTTTATTGTGCCCACCTTTTTTGTATTATTTTTCTTACGCAGGCACAACAGTACTATGCTGATGCCAGGTCACTTAAGGGGCGTGGCCAGCTTTCATAGCACAACTAGTGGATGTTCCACACAGCAGCCGCCCTATTTACCTTGAACCCGTTGACCAGCTGCAGCTTGTCGGAGTCCCGGATGGCGTCGAGCACCAGCGCCACGTCCGGCGTGAGCGCGCGCACGCGGTGGAAGGACGCGATCAGCGTGACCGGGATGGTGCCGTCCGCCGACATCTTGCGACGGAGGAAGAAGTCCCGGGCTAAGTTATCGGGACTGAAGTAGTATTCGCTGTGGAACACGAAGGACACATTCGATACTCATTGATTACTTGCAAGGTCACAAAATAGCAGTGGCGTGGAGTCCATAGGACCCGATTCCCATTTAACGTTTACGTTACAAAGGCCTCCTAATTATCCTAAGGAACTTATTAAAGTCATACTCACATCTGTTTCTTGATAAGGTCCTTCAACGTCGCCTGGTCCAGCCCCAATCCATACGGAGCGCTGGTAGCGTGCGCGGCCCCGTAGTAGAAGGCCTGGGCCAGAGGGGCGGCCAGCGGCGGCATCGGCCCCAGGCCCCCGTAGTGCAGCACCAGGCCCTGAGCGACCGCGGGCTGAGCGACTCGCAGCTAGGATGGGGAGGGGGGGTTTGAGAATACGTGCCGACTTTTGATTTTTGTGATGCTTTGCTCATGTACTAACGCAGGACTTCCCAACCAAGAGGGCGTAGAGAAATGTTTGGAGGGGGGGGGGGGGGGGGCGTAATAGGCGCGTATACATTTCCGAAAAAAAAATCTATTTATCGCGTAGGTAAATTAACCGCTCCGAATTGCCATACAATCGCTGCTATACAAGTTTCGACAAGTCATAATGTATGTTTCTTATTTTTGTTGAAACTTAAGGTGGGCATCAAAATATTATTTATGCCAAACCTGGCCGTAAAATGATGTACACAACACGGGAGGTAATAAAGAAAGCCCTCGATCGCATATTCTCTTTATCTATCCTCGCTTGCAGCTCGGGCCGCAAACATCTGCGATCTCGGCCTTTCTTTGTTTTACCACCCTAGTTGTGTAATGTATTATTTTGGTTCGGAGAAGCTCGGCGAAATAAAGGTTGGGAAACCCTGTACTAACGGAACTGTCTGGTTGGAATAATATCGCGAGTAACTACATTGATAAAAAAAAAAGTTATTTACGCATTGTATTCAATCGTAAGATTGTGATATTCCACATAATAATCAAAATATGGTCAACACATAATTTACTGATATTATTTGCATGCCAATAGAGGTAGATTTATAGCATGATTACATTAGAGTATTTAAAAAACAAGATCTTCTATATTATCATTCAAAAGCTACTTTTTTAAGCTGTTTCGCCTTAGGATTATTTCTTGATTTTAATAGGCTAAAAGTTTCCGAATGTTTCCTATGTACCATTAGCTTTTTTTTTTAATTTTATTCATAATTTAAACGAAATAATAATTCTAACACGTATTCTCACCGCAGACATGAATTAATGAAATGAAATGATCACCATTAGTACATGATACCATAAATGCTACCATATATGATAAATGTCCATAATATCTTTATCAATATCATATCATAATATCGCATTAAGTCCCATGGAAGAATTTTGATCCGTTTTGAGCACCACTCTGGATGATATTAAGAAGCATATTAAAAGCCATAAGAATATTAGGTATATGCAATAAAATATATGATAACAAATAATATAAGAAGCATATAAACATTTAATATGCAAAAGTCTGAAGTGCAAAAAGTATTGTGTCTAATAAATAAAAACATAAATAAATATTAGGAGTCAATCTTACACAAATCGAACTAGTCTCGTAGTAAGCTCAATAAGGCTTGTGTTATGGATACTAGACGACATGCCTGTCTCTGTCTGACATGCATGTCTGTCTAATGTATTGTTAAAGTTAATTAACAAAAAAAAATGTGTTACAAATAACTTGAGTACAACAGTAACGGCTAGCTCCGTTACTGTTGTACTCAACAAACAAAGTTGTTGTTGTCAATTTGAAAAAAGTTGCTTAATAATAAAGATAAAAAAAAACAAAGCATGAAAAAACCATCAACCATGCAAGTATAATTACATTTTAGGTCAAAAGTTTTATATTATTACAATTCAGTTCACTTATGGACAGAATTATGCATGCTTTTGACTTTAAAAAGATAATAAAAAAAATTGAACCCAAGGTCCTAAACTTAAGACTATACAAAGTAAATTGCAAATAAATAGCCTTCTAAAATGCATATTCATAAGAGTATGACGTTATCAGTGAAAAATGTTAATACAATTACAAACAACATAATAACACTCTGTAAAGTGTAAAAGCATTTGATAAAAGTTAGGTTATGTTTTGAGGTTATCACACGTGTTGCATAAATTATACAAACGACATGCGGAATATAAACATTAATCGAAAAAATATAAAAAGCATAAACACTGAAATCCGTGAAATAAAAAAAATGCGTAAAATGCGTGATACGTGGCACCCAAAAATGAGGTAAAATGAATTCGCCAAATGGTAGGAACAGGGACATTTTTAGGTATGTGCATTCTCCTTATAAATATCAAAGTTATGCATAAATTATCTGAGCCAGTATACTGTAATTCTACAATAGCCAGGAGTGAGCCACTCCTGGCTATTCTCCTCGCAATTTCGCCGCGTTTGTCGCACGACAAGCGACGTCGCAGTCAGTCGTGATAACCTGTAGTTTATAAAGACTTAACTAAGTCAGTTTTAAGTTATTATTCAGTCGATTATCATAGTAATACATTTAAAGAAACCTATAGGTTTCTTTAAATGGTTATAGGCTATAACTTTCTAAGGTTATAGCGAACATTTCACTGTCTCAGATAACTTTAAGTTTTTTTTTAAAGAAAAATGCATATACCTAGGACAAAACCCACTCAGCCATTGGGTTTGCCCCGAAAAAAATAATCATTAACTTTATCGTAGTACGATCAATAAGCCGTGTCTTTTTGATAGGTAAGTAGAAGTAGTAAGGTAGGTAGTTATTTTACAAAACCAGTGTAAATCCGATGAGGACTTGGAGTTTATTGACCGTACCAATTTTATAGAAACAATAATTCATAAAAATAAGTTATTAACCTAGATAGTTCTTGGTTAGACTGTTTGTTTTTCTGCGTGTGTGTTACGCAAAATGATGTAAACCGATTTCAATATGTTTTTCTAATTGCAAAGCTATCTCAATGCTGGTGTAATAAAATAAAAAAACACCCATTGAGAAATGAAAATAGAATCAATACTTGACCATATTTCCATTGTTTTCTATCTTTATAATCTGCGGAAAAAAGTGACTTAAATTCAATATATTGCGCCGTGTACAGTCAGCAGTAATCTATACAATGGGGATGACGACAGGGTTAAAATTATATAGTTCTATTTATTCCGTCAGTTAGATTATGGAAAAATACGGGACACGTATTTTTTGGTTTATCAAAATACATATTAAAATGCGACAAAGTTGTAGATCATCAAACTTCTGGAGTGGGGTCTTGTGAAAATTGTACCTGACGTCGCTCGAAACTTCTAAGCACTCTATCCTCGTCATTTTTTGTTTGTCAAACAAATGAAAAAATACGTGTGCAATATTTTTTAACAATGTAACTGACGGACTAAACAGTTTTTTTAGTCGTCTAGCCCGTTGTTTTTTAGCACAATATATTGTAGGTGGAAAAGCTCGCCTATCTTTGATTTGCAGTTGGTCCTATTCACTTGTGTGCCGACGGAAAACGTCCAAAGTTGCAGAAGCTTCGAAAAGGAAAAGTTCAATAATTTCTTGTAAATTTTCAAGAACTTTCCCACCTTTATGGAAATCTTCCGTAACTAGCACATCTGTACTCCCATTACCCTGCTCGTCTGGACGAGAGAGAGCCTAAATTAACCAATTGAACTGTAACAATCAATGTCCACTGAAGCGAAGCAGAGAGCTTAAATTTTATAGGGAATGTGCACGACGAAGGTGCTGCCAACTGGTACCGCCAATCTAAGTCTTGTACCCTCTATGCTGGGGCCACATTGACGGAAACGCCGTTAATTTATCGCGATGAAGGACGATTAACGTCAGTGCAGCTACGACTTTACTATATTTGACATTGAGACTTGAAGAGATAATTTGAATTGACAGATTTTTGTCGTTTAGTGCTGCTACCTACAGCAGGTGCACTACACTCGATTTTGGCCTCCCGCGCGGTGGGCGTAGCCGATCCGGTCGCCGGCGACCGGAACATCACAGTGGCACAATATAATTATACTGACAGTAGGCAAACGCGGTTGGTGCCGGCCGACGCCGCCAACGAGAACTGTGCGAGAACGTACTGTACTGTGCGAAGTTTACCGTGCTGTAGCTGTGGTGGTGGGGGTCTATTGTTTCGATGCGAGCGTGGGAATTCTTGTTTTTTGTATGGAAACGCGCGACAGTGAAATATCAGTTTATATTCTCTAATCTGTGCCTATAGTTCGTGCACGTTCCCTGTTCAATTGGTTAATATTGCTTTTCTCCGCTCCAGTGGCCGGGCACCCCTTGGCGGTCTGCAGGAATTAAGTATTACCTGCGCCAGATCATGATGGTAGTCGTGGTGGTGGAACATGTGCGGTTGCGGGGGCGCGGGCAGCGCGGACGCGGGGCGCGGGACGGCGCGCCTCCCCCCCCGCCCGCGCAACGCGCCTCGACCGCGGACGGAGCCGCGGCGGTCCTCGCCGTTGAGCGATACCGTGTCTGTAAGCAATAGTACATTACACAACTAGGGTGCAGTGGCGTGGCGTCCATAGAACTCGATTCCCATCGGCTTGCCTAATATTAGGCAGTTCAGCACTTAATTTTCGTGCTCTTAAAGAAAATTGAAGCCAAAAAGCTACTCCGGCTTGCCCAAGGATTTCTTCAACGCCACGCCATGGCTCTGGCTTTGTATCACCACTCTAGCAGTGGCGCGCCACTGCTAGAGTGGTGATACAAAGAAAGCCGGAGACCGCAGATGTTTGCGGCCCGAGATGCAAGCGAGGGACGTAAATATGCGATCGAGGGCTTTCTTTATTACCTCCCGTGTTGTGTACATCATTTTATGTCTACACTTGGCCAGAAAGCGGCTTTTTCCGTACGCGCAGCGTGCGGAAAAGCCACTTTATGGCCAGATGTGGCATAAACTGATTAACAGCCAGTGATGTTGGGAGTAAAAGTTGCTGTTTATAGGGCGATGTTTATAGAAAGGAGGAGAGATGCAAGTGTGTGCGTGTTACGCACTATACTGTGAGAAGAGAGGACAATAGAGCGATCTCTCTCCAGGCGGGTGTTGTACCTGGCGACCGAAGTCCAATGAGAGTTGGTCGGACATTATACTTATGCAACCGACCTAGAAAACTTCGATAGCGCGATGTAGAATATGTCAGAATTTACGACACAGGAATGTCGCCACAAGCCCGACTAAACTATCGGCCGATAAAAGTCTGTAGTCTGCGGGCTGCCTAAGTTGGACAATAAAGAAATGTCCCCAGAATGAGCACAGCCTATTCTACTAAAAAAAAAACGGGTAGAACAGTGGTGGGCAAAATACGACCCACGAGGCATCTCCAACCCACGGGAGTTTAGTCCGATCCGACGACGACCCTTCTCAATAAGTAGTACATATATGGCATGGCATATATGTTTAATGGTCCAGCAGTATCGATATTTTAGAACAAAATAAATATTTGCTAGTCTGTGCGGAAAGAGAATAGGCGTGGCGAAAAACGG
The DNA here is from genome assembly GCA_947034925.1 of Eudemis profundana. Classification (NCBI taxonomy): domain Eukaryota; kingdom Metazoa; phylum Arthropoda; class Insecta; order Lepidoptera; family Tortricidae; genus Eudemis; species Eudemis profundana. The sequence continues at coordinate 5,352,733 of OX344819.1, forward strand.
AACCAACCTAACCAGTATAGCAAATAGGTAGAAAAGCATTACAGCGCCCCCAAATCTAAATCCTATTCTCTTTGCGAGACAGTGCGAGAGATATGGGAGGCGGTTCATAGTGTGACAACCAAAGCGCTCTCAATTATGCACCTATTCAAAATTGTTAAGAAAATAATCGCCTCTCACGCACTAAAAATGTTATGTTTGTTATGTAATGTTGTATCAGTGGCGTGGCGTTCATAGAACTCGATTCCCACCGGCTTGCCTAATATTAGGCAGTTCAGCACTTAATTCTAGTTCTTAAAGAAAATTGAAGCCGAAGCTACTCCGGCTTGCCCAAGGATTTCTTCAACGCCACGCCACTGATTTGTATTGTATTGTAAAAATAAACTGCAGCTAATAGATGTAGAAAGAATTGCAGCCGTTCTGAAAGTCTATCTACATCTAAAATCTCATAAATGTATCTCAAAAAGTATACAAGTATGCAAAACACATGCTCGATAATGCTATTCTTGGAGATTTATTGTGCCCGTATTGCGTAACCCAATGTCTCTATTGACGAGAGAAAAAAGGCCTAAAATACGGGACTTGCAAACAAATGTGCGTGTGAATACACAGGTACGGTTGTAGTGTACCTGTGTATGTGTAATTTTTAACACCGTTACGTGTCTTCATTTTTCTTCTTGGGGAGAGTCAAGACAAAGTTCTCACCATTGTCGGGTCTGACTGCGTGCGGCGGGCCGTGCTTGCCCGGCCGCGCGGCCTTCACGTCGATGTCCAATGGCACCCATTTGTGCTTGCCCGACTTATTGCCGCCTTTGCCGCCACCTGCAATTATGAGGGGATATATTAAGACAGACGCCTGTTTGACCCAGTATATATTTTTTTTTAAATCCAGGATGCGTCCATACTAGTAGCAATCAAACTGTTTAAGAGCTCATACTAAACAACCCTTATAAATCTCAAACTCTCTAGTTTGAGATTTATAAGGGTTATAATTAATGACCATATAAGCTGTGTGCTACTTGGGCAATATCCGGCTCGAAGGACTAATCTGAACGGGTCGTGGTTAGAGTACTTTTGATATAAGTTATTTAATTTTCAGTGGTGCTCTGCGCACATAGACAATCGTGTGAAAAAGACTAATACCAGGATTCATAGGTCATTTATACCAATCACTTATTATTCTGTATGCCCGCTTACACTGATGAACGCCCCAAGTACTTACCGGGACGTCCAAGTTCTTTCATACTAAATTTTGACGTTCTGCACGCCGTAACCCTAACGCAGAGGCGATCGACACTCCATCTATTTACGGCTGGACAATCTACCATATATCATCATCAACATTATAATTATCCACATTCTCATCACTATCATCATAATCATGAATATTCTAATCATCATCACCTAACGCACCTGCAGCTTTGGCTTTGTCGTTGTGTTTGTCGTGGTGCTTGTCATTGTGCTGATGATGGTTCTGCGTGGGCTCCACTTTCTCCACCTTCACCTGGTGTTCCTCCAGCGGCTTGCGTTCCTGGTCCTGGAATTATAGAAATGACTTATGAAAAATCACACAATGGGAAGTCACTGGCCCAAGGCCCAATGATACTCAAGAAGTTGTTAATTTTGTGTTCCTTCATTCAAGGTACAAGGGCGCAGGGTGGTTGAGAGCGCGGTCGCAGGTGTGGCCAGCGGCGTTTAGGGGCGAGCGTCTTAGGGAGCCCTAATGCCCTGCGCTGCACACCCTGCACCATAGGTAAAACGGGCACTGATCAGGGACAGTGGCGTGTACGCCATAAAGACTAAAAGACACTGCTTACCCAGTAATTTATTTCCTACTAAGGATAGATCTTTGGAGGAGGCCTTTGTCGGAGGACAAGCTGTTGGAGAGTAAAAACCGTTTGCCGATGGTATTAATTGAAACATTACGTATATTTTAGTTAAGAATTAGTAATTAGGCTATTTTAAACATTGTAAAATGAAAAACAGCAATAAAGGCTTATAATATAATATAATATAATAAAGGATAGGAGGGTAGAAATAAGTAGGATAAGCAGTCTTTTAAAATACCGCCTACACTACAAATTTTTACCCTCTTACCCAGTAGGGAAGAAATCAGACAGTAAGAAGTGTTTTTATAGTACACGCCACTGGTCAGGGGAGTCAGAGTCAAAGACGTCAGAGTAGAGCTGCGTGTTCTTCGGGTCAGCTAATCGAGGAAAGCGTCTAGCTCCCGCCTACTTCTGGGCTCGTCTTACTGCGTCGTGTATCTCATGGTACCCACTTGGTGGTTAGTAGTATTGTCTCAATTTAGGTCGCTGAGTGAGTGGAACTGAGAGCTCACCATATTGTCACTGCAGTGCGTCGGTATGGAGTGACACCGCGCCGCGCCGGCAACTCATTGGGGGAGCTACATTGCACTCATTTGGGGAACTAGATAGAGAAGAGTCTTGTGGCCAGTTCGTTTGTTATGGAGTATCTAAAGGGTTTAGAAATCAGGGGAGCTAGCTAAGGCTGAGCGCTCGCCAGAGGCGTCTTCAGCCCATGTAGGGCGACGAATACCCTGGCATCATCTTATAGGCAAAAGTAGCTCATGGCGCGCCTTGATTTGCTACCAACGGCGGGCACGGGCGCAGAGCACAGAGTCTTTCTCTCGCTCGCGGCGTTCTGCGTACCCTGAGACCCTGCAAGCCCTGCACTATAGGTAAAGCCTGGTGCTAACCGCATTGCCGTTGTGGTGCTCGGTCTCGTCACTGCAGGACGGCGGGGTGGAGTGGCACCGGGCCGCGCCGGCGGCTGATTCGGGGAGCTACATTGCACTGATTGGGAGAACTAGGTAGAGAAGAGCCGTCTTGTGACGGCGGTTCGTCTGTTGTGGTGTATCTAAAAGGTTTAGAGATCAGCGGAGCTAGCTAGAACTTAGTGCTCGCATGTAGGGCAACGAATACCCTGGCACCCTCTAGTAGGCGAAAGTAGGTCGTGGTGCGCCTTGATTTGCTACTGACGGCGGGCGCTGAGCAGTCTTTCTCTCATTCGCGGCTCTGCGTCCCTGTGAGACCCTGCACTATAGGTAAAGCCTGGTGCTCACCGCATTGCCGTTGTGGTGCTCGGTCTCGTCGCTGCACGGCGGCGGGGTGGAGTGGCACCGCGCGGCCGCTCCGGCGCCAGCCGCGCCTAACGACGGCCAGTCACCGATGTCTGTGAAGTCTGATGCCTGTGGACAATGGAAGCATCATGTTGAAAACATTAAAAAATACTAGTTAGCGGATTGCAGTTAATTCACTACAATAATATTACAATACAATATCAGAAAAATTGAGTCATATAGCAGCAACAACCACTTCAGTTGAAGTGACTTGGTTTCGATAAGACTCAATTACCATTAAAATGGACTTTGTAATTTAACTGTCCAAGATACAGGTGTAGTCTAGTTAGGAATATGTCTTTCAATCCGGTTTAAGTTATTCTTCAATATTTAATATAATTTCCCTGTTCGCACATATTTGGGGACTACACAGAAGATCTCAATCATTAGAATGGCATGTTTGGTTATTTATGTAAATCCTGCCAGTTCTACAAAGTAACCAAAGCATGCCAAATTATGGCGAAACATGTTTTAATGTACTGAATTCTACTGACATGTACTTTGTTATACCATCTGTGTATGTTTTTGCAAAATAAAATGATTGAGTGATTGAACCAAAGATGCCATTCATGCCTATCACTAGAATGGCATTTTTGAGGAATCTCCTGAGTAATTGTAACCAGAAGAATTAAGTATTCCAAGAGTACCCCTTCTGCTAAATTAACCATTTGTAATCGCTGCTCTTGAAACAAGTGACAAATTTTGACAGAGGGACCTAACCCTTTATCTGCTAATGACTGAGTTTCTTTACCTGTCCGTATTGTTCGACCTTGGCCCAACTCTTCCTGCTCCTGGTCTTCCTTCTGGCCGATATGCCAGCGGTCATGCTAACGCGGCTATGTTGTTACTATTGTGACGTCATCACTCAACTATATCACTTTATTAGTCTTATTCACTTTTGCGACGTCATCACTAGTAGTGTATCGCTTCGTATGATATGCCTAGTTTACTCGGCAATATTATCAATTATTATAGGATAAGTTTTATTCGAAATGTCCTGTATTTGCACTAGTGTTGTGACGTCATATGGTCACTATTATTATAGCTGTTGTTAAAAATTAAATTAGTTCTGGTGTCACTATTGGATAAACAGATTATCAGATTTGTTTCCTATAGTCTGTACTTTTAGGTATTTAAATAAAAAAAACCACGTGACTCGGGTCGTTTAGCCAAAGTAGCCCCCCTGTCATACATTCGTAGTATGGCAGGGGGTATATACTTATCCCTGCAGTAGCTGCAGTGCAGCTGACTGTACAAGCACGCGATATACCTTTTATAGGAAAAAAAATTACAGAGAAATAGTCAAAAATGCACCCGGAAAGTGAGAGTAGTTAAGACGCTAGTGGAACTACTGATTTGTTACATTTTGTATTTTCGTTATAATCATATAATGAATTCGGAATCGGCGGCCGGTCGACAAAACCCAGTTGATATTTAAGAACATGGTAATAATGGAACCGGTTAACTTCCTGAATACGAAATATGAATGTCACACCTGATTGATAAGCGATTTTGGTGTAATCGATACCGAATTAGCAAAAAGATTTAAATGGCTCGAAATGTGCGAGCCGGTGAGAATCGAGTTATGAATACGTCACTGTACCAGACCATCGCTAGGAAGCCTGCGTAACAGCACCGGTTAACCTACATTTCGACCCCGTTGAAATACCAAGGGCGGCCGCATACTTTCGAGTTTTCGTACAAACCTCGTAAAAAGAACCAGTCAGTATCCGCTGTGCAAGAAAATACCTATTAATAGTACGATACCTTTAGACTCAAAGGGCGTAAACGCCGTAGGTGCTAATGGTATGTACTAACACATGTGTAGATATACAGGGTGACTTCGAATTGGTAATACAAAATGAATGTTTTACATACATATCCCCTAAACGTAGCCCGTCAATTAAGTCTCATAATTTTAAAATAATCAGAATTATGTTTTTTTTAATTATTAATCTATCCCATTTTTGTTGGCTTAACATGGTTATCCTACCATAATAATAAACAAAGAGGTTTAAAGATTTTCAAATGAACACTTTCCTCTTTGGTTATCCGTCACATGCCGCAATATTTATGAAGAAAACGTGTTTTGATTAGTAATTGTCAGTTGTCAAAGAAAATACGAGTGACAGGTATGACACTTAGGTATTTAATGGAGTGTAACCACACTTTAGAACTTTAATTATTTGTTTTGTTAGAAAATTAGCAAGAATTAAATACAGCAAATTTGAACATAGGGGTTAATGTGTTACACTACATGGCATTAACTGAGCCATAATCAAGTGTTTTGTATTACCAATTTGAAGTCGCCCTGTATATTTACGTACCCTATATTATTACGCTAAGGTTGTATGGAAGAGATCGCTTATTTTCGATAAGATCTTTTTATTGAGTGTCAAACTAACAACTTTACATGCATGGTGACGTCAGAACAAGACATACAGGGTGGCAAAAAACAATGGGATTTGGAGGAAAATTGCATTAAATATCCAAATAGCAAATTTTAATAAACGAAACCTTTCCTAAATATTAGTCATAACTGCCATCACGGTTTTTTCAACGCTAACATGAGCCATATAAAAGTGTTGAAAAATTACACTGTTGTCATAAACCCAAATATCTATAGAGCTAGTGATAAGGATTCAATCCCTTCAATAAATATTTCGTTTTGCATAACATTAAAAAAAAAATAGCAAAAGTGTATCTGAATCTTTATAAAAAAAATACTTAAACACCAAATAATGTTTCGTTTGAGTAAAATTCCTTTCCGTAAATATACAATAATATACATTATATATTTACATACATTAAACATTCATAAAAGTGTATATCTCTGGATCTTTATTAAGAACTAAAAAAAAACACAAAATAATGTTTCCTTGAGTAAAATATGCTATGCTTAAATGATGTAAATGTATATACTACATATTTGTTATTTATAGCAAAAGTAGTCGATAATAGGCTAGCAAACTTTACGTTTATAAAGTTATTATAGTTAATTGAGCTATAAAAACGTCACACATATTAAAATAGTATTAACCAACTCTATTATCCGATATTATACGTCTAATTAGAACCAATGTTGTAAACCTATTTCAATTGTCATTCTCAGGCAAAAAAAATACCACTTTAGTGGTTGCCAATAAGGTCTTAATAATGGGTCACTATGAAGATGCAATTAAAAATCATAAAAAATATTTACTATTATTATAAGATTATAACCTGTAGGTATTGCAAACCTAATTCAACTGCGTCATTTAGGCAAAAAGTACTACTCTACTAATTGTCAATAAAGTTATTCCAATTGGAGGAGTAGGGCACCAATAAGCCACTGCTGTCAAAATGAAAAAATATGACATAGGAAAATATAAAACAAAATATCAATAGTCCCAACAATTTTGTGCGTAATTTCCTCTCACTAGGCTAGGCCTGTGTCATTGCGGCCTTTTCCATTGCGTTTCCAACCTTCATCCATGACAACCGGCAAAGCGGATCGCCTGAGACGTCACAATTATAAAAAACGCTATTTTATAAAACTCAAAACCCGTCACAAAACAATTAAAAACTATCAAAAGGTGCGATTAAACAATGATAACAACTCCAAGGCTGACAATAAGCGTCACTGATTAACAAAATCACTTGCACTGTGTAAATAACTGCGTCGCTGTGTCACATAACCTCAAAACTGGCGAAAACATGGAGCCGCGTCGCGTGGCGAACACGTTGCGCGCGCCGGTATAACTGTCCCACTCTTACACTAACATATAGTGCGGTGATGCTGTCTCTATCGAACGTATGCGCGTTTTGTGTGGGGTTTTTTGTTCCAATGAGTATATAAGTAAGGGCTTACAGTGAGGGGATTGGGACAGTCAATATAGAAACTTTTTAATACAATTGATACAAAATTAAAAAAAAGACAACTTTGAATTAATCTATTCTATTAAAAAATTCTAGACACTATAAAAATACCCAAATCGTTATAGGTATTATTATGCCTATAATATTTGAAGAGTTCCCTCGATTTCTCCAAGATCTCATCATCAAATACTGACCTGACAATGGTATGTCTACCTGGGAGATACACTATACCCATTCATTTTCAAACAAGAAAAAAATCAAAACATCGTTAGCAGATTCTCAGCTACATCTAATGTTCTTAATGTAAACATACACTAAGCAGGCTAAAAACACGACATCCAGATAAAGAAGATATTGAGACAAACCATTAAACCTTCCACATAAAAGTATTAAATTGCTATCGCCTTAAACTCGTGCGACTATTACAATATAACGTTCTTTATTTTATTTTTCACTAGGTGTGTAGTCATAGAACTGAATTGTATACGTATTTGTAAGCTATTTACCACAAAACATATTGATATGTTAAGTATGTTTGCGTTATGTCAAGTATAATTAGCATTACAACATGCATCACTATCACAATCGACAGTTATAGGAGCTAGACAAGGACGGGTCTATTCTTCTACGGCCGTGGCCAGATTGGAGCAACTCACCTACCTGTGATGTAATTGTGCAGACGATAAATTGTAGCGCAATTATATTGAATATGGCTTTGCCCTACACGCCGCAGAATTTAAAGATTTTTCGTGAAAATAATGGATATCGTCCTTTTTTAAAATAAATCCCGAGATAGGTTGTCAGAATATGGACTCTGAGGTCTACTTTCTCGGAATATGGACTTTTGAGGTTTTTCTGGCTCAGAATCGTTTGATGTATCCTAAATATAGTTTTCCATTACGTCACCTTTTTGAACTAACATACAAACAATCATGACCAAATACGAGCTTGCTTAACCTCTAGTATGCCGCGTATTTTTTTCCTAATAGTTTCCTCGTACGCGGATCCACGTTCCAGCATACAAAAGGTTAGAGTCTGTGCGGAAAGAGAAGAAAAAAAGAAAGAGGCGAAAAACGGAACTAACCTAACCAGTATGGCATTTTTTTTTTTTGCAAATACGGTAGAAAAGCATTACAGCGCCCCCAAATCTAAATCCTATTCTGACTCTAATCGTTTGATGTTGTGTACAACTTTTCAATAAATATAGCGACATTGAGGCCGCAGCTTTACACCGCTGTAGCCGTCTCTCTCGCCCAAGGCCGCTAACTGCGTAGCGTACGTTTTTAATTTCTGTTTGTTCCGATAGCTAGCTAGCGCTATAAAACACGTAGTTTACACACTGGCTGGGAAAAGAAATAATATGGCAAGTAAGAAATAGTTTTAAATTAGGGATGTAACGATGCCGATATATCGGTATCGCCGATTATATACAACCGATATTTGAAGAGCGCGAAAAGAATTTGCTGTATGAAAAAAAATCTGCAAAAAGTAATTTCAATTACTGACTCAATTTATCTATTGGTCTATTACCTTGTGCAATGATAATTACTATGTTAATTAAATCTTTGGTTCTTAATAAAAAAAAAATTAATTTTGAGGTGACAATTTATTTATTTTTACTTTACACTTTCAAGGTTGACTCTCTCTTAAATATAGCCAAGTTTTAGGTATAATAAGGACATACAAATATCTAAAGTTTATACTTCATTATTTAACTAAGATATCGGTATCGGTATGGGTATCGCCGATTCTTTACTACAATATATCGGTATCGTATCGGCAAAACTATGTATCGTTACATCCCTATTTTATGTAAATATTGAAGAATTCTACAAGCTATTTTAATAAGAAAGATAACATTAAAAAAAGTCTCATTCTTTAGATAACAACTTAATGTATGATGATATGAAATAATTATCAAAAGTAATGACAAGTAATCTTTCCTGAAAATTGACGCTATCGTCCGGCTCAATAAAAATAAAACTGTCATTACAAATACAATGCACTTTTTTATTTTTGCCTGGAAGTCGGCAAAAATAAAAAAAGTGCTTTGTAATGGGGCATTTCTCCAGAAATATGTCTGCGACTCATTCATCTGTCTCCATACATTTAGTATGAAAAAGGGCCAGATGAATGAGGTGACCGCAGACATATTTCTGGAGAAATGCCCAATTGACAGTTTATGTTTTAAAATAAACTGATTCTTATTTCTTATTTTCTTTACCCGTGCGTCCCCGCTGCTGGACTACACTTAAAATATTTTCCTACTATGTACCTATGAATGAATGAATGAATATATTTATTTCAGACCTTGAGTCCATATGTGTTAGTATTTACAAGCAGAACTTATACAACTAATGTTAGTATTACAGTGGATTATGACAATTTCCCCTATGCACCTATGCTCTTTTTACTTTGTCCGCCTTCCAAATAAAGTTTAAAAATAAATGGATGTTTATTTCTATTTTTCCCACAGTCCCACTGTTAGATACGAAGATTAGGATGTTTATGAACGACATTTAATAATGCTTAAGATATTTTCTTGTGGCCCCGTAGTTTTAACACCCTGTATATTAATTTCATTACACATACCGACCAACTAATTAAACCATTCCTAATAAAGCATAACAATCTCATTGGCTTAATACAATGTTATTTTATGTGACATGAGTTTCTAAAATCATATTACAGTTTAAACTTTATTGGAAGACTTTACTTGGCTTGACTTGGCGTTCGGCCAATTTGGACGTGCATTCCGTTTGATGTATTATAGTATAATTATATACCTTATACCTATGGGTTTAAGATTGGAAATCGTATGTTTCTTGGATAATCGTATGTTGATGCAATTGAAAGGACCGTTTTGTCTGATCGTTTGGTCTATTGTATTTTTGGTAGAGAGAGATATCTTGTATTAGTTTTTATAAAATTTAATCTAATTTGTAACAAAATAAAATAATTTATTTCTGCAAGTAGGCCCTCAAGAGCTCTTTTACATGTCTCATCTCTTCTTTTCTTTTGGCGTTTCGGGTAGTGACCTTCTGGTGAGAAGAAGCGCCGGAAGAAACTCACCAGTTTCTCTTTTCGACCACTCAATTCAATTCAATTCAATTCATTTATTGCATATCACATTACAAACATATATGGGTGGATTTATAAATAAGCAGGTATACATGTGACACCCTGCAAGGGCACAGCAATAACAATAACAGAGGGCTAATTAATTTGCACATACATTTACATTAACATTTACGACACTTTTTCATTTAATAATTACCTAATTCATTTAATAATTAAGTACCTAACTGGCGCGACTAGATCACAGATTAATAACTAGTTAATCTTAAAATAAACAAAGACACACAACAAAGACAGACAACTTTCTTTCACTTTCTATATTCAATAAAGTATTCGTTCAAATTATAAAAACATTTATTAATTAAAAACAATTTTAACTGTTTGTTAAATGATCTTGGGTTGTCCAGATTTTTTATGGAATTTGGAAGATGATTATAAATTTTTATAGTCTTATAATGGGGGCTACATGTGACGAGTCTTAATTTTGAAAATGGCATTTTAAGTTGGTTCATGTTTCGTTCATTTCTTTTAATTTGAGATGTTGGTATAGGTGAATATAAATTGAAGTGTTTCCTGACAAATTTACATGATTCGAATATATACATGGAGGTAACGGTTAATATTTGGTGTTTAATGAAATAAGGTTTACATGATTCCATTTGATCTATATTTACTAATATTCTGATGCATTTCTTTTGCAAAATAAATATTTTGTCAATATCACAACTATTTCCCCACAGGACTAGACCATATGATATTCGTGAGTAGGCATATGAGTAATAGGCGGTAAGAGCTGTCTTTAGGTCGGTTACACGCTTTAGATGTTGGAGGACATAGATAAAAGATGATAATTTTTTTGTCAATTTTTGGATATGGCATTTCCAGTTCATATTTGAGTCTAAATCGATGCCTAGTAGGGTGGCAGAGCTCACGTTGTCTAGTTTTGTATTGTTAAATTTGTAATCTATCGGCAATGGTGCTTTTTGATACGGTTTAAATTGGATGATTTTTGTTTTATTTATATTGAGCTGGAGGTTATGGAGTTGTAACCAGTCTGTTATTTTGTTTAACGTTAAATTTAATTTATCATGAATTTCGATGACACTAGAGCAAGAAAACAAAACAGATATGTCATCTGCGAAAAGGGTACTATGCTCGTCCAGTATGTTAGGAAGGTCGTTTATATATATAAGAAATAGAACACACCCTAAGACACTACCTTGGGGGATAGAGCCCTTCACAGGGACTCTATCAGATCTAAAGTGTTGTATGGTACCACTGAACAAGTATTACAACAATATGGCTAACTTAGTAGGTATATTATTGTGTCCTCTTTGTAAATACAAGATTATAACTAGTTTCCAATGGGTATTCCTATGGCTTGCTATAGCAAACGGTCTTTTATATTATGGGTAGAGCCGTCTTGTATTTTTTATAAAATTCAATCTTATTTGTATGTTAGTATATTTTTGTGTCCTCTTTATAAATACACGATTATAACTACATGTTTTTCAATCGGTGTTCCTTACGGGTTGCCATAGCAGTATACTTGAAATACTAGTTATGTAAATTTTGATACAAATCCCCAAATAACCAGGAAATCTGACCCGATTTAAAAAAACTTTAGCAGAAGAGTATACTCGTATTTTGGCCAAAATTTTTCAACGACAAAAGGGTTGCTGTGGTTGAATCGAATTAAAATTAAACACTAGAGATGTAACGATACCAATATTCGGTATCGCCGATATATCGGTATCGCGGATTATATACCTACAACTGATACTTGAAGAGCGCGAAAAGAATTTGGTGTGTGAAAAAAAAACTGCAAAAATTTCAATTACTGACTTAATTTATGTATCGGTTTATTACCTTGTGCAATGATAATTACTATGTTAATTAAATCTTTGGTTCTTAATAAAAAAAAATGAATTTTGAGTTGACAATTTATTTTTACTTTACGTCTTCAAGGTTGAATCTCTGTTAAATATAGCCAAGTTTTAGGTATAATAAGGACATACAAATATCTGAAGTTCATACTTTATTATTTAGCTAAGATATCGGTATCGGTATCGCCGATTATTTACTACAATATATAGGTATCGGTATCGTCTCGGCAAAACTATGTATCGTTACATCCCTAGTTAATACTAGTAATTTTAGAATACATAAGTAACCAGAATATCACCGATATATCGGTATCGCCGATTATACATATACAACCGATATTTGAAGAGCGCGAAAAGAATTAGCTGTATGAAAAAAAACTGCAAAAAGTAATTTCAATTACCGACTTAATTTATGTATTGGTCTATTACCTTATGCAATGATAATTACTATGTCAAAAAAATCTTTGGTTCTTAATAAAAAAAAATGAATTTTGAGTTGACAAGTTGATGCAAGCCAACTACAATAATAATTCAAATTGATTTATGGTATTTTGTCTTAATTTAGCCTTAAGAATAACAAAATAGGCATAATTGATTTTATTAAATCAAATTATCAATTTGGTAACTTACCACCTCAGTACCTTTGCAGGGCGGTTTTAGCAAATATTGACCCATCAAGTACCCCTTTTATGTATTTTCTTGAAAGCTTAGAGTTTCATGAAGTTTTTAAAATTACATAAAATCATTGAAACCAGTTTTTTAAATTTTAAATCTAGTGCGAAAATTTAACTGCGATTTACTTGAACACGAAACTTTTACTTTTGATATTGTTTTGTGTAATTTAACTAAAAGTTAGGAAGCTGAATATTTTACGGGAGAAAGTACAGTTAATAAGGATAATATCACAACAAGAAACACGCAAAAATAACCTACCTAAAAAAAGTTACATGACTTGCACACCCGAAGAATTATTGAAAAAAACCTTAAAGAATTAATAACTCGAAAACTACAAAAAATCGGCTAACATACATGGGGTATATTCTGATAGCCCACGAGATAGAGATGTAATCTAAAAAAAAAATTATAACTTCAAGGTTTGGGCCACCCTGTATAGCCAAGTTAGGCTAGGTTATAGGTACCTAGTTAGGTATAATAAGGACATACAAATATCTGAAGTTCATACTTAATTATTTAGCTAAGGTATCGCCGATTATTTCGGTGTCCGTATCGTATCGGCAAAACTATGCATCGTTACATTCCTAGTTTGAAACCTGTAAGCCTTACATCACAGCCCCGCTAACACGCTGACATAGCTGTGATGTCCGCAGACAACCTTGAACTCGCGAAGCCGCTATAGTTATATAACCTTATCACCGGTGATAGTAATGAATCGGAGACAGGGTTGCCAACTTTAGATTTTTTTTGCTCGTACAAGACGGCTACAATCCTCGTATTTTGAATTTCGAGCCTCGTAGGTACATGTGAAACCTCGGAGGGGGGTGCATTTGGAGTGCCAATCAAACGACTGCTGTATAATTTTGCAATTGCATGTGAACCTTATCTTATCGAGAAGAAGTGGCATACTTCGGCTGAAAACGACACATATGTCACGAAATTTTACAGAACATCTCCATAATTTGACACCTAGGACAAAAAGCGTAAATCCCCGGATTAGAGGAGGTTAAAACCCGGACATCTCAACAGCAACGCAGTTTTTTTTTCGCTTCGGGGGAGGGGTGGGGGGGGGGGGGTGCATTAGGTCTCGCGAGCCGGAGTAGCAAACCCAGAAACTACAAATGAAACGTTCCCCGCATGTTCCCCGGAAGCTCTTCAAACTAGGACAAATCCGGGGAAACCCGGACGGATGGCAGCCCTATCAGTATGGACATAATATACTTAAAAAAATAATTATTTCATTGTGTGTAACCCAATAGGTACTTTCGACGCCAGTAACTCCCTGCAGTCATACAGACAGATGTGAGGGAAAGGAAAGTACGCCAGGGCCTGTGTGAAGGCCAACCCTGAGGCAAAAGCTGGGCTTGATTGACACAACCACGCTATCATTCTCTGAAACTCCAAGATCTATCTTAATTAGTAAATCAAGTTTCTCACGTCAATAGGGAACGTGCACGAACTATAGGTGGCAGCACTAAACGACAAAAGAGACACGGGCGGCAAGTTGCGCGATGCGCGAGCGGCGATGAGCGAGGGGATTGAAAACTTCATACAAATTTCAATTCAATCCTCGTCTCGTCTCGCCCTGCTAGTGGAAAACCACCTTTATACTTGGCTAAGTTTGATCCAGACCAATTTGAAGACATTTGTAGTGTTTTCAACTTACAAAAGTATAGCCATTACTTGTATTCAGTATAATGGCGTGGTCGTGATATTTTTGGCCCTTTCCCGCAAGGCTAGGCCTTCACGCGAATCACGCGCACCGCCCTGGCTACTTTCCCTTCCTTAATATCTGTCATATTTGTACGACTGAATCAATGAGCTGATATTATAGTAAAAACAGGAGAACTCATTGTATAGTAAGAATTATCTAAGGTGTCCGAATGTTCGAAAAGAGAATGAACAAACATTCGGACACCTTAGAATCCTTAGATGTATATATTTATCTATATAAGTATGTATATCGTCGTCTAGTATCTATAGTAAGTACAAGCATTGCTTAGTTTAGGACTAGCTTTGTAGTGCGTTTGTTCACGGCGCACACACATACAAGCGCGCGATGTAGCTTTTGTAAGAAGAATAATTACTGCTATTATACTGTGCCCTAATTAGCCTGTTGACTCGATTTTTTTTCTGTCCTAAATCGATTCTACTATTTCTGAGGAACAAATATCTATATGACACCTAATACATTGGTATAAGTATAACAGCCACAAATTGTAATCAAAAGTAGCAGATCGGACTGAGCATTGAAAACGCTCTATACAAAACGGTATGACATTATGACGTCATCCGTTGCATCGCTGTACTAAGTCTGTATGAAAAAAATAGCATTTTGCCATTTTGAGCACGAAGAAGTGCGTTTAAGCACATAGTTGTCATACATTTATTTTTTCAGTGTTATTTAAGCATTCCGAAATTGACTTTAATTTTTCTTAAAGACGATAAAAAAAATATCGTTTTTTTTTAAACTTTGTGGTCTCATAACTTTATATTTTTCATACATTTTTTGTTTATTTCAACATTATTCAACATCCCAATTCACTACGAAATACGAGAAAAAAGTTTGGTAATTAGCACGTCAGCACACAAATCTTAAAGTTACAATTTCACTGGCAATAAATATGTAATTAAACTCCTTGCGCCGAATCATGATCCCTTTGACAGTTCACTCTTTCCACTTGTACCTATTTGTATAATTTGTATGAATCTCCATACAAAGTAGCGGCCTTTTAGTTTGAGGACGGCAGAGTGCGAGTGTGAACTAGGGTTCGCACCGCACTACTGAAACCAAGGTAACTAAGCCCTCTTTCACAGAAATATATCGAGATAAGAGGAAATAAATACTTCGTCGATTTGTATGGAAACCAAGCGTGTAAGATTTTGCGGTTGACGTTTGACGTCAAGAGTGTAATTTAGTTGTGGAAAACATCAATTTTTTGTTTCTTTAGGCGAAGAACACACTGAAATCGCCCGTAGCCGCGATTTTTTTTTACTATGCGCAGCTACACGGAAAAAATCGCCGCGATTTACGCGCCAGTGTGCGCCACCCCGCGATTTTTCTATACAAATCGATGATTCTACATACAAAGTTGAAAATCGCTGAGTCGCGCGTCGCCGCGATTTTCGCTGCAGTGTGTTCTTCGCCTTAGGTGGTATTTGAATAATTAATTATACAATTATTATCAGATTTGCAAAGTCCAATAGTAATGTAGGTAGGTAAAAACTGAAGTTGACGGCGACCAAAGGTCCCCGGCCCTTCTTTTTAGCACGCAAGGTACATACACTCTTCCCTTCTATCTTTTTATATTTCTGTGCCCTCTTTTCTATACTTACATCAGTAGTCTAGAGAATAGGCGTGGCGAAAAACGGAACTAACCTAACCAGTATGGCCACAGAACAGAAAATACGGCACATACGGTAGAAAAGCATTACAGCGCCCCCAAAATTAATCCTATTCTCTTTCCGCACAGACTCTAGTGAAAACCCTACCTTTTGTAGAAAACGTGCATGTACAGTCGCCATCAGATATATCTGAGCTGTCAGTGTATACTCATAAATATCTGAACACGGCTCAATTTTCATAGCATTAGAGCCGTGTTCAGATATTTATGAGTACACTGATAGCTCAGATATATCTGATGGCGACTGTACGATGTTTTTGTGTCGTTTTTCTACCGAGGGAGTGTAACAAAATGTCAGGATAGCGTGTCAAATGTTCGTTACAAGTATGAACTGAACAACTTATAACCGTCATCCAACGACCTTTATGTTGTACCCTCCACCTGCCTATCCATTGCAGTAATACCATTTATATGCAAAATATATAATATCTATTAAGCCCTACATCCACATACGCTCTTTTACTTTTCCCCCGCAACACGATTATAAGAAAGTCAAAATACCTACATTTTTTCTATTACCAAACAATTTTTTGTGTTAGTTTTGTGCCGAACCATATACAACGTGTCCCAAAACTCAACGATAAGCCGGCACCAGAGGATGGAGCTACTTATGATTAGTCGAGAAAAAATAATTGAGATATATATTTTTTTCCTTATTTTTTCTCGACTAATCATAAGTAGTTCCATCCTCTGGTGCCGGCTTATCGTTGAGTTTTGGGACAGTATGTATGTATGAACAAAACGTCACAAAACTATTATTTTGCGGACAAATACTTATCATCTTTGCGGAAATAAATAGTTACCGCGATTAAACCAAACAAAAATAACCTAACTCTGAAAAAGAAAAGAAAAGGTACCCTAATCTAACCTACACCAGAAAATGAAAATGCCCAGATACACTCACAAACAATGAATTCGGGTCATTTTCTAAACAATTATATAGAAAATGACCCGAATTCATGGTCTGTGAGTGTAGATGCAAACTTTCGTAAGTGATGCGAATGAATTCTCATTCTTAAGTTACCGTCTGTAAAGGGTGTATTTTCAAAAACGTAATTTCGCTGTCATGACATATTGGCGAATACTGAGAAGATCCTGCCTTATTAGAATTGGACTTTTGGTTACAATGTAGAATCAGTCAAGTTCTAACAAGTAACCAACGAATGCCAGTCCAGTGAGGAGGAATCTTTTAAATATTGGTGGCCAGAGAAATTACGCCAGCGAAAATACACCCTAAAATTAAGTATCCTCGAGCCTAATAGTAGCTGAATTCACAAACACAAACGTATGTGGCGCGTTGTTTAGAACAAAGCTTACACTTACGACCTAACGGAACAGAGTGGCGGTAAACGTGCGCGCGAGTCGAAATGTCAAACCGTTTGTCTAAATGCGTACGGACTCAGAATGCTAGCGTGTTCGCTATCGCTCATTTTAATCATTTTTGACGTGGCTACGAACGGAATCTTAAGGTGGATTTAGACCAAACGAATTCTAACACATTCTAACCCCATTCTACCAAATTCTTTGTGTGTACACACCTTTAGAGCAACACGGAAGGGAGCCGCCATAACACGTTTTTCCGAGCCTCCAGGGAAATTAAAAAAAAGCCGAACAGGGTAGTGAGAGCGATTGAAACACTGGTAGAACCACAGAATAAGTAATAAATAGTACTACGTACAGAAGTTCCGCTGTTTAACACTGACGTTCGGGTCCGACTACCGGACGGAACGCACCACATCCGACCGTCTCTCTCTATAGAATAACGCGCACTCTTTCTGGTCGCTGGCTAAGCCCCTCCGGACGGACTAAGTTCGGTACTAGTTGCCGCGCGGCGAAATCGCGGAGTGAGCCACTTCTAGTAGAACTAGCCTTACCCGCACGATTGCCCTGTCCACGTCCAGACCAAACACACCCTTAGATAGGTCCATAACTGTGCGATTTAAGAGGAAACAGTAAGGCCGAGAGAATTGAAAATTAGGTATTTGTAAAATGTGTCGCTGTCCCGCACTGCCCGCCTCTCCCCAGCAGAGCGCGATAGAGACAACTGCAGCTTGGACCGAAAATACCTTTTAAAATTTCATGAAAACAACGTTTCATAGTCCCCTGATTTCTTCCCTAAAACTTAACCTATTTAACTAATTTTTTCATTAAACATTAAAGAAAGGCTTTGGCCGTGTTCCTATGTTTTCCTTTTTTTAATAATCTAGTCAAATTTGTTTTCTGGATGTGTGAACACAGCGGAAAATCTGGCATTTATTTTAGGTTTTTGAAGGTTAATATGTCTTTTGAGAATCAATTTATCGTAAAAAGGAAAACATAGGAACATATCAATAGTAGCCATAGATTTTCGGCCAATAAATTATTGCTCTACTGGCATTAACCAGGGAGGAAACAGGGGACTACGTTTGTATGGAAAATCTGCCCTCCTGTTTCCTCTTAAGAGACCTCTGCCTCGCACTATTGAACTGTGGAATGAATTGTCGTTTACGGTTTTACCGGACCGATGCGACCTTCAAGAAAAGAACGTACTCCCACCTGAAAGGTAGGTATAGTTTGTCCGCTGGCTTAAGAGTAGAGTCATAAAAATGAGCTAATTGGTTATCTATTATAGAAAGAGTGTAAGTGATTTCTTAAGTATACAAAAAGCTAGCGTAATAGTTAGTACTAAGGTAGAATGTTAAATGACAGCGCAAAAATTGCAAATGCAATAAACAACATTGTAGGGTAGGGTTGCAACAATCGGGAATTAGTACCTATTCTGTTGAATCTGGTTTAGTGGTTTATGTTTAAATATTTTACGAACTTATTACAGTTTTGACAACCCTATGCAGGTGTGAAGATATCTTTTATATTTGAAACATAAAAAGCATTTTGAACTTTAATAGAGTGTTTAGGTCGAAATTCACTACTTCGTATTACGACTTGTCACCTTTCGAAGTAATAATACTAATAATGCTATTGTAACAAGTTTTATGGCTTTTTAATCTAACGCCGCCGGATAGACTATAACGCACTTGTGACTCGTCTGGTGTTGCAGGTGTCTATGGGCGACGGTAATCGCTTACGATCCGTCTGCTAGTTTGCCCCCTATCTATGACATAAAAAAAAATCGCCGGCAGACTGCACGTGCTTAAACTGTCCTGCTGCCGACTGTACCAAAGCTCAACCGATATAGTTGCATAACGCAATGCATAAAATTTATTAGCCTCGTTTCATAACCTAACGCATTGCTACATATTTTGATATGTTAATGTTGTTTAAAACATTAATCTTTACTCTTAAGCGTTGCACCTGAACACTATAAGTACTCGTATTAGGGAATGCAACCCGGGTACGCAGGTAACCAACTTTATTTACAGTCGGGTAAAATTCAGGACCCATTTAATGACGAAAATGCAACGTTGCGTGTTCTTACTAAATAAACGCTCTTAACCTTTTCTAAGCTACTTCAAACAGAAAAGTTGCCAACTTAGGCTTATGGTGCTACGTTTTGTCGCGCGATAAATAAATGATAAAGCATTTGTCACGTTCTGACAAATAGTGTGTGAGAGTGACGGATGCTTTATCATTTATTTATCGCGTGACAAAACGTAGCATCGTAAGCTTAGTGATGTAGGTTTATATCGCTCTGCCAAAGTATAAAGACGAGCAAGTAGTCCACATTCGGCTGTTTACGAGCGCGCGTCACGTTTTGCACACAGTCGCGCCAGGGGGCCGACACTCGTTTTTCGCCGAGCGCGACCTTGAGTGACGTCACGTACCGCCGGCGGTACAAAACTCAGTTGGTTGCCACGCGCTCGCGTGCGTGCTACGAAGTCCGATAGTTTTGACAGCTCCTTGACAGCCTGTTCACGCACAAAAAAAACAAAAGCGCTCGCATGGACCGCGTCGCACTGCACTTCGATCGCGTATTTATAATTAAATATTATTATTTTGTTCATGATGGGGCGGGCGTGCGCGTTGCAGTGTAGACGGCTGCAAGAATATCCAGTTAAACGAAGATTTATCGTTTTTTGCACTACCCAAGGACGAGGAGACGTAAATACCTGTTATGATAATATCAAATTTCTAAGTATTTTATTAATTGTAACATACCCAGACTGATTTTTTCGTTTGCTATGTCACCTGGTGACATGTTTAGAGACATAGGTAAACACTAAGTAAGTTTCATTTGATAGATCTGATATAAGTGTACTCTATCACGAGTTTACGAGTAATGCATTCCATACCTAGCACCATGTACATTTCTCGTAGTCTCGTTAGCAGTCGAAGAACTTCACACATTTAAAATTATTTTAATTCAATCTATTTGTGAAATAATTTATTTGGGTATCGGTCGACAGCCCTAGCACTGATTTTACGCCGCGCGGGGTCGACGACCGCACTTCGGGCGTTATGATTCCAGAATGTTCTTTTCTATTGTGTTGCGGGAGAGTGTCGTATCTGTTCGAATAACTATTATATAATCTGTGGTCGCGCGATAGGACGTCTGTATGAGTGCAATCAATACTGGAGCATTCTTACGCATTCTTAAAACTTTTCTTGTAGTGCGTTCGTACAAAGCACGCACACATTCAAGCGCGCGATTTACTTTGTGTAGGAAGAAAAAATAGTGGTATAATATACTGCGGGTCTGCGCTCTGTGACGGATTAATCCGTGGTTGGCGTTGAACCTGTGGTGCGGACAGTGCGGATATATCCGTCGTTGGCGTCTAAAAGGTTAATAAAGATCTACTTAAAGACACTCGTGCTCACACATAAGTGTTAGACCTTGCGTGTATTTGTAAGGATGTAATTTTACATTAACGTTGCCTTAATGTAAAATTACATCCGTGCTTTAGTTTACCCTAGCCCTGGCGTCTAGCGTCCTGGTTCGATCCCAGGCGCTCCGGCCCCCACCTAGTCCGACCCTCTCAAGGTGGACCGGGCTTAGCGACCTGGTTCGAATCGAGCCCAGGCGCCCCCGGCCCCACCTAGGCCGACCCTCTCAAGGTGGTCCGGCCAAGCGACCTGGTTCGATCCGAGGGATCGCCACGGCCCCCGGTTTTGGAACATTCAGTAAGACTTGCAAGTTTGTCAGCTAATTAAAAAAAACATGTGTCAAATTTACTACTACAATCAGTCAGTATCAGTAGGCAATACCAGCTTTAAGTAGAGTCTGTGCGGAAAGAGAATAGAATTAATTTTGGGGGGCGCTGTAATGCTTTTGTACCGTATGTGTCGTATTTTCTGTTCTGTGGCCATACTGGTTAGGTTAGTTCCGTTTTTCGCCACGCCTATTCTCTTTCCGCACAGACTCTATCTGAATAAATTGCGTCTATTTCCTAGATTTCTTGCATTTATATTAAAACAGCTGATGATAATCGAACAGTATTCAGCTCGAAATATTTGAAAACTCAAAATCCAAATAAAAAAGTTCATCAGCCTTAAAATAGGACAAACAAACAGATTACAGTAATATTTATGATAGTATTAGACCAGGTTGCGTTTCGACAACAGGTGAATCCAATAATATAGAATAAATATTTGGTTGGACGCCAGAGCCGTTTATATCTAACGTTTGTCTAAAAGAGAGATTCACAGCTAGCACAAGATGGACGCAAGGGCGTAGCCAGGATTTTGTTAAGGGGGGGCAGGCGTAGGCAAACCAAGAATATCTAAGGTAAACGTGCTGCATGAGCAATGGAACAGCATCTTCTGGGGGGGGGGGGGGTGCCCCCCCCCGCACCATGGGTGGACGCGTCATATGTCGTGCACTGTATGTAACACTTGTAACAGGCAGTGAGAAGCCCGGTTTGGCGTCATTTCACAAAAAACATTTCACAAATGATCATTTAACAAATAACGATTCACAAACTATTCATTTCACTAATATACCAGTTAACAAAATCCTCATTTTATAAATGATTATTTGACAAATGTACATTTCGCAAATGTAACACTTTGCAAATATATTGCATATTAAATAATCATTTAACAAATGTTCAATTCACAAATAAATCATTTTTCAAAGTAGTTTCACAAAACTTCGATTGTCAAATTATTGTTTGATTTATACTGTACCTATGTCTGCAATTTTTATTAGGGGCAAATAATATAAAGACAAGTACTCATTTCATTCAAATACAGGTTGTGCAATATACATTATTTTAAATCCTGGTTTGAGAGGACTCAGCGGTGACTTCGGTACAGTAAAATACTTACAATCATAGTGTTTATGAGGTCGTCCTACTTTTAATGCTAGTAATATGGCTGTATTGTGGTCGCAAGATACCTAACACTCCTCCTCGCTTCGCTCGTCGTCGTACCTAATGGTGACTCTGGAAATGTCTTCATTGGTAGTACGTCGGAAGGGTTGCAGTAAATATTATTTGATTTGTAATACGCAAATAACGCAGAATCCCATCGTGTCATATCTTCGCTAGGTCAAACTTTGCATTTTATTAAACGTTCATTTACCAATCGTTATTTTGTCAAAGGCTGTAAATATTAAATGAATAGTTTGTAAAATAAAGATTTGTAATATAAACTTTTTTCAAGTAAATATTTTGTGTAATGAACGATTTGTGAAACGTTATTTTGCGAATCGACTAATTTGTCATTAGTTTATTTGCCAAACGTTATTTTTAAAATGAATATTTGTGAAACATTTTTTGTGAAATGGCTGAACACCGAGAAGCCCATTTGTACAGTCGAGTTCATTTACATCTACACACTTACGGGAACAAAAATATCTGAACACGAACCTATCGTCAGGAGCATAAAAGCGTGTTCAGATATTGTTGTTCTCTTATACCTATGTGTATATGTAAATGAATGCAGACTGTAACTCGGCTGTGTCTTTTGAACCGTAATAGGTAGCGACTTGGAATTTTCACAGAATTAGTACATTACACAACTAGGGTGGTAAAACAAAGAAAGGCCGAGATCGCAGATGTTTGCGGCCAGAGCTGCAAGCGTGGGACGTAAATATGCGATCGTGGGCTTTCTTTATTACCTCCCGTGTTGTGTACATCATTTTATGTCTACACTTGGTTAGAAAGCGGCTTTTTCCGTGCGCGTAGCGTGCGGAAAAAGCTACTCTATGGCCAGGTGTGGCATAATATGCATTTCTGTTGCGACTCTTACAATAAATACCTAATAATAAAGGTGTCCCATACAAGAAACGTGTTTTTCTGGCGTTTTTTCCTCGGCAGTTTTTCCTTCGTGTGGGAATCCGACTCGCACTTGGCCGCAGTTATTAATAAAGAATTTTTTTTATCAAATTTATTTACTCCACACCATCCACCGCCATTTTTATTTAACAACATAGTTTTATCGGCGGAAACATAACTTGTTCAAGCGTTAACTTTTAATTAAACGATTTTACATGAAAACTGCAATAATTTTAACTGCCAGACAGTGAGGAATAATATCCGACGGCTGGCAAGCGTTCATTTACAACCTATTATCCTAGTTACTGGAGATATACCGAATGGTTGGTAAAGCCAAGTGTAATAACAGTAATACAAAAGGTACATCGCGCGCTTATGTGTACGCGCCGTGAACGAACGGGTTACAAGCAAAGTTTTACGAACGCGTAAGAATGCTCTTGTACGGATCACACCGTCTGCGCCTCGACCTTGAATACGTATAGCGCGCTCCTAAACGGCTGAAGTCCGACTACTTGGGCTATTTTTTATTTTGTTGTCATTTTTTTTATTTCTTTCTTCCGATTTTAGTGAAAATTGGTACCTGATTACATGGTGTCCAGCCTTAAAATCATATGTGACGTTCCACGGGAAAAGGTACCTTATGGTTGGTATTGAGTTAAGCACAGATCCTAAATCTGTGTTAAATAAGCTATCTAATACAAAAAAAATCACGACCCTAAGTCCCATACTTTTTTTTTAAAAAAACATCAAACCTGCACATGCTAAAATTGCACTTTTGAGAAATCGTCAAAAGAAGTTTAAAACTAATTTTAAGTATGTTCCCGTTGGAAGTTATGGAGATGATGATTGATTATGTATCTCAAGGTATTTTTCTTTGGAAATCAGTAATGGTTTTTTTAATGTGACTTCCAGGTCGTGAAAAATCAGCCTTTGAATAGAGCAAGTCGCTTATGAGAACGAAATTAAAAAAAAAAAAAAACGGCCCGTTCTTTAACATATTGTAATCTGAACCATTGTATATAGTTAGAGATATTAGACTGCACATTTTGGGATAGAAATAAAATCACATTGTTAACGAAATATTTTTATTTTAATTAAAATGTCATTTTTATTATATGTTTCATCATTCCTATAATATTCACAATTTTCGTATAATAAGTTCTAAATTATATTTAATCAGTCTACACAAGTATCTCAAAAGTGTCATTATTATTCTACAAGTCGTATTTTTTTATTTATAAACGATTGAAGTTACGTAAAAATCACAAATTATTCCCATACATTTGAGAAAAGGTACCTTATGGCGGGCCATAAGCAAAAATTATTGATAATTACAGTATGGCACGATATTTACATTATTTATTGACAAATCTTGTATTAAGACAGAAAACTGAAGAAAAAAGGTTATTAGAAATTTACTTCAAATCTTGACCAATTAAGAGTAATTCTCAAATGTGACGTCTTACGTGAAAAGGTACCTTATGAGGGTTTCTAGTTACGGAGATATTCACTGTTGTGTAAAAATTGTGTTTTTTTTATTATGTATTTCCATTTAGTAAATAATATGTTACGACACGTCTTTGCCTATCTTTATTTTTGTTATAGGCGAATTAAAGGCTGAATAATATGCTTCTACAGTTTAGTACAAAAGGTACTTTATGGCGGTGTAATTTAAAAATGTTAGAAATACTTGTCGTAACTTGCTCAGTTTTGGTCCTTCATACCGCCGTGCCGTGGTATTATTTTGGCTACACCGCTACCGCCACGCATCTGTCCTACTCTCACCAACACTTTACGTATCGTTCTCTCTCGGTCTTGCTGGCCGCTCGGAGTCTCAGCCGGCCGGCATGAGCAGTATTTGCTTACCTTTTCGTTCGAATAGTTGTGAGAAGTGTTCGTCGTGGATTTTAGCGTGTTTTAAATTAAAAAGATTCTTTTTCTTAAGTGGTCAAAAATTATAGAAACCGCCAAAAAATGTATTTTTTCGTAATTTTTTCGAAAAAATGAATAAAAACCTTTTTCTAAAATGGTCAAAATGATAGGCATTCGCCAAAAAGTATTTTTTTATTTTTGTAATTTTTTTGAAAAAAAACAAGGTTTTTCTAAAATGGTCAAAAAGTTTTACGATTCGCCAAAAACACGTTTTTATGTTTAAAAAAAATTTTTTTAAGTCTTTTTTTAAAAAGGTTGAAAGGAAAACATGACAAAGTGGTAAAAAATTATAGAAACCGCAAAAAAAAGTCTATTTTTGTAAGTTTTTTTGAAAAAAAAATTAAAAAACTTTTTCTAAAATGGTCAAAAATGATGGGCATTCGCCAGTGTTATTTTTATTTTTGTCAATCTTTTAAAAAAAAAACAAGGTCTTTCTAAAAATGGTCAAAAAGTTATACGATTCGTCAAAAACACTTTTTTATCTGTTTTAAAAAAAAAAATAATAATTAAAAATTTAAAAAAAACGACACAAATGTATTTATTTTTTTTTTTTTTTCAATTCCGAATCTGTGGCACCCTGTGGCCCTTTCCTTCCAAATTTTCAGCTTTCTAGGATCATTTCAAAAATTTTTGCTTACCATTATGCAGGCCGCATGCTTGTTTGCCACCGTCGTGGTATAAAAAAGAAATAAGGAAAAGTTGCTAGTAAATTTTATTAATGAATTTTATCAACAGCTTTATCATTTTTGTATGTGATCCGCCATAAGGTACCTTTTCTACTAAACTTTGAACCCAATTTTTATATAGAAAAAATTAACGTACAGCAGTGAAACCAAGCTGCAAATACACGTCTATTCCTATATTTTACAATTTTGCATAAAAGAAAAAAATGATGATTTTGAAGGATTTCACAAAACCGTTTATATCTCCGTAACTAGAAACCCTCATAAGGTACCTTTTCACGTAGGACGTCACATATTTTCCCTATATGTCCTACAAACTTTGTATGAAATCTTCCACTGAGTTACAAAAAAGATATGGGATTTTCGTAACTCATTGGAAGTTTTCATACAAAGTTTGTAGGACATATTGGGAAAATATGTTTTTCTTACACAGAACGCTGAACACTATGTAACTATAAGGTCCTATAAAGAATCGTTATGCCACACCTGGCCATAAAGTGGCTTTTTCCGCACGCTGCGCGTACGGAAAAAGTCGCTTTCTGGCCAAGTGTAGACTTTTCCAGAATAGTAGTTTAAAGGGTGTTCAAACCCATTCAATAAAACCAACAGCGTAACGGAAGAAGCTATCGTTTACGAATTTTATTATACGATTAACCTGGTTGTCAAGTCTAGTATGTCAATACGCGGAATACTACACAGTATACCACCTATATATACCTCCTCTGACTCTGACACGACATCCATACAAATGCGAATTCATATGACACGAACTGTCACATTTAGAAATTACTTACAAATGTATAAAGAAAAGATAAAAAGGCACTCCTTCGCCCATTGGAAGCGTGATTTAAAAAAAAATAACAATCTTATTTTTCACGCTAGAAAGCATAAAACACCTCGACCGTAACTCAAAACATTGCGATGCATTTCGTAAGCATATTGATATTTTGTTGAAAAAAAACCACTGCGCATTAAAACCATGAAACCTCCATCCAATTTGTGTCACCAGAACTAATCTTGCAATAAAACTCACAACACAATAACGAAGTATTCACAAAAACAATCTTTTCTTATTTTTAAATTTCGACGCGTGCACTAAACACTGGTAAACTTTGGGTCGCAACAAATTTGAAAATAGAACAGTTTGTTTTTATTTTAAATGTTCGAAATTCGAAAATTCAAAACAGCGCGGACGGCGCGACCGTCTGTTGAGGCGCTAGGCGCTCGACTGGATTAGTGATGTGACACGATACTGGGAGGACGGGTTTAGCGTAAAAACCTAAAGGGATTACCGGTTTCAGCGTAATAGAGGCACCGGGACTTGTTTCATGACATTGAATGTACACATACCAGTGTCGTTTATAAAGGCGGTAAATGGGTAACACTCCTGAGAATATTTGATAAAAATGAATACATACATTAATTCCTGTGAAACTCTATCTCTTTACTTGAATGTTTATATTGTCACATTAACTTTAAATCAGAAAAAAAACTGCTTATGTGTTTACGAATAAAATGTAACATTATAGATTATCCACACATTTATTGTAAATTTAACCTTCATAGACATGCATAACTGTGATGTAACGATATAAAGCTGACTGATACACTATCAGTTAACACTTGACTTGCAAGTGTTGCATGTGATGTAATCTAGCACATCAATTTCAACTCGTATCTAGTTTATCCAGGGTCCTAATTTCCATTAGACACTCTAGGCAAGTGTTCCAGGCCGCAAAGTCACCTAACTGCTTTCCCCAACATATTTTGCATTTAATGTAATAAAATCGGTCTTTTGTCATACACACAGGCCCCGTTATCATAAAATGCCCAGGGCCCCCATTGGGTTAAAGAAGGGCTTGATGCTATCGAGAATACTGGAAAGTTATTTTTAATAACCTACAAAGTTGTGGGCAGAAATCTACTACAGGGGTGTACAACCTGCGGCCCGCGGAGGTTTCATCGGCGGCCCGGCCAACAGCTTAGCCAGTTTTTTTCATCATTGTATAATAGTAAAATTGTATGTGTAAAATCGAAAATCAATAGTTAATCGTTTATAAACTGAGTAATTTTATACCTACTTAATTGACTACCTGATTTTGTATAAGGATAAAAATGTGAGCCAATATTTACCAAATAAAAAAAATCTTTATATGTATATTTATAACTTGATTTGTAAAACGTTGAAAACCCCTGCCCTACTAGGTTCTAGTTACAATTGTTTTATAGTAAGTTTGTCTATGTTTGTTAAACAAAATCACATTATAAAATTAATATCAAAATAAGCCACGTTCTCACGTCTCAGTTTGGTGCTAGATTGTTGATATTGACGGTCAAAAATGCATTTTATATACGAGCTTTCCCTAAGTAACATTCCAAAGAAACAAACTATACATTAGCCTTGAAAACACACAATGTTGAAATGTTAAGTGTTTTTGTTAGATCAAACACAAATGGAAATCCTTATTTACTATAAATGATAGATAGATAGATCATTTATTTCACGACAAAATAACAGTATAAATTTGTACAGACAAAATTATAAGTATTCATGCCATGATGAATGTCGTACAAAATTATACAATAAACTGTAAAAACTTGCCATCATCTAAAGCAAGTATCTGGTTTAAAGCGATACAGCAACTAAAAGTCATCTCCATCGCATCTAGTACAACTTTTGCAAAAAGCCTATCACTACATAGTACCTATAAAACAAAGTCGCTTCCCGCCGTCTGTCTGTCCCTATGTATGCTTAGATCTTTAAAACTACGCAACGGATTTTGATGCGGTTTTTTTAAAAGATAAAGTGATTCAAGAGGAAAGTTTATCTGTATAATACATGCATTTAGTATCGGCA
Source organism: Eudemis profundana (assembly GCA_947034925.1). Classification (NCBI taxonomy): domain Eukaryota; kingdom Metazoa; phylum Arthropoda; class Insecta; order Lepidoptera; family Tortricidae; genus Eudemis; species Eudemis profundana. The sequence continues at coordinate 5,381,399 of OX344819.1, forward strand.
TTGCACCCGTGCGAAGCCGGGGTGGGTCGCTACTGCAATAATAATTTATGAATTATAATTTCATAGACTGACTTCCTTATTACTGATGCTATGACCTTTTTAGAAGTTTGCAAGCAAAACTGATTAGATTCCGTTTATTTGTTTCAATGAGGACCCTACAAAGATACCGCACCTTTAGAATTATAGTGACCTAAAGCATTTTTTTTTAATTTGATATTAGGTTACTATAATTTTTAGGGTACATCACGCTTAACTATACGATTTTTAATTACGTAATTTTTTTACTCAAGTATCGAATTGGTTGGTCTGCAAAAAACAACTACGTACTCTCAATCCAATTTAAAACCGACTGTAACCCCAGTCCCCACTATCCCTTAAAAAGTCCATTACGGTTTCCCAAGAAAACTATCGACAAAAAATGTTGCAAAAAATCTACAGAGCTAACCGCGAGCCCCATCACTATTCGGTAACAATCAACACGTACAGAACGGTGCCCATTGTTGCCGCGATCGTGAGACTATCCCGGTTGAGGTGACCATGTTTTATTGCCGGACACTAGGGTGTATGTTGTAAAAGCACTCGTGTGGCAGAGGTCTAAGGCCGGTATCAGACAGTTTGAATTTCATAGCCAAAATCCGGTGTGTGTGTGCTCGCCTTATAAACGTTTTTTTTTTTTTTTTTTATATATAGCTTGTTTAGGTGTCCCACTGCTGGGCAAAGGCCTCCCTATAAACGTATAATCTACAAAAAATAAAAACTATTAGAAACAATCTAACTCGTGTGGAGAATAATGTAATTGAATGCAATTGGGTACTTGACTGTAGTCAACACAAATCATTTTACGCCAATCGTTATACCTATTATACGGTTTAGAAAAGGGTATAGCAGTTATATCAGTAAGTATGGAGAATCGGCCTACACGTCAAATTGATTGCAGTACCTCTTAGAGTCTGGCTAATGAAAGATGAGACTGACATTTATTCCAAACTTTTTAAATGGCGACATTATACAAACGTCAAATGTGTCAAACGTCATTAGATTTCTGAGGATAGTATGCTGTGGTGATTTTGATACTCAATATGCAACATAAGAAAGTAACAGTTTCCGAAAATACTTACTGAATTGTTTTGCTTTTCTTTCCGTGGCTAATGTGGGGAGTAAATATATATCATAAATAAACACTAACACTCTAATAAAAGCTATGTACTTACCAATTTTCACTAAAATCGGAAGAATTAAAAAGGTGACAACAACTCAAAAATCGGCTCAAGTATCATTACCGTTTTTGTCACCCTATAAACAGTGTTGCAACCCGTTGTTTTTTTAAATTTGCCGCTATTTTTTAGTCTCATCTTTCATTAGCCAGACTCTATCTAGCACAACTGTGACAAGCGACTACTTGTCGCGCGACAAATACTACCTATCTCTTTCCACTCAATATAGTGTGACAGTGACAGGTGATGCTCTGTCATGACAAGAGAAGTAGCCTGTCGATTATGTCTTGGGCATGTATGTACCCCAGTATTTTTATAAAAAACTAGGGGTCGGGATGTATGGACGATTTTTATTATTTTTTATGCGATCAGGCGAAAGCGGATCGCATCTCTTCTAAACCGCGTCCGATTTTTATCTTATTTCATCTAAACTACTGAACCGATACGGTCCATGGTGACGTAAAATACATTACGAAACAGGAATCGAACCTGTCACATAGCAACTAACAACTAACGACGGAAGCAATTTCGTCTCATTATCGTCGTTCTTCCAAACCGCATCAAAAACGAACGAACCACTAATTGTATTAATTAACTTTCAAAAATCATTATCTTGCAGTTGAGTCGCTCGAACAGGTACCAAAACCGGTTATTAAAAAGGTACCGGGTGCGAGAATTCGCGAAGTGCAAGTACCATTAGTAGTCGGTCGAGTTGAATTATCTTATTAACAGACTTCAAAAACGGAGTACCTACTCAGTTCGTCGTTTTGTTGACTCGCAAATGGCTGGACCGATTTGAAAATATTTTTTTAAAGTGTATCCTCTATCTAGGTGGTCCCATGGCAACTAGGTCAAACAGGACCTGATGATGGGATATTGGAGAAATCGAGGGGACTCTTCAAATACGAGTACGTTTTGTTGTTATAGCGGCACTAGATTAGATAATTATTTAGGTAGAGTCTGTACGGAAAAAGAATAGGATTAAAATTGGGGGGAGGTGCAATGTTTTTCTACCGAAGAAAAAAATATTTGCCGTATTTGCCATACCGGGTAGGTTAGTTCCGTTTTTCGCCACGCCTATTCTCTTTCCGCACAGACTCTAGAATCTGTGAAAATTTCAAATCTCTACCTGTTTTTTATACAACTAGGGTGGCGAACAAGCATACGGCCTGCCTGATGGTAAGCAGTCACCGCAGCCTATGGACGCTTGCAACACCAGGGGCATTATGGCGCGTTGCCGACCCTTTAAGTACTGTTCAAAAGATACACTCCTGTCAAAGTATCAAGACAAACAAGTGGTCAAACATCGGCCGTTTAGGAGCGCAAGATACGTATTCAAGGTCGACCCGCAGACAGTGCGATCCGTACTGGGGCATTCTTACGCATTAGTAAAACATTGCTTGTAGTGCGTTCGTTTACGGCGCGCACACATACAAGCCGCGCGATGTACCTTTTGTAAGAAGAAAAATTACTACTACTATACTGTGTTTGAACTCCAGACCTCGGTGATTTTTGAGTGTTAAATATAAAGGGTTAATAACATACTCTAAAAAATCTGACCCAACTATAAGAGCGATTTTCTCTTTGTTGGCGTTAACTTAAATAAAACAAACAAGATATTAAATATATCAACGAAAGCTGATTAATTGAAACAGCAAGTTCATTAGTGATTAGAACAATCTAGAATCTTGATAATTTTAACAAATATATTCCTTGTTTCTAATGTGTTAATTAGTTACCTTATACATCAATGTTTGTTGAATCAAATCAGAACATGGTTAATTGAACTATGATAAACAATCAATATCATCTTAGTTGCATCTAAGGTCTTGTTAGGCTCGTATGGAATCAAGATGTTTGATTATAACTATCACAATCTTGTTAGAAGCAACCAATTTTTTTTAAGAGGCTCCCGTTGGTATCCTTGGGTATGGTACGGTACTCTAATAACCACATTTTTACTAAAAATAACTGGCCAAGAGCATGTCGGACCATGCTCAGTTTAGGGTTCCATAGCCGTAACTATAAGGTAAAATATACGATGTAAAAAAAGTACAACAACAAAAGAGCGTATCTTCATAGCAATTACGTCCTTTTGTTGAGAAGCGCAGTTTATCGGCAATAACTCAAAAACGGTTAATCCGATCTTGTTGAAAATAATGTTCGTTGAAAGTATTAATTGAGCGTTATTTTTGAAATTTTTTTTATATTTTTCGGACACACGGTTTAGAAGATAGAGGGGGGGGGGGGGGGACACAATTTTCACAACTTTCGGTGCGATTATTTCCAAAGGTATTCACTTAATCAAAAACATTACTTAAGAACCTTAAAATGTTTTCAAAAGAGCTGTCGAACTATGTACCACACGTTGACATTTTGTGAAAAAAATTTTTTTTAGCTTCTGTTACATGTATGGAGTGCCCCCCCCTAGATTTTTTTATTTTTATTATTTCACTACCAAACTTAGTTGCGGCATCTACAAGACATCTATATTCCAAATTTCATCAGTATAGGTCTTGTAGTTTTTGAGTAAAATGCCTGTGACATACGGACGGACGGACGGACGGACGGACGGACGGACGGACGGACATGACGAAACTATAAGGGTTCCTTTTTAGCCATTTTGGCTACGGAACCCTAAAAAACCAGACCGCGGTGCACTTTGAAACTGCATAAAATCCACCATTTTGATTATTTTAACGAACTTCATACCCAGTGACACTCGCACCATCAAGACGAATCTAATGATGTATCATTTATCAAAATCGGCTGTGTCGTTGAGTAGTTACGAGCGGACACAGGAACGGACATACATACATACATACAGGTCAAACACATAACCCTCCTTTGGGCTTCGCCGCAGTCGGGTAAAAACACATAACCCTCCTTTGGGCTTCGCCGCAGTCGGGTAAAAAGTATATCCTTTAGAATGTATGGTGCGCAGCAACTGGTCCCAACACGATATACTTCACGCATTTTAATCGATGATACGGTATACAACGTAATGTGGGCAAGGCCTTAGAAAATGATTGATGTTTTTTTTATCGAGACTGAGACATACGTATTGATAACTAGCATTTACCCGCAGCTTCGCCCGCGTTGTTCCCGTTACTGTCCCAAGGGAACTATTTACCGGGATGTAAAGTATCAGACGGGTGGCGTCTAAACAACTCGATTCCTACGGGTTTGCCTAATATCAGGCTTTAGACCACCTTATTCTAGAGCTCTTAAGGAAAATGTTCGCCAAATATGCACCGGCTTGCCCTAGGATACCTTTTACGCCACGCCACTGTGAAGTATCCTAATTCCAATCTAGGACTTGGTCTTCTTGCATGCTAAATTTCAGCTTAATCCATCCAGTTGTTACCCCGCTATTTAATAACAAACATCCAAACATCTAAACATCCAAACATCTTCACAAACTTTCACATTTACATATAATATGTATTGTGTGATGTGATCAACCATATGATTTACAGAAGAAACCGAATGTACGGAACCCTAAAAATCGTAATATGTGGATGACACCAAAACAAGAAAATCCAGCGAAAAACAGCGTTAATCTGCTTCGTTCGCCTTAGGGCCGTTACAGACGGACTGCAACCCAACTGCAACTCCCTACGATTTGTATGGGAACTGCATCACAACTGCACGCCGACTGCGCAGTTGTGATGCAGTACACAAATCGTAGGGAGTTGCAGTTGGGTTGCAGTCCGTCTGTATCGGCCCTTAATATTTAAATCTCGATTTAAACGCTATCGATATACACTTGTTTCTAATATTATTTTCAAAGAATTCAAAGAAACTCTAATACCTGTGTATCATTTACATAGCCGAATAGATTATATGTTCGCTAATGCTTGTTTAGAGATGGAAAACGTCGTGGGAGGACGCTAGACTACGTCAACGGGCAAGGTCGCTGGTAATTCGTACATCGCGTACGTTTCATACACGAAAACAGTCTAATAAGAGCGATTCGGTCAATCTTGTGAACCAAACTTCTGAACTTCAATGGGTACTCAAAACGTTAAACTCTTTTCTGATTCAACTAAGGAAGGACTTTGCAAATGCAGGTTTGAATGGTCTACCGTTTATTCAAGTGTTTTTCAACCTTTCTCATGACAAAAGCCCCACCTAGTACGTGAAAATATTTCGCGGTCCTCTACCCTCTATTTGAGCTTCTGAGCTCCTTATATTTGTTTGGATTTTTTCTTCTGTTATTGCCTGAGACTTCGCTGCCCATTTTCCAGTCAGTTTAAGAGTTTTCCCCTCAGGAGCGAAGTGGCAAAAGCGCGTCAAAGACTAGGCTTTGCAAGCGTTTCAAGGACCAACTGGGTCCGTAGACCCCAAAAGGAAATTTTCATCACACTTGCTCGAAAATGGTATCATTACACGTAAGTTCTGCGGGCCGTAAAAGACCTATTATGCCCTAGGGCGTAATGGTTTTCTTTTTAAATTTCAAACGCTGGTTCTGTTTTACTCTTATTTGTCATGTTCAAATGAAAGGCCAACTTACTTTTTTAACTTTTATCACTGAAATATTTATTTAAAGAGAACTGTTATTTATTGCAAATAAATGTAAACACATATTTCGGTAACATTAATTAAATGTTTAAATAGTGTATTTCTTTTTTGCAAATATAAAATTAACTAAAATGGCTGTTTTAGGTCTTTACAGCTATGGTTTCCGAACGTAACTTGACATTCGCATTGTCTATGGACATATGTCACTAATGTCACTTTCTGTTTTAATATTTTCTTGTCATACTGGGTCGATTAGTAAGGTTATATTATAAAGATTTCCTCACAAGTGTGATGAAAAACATTGTGTGTGCCATGGGCGGTAAAGGAATTACAAACTCGTGTTATTAAAGCCCTCGGATTCACCTCGGGCTTATAATAAACACTCGTTTGTAATTCCTTACTTACCGCCCTAGATACACAATGTACTATTGCTAAACTCACACAGGCAAATTGTTCCCACGGGCCGCAAGAAACGCACCAGGTTTGCTGTTTCAAAAACGAAGTTTCTACCAAATACCGAGTATTTTACAGTGATTCTTAATCTTTTTTATATAGTAGACCTTTTGTTATTGTAAAATCACCGGGCCCGTTTTGATTTGAACAAAATAGGAAAAAAATAGCTCATAAGCGATCAATTGAGTTGTTGTAGACTGTAGACCCCTGTGCAATCAATCATGTTATGGGAGGGTCCACGGACCCTCTTTAAGAAACCCCAGAAATGGTTAAATATATTGACTTACTTTTTGATTGACCTTCGGTATCTTGGGCGCCTTCACGATAGCAGGCTTCGGGGGCGCCACCACCGGTTCTGTTGACAAAGAGCAGCTGTTACAACACATCTAGTTCCTCGTTTACACAAGGTCATATCTTATTACTCTATTCCCCGCAACTTAAGTTCTTCTTGCACCGGGATTCTGTAAAGCGGAATAGAAAACCTGTGGGGCAGAAGTCAGACGATAATAAACTGTGAGACTATAGTATTAAAGACTATGACGGATGTAAGTTAGTCAACCACGTGGATGGAATTGACGTACGAGTGTTGTACATACAAATAAAATGTATTAAAATCGATTCAGCTGGAAATTTCACACATTTGCAAATTTTGTTGTACTGGCAAGGCAACATTAAAATTATGATAGTTTTATTAATTATTTTACTTTTATGACAGCTGCAGCGGTGTATTGTACAAACAGTATGCATTTTCCTTAATTGTAAGGGGACACTATAGTTATACAGCTGTGTTGTAACTCCGAAGACTAAAATGAAAATTTTGCATTTTTACTCTGCAAACCATTAAAATTTACTTTTTGACTGTTTCAGATAAAGCACCACCCACAGTCACTTGCCAATAAAAACGTTTTGTAATTGCATCTTCGTAGCAGCAACCGATTGCTAGCAAATTACTGATAAGTAAGCATTTTCGCGAGAAGAATAACAGTTAACTAGCGATTAGCGGCAGTGATACACTGACAGTTAATGGTTTTGTGACAAAATGGAAAGTTTAGACGGCATTTAAACAAAAATTAAGTATAACCTAACACCTAACGCGACTCTTCTCACGCAAATGGACACATTTTTGTCAAAAAATAACCACTTAGTATCTTTTTTTTAAAACTGTTACTGGGGCTACAATGACGACCTCTTGTGCTAGCTGTGCAGGACTGTTCGTTAAGACTTTTCATATTTACAGCAACCCCCAAGCTAAGTCGACGGAAAGGGTAAACCGTGACTTACCAGGCTGCACGACCGGTGCCGGTTGAGGCGGCCCGCCTGACCTGTTTCTGGGCCTACTAAAGGACACCGGATTGCACACTGGCGCTACATGGGGCAGAGCCGCCTCTGATCCTAGACCTAATTCAACCGAAAGAGTAAGAGCGGCGCCACATTGGGCCTCTAGTGGCGGCCATAATGGCCAGTTCACATTATTCCAGTCCAGTGATCCAACGGGCTAATCCAGTCGAGTTGTGGACTGGATGGAGCATATCGTTTACATTATTCCAGTCTTTTAAGAGTGTGCAGTGTTAAAGACTGATACCAAAAACAACCACGCGTATTCACTATATCACGTTCAATCCAGCACTGGATTGACGGTTTACACTATTCCAGTGGCGCTGGATTGGGTGAGCTGGAATGAAAAGTTGACGGTCTCTCCAGTCACTGGACTGGAATGCTCACTGGAATGGGTACATTCCAGTGCATTCCAGTTAGGGCTTGCAAATATTCGACTTTTTCAAATATTCGAATATTCGAATATGATTTTGTAGATATTCGAATAATTCGAATATTATTCGAATACTACCAAAAACTATAAAAAATCCTTTTTCTTAGTATTTTTTGTGAAAAACATGTTAGAAGAGATATTTTTTACGCTGCGATTACCTTAAGACTAATCAAACTTAATTAGTCTTACTCAAAACCTATAAACCGACTAGGTAGATGAGGGAATTGCTTTGTTTGCAATATTTGCACTGTGGCATTCACTGTTATGCAGATGACAGCACGGGTGATGCCTCCTACACCGGCTGCGCCAATATTTCTCGGGATAACGTCATCGAGAGCCGTAACAGACTTGTGTCTGAAATTGAAACTTCCCTAAAAAAAGTTTCAGAATGGGGTCGACTTAATCTAGTCCGTTTTAACCCTACGAAGACACAGGTTTGCACTTTCACCGCTAAAAAGCTTACGTATGTTTCATCACCTCGTTTTGAGAGCACCCCCACCTAACTGCCACAGCCACTATTAGAATCAGTGAAGTCCAGTTCCGCGGCCATTTAGAGGGTAAGGCTAAATTAGACTCTAAGAAGCTCGGTGTGCTCAACAGATCGAGACAGTATTTCACTCCGGCCCACCGCCTACAGCTTTATAAGGCGCAGGTCCGTCCACATATGGAATACTGTTCTCATCTGTGGGCTGGGGCTCCCCAGTACCAGCTTCTCCCTCTAGACCGCATTCAGCGGAGACCGAATCGTATCGTCGGCTACCAAGATATTTCAGATGGGCTCAACTCCTTGGCACTGCGTAGAGATGTAACCTCGCTCTGCATCTTCTATCGTCTGTATAACGGGGAGTGCTCCGAGGAATTGTTCGGATTGATCCCTGCCGCATCTTTCCGCTATCGCCCTACGCGACAATATTTCCATCCTCACCACTTAGATGGTTGGCAGTCCACAATTGTGCGTTTTGCTAGAAACTTCCTGCCTCGCACGACTGAACTGTGGAATAAATTGTCGCCTGCAGTGTTTCCGGACCGTTTTCTCGTTTGCCCCCTATTTCATAAAAAAAATCTTTTGGGGGAGTTATGTCGGACTCACCCCCTCAGAAGGAGAAGACATACTCACTTAAACCACCTGGACCCGAGTTAACTGAGACTAGCAATCTGTCTAAGAGTTGGAGTCAAATATGTGCATGTACCCCACACGTGCTCCGTGGCATGGACGTTAATCAAGTGGGGCGAGACGGCCTTTCATGCAACAGAAGCGCCGGCCACATGGAAGCTCCGTAGACACAGTGCACATGCTGGTGCAACGTATCCACAAGCCCTGGTGGGTAGTTAGTTGGCTGAATTCCGCATTCATGCAACCTCTTAACAGGCTGGTTCAGCGTATAACCAGTCCCAAATCATAAAGCTGTCCCGTCGCCGCTTTTTTGTACTTTAACTAAATTGGTAGGTTTATCCTCGTAAAGCCGGTTTCCTAAATTTAGGATATTTTGCTGAAGTAATTTTCGAGGTTATTAAGTTGAGAATAGAATTCTAATTTCATATATGCTCCCCTGCTCATCACCCCCTCATGGGCCTCACGAGGATATTAGTTTTAGAAATTTTAACTGACTGGTCCATGCTTCAAGAGATCACAGAGCTGGCGCATACTTCTCCCAAAAAAATGTCCTTGCAATTAAGAAAGTTAATGACGCATGCAAAAAGAAGACCATGCCACAGGCAGCAGCTCAGCCTAGAGAGAATATTCTAGTTTTTAATTTAATCATTGTTTTTTATAGCGTAAAAAGTTACGCTGCGCTATTTTAGGTATATTTAGTTTGAAAAAATGTAATTGATTACTTTATCCTTCTTTATTATGTCCTTTGTTAGCATTTTAATTTAAATTCCATTTAATTTAAATAGGTAGTAAAATTATTCGAATATTCGAATACCTTACCAGGTATTATTCGAATAGTAAAATTAGCCGAATATTCGAATAATTCGAATATTCGAATATTCGAATTGCAAGCCCTAATTCCAGTGTCGGTTCACATTATTCCAGTAGCATTCCAGCACTGGATTGGATTGCTGGACTGGAATGCTACTGGAATAATGTGAACTGGCCATAAGCGCGGTCACAAGTAGCGAGCGCGCGCCACGCCCGCAGCTTGCGGCCCGAACGCGGCCACTCGAACGCCCAGTGTGCGCCGGTGCCATACAAAATGTATTAAAAACCTCGCCCGTGGCCACCAGTGGCCGTGCTGTGGCCACCACCAGTGGCTCAATGTGCAGAGGCTCTAAACCGTGACTTACCAGGCTGCACGACCGGTGCAGGCTGGGGCGGGGGCTGCGCCCTGCCCTGTTGCTGAGGCTGCAATGGCGATCTCTTCTCCTCTAGCGCCGGCGGCGCTGGAGGCGGGACTCCTGTGCTGCCTCCTCGGACCTGCCAAACAATATTTATTGGTTAATTGACATCTTGACAAAATTCTAAACAAGGTGAATAGTGTGAAAAGTGTGTCCATACAATCAGATTCCCATCGATGTAACTTAAGACATTATAGCGCTTTATCAACTGTCAATGTCATTATTTATGACACTGTATGTTTTAAAGAAAATCTCTGCATGATTTCCATTCATGCAGACAACTATGAGCATTTATTGTGTAAAACCAGTATAAGATAATATTGAATAGTTCCAAGTAAAACACTTTTCCTCGTTGCTGTTTTCCTTATCAGGTCTAGTTTCAATAGACAACTGGTGGTGTAGTGGCAATATTTAATTTAAAACCCACATTACACATTATGTTATTACAATGCTTACAAATTATGTTATATTCAACTTTTTGATACATATTAATCCTTCCGGCCTCGATCCAATTCCGCATTTTTTTTCACTGACTAGAATTATTGGTTTTTTTTTTAGGAACTGACAAACACGCAACCCATACCCGGGCGTAGCGATTGTCGGACCGGGTGGTCGGCCGTGGCGTTCCCTGGGGTCGAACCAGGTCGCTAGCCTGACCACCCTGTAGAATTATTGGCTCGGCGAGCTCTTGTATAGCGGCCGTATCCGAGTGGGAGGAGTAAGAGTGACACTGTCTGGGCCCTCTCTTTCTAGTCATCCATGAGGATTTTTCCTAAGCACGGAGCCTTACTTTGTATAAGAAAAGATGTATAAGCAAATTCCGAGCAAGATTCCGTACGATCGGAACAACATGATAGCTGATAAATTGCAAGAAGTAGCTTACGTGAGTGGTAAGTTATTTAACAAACATAAATAAATAAAATAAATAAATAAATAAATATTAGAGGACAATCTTACACAAATCGAACTAGCCCCATAGTAAGCTCAATAAGGCTTGTGTTATGGATACTAGACGACGATATATTTAATAGATACAAATACTTAAATACATAGAAAGATATAATACTTAAATACAAAGAAATACTTAAATACATAGACTCTGGCCGGTAACCAGAAACGAAGGATGAAGCCTCTGAAGAACAAGCAGGGTCAACTGATTGTGACATCAGAGGGACAGCTTCAGCGCTGGCGAGAGCACTTTGAAGAGATCTTCCGTGTCCCTACTGACCCCATACCCACAACCTCACCTGACACCGGCTTGCCCCTGCTGAATTTGAACATCAACGTATCTCCACCTACAGGATTGGAAGTAGCGAGGGCCATCCAATCGCTCAAAAATGGCAAGGCTCCAGGATTCGATCGCATCACGGCGGAAATGCTCAAAGCTGACCTTCCTACCGCCGTAAATGTGTTGACGCCACTCTTAATTAAAGTTTGGCAAGCGGAAGATTTACCGGACGACTGGAACAAAGGCCTCCTTGTCACCGTGCCAAAAAAGGGAGATCTTAGTGAATGCGGCAATTGGAGAGGCATCACCCTGCTTTCGGCTCCTTCTAAGGTGCTCTGCAAGATCATCTTGGATAGGCTGACGGGGGCCGTTGAGACTCTTCTACGCAAGGAGCAGGCTGGTTTCCGACCAAATCGATCCTGTACGGACCAGGTCAACACTCTGCGTATCATATTAGAGCAGGCATCAGAATGGCAGAGGGAAATATATTTAACCTTCGTGGACTTCGAAAAAGCCTTCGATACACTCAAGTGGACATGCATCTGGGCCCGACTGCGTGAGATTGGTGTCCCCGAGAAAATTACAAACCTTATTAAGGCCATCTACAAAAAGTATTCTTGTAGAGTAACACACAATGGCCTAGTCTCGGAGGACATCCCGGTGAATGCGGGTGTGCGGCAAGGATGTCTTCTTTCTCCCCTTCTCTTCCTTATCGTTCTCGACGGGGTGATGCAATGCACGATAGCCAACAAGCGCCGCGGCATAGAATGGGGACTGACCAACATATTGGAAGACTTGGACTATGCCGATGATCTATGCCTGCTCAGTCACACACGCGCCGACATGCAAGCCAAGTTAGACGACCTTAGAGGAGAGGCAATGAAGACGGGACTTAAAATCAATACGCGGAAGACCCAGGAGATGAGGTGCGGCGCGGCAAATTCTTTGCCGTTGCTCATTGGCACAGAGGCTGTGGAACGCGTCCACAAGTTTACATATCTCGGTAGCGTCGTGTCGGAAACCGGAGGAACAGAAGAGGACATCGCTTCGAGAGTTGCCAAAGCAAGAGCCACCTTCGCACAGCTTCGCCCCGTATGGCAATCGCGGAAATTGACGCGAAGAGTCAAACTGAAAATATTCCGGTCCAATGTAAAAACGGTATTGCTGTACGGATGCGAGACGTGGAAGGTCACAAAAGACATCTCGCGCCGACTTCAGACCTGCGTCAATCGCTGCCTACGCCGGATTCTCGGTATATACTGGCCCGAGAAAATTTCCAATATAAACCTATGGGAACGCTGCAATGAGACCCCGATCGACCAACAGATAAAACGCCGGAAATGGAACTGGATTGGGCACACGCTCCGAAGGGATCCTGAACATATACCAAGGCAAGCCCTAGACTGGAATCCTCAAGGAAAGCGCAAACGTGGCCGTCCTAAGCAGACCTGGCGGCGGACAATCATTGCGGAAGCGGAGGCAATAGGGAAGACGTGGAGCGAAGTGAAACGCAAGGCTCGGGACCGTTCGGGGTGGCGGCGCACTGTGGACGCCCTCTGCCCCATCTAGGGGACATAGGACCTTAAGTCAAGTTAAGTCAAATACATAGAAAACATCCATGACTCAGGAACAAATATTCGTGCTCATCACACAAATAAATGCCCTTACCGCAGTTACCGCCAACAACAACAAACATGCCGCCGACTTGATGGAAACTTGAGACTGTAACTGTATACCTAACATATGCAACCTCAAATGGGAAAAAAAAAATTCAGGCGTGTTGTCCTCTTGAGGATCAAAATGTTTTTGTGATTTAATAACACTGGCTCCTCATGAAACCGGATTATATCGAGATATATAGAAGATAAGAGTGTATGTACCTCGCGTGCCGAGGACCTCCTTTGCTCGCTTGAATGAAACGCCTGAATCTAGCAACCCTACCTCGTCCTCATTGGGTGTTAGAGCCTTACATTTGCGACTTGTTAGCGAGCTGCGGGCGAGTTTTCATACAAAACCAGAGCGACATTTGTATGGAACTTAGCTTCTAACTCGCCCGCAGTCAGTTAGGACACCTATTCGAGTTCAATATGCTTGATCGCGCGTTCGTACGAGTAAAATTCGCGCGAACTTACGATGATCGCGCATTCGTGTTCTATTAGGACGATGCCTTACGTGTCGTATCGCGAGCGATGCCGCCAGCGCTCGCATACCGGTATATACAAAAATACCGATATTTTTCCGTTCTTTGCTTCATTATTTAATTTTTAATCGGACAATCTAATAATACTTAAATACATTATAGAGCCCTACATTAAAAGCCCATTTTGTGCTAAAGTGCAAACCTGTTCACCACCGCCAAAAATCGGACATATTTTGGCTCTGTGCGAGTTTCAAAATCTTCCATTCTGTCTAGCGAGGACGTAACTATCATACATACTAGCCACAATTTATAATTAACAACAGTGCCCTCTATAACTCAAGACCGGAACTACCAGAAACACAAACTTTCCGCAGTTGCATTCGAACAATTACTATCACCGCACCGAAATCGAGTTTTAGCGGAACCTGTTTGCATTTCTGTATCAAAAAAGTGGTTTTGCACGTGGTCCAAGTTTAGAGAGAGTAAATGTCATCGGTGTCGAACGGGCGAGACACTTAGGTAGTGGAACTCTTCGCATGAAGTGAGTAGAGATGGGCTCTGATCGAAAAACATCTGGTAAATAGGATATTTACACGAATACCCATACCAAGATAAACTGAGAACCTCCAGTCAGCGCCCATCTCTAGACTTGAGTAAGAACGTCATGATCAAAGCTGTCTTTCCCATTGGACACTCTGGGCCAGTGCCCAAGGCCCTACAGTCCATGGGCCCCCTCTTAGTGATTCTTAGAATTATTTGTCGTATCAAATCTAAATCTTATCAAATTATTTATTTTGCAGGTAGGCCTCAATGGCTCTTTTACAGGTCTGATTTTATATAATAGTCCTTTGTTCTTATTCTTATATGCGCAGGGCTCCCTCTAGACTAGATTAACAATACGAACTATATTCATGAATACATAGGCTGATCTCGGCTACAGTCTGGTTAAGGGAATTGTCAGACATTGATAACTCCTACAACTCCCTTAGCCTGATTACAATTATAACATGATAGACGAAAGTCGACGGCCAAGTCTGTCTAGATGTATTCGCGAACGACAGGAAGATTAGCATTTTTCGACTCAAAATCGCTAGAATTTCCCGACTTGTACCGCACTCTCAATGCTACCAATGTATCAATTTGTGAAAACAACCAGTTCCCCAACCATACATGCAATTAATTGTTACAACTGTAATCAGAACTCTATACACTAACAAATTAGACCTATATTCGTCTGAATTACAGCCTATTGTAAGCTGCTAAGAAAATATTGAGCAATTTCATTTAAATAGGTAATTATAGTGACGTTTAAAGGATAGGCATATGCATATTATGTCGACGCGACGATAGGCATATGAATAAGTGATTTTATGGTTGAAGGACAAAAATGTGTATGTTTATATTTATTTGACATGTTCTGTGGCATCGATGACACATGACATGAGGAATTGGTATTCATGAAAGATAAAGAATCCACATAAATCGTATACAAATCGATCTAGTCTGAGTTACACATACATAATAAAATATTTACGGTCACCCCAGGCCGTGTGGCCGTTTTCTGCCATACCAGGAGGTCCAGGAGTGGTTCACTCGGCGATTTCGCCGCGCGGCTACTAGTACCAAATTTGGCCCCTCTGGAGGCTTAGCCAACGATCGGATGCGGTGCGTTCCGTCCGATGGTCAGATTCGAACGTCAGTTTTGTTAGAAAGAGAAACTCCTGTACTATTACTTATTCTGTGCCCTTAGTTTAATTGCTAATCTAATATATCGACCGATTGAGAGATCCGACGTTGATCTACCGCCGACCGATCTCGATCAAGAACAAGACGTAGTAACTAAACTCTAAAGTTTCCCAGTTCACCTCTTTCACGCCCAATAAACTTGCAGATGTATCTGTAATCCTTTAAAAACGCCCACGTGATAAGTCGTCGACCTGGTTAATATTGGGCAAAAAGCGTCGGCCATTTTGTTTTTTACCAATGCAGACTGAATTGACTGTACTATCGCGGTGGGGCCATAGAGTCGGCGATTTGTAGCAAGTTTTTTTAATTATTTAACTAAGTTATCAAAATGTAAGTTCCGAACACTGTTAAATGAGCAATAAGTACGTCATTACTCTGGAAAAAAAAGTATCTAAAAACGTCGTAAAGAAAAACGATAAAAGTTACTCACTAACTTCATACATACTTACTGTGTTTTTACCTAGATTCGGTATCAGATATGTGTGTTTTTTTTAATTACGATTAGTAGAACTTGTCCAATTGAAGTATGATTTATAAAATGGACAGTGAAATATGTATTCAATTGATTTATTACACTCGTAGTTTCCAGATAAATGTAGCCGATCGCGTTTGCGTTGTTATCAATTGGTTAGGTTAATCTTAGGTTCGGGACACCACTGAAAATTAGCGCGTTAAATAATGGTGAGAGGTTACTCTTTTAGATGGTTTCTTCTTTTTAATTTATTTATCTGTTCAAACTCAAACTCATTTATTTCTGTAAGTAGGCCTCAAGGGCTCTTTTACATGTCTGATTCTTTTCTTTTGGCGCTTCGGTAGATGACCTTCTGGTGAGAAGAAGCAACTGAAGATACTCACCAGTTTCTCTTTTAAAAACATTACAACAATTGTGACATTATTACATAGAATGAGATTTATAAAATGCAACAAGCAAATATATTTATATATATATATGACGAAGCGTGGATTTAATTAGTAGTCAAAATCCAATTTAAAATCGTAATCAATAATGGAAACATGTTATAATCATTTGAGAGCGGGTAATTCAGTAGCCCGAATGGAGTTTTTTCGTTGAACATTTGACAGTGGTTTGACAGCTAGAGAAACGCGCGCGTTCTTGGCGTGATATGTTGAGACAGAAGCTGAAGTGTTCGCGAACTAATCCATTGGCTCTTAAACTGGTTTTAAATCACAGTAATTTAGTGGCAAGTGTGTTCCCATAAACCTAAGTGATTAGTTGACGTAGCGGAGTGTGTCCATTTCCGAATGTTTCCTTGATATATGCGCCCAAATAGTAACAATGATTGAGACCGGTCGGCTAAGCTATTTGTTCACTTCGTCATCAGAAGTGGGATTACCCAAGGAATCTCGGAAGTCATACAGATCAGAGTGAACATATTTCACATAAGTATGAGTGCAAACGATGGGAATCTCCTTTTGGTATGCAACAAGGAAAGTTGACTTGATTCAAGCGATACATTACAAGATTCATACGCTGCTGATCCAGAAATAGCATAATCCAAGTTTTATCTTGATAATCATCTGGCTGTCGACTACAGTAGAGGTTGGGAAATCGAGTCACTAAGAAATCTTCTGTTGGTAAGGTTGTGGAATTATCATATTTGATGATTGAGCACTTGGATAATAGTAAGTAATTAACTTCTCTCTCTCTCTCTCTGATAACTTTTAGTAGAAATGGTCAGTAGGTACATAATCATTGCCCGTGAGTGTGCCCATCAGCCCCGGGCTTGGTGCGGGCTAGTTCTCGGATGGGAGTGAGCGGGCTGTGGTCCCCGTACTGGCACTGTGCAGTGGTACATGATTATTTGCATACCCTATGTCAAGTACATTATGAGTTCATCATCAGCTTAGGAGTTCTTATGAATTAAATTAAAACGGAAGTTCTAAATTCAGCAATGTGGAACCGGTAAGTAATAATTACATGTTTAGATGTAATGTGCTCTCCTCTTTTCTATGTCTGTGATCATGATTAAATCTAATTAGATTATTACTCAAATTATAATTGCAGTATAAGTTGCATTTCGATACCTTTGGGTTCAATTGGCGTAAAGGACATGTAGGCCTCATGTCCTTTACGCCAATTGAACCCAAAGGTATCGATTTCATGTTAGGAAAATTGAAACATTTAATGGAATAAGTGAAGTAAACTTTTACATGTCAATATCTAAATTCCCTAGCTTTGATAATTCACACATGCTATAATGAAAGAGTATTCTAAAAGGCAATGACTATGGGTCAATAAATTCACAGGGTTAGTATACACATGTGTCAGAGTAATGGGAGTGCATAGGATAATAGTCATGTTAGTAAATAATAACAGGGATAGTCCATTGATTCACCATGTCATATCTTAAAATAAAATTAGATTAAAATGTGTTTGACATTAGGGTGGTATTAACCAATCTAGTGGACCTGTGTGGTACTGACAAGCCTGTGTGGCACCGACAAGCCTGTGTGGCACCGACAAGCCTGTGTGGCACCGACAAGCCTGTGTGGCACCGACAAGCCTGTGTGGCACCGACAAGCCTGTGTGGCACCGACAAGCCTGTGTGGCACCGACAAGCCTGTGTGGCACCGACAAGCCTGTGTGGCACCGACAAGCCTGTGTGGCACCGACAAGCCTGTGTGGCACCGACAAGCCTGTGTGGCACTGTAAGCCTGTGTGGCGTGACAAGCCTGTGTGGCGTAACAAGCCTGTGTGGCATTAACGAGCCTTTGTGGCATATGAAGCCTGTGTGGCATTAACGAGCCTTTGTGGCATTTACAAGCCTGTGTGGCATTGTGTGGCCTATGTGGCAGCGGCCTGTGTGGCATTCACAAGCCTGGGTGGCATGAACGAGCCTTTGTGGCATTTACAAGCCTGTGTGGCATTGTGTGGCCTGTGTGGCAGCGGCCTGTGTGGCATTGAGCGGCCTGTGTGGTATTTACAAGCCTGTGTGGTATTTACAAGCCTGTGTGGCATTGAGTGGCCTGTGTGGCATTGAGCGGCCTGTGTGGCATTGAGTGGCCTGTGTGGCATTGAACGGCCTGTGTGGCATTGAACGGCCTGTGTGGCATTGAACGGCCTGTGTGGCATTTACAAGCCTGTGTGGCATTGAGCGGCCTGTGTGGCATTGAGCGGCCTGTGTGGCATTGAACGGCCTGTGTGGCATTGAATGGCCTGTGTGGCAGTGAACGGCCTGTGTGGCATTTACAAGCCGGTGTGGCATTGAGTGGCCTGTGTGGCATTTACATGCCTGTGTGGCATTGACGAGCCTGTGTGGCATATGAAGCCTGTGTGGCATTTACAAGCCTGTGTGGTATTGAGTGGCCTGTGTGGCATTTACATGCCTGTGTGGCATTGACGAGCCTGTGTGGCATATGAAGCCTGTGTGGTATTTACATGCCTGTGTGGCATTGACGAGCCTGTGTGGCATATGAAGCCTGTGTAGCATTTACATGCCTGTGTGGCATTGATGAGCCTGTGTGGCCTTTACATGCTTGTGTGGCATTGATGAGCCTGAGTGGCATTGATGAGCCTGTGTGGCATTGATGAGCCTGTGTGGCATTGATGATGAGCCTGTGTGGCCTTTACATGCTTGTGTGGCATTGATGAGCCTGAGTGGCATTGATGAGCCTGTGTGGCATTGATGAGCCTGTGTGGCATTGATGAGCCTGTGTGGCATTTATGAGCCTGTGTGGCATTGATGAGCCTGCGTGGCATTGATGAGCCTGTGTGGCATTAATGAGCCTGTGTGGCATTGCTGAGCCTGTGTGGCACTGATGAGCCTGTGTGACATTTACGAGCCTATTTGACATTTACGAGCCTGTTTGACATTGACAAGCCTGTTTGACATTGACATGACTGTGTGATTGGTGTACAAATTGATCTAAGGGGTAAAATGAATTTAGTCGAATGTTAGTCAGGGTGACCGAGTGGCGTATGGTATAAACCATTGTCTATTATTCAGTCATAAATGCTAAGTGTACGGGAAATAGATTTACACACGAGGACGTGTGACTATGCAGGGTGGCCGTGACGAAGCGTGGATTTAATTAGTAGTCAAAATCCAATTTAAAATCGTAATCAATAATGGAAACATGTTATAATCATTTGAGAGCGGGTAATTCAGTAGCCCGAATGGAGTTTTTTCGTTGAACATTTGACAGTGGTTTGACAGCTAGAGAAACGCGCGCGTTCTTGGCGTGATATGTTGAGACAGAAGCTGAAGTGTTCGCGAACTAATCCATTGGCTCTTAAACTGGTTTTAAATCACAGTAATTTAGTGGCAAGTGTGTTCCCATAAACCTAAGTGATTAGTTGACGTAGCGGAGTGTGTCCATTTCCGAATGTTTCCTTGATATATGCGCCCAAATAGTAACAATGATTGAGACCGGTCGGCTAAGCTATTTGTTCACTTCGTCATATATATATTTTTTTATAAATAACTGGGCACAGTTTTTTTTTACCTTTTTCCGAGAGACGTATATAATCTCCGGATCCATTACATTACAAAACTTAAAACTACATTTTTAGAGATGTAAAGGGTCTCTAGGCGTCAAAACACATAGATAAAAAATATAGAAAATAGGCAAACATAGACTAAAATTAATGGAGATGTAAGGAGTCTACGTTGTCAAAACATTATGTTTTGGAGGTGTAAAGGACCTCCAAACGTCGAAATACAAACTGGGAAACGTATGTTTCACGTCGAGAAATAGACTATTAAGCTAACAGTCATTACAACTAGCTATGAAAATGCAAAAAAATTAAATAAAATTACATTAACATTAAAATTACTTTATGTTTGTTCTATTACTTTATGTTAGTACAGTAAATGAAACTGTTTCCTTACAAAAACTGCAAATATCATCGCGGCATAAATCACAATAGAAAGTAACGACTTTGAAAAAACCGTGAACAGCGTCGGCTGTAATATAATGGGCGACGGCGGACACAAAACTGTACGCTTGTCATTTTACCTAGACATGGAATCTCTTTCTGCGTGAATGCCTGAGAGAAAAGGGTTATTTATTTTAATACACTAAATAAAAAGTATTTCAATAAGATACATTGCATTGGTGATTTCTGCATCTTTGTAAGCTAGTGTATTTTGTAATATTACAATTCCTTTTTCTGTCAGATCTTGACGTTGACCCCTGTACGTTGGCCTGCTACTCTGCCCGGCACTTTTACCGCTGATCTTATGACCCCACAAGACTTGCACAAAAACCGATTACTCCTATACCGTTTTTTGTATTCTGATAAAACGGGACAGCTGTATTTATTGAGCCCGTCCTCCTCGCACAGTGGAGACGCAATAGCCGGTCAACTGTGAAATGACAGCGACATAATTTAGTCATACATATTGAGTAGACAAGTCAATCATGAATAGTATAATGGCTCACATATCGCCTGTTCTGTGCCCCCATTTGTTCACGTCTACGGGACATACAATACAATTAGAACATCTCGTATTTAATAAAGCCACTGTGTGTAAGTTACCTGTGGCGTGGCGTCCAAAGAACTCGATGCCTAACGGCTTGCATTTGAGCACCTTATTCTAGAGCTCTTAAGGAAAATGTAGGCCAAATCTGCACCGGCTTGCCCAAGGATATTTATATTAGTTGTTTACTAACCATATATGGATGCAATGGTCCGAAATAAACGATTTTTTCGTGCCTCACTTCCACACCACACGCATACCCCCCGACCACAGTATAATAGCAGTACCTTTCCTCGTACAAAAGGTACATCGCGCGGCTTGTATGTGTGCGCGCCGTGAACGAACGCACTACAAGCAAAGTTTTAAGAATGTTAAGAATGTATGGATCGCACTCTGCGCCGCGACCTTGAATACGTATCGCGAGCTCCTCAACGGCCGAAGTTCGACTACTTGCTTGTGTTTATACTTTAACGGATTCAAGTATTTGTCAGAATCGAGGCGTTTGAAGAAAATATAATAAGTAAATGGTAACCGACTGATTAACAACAGCCTTGTACTGATAACGGGACGATAACGCCCGCCCGAGTCATCGATCATGTTATTTTGTGCTGTTAAATTAAAATGGCTTCTCTAAATAGTCTCCAGATTAGATCCGACCAGGGCTCGAAACCGGTATTTTGCAAAAACCCCGAAATAGCCCAATATTTTAAATTATTTTATGCTTTTTATGTAGAGCTCAGTAAATGTATTTAAGTCATGATTTCGTATTATTAAATTGTCTGGTTAAAAAACGAAATAATAAACCAAAGAACGATAAGAACGGAAAGAATACCCGGTATTTTTGTATGGAGCAAATACCGGTTTCCGAGCTCTGGATCCGACACTCGTCCATTTTTACCCGACTGCGGCGAAGCCCAAAGGACGGTTATGTGTTTGACCTGTATGTACGTATGTATGTATGTCCGTTCCTGTGTCCGCTCGTAACTACTCAACGGCACATCCGATTTTGATAAATGATACATCATTGGATTCGTCTTGATGGTGCGAGTGTCACTGGGTATGAAGTTCGTAAAAATAAACAAAATGGCGGATTTTATGCAGTTTCAAAGTGCACCGCGGTCGGGTTTTTTTTTAAATAAAAATGTGGTTATGACAGGTTTTTTTTATTAACTTGCAAAGTTTGTATGTATGTAGTATGTATTATTTGGCACTGCATCGCGTGGGCTTCTGAAGTTAATTACCATTTTCGTTATGACCTCCGTACGATATATCCTGAAAAGTTATTCGCACGCATGGAGTGTCCATGAGGGTACCACACCTTTTCCCTGTAATACCGTAATGACACTTTTATAATAAAACCACTTGATATGGCAGAACTTGGTAAGAGACTGCAACTAAGATTTGTGTAGTAAAGTAAAGTGCTAATTGAGAAACTTTTTTCCTCGTAATTAGTATCAGCGTGAAGTAGACCGTCGATTTATTTTTAACTAATTATGAACGCAACTTCATCTGTGAAGAATTATAGATTTATTTCAGAAATAATTGATTCCCCGTACGTTTCCACGTTTTAAGTGATAATTTCCTAGATGAAAACTACCATATTAAAATGACAATTCTGATGTTAGCTTACCCCCCAGACCCGAGGATTTTTAATGCCTTTATCTTGACAGCCTAAGCCCTGTACCCAATGATTTCAAAAGTAAGGATAGGCCCATCCGAACAGTTCGGAACTATTTCCCCCGTAACAAAAAATGCAGCTATGAAGACCAGCTGCGCAGTGCACGTGCCGCGTGTCGCACTGCCGACTGGCACTGATTTGGCGGTATTTTTACCGCCAAAGCGTTGGAACCGTCTGCGCTCGCTTAACCCTGCCCTTTGTATACGTCATTGCCTTCTTTGGTGGTAATTTTCTAATGCTATATGTCCGTCCCAGGAAAAAAAGAGAGGATCACATTTATTACGGCAAGAGATAACGGTACCAATGCAAAAATATACGTCAGTGAGAAAATTTAAATAACCATTCCTAATCAATCGCATACAGCACAGAGGAAATGGTGCTGCCAAGTTAACCGCAAAAGGAAACCAACCACCACAGAATAAATTAGAACTACGCACAAAAGTCTCTCTTAAAAACTGTCGTTCGGATCCGACCACCGGTCGGAATGCACCAGATTCGAGCGTCTCTCTGTATCGCATAACGCGTGTTAACGCGTGCTCTTTCTGGTCGCTGACTAAGGCCTCCTACTGAGGGCCTCAAGGCCACGCGGCCTAATCGAGGAGCGCGTTACTCCTGACGCCACTCAGCATATGTCGCTTTTTTTTTTGGTTGGTCTGTGTTCCATTGGGTCAATGTTGGCCACTTTGGGAAATCGAAAGATCGACTTAAGAGGAAACAGGAGGGCAGTTTTTCCATACAAACGTAGTCCCCTGTTTCCTCCCTGGATAATGCCAGTAGAGCAATCATTTTTTGTCCAAAAATCTATGGCTACTATTGATATGTTCCTATGTTTTCCTTTTTACGATAAATTGATTCTCAAAAGAGATATTAACCTTCAAAAACCTTAAAAAAATGTCAGATTTTCCGCTGTGTTCACACATCCAGAAAACAAATTTGACTAGATTATTAAAAAAAAAAGGAAAACATAGGAACACGGCCAAAACATTTCTTTAATGTTTAATGAAAAAATTAGTTAAATAGATTAAGTTTTGGGGAAGAAAACAGGGGACTACGAAACGTTGTTTTCATGAAATTTTAAAAGGTATTTTCGGTCCAAGCTGCAGTTGTCTCTATCGCGCTCTGCGGGGCCCCCGCAGAGCGCGATAGACGGAAGTTCCGTGGAGACTTAGGTTTAAAAGCTAGTTTTATATAATTCCCACTGTTCTGCAGCCTCTTTTGCCAGTAGTTAACAGCTTATAACTCACTTCCTTGAAATTAATAACGTGTAACGAAATGTCCCCTTTTGTCCATCCGTTACTGGCGCGCCGCCAGAAAGACTCTCCCATTTCGTTTTAAAATTAAAACCGGAGTTTGTCAACAAATCGTTGAAATTGCTACGGTAACTGTGAAAAATCGCTTATTTACTTCAATGTGCTTTATAACTTTATACAGCACTTGAGAGGCAAGCGGCCAAGACAGTAAGTGTGCCAGGTTAGTGATTCAAAAGAGCTATATCAGTTGGTCGAGCTCACAGGCTCACTAACCCAGTTCGGATTTAAATAAATCATTATATCTTAACTCACTCGCTCTCATACAGCTCTATGGAGTCGTGAGCCACGAGACAGGACGCGACGCGATCGACATGAAGTTTTCCTCCGTCTTCTCACCGTATACCCATTACTGTTCCTTTTCGTTTGGAAATATTCAGGAGCAATAAGAGCTAGTGAGCCGTTGGCACACCACGGAGTTTACTAGCAATAAGCTAAAAGAGTGATGATCTAGGAGAGCTAAAGATTCATATCACTTTTTACACTTTAGTAACACATTTTGAGCATGTCTACTCCTACGAGAGAGTTAGTGCACTACTCGTCATTTTCCCTGATGCGCCATTTTCGTTAATTCGTCAGTTTCCCTAATTCGTCAATGCCATCAAAATCTTTAATTCGTCAATTTCTAATTCGCCATTTTATTCATTAAGTCACTTTCACTAACTGGTCAAGTACAGTCGCAGTAGATATTTAGATAATTTTTTAACCTGATATTTTTAAGCGAATGATATTATGATATTATCGAGTCTTTGGGGCCCAATATCAATGAATGAAATATTTTTAACATTAGTGTTAGAACATAATAGTCTGAATAATGTACTAAAAAAAACAGGAGGGAAACGTAAGGGCGCGGCCCCATGTCGACGGCACGGCGCCGTCCGCCGTGGAACGGCACCGTCCGCCGTGGAACGGCACGGCGCCGTCACCGTGCGACGGTACGGCGTCGTGCCGTCGGACGGCGCCGTGAACGGTGCCGTGGACGGTGTGACGGCGCCGTGAACGGTGCCGTGAACAGTGTGACGGCGCCGTCCAAATAATAAATGATACCGACAATGACACATGACGAGTCGAAGAAAATGACCAATTAGGGAAATTGACGAATTAAAGATTTTGATGGCATTGACGAATTAGGGAAACTGACGAATTAACGAAAATGGCGAATCAGGGAAAATGACGAGTAGTGCACTAACTCCAACGAGAGACACGATGGCCGTGAAATATCTCGCGATTCCCGCATGCTACACAACTACAGTAATTTTTGTTCCTACCAAAGGTACAGTCGAGTTCATCATTATCTGAGCAAAGATTGGACCAAAAACATCTGAACAAGACCCTATTGTCAGAAGCATAAGAACTAGATCAGATATTTTTGATCCGTTCTTTGCTCAGATAATGATGAACTCGACTGTACATCGCGCGCTTGAATGTGTGCGCGCCGTGTACGAACGCACTAGAATCTGTGCGGAAAGAGAATAGGATTTAGATTTGGGGCCGCTGTAATGCTTTTCTACCGTATTTGCAAAAAAAAGAATTGCCAAACTGGTTAGGTTAGTTCCGTTTTTCGCCACGCCTATTCTCTTTCCGCAGAGACAAGCAAAGTTTTAAGAATGCATAAGAACGCTCCAGTATGGATCGCACTCACACAGACGTGCTATATTAGATGCCAATAGGAACGGATTCCCGGATCTCAATCGATCCAGTGGTTTAAGCGAGAAATATAGACCGAAGGAAGTATGAATGTCTCCAAACTTAGAACTTGAAGAATGGTGACATGTGACATCCGATTGTCTAAGTCTTAATCAGCGTCACATGACTGACCTCGTCACTATTTGTCACCGATCTCGTAAATTGTCACCTTGAAAACAGAATTCGTGAAAATCGCGTCGCTCTCCAATTTGCTCACATTGTTTGGCCAGGTGTTAATTTTACCTCACATACGAACAAGGAAACATGTATGGAATACAATATGTTTTAATTATTTGATTTTTATCGTCACTCTTTTCTTTTCAGTTGCGTAGCTGAAAGGTGCAGGTCGATTCACAAAAGCTCGCGGATTTAGTATGAAATAGTCACTGGCTGCATACTAAATCCGCGCCAGCATGCAGCACTTGTGAATCGAATATGGTCTATAATAATTGTCCTGCTATAAATGAGGCTTATATCACGAGTTTAACGGTTTTTTTTATAATAATAATACAAGGATAATCTAATCTTGCACATACGTTTTTTTATGGATTCCTAGCCACTCAATTGACAGCTTTTTTCCGTGCAACTCGATTGCTATAAAAATAAGTGATTTGA
Source organism: Eudemis profundana (assembly GCA_947034925.1). NCBI lineage: Eukaryota > Metazoa > Arthropoda > Insecta > Lepidoptera > Tortricidae > Eudemis > Eudemis profundana. The sequence continues at coordinate 5,407,542 of OX344819.1, forward strand.
CAGGTACCTAAAGTTACCAAAAGCAGGTTAGTTGCTAGCGAGGGTCGCTCCCACTAGGTCAGTGGTTCCTAACCTTTATTGCCTCATCATCCACAGGCCCGTTCTAGATTTGTATCGTAACCCCTCCAAAAAATAGGTGATACAGGCAAGTATATGAAAGTACTCAAAGAAAAACGACTTAATATGAGTAGCGCCCCTCAGAAAACTAAATTTTACCTCTAGAGGAGTAATTACCCCCAGGTTCGGAACCGATGCACTAGGTTAAAGGTATCATTCTTGCAGTTATTTCATTCGTGTGTTTCCTTTGGTTCATATCAGAACTATCAGGAATTTGGCTGCGTTTCCACCAGAGCTGTGCGAGGTAGCGGAGCGGTGTGCGAGGAAAAAATCCACCAATCAACGTGCCTAGCCTCGCTCAGCGCGGCGCGGCATTGGTGGATTTTAGCAAAGTATAAAGACAACCAAGTAGTATGACTTCGGCCGTTTGAGCGCGCGACACGTATTTACACAGACGCACGACGCGCGTCTGTGTGAGTGAACGCCATACTGTGGCAATCTCGCGCAGTCGGCAATGCTTGCCTGAGGTGCGTCCGTACACGGCGCGCACACATGCGCGCTCCCGATGTACCTTTTGTTCGAAGAAAAACTACTGTATACCGTGGTCATAGGGTGAAGCAGGGCTCGGAAACCGGTATTTGCTCCATACAAAAATACCGGTATTCTTTCCGTTCTTATCGTTCTTTGGTTTATTATTTCGTTTTTTAACCAGACAATCTAATAATACGAAATCATGACTTAAATACATTACTGAGCTCTACATAAAAAGCATAAAATAATTCAAAATATTGGGCTTTCGGAGTTTTTGCAAAATACCGGTTCCGAGCTCTGGGGTGAAGTCCGACGAGCGTAATTTTGTGAGTTGCGTAATTTCAGCTGCGGAAATTTTCAACAATACATTTTGACAACTCATTTTGCGTCGGACGAACAGGAGTTTTGTATGAAACCGAATGTAGCAGAAATTACGCGACTCACAACTCAAAAAATTGCGCTCGTCTGGCTTCACCCTTAATATTACGTTACTATGGATGTATCCGTCTGCTCCTGCTACAGCCACGAATGTAGACAAGAGAACACAAATGCAGACTAAGCTTCACCTATCCCAGTAACAATTTAAACGTTGAACTTTTCCAATTTCCAGTCGTTGGCATGGCGCCAAAAGATGGCGGCATTTGACAACGCAGGGACTGACTCTAATAGACATAGGAGTTTCTTATTCTTATCTAATTGTGACGTTTGCAGGTTCGAGCCTATCAACCTCCAGCCAGGGCTTCACCTTTTTGAAAAAAATCCAGGGCTCTTATATAGCAGTTAGGGTTGCCAGATTGAATTTTTAATTACTCAATTGATAGTTTCGAAATCCGACTCGGACTTGGCCGTATTTTTTCTTTTCCATGAATTTTAGGATCTAAAATGCACCAAAAATATTCGCAATATATTCGCATCGATTTTTGCGGATACGAATGCGAATATTCGCGAATACGAATGCGAATATTCGTTACATCACTAGTACAGACCAGCAACTGAGTATAAAGACGAACAAGTAGTCCAACTTCGGCCGTTTAGGAGCGCGCGACACGTATTCACACAGACGCGCGATAACACGTCTGTGTGAGTGCGATCCATACTGGAGCATTCTTACACATTCTATTTCTTTGCTTGTAGTGCGTTCGTACACGGCGCGCACACATTGTAGGAAGAAAAATGACTGATATTATATCCCGTGCCATCGGGGTCGTTTGAAGCGGTTCAACTATTCCTTATTGTGTGATGGAGCTGCTGAATTAAGAATTGTTATTGCTATCAGGGTCGGATACCGGTATTTTCTCCATACAAAAATACCGGTATCTTTTCCGTTCTGTTCGTTCTTTGGTTTATTTTTTCATATTTTAATCGGACAATCTAATAATACGAAATCATTACTTAAATACATTATTGAGCCGTCCATAAAAAGCGTAAAATAATTAAAAATATTGAGCTATTTCGGGGTTTTTGCAAAATATCGGTTCCGAGCCGTGATTGCTATTTCACGAGTCCAATTATATCAGTGGTGAATTCGACGACGAAATTCTGAATTATGTAGCTGGGCTGGCGTCTCGCCATTACGACGGTGTAAGACGTAACATTGTCACGTTGTTTTTATTTCTGAATCACAATTAAGGATATTACAAAATAAACTTGAAATGTTTGAGACAATGATCAAACTATTAGTTATCTTACATTTGTAATTCAATTTGTCATAGCTTTAATCCTACTATTTATCCTACTCGGTCTGGCAGCCAACCGCCCAAAATGCCAACCATAAAATTTTAATCCCATCGAAAAGTAGACTGGACATAAAACGGGATGAGCTGAAAGCACGACCACCTGCGGCGATCAGCTATAACTATACCCATGGCGTTCTTACGTGCCCGATCTGCACAAGAATCTTCGGTAACAAGATCGGGTACGTAAGCCACACACAAGCGCACGAGCGCCACCAACACCGGAGTTGAAGTAGTCGCTGTAGTCGAAAACGACTAGTAGCGTTGAGAGATTGAGTGAGATTATAAGGACGTAATATTGTGAAGATGTTTGTTACTAATTAGTGAATGCAATCCCGACTCGGGATTGCAAATTAGAGATCCCGCGGGATTAGAAATATCAATCCCGCGGGATCCCGGAATTTTCGGGATCCCGGCTAGATAAAAAAAAAGTAAAATTCGATTGAATTAAAACGATAATAACGGCATGTTTGTGATGGTGACGTTAATTAAAATAACATATTAATAGACAGAAAACCTTTATTCTTTAATTTTATTAACTAAATCATCATCAGTTTTCCTTGGAAATTAACAAAGGTAATCAAAACAATAAGTATAACTGTAATAAGAATCAAAACAATAAGGAATTAGAGAGTATTACAGGTGATTTTGAAAGTGACTTCTTAAAAAACAAAGCGTATTAAGAGTGTTATCTGCTAAACGGCATCTTACATCTGTTGCAATGTACCCAGCTGCTGAGAATGCCCTCTCCGACTCAACACTGGTTGGCAACAGCGTGGCGAAGCAATTATATGCAAACTGCAAAAATGTCCCCCTTGTTCCTCCACACTAAATAAATCCATTTCCTTTTTTATGACAGACTCTAATCTGTCTAAGCTCGTGGATACACGTGTAAAGGGACTTTTAGATGCTCGCAGACTTTGTTCTAGTTCCTCCTCAATCCCGAACGGGATCCCGTCATATTATGCGTCGGGATTGATCCCGAAAAATTACACGGGATCTCGCGAGATCGGGATCCCGCGGGATCGGGATTGCATTCCCTATTACTAATTAACGTGGTAACAATTGAATGGATTAAGATGAAATTTGGTATAGTTACAAGTAAACCAAGTGCTGTAATCTTATCGAAGGTCCCTACGTACATAAAGTCAAGTTCAAAATCATATATTTTTTTTATTGTTTATATGATTTTTAATTGGTTATTGCGCATCTAACGGTATGTATATATATTTTTTTTCTATGTTAAGATCAAGGACCATTAAAACAAGAGGACTGTCATTCTCCATACTTTGGATCGTGCCGCGACCGCAAGGAGATATCCAGGCAAAAATGGCACTAAAAAATAAACATTTAACGGTGTTATAATTGAACAAAGAAACATAGTATAGTAACAATTAGTTCGTAAACAGCTAATAATAAATAAATTCTAACATTTCAATACTGGGTCACGCTTGCAAAGTTGAATAATTGTAAATAATATAATTCTTATACCAAGCTTATACATAGATGGCGTTGTAAATATCGGGGAACAGCTTTTTGTATGGATAATGACAGTCCTCATGTTTTAATGGTCCTTGGTTAAGATATGATATTCAAACGTATAGGTAAGAGGATAACTTCAGTAAAATTCAAGAATTGGTGTTATACATGCGGTCATGTACACATAACCGACGGTTACGACAAATACGTAGTAGATACGGTTATTAACCGTCTCTACTGCGTATTGAAATACGCGTCATTTCGTCGCGAGGTTCAACGTAAATAGAGATAGGTCTGTCTGTTACTTACTGGTGCGTCTTAAATAAGCTGTATACAACCAGACAACATTTCTTCATTGTAGCGGTACTATGGATTTACTTTCTAGTAAATGTTTATATCAATTTGTTGATTTTAATAAACTAATGTTGATGCATCAACGGACATGACATGTCAAACTTAACCGCACCTTACACTCATTGAAAATCAAGGTAAAAAAGGTCATCTAGCCGTTTTTTATAAAAAAAGGTAAATTAACAAAAAAAGCTTCACTTTATGATAAACTATTCTATAACAATAGTATAAAACAGCCATACCTACATTTTTTACTTTATCACATATAATAACTTTTAGACCAATGTAAACCTTTATATAGCTAACCTGAAAACCATGCATTTCAACATAACGCTTTACATTACATGTAGGGGTACGTTCTAAACGTATACACGTTCTAAACTGCGAAGCGACCAGCAAGAGCACGCGGCGATAGAGACGGTTGGAAGCGGTTCGTTCCGTCCGGTGGTCGAACCTTAACGTCAGTTGTATTAGAGAGAGAGAGAGAGAGAGAGAGAGAGAGAAAGACTTCTATACGTAGTACTATTTACTTATTTAAATTACTTATATTAATATGATTTTTTGTAGTTTGTCTACCTTCTTTTCTTAGATGTTAATTATTATCTCTCATTAGCTGAAAGAGATCCCTTACAGGGATAATTTCGCCTTTGTACATAACCGTTGATCCTTGTAATGTTTCTGTATCATTTTATGTGCAATAAAGTGTTTACATACATACTTATTCTGTCAATTCTGTGACATATCCCGTAGGTATCCTGATAGGTAGTTTCCTTGGAATAACGAGAATAAAGCAAGCGACTGGTTAATACTAATTAGAACTAATGAACCTTTGTGCAAGCTAAAATCTTAAACAGCAACGGAAGACGTAAAATATATTTACAGTATGCGATAAAACATGTCGGCTATTTACGCATCCCAGTCTCGCTGCTAAAACTAATATCGACCGTATATGCGTACGAATAAGAGCTTTAACAGCTAAAATATATAGACACCGTAATACCGTTCGGTATTCGTAATGTCAAGGTCACGCTCTGATGTAATAGGCATAGTAGGTATGCGAATTTCGCGACGTCTGATATAATTATGGGGTATTTGGGACGCTACGTACAGTAGGGTGTCCCAGAAAGCAAATCTCCATACTAACTTTGAAGCCAAGTCGACACGGGTTCCCATCATCACAGAGAGCTGAAATTTTATATACACATAGGAGATTTGCTTTCTGGGACACCCTAACATACAGTCAAGTCAGTGTTAAATTTATTTATTTATTTTGTTTATAAGAAGACCAACAGCTTTATAACATAATTATAGTCTAGAAATAGGATACATTAGTATAGCCAATAACAGGTCTCCCTAACTAATACAAGTTAAAAGAACGGGTATGCTAACTTAGAAATAAGAACGGGTATGCTAACTTAGTAATATTGTTACAAATAGGTGTATGGTGTATCATATATATGTGTGCGTGCGTGCGTGTGTGTGTGTGTGTGTGTGTGTGTGTGTGTGTGTGTGTGTGTGTGTGTGCCTATGGTAATACAAATGTGTTGCGAATGAAAGCTACCGTTTTTGTGCTCACCATTTAGCGCCACTGTCGAGTCGGGTCCTGAAACTCCTGAAGTATAGCTGTCAGTTTGTTATTTACATTTCAATCGTATTTAATGCCTTAAAACCGTACCATAAAAATATCGAGCATGCCGCAGTATTGCAGTACCTCTCGCCATCGGCAGGGTATTCATTGACACACTTTGGAACCAAAATGGCAGCGCACCGTGCGGTTCCAAAGAAATTTCCTACAGCGCACAATCCGAATGTGGAATGAGCTCCCTGCCGCGGTTTTGCCGGAAGGCTACAGTATGGATAGAGTTCTTCAATAGGTTTTTAATATAAAGGGTCGGCAACACGCACGTAATGCCCCTAGTGTTGCAAGCGTCCATAGGCTGCAGTGGCTGCTTACCATCAGGCACGTAAGTACACACTTTGCACCCTAGTTGTATAAAAAGAAAGCTCGGAAAAAAAGAAGACATAAGTTTCCGAATTATGAAACTGTCTCAAAGCACTCACATTCGTTTACCCGTAACTCATATTTCCCATAAATGATCCCAGATATTGCAAAATATTGATAACATTATTCTCATTGCGATATACGAGTATCATGGCGCTGTGGATGTTAAAGACTATTTGATGTTGACTGTACACTCGAGAGCAAATGTCGTCGTTACTTTAAAAAAAAATTATCTAACACTGACTCCAGGTAAAAACGTAGTAAGTGTATATGACGTTCGTATGCAACTTTGGACGTTTTTCTCTACGACGTTTTTAGATACGAGTTTTTTTCAAAGTAGTGACGATATTTAACTTAGCAGTAAGCTTGTTCGATTAAGTTGGACTTTTAAGATAAGTTAATTTTAATTATGGCGCCCATTCGCTTAAATAATCGTACATACAGGTAACCGTGTATCGGTTACCTGTATGTACGATGTCGCGGGCAATAATATAATGATGAAACGGTGCATGCCAAAATATCTGACACCACTTTATTCCTGTAGTAATTAGGTTATGTCAGATCAGCCCCGTTTCTTTACATAAGCTGGTGACTGTACGACAAAGAATGTTTCGAGGAATGGTTCCAATCTAAATAAGATGCCGCACGATTTTCTTAAAACGGGTACAAACTACGGCCCGGGGAGCGGAGAGGACCGGGTTAAAATATATGGCGCTTTGGATGCTACAGACTATTTGACTAACTGTACCTGTATAACGTGCATTAGTTTAGGTAAATATAAAAAATACACATTAAAATAGTTGCAAAACGACTTAACGAGTAGATACCGAAAAATGCCGTTTACACTCGGACTGCACTTTGTAGTGTGATACAGCCTAGTTCATTCTGCTGTCCGAGTGTCCACTCGTCCAGACAACCATATCAATCCTCGCAGGAATTATAGTAATTAACAGGCCGAACTATAGCGTTTATGCACGCCAGGCTATCACGCTATAGCACCGTTAAATCCGCGCCAGGCCTGATGGTATATCGATAGCGGTGCAAATCTGCTAGCGCAAATATCGAGGAATTTTTGATATTTTCATACAAACTTTCATACTCCGTTTTCAACGCTTTAGCAACATGATGGTCGGGTTTTCATCGTGGATAAAGCAACGTGCTGGCTTTGGAAATAGTTACAACGATTTTCATCAAACAAACCTACTTACAATCTCAAAACATCTTACAATCATCATCGGTCTATCTGTTGAGGAGTAGAAAATCACATATTAACTCAAATATACATTATCGGGTTAATTTAATACCATCACAGCGTCGACGCCCGAAGGTTAAAAAACAGCAACGTCAATAATGTACGTCGACATTAAGCCGGGTCCAGACGAACGTGTAATGTAAGATTACGTGTAATTTCCCACATTCGTGGGGAATATTACCGTCCACACGCAGAGTTCGCGTTACATTACACGTTAAATTACATTACCCCCGTCTGGACCCGGCTTTAGGGCTTCCAACCCCGGGTTTAAATTAAATAGTAATATAAAATAATCCCGGGATTGAAGGGCCTAGTCGACATGTTGAAAAGGTGGAGTCTGCCAAGAGTACCTATCAGTGGCGTGGTGTCAAATATATTCTTAGTAAAGCCGGAGCAGATTTGGATTAATTTTTCTTCAGGGATACTCAGGTCATATGCTTTAAAATAGACAAGCCGGTGGGAATCGGGTTCTATGGACGACACGCCACTGGTACCTATAGGACCATAGCCTAAAATTTAGGTTTTGGTCCGTTTACGATGAAAAGCAGTGATTTCATTCACTGTTTTCCAACGTGTGGATTGCGACCCCCTGGGAATCACAAGTCTAGAAAGGGTCGGAAAGTCTCAGGCGAAAAGGAAAAAAAGTAAAAAAAAGCTCGAAACGATACATATTCTTATTGAGGCAAATATTCTTATTAGACGGTGGATAGTCGTGAAAAATGTTTACACACAAAGGGGGTCGTGCCAAGAAAGAGGTTGAAAAACACTGGCTTAAAGTAAAAGACGTCGACAAAACGATATAACCAGTGACGCAATGATTAACATAAAAACTTGCTACGTTAGCTAATGGAATACTGACCCAATGACAAAAAAAACCTCTTGTTCTAACATTATATGCATAAAGAGATCCTGTCTTAAAAAACCGGTTTGAATCGTGACAAACAGACGAAAAGGTAGTATTCATTTTCGGGGTGTCGTTTCATCGATTTGCCTATAAAAGTTATTGGATTTCGTGTTGGGAGAACATTCCGTATCCGTAATTCTATATATTTTATTTATTTATTTATTTATTAATACATGTTAACATGACATTACAGTAAAAAAACCAATGCGTCATGAAACGTAGAAATAAAATAACTATTTAGGCGACGAAACGGCGTGGCCCCGTTGCATCGTCGTCTCTGGTGTAGGATTCGGCAGGTTGCCCCGAAACCGTCGAAACACGACACCCTTCGGCCAGAAGTCAGCACTTGCGATGGTTTCCTGCAGCGGCCGCGGCACGCGCACCACAAACGAGCTGAAGTGCACATAGTGGCGCGAACGCAGCTGGAACACCCTCAGCGAGAAGCCGGTCTTCTGACGAACGTACTCCGCCACCTCATCAGCCGTGGCGGTGTAATGTAGGCGCGATACATATAGCGCCTTGCCCGGTGTGGCGACCCGCAGACCAGAACCGACCGGTTCTGCAGTACCACACTGACTCTTGCGCGGGTTGCGTGGGTTGTTGTATTTTGTACCAGTGGACCCGCTCGCAACTTCTTAACTGTAAAATAAGTCCGATAAAAACTATCCTACGTCTTAACTGGGGTTAATCTACCTGTAAATCAAAGAATGATGGGCAATTTGGCCTCGATATCCATTACAAATCTCATGCATATCACGTGAAAGCTAGTTACATAAGCTTAATTTTCTAATATGAGGACAAACTCCAAAAGCCCCGGAGAAAAGAGTTATCAGCCTTCAAATACTGGGTGTTAATTGATACTTAATTGATAGTTAAGTATCAATTAACTCATAATTAGGAGATTTTTTAGTGGTCTTAGTGACTAGTGGTCTTACTTAATAAAAATTATAGCAAATGCTGTTGTCAATAAATCTACATCCGTCATAATTGTATTGGTGATGAGGCTGGGTGCCGTACATTTCTGCCCATTCTGTACATTCTTTCATGGAAGTTGGTCTTCGTTGGTTTGCGTGAATCGCGAACAAACATAGAATTTCTACGATTTTATTTTAGATTACAAAAGTCATCAGCATTCTGATATGATATTGTTAGCCGAACTTGAAGTCTCGAAGAGTTTCCCAAAACTCTCACCTATGGCGCTGTCAAGGTGGCACTTAAGTTAAGAGTTACTAAAAACCCAAAGGGATCGCTCATCAGTACCGTAGTAGTACGCGCATCATCATTGGTTGTCAGATGATGAGCGGTGCGCGAGATATATCACCTCCCCCCCTCCCCAACACCCACCATCAGGTTGTTTTGAATATAAAAATGTACTACAGCGACTCCCTTCCATGTAGCTTTAAGGCCAAAGCCTACTAAAATACTGCCAAATCAAACTACGTCTGCACACTCACATGGTCAATAGGAATACATTAGCATAATAGTATGCATGTGACGGGTATAAACGTCAGGAGCTCGTTAATATTGCGAACAACAATGTCTCACAAAATGCCTTTTTTTAAAGCCTGACGAACTCGCAACCCTAGTGGGTGTAGCGATAGTTTGACGGTTGATTATGACACTTGCTATATACCATTTTGACATCTTTTGTAATGCGTAATCAAACAATAAATGATTTCTGATTTGACCGGGTGGTCGACCGTGGCGTTCCCAGGGGTCGAACCAGGTCGCTAGGCGGACCACCCCGAGTGAATCGGACTGGGTCACAAAATGCCTAAAACTCTTGATTTCTACTAGTTGGTGACTGCTGGTGAAATAACTATTTCATTTTTATTTTTTATTAATGCCCTTTTCCAAAAAGCATTTAAAAAGGCAATTTTCTAGATCTCATGAAGGAAAGGGTACACGGAAAAGGCTACCATGCGTGACCTATACGACTGGTAACATTGGCGCTGATTTTCACGAAACTAGAAGAAAGAGATGGCTCACTATAGGAATAGAAGTCGGGAGAGCCATCCTACTAGCCAATCCCGCCTTTACTAAACTAGCAACTTAACTTCTTTGACTAATCAGTTGAAGTTTTCCGATAGTAGTCGGTGAGGAGACATGAGTGGAATCATATGGATGGAACACAAGGGAGCAGTTAGAAAAGAACAGTCCAATGGTGATCCGATGTGAAGGCATGGGAAGAATTAAGGTACAAGTTTGTAGCTGACTGCAGACAGCAGCAGATGACGTTACGACACTACTGATTTCTATGTATTTCTATGAATTACCTTTCCATGAATTACCGTACGTAGCAATACGACGTCTAGATAGAAATAAACATGTAGAAACCAATTGTATCGCAGCAAAATGTCGTCTACTTCTGTAGTTGGCTAAGACTTTGTAGGTACCTTTGAAGCATTCCACGGAAACGTTACGTAAGCGAGACTACCTTTTTAATACTGTTGACAGGTAAAATTAGGAAGCTGAATATCAGTATGGTAATATCAAAACTTAGCTTTACGATTGAGATTTGAGAGTGTTTCTTAGCAGCTAATAAGTTTTGTTGGGGTTGTAGCCACCATAGCCTTACATACGCGACAAAATGTAATGTTATCATGGAACGGTCCTTTACAGAGGCACAGTTTTGCACGAGGATGCTTAGCAGCTAGGTGAATGCGTGTGACAAATCAAACTCCCATTCGTTCTAAAACTAACCTGACTCCTGGCTAAGAAAAATGAGAGGACCTATGCCTAACACTAGAACAATGTCAGCTGATTAGGCTATCCTAATCTTCTATAAGATTTATCTCCCATCCCTCCTAACCTTACTCTTGGCCGCAAAGCCAACTCGCGTATGTCACAGGCTGTCGTCAACAGTAAACATATATTTATATTTAGCCATATGGTTATTTTAATCGCGCATTCAGTCAAGGCTGTGGCTGTTTGTGTGAGCTATTGTTCGGTTTCGTCATCATCGTGAAAATTGTATCACCTTGGTCTCTTCAAAGCAAACTTCCATGCCAGAGCTAAAACTTTATTTCAACACAAGCAAAGAAAACTGCCAAGTCCTCACAACGAATCCCCTCCATTTGAAACCCTCCATTGTTTCCTTAAAGGTGTAATTGAAATGTCAGGTGAAAACAGAATTAAATATAATTTTAATAAGCAGATATCGTATCGGAGTTGACAGAAAATACTAGTATTGGAAGGCGCTCTAATAAAGAGCTGAAGGCACCAACGCGAAGTGAGATTACGAAAAGTTTGCAGAAACCTAGACAATATAAAAGGAATATCGCTGACTACAGCCGGTTAAAACGAATCGTATGCGAGTTGTTAGAAGACATTTAGAAAACAGTATTGCAAAGTTTCAAATATTTCAGACAACAATAACTCAATCCATCACCCGCAAATGAATTGCAAGCGTTGGCAGAATCCGCAATGATAATAATCATCTGTAGGCGCCAACGCGCAAAACATCAAGCATAAACAAAAGATTAACAATACCCGGCCTGACGAAAGAACGGACATTAAAGAAGTAATTTAAGAATCGTTACATAGCTTCAAGCTGGTGAATAAACTGGTTGCTTGGCAAGCTTCCAAGTTTACTATCAGCAGATGCGGACCGCTGCTATGTCAACGTTACAGTATTTTTGTCTGCTTTTAGAACTGAGACGCCTCGTATAAAGGGCGTAGAGGACTGGCGAGAGCTGACGCAAGAAAAAGAAGAACTAATGGAACAACCAACATTCTTAACTCCTCGAGTCATAGGAATAGAAAATTACTTATACACGTGATAAATCGCAAAGCACTGAGGGTTTCTAGAGATAAGAATCTTGAGCAACGATGTGGGATGAGCTGTAGTCAGGAGTAATGCTCGCAGACAAAGAATTTTACGTTGGAGACAAATACTCAGACGTCATAGCAATAATGACTTTAATGTTTAATTAAAACAAGAATAAATTGTAACAATGGATAAAAAAAGGTGCAATAAAATAAGGTAACAACAACAAACAAGCGCGTGTAAAGATATATTAATATTAACTAAAGGGTCATCCATATTGTATATCACGTCATTTGCATAGAACTTCTAAAAAATGTGGCCTATACTATATAAAAGAAATGAATAAAAAAACAGGAAAGGAAAGTGTGATGGGGGAAGACCCCCATCACACTTTCCTGTTTCTAAAACTTTGAAAAATATGTGGATAATAATCTGCTTAAAAATTCAGACAATGTGCCTCCACATTGTCTGAATTTTTAAGCAGATTATTTAAGGTACCAGACTTGTAAAATAATTAAGAATGTCAATTATTTTAGACGTCCTATATAGATTTACATCTCCGAAACGCAATCGGTTTTAAAGAACGTAGTTTTACAGAAAGAAAATTGAGAAAAGTAAGGCATTTTAAACGCTGATGTAATCTAAAAGATCCAAATACCAAATAACACGGGAGTACGGGAGCTCTTTTCACAGCATACGTGTAAATTAAAATATACAATCCTACTGTAGCCGTAAGAACTACCTTTACGAAGACACGTCTCGAATGCGACTTGACATTTGTGAAAATCATCGTGGTCAAGTACATCGCGGGCACTGATGATGATCTAACTGGACATGATAATAAGGATGTGACAAGTGATGATTTAATGATCGCAATCTTAGGTCAGCATTGTAATCAGTTTAACTGCCATCAGAAAATCAACAAGCCGGAAAATGTGTAAATGCGTTAATGCAAAAAGAAGTGTTGGTAAGAAAATTGTTTCTTGGAAAATATGGCACGTTTCCATATAGCTAATATATTCCACATTTGGGAAGGTTTGATATAGGGATTACTGCTATATAAAACCATGTCAATGTTAGTGTCTACAAAAACCTTTTCCCCTCCAAAAATCATTTCGTGTTGCTACTAAGATTAGGACTAAAATTATTATTCTCCATGTCATTGTCACCTTCTGACCCTTAAGGGTCATTTAGATAGTGCGAGGTATTATCGTGCCAGTTGCGGTACCTTATTTCAAGGAAATAAGGTTGAAAATTGTAAACATATTGCTGACGTTGACTGTACATTGGCGTCAGTGATCGATCAGCACTTAAAGCTGTGCGGCCTCACCACAGAAGTATAATAGAAGGAAATAGTCCGTCGATTTGTATGGGAACCAACTTGAACCAAGTGTAAGATTTTGCGTTTGATGTCAAGAGTGTAATTGAGTGATGGTAAACATAACACTGCGCGACACCGATTAGCACGCAATGCGACTGACGTTCACGGCGCGCACACATACAAGCCGCGCGATGTAGCTTTTATAGGAAGAAAAATTACTGCTCTTATACTGTGGTCTAAGGTACATAGTTTAGACAGCCATCGTGCGGAGACCTCAGGGTGGGACCCTGGTAGGCGAGCCAAAGTAGCATACATCGCAGTGGCGGACTAAGCCAGTTTGAGGCCCGTGGTGTAAGTAGTGCTAGATTTACACTAGGGGCACTAGGGGCTATTACCTGGGACGGCATAGTTCAGAGCTTGAACTTGTCCTTTAGCACCTCCGCTACGTGGTTAACGTGGTTAATCTGGCACTGATGGGGCGGTAAGTAGCTGCATTTGAGTTGCCGCAGCCTAGCATAACTTAGAGGCCCCTTCTGGCGTATGCAAATGTAATCTGACATGGAGGCCCTCTACGTAACTTTCAGAGATAAGCGTAACAGTGCAATTACTGTCTTGGGCGTACAGCAGGGTTTCTTTTCTACTGTGGTCCATGGACCCCTTAGGGGTCCGTGATACGAGAGTCGGGGGTCCGTGGCTATGCCTACTACACAAACTTTCATGTGCCCTTGATTTTCTTTTTCTCTGCTTGTATTCGGAAAGGGTCCGTAAGGTTATCGAAATAACGTAGGGGGTCCGTGACCAAAAAAAGTTTAAGAACCTCTGGCGTAGAGTAGAGACTGCCGTTTTCTCGGAAACGTTCTCAGTAATTTATGAAGCGAGAACGTTCTCGGGAACATTTTCCGTAAAAAACTCAAGAGTTTCCGAGAATTCCCGTTAACGGCCCAACTACAAGAGCGGCTGTGTCTCCTGATAGTACAATCGAAGACACTGCTAACTGACCACTTGTCACCCTTATTACAATGTATTAAGGTCTACTGATGGTCACTTAACTGTGTCTTCGTTTGTACCTGCGCTTTTAGTGTTTGTTTCTTTAATGTGTCTTTAAGACCTACTCTTGATTGCTCCACAGAACTGTCACACCTAGAGCTAAAACTGCCAGAGCTAGACCCAAAGATACAGAGCACCTTGAAACCAAGCTTAATTATGCGTGCACATTATGATTTATGGCTGATTATATACTTGGCGATGATCCAGAGCTCACGTCACGTAATGTCAACGCCTCCGTGACGTCACGACCTTGGGGATCATCAGCTATTCCTGTCCCTCTTTGTGACTGAGGTCCACGTGACTGACTGGGGGATATGCCCAACAAATATGCAACATTCGCGAATGAAGACCAGAGGCTGATGGCAGGTGGTGCTGCTTTAGAGTGTCCCTTTTTATATTTTAATAGCTGCGCTACAATTGTGAAAACCTTAATGAAATCGACCGAAATGATGATCAAATCAGATTAGAATGTCGTTCAATCCGGTCAATCGTTGAAAATTTGTCGTCGTTAAATCCGATAAATTACTTGAAGAGTTGAACTCAAAATTAGTGCTTCCGTTGCACGCAATCAAATCATCATGCATTGATTTACATCATATCGTTACAATTTAAACAAACGTACAGTTTTTTCGCAATTTTCACAATTATTGTAATGCACAATGTTTTTGAAAAGAGAAACTGGCGAGTTTCTTCCGGCGCTTCTTCTCACCAGAATGTCATTTGCCGAAGCGCCAAAGGAATCAGACACGTGAAAGAGCTCTTGAGGCCTACGTGCAGAAATAAATTATTTCATTTCAGTTGGCCAATGAGTATATTATCGGATGCCACAGCCTGTGACAGTGCCTTTCATGCCTGGAAAGGTAAGTATGTCCTGGATTAGGCTGAATATGCACTAGAACTGTACGAAGTTGCGTGGCGGTTTCTTTTTCCTCCTATCACGCTCCGCTACCGCAGAGCTCTGGGCCTCTGTAGACAAAGACTTTGTAATTAAGCCTCTGGTCTGGGCAGAGTTCCTAATCACGGCGATTTATCCTCACCGACTTGACTTACCCACCACTCCCCCCCTCGCTCCTAGGCCCTTATCTTCTAATTCCGGGATCCCGCCCGCCGAACGATTACTGCCTAAACGTCTTTGTCGGACTATATCTGATTATTTTTATTAGCCGTATTGTAGCTGCAGGCGTCGGTAGAAAAGAACTGAGAACAATTGAGATTAATCTCTTGTCATTTTAAAAGTCATCATTGCCAAATGCAAGTCATTTAACAATTCATATATGTGGTGTACTCGTATTGGAGGCCAAGACATGAGGTCGTTGCGCCAGTGGAGTAAGTATATTAAAAGCTATATTTTGACAAATTCTATCTTCTTTCTTGTCGTTCCCTTATAACTGAGGATCGTGACCAACTGTGATGTACGTCCCTCCACATAATGCGGTCAAGGGCCATATGGGCTGCCCTCTGCATGGTACCACAAGCATTCCTTATGGTGGACAAGTTCTATAATTGTGCTTTATCCGTGCTGTCTTGTCACAAATGTTAGAGGTTTTTGGTGGCCTAGTGCCTAAAGGGAAGTCTAGAGTCCCGGGTTCGAAACAGTGGCGGACTTAGCCTGTTGGAGGCCCAGGGTGACTAAGTACTTATAGGGAACGTGCAAGAAGTGGCAGCACTAAACACTGTCGCATTAGGATAAACCTGTAATGATCGCTGTGTAACGTTTTAAATAAATAAAAAAACGACAAAAGAGACATGCGGACAGTACAGTACCCCTAGCACAACAGTGACACGCGACACTTTGTCGCGCGACAAGTGCTACCTATCTCTTTCTACTCAATATAGTGTGACAGTGACAGGTGATGCTCTGTCGCGCGAGAAACGAAGTCGCGGCCAGTTATGCTAGACGTACAGGAAGCTTATCAGGCCTAAAAAAAAAATATTGGTTATAAATGTCAATATCAATTATAGTAAGTCGTAGTCACACTACCGTTAAGCGTCGGTCAGTTGGCAACACATTCGTTGTGCATGTTCCCTTTCGCTATCAGCGATATTAGGTCGTATTATACGGCCATGCTTTCATATAAGGAACGTGTATATGAAACCAAACATAAGTTCGAATTTACGTCGCTAAAGCTGATTCGTCGTTATAAGCGGAGTCGTTATATGGTATCTACTGCATATGTCCCTTACCTCGGTCAATAGGCATTCGATTCAGCCGTCTAATTCTGAATCTAATAGCAGTGCCAAATTATTCTTTCAATTAGATTTACGAGAATTTTACGACGCCGAGTGTCTCGTTGTATATTAATGTTATCAACAATGCAGTATTATTGAGTTGTAAAAGCATATAAACAAATCGCCTAGTTAGCAGTGTGGCCAACGCTGGAAATCAGTTTGGGCAAAGTTAAAATTAATTAATATTATGTACGAAAAGTGCTAAATGTGCTAAAGTAAAAAAAGTGTCATTTTGCCAGTTTACAAGCAAATTTAACTGTAATTAAAGCACATGTTATTAGAAACTGATTACTGATGAATTTTTGCGTACGTATTTTCGCCATTTACGAACCGGTTTTAATTATTCAGCATAAAAATAGATGGGCTGGCATATTTTAAGCCAGTTATTTTTTTTAAACCATTTGTCTTACAAAAATGTAATGTATGAATGTGAGTGAAAGCAGCCGAGCTGTAATAAGGAAGCCCGAATCTAACAGTTACGTAAACGGTTAAACTCCACTTCCCTTTTCATAACGTCCTTGCTTGAGTCATGACTCGTGCAGTGCTAAAATCGCGTCACAAATCACATTGCCTACACCAATACTACTGCACAGTTACAATTGCTTTATACTAGTTGTTTATTCAACACTTGGTGAGGTTTTTCATAAAAAACCCTAACTCAGAGTGCCGCCTTGGGGCTACAGAGAGAGGAACGCCCTGACTCTGCGCGCCGGGTCCAGGAGGGTCATACAGATTTTGTAGTATGAGTTAAGTGTTCGCGTCTTTCCTGTGGACATCACAAAATTAGGGGTACAGTCTGTGCGGAAAGAGAATAGGCGTGGCGAAAAACGGAACTAACCTAACCAGTATGGCCACAGAACAGAAAATACGGCACATACGGTAGAAAAGCATTACAGCGCCCCCCAATTTAAATCCTATTCTCTTTCCGCTCAGACCCTATTAAAAGCCTAATTTTCTAGCTGGACCCCTACAGGCAAATAACCCTACTTTCCTACTTCTAGGCCTATATGATAAAAACATAGTGTGTATTCGAGTAACTATCATTGTTTTAGGCTCATAGGAAAGACATTTTTTCGAAATCTGTATGAGCCAGGAATACCGCCTTTTATATTTGATCTGACCCTTGATCCAGCCATCTAGCGAGTCTTCTGAGATGGTGATTGAGACATTTACGGGAACTTTTATTTTAAAATGTAATTATTATTATTCCTTGCCTAATGCATTAGCCCAGGGCTGCGCCGACACCCGGCAGTGCTTGTGTGCGAAACTTATGAAGCCCAAAGGAGGGTTATGTGTTTGACCTGTATGTATGTATGCATGTAAGTATGTATGGCGACGTGTATCAAAACAGTTATATAACGTCACGCAAATAATATTTTAACTACCTCATTCACTAGGAAATTCAAGCTATAATAATAATTTTATTTTTGTGGACAACCCTAGCGGTGGGCGTAGCGACTAGAAAGAGCGCGCGTTATGAGTTAGAGCGAGAAGGTAGGATTCAGCGCATTTTTGTGACTCGAACGTGGGTTTTGTTAGACAGTGCGACTTCTGTACGAAGTACTATTACTTATTCTGTGCCCTCACATGATTAATGGGCTTGTCGATTGGATAAGACATATTTGACAAGAGGGTTAAGACCATTGCCCTGTGACTTGGATATTTCCGCGTTACCAATGCAGTAATGCCGTAAATTACTAAATTACTTTCGATATCACTGGTAAATCCCCAGATTAGATACAATTATTTAATTTATTGGAATAATCTTAATTATGCCGTTATCATTTGTTAACCGGCTACATTTCACGTTTGTGAACGCATCTATATCGTAATTGAGAACAGGAGTATGCACTACAGTTTACAGTTAGGGAATGCAATACCCGGTCAAATTTGAAACCCGGGTATTACCCGACTCTAAATAAAGTCAGTTACCCGGGTAGCATTCCCTATTTTCAGTATCTTCTATACAAGGTGTTTCCAAATTAGATGCCAATACTTTTAATACTGATAGTAGTCGTCCTTAGAAGTAGACATATAAAACTAATTTAAAGTTTATGTTAGTTTTTACTGTAAATTAGGAAAGCCGTCATTGTCAGCCGACATGTTGTTGCGATCGGTCGGATGTACGGGGAAGACAACCGCAACTTACCTATACAATCCAATGAGTCGGCTCGCGACCGATCGTACGACATGATGGTGGTAAAATTGGAAAGCGTGTATTCGCGGACAGTGCTTCGAATCAAGTAGTATATGGCCTACTATAAAACTAGATTAATTTTACGTCGCCCAGGATAACGTCACAAAATGAGGAGCCTAGTTGAAAAATTGGATGGCTTGGGCATGGCATCGGTGACGCAATTGGTAACGCGCCTGTGCGCCCGGAGACCCGTAGGAGATGCAGGTTCGAATCCTGCCCGAGACATATAATTTTTCAATTATTCTCTTCTAATAAAATATTAAGATACATTTTTGCTATAATTCCGGCCCTCCTGTGAAGAAAGTTTGCATCACTAAATAATCTAGAGAGACAGTGATAGAGTTAACCCTCGCATATGTGCGAATATGTTTATCTACAATCTAGACTTGACAAGCCAAGGGACCGCTCTGATTAGGTTATAACGTTAGAATAGCCTAATCTGATCTTTGACTAGCAGTAACCTATGTAACTGTCAAATTCAGAAATCATACTAATTTTATAAACTAGCATTTATCCGCGGCTACGCCTGCGTTATTCCCGTTAATATCCCAAGGGAACTGTTTACCGGGATATAAAGTATCCTATGTTTCAATCCAGGACTTGGTCTACTTGCATGTCAATTTAGTAACAAACATCCAAACCTCCAAGCATTACAAACTTTCACTATTAATATTATTTATTATAAAAATATTTTGAGGTTTGGATGTTTTTTACTATACGGGGTAAGAACTGAATGGATTCAGAAGAAATTTGGCATGCAACTAGACCAAGTTCTAAATTGAAACATAGGAGGGTCGTTCTCAAAAAATGTCCGTAGTCAGGGCTCTATTAAACAAGGGTTAACTTTTTCCTTTGTGTAACGAAAGTTAACCATATAAATTGTATGGTAACTTTCGTTACACAAAGGAACAAGATTTACATTATGTTTAATTGAGGCCTAACTACGGACATCTTTTTTTTGAACTACCCAGGATACTTTATATCTCAGTAAAGAGTTCCCTTGGGACAGTAACGGGAATAACGTGGGCGAAGCCGCGGGTGAACGGTTGTTAGATAAAGGGATCTCTTCCAGGTCATCCATAAATTATGACACAAGATTTATCAGATCTTTAGACTACCCCTTCGAAATAATGAACTTTATTCTGCAAGTAGGCCGTAAGGGCACTTTTACATGTCAAAGTTTACTGTCAGTCAAATATGCAATAGTTAATACTATTTAAGCACGTCAATAATTACTATTATTTTAATGACTACATGTGATGACACGGATTCAATTACTTAAATTAATGTATAGCATGCATAGTTCTGCAATTAAGCACGTCAACGTCTTGTTCTCTGACATCACGTTTTTTACCCGACTGCGGCGAAGCCCAAAGGAGGGTTATGTGTTTCACATTATGTATGTATGTAAGTATGTATGTCCGTTCCTTTGTCCGCTCATAACTACTCAACGGCACATCCGATTTTGATAAATGATACATCATTAGACTCGTCTTGATGGTGCGAGTGTCACTGGGTATGCAGTTCGTTAAAATAAATAAAATGGCGGATTTTATGCAGTTTCAAAGTACACCGCGGTCGGTTTTTTTTTATAAAAATGTGGTTATTCCTATTTCTTTCCAACTTATTAACATAAGGTTTGGCTAGAACCATTCTCTCCCTGTATGTGTGTGACATAATGTATAGCAGACCCCCTAACCTTACAGTTAATACTAATTAAAAATTTAAAAAACCCCCGACCAAACATAATAAACGACCTGATGACCTTGAAGACCTGAACCGATTTCCACCAAACATAGCTAAGAACACTCTCGACTGATATACCTTTCAAACAAAAAAAACCGCATTAAAATCGGATCATCCGTTTGGGAGCTACGATACCACAAGGACATTTACACACACAGACACGTCAAACTTATAACACCCCGTCGTTTTTGCGTCGGGGGTTAAAAATAAATGCAAATGGTAGGCAAAATAGGGAATGTGTAACACGGTAAATAGGGCAATAAAAATATTCAATTTCAAGAACATAACTCTGTTAACCGATTTTAAAATCCGTATTTTTATTTATTTATTTGTTTGAAGTCGATTATTTTTATTGAATGAATGAATTTACGTTTATTTCGCATACATTAAAACAAAAAGAAAGTATACATTAACTTTTTCTGCGAAAAAGGAGTCCACTCAGCATGGTGTCAAGTCACAGAAGGTGGCTTAACGCTGGTGTCCGCTGCTGGTGGTGGCTGGTGGTATTGCAAACTAGGTGTCCCGGGGAACTTCGTTCCGCCTCAGAATCTAACGTTTTAATAGTTATTCTGTTATTCGGGGCAGAGACAAACCCAAAAAATAAATAACTGGCCAAGAGCATGTCGGACCATGCTCAGTGTAGGGTTCCATAGCCGTAACTATAAGGGAAATAACTATAAGGTAAAACATACGATGTAAAAAATTACAACAACAAAAGACCATATCTTCATAGCAATTACGTCCTTTTGTTGAGAAGCGCAGTTTATCGGCAATAACTCAAAAACGGTTAATCCGATCTTGTTGAAAATAATTTTCGTTGAAAGTATTAATTAAGCGTTATCTTTGCTATTTTTCTTGTATTTTTCGGACACACGGTTTAGAAGATAGAGGGGGGGGGACACAATTTTCACAACTTTCGGAGCGATTATTTCCAAAGGTATTCACTTAATCAAAAACATTACTTAAGAACCTTAAAATGTTTTTGAAAGAGCTGTCGAACTATGTAGCACACGTTGATATTTTCTGAAAAAATTTTTTTTAGGTTCTGTAACATGTATGGAGTGCCCCCCCTAAAAATATTTATTTTAGTTATTTAACTAAGTACCAAACTAAGTAGCAGCTCATACAAGACACTTATATTCCAAATTTCATCAATATCCATCGTGTAGTTTTTGAGTAAAATGCCTGTGACATACGGACGGACGGACGGACGGACGGACGGGCGGACGGACGGACATGACGAAACTATAAGGGTTTCGTTTTTGCCATTTTGGCTACGGAACCCTAAAAATCATAAAAATCGGTCCACCCGATCTCGAGTTATAAATGGTGTAACTAACACGACTTTGTTTCATGTACTCGTATATAGATGTTTAATTTAGTAGTTATGTCACTTCATTACAATAAGTTACAAATAGGCTACTTTCCTGACAGATCAAATCAGTTACTTTTTATGAAGTGTCAAAACGCTCAGATAGTCGGTATGAAGTTTATATGGAATAAAAGTGAAATGACGACATTTTACTCAAACATCAAATCATCTTCTTATTTATAGGTTTTGATCTTTTAAAAATCGTTTAAAACGCTAAATAGGTGATGTTTAGCTCATTTATGCAAATTTTCGAAAGCTGAGTTAATGACTAGCGTGTAGTAATTTATATTAACTACAAGCAAATACCCTATTACGTGTTTATCAATATCCACAAAGCCTGAAAATGGAATCCTTCACAATCGTCAAAAAACGCAGCTATTATCAAAACTTCCAAATTTAAAGCAGTATCACTATCTTATCGTCGGTTATGAAACTTGATAAGTGATATGTTGATAACTAATAGCGACATAACCTCAAAAATGCCACATGCGTCACACATGGAAGTTGGTAGTGTGAAGTGACTGTTCGGTCACGGAATCGGGGGGTTCTAATCTAATGAATCTATCTAACTTATGTAGTATACAATAGGGATGACGACTGGGTTAAAACTATATAATTCTATTTAGTCCGTCAGTTAGATTATGGAAAAACATGGGACACGTATTTTTTGGTTTATCAAAATATTAAAAATCGACAAAGTAGATATAGATCATCAAACTTCTGGAGTGGGGACTTGTGACGTCACTCCTAGGTGAAAATTGTACCTAGGAGTGACGTCACTCGAAACTTTTAAGCTCTCTATCCTCGTCATTTTTTGTTTGTCAAACAAGAGAAAAAATTATAAATTATAGGGGACGTTTTCAATGACAGTAGATGTCAATAAGCTTAGTAAGTTAAGTTGTTTTTGTAAACATCCCTTTAGTTGTACATTGTACAGTCGAGTTCATTTACATCTACACACGAGAACAAAAATATCTGAACACGACCCTATTGTCAGGAGCATAAAAGCGTGTTCAGATATTTTTGCTCCCTTGTATGTGTAGATGTAAATGAACTCGACTGTACAGTCACAGATAAAATTATTATGATGAATCAAGGCACACAAATATCTGACCCAACCCAACTTTGTTTTCCTTTTTTTGAGACGTCTCAGTAGTAGAGTCTGTGCGGAAAGAGAATAGGCGTGGCGAAAAACGGAACTAACCTAACCAGTATGGCATTTTTTTTTTTGCAAATACGGTAGAAAAGCATTACAGCGCCCCGAATCTAAATCCTATTCTCTTTCCGCACAGATTCTAGTAGAGGCACAGTAGATATTTTTGTATGCCATATTTCATCATTACATCGACGCCGGAAAGCAAAGACGTGGTAACTAACTACCTACGTGTTAAATACGTGCGTAGTTTAGGTACTACGTGTTCGCTTTCCGGCGTCGATATTATTATTGTTGGTGACAATAATACTGTGGTCAACCTAGTACGAGAGGGAAAAGATCGCGAGGAGACCTGCTCATCAGTAACTTAATGTGTAACAGTACAGTTTCGTTTCCCTGTCTTAGGCCATATACCTACTAGGTACGTCATGGGCAAAAATATCCACTCAAAGTTCCACAATATGTATATGTCGCAGCCAACTGGTTTAATCAGCCATTTGGTTAACTGCCTAGCATGTTCATTAAGTTATGACCCGCCAGCAGGCCGAAGAAGCCCGGTTACGCGGGGCTTCTATTTCTGCTCTGAGAGGCACAAGCTAACTAACAAACCTAACCTAAAAGTTTAATGAAAAGGCTAGACAATTAACTAAATGGCTAATGAAGCTAGTTGGCGGCGACATGTATATTTCGCCGCCAACTGGTTTAGTTAGCTATTTGGTTAGCTGCCTAGCCTTTTCATTAAACACACTCGTTATTTTAGGTTAGGTTTGTAATGTTAGTCAGTTTGTGTCCCTCAGAGCAGAAATAGAAGCCCCGCGTAGCGGGGCTTCGTCGACCTGCTGGCGGGTCATAGTTTAGTAAAAAGGCTTGGCAGTTAACCAAATGGCTGGTTAAACCAGTTGGCTGCGACATATACATAAACCTTACCGCCATAATAATAAGACCTGTATAGGTACATATATTTGAAACTTTGTGATGTATTAATATCCCCTGGTTGTACTCATTTTGAAGGACCTGCGGGCCGGAGGTGTCCCGCGGACGTGCTTTGTTTGCCACTGGGATGTTGAATTGTTGATGAATGAATAACATGGATTATTTTGTAGGTATTGTTTGATCTTTGCAGTGGTCATAACATTGAGTGATACTGGGTAATACCTACTCTAATGCCTTGTATGATGTATGTGACCTTTGAATGAGTGCATACAGCTGAGTGATTGGTTAACTTGGGGTAGTATGAAACACTATTTGCACAGTAGGTACAATAGCTATTGTTGATACGCATCGTATTGCTGTTTTGTAGCGGGTCGTATTTATTTCTTTCACTCGATTATTGAATGATTAAGAGGAAACAGTAAGGTCGAGAGAATTGAAAATTAGGTATTTGTAAAATGTGTCGCTATCCCGCACTGCCCGCCTCTCCCCCGCAGAGCGCGATAGAGATAATTGCAGCTTGGACCGAAAATACCTTTTGAAATTTCATGAAGACATCGTTTCGTAGTCCCCTGATTTCTTCCCCAAAACTTAACCTATTTAACTAATTTTTTCATTAAACATTAAAGAAAGGCTTTGGCCGTGTTCCTATGTTTTCCTCTTTTTAAATAATCTAGTCAAATTTGTTTTCTGGATGTGTGAACACAGCGGAAAATCTGCCATTTTTTTTAGGTTTTTGAAGGTTAATATCTCTTTTGAGAATCAATTTATCGTAAAAAGGAAAACATAGGAACATATCAATAGTAGCCATAGATTTTTGGACAAAAAATGATTGCTCTACTGGCATTATCCAGGGAGGAAACAGGGGACTACGTTTGTATGGGAAAACTGCCCTCCTGTTTCCTCTTAACGTAAAAAGTTCGGTTCTTGTAAAAAAAAATCTCCTGCATGTGTGCGCTGCAGGTTGTATAACGTGCGTATAGGGAACGAGCACGAAGACGGTGCTGCCAACTGGTGCCGCCAAAGTAAATCATTGGGGCCATATTGACGATAACGCCGTTATTTTATCGCGATGAAGGACGATTAACGTCAGTGTAGCTACGACTTACTATATTTGACATTGACACTTAGATATTGTCATTGACAGCTTGATTTGACAGGGGTTATAGTTGCCTTTATTTTCCGCCCGTGTCTTTTTTGTCGTTTAGTGCTGCCACCTATAGTTCGTGCACGTTCCCTATTACTTAAGTTTACGTTTTTACTTTAAATCTATATGTGCGCTCCTGTAATTGGCTTTGTAATGTTATAGCTGTTGGTTCTCCTGAATAAAATAAATAAATAATATTTGAAGCTTCCCCAATGCCTCGTGGATCTCCGAACTGGATATTGAAGAAAATGAAACCAATCACAAAATTATTAAAAATACCGACTTTGATAGAAAAAATAAAATTCATTTTTATTTCCCTTATCTGAATATAGTTACACTATATCATCATCATTCGCTTGCCCTTTTCCCATTCATTTGGGGTCGGCGCAGCATGTCCTGTTCTTCCATACCTCTCTATCACCCGTCATCTCAGCGTTTACATCCTTCCTAGCCATGCATGTCAAATTGCAAATCTTTAACTGTCTGAAAATTATAAGTAGTTTTCACTAATAAATTACAAATAATCTTCAACCACATTGACCATAAATAAACCCGTAAAAGGTCGGAATATCAGTTATTACTATTGACTAGTGTGATAACAGTTACCAGTGATAAAACAACAGTAGACAGTAAATTAAATAGTTATTTACCGTAGCATTTTTTTGTGACTTTTAATAATCATTATGACCAGATGGGTAGTTCTAACAGAGTTTCACCTCTCACTTCCCTGGTCAAATTATGAGCCATTACCGCGTAGGTTTGGATTTTACCGATGAACTATGGACAAAAAGCGTTACAAAGTGGCCAGGACCACGGGACAGAAGAAGAGTGGAGAGACAGAGTGCAAAATGGTCAGATGACATAGCAAATATAGCCGAGCCAAATCAGCTTGATTGTGTCCAAGACCGGGACGAATGAAAAGGTTTGGAGGAGGCCTACAGCCAACGGGATCCTTAATATAAAAAAAGGGTACATTTCCAATATAACACAAAACACTTTAAAACATGTTATTTTTTAAATTATTATTTTTAAATCTTGTTTGTTCTGACTGCTTTATAATTATTTGCTTGCACTATTTTACCTTTTTACAACTACATTTTATATAATTTTAATTTTTCAACTAAGTATGCTGTTTCTTGCGTGTTTCATTAACTTAATATGCTTTAATTCAATAGGTATTGTTATTTTTAAGTCTTAATTTATTGTAACATGTGCATGTAAGCATTTTGGTATACGTAACACTGTAAGCTTGTATGTTTTACTGAATAAATAAATGAAATGAAATGTTAAGGGATGATAAAGGCTACTTTATTTTATTTATTTACCCCATAGGTTTGGATTACTATTTTCGATTGTTTTGAAGAATGTCTAAACATCTAGAAAATGGTTGAAAATGGTAATCTGAACCTGCCTGGGAAACGCTGCCTAGAACTTCCTAATACACATACATATATGTAGATATATCTCTTCACCCTTGCGCTTTTCCCATGTGTATAATTATATGTGACAGGTAACTTTTATTCATATAAAACTAATGCCTAAACTTAAAAGGAAATCCCAAATGGAGGAAAAAAATTATCATTTTACATAACATATGGGTAGCATAATAATTAACAAGGTATGAATTATGGACTAATAGCATCCTTTTCCTTAAGTGATGAATAAGCAGGCAGCCCATCTGATAAACACCAAAAAATCTGCCATTTGACACTATGCATCAGTGGAGTCAAACATTTGGGAATGATTTATTTTACAGAAATCATTCAGTATATTTGTCGCAGCCAACTGGTTTAATTAGCCATTTGGTTAACTGCCCAGCCTTTTCACTAAACTATGACCTGGCAGCAGGTCAACAAAGCCCCGCTGAGTGGGGCTTCTATTTCTGCTCTGAGGCACACAAGCTGACTAACAAACCTGAATTAGGAGTGTGTTTAATGAAAAGGCTAGGCAGCTAACCAAATAGCTAATTAAGCTAGTTGGCGGCGACATATGACGTTTTCAGGCAAAAGGTATCACTTGTCCCTCCTCCCACTTGATTGACAAAGAACTGTGACATAACCCTTTACGTCACACAATTCTTTGTCAACAAACAAAATGTAGCTTGTGGTCATGAAATCCGATTCACATATGCATGCAAAATTTCAGCTTAAACGAAAACCAGAAAGTGGGTCAAAATTTGACCAAACTAACTTGCTAGATTAGATTACAGATAAACACCAGGACAAATGAAACTAAATAAATAAAAGCTCATAAGAAATATGTTAAACCACCATCTCATTATAAAATTAAAGGTTACCGTCCATGTGTCACATGGTAATCAAATGGAGAACCTATAATAGGTTCAATTGAGTGTACATCAGTAAAGTTACATTTGGACTTTGTTGTAAAAACTCAATAAAAACCAAGTTTATTGCCTATATAGGCCACAAGGACACTTGTACAAGTTAGAATCTACTAGTACTTTGGAAAATGTAACGTTTGAAGAAAAGAAACCCATAATTTACCAGTAGTGTTTGCTTGTTGTAGAATTGTACCTTGCCACACAAGAGCACACAAATCCCACCAAAACCAGAGTTGAAGTAGTCATTGGGGTCGAAAGCAACTAGGAGAGTATAAACAATTGATAGCATGTCTGCCACCCTTTGACCAAAACCTACCTAACTGCTACAAAGTAGTAAGTAGAAGAGTAAGTAGTACAATCAGCATTCTTATTAAAAAGGGTTAAGATTATTTTTTAAAACAGTGTAACCCCCTTGGACCAAATGGTCTTTGTTACTATTGTGGATTTAACTCAATAGCGGCAACGATATCGAGTAAGCGATGTTTATGATTACTGCAAATCAACTGATTGGGTAATCTGTAAGTGCACTTAACAAGTTGTAAATTAAACATTTGCGCTGGGTGTAAAATGGTTTGGAAATGTGCAGTGTAATTAATCACTGCTGATAGCGATTTAAGCTTGAATGGGACTTGGTTTACACTTTTTAGGTTGTGCAAGTATTAGACTGTATCGGATGGTTGAATAAAACTATAATTGGGAATTTTTATGATGTCTGAAGGGTTAAATGTCTTATCAGAAGATAGTATTCGGAAGTTTGTGGTTAGGATTGATCACGAACATTGCATAATACCCGCACAACTGTGTTTGTTTACATGTCAGACTGACCTGCCACGGGTTGACCTTCGGGATGGGGGCTTCAACGAACTTCTTGGGTTGCTCGTCTTCCTCTTGCTGGGGCTGGTCGGGGTTGGGCTGCGCGTCACTAGACGGCTGCGGGCCGGCCTTGTGCGGGCGCGGTGGGGCCCTGCGCTCTCGCTCGCGGCGGGACTTGCCCGGCCGTCGCCCGTGCGCTATCACCGGGACGAAACCTTCCTCCTCTTCCACCTCCACCTGCCGCACCACGACCTCTGGCACCTCCGCCGCGGTCTCAATGTTCTCCTTGTTACTTTCGGCTCCCCGAAAGTTCAGCACGGACGCGTATGAGGGCCCGGCGCCCTCTGCGGACACGCGCGCGGCCATGCCGCAGCCGCTGCCCTCGTTATATAAGCCCGGGCGCGCGCTCCGCGCCGACCGACGATCACGAGCGCGCCTCCATGCCTCTCAACACGACGGCATGCTGCCGTCTGTACCGCAGAACGCGACCCAACGGGACCACGGGACGTGACCGATCGAACCCGCGGTGAAGGTCGAGATTTTCCTCAGGCACACGCGGGACTAGCGAGCGCGACACGAGAGCACACTGCCGGGAAATATGCGAGAAATCCTCTGGGCGCACCGGACTGACCCTGGATGGACCGTATTTACATCGAAAAAATGCACTTCCGTCGTCGAGTTCCAACTTTTTTCCGACACTGAACGCTTCGCACGCACTTTATCTATCGATAATGAGTATAATTCACTTTCAAATTGGCCGTTTAGAACAGAAATTCACTATAGAACCATATTTTGTTCATAATTCACACATGTGGTCGGACGCCCAAAAAGGGATTTTTCCGCAACACACACGGAACTTGCGGAAGGCTGTGACTTCTAATCTTACATGACAGACATTTCGTCGCTAGATGGCGCTGAAACATCAATTTTTATGGATTCGTTCAGGATAACACACATAAATGATTTATTTGCATACTTATGCTTAAGTGTGGAACAGTATGAATAGGTTACATTTATTACAATAGTCACTGCGCATTACTTGAAGCTGCAAAATAAAATATATTTCAAATAATTTAAAAATCTTCTCCAGATTTTGATAAGAACCTTGAACTGGAACGCAGCATTAAGAAAATCATTTTGGACCGATCACTCAGCAGAACAAACATGAAAAGTATTGTGAAATACTTTCATGAATAAACGCATTTAATTATTTTCGACATTGTAGACACAATAAATAAAATAGTTTTATTCATTAAAAATCTTTTATTCAAATATCTCATCAGATTCAAGTCGTGTGATTTAAATTGTCTATGGTTTAATTGTAAAGAGGCAATATTTAAATAGAGGATAAATATTTTAAAAATGTTTTAATAAAATGATATGTCTCATAATGTAAATTATCAAAATGAATTATCACTATAAACGAAAGCTAATTAATATTTTTCAAGGAGTTGTGGTGTTAGTAGGGCAATACATGCCCAAAAAATATCGACAGTTACCACAATAATGATAAACGTCTTTGCAAGAACTTAGCAAGTAGGGCAGGGGAGCACACACCCAACAGAAGAATAGACAAAGAATAATAGCACATAAATGCGTACACATCGTTACTTTGCTGATTACCACACTCATACCCGTGTAGCCACAATCTGGGCAGACGATAGGGACAGGTGCGAAACCAAATTGTCGAAGTCTAGGAGGAGGCGGAATACTATTGTCCACATAAATGTCGAAAGCTGCGTTGTAATTCGGAGGAGGACAATGCGGTACGAAGGATGGTGATGGTATAAACGTCCCCATCAGTCTTGGTCTTCTCCTGACCGCCATTTGCCTCAAAACGTAAGAATATGACGGAGGCGCACTCGTCAAGGAATTAGGGGGTGACAGATCCCCAGGTCTGGGACCAGCGTTGTTCCGCTTAACGTTCTGATCGAACGAAGTATACTGTGATTTTGCCATCATATTACTTAAAACGGAAATATTGAATGATTTGCTGTCTGATAACCGCGACAAAGCTTGTATGAACAAAGAAGGGGGTCCATTATTCGTCTGACGCAATCTTGCTGAATTTAAAGACAGTAATGGCTGTGATGTAATTGGAGATTGAACGGCTAGACCACATCTACGAGAGGCATGAGCAGCTGGTATAACGATAGAGGGAGGAGCACTTATTAAAATGAGTGGTACAGAAAAGTTCGAAGTAGATATGGAAGTCCTTACTCCATTTGCCGATTCTAAATTTGCATTGGCGCTAGAAGTTCTTGGAGACTGGCTTTCTGATGATGCTGTTTCTAATGAATGCGTGGCTATTTCACGAGAAAAAACGGATTCTGTGTTCGGTATTTGCAATAGTTGATTGATTTCTGTGCACACTTCCATGTTTGATGGTATTGGTCGGTCTGGCTCACGCTCTGTACTGCATTTCCCAGAGTTTGACTCCATTGTTCTGCAATTGATATACAATAAGGAATCATAAGTATTTCTTGAAATTTGGGGGCACGAGAGTGCCCCTGCGAAGTCGAGCATAAGATCTACTTGGTGGTATAAACTTGATGAAATATATGCTTTTCATTCATAAAAAGCCTACTTGCTATAAGTACACCTCACGCCGAATGCTGATCCCTATGTCAGTTCTTTCTCCATACTATCGTAAAGGAGACACTATCACTTTTTAATGTTTGTAGACCTTGTACTTACGTAAAATTGTGTAGAAATATTGCATTAAAGTAATAATAATATGAAACTAATAAGGTTTGTCTTTTATTTTCGGATTTAGGTGTACGAATACAAGTGGAGAAAATGAAATATCATAGGGATCATCATTCAACGTGAGGCGTATAGCTGAGATCGTATGTTCTCTCATGACTAACCATGTGTAGGCAGAATACTCATAGCATTTTAAATGAAGTGGCTGTTATGTTCTCAAATAGATTAATAGGAATAAAATAACAAATAACATTTGGGTAGTTGTTCTGAATGATTTTGTTTTCAAAAAGTAATGTTTACAATAATTGTTTCCCATTAAGTAATGTCAACAAAAATTTACGACATTTGACCTATGAAGGTGGAGGTATAATTATAATAATGTGCAATGAGCAGAAAGATGAATTGTCGTAGTCAGAACGAAATGTCAAAGCTCAAAAAATAAGTGTGTTTGTCTATTGTAAAGCTTAAAACATGGGTCAAACCGAATATTGCAACAATTGTTATTAATAATTCGTAAAATATATACATCTTTACAATATAACTTCTTTTATTTATTGCTAAAGTTGTTTACATAATCTTTATTTTAATTAATTCTTAAAATGGTATTTGAATAAATAAAACGTACATTGTATTTTGTCACCTGGTAACTGCCTTTTGAAGTTCCTGTCAATTTTTTCCATTTCCGGTCTTTTTACTCCTCCGTGGCATGGCGGATGGTCTGTGCCGCCGCATATAGTGTTTATTGGAGGAATATCTTCGCTGATTAGCGAAATGGTAAGTTTGTTATCAAATTAAAGTGTGGTAGAAGCATCAAATTTGTAAAGTGGGCGAAACTAACAAGTGCAAGTGATTAATCTTTTAAGGCGTTTCGATGGTGAGTGGTCCACGTGTTTGAGAGCTATTTCGTGTAAATATCACAACCTGAAGCATTACCACTGCTTTTGATACCTTATTACGTCCTGGAAGTGGTTAAATTTTAATATTAGTAGCAGTTTCTAGCTTGTATCGGTGATAAAAGTGAGTTACCTATACGGCGTGATCACGGCGTGAGCTTCAACAACGTTTCTTATACTTGTTTATTTCTGCGTATTTTCAATGGAATAACACCACTATATTCTATTTTAAATGTTTCCGTCTCTTAATTCAATAATTTTGAGGCCAATTACAGGCTTGTAATATTTTAAGGTTGCGTTTTAATTTTTAGGTTATGTCCCTTTTTTGTCTATTGCTATTTAAATCTGCCTAATTTCCTGCTGCTGTAGGCTTCGAGACAAATAATAACTAGCTCTAAAGTAAGTTTCAATACCTTAGGGCTCTCAGTATTTAATTTTGCTAGTAATTAATATTGTTATGTTGTCTAACCTTGCACTTGTTACAAATTTCGACACAATGAAATGAATTATGAATCAGCCCTTCTATTTCTTCTACATAGTTTTCTGACGTCTATATTATTACCAATTCGACATATTTTATTGTAATTTAGCAAAAATATATAAAATCCATGTATTTTTTAGTAAAAACATATCTTTATTCTTCATTAATTTTTCATTGACTACCATATATAGTTGCTTTTTCAGAGTTGTCTTAAAAGTAATAAAATAAACAAGTACCTTATCTCAAGAAGCACCTTTTCTGCTGAAATATTATTTCGTAAATCAAACTAACCCAGACCTGTGCTCCTGATTAGTGATTGAACATACCTATCATTTTTTGATTATGAATACTTTATTCAGGATAAAACACAAGTTTTCAGCCAAAAGGTCATCTTAAGGTTAGAACCTTGTTTATTACACACACTAAAAAAATATTACCTTCATACATTTCTCCTTCAGAGTCGATTTAAAACAACACCATTCTTAATATTGTCTTTGGTTGCCGCGATTATCACTCATAGTAATAAAACAACTTAAACGGACCCCCGCGGACTACCCGCGACCATGAACGCTGAAAAGGGTTACGAAACGTCAGGACTTAAAATGTAGTAATATACGCGATTTAATCCCTTTAAGTTGGTTTATTACTAACACCATTCTTTATATAACGAGATCATGAAAATGGTCTAAACCCCGAACTCTTCCTGGCTGAGCCGCTATTGGCCTTTCAGGTACATGTAGGGGGATAGCAAATAGTTCCCTTAGGAAACACTGCAGCGAACGAGGCTGGCAGTGTGTCGACGTGAGGAACACATTACTTACTATCAGTAGCAGGTTGAGAAGGCTTGACTTTGGGATAACCCTTAAAAAAGTACACTAAACTATGCTGTTGCGGGGGCAAACATACCCTGAAGTTAATATCATTTACGTCACACCTGTCTATAAAGTGGCAATAATCACCCGCTACACATGCGGAAAATCCCACGTAAACTTTGTACTTTGTACCACGGTGTTAATAAAGAAAGCCTCAGAACGCATATTTATCAGTCTTTCCTTCGGGGCGGGCGTCTAATACCTGCAATCTGAGATATTCTTTGTTTTACCCCCCTAGGTAACAAATGTACTATTCAATAGGTTGTGGAAAAAACTATTTCAGGGTCATATTTTTAATTACAGTACTCTGACAGCATTTTATATAAGTACATCCAATTTGACATTATGCCTTAAATACTACAGTTTTCTTCAATAAAAGTTAATTGATTTTCAATTTTTATATACTCTGATTTATAATTTTAACTCTTTGTGGCACAGATTTTTATTTTTTAGAGGAAAACTTATGTTTGTATGTTTTTGATCCCTTGGAGTTAGTTGTAAGAGGCTTTGATTTTTTTTTTAGATTTTCTTGTTAACTAAACAAATAGTGGTTAATTGCTGAGTACTATGAAGAAACAGTTTAAAAAAAATTGGGGTCAATTTGACACAAATCAACCTAGTACCAAAATAAGCAATGCTATTATGGGTGCTACAGAAATAATATCCAATTAAAGAAATATTTAATATGCTTTCAAAGTAGTCACTTTTTTTTTCAACTATCATTAGCTGGGGTGTATGGCTCCAATCAACTTTCTCCTTTTGATTCCTGATAGATTTATTTAATTTTAATCCAGCTGTAGTTACTTTGTACTGTTTTTATTTTCGTCTATCCTATTAAACAAATACCAGATTAAGCCCCGAATTCACTTTCCCTTCTCATCAAAGGCAATCCTGAATTCCAGAGTCTATCAGTCGCCCGACCGCTGGTGTCGGTCTACTCGGAGAAGAGCGAGCTGGTCTCGGGGGCCTCCCTGCCCCTCCCGTTCGTGTTCAAGTCGCCCATCCGGCCGGACCTTGTCAACAATGTCCACGTGTCCATGTCTAAGAACGCGAGGCAGCCGTACAGCGTCAACAAGGAAGCTGGTATGTACACAGGGAACCTTTATGGTTTTTAAATCTCTGTCATGAAATGTCACATGAAGGGTACGCGGAAAGAAGTCCTTTTTTTGTTAATTAATAACTTACCACTTTATTACAGGTTAATATCTTAAAATATATATATATATTTCACTTTAGTAATTGTTCCAGATGACTAACTTTCAAACCGCTATAATTCAAAACGTTACTTACCAGACCGGGCATGTTCTTTCCATATACCCTTCACATACTTTAGATCAAGTTTTTAAATCAGCATTTTGGTTTGCGTGAAGTGTATGCGTTATTTCCGTGAAATTATCTATTGCGTGATCTGAGATATACTGTTTATTACACGCTTAATGACATCTTAAACGTAAATAATATAAAAAAAAAATTACGAACTCACACAAGAAAAGAAACAGTTATACTATATTATATCTAGTAAGATATTACGTTTAGCACTAAATGTCCACATTCGGCGAGTCATTTCCATGCTCCTGAGTGTTACTGCGAATTAGTGCAACAGCAACGTAGCGACATGGCGTTCTGGGTCTACTCTGTAGTAGACACGGGTGCAGAGTTGTTACTACAAATAACTAAACACATTGAAAATTCTCCCTGTTTAAAGTCCATATATTTAGTCGGTCTTGTTTAGTAAGCAATTTTCTGTATATTTCTACCATAAATATGCATTGAAAACAAAAAACTTCTCAAAAATTCTCTAATTCATATTCAAACTACATCACTTTATCTAGAAATCCTTTAGCCAGTGGTTGAGCTAGTCAGGAGTAATCTTTATAAAAATTTGCTGATACAATGACTTTGGAACTTACGTACGTTTTGTTGGCAGGTCATCAAACTAGTGCCGAGTCGTGGGGTACCGGACGCGCTGTAGCGCGTATCCCACGTGTCCGTGGTGGCGGTACCCACAGGTAAGGAAATAACATTATTTATTTTTTCTACTCCTGTACTTTTATCTGTGTTTTACTTGGTCACGAACACTAATATAAGAACATACATAATATGAGTTCAGAGAAGTCTATACTCTATTCCCCATAACAGCACTAGTGTCGTTATAGCCACTTTACGTTATTGCTAAAAGCCACAGACTTCTAAATCTAGGTAAAACTTAGGTCAAGAATTAAGCGCTCAATTCTAACGTTACGATAAAAATGCACAACTACCAACTTAACAAACAATTAAATTTTTACGGCTTTTAAGAAAAACAAAACTTTCCGAACTAAAATCATTGATGCCAACATAAGAAAAGTATTTTTAATATATACACTGCGTGTCAATTTAAAATTTAAAAAAAGTTTACCATAGACAGTAGACACCATACTGTCAGTCATACATAGGTAAGGTACGTCATATTTACCTTGTTTGGAGAATCGGAGGTTATGCCTTGTTTATATTTTATTTTTATATTTACCTAGTCGTAGAAAAAGTATTGTATGCAACGTTGTATAATTAAGTCAAAAAACGCTCATTGCGTCTCTATTTGCGATACTCGCCGCATTCGCGGCTCGTATCGCAACTCACGCAATTCGCATTTTTTGAACCGTCTTATACAACTGTTGCATAAAATACTAAAAGGAATTATCCTATTTTAATTAATAAATGTGAAAGTTTGTCAAGATGTTTGGATGTTTGTTACTAAATAACATAACATGGTAACAATTATTGATATGAAATTTGGCATATGAGAAGACCAAGCCAATGCAATATTTTTAGATAGATAAAACATTTATTTGTTCAACTATAACACACACAAAAATTCAATTTATTATATTAACTCTCTAGCTAGGGCTAATGCAATGCTAAAAACTTGCAATTTTTTATTTATTTATTATTAATTACAAAATTCAAATTTATTAATTCGAATGGAAAACCAATGCAAAAGGAGTTATTTATTTTTTATAAAAGAGTTTGGTTTCTGTTAATGAATCTGCACTAAATGTCCACATTCAGCGAGCCATTTCCATGCTTATGAATGTTACTGCGGATTAGTGCAACAGCATCGTAGCGACATGGCGTTCTGGGTCCACTCCATAGTGGACACGGGTGCAGAGTTGTTACTACAAACTTATATCTACTAGTGTTACATTCTACATTTATTTATAATTAATTTTGCTGCATTTAAGCGAAAATGCATTTCATAGTTCTTTTAAAACTTTACTAGTGTCTAGAAATTTGTTGAGGTCTTCTTTTATTTTACCTTGACCAGACAACTGCTACCAAGCATTTATAGTGTGCGATATGTAAGATTGGTCTTTTGACACATTATAACACGCACGCAACGTAAATTAGCAGTGTATTACAATATAGAAATTGTTATTCGTATTTTTATTATATTAGTTAATTTATCTCTAGTGTTTTTTTTTTAAACTGACACACTTGCAACCCTTATTGGGCGTGGCAAAAGTCGTACAAGGTGGGGGCTTTGGCGTTCCCTGGGGTCGAACCAGGTCGCTGGCCGGGCCACCTGGGGGGGGGGGGGCGCTTGGGGTCGAACCAAGTCGCTAGTCCCGGTCCCTTTTGGACAGAGGGTCGGACTAGGTGGCGGCCATAGCGCCTGGGATCGAACCAGGTCGCTAGGCCAGAGTAAAGAAGTGGTACTTATCATCCCTAGATATATTGACATTTAAATTTGTATCTTTAATGAAAGAAACACAATGAAATCGTAACTCACGTTACTTGTAGGTGGAATTACTCAACAGCCCATCATAGGTTTAGATATCTTGTATTAGTGGTATACACGAACGTCGTCCACAGATCGGGCCAGGGTGCGTTCGGAAACATGTGCCGCGGCGGGCGCATGTTCGCGCCGACCAAGCCGTGGCGCCGCTGGCACCGCCGCGTCAACCTGCGCCAGCGCCGCGCCGCCGTCGCCGCCGCCGTCGCGGCCGCCGGCGTGCCCGCGCTAGTGCAGGCCCGAGGTGAGACAACATCACTACCAGTGGCGTAGCGAGGGTGCAGGCGGGGCCGCTTATTCCAATAATAGCGCATTCCTAAAATACCAGATTTTTCTAAATACGAGATTTTTTGAAATACCAGATTTCTCAAAATACTAGATTTTTCAAAAAACTAGACTTTTCAAAATACCATATTTTTTAAAATACCAGATATTTTAAAATATATACCAGATTACCAGGAATGCAACCCGGGTATTTTGACTCAGAACCAGAGTTAACAAAACCTAGTAATTAATAAAAATTATGCATGCATCGATTTATTTTAAAGATAAAAAATAAAATCTAATGTCGGCCGCCTTAAAGCAAACGCAAAAAAACGCCCAAGGTCACCCCGATTCCTTAAGAGCAAAGCACCATTTCAGATTCCCTAAAGGTCGTCATTATTAGATGAAACTATTCGGAAACATAATCCCAACAAGTCATAATTGGGGATGTCTGTTGCCAGGTCGAAATATGATATCCAAGATGTGTAGTCCCAAAATTGAGCTTTTCCATTTGTCATAGAAAAACACGAAATGCGCAATATAACTTTGAAGATGTGGAATGTTTAGTTACCCCTTGAAAGCCTTACCCGTGCCGCCGGTG
Organism: Eudemis profundana; assembly: GCA_947034925.1. Classification (NCBI taxonomy): domain Eukaryota; kingdom Metazoa; phylum Arthropoda; class Insecta; order Lepidoptera; family Tortricidae; genus Eudemis; species Eudemis profundana. Next base: position 5,445,505 of record OX344819.1, read on the forward strand.
CGACTCGGGTTACGAATGTCGAGGGCAGAGCGAACTTCCCTTAGGAAACATCGACAGGACTCCAGTCCGTCGGTGTGTCGACGTGTGGAAGACAATTATATTATGATCACAATGGATATACTACTCGTACCTGTCTCTTTCTTGTACATATAGTAATTGTGACATGTTTTATTAACGCATCCGCGACCTCGTCTAAAATAGAGTATTTTCCTGTAAATAAATCCAACCATCAAATTGTTTCCAAAGCTGCCCGGAATAAAACTGAATTTATTACACAAATTTTCCTGTCATCGACGATTTTAAAATGACAAAAATCAAATATAAGGCAAAGAAATTTCCTACCGCGCACTATCCGAATGTGGCTCCCTGCCGCAGTTTCCCAGGAGGCTACAGTATGGAGTTCTTCAAGAGTAGGTTTTTTTTTATAAAAATAATTCACCGAATTGAGCAGATACGTCACAAATCAGCTTTTATTGGTTTTTTCACTTCATAAATAGAAGCTTACTTGATCTGCCATTAAATAGTTAATAGCGTATTGACCAGTAATCTGCATCGACAGGCCACATCATCGAGAAGGTGCCGGAGATGCCGCTGGTTGTGTCTGACAAGATCCAGGAGATCAACAAGACCAAGAACGCGGTCATCTTCCTTCGCCGCGTCAAGGCCTGGTCTGATGTCCTCAAGGTGAGTTCATGCCTGCATCCTAACAGTTACCCAACGAGGACCTTGGCAAAGACAGACAAGTAGTTCAACTTTGGCCGTTTAGGACCGCGCATCTTCAAGGTTCGACCTGGTTCGATCCCAGACGCTTCGGCCCCCACCTAGATCGACCCTCTCAAGGTGGTCCAGGCCAAGCGACCTGGTTCGTACCCTGGCGCTTCGGCCCCCACCTAGTCTGACCCTCTCAAGGTGGTCCGGGCCAGCGACCTGGTTCGATCCCAGGGAACGCCACGGTCCCCACCTGGTCGAGATTTTTCCAACAGTCAGTAAGACAAGCAAATATGTCAGCTTCAAAAAAAAGGAGCGTGCGTTTCGTACTCAAGGTCGTGGACCCGACAGTGCGATCTGTACTGGAGCATACTTATTGTAGGAAGAAAAATTACCGCCATTATATGACTTGGTCCATGACACAAGAGCACGTCATTGTTCCCTATATTGCATCTGGGAACGGTCCGGTTGATGGGAGAATTGATTGCATTTTCAAAAACACTGGTTTAATAACCAAAAGGGCTTGTACAAAAATATTAAATTTGTCAGTGGAAACGCACCCTTAATCTTCCCAATACTTTCCTCTCTCAGTTCTGAACCTGGTTCTGTGAGCTCAAGATTGTTGGGAGATAAAGCTTCTTTTGACAACAATCGGACTGAATTATTTCTACTCCGACATAGACAATAGAATACATTTTTGCACGTACAGTCGAGGTCATAAATATGTTTACACTTTTCGACCTTATTTCCTTGGAATAAGGTCGAAAAGTGCAAACATATTTATGACCTCGACTGTACATAGATCACGATAAAGTGCAAAATTGTCAGTTGGTCTTCCATGTAAGTTCTCATGTCAGTTCGCACAAATAAAGTGTATCAAGCTTTAGAATAGGGATGTAACGATACACAGTTTTGCCAATACGATACCGATATATAGTAGTTAATATCGGCGATACCGATACCGATATCTTAGCTAAATAATGAAGTATGAACTTCAGATATTTGTATGTCCTTATTATAACTAATGGCAATGACTACTGGCTATATTTACTAGAGAGTCAACCATGAAAGTGTAAAGTAAAAGGAAATAAATTGTCAACTCTAAATTATTATTTTTTTAATTAAGAACCAAAGATTTAATTAACATAGTGCACAAGGTAATAGACCAATACATAAATTAAGTCGAAATTGAAATTACTTTTTGCAGATTTTTTTCATACAGCAAATTCTTTTCGCGCTCTTCAAATATCGGTTGTATAATATCGGCGATACCGATATATCGGTATCGTTACATCCCTACTTTAGAGGAAAACACATTTCAAATGATGCCGTGGAAACAGACAATGACCCATTTGATTTGCATGGAAAACTGACCGGACTTGAATCACCTTTAAGGGATCATCCATATAGTACGTCGCACGCATAGGGGGGAGGGGGGTCTAGCCCAATGTGACAGCCCATGTTAAAAATATGGAATATGATACGAAAAAATCTCAAAAACCATATGACGTAATTTGTGGATGATCCCTAAAATAGGGTATTTGCCTGTTGTCAATATAAATCACTACACGCTAGCCATTAAATCGGCTTTCGAAAATTTGCAAAAATGAACTAAACATCACCTATTTAGCGTTTTAAACGGTTTTTAAAAGATCAAAACCTATAAATAAGATGATTTGATGTTTGAGTAAAACGACGTCATTTTACTTTTATTCCATACAAACTTCACACTATCTGAGCGTTTTGACACTTCATAAAAAGTAGCTGATTTGATCTGTCAGGAAAGTAGGCGTAGTTTATCCCAAAGCACCCCTCCCTATAATAAGATACGATAGGCTGACTAATAAAAGACTACTTTGTCGGCAGGTTTACAAGTCGCAGCGCCTGCGCGCCGGCAAAGGCAAGATGCGCAACCGCCGCCGCGTGCAGAAGCGTGGACCCCTCATTGTCTACCACAAGGATCAGGTACTTTTAATCTCTCCTCAACGTTCTAATTAGGTTCCGAAACAGGATAGTTTAAGGCGCGGTAGGACCTGGCTCGCATTTCACATACAAACTAGGGTCGGGCGGAATGCAGATTATTGCAGATTATCTTCGATTTCTAACATAAAAGTATACGTTATCAACCCAAACATGAGAGGATGCCCTGCATGACTGTGAAATCATGATTGTCAGATATTAATATTGTCAGAAAAGGTGATGAACAAAATGAAAAAAAATGAAAAAAATACTTTATTTTATAGTGTTTTCGCGCTACTTTTCTATCGAGCGAAGTGTTCGCTATCGTGTTCTAAGTGAGAGGAAGCCCTAGATACAGTTCTGAATATTATTATATATGTTTTACAGTGACCTAAGAGTCAAATAAGTGCTCTAAAAATGATTTGGAAACTAGGCTTCCGTGCCCGATTCTGGTCTCACCTCGCCTTAATGAAACTGAAAAAAAAACGCTAAACGTCGAATTTAAAGAAACATTATCTATAAATAAATGATAAAGCATCCGTCACGTTCTGACAAATAGTGTGTGAGAGTGACGGATGCTTTATCACTTATTTATCGCGCGACAAAGCGTAGCATCATAAGCCTACTGGTTCCTATATCCTCAAAGTTGGATACAGCTGTTGATGTTATTGTTGATGCTATCATTTTTTTTATGCCCTTGAAAGCCTTGCCCGTGCCGCCGGTGCGGCTCGGGTTACGAATGTCGAGGGCAGAGCGAACTTCCCTTAGGAAACATCGACAGGACACCAGTCCGTCGGTGTGTCGACGTGTGGAAGACAAATGTTTTAACCCAACTTCGCCGGAAGCGCGTTATTAAAAAGTATTTTTATTCCACACCTGGCCATAAAGTGACTGTTTCCGCACGCTGCGCGTACGGAAAAAGCCGCTTTCTGGCCAAAGTGTAGACATAAAATGATGTACACAACACGGGGGGTAATAAAGAAAGCCCTCGATCGCATATTTACGTCCCTCGCTTGCAGGTCGGGCCGCAAACTTCTGCGATCTCTGCCTTTCTTTGTATTACCACCCTAGTTGTGTAATGTACTATTTTGGCGCCCCAATTATTTTGACCTTTTTGTGTACTTAAGAATGCACATATTCAGAGGTCAATTATGGGCGTATCAGCCTGATCTTAAGGATTTTTCTCTACCTATTCACCAATGTTTGATACCGAATCTCAGGGTCTGACCAAGGCGTTCCGCAACATCCCCGGCGTGGACATGGTCAACATCGACAAGCTGAACCTACTGCAGTTGGCCCCCGGTGGCCACGTGGGCCGCTTCATCATCTGGACCCAGTCCGCCTTCGACCGCCTTGGTATGTGTGATCCACCTTCCGTTCCGTTACCGCCATACAAGTGTGTATGGAAAAGTAACGGAAAAATTTTGGGACACTTTTTTTCTCCTATCAGAGACGATAGTACGCGTGATTCTGAGTAGAAATGATGTAACATTTCTCAGATCTAAAAAAAAAGTTAAGTGTACAACTTTAAAAAAAAGGCCCTATTGTGTCTGTCAGTCACGTTAAATTCTTCAATGTGTTTGGCCTTATCAATAATCCTAATTAAAATTATCCGCTATCACCAGACGCGCTGTTCGGCTCATGGAAGACCCCATCTAAGGAAAAGAAGAACTTCAACCTTCCCCAGCCCAAGATGGCCAACACTGACCTCTCCAGACTGCTCAAGTCCGAGGAGATCCGCAAGGTCCTCCGTGCGCCCAAGTACGTACTTCCCAAACTTTTAGATTAGTGTCTAAATTAAATGTAAACACAAACTCGGTTTACTTCGTTAGTTGCATCGATAGATGGTAGTCACTCCGACCTCGCTTCTTGCCGGAGTCTTCTTAGCTAGGCTAGGTTTTAGCGAACTCCCATTAGTTCGATCTACACACTACATAAGTACAGGTTTATCCGCTTCAACTTTCCCGCTGGTCCGCTGCTCACTTTGAGCAATCAGCGTGACTTCAAGGTGGTCCGCCAAGCGACCTGGTTCGATCCCAGGCGCCTCGACCCCCACCTAGTCCGACCCTCAAGGGTGTCCGTCAAGATAGCGTACACCGTAAAGATATTCAGAATCTGATGCAGCCAATAAATAGTACCCAAATAGTACCGACGAAATACCTAGGTGAAAAAAATAGTACCCTTAAACTTTTCGAAATATAAGGCCTGTTCACGGTGTACGCTACCGGCGTCAAGCTGGCGTACACCGTTTGTATCTCTGGAACGGCTTTGTTTTTGGAAACGCTTTATATCTCAAAAAATAGTACCCAAATAGTACCCTAGGGCCCTAAAATTTTATTTCTCTAGCTATCGTAGAAGCCGAGATATAGTGAGCTCTTTCTATAAGGAATTCCCGGGTACGCCAGCTTGACGGTGTGAAATTTTGTACACCGTTAAGTTATGGAATATCTCGGCTTCTACGATAGCTAGAGAAATAAAATTTTAGGGCCCTAGGGTACTATTTTTTGAGATATAAAGCGTTTCCAAAAACAAAGCCGTTCCAGAGATACAAACGGTGTACGCCAGCTTGACGCCCGGTAGCGTACACCGTGAACAGGCCTTATATTTCGAAAAGTTTAAGGGTACTATTTTTTTCACCTAGGTATTTCGTCGGTACTATTTGGGTACTATTTATTGGCTGCATCAGATTCTGAATATCTTTACGGTGTACGCTATCTTGACGGACACCCCTCAAGGTGGTTCGGGCCAGCGACCTGGTTCGATCTCAGGGTTCGCCGCGGCCCCCACCTGGTCGAATTTTGCAACAGTCAGTAAGACTTGCTAGTGTGTCAGCTTCAAAAAAATTAAAATCGGTACTTGCGGTACTATGAGACCAGTTTATCGATTTCAAAAGTTAAAGTCTGTTCTGCTGAAAACCTCCCCAAGACTGTTGAAAAATCGAATAACTTGGGGATAAGCTCGACAAATTCTCGGTGAATTGGTACTGCGCTCGTATGGCCGTTGTAGATCTGAATGCTAGTCCCACTCCAGTCATACTTATTATATTTTTACTTTAATAATAATAAATATTGAACCCCTTTAGAGAATTCTATTAAAAGACGGTTCTAAATGTCATTTCATCTCAGTAAAGGTGGTCCAAAAACGGAAAAGTGACCGTGGGAACATCACGATGTATTCGACAACAAATATGATTACTATTTACTGAAAGTTGCACATTAAAACACAACGCAAATAAGATAGTTTACCCAAGAGAAACCTTTACTCCAAATGATGATATCCTCTTTCAGAGCATTGGGTTATGACAACCATGATTACTCACGTTGACACTTTCTGATTGTTCCCCTCATGGGCCACCATTCCCAATATACCAACATATTCTAACCTCAAAACTTTGCAGCAAGCGCGTGGTCCGCGCGACTCGCAAGTTGAACCCTCTGACGAACACTCGCGCGATGTTGCGGCTGAATCCGTTCTCAGCGGTGCTGAGGAGGAAGGCGGTGCTCGATCAACAAAGGAGGAGCAACCAAAAGGCTCTGCTGCTCGCTGAGAAGCGTGGCGTGAGTACACTTATTTATTTCCATTATTTTAAACTGGCTAAAGCAGGGGTTCCCAATCTTTTTCAGCCCGTGGCGCACTTACAAGTTTAGTACTTCGTCACGGCGCCCTACCCTAGTTCGCTCAAAATAGGTTTTGTTGCTTTATAGGTACTCGCGAATATTTGTGGTTTTAGATAATGATAGAGGACTGATTCACGGCGCCCCTCTTTACTTTCTACGGCGCATCAGGGCGCCGCGGCGCACCCTTGGAACGCGCGGAACCCCTGGGCTAAAGCATTGTATAAATTTCTAGTCACCAACACCTATTCCATCCAAGATTTTTTTTAACGGAATGGGTCCGAAACACCGTTTTAAGTTTCGTTGTAAATGTTGTAATAAGTTATTCATGCTGCACGTGCACGTAACTGATTAGCTGTGGTTTCACGAAACTGCAAGTTATAATATTACAAGTCTAAATTAGCTACACGGTCAAAAATAACAACACTGTTGGTTGGTTTGACTAATGTTGCCAGTATAGACTTGTAAAATTGTAAATTGTAGCTTCAACTAAATCTACAAACATGAATAGTGGATTTAAGGACTTTCCGACAAAAAAGAATCAGCAACAAGAATTTAAATTGGTTCAATTTAAAATGATGATACTCTCTTATCAGAGCATTGGGTTATGATCACCATGATTACTCAATCACGTTGACACTTTCTGACGATAACACGATGATTATCATCGTGCATTATCTAACTATGTATGCTACAAGTGTTGTCATTTACAGATCAAGCTGTCACCTACTGATGATGCTGTCAAGAACCAGAGGTTGAGGGAAAAGAGGACGAAAGCTATCAAGGTAAATTAGAACGAATGAAAGAAATACTTTTTATGCCACACCTGGACATAAAATGACTTTGCGCACGCTGCGCGTACGGAAAAAGCCGCTTTCTGCCCAAGTGTAGACATAAAATGATGTACACAACACGGGAGGTAATAAAGAAAGCCCTCGATCGCATATTTACGTCCCTCGCTTTCAGCTCGGGCCGCAAACTTCTGCGATCTCGGCCTTTCTTTGTATTACCACCCTAGTTATGTAATGTACTATTATGCCCTTGAAAGCCTTACCCGTGCCGCCGGTGCGGTTCGGGTTACGAATGTCGAGGGCAGAGCGAACTTCCCTTAGGAAACATCGACAGGACTCCAGTCCGTCGGTGTGTCGACGTGTGGAAGACATTTTTTACAAAACACCAAGAATACCAGATTTTTCAAAATCATTCTTGATTTATCAGATTCCTGTCTTACCACATTCCCGTTACACTTGAATCACTAGATTATAAAATCGTAGGCAAGCATCTAAATGATTTTGTTGGATGTATTATTTTGGGAATCTGGTATACGGAGAATCTGACATATCAAGAATCTTGTATTTCAAAAGTCTGGTATTCTGCTAACCAAGAAAACCAGAGGGCGTAGAATCCTGCGAACATGACAAACTTTCACATTTATCATATAAGTTGCATGTGATAGTTTGTGAAAATGTTTGGATGTTTATTACTAAATAACGGGGGATGGATTGAGCTGAAATTTGGTATGCAAGTAGACTAAATCCTGGATTGAAACTTACTTGATACATTATATCCCGGTTCAAGGTTCCCTTGGGATAATAACGGGAACAACGGGAAGCCGCGGGTAAATGTTAGTTTATCATATTAGTAAGATAGGATAACGTTTCACACACACATATATCGAGGTAAAAGGAAAAAAATTATGTACCTCTCGTGCTAAAAAGAAGTGGCAACAACCTACCAGTTGCGTGGCGTAAAATATATCCTTGGGCAACCCGGTGCACATTCGGCGTACATTTTCCTTAAGAATTGTAGAATAAAGTGGTCAAATGCCCGATATTAGGCAAGCCGGTAGGAATCGAGTTTTTTGAACGCCACGCCACTGCAACCTACTTTGCACTCCGTTAACTTGAGTTCCCGTCAACATTATTATCAGATTTGAAAATCTGTATTATCAGATTTGAAAATCTGTATTATCAGATTTGAAAATCTGATAATAATTATGAGAAAAACGTTACACGCTTGGTAACTATTTTCTATCGCGATATATTTCTGTGGTTTCACACCATTATTTTTTTGGTATTACTTATAGCTTATTATACAATTTTGTCTGTTACCCAGGCCGCCATTGCCAAGAAGCCCAAGAAGCCGGCAGCGAAGAAGACGGCGCCGCCGCCTCCCAAGAAAAAGGCTGCCAAGGTCGACAAGAAGGCGGCGAAAGCTAAACCCGCGCCTAAGAAGTGAATAAATGGACTTTTATAGACTAACACTGTTTTTAATTTATTTTACCTTGGTCACACACTATAGTATATAGTAGCTGCCTAGGGTTGCCAGATTCAGGCATGTCATTTCCGGGACAATCCGAAGCCCCCCCACCCTAGAATTCAGCACCGCTCTTATTTTTTAATTATTCATGAAAAATAAAACTAAAAAAAATCAACATATTTCTTTATAAATACAATACGAGTATTAAATTTGGTATGAAACATAATATTAGATCTTATCATAAGTCATCCCAACACACATCGTACCGTTTCGTAACAAAATAAAAAAAATTAAACTAGTAGATGTTCCAAATCCGGGACAATCAAGGGTAATTCCGGGACACGGAACAAGAATGGTAATTCCGGGATAATCCCGGATTTTCCGGGCATCTGGCAACCCTATAGCTGCCACACTATAGATTAAACCCAGAACTAGCGGCGATCAGATATTTTTCCAGGATTTTTGGCAAGTTTACGGTCCTCCTGGGCAAACTCACCCGCTCCGAGGTGCTAGACGTTGATTTTAATGACCGAAATAGAGCATTTTTATAAGAAAATCAGATGAACATATCGCCCTAACCGAGGTGTACTATGGTGGCCATTATTTTGCGAAATTCTAAACTGAGTTACCCATGCCCTCAAATAAAATTGTTATGTACCCCCAAACCAAAAATCTGCTCATTTTGTGAACGGAAACCCGTGCCGACTTCATCCTAACTTACTCCTATGAACCGGTTGAACCTAGTTTGTACGTGATATCGAGGAAATGTGATATCGACATGCACCTGACGCGAAACGAAATCGCGGAGTGAGTCAGTCCTGCAAGGAGTCCAATATAAGCACATGGCTTAAAAGTCTAGTAGCTAGGCCATAAATACCCAAAAAAAAAAGTGTCAGTGTCAACTGTCATGTCAGTCTCAGTCTGTCACTCAACTCGAAGTTTGGCTGGAACGTTGTCGCTCATATTGTATTATTGTTGGTTTCTCGAGTCTTTAACCGATATTATAAGGCAAGGCAATGGTTGCGACGTGTGCAGTGAAAGGTTGTAGGAATAAAAAAGATGATAGAACATTGTCGTTTTTTAAATTACCTAAGGAGGCAGAAAGGTGAGAGTTTTATAACAACAAGTTTATTTACCCTATATCCAAGGACCGTAAAATAAATAACTGAGCAATTAACTATACCATTAATATCAGATTTTCAAATCTGATGCAAAATAGGTAATAGGTTTACGCGGGCTAATGTTCGCAACTCGACGACAATTTTATTATGCGCCTATATTGCGTGTGCACAGTAGGTTGCTATCACTTCTTTTTAGCATGCGAAGTATATACATACACTTTTTCCTTTTACATAAGATATATTTATGTGACAGTGACAGCCTTACTAGACGTGCTTCAGTTATTTGCTAGCGAGGAAAATGTTCAGTTTTTTATTTTATGGTTTTAATTTAAAAGGATATTAATATGTTTGTATGTACTAGAGACTACTTTTATTTACAGTCTTAGTTGTTTCTCATTGTTTATTGCCATGCTCTCCATATTTTGTTACTTGTAACTAAGTAAACTATGAGGTCACGTTTAGCTTAGTGGGAGTAACACCGCCTACAAAGCTTCAGGTGCAAATCCTGGTAAGGGCAAATATTTGTGTGATGAGCAGGAGAGTTTGTTCCTGAGTCATGTTTGTTCGCATCGTTAGTAATAAACCAGCTTAATTCAAAATGATTCTACAACAGGGTATTTGACAACAATCAAAATAAATTCATTAACTCTAACCAGCGAATTACGCTTCCAAAACAGCCCAGATAAAATCATTCAAGCTTATTTTCGTGCCATCAACAATTTTACAATGATGAAAACTAAAAATAAGGCACCATGTTGAACATGACGTCACAAGATAGTATTTCATACTAAACTGCATACTTTCAGAGCGTTTTGACACTTCATAAAAAGAAGCTGATTTGAACTGTCATTAAGTAGCCTATTAAGTTAAAACCATTTGAATTCATTTTAAGATTGAAAATAAACTGTACATTTTTTTTTGAGTTAGGCCCATTTATTACCAATGGTGCGTTATATCTATTTAAGTATGTATTTATCTACTTAAGTACTAGCAAGCCAGTATAGCATTGTCTAGTACTCATAGTATATACAAGCATTGCTTAGTCTGGGACTAGGTTGATTAGTGTAAGATTGTCCTTCAATATTTTTTTATTGCTCCAATTTCTTTTCAGACGCAAAAAATGGCTCGAAAGCATAGGGAGACTGGATCTGGCTGAAAATGCAAAATACACCAGCTATAGTGTGTGTTCGGCACATTTTCACAGGTCATCGTTAGTACGCATAGTAAGATTGAAGGAGGACGCCATGCCAACAGAAGGTTTACCTCATCAAGCAAGCACTGAAATATCGACGCAGACAAAAGATTCCTATGTCAAAGGAAAAATTAAAGATTCAGATATGAAATCCACAACCACGCAAGAAACTGAGGGTTCAGATATGAACAAACAAACAAAACCATATAGAAGTCGAAACTTAGCACAAACATTGGCAGCTCTTTCGTCGATTGACGAGAATGTCACGGAAAAAGTCAAGGCATGACGAAAAGTACAGAGTGAATTAAAATGAAAAAAGGGTTATTAACATTTTAGTGTTGCAAGAGAGTGTTGCACACTCATGCAACAACCCAAATGGAAAAATGTTAGTTGGGTATTGCTTCGGTGGCACAATTGGTAGTGCCATTGTGTTGGCCTGGAGAGCCATTGGAGATGCAGGTTCAAATCCTGCCTGCACATAATTTGACATTCTTCAAATAAAAATATTTTGAATTCATTGGCTATAAAAAAAAGTTGGGTGTATATTTTGGGTTAATAAAAGAATTCCTTTAGTAAAATATAAACTTTATTTCATAATATAATTGTTAGATACAGAATTGCATAAAATACATAAATATGCAGAACTCAACAATATTATGTAATTGGAAACTTACAGAAATCTGTAAATTTTTAGTATATACATTGAAATTAAATGAAATTTATTAGCTACTTTACCAATTTTTGCAAGTAAAATTGTCAATTAAGAATTTGTCTATTATGCCTTACAGAAAAGGACTACAAATGGAATAGTACATTACTTACCTAGGGCGGTAAAACAAAGAATGTCTCAGATCGCAGGTATTTGATGCACGAGCCGAAGGCAACCGCGATAAACTTGCGATCGGAGGCGTTAGTAAGGAAGCGGCCTCATTCAATATTTTTAACAATTGAGTTAAAATCGTTTGGATATTGAAACTGAAATATCAAAATGTGTGACTTAGGCCGCTTTTTTTTTATTAACGCCGGTGCGGCTTTGCTAAGAATATATTTGACGCCACGCTGCTGATGGCAGTATTTTTTCTTTCTACAATAATACATCGCGCGCTTGAATGAGTGCGCGCCGTGTACGAACGCACTACAAGCAAAGATTTAAATCTTTTTCGTTGTTGTTGTTTGTCTTTTTTTCGTTGCGTTTGTTTCTTAAGAAAGCGAACGAACGCTCCAGTATGGATCGCACTCACGCAGACGTGCACGCGTCTCTGTGCATACGTGTTAGACTACTTGTGCGTCTTTATACTTTGGTCGTATAAGAGGTCCACAGTCCGCTTTTTTATTGTTAAAACGTTCCGTTGTTTAAGCGAAATGTACGCACTCAAAAAAAAACAATACCAACTGTATAAACCACTACATTTCTGCAAAGAAATGATCTTTTTATCTTTTTTTTTTCTACGGGGGGAGGGGTGCATTCGGGCTGCTAGCCATATAGCAAGAGTAGCAAATGCTACGGGCCCCGCGCCCACTCGCAAAAGGGGACCCCCCCTCGTTATGTAATTCGTCACGTATAAAATTACCGGTCAATCGGTATTTAAGAATATCTAAGACCAACCAAGCGCCTCTTTGAAGAAATGCTACAGGCCCTGCGCTCGCTTAACCCGGCACTGCCAGCTGAAGGCCCCTTCTGTCGCGATTTGGAGCCCCCCCTTAGGCTGGAGGCCCTTCCACCCCCCCCCCCCCCCCCCTTAGTCCGCCACTAATCCGGGTATTTCTATTTTTACCGCCTATGTACTATTTTCCTGTTTTTACCTAAATTAACAAACAATAAATTAACTATTTATTTGACTCTTGCGTTTTTATTTTACTAAAAACTTCTGCAACGACAGACATGGTTAACTAAATGTTTCAATCATTTATTATTTAAGACAGTTTCCATGCTAAATAAATTACATGTTTTTTATTTAATTTTACTATTTTTTTTATACATAATATACAAATGAAGACAATATAGAATTTATAGACTTAGACCCATTGTAAGAAGGTTAACAGATACTCACATAATGGAATCAGGTAAAAAAACAGTTTAACACATTCTCTGTCCCGGTGCCCCCAATGTGGGTCATGAAGGTTTTTTCAGGAGTCCGTGCTTCCACTATGGGGTCACTTCCCCATACTGATTGCACAGTTGGGACTTGTGACATTGTCCGATAGTTTTGTATGGGAACAGTGAATGTGTTAAGTCGAATTCGCACACAAAGGGTTCCATATTACCGTAAAATTTAAAAATAGTACATTACACAACTAGGGTGGTAAAACAAAGAAAGGCCGAGATCGCAGATATTTGCGGCCCGAGCTGCAAGCGAGGGACGTAAATATGCGATCGAGGGCTTTCTTTATTACCTCCCGTGTTGTGTACATCATTTTATGTCTACATTTGGCTAGAAAGTGGCTTTTTCCGTAAGCGTAGCGTGCGGTAAAAGCCACTTTATGACCAGGTGTGGCATAAATATTATTTTTATAATGTAAAAGTAACACTGGACATTTCAAGTGTCTACTTATTACGGTTCTAAAGATGCCTATGACAGACGGACGGGCAGTCATCGGAGGCCTAGTAATAGTCATTTTGAGTACAAATCCCAAAAGATAGGAAAGATAGTAGACACTATTTTGATAGACTTACCTATAAACTGTAGGTCTTAAAGTGTGTTATTTAGGGCTGCCAATTGTCAAGGTACCAAAACTAAAATTGAATTGGCTGAAACTGCATTTTTAATACCTTTTAAATATTAACTTTTTTCTAACAAAACAATTTTTCATTTTTTTTTAAACAATCATATAATTAACACTAATCACAATTTTGTTTCTAAATACAAACCCTCGCGCTCAAAATATTGCTCTCGGAGAATACCACATTTTTCCATAAAAATACAGGCTGATTTTTGGGTCATGGAGCAGGAGTGAACGGGGTACTGGGGAGGGTCGCACTGAGCAACTTTCACTATGGGGACAACCACGAAAAGAAATCTCCTAATTAAGAGTTCGGCGGACAATAATGGAAACTATCGCCCCTGTCCAATCAAGCTGTCAATGTCAATATGTAAGTGTCAATGTCAAATATAGTAAGTCGTAGCTACACTGACGTTAATCGTCCTTCAACGCGATACATTAACGTTATTAACGGCGTTTTCGTCAATGTGGCCCCAGCATGAGAGGGTATATGATTTAGATTGGTGGCACCAGTTGGCAGCACCTTCGTCGTGCACGTTCCCTAATATAGCGTCAAATGAATTTCTCACGTCAGTTGGTTTGTAGCCAATCACAGATTTTTGTCTTTTAAACGATATGCCACCTATCTGAAAATTTCGTCTACTGAAACTTAATATGTAAATCAATATCCTACTAATATTATAAATGCGAAAGTTTGTGAAGATGTTTGGATGTTTGTTACTTAATAACGGGGTAACGACTGGATTGATTGAGCTGAAATTTGGTATGCAAGTAGAACAAGTATTGGAGTTAAACATAGGATTTATATCCCGGTAAATAGTTCCTTTGGGACAATAACGGGAACAACCCGGGTAAATGCTAGTTTGTCATAAATGACTTTAGACTCAAACATAGTAAACATTAGGTTGGTTACCAATGCCTCTTTATACATAAGACGTATAGATTTTAAAAAGTGGGCGTTATGGGTAGCGATGAAAATGGCGAAAGATTCATGTTGTTTCTTTCGAAATTTTGTATCTTTCCTATAAAATACAAGTAACTTTCGAATAAAACAAAACTGACGTTTGTCTGACAAATACAATCATACACGTATAATACCTGTTTTATACTGTGTATTTTACATGTTAAATATGTATTATAATCAGAGCCCGCACTTGTCAATCTTGTCATGCCTTTGACGCAAAATTGACTTCACGATCACGTCACATAGAGGCCATAGAGCATAGATTAACGACAATTTATAAGTATTTCGTCATAAATGATAATTTCAACCTCTTTAGTTAACTGATATCGAGATATAGTCTGAGCGGAATGAAAAGTCACCTGTTTGTATGAGAGCCAATACATTCCGAGTCACTATTCATAATATAATATAATAATGCGAAAAATACAATGTATTTTACATGTAAAAAACTTAAACTTGCGAAAGATTCAATCGAAGATCCGCAAGGAAAGATACTGTATTTTATTGAAAAATACAGAGGTATTTGAAAGATACATGTATCTTTCATGTAATTTTCATCGCTAGTTATGGGGCAAAGGAGATTGCCGACTTTTGGTACCAATATCGTCATTAAATTGTGTCACAACCAAAACGATACCAAAAACTTAGTTTTATTTTTTTAACCAGAGGGATTTTTTTATTACTGAATTTAAAATGGGAAATCTGAGATCAATTAAAAAAGAACGTGTTGTACGATTTCCGGCGCCACCATGAAAAATGTATGATTTCCTTAAAACTGTATTTGACAAACAAAATCGGTCAAAATCTAAAAGGCCTATGACAGTGGCACCACCGTCTACACAAATGTATACAAAAAATTTAATTCCATAAAACTCCGCGGTTCTTTCTCATACGAACTGCATCCAGCTGTCCTATACCCAGGAAAGTAACATGTTTGTCTCGTTCTTTCTTAAGACTACTTCTCACATGAGTGTAAAAGACAAAGCTAACGTCATAGATACGTCTTAATACAATTAATTATGTATGTAGTTTTCTTGATCTTAGCACGAAAATTGACAGCTTGACATTCTGTCTTATTCTAAGTTTAAATATAAGGTACTTTATAAGACACGTCTTTTCACAATTTTGTGTCGAAGGTCGTAAATCATTTTAAATTCTTTATTTGGTACAAATAACTAGTAATATTTCGCTGATACTTCACTATACGAGACATTGAGCGTAAATGTAATGTTATAATATTTTTTATCTCACGATGTATCAAAATAGTTTCAAATAACTTTTTTTATAATAATATTTTAACAATCTGAATAGGCACAATAAAAAACCTAAAACAGGTATCCGAAATGGCATGTCATACGACTAAGTGAAGTGAAGTCTCGTCAACGTCAGGAATTAAAGTTATTAGGTGATTTTGTATTTGGCCGGTTGACAAATACTTTGACGATTTGCTACGCAAAAACTCACTTCGAAATCTGGAAATCAATCTCAATTTCCTATGGATCCCCGAATACGATTTTAATGGGATTTAGTGATTAGGAAAGGCAGTTTCTTGTTCTTTAAGATACAGTCGGTTTCGTGTTGACACAATGACTTTTGATTTGGTACGAGGCCCCATAGACGCGTCGGCAATCTCCTTTCAACGTCAGTTTTGTTAGACGTTCCATAAATTATGTATTTCGATGAATTTTTCAAAATAGGTACTGAATTCTCGATTTATCAGATTCCTCGTATACCAGATTTCCAAAATAATACAAAATACAAAAGCATATTATTCTTTTTTAATGACAGCGAAGTTCGTAATTGATCCTTTCTTGCCCGTTAATCTTATTCCGATGTGTTTAATTGTGTAATAGGTACTAGTATTTACTGTTCAACCACATGATTATTAATTATGATATTCAATCTCTGATGCTCTGTGTCTAATGCTTTACTGTGCGACTTCCGTGAGACCTCTGTACTTACTACTATTCTTATTCTGTGCCGCGGGCCGGATTAGAATGCCTCGCGGGCCGGTTCATAGGCCCTCCCGATTTCTTCCCGCGGGCCGGATTGGAACGGCTCGCAGGCCGGATCGGCCCGCGGGCCGTAGTTTGGAGACCCTGATCTAGTGTACCGGGAATGTTGTAAAATGGGAACCTGATAAATCGGGAATCTGCTACAGTGATAAATCTGGTATTCTGTATATATTTAAGACACGAGGGCATACAAATATATTATCTATAAGGCAGACCAACACAACCAAATAGGTGAAATATAGCTGAAACGAATTGAGCAGGTTCGAGTGTGGCAATTACATTTTCCATATAAACCAGTGATTCCCAAAGTAGTCCAGGTAGGTGGACCCCCAGGGGTCCACGGGAGACGGCGAGGGACGTTTTTATTAGGCATTAAAAAAAATTTTGGCCCATATAGTAGAAATATAGCGGCAGGGGGTCCACCAGTAAAATTTTAAAAGTGGTCTACGAGAAAACAACTTTGGAACCTCTGGTTTAGAATGTGTTAATGCCAACTTTAAAAAAAATTGCCAATTGGTTGCCAATGTGCCATCCTTTAGACTAAGATGGGTACCTCTTATACTAAATATATAAATTAGGCTATCTATTGACGGCGCAGCTACGATACTCGACTGGTGGACGCATCTGAAACCAAATGAAATAAAAGATATGATATATCTACCAAGGACCATTAAAACAAGAGGACTGTCATTGTCCATACTTTGGATTGTAACCCAACCGCTAGGGGAAAAAACTAGATGGCGCTCAAAACTAAACATTTAACGATGTTATAATTGGACAAAGAAACATAGTGTAGTAACAATTAGTTCGTAAACAGCTAATAATAAATAAATTCTAACATTTCAATACTGTGTCACGTTTGCAAAGTTGAATAATTGTAAATAATATAATTCTTATGCCAAGCTTATACATAGATGGCGTTGTAAATTCGGGGAACAGATTTTTGTATGGAGAATGACAGTCCTCTTGATTTAATGGTCCTTGATCTACTAATTAGGCCCATCAGGCATCACCTTAGGGGTCATTCACAAATTACGTCACACGATTTTTCCGATTTGTAGATTCCCCGCCCTCCCCCGATGTCACACTTTTTCCTAACATATTCCATCTATTTAATACAGGTTGTCACATTTGGCTAGACCCCCCCCCCCCTCCCCCCTATACGATGACCTCTTACAGACAACACGTACAGTCGGCAACAAAAACTTGTCACAAAAATACATTTTTTTACAGAAACTTATTTAAAGTTTAACAGTACCTGCTGTATTTGACACAACCCGTTCATCCTGAAAGTAAATAAAATATCTTAGTTAAAATTATTTTATTAAATTATTCACCTTCAAATAAACAAAAGATACATCCCCGTGTAAGACGGAAGAACGGACGGACGGACTGACGGACAGACAGACTTGTCCTTAAGCTTAGTAATACGGAACCCTAAAAACCATTTGCTCCTCACAATGTGGTCATTTAATATAGGTACGTAATTCTATCTATCTATCTATGTGTGCGTGCGTGTGTGTGTGAGCGTGCGTGCGTACGTGTGTGTGTTGGTTATATAGGGTGTCTGTACGGTGTATCTGGCAGTGTGTGTATACAGGGTGTGTGTATGTATACAGGGTTTGTGTGTATGTATATTGAGTGTGTGTGTGTGTATACAGGGTGTGTGCGCATACAGAGTGTGTGTGTGTATGTATTCAGGTTGTTGATATGTGTACAGGATGTGTGTGTATGTATACAGAGTGTGTGTACTGTGCATACAGAATGTGTGTGTATATATACAGTGTGTGTACTGTGTATACAGGGTGTGTGTGTGTATGCAGGATGTGTGTGTATGTATACAGGGAGTGTGTGTATACAGGGTGCGTGTACTGTGTATGCAGGATGTGTGTGTGTGTATACAGGGTGTGTATGTGTGTGTATACAAGGCGTGTGTAGTGTGTATACAGGGTGCACTCACGTCGCGCACGACGGTGACGCGCTGCACGGTCATGCTCTGCTGCGGCACGACGACGTCCGGCTGGACGCCCATAGAGTCATATATTTCACGTAGTATCAATAGCATCACGTCTTCAGATTCCCTGATAAAGAAAATGATTCAAAATGACGCTTTATACCTTGCTGCATTCGGTACAGGACCAGTGGTGGTCTATGGGAGAGGACTATGGACAGAATCAGAAGACTGATGATGATGGATACGGCCGGAAGCGCTAGTACTGACCAGTAACAGACGTGGCTGGTCATGGCGAAGAGGTACTCGTTGATCATCTCGAAGGGGGCCTCCTGCAGCACGTAGTCGATGCGCCGCCCGCTGTTGAGGCGGCCCAGCATCTCGCCCGGCGTCTGCGCAGGTTACAACAGGAAAATTAAGTCTAATGTGCTAGACGACTAAAAAAAACTGTTTAGTCCGTCAGTTAGATTATTAAAAAATAGTGTGCACGTTTTTTTTCTTTTATTTGACAAACAAAAAATGACGAGGATAGAGTGCTTGGGATGTTTCGAGTGACGTCACTCCTAGGTACAATTTTCACCTAGGAGTGACGTCACAAGCCCCCACTCCAGAAGTTTGATGATCTATAACTTTGTCAATTTTTAATATTTTGATAAACCAAAAAATATGTGTGCCATATTTTTCCAAATTCTAACTGACGGACTAAATAGAATTATATAGTTTCAACCCAGTCGTCATCCCTATTAGTTTTTACGTCAGCCTAGGTTACAGAATAATAGCAGTAATGTTCCTCCCTACAAGAGTTACGCCGTTTAGTGAAAAGGCCAGGCAGTTAACCGAACGGCTAATTAAACCAGTTGGCTGCGACAGCGACACTGCCACCTAGCGACACTCGTTAGAAGAAGAAGACAGTTACAGTAGTCCCACGACAGGTGGCGCTACATCAACGCCCATACAAACGGCACAATAGGGAATATGCATGAATTTTTTTTAACAGATTTCTTAACAAAATATGATAATACCGTAAATAAGATCAAAAAGGATAAGGCGACGCCAACGCTGCAAAACGCCCCAGTACAAAACAAGATTTGCCCAGCGTTTCAGTGCATTTATTTCCCCCCTAGTAAAGGTTTTTTGCAAGTTTTATTCAGCCTCTCGACCCCCCCCATAAAAAAATTCTAACCCAGTGGTTAATGCAACACGGCTACGACGAGACCTGCCTGCCCATTTATACTTATCTGGTATTATTCTGTCCTATGGTCTACAATTGTATGTGAAATTGTTAAATAGGTCCTAACTCTGTACAATCGATTGCATGTTTATAACTATGCTCGCTGCCGTACTGGGTCCTGTAACACAGGATATCCTAGCTCAGGACCCAAAGCAATGTTTCCTTTTTGTATGTGATTAGTTTTAATAAATCATTTCATTTCATGACATACAGTCAAAATAAAATTGAAATCGACCGAGAAACACGGAAGATATAAACATTTTAAAGCACTAATCAGACAGCGATTTGAGAGAGAGATCCGATATGGACTATGACGTCATAGTACACGGCCGCCATACAATCTCCATACTATATTCTGTTCTGCGAGAAAGAGATAGAGGTAAATCTTTGTTGTGTTATATGTTGGTTATTTTTATAGTTATTCGAAAAATATTTTTTTCCTACTGTTTTTTATATGAATGAGCTTTTATTAAAGTAAATAAAAAATATTATGCATATTCCCTATTCCCGTAGTGTTCCGCGTAGCACTACGGAAGTGTTTATAAACACAGTGGTTATAACGCTAACACTACATATACCACGTCACTCCGACCTTGCCTTACTCCGACCTTGCTCGGGTTCAGCTAAGTTTCTTGCCGGAGTCTTCTTAGCTGGGTTAGGTTTAGCGAACCGGCAACTAATACTCCCATTAGTTCGATACACACGTTCACATAAGGACAGGTTGATCCGCTTCATCCTTCCCGCTGGTCCGCTGCTCACTCTGAGCAATCAGCGAAAAGTCAAGGTGGCCCTGGCCAACGACCTGGTTCGACCCCAGGCGTTCAGGCCCCCACCTAGTCCGATACTATCGTGGTAGGCCGGGCAAGGTGACCTGGTTCGACTCCAGGCACCCCCGGTACTCACCCTGTCCGACAATCGCTATGCCCGGGAATGGGTTGCGAGTTTGTCAGTTTAAAAAAAAAAAAAAAATGCCACTTCCAACCAATTTCATTCGGAGATCGGTCTCCAGGCACAACAGCCGCTTAGAGAGAGATCTATCTATTGTCCTCTCGTACACAATAGTGTCAAATAAATTACCACGTCTGCTTGCATGGGCTCTTCTTTTGAATTCTCTTCTTCTAGCTGCTCTTTTTCTATCTCTTCTTCTACCACCTGAAAAACAAAAAAGCATGAGTTATCACCACTTTTTAGGGTTCCGTAGCCAAAATGGCAAAAACGGAACCCTTATAGTTTCGTCATGTCCGTCCGTCTGTCTGTCCGTATGTGACAGGCATTTTACTCAAAAACTACATGATGGATATTGATGAAATTTGGAATATAGGTGTATTTTATGAGCCGCTACTTAGTTTGGTATATAAATAATTAAAATAAATATTTTTAGGGGGGCACTCCATACATGTTAAAGACAGTAAAAAATTTTTTTTTCAGCAAATATCAACGTGTGGTACATAGTTCGACAGCTCTTTAAAAAACACTATGAGGTTCCTAAGTAATGTTTTTGATTAAGTGAATGTGTTTGGAAATAATCGCTCCGAAAGTTGTGTAAATTGTGCCCCCCCCCCTCTATTTTCTAAACCGTGCGTCTGAAAAATATGAAAAAAATCACGAAGGTAACGCTTAATTACTACTTTCAACGAAAATTATTTTCAACAAGATCGAATGTACCGTTTTTGAGTTATTGCCGATAAACTGCGCTTTTCAACAAAAGGACGTAATTGCTATGAAGATACGCTCTTTTGTTGTTGTACTTTTTTTACATCGTATTTTTTATTTAACTTATAGTTACGGCTATGGAACCCTACACTGAGCATGGTCCGACATGCTCTTGGCCAGTTTTTAGTTAACTATAATTGTTATGTCACCTGTTAACCGATTAAAAAAAAAGTGCGGCAATTTAATACAATACAATACAATCATACTTTATTGCATACCAAAAGAAATAACAATACATGTGAATGGTTTTCTTTTTCTTTCCGTTTTAAAGTCAAATTTCTATGAAAATGTAACATTAAAAAGTAGGTGTTGCCATGTAAATAAAATAAAATAATTTATTTCTGTAAGTAGGCCCTCAAGGGCTCTTTTACATGTCTTATCTCTAATTCTTTTCTTTTGGCGCTTCGGGTAATTGAACTTCTGGTGAGAAGAAGCGCCGGAAGAAACTCACCAGTTTCTCTTTTCCACCAACGAGTATTACAACAATATAAGATTTCATTAATACATTACATTAAACTTAAAACTACATTTATAGAGATGTAATGTTCATGTTCCGCTCTGTAAAGATATCGTAGTCGCACTCTAATAAAAGTAAGACACATTGAAGTCCAAGTATATGTGTATGTCTATTATTGTTATACAGAGTGTTAGGTAATGAATGGATAACCTGTGAACCGGTGATAGAGGGCACTTAGGTTTATCAAATAAAGCTAATATAGGTTTTGTAAGAGTGTCACAATTTTTGAGATATTTTGACTTATTTAATTTTTCTCAAAATCGATACCCTCGCCTAGTTTTTTTGCTGCAGGTACCGCGCTTTTCGCTTTTTAATTTTTTTTTATTTTATGTTAAAGTAATCGAGAGGGGGGGGAGAGGGAGGGAGAGAGATCGGGAGCTAAAGAGACGCGCGCGCGCACACACACACACACAGAGAGAGAGAGGTGGAGAGGCACATACGCGCGCACACACACACACACACATGCACACAGACATACACACACGCACACAGAAAGAGACACGCACGCACGCACCCACACACACACACACACAGAGAGAGAGAGAGAGAGAGAGAGAGAGAGAGAGAGAGAGAGAGAGAGAGAGAGAGAGGGAGAACGAAAGAGAGGGAGAGGAGGGGGGAGAGATCGGGAGCTAAAGGGACGCGCGCGCGCACACACACACACACACAGAGAGAGAGAGAGAGGTGGAGAGGCACGTACGCGCGCACACACATTGGACACACTACACACACGTTACACTTAGCCCTGGCGATGACTACCGCACGGTACCTTCTCGAGCTGGTGGTCCGGCGGCGCGGCGGACGCCCACATGGAAGACCACGTGCTCTTGATGGACTCCACGAGCTTCTGCTTCAAGTCCGCGCCCACGCGTGCCATAGTGTCTTTCAGCTCTGGGAAAACGTCTCGATATGTACAAAAATGTTGAAATAATATGGAATATGCATGAATTTGTTTTAACAGATTTCTTAACAAAATTTTAAAATACTGTAAAAAAGATGACATACAGTCAAAATAAAATTGAAATCGACCGAGAAATACGGAAGATATAAACATTTTAAAGCATTAATCAGACAGCGATTGGAGAGAGATCCGATATGGACTATGACGTCATAGTACACGGCCGCCATACAATCTCCGTACTATATTCTGTTTTGCGAGAAAGAGATAGAGATAAATCTTTGTTGTGTTATATCTTGGTTATTTTTATAGTTATTCAAAAAATATTTTTTTCATACTGTTTTTTACATGAGTGAGGTTTTATTTAAGTAAATAAAAAATATCATGCATATTCCCTATTATGAGATTGATTATTAGTACAAGTCGAATCACAAGAGCTTGCACGAATGAATTGAACGAGTGAATGATAATGTTTATAGGTGCACACGCCGTTAATTTTACAGTCGAGGCACACGGCGTGCTCTCATTGGTTAATTGCTAGTCTAGATGTCGCAGCCGACTGGTTAAATTAGCCATTTGGTTAACCGCCCAGCCTTTTCACTAAACGGCGCCATTTATTTAACTGTCTGGATAAAGCCGTATTGGCTTTATCTGGTCTGGATAAAGCCAATACGTCAATGTATCAATTAACGATATGGCTGGCCAATACTTAGGCCGTTCGTTTAGTAGGGCAACTATGAAGTTGCGTATGCGATCTGAGGCTTTTTTCATTACCGCCCGTGGTAAGTACATAATTTGGCCCCCTGGCCAAGAAATGGGATTTATGGCCACTTTATGGCCAGGTGTGACGTAAATTTGGTTTATGCCACACCTGGCCATAAAGTGGCTTTTTCCGCACGCTGCGCGTACGAAAAAAGCCGCTTTCTGTCCAAGTGTAGACGTAAAATGATGTACACAACACGGGAGATAATAAAGAAAGCCCTCGATCGCATATTTACGTCCCTCGCTTGCAGCTCGGGCCGCAAACTTCTGCGATCTCGGCCTTTCTTTGTATTACCACCCTAGTTGTGTAATGTACTATTATTTTCTTACCTAGATGCATTCGTTTCCTTCCCTTGTGGTGGGGTATGAGCGACGGTTTCACATTTTGCAACTGAGGGTTTACTAGAGGTTCGATTCTGAAACAAACACTATTATTATTTCACTGGTTAAGGTGATTCGAATCGGTCGGTTTTGAAGAAGGTCATTGTTTTGGATCAATTATAATAAATAGTACATTACTACAGAGGTCGGGAAGTGAGGGGTTGCCAGCCGAGTACATGTAGATGGCCGAGCGAACGCGAGGCCAGATAGTTACGAGGCTGGCAACCCCATTTCACGTCGAGGTATGTATAGTGCTTTTCTCAAATATGCAATGAAATAAATAAACTTACTAATATCCTTACTTACCCTAAATATTATTTTAATCAGAAACTTTCTATCAGAAAGTGACGTTAGTGACACTGACATATTATATTCATAGACAATGCAAATGTCACGTTCGGAAACCATATATAACCAAAAGCTCTTTCAGTTTACATTTTTACCGCGAATATTTAGATGAAATATTTTAAATGTGTATTCTTGTGGTTTAGTTTGCAATTAATAATAATTGGAAATTGTTTATAATGTGTTATTTGTTATGTTCATGTCAATTTTAAATAAATAAAACTGCAAAATATAGCAAAAATCGTTTTTTTGTTTTTTTAATGGCTGAATGCCGTGATGCTATGGCCCAAATAAATATGAAATGGAAATAAAAAAAAAAATGAAATTCCATTCCGTGGCAAGTGTCAAGCCGCACCGGAAACGAGGTACTTTGCGGCCTATTTTTAGACACGTAATGTCAACATTTCATGCCATGTTTGAGAAAAAGACATTTTCAGATAGGTTGCATATCGTTTAAAAGACAATAATCTGTGTTCGGTTACAAACGTACTGACGTGAGAAATTCATTTGACGCTATAGTTTTTGCTTCAGCACTAAGTCATCCTGAGCATGATTGTTGGCTGGACGTCTTGATTGCCCTATGTTAATGTACTGGGTGGGCAATTGTACGGGGCGGTTAAACTAATTTATTATTGTATTTAGTAGACTAACTTTTAGTTTATAAGTTCTAGATATTTGTTTTGTTACTAACACGATATGGATCTCGCATCTGAATTAAATGATTTTTTTTTTATTTTTTATTTTTTTTATTAAGTATTAGCTCCGCCGCCGTTAGGTATTCCGTGGGGTCGATTTTGAGCGTCAGTTACGCTTCGATACTCATTATATTTCGATCTAAACTTACCTGTAAGCTATAGGGTCGTACGGATGGAAGATATTGAAGAAATTCCTGCACGTCGGTAGGTAGAACTCGCCGCCGAGCATCTCAACGCCGCGTATGCACTCGAATATGGCTGCAACAAGGATATACGTTATCACGTCGTAGTCGTAATAAATAAATAAAAGAAAATTTATTTACCAACACAATTACAAGGTGCGTAAGATATGGACAAGATAAGGTTTTCCAGGAAAAGATACAAGGACATTTCAATTATTTGAGTACGGGTTTTTTTACCTAAATGTTACCGAAGTTTTGATTAGTTGGAGCCTGTAGTCGATATCAACGATATCAGAGAAAATTTTAAATGCCATTTCCGAATATACCAAACTGAACCAAACTGCCTATAGCACATCTATGGGACTCCCTTCTCAACTATAGGACTCGCCGGTCGCCCAAAGGACCCTGTGCTCGCCTATAGGACTCCTTACTCACCTTTTAGACTCCCCACCCACCCATTGGACTCCCCACTCACCTATATGCCGCCCACCTCAGCTATGGGCCTTCCCACTCACCTATAGGCCTCCTAACTCAGCTATGGGCTTCCCCACTCACCTATAGATTTCTTAACTCAGCTATAGGCCTCCCCACTCACCCATAGGCCTCATAACTCAGTTATAGGCCTTCCCACTCACCTATAGGCCTCATAACTCAGTTATGGGCCTCCCTATTCACCTATAGGCCACCCACTTCAGGTATAGGCCTCCCCACTCACCTATAGGCCTTCCACTTCAGGTACGGGCCTGCCCACTCACCTATAGGCCTCGTACTCAATACAGGTATGGGCCTCCCTGGTCTACTATAGGCCTCCCACTTCAAGTATGGGCCTCGCCACTCACTTTCTAGGCCTCCCACTTCGGACATGGGTCTCCCACTCACCTATAGGTCTTCCACTTCAGATATGGGCCTCCCCACTTACCTATAGCCCTCCCACTTCAGATATGGGCCTCCCCACTCACCTTTTAGCCTCCCAGCTCAGCTATAGGCCTCCCCGCTCAGCTTTAGGCCTCCCCACTCACCTATAGGGCTCCCCAGGGCGTATAGCGCGAGGGGCTGGAAGCAGAGCGTGGGGTACTGCATCGTGGGGTTGTTGGCTAGCGTGCCAGTCAGATACGTCTTCTCTGACCGGGACTTTAGAGGGCCCGGGACCTGAAATGAAAATGACAGGCTTAGATGAGAATGACATTAATAGCAACAATAGTGAAGCTGATGGTGTTAATGATTACACTGATAGTGATAGTGAAGACAATTATAGTTAAAATGTTGGCAAGGATACTAAAAATGACGCAACTGAAAGGTTCTAATATATGCAAAGAGATAAAGAGTGCAAATGGATGATTATATTGATGATAATGACAATGATAGTGGTAAAGATGACACTGACAGTGTTAATAAGTAAATTTTGAAGGGTCAATCTTACACAACTCGACCTAGTCCCAAACTAAGCAATGCTTAACGAAACGTCGAGGTAATAGCATGTTTTTACGCGATTAAGTTTCGTTTTGTTATAATAAACTTACAGGTTGGTTGCACAACAAGTCATACAAGATGACGCTGCCAAGAGAATGCCCTCCAAGAGACACCTCCCCCTTGAAGTCAGGATTCCTCTTCATGAACAGAGTGTAGATGCGGTTTAACTCGCTGCATACTGTGTCCAGGATCATCTAGAAGAGTAGACACGTTTTTAAAACTAATCAAAATTTAAACGGATTAAATCGCGTATATTACTACATTTTAAGTCCCGACGTTTCGTAACCCGTTTCAGCGTTCGTGGTCACCAAAAAACATTACAATTCAAACTTATGTGTCATAAATCGAGCGTTTAAGCCGCCTCACTTAGTGGACACATTTTTGTCGGAATTCCTGCTGATTTTAATGGGATATCAGACTATTTATTAGAACCCCGGGATCACTACCAAATAGGTTAAAACGCCACAAAATTTTTCAGGGTTCTCGACAAAAATCCACACCAACCACACAACACACACACCACCACAGAAGTGCACAGTCCACGGAAGTGAGGCTGTTCAAACGCTCGATTTTTGACCCCATAAAAATATATCTTAACACTAAATTCGCGATCTCTTCCTGACAGTCTTTGGGTAGTTAAGTCGGTGTAATATTCAAAGTAAATGAGTAGGTGGTGAAGAATACACACATAGGTACGTCAGCCACGAACTTACGTCATTGTCAGTCGGAGTACCCGTATACAGGATGTCCCATAACTCACACGTCACCAAACCAGCTTAATATGAGTTTAGTAAAAGTTGCACGGTTTTCGAGATAATGGCAAATTAAAGCTTTTTAGAAATTTTCACGTTTCAAGATAAATGCATTATTTTTTCGCACATTACACAAGTTATCGACCAAATAACACAATTGTCATCTCAATTTACTATTCATGACGGCGTACTCATAAAAATAAAATGATTTAAGAGCTACTGGAGCACACGTTGGTACTACACATGTTAAAAACGTGAAAATTTCGAAAAAGCTTTAATTTGCCATTATCTCGAAAACCGTGCAACTTTTACTAAAGTCATATTAGGCTAGTTTGGTGCCTCTTGAGCTGACCTAGGCCCGGTGTCACTGTGACGTGTGAGTTATGGGACACCCTGTATAAAATACCTTGACCTAGTACCGGTAATACCGGTATATAACATACCTGGCAGTAGTGCGGGCTGGTGTAGAACAACACGTCGAGCACGGTGTCGTTGGTGAAGCTGCGCAGGCGCGGTATGCTCGCGAGGGTGACGCGGGCTAGCCGACGGTCCACGCCTTTGGGCCCGGAGTGGAGGCTCGCGTGCCAGGATATTGGCAACACCTGACAAATTGCAAGTATACTAACTTGTCGCAGTCAACTGGTTTAATTAGCCATTTGGTTAACTGCCTAGCCTTTGAAACTATGACCCGCCAGCAGGTCAACGAAGCCCCGCGCAGCGGGGCTTCTATTTCTGTTCTGAGGGACACAAGCTGACTAACAAACCTAACCTAAACTAAGAGTTTCTTTTGTTGGATTTGATGGGTTGGGGGGGGGGGGGGAGCCCCCCTTATGGGTTACTTTCCTGACAGATCAAATCAGTTACTTTTTATGAAGTGTCAAAACGCTCAGCTTGCATGAAGTTTGTATGGAATAAAAGTGAAATGATGTCATTTTACTCAAACATCAAATCATCTTATTTATAGGTTTTGATCTTTAAAAATCGTTTAAAACGCTAAATAGGTGATGGTTAGTTCATATTTCGTGTAGTAAGGCCGTAGCAGGATAAGGGAAGAAAAAATGCCCTTGAATGATTAAGAGCTGTTTATTTTTTCTATAGTTGCTTTCATTTAGTTGTATAATTTTGCAAAATTTGGTTGAAAAATTCCCAGTGGTTCAGCCGGGAAAAAATAAAAACAAAATTTATGAAATTTGACGTATCTCTAAAACTATAACTCTTTGTCATTATATCTTTAATTCATTTTGGTTAATTAAATAGTATGTATGCCTTAAAAGAAAATTGAGTCTCTATCTTTACAATTTCTGTAAAAAACACGTAAGTCAAAATTTCAAAAAAAAGTTTTTTTGATTCCTGAAAGAGTGACCACTCTAAGTAATATTTCTAAAAAAGCCTTATTTAACGATCTGTCAGTCATATAAGTTTGACGGTTAAAATCGAAAAGCAACAGTGTCAAAATTAAAAAACTATGTTGGTCGGATTCTGTTACATTTTATTCTTATACTAATCTAATCTAATACAGCCAAAGAACTTAAAAATAAATCTTCTTTGTAAAGAATTAAAAATAAATAAATTTTTGACATTCCCATTAATATTGGCTTGAAAATATACAGGGTGGTTTTCGATAATCTGTACATATGAAAAGGGGTGAAATTTCAGCCAATTTTATCGGTAAAACTGATTTTAATTTTTGTTTGTGGTCATTCGTTTTTTTTTTACAGATTTTTAAACTTTCAGTGAAATTTTCGGCAGTACCTACATCTATTTGCCACGATATAACTTTTGATCTAATTGCTTAAAATTGTAAGAAAAAAATGCAGGGTCATGGCAATAGACACGTTATTTAGTAGCAATAACAATAAACCAACCGACTTGAAGAAAAAATCGTCAAAAAAAAATATAATTGTGAAAACGGCTGTTTTTTTTTCACGGAAAACACCGTTTTTCTCGAAAGTTTGCGAATATTGTGACCATTTTTTCATGCTTATTTTCGTTTAGCACTTAATTGTGATCTTAAAAACATTTTTCTTACAGCTTTGAACAATAAGATCAAAAGTTATACTGCGTCAAACAGATGTACTGCCCAAAATTTCATAGAAAACTGTAAAAATCTGTAAAAAAATTTTTTTGCCCAGAAACAAAAATTAAAGTCATTTGTACCGATAAAATCAGTTGGAATTTCACCCCTTTTAATATGTACAAATTATCGAAAACCACCCTGTATTTGTATTAATTGTCGCCTTTTAACTTATAAAACCTTTTTTTTCAAATAGGTAATCATCATTATTTGTAATTAAGCCTTACTTATCGTTTCACCAGATATATTCATTCGTAGGTAGGGTGTTGATCACACATTGCCGCAATAGGCTAGATGACTAAAAAAAACTGTTTAGTCCGTCTGTTACATTATGAAAAAATATTGTACACGTATTTTTTGTTTTGTTTGACAAACAAAAACTGACGAGGATAAAGTGCTTAGAAGTTTCGAGTGACGTCACTCTTGAGTACAATTTTCACTCAGAAGTGACGTCACAAGCCCCCACTCCAGAAGTTTGAAGATCTATAACTTTGTCGATTTTTAATATTTTGATAAACCAAAAAATACGTGTCCCATATTTTTCCATAATCTAACTGACGGACTAAATAGAATTACATATTTTTAACCCAGTCATCATCCCTATTGTGTACTACCTATCGCACGCAAGATATTTATCAAAAATCATGCAGCCTGCCGAAATTCTTAGTGGATTTTTTTTGAGAAACGGTATTAGTGTTACCGTTAATGAAGATAGCGATAGTGATTCAAATAAGAAGTAAAAGACATTTTTAAGTTGATACATATTCGAGTAAATGCCATAAATTTATTTTATTTTTAGTTCTTTACACAGAATATTTATGTTTAAGTTCTTTGGCTGTATTAGAATTGTATAAGAATAAAATGTAACAGAATCCGACCAACATAGTTTTTTAATTTTGACACTGTTGCTTTTCGATTTTAACCGTCAAACTTATATGACTGACAGATCGTTAAATAAGGCTTTTTTAGAAATGTCACTTAGAGTGGTCACTCCTTCAGGAATCAAAAAAACTTTTTTTTGAAATTTTGACTTACGTGTTTTTTACAGAAATTGTAAAGATAGAGACTCAATTTTCTTTTAAGGCATACGTACTATTTAATTAACCAAAATGAATTAAAGATATTATGATAAAGAGTTATAGTTTTAGAGATACGTCAAATTTTATAAATTTTGTTTTTATTTTTTCCCGGCTGAACCACTGGGAATTTTTTAACCAAACTTTGCACAATTATACAACTAAATGAAAGCAACTATAGAAAAAATAAACAGTTCTTAATCATTCAAGGGCATATTTTCTTCCCTTATCCTGCTACGGCCTTTATATTAGTGATCCAAAGGACTCGAGCCTTTTAGCCCTTTTTAAAAAGGCTCGCCTCGAAAAAAGGGCTAAAGGGTTAAAAAGTCCTTTAGGCTTTTAGGCTAGGCTTATTTAAAGCCAAGACTCCGGGGCTCGGAGCCTTTTTAAAAGGCTAGCCTTTTAAAAAGGCTCGAGCCCTTTAAAAAGGCGAGCCTTTTTAAAAAGACTAGCCTTTTAAAAAGGCTCGGAGCCTTTAGGCTTCGAGCCTTTTTCATATGAGATAGTATAGTTGGTAGGTGGATAGATGGGTAGGCGGGTAGAAGGTTAGGTGGATAGATGGGTAGGCGGGTAGAAGGGTAGGTGGGTAGATGGGTAGGTGGGTAGAAGGGTAGATGGGTAGAAGGGTAGGTGGGTAGCAGGGTAGGTGGGTAGAAGGGTAGGTGGGTAGATGGGTCGGTGGGTAGAAGTGTAGGTGGGTAGAACGGTAGGTGGGTAGAAGCGTAGGTGGGTAGAAGGGTAGGTGGGTAGGTGGGTAGAAGGGTAGGCGGCTAGAAGGGTAGGTGGGTAGATGGGTTGGTGGGTAGAACGGAAGGTGGGTAGAAGGGTAGGTGGGTAGATGGATAGGTGGGTAGAACGGTAGGTGGGCAGGTGGGTAGAAGGGTAGGTGGGTAGAAGCGTAGGTGGGTAGAAGGGTAGGTGGGTAGATGGGTAGAAGGGTAGGTGGGTAGAAGGGTAGGTGGGTAGATGGGTAGGTGGGTATAACGGTAGGTGGGTAGAAAGGTAGGTGAGTAGAAGGGTAGAAGAGTAGAAGGGTAGAAGGGTAGGTGGGTAGATGGGTAGGGGTAGGTGGGTAGAACGGTAGGTGGGGACTTGATTTAATTACATCTCAAAACTTTTTGTTGTAGAAGAACTGCGTTGCGAGAGTTGCATTTTATTACATGTAATATTTTTGATGGGATTTATATTTCAGCTTGTGATTGAAATTTTAAATTAAGGCAAATGCAATACTTATCTGGAACAAAATTAACACTTACATTTGCAACATAAATAAATAAACAGGGAATGAAATGGTAGCTTTTGTGGATAAATGAGAATAAAAATAATGATGATGATGATGAATGGGACAAACAATTATGATCATGATGAATGAGACTAAAATGATGATGATGATGATGACGATGATGATGAATGTGACTACAAAGGATGATGATGAATGAGACTAAAATGATGATGATGACGAATTAGACTCAAATGATGATGATGATGAATGGGACTAAAAATGATGATGATGATGATGATGATGACGATGATGATGATGACGATGATGATGAATGGGACTAAAAAAGATGATGATGAATGAGACTAAAAATGATGATGATGATGATGAATGAAACCAAAATGATGACGATGATGAAGAATGGGACTAAAAGGGATGATGATGATGAATGAGACTAAAAATTATGATGATGATGATGATGAATGAGACTAAAATTATGATGATGATGATGACGAATTAGACTCAAATGATGATGATGACAATGATGATGACGATGATGATGAATGAGACTAAAATGATGATGATGATGAATGAGACTAAAATGATGATGATGATGATGAATGGGACTAAAAGGGATGATGATGAATGAGACTAAAATGATGACGAATTAGACTCAAATGATGACGAATTAGACTCAAATGATGATGATGAATGGGACTAAAAAGGATGATGATGAATGAGACTAAAATGATGATGATGACGAATTAGACTCAAATGATGATGATGATGAATGGGAATAAAAAGGATGATGATGATGATGATGATGGACTGACCGACCGGGGGGTCATTACATACCAAATTTTATCACAATCAGCAGTACCGCGGTTTAAATGTGCAAAAGGCAACAAACAGACAGACAGATAGACTGAAAGACAGAATTACTTTCGCATTTATGTATGAATTAATTAACAACTAATTAGTAAAGATTCCCATCGGCCGCAAACCCAGACTGCGACAGCATTCATAAATGTTAAAAATTTCAATAGACTTTAAAAAGCCTCGAATCTTAAAAAAGCCTCGAGTCTTAAAAAAGACCCCCCCCCCTGATGTTTCTCTACGCCCCCCAAAGGGGGCGTGCCCCCTTGATTGGCAAGTCCTGCACTAGGCTGAACATATCGTCGTATTCCCATAGGTATTACCTCAACTCTGCTGACGACCCCGTTGTCATAGGAGTTCCTATAGTGAGACTGCAATAGCTGCATGCTCGTAGTGCGAAAATCGTCCACTGAAACAATATAATCCACATTTTATTGGGCATCATACCACTACTTTAAAAAAAATCGTATATAAAAACGACGTAGAAAAAAAACGTCAAAAGTTACATACGAACGTCATATAGGGAACGTGCACGAACTATAGGTGGCAGCACTAAACGACAAAAGAGACACGGGTGGACAATAAAGGAAAATATGAAGAATCAGTTAAAGAGAATGCATTGTCTTTGAATTTTAACGAGGGGTCAGGTCCACATTAAAATTAATTCTTGATAATTCTCTCAAATTACATTCTTGAGAGATAGAGAAGGAGAAAGAGAGAGAGATAGAGTGGGGGAAAGAGCAAAGGATAGAGAGGAAGAGCGAGAGGGCATTTTTTATTTTTTTTAAAATGGAACTGACCGACTTCCTCCACAGCCCGGAAGCGTATGTCGCAGGCGGTGCTGACGCCATGACATGACACAGCAGCAGCAGTGGTCTATGCTCGATGGCTCCGTGTCCTCACCCTCCGACCCTATCCCTCGTGGATCGCTGAGATGGAGTGTAATGTGGAACTGACCGGCTTCCTCCACACAGATACAGACAGAGAGAGAGAGAGAGAGGGGAGGGAAAGAGATAGAGAAAGGGAGGAATAGAGAGAGAATAGGAGAGAAAATCAAAGACAGGTGATGCGTTTTCGTTGAATTTTAATGTGGAACTCAACGACTTCATCCATAGTGACAGACAGAGTGAAAAGGGAGAAATAGAGAGAAGGAGGATGACAGAGAAATAACCAGAGAAAGAGAATGCATTTTCCTTGAATTTTAGTGTGGGACTGACCTACATTCTTGAGAGATAGAGAGAGTATGTAGAGAGAGGAGAGGGAAGGGTGAGCAGAGATAGAGAGAGGGGGGGAAGAAAGAGCGATGTAGAAAAAGACATTTTTTTTTTAAATATGGTACTGACCGTATTCTTCCACGGCCCGGAAGCGCATGTCGCAGGCGGAGCCGACGCCGTGGCACAGCAGCAGCAGGTGGTCTATGCTCGACGGCTCCGTGTCCTCGCCCTCCGACTCTATCCCTCGTGGATCGCTGAGATGGAGTGTAATGTGGAACTAACCGACTTCGTCGACAGAAAGAGAGAGAGAGAGAGAGAGATAGAGAGGGGAAGGAGAGAGAAAGAGATAGAGAAAGGGAGAAATAGAGAGAGAGTAGGAGAGAAAATCAAAGACAAGGGATGCGTTTTCTTTGAATTTCAATGTTGAACTCACCGACTTCATCCATAGCAGACAGAGTGAAAAGGGAGAAATAACCAGAGAAGGAGAATGCATTTTCCTTGAATTTTAGTGTGAGGCTGACCTACATTCTTGAGAGACAGAGAGATGTGGAGAGAGGAGAGGGAGGGGAGAGCAGAGAGTGATAGCGAGAAAGAAAGAGCGATGGAGAAAGGGACAATTTTTTTTTTAATATGGTACTGACCGACTTCCTCCACGGCCCGGAAGCGCATGTCGCAGGCGGAGCCGACGCCGTGGCACAGCAGCAGCAGGTGGTCTATGCTCGACGGCTCCGTGTCCTCGATTTCCGACTCGTCTATGCCGCGCCGGACGACGCGCGGCCGCATCGTGGCTTGCTGGAAAGGAATTTGGAGTTGAATAGCTTAATGATTATTAATTTATTTAATCGTATGGCATATTACAGTAATGAAAACAAGTTGAATACATTATCATTAATGATACCCCATAGATCGCACGGTTGACATTGGCGGCTTAAGCCACTCGGGACGGCGATACATTTCGCAGAAGCGAGCGCACGCGGCGACGGTGCAATGCCAAATGAGGCATTGCTAAAAGTTTGCTTGTAGTGTGTTCGTACACGGCGCGCACACATTCAAGCCGCGCATTGTACCTTTTGTTGGAAGAAAAATTACTGCTGTTATACTGTAGCTAGGATAGGATGGCTAGGACAGGATGGGTACTAACGATCTTGTCTCTCTGGTTCCTGCACTCACCAGCACCGTGGACTAGCAGTAGCAAGTGGTCGATCCTGGCCGGCGGGTCGGGAGAGAACTTTAACTTCGGCGGGTTGCGGTACACGCGCTTGCCGAAGAACAACTAGGATAGGATGGGATGGTTATGTAGGAGAGGATATAAATTAAACTAGAAATTAATATGAAATAAATAAAAATACCAGAAATGCACGCTTTACAAAAAAAAAATACTCAAATCGCTATATGTGTGTGTAATATTTGAAGAGTTTTATCGATTTTTCCAAGATCTTCTTATCAGATTTTGTCCTGGTTGCAAAGGGACCTGGAAAAGCCCTTTCAAACAAAAAATGATATTTCTAAATCGGTTCAGCCATTATCGAGTGATTGGGGAACACACAAAAAAGATTCCAACGAATTGAAAGAGACGGGGGGACAGAGAGGGAGAGAGATAAGACACAGAGAGGGAGACTTAAAGAGAGAATGAGGGAGGGAGGGAAAGCAGAGAAATGGGAAGGCGAAAGAGAACGAGCCAAATAGAGTGAGATGGAGGCAGAAAGGAAGAGCGAAAGGGGCGGTGCAGAAAGTGTGACAGATAAACGGAGAAAGAGAACTTACATTAGTTGTTAAACGGGTTAGCGCTACCTCCTTGCAGGAAGTGCACCATCACTGCTGATAGAGCAAAGGCAGGGACGGGGCAGAGGGAGGGAGAGAGGGGCAGAAAGGGAGAGAGACGGGGCAGAGTGGCAGAGAGAAGGGGGAAACATATCAAAGGAAGGGAGGGGGCAGAGAGGGAGGGAGAGGGGCAAAGAGGGCGAGAGAAGGGGCAGAGAGGGTAAGAGAGATGTGGCAGAGAATTAGAGAGCTAAACAGGGGGGGAGGGAGAGGTGGAAGAGATAACTTACATTAGGAGTGCTGAACGCGTCAGCGCTGCCTCCTTGCAGGAAGTGCACCATCACCGCTGGGCCGTGCATCACGACCAGCTCGTTGTTGGGCAGGACCAGGCGGCGGTGCCATTCACCCGTCGTGATGCCGTGCCTGTATTCTATCTGTAATGGAAGGATTTTTTAAATAATTGGGTCAATCAACTTTTTTGTGTTTATTATTCTGGCCCGTTGTCCAAGAGACAACAGTATCAGAGTTTCTTAAAACAACTGTTATAGTCAGGGGTCATACTTTTGATGCCGATGTCAGGTAAATGACGTAAACCTACAAACAGGCTGATTTAGTTAAGGTAATTACATTGATTTACCTTTACCGTAAATTACCGGTATCGTTTAAGTTATGCTTTAATTACATTTTTTACTTTCATTGATTGGTGTCTATGGTAGAATACATTTTGTAAGTAAAAATGTATATCTACATTTAAAGCTATATCGTTAGAGTTAGTCTATAGTATTTCCCACAGATTTCCCACTGGCACGTACCTCTAGTTTTTCAGCTACGCCCTCCGTATACGGCACATATCTGGCGTCAGTTGTGCCCTTGTAGAACCAGCTACATCTGTAACGATACGAAAATCATGTTTGAATGTAAAATGTGTAGAGACCGACAGAACATTCGGTTCCGGTTTCGGCCTAGTTTCGGCTTTTTTTTTTTTTTTTTTTTTAGATTATTTTTCAAATTTTACTTAACCAAAATAACAAATATTATTTCTCGCCAAACTGTCACGTTTGATGGCGAGACGCGCTCTGGTTTACACAAACTTAACCTAATTCATATATTACTAAGTTTAAACAATGAAACAGATAAGTATACGTAGAACATCAATATTAGAGTTTCAAGTGGGTAGGTAGATATACTATGAGACCTGCTTAATATCTTAAAACGGGTTTCGGCTTAGTTTCGGTTTTGGCTGCCATCGAGCGGAAACTACGGTCGAAAAAAAAGCCGAGCTGCGATCGGACAGTATTTCAAAAAGCACAAATAATTTATTTCAAACTAACTGTCGCGGCGAACTTCGTTTCGCCTCAGATTTTTTAACAGTTCTACGTGAACCGTGAACTAGCGATGTTACGAGTTGATTTTATTCCAACTCGGATAACTCGAGTTGACTCGCCCGTCAACTCGAATCGGGATTCGAGTGGACTCGACTCGCATCAAACGGATGGGATCCGCATCGCGGCAGCAGCCAAACGGATCGGCGAAGTCGAGTCGAGTTTAGCGTATTCGTAACAAACTGAACATTTGTCGAGTTGGCGAATCGGTGACTCACGTGCATTCGCATAACTCGCATTCGTTATCCAGTCCATGTCAATTCTAGCTAGAGTTAGGTATGAGTTGATTCGAGTTGCGAATGAACTTGATTCGAATCAACTCGCTTAGAGTCTGATTCGAGTTATTCGAATCAGACAACTCGACTCGCCCATCGCTACCGTGAACCTCTTTCCCCTACTGTACATACAAAAATATACACACTTACAAACATTAATGCTGGGGGCGATCACTAGTATATGGGAGAGGCATCGATAATTTAATTTATCGATATACAGTCTGTTCCGTATAGGAATAGACAGAAGATAAAAAAAAAAGGTTCTTTATAGTGCCGGTTTTAGGTTGACATTCAATAAATGACATTTATTTTTATTTTATTTATTTAAGGTTCGCCAACAGTTATTACACCCTAACATTCATAGCTTAGATCATAGGGTATTAAGATAAGTGTACAACTAATTATAGGCAAACACAGCATGCACAGTTAGCTTAGGTATATACGCCAGAGTGGAGTAAATTTTGTTACAATTAGGAACAGCTTAAAAAGTAACAGTCAATTTGAACACATGGTTGTGTACAATATTTGTACCAATATGCACACACCGCAGGGTCACCAAAAGTATGTATACAGCTCTAATTGTTATGGCGGTAAAGTTTTCTAAAGTAGATGCTCAAAAATAAAATATTGATGATGCCCATACTTTTTGGTTGGATACCCAAAGCGCCAGAGATAAGCAACACTCAATATAAATGAGACAGCTCAGAGCTGTCATTATTATATTGTACTATCAAATAGTTATATCGAATTTGTATGTTTTTAAAATTTAATTGTTTCTGTTATAGTTTGTCATTCCTAAGTATTTGGTGAATAGTTATTTGTAACATTCAATATGAGTGATTTTGCGGGGCAGTGGAAGAGGCGTTCGCTCTAGCGTGTGTTGTCACTCGACCATCGCGAAGGAGAAGAGAGCGCCCTGGGCGCCGTTTTAGGTCGCCACGCCACTGTATTTGTCGTACCTCCTAACATTAGTCGGTTTGTCGGACCAGTAGACGGCGATGCGCAGTCGGCCGACCACGTTGACGTCATACCG
This sequence comes from Eudemis profundana, assembly GCA_947034925.1. Lineage (NCBI taxonomy): Eukaryota > Metazoa > Arthropoda > Insecta > Lepidoptera > Tortricidae > Eudemis > Eudemis profundana. Next base: position 5,483,865 of record OX344819.1, read on the forward strand.
ACCGCCGTCCGTCGGCACTAGAGTGTTCTCATTCAGGTCCGCTGAAAATATAACATTAAGAGTAAAAATAATACTAGTTTAATTAGAAATGGCCTACTTAAACATTGAGGCCCTATTTAATTTTTAATGTTATTTCGTTCAAGTATTTGTTGTTATAACTTCAAGTCAACATAGTGTCAAGTCTCTACATAATTATTACGGTTTAAAAGATACAGTCCTGTGTGACAGTCGGACAGACGGACAAATGTACAGCGGAGTCTTAGTAATAGGGTATACCAGCCAGCTTTTATGACGGACGATAATGAGGTACAAAACCACACAGCAGCATTGTTTTCTTTAAGCAGATCGTACACTACGTAAACCGAAGGACTGTTTGCATACCTTATCGCATTGCATTAAGGTACATACTTTCCGCACTTATATCACAGATAATAGAATATAACCAGATATTTCACTCTCGCGCGTTTACATACAAAAAAACAAGAGTTCTCACGCTCACCACAAAACAATACAGTCGTTCGACGGGCGCGCCAAGCCCCCACCCACAAGCAAGGTAAACATCACTCAGTATAATACGTTTCCCTGCTACTCGTACGTCCTTTGATATTGGCCGATCGGCCGGCATCAACGGCGTTTGCGTACTGTCAGGATATTTATACTGTGCCACGACAAACGTCACACGTCTGCTGGCGTGCAGATCGGCACGCCCACCGCACGGGAGGCCAAAATCGAGTGAAGTACAACAGGTTATATCAAAAATACTAATACTTACGACTATGAAGGACTGTTTCTATAGCTCTAGAGTCGCTGGTAGAGAACCCACGCCATATCGACTTCTCCTCGCAATCCACGCGGTAGAACCAATGGTGCTTTACTGGTTCGTAGTCGTTGGTTGAGCGATTCTGAAACGTAATGGTATAGACTTAAAGTTCGATTTCGTTTGAAACAATAGTTTGTGTGAAGTTTACATAAATATGTAGCCTTCACATGGATTGCGAGACGGACGGGGACAGTAGTAATCAGATGTTTTTGAATTTATCGAAGAGTTTTCATTTAATTGCGGCGATTGATCGATCAACTGAACTCATCGTACCTAGATAGCCCGCAATGTAATGAAACTCGCATACGAGTTCTCACCCCGTCTAAATGGGGCCTTATAGTACGTAAGTATAAGACATTGTTATAGTCTTGGTTAGTATACTTTGTATAGGCCGGGTTAGACTGCGTTTCCACCAGACCTGTGCGAGATAGCAGAGGGAAAAACGCACCAATCAACGTGCCTAGACTCGCGCAGCGCGGGCCAGCATTGGTGGATTTTTTCTCCAAACATCGCCGCTACCTCCACAAATCAACGTGTCTCGCTCAGCGCGGTCCAGCATTGGTGGATTTTTTAGGAGCTATTATATAGGTGTCCATCCTGAAATATCGAATCGGCAACCCAACAATCTGGAGTGGGCTATGACGACGGCAAGCACAGAAATATATCGAGATAGTTTGTCGATTTGTATGGGAACTAAGCGTGTAAGATTTTGCGTTTGACGTCAAGAGAGTAATTTAGTGATGGAATACATAAATTTTCCATTTCATTTTACGACCGGTTTAGCCTAGTGGTTAGTGACTCTGCCTACGAAGCTGACGGTCCTGGGTTCGAATCCCGGTAAGAGCAAATATTATCTGTGTGATGACATTTGTTTCTGAGTCTTGGATGTTTTCTATAATTTAAGTATTTGTATTCATTAAATATATCGTCGTCTAGTACCCATGACGCAAGCCTTATTGAGCTTACTATGGGACTAGTTCGATTTGTGTAAGATTGTCCCCTAATTTGGTGGTATTTGAACAAATACTTATACCATTGTTATCAGATTTTTCGAATCTGATAATAATGTCGACGGCGACTGAAATTGACAGCGAGCAAGGAAGTTCCCGACCCTTCTTTTTAGCACACGAGATACATACACTGTTTCCATCTATCTCTACATATTACTGTGACGGCAGGAGACCGGACGGAATGTCCTGGGTTTCATGGGCACTGGGGATGGTGCGTCTAACCTCCTTCTTAAATATCACACACTCCACCCTTTTTTTGGCCTATTTCTTTTCCTAACACTTCAGTTTTCATTATTCTACCACAAATTATTTAATTTTTATTACTTTTCTAACCCGACGATACGTCATCTCTTGTTGAATAACAGCAAGAAACTAAAATAGAAAGTGGCCAATCATTAGCATAATGATTTTGATGGGCTAATGGCAAAATTTCTGAAAAACCATATGATGATGATCATTACTATAGTTACTACAGATTACTTTTATTGGATCTCTCCAATAATGACATACCTACTCAGGATCATGAGTATGTCATTATAGGATCGTGCCCTGACCAGTATTGGTATTGGTCCTCTCTTTATCTTAGTATAGGAATAGGAAGTAACGTAGTTATTTAAGTTTCTTTTGTTGTTTACTAACCTTATATGGATGCAATTGTCCAAAATGAATGATTTTTATGAATTTTTAGGCTTAGGGTACCAAAATTGTAAAAAAGAAACCCTTAACTTAACTCAGGAACTACTGCTGCTATCGACTTGCAATTTGGAACTGTTCAAACATACTAACGAAAGCCTACTGGATACAAAAAAACCTGCAACCTGTCATCTATGTCGTCGCATACTAACGTAAAGCAATCTAAGAGAAACTAATTTTATGCCACACCTGGCCAGAAAGCGGCTTTTTCCGTACGCGTAGCGTATCGTAAGTGTAGATATGAAATGAGGTACACAACACGGGAGGTAATAAGGAAAGCCCTCGATCGCATATTGACGTCCCTCGCCTGCGGTTCGGGCCGCAAACATCTGCGATCTCGGCCTTTTTTTGTTTTACCACCCTAGTTGTGTACTATTAAACTAAAGAATCAAAAGTACCTCAGTCATTATAGTGACCCCCTCGCTACTGTCACCATCCGAAGACACGTCGTCCATGGCCACGCTCACTGACCGCCCTTCCTCTTTGCCCGCTTGCTTCTGCCCCCCTTCTTTAGGATTACTAGCAGTATCCATAGCCTGTCTAAACTTCACTTTCCCAATACTATCGAAATCTATCTCACGAACTGTCAAAACGGGACCCGATTGGCAACAATATTTACAGTTATTTACAATCTCTGTCAACATTTCATCATGGTTAAGAACGGTTTCCTCTATTTCACTTTCTTTTGCTTTCGTTATATATGTGTCTGTTTTTTTATTTAACTTAGCGTTACATACGCTAGGTTCACCTTTATTGAAATTTAAATCGGGATTATCGTATTCTACAGTAAAATAGTTTACTGTTCTAACTATTTGCTCGGTAGCCGGTTCTATATTTTGACATGACGTCAAATCGTTTATTAAATTTAGATTAGCAATGTATTTATCGTGTGGAATGTTTGTAATGTTCTCTTTATAATGATCCTGACTTTGACTTAATTCAAAAAAAGTTTTGTGTCCTTCGATTTTATCTTTGTCTTGCCTGTAGTGGTTTTGACTTTGGCTTAATTCAAAAAAAGACTTTGTATTGTCGGTTTTAGCTGGCGACGCGAAGTAACTAGCTAATCTGTTGACGCCCTCAGCAGCCCCAGATTCCTGAGCGGAAGAGGCGAAGAAATTTATTGGATCTGGCAACGTTGGGATTTTCTTATCCTGTACTTTATCCTCAATATTAACTTGAGGATTAACAGGATTTGCAGGTATTTCTTCAGGTTTCTCTGTATCAGATACTCTAGTATCTTGTAGTTCTATTTTAGCTCCGAAAACACTGGCGAAATCAGGAAGTTTCGCTTCAGGCTGTGGTTCTGGTGCAGGCTCCATTGAGGAAGAAACTGTTGTTGTTAGGTTCTCAGTCTTCGTATGCGCTTCACTAACTGTTGTAGTAAGATTCGTCTGCGTCGTCGTTTCGGGTACTTTCATAGGTACGTATTGTTTACTTTTTGGCATCAGTTCATAATGGTCTTCAAAACCCGGTGGTATCTTACTGATCGTTGGTGAAACTCGGGAGTTCTTGAAATGAGTTTCTACTGCGTAATTGCCAGTGTCAAAATACGAAGGCATCATTGTATTAGAATTCACGAAGTTGAAGTCTTTTTGCTCTGTAGAGTCTTGACCTCCTTCTATTTTTTTGAATCTATCAACCCTATTAGTAAACGTATCTTTTACTTCGTCGTTTTTCTCTCTTAATTCTATCTTGTCATCATCCGTTTCAGAAGGTTCAATAACATATTCTTCAAAAACTGGAAAGTCTTTGCTTGCGTCTTGTTCTATCGACAGGACGTCTAATACGCCTGTCTCATCTGATTTAGCATCCTCAGAATCCTCTGCTGGGGGAGCAGTAGGAATACTCATTTGTCTTTGTAACACTATTGGAGGTTCGTCCTGAGATACTTTGTATTCAGCCTTGATCTCATCGCTAGCATTCTTAGGCATGTTGTCAAAGAATAAGTTATTATTAGCAAAGAATCCTATGGCATTAGGGTTTGCTGTAAAAGTATAATCGTGATCCAGCAGGTCTTGTCCAAGCGGTAAAGGCGCTTCGGTACGCCAACCATAATTCGTTTCAATGTTAGTGTTTTCATCCTCATCTAATAATTCCGCAGCTGATTGTATTTGCAGTGTTTCTATAGTCTCATCAGCTATGAGCGATATTTCAGCACCTTGGTTGATTGTGTCAAAATTGTCTGGTACAGCCGAATGAGTTTCGGTTAAAGGTGCTTCAACAGGATTTGAAAGCTGTATAGGTGCAATGATATTTTCAATTAATTGACTCGTAAAATCGGCAGCTTTCTGCTCCGGTTGGTTAACTTCTCTGCATGTTTCACAGATGTTTAAATCCGTTGTTGGTCCGGTTTCGGATTGATGCGAATCATCATCATCGTAATCAGCTAACGCCATTAGGCGGTCATTAACAGATTGGCAATCCACTTCTTCTTCATTAGTATTACCGGAAACTTCATCGTCTATATCAGAGAGCCCGTCAGATATTTCTTTAGATTTGTCAGCGATGATCGAAGATAGGTCGTGCAGTGGAGCAGAAAACACATTATCGAGATTGGATCCTTTCGGCGCGCAATCCACATTTAGCTTATCAGCATTTTCTAACGTATCGAAGAAATTAACATTACTCTTTCTATGTACGACATTGAGGAACGCCTTTTCTGCTATAGGACTGCTGCTAACATCTTCTACTGGGTCTACAAGATTGACCGTGTGCAATATTTCTTTATTTAGCACGACTTGCTCTGCTGTTAAATGAACCCTTTCAAAGTTTGTGTTTACTTCATCTTTTATTTGGAGGTTTTTCATAGCGTTTTCTACATATTCTTCTTTTTGCGATTTCGCAATTTCCAGTACATTACTTTCAGCTCGGAATCCTGCTGTCATATTATCATCGTCACCAGAAGTAATAGGCATTGTGGGAACAGCTTTAGTGGATCCTTGACTAACATCAAAATTATTGCCCACAGTGTTTTCTATTACATTTGCTTGAACATAGCCAGCCAGATTAGGCTGATAAGTGGCCACATTAACTGTTTGCGAAAATGCACTATCTACAATAGGTGTAGTATAAGGAATATTAAAATGTTCATTGACACCTTGTTGTCCTTGTAAATTGGTTTGGCTATAACTTTGCGTACCGTAACTTGGTTGCGAATAAAAGCTATTAGTTGAATAAACATTATGAGTCTGTTGATTGTAGTAATCACTGGGATTAGGAATTGTACCTTGTCCATACGTAAAACTACTTTGATGCGCGTCATAATTATAAGGTTGTGGGTGCGTTTCAGGGTTAGGTACGAATATTTCAATACCCTGATTCTGACCATAGGTGGGCTCATATTCTTTAGCTGTCTCAGTTTTAGCTGCATTATACGCCGGATCAAAGAAAGTTGTCACACTATTCTGCAATTTATTAATGTCTATTGAGGACAACTTAGATTTTAGAGAGCCAATAATCCCAAATGCAGATTCTTGTTTTGGCGGTTCATAAGTATCAGCCTCTTGACGGCTCATATCAAATGCTGTGTTGTTGGAACTGTATGGCTCGGGTGCTTTATTTACATTAAAGGGCGTAAAACCGACATTTTCTGCAGGTTTGTTTATATCAAATGCATACTGAGTATTAGGTGTCTCCACATTAACACCTAGTGGAGTAAACATGGAAGATTGATTAGGATTTTCAGTAACTCCAGGGTTTAACATAGCACCATGCGTTGAATGTTCATTTTCAGTAATATTTTCAGGAGTGAAAACCGCTGCTTGATATCCAGTGTTAGTGTCAGGCGTAAATACAGCACCTTGGAACGCAGTAGTAGCTATTGGAGCTAACGTTGGTTTTAAATTGTTACTAATTGCACCAACACCTTCTATAGGCCCTGAGTAGTATTGTGGCCGTTTCTTCGTCATTCTAAAATTTGTGTTCCCTGATGCCTTAGGTGGGTCTGGAATCTTCGGAGGCTCTGCTGCAGGAGTAGTGGACATTTGTGTTAATATAGATTCTATATTGTCCGATTTCAATATCGACTCATGTTTATTAATTTCTTCAAATGTTGATACAGTTGGTTGTGATGTTAAAGGTTGCACTTGCATATAAGGATTAAACATTTGTGGTGGAGCTATTGACGATGATGTTATATTTGAAGGTGGAAAACTAGCAGGCGGTGGTATGTTTTGAGTTGCTTGTGACTGATTTCCAGAAAAAGATGGCGGTGGGGCCACAGGTTGTGACTGGTTTCCATACGACTGTGGTGGGGATAATATGGATGCGGATTCAGCATATGATGTCAACGAACGCACTGTTGTACGCGAATTCTCTGCAGTCGGAGCGACAAAAGTATTTGTCAACGGTGGAGGTAAATTTCCTGGGAAAGGTGATATTCCCCCAACAGATGGTATAGTTGTTGGCATTGTTACTGACACAGGCGGTGTGGCTAAAGAAACATTAGTTGGTACATTTGCAGATGAAACTATTTTCGCTGGTGGCATTGGCACACAAGGTAGCAAGCCAGGTTGTGATATAACCCCTTGTGATGCGTATGGAGGAACACTCATAGTTGCAGACGGATTTAGTGCCTGTGATGGTATAATTGATGATTGTGATTGATTCGGTGGTAACGATGATTCTGTATCTGAAACAGGCGCTGGCACAAATATATTGTCAAACGTAGTGAAAGCTTGTGCTTGATTGCTTATTGAAGGCTTATTAGAACCTATCCTCCTGGCTACTGATGGTGGTAATATGGTTCTACCGACGCTTGGCGAACTGTCTCTTTTAGCTAAATTAGAGAACATAGGCGGGGGTGGTATAATCGCCCCTTGGCGGCTGTAATCTTGAGTGAATTGTGGTGTTGCAACCAAACTTGATCCATCTTCCTTCGGAACTCCGAAAACATTAGGTGGATTAACTGTTTCTATTGGAATGCTTTGTGCAGTGTTACTAAATACATTGAAATCTACGTTGCTTTGACCAGCGTCAAGTTTTGGTGCATTGTTTTCAGTAATTGTGGATTTATTGGTAATTTCTTGCTGCGGTGGGGTGAAAATTGGTTGGTTGAACGCGGGAGGTGTGTATGTCGGCATTTGAGCTGATTCTCCTGAGCTCAGTCCGGGTATTTGGGCGTATTTCTTCTTTGTGGTGAGGCGGAAGTTTCCTGGTCCTGAAACAATAGAGACAATATTTTAATTTGTAATGTTCACAACATCTGGCAACTCTCGGTTAAGGAACATACAATAAATAAACATTGCGGGACCTCACACACAAATCGGCCTAGTCCCAATCAAAGCTATGCTGGTATTAAGGGCACTAGACGACTATATATTAGGTCAGCCACCCATCTCCCTGTACAGGTTGCCCTAAAAATCAGCGCCACCGACTCCAGTCGTTTGGCTCATGCTGAGAGGTAACCTTTTCGATGTACCAGTTAGATATTTATTTTTTGTTTATTTGTTTATTCAAGTACTACCACATCGTATATATTACATCTTTGAATTAGAATTACATGCTACGGTATTGACGTCTGATACACACGACAATTACGGTGTACATAACATTTACAATCTTAATTTAATGCAGTGAGATCAAAAAGAATAAGATAAAAAATAAATAATAATAACTTAGATACAAATTAACTAAAAAGGAACTATGACGACAGTAACAAGTAATGATAATTAAGGGCTCATATAACAGACATAACAAATTATTTTAGGCTTGGCAACACCTTGGTCTTAAATACGGACAGCCGGTCGTGAAAAATGTCGGGGCAGTTATTTTTTTGGAGAAAGCTATTATACCTGTTACAAATTCGTACCAAAGGAGACTGCAATCCAAGATTTGTTCGGGATATAGATATAAGATTTATTTTATATTAAATTGTATGTAATGTAATAAACAATTGCGTCGAATAAATATTTCTTTATTTCTTTCTTACATACATATTTATATACATAAATACATACTTAAATAGATAGAAAACATCCATGGGTCAGGAACAAATAGTTACCTACTCGTGCTCATCATACAGAAATTTGCCTATCCCAGGATTTAAACCCCGGACTTCTAGCTTCGTAGGGGGTTCACTCCCACCAGGCTAAACGTGTCATCAAAAAATAGAATTGAATATGCTGCCCTGCTAAACCAAAAAAGGCCTATCCTAATATGAGTTTCATAGATAGATACGGCTTGTTGGCTGACGACGGCAGTATAGTCGCAATACGTACTTTCTATAGCACATCGGGCCTCGGGGAGATAGAGGTCAGTCGGCACGATAGGAATGTCAGGATTACACAGGTGTAGCTGCTTCTAGGCAGTAAAACTGTCATTATTGTCATTAGCACCAGGACAGCTTGTCAATAATATCGATCGATTACTTGTTTCCACGGATACACGTGATTCCACGTGATTACTTCAATTTGGCATAGGTTTTAGTATCGGGGGGGGGGGGGGGGGCTATAGTTAGTAATCAATGAGATAATGCCGCACGCCTGTTCTCACTTTAATTCTGTGAATTTTAATATCTGAACTTTGCGTGATTTGAACCCCTAAACCCCCGGCTAAGCCCGTGGGTTTTATTTATCCGAAAGTAGTTACCCAAAATCTTTACGTAAGTCATTTCAGTTAGGTTAGGTTAAGTTTCTTTTCAAATTATTCTGAAAAGTCTATATCTATCTGTAAAATAACAACTATGCGTAATGGACGAATAGAAATAGAACATTCGAACCTATGCTAAAACAAGGGGACCTCATTTCGTGTATTTTCGTGTGCGTTGCTTCATGGCACTATTAAAAGTTACAGCTTTTCGATGAGACAGACTTTTCGTTTCCTACGTTACTTTTTCCTTATTTTAAAATCCGTTGTTTACTAAAGTATATATGTACTTACAGCGTGTAAATCCAATACGAGCAAACAATTAAACCAAACATAGGGTTTAGTTTAGTTGTGTTATCATTAATTTAGAGGATTTTTTTAAAGTTGCCCTTAATTGTGACCCCGTAATAGGCTACTTTATGACAGTTCAAATCAGCTTCTTTTTATGAAGTGTCAAAACGCTCAGAAAGTATGTAGTTTAGTATGAAATACTGACTTGTGACACCATGCTCAACATGGCGCCTTATCTTTTTGTTTTTGTCATTCATTTTAACATCGTAGGTGACACGAAAATGAGTGTAATTAATTTTATTGGATCAATTTTGGAAACCTAATTTGCTGGTTAAAGTTAGTTAATTTATTTTGAATTTTGTAAAATACTCTATTAACTTAATTTTCCACGAGATTGATATATCATCTCACACTAACACTAAGGAAAGGTTGAACCGCTTCAACCAATTCAGCTGGTTCGTGCGCTTACTTCGGGCACTCAGCAAAAATTCACAAGAGGACTCTACTGGCAATCTACTTGTAGGATGTCAGACGCTCACTAAGCTGGGACAGCAACGAAAGACCTCGCCAAGCTTGTAGTTCAAGTCAGGGTAAAAGCCTGTTGCATGGTCTAAAATTGTTTGTCCTCCTCCTCATGTAATGTTGGCTCAAATAATTGTTTGGTCGATAATTTCTCCCGTTGAAACTGATTTTTTGATTTACAATAATTGGTTAGATCTAGATCTACGATTTCAGCATGAGAAAATACCGTGTATATCAAGTTCCAATTATCATTATTATGTATGTCTTTCCCGTACACGAGACTATAGTGTCCCGGCCCTTTGGGCGGCGTGCGCGGAGCCGAAGCCAACACGTAGAGGCCCTTTCGACAATTTAATGAAAGGCAACGTGTACACCCAGCGGATGCTGTCCCTGCCCGTGTCACGGGACGCACGCAGAGACAGCCCCCGCCAGATGCAAGGACTACTGTTGATTGATGGAATCTAAATTTACTGGGTTATGGTGGTGGAATTATGGACTATATACTGGGCTATGGATTGAGACATGACGGCGCCTGTCAGGAAAAGTGTCTCATGGCTTTCGCGGCACTGACAGACCGTGACTTGCCCTCCGCTGATGGGCCCCTGTTAAATAGCGACATTATGAGCAATGGCCCAGGGGACAACACCGCTTCCGAGGGCTGCAGGGTGTCGAGAGGTGTGCTGCGCTTTCTCCGAGGGTACTCGCGGCGTTATGCCTTTTATCACTTCCACGCCTGGAGCATATAGCTCTCGCGACTCCACTCTGGACGGCCGGTTAAGGCAAGCCAGAGGCGGAGGTCCTTTCACTAAATCACATCATCATTTTCCTTTCATTATTATTATTATTATGTAGTTAGATCAACATTTTGCTACTGATTTTTCTGTGGGGCGCAACGTGGGTACGTTGCGTTTTCAGGTGCGTAGCCGCCACTCAAGAATTCTTCGGTCCCGGTTCTGAGAGCAATGGGCCCTGCCAGGCTAGCATATCTGGCCGCGACTTCGTTTCTCGCGCGACAGAGCATCTGTCACTGCCGCACTATATTGAATGGAAAGGGATGGGTAGCATTTGTCGCGTGACAAAGAGCCGCGCGTCACAGTTGTGCTAGAGGTACTGATCACTGCCACTTATGTTTTGCAATTTTTCGAGCTATGTCGGTTATTTGACGGAGCTAATAAAAAAAACATTTATTGACACAGAAAAAAAGTTACACAGTAGGCAGGCACAATAACAAAAATCAATGCGACTTTATTGGTGGCAACATGCTCAGGTCTCAGCTGTGAGCTTAGCTGCACTGAGCTTGCACCTGACTCACAGCAAACACATAATAATTAACTAATGTCGTATGACAATGGAAACGCGCCGAGTTCTCACCTCAATCATTATTTATGTGCTAAGTTAATAACAAACGATATTTTACAACTGCGATTCTCTGTTATTACAGGGCTGCTTTAATACTCGTTATTTGTTTAGGTATTTGATACTACTAAGAGTCTTTGTAGGTAAGGTTTACATAATTGTTCTATTTCAATTAGTTTCCTCATAGCCGATGATCGGCGTTTTGGATGCTACGCTACGAGATATCAGGTAGAAACGATGATATGGATACCATTAAAACAAGAGGACTGTCATTCTCCATACAAAAAGCTGTTCCTCGAATTTACAACGCCATATAATGCATAAGCTTATAATAATATGTATAAGCTTAGTATAAGAATTATATTATTTACAATTATTCAACTTTGCAAACGTGACACAATATTTAAATGTTAGTATTTATTTATTATTAGCTGTTTACGAACTAATTGTTACTATACTATTTTTCTTTGTTCAATTATAACATCGTTAAATGTTTAGTTTTTTAGCGCCATCTAGTTTTTGCCCGCAAATCCCCTAGCGGTCGGGTTACGATCCTAAGTATGGAGAATGACAGTCCTCATGTTTTAATGGTCCTTGCCCAAAGCCAACTTTTGATTAAATCATATGTAGGTAAATCATCGATACCGTCTGGCGTTTATAATAAAAGTTAACTGTGATCACCACCGCTTGCTGTCATATTTGCTGGAATGGAATACCAATGAAAAAATCCTCCGCGGTTGTAACACTCTGTAATCAACCCGAAATAAAAAACTGATACCAATTTCAAAGGAAAACAAAACAACCAATTTCGATGCATTCAGAAGGTTACAAAACGACCCCGCTGACCCCGAGTTACGAAACGCGGAATAATAATAGCAATTACTGTTTGTACGCTGATCATTTGGGACCATCATCGGCACGAGAGTTTGGCTCGTGATGGGAGGTCATGGGGTACTGTGGGTGCTAAAGACCGTACGGGTGACTCATGTAGTCAAGAACATAGGATGTTCGACGATAAATTCATGTTTATTTTATATTAGGGGAACCTCGCATCTTGATCGCAGATGTCACCGTAGTCAGTTAAACAGTAACGTACTCGTATGTGTTAAACTTAAACGGGGTCTTAACAATGTAACTGTTGTGGGAATTCGCTTCGAAGCGGCGGGCAACGGGAGGAAGGACCCGCAGAGATTCGGCGAGGCGAGCCCTTGTGCGCGGACGCACACGCGTGTTGACAAGTGATCGATTAAATAATTGGAATAATTATCTGGTCTTGAAGAGATTTATCAAGGACATTGTAATATTGTGTAACATAATTAAATAGTGTACTGGACTAATTTGACTTTATAATTTCTTTTTTTATAATCTCTCCAGACCCATTGGCGAATTACCCATCAAAAGCCCACGGATGAAGAAAATCTTATTTGCAGAACGCAACTGCGACATGTATACCAAATTTCATGGAAATCACCTCAGTAGTTTTTGCGGAATGCGCGCACAAAGTCTCGCTACGATTTTGTTATATGTATAGATAGATATAGCGTTCTGCTTAGAACAAATAATAAATAAATGTACTGTCCTTACCCTTCATTCAAACAACTTCGCAAGGAATGGTGATAAGAGGCAAAGCATAAACGCAGAGCGCGCGATACCTATTCAGGTAGGTATGCGTGTTATTTGGTATTGGGATATAATTTAACTGAGCCGGGTTGGGGAGGTGGGATAGATAAGGTGAGGTACAACAAAACTTGACTAGTCACTGATGCCCCTTTCCCGCATTTCATGAATACCTTCCTTTGCCACTGTCCTTCCCTTGACACTACTAACTAACAACGCAAGCACTTTCAACGCTTAATCCATGTGAGCAGAGGCCGAGCCCCCACACAATCAGCATTATCTGTTGGAGTACCTTGGCAAAGGAGTTACAGGTAGTCAGTCATAAAAAAAATAACACTTACCAGAAATCGGCGGTTCCCTCAACGGCTCCCTCGGTGGAGGCGCTACTTCTCTCTCACTCGCACCCATCAACGGCACCCCTTGCGCATATCCAACGGGCTCTCTTCTCTCCTCAGGCGTATGCTCTCTACTCTTCATACTTAACATGCTAGAAAAGGAGCTAAACACAGCGCTCGCCATTTGAGGCAACGCCGTCGGTAGCTGGCTGAAATTCTGCGCTATATCAGCAGTTAAACTTTGCTGGACATCCTCGTTTACTGGTTCATTGAGGTTGATCTCTTCTAGATTCTCCTCTTTAGTTTCTATATTAGTGTTTGCATCGTCCTTTATATGACTGTTTAAAGGAGCACTGACGTATATGGTGCCTTGAAGTCTCGCGAAGTACTCGTTAACGTCAAAGTCGTCTGTTTTGGCATTTTGAGCATCGGGAGGGTGGATTGGGGTGAAGCGGGCGTCGCCTGATTGGTTTTGGTTCACGCTTTGGGGGTGTGCCAGGGTAACGTTCTGTGTCGCCTGTTCTGTAACAAAGATATAGATAACGTTAGTTTGAGTTACTAATTTAGAACATACCAGATTTTTCGTAGTTACAGTAGATTAGAAATACGTATAAATTCAAAACAATATATTAATCAGAAATATTTTTAATCTCTATAATTTAAAGAGGAAACACCAGTATCTATGTCAATAATTAGAATGGAGATATGTGAAAACCCATGGCAATGTTGTTTTTGTAAAAAAAACCCACAAACCAGCTTATGCGGAAAGTTTGTGTAGTACAAAGTATAATAGTTTCTTTTAAATAAGTATATAGTATTTAATGCCTGTTGTACACATTTGTAGAGATAATAAAGCGAACTAGTTCAGTTGGGATAAGTTCCAAAGCTCCTACTGGACGTCATTGAGGCATCAGTCGATAACGACACAACAAGGCGAAGTGTTATGCAGTAATCTAAAGGTATGAACGCATCAGGCGGTGCGACGCGACTACTAGTTTCCGTACTAACATATCGCAGTGGCGCGTAGTTTCGCTACCACGTAGTGAGTTATCCCTCGTACAATTTCATACAATACAAAGAATATTTTATCGCGTCGCGTGCTTAATGCGTTTGTACCTAAAATACCGCATTCCTAAAATACCAGATTTTTCAAAATACCACACTCTAAAAAAAATTGGTTGCTCCTAACAAGATTGTGATAGTTATAATCAAGCATCTTGAGTCCATACGAGCCTAACAAGACGTTAGATGCACCAACTAAGATGATATTTATTGTTTATCATAGTTCAATTAACCATGTTCTGATTTGATTCAACAAACATTGATGTATAAGGTGAGTAATTAAACATGATCGAATCATACAAACAAGAAAATAATGATAGAAACAAGGAATATATTTGTTAAAATTATCAAGATTCTAGATTGTTTTAATCACTAATGAACTTGCTGTTTTAATTTAGCAGCTTTCGTTGATATGTTTAATATCTTGTTTGTTTTATTTAAGTTAACGCCAACAAGGAGAAAATCTCTCTTAGTTGGCTCTGATTTTTTAGAGTGCAGATTCTCGATTTATCAGATTCTTGTCTTACCACATTCCCGTTACACTAGATTATAAAATCGTAAGTTACTCAAAAATCTAAATGATTTTGTTGGATGTATTTTGGGAATCTGGTATACGGAGAATCTGATATATCGAATATCTTGGTATTTTAGGAATTCGGTATTTTGGGAATTAACGCACTTACTGATCGATCAGACCCTGTACGAGTAGGGCATACAATACCGGTTTAACTTGTATGGACCAATACCGAAAAGCCGGTTTTTCGGTATTGGTCCATACAAGTAAAACCGGTATTGCATGCCCTATAAACAAAAATAAAAAACATTTATATCGGACAAAATTAATCCATATCTTGTTAGTAATACAAAATAACTTAAATAACTATGTTAGTAACTAAACTAAGGTGTTGAGAGGTCCAGTGCCTGATTAGGGCACTGTCCCATCTCTCTGCCACAACGGCCAGGAGGCTGTGGCGGCTGGCGCGCACTCTGCGGAGCGTCGCGGCGCAGCGCTTGTGTTTGTGTACATACGAGCCTATGTATCGTGCCGTGTCGTGCCTATGTACGAGCTTTTGAATTTATCCCAACTGTACTTGTTCACTGAATGGTCCCAACAAGATGTACAGTTCCATAAGCACACACATATTGGCGCTTATGTCCTGTGCTTACGATTCAAATTGACACGTAAAACCCATACATTTCGCAAAAGCCACAAATGGCGTGTGTGTCGCCGATTATGTGCTTAACCGAGTTGCGCAAGCCGACATTTAACCTAATGGCCATAATGAGCCATGTGACCACACCTAAGTGACACTGTGTAGGTCAGTGTATGGGTAATTAGGTGCATCTTATCAGGTCTAAT
Source organism: Eudemis profundana (assembly GCA_947034925.1). Classification (NCBI taxonomy): domain Eukaryota; kingdom Metazoa; phylum Arthropoda; class Insecta; order Lepidoptera; family Tortricidae; genus Eudemis; species Eudemis profundana. The sequence goes on from OX344819.1 coordinate 5,499,516, forward strand.
AGTTTGCATTATCAGTAGTACTTTCTGCTAGTAATAGCTGCACTATAAGAGACCAGGGCGCGGAACCGGTATTTTGCAAAAACCCCGAAATAGCCCATTTAGTTTCGGCTGCCATTCGGCCGAAACTGAAACCGAAACCGAATACGAGTGGTTTCGCGCTGCGATCGGCCAGTCGTTATTTCAAAAAGCACAAATAATTTATTTGAAATCAAGAAATGATAATTAATGTTATATTAATGACTACTTCAAATATCAGAGGCTGAATGATTAATATGTTAATTAAAACTTTGACTATCTTGTATCTATATATGTAAAAATTTGACTGTTTTTTTTTCTCATAAATATGTCTTTATATGGAAGTTTCCGTTTCGGCTGAAATTGAGATCGAATCCGAAATTCGGATATGGCCCCGGGCGGCATACGAAAAGGGGCGGCAGAATTCAGGGCAGGAATTTTTTTTAGCTAAGAATGCGTACCTAATTTAGAAGGCGGCTGACACCCACTTCATTGGGCGATGGGTCAAAAAACCCTAGTTTGTAAAGGGTTAAGTAATCGAAGGGTCTGTCCCAACAGGGCTGAGTGGCGGTGTAGAAACTGTTCTGGTCGCTAATCAAAACTGCGGCTGTACATGGCGGGGCCGGGTCTAGTACACTGCGAGACACAGGTACTAGAACATCTGTTAGAGTCTGTGCGGAAAGAGAATAGGATTAAAATTCGGGGGCGCTGTAATGCTTTTCTACCGAAGAAAAAAATATTTGCCGTACTGGGTAGGTTAGTTCCGTTTTTCGCCACGCCTATTCTATTTCCGCACATACTCTATCAATGGATAGCTTAAACTAGAAGATACCTGCAATTTATTTTGCGAAGGAAAAGTCTTACGTGGTGTGTAAGAATAGACATTTACGTCACACCTGGCCATAAAGTGGCAATTACCGCACGCTACGTGCCGTACCGTGCGGATAATCCCACTTCCTGACCTGAGGGAGACGTAAAATGTTGTACTTACCTCAGGAGGTAATAAAGAAAGCCTCAGATCGCATATTTATCACCCTTGCCTTCGGCTCGGGCGTCAAATATCTGCGATCTGCGACACTCTTTGTGTTTCCTCCCTAGGTAGAGGTAGGTAATGTACTATTTCATCACACTTGCTCGTAAAGGGTGTTATAACACGTAGGCATATAGAGCAGCTAGAACCGATTTACCTTCCGTGGCAGTTATATATTTTATAACTAATAATAAACTACGTAAATTGGTATAAAAATATAGGGAGTTATGAGTTTAGTTTTAAAATATAGAACCCACTCTTAAGTCATTTCAGACTAAGAAGGTTTCAAATCACCCAGGCTTATTTCCTATTTTCAAAACTTGACTACAAAACCAATGTTCTGTACCAATCTAAATATATAAAAGAAGAAACTGACTGACTGATTGACTGACTGACATATCAACGCACAGCCCAAACCGCTGGTCCTAGGAATTCCAAATTTACCACGTAGGTTCCTTATAAGGTCTAGGGGAGCACTAAGAAAGGATTTTTCAGAATTCACCCCCTAAGGGGTTCAAATAGGGGTTCAAAGTTTGTATGGAGAGTCTGCGATTTTAGAAGTAAGACCTTTGAAACTTCAAGTTTAGATTCTTTATTAGATTACAAGAAAAACGATTTCACCGTTTTTCGAAATTCATCCCCTAAAGGGTTTAAATGGGGGTTGAAAGTTTGTTTATCAACGCACAGACCAAACCGCTGGTCCTAGGAATTCCAATTTCAGCACGTAGGTTCCTTATAAGGTCTAAGGGTGCACTAAGAAAGGATTTTTCAAAATTCATCCCCTAAGGGGTTTAAATGGGGGTTGAAAGTTTGTATATCAACGTACCGCCCAAACCGCTGGTCCTAGGAATTCCAAATTTAGCACGTAGGTTCCTTATAAGGTCTAAGGGTGCACTAAGAAAGGATTTTTCAAAATTCATCCCCTAAAGGGTTTAAATGGGAGTTGAAAGTTTGTTTATCAACGCACAGCCCAAACCACTGGTGCTAAGAATTCCAAATTTAGCATGTAGGTTCCTTATAAGGTCTAGGGGTGCACTAAGAAAGGATTTTTCAAAATTCATCCCCTAAGGGGTTCAAATAGGGGTTCAAAATTTGTATGGAGAGTCTAAGATTTTAGAAGTAAGAGGTTTGAAACGTCATGTTTAGACTTTTTATTAGATTACAAGAAAAGTCATATCACCGTTTTTCGAAATTCATTCTCTAAGGGGTTTAAATAGGGGTTGAAAGTTTATATAGAGAGATCGGAATAGGTAGAGTATATTTACCTAAACTTCGAAGAACAAAGTCGAAAAGTGGAGACTCCCTTATAAATAATTTTTTTTCCGGGACTTAAGTCCCGGAATCTTACTAAAAAAATATATTATTGGTATTCTTTCGCACATTTCTCGAGCATTCTCAGTATAGCTGTTGTGTCCAGGACCCCTTATGGGCCTTTGAACTACACTTCAGTATATGGCGAAATTTCTCGAAGGAGTGAAAGAGACAGCACTATTAGAAAGAGACAGCTATACTGAGAATGTTCGAGAAATGTGCTAAAGAATACCAATAATATATTTTTTTAGTAAGATTCCGAGACTTAAGTCCCGGATAAAAATTTTGTTGTAAGGGACTCTCCACTTTTCGACTATGTTCTTCGAAGTTTAGGTAAATATACTCTACCTATTCCGATCTCTGGTTATATTAAATTGTATATGTCGTATCGTGATAAAATAACAACGTTACATTAGCCAAAAATATCTGATTATTGGCTTGGATAAAGTCGCAGAGAGGGCGCTAGTTATGACTGACCATTTAGTATTAGATCCTTTTTGAGTAATGCAGGCAGTTTAGATTAAAAGGAGGAAATATGACGTTGATGGATGAATTGTCAGTCATCTTTAGAGAATGTACGGAATTACGTGGCTCTTTGGGAATTTATCGTGTAACTTCGTTTATTATCACTGCGACATTTAGATTGTGTAAAGAAAGACATGAAGAGCAATACACCAGTACTCAAACTGGTGCGGATACTGGATTATTGGATGATTATTGGACCATACCACTAGGGTGGCCAAAGGTGATCCGGAACCCAAAGGTATGGTTGTAGGCCTTCCTCGTCATCAGAAGTGGGATACGGAGCTACTTGCCCCACATAAATTCGAAGATTTGGTATGTCATAATTTTCATGTAATCTTAAATGCGACGGTCTAGGAAAAGACACTACGTGTCATAGTTTACGAGCACGGAGAACACAGTTTACGAGCAAGGAGAACGCAGGCAAGGGTAGCATGTCAAACTAACCCAGCAACGTAGAAAATGTAGAGTAAACGCACCTATGGGAGTCATGTTGTAATTCAACGAGTAATGTCCGTTTCTTTGCGTATCGGAAGCGTATACAATTTGTACTTAAATAACAAAAAGAACATAGACACGCGTTTGGAGCACCTCGGTGCCATATCCCTCTCTTTCAGAGGATGACAGTGGAGCACCACGGTGCCATATCCCTCTCTTTTAGAGGATGACAGTTGGAGCACTTCGGTGCCATATCCCTCTCTTCAGAGGATGACAGTTGGAGCACCTCGGTGCCATATCCCTCTCTTTCGGAGGATGACGGTTGGAGCACCTCGGTGCCATATCCCTCTATTTCGGAGGATGACGGTTGGAGCACCTCGGTGCCATATCCCTCTATTTCGGAGGATGATGGTTGGAGCACCTCGGTGCCATATCCCTCTATTTCGGAGGATGATGGTTGGAGCACCTCGGTGCCATATCCCTCTATTTCAGAGGACGACGATTGGAGCACCTCGGTGCCATAACCCTCTATTTCGGAGGATGACGGTTGGAGCACCTCGGTGCCATAACCCTCTATTTTGGAGGATGACGGTTGGAGCACCTCGGTGCCATAACCCTCTATTTTGGAGGATGACGGTTGGAGCACCTTGGTGCCATATCCCTCTATTCAGAGGACGACAATTGGAGCACCTCGGTGCCATAACCCTCTGCTTATTCCAGAGGACGACGTTCATATCACACTCAGTAGACACAACACATGCCAAACCGTATCCGATTCCGTTTTCTTTTGTTATAATGACAGTAGTTATTGTTGCTAAAGTTTAATTACGTAGTGAAGTACAAATTGTGGTCAGGAAACGGCCGAGTCGGTGAATAGAGGTTCTGTCCTTTTGCTATCTCATGTTACAGAAGAGTCACACTGTCACACGAGGACGTGTGACTGGTCAGGACGGCCGTGTCGTATCGTGATAAAATAACAACGTTACATTAGCCAAAAATATCTGATTATTGGCTTGGATAAAGTCGCAGAGAGGGCGCTAGTTATGACTGACCATTTAGTATTAGATCCTTTTTGAGTAATGCAGGCAGTTTAGATTAAAAGGAGGAAATATGACGTTGATGGATGAATTGTCAGTCATCTTTAGAGAATGTACGGAATTACGTGGCTCTTTGGGAATTTATCGTGTAACTTCGTTTATTATCACTGCGACATTTAGATTGTGTAAAGAAAGACATGAAGAGCAATACACCAGTACTCAAACTGGTGCGGATACTGGATTATTGGATGATTATTGGACCATACCACTAGGGTGGCCAAAGGTGATCCGGAACCCAAAGGTATGGTTGTAGGCCTTCCTCGTCATATACTTATTTAAACTTTTAAAATTCGAAAATCTTCACACTAATATTATACTTAAATGTGAAAGTTTGTGAAGATGTTTGTTACTAAATAGCGGGGTAACAACTGGATGGATCAAGCAGAAATTTGGCATGTAAGTAGACCAAATCCTGGATTGAAACAAAGGATACTTTATATCCAGGTAAAGAGTTTCTTTGGGACAATAACGGGAACAACGCGGGCGAAGCCGCGGGAAATAGCTAGTATTATATATATTTTGCAATTATTTGAGTAAATTTCATTTTGACAATCGGTACAATCAGTCGAGTTCGAAAATTAAACGCTGTTCTTATACACAATACTGTCTGTGGACTACATCGAAAAAGTTGACAGTTGAAGTTACCTTTCAGCGGGTGTGATTGGTTTATTTGATTTTGATGTCTTATTTTCTTTCCTCGCAAATGTGATGAAAAACATTGTGTGTATCACGGGCAGTAAGAGGACCACAAACTCGAGTCATTGCTACGATTTTATTGTATCCCAATTAGCACACAAGCTGTATAAAAGCTTATACCTCCGATTTAGGCGCTGTAAGGGCTTTTTTTTTATGATCTGACTAACTCGCAACCCCTCCTGGGCGTAGCGATAGTCGGACCGGGTGGTTGGCCGTGGCGTTCCCTGGGGTCGAACCAGGTCGCTAGCCAGACCACCCTTGGGTGTTCGACTGTGTGCCACACACAGTCGACACGCAGGTCGGGCTGGGTTAGTACCGGGGGTGCCTGGAGTCGAACCAGGTCACCTTGCCCGGCCTACCACGATAGTATCGGACTAGGTGGGGGCCTGAACGCCTGGGGTCGAACCAGGTCGTTGGCCAGGGCCACCTTGACTTTGCTGTAAGGGCTGTATAAACTTAACACTTTACCTTGTGTGTTCACAAGATTTGAGACGATTTTTTGAAAGGCCCAAAAAAAATATTTGAACTGGCGGCTTGGTAAAAACTATTTTAAATTTAAACGTTGTCAATTACAAAAAAAAATGATTTGGGTGGTATCTTTCGGTGAACCAGATATTGAAATATGATCTAAAGGGCCTACAGTCGAAGAAAAGTCTATTACTTAAACGATCGTTTAAGAAAATTAAGGCTCGCATGATGTCAACAGTTGCTATGGAGACACGATCCCAAAAAGATTTTGTTTACCAACGAAAAAAATCTTCACCGTCGAAGAAAAGTTTAATCAACTAAAGCGGTTCGTGCCTCTGTTGACGACTGGCCCACACGATTGAAGGCCTGTGTTCAGCACAATGGCGACCATTTTGAATAATTTATATTTTATTTTTACCGTAATATAATATTTTTCTTCCGTCTAAATATCGTTTAAATACGTTAAAGCGTGTTCGAGAAAAACATGATTTTGTTCGTCTCAAAACTTATGAACAAAATGAACATACTCATCAGCTAGGAAGCTTAGACAGCTCGTCTACTCTAACGCCTGTAAGGATTACGCCGCCGACTGTACTGTAAATTAGTGACAGTTAGCGAGAAAGTGGTACAGTCTATCATGTCGCGGCGATGATAAACTCGACGCCGAATGGGTGCCAACGGGTTTCACCTTATCATTAAAGGAGTTGCTTTATTTATACCTGTACGCGCGAGTCTTAAAGATTCTTTAGGAACGTTGTGGGCAACTGTAGGTATACCTCGTGTGTTCATAATATATTCAGGTATGATCTAAAGGGCCTACAGTCGAAAGTCTACTACTTAAACGATCGTTTAAGAATATTAAGGCACGCATGATGTCAACAGTTGCTATGGAGACACGATCCCAAAAAGATTTGGTTAACCAACGAAAAAATCTTCACCGTCAAAGAAAAGTTTAATCAACTAAAGCGGTTCGTGCCTCTATTGACGAATGACCCACACGATTAAAGGCCTGTGTTCAGCACAATGGCGACCATTTTGAAAATACAAAAGTTATGAGAACACAAAGTTAAAAAAAAACGATATTTTTTATCGTCTTAAAGAAAAATCAATTTCGGAATGCTTAAATAACACTCAAAAAATAAATGTATGACAACTATGTGCTTAAACGCACTTTTTCGTGCTCAAAATGGCAAAATGCTATTTTTTTCATACAGACTTAGTACAGCGAGGACAAGAGATGACGTCACAGGGTGCGTCCGTTTTGTATGGGCCGTTTTCAACGCTCGGTGCGGTCAGCTAGGTACTTTTGATTGCAATTTGTGGCTGTTATAGTAATCCAAGTGAAGTAGTTATAGGTATTTATTTGTTCCTCATAAATAGTATAATCCATTTACATCAGTTACAAAATTTAGGACACAAGCCTATTGAGGTGAACTACTAGAGCCTCGAGCATCGTCGCAGGGTCGCTAGCTTATCTGTCTACTATCAGATATGTTTTGGGCAGTGTGCGCAGGATTTACACGACTTGATTCCACCATCGCCGTTTCATCAACGGACATCCAGGCGTGGGGAGCGACTTCATCCTTTTGTTGACAATATTCCATTTATTCGTACGAAGCGATTTGCTTCAACGTTTTTAATGCGTACCGCCAAGAAATGGAACTCGTTCCCGGCGTCTGTATTACCTGATAAATACAATTTAGGACTCGTCAAGACAAATAGGCATCTACTGAGCCGGCGGGCTAGATCAGGCACTACCGCGGTCAATCGCAGGTCAGTTTATTATAAAAAAAAAGTTATATCCGTGAAAATCAGCTAAGATCGAATTGGATTCGCACATGAAGGGTTCTGTACCACCGGCGAACAAAAAATGCCAATAAAAACACCTTTAATATTTAAATTCATTTTGTTTCTATTATTTGTTGCTATAGCGGCAATACACATGTTCTGAAAATGTCAAGTCTCGTCCTATTACGGTTCAAGAGACAGCCCTGTGACAGACGGACGGCGGAGGTTTAGTAATAAGGTCCCATTGGCACCCTTTGGGGTCATCAAAGTACGTCACACGATTTTTCAGACTTTTAGACCCCTTCCCCATGTCACACTTTTTCCTAACATATTTGACCTAAACCCCCCCCATGGGTATGACGTACTATATGGATGACCACTTTGAGCACGGAACCCTAAAAATTGATAAAAATCCGCGTATGAACACCTTTTCTTTGCCTATTTCCGTGATAACAGCACCTATGGACTAAGTAGTACATTATCTATTCCAAAAAATGCCATGTCGCAATAGGAAACCAGCAAGGCTCGTCGTTATCGATGCCTCCGTGTTACTTTAAAACAAGCACTGATTCACGGCAACGCCTTAATGCTCATTGCTCATTATTGATACTCGATTAGTTCTGAGTATGTGGAACTTTCCGTGCGGTATCGTTTTGTGACATTTAGGGAGTCTATACACCGCGGGCGGATCGAAATCAGGCGTTTTTCCAGCGTTTTAATTTCATTAGTGTCACTCGATTTTTACTGCAAAGGACTGGGTGATACCGTCTATACTCACGTACCTCTTATAAAGTATAAAGTCCGTTTAAGTAAAACTGAAGTTTATTTGAATTTTAAAATCCCTAATAAGTATGCCTATGAATTTCTTAAATTACATAATTATTACCATTATATATCGATGGGTGTAGTGATCAGCATTTTACTTAGGCAATTTATATTTTATTTGGTGAACTTAATATCTACTATGAAATGTCACCTATCGATAAATTTAATATCGGAAGGAAATCCCTAGTTTTTTTTTTGTTAGCCTATTGTAGTGTCCCACTGCTGAGCAAAGGCCTCCTCCCTTGATTTCCAATCGTCCCGGCTCGGAGCAAATTCTGGCCAGCCGTTAAGAAATGCGTCCAGGTCGTCCCGCCATCTTCGCCGCGGCCTACCACGTCTTCGCCACCCGTCTTGTGGCACCCACTCCGTGGCTAGTTTCGCCCATCTCTGTGGATGAATGCGGCAGACGTGGCCGGCCCAGTTCCACTTCAATCTGGCGGTCTTGGCACCAACATCAGCAATGCGGGTTTGCGTGCACAGTGTGGTGTTCCGAACCCGGTCAGTTCGTTTCACGCCTAGCATGCTGCGTTCCATCGCTCTTTGGCAAACCTTCAATTTGGTCTTTTGTGACTCGGTAAGTGACCATGTTTAGGCACCGTAGGTTAGGACAGGCAGAATGCGCATATCGACGAGTTTTCGCTTTAAGGCTATAGGGAGGCCCTAGTTAATTGACGTTTTTGCCACAAATACTTCTATGTCTGATGATTATACTTTCCTATTTTAATCCTGGTCTCAGCACCAAAGTGTTTGATAAAGCGTTTAAAAAATAGCTTTAGTATTCACAACTTTGTTGAGTCTAGTTTTAACCATAGCATACATTACATATGTCCTGTGTAGCGCTAACCCACTGGGATGCTCCACGATCTAATCCATCACGCAGCGTGGGCTGCGTACGCACAGGTTCAACGACCTGAGCTTTCACGCCATGCTGTCTGCGTGTACCCTCGCGTTTTTTGCTAGGGAGGTTCTGATCTTGTGGCCTCTTTTGTGATACTAGACGTAGCCAGCGACTCGTTCGTGCGTTTAACGATGTTTGGGACCAACATTGCCAGACATCCCGATTTTTAAATAATATAAATGTCCCGCGCGCAGGCTCATTCCCGCTTTTCAGGGATAACTCGACCGTGCGTGCAGCGTGCTTAAAAAGTGCGGGAGGGTGGCACTGACACGTAATTTAAAACGACAAATATTTAAAAACTTCTGATTATACACGTTTTCTATTATGTCCCGCTTTCGATGAAAGAATCACGCTTTTTTTACTCAAAAAGTTTCGAAATCCCGACTTGGCAAAAAAAAACTGGCGACGCTATTTGGGACCTTTTTCCCCTGACCTCTTTGGGCCGGGCGTTGTCTTTTGTATATGTGTGTGTTTATTCGACCGACCCCGATAACCCCCTTAGTCTGATCTTCCTGAAAATATTATTTCTTTCTAAGAATTTCACTCTCAGCCTCTATATTTCTGTACAAATATAAATTAGGACACTTCAAAACAAGAGTGAATAGGCTTTTTACTGAACCAGTGAGCTATATCTTTGGCCTCGTAGTTTGTTTGCATCAGGCGCTATTGAAAAGTCAATCGTAGGTCACTTATAGTTTTTTAGGGTTCCGGACATCAAAAGCAAAAAACGGAACCCTTTTACGATGACTTTGTTGTCCATCTATCTGTCTGTCTGTGAAGACCCTTTATCTCGGGATGCGTGGAGCGGAGGTATCGAGTTGAATAAAATCAATAGTATCAATACTCAAGTCTATGGAAGAAGCTTGAAACTGTGAAAAAAATCAAACTTCTAAGTTAACATAAAAAAAGATAAGGCCGTTTATGTTGTAAAAAACTTTTATTTCGACACTTTCAAGGAAACCAAAATTTATAGGGTACTTTCCGTTGACATAGAACTATGAAATTTGGCAAGTAATACCGTCTTATAGAGTGAAAGAGAATAGGATTTAGATCTGGGGGCGCTGTAATGCTTTTCTACCGTATTTGCAAAAAAAAAGCCATACTGGTTAGGTTAGTTCCGTTTTTCGCCACGCCTATTCTCTTTCCGCACAGACTCTACTACAAGTATAGGGAAAAATCTGAAAGCTATACATTTGTAATTAAATAAATCATAAAAAATATAGTCTTTATTCAAAGTATTTGCACGGAACTCTCGGTGGGCGAGTCCGACTCGGACTCGTCCGGTTTTTTCCATAATTGACCTTGTATGTCGAATTGTCGACAGAGCATAACTGTCACACTATTAAGAGGAAAAGTTGTGCTACAGGTCATCCGAAATACGTATATTATGTGATAAACCGAGCCGAGATGCAACATAGGTCGTTAGTAACTTTAATACCACCGCATTTACCGATAACATAACATTATTGCTACATTCCGACCGAAAATTCATAGTCACTATGTGATTACTGCCCGCAGCATGAGACCCACCGATGCCCGTCAGCGGCGTTGAAGAGTAATGTTTCTTCAACCCTAACAATCTACAAAATCTTTTCGAACAATTGTCGATTCTGATCCAAGATCGAGTAACGCCCTGGCCTTTATAAACTCGCCGTTTTTTGTTAGCAGTTGTAGATTTTTACTAAGCGCGAAAGAGATGGATGCTTTAAACGATAATCGACCATGATACAGTTGCGATTTTATCACGCATGTGTCAGCGAGGTCTTCGACATATGTTTAACCGGGTCAACTTGAACTTAACTTATGCAGTAAGTACATACCAGATGCCCGTGACCAAGTAAAACGGTTGTGTTTATACCGTATATTAAATAAATTGATAAAATACATAACATGACCTTTGAAGGTGACTCGCTAACGAGGAACGAATAAGGTTTAAAGATATTTCTCAATACAGACATAGGTCACTTACATGAGAACAATAATTAAAGTAAAAAAATACATGATCGTCCGTATCATAACTATTTACGCTCACTTAATGCATGACGTTGTAGTAGAATAGGAATACTTTAAGAAGAAAAAAAGAGATACGTTTATTTAACACAAACTCACTAAAACATTTACAGAATTAATACATAAAAAAATGCTAAAAAGGTCGACACTCAGCTTAATGCTAGAAAGTAACTGTCCTTACTTCGCGACGCTGATTTTCAGTCACGCCTGTTGGTCACTCAGTAGCAAATAGCTTATACAATATAAGTATGTACATTGTTTTTTACCTAAACAAACAATTGCATGAATTACTACAAACAATTAGAAGATTAAACTAAAATGTATCGGACAAAAATAAAGAGTGCAGACTTTATATGATAAGTTGTAGAAAATACAATACAAAGTAATACAGTAGAAATTAAATAAATAAATATCGGATACAACAAAATAACTATGGTAATGATAATCTTAATCAGTCTGTCGGTCCGGTCGTGGTGTGGAAGGGCGGCACCGTCATCGAAACCAAACTTCGCTGCTGGCTTCCATTTATGGCGGTGCCTAAACTAAAATACATCATGATTATGGTGCATTATAATTTTACAACTTTTATCTGTGGTATGTTATATAAAAACCTCTAAATAATAGAAATATTAGTGAAAAACTACTTGAATCTCATAAAAACTCATCGAGATACAATAACGTTAAAATCACATTTTAAGACTTCCCAAAAACGCTTCATACTGAAGCATACTAATTTACTAGTGTTGTGACGTCACACGATTATACTTAGTATGCAGAAATCAAGAATTTGTCATGCATCCCAGCGATTTCATAACAAAGTTACTATAAATTGCATGGGCTATTCGATAGTATTAATAGTTTTTAACCGACTTCCAAAAGGACGGTTCTCAATTCGACTGTATGTTTTTTTTTTTTTTATTTTTTTTTTTTGTGTGTTTTTAATATTTTTATAAGTTTCTGTCAAAAAAAAATTATTTGAGACAAGCTTTTATTGCCGACTGTACTTTTTTGTATAATATTGCATTGTTATATAATTGACATATTCTTGCAAAATTTCATCTCAATCAGAAATCGGGAAATGGGTAAAATTGAACTTGCAAGATTTGTTTATAGACACAGACAGACACCGGGACAGGTGAAACTAAATAAAAGCTTGTAGAATAGACTTTAATAGGCTTGTGGAAGTGCCAAAAACTTCGTTGGTGACACTCACCTGTGTGCTTTTTGTTATGTGCAGCCGTAACTACTTCCGGCCTCCGGAGGCAGTCTCCGTCGGTCACCGTTCGTGTTGGCGGTAACTTGTGTAAGTAGATACGGCTACAGATAGCAAAAAACACACAGGTGAGTGTCACCAACGAAGTTGCGAAGCTATAATCAATTTTCAACCAATTTCGGGTAGGTACATCGATAGGGTTGCCAGGTCGCCAAACCTGGCACCCGGACCGACCAGCCAGTTTGGCCGGACATTTGGGTAAAAAGGCCGGACACTCTATATTATTGAGGATTTTGTGTCTCAGTATTAATAGGTACGACAAAAATATTAGCCGGACACCGTTTATTTTGGCCGGACACGCACACAAAGAGCCTATGTCCGGCTTTATACCCTATAGTCAGTATTATGAGTTTTATCATTCTAGTCCGTAGACTAGCTTAGCTTAAACTAGGAGTTCCCCGACTCCTCATCAAAACCGGATTTTTGAAAAATGGAGCCAAACGGAAGTGTACCTTCTCCTGTGGGCTTCGCCGCAGTCGGGTAAAATAGTACATTGTGTATCAAGGGCGGTAAGTAAGGAATTACAAACGAGTGTTTGTTACAAGGCCGAGGCGAAGCCGAGGGCTTTAACAACACGAGTTTGTAATTCCTTTACCGCCCGTGGCACACACAATGTTTTTCATCACACTTGTGAGGAAATCTGATTAAAATAACCTTACTTAACCTAAATAAAATTGTAAAACTGACAGTGACATTAGTGACATATATCAAGAGAGAGATTTATCATAAGTCACGTTCGGAAACCATAGCGGTAAAGACTTAAAATGGTTGATTTTATATTTGCAAAATACTGAAATACACTATTTAAACATTTAATTAATGTTACAGAAATATGTGTTTATATGTATTTGCAATAACAGTTCTCTTTAAATAAATATTTCAGTAATAAAAGTTAAAAAAGTAAGTTGGCGTTTCCTTTGATCATGACAAATAAGAGTAAAACAGAACCAGCGTTTCAAATTTAAAAAGAAAACCATTACGCCCTAGGGCGTAATAGGTCATTTACGGCCCGCAAAACCTACGTGTAATGACACCATTTTCGAGCAAGTGTGATGAAAAAGACTTTTTCAAATCTGTTCATAAACAACGGAGTTCTGAGGTAACGAACATCTCTTTTGTGAAGTCCGTTAATAATTAACAAAAGAAAAGCGTAAAGAAAACTCCACACATCATGGTGCGATCATAAAGAAACTTATTATATCACGCAATAATTATAGTATAATAAACAGGTGTCAGCGGGAGAGATGAATGTCAACAGAACGTCTGTACAAGTTGCTGTGCGGGATATGCGAGAGAGAACCAAATAATAAATATATAATATTTATAGACGTCTGAGTTTTGAATGTTAAGTCATGACCAGTGGCGGGCTAAGGCAGTTGAGGCCCGGGGCGGCGTAGTAGTATAGGAAGTCCACAATCCACTTTTTTTTTCGACGGGAGGGCGGAGGGGCTGCATTCAGACTGCCACAGCTGGAGAGGACCTTGCCGGTGCGATTTGGAGCCCGCCCTTAAGATGCAGGGTGCAATAGAGTGTTCTTGGTCCCACCGGAAGACTAAGGCTGGCTCTAGAGTGGACATTATGCTGAATTGGGACCATTTTGTGGCAGCGAGCATTCTTTGTGTTTTCTTTGTCTTTTTCACTGGCTTCCCTTTATAAATTTGTTCTGTGATAAATAACATTTTCTTTCTTTCTAATGTACTAGAGAAACTTAAACTGTGGTAGAAGGTTCCGGATTTAACTAAAAATTTAGTTAAAACGGCAAATAGAAAATCATGTCTCACCGAAGAGGCTTTTCTTTGGGGATAAAAGTTATATAATAAATAACTGGCCAAGAGCATGTCGGACCATGCTAAGTGTAGGGTTCCATAGCCGTAACTATAAGGTAAAAAAATACGATGTAAAAAAAGTACAACAACAAAAGAGCGTATCTTCATAGCAATTACGTCCTTTTGTTGAGAAGCGCAGTTTATCGGCAATAACTCAAAAACGGTACATTCGATCTTGTTGAAAATAATTTTCGTTGAAAGTATTAATTAAGCGTTACCTTCGTGATTTTTTTCATATTTTTCGGACGCACGGTTTAGAAAATAGAGGGGGGGGGGGGACACAATTTACACAACTTTCGGAGCGATTATTTCCAAATACATTCACTTAATCAAAAACATTACTTAGGAACCTTATAGTGTTTTTTAAAGAGCTGTCGAACTATGTTGATATTTGCTGAAAAAAATTTTTTTTACTGTCTTTAACATGTATGGAGTGCCCCCCCTAAAAATATTTATTTTAATTATTTATATACCAAACTAAGTAGCGGCTCATAAAAGACACCTATATTCCAAATTTCATCAATATCCATCATGTAGTTTTTGAGTAAAATGCCTGTGACATACGGACAGACAGACGGACGGACATGACGAAACTATAAGGGTTCCGTTTTTGCCATTTTGGCTACGGAACCCTAAAAACAAGTACATTTAAGAACACATCAGCATGAAATATTTTTGAGATTATCGTGGACAGACAGACAACCGACGTGATAGCATTTCCCAATCGTGAACACAGCCGGGTTAGCTCAATATGACCGCCGACTTTGTCGCGTGATGCCTTGTCACTTTCGCACTTCATTGAATGGAAAGGGATGCAGAGTTATATTATAGGTTTTTTCATCACACTTGCTCGAAAATTGTGTCATTACACGTAGGTTTTGCGGGCCGTAAATGACCTATTACGCTCTAGGGCGTAATGGTTTTCTTTTTAAATTTGAAACGCTGGTTCTGTTTTACTCTTATTTGTCATTCAAAGGAAACGCTAACGTACTTTTTTAACTTTTATTACTGAAATATTTATTTAAAGAGAACTGTTATTGCAAATACATGTAAACACATATTTCTGTAACATTAATTAAATGTTTAAATAGTGCATTTCAGTATTTTGCAAAAATAATATCAACCATTTTAAGTCCATACCGCTATGGTTTCCCAACGTGACTTGTCGTCTTGATATATGTCACTAATGTTACTGTCAGTTTTACAATTTTATTTAGGTTAAGTAAGGTTATTTTAATCAGATTTCCTCACAAGTGTGATGAAAAACATTGTGTGTGCCACGGGCGGTAAAGGTTACTTACCGCCCTTGATACACAATGTACTATTATTAAAGCCATCCATAAGAAAACGTCAATACATAATTACGAGAAAATTACACGTTGTTCGTGTCAGATAAGTGAGATAAACTTGTTCATATTTTGATAACGATTTTACATAACAAAACGTGCTAGCGATAATTTATTCCCGTTCATCTTAAATTAATCAAAAATATGGCTGTTTTGAAACTTAATGTAACCATAGTCTTTGTGAAACTGGCGATATTTATTTTATACTTAAGGGCCTGTTTGTTTTACACGTAACGGTCACTTCGTAGCACTGTCCTTTTTACACCCTAAAAATAAACGAGATAGCGCTATGAAACGCGCGTCGAAAAGACGCCGTGTATACAGACCATAAATATGCCCTGAAAAAAAAAGGCTTACAAAGCCTGTATAGTCAGTTTTTGATTTTTTTTTATAATATCGCTGATGGATGAATTGACTTTCGGTTAAGGAAGTCTTTGGAGGAGACCCGTGTTCAGTCGTGGACATCTCGAGATTAAAATGGCGGATGAAACAACTAAACCGGGCAAACACAGCGGTTAGAAAGAGAACTGCGTCGAATTAGTTTTGTTATAACAAACTAGCGAAACTTAAAATGGTATGTTTTGACAACTTGATTACTTAATGTGTTTAGAATTTTTAATGT
The DNA here is from genome assembly GCA_947034925.1 of Eudemis profundana. NCBI lineage: Eukaryota > Metazoa > Arthropoda > Insecta > Lepidoptera > Tortricidae > Eudemis > Eudemis profundana. The sequence continues at coordinate 5,515,681 of OX344819.1, forward strand.
GGAAACATCACAATCTACTATATTACGAATATACAGTGAAACCTGGATAGCTGGAACATTAAGGAACCTGCAAATTTGTCTCACTTAAAGAGGTATTACACTTACCCAGTTTCTCAGATATCCAGGTATAAATAAATATCTATCTCATTTATAAAGATACAAAGACTAAACACAGAAAAATTGGCTACAGTGGATTACGATTAATTTTTCTATGTATCCAGTCTTTAAATCTAAAATCGTAATCTGATTAGTTCCTAAAACAGTCTCGAAACGGACATACCAATCAAGTTACTAACATTTTTTCCCTTTAAATGGAAGGCAATAAACTAGTGACAAAGAAGACCGCCATTGGAAAAACTTGTCATACTATATCACGCCGGAAAATGGGTTGTCACTTATCTACAAAAATAGGCTAGTTAGGTGTCCGTTAGTCAGAGCTTTATCGTTGTCAGGTTGTGGTCTAAGTTAAGAGATATAAACAAAAAAATATTTTTACTAAAAAAAACCCGACCCCGGTGCACTTTAAAAGTGCATAAAATCCGCCATTTTGTTTATTTTAACAAACTTCATGCCCAGTGACACTCGCGCCATCAAGACGAATCCAATGGTGTATCATTTATCAAAATCGTTTGTGCCGTTGAGTAGTTACGAGCGGACACAGGAACGGACATACATACATACATACAGGTCAAACACATTACCCTCCTTTGGGCTTCGCCGCAGTCGGGTAAAAAGTCAACTTGAACTAAAAATGATGACAATCAGACTTTAGCGGACCCATCCACTACACCTCATTTAAAGCCCGTGAGGATTTGCAAGTAAATTCATTAAATGAAATATATTCATTTGATGGAGCATGGTACACAAAACGATGTTAGGATTGTGTATAGTATCCAATCATGTCCTACCGCAAATGCGGTGTACAAATATTTTATGGGTGCCCTTTATTTGGCATAATTTTATTTGTCCGAATGTATTGTTTAGCCCGAATTTTATTTCGCATAATTTTTCTCTAGCTTTAGCGGAAAATATTTTGCAAAATCTTTTACATCAGCCATTTAGAACGTATTAGGTTAGGTTAGGTTTCTTTTATAGTTATTCTGAAAACTCAATATTATTTGTAAAATAACAATTATGCGTAAATAGTATTCGGGCAAATAGAACATTCGGACAAATAAAATTATGCCAAAAATAGGCGACCCGTATGTATGTATGTATGTCCGATCCTGTGTCCGCTCGTAACTACTCAAAGGCAAAACCGATTTTGATAAATGATACATCATTGGATTCGTCTTGATGGCGCGAGTGTCACTGGGTATGAAGTTCGTTAAAATAAACAAAATGGCGGATTTTATGCACTTTTAAAGTGAACCGCGGTCGGGTTTTTTTTAGTAAAAATATTTATGATCTTACGTAAGAACGATCAAAACTCCCTCCCACCCCCCTGTAAGAAAAAATAAGACATGATTGACCCCGCTCCCCCCCTAAATTGTCTTACGTAATAAATGAATGGCCCCATAGCTATAGGCAACATGAAATATTTTTTTAATGATCTCTCAAGAAATATCTTTTGTCTCCTTTTACAACATTTTAATTATAAAATGGTTTTATTTAGCTTGACTAGTTCAAATCTTGCTATAACGTTTTCGGCTAAAAAGAAAAGTAGAATTCTACTTATTAGATTATTTTCAAACTTTGCACACACTTCCAGTTTCTGTCGTATTGTCCTCTAGTATCCAAAACACAAGCCTTATTGAGCTTACTATGGGACTAGTTCACTTTGTGTAAGATTGTCCCCTAATATTTATTTATTTCGTGACAAAAAAACAATGTGATAATTTCGACTTGGTGGCAGGTCAGCTGACAACTGATGATTTAAAATAAAACCGTTAACTTAAGATAACACGCAGAACTAAATCACTAACATGAGAACAAGATCTATTATGTTACTAACAGAAATTAATGACATAGGAATTCCTTAAAAAAAAGAAATTGCAACATTACAGGATAATCCTAAGTCTACATTGCTACAAGTAAGTATAATCAAAAGTATTTCTATAAGTATAATACTGTTATACTCGTCAACATTTTAAAAACAAAATCTTTACACCAATCCTTATCAAAAAGTCCCTATGTCTCAACACCATAAAACAAACGGAAACAGATAAAATTACTCACGTACTACATAAACCCGTCCACCATAGATCCGAGCACAGACACCTGGCCGGGCGCAGTCCGATCGCAACCGTCGGTGCGCGCGTTCCGTCATTTTAAATTTTGAATTATCGAACGCGAACTTCGAATTAAATCGTGTTTTTTTAATTTTATTCGTTACTTCGCGATTTAAACGTTGGTTTTGTGTTGTTCTGTGTTGTTTACAGTGATTTTGATTGGATTTTTTTATTAATGTGAGTAGTGCCTATTTGGATTTAAAAATGTGTTTAGAACTACCGAAATAAAGGTTTGGTTCAGGCATTAAGTCCGTCTAATTTGATATGCATTAGAGAATCTTAGGAATTACATAAATAAATAAAAAAAAAATAAAGGTTCTTTTCACCGATTTTTTAAATTTCATTTGAAAACTATTAAATATAAAAACTTTAACATTTCTTTTACATAGGTAAACATGTTTGATATTATTTTCACATTATCAACAAGTGTGTAAATACATATCATATGATTTAGAAGAGTTCTACAAAACCAGCAATATATTAATTAGGCAAGTTAAAAGAAAAAAAAAAACCTTTTTTGGGTTTGAATTTTTTTAAAGTAAAAATGGTTTCCGGTGTATTACTATTCAAGAATAAATTTAACGTATAGTGGTAACAATCCATTCCCAAACTAGCATCTATAGGCTTTACAAAATAAATCCTGATGACCTGACATTTTTGAACCCGATAAAAAGCCGGTTACTCGTGAAACGACCAAAAGCCGTGAAAAAAAAAAGTTTTGAAAGGGCCGTATTTTGATTACGTTGTCCGTTACGTTTCTTACGTTATAGTTACGTGAGCGCACGCGCAAGGAGCTTTTCACGTCGACAGCTTTTGATAAAGCTTTATGAAACAGTTTAGATTTAAACATTAAAAATGCTTCCTTGTTTTAGCATAATTTTATTTGTCTCAATCTTCTCCTTCTGTTTGGCCGAATACTCTTAACGCATAATTGGTGGTATTTAACAGCTACCACTGAGTTTTCAGAGTAATTATAAACTTACGTGATGACTATTTTATAAAATACTAGCGACCCGCCCCGGCTTCGCACGGTGTTTCTCTATTACATTATGCATGTATTATACATATAAACCTTCCTCTTCAACCACTCTATCTATTAAAAAAAACCGCATCAAAATCCGTTGCAAATTTTTAAAGATTTAAGCATACATAGGGACATAGGGACAGAGAAAGCTACTTTGTTTTATACTATGTAGTGATTTTCCATTAAAATTAGAAATAAAACATGCGAAATAATAATTCGGACAAAGCTTATACCAAATGTAGGGAACCCATTAAAAGTTTAGCTGTTCTTAATTTTTTCTTCCCACCGAAGCCAGCATTTTTTCTTCAAGCATGAAATATTTTACGGCACATATCTAATATCTAGAATTATCGAGCAAACTTGAAGATAGTTTAAAAAATATTCAATATAATATATTACCATAGTTAAAACAGCAACAATGGCAACATATTACAATGTTTTTATCAGAGTAGTAAAGGGTTTGATGTGGCTATCCGTCAGAAAAAGCAAGAAACCCGCTTTTAAGGGACCAGCTAGAAAATTAAGCATTTAAAGACCTTAACTTTGGAGATGTCCACAGAAAAGGCACGAATACTGAGTCAGTTCATGTTAAACTTACAGTTAAGTTAAATTAATTTATTAAAATCATAAAAATATTCTTCGATTTTATTACTTAAATAACAAAGAAACATGTTCGTATTAAGAAAGTGCACATTACAAGATTGTTGGATATACCGACGCTTATTAAACTCACGGTAACACGGCATTTTATTTAGTCCAATTTTTTTATATTCCTCTCTTCTCTAAGCTCTTCAATAAAACATCTAGTTCTGTTCATTGTTAGAGAAATACATATATTTATCAAGAAATTGATAATACATTTAAAAAAAAAACAAAGTAAAGAGTTCAAAAAGGTTTTTGGTACCAGCGTCCGGAACCAGTTGGTTTCGGAGAAAAAAAAAGCGGTTTAAACTAGTACCAAGCTCTATTACTAGGGCCAAAATTATTTTTTCATCACACTTGCTCGAAAATGGTGTCATTACACGTAGGTTTTGCGGGCCGTAAATGACCTATTACGCCCTAGGGCGTAATGGTTTTCTTTTTAAATTTGAAACGCTGGTTCTGTTTTACTCTTATTTGTCATGTTCAAAGAAAACGCCAACTTACTTTTTTAACTTTTATTACTGAAATATTTATTTAAAGAGAACTGTTATTGCAAATACATGTAAACACATATTTCTGTAACATTAATTAAATGTTTAAATAGTGTATTTCAGTATTTTGCAAATATAAAATCAACCATTTTAAGTCTTTACTGCTATGGTTTCCGAACGTGACTTGTCGTCTTGATATATGTCACTAATGTCACTGTCAGTTTTACAATTTTATTTAGGTTAAGTAAGGTTATTTTAATCAGATTTCCTCACAAGTGTGATGAAAAACATTGTGTGTGCCACGGGCGGTAAAGGAATTACAAACTCGTGTTATTAAAGCCCTCGGCTTCGCCTCGGCCTTGTAACAAACACTCGTTTGTAATTCCTTACCTACCGCCCTTGATACACAATGTACTATTAATGCCTAAAGTGGAGATGAAAATTTATAGACACTTTTACAAAATTGCAGATGTCTCGAAATATTTTTAAAGCAGTTTTATGTTGGTGCTCTACCAGCTACTCTGGGCTTTTTATTACAAACTAGTATTGTCCCGCCGCTTCGCCCGCGTTGTTCCCGTTACTCTCCCAAGGGAACTCTTTAGCGGGATATCATAGAGTCCCGATACAAACTTTCAACCCCCATTTAAACCCTCTAGAGGAGGAATTTTGAAAAACGGTGAAACCACTTTTTATTTATTTTAACGAAGAGTCTAAACTTGAAGTTTCAAATCTCTTACTTCAAAAATCATAGACTCTCCATACAAATTTTGAACCCCTTTGGAGGTGAATTTTGAAAAATCCTTTCTTAGTGCACCCCTATACCTAACATGGAACCTACGTGCCAAATTTAAAATTTTTAGGAACAGCGGTTTGGGCTGTGCGTTGATATGTCAGTCAGTCATTTTCTTCTTTTATATATTTAGAAAAGTCTCATTTGTTACTCAAATTACAACTGCGTTACCAGTCGCCTTGTAGCCTCAAATTTAGTGTCCACTGCTATACCAAAAAAGTTTTTTTTTATATTAAGGCCCGGTAGGACCTGGCTCGCATTTCATATACAACTAGGGTCGGGCGGAATGCAGATTATTGCAGATTATCTTCGATTTCTAACATAAAAGTATACGTTATCAACCCAAACATGAGAGGATGCCCTGCATGACTGTGAAATCATGATTGTCAGGTATTAATTTTGTCAGAAAAGGTAACTGGTAATGAACAAAATGAAAAAAATACTTTATTTTATAGTATTTTCGCGCTACTTTTCTATCGAGCGAAGTGTTCGCTATCGTGTTCTAAGTGAGACGAAGCCCTAGATACAGTTCTGAATATTATTATATATGTTTTACAGTGACCTACGAGTCAAATAAGTGCTCTAAAAATGATTTGGAAACTAGGCTTCCGTGCCCGATTCTGGTCTAGCCTCGCCTTAATATCCCATACCTATATTTCGATAAGTTATCATTCGGGTGAGCCTATGCAGTTCTGAATCACAAGTTAATATGTTTTTCGGAGATTATATTACTAAGGAGTATGAAATTATGCATTAAAATGTACAAGCGACGTGTTTTAGGCATCAAAAACAATTTTGGCCCATTATTATTATGTCATCATCATATGCTATATTCGTGAGACTTTAAAAATTAGGGAGATTTCATTTATTATCAGATATAACAAGTTATCACCAGACAACCTAAAAAAATGCTAAACAGTGTTGACAATTTTCTCAGAAACAACACAAAAAGCATAAAATATTTGCAGTAAAAAACGTGATGAAACCTGTTCCTAAAGCTACGTTTCGTGTCGACTCAAGGTCAAAACGATAATATATAGAGCGTTACCTGATTCAAATATCTAATTATAGAATTACTGTCTATAATGTGTACAGATGTGCAAGTTGCGGAAAGTTTCAATTTTTTTTCATGTAACTTAAAAACATCTAAAACATTGGGTGAGATTGGTACCCATTGCCAAAAAAATATTTAAGTTCCTTTTTTTCTTTGTCTGTAGCTTTTAGTTTATGCATGTTTTTTATTTATTATTATTTTTGTTGTAACATATTTTTTGTGCCAATAAATATTTTCTAATTCTAATTCTAAAAAGTCCTATTAGATTTTTTAAGTTACTAAAAAAAAATTAAACACGCACATCATTAATGTTTATGTGTTTCGGACTAGAATTTACATACGACATCGCCCGCATTCACGAAGTTATTTACGCGAGAAGAATTCGTCGAATCAAATCATTTAATTCTGCAAGTAGGTCTCAAGGGCTCTTTTACATATCTGATTCTATTGGCGCTTCAGGTACTTTCTGGTGAGAAGAAACGCCGGAAGAATATCACCAGTTTCTTTTAAAAAAAATATTATGAAGTATTACAATAACTGTGACAATATTAAATGAGATTTAAAAGATAAAATGCGAAAAACAAATAACTGATATACATGATTAGATAAGTAGACTACCCGCGACCACGAACGCTGAAAAGGGTTACGAAACGTCGGGACTTAAAATGTAGTAATATACGCGATTTAATCCGTTTATGTTGTTTTATTACTATAACTGATATACATTACAATAAACTTAAAACCAAGGCTCGGAACCGGTATTTCTCAAAAATCCCGAAGCAGCGCAATATTTTGAATTATTTTATGCTTTTTATGTACGGCTCAATAATGTATTTAAGTAATGATTTCGTATTATTAGATTGTCCGATTAAAAAATGAAATAAGAACGAAAAGAACTGAAAAAATACCGGTATCCAACCCCTGCTTAAGACTAAATTTTTTAGAGATTGTAAAGGGCTCTCTTGTTAACTTACAAGTACTAAAGTTGTGTTTAAATGCCGCTTAAACTTACCACTTTGCTATTCATATTAACTGTCAGTTTTGTCACCGCCGCTAACCGCTGGTTAACTGTTAGTCTTCCCGGGACGTCCATAATTATCCCAAGGGAACTCTCTACCGGAATATAACGGAGTTCGTCTACTTGCGTGCCAAACATCTCATTTTTTTTATAAACTGACAAACTCGCAGCCCTTATGGGCGTAGCGATTGTCGGACCGGGTGGTCGGCCGTGGCGTTCCCTGGGGTCGAACCAGGTCGCTAGCCAGGCCACCCAGAGAGGTCGGACTGGGTGGATGCCGGAGGCGCCTGGGGTCGAACCAGGCCACCTTGTCCCGATCCACCTCGATAGGGTCGGACTAGGTGAGGGCCTCAACGCCTGGAGTCGAACCAGGTCGATTGGCCAGGGAAATTTCATTTCAATCCATTCAACTATTACAGCGTTATTAGTAAGATATATCGTCATCGTCACTACTTAAAAAAAAAACTCGTATCTGAAACGGTATAGGTACACTTACTGCGTTTTTACCTGAAGTCATTCAGGTAAAAACGCAGTAAGTGTACCTATATGATGTTTGCATGTAACTTTGACGTTTTTCTCTAGGACGTTTTTAGACTTTTTAGATACGATATAAAGTTTTTTTTTCAAACTAGTGACGATATCCAATCCTCCAAACATGTAAACACTTCTCAAAATATATAATCCCATCCTACTAATATTATATACAATAAATATGTAAGTTTGTTAATAAAAAACGAACGATTTAATTTTTTCTTATTTTAACAGCTTATATTTGTTTATTAGTTTAGTTTCCCGTTTTTGTGTTTTGTGTTTGATTATATTAGTTTCCCTCTATTTAGCATAAGTAAGTTTATTCTTCCTATCCTATATAGTCTGTGCGGAAAGAGAATAGGCGTGGCGAAAAACGGAACTAACCTAACCAGTATGGCCACAGAACAGAAAATACGGCACATACGGTAGAAAAGCATTACAGCGCCCAGCGCCCCCCAAAATTAATCCTATTCTCTTTCCGCACAGACTCTAACCTTTATTTGGCCTAATTTCCTCTATCTTAAACGAAAATCATTTCCGAATATATTTTGAGTAAGGCACTTATTAATAAGTTAGGTTACGTTTGAATTTCTCAAATATTTTTTTTGAAATGTCAATGGTAAATAACCCTCTATTATTCGGAAAGAGTCGGTCGAAAAATAAACTTCGGACAAATAAACATGGCGGTCCATTTTAAATGGTCGGACGAAACCCTAAAAGTGCTGTTATTCACTATAATGTTGTAACGGCAAATAGCAAATTAATTTTAACATAAAGACTTATGTATATTTAATGAAAGCACGTCGCGTTGTCCATAGTGCCATTTGCGGTCAAGGTGGCCAAATATTGGCACATAAATGATTGGTCAAAACCAGCAGAACGATAGCTTTACCAATTGTAGTGAAATGTTAATTATACGAGAGCATTTAGGTAAATCCAACTTCAAACTAATATTATAAATGCGAATGTGATGTTTGTTACTAAATAACGCTGTAAAAACTGAACGGATTCAGCTGAAAATTGGCTTGCAAGTTAGACCAGGTCCTGGATTGGAACTTTATATCCCGGTAAAGAGTTCCCTTGGGACAGTAACTGGAACAACGCGGGCGAAGCCGCGAGCAAATGCTAAATAAGTAGTATTGAATATGTAGCAAACTAAGTTATAATTTAAATCAGTATGTTAAAATAAGAAAATCACTACCATTGCCGTATATAATATGTTTTAGTTTGTATGAAACACCGGGCGACTCAAAAGTTTCTTAAGTAATCCTACCCTAATCCAGTGGTTATATTATGTCATTACACCTGGAAAGTACTCCGAACCTTGCTTTGATGTTGCAGTTGCATAGTTGCAGAGAATTAAAAACTTCCCAATCATCAGAGCAACTATACGAATATGTCCACGGTTTTTTGAGATATAACCAAAAATATGCAAGAAGTGACATTAAAATGTCAATTCTGAGGTTAGCACAGGGCCCTCGAGGTTGGTCTCCGAGTGGCCGGCTGTCGACCATCGGCACGCCCCTAGAGAGGAAGGGGGAGAGAGTCTCCCCAGAGACGAGTCCGGAGTTCGGACAGCCGCTGGCGAGGCTACGGTGGAGTGGTTACACCGTTCTCGTGGTTGCGCCCTATAGCACGGAGGCGGCACATAGAGGGGTTTTTAGTGGTTAAACCTGGGCCTCATCAGCCAACAAGGGAGTCCCACATAACCATCAGGGTCCGTCCCCGCACACAGATGGTATGCTTAACGCATTTTCCCCTCTTAAAAAAAGGGCCCTCGAGGTTGAAAACTTAGAATAGTCTTCCTAGCAGGGCTTGGATACCAGTATTTTCTCCATAAAAAAATACCGTTTTTTTCGTTCTTTGGTTTATTACTTCATGTTTAATTGCACAATCTAGTAATACGAAATAATTACTTAAATTTTATTATTTTATGCCCTACATAAAAAGCAAAAATTAATTCAAAATATTGGGCTATTTCGGGGTTTTTACAAAATACCGGTTTCGAGCCCTGCTTCCTAGTACCCCTAAACAACCTGTAAAAGTTCAACTTCGGAATACTTTCCAACTCCCCATACATGCCTTCACAATAAACAAAATAAACAAATTCGTTACACTTTTTATTGCTTTACATTCTATGAATTCGACTAGACTACGGAGTTTCCCATGCGTAAACTACAATAATATATTCAAACACGTAATAGCTCTTAAAAGTTTATATTTAGAACAAAAAACCTCAAGTTTAAAGTTAACCATTCGATTAGAGACTTAAACCAATAGGTATCACGGTTTAAAATGCAAAAATTCCTGACATGGTCCATTTGATTTTGATTGATGACTCATGTTGAATTTTAAAACAAACTGTAGTTCGGTCATACAGATTTACTAGTATGAGTTACGTGTTTGCATCTTTCCTGTGGACATCACAAAATTAAGGGCTTTAAAAGCCTAATTTTCTAGCTGGACCCCTACAGGCAAATAACCCTACTCTTCTACTTCTAGGCCTATATGATAAAAACATAGTGTGTATTCGGGTCGTTAACTATCATTGTTTTGTCCACACGAAAGACGTTTTTTCGAAATGTGTATGATCCAGTTATACCTATGGATAGGGCAAGAAAAAATATCACAACAAAACAAAAACGTTGTAAAGATGTGAAATAAAACGTTGATAGGATTGATATACAATTAGCCTGTTGACTCGATTTTTTTTCTGTCCTAAATCGATTCTACTATTTCTGAGGATCAAATATCTATATGACACCTAATACATTGGTATAAGTATAACAGCCACAAATTGTAATCAAAAGTAGCAGATCGGACTGAGCATTGAAAACGCTCTATACAAAACGGTAGGAATTTATGACTTCATCCGTTGCATCGCTGTACTAAGTCTGTATGAAAAAAATTGCATTTTGCCATTTTGAGCACGAAGAAGTGCGTTTAAGCACATAGTTGTCATACATTTATTTTTTCAGTGTTATTTAAGCATTCCGAAATTGACTCTAATTTTTCTTAAAGACGATAAAAAAAATATCGTTTTTCGTCGAAAGTTGTGTAAATTGTGTCCCCCCCCCCTCTATCTACTAAACCGTATGTCCGAAAAATATGAAAAAAATCACGAAGGTAACGCTTAATTAATACTTTCAACGAAAATTATTTTCAACAAGATCAAATTAACCGTTTTTGAGTTCTTGCCGATAAACTGCGCTTCTCTACAAAAGGACGTAATTGCTATGAAGATACGCTCTTTTGTTGTTGTACTTTTTTATTACATTCATCTTACCAATTATAAAGATTGAGAAAAACAAATAACTACGTAGAATATATACCTAAAATAAAACGTTTGATGTTAAAATAGTCGTATCACTTTAGTATCTACGTTTTTATCCCAAAAAATTACATTTCGTGAAATTCAAAGCTACAATTTTAGACCTTATCCTGACTGAATTAAAGTTGAAATTTGAATATTTTAGGCTACATTTAGAATGTTTTAAATTAAATACACTCACGTACTAATCAGTACTATTTAAATTGTTTCCCACACCATTCAAAATGGTACGTGATCGAAATATAAAAATTACAAGCAGTAAATATTTACATGACCTCATGCCGCCTTCGACTTCGAACTCTTAGACAGACTTTTTACCGGTCGATAATTTAGTAAATCAGTATGAAGATGTAATCGGTGTATAAGGGTTATGATGCTACGTTTTGTCGCGCGATATAGTACATTACACAACTAGGGTGGTAATACAAAGAAAGACCCGAGCTGCAAGCGAGGCACCTAAATATGCGATCGAGGGCTTTCTTTATTACCTCCCGTGTTGAGTACATCATTTTATGTCTACACTTGGCCAGAAAGCGGCTTATTCCGGTCGTGCAGCGTGCGGAAAAAGCCACTTTATGGCCAGGTGTGGCATAAATGTATTTAAGTAATGACTTCGTATTATTAGATAGTACGATTAAAAAATGAAATCATAAACCAAAGAACGAAAAAAATACCGGTATTTTTGTATGGAGGAAATACCGGTATCCGAGCCCTGGTGTAGTGTGCGCACTTTTATACATGCTCATACTGATTAATAGCCCGATAAAACTATCGCTGCGCACTTTCAGCTGCAGAAATTCTCAACAATACATTTTTGACAATGACAACTCATTTTGCGTCGCCGTGTGAACCAAACAGGAGTTTTGTATGAAACCGAATGTAGCAGATATTACGCGAACCGCAACTAAAAAAATTACGCGCGTCTGGCTTCACACTAAGATCACTCACCTCACTTATGGCAAGGGTTGCCATAAGTGAGGGGGCTCAGACCAGGACATTTAAAGAAAAAGTAGTTATGGTAGAAAAAAAAGGAACTTGATAGTGACCGGCGTACCGGGACGTATGGCAACCCTACACTAAGACCTCTTATTCATTAGGCGTTTTGAAGCGCGCGTTTCAACAACAAGAGGTCTGTAGAATGTGTACACACGTAAGCGCGCGTTTTGCGTGTGTACTCAAGGGCGTAGCTAGGATTTTGTTAAGGGGGGGACAGGCGTAAACAAACCAAGAATATATCTAAGGCAAATGCTGCATGAGCAATGGGACAGCATCTTCTGGGGGGGGGGGGGGGTAACCCCTTCTACAGACCTTAAAACACGTGTTACCAAAGCGCGCGCTTTAAACGCCTAATGTGTAGGAGCTGTTAGAGACGCAGTTGTCGGCGACTAACCGACAGGTTGATTGGACACCGTTTCATTGATCTGTATATGAATGTATGATGTTAATAAGGCTGCGCGCGCGCGCATTCAGATGCGTCGCGCGCCAAGGACGCGATTGCGTATTCCGCGAGCGGTGTTCCGGGAGTATTAACGGTGTTTAACAAACAAACATTTGTGAGTAAATTATTTCTGTATATCGTTATTTTCTCAAGTTAGGTTTATTACAATACATAATTACATATTATAATAATATGTAAAATACAAAACGCAAATCCTACTTCCTACTTTTATAAATGTGAAAGTTTATGAAGACGTTCGGATGTTTGTTACCTAATAACGGGGTAACAACTGGATGGATCAAGCTGAAATTTGGCATGCAAGTAGACCAAGTCCTGGATTGAAACATAGGATACTTTATATCCCGGTAAAGAGTTCCTTTGGGACAATAACGGGAGCAACGCGGGCGGAGCCGCGGGATAAACCTAGTTTATAATATTAGTGTGATGAGAAAGTTTGTGAAGATGTTTGGATGTTTGTTACTAAATAACGGGGTAACAATTGGATGGATTGAGATGTAATTTGGCATGCAAGTAGACCTGTTCCTGGATTGAAACATAGGATACTTTATATCCCGGTAGGGAGTTCCCTTGCGATAGAAACAAGAATAACGCAGGCACCTTTCTCTTACTTCGTATGCTAAAGCAAGATACATATACTATACGTTCTTTCTTTTGGGTGCGCACCCTTCGGGTGCGGAACCTTAAAAAAAGTACTTTCGACACTAAAAGCTAGTCACATGATTTTTGACAGAAACTTATCGATGGATGACTGAATATGATGGGTGAAGGCACGAGGCGGTTCGCTAGCGTTATTTACACAAAAACATCGTACACCTTAGGGCGGACATACACGCATTCAAGGTATACACAGCATGTATAATTACGTTAAACGAAACAAAAACACAACCTTGACGCCTTTTACCGAGCGGAAGCGGGGAGCCACGAGCGGAGCGTATTTCCGGGTTGCTAGCGATTTAGAACTGCCTCGAGAGAAGTATAGCGGGCCAGGTTGAAGGCCGACGCGCCAGAGGACAAGGCAGGGCAGGGGTCGGCCAATTTATTAGACAAAGACCCAAATGCCGGAAAAATATCGATTTTCCGGAAGCTCAAAGGAAACTCTATACCAACTAACCGTTTAATGAGCCGCGGTTTGCAGGCCCCTGGCCTATAGGGTAGGGCCGTGGAAAACCTTGAAAAATAAATAGTGGGTCTTTTTATTCTTATTTACACTTAAAGCAATTGTAAGATCAAGCAAAATGGTTGATCTAGATTCTAGAACTTTGTAAATTCTTAAGTATCAGAGTAAAACTACATGGTTATGAATAAAGCAATTGTTATCGCATATATGCATATTTCGTAGGACAGAGAAAAGGGTGGTAGAAAGTAGAAACGCTCCGCGGCCTTACGCCATAATATTTAAAGAGTTCCCTCGATTTTTTCAAACCCCTATCATCAGATCACAACCTAATGAGAATGGAACCACCGTTTCAAACAAAAAAAAAGGATTACCCAAATCGGTCCAGCCATTTACGAGTAATCGGGGCAGCAGATCCATAAAAAATAAAAACGCGACAAGTGCGATTCGGACTCGCCCAATGAGGGTTCCGTAAAAATCTGTAGGTAGTACATATATTAAAGTATCCTATAAATTTTTATTTCCTTAGTAAAGATTTTTTTTTATGATTTAATTAAATATTTATGGTTTTCAGATTTCCCTATAAGTACTTGTAGTATAAGACGGTATTACTTGCCAAATTTGTTTTGGGACTTTCTTTAATTTGACACGTTATGCATAGGTAGCTGCAGTTTCATGCCTTAAGGGCCATCAAACTAGTTCAAATATTGTTTTGTGACTAATTATAAAGGCCAATACTCAGTCATTGCGAAATTTAAGTGCTATTAAAAAAAAAGTTAACGAAGAGCACTGCGACTAAAGATATTGTCTAATAATAAAATAGACGATTGAGACACAAGGCGATAGTGAAATACGCGATCTAGGTGAAATGAGACTAAACATATTAGCCGGCCAAAAATTAAAAGAATGAGACACAACGCGAAAATTAAATATGCGATAAGGTGAAACGCTACAAGATTTTTTTGCTTCTGTGGTACATAAAACGCTAACAAACGAATTTTATGCCATACCTGGCCATAAAGTGGCTTTTTCCGCACGCTGCGCGTACGGAAATAGCCGATTTCAGGCCAAGTGTAGACATAAAATGATGTACACAACACGGGAGGTAATAAAGAAAGCCCTCGATCGCATATTTACGTCCCTCGCTTGCAGCTCGGGCCGCAAACTTCTGCGATCTCGGCCTTTCTTTGTATTACCACCCTAGTTGTGTAATGTACTATTTTTGCGGCATAAATAGCCGTATCATTTTTTCACGTTAACACAAAACGCGGTAAAACGAAAACTAAGCTGAAAAGTAAAAAGTACTATGTAGTTCGCTAATAATACAACTTTCTGCACGATGAGTATTGCTTTTTTGCGAAATAGTTTATCATATCTACCTATATTATATAATCAATATAGACATTTTGCTGATCTCTTTGTACCGGAGCAGGTGTCGACAGCCCTCCTAAATATCTTTGGAATTTCGTTCGGGGTCTCATTATAGTGATCCTTTTTTTGTAATACCGGTTTCTGGTATTAATGGTAATACTATTTTGAATGGTGACCTCTTTTTTATCGATTAATAGACCTTGGAGAACAGTATTGGATACTATACCACATCAAGAATAACAATTTTAATGTACAAGTACTTAAGATGCTTTTACGTCACACCTGCCCATAAAGAGGCAATAAGGGGTCATGCACAAAGCACGTCACACGATATTTCAGACTTTTAGACCCCCCCCCCCCCACCCCAAATCACACTTTTTCCTAACATATTTGACCTTGTTAAGGCTGTCACATTTGGCTAGACCCCCCCATGGGAGTGACGTACTATATGGATGACCCCTAAGCGCCCGCTACGGGTGCGGAAAACCCCACTTCCTGGCCTGGGGGAGACGTAAAATTTTGTACTTACCGCAGGCCCTTGCCTTCGGCTCGGGCGTCAAATACCTGCGATCTGAGACATTCTTTGTTTTACCACCGATAAGTAATGTACTATTTTATAGTTGTTTACAGATTAATATAATAAATTTGATAAGTTACTTGACTTTCTGTCCATTACCCAACTTACGAGTTGTGTAACCCTTCATACTCGATTCTAAATCGCTATTTTACGCCATTCTTTAATTCCAAAAGCCATCTTATTTCTTGAGCATAAGGTTCAATATTAAAAACAAGTTAAGAGACAAAAAAAGTTTAATTTCGATGTCCGGGACTTTCCCGTCGGTCGTAAACTAGTTTACGAACTGCTTGCATAAAAATGTATTTAATTTTACAAGCAATCTTCACCATTATGTACTTGTAATACCAACAATAATACGCCTACAGGCCCAAGTCACACAGTGATGGCACAGTAGGGCATTTCTCCAGAAATATGTCCGCGACTCATTCATCTGTTTCCATACATTTAGTATGAAAAAGGGCCAGATGAATGAGGTGACCGCAGACATATTTCTGAAGAAATGCCCAGTACGGGTATAATAGCAGTAATTTTTACCCGACTGCGGCGAAGCCCAAAGGAGGGTTATGTGTTTGACCTGTATGTATGTATGTATGTCCGTTCCTATGTCCGCTCGTAACTACTCAACGGCACATCCGATTTTGATAAATGATACATCATTAGATTTGTCTTGACGGTGCGAGTGTCACTGGGAATGAAGTTCGTTAAAATAACAAAATGGCGGATTTTATGCAGTTTCAAAGTGCAGCGCGGTCGGTTTTTTTTAAATAAAAATGTGGTTATTTTTCCTACAAAAGGTACATCGCGCGCTTGAATGTGTGCGCGCCGTGTACGCACGCACTACAAGCAAAGTTTTAAGTATGCGTTAGAATGCGTCCAGTATGGATCGCACTCACACAGACGTACTATCGCGCGTCTGTGTGAATACGTGTCGCGCGCTCCTAATCGGCCGAAGATGGACTACTTGTTCGTCTTTATAGTTACTTTGATCTAACGCCATTTCCAGTTGCATTCGTTTAAGAAAGAAATTATTTAGCGCAACAAAACATCACAATGAAATAATCACAACATTATTAGGGTTCTGTACCCAAAGGCTGCCAACGGAACCCTATTACTAAGCCTCCGCTGTCTGTCCTTCTGTCCGTTTGTCTGTTCGTCTTTCCGTGAGTCGCGGAGCTCTAGCTTTTGAACTGTAATAGGTAGAGACTTGAAATGTTCAGAATATGTATTTCTAGTGCCGCTATAACAACAGAAAATTAAATAAAGTGATAAATAACAAGGTGTCCCCATACAATAAACGTGTTTTTGCCCTCTTTTGTTTTAAATAACCAACTTTCAATGGACCTGTTTTGAAAAGAAATGCACGAGTGACTATGAACAATACCCAAAACGCTATATCGTCGACCTTAGGCTGAATTACGGTAAGGGACATTGTTTTGCCTGTCCCTTACCGTAATTCAGCCTACGGTCGACGATATGTGTGCCTATAGTATTTGAAGGGTTCCCTCGATTTCTCCAAGATTCCATCATCAGATCTTGATATGGTTGCAATGAGATCACCTCGGAGGTGTATCCTTTCGCTCTAGGTTTGTGCGCGCTCGTTCATGAACGGATCGTTCCGAAATAGTACAATCGTGCTAATGTACTAGTTCAGCCTTTTAGTTCACTAGTATGTACTTACACTACTGTTTCTATCTAAGCATTGCTCCCGTTTCGTTATGTACTGTTCCGCTCTGTCCGATCAGGATCAGACCGACCGATCTATTCCAGCACTGTGCTGTTGCGTTCCATTTTCTCTTTCATTCAGAGCTGATACATGTCCCATGTTGGTCGGCGGTTGATCGGACTTGATCGGTTAATGTACTAAACGTAGTAAAGAGCGGAAGCAAAACGGAATAGTTATAGTTCTAGTACAGTGAGCGTACAAGCCTATTTCGAAAAAAAAAAATCAGCAGTCCTGGAGTAATCGCGTAACCAAAATCACCATTCAAACCCTGACTGAACACGCATGTGCAATGCGGGTTGGCGCGTCGGCTCATTATTGGCCTGCGTGACTCACCGCCCATTATGTCAGAATGTGGACCCAGTTTTTTGGGACCGTCAGTAATTTTAGGGTCCGCGGGACGGTTTATTAAACTCATTTAATAAAAACCAGAGGGTTTCAAAGATCTTACCTACTTAAGGACACAAGCACGTAGATATAGAAAGTCTTGGGTCATAACCAGGCATCGGAAATTGGGATGCTTTTGTTGCTAAAGTTGGCAAAATTCCGGAAAGAGTTAAGCAAATATGGAATCGGCTTCTTAAAAATTTGTACTTAATAATTATAAGTTCCCGGATTCCGCGATTATACAAAACGTCATTGTAATGTATAAGTATCTCGCGAATGTGTTTCGCTTATGGCTATTTTTAACAGACTTCAAAAAACGAGTACATGAAAAATAACTAAATACATAGTTCATTTAAATACTTAAATAGGTAGTATGTGTTTATGTTAGCATAGTAAGTTAATTTAGAAATGCAGGGCCAGGGAAAAAGTGGTTTCAGTCAAATTTCACTAAATTTTACTATGAGTTATATTCAACTCTCTTGATATTTTTTTTTATAACGGCACTACTCTCTCAGATGTATACTTTCTGAAATAATCAATTTAATTGTTTTATACAAAATATATGTTTTATTTACGTAATTGCTTTTCATTCTGATCCTAATTTGTAAAAATTATATAAGATCCAGTTAAAATAAGCAAAATAAGGAAATATGTTTAAGGTTTGAGTTTGATACCTAACGTGTAACTTTTTTTATGAGCCTCCAAAGTTGAGTGGGAAAGTCCATTTTAAAAGTATAAATTTATTAAAAACTATTAATATCATTACATTAAGTAACCCATAAAATTTAACATAGTTGCACAACAAAGTTATTGATTTCCCCAAACAAAGTGAGAGTATATTGTAGTATCTCGGTGAGTTTTTATGATATTGAAGTGGTTTTTTCACTAATATTTCTATTATTGAGAGGTGTTTCTATAACATATCACAGAAAAAAGTTGTCAAGTAGCCAATTGTATCTGTGACATCATTTTGTAACGGCCAACTAAAAGCAAACGGGCGAAATATTTAAAGTACGGAACCCCACCACAATATCGAGGTCTCAACAACTCCTAATTGGGCACGTGCGCTCGCGATGAGCTGGCATTCTTGTTTTTTTGCTTTTTATATATTTTTTATACATTTCTTCGTGCGGTGTGTAGACATTTGTTTTTTTGCGTTCTTCAAATGTTTGCTTAGCGTCGGTGGCAGTTCAAATTACCTAGTAGTTTTCGTAGGAAAAAGATTGCTTATCCTAGTATCCTTATCCTATTTAATTTAGGTAGGTACTTTCTCGTTCTTTAACGTAGAAAAATGAGATGTTTTGGATATTACACTAACGGGTAAGAAATGACGCGTTAATACGTAAAAGGGACGTTTTGGGGTCAATTAGTTTGATGGGTAGAACATTGTACAGTCAAGTGTAAAAATATGGGTGCATTCAAATGCTCAAAAATATGTCAGAATAAACTAGGGATGTAACGATACACAGTTTTGCCGATACGATACCGATACCGATATATAGTAGTTAATATCGGCGATACCGATACCGATACCGATATCTTAGCTAAATAATGAAGTATGAATTTCAGATATTTTTATGTCCTTATTATAACTAATG
The DNA here is from genome assembly GCA_947034925.1 of Eudemis profundana. Classification (NCBI taxonomy): domain Eukaryota; kingdom Metazoa; phylum Arthropoda; class Insecta; order Lepidoptera; family Tortricidae; genus Eudemis; species Eudemis profundana. The sequence continues at coordinate 5,535,019 of OX344819.1, forward strand.
GCAATGACTACTGGTTATATTTACCAGAGAGTCAACCTTGAAAGTGTAAAGTAAAAATAATAAATTGTCAACTCAAAATTCTTTTTTTTTATTAAGAACCAAAGATTTAATTAACATAGTAATTATCATTGCACAAGGTAATAGAATAGACCAATACATAAATTAAGTCAGAAATTGATTTTACTTTTTGCAGATTTTTTTTCATACATCAAATTCTTCAAATATCGGTTGTATAATATCGGCGATACCGATATATCGGCGATACCGATATATCGGCCGATATATCGGTATCGGTATCGGTATCGTTACATCCCTAGAATAAACGTTCTGCAGTTGCAATACGAGTAGGAACTTCGCACCGTATTTATGAAACGATTTAATCGATACATGTTTTTGCACTATCGTAAAGTGGTCCTACTTTGCTCCCAAGTTTTCTCCAAAATTAGAAAACTCGAAATAATTCTGATAATCTTTTATTTTAAGACATACTGGTTTTATATGTATACGTATAACAAGATATAGTAGATTACACAACTGGGGTGGTAAAACAAAGAAAGGCCGAGATCGCAGATGTTTGTGTTGTGTACATCATTTTATGTCTACACTTGGCCAGAAAGCGGCTTTTTCCGTACGCGTAGCGTAGCGTACTACCTATTTTGTGAAATATATAAAAACAATTAGAGCAAAGTTACCCATTGACGCGGCAAAACTTTGCTCCTAGATACTAAGTAAATGTTTCTGGAGCAAAGTTACACCAAATTTGCTCATCAAATGGGAACCGTAAAAAACAAATAATAGAGCTAGAAAAAACCAGTGGTGTGATCTTCTGTCGTTTTCGTTCGGATGCGTTATTAATTTTATACATATATATCAATGAACAACCCGTTAAATAATGTTTTCATCACACTTGCTCGAAAATGGTGTTGTTATACGTAGGTTTTGCGGGCCTGAAATGAACTATTAGGGTATCTTTTTAAATTTGAAACGCTGGTTCTGTTTTACTCTTATTTGTCATGTTCAAAGGAAACGCCAACTTACTTTTTTAACTTTTATTACTGAAATATTTATTTAAAGAGAACTGTTATTGCAAATACATGTAAACACATATTTCTGTAACATTAATTAAATGTTTAAATAGTGCATTTCAGTATTTTGCAAATATAAAATCAACCATTTTAAGTCTTTACCGCTATGGTTTCCGAACGTGACTCGACATTCGCATTGTATATGGATATATGTCACTAATGTCACTGTCAGTTTTACAATTTTATTTAGGTTAAGTAAGGTTATTTTAATCAGATTTCCTCACAAGTGCGATGAAAAACATTGTGTGTGCCACGGGCGGTAAAGGAATTACCGCCCTTGATACACAATGTACTATTTCGGGATTGGAGCATAGTTATTCGTAGGAGTAGTGAGAGTAATATTTCTAACTAGCATTTACCCGCGGCTTCGCTCGCGTTGTAACCGTTACTGTCCCAAGGGAACTATTTACCGGGATAAAAAGTATCCTATGTTTCAATCCAGGACTTCGTTTACTTGCATGCCAAATTTCAGCTCAATCCATCCAGGCGCTACCCCGTTATTTAGTAACAAACATTCAAACATCTTATATTAGTGGGATATCTTAATTCTTAACAAGGTTGCATATACAAAACAATATAAATCAACAAATACGTAATACATGACATGACACAATAAACCGGTTATGTAAAACCAATCATGGCTGCCCATGCCCAAACTGATTACCATAACCGCAAACATAAACGTTTACTATGCTTCTGTGATTGCAATTAGTCATTTATGGTGCATACAATACATAAAGCCTGGTACAGTCACGATCTTTAAGGGAGCGTCCATTATTTACGTGAGGCGTTTTTGGTAATTTTCCGAACCGCCTTCCCCCCATCGAAATATAATGTATGGAAGGATAACGTCTAACAAAACTGACGTTGAAATTTGCCCCACAACGCCCTCTTTTTAAAACCAATACGGCTTATGTATCAAGTGGTATTGATAACCAACTTAATGTTCTCTACGTTTGAGTCTAAAATATATCATTTATGACAAATATTAGTATTAAGTTTGAGGAGACTTAATTTTTGGATAGGTTGCATATCGTTTAAAAGACAAAAATCTGTGATTGGTTACAAAGCTACTGACGCGAGTCAGTAGTTTGTAGCTCCGTTAGTACGTATTCCGTGGCGCCGATTTTGAGCGTCAGGTACGCTTCCATTCTTATTATATTCCTATGCTGATGAGATGCTCAACTCCTTTTCCCATCCTCCAGTCTCACGTGAGATTTTTCAAAATTTGTATCCAGCGTAAGTGCGTTGCGTGTATTAAAAAAAATGCTTAGTATTTTTATTTAAAACTAGTTAAAATTTTCAAATGCTTAGTATTTTTATTTAAAACTAGTTAAAATTTTCATATTCAAAACAATTTAACTTTTTCGCAATTTTACACTATTTCTCGCGGAAAAGATAACGGACGACAAGAGAAGCTTCTTTTTCGAAGTCGGTTAATGAAGCCAAGATAAAATAAAAGAATAGAATAGAACAGTACAAATGTCGGACTTAATGCTTTACCGGATTCTTTGGTAATGTATTACAAATAAATTGTCTACTAGGTGTCCCTGTCTACTCTTGAACCTCCCCCGGGATCTCTGGTCAATCGTACTTATATTTCACTGCTACCTGAATTTTACACGACTTAATACAAAATTATTAATTTTTAAATAACCGACTTCAAACAAACCTATTCACTAGATACGATTTCAAACAAAAATATACATTTCCAAATCGGTTCAGGCGTTTTATTTACTCCATTTAGGTAAAAAAGTTTAGGCCGTATATTCGGCGGCCGGATAACGGATATCTGGCGGTCGCGACGGCCGGATATCCGTTATCCGGTATCCGGCCAAACCACTATCCGTTGCATCTCTAGTGATGAAGGCCCTCTGATGAACTGTGAATCTATCGTTTGTTTGAAGTCGGTTAATGTTTTTTAATGGCCTTTTTCAATTTCGCTAAATATAATAGTAACCTATTCCATAAACTTATTTCAACTTTCCTTTTCCAGAATCAGTGCGATGCGATAGTGAAAAAAATCAAAATGGCGTTAAGGACTAAACTCACGTTCATAGTGCTAGTTTCATTTATAACCAAAAACCTATGTGACAGTGACGTTTTTAAAAACTTCTCTATAGACGACAGATCAGACCTGCTCCGAGGGAGCGGGGAAGAGAAAGACTTCATAGACAATATAGACATAGAAGACAAGTCAGAGTTAGAAGAGTACACAACTACAGAAACTACCACAGACACCGATGCGGTAACGTTTAAGGATGATTTAATAGAAACGACGTTGATGCCTGACGTGGAGACTACGACGGAAATCATAGACAATAACGTTCTAACTACGGTGCCAGAGGATATTTACAATGCTACTAACATTGTTAAGGTGAGAGCATAAGCTAGGCATTGTCTAAGATAATAATATTGATGAATAACGGTATTAGGTCAGGAGTACATAGTATGTATAGTAGAAATTTTCCCATCGTTGGATTGTAGTTGAATTTAACTGTGTTTCTGACACATGAGACGTAAATTAACTGAAGATGTACAGAAACCGTCTAATGCTGAAAAACTGTAGGCATGAAACTATACTTTCTGCTTAACTGCGTGAAGTATACACTGTGGGCCCGAATAACCCGACAAATTTTAACCACGTATTCCTGATGGTACTACAAGTAAATAACGATATACAACATAGGTCGAATTTTGTCATTTTACATTAATAGTCATATGGAACAAAATAAAGCATTGTCATTCGATTTACATATGCATGCTAAAATTTCAGTCCAATCAGTTGAGGATGAATTTTTACGATAAGGTTGCACGTTACAAGATTGGGCCTGATTAAACATACCTACGATTGTAGGTATGTTTAATCTATTGCAAGTTAAATAAAAGTTCGTAAAATGTTATCAAAAAGTGAAATTTCAACTATAGTTTAAGATACTTTCATAAAAAAGAAAAAATAATAATTTTCATTTAACATCAATTAAAAAAATCAAAGTCTACTTCCAGGTTGGTACCATTTTTTTACCGACTTCCCAAAAAGGAGGAGTTTCTTTAGTCGATTGTTTTAATCTTTGTTATTTCATAATTTCGTCATTTTATAGCAAATTTGTGATATTTTTCAGTTGAAAGTAAATTACTTCCAGTAGGCTTATGATGCTACGCTTTGTCGCGCGATAAATAAATGATACAGCAGCTTATCATATCGATCGACTGCCTTTATACTTTGAATAAATGTTTGAAGTCGGTTATTTTATTTTTTTAGAAAAGTTGATTTTGTAGTAGGTTATCAAGTACCTACTAAGAATGGCCTTCCAGGTGGAGACTACAACCACCACTGCGCTTCCCCCCACCACAAGGGCGATGGAGGTCTTGGAGGGGATCTCTCCCAGCGTCGCCAGCTTTGATGAGGAACCCGAGGCCAACCAGAGGAGCCCTAAACTCACGGAGACTGCTCGACGTAAGTGCTTTAACACATTCATTGGCAAGACCCCGACTATTGGGTTAATTTAGTATTAAAATTTCGGAGCTTGACACTAAATGTATTAAGTATCTTAATCAGATCCTCTAGCACATAGGTTCCAGTGGAGTAGCGTCAATAGAACTCGATTCCCATCGGCTTGCCTAATATAAGGCAGTTCAGCACTTAATTCTAGTGACCTTTAAGAAAATTTAAGCCAAACTTAGGCATGAGAAAAATCTTTCAGCGCCCCCCACGGCAATTGTTTTTTACTTTAGGGGGGGGGGGGGGGGGGTTGCAAATGGAGGCTGACGCAGCTTAGAGAGAGGCCCCTGCGTCTTTTGGGGATAGTACCACTGCCATCTATTGCCGAGCCTACTGTCGATACCTGGTTGTTTGAGTACGCATTTTTGCCCGTGGAACGTCACGTATATTCTGCATTTTTCTATGTCCCTTGCCTAAGTTATCTCTCTTAATATAAAGATTTTTTACCAATATTCGCATCTGCATCCGCATCTGCGGATGTTAATTATCGGACGATTGACAACGATCTGTACTGGATCAGAGAATCGTAGTTTAGTCTCCCAAGAGAACGCCATGTTTCCCTAACCTTCACACCATTGGGAATTTCTAGATTTACTATAGGTTTGTTCTTTCCAGCTGAACCAAAGCACCCAGACCGTCCTACCTTCGAGCCGACCTCACCGCCAGAGGCGATCAGCGCCCACACGACCCTCAGAGGCTGGCTGGAAGACTCCTGGCTCCGGACACCAGCTGGTATCCTGGTGCCGTTACGGTCTTCGGCCTTAGCTAGGGCTAGAGCCGTGTGGGATGACCTGGTCGGCGCTGGGCTGAATCTGACTGATATAGTGCTTATTGGATATGATTCTAACGGTAAGTGTTCTAGATTTTCATAGAGAAGTTTGAGAAGGTACTAATAGGTAATGAACTGGAAGATGCTTAGGCCTTAAAACTGCACAGAGTATCTGTTTAATGTCGCTACTTTTATAGAAGTCAGTTTATAGAGAAGGGCGAGCGAGCGTTAGTTGATGAAGTCTTTGGAAAAACATGTATTTCGGACGTTGAAGATTGAGACTCTAGATTTTCATACAGAAATCTGAGAAGGGTTTCAAAGAGGATATGAACTGGGAGACGCATGGCATGACTTGGAAGATATGGACAGAGGGGTTCTTCTTATTTTTGGCGTAGTTGAAGGGATGTTTACAAAAACAACATAACTAATCTGCTTGACACCTGTTATTAAAAATGTTCACACAACAACACGGTTTTCTAGAAATGCACTAATTTCTAAGAACGAGACAAGCCTATGGGGAACTAACTGCTAACAGGATTTGAAAGAATTATCGAGACTGCAAATCTCAATTACTCCGGCTTGAGGTTACAATGGCGTTCAATAATAAGGAAAAGTTACATCAACTGATGATAATGATTCTGCCATTGTCATTGTGAGATAAACTATTGTCTGACAGGTCATTATCAAGTAAGCAGGTCATTTTTAAAGCAAGCGGCAAATAAGCATGCTACCCGTCAAGCTATCACAGTCGGTTTTTTTAAAACAAATTTTCTTCACGTATGTTTCCCGATTACTCGAAGACGGCTGGACCGATTTGGAAAGCTCTTTTTTTGCTTGAAAGCCGTTCAGTTGGTCCTATTGCAACCAGATCAGGATATGGTGATAAGTTCTTGGGGAAGTAGAGGGATTTCTTCAAATAGGGTAACTAGTGGGTATTTTTTTATAGTAGAGTCTGTGCGGAAAGAGAATAGGATTAATTTTGGGGGGCGCTGTAATGCTTTTGTACCGTATGTGCCGTATTTTCTGTTCTGTGGCCATACTAGTTAGATTAGTTCCGTTTTTCGCCACGCCTATTCTCTTTCCGCACAGACTCTAGCTCTTGCATTTATTAATGGAATAGGCTAGTTTTAAGACGCTTCTTATTTTTTTTTTCAACCGACATCTAAAAAGGAGGTTCTCGGTTTAACGGATTCTTTATTCATACAAAGGGCCGCATCCGCAAAACCACTGTTGACCAATATTATGCGTACATAGAGGAAAAGTTACGGCGGGTAATGTAATGACCGTAACGATTACCATAACGATGAGATAACCCATTGTTTGCAAACGAGCGCGAGTATATACTCTGTACTTTTAGGTACTTAAAAAAAGGTAAACAAAAAAACAACGTGACTCGGGTCGTTCAGCCAATCAAAGTAATATTTTGTATCTGTGGCACAATACCACTGGCTGAACGACCCTAGTCACGTGGTTTTTTTGTTTACCTTTTTAGGGTTCCGTAGCCAAAATGGCAAAAACGGAACCCTTATAGTTTCGTCATGTCCGTCCGTCTGTCTGTCTGTCTGTCTGTCCGTATGTCACAGGCATTTTACTCAGAAACTACATGATGGATATTGATGAAATTTGGAATATAGGTGTGTTTTATGAGCCGCTACTTAGTTTAGTATATAAATAATTAAAATAAATATTTTTAGGGGGGGCACTCCATACATGTTAAAAACAGTAAAAAAATTTTTTTTCAGCAAATATCAACGTGTGGTACATAGTTCGACAGCTCTTTAAAAAACACTATAAGGTTCCTAAGTAATGTTTTTGATTAAGTGAATGTATTTGGAAATAATCGCTCCGAAAGTTGTGTAAATTGTGTCACCCCCCCTCTATTTTCTAAACCGTGCGTCCGAAAAATATGAAAAAAATCACGAAGGTAACGCTTAATTAATACTTTCAACGAAAATTATTTTCAACAAGATCGAATGTACCGTTTTTGAGTTATTGCCGATAAACTGCGCTTCTCAACAAAAGCACGTAATTGCTATGAAGATACGCTCTTTTGTTGTACTTTTTTACATCGTATTTTTTACCTTATAGTTACGGCTATGGAACCCTACACTGAGCATGGTCCGACATGCTCTTGGCCAGTTATTTTTAAACGAAATCATTTGGGAAGCTATTGCTTCTGATTAAAATGGTAAGTACATACCAGCTGCTGTTTAAATATTTTCGAAGAACTCAGCCGTCTATGATTTCTTACCTGAAAAGAAAAATATGAAAATAACTATTAATTCAGAACCACAATTTCTTAAACAACCTCAGCGTTCATAAGTCATTACCAATTGTAAATAATCTCGTAGGTTTTGGTCTTACAACCTAATTTGGACGTAGTTAAGGAAAAACGGTATTTTGAGACTGGTTCGTTTCGGGAATCAGGTTTCATGAGATTCATTCCATTTGAAAATGAGTCGAATCGAGAAAAGTGTATTTCAAGTTTCGTTCTTTTTGAGAAAGGGTCTTTTAGATATTAGGTCGTATTAAGTATTGGCGTATTTTGAGTTTAGTGCCGAATGCACCGCAAGGCCTCACAGGCGCACGTACATTTATGTATGTATTTTTCAAAATGTTGGAAAAAGAACCAAAAACTGAATCGAACTTGACATTCACATTTCCCCACGACACGACATGCACTTTTGCCCGGGCTGAAACGGATACTTCGTTTGCTTCGCTCACTTTGTCAAATAGCATGGTCGGAGTATTAAACCACTAAAGCTATTCGCATTATAACCAACTATAGTCCATTGAAATTACTTAATTTATGTACATTCGGACCGGAACAATACTAATCTTAGGAATTCAAAGGTAAGTTTGACCGACCTTGCCGAGTGAATGTAAGAGTTTATGTAAACTTAAGTCATGCTCCAGTTAGCGTTAGTAAAAACTGGGAGAAAAACAACACTATGTAACTTGAGAAGTGTCGCTAGTTCAGGTTTCTGTCGGTCGAAACGAAATGTAATCTATTGCGATAGGTGATCGAGCCCTTTTCGTCGTAGCGAATCAAGTAACCGACTTTGAGGTTGCGTTTACACCAGAGGTAGGGCGATTCTCCGAGCGTTTTGACCGCGCGGTTTGACAATCATTATTGTTCGACGATTATTTACTATAACGAAAGGGCAAATCGTGACAATTTTGATAAAACTAGACTTAACCTCGGGACTGTTTTTCGGTTTCATAAAAAGTTAACTCTAGGCATCGTTTTTTTTAACAATATTTACTGAATCAATAATGTCGAAAATAAAACGCCGTAAAAACACTGAATATTGGCCCGGTAGCGGAGCCAAAGTATAAAGACGAACAAGTAGTCCAACTTCGGCCGTTTAGGAGCGCGAGACTCATATTCGCGCGATAGCACGTCTGTGTGAGTGCGATTTATACTGGAGCATTCTTACGCATTCTTAAGTTTGTAGTGCGTTCGTATTTCGTATACAGCGCGCACACATTTAAGCGCGCGATTTACATTTTGTAGGCAGTAAAAATACTGCTATTATACTGTGGCGGAGTTACAGATGTCCAAATTGCGGAGAGTTTCCATTTTTTTTATATTACTTTAAAATCTAATTAGACTTTTTAGATGTTTTTAAGCTATATAAAAAAAAATTAAAGCTTTCCGCAATTTGCACATCTGTAGGCGGAGTGGTGCGTGAGGAAAAATCCACCAATACCGGGCCGCACTGTGCGAGGTTAGGCACGATTATTGGTGGATTTTTTTCGAACCTAAGAGAACCGGGAGGTTTTGCGTCTATTGACCACTTAAAAAATCTATATTCTACTAGGAAGTACCAGCAACCTCTTCCGCCAATTGCTAGACGTAGTGTTCATTTGTCTAATGCCCGCGCCCCTTGACACAAATATACTTAGCAGAAAGCCACGAAGATCTTGATATTATATTATCTATGCTTAAAATCGCCCTTCTTGATCCGAAGGACTATAGAATTTCAAGACGATTGACTGTAGTCTATGGACACATACAGTCGCCATCAGATATATCTGAGCTGTCAGTGTACTCATAAATATCTGAACACGGCTCTAATGCTATGAAAATAAATAGAGCCGTGTTCAGATATTTATGAGTACACTGAAAGCTCAGATATATCTGATGGCGACTGTACAATGCCAGGAGCATTATGTGCGTGCTGCCGACCATTTAAAAAACTATCCATTTCTCGATACCGTAACCCCCGGGGAAAATAACATAACCCTGGCAGTCCTCTTGGTTAGTACTAAATACATCAGGATTCTTAATTGTCTGTTTGTTTGTCTATCAGGTATCAACTGGAGATCTCGTCACAACCTGCAGAGTACGAACGCTAAGAATGGAAATAAGGCTGTGTCTGATGCGCTGGCGAAGCTTCTAGTCAAATACCAGGTAAGAAGTATCGATAAGGCTGGGTCGTATTTAGATTTCAACCCCCTTGCTATTTTGGAAGTGGAGGGGAATGACGCACACGCAAACTTAAGCAATGAGACTGATTACTGTCCTAAGCGGACCTGACGAACGGGCGATCATTGCGGAAGCGATTGCTTGTGACTCCAATTATACCTGACGTGTTATACCCAGTCCACGCCTATTCCAGTAGCATTCCAGTCCAGTAATCGAATCTAGCACTGGAATGCTACTGGACCGGCACTGGAATATACTCATTCCAGTGAGCATTCCCGTCCAGTGACTGGAATGACGATGTACATTTCATTCCAGCTTGCTCAATCCAGCGCCAGTGGAATAGTGTAAACCGTCAATCCAGTGCTGGATTAAACGATTTAAACGTGATATAATGAATACGTATGATTGTTATTGGGAACAGTTTTTAACAACTCTTAAGGCGAGGTAAGACGAGAATCGGGCGCGGAAGCCTAGTTTCCAAATCATTTTTAGAGCACTTATTTGACTCGTAGATCAATGTAAAACATATATAATAATATTCAGAACTGTATCTAGGGCTTCCTCTCACTTAGAACACGATAGCGAACACTTCGCTCGATAGAAAAGTAGCGCGAAAACACTATAAAATAAAGTATTTTTTTCATTTTGTTCATTACCAGTTACCTTTTCTGACATAATTAATACCTGACAATCATGATTTCACAGTCATGCAGGGCATCCTCTCATGTTTGGGTTGATAACGTATACTTTTATGTTAGAAATCGAAGATAATCTGCAATAATCTGCATTCCGCCCGACCCTAGTTGTATGTGAAATGCGAGCCAGGTCCTACCGGGCCTTAAATGACTGGAAATGTAAACAGTCCAGCAGTGGATTCGATTACTATTTTTAAAAGTCGTACTGTTTTGTTAGTCATAATTATCGAAAGTCATAAAACCTTTTTTCTATGAAACCGTTAAGTTTTCAGAATTGTTATAAAATAACTTAACTTAACCCATTGTTTTCCATTCGCTGGCGATTTAAAATATCCGGAAAATATTACCGTATGACTTTCAATAATTATGACTTACAATACCCTCTCCTCATGGACTCTGATTTTGAAGCTTGGCAATACGGAAGATTGAGAGTTTACGTATCCTATTCGTTTACCTAATCTAATAATTAGCCGGTGATGTAATTGTTAAGCGCCTAGTTTGTCTTGGCTGAATAAGGTCCCATTTAGACGAGGCCAGTACCTCTAGCACAACTGTGACACGCGACTCTTTGTCGCGCGACAAATGCTACCTTTCTCTTTCTACTCAATATAGTGTGACAGTAACAAGTGATGCTCTGTCGCACGAGAAACGAAGTCGCGGCCAGGTATGCTAGACGTGCAGAATTCATATGCGAGTTTCATTACATTGCGCGCTAGCTAGGTACGATGAGTTCAGTCGATCGATCAAACGCCGCAATGAAATGAAACTCGCATACGAGTTCTTGCTCCGTCTAAATGGGGCTTAACTTAGCCATTGCACACGGGACCGAGTAATCCTTTCGTTAGTTTTATCTTAAAAAAAACATACAGGCAATTGACCTTTCAATTTAACGTCCGCAAAAACGGTTCGGCAAAAACTTCTGTTAAGCGTAAACTTAATAAACATAACAATGAGACCCACAATATGTCTCAGAAAAACCATGAAAACTGATTCAGTATGATTCTTAGTACACTGTGTTAAGGGGTAATTTGACTTGACTAGTGCGTTCTATTAAAATTGTATTTGTATGTATTTTGAATATGACCGTCAGGGGACAATGAGACAGACAAGCACGTTTTGTGATTATTAATATGTGTATTTCCGTATGTTATTGAAGCTGTCAAAATATCGACAATAAGTCTGCTGTATATGTGGCTAAAACTAAATGCGTTTAAGAACTGGAAGGGACTAGGTATAACGTGATCACACGAAAATGTTATGATCAAGAAATTTCCATCAGAAAACGACAGCGACAGTTTTTTACTATCGAGTATGCTTTGCCCTAAGGTTAATTGGTATAGAATGCCCTATGGCATTAAGTTCTAATTTTGTACGATAATCTTCTTTTATGCAATAAAGTTAAAATAAAGAAATAAATAAGCATCTCACAGCAGCATTTACTCGCGGCATCGCATTATTATCCCAAGGGGGTTATCCTATGTTTGAATCCAGGATTTGGCTAACTTGTATGCCAAATTTCAACTCACTCCATTAAATTGGTACCACGTTATTCAGTAACAAACATTCACACCTTCATATATGTATATTCACAAATTTTCACATTTATAATGGCTTGGATAGGAAGTAGGATGACACAGGGGAGTGGTCATATAGAACTGACACTTTTTGCTGGAGGAAATCTGAAATTTCATACACCTTCGTAAATAAATATCCAGAGTGCATCGACATCTACAAGGGTCAAGATTCGCGTGCTTCATTGTGATGATGGTTGTTATGTTGTATGACCATGTCACAATGATTCCTTTTATTTTATTAACCGACTTCCAAAAGAAGGCCGGTTCTCTATTCGTCTGAATGTTTTTTTTTTTTTTTGTATGTTTGTTACTCGATTACTCGAAGACGGCTGGACCGATTTGAAAAATTCTTTTTTTGTTTGAAAGGGTATACTTCCGAAATGGTCCCATTGCAACCAAATCAGGATCTGATGATGGGATCCTGGAGAAACCGAGGGAACTCTTCAAATATTAGAGGCACACATATAGCGATTTCGGTATTTTTCGTAGTTTCTTGTCCATTTCTTACTAGCAATAAGTTTTTAGTGTTAACCGACTTCAAAAAAGGAACAAATGTTTATGTAGGTTTCTTCCCCGATTACTTAAAAACAGCTGGACCGATTTGGAAAATTATTTTTTTGTTTGAAAGGGTATACTTCCGAGGTGATTCCATTGCAACCAAATCAGGATCTGATGATGGGATCTTGGAGAAATCGAGGGAACTCTTCAAATATTAGAGGCACACATATAGCGATTTTGGTATTTTTCTTAGTTTCTCGTGCACTTCTTATTAGATATAAGTTTCCAGTCTTAACCGACTTCAAAACAAAGATCAATTTTTATGTAGGTTTGTTCCCCGATTACTTGAGGCTAGACCGATTTGGAAAAAATTTCTTTTAACTAAATAGACTTTAGTCTATTTGGTTAAAATAGTATTTTTACAGCGCCACTAAAAATTTAAAAATAAAGTAAATTTTTAAAACAAAAAATAAAAACCGACTTCCAAAAACTTAAACTAAAAAGCAGAAAATAATATGTTAATTACCCGAAAGAAATGGATAATCAACGATTCATATATACATATACAGATATTTATAGCTGGCACCGACTTCAAAAAAGCAGGTTAAAAACTATAAATATCTGTATATGTATATATGAATCGTTGATTATCCATTTCTTTCGGGTAATTAACATATTATTTTCTGCTTTTTAGTTTAAGTTTTTGGAAGTCGGTTTTTATTTTTTGTTTTAAAAATTTACTTTATTTTAAAAAAGAGGCCATGGAGGATATTTCAATATTCAACCTATGTTTTTTTTCCTTAGGGAGTCCACTCAGACACTAACGATGGAACCATGCGGGCACTTATATCAGCAACTAAGCTGGTGCCATACGACAGTGCCTTGTTCGTGCTGACTGACAAGGGAGCTGGTGACCTTCAAAGGCTGCCGCTAGCTCTGAGGGCACTGGTCGAGAAACGACTGAAGGTTAGTATTCATCAGCGCCAGGACTGTCTTGGCTAACAACAATCCTTGCCCTGCCCTACGCTGAACTGTTCGTGCAGATCAGGGAGCCGAAGACCCACGAGAGACTTCCGTTAGCTCTGTGGACTTTGGTTGAAAGACAGCTCAAGAGTAAAGATCCAAATCGTAAAACCTTGTCATGTTTGTGCTAAGCGACAAGGGAGTTGGACATTCAGAAGGCGCTTGTTGAGAAACGACTGAAGGTCAGTATTATTGATCAGCGTTAGATCCTAAACTTTTTTCGTACAATGCCCTGTTCGTGATGACTGACAAATGAACCAAGGATCCTTTGAGGCTTCCTTTCACCATCAGGGCTTTGGTCGAAAATAGACTGAAAGATTATCATTCGTCAGCGTCAGGTGAGGAACTAAAATGGTTCCACACGACGGCGCTTTGTTCTGACTGACAAAGAAGCTGAAGATTTTCAGAGGCTAGACGAGAAACGACTGAAGGTCAGTATCATTCGCTGATGAACATTTCCCTTGACTTTTTAGGGACCCTGCTCCTGCTAAAGCTAGGCCAAATGCTATTCGGCCAGGTCACTCACATAAAAAAAAACTCCTGTAAAAGACTTTGAAATGGAACATTACTAGTGTTTCGAGAAGTGACAGACAGCGAAGTGGTTTCATTAGTTTTGATAATTCCATACTACTCGTAGGTGTGTACAAGCATAAGGCGTGTGTTTACAGGACTTATTACGGTTACTAACTAATCATTTCATCATCAGGTTTATACAATCTGGACGAACGCAGCCCTATCAACGTCGGAGACAGACCTGGCACTCCAAGGGTTGAGGAACGTCACCAAACACACGGAGGGTGAAGTGCTGACGTATACTTTACAGGGCATGGTGAGTTAAAAAAATAATAACAATATTATAGTAGAGTCTGTGCGGAAAGAGAATGGGCGTGGCGAAAAACGGAACTAACCTACCCAGTATGGCAAATACGGCAAATATTTTTTTCTTCGGTAGAAAAGCATTACAGCGCCCCCAATTTTAATCCTATTCTCTTTCCGCACAGACTCTACCAGGAGTGACTCACTCCGCGATTTCGTCGTCTGGCCTTGAGACCTCTTGTAGCCACCAGAAAGAGCACGCGTTATGCGATAGAGAGAGACGCTCGGATGCGGTGCGTTCCGTCCGGTGATCTGACCCGAACGTTAGTTTTGTTAGAGAGAAAGACTTCTGTACGTAGTTTTTATTACCTATTCTGTGATTTAACTAATTTTGTGCCTTCGCCGATACTATGACACGTTTCTCTGCCAATAATCGTAAACGTTTAATAGACTTTCTAAGTAGACAATGTGCGCAACTTTGTTGTTAGATGTTCCTTCAACATAGCACTTTGTATGTTTTAAGGAGAAAGACAGATTAAGAAATAGAAAGGTAGATAGACAGACAATCAATATATTAAAGCAAATCGTTATTATCTCATAACTTACAATCAAAAGTTTTGGATTGAAAAAATGGTTTTAAATTTTTTAAATGAATCTATTCAATTAATAAGTGCAAGAGTTATTATAAAAATATCCTCATGGCTAATGCTGTGTATTTAAAGAGTTTCCTCGTTTCCTCCAAGATCCCATCCAAGATTCTGACCTGATGACACTGGGACCATCCGAAAAATATATTCAAATTTAAAAAAATCCAGCGACCGGTTCAGCCCGCTTGAGTAAGAATAATCCGGTAATAGTACATTTCAAAACTAGGGTGGTAAAACAAAGAAAGACCGAGCTGCAAGCAAGGGACGTAAATATGCGATCGAGGGCTTTCTTTATTACCTCCCGTGTTGTGTACATCATTTTATGTCTACACTTGGCCAGAAAGTGACTTTATGGCTAGGTGTGGCATAAAATACATATTTCTGGATGTCATTTAAACATTTAATATCCTTTACGTCAGACCTGGCCATAAAGTGGCAATTACCTCCCGCTACGCGTGCGAAAAATCCCATTTCCTGGCTTGGGAGATAAAAGAGTACTTTACTTACTTAGGACGGTAATAAACTAATAAAGAAAGCCTCTGATAGCATATTTATCGCCCTTGCCTTCGGCTCAGGCGTCAAATACATGCGATCTGAGACATTCTTTGTTTTAACGCCCTAGGTAAGCAATGTACTATTTTGAAGGCGATTAAAAATGTCTAATCTTATTGGAAATGACTCCAAATGCCACACTGATGAGCACAAGAACTCTCAACTGAAGGCATTACAGATTTACAAGTTTGCCATTTGACAGGACACGGGGCCGAGCAACATGGCGACAGAAATGCAGCCCTGGGATGCGCAGTCGCGACAGGCCAGACTTAACTCTATCATGGAAGACGAGAAGTTCGAGGTACGTGCAGCTTTTAGAGTAGAATATCCAAACCGGTATTTTTAGTACACTGGTATACCGATATTGGAAATCCTACTTTAGAGATCCTACACTGAAACGCTCTTCAATGTAGGGTATTTTTTTCTGTGAATCAAGACTCCAATCCAGCAGTTATACAAGGTGCTCGTTAGGAGTCCAAAAGATTTTAACCACGCATACCGTACCGTACTACCGCGTACCGTATTAGGAGTAAAAAAAAAGAATATAACAAAGTCAAAATCGGTAAAAAAAAATTTTTTCTTGTTACGATGAAATAAAAAAAAATATGTACAATAATCATGGTAACCAGAATAACATTTTTTTTGCCGTATTCGACAGATTTTAATTTAACCACGTAATCTACAACAGTACATTACACAACTAGAGTGGTAATACAAAAAAGGCCGAGATCGCAGAAGTTTGCGGCCCGAGCTGCAAGCGAGGGACGTAAATATGCGATCGAGGGCTTTCTTTATTACCTCCCGTGTTGTGTACATCATTTTATGTGTACACTTGGCCAGAAAGCAGCTTTTTCCGTATACGCGCAGCGGTTAAAAGCTTTTGGATTCCTCACGAGCTCTACTATGCTGAGTCAAATAAGAATTATGAAGTAGGTATCCCTGCTAGCCAGCATTATGATTTATGAGTATGAAACCTGGGTTGTCGGACACGGGGGAATTATAACATTCTGACTCTTCGACAATGGACTTAATGACATCGGGACTTTCTGACCTTCGGACATATACCCCTGAACGGTTATATAAACCTTCTAATTTGTCTTCAGACGCTACTGGTTCGAAAAGGAGTTGGAGATGTCTCCTTAGGTATACCCGTGGAATATGGAGTCACTGCACTGAAGATCTACATAGAAGGCGCTGTGGAGCACGCAGTCCTGTATCCTCCTAATGAAGGTTAGTATCTATCTATTTATTAGCCACGGACTTCCACTGTTCGACATAGGCCTCCATAGATCGCCACAGAGTGCGGTTAGGGCAGTAAAGTCCTGAAGCTTTGCGAAAGCTTTGCCCAGATTTTGCGAAAATCCAAACTGAGAAACGCATACCCTCTAATAGGGATGACGACTGGGTTAAAACTATATAATTCTATTTAGTCCGTCAGTTAGATTATGGAAAAATATGGGACACGTATTTTTAGGTTTATCAAAATATTAAAAATCGACGAAGTTATAGATCATCAAACTTCTGGAGTGGGGGCTTGTGACGTCACCCCTAGGTGAAAATTGTACCCAGGAGTGACGTTACTCGAAACTTCTAAGCACTCTATCCTCGTCATTTTTTGTTTGTCAAACAAAAGAAAAAATATGTGTACAATATTTTTTAATAATCTAACTGACGGACTAAACAGTTTTTTTTTAGTCGTCTATCCCATTAGGTATGTTTGTTATGTGCTAAAATGCCCCTAAACCAAAAATCAGCTCATTCTGTGTATGGGAACCCGTGCCGACTTCTTCCCGTTAAGTTTGCACCGGGTTGGTGTGTGATGCCACGGAAACCAGGTGCAAACTTAGCTCAACCGGTTAATATGAAAAATTTAGGGTGAAGTCGCATACTACGCATAGGCAAGCGCAGCGTTGGACGACCCCAGCAAAGTATAAGTCGGCCGTTTAGGAGCGCGCGACACGTATTGACTGTGTGAGTGCGTTCCATACTGAAGAATTCTTACGCATTCTTGTTTCTTTGCTTGTAGTGCGTTCGTACACGGCGCGCACACATTCAAGCGCGCGATGTACCTTTTGTAGGAAGAAATATTACTGTAGGGTAGGGGTCGGGTTGCATAAAGTTTAAGGTCATATTTTTGATACGCATACGAGGATTCGTCATACTCATCATTGCGCATAACTGTAAATAGTCATACATTTATGCGCATAACGATTTTAATCATAATGTTTATGGACATACTGTGTAATGGACATATAGTTGATATGAATACATTTATTCAAGCATACTTTATAATGGGCATACATGGATTGCTCATACAACACTTTAACCATACTAAGTAAATGCATAAAATGCTAAACGCATAAATAGGTTGCTCATACAACACATTAACCATACTAAGTAAATGCATAAATTGCAAAACGCATAAGCCTAATTTTAAAAGTTTTTTTAAAAGTTCTCTTTTATGTTGCGTCACAGTTCTTACATAATATACTTTTCTGGCAGCGATTCGGTTATGTGTGAGATAACAGTTCTAACCTAACCTACTTTTCTGGCAGCGATTCGGTTATGTGTGAGATAACAGTTCTAACCTAACCTACTTTTCTGGCAGCGATGCGGTTATGTGTGAGATAACAGTTCTAACCTAACCTAACCTACTTTTCTAGCAGCGATTTGATTCTGTGTGAGGTCACAGTTCTAACCTAACCTACTTTTCTGGCAGCGATTTGATTCTGTGTGAGGTCACAGTTCTAACCTAACCTAACCTACTTTTCTGGCAGCGATTTGGTTATGTGTGAGGTCACAGTTCTAACCTAACTTAACCTACTTTTCTTGCAGCGATTTGGTTTTGTATGAGGTCACAGTTCTAATCTAACCTAATCTACTTTTCTGGCAGCGATTCGGTTATGTGTGAGATAACAGTTCTAACCTAACCTATTCTACTTTTCTGGCAGCAATTCGGTTAAGTGTGAGATAACAGTTCTAACCTAACCTAACCTACTTTACTGGTAGCGATTCGGTTATGTGTGAGATAACAGTTCTAACCTAACCTACTTTTCTGGCAGCGATTCGGTTATGTGTGAGATAACAGTTCTAACCTAACCTAACCTACTTTTCTGGCAGCGATTTGGTTCTGTGTGAGGTCACTAATATTGTGTAATGAGTAGAAATTAAAAATACATCAATAATATAAATCGTTTCTTTTTTGAAGAACCATCGCAAGTCCATTATCAAAATTTATGCAATACGATTGTTATAATCATCAATATTATGGCTTGATAAATGTATGAAATTTACAATTATTACTAAAACCACTTATAATCATCAATGTTATGGCTTAATAAATGTATGAAATTTACAATTATTACAAAAAAGAACTTATAATCATCAATATTATAACTAAATAAATGTATGACAATTTACATTATGGTTAAACCAATTATGACTCCGTATAATTATGACACAGAACAATTATGCCATAGGACAATTTATGCCAAAAAAAATATATGTGCATCAACTTTATGCTTAAACTGTTATGACAATTAATAATAGTTGTTATGCAACCAGACGGCCCCCCATTACTGTATTATAGTGTGGCCTGTCTCGGTGGACAGACCTTTTGAGAGTAGCTGAGAGTTGGTGGATGCGGATCAGTATAAACTTGATTAATGTAAATCCCAATTCCTCGATATTCCCAGTACGTTGGGATTTGCCAGCATTCTCTATGAGTTCAGTCCACACTCCCATTATTTTCTAATTCCCTGCTCTATACAAAACCACGATTTTTTTAAGTCCCGTGCTCCGAATATAATTAATTGAGATAGGAGTCCCACATTTGGAAATGTTTTTAACTGTGCCCTTTAATTCTAGACCGGTTCTAGAACATGAAGGGACAGCTCGTTTGTATAATAAATCGAAATTGCAACTCCAGTCATGACAGTTTCCTGTAGCTGTCAAAATTAACGATCATAATTTAAAATATTCTATAATGACGGTGGCAAATCATTGTTCAGGCTGGTTCCGGCAATTTGCTTATTGTCACAGCAAACATGACGCAAGGCCAGATGATTTGTCTTCCATATTGTGTCGAGGCATCAGTCTTGGAACAGATTTTTTTATTTATTTTATCTACACATATCATGAACCCTCTATAATGCGTTCAAAAACCGCAAATTATGACCAGCTTAAAGATAAACTGTTTTCTTAGAGCAATTCTCTTATGAGTGAAAAAGGTTATTATTGCTTCATAATAACATCGATGTTATTATTACATTCAAATTTCGAGCATCTCTGAAAAACAAAGCGATTTGATTTGACTTTAATTCTAATATTAATTGAAATGACGTTTTATTCGAAATGAAACGTCAATTGCAAACAAATCAAATAATTTAGACGAATCTCTCACGTTACTTGATATCGAACGATATGTTAGTCTGTCTCTGAATTTAAAAATAAAAACTACGTTTGCGAGACAGGCGTGAAATTTACCGCCATTTGAAATTTTTAATCTGCGGTTTTTGAACGTAGATACTTTAGTATATGTGTGTAGATAAAGCAGTATATGTTACTGTACACAGATAGGCATTAAACCACTCATGTGATGTTATTATAAAACTCTCCTCTCGGCTCGTTTTATAAACCCAATCGCGTACCTAGTTTAATGGCTTTCAATATGTAACAGTCACATAAACTACTATAATACTTGTGCCATTGTACATGACAACCCAATTGATTTGTCAACAGCTCCTCAAGTAGACCTGTACAACACGACATCAGTGCAGGCTTTCTCGCCAGCTTCCAGGACAGACGAGCTGTCTCCAAGGGACGTGTTCCTGGTGTTCCCTGGGGCAGACCCTCTGAGCGATTCGTGAGTACCTTGGAAAAGGGTATAGGTAAAAAACTCAACTAAAGCACTTGTTGCATGTAGTAGTAACCTGTCCGTATAGACAGTTTGACGTTCCATTTTAGAAAAAAGGACATAAGTTCCATATAAATTCAGTACACTACTACATGCAACAGGTGCTTTAGTTAAGTTTTTTACTTATACCAAGGACCATTAAAACAAGAGGACTGTCATTCTCCATACTTTGGATTGTAACCCGACCGCTAGGGGATTTCCGGGCAAAAACTAGATGGCGCTAAAAACTAAACATTTAACGATGTTATAATTGAACAAAGAAACATAGTATAGTAACAATTAGTTCGTAAACAGCTAATAATAAATAAATTCTAACATTTAAATACTGCGTCACGTTTGCAAAGTTGAATAATTGTAAATAATATAATTCTTTTACCAAGCTTATACATAGATAGCGTTGAAAATTCGGGAACAGCTTTTTGTATGGAGAATGACAGTCCTCTTCTTTTAATGGTCCTTGCTTATACCCTTTTTTGGCACCACTATATTAGACCGAATGAATTGTTAGTGCATGTTTTTTTCATGAGCTTGCGGTGTCCCACTACTGGGCAAAGGCCTCCCCCCTCTTCTTCCATTGCTCACGGTTATGAGCTTCGTTTTGCCAGTCGTTCAGAAATGAGTCTAAGTCATCTCGCCATCGCCGGCGAGGTCTGCCGCGACTCCGCTTTGAGTTAGGCTGCCATACAGACCACTAATTTAGTGGTCTGCGGGCTGCCACTTCGTGACAGAGACCAGAGACCTCCGTGAGAGTGTATGTTAAACGACAATTTTTTCTAATAAATCGTTACATAAGTCACTTACAATAGGTTAACGCTTCAACCTCTTCCGCTGGTCCGTTGCTCGCTTTGAGCTATCAGCGAAACTTTTTGGTGGTCTGCTGCTAGCGACCTGGTTCAGTTAAGGGCAAGGATAAATATCCACACAAAGTTCATAAATATGTATAGATAAACCTTAAAGCCATAATAATAAGATCTGTATACATATTTTTGAAACTTTGTGGTGTATCCATATTGGTGCCCTTCACTGTTCGATCCCAGGGACCGCCTCAGCCCCCACCTGGTTAGATTCTTAACCAATAGTCAGTAGGACTCGTAGGCATTACCACGACCATGACATATCTTGCATGTTAATCGCTTTTTACGGTACTCAAGAGAGTCTGTCAATGACAACTCGATATACCGAAGGGCCCCCGAGACTGATCATCAATCCGGTCCTCCCCCTTACATCGTTACGTGATTTCTTCACGTATAAAATTACCGGTCAATCGGTATTTAGCAACCAAGGGCCTCTTTAAAAAACTGCTACAAGCCCCTCGCTGTCTTAATCCGGCACTGAGAACGCACAATTTTTGTTAACATACATCTATCCACCAGGTTGAAGGTCCTGCCAATGAAGCCAACGGACTCATCATCAGCAATGGCGGGCATGTGGCACTTGAGCGTGCGCTGCGACACGTGCGACTACCGGCTCTGCGTGTCTGCGCGCGCGCAGCTCCGCTTCCACGCGCTGCCCGTGCCCACAGGTAACTTATATGCTACAGTAGGTATCCTGTGACGCAACGGAAAGGGCTAAGGTCCAGCAGAAGAGCAGCAGGTGCAGTCCGGCCTTGGCGTCCTAGACGTCAGGTCAGCGCCCCCACAACCCCGGCCGCGAGCTCCTGAGGAGTTCCGGCCATTTCCGTTGTGAAGCAACGGGCCGCGGATGCAGGCCCCGCTGCAGAGGCTCCATCACCGGTGTGGTTTTAGTGGGTATGCTTCCTCCTGAGGAGTGAGCCCCACATAACTTCCCCGAAGGGTTCTTTTAAGGGCTTGGGAAAGGGCCTGGTAATGCCTGGGGGGTATGCGTAATGCATTTCCACACCGTTATAAAAAACAAATATGAAAAATGGTCGGTGTTTCTTTGCACGATAGAGAAATAACTAACATAGCTCGCAGAATTGTACGGTTAAAGTGGCAATGGAAACTGGACATTATGGGTCGTGCTACCTTTAAAACGTATTAAGACACTGAAATAAGTTGAATGATGAAGAAATGAGGTATTAATGTTGATTTAATTTTCTTATCGTGACCTAAGTAGGTACTCACATTTAGCTGCTTGTAATATGTATGAAAAGCTTTGTACGTTCTCAATTAACAAAACAACCTCGCTAGCCAGCTTGCATACGTGACCAGCGTCCATTCTACGACATCTGCGGTCTCGGGGTATTCCGATAAAGTAAATTGAAACAATCGGTATTCCCCTACAAAGCGTTGTCCTTGACTCATCGCAGCTTTGATAATAAATTGAGAATTCAAGGAAGTATTGCTTTTTTCAATATTGAATGAAAGACACTAAGCAAGGGTTTTTGAAATTTTTTTATCTACAATGCCTAGGTTCCGAAAGGCCATTTTATAAAAAATAAAATACAATTAATTTATTTCAAGCATCTCAAAGGCTAATAATAGCACAATTTTAACATAAAATTATAAAATATTTAGTCAACTTAAAAAATTAATTCGATTATCTATTAATGTCATTTTCTTTTTATTTTTTTTGTGGAGTATAGTAGTGGGCAAACATTTTTCATGGCTTGCCAAAAAATTTAAGGAATTTCAGAGGATGGCCAGAATTATAGCAAAAATGAATTTTGTTTTATCGCGAGCCATATGCTACTTAATTCGAAGGACTGTCGGCGACCGGATTAAGCCCTTCCACGGGCCGTAATTTGACCACGACTGGTGTAGTCAATGGGGTGACTTTTTGTTTTTTTTTTTAATTCACGATAGGTAAGCATTTGATCTCATCTGTTCGTAGGTGAAGATGAAGTCGATGATGGAGCATTCTTACCATGCTATACTTTTGGCCTAATTACATTTGCTATAATTCAAAGTTTCACTTTCTGAAACAGTAAAGTTTGTAGGACTTTTTAAATACTTTTTACAAAGCCTTACTTTAGGTTAAGATTGTTTATTCTTAGAGTTTTGATAGGCAAGTTAAGTTTTTGTCAAAAACTTTTAGGGCAAATGAATTTAGGGCTACCGAGCGAGGCTAAAGTGAAGTCATAATAAAATTACATAATATTCAATTATAAAATTAATTGTTATTAACCTAGAAATGTTATCTTATACGATAAATTTAAATTCCACGCTGTTAAGGTTGCACATAAAAAAACACTCATTTGCATTTTTAATTAATTACAGTGCCAAAGCACGATTCCTTTACATTAGTTTGAATCATCGTACATAGTACTTGTGATTAAAAAAACGTGATTTGGTAAAACGATGCGAATGACCCTTACGAAGGTCCAACATACACAGGCACACACGCACACATACAAACAACGGCTGTTTATCACGTACACAAACAACTATTATTTATTTAAAAAATACTTATAAGAAGGTTCAAGTAGACAAATGATTGAGGGTTTAATGAAAGACGAGTTAAGTGAGAGTCTGATCCAAAATAAGGGTTCCATTTTAAGCTAAAAATCACTCTTAAGTTATTTGGTAGATCTTTGTGCGGACTGAGTGATATCCAAAAAAATTTACATAATCAGCCTATAATACTACTGCTGAGCACAGGCCTACTCTCATAGATGAGAGTGAATGGGCTGTAGCTAGGGTTGCCAGATGGTCAGGATTCTGCCGATTTTTTGTTTGTCCTCCCGACTCCCGACAAAGGACTTCATTTTAAAATTTAGTCTGATCCACTCAAGAGGGTCCGGCCAGCGAAAATTTCTGCTCTTCCAGACTAAAAAAAAAGTTCGCGTCGAGCGCGCGGAGCATCTCCCGACCAAAGTCTCAAAATCCCGACATATTGTTTTTTCTCCCGATAATAGGGTCATTCAATCTGGCAACCCTAGCTGTAGCCCCCACGCTGGTCCAGTGCGGATTGGGAACTTTACATACACATATGAATTTCTTGCAGATGTATGCAGGTTGTGTCCTGACGTTTTTCTTTCACGGAAAAGCTAATGACAAATATCAAATTATATTTCGTACATGAGTTCGGGGTCGTAAACATGTAAACCAAGTTTCATGGAAATCGATCTGGTAATTTTTACGTTATGCGCAAACAAACAGAGAAACCGAAAAACAGAAAAATCTAAAAAAATATTTACTTGGGTTTTGTTTTTTGTTTGGAAAACATAGCCTTACGAGTAGCAGTATAATATGTATTAAACAGTAAAACCCACTTAATACGATCACGATCACTTATGAACCACACATGAACATCAACGTTTTTAAAGCAGATGAATTCGGTTTATTTTTTAAATTGATCCCGGATAAATTCTATGTCTTCAAGGGAGAAACTGCCCGCTTAAGACGCGTTTTTGGCAGGGTCCCCATGAAATCGTATTAAGCGGCTTTTACTGTCTGTACAAACAGCAACACACTTAACTGCCCATTAAAGACAGAGCAGAGAGAAAATGATAACGATTGAAAGAGATATATATATTTGTATTATGTCGACTTCAAATCAAATAACGTTTGCGTATGTGTAATGTGCCTTTGAGCTTTGTCATTGTAGTTGTTTGGGCAAAGTTTTTTTTTCCATACTGTAAATAAAGGTTTTATTTCAACAAGACAGGTGAATTTGTCAAAATTATGATTTAGCTTTCAGACGAACGTTGGGATGAAATAAACTAATTATATTGCTAATGCTTTTATTGGTGCTTCATATTTTTGATATGATGCACCAATATAATGTAATTTATATTTATTATTCATTCATTCTTTTCCACGAATTCAATAATATGGCATTAATGTCAATAATGACGTTGGATTGGATCAGCCATAAAAGAAAAATTATTGTTTCAAAACTCTTTTGAATAATAGCCAATTTATACTCATAAACACACGCACACATGCATAACACGACGCCTTCAAGTGTGATTCTCTTTCTTGCAGTATTTCCCATTTTTGAAGTGTATAGTTAACTGTGTTGCTGTTTGTACATTAATTTACCCTATACAGTACCGGAAAATAAAGTATTCCCAGTATTCTTATTAACCTTCGGTCACGGAATTCCAAAATTATTGAGGAAAACCCACGATTCAATCAATATGTCAATGAAATAAGTAAATAAAAAAAATGGTCAAGAGCGTGCCTGATTAAGGTCACTAAATACATTGTAAAAACATTTCAAGTGTGTAGACACTATGGCCATTACTAAAATCCATCACATAATTCCATAAAAACACGTTTCTTCTATGGGCCCTTTTTATAAAAATGAATTTCGTTTTTATCATTTGTTTAAAGCGGCAATAGAAATAGGTACACATTCTGTCCTCTAACTTTTAGGGTTCAAAACAGCCTGCGACAGACGGACAGCCGCGGCTTAGTAATAGGGTCCCGTTGGCATTAGATAAGGATCCCTAAAAAATACAAACATTACATGCTTTTGCTTGTGTCTTTAAATTTTCACTGAGGTATTGCACCGCCTCTGCGACTCAATCAAACATATGGGAGTTTCACAATGCACAACCGCAACTACCGCAAGCGGGGAACGTGCACGACGAAGGTGCTGCCAACTGGTGCCGCCAATCTAAATCATATACCCTCTCATGCTGGGGCCACATTGACGAAAACGCCGATAATAACGTTAATTTATCGCGTTGAAGGACGATTAACGTCAGTGTAGCTACGACTTACTATATTTGACATTGACACTTACATATTATCATTGACATTGACAGCTTGATTTGACACAGGCGATAGTTTCCTTTATTGTCCGCCCGTGTCTCTTTTGTCGTTTAGTGTTGCCACCTATAGTGCACGTTCCCTATTAAGTCAGGGGGAGGGGGAGTTATTTATCCAATTAAAACGTTAAACGATAGCATATGTTACAAAGATGGAAAAAAATCGGGAAGAAGCGTGACAGGGAGAAGAATCTAAAAATCTGATAAAACGAGTGACGCAATTTATGGATGACCCCCAACCGGAATTTTAACAAGCTTTAACGAAAACATGCATGTTACCATTTTAACTCTGTCTAGTTATACACATTATACCGCTGGCACTAAGTCTATTACAGCTTCAAATGGAAGGGAATTAAGAGGCTGACAAGACCTACTTTTGTTGAAATTGATGTTATTTAAGCAGTTTTTTAAGAAAAACCATTTGTTCTAGCACATCAAAAAAAATATATGTTAATATTCATCATATTTCGAAGACCGTGGACGGACGCGATACATAATTTCACGAAATCGGCTCGATAGAAAAAAATTGCAAAGATTGGTCTTAAAATCATCATTAAACGGTTCTATGTCTTTATTTTTTTAACGTATGGGTCTGCAAATAAAAACATGAAGTCAACATATTCATACCTAAACTGCTAACGAGTCACATTTCACAAATAGTCCACACTTTTTTTTATTTCAATTTTTATTTATTATTATCTTCTAAGACCCGGCTGCCCAGAAACAGTGACAGTAGGCTCTCGTTTACTCCGATACAAATAGACAGTGTGCGCTGACGCGCCGTGCTAGACGGACCTATGCTTCTCGTTTGCGCATCGAAAACATCGCAAAAATTTGTTTAACCTTGTGTTAAAAATCTAAAATACTGTATACGTACTTATATAAATCAAAGTTATAATATAAGAAGTGTAAATATTTAGTTAAGTGTGTTAAATGTATGATCACCGCAATAGCCACTGGCCTGTCCAAATGAATACTCATTCAGTTTTACACCTTCATAGCGTTGAAATGTGGACCTTATGTCACTGGATATAAGGTCCACATTTCAACGCTTCTTCAGATGCGGTTTTGGCTACGCCCATCGAGAAACGTTTTGTTTGCATAGATCTATAAAGTTTTGGAGTCGACGGTAATAGTTATGTATTATGGGAGGCATCAATACACGAGTGTGGTTTTAGGAAACGAGCCGAAGCAGGCATGTCTCACTCCGCGATTTTATTTTGACGTAATTATTATTCTTCCTTGCCTAATGCATTAGGCAAGCTCAGGGCTGTGCCCACACCCGGCAGCGCCTGTGTGCGAAACCCTGTGTATGAAGGCCTAATAGGTGTATGTATGTATGTATGTGTGTATGTATGTATGTATGTATGTATGAATGTATGTATGTATGAAATGAAATGAAATAATTTATTCCAGAGCCAAGTTCCATAGAATTACATTAAGACGAGACACAAACAAAAAAAAAAAAAACAACAACATAGACAAATATAATATTTCTAAAAGGGCCCACAGACACCACGGATCACCCCGGCCCCGCGATGACAGGCTTGTTATAACGCCTCCAGCGTTCGTGAAACGGACTCGCATCCCACTCTCTCAAGTCACTGCTGTTAGCAAGGTGTTAGAGGAGGCGTAAATAGCCTTCCTGGCGTTCGCACTCCTCGTGCGCAGCAACGCGGCCCATCCCGGCGCGCGGCCCTCGGCCAACATGGCGCTCGCGCTGCACCAGCGCGGCAGCCGGAACATGGCGCGCCACGTGTCGTTGTACTGCACTCGCATGTCCCTCACTGCAGCACAGGTGTATTGCGACCACAATTCTACTGTGTAGACGCTAGTGCAAAAACTCAGGAATAGCTGCCTCTTGACACCTTCGCTGCATTTGGCGAACCTTCTGGCTAACATATTGGCCCGCACCGCGATAGCTCGTCTTTGCCTCCCTATGTCTTAGTCGTCTTTCATGTTAGACAGTAGAATGTGGCCCAGGTACTTGACCTCGTGCACTCGTCGCGACGGTTTGCCGTTCAGCAGCAGCGGAGGTATTTGTGTCGGTTGGTTGACCGCCTCCATGAGCATGTACTCCGACTTATCAGGATTGTACGCCATATTGTGCTGGCGGGCGTACCTTTCGCACTCTGCCAAAAGTTCCCTCATGGCGGCCACCGATGGAGCCAGTAAGACCATGTCGTCTGCGTACGATAAGTGGTTGGTCATTGTGCCGTTAATGGAGCAGCCTATGTATGTATGTATGTATGTATGTATGTATGTATGTATGTATGTATGTATGGATATATGTATGTATGGATATATGTATGTATGTATGTATGTATGTATGTATGTATGTATGTATGTATGTATGTATGTATGTATGTATGTATGGATATATGTATGTATGTATGTATTATCATACACCGCACTCCAGGGTAATTTTTCGGGCACGTCAGTTAGTAAGGTTTACAAATAAACCAATCAATTTTCGATTTGACAGTATAAGGTATTTGTACTATTTATTATATTGTATATTATATTCAATCTCATTTAATTTAATTACCTACGTAACATACATTATCATTAGCTACTAAAGGTACTCGGAGTTGCATGGTACATATCTGGGGGCACGGCAGTGGCCCCGCCAAGTCGAGCGCGAAGCAAACACTGCCGTACCATCCTTTACTGGAACCATTTCGCCGCATTTTAAGGCCTCTATTTGAGAACCTCTAGATAAGACCAGAACGCAGAAATTTTCGTCATCCAGTAAGCTATAATCACATACTTAAAATCCAAAATTTCAAGTCTGTAGGTCATTTAGTTCCGAAGTTAAGCGAAAGCAAAGTTTCGCATTTACGACAGACACTCACTGACTCATGATCATCAGAATAGAACTAGTACTTCCCATAAACTCAAAGAGCTGAAATTTTAAACATAGTTACTTTTTAGCCTATCAAGTCCTAAAAAACCTCCAAATATTGCAACTGTACACATAAGTTTGTAATCCTATACAAATACATGCGATTACAAAGTTTCTTTGTTGACTTGTACCTACTATAACGAATAAAGAATGTTCAACGGCCAAGTCACACAACATTAAGTATAATAATAAAGAAATCGCAGTAAGGTACCTTAAACTTGACACGATTTTGTCTAGATTTCATTACTTTTTAGAGATAAACAAGCAGCTCCATCGAGACTTGGCTAGTTTTTTACAGAATGTTTTTGATGGGATACCAGGTTACGGATACTAAGTATAAATACCTACCTTATACTGTCAAATCGAAAATCGATTGATTTATTTGTAAACCTTACCTTACCTTTATGTTTTTCTCGATGACCTTACATTGCAGGTCATCAAGAAAAACATAAAGGAAGTGCTGTATATTTTAATTCAATATAATCGTATTACTACTTACAAAAATACTGTATTTTTTTCTAATAAATCTTAACTACTTATATTACATATCCAAAATTCATTAAATGTGTTTGAAAGTTTTCATTACTTATTTACGTATTACATATCCAAATTTCATTCTATCTGTTCACGCTTTAATTATGAAAATAAATTAAAAACCAACTATATTATTTTAACGACGCCCTGTCTATTTTATTCTGCGCTCTATGGGAAACCTACAGGAGTTTAACGCCATCTACCGGCAGGCGTGTTTATTTCGATCGCGATCGCAAGCCGAATGCAAACAGTTACGCTTCTCGCCGCTCACTTGTGAATAGCGCTGGGAGCAATTAGGCGGGGCTAGGGGATGGGCCAAAATCCTGAATCCTCAAGGGCATTTTGCTGTTGACAGCGTCTTAAGCTTATAATACAAAAATAAATTGTGGCCAATGGACTTAGTGTCTAGGTAATAAATATAAATAAAAAAAAAAGAAAATCCAACCTTCAAACGTCACGGTGACAGCCGGCCATCTTCCAAAGATGGCGGATGGCGACGCACTCTTTCTGGGTCAAGGACGCCTGTTGCACGAACAAAGTGTAATCTTGCTTTTTTAAATGCCGAGGGCTTTCTACAATCAGCCAACAGGTTTTTTCACACTTCGCTATTACGTGAGCGCTTTTGAAATAAGAATTGTAACTGTCGGAAAGACGTATCGCGTAAATTTTTAATTTCAACTCAATCATCAAGGACTAAGGTATCATTTTGTAGATTTACAGTTAAGTTTGTTGCCATTACGTGTGTGAAATAGAGGAAACCATCCATTGTAAAAAATGACGGAAATAATTTAAAGAAAAAAAGTTAATGATGCGTATCCCGTTTTGCTCAGTTTTTGCGTATAATACTAATGATGGAATAAGTGTTTGTGGACCGTATTTTATGTCTACATATGAAATATGCAGTTATCTGTACATTCCCCATTATCGCACACATATTTAAACATATGTGAAAACATTACAACTCTTTTTCACCTAATAATAGTGAAAAAAACTGCCTTGTCTTTTAATTACATCTGGAATACCTATCATTGAAATCGTCTGACAAAGCGAATTGCATTGCAAAATCTATTAGAATAGATTTTGATATTACGGCTCAAAAACTTAGCTCCTTTGTCATTACCCATGACTTTGGCCCTTTTGACATAAAAGTTTTAACGATTGTCAAACTGATATGACATTTTTACTGCACCTTACATAGTGTTGTCTTACAAATAAGTATGAAAACTGATACGCCCGAATAAACCAAAAAAAACACTACTTTTACGAACAGAATTTGGACAATATTGTAATACCAAACTCAAAACCTAAAACGTCACTTTTCGGTCACAGTTAATAGATCACTTTATAGTAACTTAACATTAATTAAATAATATGAAGGTCGTATTATAAGGAACTAAAGCCGTCATGTCGCGTCAAAGATGTGTAATAAACTAAACAAAACTACAATAAAAGATAATTATATTATTGAAGATTGTCGATAAAGTCGGGCTCTAATAAGGCAGTGGTTCTCAAATGTTTTTCTCTTGTAACTTGTTATTATAAGCCAGCGGTCGGCAACCTTTTAGCAGCCAAGGGCCACATAGTAGCTAACGAAATTGACGCGGGCCGCACTTTGTTAATAATTTGTGACTTTAACCGATTCTGAATAAAACGACCTGTAGAGTCTGTGCGGAAAGAGAATAGGCGTGGCGTAAAACGGAACTAACCTAACCAGTATGGCGAATACGGTAGAAAAGCATTACAGCGCCCTCAAATCTAAATCCTATTCTCTTTCCGCACAGACTCTATATAGGTACAAAATAGCTAGGGAGGCACGCGGACCGTAAATGAGCTGTTCGCGGGCCGCGGGTTGCCGACCGCTGTCGTAAACAAACAAGGAAGCACAAGCCAGCAAGGGTTATCGGTACGACTGGCTGATAAAGCATTCACTTAGGGCGCGGCCCCATGTCGACGGCACGGCGCCGTCCGCCGTGGAACGGCACGGCGCCGTCACCGTGCGACGGTACGGCGTCGTGCCGTCGGACGGCGCCGTGGACGGCGCCGTGAACGGTGCCGTGGACGGTGTGACGGCGCCGTGAACGGTGCCGTGAACGGTGTGACGGCGCCGTCCACGGTGCCGTGAACGGCACACCGCACCGGTGGACGGCGCACGGCTCGGTAGTTTTGTTTTAGGCCAGGGGTTCCCAAACTGTGCGTCGCGACGCCCCGGGGAGTCGCGACACTGTTCCAGGGGCGTCGGGACACGTACCATTAGTACCGCCGTAAGTTAAACCTAGAACGACTCGCAGGTATCCTAGTTTACATGGGCGTCGATTAAAGGTTACAGCCTGCCAAAGGAGTCGCAGTATAAAAAAGTTTGGGAACCCCTGTTTTAGGCGAATCTCACACTGCGGCGAATCTAGAATCATCAATTTGTATAGAAAAATCGCGGGGTATGGCACAATGAGTGAGGTCGCGGCGACTTTTTAACCGGCTTTCAAAAGAAGGACGTTTTTTTTGTGTGTTTGTTCACCGATTACCTACACGAAGACGGCTGAACTAATTATAAATTCTTTTTTTGTTTGAAAGAATGATGTTTGAATATTTTAGAGGTGGTCCCATTGCAACCAAATCAGGACTTGATGATGGGATGTTGGAGGAATTGAGGGAACTCTTCAAATATTATAGGCACACATATAGCGATTTTGGTATTGGTTATAGTTTCTCGTGCATTTCTTATTACAAATGAATTTCTAGTGTTAACCGACTTCAAAACAAAGAGAACATTCTATGTAGGTTTGCTCCCCGATTACTTGAAGATGGCTAAGCCGATATGGAAAATTCTTTTTTTATTTGAAAGGGTATACCTCTGAGGTAGTCCCCTTGCAAACAAATCAGGATCTGATGATGGAATCTTGGAAAATCGAGAAAAATATAGCGATTTGGGCATTTCTTATCGAATCTCTTCATTTGAAGTCCGTTATTAACAGACTTCCACAAAAGAAGGACGGTTTTCATTTTTTACCCTATTACTCGAAGACAGCTGGACCAATTTGGAAAATTATTTTTTTGTTTGAAACGGATTTGTCCTCCAGAGTGGTCTAATCAAACCGAGATCTGTTGATGGGATCTTGGAGAAATCGAGGGAACTCTTCGAATATTATAGGCGCATATACGGCGATTTGGGAATTGTTCATATTCACTCGTGCATCTCGTATCAAAATAGGTTCACTGAAAGTCGGTTATTTTAATTTTTTTTAATTTTGTGATTATATCATCATCATTCGGTTTAATTCGCAATGTCAATGTGTACTTTCATCAAAATGGGTTCAGTAGTTTTTGAGATAGAGTTATGTGTGTATCAGTCACTAGGAAAACTTGTACCTACTTAACAGCGTAATTCGATCACTACTGAAATTAAGAAAATCAAGAAATAAAAAAATACTTTAAAAAATTAAACCGACTTCAAAAAGGGAAGAAATAAAAGTTTTATGAACACTATTTTTTTGAAGTCGGTGTTAGTCTTAATATTTGGAAGTACGCTACGAGACGCTCAAATACTATATTACATACATAGACCAGTAAAGTAAGCAGTGGCTCGGCTTCGCCTCGGCCGACAATTACATGTGATCGGAGGCTTTCTTTATTTACTGGCCAAGGTTTATATACAATTTTTCTGTTCAACGGAGTCGGAAAGCGGCCGGAAGACAGAAAAAAATGCTGGCATAAAACTTTACTTTTA
The DNA here is from genome assembly GCA_947034925.1 of Eudemis profundana. Taxonomy (NCBI): domain Eukaryota; kingdom Metazoa; phylum Arthropoda; class Insecta; order Lepidoptera; family Tortricidae; genus Eudemis; species Eudemis profundana. Next base: position 5,568,367 of record OX344819.1, read on the forward strand.
TTTGAAGACGGTTTAATTTTTATAATAACTTTAATTAAAGAAAAAAAATTATTACTCGTCGGTTTTTTAGCCAAATCCCATTCTCAAAATCATTTTTTACCCTAAAAATGATGAAAGGATACGATTTCAATAAAAAAATTATACACTTACAAAAATAAGTCCCTATTTCTATGGAGAGTCGATTTTCGATCCACAGTGTAGCGGAAAGAGTGCAGTGTGCGGTGCGCCGCACACGGTACCGTGTGCCGTACACGACACCGTCCACGACGCCGTCACACCGTTCACGGCACCGTTCACGGCGCCGTCACACCGTCCACGGCACCGTTCACGGCGCCGTTGACGGCGCCGTCCGACGGCACGACGCCGTACCGTCGCACGGTGACGGCGTCGTGCCGTTCCACGGTGGACGGCGCCGTGCCGTCGACATGGGGCCGCGCCCTTATAGTCATTCAGTAAATCTGTACACTGATTGACGTCAGTAAGAACTGTTTAGAGAAATATACGTTAGAGGACCATTAGAAAATAAAAACTTCATAATCTTCAGGGGCGTTCCATGAAAATATCTAGTTTTTTTCGTTTACGTAACGCTATGGTAGCCACTTAATTTATTAGAATTAACACTTTAAGTATTACTTAGTAACATTAGCAATCTTAAAGCCAAGTTACCATGGCCATATTCAGCTTCCTAATTTTCGAATACTTGAATGGATTTTCTTGAGTATATTCTGATTCTGACAGATATTTCAGTGATTAATACTTATTTGCATTATATTGTGTATGTGTCTCAGCCAACTGGTTTAATCAGCCATTTGGTTAAATGCCTAGCATTTTCACTAAATTATGAGCCGCCAGCAGATCGACGAAGCCCCGCTACGCGGGGCTTCTATTTCTGCTCTGAGGGACACAAGCTAACTAACAAACCTAACCTAAAATTTTAATGAAAAGGCTAGGCAGTTAACTAAATGGCTAATTAAGCTAGTTGGCGGCGACATATGTATTAATAATGAGAAACCGGAACGTGTAACTATTTTAAGATAACAAGAGATTGTATAATATGTTAGATTAGATGATTCATTAACAAAACGGACGTCATTCAATGATGTATTAGGATGTTCATAATAAACTAATAAATAGGGCAAAGGACGTCGGAAATTATTATTTAGTGGAATTTGGACACCGTTCTAATCTATCTGATTAGAACAGTTGATTTACGTATGACCAATGTATTCAGTGGCATAGAGTCTGTGCGGAAAGAGAATAGGCGTGGCGAAAAAAGGAACTAATCTAACCAGTATGGCCACATAACAGAAAATACGGCACATACGGTAGAAAAGCATTACAGCGCCCCCCAAAATTAATCCTATTCTCTTTCCGCACAGGCTCTAGCGAGGGTGGTGCAGGCAGGGCACGTGCCCTGGGCGCCAACAAGGAGGGGGGCGCAAAAATGAAATTTACCATCTACCTGATACAAAAAATACAATCTATCCGAATTCGCAAACATGGTGAAATCCCACTAATATTATAAATACGAAAGTTTGTGAAGATGTTTGGATGTTTGTTACCTAATAACGGGATAGCAACTGGATGGATCAAGCTGAAATTTGGCATGCAAGTAGACCAAGTCCTGGATTGAAACATAGGATACTTTATATCCCGGTAAAGAGTTCCTTTGGGACAATAACGGGAACAACGCGGGCGAAGCCGCGGGAAAATGCTAGTAAAAAATAAGCCTTGTTTTCTGTTGCAGACATGCTGAAGATCAGAGTGATGGGGCCTGTGGCGAGTGTGAGGGAGTCCATACTAGTGGACGAATATGGCGATGAATTGGCTAAACTACCATTCAGGTCGGACTAACTTCTATACTTCCATACTATACTACTTATATTCTTCGATACTAAATCAGATCCCTATGAAATTTTATTAACCTTTTCGACGCCAACGACGGATATATCCGCACCGCAGGTTCAACGCCAAGATGTGCCTCCGACATTTGTGTGCTTATTAGCACAGAATAAGTAATAGTACTACGCATTAGGGTGGGTCGATTTTTGCGATTTTCAGAATATCGAAACTGGGCCCCACTGGAATGGTGCGTAATTTTATGCGTAATTAGGGAAAAATAATTAAAAAAATCTAGATTTATACTTTTAGCCCTCTACAAGCAGCCAAAGAATGAAAAGAGGAGTAATTTTCAGTAATTAAAAAAAAATATTATATGACAATTATACTACTAATTTATTATCCCAACATGTAAGAATACATGTGTTAAAAATATATCACAAGTTTTTTTACAGTTTTTCTCAACAAAAACGATATAATAGTTTCCTAGAGTTTCATGTTCCAAGAAATTAGAACGTGCATTAAGCCAAGTTGAACTTATTATATAATCTTGTTCTAAATAATTTTTCGTTCGATGCCCATCAGAATAAATGAATGAAAACATTTTATAAAAGTAGAATTTCGTTGCAAAACATACGATATTTCTATATTTTTAGGGACACTCAAAAGTCGTAATTTCGCCGTTTTAGGGCTCCTTTCACCTTAATTATTTCTTTAATATTGTTGTAATGTATATTGTTTACATATCTTTTCGTCTTTGGTTGATCGGTCGCTGCTCTGTTAATGAATAATAAGAGCAATTTTGCCACGTGAAATAGGTAAAAGGGCATTTTTCAAAAAACGTGTTTATAGGGCTAAAACGGGTAATGGTTAAAAATAATCTAAGGGTTAATAATGATAAAAAATGATCATGAATGTAGCATAAACATCTCGTTTAATGAATAAAATAGTTTTGGAGAACATAAATTATGTATTTATATTTTTTAAAAATTCGAATATTTTTTGTTATTCAACTGCCGGTAGAGGGCTAAAAGTATGAACCTAGATTTTTTTAATTATTTTTCCCTAATTACGCATAAAATTACGCACCATTCCAGTGGGGCCCAGTTTCGATATTCTGAAAATCGCAAAAATCGACCCACCCTACTACGCATAGAAGTTTCTCTCGCTAACGAAACCGACGTTCGGGTCCGACGACCGGACGGAACGCACCGGATCCGACCGCCTGTCTCTATAGCATAACGCGTGCTTTTTCTGGTCGCCGAAAATACTCCGCGAGGGCAAAATTTGGTACTAGGAGTCGCGCGGCAAAATTGCGTAGTCCTACTATTAGGGGCGTATTTACCCTAGGGCCATCCGGGCCATGGCCCGGGGCGCCTAACCGCCAGAGACTTCTTTTGGGACGGCGAAACTTATTGGCCCCAGGCGCCAATTTCAAATAACTGGCCAAGAGCATGTCGGACCATGCTCAGTGTAGGGTTCCATAGCCGTAACTATAAGGTAAAAAATACGATGTAAAAAAAGTACAACAACAAAAGAGCGTATCTTCATAGCAATTACGTCCTTTTGTTGAGAAGCGCTGTTTATCGGCAATAACTCAAAAACTGTTAATCCGATCTTATTGAAAATAATTTTCGTTGAAAGTATTAATTAAGCGTTATTTTTGCAATTTTTTTTATATTTTTTGTACACACGGTTTAGAAGATAGAGGGGGGGGGACACAATTTTCACAACTTTCGGAGCGATTATTTCAAAAGGTATTCACTTAATCAAAAACATTACTTAAGAACCTTTAAATATTTTCAAAAGAGCTGTCGAACTATGTACCACACGTTGATATTTTCTGAAAAAAACATTTTTTAGCTTCTGTAACATATATGGAGTGCCCCCCCTAAAAATATTTATTTTAATTATTTAACTACTAAACTAAGTAGCGGCTCATACAAGACACCTATGTTCCAAATTTCATCAATATCCATCATGTAGTTTTTGAGTAAAATGCCTGTGACATACGGACAGACGGACGGACGGACATGACGAAACTATAAGGGTTCCGCTTTAGCCATTTTGGCTACGGAACCCTAAAAACGCCCCTGCCTACTATTAGCCACAAAGATGTGCCTTTGTGCCTGATATCGTCGTGTGACTATACAGGGTGTCCCATAACTCACACGTCACAGTGACGCCGGGGCTAGGTCAGCTCAAGAGGCACCAAACTAGCCTAATATGACCTTAGTAAAAGTTGCACGGTTTTCGAGGTAATGGCAAATTACAGCTTTTTAGAAAATTTCACGTTTTTTAACATGTGTAGTACCAGCGTGTGCTCCAGTAGCTCTTAAATCATTTTATTTTTATGTGTACGCTGTCATGAATAGTAAGTTGAGATGACAAAAGTGTTATTTGGTCGATAACTAGTGTAATGTGCAAAAAAATACTGCATTTATCTTGAAACGAGATTTTTTTTAAAAAGCTTTAATTTGCCATTATCTCGAAAACCCTGCAACTTTTACAAAAGTCATATTAGGCTGGTTTGGTGCCTCTTAAGCTGACCTAGCCCCGGTGTCACTGTGACGTGTGAGTTATGGGACACCCTGTATATCTGGTGCTTGGAATATTGCAAACTATTTATAAACTGCTGATGTGACTAATAATATTATTAAATAATCTAACCCTAAATATCTACATATATTAAGATAAGTAATCTAATTTGTTACTCCATAAAATAATAATTGTAATTTACATAATTATAACCACAACACCTTGACATGTAATATTTTATAATATTATCAATAAATGAGTATGAGTATGAGTATGAGTATTTCATGCTGAATGAACACTCAATCGCGTCATCAATATTAATAATCAATAATAATAATCTGTCGTAACTATCAATCAGCCAATCATGTTTTTACTGCACATAATTGTATGCAATTGCAAATAATGATAAACTAACGATTTAATGATATATGCTGATGTATGCTGATCAGGTTTTTCAAGTTGGTCCCATTTTGAAAAACGTTACGTCACGGCGACCGCATTGGCTTAAGAAATGTGAGTGAAGACTGCGTCAATTATAAAGAAACATATCGCTCAAATATGAATATGTATGAGTTACTTAAAATTGTACTTTTAGACACCACTTCTGTTGCAACTGCATTTATGAAAGTTTGCGTTTCTGTCTGTTTAACCAACTTCGAAACACTACGTTTTTTTCCATTTCTTTTTTTTAATTATCTCTTCATTAAATATATTAAGGGAACACGCTAAAGTGCGTAGTGCCAATGTATTAAGTTATACATTTTTCCCCGCGTAGGTGGCCCTACGTGAGGCAATCTGATCTTTAAACTGTTTACAGCTACCAACCAATAGCTGTGGATGGGCAAGACGTCGTACCAGACAGCCCCATGGCAGAGCTGGAGGAGGTCATGCCTCTACCGAATGTGAAGGCAGAGCGGGTCTACGCCAAGATCCTTGGGCGAGACATACGAGGTACTCTATCATAATCCTTACATCAACGGTGAGAACTATGCATGCTATACATTAATTTACCAAAGGCTAAGTAATACAGGTAATACTATTGCACTTAAGTATAATTTTTGATTAAATTTGACTGGCCCTCCTCAGCATGCATGCATGGATATGGAGTGCGTAATATAAAGAGATTTTCAGATTTTCCTCTGCCAGGCATTACTTAAGGTTAAATGTCTTGCTTCATAAGTAATAGAGGATGCCGTTCCATCTCATGCCTTCTGAGTTCTAATCTTCTTTTAGGTATAGTACTGATATTCTCTCTCAAGGTATCACATTTTCAAAGCATTACAAGAGTTCAATATTTTAAAAGTGCCCCAGATTAGTTTTCATTAATCTCTTCCAGGGGAACCCTTCGTCCGACTATCAGGGCCCCTAAACCAACCGGAGGTGCGCATGGGCAGGTCGGCCATCTTGGATTCGCTGAACGACCTGGAGCGCGCGGAGGACGATAACACCCGCGCGTATTTGAGGTTACAGTACAATAATGATAGCAATGTGCTGCCTTACAATCGGGCTATGTCACAGGTAAGACTTTCTCTATCTATCTGCCGCGTCCAGATAGTGCCCCGAGTTACGGAAAAAAAGTTCACATCCGGATACCAGCACCAAATTTTAGTATGTTGTTAGGCATGGTCTCTGGACCCCAAAACTGCCGGGAAACAGTCTCTGAGAGGTCAAGGTCACCGAATATGAGGTCATTCATCTAGCCGCTCCCGCGTTCTTAAGAAAGTTTAATTGTGACAAAACTACACATCTCACATCCACATAAGAGGTATCAAATGAAAGGTAATTAAATGTACTATAATTCACTTTAACATTTAAATTTCATAAATGTTATACTTTAGGAATTATTCACACAATTATTTCAATGTCAAAAAATATATATACGGAAATTTAGGTTTTACAGCAAAACTAAAAACACTAAGTTATGCAAATGTTCTACAAAAATAAAAGAAATTTATTAGGCTTCATAACATAGTTTAAATCTTGAAAATCTGTCAATAAATATAGAAGCTACAGCTCAAAAACCTTGAGCGCGCGGAATAATCCCATAGTGCCCCGAGTTATAGAAAAAAAAAAAATTTCTGGATATCAGCACCAAATTTTAGTATGATATTAGGCAAGTACTCTGGACTCCAAAACTGCTGAGAGACGGTTTCTGAAAGGTCAAGGTCAACAGTTATGACGTCACCAAAGTGGCGGCCGCTACATTTCGAAAAGTTCTCATTATTCTTAAACTATGCACTGTACCGTAACGTGTGTGGTATCAAATGAAAGCTCATTAAATGTTCTATAACTTTGTTTTAATATATAATACCATTATTATTGAAAAATAACAAGATACAATAAAAAAAAACAAAAAATATTTTTTTTTTATATTTGTACATATTTTAGATAGTAAATCACTTATATTAGAGAATAAAAATGTTGTACAAAAATATAGGTAATTTTTTTTCTATAATATGAAGTTTAAATCATTAAAATTGGTTGAAAATAAACAAAGATATGTCAATTACAATGCACCGCGGCGGACGCTACAAACAATGTACCCGCCGCCCGCCGCATTTGAAAAATGTAAATCACATTCAAACTATGCGATGTATATATACTTGTAAAGTATTAAATGAAATCATCCCTGTGTGGAAGACTCTTCCTGACGCAAGTGCCATCTGTCAAGAACTTGTTTCTTGCAAATGCAAGGACAGATGTTCACGATGTCGATGCGTCAAGAATGATTTAAATTGTACTCTCCTTTGTGCATGTGAAGGTGCGTGCTCAAGAATTTAGGATGCTTTATGTTTTGTTTATATATACTTTGGTGACGTCATAACTGTTGACCTTGACCTTTCAGAAACCGTCTCTCAGCAGTTTTGGAGTCCAGAGTACTTGCCTAATATCATACTAAAATTTGGTGCTGATATCCGGAATTTTTTTTTTTTCTATAACTCGGGGCACTATGGGATTATTCCGCGCGCTCAAGGTTTTTGAGCTGTAGCTTCTATATTTATTGACAGATTTTCAAGATTTAAACTATGTTATGAAGCCTAATAAATTTCTTTTATTTTTGTAGAACATTTGCATAACTTAGTGTTTTTAGTTTTGCTGTAAAACCTAAATTTCCGTATATATATTTTTTGACATTGAAATAATTGTGTGAATAATTCCTAAAGTATAACATTTATGAAATTTAAATGTTAAAGTGAATTATAGTACATTTAATTACCTTTCATTTGATACCTCTTATGTGGATGTGAGATGTGTAGTTTTGTCACAATTAAACTTTCTTAAGAACGCGGGAGCGGCTAGATGAATGACCTCATATTCGGTGACCTTGACCTCTCAGAGACTGTTTCCCGGCAGTTTTGGGGTCCAGAGACCATGCCTAACAACATACTAAAATTTGGTGCTGGTATCCGAATGTGAACTTTTCCCATAGAAGCATGTCCGTAACTCGGTGCACTAAGACTGGTGCAACACAACATGCAATGGAAGAATTTGCAGTCCCCATTGGTGCAATGTATCATGAAATGTACACACTTTGCAACAAATTCCCATAGGCGCGCCCTTCTCGCGCGAACTTCGCATTTGACGGCACGCTACGAGCATTACAAGTCGCGCATGGAGCGATCCGTGATTTGTCGGTTTTTCGGACGAACACAAAGGGGCGCGCTGTGTGCGCGTTCGGTGCGGGGGTGGACATATGCCGCGGCATACTGGTGGAAACCGGTGCACGCGGGAGATGCGCGGTTCGTGCGCGGGGTACGTCCATGCTTGCAGCGAACAAGCAATGAAAGGCAGTATGTTGACATGTTGTTGCACCATTCTGGACGCGGCACTTCTCTCCACCGAGTCTGGGACAATCCTACGTTGCCCTTGCCTATGCGTCAAAGTATAAAGACAACCAAGTAGTACGACTTCGGCCGTTTAGGAGCGCGCGACACGTATATACACAGACGCACAACGCGCGTCTGTGTGAGTGAACGCCATACTGTGGCATGCTCGCGCATGCTCAAATCCTTGCCTGTGGTGCGTCCGTACACGGCGCGCACACATGCGCGCTCCCGATGTACCTTTTGTTGGCAGAAAAACTACCGTATACCGTGTATGCGTGGTCGCCACTTGGATAAAGTATAATACAGACGAACAAGTAGGTACTCAAACTTGAGCCATTTAGAAGCGCGCGGCACGTATTCACACAGACGCGCGATAGCACGTCTCAGTGAGTGCGGTACTACTGGAGCATTCTTAAGCATTCTTAAAAGTTTGCTTGTAGTGCGTTCGTACACGGCGCGCACACATTCAAGCGCGCGATGAACCTTTAGTAGGAAGTAAAATTACTGCTATTAATACTGTGACTTGGACTTTATTGCCCTAACGGTAATCCCTTCTCTTAAGCATTGACGAACTATTTTTTAATTACAGGTGATCAACCAACAAGGGACTATCCTGACGGCAGTACAAATAGGCCTAAGCACGAGATTATATGGCACACCAGGGGATAATTTACAGGTACTTTCCTCCATGCTTTTATCTTTACTCCTGAAGTATTGACGCCGAGAGACCTTTTACATCTATAAAAATGTAGTTTTAAGTTTATTGTAACGTATTAATGAAATCACATGTTAATGTCATACTGGTTGTTATGTTTAAACATTTTAAAAAGAGAAACTGGTGAGTTTCTTCCGGCGCTTCTCTCACCAGAAGGCCACTACCCGAAGCGCCAAAAGAAAGAATAGAATCAGACTTGTGAAAGAGCCCTTGAGGGCCTATTTGCAGAAATAAACTATTTTATTTTATTTTTTATAATTTTGAAGCGTGTTGACCTTTTTTAATCGGCTGCGACGAAAATTATGATAAGCTGTGTTTTTACTTTTTATCTATACTTATGTTGTAATCGGTTATTTTCAGCTACATTTCGAAGTCACAAACTACAGGGATCAGTCTGTGCGATTCACCTTTGAAGCTAGAGGCGAGCTCATGTTCCTGAGGGGAATCAGCCCTACTTCGTAAGCTTTTTTTAACACATTTACTTGTAAGTTACCCGAGTCTGTCTCACTCCAAATTTGACACGAGAAAATAAAAAGGTAACTTAAAAAAAAACCGGTCAAGTGCGAGTCGGACTCGCGCACGGAGGGTTCCGTACAAACTCGTAAGTAGATACGTGAATAGTTCAAGAAAAACTGTACGGCGGCGGTTAGCTTAGTAGAAGCAAATAAGTATGTGTTAAGATTTTTGAAAATTTCTAAAAAACGATGCATTTTAGAAAACCCGTTTTATTTTTCCTGTAATATTTAGGATAATATTAATAATTGGTAATTATTACAGATTATACTGTTCAGTAACTTCGAAGATAATAGGGGGAATGGTATTTTTTTGAATGTTTTTGGTCATAACTCAAAAAGTACAAAAAAAAATGGTTTTGGAATTTACAAATTAAGCCCTTTCATTTGATATCCCACTCAATATGATAGCTCTACTTTTGTTTTTCCACATCCCATTTCGGACCCCTTTAAAAAAAAGTAAAAAAGGTTTTTTTTCTATCCAATAGGGTCGAGCTAGCGACTTTTAACACTATTCCAAATTTCAAGTCGATAGGATCAGTAGATCCTGAGATATCTTGCTGTGACAGACGGACAGACAGACAGACAGAGTCGCACCATAAGGGTTCCTTTTTTACCATTTTGGTACGGAACCCTAAAAATTAAATTAGTCGGTGCCAGTTTTAATATTTGGAATAACGGTACGAGACTACCATTCTTCTCTATCATTCGTCATCTCAGTACTCAAACCTTTCTCTCACGGCTTTCTTCACACCCATCCATCGTTTCTTTGGTCTACCAACTGCTCCATCTTAGCATTCACTCGTGTAAATGATAGTCCGAAATATATGAAAATGTTATGTTTAATGTCTGTTCCAGTCAAACGGTCTTGAGCGGTCAGACTGTCAACGTCATTGTCTACGTCGGAATCACCAACACGGCGCAACCAGGAGCCAGGGATCTCATCACATTCACCGCTATAGGTAAGATTGCCAGGTCGCCAAACCTAATAGCCGGACAGACCAGCCAGTTTGGCCGGACATTTGGGTAATAAAGGTGCATAAAAGCCGCCATTTTGCTTATTTTAAAGAACTTCATACCCAGTGACACTCGTGCCATCAAGACGAATCTAATGATGTATCATTTATCAACATCGGTTGTGCCGTTGAGTAGTTACGAGCGGCCATAGGAACGGACATACATACATACATACAGGTCAAACACACACCTTTTGGGCGTCGCCGCAGTCGGGCAAAAAGGCCGGACACCCTACATTGTTGAGGATTTTGTGTCTCAGAATTAATAGGTACGACAAAAAAATTGGCCGGACACCGTTTATTTTGGCCGGACACGCAATCAAAAATCCTAATTATGTCCGGCTTTATCCGGACGCCTGGCAACGCCTGCGTTTAAAGATTTCGACGACTCGTGAATGCAAGTTGGCAATGACAACCAAGGACGTAACTAGGGAATTCAATAACCGGTCAAATTTTAAAACCGGATACCAAAAACCGGTTAGCCGATTAAAAGCCGGGTTTATTGTTTTTTATCAATTGATATATTTTTCGTGAACGTATGTTAATAAAACCCACTTTAAAATATTGTTTAGCTGATTTATAAACAAAATCAACGTAAATGTAGAAAAGAAATAACAATAATCGCAATATTACTGACGGTAAATCGGAACAATTTGATCAGTCGAAAAATAAAACATACAGCCTGAATCACAACTAAATAGATATATGATAGATTTTTAAAGGTATATATGGACTTGAAAAGAAGAACAAATAAATAATCATAAAGGGATCAAAGCACTCCTTTCGAGAATTAATAGCAATTTATTATAGATAATGGTACGGAACCCTACGTGCGCGAGTCCGACTCGCACTTGGCCGGTTTTTTATTGTTCTGTCATTGTTTTCCGTTATAACTATGCGTTGTGTTCTCAATCATTGTGTCCTTTAGGTTACATGAACTCTCTTTTCCAGGCATTGACCAGGTCTCAATCTCAGCGTACGTCTACGTGGTAAACATGGTGAACTCCAACGATGTGTGGGCTCCGGAGCTGAGGCACACGTTCCAGGGCATGTGCATCGGGAAGCTGGGAGACGACTGCGCTCAGCACACCTGGTCTGCCACCGTCATAGCCAGGGACGCTACTGCAGGTACGGTTTTTAACAGTAACAGCTTATCTCGGATGATGTTCCGCCATCTCATTCTATCTGCACTCTGCAGCCGAATGTAGGGCATCGTGTACCGTAGTGTCGAGATTGTGCGTATTTGATTCGTCCAACGAGTGGGAGCCTCTTGGTCGCTTGCCTTCGACTTTTTCAGTGACCATCAACTGTTTATATGGTGTCTAATTGATATCTTTCAATTTGTATATATAGATCTATCTATCTATTAATACTATACTGAGCAGTTGCGTGGCGTAAAAGATATCCTTGAGCAAGCCGGTGCAGATTTGACGTACATTTTCCTTAAGAGCTGTAGAATAAGGGGCTCAAATGCCTAATATTAGGCAAGCCGGTAGAAATCGAGTTCTTTGTGCGCCAAGCCACTGATACTGAAGTACCAAGTCCTGGACTGAAACATAGGATATTTTGTATCTCAGTGAAGAGTTCCCTTGGGATAATAAACGGGCTTCGTGCTCTAGACTCGTAGCAGTTTCAGTTTTAGAGGTGGGTCTTTTAATGCAAAATCAGAAATTAAGTTGGCCTTTTTTATGCGCCTGAAACACGATTTTAGCCCGTTTCAGACTGCCCCACAAACGACTATCTATCTATCAGCCGGGGATATTCACTGCTGGACTTATACCTCCATATACCGCCACAGAGTGCGGTCCTGTGTGTGGCCCGACAAACGTAACAATCTTTAACCTCTTTCAGGCCTCCTCCGGCTCACCTCCACCCCAATCGGTCTGGTCTACGACAGTAACTTCGTGTCCGGCACCAGGGAGGAGATCAGAGCGACATACAGAGCGACTTGCTGCGCTCCTCGTCTGTCCGTGACTGCTGTTGATGCTAATGGCAATGTTAACAGCTACATCATCGATATAAGCGGTAAGTTCCACTGTTTAGAAGTACCCTTGCATGAGTGCCATCAGGTATTGACGACATCACTTCGCAAGTCAAAATGTCAGGGTCCCATTGAGATCTGGTAAGGTGGAACGGTTCTGCCTTAGCTAAGCTAACATTGCCCCAGTTTACCCACTAATGTGTATTTCGACGTTACCCGAGGAGTTGAGATATCTTGATACTTTGTTTTGTAATCACACGGACATGTTTTTATAACATTTTTCTCTCCCCCAATCCCTCCTTATCAAGCGAAAGTCTTCTCTATTTTTCGTCACTCTATCAAGAATTTAGACCCTGATATTGTCATACTTCTGGGTCTTCTTCCACCTCTTTTTCCATCTATTTTTACGAAAAATTGTATCTCAAAAATGTTAGTGTCAAATTGTAACTACTAATCAATTCCTCTCTTTCACTTCCAGGCTATCTGAACGGGGCGTCCATAGCAGCCATCACCCTGGGGGTGTTCCTGTTCATCGCCATCATAGCCCTGATCATCTTCCTGATCTACTGGTGCGTCAAAAGACGAAAGGAGTCCAGAGAACTGCCTTACACCACATCCACTAGGAATATGAGCTAGATTACTTAAGGTTAATCTGTTCTAAGATATTTGATTAGAAGGGGTATTGGTGTCTGGAGAGGCAAATGCCCTTACACAAAAATATATTGTCCAATTGAATTTGTTAAAAAGCGGTTTCTGATAGCCAACCAATTATATATTGTCGGATATTTACAGCGTAAGTTCATTATGATTTTTTAAGTACTTTTAACGGTCTGATGGATGTTTTTTTTTATATTTTCCTTAATTTTGAGCCGTTTTTCATGTAAAAAAAAAACCATTCCTGACATTAAAAAGTGGATGAAAATTAGAATACTTGATTGAAGTATGTATTTATATTTTTACTGTGAATTTTCTTTATGACACTTCTGTAAAAAACGATTGTGATGACAAAGTAATTTAAGCACAAAATGTGTTAAAATATATTTTTCGATAAGTTACCTTTAGGTAAATTAAGTTTAAGTTAAGTTAAAGTCAGTATAGCATTTCAAAGTCTACGACAGGGAGCTGACAATGATAGTTCTTATTTTGCTCTAAAAATAGCATAAGTATACCTATATATTTTAATTACCTACCTAATTACAGTCGAGTTCATCATTATCTGAGCAAAGATTGGACCAAAAATATCTGAACAAGACCCTATTGTCAGAAGCATAAGAACTAGATCAGATCTTTTTGATCCGTTCTTTGCTCAGATATTGATGAACTCGACAGTACATTGCGAAGGTTGACCAAAAAGGGCAAAAGATATGTAACGGCTATATATTATACAACTAGGACGGCAAAGTGATAATTATCGCCCATAGGTGAATATAATTTTATGTCTTTCTCTGGCAAGGGTGGGATTTTCACTACGCGTACTAAGAGCCGCACATTGAGCCAGTAATCGCGACCACAAGTGGCTCAGACCGGCCGCACACTTGGGCCACTAAACGCGGCTACAAGCAGCGAGCGCGCGCTTGCGTTGTGGCCCGAACGGGGCCACTCGAACTAGGGTTGCCAGATTGAATTACCCTATTATTAGGAGCAGGAAACAATATGTCGGGATTTTGAGACTTTGGTCGGGAGATGCCCCGCGCGCTCTACGCGCGAGCTTTTTTTTTAGCCTGAACGAGCACAAATTTTCGGTGGCAGGACCACCTTGAGTGGGATCGGAGTAAGTTTTAAAATGAAGTCGTTTGTCGGGAGATTGTCTTCTTTGTCAGGAGTTGGGAGGACACACAAAAAATCGAGAGAATCCCGCCAATTCCCAACCATCTGGCAACCCTAACTCGAACGCCCGGTGTGCGCCGGTGGCATACAAAATGTATGAAAAACCTCGCCCGCAGCTTGTGGCGGCCACCCAGTGGTTCTAAACAACACGGTGTGACGTAAAATTGTGTACATACTACGGGGGGCTGTAGTCACTCTAATTAAAAACTTTACAATGTGTCAAATTAGTAAAAGTGGCAAGTTACTAACATGATAAGCTATTTCAGATTATATGATATAAATATTTAACATTAATAATAGACATTCCCAGTAATTTAAGCTTCAAAATTATCTAATGTAAGCATTTTTACATAATACGGGTAGTACAACATGTTGTATTTATAATCATTATACTATTTTAATATTGTATAATATTATAGTTAAGCGGGGTAAATGCGACTAGTAAGGCTAATGAGTTTAGAGTACTGTTTCTTTCAGCACTGCGGGCGGTAAATGCTACTTACGGCCCGGAATGACGTAAAATTATATTTCAACACACTTGCTCATAAAGTGGCTTTTATTTCAAGGTTCTTACGCGCGGAACGCAGCTTATTACACACGAGTGCTTTTTTACTTTACATTACCGCACTAGTGTTGTAATTACCGCAAACTGACCAATGAGAGCACGGCATTATTCCCGCGCCGCCGATCGCGCCATGTACGCGTACATGGCGCTCGCCCCGCACCACACCGTGCCTGGAGGTGTTGTTAGATAACCCACAAAATAAATACAAAAATATAAGATTTAAATTATAAGTATTTTTTTATTCGCAAGTGTCTTGAAAAACGACGTATGATGCTCGTGGGGATTGGTCATTACAGCTCGCCTGATGGCTCGGGCTGTGCAACACAGCCTCGACTGTAATGACCAACGTAGCCCACTCGTATCATAATGTACTAAATTGTTACGAAACGACGTTAAGTAATTACAAGCAATTTGTTAGTCTAAAAAGTCTAAGCATGGATGTAATAAAACAATAAGATTTTTATAGTACATTACATATTTAACTAGGGTGGTAATACGAAGAAAGGCCGAGATCGCAGAAGTTTGCGGCCCGAGCTGCAAGCGAGGGACGTAAATATGCCATCGAGGGCTTTCTTTATTACCTCCCGTGTTGTGTTCATCATTTTATGTCTACACAAGGCCAGAAAGCGGCTTTTTCCTTACGCGCAGCGTGCGGAAAAAGTCGCTTTATGGCCAAGTGTGGCATAAAACTCTTAATATTGTTCAACGTTTGATACAGATAGATATACGCCTTACTCTTACTAGATGTTTTTACCCCGTTTGACGATATTTAAATAGATAAGTGTTACTAATTGTCGAGCCATATTATTTGTAAAATTATAATTGCAAATAAATAAATAATAATTTGTTTTGCATTTTAATTTAACCGACTTTAAAAAAGGAGGTTCTCAGTTCGTCGGATTTTATGTATGTGCTCCCATTACTATAACGCCTACTGACTGCAATACGGCCACATCGTCGCTCCCATGCCAAACTAACACAACTGTAAAAAACAGATTTTCGAGGGGAGCGATTTGAAGTTGGAAAAAAAACATGTTTTTTTTTCAGTAATCGGTGCACTTGTATTAGTTTAGTTTAGTTTATTTATTCACAAATTACAAGTTTCATATAAATCACATTAAAGTTTACATTACTAATTCGTAAAGTGATCGTTCATTAAATATCTATACAATAATGATCATGATTAAAAATAAATAAATTGAAATTCATTGAGGGTATACGTAATATATTGATAAAGTATACACATAGTGGTTGCAAAATACATGTATTAAATGATCAATTTGTCAGATATGTATTATTTTATTGGAATTGGAAATTACAGCACATTCGCAAGTTTGCATCTCCATAGATACAGAAAAAAACGTTAGGTTTTTCACCATAGTAAACTCACGAAAGTACCACATTCGCAAATTAAACGTGCTTTTGATATATTTGAACCGAGGTAAAGTTACGAAAATTACAGTTTCGTATGTTTACTATGTTCATTAATATGGATGAGATTTAACTGTCACCATAATAAAATAACGAATGTGTCAGATTCGCACGATTAGTAATAATTGCCGCCATAGAAAGTTAACGAAAATGGCAGATTCGTTAATTATTTAAGGGGTAATCACGTTTTCTGCCAAGGCAAAATACCATATCTACACTTCGCAAGTTTTCCATGGGATAAATAATTATAATTTCAGATTCGTGAAAATGTAACTTTGAAAGCTTAAAAGATAGAAGTCTGAAAATTGGTGGCATTATGAACTATCGAATTTGGTACCGATCTACATCAAAAACTCATTTTTGTCAAAATTACACTTGTGTTAGTTTGGCATGGGAGCGACGACATCTCAAATTAGTTTAGAACGTCTATAACTTTGGAATTGATAATTCTTTACAGTTTACTGCATTCTTTCATACACTAGTAAAAAAAATAACTGTACTATAAATTATGACAAAGCTATTGTATAGTGTCATAAATTAAATTAAACCTGAGTAAATAGTTTAATGGGTAATTGTATGTAATGTATTATATTACACTGTCATCATTAGTCAAGGTGATGAAAAGAAATGATTTGTCTACGGCCAAGTCTTTCAACACATATAATCAGCTTAAAAATTAAAACTCAATATTTGAAATTTATGTCAGTTTGTCTGTCTGCGCGCATAACGCCAGACCAGTGTTACATAAGGAATTATATCTATTTTTTTTTATCTAATCTACCAAATCCTTCAACAAAAACATGTAACACCTTATGTACATGACAATGCAATAAAATTATGATGAACATACCCAAAGAAATGGGCAAAAATATAAGGAAATAAAACAATTTAACCCTCCTCCCCCCCACAGTACTAAAATGCACTACTCTGCCGCCATAACGCAAAAGGGCACAACTAACAGTTTTTTCGACACTGTGTTGTATACATATTCGGAATCAGTGAAATTTACTGATTCCGATTATGTATAGAACTCAGTGTCGAAAAAAAAATGTTAGTTGTGCCCTTTTGCGTTATGGCGGCAGTACTGGTTAAGCATATTTTTAACTTACATGTGTCCCAAGAATAAGCCAATATTTACGATTTCCATAATAACTAATAGACAACATCTGAGTCAATAGAGTACACGGAATTAGTCATGCATGGTACAAGTAGATTACAAATAACAGTTGTGACAAAACACTGTCTGGGGTAGTCAATGTGAAAGGTAATGTTTTCAGGCAAAAGTTAACACTTTTCTCAGTACTGGATTTACACTAGAGGCACTAGGGTGTACTGCCCAGGCGGGCATATTCCCAGGGGTGCCAAAATTCAGCGCTTCTGGTTTTTTATCATCCTGATAGAGAATCATCCCTGGATCTACTTATTTATTTATTTATTTAAACTTTATTACCCAAATAAACACTTATCATACAAAAGGCGAACTTAATGTCAAAGGGTATTCTCTACCAGTTCAATTATGAAGACACGTTTAGCCCAGTGGGAGTGACACCGCCTACAAAGCTAGAGGTCCCGGGTTTGAATCGTAAGGGCAAATGTTTGTGTGATGAGCATGAGTGTTTGTTCGTGAGTTTTGGATTTTTCTAACTGTTTAAGTATATGTTTATCTATATAAGTATGTATATTATCTAGTGATGTCAGTAATTTACAGTTATCAGTATTTTTCCATTTGGGAATATTTCCACCTTTCCATTGTTCCCGGTAACATTCCCAAAAGCAGGTAATATACAATATCTCTGGGTTAATTATTGTTGATCTATGATTGAATCTAGATAGCTAAATTTGGTAACTGGAAATTTGTAAAAACGATCAACACCTGACAATGCATTTCATCTTCAGAAACTTCCGATTTTAAAATTATTTTTAAGGTTCTGTACCCAAAGGGTGTTTATGGAACCCTATTAAAGCCTGGCCCACAGCAGCTTTGCTCACACACCTTTGAATTTCTTTACGGATGTATGTAGTTTTCCTCACAATGCTTTTCCTTTATAGAAATGGCAATGGTAAATATCAATTGTGGTCTTTTTGTGGCAGCAAGGTTTTTAACTTTTTAGGGTTCCGTAGCAAAAATGGCTAAAAAGGAACCCTTATAGTTTCGTCATGTCCGTCCGTTCGTCCGTCCGTCCGTCCGTATATCACAGGCATTTTACTCAAAAACTACAAGATACTGATGAAATTTGAAATATAGATGTCTTGTAGATGCCGCTACTAAGTTTGCTAGTTAGATAATAAAAAAAAAAAATCTAGGGGGGGCACTCCATACATGTACCTAACATAAGCTAAAAAAATTTTTTTTCAGCAAACGTCCACGTGATTTACATAATTCGACAGTTCTTTTAAAAACATTAGAAGGTTTTTATGTACTTTTTTTTTATTAAGTGAATACTTTCGGATATAATCGCCCCTAAAGTTGCATAAATTGTGTCCCCCCCCTTTAACTTTTAAACCGTAAATGCAAAAAATATGAAAAAAATCAGGAAGGTAACGCTTAATAAATACATACAACGAAAATTATTTTGAATAGTAACGAATAAACCGTTTTGAAGTTATTGCCGTAAAACTTCTCGACCAAAAGGCATTAAGTGCCATCGAATTACACGGCATTTAAGACCTTTTGCCAGTTGTTTATTTTTAGCTTTATTTTTATCTGTAGCACATTTCCTTATAGATACGGCTATGGAACCCTACACTGAGCATGGTCCGACATGCTCTTGACCAGTTTTTTTTTTGTGTTGTTTCTTTTTTTCCTATGTTTTGTAACTTTGCTGTCATAAATAAATGTATTTTCTTTCTTTCTTTTTTTTTTCTTTAGTATGTATCTATGTAAACACTTTATTGCACATAAAATTATACAGAAACAGTACAAAGATCAATGGTTATGTACAATGGCGAACTTATCCCTGTAAGGGATCTCTTCCAGCTAACCTTTTAATAGTAGTAAGTCTAGATGTTATATACCTATTATATATTAATAACAATTAACTATAGCAAAAGGTGCAGCAAGAATTGTTGCTGGTGGTGTAGAAAATACATACTCAAAGAGTTTAGAGATCAGATTTGATTTTAGAGCTTTTAAGGAGATTTAGATATAAATACTCACTTTGGTAACATCATCAAAGAACCTCTGTAATTTATCTAAATTCGTACGAAGAATAATATCAAATTCCGGTATAAAACCACTCTCAAACGGGGCATTTTTGTAAGATTTGTAAAGGAAAGACATCTTTGTAAAGATGTTGTTATAAAGAAATTTCCGTAGTTTGTTTACGTTTATGGAGTTTGAGAACACTGTAGCCGTTCACAGAACACAAAAACACAAGAACAAGCGCCCGTATACGCTAAATAACGCTAAATTTAGGCCATAACTCGCTGAAATGACAGTAGGATTAGAAAATTTCGCGAGAACTGATTATAATGTTTTTAGATGCCAAGGTCGCTGTCTTTGTGTTTGGCGGGATAAAAATAAATAGTAGTACTCACCTTGTCTCCCCAACAGCTCTTGGGTACGGGAAACGGGCAACAACACAGCGTTCTGTGTCAAATCTTCTATGGACATGCCAGTCACAGCCGTCGAGAGTAGAGGATTTTTCACTATACCCCGGCTCATGTGATCACCGAAACTTTTGTCAGACATTGTGTCACTATATTATTAATCGGTTGAAACAGTAATTCTCGTGAATTTACACATTTGGAGGTCGTAAAATGCAAATATAATTATGTGAAATTACGTGTCACTTGCATATTTTGACATATTATATTTGTGACATTCCTGTCAAGTGTATATTCCGGAATTTCCGTAGGGAACTTCATTATTCTGACGAACCTAAAAAGGAAATATTTTGTTAGTTTTTTCGAATTATCTCACAAATACTTCTGTAACCAAAATTAAATTTATTGAATATATGGAATGTATTACATGTAATATATTCTACTGTTTTTTAATCTCTTAATAATATTGAAAACTTTACTTCCATTAAACACAGTTTTAAATAACAGCCTTTGTAAACATAGTTCGTTCCATTCTACGCTCATAAAAATAAAACAGTGACTTGTTCAACAAAAATAATCTACTTACAACGGAATACAGCTACAAATATAAACGTCAAATATTTTTAGGTTATGTTTGTTTGTTTACGAATTAGATTTCATAAATAATTCAATTTTAGCTACAACAACCATGTCTGATAAGCAATCGGAGCCCCCACCTCCAGTGAAGCGCTACAGACGCGAGGAAAAGTCCTCAGAGTCCGAGGAAGACATCGATAACTATCAACCTTACGTACCAGTAAAGGAACGGAAAAAGCAGCAATTAATGAAATTAGGGCGCCTTGGGCAAGTAGCCGCTGAAGTCTCTGCAGAAACGAAAAGCTCAAGTGATAACGACCCGGATGATGAGAGTAAGTATCAACCATTTTCGTGTAAAAATACTACTTGGTCCACAAGCATTAAACTCTTAATTTTCTTACTAATTGCTAGTTTGTTAGAAAGAAGAAAAGAAAGAAAATGCATTTATTTATGACAGCAGCACAAAATATTAATACAGCGGTAAAAAATGAATAGAATAAAATAAAACAATAAAGATGAATGCTGCCACAAAATGGTTGGGACCAGCAAAATGCCGACCTAAGAGTCAGCGCTGGTCTTCCGGTGGCACCAGTTACGTTTACTCTTAGTTTGTAATGTCTGTCCTACATGTGAACACCATGCATTGAATAAGCCTTGCAAGAAGATCTAACTTATGATTTCATAATATTATGAAATTTCAATTTTACATAGATTTTCAGTATTGCTTTGCTACTTCACTACTTCAGATCTTAACTGAGTAAACGTTAATGTATTTTACATTAGCATTTAAATTAAACATATTCCTACTATAATATAGCTCCATCATTATTAATTTAAGAGTTCGGCCATTCTCACAAAGTATGTCTGCGGTCACCTAATTACCGTGACGCTGTTTTCATACTAAATGTGTGGAGACGTGGCAATTAGACGCAGTCATACTTAGTGAGAATGGCCGAGTTACATTCTTGTCAGTAAGGTAGCTTCTTGCCCCCTGTATTCTGCTGTCCAAATTCAAAAGGACGCATCTCAGTTTTATAGGTTTTGAGTAATAAGCGATTTTAGTTGTGGAAATGGCATGATTTTGGAGGTGTGCTAACTTTTCTTAATGACTTAGGAAAATTTCATATACTAACATTCCTTTTTGGAAATGTCATATCATGCATTAATATTTTTTTCATTTTTAGGGTTCCGTACCAAAATGGTAAAAAAGGAACCCTTATGGTGTGACTCTGTCTGTCTGTCCGTCTGTCACAGCAAGATATCTCAGGATATACTGATGCTATCGACTTGAAATTTAGAATAGTGTTAAAAACCGCTAACTCGAGCCTATGGAACAGAAAAAAAATCCTATACCTTTTTTACTTTTTTTTTAAAGGGGACCGAAATGGGATGTCGAAAATCAAAAGTTGAGCTAATATATCGAGTGGGATATCAAATGAATGAAGATTTCAAAACCGTTTTTATTTTTTTTATTAGACGTGTAGTTTTTGATTTAAGACCAAAAACGTTTAAAAAAATACCATTCCCCCCCTATTATCTCCGAAGTTACTGAACAGACAAATCTATAATAATTACCGATTATTAATATTATCCTAAATATTACAGGAAAAATAAAACGGTTTTCCTAACTTGCAGCGTTTTTTAGAAATTCGCAAAAATCGTAAGACAACCTTATTTACTCCTAATAAACTAACCGCGGCATATGTCGATGTATGGGGACAACAGTTTTACAAGAGCAAAGTTAAGTTTGTCCCACCATACAATTTTTCTTGAATTATTCACGTATACAGGGTGATTGATAATTCGACCTATACTTTGAAAGGGGTTATACTAGAGCTCATTTGCAATAAATTTAGCTCAGTAAACTAGGGGTCTAAATTTGATGGTTATCAAGTTATTTGAGTTTTACGTTTTTTTAGAAAAAGCCCGCTTTTCGGACTAAAAATGATAATTATGAAAAAAGTACTTCCATTTGGCTGGTATAAACTTTGTTTTCTAAAAGCCAATGAACCAATGATTACTTCAAATAAAAATTTGTGTCAACATTTCAGAATTATCTTAGAAATAAACGGTCATGAAAACCAAAGTCATAATTTTTTTTTTCGATTTTGTTACAACTGATGAGAATTACTTGAAAAAAATGTACGGCACTTGATGTAAAAACTACAGAAATAAGTTCCTCAATTAATAAGCTTTCCAAAAAAGTACAAATGTTGGCAACTTTTTCAAAAATCTTGATAATAATAATAATAAAAATTACCGCTGACAACGACAGACGTCTTTTTTACAATTTTTTTCCGAAAAATGTTTTTATATGTTTTTAGTAGTTTAAACCGATGTTTATCACTTCATGAAAATCAAAAATGCCATGGAAAAACCGCACCGCTCCCTACGGAAAACGGAAATGGACTAAATACGATTTACATTTCATGTGAACAGTGACAGCCGGTCATGACAGCGCAACGCTTTAAATAAACACTAAAACGAGTAAAAAAATATGATAACAAGACGTCGAAACAGAGCGGAAACTGCAGCACGCCCACCATCCCCGCCCGCCTCGTCCAGCTCCTCACCGACCTCGTCCGGCGACGAGTTCGCGACCGCGGCCGACACTAGTGGGTCGAGCGACGACGAGCGCGGGCCGCCGCCTCCACCGCCACGACCACCTGCGCGAAGGGGACGGCCACCGCTGCCGGCACGCTTGGGGCCTGTGGGGCATCCTGCCCCGCCCACGGCCCTCGCTACCGGTGGTGTAGTGCGACGCATGCGATGGACTCAGAGTATGAATGAGAACTGCATGCGCGCCTACTATGGGGCCACAGAGGGAGGTACTAGCCTGACAGCGTACCGTGACCGGATGTTGCTTCTGTTTCAGACTCTTGAACCGACCATCGACGTGTCTGCGCAACGGTTATCGGATCAGGTGCGCGCCATCCAGCGGCTGAAGCGGCTGGATGACGCGACACTTGATCGATTGCGCCTGGAAGTGCTTGCTACTCGCGCGGCCTCCACTTCGACTCGGAATCCGCCCGCTACATCGCCGGTCCCGGTGCCAGCACCCAACCTGGCGCCGGGGGCGCCGCGGGGGGATCCCCCTGCCGACGAGGAGGACGGCGTGAGTAGTGTAAGTACCCAGGCCGATGAGCAATTGAGGAGGGCTCTGGAAGAGGCGATTGAGCAGTACCGATCCACGGCAGACTCTAGGCCGCGGTTACCTCGCCTGCCCACGAATAGACGTAATCTAGCGCTAGTGGCAGCCCTAAACGCTTTGCTAGACCCGTATATGCGGGCTAGCGAAGATCTTGCTGATACCCACTCGATCATGTATTGTGGGGCCATCGCGGCGTGCCGCGTCGCTCGCGTCAAGTTCCCGGACGCTGACCGAGCGCCGCGGACCGCCGGGGGTGTCCCCGCCTGGCAAGTACGGATCGAGCGGCGTATCAGCACGTTTAGGACTCTCATTGCAAAGCTGATCTGCTTCAGGGGGGGTAACAACCGCCCCCGTGTTATGCGTTTCGTGACACAAGCCTTCGCGGGGACTGATATCAGACCCCGCGACTACATGGCATGTGTCACGGAGCGCATAGACTTCCTGAAGCAGAAAGTCTATGCATGGGCAAGCCGTATTCGCCGCTATAGAGAGCGTGTGGATCGATACCAGCAGAATCGTCTCTTTCAGAGTGACCAAAGGAAGGTATACCGAAAGTGGGAGGGAGCCGATCAACGTGTGGCCGACGGGCAACTACCGGATCCTACCGCCATGATTAATTTCTGGCGTAGTATCTGGTCGGCGCCAGTCGTGCACACCGAGGGCGAGTGGATGACTGTTGTTGAGCGAGAATGTGAGCCCATCGAAACCATGGGGGCTGTTACCATCAGCCCCGATGACGTGAGTTGTGCGGCTCGTGCGACCCAGAACTGGAAAAGTCCTGGGCCGGATGGGTTACACAATTTCTGGATCAAGTGGTTTCGATGCGCACATGAACGCTTGGCAACACAATTCCAACAAGCCCTTGAGCTCGGCTCCCTACCATCTTTCCTAACAACAGGTGTTACCTTCCTGCTCTACAAGTCCGGTAGTACCACGGAAGCGAAGAATTATCGACCCATCACGTGCTTGCCCACGCTGTACAAGCTCCTTACATCCATTCTGAGATCAAAAATCAACTCGCACATTGTTGCGAACAACGTTATGGCCTTCTCTCAAAATGGATGTAGGGTTGGGTCACGTGGTACTAAAGAGCTCCTCCTCATCGACACGGCCATTTGCCAACAAGTCCGGCGGGACAGGGGGTCTCTCTCGGCTGCTTGGATTGACTACAAGAAGGCCTATGATTCGGTGCCTCATTCATGGCTGGAGAGGATCTTGGAGCTGTATAAAATCAATACAGCTTTAAAATCCTTCTTAGGCGCATGTATGAGGCAGTGGACCACAGTCCTTCGTCAACCAGGCGGTAGAGATGGCCCCCCTGGTCCGCATGACTTTATAAGGATTGAGAGAGGTATTTTCCAGGGTGACAGTCTGAGTCCCCTGTGGTTCTGCCTGGCCCTGAACCCACTCAGCACTCTGCTGAAGGAGTCAGGACTGGGCTGTCGGCTTCGGAGAGGGGGTGAGGTCATTTCTCATCTGCTGTACATGGACGACCTCAAGCTATTTGCACCCAAACGCCCAGACTTGCTGGAGTTACTGAAGGTCACAGAAACCTTCAGTAGCGCCATCAAAATGGAGTTTGGTGTAGATAAGTGTGCGGTCATGCATGTACAACGAGGGAAAATCGTAAATTCCCCGAATTTGCAACTTTCCGAGACAATGACTCTCAGGTCTATCTCCGAGGCTGAAACCTACAAGTACCTTGGTATGTCACAGGCCTTGAGTATTGCGGGCAGGGACACTATACAGGCGGTGAAGGAGCGCTTCTTCTGTCGCTTGACAAAAGTACTTAACAGTCTTTTGTCTGGCGGCAACAAGGTGCGGGCCTTCAACGCTTGGGTGATGCCCCTGCTCACTTACTCCTTTGGCATACTAAGGTGGACTCAGACTGAGCTGGACGTCCTGGATAGGCGGGTCCGTGTGCTGCTCACTACACACCGCATGCTACACCCACGCTCGTCAGTTATGAGACTGTACATCCCGCGTAAGTGTGGCGGCCGTGGCTTTTTAAACGCCAAGGACCTCCATAACCGCGAGGTGTGCAGCCTCAGGGAGTACTTCCTAAACAACGAGTGTGGGATACATCGCGATGTAGTAGCAGTAGACAGAAGCCTTACTCCTCTTTCCTTGGCAAACGAGAACTGGCGTAGACCTAAGGTGCTTAGCACCGACGACCGCAAGGACATATGGAAGAGTAAGGAGCTACACGGGCGGTTCTACAAGGCCCTCACGGGGCCCGATGTAGACCTGCTCGCGTCGGTGAACTGGCTACGCTTCGGTGATCTCTTCGGGGAAACTGAAGGTTTTGTCTGTGCAATTGCGGACGAAGTTATGATGACGAACAACTACCGGAGATATATCCTGAAGGACGGTACGGTCGACATCTGTCGGGCATGCCGCCGTCCCGGAGAGTCTATCAGGCATATTATCTCCGGTTGTTCCCATCTAGCTAACGGCGAGTACTTGCACAGACATAATCAAGTAGCCAGGATCATTCACCAGCAACTTGCTGTTCGATATGGTCTTGTGGGGTCTGAGGTGCCGTACTATAAGTACGTACCAACGCCGGTTCTCGAAAATGGTCGCGCCACGCTCTATTGGGATCGATCTATCATCACGGACAGGGCTATTGTAGCCAATAAGCCTGATATCGTGCTGATAGATCGATCCAAGCGCCGTGCAGTGCTCGTCGACATCACCATCCCCCATGACGAAAACCTCGTGAAGGCCGAGAAGGACAAGCTCAGCAAGTACCTTGACTTGGCTCACGAGGTTACCGCCATGTGGGATGTTGATTCGACGATCATTGTTCCGATAGTCGTTTCGGCGAACGGGCTTATAGCGAAGAGTCTCGATCACCATCTCAAGAGACTCTCGCTAGATGGTTGGATCAAGGGTCAGATACAGAAAGCGGTAATTCTGGACACGGCGCGCATCGTCAGGAGGTTCCTCTCTCTGCGGCCCTAACCACCGGTAGCTTGGGCCCCGCCCCGCTGCCGGCGGCACTCTAGGTTAGGTTTTTTATAATGTGTTTATGTTTTGTAATTTCATTTTGTATTTTACTTTTTATATATATATTGTAAAAAACCTAACTTAAGCAAATAAAGATATACGGAGAATAATAATTCCAGAGCAGGTAGCGGCTTCGCAAAAGGCGTACCTGGCCCGGAGCCGCGTTGTTTGTGTCACCTTTATTTTTCTGAGGGCTTCAATTGACCTGCCTCGGTATCTTATCTTACCTTATTAGGGGTGAGATCAGGGTAGATTGCGTTCAGGCATGTTCGTGACTAACCGAGGTTTAATTATCTTCATTCAGTAAGTGATCAATTATCTGCCTTCGACCTTCTTTCCAATTCAGACGTATCGTTGTTAACTTATTTATTTTACAAATGAAATGAATTATTGTTTATCAAAACAAAGAATAATAGCATGAACCTCGTATAATCCAACGAACTAACCGAGGCTAAATTATCTTCATTCAATAAGTAATCAATCAATTACTGTCAACCGTCTTTCCAATTGGACGTATCGTTGTTAACTAATTATTTTACAAATCATTAACTAACTAACCGAGGCTTAATTATTTTTTTCAGTAATGAGGTGACCAATTAGTTAATTATTGAAAGTAATAATGATACCTAATGACTGACAGAAATAAGCATACCGGACCTGAAGCCAGTCTGCTTACTTTGTGTTTCTTCATGCAGAAAGCACGATATTAATTTATTTACATCAAATGCTTGTTGGTAGGAATAAGATTGCAAAAGCAGTAAAATAACCAGTTTCTAAATAAAATTTTATTTTAAAATAATTAAATTATTACTAAACACAAAAAGAAGCACGCAGGGTAATGTTTCGCCATACGATAAATAAATAATTAAAATAAATTACAATTACAACTACAAATCTTGTTCGAATTGCCTGCCTCGGTTGCGAAT
Source organism: Eudemis profundana (assembly GCA_947034925.1). Classification (NCBI taxonomy): domain Eukaryota; kingdom Metazoa; phylum Arthropoda; class Insecta; order Lepidoptera; family Tortricidae; genus Eudemis; species Eudemis profundana. The sequence goes on from OX344819.1 coordinate 5,595,829, forward strand.
GCAAGCACGAAGTCTTGTACGTACTTCACTGACTGTAACCCGCGTCGACAGACTTTCTTTAATAGTTTGGGCAGCTGCTACAATTTTTTCTCGTAAATCTTCTACATCACGAATTGGCCTGTCGTAGACTAATGCCTTCATGTGACCCCAAATGTAGAAGTCGCATGGAGTTAAGTCGGGACTTCTCGCTGGCCAAGGGATCGGACCACCTCGACCAATCCATTTTTCTGGATAATTCACATCCAACCAATGTCGCACACGCAGATAATAGTGAGCTGGGCAGCCATCGTGTTGATACACCATGGCTATCCTTCTGGCAAGCGGCACATCCTCCAGCAGCATAGGTAGTTCGTCCCTCAAAAAGTTCTCGTACGCGTCACCGGTTAATCGTGCCGGCAGAAAGAATGGCCCGATCAAATTGTCGTGCACAATACCCATCCAGACATTTAGTGAGAATCTGTGCTGGTGAGCTCCTTCTCTGGACCTCCGTGGGTTTTGATGTTTGGGGGCCCAAAAATGCAGATTGTGGTAGTTAGTTATTCCGTCGCGGTCGAAGTTGGACTCATCTGTCCACAAAATGTTCTTCAGGTACTCCGGGTCTTCGATGTCAGCATTCAACAAAAATCTGCAGAAATCGATTCTTCTTGCAGGATCTCCCTCCTCGATAGCGTGTACTGGAGTGTAGTGGTATGAATACTGCCGTGCTGAATGTAATGTGAACCAAACCTTCCACTGAGTCATCCCAAGCTGGTTAGCCACAATCCTTGTTGATGTAGTGCCATCCGCGCGGAAACACTCCAGGATTTGTTCCTCTTCAACCGGATCATGGACTGGAGGTCTTCCAGCATCAGCTTGACGACGTTGAACCGATCCAGTTTCTCGAATACGTCGATACGTCGCACCAAACACACTTACATCAGGTAAACGGCGGTTGGGGAAGCGTCGTTGATATTCTCTGCGAGCCGCAGCGGAGCCGCCATCACAAAACCCGTAACAGTACAGGATATCCGCGTATTCTTCATTTTGATAAGCAGCCATTTTTTTTAAGAAATTAGTACGTCCGAGTTGGAAAGAAGGTCAAAAGTAATTGATTGATCACTTACTGAATGAAGATAATTAAACCTCGGTTAGTCACGAACATGCCCGAACACGAACCGAACGCAATGTACCCAGATCTCACCCCTAATTAGATAAGATAAGATACCGAGGCAGGTCAATTGAAGCTCTCAGAAAAATAAAGGTGACACAAACAACGCGGCTCCGGGCCAGGTACGCCTTTTGCGAAACCGCTACCTGCTCTGGAATTATTATTATTATTTTCAAGATTTTTGAAAAAGTTGACAACATTTGTACTTTTTTGGAAAGCTTATTAATTGAGGAACTTATTTCTGTAGTTTTTACATCAAGTGCCGTACATTTTTTTCAAGTAATTCTCATCAGTTGTAACAAAATCGAAAAAAAAAATTATGACTTTGGTTTTTATGACCGTTTATTTCTAAGATAATTCTGAAATTTTGACACAGATTTTTATTTGAAGTAGTCATTGGTTCATTGGCTTTTAGAAAACAAAGTTTATACCAGCCAAATGGAAGTACTTTTTTCATAATTATCACTTTTAGTCCGAAAGGCGGGTTTTTTCTAAAAAAACGTAAAACTTAAATAACTTGATAACTATCAAATTTAGACCCCTAGTTTACTGGGCTAAATTTATTGCAAATGAGCTCTAGTATAACCCCCTTCAAGGTATAGGTCGAATTATCAATCACCCTGTATACTGACGATTTTGTACGGAACCCTCGGTGCGCGAGTCCGACTCGCACTTGACCGGTATTTTTCATTAATAATATTTGGTATGCAAAAACACTAAATTTGATTTTTTTGAGATGCATCCTTTTGAATTACGATGGCAGTATTATAAGTGAACTTCTTGAGATTTTGCTAAGACGTAACACCAGGCTCTTCCTTCAATTGATCTATGTAGCTCACTTATATAGCATTATTTGTAGTTATAGTACAGCAAAAAATATTATCTCCTTTGTGTTCCGAATAAAAAAATACTGTCATGTGAAATCAAAAAAACAAGAACATATGGAGAAACAATCGCTATATGTGGCCAGGTTGTCTCATAGAAGAAAGAAGAAGAAAATACTTTTATTTATGACAGCAAAAAGTTACAAAGTAGAGAAAGAAAAACAAGAAAACACAAAAAAATTCTCATCAATCATCCAAGGAGTATACGTATTACCCCAATTTGGCAAATGTTTAATGAGGTATAAAAAATAGTTTCGCCTTAAAACGTGAAGCTGATATATTCTTGGCTGGTACTTAGGGTGACCAGATGTCCCGTATTTTACGGGATGTCCCGTATTTCAGTCACGGGACCAACCAATACGGGACAGTACATTGTCCCGTAATTTTACGATTATTCATTTTATTAACAAATGGGCTAGATGACTAAAAAAAAACTGTTTAGTCCGTCAGTTAGATTATTATTAAAAAATATTGTATGGACACGTATTTATTCTTGTGTTTGACAAACAAAAAATGACGAGGATAGAGTGCTTAGAAGTTTCGAGTGACGTCACTCCTTGGTACAATTTTCACCTAGGAGTGACGTCACAAGACCCCAATCCAGAAGTTTGATGATCTATACTGATACCGATCTACTTTGTCGATTTTTAATATTTTGATAAACAAAAAAATACGTGTCCCATATTTTTCCATAGCCTAACTGACAGACTAAATCGAATTATATAGTAACTACTGTTAACGACGGGATATTTACCATGTATGTTTGTTTTTGTGAGTTCCCGCCCGTTTATGCCAAATTATAGTAATGAAAAAAATGGATGTTGATTTGCAAAAAAAACGGCCTGTCCCGTATTTTAACCTCAAATCCCGTATTTTCAATGCAGTTGTCCCGTAAAACCAGAAATCAGATCTGGTCAGCCTACCGGTAGGTACTGTATGCAGGGCTCGGAACCAGTATTTTGCAAAAACCTCGAAATAGCCCAATATTTTGAATTATTTCATACTTTGTATGTAGCGCTCGATAATGTATTTAAGTAATGACTGCGTATTATTAAATTGTCCGATAAAAAAATGAAATAATAAACAAAAGAACGGAAAAAATACCGGTATTTTTGTATGGAGCAAACACCGATTTCGGAGCCCTGACTGTATGCTTGAAAAACCTAGTTCTCAAAACGCTATAATAATAATAATAAAGCATTTATTTACTCCACCAGAGTTTCAGTATATACAATAGGTGTTAACAAAGTACAGTTTCCGGGGCCGGATTTGGAGGTGTGAAGGCCCTGGGGCAACGAAGGAGCGGAGGCCCCAAACGGACTAGTGGAGGCCCCAAACGGACTAGTAGAGGCCCCGACTTATTAGGGAAGTGTTGTGGAGGCCCGGGGCAGTAGTCCCCCCTGTCCTCCCCCAAATACGGCCCTGATAGTTTCAGTTAGATACGAGACTTGTGCGGTGGAGACTGGTGCCTGAACTAGGGGAAACCTGTATGTCAGGTCACCAGGTCTCCAAACCCCAGATGTCTGTAACTATTTATACAGAAGATAAGTAACACTTTAAGCCGGCCTTACACAGATTTGTTAGACAGCTTTCGCGAAATCGTTTTTCCGTGCAGTGAGTTTCAGCAGTCGCGTTTTTCCGCGATTTCTTTTTTTCAACTAGTAAAATTTCTTGGTCTTACTTTTATGTAGTAGCGTAAATTTTTAATCGTTTTTGTCCTCTATTGGAGATTTTCACAATCGTGTTATTTCAAATCGTTAAATTACACACAAGAAGTTTTTAGAACTCGCTATGTTTCTTAATAGAATAGTTTTTCTTTTGAAAACGTTCATGTAAATAATTTGCCTTGATATTATTTATATCTCATAGTCATATTATTTATCTTGTATCTTCCTACCTACTTAAGCAAGTGCCCCCCCAGATTATCTGCCAGATAGGGTTTATGTATGAAAGAACGATTTGACGATTCACGAAAACTACACATTTCTTCAATCAAATGCGATTGTTTTAATAAAATAAAAAGTCCGGTTAAGTGCGAGTTGGACTCGCGCACCGAGGGTTCCGTACAAACTCGTAAGTAGATACGTGAATAGTTCAAGAAAAATGAGTAGGTATGTGTTTCGATTTTTGCAAATTTCTAAAAACGGTGCAATTTAGGAAAACCGTAATATTTTTCCTGTAATATTTAGGATGATATTAATTATTGGTAATTATTACAGATTTTTCTGTTCAGTAACTTCGAAGTTAATAGGGGGGGGGGGGGGGGGATTATATTTTTTTAACGTTTTTGGTCATAACTAAACCAAAAAGTACATGATAAACAAAAAAAATAAAAATGGTTTTGGAATTTACAAATTAAGCCCTTTTATTTGATACAATAGTACAACATTAAATTTTCGACCTACTATTTCGGCCCCCTTTAAAAAAGTAAAAAAAGGTACAAGATTTTTTTTATATCAGACAGGGTCGGGTTAGCGACTTTTAAAACTATTCCAAATTTCATGTGGTTAGCAGCAGTAGTTCCTGAGATATCTGGATGTGACAGACGGACAGACAGACAGAGTCGCACCATAAGGGTTCCTTTTTCATCATTTTTGGTACGGAACCCTAAAAATTAAGTGATTAATTGTTACGTTCAGCAAAGAAATTCGATTCACGTATTATAGGTATTTAAAATTTGCTTTCAGTAAAAAAATTAAATATCTAGCAAAAGTAAGGAGAAATATTCCGGTATAAAAATGTTATTAAAGAATTATGCATTTAGAAATAAATACGCCTGTGAAAATATATGAATTCGAATATGTCTGACTATAAAAAAATGATTTTGAGAAAATTTGCTATTAAAAACCCTCCTATCGAGGACAAGAACGATTAAAAATTTACGCTACTACATAAAAGTAAGACCAAGAAATTTTACTAGTTGAAAAAAAGAAATCGCGGAAAAACGCGACTGCTGAAACTCACTGCACGGAAAAACGATTTCGCGAAAGCTGTCTAACAAATCTCCTCACACATTCAGATTTTTTCAGATTATGAATTTCTTCATTCAGACTGTGTAAGGCCGGCCTCCGGCATTCAGACTCTGAATTCAGAGTATGAATTCAGATTCGGATTCAGACTGTGTAAGGCCGGCCTTAGAACAAAGTAATAAAACATTGCAGCATCTCAAGAGGAATGGGGCCGGCGCTACAACGTGTCCCTCCTGGACCAACACAGCGAGCTGAAGAGGTTAGCTGAAGCCAGGGCCCTGAGCGCGGCAGAGAGGCAGGCGAGAGAGGAGCAGCATATACTGGAGAGTGTCGCTCAGAGCAAAGCGCTTATGGGTGTAGCCGAGTTAGCCAAAGGTAAGGAAATTCAAATATAGTACATTACGCAACTAGGGTGGTAATACAAAGAAAGGCCAAGATCGCAGATGTTTGCGGCCCGAGCTGCAGGCGAGGGACGTAAATATGCCATCGAGGGCTTTCTTTATTACCTCCCGTGTTGTGTACAGCATTTTATGTCTACACTTTATGGCCACGTGTGGCATAATATACTATTATTCCCAGGCATCCAGTACGAGGACCCAATCAAAACTTCATGGAAACCGCCCCGGTGCATATTAGAGCTGCCTCCGGAGCGCCACGACAGAGTACGAGACCAGCTGATGATTCTGGTGGAAGGGGAAGACGTGCCACCGCCTATCAGGACGTTTCAGCACATGAAGTTTCCCAAAGGTAATAACGTCATTACTACAACCATAGTAGTTTTTACGGCGTTTTATTTTCGTCATTATTGTCTCCGTAAATATTGTTAAAAAAAACGATGCCTAGAGTTAACTTTTTATGAGACCGAAAAACAGTCCCGAGTTTAAGTCTAGTTTTATCAAAATGGTCACGATTTGTCCTTTCGTTATAGTAAATAATCGGCGGACAACAATGATTGTCAAACCGCGCGGTCAAAACGCTCGGAGAATCGCCCAATAGTACTTTGTACAGAACTCGCACTGTCTAACAAAATCCACGTTCGAGTCACGAAAATGCGCTGAATCCTACCTTCTCACTCTAACTCATAACGCGTGCTCTTTCTGGTCGCCACGCCCACCGCTAGGGTTGTCAATAAAAATAAACTTCTTGTTACAGATTATCTTTCATGTTAAATTACAGGTAGTTATGGCGTTAAAAATGGCATTTGATTATATACATAGTCGGAATAATATAGTATTTCAAGTTTCGAGTAGGTTAGGTATTGTTTTCCGTGGTGCACAGCAAATATGTTTTATTATTATTTATTTTGATGTGGTTGTGCTAGATGCATCTTCATCCTCCATATAGACCAGTGGCGGATTTACCAGCAGGCTGAGTAGGCTGGAGCCTAGGGCGGCAGATTTTTAGGGGCGGCAAATTTGAGGCCATAATTTTTTTTTCTTACAAAAATTAAATCGATTTATATAAATATACCGACTAGGCTAGTCTAGTACTAGCCTAGTGATTAATTCGATTGTAGCATCAGAAACAATAGTCATATTGTAATATATATATATAATTCAATTAGTCTTAACAAGTTAGACTTGATCGATCGAGACTCAGCTAAATTAGTTTGCGTGATAAAACATTTACGGACCACCCCGTCGAAAAATGTTCACAACAATGTGGTTGTTTTTTCGGCGTTGGTCCGAAAATGTTTTATCATGCCTAAGTGGGCGGCAAGCCAAAGATGTTTGGTTTCTCTACAATAAAATTCAATAGTTTCCTACTTTCTAGGGCTGGGGGCCTGGAGGAAGCAAATCTTTTTGTCAATATTCGGGAAAAACTGACCACTTTTGAAGGCTTATAGTTGGGTCCTTGTAGTATTTATAGAGACGCGGTTGGACTGGAATTATTGAGAAAGTCAATAAATAAAAAAAAATATATAAAGTTTTACTGTTAAGGCGAGGTAAGACGAGAATCGGGCGCGGAAGCCTAGTTTCCAAATCATTTTTAGAGCACTTATTTGACTCGTAGGTCACTGTAAAACATATATAATAATATTCAGAACTGTATCTAGGGCTTCCTCTCACCTAGAACACGATAGCGAATACTCCGCTCGATAGAAATGTAGCGCGAAAACACTATTAAATAAAGTATTTTTTCATTTTGTTCATTACCAGTTACCTTTTCTGACAAAATTAATACCTGACAATCATGATTTCACAGTCATGCAGGGCATCCTCTCATGTTTGGGTTGATAACGTATACTTTTATGTTAGAAATCGAAGATAATCTGCAATAATCTGCATTCCGCCCGACCCTAGTTGTATGTGAAATGCGAGCCAGGTCCTACCGGGCCTTAAGAAATGGTACATAAAGCCTTTAGAGCAAAAAGTGAAAAATTTCGCATTTTTCCGCGACGCGCGCAGCGAACATATGTTTTTCGAAGTCGTAAATATGGATTCTTGTATTCCAATCCAAATAGGTACTAACCACTTTTGTCATAGTCTTCATTGAAAACATTTCAAGTTTATACGACACTAATAACTACCTCAGTACGCAGCGGTTAACTGGTAGAGAATGAAGAAACAAAAATGTTTCTTTCATATAAAGTGGTAAGAATGCCTTATGGCATTGAGTTCGCCGTTTGTACTTTCTTGTATTGTGCAATAAAGTCTTAATAAATAATAATAAGTCCGCATAAACAATTTTTCAACACTCTTGCTCATAAAAACGGGAAGCGGAACGCATCTTATAACACATAACACAAGTACTTTCTACTTTACATTACCGCACTAGTGCTGTAATTACCGCAAATCATCGAAATAATAATGTATGGAACGATAACGTCTTACAAAATTGACGTCGAAACTTGCCCCACAACGCCCACTTTTTAAAATCAACACGTCTTATGTATCAAGTGGTATTGATAACCAACTTAATGTTTACTATGTGACTAGGGTGGTAAAACAAAGAAAGGTCGAGATCGCAGATGTTTGCGGCCCGAGTTGCAAACGAGAGACGTAGTAAATATCCGATCGACGATTTTCTTTATTACCTCCCGTGTTGAGTACATAATTTTATGTCTATATACACATGGCCAGAAAGCGGCTTTTTCCGTACGCGTAGCGTGCTGTAAAAGCTACTTTATGGCCAAGTGTGGCATAAAATCATTTATGACATATATATGTATTAAGTTTGAAAGTCTTCATTTTTGGATTATTGTTCAAAAAACACAAATCTGTGATTGGTTACAAAGCTACTGACGTGAGAATTTCATTTGCCGCTACAGTTTTTTCTTCAGTACTAACTAAGTAGGTACCTACTAGCTTCGCGACGTTACCACTTATTCCGTGGGGTCGATTATGAGCTTCAGTTCAGTTACAGATCTTCAAATCTGCTAATAATATTGACGGAAACTGAAGTTAACGGTATTCAAAGTAGGTGGCCGCCACTTCTTTTTAGCACGCGAGGTAAATACACTTTTTTCTTCTACCTCGACATATTTCTGTGTTCTAAATTATAAGTTTAATTTTTTATTCGCAAGTGTGTTGAAAACTTGTTGAAAAACGTCGTATGACACTCGTGGGCATGGTCATTATAGTCGCGGCTCGGGCTGGTCAATACAGCCTCGACTGTAATAACCAATGTAGCCCACTCGTATCATAATGACTGTAACAAGTATTTTCCCGCATGGATTTTTTTTCATATTGGTGGTGTATAATTAGGACGATAATGCTCATATCATAAATCAAAACATAACTTCATGATTGGTTAGTCGGTAGGGGCGGCAAAATTTGAATAGCCTTCTGGCGGCAAATCTGTAAATCCGCCACTGATATAGACATCTATATCTACGTGCTTGACTATAACTTAGCGATTTGGATATTTTTATATAAAAAAAAAATGGCGATGGATTGGCCACATGATGAGAGAAAAAACAGAGAAATGGAGCAAAAAGTATCAGACTGGTACCCTAGAGATGGGAAAATGAAGAGGGGGAGACAAATAATGAGATGAGAGGACGAGCTTGTGTTGACTGCAGGGCCTAATTGGAGACCCGTCACTCAAGATCGAACTCAATGGAAGCCATTGGAGGAGGCCTATGCCAAGGTGTCCGTCAAGATAGCGTACACCGTAAAAATATTCAAAATCTGATGCTGCCAATAAATAGTACCCAAATAGTACCGACGAAATACCTAAGTGAAAAAAATAGTACCCTTAAACTTTTCGAAACATAAGGCCTGTTCACGGTGTATGCCCTGGTAGGGCGTCAAGCTGGCGTACACCGCTTGTATCTTTGGAACGGCTTCGTTTTCGGAAACGCTTTATATGTCAATAAATAGTACCCAAATAGTACCCTAGGGCCCTAAAATTTCATTTCTCTAGCTTTCGTAGAAGCCGAGATATTCGATGGCTTAACGGTGTACAAAATTTCGCACCGTCAAGCTGGCGTACCCGGGAATTTTATATAGAAAGACTTCACATTCGGAAATGAGGTATATACCAATAAATAGTACTACAAATAGTACCCCTTTTTCATTAATAATAATATACAAAAAGTATATAGAAAACTGAAAAAAATCAAGGCAAACTTCTACATAGTAAAAGTACAGGCACGCGAAAAAGTCTTTGGTAATTTAATCACTTTATGCTTTTTTAGGGTTCCGTACCAAAATGGTAAAAAAGGAACCCTTATGGTGCGACTCTGTCTGTCTGTCTGTCTGTCTGTCTGTCCGCCTGTCACAGCAAGATATCTCAGGATCTACTGATCTTATCGACTTGAAATTTGGAATAGAGTTAAAAATCACTAACCAAAGCCAATTGGATAGAAAAAAAATCTTATACCTTTTTTTTAAAGGGGTCCGAAATGGGATATGGAAAAACAAAAGTAGAGCTTTTATATCGAGTGGGATATCAAATGAAAGGGCTTGACTTGTAGATTCCAAAACCATTTTTTTTTATTTTTTTTTATTTGTACTTTTTGATTTACGACCAAAAACGTTCAAAAAATACCATTCCCCCCCTATTATCTTCGAAGTTACTGAACAGAAAATTCTGTAATAATTACCAATTATTAATGTCATCCTAAATATTAAAGGAAAAATAAAACGGTTTTCCTAAACTGCATCGTTTTTTAGAAAATTTCAAAAATCGTACACATACTTATTTGCTCCTACTAAGCTAACCGACATACAGTTTTTCTTGAACTATTCACGTATCTACTTAAGAGTTTGTACGGAACCCTCGGTGCGCGAGTCCGACTCGCACTTGACCGGTTTTTTGTTTATAAGGGGCGTAGAGGTATATATCAAAATGTACATGCTCTATGATTGCAGGTACGTTATATCGATACCTTTAGACTCAAAGGGCGTAAACGCCACATGTTTTAATGGCGTTTACGCCTTTTGAGTCTAAAGGTATCGATATGGGTACGTCGTTTATAAATCCTATAACTTACTAATGGTTATCGTTACGAAATACGCACCGTATAGGTGTTTCTCGTACGTAATCAGACTTTGATTTTTATTTATTTCTATACAATAAATTATCAGTTTTCAAATCAAGGAAGTTATCAATTCCATCCGTAGATGTTTGTAATATTATTTATTATCGAGCGTAAGGACAAAAACAAGTTTGCCGGCCGGCGATGCTGGCAGGTACCTATATAAAAAAAAGGTTTCCGGCTAACCAAACCAAACGTTAAGTAAATTTATGCTCACTTCAAACCCGATAAGAACTAGTTTTGCTTAATCTTAACAGAAACGAGTATTCGGTATGAGAAAAGTTAGAGCTCTATCGATGACTGTACTAAGATGCATTTGTATGGAGAAGTTTGCCTTGATTTTTTTCAGTTTTTTATATAGTTTTTGAATATTATTATTAATGAAAAAGGGGTACTATTTATGGTACTATTTATTGGTATATACCTCATTTCGGAATTTGAAGTCTTTCTACGTGAAACTCCCGGGTACGCCAGCTTGACGGTGCGAAATTTTGTACACCGTTAAGTCATGAAATATTTCGCCTTCTATGATAGCTAGAGAAGTGAAATTTTAGGGCCCTAGGGTACTATTTGGGTACTATTTTTTGACATATAAAGCGTTTCCGAAAACGAAGCCGTTCTAAAGATACAAGCGGTGTACGCCAGCTTGGCGCCCCGGTAGCGTACACCGTGATCAGGCCTTATATTTCGAAAAGTTTAAGGGTACTATTTTTTTCACTTAGATATTTCGTCGGTACTATTTGGGTACTATTTATTGGCTGCATCAGATTCTGAATATCTTTACGGTGTACGCTATCTTGACGGACACACGTAACAGCACATCGAAATTGGAGACATTCTATAAAGTTCAACGCCAAGTTTAAAGTTCAAGGGTCGGCAACACGCGCGTAATACACAAGCGTCCACAGGCTGCGGTGACTGCTTACCATCAGGCGGGCCGTATGCTTGTTTGCCACCCTAGTTCAATAGAAAAAAAGTTCCAATGTTACATTTGAAACGATTGCACTGTTACAATTATTCGGAATAAATGGGCTTATTATCATTACATTAACTCTTGTATTTTTTGAGATTCGAACTTTTTAAATTTTGTGCTATTTAATTATATTTACAACAGCTTTCATCTGCTTCAAACTGATTTCTCCAAAAAACTACATGTTTATTTTTCCAGGCATTCTTCGCGGCCTCGAAGAGAAGGGCATAAAGAAACCCACCCCCATCCAAGTCCAGGGTATCCCGGCAGTGCTGATGGGCCGGGACATGATCGGCATAGCCTTCACTGGCTCCGGGAAGACCCTGGTCTTCACATTACCATTGCTCCTCGTCTGCCTTGAGCAGGAGATCAAAATGCCCTTTATCAGGTCAGTGAAACTCCTTAAGTTAAAAGACTAGTTCTTTCTTATATACAAGGTGTCTCGTGAGGAATCCAAAATATTTTAACCACGCATTCCTGAGGTCATTAGGAGTAAAAAATGTAATCGTAACATAATGTCAAAACCGGCAAAAATTTGTTTTATCTTTAAATGTCGTCGTTAGTCGTTATTGTAATTTTCATTTAATTTAATTATGTAATTTCATTTAATTTAACATGCAAAATCTAATTTGTATATATGGGTTTCTTTTACCTGAAATAAATCATTTTTATTTTATTTTATTTAACGATGATATTTTTTTTTATTAATTTTTGTAGATTTCGTGGTTTTAACATGTCGCGTTCCTCTAAAGCGCTCGTGAGGAACCCAAAATGTAAAATTAGACAGTAATAACCACATTTTTATAAAAAAAAACCCGACCGCGGTGCACTTAGAAACTCCATAAAATCCGCCATTTTGTTTATTTTAACAAACTTCATACCCAGTGACACTCGCACCATCAAGACGAATCTAATGATGTATCATTTATCAAAATCGGATGTGCCGTTGAGTAGTTACGAGCGGACATAGGAACGGACATACATACATACATACAGGTCAAACACATAACCCTCTATTTAAATGGAACAAGATCTTACATCTAGAGATAGATTAGGTAAAAATAAAAATAAAACTCGTTTTTAACAAATAAAGAGGGTGACCCAGCGGACGAACCCTTATTTTCATACAAAAGTGAGAGCAGCTACGTCCGCTGGGTCACTGCTTATAAACAAGTTATAATAAAAAATATTTGCATTACGTAGCTTTATTATCTGTCTTTTAAATGATTATTCCACTTTATTCAAAAAATATCCGAATAAAGATTTCCTTTCAATGTTAGCCGGAGAAGGTGAAATTTTGTTGACAAAGAAAAGTTGATTCACCCAAATACAAAACGGCGGCCCATAAGCAAATACGAAGAAATCACAGTAATGTCTTGTTTTCAGAAACGAGGGTCCATACGGTCTAATAATCTGTCCGTCCCGCGAGTTAGCCAAGCAGACATTCGAGATTATCCAACACTTCGTGAAACACCTCAAGATGACCGGCATGCCAGAGATCAGGAGCTGTCTTGCTATAGGAGGTAATAACGATCCCTATTTCCCAGTGACACTAAGAGGTTCATATGGCCTCATAATCTGCCGCTGCCGCTGTAGTTAGTAAACGGAATCGACATCCGGAGTTTTCTCGCTATAGGAGGTAACAACACTTAGGAGTCCATACGGCCTCATAATGTATCCTTGTAGTTAACGAAACAGACATACAAGATCATTCAGCGCTTCGTAAAACCCTCAACAACCCTCGTTCTAAATCAGACGTGAAATTTGGAAAAATCTGAAAATTATTTTTTGATATCCTACTGTGGCCACACCATGAAGAAATTACCAGAAATAGGAATTACGTCCAATAGCATAGTTATTTGACTAGGTACCCATATCAAAAAACAGATTTGAAAAATACTTGATATTTTAGTCATGACACTCAAATAACCGAGTCAGGGTATCACTTAGCACGAGTTTTGCAAAAACGTCAATATCTCGAAAACTAAGAAATTTTGACTGAGATCAAATTTACTTAATCTGGTGTCTTATGAGCTGGTCTATCAGCTCTTTTCGTATCGACGTTGATTTTAGGGACACCCTGTAGATGTATCTGATGGCTGTACGATCGAACACACTGCTACAGATGTAGTGCAAAATTATTTTCCATCGTATTTTATCGGAAAAGTTCGTATTTATCGTGCTCTCTCAATCAGCTTCAGTACCCATCTTACAGTCGCCATTTTTCACTTTGACATTTGACACTAAACAATATAGTTCCTTGTTAATGGATATTTTTATTTATTTATTTAAAAACATCACACAACTATCATTACAGGCTTATCCTAATGCGACAGTGTGGAATACTTACATCTACGGACTTATAATAATACAAAATTTATACACATATCACATATTACAACACATTATAACACAAAACATAAAGCGTGACCTTTGTGAATTCGTTCAGAGAGCAAGAGAAGATGTCTACCTCATCTGCCACTCTATTTAATGCCCGTATTGCTCTGGTGACGGGGGCCTGACGAAGCAGCTGCGTGCGCGCGCGAGGCTCGGCCAGTAGACTCGGCCGAATGCGCCGCCACACGTACCGCTCCGGAACGTTCAGTCGCACTTCGGCCAGCACTCCAGGGTTGAACAACTTGCCCCGCAACAACTTAAATATATATGAGGCGTATGTTACCCTACCATCCCTAAGACGAACAAAGTCGGATACATTAGCGGATAGAATGGATAAACACCATACAATTTTAAATATAAAAATCTAACGAATTTATTTTGTATACGCTCCAACATGAACCTATATTTAGTCTCATGCGGGCTCCAGACGACTGCATTACATTCTAAATGGCTCTTAACTATCGCCTCGTACAGCGCACGAATCGCGTTAATATTGGTAAATGCACGCGATTGTCGCATAACGAAACCAAGATTCCGGAAAGCTTTTTTCGATACCTTAATAATATGATCCCGAAAGCTAAGATCCGATTTAAATAGCACTCCTAAATCCTTGATTTCGTTGACACGCTGCATCTGGGTGCCGTCTAACATGTACTGGTAGCAACGCGGGTTCCGTGATCTGCTAAACGAAATTACTGTACATTTAGACGCGTTAAACCGTAATTTATACGCTTGACTCCAGCCTACTACTCGATCGATGTCCTCCTGTAGTTTTAGACAGTCTGAGCTGTCGTTTATTCTCCGAACTAGCTTTAGGTCATCAGCAAAGAGTAAACAAACCGAGTCTCGAACGACTTCGGGAAGATCATTGACCATTAAAATAAATTCTAATGGCCCTAAGTTACTCCCCTGGCTTATCCCAGACCTCGTAAAATATGGCTGCGATAGATGACCAGCATAGTCCACATACTGCCGCCGGTTACTCATATAGTTGGCAAAGAATGTAAGAGTATGTGGACTAAAACCTACATTTGCCAACTTACCTAAAAGGACATCATTGTCGACGGTGTCGAACGCCTTCCGGAAGTCGAAATATGCCACATCAACCTGGTCTCCGGCATCTACAGCTGGAACTATGTTGACCATGAGATGCAGTAGGTTTCCCGTAGTACTACGTGCATTCCTGAAGCCATACTGGGCGTCCGATAATTGGCAGCTCACTTGCGCCTGTACCGATTTATGCATCGCCGATTCGAATACCTTAGCAGGTGTACACAGTACTGCCACCGGTCGATAATCACCAGTACTAGGTCCACCCTTTCCCTTTGGTACCGGGACTACTCTAGTCAGTTTCCACTTTTCAGGAAAGACCGCAAATTTGAGACAAGTGTTAAAGATATGACACAGCGGCTCGGCTAAAACACTGCGGCAATCCTTAAAAATGTAAGGGGGAATCCCGTCCGGGCCCGCGGAGCGCTTCGACTTGAGCGCTCGGAGCGCGCGCCGCACCTCCGCCGGCTCAAGGCGCGCCACGTGCACGCGCGCGCCGCTCGCTGTTGAGCCCGCGTCCGCCGCCGCCACGTCCAACAACGCCGGGCTGGGAGCATATACCGAGTGGAAATAAGTGGCAAATTCATCGGCACATTCTTGCTCCGAAAGCACGCGTCCGTCAATCACTAACTTTTGCTTAGATACATTACCTCTTTTGTTTCTTATAAAGTCCCAAAATGCTTTAGGTTCCCTAGCTAAGTGATTCTGAACACGGTCCGTGTACGAGTCGTGCGCCGCTATGATCGCCCGCTTTACGGCCGCTCTGCATGTCGAAAACAATTCATAATCGCCATCAGACTTGGTGATCTTATACCGCTTATGCAACTGATGTTTGTGTTGAATGTCGCGAATGAGCTCAGACGTGTACCACTCGGGGTAAGAGTACCTAGAGTTTACACGATTTCGCTTTTTACTCGGAACGCAGTCATCCATAACTTTATTCAATTTATCATAAAAATATTCTACCACTAGGTGAGGGTCATTAATACTATATAAATTACTCCAATCCAGGCTCGCTAAAGAATGGTAAAGATTATTAAAATCGGCTTTGTAAAAATTCCATTTTTGGCAAGGCAAGTCTAAATTAGAGTTCCGGCATGACGCTAGGGGCGCACTCGGGGTGGCGCCGGCGCTGGAGGCGGTGGCGTCCACCTCGACGACCAGCGGCGGGTGGTAGGCGTCCGCCGGCCGCACGCCGTCGTCGTCGTCGGCCGCGCGCACCTGCACGCCACCGCGCAAGCCCGCGCCCGCCAGGACAAGATCGAGTTGCCTATCGTTGCAGTTAGGTATTTGATTTCTCTGAACGAACTCACAATACGCAACAAAGTATTCATAATATGCTAATATATGATAATAAACGTAATAAACGTCAATAACAAACGTCACTCATTTAATACAATCATTGATTGACAGTTCGGGTGTCATCGTATTCCGATTGAGATCCGAGTTTACTCGATGGAAAATCATTTTGCACTACATCGTAACTGTGCATTTGTAAACGGATGTCAACTCTATGGGTGGTCAGTTCACTGTGGATTCCTTTGTATGTTGAACTGTTAATTTTGGCGTTCAGTGTAGAGGACTTTAGAAAAAATACTGGTGAGTTTCTTCCGGCGTTTCTTCTCACCAGAAGGTCATTACCCGAAGTGCCAAAAGAAAAGAATAGAATCGAACATGTAAAAGAGCCCTTGAGGGCCTACTTGCAGAAATAAATTATTTTGAATTTTTTAAATAAATCTAAAAAAAAACTAAAAGTTGTATGTATACAGGAGTTGCGGTGTCCGAGTGTATGGAGGTGGTGCAACGCGGTGTCCACGTAATGGTGGCAACGCCCGGCAGACTTATGGATATGTTAGATAAAAAAATGGTAAGAAATTTTACTATGGCGTCTGCCGTCGAACTCTATAGTACAGTCAAGGAATTTAATTTCCTACCCGTTTCATTGAAATGTTGTTAAGCATTCACCATGCATTAAGGTCGAAATTTCTATTTCAGCAATAGTATTTAAATGTCAATACGTATTATTATTATTTCGGGACTGTTGCAAGCGCCATCATCATGGAGTAACTCAAATAGCGAATTCAAAATGGTTTAACTCCATTGTAGAATCATTTTGAATTAGGCTTATTACTAACGGTGCAAATAATCCTTTACCTATATTACCCAGGTCCGTCTGAACGTATGTCGCTACTTATGTATGGACGAAGCCGACCGTATGATAGATATGGGCTTTGAAGAAGACGTGCGCACCATCTTTTCCTACTTCACTGGACAGCGGCAAACGCTGCTGTTTAGTGCTACTATGCCTAGGAAGATTCAGAATTTTGCCAGGTAAGCACTTGGATATAGTCCTTGTTGGCTGGGCTACAGTTACAGTAAAATATAGTCTGGCTACGCTAAGTTCACAAAAGTCGAAAAAAAGGGGCGAAGGGCGAATTTAAATGCTTCGAAACATTCTCAGTCAAATCGATGTCTTCACTTTTCAGGTCAGCGTTGGTCAAACCTGTCACTGTCAATGTCGGCCGCGCAGGCGCCGCGTCGCTTAACGTCCGACAGGTATTTACATTACATTTATAGATACAAGAAATCAAAGTTCATACTTACTTACTTACTACGTTGGCTCAGTGACCCAAAAAGGATCTTGGCCTCAGACACAAGAACTCGCCACTCTTCCCTATTTTGTGCCACCTCACGCCAGTCGGGTACTTTGAGGGCACTTAGGTCTTTCTGAATTTCATCACTCCAGCGGTATCTAGGCCGACCAACCGGACGTTTTCCACACGGTCGCCCTATATATGCTCTCTTTACCGCTCGTTCTTCTCCCATCCGTTCCAAGTGGCCGAGCCAACGCAATCGGGTGGCCTTAATTTCGCCCATTATGTTTGCAAACCTTAATACAACATTAATTTAGCAAGAGCTTGATGTTTTAGTCAGATACAATTTCACATTTGTACATACATCCTGGTCACGGCTTACCGCATTGTAATCACCCCCCTCTATTTATTTACCAGGAGTTGGAGCCAGTGAAGGCTGAAGCTCGGACGGTGCATTTACTCCAATGTCTGCAGAAGACGCCGCCGCCAGTGCTGGTGTTTGCTGAACGAAAACAAGATGTTGATGCTATACACGAGTATCTGCTTCTCAAAGGTAATACCTGTGTTTTTATCCGGAACTTGCAGGAACTATGTGGCAGCATTTAATCGATTAAAGAGTTTCAATGCAGGACTTGGTCTATTTGCATGCCAAATTTCAGCTCAATCCATCCAGTTGCGATCCCGTTATTTAGTAGCAAACATCCAAATATCTTCACAAACTTTCGCATTATAACATAAGTGTGATAACTAAACAATAAATAACGACAACAATAAATTATCCTAAACTAAAATAATTGTGCTAAATCTTAGACTAAAGCTAAAACTACCTATTAACTTATATCCTAAAATGGGCCGCCGTGGCACGGTGCCACGGTGGCAGCATTTCCTCGCTGTATGGCAATAGTAATGCGCTGGGTGAGGAAGCTGCCTGCCCTTATACTCCTCTCTACATTAGTTTGTAATGTGTCTATAATATAACATTTTACCTTCCAATAAAATGATTATTATTTTTCCTGAAGTCGTTCGACGTCTTCATTGAGAGAGAGTAGCGATGCACGCGCCGATTTGAACGCCGCCGGAAGCACCACGTGATGCCGTCGCCGCCTCCAAGCCGCACCCGGTCCCCGCCGTCAACTGTCAAAAGCAAAAACCCGCCAACTCGCTCGCCGCCATGTTAAACCATTGTTGCGGAGGTAATGCGTTTGGTGGTCCACCAGGAAGCCATTACTCAGACGTCGAACGACTTCAGGAAAAATAATAATCATTTTATTGGAAGGTAAAATGTTATATTATTTGTTCCGTTTCGTCGTTCGACGTCTTCATTGAGATCTGTTTATTATCTCCTGGTGGCGAGTGAGAGGGCGCAACAATGTGAAGCTTAAGTCAGCGAGAAGGGAAAGGACTTGCCTTGCATACGGCAAGAGTACTTGCCTAACGTACCTGATGGTAACGCATTAGTTACCCGGTGGTTCACGAAGTATGCTAGTGTATGTAGGACCCACTTGACAGAAGATACTCGGCAGGCGCAGTCTGCGGTTCTCGATGTCCTGATAACATAGTTGTACTTTACCCAGGACCGTGAGAAGGGAGCCCGTTTAGACGACTCTTGGCTCGAGGCGAGTAGGACTAGCAGTCCTCGTCAGGGATTTTTGAAATCTTACACGTAGACATTTTAGAGATACTGATAGGGGATTAGACCTTTTATATTTCCACAAAGGCATATCATACGTATATATAGGATATGAAGCATTCAGTGTTGATACTAGTACTAGTTGACGGTAATTCGTTTCCGAATTTAAAAGAAGTTTTGATTAGTTAGAATATATATATGACACTGTTGTATGACATTTTAACATGTTTTTGGATATCGTTATATTACGTTGTTGTATTCTTATGATGTATATTACCAAGCTCAAGACGAAACTGTACATGTTGGACATACCGTAGGCACAGTTCAGACAGGAGGAGGGATGCATAGCACTTTATACTCTGGCGTGGCGTCAAAAGTATCATTGGCCAAGTCGAAGCAATTTTGGCTTAATTACGATTGCCAAATTAAGTTTTAGAGAATCAGAATATTACCAGAACACAATCTTAACTGTTCTTATTCTGAATAGTACTAGGTACGGGTGCTCACGCTTTAAACAAACACATAAAATAAAAGTAAAAAATAAATAGTCAACGCGATTAGGGTCGCGTTCTATTGACCCTGACATTTTACCTTTTGTTAGGCTAACGACCCTCCGATTAGTTTTCTTGGGCCGCCATGATCTTCTACTTCGGCCAGGTCCGATGTCGGAGCCTAGCGGCTGTAGTAGCCAGATCTGGCACCTTGGAGATACGTACAAAGGTGTGTCTGCAGATTGTGTAGTTTCGGTGTTTGCCAGCGGCTCCGCAGTGAGAGAGCGGAACGTGATGTAGATGAACAGACTTACTTAGCAACCACTTGAAATTGTGTCTCCGAAAACCGTGTCGCGCCGGCAACTATCTCCACCTTGCCAAGCGGATAGTTTTCTGGATATTTGTGCATTTATTTACGAATTTGTTTGATTCTTAAGTAAGGGCCATTAACTGGATCGGCTTTAGAAGTTTAACCATATGGTACATCTGTCCGTATAGACAAGGAAAATACCTCGAGGGTTTCATATCTCACCCCTGTATGGCAGGGCCGCCGTAGCGATTAAAGAATAATGAAGAAAAATTAAGTATTTGCCGATATAACTTAAAAATCTCTACCGGCGCGGCTAGATTACTTTTAAAGTGTACGCAAAATAGGCGTATAAATATCAGTCAGATGTGCAAAAGTAGCCCACATAACTTCTATAGTGTTAAAGATGAACCGCTGCACGCTCTCTCGAGTTTTTACCCAGATTGTCTATTTAGTCGCGAGCAAAAATGCTGGGGTTGGCGAAGCCTGGCCACAGTGGCCGCGGCCGGGCGGACAGCTGCTGCGCGTTCTGCTTTGAACCTGATGGCATTGCCTTTTCCGATAAGGATGTAGCGAACACAAGATGACATACCTGTACTCTTAAGAGTCGTAAGACAGTTACGGTGATTGGTTCCAATGGGATAAGAAGCATTTTTTACTTTGCGCCAGTCTCATTGGTGGCAAAGGTCTGTTCCGACTGGTCAAAACGCGTACGTCGGGATATCGACAAGTCTTTTAAAATGGTGGTGCTCGACATTTCCCAGCTTCTCGGAGAAACCCGGGAGGCGCGACATACTTTTATAGATGTTGATGTAGTGGCGAGAAAGATGATGACGTCGGAGTGACGGCTGCGACGGAGTTTGGTCGAGACGCGCGCTTTACCTCTGAATTCTCTGAAAATACTGCAGTAGCGCGTGTAGCGCGCGGCGCTTCAGAGGTTACCTGCGACAGCGCCATGGCGGTAGGTGGTGCCGTTGCGGCAGCCGGTAGTGGCGCGTAGACAGCGGTCGGTGCCGTTGTGGCGGTCGATGTTAGTGTAGTGGCGGACGGTGCCATTGCGGCGATCCGTGCCCTTGCAGCAGCCGATATTGACGCGTAGACAGCAGTCGGTGCCGTTGTGGCGACCGATGTTAGCGTAGTGGCGAGCGGTGCCATTGCGGCGATCCGTGACATTGCAGCAGCCGATATTCACGCGTAGACAGCAGTCGGTGCCGTTGAGGCGGCCGATGTTAGTGTAGTGGCGAGCGGTGCCATTGCGGCGATCCGTGCCAGCGCGAAGAGGAGCCCCGCATAGAAGATTGGTGTGGCAATTGATACCGGGGGCAGTGGCAAGTGGCGCCATTGCGGCAATCCGTGCCAGCGCGCAGGGTAGCCCCGCAGAAGGCCAGTATGGCGAATTATGTCGGGGACGGCGGCAAACGGAGCCATTGGGGCGATCCGTACCGGCGCAAAGTGTGATTCCAGCATTGATGCCGGCGCAGTGGCCAATGGTGCCATTGTGGCAGCCTGTGCCAGCGTAGAGACCGCCGTATAGCGGTGGTTGATGCCATTGCGAAGACCGATGCCTGCGGCGCGCTAGATGCTGTAGCATGGTTGGCGCCCTCGCAGCGACCGATGCGGGCACGATGAACGCCTCACAGCAGCGGTCGGAGCCATCGAGGCGACCCGTACTGGTGCGGTGGGTGGAGCTATAGCGCGTTATTTACCATTGCGATGACACCCAAGTGGTGGCGTTACGGCAACAACCGGAGAGATGACCGACGCCATAGCGGCGACCGGAGCCTCGATAGAAGCTGACGTTACGGCGGATGCCGCGACGGCGGACGGCTCAATGGCGACACCGATAACTTACATAGGTACCTGTACAGCAGGTGAGGCCATAAACTGTAGTAGCATTTCAGTGTCGAAACCCGCCAAAATCCGCAGATTCTGACGCGGAGTGACGCGGAGGGACGGCCGAGGCGGTGTCTGCACGAGGACGCAGCGTCACGCACGAAGTGACGCAACAGCACACATTGTGACCTCGTTCTCAATTTCAGTGAGAGTACATGGCGCTCGATGTCTTGGCGCGTGGCGGGTGCGGGGCGCGGGCGGGGCGCGGGGCGGGGGCGGGGCGCGGGGCGGGGGCGGGGCGCGGGCGCGGGCGGCGCCGCTGAGCCCCCGCGACCGCCCGCGACCAGCTACCCGCGCTGCGAGGGCGCCCACACGAGGTCACGCGAACATTACTGGCCGACGGGTCGTTCGATGCGTAGAGTGAAGGCGTACCTGTAGACGTAGCGGTAAGGGCGTGGGCGCGCGGGGGGACGAGCGGCGGATCGTTTGAGGTACTTCTCCACAGCAATCTTCGTCTCTACGGGATTATGGATGCCGGATACTTATGCCGCTTCGCTGGATCCTACGGCTCTGCGATACCCCGCAACGCCTCTCCTAGGGTTCATGCCTGGCGATCTGTACCTGTAGTCGGAGTCCGCTGGAACTATTTCTCAGGGTCCGGCCGGTGCGGGGTCACTTTCGGAATATTATTCCGGAAAAATCTATATCACCCCCGCTGTTACAATTATCTCGCAGCTGGGGATCGAACCCGAATTCATTCTGAAGATTCCTTACGTTAACCCTGTTAAGATACAGTCGAAGCACTAAATAAAAGGCGCCACGCACGCGGTGCTCAGGGAGCGGCGGGTCCGCGGCGCGGCGACCGCGTTCTGGACGCGCGTCTATCACGAGACGTCGATAATGTGCTTCTTGTCTAGGCTAGGGAAGCGCTCATGCGGCTATTCTGCGGGATGCGGTGAAGGCGGCCCAGGGGGCACGGGACCTGAATCGACACGATGCCCGCTTTTTGCGGAAGGGTTAACCACGTGTCATAAGTGACTTTCGATAATTCTCTTAATCATTAATTCACGTTCAACACGACGTTCACGATTCAAATAAAATATAACGCGGCATAGTCAGCGATAATTATTCATTAATTCAATAAATTCTCGTCGCTCTAAGCACAGATAAAAATAACGACGTATACGTTAGCGACTACATCTTCGGCGACTATGTGTCGGCCGTTAAAATACTGTTTAGATAGCACAGATGCAAGATATTACGTGGCAGAAGACCACGTACTTAATAACGGTCTTTACATCCAGATCCGAGGGTAGGATGGAACGCGCGTGATAAAAGAACACTTATTAAGAAGATCGCAATGCTTTCAGCTGAGAAAATAACGCAATATGACTATTGCAAGAGCTAAGCATTGAAAATTTTAAAAGTAAAAATGAGGGTAGGTTTCTACCACACGAGTTAATTTATACGCTTGGAGCAAATTCGCTTTTGGGACTGTTCGAGCTCCAGATAAAGAACCTCCGCTTAATAAAAGTTCTAATTTCAGTGAAGTAAAATGATAAAACACTCCTGGTTGGTAGGTAGGTATGATGGCTGACTCACCGGCTGTCGGTACAAGTTTGTACCTGACCGTGTCCTCGGCGCTGCTGTACGCGACGCTCTGCTCCGGAACATGCGACGGCACGTTGTGGCACTTCGTTCGTATCTCCTACTTCACATCTCGGAGATACGCGGGCTAACTATTCACGGGGACGCGAGATAGTCAGACCTATTAACCTTGCAGTAACCGAGCGATTTTTGAAATCGGCTTTTAGCCGAATATTAATAATTAACAAAAATGATAATATAGTTTTCGCCGGTTAGAGCAAAGGCTAAGGGCGGACGTCCGTCTCGGACGGCGGACGACGCAACAATGGTTTAACATGGCGGCGAGCGAGTTGGCGGGTTTTTGCTTTTGACAGTTGACGGCGGGGACCGGGTGCGGCTTGGAGGCGGCGACGGCATCACGTGGTGCTTCCGGCGGCGTTCAAATCGGCGCGTGCATCGCTACTCTCTCTCAATGAAGACGTCGAACGACGAAACGGAACAAATAATACCCTGTTCACGATAACAAGCTAGTATAGGGGCCTGTCTTGTGCACTTTTGTATGCAGATGAAAAGCACAAAAAAGGGCAGAGGGCGTGAACAATGGCACTTCACTGTCAAGCTCGGCTTCCTGTCGCTCGGAATATTTATTTATAGATTGTTATGATTTTTCCGGTTTAGTTTTTAACATATTAAAGGACCAATTTTTATATAAACCTTTATTTAAGTAGAAGATAGTTCAGTAAACAAGCCGAGTCACGGATCAAACTGGAAAAGAAAGGAGAGCACTATAATGCGTCCGCACCATACAAGAGACAGATGTTGACTGAAGTTTGACCGCCATGTCAACTCACCCGGTGCACATGCATCGCTCATATTTCTGGCCAATTAGGTGCTGTCTAAATTTTCTAGTAGTAGTGAACAGGGTATAGGTATTTTTCGTTCTTCTTGTCTATTGTTCTCTTTGGGTCAGGTGTGGAGGCGGTGGCCATCCACGGCGGCAAAGACCAGGAGGAGAGGTCGCGCGCCGTCGACGCTTTCCGCCGCGGGGAGAAGGACGTGCTCGTCGCCACTGATGTCGCTAGCAAAGGTATATTCAACATTACACATCTTCCGTTTTCTTTTAATCCTAACAAACTTGCAACCCTTATGGCGTGGCAAAAGTTGTGCCAGGTGGGGGTCGTGGCGTTCCCTGGGGTCGAACCAGGTTGCTGGCCGGGCCACCTTGTGGGTACATGTTTCGTATAGGAATAGACCGTTGGCCCAAGTGTGGGCCCCCACTTACTGATGTGCAAGTTGTGGAAATTTTCCAAAGTTTTTTTAATATAACTTAAAAAAATCTAACAAGACAGTTTTTTGGAAAGTTTCCGCAACTTGCACATCAGTAGCCCCCACCCAGTCCGATCCACTCAGGGTGGTCCGGCTAGCGACCAGGTTCCACCCCAGGGAACGCCACGGCCGACCACCGGGTCCGATTATCGCTACGCCCAATAAGGGTCGAGAGTTAGTCAGGCAAAAAAAAATGGACCCCCCCCTCCCGGCAAGGACCAGGAAGAGCGCTCAACGCGTTCCGTCGCGGGGAAAAGGACGTGCTTTTTCCGTACGCGTAGCGTGCGGTAAAAGCCACTTTATGGCCAGGTGTGGCCTTCATTTTCATAAATCGAATAAAGAATATGTCTGGCATGTATGTAAACATCTTTCTCTTAACCAAGATCTTTTACAATGGGTACTATGCACAATTGTAACTTTGACGGAGGAAAATTATGTTTTTCAGTCTAGCCGCCGCCACGAATGCTGAAAAGGCTGGGCGGAAAACGTTGGGTTGTAAAATTAAGTTATATACGCGATTTCATGCGTTTCTAGTACATTCCCATCCTCGTCGCCAATGTTAAATTTAGGAGTTTTGGAAAACGAAACACCAACTCGGTTGACAGATTTATTCCGACTAAAAGACCAACGTCACAAGAGAACTTATATCTACCTATATAATATATAACACATGCGTTTCTAGTACATTACATAACCAGGGTAGTAATACAAAGAAAGGCCGAGATCGCAGAAGTTTGCGGCCCGAGCTGCAAGCGACGGACGTAAATATGCGATCGAGGGCTTTCTTTATTACCTCCCGTGTTGTGTACATCATTTTATGTCTACACTTGGCCAGAAAGCTTAATTTATGCCACACTTTATGGCCAGGTGTGGCATAAATTAAGTTATATACACGATTTCATGCGTTTCAATTGATTTATTACATTAAATAAAGAATATTGTATTATTGTTTCACCCTCAGGTCTAGACTTTGCGAACATCCAACACGTAATAAACTACGACATGCCGGAGGACATTGAGAACTACGTGCATCGCATTGGACGTACAGGTATAATTCGACATTTTTTATGAATTTCCTCTCATTTTTTATTTATTAGTATTATTTATTTATTAATAACTAAGGTAGCCTATTCGGAGAAGCCAGCAATATATCCCGTCGGCAAAATTTAAAAAAATATATATTATATGTATATTAGGGGACAATCTTACACAAATCGAACTAGTCCCATAGTAAGCTCAATAAGGCTTGTGTTATGGATACTAGACAACGACATATTTAATAAATACAAATACTTAAATACATAGAAAACATCCAAGACTCGGAAACAAATATCATCCCACAAATAATATTTGCTCTTACCGGGATTCGAACCCAGGACCGTCAGCTTCGTAGGCAGAGTCACTAACCACTAGGCTAAACCGGTCGTCATATTCAATTTAGATCTTAATATTGGTAATATTTATAGTTTTACATTATATCCATTGACATAATGATGGATCTATATCGGGATCCCTAAATTTTTTTAACCTATTTTTGCATTCCCTAATACTGTTTGTCATAATGATCATTTGTCCTAACACTCACATGCCCTAATATTTGATTCCCTCACATCATATTGATGAAATTTTTGTGCCCTAATTTTTTTTTCCCTAATGCCATTTGTCATATCGATTATTTATGCTAATGCCTTTTTGCCGAATTGTCATTTATTATAATTACTAATAAACCCTAAAGATCACACGTCCTAATTGTCATTTTCCCTAACTTAATATGGGCTAATGTGGCTTATCCTATCATTGTATAACCTAACATTATTTGTCCTCATGATTCTTTTCCCTAATTGTAATTGCCCGAATTTTATCTGTCCTCATGATTCTTTCCCCGTATTCTAATTGCCCGAATTTTATATGTCCGTGCCAATAACCCTATCCTAAGCTAATGAACAGTATCTAATCAATGCTCCTTTTCTATAGATTGTTTATATTTAAGTACACACACACACACAGTCATAGTTCAAAATCTTATCGAAAACTAAAATAACTTTTGACATGCGCCTGCACTTATGGCGCAGTTCACGCCAGTGCAGAATATTGCTATACAATTGTTCTTAGGAGTTTCAATTGATTTAGTTTGTCGGTAGGTAAATAAATTAACTGACAATAAGTGTAGTATTACTTCTTCTCGGATCTCTCAGTATTAATATCTAATGATTAATTGTAACTTGCACAAAAATGTCTGAATCACAAGAAATTTATTATGAAGTATTTAAATCTACTAAAGGTGGAAATAAACTGTTTGCGGACGGATATGCATTTGAAAAAAATCGTGTCGTTAAGGAGAAATACTATTGGGTTTGTGAACAGAGGAAAAACAAGAACTATGAATGCAAAGTGAGGATTATTACTAAGCTGGATTCTGAAAAAGGTATGCATTTACTCATGTCCCAG
Organism: Eudemis profundana; assembly: GCA_947034925.1. Lineage (NCBI taxonomy): Eukaryota > Metazoa > Arthropoda > Insecta > Lepidoptera > Tortricidae > Eudemis > Eudemis profundana. The sequence continues at coordinate 5,622,947 of OX344819.1, forward strand.
GGAACATTACAACATAATCATGAACCGAACGCTGTGAGAAGTATGGTTGATGATTATAAAAAAGCACGAAAAAAAAAACCCATTACTATGTCACAATGTCAATAGTACATTACATAACTAGGGTGGTAATACAAAGAAAGCCCAAGATTGCAGAAGTTTGCGGCCCGAGCTGCAAGCGAGGGATGTAAATATGCGATCTAGGGCTTTTTTTTATTACTTCCCGTGTTGTGTACATAATTTTATGTCTACACTTGGCCACTTTATAGCCAGGTGTGGCATAAAATTATTTATATCTTTTTTGTCACTATACATTACCACAAATTAAAAAATGTTTCGTAAAATAAAATATTACACATATTGACATAATTTTATTTGAAGCCTTAATATACAACATACCTACCCTAACCTACTTTTCTGGTAGCAGTTCGTTTGTGTTGGGGGACGCAGTTCAAACCTAACCTAACCTACTTTACTGGTAGCAGTTCGTTTTTGTTGGGGGACGCAGTTCAAACCTAACCTAACCTACTTTTCTGGTAGCAGTTCGTTTTTGTTGGGGGACGCAGTTCAAACCTAACCTAACCTACTTTTTTTACCTAATTGAACCTTTGTTTTGGGTTTTTCTTTCATGCGGGGGGCTTCGCCCCCCGAGCCCCCCTTGTGGGGGGCTCCGCCCCCCCGTCCCCCCTTTGTCCTTCTGCCTTTGTAAGTTTTTAACATATTATACATGTATAATATGTTATTTTGCATATTCTTCGTTATCCCTATCATCGTTTGTCCATATTACAATCTTAGGACAAACGATGATAGGGATAACGAAGAATATGCAAAATAACATTAGGGATATTAATAATTATGACAAAAATGCATCGGACAAAAGAGTATTATGGCAAAAATAGCATTATGGATAAAACTTACTATACCAAATGATCGATAGGCCAAATACCCATTAGGACAAAACAGTTAGCCCAAGTTATTTTAGGACAAACGATGCTAGGGATCGCGAGGAATATGCAAAATAACACTAGGGATATTAATAGTTATGGCAAAAAAGGTTCGGACAAGAGAGTATTATGGCAACAATAACATTATGGAAAAACCATATTATGACAACTGATCGTTAGGACAACTACCCATTAGGACAAAACAGTTACGGCAAGTGACTTTAGGACAAACGACGTTAGGGATCTCGAGGGACACCCCATAATGATGCCTATCGATAAAAAAAAATAACTAAGTTAGACATCCGGATGCTTGACACTGTCCCAGTAATTGCCATTTCGAATGTTTGGTTATTAGGAATAAAGATGGTGTTACTGGGTGTTAATTATTGGGCGTTAGCGTGTCAAACACTTGAACGGTACCTTAATGCGATGTTCTCTTTACTAACGAAGAAACTTTTATGACATCAAAGGAGATTGCCGACGTTTGGTATCATTATCGTCATAATTGTGTCACAACCGAAACAATACCAAAAACTTAGTTTTATTTTTAAACCAAGAGGACTTTTTAATTAATTAATTTAAAATGGGAAATCTGAGATTGATTAAAATAGTACATTACACAACTAGGGTGGTAATACAAAAAAAGGCCGAGATCGCAAAAGTTTGCGGCCCGAGCTACAAGCGAGGGACGTAAATATGCGATTGAGGGCTTTCTTTATTACCTCCCGTGTTGTGTACATCATTTTATGTCTACACTTGGCCAGAAAGCCACTTTATGGCCAAGTGTCATCTGCAATCTGAAGGATTCAAAAGAGTTGAAGAGTCGTTAAGCGGAGTCGATACCGAAAGGGGAGCCGGATTTAATAATTCGAATCCTTCATCGGAGTCGAGATTACCCATTTCTACACATCACCTTTAGAGTCCGACCGAAATTTCGGTTTCCGTTTCGGCCTAGTTTCGGCAAAAAAACTGGTTTCGGCTCAGTTTCGGCTGCCATCCGGCAGAAACTAAGGCCGAAATCGAAACTGATTTTGAGGGGTTTCGTGCTGCGATCGACTCATTATTACAAAATAAGAAATAAGGAGAATAAATTTGAAATAAGGAGTTATAATATATTGATTAATGATTACTCTAAATATCGGAGACTAAATGAATAAAGGTGGGTTTAGACCAAACGAACAAAGAGCTAGAACCAGAGCAGAGCATTCATTCTTTATCTTTTAGTGTAAACAAAAGTTCGTTCTCAGCGTTTATACCACACGAATATCAGCGAGCAAGAATGCAACCCAAGAACTAGGATTCGAGAGCATATGCTCTAGAGATGTTTAGATCAGGCGAACGAGTGCCCGTTGCTCATTCGTCGGGTGTCTGTGGACTATGTCTAACTCTGAGACTGATATTGTAATTGCAAGTTTTTCATTTATCATCCTGACTCAATTGTGTTTTTATAATTTACAAAAGTCGGATCCCACAGACACCTGGCATTTTGGTAAGCTTCTATCATTAGAAGACATTTTTCTTGAGACCAATCTATAATTACAACGATAGGTCAAGTCCCTCGAGCACTAGAATGCTTTGAAGAGACCGCTCCCCGAAGCGAGCAGGTCCGAACACGAGCGAACGCGCTCGGCGACTGTTCGTACGCTCGTCCGTCGTTTACATCAAGCGAGCGAGCATTCCACGAGCATTCTTAGAATCTTCGCAAAATAAGGAAGAACAACGAAAGAATGCTCTTTCTCTGTTTACACACAACGAATTTGGTAGAGTGGGGGTAGAATGAGCATTCGCTCGTTTGGTCTAAACCCACCTTAATACGTTATTTAAAAATGAAGACTGATTATGATTGTGTTTTTTTTCTTCCCACGAAAGCATGACCTTATATGGAAGTTTCGGTTCTGGTTACGGCCGAACGGTTTCGGCCGTGAAAACCAGTTTCGGTAGGACACTAATCACCTTATATTGTGACTGGTCAGGTCGTGCGGGCGGCGAGGGCGTGGCCACGACGTTGCTGGGCCGCGCGGCAGAGAGCAGCGTGCTCAAAGACCTGGCACATTTATTGAGAGAAGCTGGACAAAAGGTATTTATAAATCCACCATTAAAACAAGAGGACTGCCATTCTCCATACAAAAAGTTGTTCCCCGATATTTACAACGCCATCTATGTATAAGCTTGGTAAAAGAATTATATTATTTACAATTATTCAACTTTGCAAGCGTGACACAATATTTAAATGTTAGAATTTATTTATTATTAGCTGTTTACGAACTAATTGTTACTGTAGTATGTTTCTTTGTTCAATTATAACATCGTTAAATGTTTAGTTTTTTAGCGCCATCTAGTTTTTGCCTGGATATCCCCTTGCGGTCGGGGTACGATCCAAAGTATGGAAAATGATAGTCCTCTTGTTTTAATGGTCCTTGATAGAACTCTTTTTCTTTGGGACTATCAATATTTTCGCTCACAAAAATGCGTTTATTTCACAATATATTAGATTAAAATCTCTGTAACTAAATAGAATAAACCGGTAGCCAATCATTTCACAAAAAAACGTTTCACATTACCTATTCATTTTAAAAACAACGTTTGGCAAATGAACTTACTAATGACAAATTAGTCGTTTCGCAAAATAACGTTTTACAAATTGTTCATTACGCAAATTACTTATTTACTTTATAAAAACATGTATTACAAATCATTATTTGACAAATTATTCATGTATTAATTACAACTATTGGCAAAATAACGTTTAATAAAATGCATAGTTTGGTTTAGCCAAGATATGACACGACGGCTATATCTAAAATTGTAAATGTATTTTGTGTTGTTTGCGTATTGTTAGTCACAGTACAAATATGTAATTATATTAACCGCAACCCTTCCGCCGTACGGTACGACGATGAGCGAAGCGAGGAGGAGTGTTAGGTATCTTGCGACCATAATACAAACATATTTCGAGCATTAAAGTAAAAGGACATCAGAAACACTATTTTGTAACCAGTTTTCTCCACCGAAGTCACCGCAGTCCTCCCAAACCGGGGTTTAATAGTAGGTACATTACACAACTAGGGTGGTAAAACAAAGAAAGGCCGAGATCGCAGATGTTTGCGGCCCGAGCTGCAAGCGAGGGACGTCAATATGCGATCGAGGGCTTCCTTTATTACCTCCCGTGTTGTGTAACATCATTTTATGTCTGCAGTTGGCCAGAAAGCGGCTTTTTCCGTACGCGTAGCGTGCGGAAAAAGCCACTTTATGGCCGGGTGTGGCATAAAGATAATTTTTTTTTCTGACCAGTGTAATGTTTTGCACAGGTACCGTCGTTCTTACTGGACATGATCGGCGAACCCGACGTTCCTGAGCCAGACGGGCAAGGCTGTTCTTACTGCGGAGGTCTGGGACACAGGATCACAGGTGAGAGTTCAAACCACAAACATGCGATCGGCCATTTATGCGCCATCTATGAGCATCATTCGTTGGCGCTGTCATTAAGAGCAATGCCTAGCTGAGCAACTTTTCAAATCTCGAATTTTTGACGCAATGTTTCTGTCGCGCTGCTGTGGGCGGCGCCTCCAATTCGTGCGATAAGGACAACTGCAGCTCGGACTAAAAATCCCACGCAAAAAACTCAAAAATCGAGGTTTCGCTCTCGACTGTTTCCTCCTCCAAAACGCAACCAATCATTATACAATTTCGGGAACTGCAAGAAGAAGAAATAATCTACGCCGCGATGTTTTGATTTTTTTGATATTTGTTGTCATATTTGTATACTGCGCCTTTTTTGGCAGCCAATTCAATTAAGCCGTTTTTGCGATTTACAAGGCGCTGTAAGTTTCTTTAAAATAAAAATATCCAAAAAAGCGAAACATAGCGGCATAGATATTGATGATATTGATCTTATTTGAAAAATTCATTGCTCTATGTTCAAAAACCAGAGAGGAAACAGTCGAGAGCGTTTGTATGGGAAAATCGCAGGTAGGCATTCCTCTTAATGGTCGCGTTCACTATAAGTGGGTGGAAGAGAGGACAATAGAGAGATCTCTCTCCAGGCGGGTGTTGCGCCTGGGGATCGAAGTCCGAAGGAAGATGGTTGGAAGTGTTATACAAGGTGGCCCATTTCGATCGGTCAGTATGGGAAAGTCTTTTTTTTTTTGACACTGACTAACTCGCAACCCCTCCTGGGCGTAGCGATAGTCGGACCGGGTGGTTGGCCGTGGCGTTCCCTGGGGTCGAACCAGGTCGCTAGCCAGACCACCCTTTGGTGTTCGACTGTGTGCCACACACAGTCGACACGCAGGTCGGGCTGGGATGGGAAAGTCTGAAATAGGCTACTTTCCTGACAGATCAAATCAGTTACTTTTTATGAAGTGTCAAAACGCTCAGATAGTATGAAGTTTGTATGGAATAAAAGTGAAATGACGTCATTTTACTCGAACATCAAATCATCTTCTTATTTATAGGTTTTGATCTTTTAAAAATCGTCTAAAACGCTGAATAGGTGATGTTTAGTTCATTTTTGCAAATTTTCGAAAGCTGATTTAATGGCTAGCGTGTAGTAATTTATATTGACTACAGGCAAATACCCTATTATAAGACATACCATACGAAGATCTGTTCTTAAGAACCATGTCATCGAGTCATTAGGGACAAGAAAAACTGCATACATAGATTTGAAAAATTGTTTTTACTTTAACCAGGGGCCCGTTTCACGAAGCTACAAGTTACAAATTACAAGCGGAAGTCTCTTTTCAATACCTTTTGATAGAAAGAGGCTTCCGCTTGTAATTTGTAACTTATAGCTTCGTGAAACGGGCCCCAGGAATCGCACCTGGTCGTTTTTAACTTTAAAACTTAATTGAATTAAAGATATTAAATACCATGGATTTTATTCGTTTTAGATATCGTGTTTCCTAGTAACATTTACTGCTTATGACCTACACAATCGATATCCAAATAGAAATAATGTAAATCAAGGACCTTAAAATAAATAGACGGACGGAGCGTCACCAACAGAGAAATGAAGCATTTTTAGTCGGCCGGCTGCTTGTACTTACGAGCCCGCACGCACACATCAACTAGTTTTTTCCTACTACCCGCAGCGCGCACACATTGACCTGACCAACCAGCGTTAAGTTAGCCGGCGGACTATTGATGCTTCAGTTCTTTGCTAGCGATGCTCCGTCCGGCTATTTATATTAAGGTCCTTGATGTAAATTTTATTTTTCAAAACGATCGGGTTCGATTCCCGGTTAAAATACAAATATTTTTATTTAAAATGAGATGTGAAATCACCTTAAATCTATATTTTTTTGTTTTTAGGGTTCCGTACCAAAATGGTAAAAAAGGAACTTTCATGGTGCGACTCTGTCTGTCACAGTCAGAGATCGAGTGGATTTGAAACTTGGAACAGTTTTAAAAGTCACTAACCCGAGCCTACTCGATATAAAAAAATCTTTTTTACTTTTTTTAAAGGGGGGGTGAAAATTTAAAGTTGTGCTATTGTATCAAATGAAAGGGCTTAATTTGTAGATTCCAAAACCATTTTTTTGTTACTTATGAACTTTACTGATTTAGTTAGGATGAAAAACGTTCAAAAAACCACCAATCCCCCTATTATCTCCGAAGTTACTGAACAGAAAAACTATTTGGTCTATCTTGCAATTCACTGTTGAACTTGCTATCGGTACGAAATAGATCAGTAATTTCAAAATCCCTCTGTCATTACATGACATGACATGCTGTTGTGTGCGTGACCTCAACCCGCCCTTTGTTTCAGAATGTCCCAAGTTGGAGGCGGTGCAGAACAAACAGGCTTCAAACATCGGAAGAAGAGACTACCTCGCCAACACCGCGGCAGATTACTAGTGTTACTCCTCAACCGACTTCAAAAAAGCAATACTTCAAGAAACGTGCTCAATTGGGCTGTTTTTTTTTTGTTATTTGCGCGATATTTTCAGTAAATGAATCATGACAAATTCCGGATTTTGAAAATATCTCAATTCTGTATTGAATTCTTACTGATTTTGTGTATTTATTAATTCCAATTGTCCAAATAGAGTAAGCGGGCTCATGGGAGAAATGAATCGAGAGAGATTTTTTTTTGTAAAGAAATAGATCAATAATTTAACACGGAAGTGGTTATATATTAATGGATGTGTTCAACTTCATAGTCCGAAAGGAAATGGGTCCATTTCCGAGCGTTTTGACCGCGGCGGTTTTTTACATTCGTGTTCCAGCAAGCGGTGGTGATCACAGTTCAAACTTTTATTATAAACAATAGATGGTATCGAGTCTACCCATGATTTAATCAAAAGTTGTCGTCCCTCGATAAAAATCAAGACACCAAAGAAATAAAATAAAAAAAACGCTCGAAAAACGCCTCAAATCGACCTATGAATGTTTTCGTGCGAATGTACTAGCTAAGACACTAATTAAGTTTAATTTTAATGAGATAATTGAATAAAATAGCATGTAATATTTGATATTATATGCATTTTCCATTCAAGAAGTTTTTCCTAGATACCTATTTCCCATGTTTTCATAAAAAAATATCCTAACTACTTTGGGGCCATCCATAAATTACGTCATCGACTTTTGCCGATTTTGGACCCCCCCCCCTACAATCATCCTATTGCCGCCCCCTCTTACGTCATATTACCATCATCCGCTGACCAGACCCCCCCCCTAATTTCAAATGACGTAATTTATGGATAGCCCCTTTCTGCAAGAATATTTATAAGAAAAATTCAGGGTTCTCTGAAAGATCTCGGTTTGAGTGTGTGTTGTTCTCAGGCAAAACAGTCGCAGGTTACTAGTTGTCAATAACGTCCGTAATGCCAGCTGGGTACCCGAAAACCCGGGCAACTGACTTTATTACAGTCGGGTAATCCCCGAGTTTCATATTTGACCCTAGCTAGGTAGTTAGGCGATGTAAGGGTTGCATGATCTCACTTGCTTTGTGTCCGGAGTGTCGCGGCGCAAATGATGTCTTGAAATATAGCTATAGGACGTGTGTCCGTCAAGATAGCGTACACCGTAAAGATATTCAGAATCTGATGCAGCCAATAAATAGTACCCAAATAGTACCGACGAAATACCTAGGTGAAAAAAATAGTACCCTTAAACTTTTCGAAATATAAGGCCTGTTCACGGTGTACGCTATCGGCGTCAAGCTGGCGTACACCGTTTGTATCTCTGTAACGGCTTTGTTTTTGGAAACGCTTTATATCTCAAAAAATAGTACCCAAATAGTACCCTAGGGCCCTAAAATTTCATTTCTCTAGCTATCGTAGAAGTCGAGATATAGTGAGCTCTTTCTATAAGAAATTCCCGGGTACGCCAGCTTGACGGTGTGAAATTTTGTACACCGTTAAGTTATGGAATATCTCGGCTTCTACGATAGCTAGAGAAATAAAATTTTAGGGCCCTAGGGTACTATTTGGGTACTATTTTTTGAGATATAAATCGTTTCCAAAAACAAAGCCGTTCCAGAGATACAAACGGTGTACGCCAGCTTGACGCCCGGTAGCGTACACCGTGAACAGGCCTTATATTTCGAAAAGTTTAAGGGTACTATTTTTTTCACCTAGGTATTTCGTCGGTACTATTTGGGTACTATTTATTGGCTGCATCAGATTCTGAATATCTTTACGGTGTACGCTATCTTGACGGACACATAGGACGTTAACTTAATGCGATGTTCTCTATACTATACTACATTACAGAACTATGGTGGTAAAACAACGAATGGTCGAGATCGCAGATGTTAGAGGAGGGAGGCGCAGGGAGAGGAATAGAGGAGGGCCGGCCCCGAGGTTTGCGGCCTCCGTTGCAAGCGAGGGATGTAAGTTTGCGATCGCGGGCTTTCTTTATTACCTCCCGTGTTGTGTACATCATTTTATGTCTACGCTTGGCCAGAAAGCGGCTTTTTCCGTACGCGTAGCGTGCGGTAAGTCACTTTATGGCCAGGTGTGGCATAAACAAATAAACTTTCATCAAATTTCTTAGGGGTAATTAATTAGGTACCTAGTTTTTTGGGTAATCCCATGAAAATGTAACAAAACTTACCATTTCATCGTTTAATAATGCGGAGCAGAATCGAGTCACTCATGCGTAGAGTGCGGGGCAGTACCAACAGCATCCTGATTGCGCTCGCTGAACGGGTGGACTGCCCGATAATGCGGTACTGGGATGAGGCACATGCTCCTGTGCGTGCCCCTGCCCGCCGTTTTTAGTTAATAGGTATTAATTTGTTTCTAACCCTAGCTTTAAGTATAATATTGTTACTAACAACTTATGGATACTGAGTCCGAAATAAATGATTTTTAATTTAATTTAATCGCGTGTTTATTTATTTATGATGCAAATGTAAGTATTAATTTTGCTCTAGATAAGTATTACTTTGATCCCTAGATATATTGATACTTAAATTTGCACCATCAATATGAAAACAAGCGAAATATTGGTAACTTACGTTACATTCTGCCATTGAATTGATCGTTTCATTATTTTGTTTACAACAATATTTTTGTTGGCTTTTTGAGAATTTCGTTTCAAATCAGGTGAATAGATGGCGCTAACCATAAACGGCCGAATGCATGTTTGTTTCTGACTTTTGGGACCAAATTAAATGTCGCCAGTCGATTCTTGACTCTCTTTTTAACCGTCATCAAAAAAAGGACGTTTTTTGGTTGTCTGGAGAGCTGACCGTCTGGAATCACCTCTAAGTCATCTTTTTTTATTCCCTGAAAGCCTGTAGGCCCTGTATTACAGAGGTGTCCGTCAAGATAGCGTACACCGTTAAGATATTCAGAATCTGATGCAGCCAATAAATAGTACTATTTATTGTTATATACCTCATTTCCGAATTTGAAGTCTTTCTATGTGAAATTCCCGGGTACGCCAGCTTGACGGTGCGAAATTTTGAACACCGTTAAGCCATCGAATATCTCTCGGCTTCTACGATAGCTAGAGATGAAATTTTAGGGCCCTAGGTTACTAAGTATTTGGGTACTATTTTTTGACATATAAAGCGTTTCCGAAAACGAAGCCGTTCCAAAGATACAAACGGTGTACGCCAGCTTGACGCCCGGTAGCGTACACCGTGAACAGGCCTTATATTTCGAAAAGTTTAAGGGTACTATTTTTTTCATCTAGGTATTTCGTCGGTACTATTTATTGGCAGCATCAGATTTTGAATATCTTTACGGTGTACGCTATCTTGACGGACACATCACAGAGCCTCCAACAGGAATGTATATTACTGGCTGTGTGGGGGGCTAGGCCTCCTCACTCACGGAAGTCATCTTTGCTATTGTTATCACTGTGAAGGTTGCATAGTGCTATGCGACCTCCACAGTATTCCCAAGACAAACTGGCAGCTTGTAAAGAATAATTCGGTTACATAGTTTGAATAGGATTGCAGCCTGCATGTCTCGCTCTAATTTGTAGAAGTTTGTTAAGTCTTAAGGCGAGGTGAGACCAGAATCGGGCACGGAAGCCTAGTTTCCAAATCATTTTTAGAGCACTTATTTGACTCTTAGGTCACTGTAAAACATATATAATAATATTCAGAACTGTATCTAGGGCTTCCTCTCACTTAGAACACGATAGCGAACACTTCGCTCGATAGAAAAGTAGCGCGAAAACACTATAAAATAAAGTATTTTTTTCATTTTGTTCATCACCAGTTACCTTTTCTGACAAAATTAATACCTGACAATCATGATTTCACAGTCATGCAGGGCATCCTCTCATGTTTGGGTTGATAACGTATACTTTTATGTTAGAAATCGAAGATAATCTGCAATAATGTGCATTCCGCTCGACCTTAGTTTGTATGTGAAATGCGAGCCAGGTCCTACCGCGCCTTAAGTCATAGACGTATAAGCGAGCAGTCGCATTAAAAGAGAACACAAAGAAAATGTTTTTTTGCCACACCTGGCCATAAAGTGGCTTTTTCCGCAACAATAAAATGGCAGGAAAAATAAAACGGTTTTCCTAAATTGCATCGTTTTTTAGAAATTTTCAAAAATCGTAACACATACTTATTCGCTCCTACTAACCTAACCGCCATACAGTTTTTCTTGAACTATCCACGTATCTACTTACGAGTTTGTACGGAGCCCTCGGTGCGCGAATCCGACTCGCACTTGACCGGTTTTTAGGGTTCCGTAGCCAAAATGGCAAAAACGGAACCCTTATAGTTTCGTCATGTCCGTCCGTCTGTCTGTCCGTATGTCACAGGCATTTTACTCAAAAACTACATGATGGATATTGATGAAATTTGGAATATAGGTGTCTTTTATGAGCCGCTACTTAGTTTGGTATATAAATAATTAAAATAAATATTTTTAGAAGGGCACTCCATACATGTTAAAGACAGTAAAAAAACATTTTTTCAGCAAATATCAACGTGTGGTACATAGTTCGACAGCTCTTTAAAAAACACTATAAGGTTCCTAAGTAATGTTTTTGATTAAGTGAATGTATTTGGAAATAATCGCTCCGAAAGTTGTGTAAATTGTGTCCCCCCCCCCCCCTCTATTTTCTAAACCGTTTGCCCGAAAAATATGAAAAAAATCACGAAGGTAAAGCTTAATTAATACTTTCAACGAAAATTATTTTCAACAAGATCAAATGTACCGTTTTTGAGTTATTGCCGATAAACTGCGCTTCTCAACAAAAGGACGTAATTGCTATGAAGATACGCTCTTTTGTTGTTGTACTTTTTTTACATCGTATTTTTTACCTTATAGTTACGGCTATGGAACCCTACACTGAGCATGGTCCGACATGCTCTTGGCCAGTTATTTATTTAGGTGTAATAAGTATCCTTTACTACGCCTAGGGTCTCTTTTGTCGATGTAGGTATTGCTGCTGGCTGCCACCCGTAGTTCCTGCACTGCCCTATATTTACATTCTCTGTATATTCACTAGTCTCGAATTTATCGTAAATAGGGTAAGAAAATAAAAAACATAAATCATAGTAAAACCATTTAACAGTACATATTCCTCGATTCTATAATTAAGAAAAAGCAACTATTTTTACATAGAGTGCCTCAATACATAAACTAATAATATACAGTAATAAAACGTCGAAACGAAACTTATTGACTCGCATCCAAACGCTGCCGCGCTGTGGCATGCTACAGTCGCATGCTACATATGGTAGACACCTTATTGGGACAAAAACTATTTATTAGCATACCAGCCACGGATATGTACTGCCCATTGCCACCTCATCCGTGCAATACTGATTAGGAATCGCATAAAATTTATCAAATTTCGCGCAGAGAAACTCCTAGGCGGGCATTTCTCCAGAAATATGTCTGCGACTCATTCATCTATCTCCATACATTTAGTATGAAAAAGGGCCAGATGAATGAGGTGACCGCAGACATATTTCTGGAGAAATGCCCCAGCATAGCCATTGCACGTTCCGCGACACTGAGTAGCCTTATTACCCAACTTCCCACTGTGTACCATACAGCACAAATGAACAGGTAAAATTCACAATGTTTAGGTCTACGTAGCATGCGTCAGCGTGCCACAATGCGGCATACTATAAACAAGCCTTATACATAATTTGCCACCGCATAGGTGATAGGTTGATTAAAAATTAGTTGGTAAAAGTCTAAAATTATCTTAACCATTATGTAAATAGTGAAACGCGAGCAATATACATATATCATGAACAATGAAAACGGGTACAGACTCACAAGTGGATAAGAGAACCAAAAATATGTGAGTACTTCATTGCCAAAGGCACTTAGATATTTTTGCCGCCTATGCCGTATATCTGAGAATTTCTAAAAAAAATTGACATCATTTATATCAACACGTTACACAAAAGCCATTCATATTTTATTGCCAAGTTTTTTTTAATGTTAATCAATACCATTATTGATTTAGTTTCATAATTAAGATTCTTCGACGAACCCAAACGTGACTGAGCTGAGCTGTGAATGAGCCTATACTAACAAGGTCAAAAATGTTAGGGAAAAGTGACATGGGGGGGGGGGGGGGGTCCTAAAAGTCTGAAAAATCGTGTGACGTACTTTGTGGATGACCTCTTGTTTACTAAAGAAGGATGGATAGACTGAAGATGGGCCAATGCTGTGCAACGCAATGATATCGGAAATCAAGCAGTATTCTTGTATTCGTAGCACAAAAGTAATATATTTTTGGTTAGTACGTATCTCGAGACTCAATGTTATTATCTATTTAATTTCAACGCTATGTCAAAAACGAGTCGTAATATTTTGCTATATTTTTATTAGTAAACACGGTTAGTCTTACTTAAAATATGAAAACGAAAACACCAAACGTGACTATATCCGCATATAACATTGTGAATATGGCTATATCGAAAATCTCAGATGTACTTTTTATCTTTTCATCATTTAATGGTCGTTTTAAAAAAGTTATGGGATTAAATTAACAAAATGTAAATATTGTTCCTTTGTGTTACGAAAGTTACCATACAATTTATATGATTAATTTAACATGTTGTTTATTGAAAACGACCCTTGATTCAATTTAAAATACCTAAGTCCTTTCACGTTTTTTTTAAATTATATAATGTGAATCTGTAATTAATTTACTTAGGTTCAGAATACCTGTAATGTCACATACTTCACAATAAACTGAATAATTTGAATTTGATGTAGTTACTATATTCACTTTTACAAGACATTGCTGATAAATTTTACATGACGATGCGGTATTTATACAAATACTTAACAAAATGCCGATATTTGTTTCCGTTATAATTATTCTAAACTTGATTTCTTACATAATTTTACAAACTTATGGTGTTATTATCGGACAAAAAGTACCACTTATCTAGTGCCGATAAGGTTTAATTTAGGACTGCTGTGCCATGAAGATGCAGTTAAAATTGTCTTTATTGACAAGCGAGAAAGGGTACCTTTTGCCTGATAAAATCACTATTGCGCAGTCAGCATTAGATACGCAGGTATTTTGCACGAACCAAATGCGAGGGCGATAAACGTACGATCTAATTATTTATCACTCCTGTTTATTTATTTACATTTTTGTCGATAAACGTCTCAAAGAATGTTTCATTTCATCGACAGCTTTTCCTGAAATCATAAAATTTTAGAGGTAAGTCATTTTCAAAAAAAGATGTCTCTAGTTAGGGCTTAATTAAACAAAATGTTAATGTTGTTCCTTTGTGTAACGAAAGTTAATCATCCGGTACACAAAGGAACAATATTAACATTTTGTTAAATTAATCCCTTAAATAGGGACATTATTTTTTGAAACCAAACCATAATCGGCACAAAGCCCGTTTCTCTAATGCTGGTCACAACGTCCTTGGTCTACCTTAATTAGTACAATCAGTCCAGCCTTGATTTTTACAACTCCCGCGCTCGAGACACATCCAGGAACAATTTCGTGAGGTCACTCTCAACTTATATGAGGAAATAAAAAAGTACACAAATTCTTATTCATTGTTAACCTCCCACTCTCACAGTATAGCAGCAATTTTTCTTCATACAAAAAGTACATTGCGCGGCTGGTATGTGTGCGCGTCGTGTGCGAACGCACTACAAGCAAAGTTTTACGAATGCGTAAGAATGCTACGGTACGGATCGCACTGTCTGCGTCTCGACCTTGAATACGTATCGCGCGCTGCTGAACTTCCGCAGTTTGGAAACTTGTCTGTTTTTATACTTTGACAAAATGGAGGAGGTTCTCTAGTTAGCGTTTATTTTTTCATGTTTGTTATTTCAGAACTTATGAATCGATTTGAAAATCCACTTAACAGGGGATTCATGAGGAATTGAGGGAACCCCTCAAATATTATGGGCACATGTATAGCAATTATCAGTATGTTTATAGTAGCTCTTGAAATCGCTGGGGAGTCTTATATAACGATATTTAGGTTGAGGTAATTTTCAGAAAACCATTGTTAAGAGATTAATTTAACTAAATGTTAACCTTGTTCCATTGTGTAATATACATTACACAAGATCGCAGATGTTTGCGGCCCGAGCTGCAAGCGAGCGACGTAAATATGCGATCGAGGGCTTTATTCTTTATTACCTCCCGTGTTGTGTACATCATTTTATGTGTACACTAGGCCAGAAAGCGGGTTTTTCCGTACGTGCAGAAAAAGCCACTTTATGGCCAGGGGTGGCATAAAGAAAATTACCATACAATTTATGGATAACTTTCGTTACATAAAGGAACAAGATTAACATGTTGTTAACTTCACTTCGGACATCTTTTTTGAAGATGACCCATTTAAGGATCAAGAAAAAGTCAACAATAAAAATTAGTCTGGAATACTGAGAACACTTTTTTAATTACCATTTAATGTGAATAGGCTGGTACTGGGTCAGCGAGCTATATTAGCTTAACTCCATGACGTGATATTGGGTCCAGAAATAGTCATTTTTGAAGTAAAAAAAGTACTTTGAATTGAAGGACCAGGTTTCAGAATGGCCATGCAAGTAAAAGGCCTAACTTGCATCAGGTCTTACTTGTAAAATGCCAAAGCATGTAAAACGTCCTAATATTAAAACGACTCTGTATAATATGGACTTAGTTGCACTACGTCTTGTTTTCATAACGGCGAAATATGCAAAACACCCTAATAGCAAATTGACAAAGTAGCAATACATGGATGAGAGGGTAACATAAGGCCGAATATGTATAAAGTCTTATGTAGTTGCAAAACGTCTAAAATTATCGATTGACAAGGTAGTGACAAATGGGAATTTATTAACAGTTATACCCTTGTCATTATGCTGCCTAGACGTTTTAATTTCAAAACATAGCTGTTTAGACAAAATGCATAATGTGTCATTTTACAACCAGGTCATAATCAAACCTGGTCTTAAGTCATTGTGCAACTACGGCATTTTGTTATAATGACGTTCGTGCAACTAAGACATATTGCTCACCAGGTCATTGTTCAAAACAGTAATGTTTGTTTATTGAGACATGATGCAACTAGGACGTTTTGTTTACTTAGTCTATATGCAATCTAGCCCTTGTGAGCCGAACCCAAATTTTCCATAATCTATATAGAATGTATAATAAGTGTATTTTTTTATTTCCTCGTTTTTCTTTACATATGAGCCCTTTTCAATGACTAGTGCCTAAATCTAATTTAATTTATCCACATGATTTTATTGTGATATTTATGAATAACAACCAAATTAATTTTTATAACGACCTATTCCTGACCATATTTGTATGTAAGTAAGAAAATATCTCGGTCCAATATTGGCTATTGGATAACTTGAAACAAAAAATACATTCGGATAGATCTTTTTTTTGAAGTCGGTTAAAATTAGGGATGTAACGATACACAGTTTTGCCGATACGATACCGATACTGATATATAGTAGTTAATATCGGCGATACCGATACCGATATCTTAGCTAAATAATGAAGTATGAATTTCAGATTTTTTTATGTCCTTATTATAACTAATGGCAATGACTACTGGCTATATTTACCAGAGAGTCAACCTTGAAAGTGTAAAGTAAAAATAATAAATTGTCAACTCAAAATTCTTTTTTTTTATTAAGAACCAAAGATTTAATTAACATAGTAATTATCATTGCACAAGTTAATAGAATGGACCAATACATAAATTAAGTCAGAAATTGAAATTACTTTTTGCAGTTTTTTTTTCATACAGCATATTCTTCAAATATCGGTTGTATAATATCGGCGATACCGATATATCGGCGATACCGATATATCGGCCGATATATCGGTATCGGTATCGGTATCGTTACATCCCTAGTTAAAATGTTAAAAGTCATAATGAAGTTTGTCATAATGTTCATTTGTCATAATCATTTTTTTTGCAACCCTAATTATTAAGGTTTTTAATCAATAAGTATAATGGGATATGGTTTAGAAATAGAGATCCGTTGAGAAAAAAAAAGTAAATATATAATAAAAACGTTACGACTTTCAAATTTGATATAGTTTTTGATCTCTAAAATACTTACGTTAAGTACATTTTAGTATTCAAATCTTGACAATTAAAAAACAATGTTTTTATCAATAAGGTTATTTTTATTGTAAACAAATAACAGATTTAATCGCAATTTTCTTACACGTAGTCTATGGTAATTAAAAAAATTACTTAATTTTTTACAGGCAACATTTGTGGCCTAGACTAGGCCCATACCTAATTAATAATACATTATAGAACGAAATAATGATTTAAATAATGAAATACACAATTTTCTTACTTTTTAATGTGTCGACTTTTTGTCAGTGAATTTAGTTTTTCTCTTATAACGTAAAAATTAACCCTTTTTTAACCCTTGTGCGAATGCATTGCATTTTGACAGCTTTACTTGTCAATGGTGAAAGAGTGGTGCGAATATATCCGTTGTGATGATTACATTTAAATAAAATCGTATTGCACAAAAATATTATTAGTAAATCAGCTCTATAAACATCCACACAAATGTACCTTAACATTTAGTTAACAGTTCTCATGCAAAATGTTTCAAGTAACTTATACATGAGATATTTCATTGATACCTGTAGTGTGGTATTAAACTACACCATTCCTAGATTTTCGGTTTGGGATATAGTCGGTTGACAGTGATATCTCATAAAATACACATTTTTTTGGTAATGAAATGAGTTTCAACTGTCATCTTACGGTATCGTCAATACTATTAGATTTGAAACATGTTGAAATCATATGAAAACGGCAAAGTACAAAAAGTGTGGATGTTTAAGACATACTGTTTTGTTACAGGGTAAAACTGAAAATCAAGGCATTTTTACAAATTCATCTTTATATGACTTTACATACAATTTTCATACGTACATATGCATAATAACTATGCATTACTAGAGCGGTAATATATTATGTCCAAAATTAGAGTGCTATATTTTCGCATAATTTCTAATTTTATTTGCATAATTTTCTTCCATCTGATATATACTATGTTTTTGAAAGATCTAAAGCTAAAAGCGATTGTCTCTCTTTTAAATTACTTGCATTCGTAAATTAAAAATTATGCGAACAAAGTTTTATGCGAAACATTCAAATATTATTTGACATAATATTGAACCCAAAAATTAAGTTACATATAAAACCGCTATATTATATAAGGAATAAAAAAAACCAAAGCAAATATCGACATTGGGGGTAAACAGAAAATATACAGATACAAGGCAATATTTTCGATACAGTGGTAACTAGGTATTTCCCTACAGGCAAGAAAACACAAATCACAAAATAACTGAATTTATCTTTAGACAGAAGTAGGAACTTAAAATTGTGATTCTTATCTTTAAAATTAACTATAGATATTAATCGTATGATACAAGGATTACAAGACAAGACAAAATCATAAGTTTAGTAGCATTTTGGCATCTAAAAGGTGTCCGTCAAGATAGCGTACACCGTAAAGATATTCAGAATCTGATGCAGCCAATAAATAGTACCCAAATAGTACCGACGAAATACCTAGGTGAAAAAAATAGTACCCTTAAACTTTTCGAAATATAAGGCCTGTTAACGGTGTACGCTACCGGGCGTCAAGCTGGCGTACACCGTTTGTATCTCTGGAACGGCTTTGTTTTTGGAAACGATTTATATCTCAAAAAATAGTACCCAAATAGTACCCTAGGGCCCAAAAATTTTATTTCTCTAGCTATCGTAGAAGCCGAGATATTCCATAACTTAACGGTGTACAAAATTTCACACCGTCAAGCTGGCGTACCCGGGAATTCCTTATAGAAAGAGCTCACTATATCTCGGCTTCTACGATAGCTAGAGAAATAAAATTTTAGGGCCCTAGGGTACTATTTGGGTACTATTTTTTGAGATATAAAGCGTTTCCAAAAACAAAGCCGTTCCAGAGATACAAACGGTGTACGCCAGCTTGACGCCGGTAGCGTACACCGTGAACAGGCCTTATATTTCGAAAAGTTTAAGGGTACTATTTTTTTCACCTAGGTATTTCGTCGGTACTATTTGGGTACTATTTATTGGCTGCATCAGATTCTGAATATCTTTACGGTGTACGCTATCTTGACGGACACTCTAAAAGTTATATGAATGACCTATACGATGTTTTAAAACCATATTCTCGCGTCACGAGCCAAACATTTTTTTTTCTAAAATCTAACTTTTAGAGAGTTTTCTTGCTGATATTATCTCATCTAAACTTTCTCTTTACCACTGTATCCAAGATAGACTTGCCTCAGAAATGAAGTAATTATCCGGCTTTATCAAGATCATATCAAAACTTATGCGTTTCTACAACCGCATGCCAAAGTCGCGTCGCATAATATTGTTTGGCATAACGTATCACTTCGCATAATTTTTCTTCATCTAAAACGGAAACTACATATTTTACGTAAACTCTTAGGGTAATTCACCGTAAAGTCGAAATATATAAATTAAAGACTATGCGAAGCATTAGGACAAACGAATATTATGCGAACAAATGCCCTATTAAACCAAGATAAAACCGGATTAAACTAACTTATGTGACAAAATCATAGCCGAGATATTTCTTATTTTTTCGTCTCACCCGGGGCGACCCTTTTTTTTCGTCATAATCGTCCCCATCTTGCTCATAGACTATGCTATTGTCTATGACCCAGTCTTCAGCTATTTCGGTTTTAATTTGTTTTACCTGTTCTCGCATTGAGGAGTTGAGTCTTTTTTTTTTCTTCTTCCCACTTTCTCCTGCAGTTTCCTTGCGTTTCCGGGGTCTGTCTTCGAGGACCAAGTGCTCGTATTCTTCGACGATGTAGTTGTCTGGTTCGTAGCTGGTCGTGATTTCGACTCCGACTGAGGGGTCCGCGTCGGGAAGTATGTAGTAGTTCTCGTAGTCTCCTTTAGAAAGGGAAAATTAATTGTTAGATTTGTCTTGGCAAAGATAGTGAAAGAAGCGCGGTGGGACAAGTGGTTTTAATTTTTACCAAACTCCTCTTGAATGGAGTAGTGACATAAAGGTTTCAAAAGGAGATTAGGTGTCACCCACAAATTACGTCACACGATTTTTCAGACTTTAGCCCCCCCCCCCCCCCCCCATGTCACACTTTTTCGTAACATATTTGACCTTGTTAGTATAGGCTATTTGGCTAGACCCTCCCCCATG
Organism: Eudemis profundana; assembly: GCA_947034925.1. NCBI lineage: Eukaryota > Metazoa > Arthropoda > Insecta > Lepidoptera > Tortricidae > Eudemis > Eudemis profundana. The sequence goes on from OX344819.1 coordinate 5,643,012, forward strand.
GGTGTGACGTACTATATGGATGACCCCTCAGATAAATGAATGCAACTTTATAGTTAAATATACATTGGAGGGACATTTATTTTACGGAAACGTTATGTCTAATATTTTTCTATACTGCAACTCTGTTACTGTTTAATTATTTTATGCCACACCTGGCCATAAAGTGGCTTTTTCCGCACGCTTTCTGGCCAAGTGTAGACATAAAATGATATACACAACACGGGAGGTAATAAAGAAAGCCCTCGATCGCATATTTACGTCCCTCGCTTGCAGCTCGGGCCGCAAACTTCTGCGATCTCGGCCTTTCTTTGTATTACCACCCTAGTTGTGTAATGTACTATTTCAGCTTTGTGAACAAGGATATCTGCATACAGTCGTAGTTTACAGCGACTTGAGAGTACCCCTTCGCCTTTACACTTTTTGCCACTTCACGCTATAATGGCTGAGCTGATTTAAAGCGTTTTTGACTCAAGAGTAGCTGGACATCCATATTGTATAGTAAGCCAAGAAAGTGGTATACTTTTGAATTCTAATAGCACTCAATAAACAGCGACGGAACGGATGACGTCATAAGTTCCTACCGTTTTGTATAGAGTGTTTTCAATGCTCAGTGCGATCTGCTACTTTTGATTACAATTTGTGGCTGTTATACTTATACAAATGTATTAGGTGACATATAGATATTTGTTCCTCACAAATAATAGAATCAATTTATGACAGAAAAAAAAATCGAGTCAACAGGCGAATTCGTTTAGTGTGAACCGATTTACAAGCCGACTACACGAATTGTGTGATGGCTCGTGCTTGGCTCGTCTAGCGTAAACGCACCTTTATATTTGTAGCCTTATTGAGCTTACTATGGGGCTAGTTCGATTTGTGTAAGATTGTCACCTAATATAATATATATGTAGTAGTAACCTGTCCGTATAGTTTGATGTTCCATTTTAGAAAAAGGACACAAGTTCCATATGAAATCCGTACACTGCTACATGCAACAAGGGGTTTAGTTAACATTTTTATGGCACACCTAGCCATAAAGTGACTTTTTCCGCAAGCTGCGCGTACGGAAAAAGCCGCTTTCTGGCCAAGTGTAGACATAAAATGATGTACACAACACGGGAGGTAATAAAGAAAGCCCTCGATCGCATATTAACGTCCCTCGCTTGCAGCTTGGGCCGCAAACATCTGCGATCTCGGCATTTCTTTGTATTACCACCCTAGTTGTGTAATGTACTATTACCAATCCTCTGGTTTGCTATTTTCCGTTCAACTATACTGATATAGCGCACTATTAGTAATAAACCGGCCTAATTCAAAATTCTACAATTGAGTTAAAACCATTTGAATTCATTTTAAGATTGAAAATAAACTGACAATTTTTTTTTAGTTAGGCCAGTTTATTACTAAGGGTGCGATAGAAACAAGGGTGCTGGCAGGTAGCTATAGCTACCAAAAGCAAGTGAGTGGCTATAGCACTTTCTCGGCTTACTGTATTGTTGTAAGATGATGATGATGAGTTACCTTGTAGAGTGATCTCGTTCATGTCAGCGGTGAAGTGCCGCTTCTTCTTGCCGGTGGTGCAGTGCTTGATGTATGCGTATTTCGGCTTATTTTCCTCTGGCATGATGTTCACCATCCACTCTTTGTTGGTTTCCGCTGGTATTTCTTTTACCTGAGAAATTAATTCAACATTGTTTAAGACTGAGAACATAAACAAACATAGATTTGGTTAGATTATTTATTTCTCATTTTAAAATTACATTATAAGTTGCATTGCATGTAAAGTTATAAGAATTTATAGCGAAATCGTGAGTTAAATGGAATAAACAAATTAAATATTGAATTTCACAATACAGAATGTCATATATCATTAAAATTTAACCCTTAGATGCATAAGATACCGTGCATTTTACTTCTGTAATGTCTCAAGTGATCATCAAATTCATGTACAGTAAACGGCTATAAAGAATGCACATCGATCTTTGGAAAGAGGCAATCGGCTAATTTCGACTTCGTATAGCGATATCTGTGTCGCACACACCATGACGTTTGTTTTGTCAGTCGTGGTTCAAATGCGAGAGAGTGCAGTCGCATATCCAAGTCAATATATATATAGAGTTGCTAAAACTTTTACAAAATTAAATTTGTACTATGGCATCTATAGGAAAAAAAGGGAAGCCGTTACTTTGCCAGTCACGCGAAATTATCTACAATGTTTATATACCGTCGCCGCAATATTGCAATTTTTGTCGATCTTTGAACCCACATTTAAATATGCTAAGTAGTATAACATCAGTTGCTAATGCTCAGTCAACCCCTTGTAGGAATATGGGCGTCAATATATGTATGTATATTATTTTTCCCCATCAAGCAATAATTAAATATAATTAATTACATCGTATTTTACAGCTCTATATATTCCACGTGAAATCAAAACAAAACAACAATAAAGTACTTAGTTCTAAATTCAAATGCTGATGAACAATTAATCTAATAATTGATGTACATGGAAACTAGCATTCGGTTGTATTCGGAAATACGATGATTGCCGATGTGCATTCTTTATGGCCGTTTACTGTAAATTTGAGATTTCGTGAAGAGTTTGACAAAGTCTGAAGTTGACGTTAACTTGATATCTACTTGTGTCATTTTAGTAGTATCATTTATGATACTGTGTGCAATTAAGGGTTAAAAATATGGCTGATGGCACGATTGAGAGGCCCCCTTAGGCTGGAGGCCCGGGGGCCCTCCGGCCCCGCGCTTAGTCCGCTATTCACGCAGATGCAAAAGGGTGAATCAACTTTTCTTTGTCAACAAAATTTTACCTTCTCCGACTAAAATTTAAAGGAAATCTTTATTCGGATATTTTTTTAATAAAGTGTATGCGCATTTAAATGACACATAATAAAGCTACGTTATGCAAATATTTTTTATTATAATTTGTTTATTGTAACTTGTTCATAAGCAGTGACCCAGGGGACATAGCTGTCCCCTTACTTTTGTATGAAAATAAGGGTTCGTCCGCTGGGTCACCCTATTTATTTACGAAAAACGAGTTTTTTTCCTTAATCTATCTCTAGATGTAAGATATTGTTCCATTTAAATCACGTTAAAACATGCAAAAGGTGAACAAATAAGGAGAAAGGGCAATCTTTGCATAAAGCAAAGAAATGTTGATTCACTCAAATTCGCACAGGGTAATTCCACGATAGAGAGTAACGTTAGTCCAAGTTAAATAAATAAATAAATATTAGGGGACAATCTTACACAAATCGAACTAGCCCCATAGTAAGCTCAATAAGGCTTGTGTTATGGATACTAGACGACGATATATTTAATAGATACATATACTTAAATACATAGAAAACATCCATGACTCAGGAACAAATATTCGTGCTCATCGCACAAATAAATGCCCTTACCGGGATTCGAACCCAGGACCTCTTGCTTCGTAGGCAGGGTCACTACCAACTAAGCTAAAGCGGTCGTCGAAGTTACCAATTTCTCGCGTGTTTCTTCATTGATGGTGCACATCCAGGTGTCAATATATCTAGGGATTAATGTTATACCAAGGACCATTAAAACAAGAGGACTGTCATTCTCCATACTTTGGATCGTAACCCGACCGCAAGGGGATATCCAGGCAAAAACTAGGTGGCGCTAAAAACTAAACATTTAACGATGTTATAATTGAACAAAGAACCATATTATAGTAACAATTAGTTCGTAAACAGCTAATAATAAATAAATTCTAACATTTAAATACTGAGTCACGCTTGCAAAGTTGAATACTTGTAAATAATATAATTCTTATACCAAGCTTATACATAGATGGCGTTGTAAATATCGGGGAACAGCTTTTTGCATGGAGAATGACAGTCCTCATGCTTTAATGTTCCTTGGTTATACTTATCTAGATTAAAATTAATACTTGTATTTACGCTATAAATATATAAACACGCGGTGAAATGGTAACTTCTGTTACATTATTTTTTATTGTAGCATTAACGACTGACAACGAACACGCCGTTACATTTTCATGGAATTGCCCGACAGCATCCTCATGTAAAATGCCACTTACTTCATCCATAGTGATCTCCTGTTCTTCAGCGATCTCGTATATGAAGTTATCGGAGATGGTGGAATCCTCCATGATGCTGACCTCGGTCGCTGGCTGCTCTTCCGGCTGCGGTTGCGGTATGATCTGCGGACAAACATACATTTGAAATAACCTGGAGATTCTGGGACATTTCGGTCATAGGGGTTTCGGGAATTCGGATGTTGACTTATGTTGAATTTTACAACATAATATAGTCACATGCATTGGAAAATACTAAATTATCATAACACAAAAGAAATAAACCAAAAATGTATAAAAAAATAAAGTTATGAGACCACAAATGTAAAAAAAAAGATATTTTTTTTATCGTCTTAAAGTAAAATTAAATTCAATTTCGGAATGCTTAAATAACACTGAAAAAATAAATGTATGACAACTATGTGCTTAAACGCACGCTTTTTCGTGCTCAAAATGGCAATATGCTATTTTTTTCATACAACTTACTACATCGATGGAACCGATGACGTCATAGGTTCCTCCCGTTTTTTATAGAGCGTTTTCAATGCTCAGTGCGATCTGCTACTTTTGATTACAATTTGTGGCTGTTATACTTATACAAATGTATTAGGTGTCATATAGATATTTGTTCCTCACAAACAGTAGAATCGATTTACGACAGAAAAAAAAGTCAACAGGCGAATTGAGCGTATTTTTTGTGTACAATACAATAGAGTCTAAGCTAAGTCTGCAGTGGACAAAAAGTGGATTTTATTTAAACAAAAACATGGTAACATCACAGGCAAGAGGATTAATTTAGTCTTGATACCTACTTGACAAAGATCTTTCCGTTTCATAAGTATTATAAATAGGGAACGTACACGACGAAGGTGCTGCCGACTGGTGCCGCCAATCTAAATCAAGTAACCTCTCACGCTGGGGCCACATTGACGGAAACGCCGTTTATTGAGATGAAGGACGATTAACGTCAGTGTAGCTACGACTTACTATATTTGACATTGACACTTAGATATTGTCATTGACATGGACAGCTTGATTTGACAGGGGCGATAGTTTCCTTTATTCTCCACCCGTGTCTCTTTTGTCGTTTAGTGCTGCCACCTAGTTCGTGCACGTCTATATGTGTCGGTTTAGGTACATATCGATGGCAAAAAGCGGAAATGGAGTAACCGCCAAGGGTTTCCTTTGGCGGTTACTACATTTCCGCTTTTCGCCATCATCGATATCATATTTTTATGCCACACCTGACCATAAAGTGTTTTTTTCCGCACGCTACACGTACGGAAAAAGCCGCTTTCTGGCCAAGTGTAGACATAAAATGATGTACACAACAGAGGAGGTAATAAAGCCCTCGGTCGCATATTTACGTCCCTCGCTTGCAGCTCGGGCCGCAAACATCTGCGATCTCGGCCTTTCTTTGTATTACCACCCTAGTTGTGTAATGTACTATTACCATGAGACAGTTACCTCAATGATCTGCTTGGGATCCTGCATCTTGGCTATGACCTGCTCTGCTTGGGTGATGGATGCTTCCGCCTTGTCGGTCTCAACCTTCACCACCCATAGCTGCTTGCGTTGCAGGTTCTTTAGGGATCTGTAGGCATCAAAAGTAGAGTGTGTTTAAGTATCATAGAGCAATTAACCCTTTACATCTCTATAAATGTAGTTTTAAGTTTAATAATTGTTGTAATACTTGGAATATGATTGAAAAGAGAAACTGGTGAGTTTCTTCCGGCGCTTCTTCTCACCAGAAGGTCATTACCCGAAGCGCCCAAAGAAAAGAAGAGAATAGAATCAGACATGTAAAAGAGCCCTTGAGGGCCTACTTGCAGAAATAAATTATTTATTTTATTTTAACCTCTTTTGGGATACTTGAAAAATAAAAATGTCTAAATATTTGCTTCAAATAAAGGCGAATGTTTTAGCTTTGTAGCTTATTTTAACTAGCATTCAGTTTAAAAATTTATTGAACGTAACATTCAATACTACAATCAGTTTTAGATTTTTAATAATTTCTCACTAATTTCTCCCCGTTGTAGCAAACATTTTTTTTTACATTTGTTATTGTTACTAGTAGACTGGGTCGCAACTTCGTGGGCGTGCGGAACCGGGCAATTATAGTTTGAGAGAACCGGGAATTTACGGTGCTGCCATACTGAAAATTCCCGGTTCTGCACGCCCTAGTCAGGTAAATAATATCCTATGCCATAATCTAACTGCATATCAAATTTCATGGTAATCGCAGCCATTATTTTTGCGTGATGCGCACACAAATATATTCTTGCAACGATTTCACTATACGTATGTCAATTTCAAATTTTAGATGTTCGTAGGTAAGGGTTAATTGTAGGGATGTAACGATACCGATATAATCGGTATCGCCGATTATATACAACCGATATTTGAAGAGCGCGAAAAGAATTTGCTGTATGAAAAAAAATCTGCAAAAAGTAATTTCAATTACTGACTTAATTTATGTATTGGTCTATTACCTTGTGCAATGATAATTACTATGTTAATTAAATCTTTGGTTCTTAATTTAAAAAAAAAATTGAATTTTGAGTTGATAATTTATACCAATATATTTTTACTTTACTTACACTTTCAAGGTTGACTCTCTGTTAAATATAGCCAAGTAATAGGTATAATAAACACAAACAAATATCTGAAGTTCATACTTCATTCATTATTTAGCTAAGATATCGGTATCGCCGATTATTTACCGGTATCGGTATAGTATCGGCAAAACTATGTATCGTTACATCCCTAGTTAATTGAACAAAATGTTCCTTCGTGAACAAAAGTTATCCATATAAATTTTATGGCAACATTTTGTTAAATTAATCCTTTAACTACGGGCAACAATTTCTGAAAATTACCCATGTATAGATTTTATTAGTTTATTACTTACAAGTAGCCGAGTGTGTCCACCAGTTGTCTAACATTCAGCCGGGAGACACTCTCCGGAGGCTCCTGCTTCAGGGGCTCCTCGCTGTAGTTGTGCTCCATGCGGATTATATCAGCCGCTGCGGACAAACAAACATACAGTCATTTGTAAAAGAAAATTGAAAAATTGTGTAGCTAACGAAATGGACGCGGGCTGCAGTATGTTAGTAATTGGTGATTTTATACAATTCTGAATATATCGACTTTTGCATACAAAATAGCCGGGGAGGCTCGCGGGCCGCTAGTGAGCGGTTCACGGGCCGCATGCGGGCCGCTGGTTGCCGACCGCTGCCGTAAAGTATGAACCACGCTATATGACGGTACGGCTAATGCAGTATTTATTCGCGACTGCCTATAAGTCAGTACGGTGCTTGCCGAGCAAAACCCATACCATTATTACAGAGCAAATTTTGACTGTCATGTGAGGCACAACGATGACACTACCGTCGAAATAGAGTGTAATCTCAAACTCGAGTTTGAGCCTAACTGACACAGATGCAACGCATCTGTGTAAGTCAACACACACACGCAGTACGGCGCTTGCCGCTGTCGTTCGATTTATAAGATCACCGATAGTTCGATTTATAAGATCAGATAGGTACTGTATGGCGAAATTTTACTAGACATGTGTAGTTCGCGAGTGAGTGATTCAAAAGAGCTATATCAGTTGGTCTAGCTCACCGGCTCATTATAACTTTCAGCTCACTCGTTCACTCGGCCTCAAGTAGCTCTATTGAGCCGTGAGCTGCGATCAACACGAACTTACTGCTTTCGTTTGGAAATATTCGGATTTGGAGCTACTGAGCTGTAAGAGCTAGTGAGCTGATGACACAGCACGGAGATACTGAGATTATAAGAGCTAGTGAGCCGTTGACACACCGCGGAGCCAAAGTATAAAGACAACCAAGTAATTCGTCTTCGCCGTTTAGGAGCGCGCGACACCAGAGCGTGCCTAAGGCACAGGGCTGCCGCTCGTCGGTTCTGTAAAATACCTACTTACTACGAACGTAACTTTTATTAGGTTGACCTCGATCGAACGAACAATCGTTCGAGGTCAACCTAGTAAAAGTTACTTATTTCAATATGAAAGTATCTGATCGCACACATCTGATGTTAATGTTATTAAGTATAATAGTTTAAATAAAATAGTATTGGTATGTGTACATGTAAGTAACGCAACGATATTTCGGCTCGTTTCATAAAACCACTCTCGTGTTTAAGGCATTTTATGTATCAATAGAATCAACTACTATTTAATTAGTACACGTTTAAAAAATCTGTTAATTTTACTCATCACTGTCAAACAAAATAATTATCTACTCTATTTAATTGGTATAGTTTGATCACAAAACTATCAAACATTCTATAAACGACTTAAAATATAACATTTATATAGGTACTAATAAAATAAACACCTTTCGGGATCCTTAGGAATGCAGAAATATGACAATTCTGGATCTTGCGCATTATTCTTCAAACATCCCAACACACTGCAGTATTATACTGCAGTGTGTTGGGATGTTGTTTGTTTGGAGTATAGAAGACGTATATAATATACGTTTTCTATACTTTGCTTCGTCCGCAGACATTTTGAACGTTCGACCGCTTGCGACGAGAGCTCAGCCCTGACTAAGCACGCGGCGATGCTTGCCTGTGGTGCGTCCGTACACGGCGCGCACACGGCGCGCACACATGCGCGCTCGATGTACCTTTTATCGGAACAAAAACTACCGTATACCGTGGCGGAGCTACGGAGCTAAAAGAGTGATACATATCTTTGGGCGCTAAAGATTCATATCACTCTTTTCACTTTAGTGACACATTTTGCGCACGTCTAAACTTTACTGTCATTCTAGTACCTTCTAGTAGCGTGGCGTCCAATGAACTCGATTCCTACCGGCTTGCCTAATATCAGGCAATTGAGCACCTTATTCTACAGCTTTTAAGGAAAATGTACGCCACATCTGGACCGGCTTGCCCAATGCCCAAGGATATCTTTTACGCCACGCCACTGGTACACTCCATAATTTGGGTACCGAATATCTGAACTATCTGAACCAATTTATAGTTTCTCTGTTGACACTTCACTAGCGCGATCTAGAATTTGGCCCAGATGTAACAACCCCATCTAGCGGACGGTTAAGTAACTAAAACGCTATATAATGCCGAAATACTGTTCGGGGCGAAATACTAGTTTAGATAACTCAGAGCTCAAGGTAGGTACAATGGAGGGGGTACCTTTAGAGTGGTTGCCTATGAACCGTTCGAATAGCCCCTGGAAACCGCCGCCGTCCCGGCCTGCAACCAGACGGAACTTTACCCTTTCGGTCGTACAATACCGGCGGTTTGTAATAAGTTATGATAAGGTTTATTAGTCCTTGTACGGGACTAGTTGCGATAGAAGTATTTTTATTCTTTGTACGAAACCTTTTTGTTCGTAATTTGGCGGTTTCGATCCTTTAGGGGTAAAATGTGTGAGTATCACCCACACACAAATATCAAGGTGAAAAGTCGAGTCGGTCGATTTTCATACAAACATAAAGGGGGCTATCGCTCGCTTCTACGGCACCAATTACGTTTGAAATGTGTTTTATTTTATAGTTTTACATTTATGCCACACCTGGCCATAAAGTGGCTTTTACCGCACGCTACGCGTACGGAAAAAGGCGCTTTCTGGCCATGAGTTGACATAAAATGATGTACACAACACGGGAGGTAATAAAGAAAGCCCTCGATCGCATATTTACGTCCCTCGCTTGCAGCTCGGGCTGCAAACATCTGCGATCTCGGCCTTTCTTTGTTTTACCACCCTAGTTGTGTAATGTACTATTTCACGCCACTGCTCGGGAAGCTATCAATAGATGGTCAGAATTTACGCCGCAAAACATGGAACAATGGACAGTGTATGAGACAAGCCAACAATGTAATCAGAACCGACAGAAATAACACTGTTGGTCAGTTTACAACAGCAATTTGACCAATCAGAGCACGCCGTGTGCCTCGGCGACAGTATAATAGACCAATCAGATCGCGAGCTGCGCTGCAGCACGTCAGGAGATTTCGACAATACTCCATACCGACATTGTCACGCCAGTAGTTGGAGAAATTAAAAAAAAAACAAGTGTCACTTTCGTTGGTATCTGCGTTTAATTGCTGTGCTCGAATATTCTTGAATGTCAAATATCATTGGGAAAATGGCGGAAAAATTTATTCGATTTAATATTGTGTTATTTTCTAATGTATTTGTATGGATAAAAAAATAAATAGGTGTTCGCTATTCGATGTTGAAATTGTCCACGAATTGACTTTTCAATTATTTTATTTTTGGTATGATATTATTAATTCCTCGCAGTAGGCGTGAAAAGCCCTATGTTAAGTCTCGGCCGAAAGTGCAATAGATGGACGCGTATTCTTTGAGGGTCTTGGCCTCGGGTCGGCCCTCAAACTCACTCGTCCATCAATGGCTTACTTTCCGGCCTCTACAACAATGTACTTAATAACTTATGTAATTTTTGCGAAATGACAAGAGAACTCTCAAAATGTTAAAAAATATATATAATTCTAATAAGAAACTTACTTTAAAAGTTCAATTACACATTCATTTTGGTTTTTTGACACTTCTCATGTCATTAACCTTTCGTATGCCGATGTCACAATTTTACTGTTATACAATCTTGATGTTTAAATTCAATTCAACTGGGACAGATATGGGACACGGCATACGAAGGGTTAAGGCTTCTTAAGAATATGTGTGGTTGATCGTTAGATGGACAGGTGGCTTACCCTTCTTGTCGCTGGGGGTTGGCGTGATTGGAGCCACCTGCTCCTGAAGAGTCAAGAGCTCCGGCAGCATGGGGGAGTCGATCCACAACCCCTGAGCGTCCAGCTCGAAGTGGTAGCTGCAAACAGTCATTTGTGTCATTCCAGGGCAAAAGATACAATAGGCTAGACAACTAAAAAACAACTGTTTAGTCCGTCAGTTAGATTATTCAGGTCATCTACCGAAACGCCAAAAGAAAAGAATCAGACATGTAAAAGAGCCCTTGAGGCCTACTTGCAGAAATAAATGAGTTTGAGTTTTTGAGTTATTAAAAAATATCGTACACGTATTTTTTCTTTTGTTTGAATGACGAGGATACAGTGCTTAGAAGTTTCGAGTGACGTCACTCTTTGGTACAATTTTCACCTAGGAGTGACGTCACAAGCACCCACTCCGGAGTCCGGAAGTTTGATGATGATAAACCAAAAAATACGTGTCCCATATTTTTCCATGATTTAACTGACGGACTAAATAGAATGATATATTTTTAACCCAGTTGTCATCCCAATTGTCATCCAAATAGTTAAATAACATATTTTGCGTCTTTTTGAATTAGGACGGCAGTATAGGTGGCAGCATTAATTGGGCAAAAAAGATACTATGCGGACAGTAAAGGAAACTTATCAGACCTAAAAAAAGGTCAATGTCAAATATAGTAAGTTGTGGCTAAACAAACGTTAATCGTCCTTAATCGCGGCGTTTTCCGTTAATGTGGCATGACAGAATACAAGATTCGGTTTGGCGACGTCAGTTGGCAGCAACTTCAAATCGCTGACGGCCCCCTGTTAATTGGGCACAGTTTTTTGTCATAATAAATTTACTTCACTGCTTAAAATTGCTACTTACCCGCACAGCTGCAGACTGACATGGCGCCAGAGGCACTCGCTCTCCTCCTGCATAGCCCCCTCGATCCATTCTTGACGGATGGGCTCACTGTCCGATCCTGTATTTACACTGGTGACAAAAAACAACTTATAATATGACTTGAACCGATAACTTGTATCAGAAAATCCAATTATCACATTGAGTACTGACTGCACAGAAATACAGTACCTATATCGAGAGCATGTAACATTTTGTGGTCAACGTCAAGAGTGTAATTTAGTAACGGAAAACATAAATTTTCTATTTCTTTTGGTGCTATTTGAGCCATTAATTATACCATTAGTAGATTTATCAAATTTGATTATTATCAGGTTATTATGTAGATAGCGACTGAAGTTAACGGCAAGCAAGGAAGGTCCCCAGCCGTTCTTTTTTAGCACACGGTACATACAATCTTTCCTCCTATCTCAATATATTTCTGTGGCAGATTGTCTGTGCCCACTGGTGTTCAATGTGTTAATCTTAATGTCTCTGTCAAAATGTTGCTTTCTCAAAATTGACTTTGATGTTTTGAATGTTTCAATTCAGCTGGGGCGGATACGGAACAAGGCATACAAAGGGTTAAGTATTTGGAATAATTTTTCCTCTCTCTTGCCTATCACTAAAATATCTAATGATATTTTGTGTATGTTATGTTATGATGATGGGTGAAAGAGAGGTATGGAAGAAGACATTATTATTATATATATATTTATTCAAATGGTATATACATTACATAATAATAGGTACATTCAGGGGCGTATTTTGAAATTTGGCGCCCCGGGCCAATGTACGTTTCGGCGCCCCAGAAGTCAAGGAAAAAAATTATTGAAATGAAAAATACAATATTTTTAATAAATTCTGATCGCACGCACGCAGGCGAGCTATCGCGCGTCTGTGTGAATACGTGTCGCGCGCTCCTAAACGGCCGAAATTGGACTACTTGTTCGTCTTTATACTTTGCCTCGAGAGCGGAACTTAACTTTCTCAAAAATAAAAAAAAACCGTAAAAATTTGGGAAGGTCTAGTTTTTGGTAGTACCTTCTCAGGACGTTTTTACCCGACTGCGGCGAAGCCCAAAGGAGGGTAATGTGTTTGACCTGTATGTATGTATGTCCGTTCCTGTGTCCGCTCGTAACTACTCAATGGCACAACCGATTTCGATAAATGATACATCATTGGATTTGTCTTGATGGCGCGATTGTCACTGGGTATGAAGTTCGTTAAAATAAACAAAATGGCGGATTTTATGCACTTTTAAAGCGCACCGCGGTCGGGTTTTTTTTAGTAAAAATATTTAGTTATTAAAGTAGACTTTTGCTACAATACCCATGAGACTAGAATTGTCTCTGTAGACCCAATAGTTTCCGAGATGAAGCCTTTCAAAATTTACCATTTTTCCGAACTTCGCCATTTTTTGCAATATTCTGTCGTTCTGAATGAATGAATTTAGACCCTGATTCTTCGTAACCCCTGTTATACTATCGAAGCCTTGTACGTTATGTTATGGGATGTTAAAAATGAAAATGAGAAGTGTGAATGATGATGTTTAATGATAAGCTAATAAAAAAGGCAAGGACAACAAAAGTTAATAGGTTTATTAGTTATATAGTATTTAAAAATTAAGTTATTTTAGCCCTCTTGGAAGGGCGGCGCCGATCGCAGTGAGGATGATCAGCAAATCAATGTCCTCACCAAAATAGCGCAGTTCAAAAAATTATGAAATTTGAAAAGCATAATCTCGAAAACTATTGTGTCTACAGAGATAATTTTATTATTTCATATTGTAGAAAATTTTGTGTACTTTTAAAACGTCCTGAGAAGGTACTATCAAAAACTAGTTCTTTAGGGTCATAATCGCCAAAATCTGAAAACCGAAATTTTCACGGTTTTTTTAGATTTTTGACAAAGTTGCATTGGCGCTCGAGGTCACAAACTTAGATTATTCATTCAACATCATAAACAAGTCTGCAAAAAATCATAACTAATGGATTGGCGCAAAGTACCCCGTACTTTCAGGTGACAAGGTTACTGGATTATTCAATGTTTTGCAAAATAGGTTTCAATATTGAAAAACGCCCCCTCTTCCCTCTGCGCCCCGCCCGGGCCCTTATTCAGAGCATGTACTTATTGTACTTACCACGCCGTATGTTTTTAATAACAGACGCGCTCCGTAGATATTGACGAAAATTAACTTACGACCATATTTTCGATAAAATAAAAAAAGGTGAGAAGTAAAAGTCAGTTGAATGGCGCCAAAACCAGAACAAAAGACAATCGGCCCGGGGCGGCTACGGCGCCCCTGGCCGATTGGCGCCCCGGGCCATGGCCCGGATGGCCCTAGGGTAAATACGCCCCTGGGTACATTGTCCCACAAAACTGTTTTCACAGTTTGACTGTGGGATCCGTGAGTCTATGCTGCGCTGACTCCTAATTAATAGGACAAGGGCGAGCGAATGATGATAATTTTGTGTCTGTTAGATATCTATATTGGTGCAAAGAAACAACAAGTGGCAAGAAGTATAATAAAAACTTTGAAAACTCAATTCTTATTAGGCATATCAAGCTTACTCGTAGGTTAGATTCGTACTAGTAATTGCCAATTAAATTGCATCTTTAACACTTACACAACCACATAGCCCTACGCCAGCGATACTTAACCTTTTTGGTGTAGGGGCCACAGATACGTTATAGGCATGATGGTATTTGGGCCAAATATAATGACTTGGTGGCACAGTATAATAGCAGTAATTTATTTTATTTTACTTTGTCCGCCACAGACGGCCATAGCCATCAACGGAAAATCGTGACTGCACTGGCTGGCTGTCAATTTTTTTAATGAAAGCCTATTTAAAAACAGCCCATTTTTATGTTGGCATTTTTTTTACCGATCTTTATTTTACCCCTGTGGTCCCTGGTGTCCCTGGTCAGTGATACGGCGTTTTCCTTCGCCTTGGGCGCTCAAAAGGTTAAACTAGGGTATTGATATGTACTGTTAAACTAAGAAAGATTTTTGCTCCTTGCAATTAGACTCTGTGGATACTTGGAACACTCATTAGATTTTGAACTATTTTATCTATGGTTCAAGGGCTTTTTGGTTTTTTCGAGTTTACAGAAGTATTGTAGTATAATAAATAGCATGCAATTATGTATTTTTTTTTTCATGGAGAAATCTTCTACTATACCTATAAAAATATTGATTATAACTTAACCTATAACTTATCATCAACCCAAAAAACATGTTAGGTTCTTTATATAAATGTGTATTCAAAACCAAAATAAGTGTGTGGTTAAACATTGTAATAGTTTTTACTTCATACAATGGATCACTACTAAAGATATTATGTACATTTTTTATTAACTTTGAATTTTTGTTTCATATACAAGTAATTTGAATAAATTACAATAAAATATTGTTAATTAGTGCCAAATGTAATTATCAAATGCTTATAGCAAACTTTCCATAGCTACAAATGGTCATAAATTTCACTAATTTATTAGCCAATGGTTAAATATGGTGTGTTAGTACATGAACAACGATTTTTCTTATAGATATAGAACTGGGATTAACGTGTATGCAAGTGGAAATATGCGTTACGTATGTAAACAAGTATTATTGTTGTCCAATACGAAGGTAAATACATTCGATTAAACTTCCGATTAGTGCTCAACACTGAATGTGTTTCGAGGTCAACCCATGACGCCTTCCAAGGAATTGGTAGAAGTAAATGCTGAGAAATCAAGTTATAGTCAAAGTGATGGCGGGAAAACACTTACTTGTAGAAGGAAAAGCTGCAAACAACGTCGTACTCCAGATTACAACCCTCCACTACACACTTCTGGGCAGTCATTATGGACTACCTCGACACAACCTAAAATGGTACCCACTAAATCACATCGTAATATAACTATAAACGTAATGAAATAGTAACATTTCGAACCTAAACTAACTTTCAAACAAATTTGATGGATCTTTAGAAAATTATCAATCAAATGTCGAAAATGACGTGCTGTCACGAAAAGTCGAAATTTTAACAAATGCGTCAAACGCCTGCCATGAAATGGTGATGTAATTTTTTTCCATAGCAATGCTGGCAACACTTGGCGTGCCTCTTATATCGAATAATCGGTAAGGAAGAAGTAATCGATAAAAAAAAAGTGTATAATTATAAAGTTGTTTATCATTGTCACTGAAAGCATACATTATTTTAGTACTTATGTTATAGTATTCTTTTTTTAATTTTTATCCCCAGAAACTGATTGCAATCATATGCTTAAAATAAAAAAAAATGTATAATCGATAGCTCCGAAACAAGAATCGTTAGTGTATCGCTAACTCGTGACGCTATATGTTACTAGAATAAAAAAAATACCATAGACACTTTACGGTCGATTTTCTTGGATCGTTGCCAAAGACCAAGGTACAATATTTTACAGACTGTAAAATAAATTTAACATGAAATAATGCTTTTCTTCAATAACCAGAACGTTTTATATTTGCTCATTTAATGAGGCAAAGACGATATTCACATTTCAAATGTTAAGATTTTATAAAAACTTAATAAACTTAAAAAAAAGCGAATGACATAAACAATGAGAAACTTATATAACATCGCACTTCCGGCTGCATAGGTTATATTACTTCTAGTCAAATGTATACTTAACGACTCAGTTTGATTACTTTGATTGAATTCCCTACTTAAATTATTACTTTAAAAATCAACTGAATGAATTACCGCAATTACTGGATCTGTCTTATTGTCACTGTCAATTACGTCACATTTGACAAAATCAAACTTGACAACAGTAATGATAATGACAATCTCATCTTATTTACTTTTATTTATAAACAATAAACGTAATAATGACCCAAATTAGGCCCCAATTCGTAAATAAATCAGATAAGTCTTGGTATGAATTTAATGAACAAACATAACCAGTGCATTGTTTACTTTCGAATAAAGACAGTGGTTAAGGTATTGTATACTTTATGTTGGACAGGTACGGTACATTATTGTTTGACTTTGACGCTGTTTATTTTTAAACAGTTGACATACTTTTTATTTATTATACTACCTGTTTGTTTCCAAACTTATTTATATCTTTCAAAGCGAAAACGTGTCTGATCTGCGAGTTATTAGATATTGAATCGTCTAAAAATTAGTGGAACGATTTCAAGACTTCATCATCATCAAACCCAGAGACGTTTACTGCTGAACATAATCAACATAGGTCTCCAAAAGACTTCCACAATCGTGCAACGAACCTTACTGAAAAGAAAGGACCATTACAACAAGAGGACTGTCATTCTCCATACAAAAAGCTGTTCCTCAATATTACAACGCCATCTATGTATAAGCTTGGTAAAAGAATTATATTATTTACAATTATTCAACTTTGCAAACGTGACACAGTATTTAAATGTTAGAATTTATTTATTATTAGCGGTTTACGAACTAATTGTTACTATACTATGTTTCTTTGTTCAATTATAACATCGTTAAATGTTTAGTTTTTTAGCGCCATCTAGTTTTTGCCCGGAAATCCCGGGTTAAGATCCAAAGTATGGAGAATGACAGTCCTCTTGTTTTAATGGTCCTCGCTGAAAAGATAAAAGTTAGCTCTAGGTACTAATTAACATATGGCGATCCTGATTTTAACAAACAGCAAAATCACTAAATGCGTTATTGCTATAATATTTTTGGTAGGAGTTTCATTGCAGTAAAGCCATCTTTGAAATTAAAAGTACCTATCGAGCTTTTTGTTATTAATCGTGTTTTCACGTTTGCCAGTTTAAAGGAAATACAATCAAGTTTCTTATAAGTATATGAATAACAGGCACATATTTGTGATAGGTAATGAGATCTAGACGTTTCAATGTTAGCAACTTTCGCATTTGTGCACTGTTAAGCACTAATTATTATAGCAGTAATTCTTTTTCCGGTAAAGTGTGTGTGTGTGTGTGTGTGTGAATGTGCACGCCGTGTACGAACGCAGTACAAGTAAACATTGAGCAATGCGTAGCAATGCCTTAGGCATCGTCCTATCGAACAGCTAATACGCGATTATCGCGCGAACACGCGATAATCGCGTATTCGCTGTTCGATAGGACGATGCCTTAGTCGGGATCGCACCGGCGCCGCGAACGCTCGCTGAAATATAAATTCGTCACGTATGAAATTACCGGTCAATCGGTATTTAAGCATATCTAAGACTAACCAAGGGCCTCTTTGAATAAATGCTACAGGCCCTGCGCTGGCTTAAACCCGCACTCTGTCGCTGCATAAAGGGGTGCAGTGTGTTTACTTTTCTCACCTTATACTTGCCTTAGTGGTTATCCATAAAGTACGCCACACGTTAAGGGGAAGGGAGGGGTCGACGAAGTGTGACATTGTGTCAAAGGGGTGGGAGGGGTCCTAAGGAGACCGCTCCGGGTGCACACCCCCCCTGGGCGAAAAATCAAAATAAAAAATATTTTTACTAAAAAAAACCCGACCGCGGTGCACTTTAAAAGTGCATAAAATTCGCTATTCTGTTTATTTTAACGAACTTCATGCCCAGTGACACTCGCGCCATCAAGACGAATCATATGATGTATCATTTATCAAAATCGGTTGTGCCGTTGAGTAGTTACGAGCGGACGGAGGAACGGACATACATACATACATAAATACATACAGGTCAAACACATAACCCTCCTTTGGGCTTCGCCGCAGTCGGGTAAAAAGTAGATCTTTCCACACCGCGTACCCGACTGGCTTACGCAGTGTTGCCAACTCCGAATTTCATTGAATGCTAAAATTTTGCTGAAAATCTGCTAAAATTATGCTAAAACCTGATAAATTCTGCTAAAAAATGTGCTAACTAAAAAAAAGCATTTTTCTTTCAAATTTAACGTATTGTGATTATTACAGCTTTACAATAATCCTTTTTGTGGCCCATACTAAACTTTCAGCAAAAAAATTGCTAAAGATAAGTAGTAAAATTAAGAATGTCAATGTGTTAACCGACATTTTTTTATAGTAAAATCAAATTAACTTTTTTACTGCAGCGTACAAACAATCATAGTAAAATATGTTAAAAATGAAAGTGGCAAAAAATTTAAGCTTTCATTACATGTTTATTACGACTTTGATAGTTAAAGTTATATTACTGTCAACCATGCAATCGAAGGTTATTTTACAAACTTATGTCATCACTAACTTGTATGTTTCTAAATTAACGATTTATCTGTGTGTTTGTCACCAACAGGTAACATTTCTATTATTTACAAAATTATGCCAAAAATTATGCTAACTGCTAAATGTAAAAAAATTCTGCTAAAGCAGTCCAAATTATGCTAAATTTAGCACTGAAACTGCTAAATTGGCAACGCAACACTTCCGTTGAACTTGCAAGTTTTACTAAGTGTTGCAAAAATTGAACCAGGTGGAGGCCGTGGCGTTCCCTGGGATCGAACCAGGTCGCTTGGCCCGGACCACCTTGAGAGGGTCGATCTAGGTGGGGGCCAAAGAGCCTGGGACCTGTAGAGGAGAACATATTTCTCGTTTCCCATTTTGTATTTTGACGTTTGGAGATCCTTTACACCTCCAAAACATGTTTTGACAACCCCTTACATCTCCATTAATTTTAGTATATGCCTTTTTATTTTCTATTTTTCTTAGTAATTTATCTTGTTTTGACGCCTAGAGACCCTTTACATCTCTTAAATTGTAGTTTTATGTTTATTGAAATGTATTTAGTTAAGTAGTTGTTTGTGATATGCAATGTAATATTGTCACAATTATTGTAATGTGTTTAAAAGAGAAACTGGTGAGTTTCTTCCGGCGCTTCTTCTCACCAGAATGTCATCTGCCGAAGCGCCAAAAGAATCAGACATGTGAAAGAGCCCTTGAGGCCTACTTGCAGAAATAAATTATTTCATTTCATTTCATTTCATTTCATACAGACATCCGCTGGACATTCGCAGGACATAGGTATGAATAGTACATTACATACCGAGGGCAGTAAAGTAAGAAATGTCATTTGAGGCTTTCTTATTTACTGGCGAAGGTTTGTATACTATTTTTCTGTTCGATGGAGCCAGAAAGCGGCATCTTCGTTTAGCGCGTTTACCTACGCTGAAACGGCTAAAGAGAATCGGATTTTACATAACGCAAAGAACAAAATATTTAGGTACTTTGTTATATTCTGTGTCACCTTCTCGAATGCCTCGAGAAACGACGACGTCATTTCGTTTTAATAATCGAAAAAATAAAAACCGACTTCCAAAAACTTAAATTAAAAACCAGAAAATAATATGTTAATTACCCCAAAGAAATGGATAATCAATGGCTATACTGAGCTCCTTAGCTGGCACCGACTTCAAAAATAACAGGTTAAACTATAAATATCTGTATATGTAGGTATACACCTGTATATGAATCGTTGATTATCCATTTCTTTGGGGTAATTAACATATTATTTTATGGTTTTTAGTTTAAGTTTTTGGAAGTCGGTTTTTATTTTTTGTTTTAAAAATTTACTTTATTTTTAAATTTTTAGTGGCGCTGGAAAAATATTGTTTTAACCAAATATACTTAAGTCTATTAGTTAAAAGAAAAAAAATCCAAATAGGTCTAGCCGTTTTCAAGTAACCGGGGAACAAACCTACATAAAAATTGCTCTTTGTTTTGAAGTCGGTTAAGACTGAAATCTTATTTCATATAGGAAATGCACGAGAAACTAAGAAAAATACCAAAATCACT
Organism: Eudemis profundana; assembly: GCA_947034925.1. Lineage (NCBI taxonomy): Eukaryota > Metazoa > Arthropoda > Insecta > Lepidoptera > Tortricidae > Eudemis > Eudemis profundana. The sequence goes on from OX344819.1 coordinate 5,663,467, forward strand.
ACATGTGTGCCTATGATATTTGAAGAGTTCCCTGGATTTTTCCAAGATCCCATCATCAGATCCTGATTTGGTTGCAATGGGACCACCTTGGAGGTATACCCTTTAAAACAAAAAAAGAATTTTCCAAATAGGTTCAGCCGTCTTCAAGTAATCGGGGAAGAAACCTAGATACAAATTTACTCGTTGTTTTGAAGTCGGTTAACACTAGAAACGTGTTGCTAATAAGAAATGGACGAGAAATTACGAAAAATACCGAAATCGCTATATGTGCGCCTATAATATTTGAAGAAATCGAGGGAAACCTCGATTTCTCCAAGATCCCATCATCAGATCCTGATTTGGTTGCAATGGGACCACCTTGGAAGTCTACCCTTTCAAACAAAAAAAGAATTTCTAAATCGGTCCAGCCGTCTAAAAGTAATCGGTGAACAAACACACAAAAAAAAAACATACCCCCTCCGCTGTGGGAATTTGGCATTTTTGGTTTATTTCTTTTGTGTTATGATAATTTAGTATTTTCCAATCCATGTGACTATATTATGTTGTAAAATTCAACATTAGTCAACATCCGAATTTTATTGTTCATCAAAATAACCATCCATCATAATGGCCAGTTCACATTATTACAGTCCAGTGATCCAGCGGGCTAATCCAGTCCAGTTGTGGACTGGAGCATATCGTTTACATTATTCCAGTATTTTAAGAGTTGTTAAAGACTGTTACCAAAAACAACCACGCGTATTCACTATATCACGTTCAATCCAGCACTGGATTGACGGTTTACACTAGTCCAGTGGCGCTGGATTGGGTGAGCTGGAATGAAAAGTTGACGGTCTCTCCAGTCACTGGACTGGAATGCTCACTGGAATGGGCACATTCCAGTGCATTCCAGTGTCGGTTCACATTATTCCAATAGCATTCCAGCACTGGATTGGATTGCTGGACTGGAATACTACTGGAATAATGTGAACCGGCCATAAGTAGCGATGGAAAAGCTACGTCGTATTTAACCGTAAGTGTACACGGAAATGTTTACTTCAACGGATTATTGCTGTTTTGACGTTGACCTTCACTCCAGACGATAGGATTGTAAACAATGAATACAGGATGTAACACAATTTTAATTGATTTATCATTATTTTTAACCAAATTTTAAAAAGTGTCTGATATTTCAATAGGTTATCTAGGTACCATAACCTTGTTTCTCACCTAAACTTTCACGGGTTTAAATATATCGATGGCAAAAAGCGGAAATCGCCGGGTGAGAATACGTTTGTGACGAATACAAATCGTCTGGATATGGCATAAACGTATTCTCACCCGGCGAAATGTAGTAACTGCCAAGGGTTTCCTTTGGCGGTTACTGCATTCCCGCTTTTTGCCATCGATATGTTTTCCTTTTTTTTGTATGAAGATGTAGAGAGTTAGTGGCAAAAATAAATTTGCCATGTCTTATTCGCCAATGTCCGTCTACGAATTTCGCTGGCGTGCATAGTTTCGGAGTAAAATAGCTTCAAACAAAAAGTGTCAAAACCGAACTTCTCACCTCTCCCCCTACTACCCGCGCGAGATTTCTTGATTGTTCTCAATGTCAAAGCACTCAAGACAATCCAAGTAACAACTGTGCCGAGAATCAGCTCTGAATCTAAACGGGCAAGGTGAACACAAAGGTTGAAAGAGCACCCTTGCGACTTGGAGTTTCGTCAATTTCAAAACCTTAACTCTCGGCAGGTGCACTTCACTCGATTTTGGCCTCCCGCGCAATGGGCGTAGCCGATAATATAATTATCGTGACAGTAAGCAAACGCCGTTGATGTCGGCAGTGATTTATTTTCTATAATTTTATTTGTCTTGCTTGGACGCATAGAGAGGCCCTTTACATCTCTATAAATGTAGTTTTAAGTTTAATATAATGTATTAATTAAATCTTATATTAATGTCATATTGTTGTATTACTTGTAAAATGGTCGAAAAGAGAAACTGGTGAGTTTCTTCCGGCGCTTCTTCTCACCAGAAGGTCATTACCCGAAGCGCCAAAAAAAAAGAGGAGAAAATAATAGAATGTGAGGGCATTTCTCCGGAAATATGTCTGCGACTCATTCACCTGTCTCCATACATTTAGTATGAAAAAGGGCCACATGAATGAGGTGACCGCAGACATATTTCTGGAGAAATGCCCGTGACATGTAAAAGAGCCCTTGAGGGCCTACTTGCAGAAATATCTGTTTATATACTCTAATCTGTGCTCTCGTCTCGGTAACTATCACACTTACAATGAAAATTTCATTAGAAAATTTAGAAGGTGCAAATTCAGATTCACACTACCCTAACTGGTCCAAACGACATACCAAAAAATCAGAACTACATCAGGCCTTGGGATTTTAAAGGAGGTAGCCCACGGCGACTTTTTGTAGCGATGCAATCGCGCGTTTCGTAGCGCTGTCTCTGTTTATTGTTAGGGTGTAAAAGGGACAGTGCTATGAAACGCGCGACTGCATCGCTACAAAAAGTCGCCGTGCGCTACCTCCCTAAGTAACGTTAATTTCCACGGGCCTACAACGGTTGTAAAATGAGTCGTTATGCGAGTAAGGGAAATTATCAAGCAAATGCGACTTTTCAATAAGGTAATGTCAGTTTAAGACGTGTAAGAAATGTTGTTTTTGTCTTTTTTGTATCTCGGCCATGGTCATGTCATAGAATAAGTAATAATACCTACTAAGTACGTACAGAAGTCTCTCTCCAACAAAACTGTCGTTCGGGTCGGGTACGACCACTGGACGGATCGCACTGGATCCGACCGTCTTTCTCTATCGCATAACGCGTGCTCTTTCTGGCCCGGAGCTACCGCCACAGTATAATAGCAGCAAGGACCATTAAAACAAGAGGACTGTCATTCTTCATACAAAAAGCTGTTCCCCGATATTTACAGCGCCATCTATGTATAAGCTTGGTATAAGAATTAGGTATATTATTTACAATTATTCAACTTTGCAAGCGTGACACAGTATTTAAATGTTAGAATTTATTTATTATTAGCTGTTTACGAACTAATTGTTACTGTATTATGTTTCTTTGTTCAATTATAACATCGTTAAATGTTTAGTTTTTTAGCGCCATCTAATTTTTGCCTGGATATCCCCTTGCGGTCGGGGCACGATCCAAAGTATGGAGAATGACAGTCCTCTTGTTTTAATGGTTCTTGATAGCAGTAATGTTTCTTCCTAGAAAATGTACATCGCGCGCTTGAATGTGTGCGCGCCGTATACGAACGCACTACAAGCAAAGTTTTAAGGCGAGGTAAGACGAGAATCGGGCGCGGAAGCCTAGTTTCCAAATCATTTTTAGAGCACTTATTTGACTCGTTGGTCACTGTAAAACATATATAATAATATTCAGAACTGTATCTAGGGCTTCCTCTCACTTAGAACACGATAGCGAACACTTCGCTCGATAGAAAAGTAGCGCGAAAACACTATAAAATAAAGTATTTTTTTCATTTTGTTCATTACCAGTTACCTTTTCTGACAAAATTAATACCTGACAATCATGATTTCACAGTCATGCAGGGGATCCTCTCATGTTTGGGTTGATAACGTATACTTTTATGTTAGAAATCGAAGATAATCTGCAATAATCTGCATTCCGCCCGACCCTAGTTGTATGTGAAATGCGAGCCAGGTCCTACCGGGCCTTAAGAATGCGTAAGAATACTCCAGTACCTTTGGATTGCGCTCTCACAGACGTTCTATCGCGCTCCTAAGGGGCCGAAGTTGGACTACTAGTTCGTCTTTATACTTTGCCTAAGGTCTAATAGCAAAATAAATACGATTAAATTTAGGATACGCCCATGATTGATAACAGAATTTGTGTAGGAAATCAGCCCATTGTCTGCACGTCTTGGGTTCTCAAATTTATAACAAAATCCCAAATTCCATCAAAGACTGTAAAACGTACCTCGGGTTCAGTCTAAAACTAAAATCGCTTCTTGTACAAAAGGCCTATTATTCCGTTCTCGAATTCCTGAATGATTGACATTTAATTTCTATTTGTATTTTATAATTTATTTCTATTTGTATTGTATAATGAATGATCGATTAATTTTATTTTATTTTATTATTTTATATTTGATTGTATAAGATGACATTGTATGATTAATACAAAATAAACGAGTATGAGTATTCTCAAGTATACAAAAAAATATAAATAGCTAGGGTACGCATACAATGCAAACTTATGTAAAAAACTGTGATAAACAATAGGCGATCTAATTAGTTGAAGGAATAACTCAAGTTTTCCATTATTTTGAATTCTCTTAAATTAATCAGCTCAGTGGAATCATCCACTACACGCACACCAAAACAAATTACGCATCTCAATTAGGTACCTAAGTAACTTTTCGCTACTTCAGGAACTGAATCACGCTATGTTGATTCAATTATGAAAACACCGAAACTCGTGGTTCCTTTTAAACAGTATAAATACGGCCTGTAAGACGCCACAGGATCAGACTCGACTCGTCTTCCAAACATCGCGTTCCGAAGTTTCTACAAAAGTTAACCTGTCAAGCACTTCACAAGAAGCAAAAATGGTGTCCAAATCCTCCACGTGTCTTCTCGCCTGCCTGGTGTTCCTGGTGCTGGTTGCACAGCCTCAGAACGCGGTGTCTGCTGATGTCCTCATCGGCAGCTGTGTTTGGGGTGCAGTTAACTACGTTTCAGACTGCAATAACGAATGCAAGAGGCGCGGTTACAAAGGCGGACATTGTGGCAGCGCCTTCAATGTCAACTGTTGGTGCGAGCAGTAGCAAGATGAAGAAGTTCAGTTCAGTTCAGTGGCTGGAAGGGCCCAGGTGGCTCCTTACAAGCCCGGGGCCCAATAATAGAATAGAATAGAATAGAATATCGTTTATTGCATAACTGTGTCCATGATAATACAAAATTGACAAATTGTGAATACAAAAACTTATAACTAGAGATGGGCCGACTACGGATTTTGCCGACTAGCTAGTCGGCCGACTAATCGGTTCTCAATTTGCCGATTAATCGGTCGACTAGACGGCATCGCCGATCATAGTTATTAGCTATGTACGGGTACAATCGGAAACTGTAACTCTATTTACCGAGTGTGATGTGCCACAAAAGTTTAAATATTAAAATAAAAACATTACATTTTACTTAACTGTTACACATTTAAATAGCTTAATTAAGTTGATAATTTTTTTTTGTATTTGAGTAAAGTACGTAAAAATATAAAATAATTAAGAAAAATATGGTTTAATTTCTTCTGTGTCTTATATTCTCCGCTAGGCATAGTGCCGAATATTCGGCCCATCTCTACTTATAACTAATTAAGATAAGTTACATGTAGTGTAGAAAAAGCATTTTCAATCAACCAGTTTTTAGCCTGCGCTTGAAGGAAATCATAAGCCGGAGTCTTGCAGCAGGGGCCAGCTTGGCCATAGGTATATGGCCAGGCCGACACTGAAGAACCCACCCATCGTCAGCTTTAAGTCTACTCTTCAAGTTCCCGAAAGGTTCAACCCATACTAGTCAACAGCTTGCACTTTAGCTTAGAGTAACGCGCTTCGTAGGGCCTTAGCCAGACGGTCCCCTCTGTCAATCCATCACACACACTGACCAAAATTGGGATCGTGAGTCAGTGTCAGTCTGATGCAAGTACCTTAAAATAAACAGCCGGACCGAGCATGGCTAACAAAGAACTGAAGCATGTCTAATCGGCCGGCTACCCTATCTGTGTGTGCTGCTCGCAATAGGAAAAAACTAGTTGATGTGTGCGTGCGGCTCGTATGTACAAGCAGCCGGCGCATTCGAAATGGCTTCAGTTCTCTGTTGGCGAGCCTCCGTCCGGCTATTTATCTTAAGGTCCTTGGTCTGATGTATTTATTCGTTATGTCACAGAAATATATACGTATCAAGATATAACGAATGAGTGTACCTCGCGTGTTAAAAAGAAGGGCCAGGGTCTTCTTTGCTCGCGGTCAACTTCATTCGCCATCAACAGATTTGAAAAATCTGATAATAATGGTATAATTAAATATAAATACCACCAAATGAAATGGAAAATTAATAATATGTTCCAGGCGTGGAAGTGATAAAAGGCATAACGCTGCGAGTACCCTCGGAGAAAGCGCAGCACACCTCTCGACACCCTGCAGCCCTCGGCAGCGGTGTTGCCCCTGGGCCATTGCTCATAATGTCGCTATTTAACAGGGGCCCATCAGCGGAGGGCAAGTCACGGTCTGCCAGTGCCGCGAAAGCCATGAGACACTTTTCCTGACAGGCGCCGTCATGTCTCAATCCATAGCCCAGTATCTAGTCCATAATTCCACCACCATAACCCAGTAAATTTAGATTCCATCAATCAACAATAGTCCTTGCATCTGGCGGGGGCTGTCTCTGCGTGCGTCCCGTGACACGGGCAGGGACAGCATCCGCTGGGTGTACACGTTGCCTTTCATTAAATTGTCGAAAGAGCCTCTACGCGTTGGCTTCAGCTCCGCGCACGCCTCCGAAAGGGCCGGGACACTATTGTCTCGTGTACGGGAAAGATAATCATTTATTTCAGGCTTTTTTTTGGATGGTCTGTGTCCCGTTTGGTAAATTCTGACCACTTTTGGAAATCTAAGGCATCGAAGGCCCATAGATAAATACCTTACAATCTAACATACATAAGTATTAAATATTACTACAAAATAAACTTCAACTAGGTCACATTTTACAGCGATGTGCTGTTCGTGGTGTCAGGTAGCCGTCCGCGGAAGCGCCGGAACATGACACCTTCATTTATGTTTTCCATCAGTAAATTACACTATTATTGGTTTTCAAAATGTACACGTGTTAAATAATACATTAAGCAATTTATGTAACTATTTCGTTTTTTCTTTCTCATTGTTTTTTTTAAGCAACCAGTATAAACTGATCTTCCGTGGCTATAGTAAATAAAGGTTCAGTTTATATTGGGTATCATTTAATCGATCAGCAAAATATTCATATTTTGGTCAGCAGAAATATGTATTTGGTCAGCCAAAATAGCTAGTTGGTAAGCAACTTATGGTAAGCAAACATTTATAAATCAGGCTGCAATTAATGATATACTGATCTGCTCTAAATTATTTTGGTCAGCAAATTAAATATTTGAGCTGCATTAAGCGATCTACGGTTAATCAAATTTTGGTAAGCAATCAGTAGGTAAGCAAAATATTTCATTTTGTTCATCAAAAAAAAGGGGGCAATAAAACCTAACTGGGCGCAACTATTCTGCCGCCAATCGTGTGCGCATTTTGTCATTCGGTAATTGTCAGCTGTCAAGTAGCAGGTGTCACTGTGATATATACAGGGTGTCACTGTGATATATACAGGGTGTCACTGTGTTATATACAGGGTGTAACTGTGATAGATACAGGATGTAACTGTGATATATACAGGGTGTCACTGTGATAGATACAGAGTGATACTGTGATATATACAGGGTGTCACTGTGATACATACAAGATGTCACTGTGATATATACAGGGTGTCACTGTGATATATACATAGTGTCACTGTGTTATATACAGGGTGTCACTGTAATGTATACAGGGTGTCACTGTGATGGGCTCATATAAAATTGGTATTTCGATTTTTAATACATCTCATAATGTTTACAAGTTATATTATTTATTCACAACGTGTATCGTTTCATTTTTAGGGTCAGCAAAAAAAAATAACCCTAACCTACCTATTTTTGGGAGCCGTTTCGTTTTTAAGGTCATCAAAAAAAAATAACCCTAACCTACCTATTTTGGGAGCCGTTTCGTTTTTAGGGTCATCAAAAAAAATAACCCTAACCTACCTATTTTTGGGAGCCGTTTCGTTTTAGGGTCATCAAAAAAAAAATTACCCTAACCTACCTACTTTTGGGAGCTGTTTCGTTTTTAGAGTGACACCCTGTATACATTACAGTGACATCCTGTATATAACACAGTGACACCCTGTATATATCACAGTGACATCCTGTATCTATCACAATGACACCCTGTATATAACACAGTAACACCCTGTATATATCACAGTGACACCCTGTATATCTCAATTAAACTGCTTACAGGCATGTTTTCTCTGCTGACAGTGACATCCTGTATCTATCACAGTGACACCCTGTATGTAACACAATGGCACCCTGTATATATCACAATGACATTCTGTATATATCACAGTAACATCCTGTATACATTACAGTGACACCCTGTATATAACACAGTGACACCCTGTATATATCACAGTGACAACCTGTATCTATCACAGTGACACCCTGTATACATTACAGTGACACCCTGTATATAACACAGTGACACCCTGTATATATCACAGTGACATCCTGTATCTATCACAGTGACACCCTGTATATAACACAGTGACACCCAGTATATATCACAGTGACACCCTGTATATCTTAATTAAACTCTCTGCTGACCAATTGTAAAATCTTGCTACCCAAGTAATTATTTTGCAGCTCGACTGTTTATTAGGCAGCCAAATGATTAAAAAAGCAGATTAATATTGGTTAAAATGTTAACCGTTTTTAAACTGTTTGCTGAACAAGAGTTGCCGCCCGATTTTATTTATTGCCAGCCAAATCTTTGTATGCTGCCCAAATGATTTAACTGCTTATTTTTTTTTGCGGATCAATTTTAATAACGGCTGACCAAAAATTTACTTTCCGTTTATATTGGTAATCACAACTTGCTAGCGATTCCTAACCACAGATGTGGTTAAACTAGTCACGTAGTGGGTGGCATCGACGTGGCAGGCCACAATGAAGATACCCAGCAGTGGGACGCTACGATAGACTAGAAACAAATTCTCTAAATTAAGTAGGTGTGCCATACGTCAAAAATTGGCAAAGTGCAAAGTGCCAAATAGGGCAGGCTCCCAATCTTTTTCAGCCCGTGGCGCACTAACAAGTTTAGTACTTCGTCACGGCGCCCTACCCTAGTTCGCTCAAAATAGGTGTTGTTGCTTTATAGGTATCCGCGAATATTTGTGGTTTTAGATAATGATAGAGGATCGACTCACGGCGCCCCGCTTTACTTTCTACGGCGCACCAGGGCGTCGCGGCGCACACTTTGGGAGCCCCTGAAATAGGGTATTTGATGACGTTTCAAATCAGCTCCTTTTTAGGGTTCCGTACCAAAATGGTAAAAAGGAACCCTTATGGTGCGACTCTGTCTGTCTGTCTGTCTGTCTGTCTGTCTGTCTGTCTGTCTGTCCGTCTGTCACAGCAAGATATCTCAGGATCTACTGATGCTATCGACTTGAAATTTGGAATAGTGTTAAAAACCGCTAATTTGAGCCTATGGAATAGAAAAAAAATCCTATACCTTTTTTACTTTTTTTTTAAAGGGGACCGAAATGGGATGTCGAAAATCAAAATTTGACCTAATATATCGAGTGGGATATCAAATGAAAGGGCTTAATGTGAAGATTTCAAAACCGTTTTAATTTTTTTTCTTAGACGTGTAGTTTTTGATTTAAGACCAAAAAAGTTTAAAAAAATACCATTCCCCCCCTATTATCTCCGAAGTTACTGAACAGAAAAATCTGTAATAATTACCGGTTATTAATATTATCCTAAATATTACAGGAAAAATAAAACGGTTTTCCTAACTTGCAGCGTTTTTTAGAAATTCGCAAAAATCGTAAGACAACTTTATTTGCTCCTACTAAACTAACCGCGGCATATGTCGATGTATGGGGACAACAGTTTTACAAGAGCAAAGTTAAGTTTGTCCCACCATACAATTTTTCTTGAATTATTCACGTATCTACTGACAATTTTGTACGGAACCCTCGGTGCGCGAGTCCGACTCGCACTTGACCGGTTTTTTTATGAAGTGTCAAAACGCTCGAAAGTATGCAGTTTATTGTGAGATACTGCCTTGTGAAGTTGTGACGTCATGCTCAACATGGTGCCTTATTTTTAATTTTTGTCATTTTAAAATCGTTGGTGCCACGAAAATGATTACAATTGATATCTGAGCTGTTTTGGAAACATAGTGAATCATGCTGTAGCTGTAGTAAACATGGTGACCGTTAAGATGGCGTACACCGTAAGGCTGTCCAGAGCTGTGCCTGTGCGAGGTAGCCAAGCGGTGTCCGAGAAAAAATCCACCAAACAACGCGCCTAGCCTCGCTCAACGCGGCCCGGCATTGGTGGATTTTTCCCTCGCACACCGCTCCGCTACCAAGCACAGTTCTGGTGGAAACGCAGCCTACAGATATCCAGAATCTAATGTTGCCATTAAGTACAAGTAGCATTTCACCTAGGAGCAAGAGGGCTTAAGAGGAAACAGGAGGGCAGTTTTTCCATACAAACGTAGTCCCCTGTTTCCTCCCTGGATAATGCCAGTAGAGCAATAATTTTTTGTCCAAAAATCTATGGCTACTATTGATATGTTCCTATGTTTTCCTTTTTACGATAAGTTAATTCTCAAAAGAGATATTAACCTTCAAAAACCTAAAAAAATGCCAGATTTTCCGCTGTGTTCACACATCCAGAAAACAAATTTGACTAGATTATTAAAAAAAAGGAAAACATAGGAACACGGCCAAAGCCTTTCTTTAATGTTTAATGAAAAAATTAGTTAAATAGGTTAAGTTTTGGGGAAGAAATCAGGGGACTACGAAACGTTGTTTTCATGAAATTTTAAAAGGTATTTTCGGTCCAAGCTGCAGTTGTCTCTATCGCGCTCTGCGCGGGAGAGGCGGGCAGTGCGAGACAGCGACACATTTTACAAATACCTAATTTTCAATTCTCTCCACCTTACTGTTTCGTCTTAAGTCATGCAAAAGAGTTGTGACCTTTTGATCCTGGTATAAATGTGACTTGTACCACTTTTCACTAGACCCACAGAAATAGTACCCAAATAGTACCGACGAAATACCTAGGAGAAAAATACGGCTTCTACGATAGCTAGAAAAATGAAATTTCAGGGCCCTAGGGTATTATTTGGGTACTATCTTTAAGATATAGAGCGTTTCCGAAAACAAAGCCGTTTTACGCTACACTCAGTCAGTGTACGCTAACGTGACGGCCCGGTATTTTGTACACCGTGAACAGGCCTTATATTCCGAAAAGTTTAAGGGTACTATTTTTTTCGTCGTTCGCCGGTACTATTTATTGGCAGCATCAGATCCTGGATATCTTTATGGTGTACGCTATTTTGACAGTCACTAAACATGTATTAAATTAAGTATTGTGATATCTTACAATATTTTCCTTAAAGGTAACATGATTCATTAGCTATTGTTATTTTTTCCTCCTTCAGAACTGGTAAGTAGTTTACCTGTTCAACCAGTTAAGTATATTAAAAATTAATTGTATAGAAAATAGCATTTTTAGAGTTCCGTACCAAAATGGTAAAAAGTAGTGTTAAAAACCGATATATTGCTGTGACAGACGGACAGACAGACAAACAGAGTCGCACCATAAGGGTTCCTTTTTTACCATTTTGGTACGGAACCCTAAAAAAATCTTATACATTCTTCACTTTTTTTTAAAAGGAGCCGAAATGGGATGTCGAAAATAAAAAGTAGAGCTATTCTATCGAGTGGGGTATCAAATGAAAGGGCTTATATGTAAATTCCAAAACCATTTTTTTTTTTTAAGAAATTTTGTTTATGATTTAAGACAAAAAACTTTAAAAAATATCATTCCCCCCCTATTATCTCCGAAGTTACTGAAAGAAAATTACCGATTATTAATATCATCCTATATATTAAAGGAAAAATAAAACAGTTTTCCTAACTTGCATCGTTATTTAGAAATCCACAAAAATCGTAACACAAACTTATTTTGTCAGTTACTTAACTAGGAGTCATCCATAAAGTACGTCACAATAGGGGTCATTCATAAAGCACGTCACATGATAAGGGGGAGGAAGGGGGTCGATCAACTTTGACATCGTGTGACAAGGGGTGGGAGGGTCATAAGTTTCGTGACGTCACATTTCAAAATCTAGTACATCTAAGTGTTAAAATTCCAAATTTGGGCATTGATTGGCCACCAAGATCCCCTGATTTAACAGCTCCTGACTTTTCCGTGGAGCTATCTAAAGGGCCTTTACCCGCCCGGGGGTTCTTGCAGAACAGCTTACTACTAATACCTAGTTTAAGTTAGCACAGTTAAAAATAGTATTTTTAATACACTTGCTCAAAAAGTGTTACTTTTTGTAGCTGTATATCGTGCGCAAAGTTCGATTTTGCGAACTAGTGCTTTTTATTTCCCATTTTTTTTAATTTACTGTTGTTCAAATACATACATCCAACTAATGGTCAAATACGTTCTTTGTTCTTATTACGTCAGTGGACATTGAATGAAAGTATACATTTGATACGTTTAAAATATTAAATCCACATATATAACGTTTGATTGTTTTTATTATAAACAATTAAACTGTTATCTAATATTAAAATAGTTTAAAAAGTATGCTTCTTGAGTATTACCAATGAGTAGTTTAGTCAGCGGTCTCGCATAATACTAGTATTATGCGAGACCCAAAAAATAAAAATTGTCGCAGATAAGATAATATGGTGCAGGCTGTTCGAGTTTTATAAATGACAACTAGCTTTCCGGCACTAAAGATTACATTTTACTTGGAAATTAATGAGCTATTCAGTATTTAAATATTTATGGTTTTTTCCATTTTTAAATGCAGTTAAATTATCATAGAACGTTTGTCTGTTCCCAAAATAGTTTATTTTTATTTGGCTGAATGGTGACAAACGCTGCCACGTTGGAAAAAGTTCGCAATTAAAAGTAACACATTTTGTTTTATTCCCGCCATTTTCATTCATGATTGTAATTTTGTAATTATTAATTATCACGCATTAGTTTGATAACACTTTTGTGAAAAATGAGCGATTCAGACGATTTTGAAATAAATTCAACACCACGAGATATACTAGCAAAGGTGTCAACGGCAACTACTATTCATTATTTTACCAGAGAAGTCGAAGGAGGAATATCTGGCCGTCTATGAGCAATTCATTGACTGGAAACGAGAAAATCGAACGGCGTCATTCTCAGAAAATGTACTTATGGCCTACTTTCTTGAATTATCTAAGAAATATCAGGCATCTACAATGTGGTCAGGATACTCAACGTGACTCTTAATAAGTGTTCCAATTGAGTGCTCCATTTTTATGAGGCCAAAAAATAAACAAATTTGTCTCTTAATCATTCAATCATTTCATTTTCGTTGTAATTTTTCGCAAATGTATTAAAAAACGTCGTTTGATACACGTGCGGAAGTGTCATTTCCACTCGTCCCGAGTCTTGTCCCTCGCCTTACGGCTCGGGCCAAGACACCTCGGGACTCGTGAAAAATGACATACTTTCCGCACTTGTATCAAAAAGTACTATTTCTTTTTTAGTTTTAAACTTTCAACAATCAACAAATTGTAATATCTTTGTTTTTTTTTTCTGTAAGAAATAAAAGGCTTTTTATTTTATTTTTTATATCTAAAGGGCCAATTGATTCTAACAGGTCAATGAACCTTCAACAATTAAAACAAAATATCCGAGACACAGTCACTGAGATAACGCAGGAAATGTGATGAAAAACGCGATGAAAAGGGTTCACATCTGCCATATTGCTAGAGGTGGAAATTGTCTGACATTATTTTCCATATTTAATTGCCGGCACTAAATACAATATTTAACAAAAAATACTTAATATTTTTTATACAGGGTGGGAGGGACTATACCGACATACTTTAGCCATGAATTCCTGGTGGTGTGACGAGTAAGAAATGTTATATCAACATGGGTCGAATATTGTCATTTTACATTAATAGTCTTACGGAACAAAATAAATCAGTAAATTAAGCCCCTCGTTATAAACATGTCCTTACTGGCTGAAAAGTTATCAAAAAGAAAAAAAAAAGCTAAAATCACGCTAAAATGGAAACCAAAAGGTGAATTTTTTGGCCTCGTAGTCGCTTACCATCAAATACTGCGAAGGTTAATTCCTGTTTAGTTAAAGGATTTAAAAAAAAATAGTAAAGGTATCTTAGTCACATTTATTAGGGCTTGTTACACACTTGGGATTTTTCATTTACAAAATAATGAATATCTCGGAAAGTAAGCGTTTTTCGACTAAACATCACATAACATTTTTTACTCCTAATAGTTGTTAGAATCTATAGTTAAAGTTTGTCGGTATAGTCCCTCCCACGATGTATAATATCATAGAATAAAATTTCAAAAACAAAGTGTACACCTGTTATTTCCCCACCCCAACCTGTATATAGCGATTTCGGTACTGTTCATAGTCACTCGTGCAATTCTTGTCAAAATAGATTAATTGAAAGTTACGGTTTTTTTAATTTTGTAGTGTGATTAAAAACTACCACACCGTTATCCGGGCAATTTTTTTTAAAGTTGTTCACGAACTTTTTTTTTAGATCTGAGAAATTTTACATATTTTCTACCTACTCAGATACAAAAAAAGTGTCCCAAATTTTTCATACAAATTTCGCTCTTCCGTTCCGCAACCGCCATACAAGTGACACTGTATGGCGGTAACGGAACGGCACATCCATGAAATTTGGTATACAGGTGAATTATGACCTCAGTTAATACATAGGACACGTTTTACTCCACAAAGCGGAGCAAAAAAGAGACAATCAACTTATCTCTCCTCCACGAACGGAATAACTGCCGGGTCTACTAGATTGTCATAAATCTGGGGTCTCCAAACTACGGCCCGCGGGCACAACTCCAAGTCGACCATGTCATGTGGTGTACGGCCCCCTGGGAAAAAAAGTTTGGAGACAGCTGTCTTAAATGTTTTGAATTTTGAGGTGGATACAATAAATTGAGACCCGATGTACTCGTATGTGTGAGGTGCGTTATAATGCAAGGTAACTTGATACTTGGGTATACTTAGTCACATACCGATATTCCATATGGAAAGATTTCGGTAATTTCTCAAAATTGCCTTTACGGAATTTCAAAAAAGGCAACTGTCCATAATTTCTTATAAAAGTTTCTAGAAATTTCCGAGTATTTTCCCGGCTTTTTGGAAATTTTCCGAAACCCACATATTTGTAAGTATAGTATAGTGCAGTGGTGGGCAAAGTACGACCCGCGGGCCATCTCCGGCCCGCCGGCGGTCCTTTGAAATAAGTAGTATTTATACTTATATGACCCCTGCTAAAACAAAATTAATTTTTGCTATAGTTCTGGCCCTCCTCTGAAATTTCTTATATTTTCTGGCCCGCCATGAAAAAACTTTGCCCACCACTGGTATAGTGGATGCTTTTGACGACTGGGGATACCCTGGGGCATTTTTCCGAGCGTTTTAAACGCCGTGACTTCGGCGGGAGTGATATTGTCGAAGTCCCGCGGGATCCGTGCATAATTTTCAGTTATGTTGTAGATGTTGGGATTTTCTACAACATAACTTAAAATGATGCACAAATCCCGCGGAACTTCGACAATATCGCTCCCACCTAAGTCTCACTAATAGTTGCTTAGGGATCGGGAGAGTTTAGGAGGTGGCATTGCTTTGGGCCTGCCGTCCTACGTGGGGACTCAGCCTTCGGCCTCAAACCCTAAAGCTCGGCCTTCGGGACCGCGAAAAGTACTTATGATAAGAATAACCGAATAAAATGGATTCACTTAATAAAATCTCGTCTAATTGAGTTAGTAGGAAATTTATTGGCGGAAAACAAAATAATTAAATTACTTACTTAACAAATTTATTAAACACAACATACATTTTGGTAGAGAATATTTTGGAATCTCATCACTGGAATGAGTAAATCAAATGCCCAACCACTGCACACTTCAAATAAAACAATGCAACGTTAAACATTATCTACAAGAATGAGTCTCTTACGCCTGTGGATTTCTCGCTTCAGGGTGTTCAGCTAGTTTCACAGAAGCAACGGTTGATATCTAAAGCTTCTGAATCTTTGGTGTTCACTTCGGATAGTTCCGGATTGCTTCCGAAGCGACGAGAAAGATACGCTGATATTTCGAGGTCAGATGACCGATACCATCATTGAATAAGATATTCTTCCCGAGATGAACTTCAATATTTAGGTACGTCCCAGGTACGTCTCTTACTTATCTAGTAGTTGGCTTGATGCTAACTTCACGTAGAGCGAATCAGTCGCAAGTTTGCGACTGAAGTTAGCAACTAATAAGTTTGAGGCTAACTTCATGACACAAAATTACGTGGCGGCGATCTGCAGTCAAGTTCAAAGTTAGCTCGAGAAGAAAATACCTTGTTTTATCTTATTTATCTGGCTTGCATCTGGATTGTCGCCGCCGCGCGACCGCCAAAAGCGCCCGCGCAATTTGCAGAAGACAGATTTGAAGGTGTAGGTACTGAGGCGTAATTCTCTAAACTACTTCTCGCACCAACAGTTGACGTTGGCAAAGCTGCCGCAATGGCCGCCCTTGTATCCACGTCGCTTACACTCCTTATTGCAGTCGGAAGTATAGTTGACAGCACCCCACACGCAGCTCCCAATGTGGACGTCGGCTGAGACAGCGTTTTGAGGCTGTGACACGACGACAAAGAACGCGACGCAGACGAGCAGACACATGGATGATTTCGACACCATCTTTGCTTCTTAGTTTTGCTTCTAGACGTCAAGTTCTAATGAAAGGCGGCTTAAGTCTGTGCTCTTTATTGTTTACGATGAGTATTTATATGCCTTACTGGGAAAACCGAGCATGGAAATTGTTGCTTAGCAGTATTTTCCTTATTTACGCTATTGTGAGTAGGGAAAGCTAATCGCGATGCACGTTCTAGTTTTGTATTGCGGCGGGCATTCCGCTGTGATTCATTTATAAATTGATGTAATTATTGGATGTTTCTAAGCATTTAATGCATCATAGGTAAGTAATAAGACAAATACTTTACTAAGGTTGTTGATCAGGTTCTATAAGGAAACCGTAAGGTTGGTACTTTGTCGTTATAAGTTTACTATGTCCACCCATAAATAAAAATCTATTTTAATGAATCAATACAATCTTACAAACAACATCATAAATCCGGTTTTGTGATACCTAACTGTTTGGTGTCGAACAATTTATTCATTTAATAAAATGGGTTTTTAAGTTTTTATTAGTGGGTAAAATAAACAAGGTCAAAGTACTCCGGCCTTTTCCCTGTAAAACGGGTTCAAACTACGATTGAGACCAAACGTATCTTTATTTTTAAGAGTTTCGTATCAGTAATGATTGGATGTTTATAACATTTGAGCACATTTCAAAAGAAAGTAATACACGAATACTTCGATAGGTATAAGTACTTTTTTACTGGCTAGTAGCTACATAATATTGTCTTCGGTGTCCGCGATTGGGTATTACTCATTGTAATAAAACATTTTTGCTAGCGTAAAATAAGGTAGGGGAGACCGGGTATGGTTGTCTCGCGGTTTGGTTGTCACAGCGGCCATAAAATAATACTAAACGAAACATTAAGTACATCGATCGGTGCTAAAAGATCGCAAGAGCTGTACATCCTTCCGTACTTCACCAATCTATGCACTTATTCCTTCGTTTAGTATTATTTTATGGCCGCTGTGACAACCAACCCGCGAGACAACCATACCCGGTCTCCCCTACCTAAACCTCCCAGTGCTCTACACGCTAAATAGAGTATTGACGGAAACTTTACGTAGGCGACACTACTTTTAATACATTTGACATGTAAAATTAGGAAGCTGAATATCGGTATGGTAATATCATAACTTGGCTTTAAGATTGGTAGTGCTTCTTAGCAGCTAATAAGTTTTATTAGGGTAGCTAGAGTCTGGCTAATGAAAGATGAGACTGAGATTTATTCAAAACTTTTTAAATGGCGACATTATACAAACGTCAAATGTGTAATTAGATTTCTGAGGATAGTATGCCGTAGTGATTTTGATACTTAATATGCAACATAAGAAAGTACCTAACAGTTTCCGAAAACACTTACCTACTGAATTGTTTTTGCTTTTTTTCCGTGGCTAATGTGGGGAGTGAATATATCATAAATAAACACTAACACTTTAATAAACAATATGTACTTACCATTTTCACTAAAATCGGAAGAATTAAAAAAGTGACAACAAAACAAAAATCGGCCCAAGTATCATTACCGTTTTTGTCACCCTATAAACAGTGTTGCAACCCGTTGTTTTTTAAATTTGCAGCTATTTAATAGTCTCATCTTTCATTAGCCAGCCAGACTCTACCATAGTGTTACGTAAACGAGAAAAAGTAGACGTTTTCACGTAATGCTCCTATTGCAATGCCCAATAGACGAGAGTTGATGACAATGACGATTCGTCTGCATCGTCACTAAGACGATTCTTGAGAGGTCAACGGCATAGAACAATTGCGGTTTTGTCGTCTGACTTTGTCATAGTCATAGGTTTACCTACGTGACTACATTGATTGGAAGTAAAACTTGCCTAGTCATGAAACCAAACTTTGTATTAAGTGTATTATGAGGATTGCATTTTGATATGCCACCTCATATTGTCTCCGGGACAGACTGGCGACTTTTGGAGAACATTTCATAGTTACAGTCTGTCTCGCTCTAACCTTTAAGAAATTGTGTTCCGCGATATGTATGAAATAGTAGGTATATTAAACAACTAGGGTGGTAATACAAAGAAAGGTCGAGATCGCAGAAGTTTGCGGCCCGAGCTGAAAGCGAGGGACGTAAATATGCGATCAAGGGCTTTCTTTATTACCTCCCGTGTTGTGTACATCATTTTATGTCTACACTTGGCCAGAAAGCGCGCAGCGTGCGGAAAAAGCCACTTTATGGCCAGGTGTGGCATAAACGTGTTAGTCGATTAGTGCTAAACCCGTTGTACTTACTTGCGTATTTTTTCAGGCATTCACGTGCAATTTAATGGTCCCACCCACCCTCTCGCCTTGAAAAGAAAAATTAAATACGCAAATAAATATAACAAACCACCACAAAAATACAAAACTCAACACGTGTTTCGCCTGTCTACGAGACATTCTCAGGGAATGCTGGAGATGTTGACAGTTCGGCGTCCGTTGATGTTGATTATATTGAAACATAATTTAAATGGAAATGAGGACGGGGGAGGGGTCTAAAAATCACAAAATTAGTGTCACGTACTTTATGGATGACCCCATATTATCTTGAACTATTTACACACTACAAGTTTGTATTATCAAACCGCGTTGAGAAAGGGATTCGAGTGTACCGTTAGCACAAGTGTACTTAATAAATGATTAAATATAATCATAAACCAATCTTTGATATCTTCATAAGTGCAGACCCTTATAGATAATAGAATTAATAGCTAAATATGATTTGCATATTTAAACTCTATTCTCGGTAAATATTGTCATTTGTAGTATTATCATATTTGACAAATCTGTCACCACACCAGTCACATTATTTCGCTTTATCAAATTGCCGTAGCTTTTCAAAAATACGTTTGTATACAATATGAATCGCGGTAAAGTATTAAACGGTCGATGCCGAGAAATTGTCCACAATGTACTAACATATTTTAAGAAAGAAAACGATAAGACGAAGAAGGTTCTTTTGAAAACTTTGATGGCCATCTTGGTATATGGGTTTCTTTTAAATTCAAAATGAGACTTGTTTTTACTTTTTCATACAAACTAAATCAGAATCGTGTTGATCACAAGTGTGACCTCTCACTTTCACCTCCTTTAGCGTAAATGTAAAATTGCAATTGTGACAGTTTTGACTTTACATCAATGACAACACTTACCAATTGTAGGGGATTATATTAGGTTTAAGCCATTGTTGTTTCTTCCTATTCGCGATTCTACACAAAATAAATTCCACACAATTGAATTTAATCACATGCGTTATGCTTCACAGTCGTTATTTCTACGCAATCTTGTTTCTTCCTAGTAGCGATTCCACACAATATGAATTCCACACAACTGAATTTAATCACATGCGTTATACTTCGCGCTACTATCTTTATCTTTTATTCTATCTATCTTCTATACTATCTCGTTTTTTTCTAGTCGAAATCTTTAAAAAAATATTTCTCCGCCCCAATTTCGACCGGGTTCGACTCCCGGTTATGTATGAGATTTAAAAAATAATAATTACAGAATGGCGAAGTATAACGCATGTGATTAAATTCAGTTGTGTAGAATTCATATTGTGTAGAATCGCTACTAGGAAGAAACAAGATTGCGTAGAAATAACGACTGTGAAGCATAACGCATGTGATTAAATTCAATTGTGTGGAATTTATTTTGTGTAGAATCGCGAATAGGAAGAAACAACAATGGCTTAAACCTAATATAATCCATTGTAGGTACATAAATTATAAAATCATACTTAAAATACTTTAAAAACGGTGTTTAAGAAAGTAACTCTATTTGATCTGAAGAACTATCTCTTAATGCTATCGGAAATCAATAAAAACACGCTGTATAATTTGATATTGTTTCCATGCTTTAGAACTTCATTGTACCAAAATAACAATTTAATTTATCTGCATACTCTACCACTGACAATGTCATATCATGCATTAGTTCAAAAATGACATATGAGCTCAATCCCTTTCTAAACGCGGTTTGATAATACGGAACCCTCGGTGGGCAAGCCCGACTCGCACTCGACCGGCTTTTTTGTTATTATTTAGGGACACACTGTCCTCCTGAAAAATGTGCCATCGAAGTAACATCGAAGGAGCTAATGATAGGATCTTGGAAAAATAGGGGGAACTTTCAAATATTCGGAATCGCTATATATGTGCCTATACATACAGGGTGGGCAACTTGGAGGTATACAACTTTTTTTGCCGCCATTTTATTTTGGTGGTTCAATCACTCTATCTATTCAAATTCTATCAGTCAAATTTAAACGTCTCTCCCCCATCTTCTCCTTTACCCACGTCTGTTCCCTACCTTCGACTCCTCGGAGGGCCGGGTAACACGACAGGCCTGCCGTCCTTCGTGGGGACTCAGCCTTCGGCCTCGAACCCTGAAGCTCGGTCTTCGGGTCCGCAAAAATACTTATGATAAGTATAACCGAATAAAATCGATTCACTTAATAAAATCTCATCTAATTGGGTAAGTAGGGATTGGAGGAAAACAAAATAATTAAGTTACTTAACTATTTTATTAAACACAACATACATTTTGGTAGAGAATATTTTGGAATCTCATCAAATAAAGAATGAAGTCTCTTGCGCCTGTGGATTTCTCGCTTCAGGGTGCTCAGCTAGTTTCAGAAGCAGCGGTTGATATCTAAAGCTTCTGAATCTTTGGTGTTCACTTCGAATAGTTCCGGATTGCTTCCGAAGTGACGAGAAAGATACGCTGATTTTCCGAAGCCCGATACCAACAAGATATTCTTCCCGAGATGAACTTCAATATTATGGTTTTGACGTCCAGATTGCCCCAGGTAGGTCTCTTCCTTATCTAGTAGTATTTAGGCTTGATGTTAACTTCACGCAAAGCGAATCAGTCGCAAGTTTACGAGTGAAGTTAGCAACTAATAACTTTGAGGCTAACTTCATGACACAAAATTACGTGGCGGCGATCTGCAGTCAAGTTCAAAGTTAACTCGGGAAGAACATACTTTGGTTTATATTGTTTATCTGGCTTGCATCTGGATTGGCGCCGCCGCGCGACCGCCAAAAGTGCCTGAGCCGCGAATTTGCAGAAGACAGATTTGAAGGACTGACTGAGGCGTTATTTTCTAAACTACTGCTCGCACCAACAGTCGATGTTGGCAAAGCTGCCGCAATGGCCGCCCTTGTATCCACGTCGCTTGCACTCCCCATTGCAGTCGGAATATCCTCCCACTGCCAAAAAGCAGCTACCAATGTGTACGTCGGCTGAGACCGCGTTTTGAGGCTGCGACACGACGACGAAGAACGCGACGCAGACGAGCAGACACATGGACGATTTCGACACCATCTTTGCTTCTTAGTTTTGCTTCTGGACGTCAAGTTCTATTGAAAGGCGGCTTAAATCTGTGCTCCTTACTGTTTACGATGAGTATTTATACGCCTTACTGGGAAAACCGAGCATGAAAATTGTTGTTAGCAGCATTTATCCTTATTTACGCTATTGTGAGTAGGGAAAGCTTAATCGCGATGCACGTTCTAGTTTTGTAATGCGGCGGGCATTCCGCTGTGATTCATTTATTAATTGATGCAATGATGCAATTATTGGATTTTTCTAAGCATTTATTGCATCATAGGTAATAAGACAAATACTTACCTACTCGGAAATAGTTTACTAAGATTGTTGATCACGTTCTATAAGGATAACGTAAGGTTGGTACTTTGTCGTTATACTCGTAAGTTTACTATGTCCACCCAAAAATAAAAATCTATTTTAATGAATCAATACAATCTTACAAACAACATCATTAATCCGGTTTTGTGATACCTAACTGTTTGGTGTCGAACAATTTATTCATAAAATTCATAAAATGGGTTTTTTAGTACATTGTGCACCGAGGGTAGTAAGAAGGGGATTACTAACGAGAGTCTATTAAGAGCCCGACGCCGTAGGCGGAGGGCTTTTAATGACTCGAGTTTGTAATCCCCTTACTGCCCGTGGTACACACAATGTTTTTCATCACATTTGCGAGGAAAAAAAAATAAAACATAAAAATCAAATAAACTAAACGCACCCGCTAAGAGACAACTTCAGCTGTCAACATTTTTCAATATAGTCTTCCACAGATAATGCTAAGAACTGCGTTTAGTTTTTAAACTTGACAGGCAATGCCGCCAGATTGTACCGATTTTCAAAATAAAATTTTAAACTAAATTAATTTAATTGAATTAAAATAATTGCCAAAATTACTGAAATAATAGTAAAATATACCATATAAGTTTTATATTCTCTAAAATTGGTTTTGTAGCCAAGTTTTGAAGATGTGAAATAAACCTTGGCTGATTTGAAACCTCCTTAGTCTGAAGTGACGTACGGGTTGGTTCTATATTTTAAAACTAAACTCATAACTCCCACGGGAGTTATAGATTTTCATACAGTTTTTCCTCCCGTGGGAGTTATAGATTTTTTTCTACTCCTGTACTGTTATCTGTCTTTTACTTGGTCACGAACACTAATATAAGAACATACATAATATGAGTTCAGAGAAGTCTATACTCTATTCCCCATAACAGCACTAGTGTCGTTATAGCCACTTTACGTTATTGCTAAGCAACCACAGACTTCTAAATCTAGGTTACACTTAGGCCAAGGATTAAGCGCTCAATTTTAACTTTACGGTAAAAATGCACAACTACCAACTTAACAAACAATTAAAATCCTACGGCTTTTAAGAAAAACAAAACTTTCTGAACTAAATTCATTGATGCCAACATAAAAACAAAAGTATTTTTAATATATTCACTGCGTGTCAACTTCATTTAAAAAATAAAAAGTTTACTATAGACACATACTGACAGTCATACGTCATATTTGCCTTCTTTGCAGGTTATGCCTTGTTTGTATTTTATATTTTAAAACCTGTCGTAGAAAAAGTATTGTATGCAACGTTGTATAATTAAGTCAAAAAACGCTCATTGCGTCTCTATTTGCGATACTCGCCGCATTCGCGGCTCGTATCGCAACTCACGCAATTCGCATTTTTTGAACCTTCTTATACAACTGTTGCATAAAATACTATTATAACCCACGGGAGGTAAATCGGCTCGAGCTGGTCTATAAGCCCGCGTGTTATAACACCCTTTACGAGCAAGTGTGATGAAAAAGTTTTTATTAGTGGGTAAAATAAACAAGGTCAAAGTACTCCGGCCTTTTCCCTGTAAAACGGGTTCAAACTGCGATTGAGACCAAACATATATTTATTTTTAAGAGTTTCGTATCAGTAAGAATTGGATGTTTATAACATTTGAGTACATTTCAAAAGAAAGTAATACACGAATACTTCGACAGGTGTAACTACCTACTTTTACTGGCAAGTACCTGTATATTATTGTCTTTGGTGTCCGCGATTGGGTAACTCATTGTAATAAAACATTTTTGCTCGCGTAAAACAAGGTAAACCTCCCAATGCTCTATACGCTAATGGAGCATTCGACGGAAACTTTACGTAAGCGACACTACCTTTTTAATACTTTTGACATGTAAAATTGGGAAGTTGAATATCGGTATGCTAATAACTTGACTTGAAGATTGGTAGAGCTTCTTAGCTGCTAATACTTAGTACATGACACAACTAGGGTGGTAATACAAAGAAAGGCCGAGATCGCAGAAGTTTGCGGCCCGAGATGCAAGCGAGGGAAGTAAATATGCGATCGAGGGCTTTCTTTATTACCTCCCGTGTTGTGTACATCATTTTATGGCCAGGTGTGGCATAATAGTACATTCCATAACTAGGGTGGTAATACAAAGAAAGGCCGAGATCGCAGAAGTTTGCGGCCCGAGCTGAAAGCGAGGGACGTAAATATGCGATCGAGGGCTTTATTCTTTATTACCTCCCGGGTTGTGTACATCATTTTATGTCTACACTTGGCCAGAAAGCGGCTTTTTCCGTACGCGCAGCGATGGTGGTGATGCAGGTGTCGCAAATAAGTTTTACTAGGATGATAGTGTTACGTAAGCGACAAAAGTAGACGTTTTCACGTAATGATCCTAATGCAACGCCCAATAGATGAGAGTTGATGACGATGACGATTCGTCTGCATCATCACTAAGATGATTCTTGGAAGGTCAACGGCATAGGACAATTGCGGTTTTGTCGTCTGACTTTGTCATAGTCATAGGTTTACCTACGTGACTATACATTGATTGGAAGTAAAACTTGCCTAGTCATGAAATCTAACTTTGAATAATAACCCTAGTGTATCATGAGGATTGCATCTTGATATGCCACCTCACATTGTCTCCGAAACAGACTGGCGACGTTTGGAGAACATTTCATAATTTGAATTTAAAGGAATACAGTCTGTCTCGCTCTATTATTTAAGAAATTGTTTTAACCTTAATGTAAATCTAGTACCGTACACATGAAATAAATCGATCCAAGAAGTAACCATATTTTTATTTAAAAACCGCCTTACAATCCCGTTTCATAAAATTGAAAGCATTATTATGCAAATAAGCTCAAATATATTAAGGTTACATATATAGATACAACAAATAAAAGTATATAGAAAAACTTAATGGTACTCACCTGTGGTCCAGACCGGGAATCGAACACGGTACCCCTGGATTTCCGGCCCAGCGCCTTAACCACTTCCCCACCGGAGCACGCAGCAAGCGCCCCCAATAGGGTACTTGCCTGTAGTCGATATAAATTACTTCACGCTAGCCTTGAAATCTGCTTTCGAAAATTTGCAAAAATCAACTAAAATTCACCTATTTAACGTTTTAAACGATTTTTAAAAGACCAAAAGCTATGAATGAGGAGATGATTTGATGTTTGAGCACAATGACGTCATTATGCTTTTTCTCGTAGAAACTTCATACTATCCGAGCGTTTTGACAATTCATAAAAAGTAACTGATTTGATCTGTCAGGAAAGTACCCTATTTTACCATCTACTTTGACTTTCGTATCATTCTAGTTTTAATGTCCGTCCGTGGATAAGCAAAGAAAATTTATTGTTTTAACTAACATGGATTTCCCCAAAGTAACACTTGATTCAATCAATTAGTTCACGAACACACGGATGTAAAATATACACACATATGTGTAAAATTACCAAGTCATATCGGCTAGACACAAGGAAAATACGAGTATATCCCTTATCATCAATTCTTAATAGCGACATATTTATGCAAATTAATATGGGTAATTTTATTCTCCTGATTAAAGTGATTACAGACAATTTTCCTCAATCTTTACTTAGAATATAAATGCGAAAGTAACTTAATCTGTCTGTCCGGCTTTCAGTTAAGAGCAGGGCCGTCTTAAGCCATTTCGGGAACTTTAGGTTCACAGGAATTTCGGGCACAGTACGAAAGTAAAAAGTAAAATAGAAAAAAACCTATTGTATTATAAACCTATTATATTATAATTTAACATGTAATTACCCGACTGCGGCGAAGCCCAAAGGAGGGTTACGTGTTTAACCTGTGAGAGGAACACATTTTAACATTTTTTGTTGTAGAAGAACTGCGTTGCATCTTTTTACATGTAATGTTTTTGAAGGGATCACTTATTCTGTGGCCCTTTTCGTATTGACATTGGTTTTAGGGGCACCTGTGCCGTACATACAGAAAATGGGATTAAATCAACATAGTTAAGGTGTGCAAATGTTTTGACGTGTCTGAACAAACAATCTATTAAAATAGATATTAAAGCGTGTTTACGTATGTACCTGTAGTAATCAGAGCAAGATTATCTAACTATTCAACTAGATACGCAAAATAAACTAGACATGACATAGACAACATTTATATATATAATGTACGGAACGATTACACCGAACAAAATTGACGTTGATTTGCCCCATAACGCCCCCTTTTAGGGTTCCGTACCAAAATGGTAAAAAAGGAACCCTTATGCTGCGACTCTGTCTGTCTGCCTGTCCGTCTGTCCGTCTGTCCTTGTGTGACAGCCAGATATTTCAGGAACTACTGCTGCTATTGATTTGAAATAGTTTTAAAAGTTGCTAACCCGAGCCTACTGGATATAAAAAAAATCTTACACCTTTTCTACTTTTTACCCGACTGCGGCGAAGCCCAAAGGAGGGTTATGTGTTTGACCTGTATGTATGTATGTACGTTCCTGTGTCCGCTCGTAACTACTCAACGGCACATCCGATTTTGATAAATGATACATCATTAGATTCGTCTTGATAGTGCGAGTGTCACTGGGTGGGTATGAAGTTCGTTAAAATAAACAAAATGGCGGATTTTATGCAGTTTCAAAGTGCACCGCGGTTGGGTTTTTTTTAGTAAAAATGTGGTTATTTTTAAAGGAGGTCGAAATGGGAGGTCAAAATTTTTAAGTTATGCTATTATATTCATAGCCCACATATTTCGACAAAAGTTATCATTCAGGGTGAGCGTATGCTATTCTGAATAGCAAATTAAGATATTTTTATTGAGATGAAATTTGGCATACAAGTCGACTATGTATTTTTGGATTGAAACATAGGATACTTAATATCCCGGCAAAGAGTTCCCTTGGGATATTAACGAGAAATAACCCAGGCGAAGTCGCGGTAAATGCTAGTTAAGTATAAATAAAAACCGGACAAGTGCGAGTCAGACTCACCTACCGATGGTTCTGTACAAATACTTTAAATAAAGACTATTTTTTATAATTTTTTTTTAAATTTGACAATAAATATAATAGCAGACATATACAAATAAAATATAACTACTTAATAAACTAAATTTAAGTAAAAATTAAACTAAACCTATTAAAATAAACCGAAATTAATTAAAAATAAAAATTAACTAAAAAATTGGGCCCCCTTGGCATGGTGCCGAATATGCTGACAGCGTTTCCCCGTTTTATGATTTAATAACAAAAGTATAGTTTTCAGATTTTTCCCTATACTAGTCTCTCGGTTGCAGTTCGGGCCGCAAATATCTGCGATCTCGGCCTTTCTTTGTTTTACCACCCTAGTTGTGTAATGTACTATATCTTTATTACAGGAAAAGCATAACAATAGTGTTGTAGGTCGTGCATGCGCTTGCATGAATTAGCCAACTTCAATAGGTTTCATACAGAATAGAATAATTATTTGTATTATAACAATAAACTGTAAATGACGTGTTACTTTTAGGGTTCCGTACCTCAAAAGGAAAAAATCGGAACCCTTATAAGATCACTTTGTTGTCCGTCTGTCCGTCTTTCAAGACCCTTGTATCTCGGGAACGCGTAGAGGTATCGAGTTGAAATTAAAAGCATATGCTCAGGTCAGGTTTGATAAGACACGAAAAATTCTTTAAAACCATACTGGAAAGATAGATAGAGGGAAAAAAAGGTAGAGGAAAACCTACTTAGACGTAGTTACATGGACCAAGTGAAGGAAAAACTTGGTGTCGTGTCTTTATTTTTTTGCGACAATTATTTGCGATACTCGCCGCCGCGGCGGCTCGTATCGTAACCCACGCCATTCGCATTTTTTGTCCCTACTTATACAACTGTTGCATAAAATACTATTAAGCGCCATACCATAACCAAATACGCTTTTCCTTAGGAGTGCAGTGTTCGTTAATTTAGGTACTTACTCATAATCCTGCTGTTGTCACGACTCACGAGGTTTTAATGTTGTGTATTGACACTTTACTTAATATTTATTTAGAACCCATATAAATCGTCCCCTTGCTGCCAAAACCGCTTAACTGCACGAAGTATAGTTTCGAGAAAAACGCATTTAAAGGTTTGTATGCTAATAAAATTGTAATGTTGAGCTATATGAAAGGAGCCTTTGTGTTCTTACTTAGATAATTTATCACAGAATAAGTATGTACGTAGTAATTTGCTCTATACCCATAATAAGTAGGTAAAATAAAGGATTTACCTTGTAAGGTCGTGCAGATAAGCGGTTTTGGCTGACGGCACATTTTTTTTGTATCTTTTAAACCAGTAATATTCCGCTGGAATTTGGTAGTTATTAAGCTTTCTAGTCTAAAGTTATAACCTTTTGCACTGAAATACGATCTTAAATCCCTAAATTATTGATATTATACTACTTTATGTAAAAGTCACCAGTCATTTAGGTGGTTTTGGCTGTAGTGATTTGAGAATTTACGAATTAAGGGCGCTTAAAATGGCAAAATTCACTTAGGCGTTTTTAACTCCGAAAGTTATTTTCCTGTCTGTTCTCCTCATAATCAATATAGCTTTACGTTTTGTTAGGTTTGCATTGCTCTGGATCCTAACCTTTTGGTTGAAAAGTTTCCTACGAGTTTCGTGTAATATTCTAGTGTTAAATAGGCCAAAAACCTATATTCGAGACAAATCAGCTAGGCAAACACTCCAAAATGTAAGTAAAACTTATTCAATACTAAAGTAATTGTGAAATGAACTCGTAAACGTGGTAATGGTATCACAGGGCGGTGTGTCATCATATGATACGAGTATAATAGGTACTTTTCGTCACCTTAACATGAGCCGTCAGTGGCATTTCTCACCCGTTGCGCGGGAAGATAAAATACCATTTCCTGGCCAAGAGAAGACGTAAAATTATGTAAACACTGCGGATGGTAATTAGTAAAACTTCAAATTGCATAATTATGGCCTTTGCCTGCAGCAAACACCTGCGAAATGGGCCATTCCTTATTATACCGCCTTAGGTGTTTAATGTACTTTTTTAGTTTACATTATAATGTTTCAACTAAAATCGTCTGCGTGTGCCTTCATCATATCATGGCGCAGTATATTTAGAAAGTTGTAAAAACACTTGGTCCAATCACCAGCAAAATCTTTATCATATTTGACCAGCCCACTGCCATTTCAGATTGATAATTCTTTGGGTTATGTCTGTCACTTTGGTTCTGTGACGGATTATCTCATTTCTGATACAATCCCTTAACAAATCACTAAGCATGGCCCTCTCCCAAGCTTGCTGAGCGTATTTAACGTTGAGACTGGAGACCAGTAGCGTGGCGTCCAAAAAACTCGATTCCTACCGGCTTGCCTAATATCAAGGGTTTGACCACCTTATTCTACAGCTCTTAAGGAAAATGTACGCCGAATCTGCACCGACTTGCCCAAGGATATATTTTACGCCACGCCACTGCTGGACACTTACGTAGGTACTACTATTCTCGAAAGAATCAAAGGCCTCCTCATAGTCCACAAATGCGAGGCAAAGGGTAAAACATTTTTAGCTCTAGAATCAATCACTTACCAGCATATCAATTGTTTAGGGTTATTCTTCAGAAATATGTCTGCGGTCACCTTATTCCTTTGACCCCTTTTTCATACTAAATGTATGGAGACAGAGGAATAAGTAAGACATATTTCTGAATAACCCTTTACATTCATGCGCGCAAAACCGTGTCAACGTTTTGAAATGCAAGACGCGACCATGGTACAAAAAAGGTATCAGCGTAATTCGTCCCATTCGTTTTTCGTTCAATTCGTATTTCGTCTCATTTTATATTCGTCACACATTATTTATGTATAAAGAATAATCTTGATAAAGAATGTGTGACGAATATAGAATGAGACGGAATACGAATTGAACGAAAAACGAATGGGACGAATTACGCTGATACCAAAAAAAACAGATATGTTTCTCAGACTGATAGATACATAGACAAATTAATGTTTTGTGCAAATAAATAATAGGAATAATATTCTCTATTAATTTCTTTCTAAGCATTTAAATAGTTTATTTTTCACTCTGATAAACAAATAACATAACAGAACAAAATATAATTACGTCAATCAGTAGTTAATTTCATAATTCATTACGAGTGATAGATTTTCTTACATTCAAGTTCATAATCATAGGCAACATTATTGACATCTATTTGAACTTAAGCGGTTTTGGCTGAATCGGTCTACAATGGTGGTAAGGAATTAGCATCACAAACAAAATC
Source organism: Eudemis profundana (assembly GCA_947034925.1). Lineage (NCBI taxonomy): Eukaryota > Metazoa > Arthropoda > Insecta > Lepidoptera > Tortricidae > Eudemis > Eudemis profundana. The sequence continues at coordinate 5,694,009 of OX344819.1, forward strand.
GATTGTGTGCATTTAGTTGGTTTTCGCTGTTGAAGAATTTTATTTATGCAGTACATATGCAATAGTAATGTAATGACAAAACCTACTAACAATGCTTAGATTTTTTTTGCAGACGACGAAATACATGTTTTGATACTAGGTTACGCTGCAAAAACCTACTATATATCACTTAGGCGGTTTTAGCAGAAGGGATATTGGCATTTTTATTAAAAGTTGTATCATTCCAAAACCGCTTAAATGAGAATAAGATGTTCTTCCTGTAGGGAATAATTCAAAACGGTGTTTAACCCACACTTAGTCGTTTTTGGTCGTTAAATATTGGAAAAAATCAGTTTTAAGTGACCTTAAGAAAAAGTTAAATCAGGAACGGAGCGTCGTATCGCAAAACGGGTTTTGACAGTATGTAGGTCTTGAAAAGTACATTCTAAGGTGTTAATAACTCACTTTAGCCTAGAAGTGCACTTAAGCGGTTTTTGCACCAAGGGGACGAAATATAAAAGTGCACAGTTTAACGTAAGGTGTTTTCCTTACGGCACGCAAAAAATACAATCCAGTTGGAAACCCATCCTTTTTCGAGTCATTATTACATACATTTTTTACTCAATTTTAATTCTTATATCTTTAAGAGCATTGAGGAAAAAATAAAACCAAATCGACTAAAACTCGAAGATTTATAAGTCGAACTAATAACATTTTTTTGTGATGGTGTATTTGTATGTAGATTACATATACAGGAAAATGTTTCGAGCAGAATTCTACGTTATACTTAAATATGCAAAGATATTTTCCTGTATCTTTGTGATAATCATTTCGTTAAAGAGTTTATGCCACACCTGGCCATAAAGTACGGAAAAAGCCGCTTTCTGGCCAAGTGTAGACATAAAATGATGTACACAACACGGGAGGTAATAAAGAAAGCTCTCGATCGCATATTTACGTCCCTCGCTTGCAGCTCGGGCCGCAAACTTCTGCGATCTCGGCCTTTCTTTTATGTAATGTACTATTTTATGACTTTGATGGTGTTCATAATATTGTCTTCGGTTTTCGCAAAAAACACTCATTGTAATAAAACAAAACAACTTAAGCGGATTAAATCGCGTATAATTACTTCACTTTTTAAGTCCCGACGTTTCGTAACCCTTTGCAGCGTGCGTGGTCGCGGGTTTGTTGGTGTTGTAACTAGAAAAGCAAGGATTGCCTGATAATTCATCATCATAATTCTAAAGTACCTACTTCTAGCAGACCCACAAGCTCCGACTGTAAACATAATTAGCTGTTAGTCTATCATGTCATACAAATTCTAAAATTATTGCAATTTCAATACTAACAGCATAAGTAAGTTTGTAATCCTGTACAAATACATGCGGTTACAAAGTTAGTTTTGTAGTCCGAATTATAACTTTTACGATTCCGGTAATTTACGGTAACGGTAAATCAATGTAAAATCTTAACTGAATCATCTTGTAGGTACCTTGACGTCATCGGCACCAAAAGTTCGACCTCTAGTACCTGGGCATTTCTCCAGAAATATGTCTGCGGTCACCTCATTCATCTGGCCCTTTTTCATACTAAATGTATGGAGACAGATGAATGAGTCGCAGACATATTTCTGGAGAAATGCCCACCTACCTATACACACTATCAAGCGAGCCTTTGGTATAGGGAACGTGCACGACGAAGGTGCTGCCAACTGGTGCCGCTAATCTAAATCAAGCACTCTCTCATGCTGGGGCCGCATGGACGAAAACGCCGTTAATTTTCGCGATGAAGGACGATTAACGTCTGTGTAGCTACGATTTACTTGACATTGACACTTAGATATTGTCATTGACATTGACAGCTTGATTTGAAAGGGGTGACAGTTTCCTTTATTGTCCGCCCGTGTCTCTTTTGTAGTATAGTGTTGCCACCTATGCCACCAACTCAACTTTATATTTTTAATACATTTTTTGTTTATTTCTTTTGTGTTATGATAATTTAGTATTTTCCAATCCATGTGACTATATTATGTCACCTATATGCCACCTATATAGTTCGTGCACGTTCCTTTATGCAAACAAACACGACAGCGCGCATTTGCATAATCGACCCAAATCATTTCTCAAACCGAATCCGATCAAAACAAGGAAAATGCAACCGGCAACTTACCAAACAAGTAAAAACAAAAATAAACCTTTTAGCCACGACTTTGTCCGCTTAGATCAGAGTTAAAGTTTAGTTACATATGTCACAGTATTATAGCAGTATTTTTTTTTTCTACAAAAGGTACATCGCGCTTGAATGTTTGCACGCCGTGTACGAACGCACAACAAGCAAAGATTTAAGCATGCGTAATAGGGATGTTGACTAATGTTGAATTTTACAACATAATTTGACATAATATAGTCACATGGATTGGAAAATACTAAATTATCATAACACAAAAGAAATAAACAAAAATTGTATAAAAAATATAAAGTTATGAGACCACAAAGTTTAAAAAAAACGATATTTCTTTATCGTCTTAAAAAAATAAATGTATTACAACTTACAACTATGTGCTTAAACGCACTTTTTCGTGCTCAAAATGGCAAAATGCTATTATTTTCATACAGACTTAGTACAGCGACGAACGGATGACGTCATAAGTTTCTACCGTTTGGTATAGAGCGTTTTCAATGCTCAGTGCGATCTGCTACTTTTGATTACAATTTGTGGCTGTTATATTTATACAAATGTATTAGGTGTCATATAGATATTTGTTCCTCACAAATAGTAGAATCGATTTACGACAGAAACAAAATCGAGTCAAAAGGCGAATTATGGTCCAGTATCTACGGATCGCACTCACGTAGACGCGCGATAAACGGCCAAAGTTGGACTACTTGTCTGCCTTTATGCTTTGGCATAACGCGTGCTCTTTCTGGTTGCTAGCTAAGCCTCTTCGGGGGCAAAATTCGCCTGATGACTCGATTTTTTTTCTGTCGTAAATCGATTCTACTATTTGTGAGGAACAAATGTGACGTTCCGTAGGTAAAGGTACCTTATGGCGGGTAGGCGCTTACGCTGTTATTAACGGCACTCCTATATTAATTTGATGCTACACGACGTAAGTGCCTACCCTCCATAAGGTACCTTTTCCTGCGGAACGTCACAAATATCTAAATGACACCTAATACATTTGTATAAGTATAACAGCCACAAATTGTAATCAAAAGTAGCAGATCGCACTGAGCATTGAAAAGGCTCTATTCAAAAAGGGAAGGAACTTATGACGTCATCCGTTCCGTCGCTGTACTAAGTATGTATGAAAAAAATAGCATTTTGCCATTTTGAGCACGAAAAAGTGCGTTTAAGCACATAGTTGTGTTACATTTATTTTTTCAGTGTTATTTAAGCATTCCGAAATTGACTTTAATTTTTCTTTAAGACGATAAAAAAATGACGTTTTTTTTAAACTTTGTGGTCTCAAAACTTAATATTTTTTTCACATTTTTTGTTTATTTCTGTTGCATATGTATTCTGTTTGCTAATTTAGTATTTTCCAATCCATGTGACTATATGATGTTGTAAAATTCAACATTAGTCAACATCCCTATTTGGTTAGTAGCCGCGCGGCGAAATCGCGGAGTGAGCCACTCCTGCTACAGGCAAGGCAAAAGAAACCCGAGTTTACGGTATTCTAATCGTAAATCCGCTATATCTGAATCATAAACTATATTGATATTGAAAGCATTTACATAACTTTTGACGCGTTACATATTTGCAGTTCAAACACACATCGTATAAAATAAGTTTGTTATCAAAAAGTAAACTCTATAGTTCGTGTGGAACATGGCTGGAATTTCGGGTGATTTGAACGACGTCATTCTCTCGCTACAGATACTTAGAAAATTTCGTCTCATTTGAATGGCATTTTTGATCAATTTGTAGAGCTTGGCAGGAACTACAGTCTGTTCCGTATAGGAATAGACAGAAGAAAAAGAATGGTTCTTTATAGTGCCGGTTTTAGGATGACATTCAATAAATGACATTTCTAAAGTAGTTGCTAAAAATTAAATGTTGATAATGTCCATACTTTTTCGTTGGCTGAAAATAAAAAAGTATCCTTATAAAATACACAAAGTGCCAGAGATAAGCAACATTCAAGATATGAGACAGTTGTGCTCGATGATCAGAGCTGTCATTATCCTCTGGAAGACCAGCGCCATCTCTAGAGTTGGCATTATGCTGAGGTGGGACCTTTTTGTGGCAGCGAGGTTTTTATTATAATTTTTTTGGTGTTTTCTTGTTTTTTTATTTTTTTTCATTTTTTGTAACTTTGCAGTCATAAATAAATGTATTTTCTTTCTTTTCTTTCATTATGAAATAGTTTTGTTTAATTCGTATGTTGTTTTAATTGTATACTGTTTCAGATATGGTTTGCTATTCCTAAGTACCTAATTGGTGAATAGTTATTTGTAACATTCAATTCAATACGAGTGATTCTGTGGGGCAGTGCAAGAAGCACTGTGTACTTTTAGGTACTCAAAAAATGGTAAACAAAAAAACACGTGACTCGGGTCGTTCAACCAATCAAAGTAATGTTTTGTATCTGTGGCACAATACCACTGGCTGAACGACCCTAGTCACGTGGTTTTTTTTAAGTACCTAAAAGTACAGTGTATAGCGTGCGTTGTCACTCGACCATCATGAAGAAGAAGTGAATGTTTATTTTATGCTTTACGAGTACAAACTGTCTCACAATTTTACATGAAATAAATATTATTACAATTATTCCAATTTTACAGAAAATGTTTGGGATCCCTGCTTCTGTGTCCTTCTAGAGTCTATTGTTATCCGGTACGAACTATACATAATTACTAAAAATGCCAGTTCGAAAGAGGCGAGATCTTCTAAATATTCGCAATATGTGTAGGTAGTACGTTGGTGGCTCGCATGTTTGCGAGTTAAAAGGAAGCAAGCAACTGAGATAAATATAATAAGTTCTTCTTGGTCGGTACCTTTAATTCTGAAGGTCGTGCCCCCGAAAGTTTCGGTTCTCGGCTGTCCTTAGCGGTTGCTACAGGAAAATAAGTCCAAGTTATTTTAAATCATCAGCTAATCAACTCCGGACACCATCAGACCTTCGATACCAAGCTGAAACTATTAATGTTGTCACGGGAACCCAATATTTGTGTGCAAAGATTTAGTAAAAGTAGTTGAAAAAGCTGCCGCAAAAGAAGAAGAAGAAGCCAAATAAAGCGAGAAGGTCAGAAAAATCTTAGCTTCTAATTTGAAACAGCTATAACAACATGCTACATATAACCTACATAACACTGTGTTTACTAAAATCAGTCAAATTGGAGATCCCACTAGATTCGATAGAATCTGAAGAAAGTATAATGAAAAACACACTGTTCCCGAAAAATGGGCCAGTTTTTATGAGAAAAGTATACACGTATGACGCTTCACAAACATCAATACCATCATACACAGAACCAACGATTATAATGATGGATGGAACTCTTCCTTTTCCATATGGGCAGCGCTCAACCCCAATAATCCCAAAGTACTCAATACCACCAAAACCTTACGCATCAAACCCAAATATTTCAACGACACCAGACCCTGGTGCTGAAATTCGAAAAATTAAACCGATTTTGTATTATCGTCAACCTATGTATATAAATCCTTTTCCCAAACAACCTGATATTTTGATTAAACGTTCAACTTTGTCAACTCCTGATGCATTCTCATCAAATTCAAATTCCGCAGCTCCAAATGTTGCGATTTCGTCTAATCCAAATTCCATTCAAGATTTCTCAATTTCATCAAATCTTAATAAAGCAGTTCCTGATCCGTTTTTTGGGTATGATCCAAAAGTTATGCTTCGATCAAATCTAAACAATCAAGCGCCAATACCAAATCTGAATGCTTTAAATCCATCAATTTTCGATGATATTCTATCAAATACTGATGTTTCATCTTCAAAAGATGCTGCAATCGTTACATACGCACCGTTACCTGAAATGTCTATTTCTGTGACTCAATCAGTATATCCTCGGATAACAGAAACTGCTTCAACAAAATCGTCTACTAAAACTCCAGAAAAATTCGATCCAGAAGATTTTTTAAGGATGTTTACTACCAAACATATTGCATCTTCAAAAAATGCTGCAATCGTTACATACGCGTCGTTACCTGAAATGTCTATTTCTGTGACTCAATCGGTACACCCTCGGATAACAAAAACTGCTTCAACAAAATCGTCTACTAAAACTCCAGAAGAATTCGATCCAGAAGATTTTTTAAGGATCTTTACTACCAAACATATTGTACAAACAACAAAACGAACGCCATTCACTGTAAAACTATATCCTGATAAACAGATGATATACACGCGTACGTTCAAGCCCGAGCAAAGCACTCAATTCGTAGAGAAAAGTGAACAAATTGATGAAGATACAGACCCGTTTTCTATGTTTTTGAGAAAACTCTTGAAAATTTTAGCGGCTAAGAACGTACAGGATCTACAGAAGCTGATTAAGGCTTGTGAAAGCTATATCACGACGTAAGTTTTTCTTATAAATAGTAAATAATCGAGTACGTAGTCCAAATTGGGTACTTGACTGTAGTCAAAACAAATTATTTCACTCTAATTGTCAAATGCGATTTTCGAAAATTTGCAATGCTATACTTCACTTATGTGACACAGGGTGGCCCATTTCGATCGGCCAGTATTCGATAAGTCTGAAACTATAAGAGATACGAAGATCTGATCTTAGGAACCATGTCATCGATTTTAGGGACAAGAAAAACTGTATACATAGATTAAAAAAAAAACTTGTATTTTAACCGGGAATCGAACCCGGTCGTATTGAAAAATAAAACTTAAATTATTTCTATTTGGATATCGATTGTTTAGGCCAGCGGTCGGCAACCTGCGGCCCGCGGGCCGCATGCGGCCTGTGAACCGCTCACTTACGGCCCTATATTCCGGTCTGTATTGCGGTCGCTATATTCCGAGTAGTATAAAATCACAAATTATTTACAAAATGCTTCCCGCGTCAATTTCCTTAGCTACTATATGGCCCTTGGCTGCTAAGCGGTTGCCGACCGCTGGTTTAGGCCATAAGCAGTAAATGTTACTAGGAAACACGATATCTAAAACGAATAAAATCCTTTGTATTATATATCTTTAATTCAATTAAGTTTTATTTTCCAAAGCGACCGGGTTCGATTCCCGGATAAAGTAAAACTTTTTTTGAAATCTACGTATGCAATTTTCTTGACCCTAAAATCGATGCCATGGTTCCTAAGAACAGATCCTCGTATGTCTTATAGTTTCAGACTTTCCCATACTGACTGATCGAAATGGGCCACCCTGTATAGTGCTTCCAGGTCATAAATCGAGCGTTTAAACCGCATCATTTCTGTCGACACATTTTTGTCAAAATCCCTGCTGATTTTAATGGGGTATCAGACTATTTATTACAAGTCTGAGAGATCACTACCAAATAGATTAAAACGCCACAAAAATTTGCAGGGATTTTGACAAAAATGTGTCCAAAGATTTATGACCCTTCCATCGATTTTTAAATGCCAAAATAAGGAGACGATTTGACCACTCAGAACAATGACATCATAACGCTATATTTCATAGTACCTAATTTCATACCATGTTTGCATTTTGAGTCTTCATAAAAAAGCTGTACATATTTAGATTGTGATACATCATAAATATAAGCTGATTTGATCACTCATCAAAAAACCTTTAGACTACAAATGCGACCAAAGTGTCACGTTTGGCTTTGGCTAGATCCTAGGCAACCCTTATTTATTTGTAGACGTTAAAGCAAAGGGTCATCAGGATATCCACCAGATAGCTGGTAATTCAAAGTCGAGCGTTGGTTTTTTTTTGAAATAGAGGGCAAACGAGCAGACGGGTCGCCTGATGGTAAGCAATCACCGTCATCCATAGACACCTGCAACACCAACACAAGTGCGTTGCCGGCCTTTCAGGTGGGAGTACGCTCCATCCATCTTCCACCATCCATCTTCGTTCCATCGGTATAAACCGATAATAGCAATAGGCAAGTTTCCTGTAGTAAAAAGTAATTATTTTACACTAAAGCCGAGATATAGAGAACAGCGTGATTTCGGAATTCGAAGTCTTTCTATGTGAAATTCCCGGGTACGCCAGCTTGACGGTGTGAAGTTTTGTACACCGTTAAGTCATGGAATATCTCGGCTTCTACGATAGCTAGAGAAATGAAGTTTTATGGTACTATTTTTTGAGATATAAAGCGTTTCCAATAATAAAGCCGTTCCAGAGATACTAACGGTGTACGCCAGCTTGACGCCCGGTAGCGTACACCGTGAACAGGCCTTATATTTCAGAAAGTTTAAGGGTACTATTTTTTTCACCTAGGTATTTCGTCGGTACTATTTGGGTTACTATTTATTGGCTGCATCAGATTCCGAATATCTTTACGGTGTACGCTATCTTGATGGACACAATTATTCAGGTCTTATGTTCCGATGAATGAAACTGTGACGTAATTTATGGATGACCCTTTACATGACAATGCCAGGAGTGGCTCTCTCCACGATTTCGCCGTGCCGCCTTGAGGCCCCGTCGTGGGTGTTTTTGCCAGCGATCAGAAAGAGTACGCGTTATGCGATAGAGAGAGACGGTCGGATCTACTGCGTTCCGTCCAGTGGTCGGACCCGACCAGTCAGTCAGTTTTTTTAGAGAGACTTCTGTACTTAGTACTTATTCTGTATCAATGTATATTCCAGGCTCGTGGACAGTGGAAAGCTGATGAAGCTGGGCTCCCCCACCACCTCCTACATTGCTCAGCAAACCCCCCTCCTGCGCACACCTACTGAGGAGCTGCAAAGTGAGGCATCTCAGTCATTAGTCTTGATACTGGCAAATATCTTTCCGTTTAATCCCATCCCACTAATATCCCACTAATATTATAAATGCGAAAGTTTGTGAAGATGTTTGGATGTTTAGATGTTTGGATGTTTGTTACTAAATAACGGGATAACGACTGGATGGATTGAGCTAAAATTTAGCATGCAAGTAGGCCAAGTCCTGAATTGAAATATAGAATACTTTATATTCCGGTAAATGGTTCCCTTGGGACAGTAAGGGGAACAACGCGGGCGAAGCCGCGAGTAAATGCTAGTAACTAATAATATACTAATTCTTTTCTAAAAAAAAATACGTTGGTACTCATCATCATCATAAATTTAAGAGACTTGCTCTTGTCGGTGGAGTAACCGCCATTCCGTTCTCTTTTCTGCTAACATCTTGAGCTCCTGATAAGACGTCACATTGATTTTCTCTTTAGTCTGATCCATAAACGCACGCCTCGGTCTTCCTCTGCCTCTTTTTCCTTCTATTTTGCCTTCAATTATAGTTTTTATATAGTTATCAGGTGCCCCAACATATTTCCTCTTCTATCTATTCAGTAACATTCTCCTTTCGCTTATTAGGTGCAGCACATCATCATTCGTTTTCTTTTCTGTCCAGCTTCCATCCCACTAATATTATAAATGTGAAAGTATGTGAAGATGTTTGTTAGCTAATAACGGGGTAAGAACTGGATGGATCGAGCTGAAATTTGGTAAGTAATGTAAGTAGACCAAGTCCTGGAAAACATAGGATACTTTATATCCCGGTAAATAATTTCTTTGGGACAATAACGGGAACAACGCGGGCGAAGCCGCGGGAAAATGCTAGTAGATAATAATTTTGTTAAAGATCTCATTCATACACTCACGGACAATGAATTCGGGTCATTTTCTATAAACAATTATATAGAAGACTAGCATTTTCCCGCGGCTTCGCCCGCGTTGTTCCCGTTATTGTCCCAAAGGAACTCTTTACCGGGATAAAATGTATCCTATGTTTCAATCCAGGACTTGGTCTACTTGCATGCCAAATTTCAGCTTGATCCATTCAGTTGTTACCCCGTTATAAGGTAACAAACATCCAAACATCCAAATATCCAAACATCCAAACATCTTCACAAACTTTCGCATTTATAATATTAGTGGGATGGGATGACCCGAATTCATTCCCCGTGAGTGTAGTTTTAAGTTAGTGATGAGGAAATTCCAGTACTCGGGTGTGCAGAATTTCCTACTAAAATTTCCAGGTTCTACACGCCCTATGCAGTAACCTTAAAGGATGTATGGGGCCGTAGTTCAAAATAAAAACTTAAATCAAAAATTTATTTCTTAGCTACGATTATTCCTTTACACTTTTTTTTAAATGCTCAAGTGTCAAAAAAGGGTTGCCAGATCAAGATATTTTGATTTTGCCACCGTTTTCTACTGACACATATTTTACCACACTATGACTAGACCAGAGTTTCACTCGCTTTCACTACCCTGGTCGCATTTTGATTGCCTGTAGGCTCGAAAAACCATTTTCACCTCTACAAAATAACAGAAAATACTAATCCGAGCGTACAAGGAAATTGTACCTCTAAAAAACGCGACCAGGCTAGTGAAAGCGGTTCGAACGCTACTAGAACTACCCTTTATAACTTGCTTCACAGGACAAATGTTCATAGAGCAAATATCTCTAGAGTACCGTCGTAAGATGTTATCTGATGGCGTCAATACCATGTTGGATGATATGGATGACTTGTATGATGTGAATGAGGAGGAAGCCATGCAACGGGTGCTGACTGAAGTCAGGCAGTTCCCTGATATCAGTAAGAGTGCGGAGCAGATTGTTCAAGGTATAACGGATTTTGATTAATCTGTAACAGTTTCACGACCAGACAAAAAAATGATAAAGCATCCGTCACGTTCTGACAAATAGTGTGTAAGAGTGACAGATGCTTTATCATTTATTTATCGCACGACAAAGCGTAGCATCATCACACTATTTGTCAGAACGTGACGGATGCTTTATCATTTGTTTATCGTACGACAAAGCGTAGCATCATACGCGTACATAAACCGAAGAGCACGCTAGGCGGGTTTGTGAGGCCAATAATGCGGTACGAAAAAAATGGCCAGCATCTAAGCAGAAGTTACGAGCACCCGCTAGGCGGGTTGTTGGTCGTGAAAGTGTTAATAGAAGTAGTTAGACAATAGACAGTGAGACAGGATACCAGGCTACAAAAAAGGAGTTAGGAACAAGGGAAGGAACAGATTTCAAAAGTTTATTTAAGAGGGCAGCACAGAAATTGCATTTGTCACTGAGACATAAAAAAGTATAACATGAGACGGAATTTTTATTACTTGACGAGATTTAATAACAAAAGTTGACAGTTTTTTCGATATCTTTGTAGATTTTATAAGTGACGTGTTTGTACGTCCTATGCACAGAGTGGCTGGCACAGCAAGAGGAAGGATCCTATTTGAACGTATTGCTAAAATTGCTGGAATATATGACGCGCCATATGCTAGACGATTTCAGGAAGCAAATGAAGAAAATAAGTTCGTAGAAACAAGTGCAATTAATAAAGACCGAGGCAAGCGATATACTAAAGAAATATTCGTAGGACATAAGCCTGCAGATCTACCCTCAATAAGTCAATTTTTAGGAAAAGAAAATTTTCCAAAAATGAACAAAGAAATGGTGTTTGTAGAGCAATTTTCAACTAGAAAAGGCCCATCAGAATATGACCGAAAACATGGTTGTAAAACAATAAAAGAAAGTAAGCTCAAACAAATATGTTCCATTAATGAAGATGGTAAATCAGATAGCTTAAGTAGCGATGATGACGGAATTGACATTCGAATTAAAATAAAACAAGGAAAATATTCAAAAAATAATAAGCAGATCAGAAGAAATTCTAATTTAGGAAAACGTAATATAAAAGAAAAACCTACAAGAGAAAAGAAGGTTCTAACGAATAATACAAATAAAAGCGAAGTCAGCAGAAGAAATGCAAGGTATAAGTATGGCAAATTAAAAATTTCAGTTGTCGATAGTTCAGATTCCGATGATAATACAAAGATATTGAAAAAGGGTGCTGAAGATAAACATAACAGCGGAAATTTAAGTAGAAAAAGTATAAATAAAGAATATATTTTGGTTAAGAAATCAGATTCAGATCAAAAAGAACACCGGGTACTTAAAACGAAAAGAAATGAAGTTAATAGAAGAAACATGAGTAAAAACAAAACTAAAGTGAAATATGACTGTAAACCTTTACCGCTAATTGCTAAAGACAAGAAAGGTATGAATACAAACAAGACCATTGCAGAGGATATGTTCTCTGAAATGGTTATTTATTGTGGCAAAGCGTCTAATTCTAGTAATATCTAATCTATTATTGCACTACAATTGAATTTACAGAGCAGATCTTCAGTATGGACTGAAATAGTGATTCAATATGTTGTAATTATACTAAACTGAACTTAATAAAACTAGTAGATCAGTGAGTAATAGACCTTGTGAGTCTTCAAACCTTATGGCATTTTCTGTCACAATAATTGTATCGATTCCCGAATAAAACAGACGACTTTTCAAAAATTTATGAATGCACTACCTAGGTCCCCTTAACGGTATTACGCCTCCTAGGCTAAGAAGATTTATTTGTAAGCTGACGAACTTTCAAGTTTTACTGACTTGCAAAAATCGGACCAGGTGGGGATCGTGGCGTTCCCTGGGATTGAACCAGGTGACTTGGCCCGGACCACCTTGAGAGGGTCGGACTAGGTGGGGGCCGGGTCAACTGGGATCGAACCAGGTCGCTTGGCCCCTGGATTCTTCTCATTCCTCTTGATCCGGTTGATCCGCAGGAAAGGGAAACGTCTTGGCCGGTGCACCCCGGGAGCAACGGCAAGTGATTTCTTAGGGGCCCCTAATTGATCACCTGCCGATGCTGCAAATGAGCCTGTCAGGGGGGGTTGGGGGGTCCCGCACCGGGCTTCCTCTGTTAGAGGACTCTCCAGGTGCGGCACGCGAGGGCGGAGCGTCGGGCACGGGCAGCATCCCTCCGACGTCTCCTTTTGGGGGGCACTGCGGGCAGGCACCAGACGGGTGACCTGTGCCGCTGCATGGTGGCGGTGGACTAGTCTTCTGCGTCCCGTTAGCGGGACATAGAGGACTGGTCCATCGCGGTCCGTAAACCTGACTGTCCCTAGCAACGAGGGCTGGCGACGGTCAGGAACGGACGGGCGAGTGTCTGCGGGGTAGGGGCGTGTGTCCTCCCGTCGACGGCTGCGGGGCAGGGGCGTTTGTCCTCCCGTGGCGGTGAGAGTGGGACTGGCACCGGATACACGATTAGACCCCGTGTGTTCGGTGCCGGTTCCTGGTTTCCCCGGGGGACGGCCGGTGGTCGGGGGGAAGCAGGTGAGGGAAGGTACACTGGCCATGCTACTGTGTGCCTTTTTCGAAGAGGGTTCGCCCTAGGACGAAGGTGCCGGTGATGTCGTGGTGGCTTGCTAGCGATCCCACGGCATCACCATGAAGGCACAAGGTGGAAGCATCCCTGAGTTTTAGTGGGTAGGCCAATCCCTTCTGGAGCGGAGAGCCCCACATAACCAATGCGTAACATCTGGCTGTCACCCCCGATGGCCTTAGGTTACGTAGTGGTATGCAGTTTCATGCATTTCTCCGGGTTAAAAAAAAAAAGGTCGCTTGGCCCGGATTACTTGAAGTTTCGCTGATTGGTCAAAGGGAGCAACGAGCCAGCGGGAAGGTTGAAGCGGATCAACCTGTCCTTATGTAGAGTGAACCTAGGAGGAAGAAATAGTTCGGTTCCGTTAACTCAGGTTTCTTATATGGTCCAAAGCACTATCAACTATGGTCCAAACCAAACTACAGAGTATCCCATGTAAACAAACCGCACCAATTTTGGCTTTCATCGTGTGAATCATGAGAAGACCGGTCGTCATGTATGGATTAGGGCTTCCAAATACCGGACCCTTCGCAATTCCGGTATTAATACCGGAACCATCTTCCTCAATATCGGGATCCCGGGATCCCGGTATTGGAAAACAAAAAATGTATTTATTACGAAATGACGTACTAACTAGAATTGAACTCGGTTTTATCGGTATAAATTCATATTTAATGCGTTAAATAACAAAATGAAAAATAACTATATAAAATGTTGTTCCGATGGCCAAATGTGTTCATAAGCCCAAATAATAAGCTATTAGTACATAAATGTACCGACGGGGCCTCGACCCATAATTATTTTCGAGGTTATGACTATAGCGCCCGTTAGGTAGACGAATTTCTCATAGAAGAACTCCTATTTGAAAATTATTTTTGTGTACCTCGGTAGGTGTGCAGACTGTACCTAAGTAGTATTTAATATTCTAGTATCACTTTGCACTTAATAATCACTAGCAATATACGTTGTTAGATCACTGCCAAATTGCCAATAGACACATTTGTCTTCAAATATTTCCCCCAAACGTTGCCAAACCAAGTCGTTTCAGAATATTCAGATTAACCTCTTTCTCAAAGTTTAATCTACGTATCTGGACTGCATCTGAAGGGGTTGGGACTTGGGACTTCATTTTGAAGGCTCATAAGAATATTCTAAGTCATTCAAAGAGAGAAGGAGTGGGTTATATCCAGTTGCTCTGCGAGATAGAATTAGAAATGAACGTTTCGATCTGTAGAAGAACCAAATTGACCGAAATATTTAGTTTTAAATCTTATATGTCAATAGGTAGAGCATATTTCTTGTAGGATTGAGGGCCGATTTCCCAACTGCATAGGAGAGAACTGATGGTCTGATGAAGGTCCGGTTTCTGGATGCGAGTGGTGCCGAACGACACACCATGGCGTTATTTGGGGAAGGCCTATGATAATATTATTACAACTATACTTGAAAGATACTACATCAATCAATAGAGGTATTTTTGGATACTAAATTCAATCAATTGCACGGCTATCTGGTAAAGAAGACGTACTCGGTCGGGTTGGTCCATGGTAATAAAAAGACAGGAAGATGCTAGATTAGCATGAGTGCTAGTAACAAGCTTCTGAGGTGGCCGAAAATTATTGTTTTAATAGGAAAATTCAGTTAATGTAGCACATTTCGTTAATTGTACTTAATACCGGGATCCCGGTATTGCACCGTCAATACCGGTATTGAAAAATGGCCCTAAAAAAGCCGGGATCCCGGGATCCCGGAATTGGAAGCCCTAGTATGGATCTGAATATTGAGCCGCAAAGAGGACGGATAAAACGAGATTACATGTGACTGATATGAAAATGTTAAGATGGATGTATGGTGTGACGAGTAGGTATTGATAGAATTAGGAATGAGTATATAAGAGGAAGTCTGAAAGTAGCGCCAATCGTAGAAGGGTCAATTGTAGAAAAAATGTAGGTACCTTTTACTTTTTTTGTCTGATCATCTTTTTGTCTTATACCATTTTACTCAGAATCATGAGCGCTTTTTAGGGTTCCGTACCAAAATGGTAAAAAAGGAACCCTTATGGTGCGACTCTGTCTGTCTGTCTGTCTGTCTGTCCGTCTGTCACAGCAAGATATCTCAGGATCTACTGATGCTATCGACTTGAAATTTGGAATAGTGTTAAAAACTCCTAATCCGAGCCTATGGGTCAGAAAAAGAATCTTATACCTTTTTTACTTTTTTTTTAAAGGGGACCGAAATGGGATGTCATAAATCGAAAGTTGAGCTAATATATCGAGTGGGATATCAAATGAAAGGACTTAATATGTAGATTCCAAAACAGTTTTTATTTTTTTCTTAGACATGTAGTTTTTGATTGAAGACAAAAACCATTAAAAAAAATACCGTTCCCCCCTATTATCTCCGAAGATACTGAACAGAAAAATTTGCATTAATTACCGATTATTAATATTATCCTAAATATTACAGGAAAAATAAAATGGTTTTGCTAACATGCAGCGTTTTTTAGAAATTCGCAAAAATCGTAAGACAACCTTATTTGCTTCTACTAAACTAACCGCGGCATATGTCGATGTATGGGCACAACAGTTTCACAAGAGCAAAGTTAAGTTTGTCCCACCATACAGTTTTTCTTGAATTATTCACGTATCTACTGACAAGTTTGTACGGAACCCTCGGTGCGCGAGTCCGACTCGCACTTGACCGGTTTTTTACATATGCAGAGACGAAGAAGAAGAATATTCAAAATCTCATCGGAATTGGTTCATTCTTTGAAGGAAGTTATAACCGCCACAGAGACACTCACAGCCTCTTATCTAAACCTGTAACCTGGTACATATATAGATACAAGAAATCAAAGTACATAGAAAAATTAAATGGCACTCGCCTGTGTACAGACCGGGAATCGAACCTGGTACCTCTGGATTTCCGGCCCAGTGACTCAACCATTCGTCCACCGTACACTCAGAAACCGCCTTCAAATTTGCCATCTACTTTGGTAAAGGTTTGAACCTAAACGTTTAGGTTAATTCCTATTAAAACAGAATAGTGCGGGAAGTCAATTATGAAATTATGTTGTAATTCAGGATTTTTCTGAATCATAGGGCAGAAATAGCAGCAGTCCGTCAAGTCTCATGTACTGATAAATTATATATATATCCAAGTACTATGCGCCGAAAAACGGTGAACACCTTGAAGAATCTTGCAATAGTACAGTGTTAGACTTACTGAGGATTCTTTTATTGGATTGGTGAGCTGAAGTGGAGGCTTGTCAAGTACTATTTGCCATACATTATTGTATATGTAGAAGAATCTTGATATTGTAGTGTTCGTAACTGCGGATTCTTCTTGTTAATCAGCGCGCTGACATGGTGGCGTGTTGGTGGTGTTATGCTGAGAATAATTGCACATCTCCGAAAGGATCTTGGAAGTAGGTACACACTGCTGCCCTCGAATGCCTGTAGAGGAGCTACTAGTCGTAGCACTGCATCTTCCCTCCACGGCAGCTAAACGCGCCTCTGTGTCCGTGGGCACGGCAACACTCATTACCTTCTGCGGCAGAGCGCGGACAAACTTGATCGCACGGACCGACGTGTACTACCGCAGCCATAGACATCACTATTGCTACCAACACCAGCACGAACAGAGTCTTGAGAGCGGCCATCTTGGATTTGGAGCTTGAAATTCGAGACTTGAAATAATTGATTTTGGATTTGTTCTCTTGAAGCCTTGAGACTTGAAGAAGTTGTGTGAGGACAAATGAGGTATCGAGCCTTATATGTATACTAGCAAGTTGGATTTTTTCGTTTATTTTCCTCATCGTCGAGGATGTTTGTAAATGCGTAATGATTGAAATACTGGTTGAGACCAGATAGTTGAGAAGCAATTATGTCATTTAGTGGTTAGTAATTATAGGTTAGTTTATCGCAATAAGTGATTTATGGTATGAGCTGGCGGGATCACCTTGTTTCCCATAAAGTCATACTGTATGTAGTCATAATTATCGAAAGTCATACAGTATTGGTTTATCTAAAATGGTAATATTTTAGGATATATTAAAACGCTAGTAAGTATATAAGGTTCTAATTTATTAGTTGCAGATATTTTTACAGCTGATAGTACTCGGTCTCTGGAGTATATTAAAGCATGAAACATTATAGCTTTTACGATGTTTTTTTGGAGAAAAAGGAAAAATAAATTTGCTACGTAATAACACCCTGTTAATGTGATTACTAAATGAAAACTCATTGAACAGATTCTAGTAGCTCTTTTACGTACCACTTAACTGTAACTGGCCACTTCACGTCGATAAATTCCATCCTATTGACATTTGCAGTTTTACCGCCGAACCGTTACGACATTTACGACAAACAATTGTTGACATGACAGATAGTGTTATTGTGACATGTGATAATGCACATGTTGATTTTTTTAGACGAAATTATAATAATTTTTTTGTTAGGTAAATGAAATCAAAAAAGTTATATGAAAAGATTTCTTAATTTCTATTCAAAGTTAATTATTTTAATGTAAAGTATAATGTGTTAAAATATCTGCAACTAATAAATTAGTAGGTACCTTATATAGAAAACAATAGGTTAGGTTAGGTTTGTTTTATAACAAATTCTGATTCTGGACAACACCCTATTTTCTATGAAAGTCATACAGTATGACTTTCGATAATTATGACTAACAACACAGTATGACTTTTAAAAATTACGGGAGACAATATATAAACCTATGACCTGGTACCATGTCCGTGTAAACTCTAAATAGAACGAGACGTAGATTTTGCATCTCAATGGACTATAAGTATCAATGCAACTGATAAAACCCGTACGGTTCTGATTGGGAAGAATTATCCTTCGCAGCTAGCTAGTTTTACTTTATACATACAATTTTAATTCTTTTGGGTGAATTTTCGAACGCCGCTACTAAAATGACATTACAGCAAGAGGAAATATCGTTTTCGTACATATTGTTAAATTGCTGGAATATACAAATAACGCGCCAATATGCGAGACGATTTTAGGAAGAGAATGAAGAAAATAAGTTCATAGGATTCATAGATACAAATGTGAAAGTTTGTGAAGATATTTAGATGTTTGGATGTTTGTTACTAAATAACGGGGTAATAACTGGATGGATTGAGATGAAATTTGGCATGCCAGTAGACCTGGGCCTGGATTGAAACACAAACATTTTTAGGGTTCCGTAGCCAAAATGGCTAAAAAGGAACCCTTATAGTCTCGTTATGTCCGTCCGTCCGTATGTCACAGGTATTTTACTCAAAAACTACCAGACGTATACTGATGAAATTTGGAATATAGATGTCTTGTAGATGCCGCTACTAAGTTTGGTAGTTAAATAATAAAAATAAAGAAATCTAGGGGGGGCACTCCATACATGTAACAGAAGCTAAAAAATTTTTTTTTCAGCAATTATCAACGTGAGGTACATAATTTGATAGTTCTTTTAAAAACATTATAAGGCTTTAATGTACTTTTTTTTGATTAAGTGAATACTTTTGGAAATAATCGCTCCGAAAGTTGCATAAATTGTGTCCCCCCCCCCTTATAACTTTTAAACCGTAAGTCCAAAAAATATGAAAAAAATCAGGAAGGTAACGCTTAATAAATACATTCAACGAAAATTATTTTGAATAGTAAGGAATAAACCGTTTTGAAGCTATTGCTGAAAAACTTCCCAACCAAAAGGTTTTAAGTGCCATTGATTTACACGGCATTTAAGACTTTTTGTCAGTTGGTTATTTTTAGCTTTATTTTTATCTGTAGCACATTTCCTTATAGATACGGCTATGGAACCCTACACTGAGCATGATCCGACATGCTCTTGACCAGTTATTGTCCAGGTAAAGAATTCCCTGGAGGTATTAACGGGAATAACGCAGGCGAAGCCGCGGGAAAGCGCTAGTTGTTAATAACACGCACACCAGGGAGGAAGGCTTCTGGTGGTGTAGGTTTATCTAATTGAGCTCTGGTTATCGGTTCAACAGTGTCATTGTGGACATTTTAAAAAATGCTTAAAAAACTAAATTGTAAATGACATTACTAAAAAAAAACCCGACTGCGGTGTAAAAAATACCGCGCTTATAGTAAAGTGGATAAATCCGCCATGTTGTTTTTTTTTACAAATTGTATGTACCCAGTGAAACTTGCGTTGTCAAGACGAATCTAATGATGTATCATATCATATTGTTTTGCGACTGTGTTTCTGACATGGTATATTTTTATTGTGATTACTTATATTATATTTTTATTTTTATTTTGACGATCATAGATAAAATCATGTAAATTGACATTGTGTAATTTATACTGTATTTTTATATTATGAAATAAATAAATCAAATCAAATCAAATCATAATATCAGAATCGGGTCTCGTTGAGTAGTTATGAGTGGACATAGAAACGGACATACATACAGGTCAAACACATAGTAACCCTCATTTTGGGCTTCGCCGCACTCGGCTAAAAACAAACGCTGTGTGAGGAATCTCCTGACGATGCGCGCCGTGTCCGGGAGAAGGAGCATTCCATGAAAACATCTACTTTTTATGCCACACCTGGCCATAAAAGGGCTTTCAAAAAGCCGCTTTCTGGCCAAGTGTAGACATAAATTGACGTACACAACACGGGAGGTAATAAAGAAAGCTCTCGATCGCATATTTACGTCCCTCGCTTGCAGTTCGGGCCGCAGCAAACATCTGCGATCTCGGGCTTTCTTTGTATTACCACCCTAGTTGTCTAATGCCACTGATAGAAAATGACCCGAATTCATTGCCCGCGTCACAGTGCCGCTCCCACTTACGCGAGCCTGCGGGCCTGCGGCCCAGAGGGGCCGTAGGCCCGCACGGCGAGCCCACCCAGACAATCACTCTCGCTTTCCTTCGCAAGCAAAATTCTTTGCATGCAGATTATTCACCCAACTCTCTCTTCCTTTCCCTTCTCACAGCAAATGCAATTATGGATAGTACATGCAATGGTGTCTCATAGAAATTTTGTATATAAAGTCTACTACAACAATAGTCATTGTGGTTGGTAACTTGGTAATTCAAAGCCCGTAGGATACCGCAGATGATTCCACTATTGTTCTTTTTGTAAGCAAGCGGGTTTTCTTATGATGATGTATTTTATGGAAAGAAACAGGAAAAACCTGCGCATGTAGAAGTAACTTAGGTATTTATACTAAAAAAGGCAACGCCGTGAATTTTAATCAATGTGATAAATGATAATAGGATTAACATAAAAAACCGGCGGAATTGGGCGTCGTGCAACTTAATATGCACCTAAACCTACCTACACGTGTACACATACATATACCTTTGTATTTCTTCACTGATGTATGCAGGTTACCTCACGGTGTTTCCTTCAACTTAAAGTCTAGCCTCTGATGCAAATTGCAATGCTTGAACAATATCGGTTATTTGACCTTTGTTTTTGCCCTTAGTTTAGAAAGAGTTTTTTTTTTACATATTTAAGGTGCTACTTAATAAATTAGGTACCACATATTTTTAGGGTTGATAGTACTCAGCTTTCTAAGTTTATTTATGTATAAAACAATAAACAAATTATGAAAGTTTTTTGGAGAAAATTAGGGAAGTAAGTTTATTACGTAAAGCATCCTGTTAATGAGGTAAACAATAATC
Source organism: Eudemis profundana (assembly GCA_947034925.1). Classification (NCBI taxonomy): domain Eukaryota; kingdom Metazoa; phylum Arthropoda; class Insecta; order Lepidoptera; family Tortricidae; genus Eudemis; species Eudemis profundana. The sequence goes on from OX344819.1 coordinate 5,715,016, forward strand.
AGTGATTAGTTACTAACTTTTCAAAATGAATGAACTAGCTACTTAACAGAAAACGACGTCCACTTGACAGTAAATGTTCTTGTCAGTTAAATTAACAGTATGATTAAGTTTGGGTAGAATTGCAATTTATTTATTTTGTTCGGGAAATGAAAACCAAAAACATCATATAAAAAGTTTTGTTAATTTCTATAAAAAGTTAATTGTGTTGATGTAATTGTAAGTTAACATCTCTTAAAATTGGTACCTAATTTTTTACACATCCAAAACATAATGTTTTGACAACGGAGACTCCTTAAATCTTCATTAATTTTAGTCTACGTTTGTCTATTTTCTATATTTTTTATCGTGTTTTGACGCCTAGAGACCCTTTACATCTCTAAAAATGTAGTTTTAAGTTTTGTAATGTAATGGGGATTCGGAGATTATATACGTCTCTCGGTAAAAGGAAAAAAAAAACTGTGCCCAGTTATTTGCTTGTTGCATTTTATAAATGTAATTTTATGTAATAATGTCACAATTGTTGTAATCTTGTTTTTAAAAGAGAAACTGGTGAGTTTGTTCAGACGCTTCTTCTCACCAGAAGGTCATCTACCGAAGCGCCAAAAGAAAAGAATCAGACATGTAAAAGAGCCCTTGAGGCCTACTTACAGAAATAAATGAGTTTGAGTTTTGAGGTTAGTTCCTTACTTATATGTTTTACAGTAGGTACAGTTAACAGCAATAATATGTGATTCATCATAAATATGTGACTTATTTACTCATAGTCATTTATTCATTAAACATGCTGTTGTGTTTGAAATATATACATTATACATTTTAAACCAATTAAAAAAAAATATTTGTAGACAGATGTATGGAATGAAAATTAAGTGTTCCTAATTATCGGGCCGCTGTATGTCTGTCATCTAGTATTGGCCTCGCTGGCAGTTAGGTGAAGCATTCCATGTGACCCTTGTTGCAGTTGAGGTACCCGCCGTAATGTTGATCGCGGCAGCATTTATGCCTGTACTCAATTTTCTGGCCGCAAACCTGAAAAGTAAAATTTAAAATTACACCACTAAAAAACCGCACACGTGTTAGTCGGTTTCGCACACGAAGGGTTCCGTACCATTGTCGAGCTAAAAGCCGCCAAAAAACAGGTTTATTGTATGGGGACCCCTTTGTTTTGTTTTTATTATTTGTCGTTATAGCGGCAATAGGAATACATGTTCTGTGAACATATCAAGTATCCTATCAAGTAACCTATTATACCTTACCCAGTTTCAAGTGAGCTCATCCACTTACCTGTACTTACAATAGCATTGTATCTATACAATGCTATTATCTACTTTTGTTCTCGAATCGCCAACCAAATACTTACAAAAAAAAGGTTAGAAGTACACTGTATGTATATCGAATTTTCAACCTTATTTCTTGTCGGGTAGGTTTGAAATGGAAATGAAATGCAACAAATGTTATAATCGCCATTATTCTGTTAGTGTATTTTGTAGTCTATTGTCCAAAAAAATAAAGTAGAAAAACTATATTAACCTTCGAAGGCGTTTATTATCTTCTTTTAGTACAAGCTCATTGTCATAATTTGTGGTTAACCACTCAATGGTATTGTAGTCTCAAGTAGAAGAGCTCACTTCAAACTGGGTAAGGTATACCAAGGACCATTAAAACAAGAAAACTGTCATTCTCCATACTTTGGATCGTATTTTTTTTTTTTTTTGTGCTTGTACAAATGCTAGCTCTTTGAGCTGTTGCAACTATCGGTCTTCGTAGCGGTAGGCATGCCTCGGCAAAACCTCGGCACCACGGGAGCTATTCATCGGCGTGCAAGGACACTCGAACTGAAGTGGGGAGTGTACCTAGCGAAATGTGATACAGTAGCTCGTCTTGTAGGTAGTGGTTCTAAGCTAAGTTTTTATGTGATGTCGAGAGGATTTAGTGTGGGACTATCGCGGTGGCCGTCCCCGCCGGCGGAGACGACGGCGTGCACGTGGAGTGGACCCGGCGCCGTTCGGGTTGTCGTCTTGTTGTCTGTTTAGACTTTGGATCGTGCCCCGACCGCAAGGGGATATCCAGGCAAAAACTAGATGGCGCTAAAAAACTAAACATTTAACGATGTTATAACTTAGCAAAGAAACATAGTACAATAACAATTAGTTCGTAAACAGCTAATAATAAATAAATTCTAACATTTAAATACTGTGTCACGCTTGCAAAGTTGAATAATTGTGAATAATATCATTCTTATACCAAGCTTGTACATTGTATTTGACAATCTAAAAACTATATCTAACTACTAGTAAACTAAAATTAACTATAAATTAAATTAAACCTAAAAAACTAAGACTAAAGTGTATATTACAAAATATCAAAAAAAATTGGGCCCCCTTGGCATGGTGCCGAATATGCTGGCAGCGTTTCCACGCTGTATAGCGATGCCTATACTAAATTTAATTTATTTTCCATTTATTTTGTACATTAAAGCTTATACATAGATGGCGTTGTAAATATCGGGGAACAGCTTTTTGTATGGAGAATGACAGTCCTCTTGTTTTAATGGTCCTTGCTATTACCTCCGAGGCTGAAGATGTAATTCGCCGGTTTAGTACATGCCTATTTACTCGTGTGATCCGTTGAATGAACCACTGTTTGTGACACATTGTGAAGTAAACTTTTCCGGACGGGAAATTTGTTGTATGAAAATTTACGAAATATAGTGGCAGCACTAAACGACAAAACACACGGGCGGACAATAAAGGAAACTATCGCCCCTGTCAAATCAAGCTGTCAATGTCAATGACAATATGTAAGTGTCCTAATCGTCCTTCAACGCGATAAATTTACGTTATCAACGGCGTTTTCGTCAATGTGGCCCCAGCATGAGAGGCTATATTATTTAGAATGGCGGCACCAGTTGGCAGCACCTTCGTCAAGCACAAAAAAAAAACCTATAACGAGTCGGACTCGCCCACCGAGGGTTCCGTACAAATACTTTAAATAAAGACTATATTTTAATGGTTTTATTTTCAAGTCGATACCTCCACGCGTTCCCGAGATTGCTGTTTTCGTCTTGACAGACGGATAGACAGACGGACAACTTGTATACGAACCGACCGGAAAGGGATGGACCCGATTAAAACCCGTAAAAATTGCAAACGAAGTCCAGAATTACCTTATCACATTTAGGAACCTTTACAGCCAGTGCGCTGACCATCACCATTGCTAATATAAACACGACCAATAACATTTTCGGAGCGGCCATTTTGAATCCAATTGGGATGTTCACTGTAATCGAAATTTGTAAAAATTAAAAGGATCCTGTAATAAAAAGTTTTTAGTTTGATACCTAACGTATTACTCATTTTATGAGCCTTCAAAGTTAGCCGGGAAAGTCCATTTTAAAAAGTATGAGAATTTTAAGAACTGTTAATACTATTAAATAACACATACAATTTATGGTAACTCTTGTTATGAAACCGTTACGATAAATGTAAGTTTTATCATAGCTGCAGAACAAAGTTCTTGACTTCCCGATACAAAGTAATAGCGTGTGACGTCATACGACACGACATTAGTATGAAACGTTTCTGAGGAAGTCTTAAAAATGTTATTTTAACGTTGTTGTATCTCGCTGAGTTTTTATGATACTGAATTAGTTTTTTCACAATAGGCTAAAAAAAACTGTTTAGTCCGTCTGTTACATTATGAAAAAATATTGTACGCGTATTTTTTGTTTTGTTTGACAAACAAAAACTGACGAGGATAGAGTGCTTAGAAGTTTCGAGTGACGTCACAAGCCCCCACTCCAGAAGTTTGATGATCTATAACTTTGTCGATTTTTAATATTTTGATAAACCAAAAAATACGTGTCCCATATTTTTCCATAATCTAACTGACGGACTAAATAGAATTACGTATTTTAAACCCAGTCATCATCCCTATTATTGAGAGGTTGTATTAAAATAATTACCACCCAAAAAAGTTGTCAAATAACCAATTGTCACTGAAAACTTGCAGCAAAGTGTGAAGGTTCGAGTTTGTTATCACGTTTTATACGCTAACAATGCAGGATGCTTATATCTTGTTTTATCGTAAGTATTAATTGGCGTGTGTATTTAATACTCTGTAAGTTGGTTTTTAGGGTTCCGTAGCCAAAATGGCAAAAACGGAACCCTTATAGTTTCGTCATGTCCGTCCGTCTGTCTGTCTGTCTGTCTGTCTGTCTGTCCGTATGTCACAGGCATTTTACTCAGAAACTACGTGATGGATATTGATGAAATTTGGAATATAGGTGTGTTTTATGAGCCGCTACTTAGTTTGGTATATAAATAATTAAAATAAATATTTTTAAGGGGGGCACTCCATACATGTTAAAGACAGTAAAAAAAAAAATTTCAGCAAATATCAATGTGTGGTACATAGTTCAACAGCTCTTTAAAAAACACTATAAGGTTCCTAAGTAATGTTTTTGATTAAGTGAATGTATTTGGAAATAATCGCTCCGAAAGTTGTGTAAATTGTGTCCCCCCCCCCTCTATTTTCTAAACCGTGCGTCCGAAAAATATGAAAAAAATCACGAAGGTAACGCTTAATTAATACTTTCAACGAAAATTATTTTCAACAAGATCGAATTGACCGTTTTTGAGTTATTGCCGATAAACTGCGCTTCTCAAAAAAAGGACGTAATTGCTATGAAGATACGTTCTTTTGTTGTTGTACTTTTTTTACATCGTATTTTTTACCTTATAGTTACGGCTATGGAACCCTACACTGAGCATGGTCCGACATGCTCTTGGCCAGTTATTTTACTTTTAGAATTTATCATCTACATTTACATACTAGCATTTACCCGCGGCTTCGCCCGCGTTATTCCCGTCAAAGTCACTGTCTATGTCTCAATCGAGGACCACTTGCATGCCAAATTTCATCTCAGTCCATCTAGTTGTTAAATACTCCGGGGTATCAAAATGAAGGAATTTGAAAGTCGATCATAAAAATATATACTTATGGCGGAAAAAGTTGCTGTATTTTAAATCGCGCAATTGTCATTTTTTCTTACAGTCGTACAAGATGTAACAGATAGAGTTGGATATTAAAATAAAGCATTTTAAAAGCTGATCACCAAAATATATGCAACGTCTACACTTAAACTTATTCCTGGCGAGAAAAGAAAACATGAAATGTTCTACATCGCGCTATCGACATTTTTAAGACATGACAGTACACTGGGCGCTTTCGATCTTTACAACTGGGTGAATCAACTTTTCTTTGTCAACAAAATTTCACCTTCTCCGACTAAAATTGAAAGGAAATCTTTATTCGTATATTTTTTGAATAAAATGTATGCTCATTTATAAGACAGACAATAAAGCTACGTAATGTAATTTTTTTTATTATAATTTGTTTATTATAACTTTTTTATAAGTAGTGACCCAGCGGACATAGCTGTCCCCCACTTTTGTATGAAAATAAGGGTTCATCCGCTGGGTCACGCTATTTATTTGTTAAAAACGAGTTTTATTTTTATTTTATCTTATCTATCTCTAGATGTAAGGATCTTGTTCCATTTAAATCATGTTAAAACATGCAAAAGGTGAACAAATAAGGATAAAGGGCAATCTTTGCATAAGGCAAAAAAAAGTTGATTCACCCAACTGTCAATGAACTTATGATTTTCTCTTGCAAATAAATTTGGCCATGTTGGATTTCAAAATATTGCAATTTCCGCAAATTAAATTAAAGAATCTATAATAGGGAATATGCATGATTTTTTTAAACACATTTCTTAACAAAATATGAAATTAGGTACCGTAAAAAAAGATGACATAAAATCAAAATAAAATTAAAGTCGAGCGAGAAATACGGAAGATATAAACATTTAAAAGCACTAATCAAACAGCGATTAGACAGAGAGATCCGATATAGACTATGACGTCATAGTGCACGGCCGCCATACAATCTCCATACTATATTCTGTTTTGCTAGAAAGGGGTAGAGATCAATCTTTGTTGTCTTATATCTTGGTTGTTTCTATAGTTATTCGAAAAATATTTTTTCCTACTGTTTTTTATATGAATGAGCTTTTATTAAAGTACTTAAATAAAAAATATCATGCATATTCCCTATGATCAAAAACAAATGGCCATACATTTGTTTTTGATACTTAAATGTTTCATGCAGCAAGCAATTAAAACTGTAGGTATACTTAAAGAGGGCATCGTTTCTCGTGTCTATCCCTAGCCGGAATCGAAATAGGTATTTCCACATTTACAGCCCGCGGGTTATCTACACAGAGGACAATAGGGATGACGACTGGGTTAAAATTATATAATTCTATTTAGTCCGTCAGTTAGATTATGGAAAAATATGGGACACGTATTTTTTGGTTTATCAAAATATTAAAAATCGACAAAGTTATGGATCATCAAACTTCTGGAGTGGGGGCTTGTGACGTCACTCCTAGGTGAAAATTGTACCTAGGAGTGACGTCACTCGAAACTTCTAAGCACTCTATCCTCGTCATTTTTTGTTTGTCAAACAAAAGAAAAAATACGTGTCAATATTTTTTTTATAATCTAACTGACGGACTAAACAGTTTTTTTTAGTCGTCTAGCCCACTCTGCGGATATGCGTTTTCATTCGCTTAGTGTCCGACGAAAACTAGTTTTCGCCGTCGAAACCGAAACCGAATTTCGGCTTTGATCTCAGTTTCGGACGAAACCAGAACCGAAACCTCCATAAAAGGTTATGTTTTCATGGGAAGATTAAAAAAATTACAATCATAATCAGTCAGTATGCATTTTGAAATAACATACTATCATTTAATCTCAGATATTTAGGGTAATCATAATCATAAGTATAACATATTATAACTTCTTAGTTCTAATAAATTATATGTGCTTTTTGAAATAAAAACTGTCCGATCCCAGTACGAAACCCCTCAAATTCAGTTTTGATTTCGGCCGAATGGCAGCCGAATCCGAAACTATACCGAAATTCATTATTTTGCCCAAACTAGGCCGAAACTGAAATTGAAATTTCGGTCGGACCCTACGTTCATTTTTTGGACAAATCTCGAAACCAAGCATTGTCGTAGATTTCTCGGCCATATCATCTCCACTCGACATGGAGTTGCTCAAGATCCTGCCACATAGGGTTGCCAGATTCCAGCATTACATTTCCGGGACACACGCTGGCCCATCATAGTGGACCATCACGATGGGCCATCGTGTAGAGGAGCCATAACAAAACTGACGTTCGGGTCCGCCCATCGGACGGGACGCACCGGATCTGACCGTCTCTCTCTACTTATAGCATAACGTGTGCTCTTTCTAATCACTGACTAAGCCACTCGGCAGGGGAAAATTTGGTGTTAGTAACCGCGCGGCGAAATCGCGGAGTGAGCTACTCCTGACAAAACCTATTTGGCTTGTCTATTTGTACAAGCTTTTAATTAAATTAATAATTACAGAAAGTATACATCTGAGAGAGTTGTGCCCTTATAAAAAAATACTCAGGAGAGTTGAATCTACATCATAGTAAAATTTTGTGAGATTTGACTGAAACCACATTTTCCCTAAGTTTTGCTGCGGGGTCCTTTATGTTACATATGAAAGAAACATGATGTTTCTTTATTTGTTTTTTAATGCGGGTAAATTACACCACATTTTTAAGCTACATATATACTTAGAACAAAACCGCTTGCCTAAGCCACTTGGCTAAGGCACTGGGCCGGAAATCCAGAGTTACCGGGTTCGATTCCCGGTCTGGACCACAGGTGAGTACCATTTAATTTTTCTATGTACTTTGAAAGATAGAAAGAAAGAAAATACATTTATTCATGACACCATAAAACAACATAGAAAAAAAAAATATTTTAAAGTAAAGATTGTCATTTCAAGTCGGGTGGCAGGAGCATGCATTAAACCGAGACGAGTGGCTGAAAAAAGGGGAGGCCTTTGCCCAGCAGTGGGACACACAAACAGGCTAATAAAAAAAATAAAAAATAAAATAAAATAAAGATTGCCAGAAAACGTTGCCACAAAACGGTCCCACCTCAGCATAATGCCGACCTAAACCCAGCGCTGGTCTTCCGGAACCAAGCGGGGGCGACGTTATGCCGAGAAAGTCGTATGTCGTGTTTGATTTCTTGTATCTATATATCTAATTTATGTTGTTTTGTTTACCTTTTTTTACTATTGTTTTTTGTTTAGTGTTTTTCTAAGTCTTCCTGTAACTCACAGTACCTATATGGATCGTAAGGTCTGAAATAAATGATTTTAATTTTTTTAATTTTATTTTATTAAACTACATGCGCTTATTTTTGAAATACATACATCATACATTTAAAACCAATAAAAAAAAAGATTTCTGGACAGGTCGGAATAAAAATTAAGTGTTCCTAATTATCGGGCCGCTGTATGTCAGTCATCTAGTGGTGTGCTAGCTGGTAGTTACTTGTAGCAATCCATGTGACCCTTGTAGCAGTTGTTGTACCCGCCGTAATGGTATTTGCGACAGCATTTATGCATTTCTGGTTCTTTGTGACCGCAATACTGAAAAGTAAAATTTAAATTTTAAAATTACACCACTAATAAATATTTTACAAAAAAGACCCGACCGCGGTGCACTTTAAAAGTGCATAAAATCCGCCATTTTGTTTATTTTAACGAACTTCATACCCAGTGACACTCGCGCCATCAAGACGAATCTAATGATGTATTATTTATCAAAATCCGTTGTGCCGTTGAGTAGTTACGAGCGGACATAGGAACGGACATACATACATACATACATACAGGTCAAACACATAACCCTCCTTGGGCTTCGCTGCAGTCGGGTAAAACCCGGACACCTGCGAGTTGGATTCGCACACGAAGGGTTCCGTACCATTGTCGAACTAAAAGACGCCAAACCGAGGGTTCCGTACAAATACTTTAAAAATAAAGACTATATTTTTTATGATTTAATTACAAATGTATAGTTTCCAGATTTTGCTCCTATACTTGTCGTATAAGACGGTATCACTTGCCAAATTTCATAGTTCTAGGTCAACGGAAAGTACCCAATAAATGTTGGTTTCCTTGAGAGAGTCGAAATGTACGTTTTTGCGCCATAAATGGCCATAATCTTTGTTTTGCGTTAACTTAGAAGTTTGATTTTTTTACAGATTTATAACTTAGAAGTTTGATTTTTTTACAGCTTCAAGGGATCATAGACCTGAGTGTATGGTTTTATTTTCTTCTCGATACCTCCACGCGTTCCTAAGATAAAGGGTCTTGACAGACGTACAGACAGGAGGACAACAAAGTGATCTTATAAGGGTTCCGTTTTTTCCATTTGGGGTACGGAACCCTAAAGAGGACTTGCCCGTACACAGAATGTTCCAAAATTTATTGCACGAACCCGTAAAAATTGCAAACAGAGCCCAGAATTACCTGATCACATTTAGGAACCTTTACAGCCATTGCGCTGACCATCACCATCGCCATTATGAACACGACCAATAACATTTTCGGAGCGACCATTTTGAATCCAATTGGGATGCTCACTGTAACCAAAATTTATAAAAAATATAAAGGATCCTGTAATGAAGAAACATGTTAAAGTTTTTAGTTCGATACCTAACGTGATACTCATTTTATTAGCCTTCAGAGTTTGCTGGGAAAGTTCATTTTAAAAAGTACGAGAATATTAAGGACTGTTAATACTATTGAATAACTCGTACAATTTATGGTAACTCTTGTTATGATACCGTTACGATAAACGTAAGTTTTACCATAGTTGCAGAACAAAGTTCTTGACATTCCCATACAAAGTAATAGCGTGTGACGTCACACGTCACGACATGATGGCTTTAGTATGAAGCGTTTCTGAGAACGTCTAAAAATGTGAATTTAACATTGTTGTATCTCGCTTACTGATTGGATAGTTTTTAAAAATGGATAGTTTTCGCAACTTGCACATCAGAAACTCGCTGAGTTTTTATGATATCTACTGAAGTAGTTGTTTCACAAATATTTCAATTATTAAGAGGTAATAAATAAATATAATAAATAAATATTAGGGGACAATCTTACACAAATCGAACTAGCCCCATAGTAAGCTCAATAAGGCTTGTGTTATGGATACTAGACGACGATATATTTAATAGATACAAATACTTAAATAGGTACATAGAAAACATCCATGACTCAGGAACAAATATTCATGCTCATCACACAAATAAATGCCGTTACCGGGATTCGAACCCGGGACCTCTTGCTTCGTAGGCAGGGTCACTACCAACTAAGTTAAAGCGGTCGTGAATATTATTATATATTGGTATTTGTATAAACATAATTACCACAGAAGAAAGTTGTCAATTAGCCAATTGTCACTGAAAACTTGTAGCAAAGTGTGAAGGTTCGAGTTTATTATCACGTTAAATACGTTTTGTTAGGGTTAGGGCTAACAATGCAGGATGCTTATATCTTGTTTTATCTTTTTAATTGGCGTGTGTATTTATTACGCTGTTCATTGGTTTTTTACTTTTAGAAATTATCTTCTGTATTTACATACTAGCATTTACCTGCGGCTTTACCCGTTATTATCGTTAATGTTCTAAGGGAACTCTTTACCGGTATATAAATTACCGTTGTTTCAATCCAGTAGGCTTTGATGCTACGCTTTGTCGCGCGATAAATAAATGATAACGCATCCGTCAGTCTTACACTACACGCTATTTGTCAGAACGAACTTTATGGCCAGGTGTGGCATAAAAGGTGCTCACGCGGAAGTGTTAATATAAAACAAACCTAACCTACCCAATGGTATTTACAGGATGCCTCATAAAAAAATCCTGAAAAGTTAACAGTTTCAGAGAAAAAAGTTGTCGTCGAAATGAAACATTCAATGAAACGTTTGTCGACGAAACACCAGGCAGTGGAACTGGAGCGCCGAACGCAACGTCGTCAAAAAACGAATAAAACCGCGAAAATTTTGGAATGACTAGTTTTAGATAGTGTACCTTCTCGCGCGCGCTTTGCAGTACGTTTTTAAAGTAGACTCAGTTTGCTACAATATGAAACTAGAAGTGTCTCTGTAGATGTAGACCCAATAGTTGTCGAAATAAGGCCTTTCAAAGTTTATATTTTTTTCGAACTTCGCAAACAAGAAACAGAGTCAATATTTATTCTGTCGTTCTGAATCAATTTTGACCCTGACTCTTCTTAACCCCTGTTGTACTATCGAAGCCATGTACGTTATGAATGTTAAACAAGAAAATGAGAAGTGTGAACGATGATGCTGAATAAGGTAAGCTACCAATAATGAAATAAAAAAGGTAAGGACAACAAAAGTTAGTAGGTTTATTAGTTAGTAAATTGAGTTCTTATTCAAAATCAATAAATTACTACATTTTCGCTAACTAGGTACGTGATTATGAGCCACAGAAAACGATTAGCAAATTTTGAAACAGATAACTTGACATGACAACATTGCTATTAAAAAAACTCGTACCTTAAAAGAAAATTAACTGAATTACAAGCAAAACAGGTATTCAATCTTTATCGCACCATATTTAAAGCCATGCATCACGCCGACGCTCACACTTCAGTTCTTCATTCTTTGAACGTGAAAACAAAATGGCTGCTCTGAAAACTTTATTGATTCTGGTGGTGCTGGCGTCGGTGGCGTCTATGGTGACGGCTTGGAACTGGGTTAACGCGTGCGATCAGGTACAAATACGACCAGCAGGCTTATGATGATACTCTTTGCCGATCGATATACAAATGATAAAGCACCCGTCCCTATCATACTTGTAGGTATGTATACTGGTCAGAACGTGACGGATGCTTTATCGTGCATTTATTGTCGATCGACAAAGCTTAGCATCATAAGCCTGCAGAGTAGGGTGCCCAACTTGTTGTACAGAAAGCCAAGAGAGTAGTCTACCACTTTTGAACTCTACCATTAAATAAGATCGAAAAGTGATAGACCACTTTATTGTCTCACTCTACGAGAAATAGCGTATATTAAGGTCGAGAAATAAATAGAACAGTGTTTTAGAAAAGTCAAGAGTATGTACCTATTTTGTTTTTTTTTTTACTTTTTAAAAATAATCCGGTTCGAAGGACCAAAAATATATGGGCAGGCCGTGTAAATAGGCCGATAGTTTCTATGCGTAGCGGTAAGAGCGAGGTTACGTCGCTATAAAGAAAAAATAATCCAAAGAATAATTTTGCCCTGGGAGACCTTCTATCTTTTGTATGATGCGAAGGATGACTGCCCGGGGCCAGGGTACAGGAAAGCAGTATGGTGGTACGGAGTGGGTTACAATTATCAATAATTATGTTTATTTTACCACAAGTAAACAATCAGCGGAAAAGCGAGTGACAAACACTGACACTGTTTTTTACGATATGGTATGGAACCCCCTATGATATAGGGGGGTCCATTCGTATTATGGCAAGGGGGTTACTTTTTCTACAGCTAACCGTACAAAATGCAAAAATTTTCAAAATTTAGGAAAGTATTTGGAAATTTTCGGAATTTTTTAAGCGAAATTAAGGCAAGTTTCCGTTGAGACTTTCAAATAACTATTTAAAAAAAATAAGGGAGGTAGCACACGGTGACTTTTTGTGGAAATACAGTCACGCGTTTCGCGAATGCGCTACTCTGCCGTCCTAGTCAAAAAGGCAACTTTTTGCTATGGAAGTTCATAGTAAAAGTCGCCTTTTACATACAGAACCCTAATAACTAAATATTTTTACTAAAAAAAACCCGACCGCGGTGCACTTTAAAAGTGCATAAAATCCGCCATTTTGTTTATTTTAACGAACTTCATACCCAGTGACACTCGCGCCATCAAGACGAATCCAATGATGTATCATTTATCAAAATCGGTTGTGCCGTTGAGTAGTTACGAGCGGACACAGGAACGGACATACATACATACATACATACAGGTCAAACACATTACCCTCCTTTGGGCTTCGCCGCAGTCGGGTAAAAAAAGGGCAAACGCTTGCGTCCTTTACTACACTTTATCGTTTCGGTCGTTTTTGAAAAATGTACTTTAACTTTTTATATTTTTTTTAGGTTTGCAACCGCATCCAGGCTGAACAGAATGAGTGTTGCCGCTCCTATGGTTACTTGACAGCAAAGTGCGCGGGCGGATACATGTATTGTGAATAGTCTATACCAGGCTACGGGGTCAGTGTGGGGTTGACGTATATAAAAATATAATTATTATGTTATTACATATTAATGGCCTTTTTCTACTCCTGTACTGTTATCTGTCTTTTACTTGGTCACGAACACTAATATAAGAACATACGTAATATGAGTTCAGAGAAGTCTATACTCTATTCCCCATAACAGCACTAGTGTCGTTATAGTCACTTTACGTTATTGCTAGCAACCACAGACTTCTAAATCTAGGTTAAACTTAGGTCAAGGATTAAGCGCTCAATTTTAACTTTACGGTAAAAATGCACAACTACCAACTTAACAAACAATTAAAATCCTACGGCTTTTAAGAAAAACTAAACTTTCTGAACTAAATTCATTGATGCCAACATAAAAACAAAAGTATTTTTAATATATTCACTGCGTGTCAACTTCATTTAAAAAATAAAAAGTTTACCATAGACACATACTGACAGTCATACGCCATGCTGCGCGCCGGCGTCATCGAGCCTGTCGACTGCTCTGACTGGGCGTCACCGTTGGTACCCATTAACAAACCCGATGGCTCACTTCGAATCTGTGCGGATTACAAAGGTACTTTAAACCCGTCTTTATTGGTCGATCGTTACCCACTTCCTAAGATAGAAGATGTCTTAGTTAATCTGAACGGCAGTAGGTATTTCAGCAAAATAGACCTTTCACAGGCCTATAATCAGGTGGAACTAGATGAATCTAAGCGTTACACAGTAGTAAACACACATCGTGGTTTGTTTATATACAACAGACTGGTATACGGGCTCTCGTCTAGCGTAGGTATATTCCAGCGGATAATGATTAATCTATTAGGAAACATACCTAACGTTGAGGTGTTTTTAGACGATTTCATAATTGGCGGAAAAACTAGGCAGGAACATCTTCAAGCGCTCGGAAATGTATTTCAACGCTTAGTGGCCAACGGTCTCAAGTTAAAGAAAAGTAAGTGTGTGTTTTTAGCTCAGGAGGTCACTTATCTTGGCTATGTAGTATCTAGGGATGGTATTAAACCGGATATGTCGAAAATAAATGCAATCTTACAAATGGAACAGCCTCAAAACACATCCGAATTAAGATCATTTTTGGGGACGGTAAATTTTTTTGGTAGATTCATTAGGAATTTAAGTTCAATATTGTCTCCTTTACATAGCTTGTTACGGAAAGGGGTCGAATGGTTTTGGAACTCAGAATGTGACCGGGCATTTAAAGCAGTAAAACGGTTACTTTCGAGTGCGCAGGTGTTAGCACATTACGACCCGGCTAAGCGTCTTATAGCGAGCGACCTGTGATGCTAGTCCGCGCGAGGTGGGCGCGGTGCTGACGCAGGAGGGGCCGGGGGGAGAGCGGCCGGTCGCGTACGCATCTCGTACCTTAAATAGTGCAGAAGCTAATTACTCTCAGATACATCGCGAGGCGTTGGCGATAATTTTTTGCGTAAAGAAGTTTCACCAATATTTATATGGCCGTAAATTTACGATACGGACCGACCACAAACCCTTGGTGTCCATTCTCGGGCCGAACACAGGCATACCCACCATGACAGCCAGTCGGATGCAACGATGGGCCGTTATTTTGGGGGCTTATGACTACGACATAGAATATGTAAGTACGAACAATAACTGTGCGGATAGTCTGTCTAGGTTGCCGAACAATAGGGAAATAGCCAAAGAGTCATACGAAGTTATACCTGAGCAAACATATCTGCATTTTGCACAAGATCCCTTGTTATTAGATTATAATCAGATAAAAAGACAAACTGTGGCAGACCCGATGTTAGCCAGGGTATTGAGCTATATTCGTGACGGTTGGCCGGGCAAATGTGATATTGATAATTTAAAACCATATTTCAACAGAAAATTGGAGTTATATGAGGAATTAGGTTGCGTGATGTGGGGGGATAGGGTAGTAGTACCAGAGGGTTGCCGGCATAAAGTTTTAAAGATTTTACATGAACCACACATGGGTATAGTAAAAACCAAGGGGTTAGCGCGAAGTTATGTGTGGTGGCCCGGGATCGATGAAGCAGTGGAGGGGGAGTGCCGCGCTTGTGGCGTGTGCAACGCGCTGGCGGAGGCGCCGCCGCAGCACACGCCGCGCGCCTGGCCCTGGCCCGGGCGGCCATGGTCCCGCGTGCATGTAGATTTCCTGGGCCCGATCTACGGTAAAATATATTTAGTGGTTGTAGACGCCATGTCTAAATGGATAGAAGCGTTCCAGGTACCGAGCACAGCCGCCACTTCCACTATAGAAAAATTAAAAGAATTATGGGCTAGGTGGGGAGTACCTAAACAGGTGGTCAGTGACGTTTGAGTTTACAAGTAACGAGTTTGAGAGTTTCCTAGCGACCGATGGAATTGAACACTTGTTTTCGGCTCCATACCATCCCTCATCGAATGGCGCGGCATCGGTTAAAACTGTTAAAAAGGTTATTAAAAAGGCCGTTTTTGAAAAACTGACATACAAGGGGCATTAATGGGGGTCGATGTTGTCCGCTTCCGTAGGTTTACCATTGATATTCAACAACTTTTCAGCATCCCTACAAGTGACCCCCGGGTGGTGCAAAAGGACAACAAATCTTACCGGTGGTAGGCTTCGGCCGTGGTTGGTAACCACCCCCCGGACTAAGTCATGCCGCCAAACGGATTCCCGTGTTCCGGTATGAAGTCCGTGGTCGCCATTTGGAGGATGTGTCTGTGCAGTTGCAATGCGCCCAAATTGCTGTGTTACTGCCGGTGTGTGCCACGCTAAGCGTCTGGTTCTGGAGGCTAGCGGGATCCGAAGCACGGTTCTCCGCTGGCCGACCGCAGGTAGTTGGGGGCCCAAGTAGCGGGAAAGCCACCCGTGAAAGGCTGCCCCGCCAACTAGCGAAAAATCCCGAAATTGCTCCACCTTGCCGGTTGGCGACCGGACGGGAGGGCCAGGTGGCGATTTCGGGGGGGTTCGGGCGTCCCCGCGGTCTCCAAGCCAGCCGTCCCTACGTGTGGCAGACATGGGTTTGTGGTAGGTCTAGATGCTTGTATTGTCTCGCTCAACTTACATCCTTCTGTCTATTTCACTCTCTATCCTCTTCAAGTACGAGTAAATGAAAGGTCACAAAAGGAAAAAAGTCCAACAGCGGTTGCACTCCCTCCCACTTAAAGTGCACCTCTCCAACATTCGAGGCTTGCACTCCAATCTCGATGCTGTCCATCACCAGCTTGAGACAGATAAACCGCAGCTGCTGTTCCTCACTGAGACGCAAATCAGATGTCCAATTGACGCGACATACCTCTACTACCCAGGGTATACCCTGGAGCATAAGTTTTTACCTCGTGCCGGAGTATGTGTGTATGCTCGCGACGACATCTGCGTTAAGCGCCTCAAAAATCTTGAGGAGACCAGTTTTTCTGTTCTGTGGATTTGGGTGGACACAGGAGTAGCCCAAATTGTCTACGCATGTGTCTACCGCTCGCACAGTGGAGACCCGGAGACAACAAGGCTGTTCAACTATCTCAGCGAGGCTGCCGATGAGGCTCAGCAAAGGTATCCTGCAGCGGAGCTAGTCGTTTTGGGGGACTTAAATGCCCACCACCAAGATTGGTTGTTCCCATACCAAATGACCGACCATGCTGGGAGAGAGGCGCGCAACTTTGCTTTATCGTTAGATCTCTCCCAGCTTGTCAGCTGCGCCACTAGGATCCCCGATGTTGAGTCTCACACAGCCAACTGCTTGGACCTTCTGTTGACTACTGATCCAGACAAGTATTCAGTGGCGGTAACTGCGCCCTTAGGAACGTCTGACCACTGTCTGGTGAAAGCTGTATCCGTTTATTCCCCGCCCGATCAAGGCCTCAGTGGTAAGAGACGGGTGTGGCGATACAGGTCAGCAGAATGGGATGAGATGCGCCATTTTTTCGCGTCTTATCCTTGGCGTGCGACGTGCTTTTCTTCAGATGATTCGTCAATCTGTGCCGACGCTGTAGCTGGTGTCATTCACCAGGGTATGGAATATTTTATTCCATATTCTGACGTTTCGACTGGCTACAACGCTCGCCCGTGGTACAATGCTGACTGCGACCGTGTGGAGACACTAAAGCAGTCAGCGTACTTGGCTTGGGCTGATGCTCGAAAGCGTAAGGCAGCTAATACTCGACATCTGAAGAAAGCCTTTAACAAAGCCGCCAAGTCCTGCAAGAAACAGTTTCGCAAGGCACGCTTCGACCACGTACGCCGCATTGGGACCAAACTCGCCTCATACCCAGCCGGGAGTAAGGCATTCTGGTCCTTGGCTAAAGCTGTCGAGGCAAATTTTTGTCGCCCCTCGCTACCCCCGCTGGTAAAATTGGATGGATCACTAGCTCACACTGCAGAGGATAAGGCAAATCTGTTTGCCTCTCTGTTTGCAGAGAATTCACGGTTAGACTCCGCAGGGAAATTACCGACAGCCCTTCCACATGTGGGCATCACTATGAATGCTGTCCATATTCGCCAAAAGGAAGTACTTAAAATCTTGCGAAATCTAGACGTGAACAAAGCTAGTGGTCTAGATGGCATTCCAGCAATTGTCTTGCGTAACTGTGCAGCCGAATTGTCTCCAGTTTTAACTCGTCTGTATCGCCTCTCTCTAGATACTGAAGCAGTTCCCTCGTCTTGGAAGCTTGCTAATGTGCAGCCTGTGCCTAAAAAGGGCAGCCGAGCAGACCCAGCCAACTACCGACCGATCTCTGTCACCTCCATACTCTGCAAGACTATGGAGCGTGTACTGAACAAACGACTCCTAACATACCTAGAAGATAATGACTTGCTCAGCGATCACCAGTTTGGTTTCCGCCCGGGGCGATCGACTGGGGATCTTCTAGTGTATGCCACTCATTTTTGGAGCGAGGCTATTGAAAAACATGGTGAGGCTCTCGCCGTGTCTTTAGACATTTCAAAAGCCTTCGACAGGGTCTGGCACACAAGTCTAGTAAGTAAGCTTCCTGCGTACGGCATACCGATTGGCCTTTGCAACTGGATCACAGACTTCCTGAGGAACCGATCGATTCGTGTAGTTCTCGATGGCTACACCTCCGATCAAAGGGCTACTGATGCCGGTGTTCCTCAGGGATCTGTTCTGTCTGCAACTCTATTCTTGCTGCACATCAATGACATGCTAATGCCTGGAACCTTTGGTTATGCTGATGACAGCACAGTTGTAGATAGATACCTGTCCAGTGCAAAGGCTAAACGTGACGAAATACAGTCTAGTCGGGAGGCGATGGTGGATCGCTTGAATTTGACTCTTAAGGCAGTATCCGATTGGGGTGAAGCCAACTTAGTCAAGTTCAACGCCACCAAGACACAGGCGTGTTTGTTCTCCACAAAACGGAGTCATTTTGACCTGACTCCGACTTTCCGTGGTGTACCCGTGCCGATATCGGATCGTCTGGAACTTCTTGGCATGAACTTATCGTCCAATCTGAACTTCGGGTTGTATATTGAATCTTTGGCCAAAACTGCAGCCAAGAAGCTTGGGATCCTCTCCAAGGTTAGGCGGTACTTCACACCAGGACAACTGCTCCAGTTATACCAAGCACAGGTCCGGTCGTGTATGGAGTACTGCTGCCACCTTTGGGATGGGTCCGCCAAGTACCAGCTAGCCGCCTTAGATTCAGTCGATAAGCGTGCCAGGAAGCTCATAGGTGATCCTGATCTGGTGAAGCAAAAACTGCAAAGCCTTGAACACCGCAGAAAGGTCGCCAGTTTATCGGTATTTTACAGGGTACATTTCGGCGAGTGTGCGTTGGGATTGCATGAACTGATTCCGCCATCTCCATTTCTTCATTATGGGACTAGGCGTGGACTTGGGTTTCACCCTTACGTTGTCGATATACCAACGACTCGCACAAAGCGCTTTGCTTCCACTTTCCTTATTAGGACAGCTAAGGAGTGGAACTCTCTTCCAGCAGACCTCTTCCCGGAAAAATATAACTTGGATCTCTTCAAGTCGAGAGTGAATAGGCACTATCTAGGTAAGCATGCTCCATCATCGACTTTATCTTCACTTACCAACAGGTGAGATCAAAGTCAAATGTTTACCTATCGTGAATAAAAAAAAAAAAAAAAAAAAAAAAAAATTAAATACGTTTTTATTATGTTACAGAAATACCGAGCATTGTTCAACAGGAGAAAGTCCGGCAATGTTGCTTATGGGCCGTCGGTTACGAACGCGGTTAGATCTTTTAAAACCGGACAGAGGGTCTAAAGTGTTAAAAAGTCAACAACGTCAAGCCAAGGCAGCCGGAGGTGCCGTTAGAAGGTTAGGAGTAGGAGAAGACGTTTGGTACCGGCAATTTTTAAGGGGTGAAAAATGGCTTCCGGGACAGATAATTAAATCATTAGGAAATACGGACTATAAGGTAACGGATAGTGTGGGTAACGAAATTCATCGACATATCGACCAATTAAGATGTAGAACTAGAAATTCCATCGGTTGTTCAATGGGTCCCAAGCCGGGGTCCGCGAGCGATACGGAGATGGTCTCTCGACCATCCACTTTGGAAGGAGAGAATGGTATCTCAGAGCAGTCGACGGCGATCTCTCCGCCGCGGCGGGAGGCGACGCCGCCGGCGCGCGGCGTGGGGGAGGAGGAGGTGGATGAGGAACTATTCTCGACACCAGGAAAAGAAGTACCCGAGGTGTACGATTCTGCGTCGTCGTCGCCAACCGCCCGTCTACCTAAACGGTCTCGTCCATTACGGCAATGTAGGGCCCAAAATAAAGCCATTTATAAGTAAATATTATATAAAGTAAACGATTAAGCATAATTAACATAAGTGTTACAATTAATGGGTATTTTATAGTAGTTACAATTTAGGTTGTAAGTAATCTTTCACACAACATCTTATCATCATTTAGTTTAGTGAATAAATAGTTAGTTAAAGTAAGTCGCAAGGTTAATTACCTATACTCGTACCTATTGTTTAAATGTTAGTATTAACTAGGTGTGGAGGAGTGTAATGTAGGTAGATATAAGTTCATGCTTGTCATTGTGTGGGTGCCAGTCAGTCTGGATTAAACAACCGAACAGATACGCCGTGTTTCTATATAAATCATCCCTTAGTGCTTCCCGTTATCCTGGACTATCCCGGAATATTGAGGTGGTTTTCTTCCTACATTGACAATAGGTCCCAGGCTGTTGTAGTCAATAATTATATATCAGGATGGGTGATGGTGCCGAGTGGCGTCCCTCAGGGGTCTTTGCTTGGACCATTGCTTTTCAATATCTTTATTAACGATATTAGTAAATGTTTCATTAACTCTAAACTCCTCTGTTTTGCCGACGACATGAAAATCTACGGGAAAGTAAAGTCGAGCTGTGATTCGTTACTGATTCAGTCAGATCTTGAGCGACTTGATGAGTATTGTCAAGCTAATATGTTAGATTTAAATCCGTCAAAATGTTTTTCTCTAACATTCTCACGAAAACGTAACCTGATTCCTACTACCTACAAACTTAAAGGCCTTCCATTAAATAAAGTCCAATCTATGAGAGACCTGGGAGTGATACACGACTCTAAACTATTATTCGACACCCATATTGATGGCATAGTAGGTAGTGCCCTGAAAACGCTAGGTTTTATAATGCGTAGTTCTGCTTACTTTACTCAGGCCAAGACGCTAAAGATTCTTTTTTGCTCGTTAGTTCGGAGTAAACTTGAATATGCATCTCAAATTTGGAATCCCTGTTACAATACTTATATAGATCGAATTGAGCGTGTTCAGATGAAATTTCTCAAATACTTGAGTTATAAACTTAAGTGTCCCTACAATTCAACCAATTATTTAAATATTTGTAAGAAACATCATTTGATTCCACTGTATAAGCGCCGGGAAATAGCGGATACTATTTTTCTTCTTAAAATTACAACTGGCGGCATCGACTGCCCTGAGTTGCTCCAGGAACTTTCATTTATTACTCCTTCTCGGTCCAAAAGGCACTTCCCCCCCATTTCTCTAAGACGAACATCATCCAAATATAGACAGAACAGTTTCCTTAACCGCGCAAGTCGAAAACTAAATAATTTAACGAAAGAGCTCGATATTGACATATTTAATTGCGTAATTCCTTCTGTGAGGCGAAAATTAACTAAAATGTGTTTTGATTGAGCAACCATTAATGCACTTCTTCATTCTCTTATCGGTTTTGCATTATACTGTTAGAGGTTAATTACTATTTAGTCTTTTGTAAGTGCTATTGTTGACACGCATCCTATTGCTGTTTTATAGCGGGTAGTACATATTTACTTATTTCACTTGTTTATTGAATGTTTAACGTTAAAAGTTTGGTTCTTGTAAAAATGTTGTCTCCTGCATGTGTGCGCTGCAGGTTGTAAGATGTGCGTATTGCTTAAGTCTATGTTTCTTACTTTAAATCTACATGTGAGTTCCTGTAATTGGCTCTGTATTTCTACTGAAGCTTCTATTTGTATTGTAATAGCTGTTGGTTCTCCTGAATAAATAAATAAAAATAAATAAATAAATAAAATATCACAATAAGCTTATAAGAAACTGCTCAAAGTAAAACGGCTTAACATTAATGCTTATTACCCCTGAGAAAACTTCGTTTTTCCCCTGGACGGGTAATTACCCCCAGGTTCGGAATTCGGAACCACTGCTCTATCGCATCACGCGTGTTTGCGCTTTCTGGTTGCTGGCTAAGCCCCCTCCAAAAGCCACTTTATGGCTAGGTGTGGCATAAAAAAAAATATAATTGCTTCCGATCATGAACTGTTGTTATTATCAAACCGCGTTTAGAAAGGGATTGAGCTCATATGTCATTTTTGAACTAATGCATGATATGACATTGTCAGTGGTAGAGTATGCAGATAAATTAAATTGTTATTTTGGTACAATGAAGTTCTAAAGCATGGAAAAAATATCAAATTATACAGCGTGTTTTTATTGATTTCCGATAGCATTAAGAGATAGTTCTTCAGATCAAATAGAGTTACTTTCTTAAACACCGTTTTTAAAGTATTTTAAGTATGATTTTATAATTTATGTACAATTGGTAAGTGTTGTCATTGAAGTAAAGTCAAAACTGTCACAATTGCAATTTTACATTTACGCTAAAGGAGGTGAAAGTGAGAGGTCACACTTGTGATCAACACGATTCTGATTTAGTTTGTATGAAAAAGTAAAAAACAAGTCTCATTTTGAATTTAAAAGAAACCCATATACAAGTTGATTGCTGTTAATGTACTAAACGACGTGTCGAATTAATCGTAAATAAGAAAACACGGTGTATTACTTAAATAAAATACAAATGTTGTAAATAATTACTTTAAGAACGATAAAAATCATATTTAGCTATTAATTCTATTATCTATAAGGGTCTGCACTTATGAAGATATCAAAGATTGGTTTATGATTATATTTAATCATTTATTAAGTACACTTGTGCTAACGGTACACTCGAATCCTTTTCTCAACGCGGTTTGATAATAGTAGTTCACGGTTCAATATTAAAAATGACATTGACGGCAAAATTGTGAATCACACTACTGGTTCCATATTTGATAACACATACAACACACCATACATATTCATATCTGTGTCTTCGTCTGCGTGAAAGATAAAACAAATAATGCAGTAACTTTAATACATCAGAGTTTGCGTCAAATCCGGTAGTTCTGATATTTTGCAGACTTGTTTATGATGTTGGCCCAATGAATAATCCTAGTTTGTGAACCCCTTGAGTTCACAAACTTAGATTGAAAGTAAATTTTCATTGAAACCATATTTTTCTAGAAATTAACACTTTCATCAGGTAAGCAAAGTCTATAGACGTCGAATATGTAGGCTTAACAACGCTTAATTGAATTGTGCTCACGCGAAAGTGTTAATATAAAACAAATCTAACCTACCTAATGGTATTTACAGGATGACTCATAAAAAATCCTGAAAAGTTAACAGTTTCAGAGAAAAAAGTTGTCGACAAAATGAAACATTCGATGAAACGTTTGTCGACGAAACAACAGGCACTGGAGCGCCGAACGCAACGTTGTCAAAAAACGAATAAAACCGCGAAAATTTTGGAATGACTAGTTTTGGATAGTGTACCTTCTCGCGAGCGCTTTGCACGTAGGTACGTTTTTAAAGTAGACTAAATTTGCTACAATATGAAACCAGAAGTGTCTCTGTAGATGTAGAGAAAATAGTTGTCGAAATAAGGCCTTTCAAAGTTTATATTTTTTTCGAACTTCGCAAAGAAGAAACAGAGTCAATATTTATTCTGTCGTTCTGAATAAATTTTTACCCTGATTCTTCTTAACGTACGTTATGTTATGGATGTTAAACAAGAAAATGAGAAGTGTGAACGATGATGCTGAATAAGGTAGGCTACCAATAATGAAATAAAAAAGGCAAGGACAACAAAAGTTAGTAGGTTCATTAGTTAGTAAATTGAGTTACTTATTCAAAATCAATAAATTACTACATTTCCTCTACCTACGTGCTTATGGGCCCCAGGAAACGATAAGCAAATTTTGAAACAGATAACTTGACATGACAACATTGCTATTAAAAAAACTCGTACCTTAAAAGAAAATTAACTAAATTACAAACAAAACAGGTATTCAATCTTTATCGCACCGTATTTAAAGCCATGCATCACGCCGACGCTCACACTTCAGTTCTTCATTCATTGAACGTGAAAACAAAATGGCTGCTCTGAAAACTTTATTGATTCTGGTGGTGCTGGCGTCGGTGGCGTCTATGGTGACGGCTTGGACATGGGTTGGCCCGTGCGATCAGGTACAAGTACGACTAGCAGGCTTATGATGATAGTTTTTATCGATCGATATACAAATGATAAAGCATCCGTCCCTATCATACTTGTTTTGTATACTGGTCAGAACGTGACGGATGCTTTATCGTGTATTTATTGTCGATCAACAAAGCTTAGCATCATAAACCTGCAGAGTAGGGTGCCCAACTTGTTATACAGAAAGCCAAGAGAGTAGTCTACCACTTTTGAACTCTATTAAATAAGGTCGAAAAGTGATAGACCACTTTATTGGCTCACTTTACGAGAAATAGCGTATATTAAGGCCGAGAAATAAATAGAACAGTGTTTTAGAAAAGTCAACAGTATGTACCTATTTTTTTTTTTTTTACTTTTTAAAAATAATCCGGTTCGAAGGACCAAAAATATATGGGCAGGCCGTGTAAATAGGCCGATAGTTTCTATGCGTAGCGGTAAGAGCGAGGTTACGTCGCTATAAAGAAAAAATAATCCAAAGAATAATTTTGTCCTGGGAGACCTTCTATCTTTTGTATGATGCGAAGGATGACTGCCCGGGCCCAGGGTACAGGAAAGCAGTGTGGTGGTACGGAGTGGGTCACAATTATCAATAATTATGTTTATTTTACCACAAGTAAACAATCAGCGGAAAAGCGAGTGACAAACACTGACACTGTTTTTTACGATATGGTATGGAACCCCCTATGATAGGGGGGTTCATTCGTATTATGGCAAGGGGGTTACTTTTTCAACAGCTAACCGTGCAAGATGCAAAAATTTTCAAAATTTAGGAAAGTATTTGGAAATGTTCGGAATTTTTTAAGCGAAATTAAAGCAAGTTTCCGTTCAGACTTTCAAATAACTATTTTTAAAAAAATAAGGGAGGTAGCACACGGTGACTTTTTGTAGAAATACAGTCACGCGTTTCGCGAACGCGCTACTCTGCCGTCCTAGTCTAAAAGGCGACTTTTTGCTATGGAAGTTCATAGTAAAAAGTCGCCTTTTAGACTAGAACGGCAGTACTGGATACAGTACCCTAAAAATAGGCAAAGGCTTGCGTCCTTTACTACACTTTATCGTTTCGGTCGTTTTTGAAAAATGTACTTTAACTTTTTATATTTTTTTTAGGTTTGCAACCGCATCCAGGCTGAACAGAATGAGTGTTGCCGCTCCCATCGTTACTTGACAGCAAAGTGCGAGGGCGGATACATGTATTGTGAATAGTCTATACCAGGCTACGGGGTCAGTGTGGGGTTGACGTATATAAAAATATAATTATTATGTTATTACACATTAATGGCCTTTATTTTCTTATACCTATTCCATTTTAACATTTTTAACCAATTCCAAAAGTATAACATACACAACACATTTGGCACAGCCACATAATAAGTAATAGTACTACCAAGGACCATTAAAACAAGAGGACTGTCATTCTCCATACAAAAACCTGTTCCCCGATATTTACAACGCCATCTATGTATAAGCTTGGTATAAGAATGATATTATTTACAATTAGTCAACTTTGCAAACGTGACACAGTATTTAAATGTTAGAATTTATTTATTATTAGCTGTTTACGAACTAATTTTATTGTTACTAAACTATGTTTCTTTGTTCAATTATAACGTCGTTAAATGTTTAGTTTTTTTAGCGCCATCTAGTTTTTGCCTGGATATCCCCTTGCGGTCGGGGCACGATCCAAAGTATGGAGATTGATAGTCCTCTTGTTTTAATGGTCCTTGGTACTACACAAGTTTCTATTTCTAGTAAAACTGACGTTCGGGTAAAGTATAAAGACAAAACAAGCTGTCCAACTTCGGTAGGCCGGGACAGGTGACCTGGTTCGACTCCAGGCACCCCCCGGCACTTACCCAGCCCGATGTGCGTGTCGACTGTGTGTACGGCACACGGTCGGACGGCCTTGGGTGGTCTGGCCAGCGACCTGGTTCGAGCCCAGGGACCGCAACGGCCAACCACCCGGCCAGACAATCACAATGCTCGAATGTGGGTTGTGAGTTTGTCAGGTTTAAAAAAAAAAAAAAAAAAGAATCTAACTTCGGCCGTTTAGAACCGTGCGACACGTATTGTTGTGTGAATGTGATCCATACTGGATTCATACTAGGGCTTGCTCCCGGTACTGAGTTTGTATGGCGAGAACCGGGAATTCCCGGTTCCAATAGAGTATTTGTATGGAAATCCGGTACCGGGAGCAAGCCCTAATTCATACGCATTCTTAAAACTTTGCTTTTAATGCGTTCGTACAAGGCGGGCACACAGTCAAGCGCGCGATGTTCCTTTTATAGGTGGTTCCGACCGTCTCTCTCTATCGCAGTGGTTCCTAACCTTTATTATCATATCACCCACATTCTCATCGAGATTTGTGTTACTACCCCTCCAAAAAATAGGTATTATAAGCTTATAAGAGACTGCTCAAAGTAAAACGGCTTAACATTCATGCGTATTACCCCTGAGAAAACTTCGTTTTTCCCCTGGAGGGGTAATTACCCCCAGGTTCGGAACCACAGCTATATCGCATCACGCGTGTTTGCGCTTTCTGGTCGCTGTAAAAGCCCCTCCAAAGGGGTAACATTTCGTACTAGTTGCCGTTGCCGCTCGGTCAAATCGCGGAATGAGTCACTACTGACGAGCTAGCACAACTAGAGACGATTTTTGACTTTTCGCGCAGCGGAACATGACCTTACACTGTCACTCTATATTATAAAGAAAGGGACAGGTCGTATTTGTCGCACGACAAAGAGGCGCGCGTAACGGTTGTGCTGGAAGTACTCAGAATTTATTATGTATGTCAGAGGTTCCCAACCTCTATTTCGCCAAGCCTCCCCGAACCGCCGGGTTGGGTGCCGCCGGCAGCGGGTTGGGGCCCAAGCTACCGGTGGTTAGGGCTGCAGAGAGAGGAACCTCCTAACTACGCGCGCCGTGTCCAGAAGTAGGTACCGCCTTTTGTATCTGACCCTTGATCCAGCCATCTAGCGAGAGTCTCTTATTATTATTATTTCGTATATCTTTATTCAGTTCAGTTCAGTTTATTTATTAATAAAATAAAATTTTACACGTCATTTTCTTAGGCTAGGTTTTTTTACAATATAAATATATATAGAAAGTAAAATACAACAAGCACATACGAAATATAAATACATTATAAAAAACCTAACCTAGAGCCGCCGAAGGGTCGAAGCTACCGGTGGTTAGGGCTGCAGAGAGAGGAACCTCCTGACTATGCGCACCGTGTCCAGAAGTACTGCCTTCTGTATCTGACCCTTGATCCAGCCATCAAGCGAGTGTCTCTTGAGATGGTGATCGAGACTCTTTGCTATAAGCCCGTTCGCCGAAACGCACATGCACATCTCGCGGTTATGGAGGTCCTTGGCGCTTAAAAAGCCACGGCCGCCACACTTACGCGGGATGTAAAGTCTCATAACTGACGAACGTGAGTGTAGCATGCGGTGTGTAGTGAGCAGCAGACGGACCCGCCTATCCAGGGCGTCCAGCTCGGTCTGAGTCCACCTTAGTATGCCAAAGGTGTAAGTGAGCAGGGGCATCGTCCAAGCGTTGAAAGCATGCACTTGGTTGTCGCCAGACAAAAGACTGTTAAGTACTTTTGTCAGGCGATAGAACACCGACTATTCGGCGGAGTCGACGGCCGAATAGCCGAATATTCGGCCAACGGTTTTACCTAAAATGAATAAAATTCGAACGCCCGGGTGAGCGGCGCCGTGAATCTCTGTACAGGACAGTACAGGTTGCAGTGCAGGTTGGGTGGTTGTTACTCGTCGTTGGCAGCCTATGATAGAAAAATGCGCCAATGAAAAATTTTATTTCATTTGTAGTTTAATTTCTAATTCGTTGTTTATGCTACTGTTCTATATATTATGTTTGAAATTAATGTGAAAGATGATTAACCTAATATTTAATATAGATTACTTTTCATAATTTGTTATTAAAATATTTATTCATCGTGCTTTTTCCTTCGACTTTGTGTTAATTTACTATTCAGTATTCGGACGAATACTATGCCATTATTCGGCTTCGGCCGAATAGTCAAAATGTGGCCGAATAGGCCGAATACCGAATAGTGGCCGATTATTCGTTGCATCCAGAGTTGGGCAAAAATTTAGTTGACTAAGAATAAGAATTAAATTCCAAATTTTATTCTCAGTCAAAATATTTGAGTAAGATTGAAAATCATGAGCAAGTTATTCTGATTTGATTTAAAACTCTAAGATTAAATCATTTCATTTTTATTCTAAATGACAAATCAAATTTTGATTAATTTATTCCGACAGACTATTAGTTAAACTAACGTTTTAGTTGACTTATTAATATTTAGAATAAGATTGATTTTATTCTTCCTATACATTTAGTTCACTGATTGCACTTGTAATTTGAACTATTTCTCATACTTTTAATGTTCAGTTTTTTTTAACCATGAATAAATATGACACACAACCTATGGCATAGTAATTAGGTAGCTTCGAGACTATCTGATGATGAATGGAACCAGGAGGTAGGTAGTGGAACCCTTCGTAGAGTCTTAGTAAACCCCTCGAGTTTGGGCTTATTTGATTTGTTGTAAAGAGTCCTATGCATTAAATCCTGTGGTGATAGTCTAGTGATGGATCCAGGACGTGGGCAGTGGTAATTTTAGTAAATCTGTCAAGTTCGGGCTCATTTTATTTGTTGTAAAGAGTTATACTCGTATGCATTACACTCTATGGTGGTGGTCTGACGATGGAGCCAGGTGCTGGGTAATGGTACTCTTTGAAGGGTTTTAGTAAACCCCGCGAGTTTGGGCTCATTTGATTTGTTATAAACAGGCCTTAACTTTTCGTAATTTTAACAAGCGTGACGTGTATAATTTAAAATGTCTTTATTATTTAGTACAACACTAAAAAATATTGATTGTACAACCAGAGATCGATTCAAAATATCAATCGTCATTTTTTAATGATTGATGATTAATTTAGTTGTGAGAATGGTCGACTAACAATTAAATTAGTTTTAGTTTCAATCGACTAAATTTCACGGTTAAATCTATATTAAATAAAACTACGTAGTCGCTCGTTTTTGCATTTTTTATTTAACTTGCAATATAGATAACTTGCAATATGTAACTACGACGAGTAGGTATGTACATTGTAGGTACTCGTATGCGTACGTTGTAACTATGTTGGTTTGGGTGGAATCTTGCAACTTTTATTGAAGCAGATATCTTCAACCGATTGAGCTAAAATTATGTATACAAGTTTAATTTGAAACGCTTGAATGAAAATGCAATATAATGGGCCTTAATATTACGATAAATAACGAAAAACTGCAATGCACAATGTTTACAAGTCGCAAACAATAGTAGGTAAATAGGTAGGTAGTGGCTTTATTCATAATTATTTTGATACTTTCAGTACTAGTTCTATACGATACTGAGTAAATCTTAGATATAGATATTATCAATATTTTGTTGTCTCTGTCATTAGTAAATCTCTTTTTAGTGTCACGCGGCGACAAAACAATGGGATAATCCTACTTACCTGGAAGTTGTTTGTTGCATTTTGGTGCAAGTCTGCCGCCATAACGCAAAAGGGCACAACTAACATTTTTTTTGACACTGAGTTGTATACATATTCGGAATCAGTGAAATTTACTGATTCCGAATATGTATAGAACTCAGTGTCGAAAAAAATGTTAGATGTGCCCTTTTGCGTTATGGCGGCAGAAGTGCCGACGAATCTTCTAAAAATAACACGTTCTACTTCTATTGAATGAAACATATGCATGTTGTTTTCCGTTCTAAAACGACGGGCGAAAAAGAAACCAATTCTTTTCTAGTTTTCAATGATTTATTCTTCTAGACAGCAATTATTTCGACAATCCAAACTTTATAGGTAATTCGTTTCGCGCCATTGCATCGCGTCTCTTTGGCAGTTGTCTTTTTTCTCCAGTGTTGCCACAATAATAAAATGTGGGAAAACAGCATAGAGGTCGGCTTATGTCTAGCTGATTGGCGAGGCTGGCAAGCCTAGTGGAATACGGCTGCATTCCGGCGGAGCATTGGCATAGCTCGGCGGGGCATTGGCAGAGCCCGGCGGGGCATTGGCAGAGCCCGGCGGACAGCGGCGGCTAGTCCGGCAGAAAGGCAGGCGAGGCGGCTTTTTATGACAGGCGGCGCTAGCATACGTTACAGTTCAATTTGCTTCTAACATTATTTGCGGAAAAATAGTCTAACTAATAAGTCGATCAAAAAGTTTAGTTGACCGAAATCAATCGGCAGCTAATTGAGTTGCAACTAAACTAGTTGCACTCTATACAACTAAGATTGATCAGTCGTCGTTTTCAATCGTCCGTCGCAATTAATTCTGTTAATCTCAATCGTTAATCGTTAGTCGATTACATTTTGCCTATCTCTGTGTACAACTTAGTTTTTAGAGAAGAAATAAAGTAGTTTTTCTTACAATTATGAAGGAGGTAACATTTTTCCAAATCGGTCTAGCTGTTTTAAATTAATCGGGGAACAAACCTACATAAAAATTGCTCTTTGTTTTGAAGTCGGTTAAGACTGGAAACTTATTTCTAATAAGAAATGCACGAGAAACTAAGAAAAATACCAAGATCGCTATATGTGTGCCTCTAATATTTAAAGAGTTCCCTCGGTTTCTCCAAGATCTCATCATCAGATCCTGATTTGGTTGCAATGGGACCACCTCGGAAGTATACCCTTTCAAACAAAAAAAGAATTTTCCACATCGGTCTAGCCGTCTTCGAGTAATCGCGTAACAAATATAAAAAATAAAATAAAAATAAAAACATATAGACGAATAGAGAACCGTCCTTCATTTGAAAGTCGGTTAAAAATGCATAGAACTCATTAAAACGAGCCCACTTCCATGTTCCATCATCAGTTCAGTTCAGCTTGCTGATGTGATGCCTGTGTGCAGGAGTGAGTGAATAGTGGAACACGAAATACAAGATATTGCTACTACATTACTTACTAAGCATATAGACGGGATAACAATTTCAATTTCGATAAATAAATCAATCAGAGGAATTCATTTTAACTAAAAAAATCATGATTGAATTTATTTGATTGGTGATTAAATTAGTTTTACTCAAATTTTTGAGTGAGAATAAATCTTAAGTGATTTAATCATTTCAAATTTAATCTGATTGAAAGTGAAGTGATTTAATCATTTCAAATTTATTCTGATTGAAACTGAAATGATTTATTCTCACGATTTTTTATTCTGATTGACGATATTAGTCATGAGTGCCCAACACTGGTTGCATCTCTACTCGATACGTCGAACCTCGATAAGCCAAAATCCTCCATGAAATAAAATCCCGTTCCCTCCCCTTCCAGCCACAAAACCTCCATAACTCGAAATATTAGACCGATAAGTTACCGTGACTTTTGTGAGTTAGACGTTTTAGTATACTTTTTACCTCTATAACTGGAAATACATCAATTTTACCTCTATATCTTGAAGAAACCGTTTGTTTGTTTTATGTACCTCTGTAAGTCGAAGATAAATTAGGGCAGGTAGGTCATACGTAGGTATCTAGTCTATACACCGTGCCGCCGAATAACCCGAAAAACTTTAACTAAAAAACTTTAAGTAAAAAAAGTTATATGATGTATAGTCGAATAACGGTTACTTTCCGAGATATTAATTATTTTTTAAATGAAAACTCCCAAGTGTGTAACAAGCCCTTATAAATGTGACTAAGATACTTTTACAATTTTTTTTTAAATCTTTTAACTAAACAGCAATTAACCTTCGCAGTATTTGATGGTAAGCGACTACGAGTCCAAACCTTTTGTTTCAATTTTAGCTTTTTTCCTTTTTGATATCTTTTCCTCAAGTAAGGACATGTTTATAAGGAGGGGCTCAATTTACTGATTTATTTTGTACCATAAGACTATTAATGTAAAATGACAAAATTCAACCTATGTTGATATAACGTTATTTACTTGTAATACCATCAGGAATACGTGGTTAAAAAATTTCGGGTTATTCGGAGGCACGGTGTAGAATATTTTTTATTTATTTTACCTCTGTAACTCGAAGTAAAAAAATACAGAAGCCTTAGGAAGGAAGCGCACGGCGACTTTTTGTAGCGATGCAGTCGCGCGTTTCGTAGCGCTGTCTCTGTTTAATACTAGGGTGTAAAAGGGACAGCGCTCGCTACAAAAAGTCGCCGTGCGCTACCTCCCTTAACCTCTATAAGTCGAACACGAGCCTATGAAAATATCTGTAAGTCGAAGACCTCTATACGTCGAAACCTCGTTAACGCAATTTTTTTAGCACTGCCCTTGAGTTTCAACTTATTGAAGTTCCACTGTATTACTTATTCTGTGGCTGTGCTAATGCTAACTGTGTATGTTATACTTTTGGAATTGGTTAAAATGAAATATAAGAAAATAAAGGTAATCATAGGGCTGGCTCGTTCCTCGCTCAGCAGGTAGGCATTGCCATCCAGCGAGGCAACGCAGCTAGCCTTATGGGCACCCTACACACAGGAGGCGACATAGACATTTGTACATATAATCTAGGTCCCAATAGGTTAAGTTAGGTTAAGGTAGCTATTACGTTGTAAATAATGTGTTTTTTTTCTTAATCTTATATTTGTTATGGATGTAATGTATTTTCTTTTATGTGATTTAAATATAGGTATGTCATATTATTGTTTGAAAATAAAGACCTCTAATGTGTAATAATTATATTTTTATATACGTCAACCCCACACCGACCCCCGTAGCCTTGTGTAGACTAGTCACAGAACATGTATCCATACCAGCAGTTTGCTGTGAGGTGACCATGGGCGCGACAACACTCATTCTGTTCAGCCTTGATGCGGTTGCAGACCTAAAAAAAAGTTAAAGTATTTTTTCCATAAACTATCGTTGCTTTCTTTGCTTATTTTTAGGGTTCTGTACCCGAAGGACCAACAGAAACCCTAATAAGACTCCGCTGTCCGTCTGTCTGTCTGCCACAGGGCTGTATCTGACAGAGTTCTGAAGCTAAGAGAGGGCCTCCTCCTTTTTGGGAACATAGTCAAGTATGATTTTTTTGAAAAATTGCCGCAGGAAACTTTCTGAATTTAAACTTGCTTTAATTTCGCGTAAAAAATTTCAAATACTTTCCTACATTCGGGTCATTATTTGAGCGTTTCACCCGCCTCACTTTCGTGGACACATTATTGTCGAAGTTCCCTCAGATTTTAGTCTCATATCGAGCTATTTGGTACATATCCGGGACTGCTAACAAATGCCTTAAAATTACATTAAAATCTGCCGGAATCTCAACAATAATGTGTCCACGAAAGTGAGGCGGGTGAAACGCTCAAATAATTACCCATTTTGAAATTTTTTGCAACTTGTACGGTCAGCTGAACAAAAAGTAACCCACTTCCCATAATACGAATGTACGATAGGGGTTTTCCTTTTCCCTGCATCTGACTGGGGTTCACAACATATTGTTAAAAACAGTATTATACTTTTCTTGCTCGTCTATTCATATCTGCCCAATGTAGTAAACAAATTTCTAACCACAAAGTACACATTACTTGGTCAAAACGGACTTTCCTCGTGAATAAAAAACCTGAGCCTATGTTTTACCCATGTAATGAAATAATCATTATTTTGCAAAAAATAGCTATATTTCGAAACCTAAAAGAAAACAATGGTATAAAACTAGTACTTTGAGGGTAGAAAGTTGTGTACCTACCTACTAGGTACTTTGGAAAAGTAAGAGTGAATAGACTTTATTTAAATCATTCACCTACAAAAAAAAAAAATTTATCGCTTGTATTTGGAGCCATAAAACCCAAAAAAGTAAACGTACAGGAACAAATATCATTTCAGAAGGAGTATTTTCGGTAATAATTTTATAAGAGGCTTCCGAATATTTTTCAAATGATAATACCTATGCATTACATAAATTGTTAAAACTGTGTAATAGATTCCAAACAATATGTTTTTAAAACGTAAAAAAACACAATATAACTACATACTGTGGACTTTTCCAAAACACTATTCTATTTATTTCTCGACTTTAATATACTTTATTTCTCGTACAGAAAAAATAAGAAAGTGGTCTATTTTTCGACCTTGTTTAATGGTAGAGTTTAAAAGTGGTGGACTACTTTCTTGGCGTTCCGTACAACAAGTTGGGCACCCTACTCTGCAGGCTTATGATGCTAAGCTTTGTTGATCGATAATAAATGCACGATAATGCGTCCGTCACGTTCTGACCAGTATACATACCTACAAGTGTGATATTGACGGATGCGATATCATGTCTTTATCAATCGACAAACACTATCATCATAAGCCTGCTGGTCGCATTTGTACCTGATCGCACGGGCCAACCCATGTCGAAGCCGTGACCATAGACGCCACCGACGCCAGCACCACCAGTATCAATAACGTTTTCAGAGCAGCCATTTTGTTTTACGACCGAAGTGTGAGCGTCGTTTTCAGATGCATGGCTTTAAATACACTGCGATAAAGATTGAATACCTGTTTGTATTTCAGTTAATTACTTAGGTAGTTAATTTTTATTTTTTATGAGTTTTTTAAACAAAGACGGTTCTCAATTTGTAGGTAAGTATGTTTTTAGGGTTCCGTAGCCAAAATGGCAAAAACGGAACCCTTATAGTTTCGTCATGTCCGTCTGTCCGTCTGTCCGTCTGTCCGTCCGTCCGTATGTCACAGGCATTTTGCTCAAAAACTTCATGATGGATATTGATGAAATTTGGAATATAGGTGTCTTGTATAAGCCGCTACTTAGTTTAGTAGTTAAACAATTAAAATAAATATTTTAGGGGGGGTACTCCATACATGTTACAGAAGCTAAAAAAATTTTTTTTCAGCAAATAACAACGTGTGGTACATAGTTCGACAGCTCTTTAAAAAACACTATAAGGTTTTGAAGTAATGTTTTTGATTAAGTGAATATATTTGGAAATAATCGCTCCGAAAGTTGTGTAAATTGTGCCCCCCCCCCCCTCTATCTTCTAAGCCGTGTGTCCGAAAAATATGAAAAAAATCACGAAGGTGACGCCTAACTAATACTTTCAACGAAAATTATTTTGAACAAGATCGAATTAACCGTTTTTGAGTTATTGCCGATAAACTGCGCTTCTCAACAAAAGGACGTAATTGCTATGAAGATACGCTCTTTTTTTGTTGTACTTTTTTACATCGTATTTTTTACCCGTTTACGGCAAAGCAAAATGAAGGATTATAATTTTAGTGCCGTATGTATACATAAATGTATGTATGTTCGTCTGTTCCCTCATAACTCAAAAATGACTGAACCGAAACAAACGTGTCGGGTATCATTAGATTTGTCTCGAATGGACGCAGGTTGTAAGCTAGTCAGTTGGAACCAAAATTAAGTCCGTGATCCCCAAAAAAGTAAAGGACTAAAAATCATCAAATAAAAGTCATCAAGTCGTATTGAATTTAATGGCAATTTAAATATATTACATAGTATGTATTAGAACAATGTTTAATTATCAATAGCAACAAACCACACGTTCAAAAAGCTGCTCTTCACCGATACGTGTACGTACAATAGCTCTATCATAACTATGTATGTATGTAAACACTTTATTGCACAAAATAAGACAAAGTACAGGGTTACCAAATAAAGTTATATGTACAAAGGTGAACTTATCCCTTAAAGTGATACCAGAAATAGGTCCTCTGCACGTGCCCCGTAGTAATTTCAAGTGAGGCTGAAGGCCCGACGCGTCCTAGGTCGTCTTTCGCAAAAATATATATCAGTGTCATTTCGCGAGCCCGAAGGGCGAGCTTCGGGCTGCGAGGCGGAAGGCCGAGCTCTTCTGGAAGTGTTATATATAAAGGGACGAAGCGCTCCAGGTCATTTTATACAAACCGTATAAAAAAATAGACAATTTAAACGAGCCCGAAGACTGGAAAGCTTCTCTCCAAGCGTTTTATATCCCCAGCAAGTTCAACGGAGGCCGAGGGCCGAGAACCGCTTAAGGCAAAAGGCATATTTGAGTCTCATTTTCGGAAACCCGAAGGACGAGCTTCAGGCTGCAATGTCGAAGACCTAGCTCCTATAGCAAGAACCTGTGTTCTCACGCAAGCAAAAATCTTGTCATGGTCTTTTTCGTAGTCAGGTGTTAATTTTTTTTAGCTTTATTTTTATCTGTAGCACATTTCCTTATAGTTACGGCTATGGAACCCTACACTGAGCATGGTGCGACATGCTCTTGGCCAGTTTTTTAATAACATACCTCCGAGGTGGTACCACTGCAAGTAAATCAGGATCTGATGATGGGATCTTGGAGAAACCGTCGGAACTCTTCAAATGTTTTCGGGTATTGTTCGTAATCATTGGTGCATTTCATATGACGGGGGGGGGGGATGTCATAACTTAAACTAGGTGAAAACGCGAGCGCAGCGAACACGAAACAAACAATTTCACTATTCACTGAGTTCTAAATCGAGGGGGAGTTGAACCCCCTAACCCCCTTCCCTCCTCCCATATACATCGTGTCCCATTTCACAAAGCTACAAATTAGCAGCCCTTAAAATAAATAATAGCCGGACGGAGCGTCGCTAACAAAGAACTGAAGCATCAATAGTCCGCCGGCTAACTTGACGCTGGTTGGTCAAGTCAATATCTGCGCGCTGCGGGTAGTACGAAAAAAACTAGTTGATGTGTGCGTGTGGGCTCGTAAGTACAAGCAAACTTTCAGGAATGCCTAATGCGCCAATGGGGGTCTGATTGTGGTATCGTAAACGTGTATAGGGAACGTGCACGAACTTAGGTGGCAGCACTAAACGACAAAAGAGACACGGGCGGAAAATAAAGGAAACTATAACCCCTGTCAAATCAAGCTGTCGATGACAATATCTAAGTGTCAATGTCAAATATAGTAAGTCGTAGCTACACTGACGTTAATCGTCCTTCATCGCGATAAAATAACGGCGTTTTCGTCAATGTGGCCAAAGCATGAGAGGGTACATGATTTAGTATGACCGCACCAGTTGGCAGCACCGTCGTCGTGCTCGTCCCCTATACAGTAGCAGTCGTAACGTGATTCGAGTCGGTCAGTTTTCCATACAAGTACAAAAAGGGTCATCATTTGCTTCCACGACGTCAATCGTGGATGAAAACTGTTTTATTTTAAAGCTTGATGCTTGATTAATTTTTAGTAGGTACACTTTAAATTTTATTTGAAACCGCAATGTATTGCGATGTTTTTAGGGTTCCGTACCAAAATGGTAAAAAAGGAACCCTTATGGTGCGACTCTGTCTGTCTGTCCGTCCGTCTGTCACAGGCAGATATCTCTGGAACTACTGCTGCTATCGATTTGAAATTTGGAATAGTGTTAATAGTAAGTAGTAACTAACCCGAGGCTATTGGACATAAAAAAAATCTTGTACCTTTTTACTTTTTTTTTAAATGGGTCCGCAATGGGACTTCGGAAATTGAAAGTAGGGCTATTATATCGAATGGGGTATTAAATGAAAGGGCTTGATTTGTAAATTAAAACACTGTTTTTATTTTTTTTCTTAAATAAGTAAATTTTGACTTATGACGAAAAACGTTAAAAAAATACCACCCCCCCCCTATTATCTTCGAAGTTACTGAATAGAAAAATCTGTAATAATTACCAATTATTACTGTCATCCGAAATATTACACTAATATATACCGGTTTTCCTAACATGCACCGTTTTTAGGGTTCCGTAGCCAAAATGGCAAAAACGGAACCCTTATAGTTTCGTCATGTCCGTCCGTCTGTCTGTCTGTCTGTCCGTATGTCACAGGAATTTTACTCAAAAACTACATGATGGATATTGATGAAATTTGGAATATAGGTGTCTTTTATGAGCCGCTACTTAGTTTGGTATATAAATAATTAAAATAAATATTTTTAGGGGGGGCACTCCATACATGTTAAAGACAGTAAAAAAAATTTTTTTCAGCAAATATCAACGTGTGGTACATAGTTCGACAGCTCTTTAAAAAACACTACAAAGTTCCTAAGTAATGTTTTTGATTAAGTGAATGGATTTGGAAATAATCGCTCCGAAAGTTGTGTAAATTGTGCCCCCCCCCTGTATTTTCTAAACCGTGCGTCCGAAAAATATGAAAAAAATCACGAAGGTAACGCTTAATTAATACTTTCAATGAAAATTATTTTCAACAAAATCGAATGTACCATTTCTGAGTTATTGCCGATAAACTGCGCTTCTCAACAAAAGGACGTAATTGCTATGAAGATACGCTCTTTTGTTGTTGTACTTTTTTTACATCGTATTTTTTACCTTATAGTTACGGTTATGGAACCCTACACTGAGCATGGTCCGACAATATATCTGTGGTCCGACATGCTCTTGGCCAGTTATTTAGAAATTTGCAAAAACCGTAACACATATTTTATTTGCTCCTACTAAAGTAATCACCTTACAGTTTTTCTTGTCTTGAACTATTCACGAATCTACTTATGAGTTTGTACGGAACCCTCGGTGCGCGAGTCCGACTCGCACTTGACCGGTTTTTTATGTTTGTAGCGTTACAAGCAACGTCAATTAGACTGATATTAACGTGCATTGAAAATACTATTTAATTTGTATGAAACAGACAAAATCAAAAGATTACTTAATTTTTAAAAGTTGTCGAACGAAAGTTTTATTGTTTTATGAGTAGAACCTACGTTTTAAATTTTTAATTATTTGCTGCTGTTACAGGCAAAACCCGGTATTTCGAAAACAGGTTGTGATTAGTACACTGTTCGATAAGGACAGTGTTATTTTCCTTATAATCTCACAATTGAGGAAAAAAACAGGTAGGTACCTAATGTTTACTTTGTCAACCCGTTTGACAGCAAAATAGGTTGATAGTTATAGGGGCGTACTACGAAATGATTTTTTTAGGGTTTCGTACCAACATTGTAAAAAAACGGAACCTTATGGTGTCTCTGTCTGTCTGTCCGTCTGTCAAAGCCAGATATCTCCGGAACTACTGGTGCTATCGATTTGAAATTTGGAATAGTTTTAAAAATCGCTAACCCTAGCCTACTTTACATAAAAAAATCCTTTTTTACCCCTTTTTACTTTTTTTTTAAAGGGGATCGAAATGGGAGGTTGAAAATTTAAAGTTGTGCTGCTATTGTATCAAGTGGTATATTTTTAATATTTTCCCAATCCATCCGGCCATCTTCAAGTAATTGTGTAACAAACATACAAAAAAAATCGGCCAAGTGCGAGTCGGATTCGCATACAGGTTCCGTATCCGTACCACCGTCGAGCAAAAATACGCCAAAAAACACGTTTCTTGTATGGGGGCCTCCTTTTATTTTTAATGTAATTATGTTTTTATTATTTGTTGTTATAGCGGTAATAAAATACACATTATGTGAAAATTTCAAGTTTCTACCTATAGTAATAGGGTTCCGTTGGCACCCTTTTAGCTACGAAACCCTAAAAAACATTCGCAATTACGCACGAATTGAATACCATCCTTCTCTTGGAGTCGGTCAAAAAATACCTTTATGCCACACCTGGCCATAAAATGCTGACATAACATGCTGTACACAACACGGGAGGTAATAAAGAAAGCCCTTGATCGTATATTTAATTTATATAAACCACCCTAGTTGTGTAAAGTACTCAATTAGTTTTAGTCATGCCTGTAATATTTAAAGAGTTCCCTTAGTTTCTTCATGATTCCATCATCTGATCGGAGACCTCCTTTTTAAATTCGTTTAGTAACGGTAAGTGAAAAGAGCACGCGTTATGCGATAGAGAGTGGGGAATACAACCCGGGTATCCGGGTTGTCGGGTACCTGGGATGCATTCCATACTCTTGTAACCGACTTGAGTTCTTCTTCTTCTTCATCGTTCCCTCATTACTGAGGATCGCGACCACACATTTTTGATCTCCAAAGAGTGCGGTCATAGGCCGTATGGACCGTCTTGATTTAGAGTCTGGTAAAACCCGGGATTTTGATTCAGAACCAGTTTTCCTAATAAAAAAAACCTTGTTATTAATAAAAAATATGCAATTATCGTTTCATTTTAAAGTATTTCAAAGATAATAAATAAAATCTAACGTCGGCTGCCTTAAAGAAAACGCGAAAAAACACCACTCGCTTGCTTATCTTGCTTAATACAGCCGGCAATGCCGGCACGTAAGTACAGTCGAGTTCATCGTTATCTGAGCAAAGATTGGACCAGAAACATCTGAACAAGACCCTATTGTCAGCAGCATAAGAACTAGATCAGATATTTTTGATCCGTTCTTTGCTCAGATAATGATGAACTCGACTGTACATTGTAGGTAATGCAACTCGGGTACCCGGGTAACCGACTTGATTTAGAGTCGGATAATTCCCGGGTTTTCCCGGTGCGTTCTGTCCTATTGATTGGACCCGAACGACAGTTTTGTTAGAGAGAGAAAGTCTTATGTACGTATGAGTAGTACTATTACCAAGGACCATTAAAACAAGAGGACTGTCATGCTCCATACAAAAAGCTGTTCCCCGATATTTACAACGCCATCTATGTATAAGCTTGGTATAAGAATTATATTATTTACAATTATTCAACTTTGCAAGCGTGACACAGTATTTAAATGTTAGAATTTATTTATTATTAGCTGTTTACGAACTAATTGTTACTAAACTGTTTCTTTGTTCAATTATAACATCGTTAAATGTTTAGTTGTTTAGCACCATCTAGTTTTTGCCTGGATATCCCCTTGCGGTCGGGGCACGATCCAAAGTATGGAGAATGACAGTCCTCTTCTTTTAATGGTCCTTGCCAAAGATATACATTTTCCATTTCATTTGGTGGTATTTGAACAATTAATTATACCATTATTATCAGATTTTCAAATCTGATAATAATATTGACGGTGACTGAAGTTGACGGCGTTCAAAGTCGGTCGCCGCCACTTCTTTTTAGCACGCGAGGAACATACACTTTTTCCTCCTAAGTACCTCGATATATTTCTCTGATCATACGCTACGCCTACTGGACAGAGACATAGTCACTTTATATCCTGATAAAGATAGCGAGTTCCATTAGGATAATAATGGTTATAAGTTATAACGCAAGTGCTGCCGCGGCTGAATGCTAGTTTCAAATAAGAAAATACCCATCTTGTATTAGTATTCGCTAAATCAATTTAAATAATATATACGATGGCCGAGATTCTTTGGTAATCACCCGTATATTGACCCCCAACAGGAAAATAAGAAGCAAACTCCGAAAAGGTATTTTCGAATCGTATTTAAAGGCCTACATCATTCCACTCCCCGCACAATCTGAGATATCCTTAGTTTGACCGTACTCTTCAACGTTATTCCCTGTAAATCAAAGATGGCCGCTCTGAAGACTCTACTGATTTTGGTGGTTGTGGCGTTGGCGCTATCCATGGCGGTGGCAGTTCGGGTCGGACCTTGCGACCAGGTAAGG
Organism: Eudemis profundana; assembly: GCA_947034925.1. NCBI lineage: Eukaryota > Metazoa > Arthropoda > Insecta > Lepidoptera > Tortricidae > Eudemis > Eudemis profundana. Next base: position 5,756,463 of record OX344819.1, read on the forward strand.
ATTGGAGATCCTCTCTTGTATCCTCACAGTACAATAGCAGTATTTTTTTAACCGACTTCCAAAAGGACGGTTTTTTCGATTTGGAAAATTCTCTTTTTATCCAAAATAGACTTAGGCGCCACTAAAAATCTAAAAATAAAGTTAATTTTTAAAACAAAAAATAAAAATCGACTTCCAAAAATTTAAAGTAAAAAACAGAATATGTAATTACCCCAAAGAGCCAAGGAGGACAGTTTCATCGCGTTTCATAGCCTTTGGCTTTGCTTGGCTGGTACGAGTACCAACTTGAAAAATAACATGCTATTTTATTATGTCTATATATTATATTTATACAAATTTGAAGATGTCTCGTAATATTTTAAATAATGCAGTTTTACGTCGGTTCTTAACCAGGCCTCAATGTTCGTTATGAATTTTCTCGATATTTTGGGCTTTTTGTAACAAAAATTCTAATTTCTTACTCAAATTACCACTGCGTTACCAAAAATATTTTCTATATCCATAGCCCACATATTTCGACAAAAGTTATCGTTCGTGTGAGCGTATGCTAATCTGAATTACAATAGTACATTATACTACTAGGGTGGTAATACAAAGAAAAGTCGAGATCGCAGATGTTTGCGGCCCGAGCTGCAAGCAAGGGACGTAAATATGCGATCGAGGGCTTTCTTTATTACCTCCCGTGATGTGTACATCATTTTATGTCTACACTTGGGCAGAAAGCGGCTTTTTCCGTACGCGCAGCGGAAAAAGTCACTTTATGGCCAGGTGTGGCATAAAATAATATGTTTTTTGGAGATTATATTAATAAGTAAGAAATTACACGTTAAATTAAAATGTAGAAGGGACGCAAACTTCGTGACGAAAGTTTGATTTTTTCACAGCTTGAAGGAACGCGTAGATCTGAGTATATTATGGTTTAAATTTCATCTCGATGCCTCCACGCGTTCCCGAGATAAAGGGTCTTGACAGACGGACGACAAAGTGATCTTATAAGTGGTCTGTTTTTTCCTTTTGAGGAGCGGAACCCTAAAAAGAGTCCACAGATTTCTTTTTCAGTTTGGTGACTCTTTCATACATTTATGATCCTGAGTAAAATTACAGATATATGGGCCAAAATTCTTACTGATGCCTAATAAAACATTAACGTGAAAAAAGATACGGCCATTTATGTCGCAAAAAACTTAAATTTCGACACTCAAGGAAACCAAAATTCAAAGGGTACCTACTTTCCGTTAACTCATAAAAAATACAATCTTTATTTAAAGTATTTGTACAGAACCCACGGTGGGCGAGTTCGACTCGCACTTGTCCGGTTTTTTTTTACCAATACTTACTTCTATTATTGAGCATATCACAGAAAAAAGTTGTCAAATAGCCAGATCATATATATGACGAGGAAGGCCTAAAACCATTACCTTTGGGTTCCGGGTCACCTTAGGTCAACTTAGTGGTATGGTCCAACAATTATCCAATAACCCAGTATCCGCACCAGTTTGAGTACTGGTGTATCGCTCTTCATGTCTTTCTTTACACAATCTAAATGTCGCATTGATAATGAACGAAGTTACACGATAAATTCACAGAAATAGGCTCAATCGCTTATATTTCCCAAAGAAGACTGACAATCCATCGGTCAACGTAATATTTCCTCCTTTTAATCTAAACTGCCTGCATTACTCAAAAAGGATCTCATACCTACTTAATGGTCAGTCATAACTAGCGCCCTCTCTGTGACTTTATCCAAGCCAATAATCAGATATTTTTGGCTAATGTAACGTTGTTATTTTATCACGATACGACATATAGGTAGGTAGATACAAGAAATCAAAGTAAATAGGAATTTTAAATGGTAATCACCTATGGTCCAGACCGGGAATCGAACCCGGTCCCTCTGGATTACCGGCCCAGCGTCTCAAGCCATTCAACCACCGGAGCAATTGTTCTATGTACCTACTTTGATTCCTTGTATCTATACATATCTGTAACATAAAATGTGGTATAATTTACAAGCATTAAAAACTAATATAGGAAATGCTGCCAGTGTTCTCGCTCGGCACAATGCGACAGAAAGAGGTTTTTAGCAATAGGTAGTTCTGATTGTTTTTTACTTTGAGGTTTTATTTTTACTTTTAGGTTAGTTCCTTGCTCATTGTTTAATTTTGAATAAAATCTAATAATAAAATAAACATCATGTTTCTTTCATATGGTAGCCAATTCATGCTAAAATCGAGTTTCTTGTTGTTCCAGGTCTGCAACCGCATCCCTGCTGAACAGGACGAGTGTTGTCGTGCTCACGGCCACAGTTCAGCAAGTTGCTGGAGGGGAAAGATGTACTGTAATTAATCAGGACACGGCTTCGTGGGACTAACTATCAACGTGCAAGCCTGTTTCTTCGATAACTGATTTTCGCAAACTTTCCGCCCGATTTAGGTATTATCAAGGACCTTAAAATAAATAGCCGCACGGAGCCTCGCCAACAGACAACTGAAGCCATTTTTAATAAGCCGGCTGCTTGTACTTACGAGCCACACGCACACATCAACTAGTTTTTTCCTATTGCGAGCAGCACGCACACATACGTAGCCAGCTTATTAGACATACTTCAGTTCTTTGTTAGTGATAGTGAGGCTCCGTTCGGCTATTTATTTTAAGGTCCTTGGGTATTGTACTGTCTACATATTATGTTTTGTAATACGACATTGTTTGAGATGGTAAATAAAATTGATTAATTAAATCGTGGTTTTCTTTCTTGAAGTTCCTATTTTTCTTCAATGCTACGATGAGTTATTTTTTCAGAATCAGAAGAATTAATTTTTAGGGTTCCGCACCAAAATGGTAAAAAAATTAATACAAATATGATGCGACTCTGTTTGTCCGTCTGTCACAGCCAGATATCTTAGGAACTACTGCTGCTATCGATTTGAAATTTGGAATAGTTTTAAAAGTCTACTGGATATAAAAAAATTAACACCTTTCTTACTTTATTTTAAAGGGGGCCGAAATAGGGGAGGTCTAAAATTTGAGGTTGTGCTATTGTAGATTCCAAAACCAATTTTATTTTTATCATTAATCATATACTTTTTGATTTAGAACGAAAAATGTTAAAAAGTGTGTTATTCCCCCTATTATCCTTGAAGTTTCTGAACAGAAAAATCTGAAATACTTAATTACTAATTTCATTATTATTATCATCCTAAAATATATCGTTTTTTCTAACTTACATCGTTTTTTAGAAATTCGCAAAAATCGTAACACAAACCTATTTGCTCCTACTAAACTAACCGCGAAGTATATCGATGTATGAGGACAACAGTTTTTCAACAGCAACGTTTGTCCCACCACCATACAGTTTATCTTGAATTCACGTATTTCGTTTTTCCTTTTATCTACTTACGAGTTTGATCTGAACCCTCGGTGCGCGAGTCAGACTCGCACTTGACCGGTTTTTACTTTTGACGTAACGTTGAATGTTTTTTACTAGACTCTGAGGATGTAAAATTCGTACGTACCTACGTACGAAATTCGTAAAACTAAAACTTCGAAAATTTAAATGTCTATCGTACGAAATTCCTAAAGACGCGTATATTTTTACCCGACTGCGGCGAAGCCCAAAGGAGGGTTATGTGTTTGACCTATATGTATGTATGTATGTATGTCCGTTCCTATGTCCGCTCGTAACTACTCAACGGCACATCCAAATAAATGATACATCATTAGATTCGTCTTGATGGTGCGAGAGTCACTGGGTATGAAGTTTGTTAAAATAAACAAAATGGCGGATTTTATGCAGTTTCTAAGTGTACCGCGGTCGGGTTTATTTTATAATTAATGTACTTATTCGATTGAGGGTCAATTGCAGAAAAAAATGTAGGGGAAAATCGTAACGAAACTGAGAAAAAATAAAATCTCAGTTTCGTTACGATTTTCCTCCATATTTAGTTTGGGCGTAACGAAACTGAGAAATTCAAAATTTGTACCGAAAAGTTGCGCCATTTTGTACTACTTTTTTATTTCATAAATGAAAAGTGCTCGTGATGCTGAGTAAAATGGTATAAGAAACACCATGATCAGACAAAAAAAGTAAAACGTAATTTTTTTCTGCAATTGACCCGAAAGTTAGAATTTCTACGTACAAATAACTAATGACAATAATACGAAAATCGAAAATATTCGTAATTAATGCCTAAGTACAAAATTTCTTAACACTTAAAAAAACAGAAATGTCTAATTTGCACAATATAATTTTTTTACAAAAAGATAGATGCTACAATAGTATGCTCTATCAGGTGTGCCGCATGGTTGTTTGTCACTTAGTACAAAAACAAGTTAAACCTACAGGATTTGTTCCAGCTGTGAAATAAAAATTACAATAAATAAATGTGGTTTGGAATAACTATAATAAAATTGGCAATTTTGTACATTAGAAATTATGCAAGCTATACTTTTGACATTTAGATCAACAGAACTCATGAAAAATCCTGTTAGAATTTTCATATATTAGCAGTTTCATACATTAGCCATATAAAACGTAAGTTACCTGATAGTAGAACATACGTTTAATTAGGAATTTCCTACATAAGAAGCTTTGATTTTCGAAGTTTTGTGTGTAGGAAATTCATACGTAGGGATTTTAATTTTCGTAATTTTGCTACGCACCCGATTATGCCTATAGTCAGATTAGCAATATTAGCACCTCATTATCGAGCATAATAATGACAAGGATAGTAAGAATTTATCTAAGGTGTTCGTAAAGAGAATGAACAACTACCTATACCTATAATTATTGTCGGTTAGTTAAGTTTTCCTCAACAGATACTTCACGTTGGTTTTACCTAAAGTACACATTTCGCATTTTCCTTTTAATCTGCAGTTTGTTTATTTTCTACTTTTGAAAGATAGTTTGTGATAGGGATGTAACGATACATAATTATGCCGATACGATACCGATACCGATATTTGTAGTAAATTATTGGCGATACCGATACCGACCGATATCTTAGCTAACTAATGAAGTAGGTATGAAGTTCAGATTTATTATTTGTATGTCCTTATTATACCTAAAAATTGGCTATATTTAACAGAGAGTCAACCTTGAAGGTGTAAAGTAAAAATAAATAAACTGTCAACACATTTTTTTTTATTATGAACCAAATATATTATAGTTAACATAGTGATTATTATTGCACAAGGTAATAGACCATTATATAAATTAAGTCAGTACCTAATTGAAATTACTTTTTGCTTAATAATTTTTTACATATGTACCTACAAAAGCAGTCACGGCGAACTCGAGCGACATTTGTATGGAACGTTGCTTCTAAGTGTGATTAAGCTCTTAAGGTTTGAAAAAAAGACCTAGCTTTTTTCAAACCTTAAGAGCCTCTGCAATCGCACACATAGGCCTAGTCACAGAAATATGTCGAGATAGAAGGAATTTTTTTTTTAAACCTGACCAACTCACAACCCATAACCGGGCATGGTGATTGTCGGGCCGGGTGGTTGGCCGTTGCGGTCCCTGGGCTCGAACCAGGTCGCTGGCCAGACCACCCAAGGGCGTCCGACCGTGTGCCGTACACACAGTCGGCACGCACATCGGGCTGGGTAAGTGCCGGGGGGTGCCTGGAGTCGAACCAGGTCACCTGTCCCGGCCTACAACGATAGATGTCGGACTAGGTGGGGGCCTGTTCGCCTGGGGTCGAACCAGGACGATGGCCAGGGCCACCTTTGACTTTTCGCTGATTGCTCAGAGTGAGCAGCGGACCAGCGGAAAAGATGAAGCGGATCAACCTGTCCTTATGTGAACGTGTGTATCGAACTAATAGAAGGAAATGTAAGTTCATCAATTTGTATGGGAACCCGCTTGGTGTAACGTTTTTCGCTTGGCGTTTGACGCCAAAAGTGTAATTTGGTGATGGAAAACATATTTTTTTCATTTCATTTGGTGGTTTTTATTTAATTATACGATTATCAGATTTTCTAATCTGATAATAATATTAACGGCAACTGAAGTTAACGGCGTGCAAATTAGCTCGCCGCCACTTCTTTTTAGCACACGAGGTACATTACATACACTTTTTTCTTTTACATTTCTGTGTATTTACTGTGACTTGCTCGTATCTTTCGTTATTATCTGACAGTAACAGGAAAATGCATTGTTTTATTGCAATGAATGCAAAATATTCTAGTTTAGCGCTCTGGGTTTTCTGAGCTCGATGGCCTGTGTCTAATTGCTTGTCTATCTAGTTAGATCTAGGTAAAAGCATTGCATAAATAACTATTAGGTACGATTTATTTATTTAAACTTTATTGCACAAAAGAAAACTTATCGTACAAAAGGCGAACTTAATGCCATAAGGCATTACAACAACTAAGGCAACGATTACTAATATCAAGCAAAAAACGCCAGTAAAACACGTTTCTTGTATGGTATTTAGTTTTCACTTTATTTTGTTTTTATTATTTGTTGTCATATCAGCAATAGAAATTTACGTCTTGTGAACATATCAGGGAGGCTCGCGGGCCGCAAGTGAGCGGTTCACGGGCCGCAGGTTGCCGACCGCTGACCAGGGGCCGGAACCCCTTACCTTTATCGAGGTTTTAAGGCGGGTTCTTAAAGCGCTGGTTTTGACAAACACTTTTATTCTGTTGAGCTTATCACTGGCTTAATATACAATACACAGCTACGCTGATCGTTCGAGTTAACCCAAAACCCTAATATAAACCACCGTAAGAGTTGTTACTGGGAAGTGGTTCCGGACGAAGCGCAAACTAAATTGATCTTAACCGTCATAGTAATTCGTTTCATTTTCATTGTACGAGGCTAAGCTATTGCCGGCTACTCTCAGCATTAACCCCTTCCAAATGTCTTAAAAACCCCTTCAAAGGCGCTTCGGCTTAACTCGTCGCGGGGTTTAACCCGTTTATGAGTTAACTCAATCAGATGTTAACCCAAACAAACGATTAATACTCGAACGGCTGCCTTGCGAACGGCGTAAGCCAACGAACATACGAACGACATAATGCATGCTCTTTCTAGTCACAGACTAAGCCCCTCTGCGAGGGCAAAATTTGATACTAAATGTAGTTTTAATAGGTACCCATAGACAATACAATAAAACAAGATAAAATTTAAAATACCTAAAACTAAATACACCTAAAAACTAAATTTAAAATAAAATAATTTATTTCTGCAAGTAGCCACAAGGGCTTTTTTACATGTCCTATATTATTTTCTCTTCTTTTCTTTTGGCGCTTCGGGTGCTTACGCTGCTCGTGCAGGGCGCCGGAAGAAACTCACCAGTTTCTCTTTTCATCATTTTAAAAGTGTTACAATAATTTCATTAATACATTACATTAACTTAAAAACTACATTTATAGAGATGTAAAGGGTCTCTCTATGCGACCAAACAAGACAAATAAAAATAGAAAATAAATTGATACTAAAATTAACGGAGATGTAAAGAGTCTCCTTTGTCAAAATATTATGTTTTGGAGATGTAAAGGATCTCCAAACAAAATTAAACTACCTAAATTAATATACTTAAAATATTATAAAAAGAATACCCCCTGAAGCAGCTTCGCCTGTGGCATGGTACCCATTACGCTGGTAGCATTACCTCTCTGAATACCCAGGGCAATACTTTGCGATTTAAATTAGGTACCCATTCACATTTTAACGTGCCTATTTATTTGTACCTAGTACGTGCTTTACAAGTAACGTAAGTGTACCATATTACGGGATATTAAGGCGTTTCCTACTTCGAGGAAGGTTTAAAAAAAAAGTACGAAGGTGCTAAACGTGAAATCTATTTTGTTTTGAAGATTATTCTTATAAGATGGATATAGGATATTATTTTGCCTCGTAGCTTTTAATTTATAGAAATTATCGTTATTTTGCTAAACCCTTCGTTTGTCCGTAATTCCGTGTTAAAATTTCGCTATGGATCTAATTCCGGGATTCGTTGTACCTAATTCCGTGATATCTTCAAAGTTCACAATATTTATGTGCCTATCAAAATAAATTGTTTTAAATTATTATAATCATTAAATAAAAATACAAACAAGTCATTATTTTATAAATTTATTAAACTTAAAATTAAATAAAATTGACAAAAATAAAAACAGGTGCATAAAATTGCACTAAATAAAATGAAAAAAAAAAAATAATACTTCTAGAACAAAAACAAAATTATACTTTCTTCGATAATCACTATATAGTTATCTATTTTATTATTCTTCGGATATCCCGGAATAAGGGACATCAGTACAAAACTGGTGTACATTATTCCGGGAGTCAAAAAAATGGTTTTAACCAAATATTTTAAAGAAAAATTATTTATAGATTGGAAGGTAATATAACAATCATAAGTTTAACATCGATATAACTAACTCTTTTGTTTTGCTATTATAAAATAAATTTAATTAAAGTTCGTTGTCATACTCCATTATTTCATATGTATGACACAACGAGTAATCATTTCAGACTCGGTTTATGACTCAAATAAAAAAAAAAACATATACCGTAATTACGTCACAATAATCTATAGCCATTACTAATCTTATTCACATTAAATTTATGAACAAATTTAACCACAGATAGAAATAAAACATTAAAACATTTTAGACTGAGTTTCCCTTATTGCGGGATACACACGGAATTAGGTTCATCGCGTCATATCTGCGAACATAATTACGGCAGTCACAAAATCCATTAAAATAAACTTCATTATTACTTGAAATTGCTGTTAAACCGTATGTTAATAACTACTACTCAATATTATTACAAATTTATATTAAATAAACTTAACAGCATTACAACAAATCCTTACGAAGTGTTCACTGTCACCTTACGCACACCGACTACGCGCCCGTACGAAACAACTGCGTGGTTGCAGCTGACGAGTTCAGACGTGCAACACAGGTATTAAAACGTATTATGTATATTTAGAAATCGTGTTTTTCGGTTGTATTTAAACTATAGTTGATGTAGTATTGTATTTAATGATGATTTTTTTTATTGTTTTCTTATTATACGACAAAAATCAAAATATCACGGCATAATGTACTATCCCGGCATTATGTACACTTACGTTAGGTAGATATGAATAATTCAAGATGAGGATATTGAGAATCTACGACTTAATTCTTGGTTTTCCCGTTCAACATAAACGGGTAAGTATTTAAGCGCGTTGAGAAACCATCTCTCTTCACTACTAAATCTGCCCTCAGACTTAGAACAGGTTGGTAAATCAATTTTATTCAAACCTTTACTAATCGCTATTGCGGTCCAACGAGGAAACGCTGCCAGCGTCATGGGGTCGATGCCGCAGGCGGACCTCCTAGAAGGGACTTTTTATAGTTTTATTTTAATTACTTTTAGTTTTAATTTTATTTTTCTAGAATAGATTTTTATGTTTTATTTAAATATTAAATTATTAGTCATCAATTTCCAAACCCAGTCGTGCCATAATAATATTTTATCATTATTTAAGTATTAGTAAAACCCATTTAATTTCAATAAAAAAACCCTAATTTGAGGACTTCCATTTCTATGTCTATGGGATTACTACTACTCGGTACTTACCGGGAAAACGTGCTGGCCGCTACACCTGGGTACTAGCAGTCCCGTCGAAATTTTCCATGTACTTATTTGTAACAACGTTACTAACGATCTTTGTATCTATTATTGTTTGAAAAGCTTTCATGCCTTAGCTCCACTCTAGGACATGCGTACGCAGTCGCAGAGACGCGGGTTCGAATCCCGCCTTGGTTACAGCGGGTTAGGTTAGTTACGTATGATTTTTCTATGTACCGCAAAACGGTCCTACTTTGCTCCTACAGGGATAACTATGCTCCATACCCGAAAACATATTTAACGGGTTGTTATTTTCTATTACGGTTCCCATTTTATGAGCAAATTTGGTCTAACGTTGCTCCAAGAAACATTTAGCATTTAGGAGAAAAGTGTTGTCGCGTCAATGTGTAATTTTGCTCCGAATTTATTGTTTCTATATATTTAACGGAATAGATAGTGGCGTATTTTTGAATTTATAACGCGTTAGGAATATAAAACAAGTATGTCTTGAAATAAAAAATTACCAGATTTATTTCTAATTTTCTAATTTTGGAGCAAAGTTTTACGGTATTTAATCTATAATCCTAATAAAAAGATTGTGGCGTTTGAGGCGTTTCCACATTAAAAAGATCTAAAATACATTCATAATAGATATCGCTACCAACAAGAAGTAAAATAATTTCTCTTCTACTTATCCCTAGATAGCGTTAAACTTTACTTGTAGTTTCACTACTGTTCCCTAGATGGCGCTAATCACAACTTCTCTTCCAGACAAATATGGCTGTCTTCAAGGCTAGTTTGATCCTGCTCGTGGTGGCGTGCGCTCTGATAGCCCACACGGAAGCCATCAACAACTGGGTGAGGGTATCGCCTTGCGACCAGGTCTGCGGCCGAAGCAATCCGGAAAAAGACGAGTGCTGCCGAGCCCATGGCCACGCCTCCCACGCTAACTGTAATGGCGGGATGCAGTGTTACCGACGTTAATCAAATCTACACGAGTAAAATGGAACAGGGTTTAAGCTGCTTAAGAGTCCAATACAAAACGCGGACCCCCCTTTAATGTAGCATAGAAAGGTTTTAATAGTACAAAAAGATGGTCAAAGAGTTTGTACTCTTGTATGCGTTGTCAAATTAAAGGACAGAATCCTCCTGCTGAGCGTAGAACGGTTTCATTTCAACGGAGGACGCACACACACAAACAACCACTGTACGCTTAGTTAGTGGCCCTATCGCAACACCGTAGTGTGAATCTTAAACTCTGTTCTTCACGGTCCACAATTATTACTAAAATTACGATTTCTTTTAAATTCATCCACTGATTCATATGCATGTTCATGAAAATACATGATTTTTATTTTTTTATAATAAATATTATTCAGAAAAGTTTTTAGTTTTTTTTACGTAACCTATTTCAACAGTGAGAGTTAGTTAGGTACTACAGCAGTATTCAAGCCGTCACCTCTTTTGCTAATGTCTATAAGAAGAAAAAATCAAGATATGAACTACTAGGACAGTGTTGGGCAATTGTACAGGTAGATTCACAAGAGCTGGCACGAATGGATTGAACGAGTGAATGATAATGTTTATCACAAAATGATAACCTAGATACAGATTTTCCCCATACTTGCACAGTTGGGACTTGTGATGTGAACAGAAAAATAAGTTCCTGCGGTTTTTAAGAAAAACAAAACTTTCCGAACTAAATTCTTTGATGCCAACATAAAAAAAGTATTTTAATATCGTCACTGCGTGTCACTAGCGAGTATACGTCAAATTAAAAAAAGTTTACCATATACTATTCGCTGAGTGACAGTCATTACAACGAGAGTGGGATTACTTAAGGCTGATTATTATAAATGATATACCCAAGTGTCTAAAAAGTAAATAATCTTTAATTTGAAGACTACTATATAGCACTTCCCGATACTAAAACTTGTTCAGACGCCATAAAGTAATAATCGCAAAACTTACACCGGATGCAATTAAATTGGATGATATAAATTACCTAATTAAACTGGTTTTTATGGTTCTGTACCACAAAAGGAAAAAACGCCACCCTTATAGGATCACTTTATTGTCCATCTGTCTGTCTGTCCATCTATCAAGACCCTTTATCCAAGCTACGAAAAAATGCAGCTTCTAAAATAACGAGAAAAAAGATGAAAGCCGTTTAGGCCGAAAAAAAACGTAAATTTCGACACTCTCAAGGAAACCAAAATTGAAAGGGCACTTTCCGTTGATCTAGAACTATGAAATTTGGTACATAAATACCGTCTAATATTTACAAGTATATGGAAAAATCTGAAAACTATACATTTTTAAATAAATCATTAAAAAAATAGACTTCACTAAGGGAATCAAAATTTAATGGGTACTTTAATGTATGTATCTACAAATTTGTTCAGAACCCTCAGTGGACGAGCCCTCGCACTTGCCCGGTTTCTTTTTTACATTTCTCAACAATTAAAATGCCTAACAAACAAGGGTATAAATACGGGAACACACTTTGAAACAGTATCCTAAGTAACGTGCTTTGAAATATTAAAAAATCGACGTTCGAAATTCAAAATGGTCAGCAAATCGAGTGTATTGATGCTAGTGGGCGTGGCGTTTTTGGTGGTGATATCTGCGCCGAAGAACGCCGTGTCTGCCGACACCCTCATTGGCAGCTGTGTTTGGGGCGGCTCCAACTATGTGTCAGATTGCAATGCGGAGTGCAAGCGACGTAATTACAAGGGAGGCCATTGCGGCAGCTTCTTAAACGTCAACTGCTGGTGCGAGTAGTAGACAAGAACAATTTATCACCGACCACTTTCTTCTCGTGTGAAATGTCTACGCGTAGACATTGCTAAATCAGCAAGGAGAGCATTATTAAATAAATAAAAAAAACAATTTCCCAACCCCTGGAGAACCGAGACAACGCTCTTATTCTGATTTACGCGAGCTTCAAGAATGCAGAATAGCGAGGAGCGAAAAAAATATCTTCACTTTTTTATCTCCTATATCTCTTCTGTATAGTATAATCTATATCTACTTTATCTTGGGGTAAGAATGTACTCCTAAGTTGTAGGTACTCGGAAATTAAATTTATTTTTCTCATAAACATACTATTTTACTTCCTTTGACGTCTTATTTCACGCGTAGAATGTAACTGCATGAAATTGATTTCTAACGAGTCTAGTAAATTAATGTCGAAAATAGTTGCATTTACTTAAAAGATTTTTTTTCCTAATTTTTAGTGTGGTGCATTAATGTTAGTGGGCGTGGCGTCGTGGGTGGTGCGAACAGTAGATAGCAAAGTCCCCAAGCCCCGAAGAACCGAAACAACGATACTTCATAATTACAACCAGACGTCGATTCAATATGTGACGTTCCGCAGGAAAAGGTACCTTATGGAGGGTCGGCACTTACGTCGTGTAGCATCAAATTAATATAGGAGTGCCGTTAATAACAGCGTAAGCGCCTACCCGCCATAAGGTACCTTTACCTGCGGAACGTCACATATTGTTATCCTGATTTATACGAGCATCAAGGATGCAGAATGCGTAGGAGTGATGGGAACCTATTGGATCGCATAAATTTAAAAGGCATAATGCATCATTTGGCATAATTCATCATTCGGCATAATGCATTTTTTTCTTAAACTGTGGAATTTTCAGGACTCTTTAAGGCCTCATCCTGTTAAATAAGTCAGGTTAGGTTAGGTTTGCGTTATAATAATCCTGAAAAAATTACGTGTTCAGAAAAAAAAGCATTATGCCAAATGATGAATTATGCGAAATGATGCATTATGCCTTTTAAATTTATGCGATCCAATAGTAAACCGGAGCATTCTTACGCATTCTTAAATCTTCGCTTGTAATGCGTTCGTACGGCCGGCGTCGGAAGTTGCTGAACACATTCGTATCGTGGCGTAGTACTAAAGTGTCCAGCTACTTTTGAGGCCGACCGTACACGGCGCGCAGACATTCAAGCGCGTTGTGCCTTTTGTAAGATGAAAAATTACTGGTATTATACTGTGAACAGACGTCGATTCAATATTCTTACCCTGATTTACGCGAGCTCCAAAAATGCGTGGAGGGAGTGTATAATAGGCTACATGACTAAAAAAAACTGTTTAGTCCGTCTGTTACATTATGAAAAAATATTGTACACGTATTTTTTGTTTTGTTTGACAAACAAAAACTGACGAGGATAGAGTGCTTAGAAGTTTCGAGTGACGTCACTCTTGAGTACAAATTGTACTCAAGAGTGACGTCACAAGCCCCCTCTCCAGAAGTTTGATGATCTGTAACTTTGTCGATTTTTAATATTTTGATAAACCAAAAAATACGTGTACCATATTTTTCCATAATCTAACTGACGGACTTAATAGAATTACATATTTTTAACCCAGTCATCATCCCTTTTCTGTTAAATCAATTTTAACTCTTGGCAAAGTTGATAATCCACTAAAATGACAATGCTCGAAGTCTTTATCTATGAAGCACGCTTCTCTTTCATGCCGGACTATAATGAAGTACAAAACCACACAACAGTATTGTTTCCTTTAAGTAGATCGTACAGTCGCCATCAGATATATCTGAGCTGTCAGTGTACTCATAAATATCTGAACACAGCTCTATTTTCATAGCATTAGAGCCGTGTTCAGATATTTACGAGTACACGGACAGCTCAGATATATCTGATGGCGACTGTACAAATGCCCGACGGAACCACTATAACTGCTCTGCTCTTATCAGTGGCGTGGCGTTGAAGAAATCCTTGGGCAAGCCGGAGCGGCTTTGGCTTCAATTTTCTTTAAGAGCACTAGAATTAAGTGCTGAACTGCCTAATATTATAGGCAAGCCGATAGGAATCGAGTTCTATGGACGCCACGCCACTGGTTCTTATATCCATGACGCCACGCCACTGGCTCTTATATCCATTTGTTTGTGGTGGCTAGGGTGGGTCACCGCTGTATGTATAGTCTAGCTAAATTGGAGAAGTCTCGTAACCACAGAGGACTTCTTAACACGTTCCCTGTATCGGTGCCCCCAATGTGGGGTCATGAAGGTTTTTTACAGCAGTCCGTGCTTCCACTATGGGGTCACTTCCCCATACTGATTGCACAGTTGGGACTTGTGTCATGGCCCGATAGTGATGGGACAAGTAACGTGTTATTTTAATTTTCACCAAAGTTGTGTAAGATAACATAGGTATCACTTTTTTTTAATTTTTATGCAAGTGAAAGGGGAAAGGAAAATTAGTGTAACGACCTTCACGTTAAAATTGCCTTTATTCTAAGTATTATTTAAAAGAAAAAAGAAAATACATTTATTTTTTCGTATTATTTTTACGTATGTAATTTGTAGTAATATATCTAGTTATACAACTAAAACAATAATTAGGCTTCATACAGTAAAATAACATAACGTAATGTAATATTACGATTCAACATAAACAATCAACAAATCGATACCTTTAGACTCAAAGGGCGTAAACGCCGTAGGTTCTAATGGCGTTTACGCCCTTTGAGTCTAAAGGTATCGAAATAGGAATATTAATTTTTCCCTAGGGGTCAACCATTTATTACGTCACACAATTTGTCAGATTCTGAACCGTACGTACGTACACACTTTCCTAAGATTTCCCATCTTTTATACAGTTAACAGTGTCAATTGTACAAGATAATAAAACGTCAATATATCCATGATTTTGAGCAACTTTTATTTTAGGGTCAACTTTATGAATGCAAAAAAAACGACTCCCTTATAGTTTCCTGACCGTTGTGGCAGAGAGATGGGACAGTGCCCTAATCAAGCACTGGACCTCTCAGCATCTTAGTTTAGGTACTAACATAGATATTTAAGTTGTTTTTAATACATTTTGGTGTACCGACTAATGATCTTTTCCATAAAAAAACTGTTTTTTTAGCATTACACAAAGTTGACCCCATAGTCAAAGTTGGTTAAATCCTGGATAGATTGAGGTTTTATTGTATTACGCTATAGACTTCACCCGGCTTAGGCTAGGCTGTCATGATGGGGTCGGTCGACCCCCATTGCGGTTCACGTAATATATGGATAACCCCTGCCAATAAAGTTTAAATTAAAAAGATTTAATAGGACCAGCTTTTTTTACTTATACTTAAAGGTTAAAAGTTATGTAGTTTAAAGGTTCGTTTTTGTTTGGCTTTTGATTGATCAGTGCTATTTAAATGTTAGTAGTTGTGGCAATCCCACTCAGAGCTACTGAAGTCCATGATAAGGTTTTCATATGTCTCCTTTGTCTGGGGGGAAAATAGGTAAATGTCAATATTCATTTAATATTGGCCTTAGAGCAACGTAGGTACTACCCAGTAACCTTAGCCAGAGGCACAGATTAAACCGGACATTTTACTCTAGTGCGTTTACATAAAAAAAAAAAACAATAATTTCCTCGCTCTCAAAAAACAATTGAATTATTCGACGCATGCGCCTCAGCCACGCCTCCATGTGGAGCTTCCTGGGGCCCGTTTCACGAAGCTACAAGTTACAAATTACAAGCGGAAGTCTCTTTCTATCAAAAGGTATTGAAAAGAGACTTCCGCTTGTAATTTGTAACTTGTAGCTTCGTGAAACGGGCCCCTGGCGTTTAAAACTCGAGAGTTCGAATTGGCAACACCCACCACGCGCGCGGCAAAAACCGAGTGAAATCCACCTGTCAGAGGTTTCTGCCAAGCACACGTCAAACAACACGCCTGCATGCTCATTTTCTTGTAGACAAGAACAAACTAATTTTCTTGTCAGGGGCGTATTTACCGTAGGGCCATCCGGGCCATGGCCCGGGGCGCCAATCCGCCAGGGGCAGGCCTTCTTCTTGGGCGGCAAAACTTATTGGCCCGGGGCGCCAAATTTCAAAATACGCCCCTAGTTCTTGTTATTTGACTTTTGCTTGCGACGAAGTCCGCGGTGGCCACATTATCGGAATCGGCGAATGTTTGTGTAGACGTCACGTTCTTTTTGTATATCACAGAGAGAGACGCCAACACGAATCTTCGCTGAATCCCCGATAATGAAGCTTTTTTCACACTAGATGTTGATAGTAAGGGTGTCGTTAACATGTATGTGTGTGGCAGTGGCGTGGCGTTGAAGAAATCCTTGGACAAGCCGGAGTAGCTTTGGCTTCAATTTTCTTTAAGAGCACTAAATTAAGTGCTGAACTGTTTAATATAAGGCAAGCCGATGGGAATCGAGTTCTATGGACGCCACGCCACTGGTGTGTGGATGCTTGAGTCTAACAACATTGCAGGTCTAACAGCTGACTTAGTCGAAACTAAGATGTGACACATGTATGATGTATGTGAGTGGATGTTTGGTGTCATATTATTATTCGTGTATATCTTTATTTTCTTAGGCTAGGTATTTTATAATACATATATAAAAAGTAAAATACAAAATGAAATTACAAAATATAAACACATTATAAAAAACCTAACCTAGGGTGCCGCCGGCAGCGGGGCGGGGCCCAAGCTACCGGTGGTTAGGGCCGCAGAGAGAGGAACCTCCTGACGATGCGCGCCGTGTCCAGAAGTACCGCCTTCTGTATCTGACCCTTGATCCAGCCATCTAGCGAGAGTCTCTTGAGATGGTGATCGAGACTCTTCGCTATAAGCCCGTTCGCCGAAACGACTATCGGAACAATGATCGTCGAATCAACATCCCACATAGGGGTAACCTCGTGAGCCAAGTCAAGGTACTTGCTGAGCTTGTCCTTCTCGGCCTTCACGAGGTTCTCGTCATGGGGGATGGTGATGTCGACGAGCACTGCACGGCGCTTGGATCGATCTATCAGCACGATATCAGGCTTATTGGCTACAATAGTCCTGTCCGTGATGATAGATCGATCCCAATAGAGCGTGGCACGACCATTTTCGAGAACCGGCGTTGGTGCGTACTTATAGTACGGCACCTCAGACCCCACAAGACCATATCGAACAGCAAGTTGCTGGTGAATGATCCTGGCTACTTGATTATGTCTGTGCAAGTACTCGCCGTTAGCTAGATGGGCACAACCGGAGATAATATGCCTGATAGACTCTCCGGGACGGCGGCATGCCCGACAGATGTCGGCCGTACCGTTCTTCAGGATATATCTCCGGTAGTTGTTCGTCATCATAACTTCGTCCGCAATTGCACAGACAAAACCTTCAGTTTCCCCGAAGAGATCACCGAAGCGTAGCCAGTTCACCGATGCGAGCAGGTCTACATCGGGCCCCGTGAGGGCCTTGCAGAACCGCCCGAGTAGCTCCTTACTCTTCCATATGTCCTTGCGGTCGTCGGTGCTAAGCACCTTAGGTCTACGCCAATTCTCGTTTGCCAAGGAAAGAGGGGTAAGGCTTCTGTCTACTGCTACTACATCGCCATGTATCCCACACTCGTTGTTTAGGAAGTACTCCCTGAGGCTGCAAACCTCGCGGTTATGGAGGTCCTTGGCGTTTAAAAGGCCACGGCCGCCACACTTACGCGGGATGTACAGTCTCATAACAGACGAGCGTGGGTGTAGCATGCGGTGTGTAGTGAGCAGCAGACGGACCCGCCTATCCAGGGCGTCCAGCTCAGTCTGAGTCCACCTTAGTATGCCAAAGGAGTAAGTGAGCAGGGGCATCACCCAAGCGTTGAAGGCACGCACCTTATTGCCGCCAGACAGAAGACTGTTAAGTACTTTTGTCAAGCGACATTATTATTATGTATGTCTTTCCCGTACACGAGACAATAGTGTCCCGGCCCTTTGGGAGGCGTGCGCGGAGCCGAAGCCAACGCGTAGAGGCCCTTTCGACAATTTAATGAAAGGCAACGTGTACACCCAGCGGATGCTGTCCCTGCCCGTGTCACGGACGCACGCAGAGACAGCCCCCGCCAGATGCAAGGACTATTGTTGATTGATGGAATCTAAATTTACTGGGTTATGGTGGTGGAATTATGGACTAGATACTGGGCTATGGATTGAGACATGACGGCGCCTGTCAGGAAAAGTGTCTCATGGCTTTCGCGGCACTGACAGACCGTGACTTGCCCTCCGCTGATGGGCCCCTGTTAAATAGCGACATTATGAGCAATGGCCCAGGGGCAACACCGCTGCCGAGGGCTGCAGGGTGTCGAGAGGTGTGCTGCGCTTTCTCCGAGGGTACTCGCGGCGTTATGCCTTTTATCACTTCCACGCCTGGAGCATATAGCTCTCGCGACTCCACTCTGGACGGCCGGTTAAGGCAAGCCAGAGGCGGAGGTCCTTTCACTAAATCCCATGACCCTCCCTAAGGACCCCCCGGAGCACTCGGGTACGTGGGGTCGCTACTCCCCAACAGCTCGCCACAGGCTGCCCTGCGTTATTATTATTATTATTAATCATTTATTTTTTATGTATGATGTGCGTGTGAATGACACTAGCCTTGCACAGCTCCGCCGCCGTGCCCTGGAGGCGCAGGCGCAGCGGGCGCGCGCGGGGCACGACTCGCGCTTGCCGCGCGCAGGCACTCGGCAGCGTGAGCGACACGCCGCGACAACATTGCAGGTCTAACAGCTGTCGACAATATAGATGAAGCGACTCGAATTATTACAATTATAGATATATTGAGCAAGCACTTTGAACTATCCTACTATCATTATACATAGATACATTGAGCAAATACATCGAAAAATCAAATACAGCAGAGCTAAAGCCGGAAAAAATATGTAGTGTACAACTTAAAAAAAATTGGCCTATCTAAGGTTAATGTTACCTCAAGTTTGGGACAGTAGTAGACGCACCGGATCATATCGTACTCCGTGAGGTCCCCGTTATGAGTGACGCTGAGCGCAGTGAGGGTTTTGCCCGCAACCCGGCATAGAGTCAACACGCCCACCGCTGTCACATCTGGCCACAGAAAAAGTAATAGTACTAAATTCAAATTCAAATTCAAAAACATTTATTACCAAAAACATAATTAAAAGTACATTACAAAACGATAGAAACTTATTTTACGACTACGTACAGAAGTCTCTCTAACAAAACTGACGTTCGGGTCTGACAACCGGACGGAACGCCCCGGATCCAAACGTCTCGCTCTATCGCATAACGCGTGCTCATTTTAATCGCTGACTAAGGCCCCTCTTGGGGGCCACAAAGCCGCGCGGCGAGATCGCGGAGTAAGTCACTCGTGCACAGCTAGCACCACTGGCCGCGGCATCGCTCGTCGCGCGACACAGTATTACCTGTCACTGTCACACTAGATCGAATAGAAAGGGATGGGTAGTTTTTTGTCGCGCGATAAAGAGTCGCGCGTCACATTTGTGCTAGAGCTACTGATCTAGGCAAGAGAATCCTATCAGCACTAATGTTCTAAAAGACTCGAGCCAAGTCTTTTTAGGGTTCCGTAGCCAAAATGGCAAAAACGGAACCCTTATAGTTTCGTCATGTCCATCCGTCGTCTGTCTGTCTGTCCGTATGTCACAGGCATTTTACTCAAAAACTACATGATGGATATTGATGAAATTTGGAATATAGGTGTCTTTTATGAGCCGCTACTTAGTTTGGTATATAAATAATTAAAATAAATATTTTTAGGGGGGGCACTCCATATATGTTAAAGACAGTAAAAAAAAAAGCAAATATCAACGTGTGGTACATAGTTCGACAGCTCTTTAAAAAACACTATAGGGTTTCTAAGTAATGTTTTTGATTAAGTGAATTTATTTGGAAATAATCGCTCCGAAAGTTGTGTAAATTGTGTCGCCCCCCCTTTATTTTCTAAACCGTGCGTCCGAAAAATATGAAAAAAATCACTAAGGTAACGCTTAATTAATACTTTCAACGAAAATTATTTTCAATAAGATCGAATGTGCCGTTTTTGAGTTATTGCCGATAAACTTCGCTTCTCAACAAAAGGACGTAATTGCTATGAAGATACGCTCTTTTGTTGTTGTACTTTTTTTACATCGTATTTTTTACCTTATAGTTACGGCTATGGTACCCTACACTGAGCATGGTCCAACATGCTCTTGGCCAGTTATTTAAGGTTTGCGTCTTGACGCCTAGAGGGCTGAAGGATGGAGTTCTTTAGCCCCCAAAATTAGTTCTATAAATTCTATTCATGAGGTTCATCTTGGAGGTAGTAATAGTAACCGTATTATAAAACTATATATTTAAAGGCTAAGAACCTTCAAGCTTAAAAATACAAAGGACTGATAAAATCGGAGAAATACGATGTTGAGTACTAAAACTTTTCTGATAAGGGAACGTGCACGAACTATAGGTGGCAGCACTAAACGACAAAAGAGACACGGGCGGACAATAAAGGAAACTATCGCCCCTGTCAAAGTTAATGATAATATGTGAGTGTCAATGTCAAATATAGTAAGTCGTAGCTACACTGACGTTAATCGTCCTTCAACGCGATAAATTAACGTTATTAACGGCGTTTTCGTCAATGTGGCCCCAGCATGAGAGGGTATATGATTTAAATTGGCAGCACCAGTTGGCAGCACCTTCGTCGTGCACGTTTCCTATTTGTGCGCGCATCATGCAAAAACTACCGGACCGATTTCTCTACAAGTCGCATTTTACCCCAGCTATTCTCGTGAAATTTCGAGATTAGGATCGATAATCTTCTTTGTATATATAATTTTTCTATACATGTGTTTGTCACCTAACTCCTCCTCAACGGTTGGACCGACCGACTTGGATGTTTTGTGTGTATATTTGGTTGGGTCCTTGGATAGTTTGAAAATAATTGGACCCGGTAGATGGCGTGATCGCGCTTTCATAAGGTGGGACGAAATTCGCCGGGATAGCTAGTTATGTCCTGTCCAAAGTAAAAAAGTTCTAACCTCAAAATACACATTACTTTGTCAAAACGGACTTTTCTCGTAAATAAAGAAACATGAGCCTATGTTTTAGCCATATATTACTATACTAGTATTTACCCGCGGCTTCGCCCGCATTGTTCCCGTTACTGTCCTGTAATATGATGAATTAACAGTAACTCTTCGTTACTGTTTACGACATGTGACGCACGGATTTGGGTTATAGCGAGTAAGCATTATTATATTATAAAAAGATGTACCTAGCTTTAAGACACGTCTTTGTCTTTGGTCTTCGTCTTTGGTCTTTGTCTTACTATAGTTACACAATATAACGACTATCATCATGAAGGAGTATTACTTCAAACCCCCATAGTCCCCATCTCCAACTTGTCTATTACATGGCGACCCATACCAGCGAACCAAAGAAAATAAAGAAAAAATAACCAAATAATCAGGAGAAATCAAGAAAGAAAATCAAACAAATCGAGTGTGAAGAAAAGTATTTACAACAATAAAATTATTGAGGACTCAAGAAAAAAGTTATGAAGAATGAAGCCTAAAATTATGTTTAAAAAAGAGACTTAAAATTAAAATCAAAAAATAATATGAAGCAAGAAGAAAATCACTATGAAAGAAGCCAGCAAGTCTCAAGAAAAGAAGAGCGTTGTCCAGGGTTATCCCGGCTCGCAATTCAAGAGGTGTCCAGGGTTATCCCGGCCCACTTCAAGAGGTGTCCAGGGAAATCCCGGCCCATGTTCGAGGGAGTCCAGGGTTAGCCCGGCCCGTCATCGAGCATCAGCAGCATCATCGAGCGTCGTGCCCGCCAACGTGACCCGCGGCCCGCCCCGAGGCTACCTAGCGCAGCGTCAGATTGATCCACTTACCTACTGGTAGATTGACTATAACTAATGTAAGTTTTTAAAATAATATTGTGAAGTAATATGATTAGGGTTCTCATAAGATTACATTTTTTTAAATAGTTTATTTACCTATGTGTGTTAACTACTGATACAGTATGTTATTTAGTTTCGCGATAATTAAGGTACATTAAGTTAATAAATAGTAGATATTGGTTTAAATAAACTAATATTTCAGAAACTAAATATAATTAAAATCTAGTTTATTATTGCATTTTATAAAAAGATGTGCTTAGCAAAATTAATCAGTTCGTTTTTTTTACGTAAAAATTTGAATCGCTGTTTTGACCATTACGATTCTACAGGAATTTAAAGTATTTTTTTATTTGTATAAGGATATAGGTATTTCGCAATATGATACAGTATGTAGAGCAATATTCTGCTCGGTCAGCACGCGGCGGTCATTGCGCCCGTGCGCCGCTCATCGCGCCCGCGCATAGCGTCGGCATTATGTCAATTATAATGAGATTTTAGCATGACCTACTTACCGAAAATATGTATTTGATTTTGCATTCTAGTAATAATATTTCTCCAGTTTTTTTTTATATTTCAAAGAGTGTATTACGAGATATACCCGCATTTCTAGGTCTGATCAACCGAGAGTTCGGGATAGCATCAAATCCTTAAATTGTCTAAGTAACAATATAACTTGAATAATGAATAAACATTAAGGTTTAATGTCCAGGTACGGTACATATTATTTTGATTTTTGTGTTAGGGAAGTTAGAGCACTAGTCCTTCGTGTTGGCTCATGGTGTTTTGGACTACCGTGCCCTCCGTGAAAACCGTTGGAGACTTATAACGTCTTAATGTATTTGTGACTCTAAGGACAGGCAACCGAGAGTTAAGCCTGATATGCCGGTAATTAAGGGTGACCATGCCCTTGGGTAACCATTCCCATTTGTGTTTTTGAGAGGATTGAAGGGTGACCATGCCCTTGGGAAACTATTCCCATTTGTTTTTTTTTATTAGGAGCTAAGGACTCCGATGGCATTAGATATTTTATCATTGGGTAAATGTACCGATACCTAGGAAATGTTTACTAATGTGTACGATTATAATTTATGGCTAAATAAAAGTTATTTTGAATTAAATGTTAACACCTTCTTGACCGATATGGACAGTAATTTTGATAAACTTATGTATTAACTAAATGGTGTAATTTATGTAATTTCAGTTATTACCTAGTTTAAATGCTACAAATAAGAAACAAAAATGTAAAACTCAACTGCGTTCGTCACATTTTTTTTTGTTGCATGAGGGGGTGAAGAGTGAACTTTCGGGGGAGATGTAATATGATGAATTAACAGTAACTCTTCGTTACTGTTTACGACATGTGACGCACGGATTTGGGTTATAGCGAGTAAGCATTATTATATTATAAAAAGATGTACCTAGCTTTAAGACACGTCTTTGTCTTTGGTCTTCGTCTTAGTCTTGTCTTGTACTCAATATAACAAGTATCACCATGAAGGACCTTTACTTCAAACCCCCATAAACCCCCAGTTGCAACCTCTTTATTACAGTCCCAAAGGAACTCTTTACCGGGATGTAAAGTATCCTATGTTTCAATCCAGTAGGCGTATCATGCTACGCTTTGTCACGTGATAAATAAATGACAAAGCATCTAGCATGTGAGAGTGACGGATGCTTTATCATTTACCTATTTATCGCACGATAAAACGTAGCATCATAAGCCTACAGGTCTTGGTCTACTTGCATGCTAAATTCAGCTTGATCCATTCAGTTGCTACCCCGTTATTGAGTAACAAACATCCAAACCTCCAAACATCTAAACATCCAAAAACCTTCAACAAACAGAACAAACATACAAACTTAGTGTGATGTGATTATTTTGCAAAAAATTGCTATATTTCGAACCGAAAAGAAAACAGCGGTATAAAATTTGTACTTTGAGGGTAGAAAGTTGTTTACTACTTTGGACAAGTTCCTACATTTACCTACTTACATTTTTTTCCGACTAAATTTCTAAAGACTCGCGGGCTCTACAGCTCACAGAATCAAGTAGGTATACTTACATTTACATCCTCCTATCGCCACAGTCCGAAGCTCTTTGCAACTAGTCCCAATAGCCTCCAACCATTCATCTTTCACGCTACGGTTGAACCGAAGACTTAGATGTTTCAACCGCTTGAGACCGCATATAGCTTCCACTAACCCGCCAACATCAGTTATCTTATACCAATCGAGCCCCAAATGTTCTAATTTGGGAGTTTTTTCAATCAATTTGTATACATTCTGTAAAATTGATTTTGATGCGCAGTTTAATTCTAGTTTAGTCAGTTCGGTTAAGCTTTTTATAGAGTGTAGCAGAGGTTTTATACACAGCGCTCTGCACGAGTCAAGTTGGAGGGTTTTTAAGTTTTGCGTGAGATGGGTAAGACACTGGCCCTTCATGACGTGGTTGTGGTCTATCTTTAATTCTTCTAACTTGTGGCATTTGAGGAATTTTCTTATGTGGTCGTCGTCGAACTAAAATTGTATTAAACGGTTAGAATATTGGAATAATCTTACTCTAACTAACATAATAACAGTAGTTTTTCTTCGGACAAAAGGTATATCGCACCGCTTGAATGATACCGCCGTTTGTACCAAAAAATATCATACCTACTGGTTATAAAATATCAATGTCATGTAAGTAAAGTCGTGCCTACAATGACGCAGTAATACAACGGCGTTTCATGTGGCCTCAGCATGATAGAGTACAAGATTCGGATTGGCGGCATCAGTTGGTAGTTTCGTTGTGCACGCACCCTATTATAAGCTCCGTGCCTGAGAAGCATAACACTGTAAGTCCTATTGTTTATGTTTTCCATACTTACTTACAGTGTTATGCTTCTCAGGTACGGAACTCGTGTTAAAAATTAACTTACGTGAAAAATATACATCAGGCAAACCCGGCGCAGTTTATAGAATTGTAATGCCCGAGTTTCTAAATCATATTTTAATCCTGGTTTATGGACCTGAAAAAATGTTTACTGAAGTATTATAAAATTAAAAAAGTATTTCAGTTCATTGACAAACGCTGCCATTTAGGAACGATAGCAGGTACATCTGCACTTATCTCATCATCACTTAGCTAAGGGGCGTCCATTATTAACGTGATACGATTTTCCATCCGGGAGGTCGGAAGATTACTGGAATCTCACGTGAGAATGTGTGTTTCTAGTGTATTTTGCATGGGATTTTTTCTATTTCAGACTAGTTAATTTCTTATTCGTAACAATTTAATTTTCTCGCATTTATTCATTGTTAATTCTCGCAATTTAAAATTGTTCACAATTTATGGCAGATAAAATGAAATTAAAAATAGTTTCTCGCGGGAAAAAATTGCAATATTCGCCTATAACCTCCTCTCTCCCCAAAGTAAGATTCCATGAGATTCGGCCCGATACTCTCCCTCTCTAAACGTCTTACGTAAATAATGAGCATCCCCAAACTTATAACTAGGATTAAAATTAAATCTCGTTTGGTAGTAAAGTTTGTAGTTCATACAAGAATGAGTTACCTATGACCTAAGCCTACGATGATTAGATTGTGTGTAGAGTAGACTTACATCTAGAACTTTGTCCAAAAACATACACACGTACTTTCGAACTGTACTTTTATTTGAACGTACATACCCTTAATTCTTCTAAACCAAGACAGTGTTTTAGCAGAAGACATAAACTGCTCTCGTCCAGACAATCAGTGGCGACAATGGAACGACCGTATCGCTCGATCACTGTGTTGTAGTATTTCGGATGGACGTCCAACACTCGGCCTTTGACCACTCTATCTGGTTTTAAGACAGCGCTAGATCTAGATTGGATGCACAAGCGGACACCTGCAAATAGAATTTTATGTATTACTAGCTTTTTCCCGCGGCTTCGCCCGCGTTGTTCCTGTTATTCCCAAAGGAATTCTTTACCGGGATGTAAAGTATCATTATGTTTCAATCCAGGACTTGGTCTACTTACATGCCAAGCTCAATCGATCCAGTTGTTACGCCGTTATAAGAATTAAAAAATAAGAATGATTTATCGCGAACGTTAGTTACAATTAAGTAGTACTTAACAAACATCTTCTCTGTTTTAAATTTTACCTTGTTCACTTGTTTTAGTGTATTTATCTGTATGTGTTTGTATATTTAATAATAAAGAAACAATGAGAAATTATTAGTCTTTCACGCGTGTCACTTTCATGGGCACATTTTTGTCGAGAATCCTATAATAAACATTTTGACTTGTCCCGAACTTTTCATTTCGGTGCATGGAAGTAAACAGCCAAGTAAAGAAAGTATACCTAGGAACTGCCCCGCACTGTGCTACCGTGTAGACTACAGCCTATATACCTACTGTCATCCGAAAGCATGCCAGCATTGGGACTTATAGGCTGATGATAGGCCTACCTTTCAAGTATCCGTCCACCAGATCGCACCATCGCCGACTGACTCGCCTCGACCGCACAATATCCACTACACTCACGTAACCGAAGAGCACTCTCCAGCAATCCTCAATCAGAATATCAAGGATAGTCTTATCACTACTGTCATATCCTGGCTGCAACACATACGTTAAATTTATGGTCCGTCCGACCGGAGACCGATATGAGAGCGACATGTTCTGACATTGGCGACGGAGGGTACTGGTTCGCATTAACGTCATTTGTCTCTAATCAGCGAGTGATAACAACCATATCAGGATTTATTCTGGACGAATTCGGATGTTGACTAATGTTGAATTTTACAACATATAATAGTCACATGGATTGGAAAATACTAAATTATCATAACACAAAAGAAATAAACCAAAAATGTATAAAAAATAAAAAGTTATGAGACCTCAAAGTATAAAAAAAAAAGATATTTTTTTTATCGTCTTAAAAAAAATTAAAGTCAATTTCGGAAGGCTTAAATAACACTGAAAAAATAAATGTATAACAACTATGTGCTTAAACGCACTTTTTCGTGCTTAAAATGGCAAAATGCTATTTTTTTTCATACAACTGTACGTTCAGCGATAGAATGAAGCGATGACGTCATCGCTTCCGCCCGTTTTGTATACTTAGAGCGTTTTCAATGCTCAGTGCGATCTGCTACTTTTGATTACAATTTGTGGCTGTTATACTTATACAAATGTATTAGATATTTGTTCCTCACAAATAGTAGAATCGATTTACGACAGAAAAAAAAAACGAGTCAACAGGCGAATTCGCGAAGGTGAAATAAATGAAATGTCTCTTTCACTTTGGGTAGAAAGTATCCTACGTATTAACCGGGGCTATGATCTACACGTATACCAAATTTCATGGAAATTGGTAGGGTTGCCAGATTCAGGCATTTCATTTCCGGGACGAATGCACCCCCCTCCCCGTGTTAAAAAAATAACGGCTTATGGGGTGGTAAACATAGATAGCCGGGTATCATTTATTGTAGCTACGCCACTGTCGAATTCGGTCGATGTGAAAATATACGAAAATAGATAAATATTTCAGTAAGTATATCGCTTTACTTGTAATATTTTACCTACCTAACTTAACCTATAGGTAATTTTACGAAAATTGAGGCCACGCACACAACAACACTGTCATGTAATGACAGCGGGATTTTGAAATTACTGTTCTTTTTTCGTACCGATAGCAGGTTCAACAGTGAATTGCAAGATAGACCAAAAAGTTTGTTTAAACTATAGCCTTGTGTTTATTACTCACTCATTCATTTAATTTTTTTTGCAATGAGTACTTCATGTATAGCTGTGTGTGTAATCATTCACGTCAACTCACGTGAAATTACCTATACTGAAAAAAGTAGATGTCCGTGATTCGGGACTATAAAAAGTAGGTGTTCGAAATCCAGGACTATAAAGTGTAATTCCTGGACACGGGACAAGAATGGTAATTCTGGGACAATCCCGGATTTTCCGGACATCTGGCAACCCTAGTCACGACCGTTTTATGCTAACACGAACGTTTTATGAATACATACATTGTCTGCGGTAGAGTAGACTCTTTTAGGAACTGGCCCTGCGTTAGTGTATCTGAAACGAACATTTTGTATTATGAGGTGAGCGATTTGCACAGGTATGTGGCGACAATGCCACCTAGTGAATACGTTGCACCCCTACCGTTCCACCTATGGCAAAGTATAAAGGCAACCAAGTAGTACGACTTCGGCCGTTTAGGAGCGCGCGACACGTATTTACACAGACGCACGACGCGCGTCTGTGTGAGTGAATGCAATACTGCGGCATGCTCGCGCATGCTCAAATCCTTGCCTGTGATGCGTCCGTACCAAAGATGGGCATTATTCGAATAATTTTTTATTTAAATAATCATTCGAATAAAAAATAATTCACGATAT
Source organism: Eudemis profundana (assembly GCA_947034925.1). Lineage (NCBI taxonomy): Eukaryota > Metazoa > Arthropoda > Insecta > Lepidoptera > Tortricidae > Eudemis > Eudemis profundana. Next base: position 5,785,119 of record OX344819.1, read on the forward strand.
TTTTATTCGCGGATGATTTATTCGTAACTAAATAATCCGCGAATAAATTATTCGCGAATAAATCATCCGCGAATAAATCACTCCACAACTTTTTAAATGACGGATGATTTATTCGTTATTTTATTCGAATAAATCCAAGAAAAATATTTAAAGTACAACACGAATAATGTTTGAAATGACTTGTTTTTATTATATATATATTGTGTTCCTAAAGGCTCGAGCCTTTTAGCCCGAAATTTTTAGCTCCGGAGCCCTTTTTTGGACCTAGACTGATAGAAATAGTTTCAATAAGGCTCGATCTTTAAAAAAGCTAAAAGCCTTTTGTGAATGCTACCTTTTGTAGCCTTTTGGTTATTTATGGACCGATTGTGATTATTGAAAAATTGTTGATGAAATTTGGTCTGCACATAATTGGACGCAGTTTAGGGAAAAGGATCCAACCCACACAAGCCAATTTTAGAATGATAGAATTGAAACGCTTAAACAAGAAGTTAACATTGACTATGATAATTTTTTTGTGGGTTGGATCCTTTTCCCTAAACTAAGGTACATCGGGAGCGCGCATGTGTGTACGGACTCCGTACACACATGCGCGCTCCCGATGTACCTTTTGTAGGAAGAAAAACACCGTATACCGTGCAGACAAGTATATGAAAGTACTCAAAGAAAAACGACTTAATATGAGTATTACATTACCCCCGAGAAAACTTAATTTTACTCCTAAAGGGGTAATAGGGTACTTGCCTGTAGTCAATATAAATTACTTCACGCTAGCCTTGAAATCTGCTTTCCAAAATTTGCAAAAATCAACTAAAATTCACCTATTTAACGTTTTAAACGATTTTTAAAAGACCAAAAGCTATAAAAAAAATAAATAAAATAAAAAATAAAATAATTTATTTCTGTAAGTAGGCCCTCAAGGGCTCTTTTACATGTCTTACATTCTTTGTCTTCTTTTCTTTTTGGCGCTTCGGGTAATGACCTTCTGGTGAGAAGATAAATGAGGAGATGATTTGATGTTGGAGCACAATGTCGTCATTATGCTTTTTCTCATAGAAACTTCATACTATCCGAGCGTTTTGACAATTCATAAAAAGTAACTGATTTGATCTGTCAGGAAAGTACCCTATTACCCCCAGGTTCGGAACCACTGATCTAAGAGGTCGGGGGACCCGTTACATGCAATACCAAAACCGAAGGTCCTCGACTGCGAACAAAATATTATGAGTACAACTGATCTTAAAAAACATAAAGGGCCCATAGATTAGTAGGTAAATATACATTTTTACTTTTTAGGGCTTTTTAGTGGGGGATTTCTTATTTTTTTTATGTATGTTGTCTGTTTCTCGTTTGGTCAGTGAACGGCCATTTTGGGTTGAACAAAAATGGCGTCTTACTTCGAAGGAGATGGATAGCTATAAGAGTACCACTATTACAATGTTTTGATAGATTATTTTTATCAATTACAATTATTTTCTCCAATATTATGTCAGCGGTCACACATGTTCTCATTGTCCTATTAGTGTCTAAATCAGGGGTTCCCAAACTTATTTAAACTTCGACTCTTTTGGCAGGTTGTAAAATTTCCGCGACGCCCTTGTAAACCAAGATAGGTGCGGGTCGTTCTAGGTTTAACTTACGGCGACTTGAATCTCCCGCGTCGCGACGCCCCTGGGACAGTGTCGCGACCCCTCGGGGCGTCGCGACGCACAGTTTGGGAAATCCTGGTCTAAATAACGAATTATTATAACACGAGACAACAGTTTTACACTTCAGCTGATAAAAGCCAAGTCTAGTGAGGATAGCATTATGAAAGAAGGTTGATATTAATGTAGGTACCTACACCTAGAATCGTTTGAATAACAGTTCTAATATTAAAGAGGCATACATACCCTTCTGGCCCTTCGCTATTTATTTTTCTCTTTTCACCGGTCATAGCAATTTAGAAATGCTACGAACTGTAGTTTAAAATATTTGGAAACCACTTCCTCTTGTTATTTTCTATTCGGCATCAATACTCAAAAGCTCCATGCGTGCGAAACATAAAGAATACCTTCACAATAGGAGAAAACTAAGTGTTTAAGATTAAAACTAAGTGTTGTAAAATCTTACAACACTTAGTTTTAATCTTAAGCCTACATTTAAATCATTTGAAACTTTAAACAGCTAACGATTTCAACCAAATTTCAACTTTCAACCGGCTCATGCCACGCGGCCTATCTTGTAAGTCAAGAGTGTTGCCATTTCAAATAATGATAATGGTACGTTGTGATTCCAAGTCATTTTAATTATATAATAAAATGATTCCTCACGGGAGTATTAAAGGCACATAATCTGTTTGTCGGTTAGTAAGCAATTGACAGTCTAATGTACAAAAAATAAAACATGTACAATACTATTAATCTTTCATTATTGATTATTTTGATTTAAATACGTTCACGGAAAAAGGGCACACTAGTATTTCGTTGGTATCGAAACGTACGTACATTTTTAACACTAATCTATAATCAGCAATATATTTTGACAATCTAAAAACTATATCTACTAGTAAACTAAAATAAAATTATCTATAAAACTTAGAAAGAACAATGTCAGATTAAAAACAAAACTTACTTGTTTTATCGAATTGAAAAGTTTTGATTTCAGAAAATTTTAGGAATTGCTTGAAGCTTACAAAGCGATATGCGATATTGTCCGCTGTGGCCTGTTATCGTAAAATATTTGAACGTTGATGAAATATTATACCAAAGAGTTTCGTTTTGTAAGTTTAAAATGTTTCGTTGCTCAACAATCACTGCTGGCAACTTTGTTGACATTAGTGACAGCTGCAACGGTGTTTAATGTTTTATCTGTAGGTCTATCCTATGTCTTTGAATTTTGTTCAAATTTGTTTTGCTGCTTGTAGGCGCGTGTTGATTTTTCACGATATAGTTTTCATGGAATCAACAAAATACTGTTATAATATATTTGTTAACTACTATCCCAAGGAAGTGCTTTGTTGGAACTTGTGAAATATTTGAGAAATGTCTGGTGATAAGAGAAAATGTTTTCATAACTGCCTTTGCCTTCAAAGTGATGGGTGAGATTCTGTTTATTTGTGAAAGATAGATTTATAATTGACGGTGCACGCAGGGATATCACACTAATATTATAAATGTCAAAGTTGGTGAAATTTGGTTGTTTCGATGTTTGTTACTAAATAATGAGGTAACCACTGGATGGATTGAGCTGAAATTTGGCATACAAGTAGACCTAGTCCTGGAGGATAGGATTTATATCCTGGTAAATAGTTCCTTTGGGACAGTAACGGGAACAGCGCGGGCGAAGCCGCCGTTAAATGCTACTAATTTATAAACAATATGAGTCGCTTCAAAAAGACTCACAAAACTTGACACCTATTTGTAATATTTTTATTTACTTATTGGTTGCTTGGCTGCGAAGATTTTGATGAAATTTGGTACACAACAGTAGCGCGGTGTCCAAAGAACTCAATTCCTACCGGCTTGCTTAATATCAGGCATTTGAGCACCTTATTCTACAACTTTGAAGGAAAATGTACGCCAAATCTGCACCGGCTTGCTCAAGGATATCTTTTACGCCACGCCACTGGTACACTACAAACATTGAACAACTAAGGACTTAAAAATAAATATCCGGAGCATCAGCAACAGAGAACTGAAGCCATTTCTAGTCCATCGGCTGCTTGTACTTACGAGCCGCACTCACACATCATCTAGTTTTTTCCTATTGCAAGCAGCACGCACACATTAACCTGACCAACCAGCGTTGTTAGCTGGCAGATTAGAGATGCTTCAGTTGTTTGTTAGCGAAGCTCTGTCAGGCTATTTATTTTAAGGTCATCGGTTGTAAAGCCAGAAAAAGAAAATAATATCTGTAAATATTTTGTGTTTCATTTCTTAGTACATCTGAGCCTGTTGCTAAAAGAACCCGCTCTGCTGTTCAGAAGATTGAAGTAATTCCTGAAGTAAGTTACAATGTAGGAGGCTTTTATTATCAATTAAAATATCACTTTTAACGGGGTGTCACCCTCATGCAACAAATGTGAATGCTACACACTATTTTATATTTACATACATACGATTGAAAGGCCTTAAGGCTTTAAGTGCCTTTTTATCCTTTAGTGCTTACCTAGATAATATTGTTTTTCCACAGTCTAAATGAACATTGCAAGTTAATTCAAACCTTTTAGTAATACACATGTATACTTGTATATGTGACAACTGGTTTAGCCTAGTGGTTAGTGACTGCTTACAAAGCTCCTGGGTTCAAATCCCGGTAAGAGCAAATATTATTTGTGTGATGATATTTGTTTCTGAGTCTTGGATGTTTTCTATATATTTAAGTATTTGTATCTATACGCGTATCATAACTGTTCTGTAAAACAATCTATAATTAATTTAAGATAAGCCTTATTGAGCTTGCTATGGGACTAAGTAGTTCTATTTGTGTAAAACTGTGCCGTAATCATGGATTAATAAAATAGAAGGATACCGCGCGGTCTAAGCCGCGAGTGAAGCCCAGTTATGGCCGCCGAGTGAGCATGTGTGCGTGGACGGCCCATTATGGCAGCCGACCGGCCCATTATGCTGGTTGATGTGTGCGTGCGTGCGTATAAAGCGCCGGCACATTGCCGGCACATCATGAGTGCTTCACTTATCTGTTCGCGACGCTACGTCCGGCTATTTCTTTTAAGGTCCTTGGCCGTAATATTTATTTATCAGGTGGAGGAAAGCAGCAGCGATGAGCTGACGGTCTTAAATGTGCTCAATGATGACTGTTGGAAAATAATACTGGACTATGTCAGCGTGCGTGATATTATTCGCTCGGAACGAGTCAGCAAATGCTGGCTCAGCATGGTGCACCGCTACTTGCTAGGTATTTTGCATTTATTATACTTATTGCACACATGTCTACAGTCAAGGACAAAGATAAATATCCACACAATGATCCAAAAAATATATATACAGCGTGGGAGGGACTATACCGACAAACTTTACCTATAGATTCTAACAACTATTAGGAGTAAAAAATGTTATGTGATGTATAGTCGAAACACGCTTACTTTCCGAGATATCCATTATTTTGTAAATGAAAAATCCCAAGTGTGTAACAAGCCCTAATAAATGTGACTAAGATACCTTTACTATTTTTTTTAAATCCTTAAACTAAACAGGAATTAACCTTCGCAGTATTTGATGGTAAGCGACTACGAAGCCAAAAAATTGACCTTTCGTTTCCATTTTAGCTTTTTTTTTCTTTTTGATAACTTTTCAGCCAGTAAGGACATGTTTATAACGAGGGGCTTAATTTACTGATTTATTTTGTTCCATAAGACTAATAATGTAAAATGACAATATTCGACCCATGTTGATATAACATTATTTAAAGTATGTCGGTATAGTCCCTCCCACCCTGTATAAACAATACAATACAATATTCTTTATTGTGCACCAAAACAAAAGATTACAAAAGCTTAAATATAAAACAGCATAAACCTTACTGCCATAATAATAAGACCTTGAAACTTTGTGGTATATACAAATTAGCGCCCTGGACTGTACACACTAGAGGTGTGCGCCGCGCCGGCGCGCCGCCGCCGCCGGCTTTTTTGGCCACGCCGCCGCCGCCGATTTCTGATCGGCGTGAAATCGGCGTCGATAAAAATTTATTGCAAAAGCAGATTTTCGTACCAAATATCAAATCTAACCTTATTTTAACACTTTGTTCTAGCAGTTCATAGCATATACTCTGTTGAAATCAAGGTTCATCCCATTTTTGGATAACGTTTTTTCTTATTATCCTCTCGTAGGATTTCAAAAGACGGCAGAGGCTAATTAAAATTGTCTAGATCATCATTATCATCTCAATCCGGAGACATTCATTGATGAACATAGGTCTGCCCTAAACAATTCCGAACGAACAGTCGCAACGCACACGTTTCCTCTTAATCGAATACCGACGAACTAAACATGTCCTCAGATCATTTTGTGGAGGCCAACCCACGCTCCATCTTCCTTCAGATTCGTGGTCTCCATTTGGGAACCATTCCCTCCCATCGGCCATTGTTGCTCGAGCTATATGCCCAGCCCATTACCACCTCCCTCATCTTGCTAGAGTTATGTCACCTAAGTAGGTTCTTTGGAAACAGAACGAAACGGATTTACTGATTACTAATTTGGTAACGTAAACTCCATGGAACGTTGAGCGACTCGACTCTATTTATGAAGGTGAGAGACTATACATCTACTGGATATCTCGTCACTAGTCAAAAACTATTCTTGAGACATTGAGACATGGTGAGAGAGAATAACTGGAGTGTATGTTTCAGCTACATATGTGTATTCGTAGTTCTCGTCCTAGACAACTTCAAGGTTAACTACCTCAAGAGCGACTGGGGTATCAGGGAGTTCGACATAACTTTCGTCTTATAAACACAGCGGTCGTTGAGCATATTTTTCGCGCCCTGTAGGGACTATACCATCACGACGATGTCATCAGCTAATCGAAGGTATTCGTTAGCGACGTTGATTCCAAATCCGTTCTAGTTCAAAAGCTTCAAGACATCCTTCAAAGCTGTGGTAATCAGTTTCTAAGAAAAGACGTCTTACAGATTCTTGGAGTAGGATTTATCTCATACTTTGGTTCCTGTTCTTTCTCTGTAAACTCATAATCTTTTAAATTAGAGAATACAGATGGCTGTGTAGGTTTCATGAGCATTTTACCCCTGAGATTCAGCCTTGAGGTTGGTCACGCATTCTTATGGAGAATATGGAATTACATGCTTCCGAAAGATGACAGTAAAGTCCCAGAGATCGAAAAAACAAGCCTTTTGTGGTACCTAATTTAATTTTGGTCTATTGCGTAGTCTACACGTTTACACACGTTTGGGTAACCTTGGAAAAACTTAAGTTCATCCTCGCGACGCTTTAGATCCTGGAACTATAGGCGTTTGGCCAGTGAACTTCTCTCATATAGGCAGTGATGACCTGTGTGAATCTAAGTACCTATCTCCATAGAAATAAGGAAATCCGTACAAGCACTATTTAATTGATGTAGCTCCAAATAACCAAGTGGTAATGCCATACCATATAGCTCGAATAAATAATGTCTGATAAGGCCTAAAACCTCTCGAATAGACCCAAGATGTAGGTAACATGTAGAACCAAGATGTAGCATGGGTCACCTTCCCTCAGTGGATGGCTTTGGCATCGTAACAATATGATCGCTAGTGCCAAAAAAGCAAAAAAACGCCAATTATAACCATTTTATTTCGATTTTTTTGTAAAAAAAAATATATGTTTAATAGCATTAAATCAGAGTTTAAGGTGATGTACGGCGATATTTTAAATAACTGTGTCCTTAAATTATGGTTTTTTGCTGTGTGAAATCATGTTTCAATCGCGCCGATTTCACGCCGAAATTACGCCGCCGCCGCCGATTTTTTGCCAAACGCCGCCGCCGACAATTTTTTGATCGGCGCACATGTCTAGTACACACACACACGCACACACATCCATCATTAATCATCCCCTTTTGCCTATTTGTTTCGGGTCCAATTAGGGCTTGTCTATTAATTACGTGTATCGTAAGGTTGTCTAAGAAAAAATCACAATTAATTGGTAATATGCGTTCAGTATTTTTTGTGCACATGTTATATTGTGTGTTTTATTACCTACCTCCAGATTAAATAATTTTGTATGATTATTATGTTTTAATAAAAAAATCATAAATTTTGAGGAATATGGATTAAAATTAGCGAATCATCTTATCACTACATAGTATAAAACAAAGTCGCTTCCCGCTGTCTGTCTGTCCCTATGTATGCTTAGATCTTTAAAACTACGCAACGGATTTTGATGCGGTTTCTCTTAATAGATAGAGTGATTCAAGAGAAAGGTTTTTATGTATAATACATGCATTTAGTATCGGCATTGCACCCGTGCGAAGCCGGGGCGGGTCGCTAGTTCTCATCAGAATTTAATATTGGGTATCATTTAATCGATCAACAAAATATTCATATTTAGGTCAGCAGAAATATGTATTTGGTCAGCCAAAATAGCTAGTTGGTAAGCAACATATGGTAAGCAAACATTTATAAATCAGGCTGCAATTAATGATATACTGATCTGCTCTAAATTATTTTGGTCAGCAAATTAAATATTTGAGCTGCATTAAGCGATCTACGGTAAATCAAATTTTGGTAAGCAATCAGTAGGTAAGCAAAATATTTCATTTTGTTCATCAAAAAAAAGGGGGCAATAAAACCTAACTGGGCGCAACTATTCTGCCGCCAATCGTGTGCGCATTTTGTCATTCGGTAATTGTCAGCTGTCAAGTAGCAGGTGTCACTGTGATATATACAGGGTGTCACTGTGTTATATACAGGGTGTAACTGTGATAGATACAGGATGTAACTGTGATATATACAGGGTGTCACTGTGATAGATACAGAGTGATACTGTGATATATACAGGGTGTCACTGTGATAGATACAGAGTGATACTGTGATATATACAGGGTGTCACTGTGATAGATACAGGACAGGATGTCACTGTGATATATACAGGGTGTCACTGTGATAGATACAGGACAGGATGTCACTGTGATATATACAGGGTGTCACTGTGATATATACATAGTGTCACTGTGTTATATACAGGGTGTCACTGTAATGTATACAGGGTGTCACTGTGATGGGCTCATATAAAATTGGTATTTCGATTTTTTATACATCTCATAATGTTTAGAAGTTATATTATTTATTCACAACGTGTATCGTTTCGTTTTTAGGGTCAGCAAAAAAAATAACCCTAACCTACCTATTTTTGAGAGCCGTTTCGTTTTTAGGGTCATCAAAAAGAAAATAACCCTAACCTACCTATTTTTGGGTGCCGTTTCGTTTTTAGGGTCATCAAAAAAATAACCCTAACCTACCTATTTTTGGGAGCCGTTTCGTTTTAGGGTCATAAAAAAAAATAACCCTAACCTACCTATTTTTGGGAGCTGTTTCGTTTTTAGAGTGACACCCTGTATACATTACAGTGACACCCTATATATAACACAGTGACACCCTGTATATATCACAGTGACATCCTGTATCTATCACAGTGACACCCTGTATATAACATAGTGACACCCTGTATATATCACAGTGACACCCAGTATATATCACAGTGACACCCTGTATATTTCAATTAAACTGCTTACAGACATGTTTTCTCTGCTGACAGTGACATCCTGTATCTATCACAGTGACACCCTGTATATAACACAATGGCACCCTGTATATATCACAATGACATTCTGTATATATCACAGTAACATCCTGTATACATTACAGTGACACCCTGTATACATATAACACAGTGACACCCTGTATATATCACAGTGACATCCTGTATCTATCACAGTGACACCCTGTATACATTACAGTGACACCCTGTATATAACACAGTGACACCCTGTATATATCACAGTGACATCCTGTATCTATCACAGCGACACCCTGTATATAACACAGTGACATCCTGTTTATATCACAGTGACACCCAGTATATATCACAGTGACACCCTGTATATCTCAATTAAACTCTCTGCTGACCAATTGTAAAATCTTGCTACCCAAGTAATTATTTTGCAGCTCGACTGTTTATTAGGCAGCCAAATGATAAAAAAAAGCAGATTAATATTGGTTAAAATGCTAACCGTTTTTAAACTGTTTGCTGAACAAGAGTTGCCGCCCAATTTTATTTATTGCCAGCCAAATCTTTGTATGCTGCCCAAATGATTTAACTGCTTATTTTTTTTTGCGGATCAATTTTAATAACGGCTGACCAAAAATTTACTTTCCTTTAATATTTCGTATAAACACATGGGAAAGGGTTGAAACACTCCTGAACCTAACCCAATATTAAATTTAATTAAGTATCCATATTTCAGGTGCCCGTCTCTATATCAGGATGGAATATTACCTGAGGACAATAAGTATGCCATCCATAAAATGTCGGATTTTGAAAGTTAGATTAATGGATAGTATTGGAGTGATCGAAAAATATGGACCCGCTATCGTGGCCTCTGATTGCTTGAGCGAGGCTGTACTGAAAGCTTTAGGAAGACACTGTCCAGATTTAGAAGAGCTAAGGGTATTTATTTCTGAACAATAAAAAAATTGAAAGGAAACTGGCAACGTCAAATTTTAACCGATTGTAGAAAAAGGAGGATCCATGAGAAATTGACGTAACTCCTCAAATATTCAATACTAAATGTCCGAGTTTCTATTAAAATATCCAAATACCTGTACTGCCGTACTAATTAAAAGAACGCACCTCAGTTTCATAGGTTTTGAGAAACAAGTGATTTTTATTTTATTTAAACCATGATTTTGGGAATGTGCTAAATTTTCTTGATGGCAAATTAAAATTTCTTTTTGGAAATGTAATATTGATATATTTTCTATGCTTTAATGTTAAAAAGTGAAATTTGATATTTTTGAGATGCGTCCTTTTGAATATAATATTCGAAGAGTTGCCTTGATTTCCCTACTTTAAGGTCACATCATTAAATCCTGTTCTGGTGCCAATTGAATGATGAATTACAGGAAGATAAACCTTTCCGAACAAAAAAGAAAATCCAAATCGATCCAGCTTTCTTAAATTGTGTTGTGACTAACTGAGAACCTCTTCTTTTTTTGAAGTTGTCTAAGATGTACCTACGACCGTTCGTTGTGGAAGTCTTAGTCGTGGGGGAAACCTATGTTGAGCAGTGGACGTCTAAAGGCTGAATTGATGATGATTATAACAATAATCAACTTTTTTTACGATATACCGGGTGATTTTTTAGTCCTGGCCATATTAATTCCAGGCACTAGGTAACACTTAAGGAATCTACTTTCAAAGGAAAAATATTTTTTTTTAATAAAAAATAAATCCTTTGAAAGTAACACTTAAGAAATCTACTTTCAAAGGAAAATAATTAAAAAAAAAAAATTTTTTTTCCTTTGAAAGTAGATTCCTTAAGTATTACCTAGTGCAGTGGTGGGCAAACTTTTTTCATAGGGGGCCAGAAAGCTTGAGAAATTTCGGAGGAGGGTCAGAATTATCATATTATTATATAATATTAAAAATATGATCATCGTGGACCATATACAAACTATTTCGATGTATCCGCGGCGGGCCGGATAAAATGGTTTCGCGGGCCGGAGTTGGCCCGCGGGCCGTACTTTGCCCACCACTGACCTAGTGCCTGGAATTAATATGGCCAGTGACTAAAAAATCACCCTGTATGTCTAGACTATCCCTGCTGTGGACTAATGCGACTATAATTCTTTGTGCTCTATTTATTTGACATTTAATGTGTATTTTGACCTTGCTAATTGATTTTTTTATTGTTCCATTTTGATTTGTGTAAATTGTGAATGTTCAATTATTGTTCAATATTTAATGTGTTTATTCCATTTAACTGACAATCTTGTTTTAAATTCTTACAACTTGACATGTAATGCCACTTATAATGAAAATTTAAAATGAGAAATAAATAATCTAATCTAATCTATGTATTAAAAAACTGATTTAAGGAAATTAAGATATACGGAGTATAAACTTTAATAAATGTGTAAGATGAATTTTGCTTTTAGCTTAATGATGCGCCGTACCATAATTTGAAGAACCGAGCTGTATGTTTCAATAAACTGAGGAGACTTTGGTTCAAGGGTGTTATACGTGTGAGTATTTTTTTTAAAACCATAACACTGGTCAATAAAAAATAGTACATTGTTGTAAACTGTAAAGACCGAAATGGACTCGTATTCTTCAAGAACTCACTTTTCCATCTATTGGTGACTCAATCAACATTTTCTTGTTTGTTATTCAGTCCCGTTATCCAAGAGACAACAGTGACTGAGTTTCTTAAAAACTTATAGTATATGGGTCAATCAACTTTTCTTTGTCAACAAAATTTCACCTTCTCCAACTAAAATTGAAAGGAAATCCTTATTCGGATATTTTTTGAATAAAGTGTATGCTCATTAAAAAGACACAATAAAGCTACGTAATGCAAATATTTTTTATTATAATTTGTTTATTATAACTTTTTTATAAGCAATGACCCAGCGGACTTAGCTGTCCCCCACTTTTGTATGAAAGTAAGGGTTCGTCCGCTGGGTCACGCTATTTGTTAAAAACGAGTTTTATTTTTACCTAATCTATCTCTAGATGTAAGATCTTGTTCAATTTAAATTATGTTAAAACATGCAAAAGGTGAACAAATAAGGAGAAAGGGCAATCTTTGCATAAAGCAAAAAAAAGTTGATTCACCCATGCGCTACTAATGTGCATTCGAGATAGTCCATAAAATAATGGGCTTGTAACTACGACAAAAATGTACGTTTGAAAATTTTTAACTGTAGAAAACTTATAGAAAATCGTTTTTAGAACAGTTGTCCAGGGGACGTGACCATGCCAACAAGGTACAAGAAAAAGTTGATCGACCCTATTGCACTTTCATCCGAGACTAAACATAGTGTTTTTCACGTAAAAACTAACAACACCTCTTAAATCGTCGATTAAAGTTTATTTGTATTTGCCGAGCGGCCAGCGCAGTGTACACGGCGCGAATGAGTTGTTATTGGTCAGTTGCTATTGTAAACAATACAACAATATTATTGTTGTCGTGTTGCATTATTGTTGACACAGGTTCGAATAATTTTTACTTTAGGCTTTTATTTTAGGTGTATATTGTTTCTACTTTAGGGTTTTAGTTTAGTATTTAGTTTTTAATTTAATTTGTAAGTTATAATATACCTATAAATGTATGTTATTGGGTCTAATAAAAAATAAATTTATTTTTGAATAAAAATAATCTTGGAATAAAAGAATATTGAAATTTGGAAGAGTAAAAGTATCTTATTCACATCTACTAGGGCTTGTTACACACTTGGATTTTTTTATTCTAAAAATAATTAATATCTTGGAAAGTTTTTCGACCATCCATCATTATAACTACAATAGTTGTTAGAATCTATAGTTAAAGTTTGTCGGGTTACTGTTTTCCACCGCGTATAATTGTATTTTTTTTTCTCCTAAAAATTTCAGTTCCGGGACGCCCATATGAGCAAATTCCTCAATCTAACAACACTTGAAGAACTGACGATAGAAGACAACGAGAGAATGACCGGACTCTGCCTAACCGAACTAAAATCCAATTTGAAAACACTCAAATTAAAAAATTGCCAAGTATTAGATAGTGCTCACTTAGTGTCGGCTGCGAGTAAACTATCGAATCTTACCAAGCTAAATGTTACGTGTAATTCCAAATTTATCATACAGAACGTGTATAAGCTGATCCAAAAAACTCCCAAATTGGAATATTTGGAATTGGGGTGGTACGACAAGACTGACGTAAGTATTTTTTTTTAGTTTTTGCTAGTGGACCCACTCGAGAAAGTGACATGTTTTGAGCAGTTAAAAGTCGTGACGAAACTGAAAGTTAGTTTCAAATCAATACATTTTCGTGACGCAACGGAGAGATAGACGGTATTTAAACAATATTTATAAATTATAAAGAGTATTTAAATAGTACTGACGAAATATCTAGGTGAAAAAATAGTACCCTTGAACTTTTCGAAATATAAGACCTGTTCACGGTGTACGCTACCGGATCGTCAAGCTGGCGTACACACACACACACACACTCATTTATTTTTTCAAAAAATCTTCATTGTAGAATCAGTATTCTAAGACCGCCTATTGTTTACCAGTGTTTATATATTTAATAAATACAAATACTCAATGGTCAATGGAAAACATCCAAGACTCAAAAAGTGATATCACCATGGTTTTCTAAAACTAAAATGTATTTTTTTGCTATCAGGTGGGGGGTCTGTTGGATGCTATATGCGGTTTAAGTCGGTTGAAACACCTCAATCTTGAAAGTGCGTGCGTGGACGATGATTGGTTGAAGGCCGTGGCGCGGTGCTGTAAGGACCTCCGAAGCGTTGATGTTGGAGGATGTAAATGTAATTTTCCTTTCACTCGGGGTTGTCCATTAATCACGTGAGTCTTGAGAAGCGGTCCGGAAAATCTCACGAATTATCGCCTAGTAGAAAGGGCATCAAGCGTCTACCTATTATAATCGGGCAAATATCTCCAGAAATAACACTTATGCTTATGGGGCCTCATAATATTTTTACAATTATTAAAAATAATTGTATACAAGAGTTTTTATTGTAGGATTAACGACTGCCAACGACTTCTAAACATTTTATTTGAAGAGAAGAATTGAAAAATTACGTCTCGGGCAGGATTCGAATCTGCGTCTCCTACGGCTATCCGGGCCAACACAGGCGCGCTACCAACTACGCCACCGAAACGATACATATAATTTTTCATTGGTTTTTCTTCTAATGAAATATTTAATTATGTACAACTTTCTAAAGAACAGGAATGATCATTATGTAGAAGTTTTTCGTCCATTCTGTTTTTGTTTTTTTTTTTCAAACTGGAGAAGCCATGTAGTTGATACACTCGCGAAGCTTCCGGCTCACAGAGTTACTATAATTTTATATATTTTATGCCACACCTGGCCATAAAGTGACTTTTTCCGCACGCTGCGCGTACGGAAAAAGCCGCTTTCTGGCCAAGTGTAGACATAAAATGATGTACACAACACGTGAGGTAATAAAGAAAGCCCTCGATCGCATATTCACGTCCCTCGCTTGCAGCTCGGGCCGCAAACTTCTGCGATCTCGGCCTTTCTTTGTATTACCACCCTAGTTGTGTAATGTACTATATAAATAAAAAAACCCGTTTATTCTTCCACTATCTATCACATTTTGATGGACGCTTTTCGATATACCTACACCCCGCCATACTATGCAGTTTTGTATGAAGTACTGACTGACTTGTGACGTCATGGTCAATATGGTGCCTTATTTTAGTTTTTGTCATTTTAAAATCGTTGGTGGTACGAAAATGAGTTTAATTCATATTATTTGTGCAGTTTTGGATAGGTACTTAATTTGTAGGTTACAGTTAATTTATTTTGATTGTTGTCAAACACCGTAAAGTGGTCCTACTTTGCTCCATAATTAAAATAAAACGATAATTTTAAGAGATACAGGTTTTATACAACGCGGTTCAACTTTTGCATGTTTTAACATGATTTAAATGGAACAAGATCTTACATCTAGAGATAAATTGAGTAAAAATAAAACTCGTTTTTAATAAATAAATAGGGTGACCCAGCGGACGAACACTTATTACAAAAGTGGGGGGACAGCTATGTTCGCTGGGTCACTGCTTATAAACAAGTTATAATAAAAAACATTGCATTACGTAGCTTTATTATCTGTATTTTAAATGAGCATACACTTTATTCAAAAAATATCCGAATAAAGATATCCTTTCAATTTTAGTCGGAGAAGGTGAAATTTTAATGACAAAGAAAATTTGATTCACCCTTCTAAACACTAAATGTTTCTGGAGCAAAGTTAGACCAAATTTGCTCATAAAATGGGAACCGTAATAGAAACAAATAACTGAGCTAGAAAAAAGTGGTGTGATCGTCTGTCATTGTTTTCGATTCGGATGCGTTATTAATTTTATAGGTAACTAGATTCATAGAAGGACCAACCCGTTAAATATGTTTATGCCATACCTGGTTATAAAGTGGCTTTTACAGCACGCTATCCGTACGGAAAAAGCTGCTTTCTGTCCAAGTGTAGACCTAAAATTATGGACACAACACGGTAGGTAGGTAATCAAGAAAGTCCTAGATCGCATATTTACGGCCCTTGCTTGCATCTCAGGCCGCAAACATCTGCGATCTCGGCCTTTCTTTGTTTTACCACTTTAGTTGTGTAATGTACTATTATAGTTACATTCATAGATATCAAGGAACATTCCGTTAAATATGTTTTCGGAATTGGAGCATAGTTATCCCCACGGAATAAAATCCCTGTACTTAGGAGCAAAGTAGGACCTGCCCGAGACATATAATTTTTCCCATTTTTCTCTTCTAATAAAATACGTAGGACCAGTTTACGGTACCCCCATTATTTGCTGTGTAGATGTGACCAGGGCAGGCGTGTTGGAGCTCTGCCGGGTTGCAGGCAAAACCCTCGCTGCGCTCAGCGTCGCCTACAGCAGAGATCTCACCGACAATGACGTAGCTCAGTGCATCCGCTACTGTCCCAAACTGCAGGTGAGCGTTTAAATTAAAAAAAAACTGTTTATTTCAAATAATTACATTTTTAATTATAAATCTTAACAGCTAATCTTAATTTGTAATAAGTTTTTGAGTTAAGGAGCTCATTCATACCTACATGCATTTTTCTTTAAAATAAAAAAAAACCCGAGGTACATGTCCATTTACAAGAGCTGGCACGAATGGATTGAATGAGTGAATGATAATGTTTATGTGTGCATCACAAAATTATTAAATACAGGTTGATTCAATCAGTGACAATCGTGTTTTTAGACAATCTAATCTCATTTCGTAATGCAGCCTGCATTGTTCATTTTATGAACAAAAAACATCCTACCTACACAGTCGCAACTTTGTTTGCACACTGACGCCGTGGACTGCGGAAATTGCAGCAATCTAAATTTCGTATGAGTTTCGCATATTATCGCCATGTTGTCACAGATTGCGGCGTAAGCGTGAAAACAGGGTATGAATAAATTAAATAAAAACACCGTGACCGTAAAAAAAATACAGCGAACCATCAAATTTACCTTTCTGCCATATCTTTTACCTGCTAAGTCTTAATAATGTGCAGTTTATATATAGGTGTTTTTTCTTGAATGACGAAGAAGTGTTACTTGTCTTACTTGTTAACATAATATTTGGAGCCTCCCGTATAGGAACGTCACTCAACAGTGACTAGTGACATTACTTTCGTTCAATTCATTCGTGCCAGTTCTTGTGAATCGACCGGTAGTTCAGTTACTAGGGCTTCTAAGCCCTGGATTTTTCGTCGATTTGTCGTTTCAGTAAACTACTGTTTTGGACCAGTACCTATTTAGTTGATTAACGTTTTTTGTTGTATAAGTCAGAGGGATAGACAGACTGACAGAAAGATAGATAGACAGGCAGGCGGACAGACAGACAAACAGACAGATGGAGAGATAGACAGAGAGAGGGACATATAGACAGACTGAAAGACATAGACAGTCGGACTGATGGACAGTCTAAGCTAAACCAACACGAGACACAACAGATCGACAGACACAGTCGGATAGACAGACTGAGAGAGGGACAGACTGAGAGCTAAACAGACAGACAGATGGCAGTCTATCTACGCTGGCACTCTTATTGTGTTGCTACTGGCATCGTCCCTCTAACCTTGCTACAGTTCCTAGACCTGACGTGCTGTAGAGCGGTAACGCACGCGCTGGCAGCGGCGTGCGCGCGCGCAGCCACGCGGCGTGTCCGCCTCGACCTGGCGCTCGCCGCTGCTCCCGACATACACCGACAACTCATGCCACAAGCCTGACTGTATCCGAGGCAGACAGACAGATTGAGAGATAGACAAACAGACAGATTGAGAGATAGACAGGCAGGTAGATAGACAGACAAAAGACAGAGTGACAGACAGACAGATAGAGAGATACAGATAGACAGACAGAGAATTCTATTGGCCACTCTTATTGTGTTGCTGGCATCATCCCTCTAACCTTGCTACAGTTCCTAGACCTGTCGTGCAGTAGAGTGGTGACGCGCGCGCTGGCGGCGACGTGCGCGCGCGCAGCCACGCGGCGTGTGCGCCTCAACCTGGCGCTAGCCGGCCCCGATTATGAAGAACAACTCATACCGGTATCTATGTTTTTTGTTTGCTCTTATAATTGGACGTGTTTATCAATGATTTCAAAAGTAAGGATAGCGATCCGTACATTTCGGGTGGGTCAATTTTCGGCCGCGACATTTGTATGCAAATGTATGGCGGTATGTATGTCTAAATGACATACAAATGTCGCGGACGAAAATCCACCCGGGTCTATATTCCCCGTACAGTAAATGGAGCCTTATACCACGCAATTAGGCATTTTTATAACGTCCGGCTGCGCTGTGCGCTGCGCGTCCCACTGCCGCGTTGGTCCTAAAACTGATTTTTAGGACCAACTACGATGATATGAAAACATAGCACCGATTGTCACCATTAAGCCAAATCAAAAGAAACAATTTTAGGTAGTAACATACAGAATTTAATTAAATGTACACCTAAACATGAAAAAGCTAGAAATACATTTATTATTATTACTTTGTAGTTTATTTATTTGCAAATAAATGTGTTCTTCAGTGTTCGAAAGTCATCTGAAAAAGTAAAAAACACTAGTGCGCAACATACAAACGAAGACACAGCTAAGTGACCATCAGTAGACCTTATTACATTGTAATAAGGGTGACAAGTGGTCAGTTAGCAGTGTCTTCGATTATACAACTTTTGTCATATATTACGAAAAGTACCGCTTTTTGAGCAAGTCTATTAAAAAATAATAGGGTACTTTCCTGACAGATCAAATCAGTTACTTTTTATGAATTGTCAAAACGCTCGGATAGTATGAAGTTTCTATGAGAAAAAGCATAAAGACGTCATTGTGCTCAAACATCAAATAATCTCCTCATTTATAGCTTTTGGTCTTTTAAAAATCGTTTAAAACGTTTAATAGGTGAATTTTAGTTGATTTTTGCAAATTTTCGAAAGCAGATTTCAAGGCTAGCGTGAAGTAATTTATATTGACTACAGGCAAGTACCCTATTGAAATTATTTTTAATATTAGAGAATACCAGTGTTTAGAGAGTGCCAACGTTTTTAGAATGATAATTTATTGAATTATTTTTCTTATTAGGTATTTCTCAAATTAATTAATTAAATCAAAAGTAGACTTTGGTGAGAAGAGTTTTACAAATGACGGCTGGTGTCCGTCAAGATAGCGTACACCGTAAAGATATTCAGAATCTGATGCAGCCAATAAATAGTACCCAAATAGTACCGACGAAATACCTAGGTGAAAAAAATAGTACCCTTAAACTTTTCGAAATATAAGGCCTGTTCACGGTGTACGCTACCGGGCGTCAAGCTGGCGTACACCGTTTGTATCTCTGGAACGGCTTTGTTTTTGGAAACGATTTATATCTCAAAAAATAGTACCCAAATAGTACCCTAGGGCCCTCAAATTTTATTTCTCTAGCTATCGTAGAAGCCGAGATATTCCATAACTTAACGGTGTACAAAATTTCACACCGTCAAGCTGGCGTACCCGGGAATTCCTTATAGAAAGAGCTCACTATATCTCGGCTTCTACGATAGCTAGAGAAATAAAATTTTAGGGCCCTAGGGTACTATTTGGGTACTATTTTTTGAGATATAAAGCGTTTCCAAAAACAAAGCCGTTCCAGAGATACAAACGGTGTACGCCAGCTTGACGCCGGTAGCGTACACCGTGAACAGGCCTTATATTTCGAAAAGTTTAAGGGTACTATTTTTTTCACCTAGGTATTTCGTCGGTACTATTTGGGTACTATTTATTGGCTGCATCAGATTCTGAATATCTTTACGGTGTACGCTATCTTGACGGACACGACGGCTGGACTAAAGTATTCATCTCATCATCATCGTCCTCATTGTTTTCATTTAAATCGGTGTCCATGTTGTAAAGTGAATTATTTAGTCATTAGGGAGTAGGTATATCGATTAATTGTGAGAATTGTAAAAATAATGAAATAGCATATCGTCGGCCTAAATCGCAAACCTCGTAACTCCATTTTTTTTACCCACATTTTTTTATTATTTTTAGATAGTCCTATAATAGTACTATCTAAAAATGAAAAAAAAAAATGTGGGTAAAAAAAATGGAGTTACGAGGTTTGCGATTTAGGCCGACGATATGTAACATAGAATTGGATTTTATAAGTGTCATATAAAATTTTAATTTATTCATTCAATCATAAAAAGTTTGTAGATAATAACGACTCCATTTTCGTCTTCGTTCTACTTTTGCCACCACATGTCCGCACGCACATTATTACCGGTAGGTTAGGTTAGGTTTGCTTTACGTCAGTGGTTTCAGAGTATATTTTATTTTTCTTTTTGACAGGACACGGAAACCTATGAAAACCTCATTCTGGACTTCAGGTCCGCCAGGTCAAAATGTCATCACTACTGCTAGCCGAAAGAAACCTAACCTTCAAACTGCCTAAACAAGATCTACCGACAGCAGTAACAGTCATCATCAACATATCGTCACTACTTTAAAATACTCGTACCTATATAAAAACGCTGTAAAAAAACGTCAAAGTTACATACGCACCTACCTCATAGGTATACACTTACTGCGTTTTTATCTGGAGTCAGTATCAGATTCGTGATTTTTTTAAGTACTGTCGATATATTATATGAGTATTTCTCAAATTTATTGTACTCTAGAGGAAAAAAAATTGTTACTAATTTACAATTTCGTTACAATATTTTCGTTGCGTAGGTAGAGTCTGGCTAATGAAAGATGAGACTAAAAAATAGCGGCAAATTTAAAAAAACAACGGGTTGCAACACTGTTTATAGGGTGACAAAAACGGTAATGATACTTGAGCCGATTTTTGAGTTGTTGTCACCTTTTTAATTCTTCCGATTTTAGTGAAAATTGGTAAGTACACAGCTTTTATTAGAGTGTTAGTGTTTATTTATGATATATATTTACTCCCCACATTAGCCACGGAAAGAAAAGCAAAAACAATTCAGTAAGTATTTTCGGAAACTGTTACTTTCTTATATTGCATATTGAGTATCAAAATCACCACAGCATACTATCCTCAGAAATCTAATGACGTTTGACACATTTGACGTTTGTATAATGTCGCCATTTAAAAAGTTTGGAATAAATGTCAGTCTCATCTTTCATTAGCCAGACTCTACAATAAATTTGAAAAATACTCATACACCAGAGAATACTCAAAAAAATCGAAATGTCTTCCGAAATCATTATTCTAACACTAGTGGACCCAATATATCGAGGTAGAAGGAAAAAGTGTATGTACCTCGCGTGCTAGAAAGTAGTTGCGGCGACCTAATTTGCACGCCGTCAACTTCGGTCGCCGTCAATATTATTATCAGATTTGAAAATCCGATAAGAATGGTATGATTAATTTTTCAAATCCAAATGAAATGGAATATTTATGTTTTACATCACTAAATTACATTTTTCGCGTCAAACTTCAAGCAAAAATCGTTACACGCTCGGATCCCATACAAATCGACGAACTATTTCCTACTATCTCGATATATTTCTATGACTGAACCCTCCGGCAGTGTTCCCTGAGGTGAAATGAGCTAAATGGGCATTTAAAAAATTTTTTTTTTTTTTGTTGAGAAGTTTTCTAATAATTTTATGTTATTTCTAATTAGAATTACGAGCTCTTTTCATCACAATAGAAGAAAAACCGGACAAGTGCGTGGAGAGGGTTCCATACGTTCAAAACAATATAAAACAATTATACTTTATTGCACAGACTTGTTATAGGTTTTCCTGTAATCTATAGGATTAGGACTATTTTCTATATTTTTTTAAAAATTCTACGTCCGATAGTTTTGGAGATAAGGGGGCCTATTTTCTAAAATAACTACAAAAATATTGATTGAAAAATTAAATATATATATATATATATATATATTTGAGGTTCTCACAGTGAGCCCTTTCATTTAATATATCACACGATATAGTTCGCTAACTTTTTTTTAAATTTTCTAGTTAACCCTACAAAAGTGGCCCCCGTGATTAAAATTCATATATTTTCGTGACATGTCCATATTAACCTTAAGCCTTAATATATGTACCAAAATTCAACTCAATCGGACCAGTACTTTCTTCGTAGCAAATTGGCTGTGACAGACGTCTACAGACAGTAAGACAGACATACACACGAGTGATTCTATAAGGGTTCCGTTTTTTCCTTTTGAGGTACGGAACCCTAAAAAAAGGTGTCCCAAAATTTCCATACATTAATGGAACTTTCCTTTGTGTTGCCTTTATACAAAGAATATGGAAAAACGGTAACACAATGGGAAAATAATGTTGGGGCAATTTTTTGTCGCATTGGGATTGTAAAAGCCCGTAGTTCCAAGTAGAAATGGGTCAATCAACTTTTTCTTGTTTGTTATTCTACCCCGTTGTCCAAGAGACAATAGTGACAGAGATTCTTAAAAAAACTGTTACAGTATACATATATTACTATTGTGCTAAGGATATAGACCATAAAATAATCGGTTTTGAACTACGACAAAAATTTAAGTTTGATGATTTTAGCCATAGAAAACTTAAATATATTTGTATAGGTAATAATGGTTTTAAAGGGTTGTCCCGGGGACATACCCCTAATAAAATAAAATTGGCAAAAAAAATTAACAATAAAAAAGAATTGCGACAATTTCCAGAAATGCTCATGTTATTTTTTGCTTTGGCTTACTCGGGTAACATACCGCATTTCCGGAATACCAGATTTTTAAAATACCCGATTCTCGATATATCGGATTCTCCGTAGGTATACCAGGTTCCCGAAATCATACATCCAAGAAAATGGTAAGACAGGAATCGGATAAATCGAGAATCTGGTATTTTGAAAATTGTGGTATTTTGGGAATGCGGTATTTTGGGCATGAGCGAACAGAACTGTACAACAGCACTAGGGGGAGTAAAGGACTTATCGACTCAAGGTCTTCGTTGAGACGAAAGAAATTGGGATCACAAGTTATAGGTAGATCGACGAGAGTTGAGGTGAATGAATGATGATTACACACACAGCTACATGAAGTACTCATTGCAAAAAGAGTGAATAAATGAAATGAATGAGTGAGTAAATAAACACAAAGCTACAGTTTAAAGAAACTTTTTGGTCTATCTCAAAGACTACAATTTTATGTCTATCTTACAATTCACTGTTAAACCTCTGCTATCGATACGAAAAAGAACAGAAATTTCAAAATCCCACTGTCATTACATGACATGTTGTTGTGTGGCCTCAACTCTCGTGAAACTACCTATACAAGGTGTTTCATTAAACGTAATACAACTTAATCAATTCCGGCTCAGGTAACGACCGAGAACAAAATGTATAATTGATTTATTTAAAATTCGTCATAATTAACTTTCCCTAGTTTGCTAACAGAATTAAGAAATTACAATCTCGTAGTGTGGGCATATGGCTCGTGTGGGCTCATGACGTCACGCTTACGTGACCTGTTTGTTTATTATGACCAATAACTTCAATAATGTGTCAGAATGCATGCGTTTTATTCATAAATTATCGACCTAGATAAGTAAAAAGGTAAGTTTTCACTACAAAATTAGATTCAAACTTTTTTCTCTTAACTCTAAGTAGGGTAACCACGATGAGACCAAAAAAACATGAATAATTAAAACAGTGATATTAATTAATTAAGATGACTTTAACAACACGAGACCTAGCAGAGGGTTTTAGCACTAGGGAGAGGAGTTTAAAAAACATGAGTTGTATTACGTTCAATGAAACACCTTGTATAAGCGGGGGTTAACGAAAAATTTGGCTTGGCTTTACCAAACAATGTTAGCAGGCAGGAGATAATACGGTCTCTTCTATGGGGAGCATAAGTGTTGCAGTTAATAAAGTGATAAGTTCGGACAAAAACCGGTATTTAGTTGTTAATTGAATAAATTACAATTCACTTATTATTATTACTTGTTTTATTTAACTTACATTACACTGGTCAACAGCGATTGCAATACGAGCCGCCGCGGCGGCGAGTATCGCAAATAGAGACGCCATGAGCGTTTTTTGACTTAATTATACAACGTTGTATACAATACTTTTTCTACGACTAGGTTTTAAAATATAAAATACAAAATTAAATTAAACAAGGAAAATATGTTATATGACTGACAGTATGCGTCTATGGTAAACTTTTTTTTTAATTTGATGTGCGGAAAAAGCC
Organism: Eudemis profundana; assembly: GCA_947034925.1. Classification (NCBI taxonomy): domain Eukaryota; kingdom Metazoa; phylum Arthropoda; class Insecta; order Lepidoptera; family Tortricidae; genus Eudemis; species Eudemis profundana. The sequence continues at coordinate 5,809,096 of OX344819.1, forward strand.
ACTTTATGTCACACCTGGCCATTAAGTGGCTTTTTCCGCACTCTGCGCGTACGGAAAAAGCCGCTTTCTGGCCAGGTGTAGACATAAAATGATGTACACAACACGGGAGGTAATAAAGAAAGCCCTCGATCGCATATTTACGTCCCTCGCTTGCATCTCGGGCCGCAAACTTCTGCGATCTCGTCCTTTCTTTGTATTACCACCCTAGTTATGTAATGTACTATTATGGCCAGGTGTGGCATAAAAACTTTTAGCGGACATCAACTTTCAACAGTTTCAACTGGGCCCGCGGCCGGTCTCGTAGACAGAGTTGCCATTATAAATAATGATACGATCTGATACCAAGTCATTTTAATGTTATATTATAATTTTCTTCACGGGGGTATTTTACAGGAACGTAATCTGTTAGTCATTTAATAAGCAATTCATAATCTAATGAATAGTATTCATCTTACATCGTTGATTGCTAAAATAAAAAGGAGTACACTATTTTCTTGGTATAATATAATTTGGCATAATAATAATCACTGCTGGCAACTTTGTTGACATGACACTAGTGACAGATGCAACGTTGTTTTATCTGTATGGAAATTGTTTTGAATTCATTTTTGAGTTTAATTTAATTTGTTTTGTGCAGTTCAAATTTGTTTTGTTGCTTGTAGGCGCTTGTTGATTTTTCACGATATACCTAGTTTTCTTGAAAGTAACAAAATACTATCGTAAACGATATACAATTTGTTAAATATCCCAACGAAGTGCTTTGAAGTACTTGTGAAGCATTTCTATAATGTCTGGTGATAAGAGAAAAAGTTTTCCTAACCGCCTTTGCCTTCAAAATGATGGGTGAGATTCTGTTTATTTATTTATTAGGTGCATGCTGGGATGCGAGCTGCTTAAAATAAGGTTCTCTCTGTAATGCGTAGTATTATCTACTTGTACTCTTTCCATTTATTTGAGGTTGGTTTCTTAAGCAATAAATTAAAATCTGTCCCTAAGCTTATTACTGACACCTAATATACGTTTTTGTTTTTAATTTCCTAGTTCTTCTGAATCTGTTGCTAAAAGAACCCGCTCTTCTGTTCAGAAGTTAGAAGAAATTCCTCAAGTAAGTTACAATTTGGTCGGTTTTTTCTATCAGCAAAACACTTATCAAATCAAAATCCATTATTGCACTCATGTTAGTATAAAGCTCTTAAAGTAGGTAATAACGGTTTTACATGAACCCTGTCTGGGCATAGTAATTTTATAAATAGGCAACATTTTGACGACAACAATGTATATGATTCTAATTGCAGAAGAACAACATAGCACTTTGCACCGTGTACGTTGTTGTTGTCGATTTGTTTAAATTTTATCATATAACTATTATCATTAACATTGTTCTAGGTTAAACTATTATCACAACATGCCTTATCTTATGTATAACTTTTAATGTAACATCCTATTATATAAGTAACAAAATATTATGTTATATAAACATTTATAAATTTATAATACTCTATAGCCTATATATACTATGTTTAATAATTATTATCATTATAATCATTCTATTTATATTTCATATTGCAATTGTTGGCATTATGTCTGTGTTCATTAGGTGTTCAATTCATTTAGTCATTAAGGTACTTGTCTAATGAGTAGTAAGCTTTTTCTATTAAATACTTATAGATAAAGAAGAAATATTTTAAAATTATTTTTAAATGTTTTAAATTTGTTTATTATCTTAATGCTCTTCTTATAACAGTGTACCTATATCAGTGGTGGGCAAAATTTCAAAGAAGGGCCAGAATTACAGAAAATATTCATCTTTTTATATTGCAGGCCATATATTACTTATTTCAAAGGACCATCGGCGGGCCGGATGAGATCCTCCCACAAGCTGTAGATGGCCTTCGGGCCATATTTTGCCCACCACTCGACTAACATTGTTGGTTAGTTTAACCAACATTCTTAGTTTAGACTTGTAACATTGAAGGGATGTTTACAAAAACTAGGGCCTCATTTCACGAGGCTACAAGTTACAATTTTACAAGTCTACACTTACAACATTGGCCAAATACAGCAACACCATTGGGGCATTTCTCCAGAAATATGTCTGTGGCCACCTCATTCATCTGGCCCTTTTTCATACTAAATGTATGGAGACAGATGAATGAGTCGCAGACATATTTCTAGAGAATAGCTCATTGGTTGATTTGGCCAATGTTGCTAGTAAAATTGTAAAATTGTAACTTGTAGCTTTGTGTAACGGGGCCAGAATGGATATTTTGCAAAAACCCCAAAGTAACCCAATATTTTGAATAATTTTATGCATAGTCATGACTTTGTATTATTAGATTCTCTGATTAAAAATGAAATAATAAACCAAAGAACGGAAAAATAATGGTATTTTTGTGTGGAGAAAATACCTGTATCTGAACCCTGACAAAAACAATATAGCTGACTGGTTGACACTTATAGAGAAACATTTTGAATGACAGTAGGTTAGGGTGGCCCAGAAAGCAAATCTCCATACAAACTTTGAAGCCAAGTCGGCACGCGTTCCCATCATCACAGAGCGGTGAAATTTTATATACCAGTATGTTTGAGTAGTTAAAAAAATATTTGAGGGGTATGCATAACAAAATAAGTAAAAAAAATATTTTTGTTGTAAGTATGGGAAAGTTTTTTTTTTATTTTTGTTAATGCAATTCCCTAAAAAACTTGTAACTACTAAAATATTATGGTACTTAAACCAGCTTAGTTAGTTATGTGGTTTTTCTAAACATCCTACAGAGAAACAGTAAGTGGCTGAAAAGTGATTTACAACATTTGCAACAACTTTTATATTTACATACATATAATCGAGAGGCAATTTTGTCTAAGTGCCTTTAAATCCTAGCGCTTAGATAATATTGTTTTTCCATAGTCCAATGAACATTGCGAGTTGATCCAAACCTTGTAAAAATACTTGTACTATACCTTTAGACTCAAAGGACGTAAACGCCGTAGGCTCTAATGGCGCTTACGACCTTTGAGTCTAAAGGTATAGAATTATGTGTATCAGGTGGAGCAAAGCAGCAGTGATGCGCTGACGATCTTACATGTACTCAACGATGACTGTTGGAAAGTAATCCTGGACTATGTCAGTGTGCGTAATATTATTCGCTCGGAGCGTGTCAGTAAATGCTGGCTCTACATGGTACATCGCTACTTGCAAGGTATTTTTCATTTATTATACACACACACCATCGAAATATAATGTATGGAATGAAAGGCCAACAAAACAGACGTTAAATGCCGCATAACACACTCTTTAAAATCAATACTTCTTATGTATTAGTGGTGTTGATAAATTTTATAATTGAGTCTAAAGTAATTTATGACAAATATTCATATAAAGTTTGAGTAGACGACATCTTCGGATCGGATAGGTTGCATACCGTTTTAAAGACGAAAATGATTGGTTTCAAACCTACTGACGTGAGAAATTCATTTGACGCTATTATAGTTTTTGCTTCAGCGCTAAGTATTAGCTTCGCCGCCGTTAGCACGTAGTCCGTCCGCGTCAGTTACGCTTCCATACTTATTATATTTCAATGATACACACACATACACAGACATTTCATTTTCATTCATCATCCCCTTATTCCCTTTTTACCCGACTGCGGCGAAGCCCAAAAGGAGGGTTATGTGTTTGACCTGTACGTGTGTATGTATGTATGTCCGGTTCCTATGTCCGCTTGTACCTAACTGCGTTGTCAAGTGCGATTCGGACTCGCCCACCGAGGGTTCCGTACGTAAATACTTTAAATAAAGACTATATGTGACGTTCCGCGGGTAAAGGTACCTTATGGATATTGTCGCTTACGTCCTTCTATCTTGATTTTTTAAAGTAACGGAGTCGGATACGACGCAAGCGACAATATCCATAATGTACCTTTACCCGCGGAACGTCACATTTTTTTATGATTTCATTCCAAATGTATAGCTTTCAGATTTTTCCCTATACATGTAGTAAAAGACGGTATTACTTGGCAAATTTCATAGTTCTGGGTCTACGGAAAGTACCCTATAAATTTTGGTTTCCTTGAGAGTGTCGAAATGTACGTTTTTTGCGGCGTAAACGACCATATCTTCTTTTACGAAGTTTGAGTTTTCACAGCTTCAAGGAACCGTATACACTAGCACAACTGTGAAGCGCGACTCTTTGTCGCGCGACAAATGCTATCTATCTCTTTCCACTCAATATAGTATGACAGTGACAGGTGATGCTCTGTCGCGCGAGAAACGAAGTCGCGGCCAGTTATGCTAGACGTACTAAGTATGCTTTTATTTTCAACTCGATCCTCTACGCGTTCCCCAGATAAAGGGTCTTGACAGACAGAGAGACGGACAGACAAACAGACGGACAACAAAGTGATCGAGAGATCGAGTGAGTGAGAAATGATTATAAGGGTCCGTTTTTTTCGTTTTGATGTACGGAACCCTAAAAACAAAATGCCAAATTTATGCACAAGAGTGCGCGGTAATGTGTTTTTTTGGGGTGCCATTAGGGCTTGTCCATCAATTACGTGAGGCTCGAAAGGGTGTCTAAGAAAAATCACAATTAATTTAGTAATGAGCTTTCAGCATTGTATGATTTTCATTTTTTTTAATGAAAAATACATAGGACTTTGAGGAATATAGATAAAATATTAGCGGATCTTCTTATTCTCATTAAAACTTAAAGAATTTAATATTTGGGAAAGGGCGGTTGAAACGCTCTTGAGCCTAATCCAATACCTATTTAATTAAGTATCCTCATTTCAGATGCTCGTCTCTATATCAGGATGGAATATATCCTGAGGCCAATAAGCATGCCATCTATAAGATGTCGACTTTTGGAAGTTGTTAGATCAAAACATATTATTGGGGTGATCGAAAAATATGGACCCGCTATCGTGGTATCTGATTGCTTGGAAGAGGATGTACTGAGAGCTTTAGGAAGACACTGTCCAGATTTAGAAGAGCTAAGGGTATTTTATTTCTTAACAATTTAAACAATTGAAGGAAACTGGCAACGTCACAATTTTAGGAGCATTCCATGAAAATATTTCGTAAGGGACCCCACCGTTTTAATACTTCCGAGAAATAAATTCAGGAAGCTCATTATCAGCATTGTAATATCATAGCTCGGCTTTAAGATTGGTAGTGTTTCTTAGCAGCTAATACGTTTTATTAGGGTAGCTGCCATAGCGTTTCGTAAGGGACAAAAAGTTGATGTTTTCATGGAATGCTCCTTTAACGGGTTTTAGTAAAACGAGGATCCATAAGACATTGTTGTAACTCTTCAAACATTCAATAATAAATACACGTGTTTCTATAAAAATACCCAAATGCCTGTAGATGTGCCGATACTATTCGAAGACTTGCCTTGATTTCTGCCAGGTCCCATCATTAAATACTGATATGGCGCCTATAGGACCACCTAGAAGATATACCTTAAAAAAAAGAATTCAGCCTTAAATTCCAACGAACTGAGAACCTCTCCTTTTTCTAAGTCGTCTAAGATGGACGACAGTTCGTTATATTGGAGGAGACCTATGTTAAGCTGTGGGCGTCTAAAGACTGAATTGATGATGATGATAATAAATGAGTAAGATTTTTTTTCTAGGTTCATGATCCGCAGTACCATAATTTGAAGCACTCAGCTGTTTGTTTTAATAAACTGAAGAGACTTAGTTTCAAGGAAGTTATACGTGTGAGTATTTTTTTTTAACAAGCATAACACTGGTCCACAAAAAATTGCACCTATGCTGTAAAGGCCGGAAAGGAAGACTCGTATTCTTTATGTACTCACTCGTCTATCTATTGCACTTTATGCCAAGACTATAGCTTGGCAACTACGTTGGTGACACTGAGGCTGTCTCCGTCGGTCGCCGTACGTGTTGGCGGTAACTTGTGTAAGTAGTTACGGCTGCACATAACAAAAAGCACACATGGGACCATGGGAGTGTCACCAACTAAGTTGCCAAGCTATAAACATAGTATTTTTTCGTGCTTCGGCGAGCTGCGCGGAAACAAAATATTTAGCTTTTTAAGCTAAACCATACCTACTCAAATTATCTAATAAAGTTATGTGTACGTGTTGGAGCTACGCAACGAGATATTTTAATTGAGATCTGTCAATTACTTACGTCTAATTAAAAATCCGACTTAATATTAGGGATGCAACGATACGGCTATTACGATACCAATACAAATGACGAATACATCGTAATGGCCAAATACGATAACGAATTACGATACGAATGCATTACGATATTTGTTTAATACCATTTTGATGAATTTATTGGAAGCTTTGTTGTTGTTATTATTGTAAGAGTAAGTAAAGTAAAAGTATAAAAAAAAGTTATGCATTTTTAATAGAGATAGGCCGACTACGGATTTTGCCGACTAATCGGTTCCTAATTTGCCGATTAATCGGCCGACTAGTCGGCATTGCCGATCATAGTTATTAGCTATATTCGGGTGCAATCCGAAATGCTCGGTTCGCCTCATCTCCCCGCCATTTGTTGTCACGCATTCGTGTTTTGATCAGTTTATAATTAAGTTGATTTTGTGTCTGAGTAAAGTACGTAAAAATATAAAATAATTTTGAAAATTATGGTTTAATTTCTTCTGTATCATGTGTGTATTCTCCGCTAGGCAATAGTGCGGATGCGAAGCGTTCAGAAATTGTTCGTTCGTTTCACCCGAAACAGTAAAATTTTAAAAATGTTGAAATAAATGTATCGTAAAAATATCGTATCGTAATATTTACGATAACGAATGATCGTAAAGGTTTACGATAATCGCCGATATACGATTATCGTATCGGTATCGTTGCATCCCTACTTAATATACCAGTGGCTTGGCGTCATATCGATACCTTTAGACTCAAAGGGCGTAAGCGCCATTAGAACCTACGGCGTTTACGTCCTTTGAGTCTAAAGGTATCGATATATATTCTTAGTGAAGCCGGAGCAAATTTGAATAACTTTTTCTTCAGTAGTAGAGTAGTAGATACTCCGGTCATGTGCTTTAAAATAGGCAAGCTGGTGGGAATCGGGTTCTATGGACGCCACGCCACTGCTATATAGATAAATAGCTATAAGGGAAATAGGCCACGGCGACTTTTTGTAACGATGCAGTCGCGCGTTTCGTAGCGCTGTCTCTGTTTATTGTTAGGGTGTAAAAGGGACAGCGCTACAAAACGCGCGACTGCATCGCTACAAAAAGTCGCCGTGGGCTATCTCCCTAAAACATCCAATAAAAACAAGCTAGTAAATAGTTTTTTTTTGCTCAAAAACTCCTAATAAATTTCAGTTCCGGGACCCTCACATTAGCAAGTTCCTCAATTCAACAATACTTGAAGAACTGACGATCGAAAGCAACGAGAGAATGAAGGGACTCTGCCTAACCGAGCTAAAATCCAATTTGAAAACACTTAGTTTAAAAAGTTGCATGGTATTAGATAGCGCTCACTTGGTGTCCGCTGCGGACAAACTCTCAGATCTCACCAAGCTAAACGTTACATGTAATTCTGAATCCGTCATACAGAACGTGCATAAGCTGATCAAAAAAACTCCCAAATTGGAATATTTGGAATTGGGATGGTACGACAAGACGAAGGTAAATATATTAAGTTTTTGCTAGTGGACGCAATGAGCGGTTTTTCAAAAAAGTGCAGGGTAGACGACAAAAAAAACTGTTTAACCCTTAAATGCATGATTTTTTTTATTGTTAGGTACTAAAAAAATATTTGGATACCTAATGGGGTAATAAACACTAGAAAAATATAAAAAAAGTCTATAGCAATTTTTTGGGTTATTTTTGCACTAATAATCAAATGTAGGCTAGATCCTACATGATCAAATATTGTTTACTTAAAGACTGAGAACTTTATTAAATTTAGTAAACTTTTAATCGTTATGATATGTGTCATTATGTGCTGCAACATTATACTAAAAAATAATTACTTATTTTGTTAATAACCAACTTAAACGGATTAAATCGCGTATATTACTACATTTTTAAGTCCCGACGTTTCGTAACCCTTATCAGCGTTCGTGGTCGCGGGTAGACTGAGAAAATCATAAATTTCCTCTGTCAAAATTACTGTTGTGAAAACCTACCCACTTTAAAAAATACAAATTCAATATTAGTGTTGCCAGATGGGCCTAATGTGTAAAGATGTTCACACACAAAAAAATGTAGTAATATACGCGATTTAATCCGTTTAAGTTGTTTTATTACTATGAGTGATAATCGCGGAAACCGAAGACAATATTTTGTTAATAACCGTTAAACACGCTCATCGAAATCCTTCAATATAATATAACTTTTTCGAAATTGCCGCCATTTTGCTCAAAAACTCTAATAACTTTTTTTAAAATACAATTTTGGCAAAAATGAGTCATAAATATGAACATACGTTAATTTTCCATGCAGAATTAATCTTAAGAACAAAATAAATATTTCTAGTTTTCAAAAATGAATTATTTTTTGTTTATGTACGCTGCATCGTACACCGTGCATTTAAGGGTTAATCCGTCACTTAGATTATTAAAAAATATTGTACACGTATTTTTTCTTTTGTTTGACAAACAAAAATGACGAGGATAGAGTGCTTAGAAGTTTCGAGTGACGTCACTCCTTGGTACAATCTTCACCTAGGAGTGACGTCACAAGCCCCCACTCCAGAAGTTTGATGATCTATAACTTTGCCGATTTTTAATATTTTGATTAATCAAAAAATACGTGTCCCATATTTTTTATAATCTAACTGACGGACTAAATATAATAATTATATAGTTTTAACCCAGTCGTCATCCCTATTGTAATTTTTCTTTTAGTATATATGCAAGTATGATTGGATTGTCTTTCACCGATTTATTACACATATACAGGGTGGGAGGGACTATACCGACATACTTTAGCCATGAATTCCTGGTGGTGTGACGAGTAAATAATGTTATATCAACATGGGTCGAATATTGTCATTTTACATTAATAGTCTTATGGAACAAAATAAATCAGTAAATTAAGCCCCTCGTTTATAAACATGTCCTTACTGGCTGAAAAGTTATCAAAAAGAAAAAAAAAGCTAAAATGGAAACGAAAGGTCAATTTTTTGGCCTCATAGTCGCTTACCATCAAATACTGCGAAGGTTAATTCCTGTTTAGTTAAAGGATTTAAAAAAAATAGTAAAGGTATCTTAGTCGCATTTATTAGAGCTTGTTACACACTTGGGATTTTTCATTTACAAAATAATGGATATCTCGGAAAGTAAGCGTTTTTCGACTAAACATCACATAACATTTTTTACTCCTAATAGTTGTAAGAATCTATAGTTAAAGTTTGTCGGTATAGTCCCTCCCACGCTGTATACATATAGCCCTTCGGCCGCCATCGCAACCATGTTTCACAACCAGTTGCAAAGGAAGAATTTTCCTCTTTTGTTGGCAACTAGTTGCGTTAGCCGAATATTTTGTCTTAATACGCAACCAGTTGCGAAGATGTTATCCATTTTCCATCATGGCAACTAAGTTTCGCAACCAGTTGCCAAAAATATTTTTCGTTTCTGGCTACGCAACGAAGAAGTTATATGATAGATAAAGTAGATGAGGTACAAAAACTTTTTCATCCTTGGGAAATCCATGTTTTATTTTAGAACGCTTATCGGAACTACTTTGACATATTACTTTTTATTGTGACACTATTAGGACAAACCAAATCGTTGGATCATGACGATCAAAAAGGTCACCTAAGTTTCTGACAATGTTCTGATGGGCAAGAGAGATGTTCCTTGCATTATTTTTACCGCTCAAATATTTTATTCACTCTGGTTGCGTATTAAGAAAGAAAAACATTTTGTCGCAACTATACTGTTAAAAATATTCTTAGTTGGCAACTGGTTGTGTATTAATGTAAAATGTTCTTCATTCACAACTAGTTGTCAACAAAGGAGGAAAATTCTTCTTTTGCAACTGGTTGCGAAACATGGTTGCGATGGCGGCCGAAGGGACATATAGATAGACGGTTGAGTGTCACCATTGTTTTCTAAAACTAAAATGTATTTTATTCAGGTGCGGGGTCTACTAGATGCCATATGCGGCCTAAGTCGGTTAAAACACCTCAATTTTAAGAGTAATCAGAATGTGAAAGATGATTGGTTGACGGCTGTGGCGCGATGCTGTAAGGACCTACGGAGCGTCGATATTGGAGGCTGTAAAAGTAATTTGGCTTTTAATCGGGGTTGTCCATTAATCACGTGAGCCGCGAGCCTTGACACGAACTGTGAACAAATCTAGGGTTTCTGATTTCTCAACCCTATTTTTTCTCGAGTTTCGAGAATTCTCGAATCTTTTTATAAATAGGGCTAGATTTGTTCAAATAATACAGTAAAGCATTATTTTTCGTTACCCGTTCGTTACGACGTAACTGCATAATATCTTACTCATTAATTTGATTAAATTTCGTATTGAATTAGTACGACAATTCCTAAATTTCGAATTTTTCTCATTCTAGAAAATACCTTCTCTGTTACGTAATTTAATGACTTAATCCAAAACGCCTGATTCCCAAAATTCCCATGTACCATAAGACTGAAATTTAGAATGATACGACTTTAAAGAAATACTTCTAATTCATAATTTCTCTGTTTCAAAATGCCTAAAGTAAAAAAAAGTAAGTTTTGTTCAACAGAAATATATAGCCATGGTCGTTTTGTAATAAATAAACAATGTCAGTGCCAGAGACAAATACCCTATTATTTGAATGTGTAGATGTGACTCGGGCAGGCGTGTTGGCGCTCTGCCGGGACGCTGGCAAAACCCTCGCTGCGCTCAGCATTACTCACAACAGAGACCTTACGAACAAGGACGTAGCACAATGCATTAGCTACTGCCCCAATCTACAGGTAAGCGTTTTAAATAGCATATTTAAAAAAAACACGAGCTGCTTTGCCACTTCGTTGGTGACACTCACATGTGTGCTTTTTGTTATGTGCAGCTGTAACTACTTACACAAGTTACCGCCAACACGAACGTCTGCCTGCGGAGGCTGCTTCCGTCGGTGGCTGTTCGTGTTGGCGGTAACTTGTGTAAGTAGTTACGACTGCACATAACAAAAAGCACACATGTGAGTGTCACCAAAGAAGTTACCAAGCTATTGTTACTAGGGCTTCTAAGCCAGAGAGATAGATAAACATATAGATAGATATACCGACAGACTGAGATATAGACAGATAGAAAGAGAGATAGACAGACAGATTGAGATATAGACACACAGACAGAGAGATAGACAGACATATAGAGAGATAGACAGATTGAGATATAGACAGACATAGAGACAGACAGAGAGAGAAAGAGACAGATAGACAGACAGAGACAGGGACAGATAGACAGACTGGCAGACAAACTGAATGACAAGGACAAAGGCAGGCAGAAATACTAATGGACAGTATATCTACTTGGCCACTTTTATTCTGTTGCTGGCATCTGGCTCTAAGGGGTCGTCCACAAAGTACGTCCACGATTTTTCAGACTTTTAGACCCCCAACCCCCTCCATGTCACATTTTTTTCCTAACATATTTGGCCTTGTCAGTATAGGCTGTCACGTACTATATGGATGACCCCTAACCTTGTTACAGTTAATAGACATGACGTGCTGTAGAGCGGTGACGCGCACGCTGGCGGCGACGTGCGCGCGCGCAGCCACGCGGCGCGTGCGCCTCAATGTGGCGCTCGCCGGCCCCGATTATCAAAAACAACTCATACCGGTATCCATGTTTCTTGTTTGCATGCTCTTATAATTAAATAAATAATAAATAAATATTAGGGGACAATCTTACACAAATCGAACTAGCCCCATAGTAAGCTCAATAAGGCTTGTGTTATGGATACTAGACGACGATATATTTAATAGATACAAATACTTAAATACATAGAAAACATCCATGACTCAGGAACAAATATTCGTGCTCATCGCACAAATAAATGCCCTTACCGGGATTTGAACCCAGGACCTCCTGCTTCGTAGGCAGGGTCACTACCAACTAAGCTAAAGCGGTCGTCAAATATATTAATAATTGGACGTGTTTATGCAAGCGGGAACCAACCCATACAAAATAGTACTTTTTTTAATACATTTGCGAAAAAATGAAAACATGGCACCGGTTGTCACCATTCAGCCAAAGGGGCCCATTCATTTATTACGCACCTAAGACGATTTTTGACAGTTTTTGATCCCCACTAGCGATGAAAATGACATGAAAAATACATTTATCCTTTAAATGCCCCTGTATTTTTCAATAAAATACAGTATCTTTCCTTTCCTTGCGGATCTTCGGTTGAATCTTTCGCAAGTTTAAGTTTTTTACGTGTCAACTTTAGTTTCCGTCAATATTTTTATCAGATTTTCAAATTGATAATGATAGTATTGCTGCGCCGGTGGTGGTATAGGTTAAAACTTCAAACGTGATTTTCCGTGGTTTAGAAGCGTTTTCAGCAGGCTGAAAAGCGATTTCAGGTCGTTTTAGAGGTGGCTCTTTCACATACTAGAAGATCGAAAATTCACCCTAGTTGCCTTTGTTTTCAGGCGCCTGAAACACGTTTTCCGTCCGTTTCAGGACACCCTCTATGAGATGGTGATCGAAAATTCACCCTAGTTGCCTTTGTTTTCAGGCGCCTGAAACACGTTTTCCGTCCGTTTCAGGACACCCTCTATGAGATGGCGCAATAACCTGAAATCCCGTTTTCAGGCGTTTTCAGGGCCCCTTATGGGAATTTGAAGTACATTCCAGTATATGGCGAAATTTCTCGAAGGAGTGAAAGAGACAGCACTATTAGAAACTCGTTTTTTTTTCATCTTTTGTCACCATTCTCACCACTTGGTTTCTTGGTTTTCGGCAGTAACTGGTGCATTTGGGCTTTTTTATTTAAAACGTCATCTTAACTGACAGTTGACTGGTCGTCTCAAAACTGACGATTAGTGTCAAACTCCATAATTATATTTCGTCACCGACTGACAGGTTAGACAGAATTTAAACATAGCTTACGCCTAACCGTACATTTTAAAATAAAAATGCCCTTTACTAGTTCGTAGGTACATGATTTTTGGAAATGTCATCACATAGTAACCAGTATGTTAGATCAAAGTATAAAGACAACCAAGTAGTTCGTCTTCGCCGTTTAGGAGCGCGCGACACCAGAGCGTGCCTAAGGCACAGGGCTGCCGCTCGTCGGTTCTGTAAAATACCTACTTACTACGAACGTAACTTTTATTAGGTTGACCTCGATCGAACGAACAATCGTTCGAGGTCAACCTAGTAAAAGTTACTTTTTTCAATATGAAACTATCTGATCGCACACATATGATGTTAATGTTATTAAGTATAATAGTTTAAATAAATTAGTATTGGTATGTGTACATGTAAGTAACGCAACGATATTTCGGCTCGTTTCATAAAACCACTCTCGTGTTTAAGGCATTTTATGTATCAATAGAATCAACTACTATTTAATTAGTACACGTTTAAAAAATCTGTTAATTTTACTCATCACTGTCAAACAAAATAATTATCTACTCTATTTAATTGGTATAGTTTGATCACAAAACTATCAAACATTCTATAAACGACTTAAAATATAACATTTATATAGGTACTAATAAAATACACACCTTTCGGGATCCTTAGGAATGCAGAAATATGACAATTCTGGATTTTGCGCATTATTCTTCAAACATCCGAACACACTGCAGTATATACGTCTTTTATACTTTGCTTCGTCCGCAGACATTTTGAACGTTTGACCGCTCGCGACGATTGCTCAGCCCTGACTAAGCACGCGGCGATGCTTGCCTGTGGTGCGTCCGTACACGGCGCGCACACGGCGCGCACACATGCGCGCTCCCGATGTACCTTTTATCGGAACAAAAACTACCGTATACCGTGGTTAGATTAAATTTTATTACGTCAGTGGTTTCAGAGTATATTTTATTTTTCTTTTGACAGGACACGGAAACCTATGAAAACCTCATTCTGGACTTCAGTGCCGCCGAGTCGAAATGTCATCACTACTGCTAGCTGAAAGAAACCTAATCTTCAAACTGCCTAAACAAGATCTACCGACAACAGTAACAGATATCATTATCAGCATATACTATGCTAGCATTTACTCGCGGCTTTGCCCGCGTCGTTCCCGTTTAGGGTTGCCAGATTGAATTACCCTATTGTCGGGAGCAGGCAACAACATGACGGGATTTTGAGACTTTGGTCGCGAGCTTTTTTCTTTTTTTTTAGCCTGAAAGAGCAGAAATTTTCGCTGGCCGGACCACCTTGAGTGGATCGGACTGAGTTTTAAAATGAAGTCGTTTGTTGGGAGATTTTCTTCTTTGTCGGGAGTCGGGAGGACATACAACAAATCGGGAGATTCCCGCCAATTCCCGACCATCTGGCAAACCTATTCCCGTTACTGTCCCAAAGGAACTCTTTACCGGGATATAAAGTATGTTATGTTTCACTCCAGGACTTGGTCTACTTGCACAACAAATTTCAGCTCAATCCATCCAGTTGTTATCCCGTTATTTAGTAACAAATATCCAAACATTTTCACAAACTTTCACATTTATTATACTAGCATTTTCCCGCGGCTTTGCCCGCGTAATTCCCGTTATTGTCCCAAGGGAACTCTTTACCGGGATATAAAGTATCCTATGCTTCAATCCAGGACTTGGTCTACTTGCATGCTAAATTTCAGCTTGATCCATCCAGTTGTTACCCCGTTATTAGGTAACAAACATCCAAACCTCACAAACTTTCACAGAACGTAGTTATGCAAGAAAATTTTATTGGATATGTACTTTGTTTTTAAAGTCAGAAGGTTGATACTTTGTTTTGTGGATTGGAACGTTATTGCATAACTACGTTCTTTATAATATTAGTGGGATTAGTGTTTTGAGTATTTCTCAAATTCATTGTACTCTATAGAAAACATTTGTGTTACAATTTCGTTTTTATGTTTTCGTTGCAACAATTTCGTTACGTACAATTAATTAGAAAAGTACGTTTTTTTTTTTTAAGTTGCCAACTGGCACTGGGCTGTGTGTGAAAAGTTCGGAAGAAAACCGGTATATACCTGTTAATTAAATAAATAACAGTACTCTTATTACTAGTTTTATTTAAGATACTGAAGATACTTTATTTATATATTATTTTTGTTATAGCATTTCTGCCACTCCTGGCCATAAAGTGACTTTTTCCGCACGCTGCGCGTACGGAAAAAGCCGCTTTCTGGCCAAATGTAGACATAAAATGAAGTACACAACACGGGAGGTAATAAAGAAAGCCCTCGATGGCATATTTACGTCCCTCGCTTGCAGCTCGGGCTGCAAACTTCTGCGATCTAGGCCTTTCTTTGTATTACCACCCTAGTTGACTAATGTACTATAACGACTGCCAACGAATTCTAAATATTTTATCGGAAGAGAGAAATTCAAAAATGATATCGTCATTCCAACGTCACTCCATGTAAAAACGCAGTAAGTGTATATGACGTTTGTATGTAACTTTTGACGTTTTTCTCTGCGCCGGTTTTAGATACGAGTTTTTTTCAAAATAGTGACGATATGCCTCGGGCAGGATTCGAACCTGCGTCTCCAATAGCTCTCCGGGCCAACACAGGGGCACTACCAATTGTGCCACCGAAACGATACCCAACTCATGTACAGGTCGATTCACAAGAGCTGGCACGAATGGATTGAACGAGTGAATGATAATGTTCATGTGTGCATCACAAAATGATTAAATACAGGTTGATTCAATAAACGATAATCGTGATTTTATAGTACGACCTGTAATTTCTTAATAAGTCTCTTCTTACAATATAATATCGAAAATAAATATCAAGTTAGGTATTTAATCAGATTTAGCCACTTTTTTATTCGAATATTGTTATACTTCTTCGTTATTCCTAATCTTTAGAATAACATTCGAAATTACCCTACTTATTGCACCTTCGGGACTTATTCGTAAAGAAATGACTGAAAATTGTGAAAGTTTAAATGAATATCAGCCTCGAATCACCTTTATTGAAAAGCGTTAAGTGCCCTTTGTATGACAACATCGCAAACAAGGACCTTAAAATAAATTGCCGGACGCCTCGCTAACAGATAACTGAAGCATCTCTAGTAAGCCGGTTCCTTTGTACTTACGAGCAGCACGGAGTCATCAACCAGCGTTAAGCGAGCGGCTTACTAGAGTTGTTTCAGTTATCTGCTAGCGACAGCCTACAAGGCCTCGTCCTAGGGGCCAAGCTTAGAGACGCCCCAGCGGTGGACCCTTCATATATAAGCCCAAAAGCAGAGGCGTATTTTGAAATTTGGCGCCCCGGGCCAATAACGTTCGCCGCCCCAAAGATGGTTGAATGGCGTCAAAACCAAAACAAAATGCAATCGGCCGGCGGATTGGCGTCCCGGGCCATGGCCCTAGGGTACGCCCTTGCACAAAAGCATGACTTAGTTAATACGGGCCTAGTTGGCGATGCTACGTCCGGCTGTTTATTGTAAGGTTCTTTCACAAATGTGGCGTTATTTTTAAACCAAGATACCGCAAACAACACCCCGGTATTTAAGCCCAGCGTTCGTACAAACTGCTTCGCAGGCGCTTGGACCGGAAGTACCACCTCCATCCGCATGTGCGTCATCTTCGCCGTCATCTTCGCCGCCATCTTCGCCGTCATCTTCCCTGCCATCTTCGCCGTCATCTTCCCCGCCATCTTCGCCGCCATCTTCCCCGCCATCTTCCTCGCCATCCTCGTGCGTATCGTCATCTGTATGTTCGCGCTTCGTAACATGCCTACTCATGGCGCTTCGAAAGGACGTAGCGTCTGCGGTCCGTTCGGAAATTATCATTAAAAACGTCACGCATGATAGAACTAACGTGTACTTGTTAAACATTTTCGTTCGTGGTACGACACACAAGAAACAAAATTAACGTGTGTAGTCTGATGTTGGTATGTTTTAATTGTATCGATTCTTGTATTTATATCAGGTAAACTCGTATTACCAAGTTATCATGCAGCGTTCAATTTATTGGGGCAAATAATTGATAGAAGGCAATTTATAGCGAGACTAGCTTATGCCCGCGACTTCGTCTGCGGTGTAAATTATAATTAGGCAATTTCTCTTTATAAATAGTTTCTGATATTTGTTTATACGCTTGGTTGTAATTGAACAAAACCCTCAAATATTGGGCCCAAAACTGCACATTTACCGCGAAAATCAATTATTTAGTCCAGCGGTCGGCAACTTTTAGCAGCGAAGGGCCACATAGTAGCTGACGAAATTGACATCCCAAAATATTAGTTAAAAAGCCGGTCAAGTGCGAGTCGGACTCGCGCACCGAGGGTTCCGTACAAACTCGTCAGAAGATACGTGAATATTTCAAGAAAAACTGTATGGTGGGACGAACTTAACTTTGCTCTTGTAAAACTGTTGTCCCCATACATCCACATATGCCGCGGTTAAGTTTAGTAGGAGCAAATAAGGTTGTCTTACGATTTTTGCGAATTTCTAAAAAATGCTGCAAGTTAGGAAAACCGTTTTATTTTTCCTGTAATATTTAGGATAATATGAATAATTGGTAATTATTACAGATTTTTCTGTTCAGTATCTTCGGAGATAATAGGGGGGAATGGTATTTTTTAACGTTTTTTGTCTTCAACCAAAAACTACATGTCTAAGAAAAAAAATAAAAACTGTTTTGGAATCTACATATTAAGCCCTTTTATTTGATACCCCACTCGATATATTAGCTTAACTTTTGATTTACCACATCCCATTTCGCTCCCCTTTACAAAAAAAGAAAAAGTTATAAGATTTTTTTGCTGTCCCATAGGCTCGGATTAGCGGTTTTTAACACTATTCCAAATTTCAAGTCGATAGCATCAGTAGATCCTGAGATATCTTGCTGTGACAGACGGACAGACAGACAGAGTCGCACCATAAGGGTTCCTTTTTTACCATTTTGGTACGGAACCCTAAAATTGGTGATTTTATACAATTCTGACTTCCGCAGGTTGCCGACCGCTGCTTTAGTCCATTTAAGAATTATTTCCAAATAAATAAATTCACTTCATAAACCACCTGTTACTTACACAAAAAAACAATCTACTAATTGCTATACGCTACGCATGAAGTTTCAATAATTTTACTTTAAACCTTGTACAGTTCCTAAACTCAAACAAACTTTCAACCCGTTTTGGAGATAAATTTTAATGCATTATGAAATCATTTTAGTCCTATCCAGTTCAATCAGTTTTCTACTTTAAAAATCGTTTGGTCCCTATACAAAGTTTCAACCCCCATTTAACCCCTTTTGGGGATGAATTAAAAAAAACCGTGAAATTACTTTCCAGTACTCATATCGAACGATCAATGTGCGAAGTCTCAGAGCTCCAACTTCTAAAATCGTTTGGATCCTATACAAAGTTTCAACCCCCATTTAACCCTTTTTTGGGGACGAATTTCAAAAAACCCGTGAAATCACTTTCCTGGACTCATATTGAAGGGTCTATTTACAAAGTCTCAGATCTCCAACTTCAAAAATCGTTTGGTCCCTATACAAAGTTTCAACTCCTGTTTAACCCCTTTTAGGGATGAATTTCGAAAAACGGTGAAATTACTTTTCGTTACACTTATTGAAGGGTCTATGTGCGAAGTCTCGGATCTCCTACTTTAAAAATCGTGTGGTCCCCATATAAACTTTCAACCCCAATTTAATCTCCTTTGGGGATGAATTTCGAAAAATCCCTTCTTATCCCTTACTTACGTTATACAGCCACCCCACTGTGAAAATTTCAAGTTCCTAGCTTCAGTAGTTTCGGCTGTGCGTTGATGAGCCAGTCAGTCAGGACATCTTTTATATATATAGAATATAATACATATAGATAATGCAGCGATACTCTTTATCGTTGAGCGTCATTACATCCGGTGCGTTTTGCTAATTATTTTTGTTTAATAGGGACTTAAAATAAGTGTTATCATTGCTTCCCTCTCCTTAGAGTTGACGTAATGTAGAAATTAAAAAAAACAGGCTTTTTCGTACCATGCGGTTCTCAAGTCGTTTGTAGGTTTTATTTGTTTCTATTTTTTATGTTACGCGATTACTCGAATACGGCTGGACCGATTTGGAATAGTACATTACATAACTAGGGTGGTAATACAAAGAAAGACCGAGATCGCAGAACGGAAAAAGCTGCTTTCTGGCCAAGTGTAGACATAAAATGATGTACACAACACGGGAGGTAATAAAGAAATCCCTCGATCGCATATTTACGTCCCTCGCTTGCAGCACGGGCCGCAAACTTCTGTGATCTCGGTCTTTCTTTGTATTACCACCCTAGTTATGTAATCTACTTTTATGCTGTCACAACAGTCGGACTTCGTGACAGTAGGTAGCTCAGCACTGGCTCAGCACTGGCACACGACCAAAGTGGGGAGTTTATCTAACTACCGTAAAGTGGTCCTACTTAGCTCCAAAATTTACTAAATAATATAAAATTCGAAATAATTCTATCAATTTTCAATTTTAAGACATACTGGTTATATATATAACAAGAAAAATATATTTATGCGACGCCTGGCCGGGAAGCGGCTTTTTCCGTACGCGTAGCGTGCGGTAAAAACCTTTTTATGGCCAGGGGTCGCATAATGTACCATTACTGAACAGGCTAACGCTAGATTAGACACACACAATACTGCTCGACAAATAATTAGTCTCAAATCATGCAAGTTTAAAGTCTGTTTTTTAGAAGTTAATTAAAAATTTATAGCTTTCAGAGTTTTCCCAATACTTAAAAGTATATAAGACGGCACTTGCCAAATTTCATAGATCTAGATCAACAAAAGTAAGTCCTTACCCTTTGATTTATGGTTTCCTTGAGTGTCGAATTGTCGTTTTTTATGCTTCAAGGTGGCCCTGGCCTTGCGTCCTGGTTTGACCGCGTGCGCTATGACCCCCAACTAGTCCGACCCTCTCAAGGTGGACCGGGACTAGCGAGCTGGTTCGACCCTAGGCGCCCCCGGCCCCACCTAGTCCGATCCACTCAAGGTGGTCGGGCTAGCAACCTGGTTCGACCCAAGGGAACGTCAAGGCCCACACTTGGAGCGATTTTTGCTACATCCAGTAAGGATTGCAAGTTAGTCAGTTAAAAAAAAACCGGCCAAGTGCGAGTTGGACTCGCGTACCGAGGGTTCCGTACAAACTCATAAGTAGATACGTGAATAGTTCAAGAAAAACTGTATGGCGATTAGTTTAGTAGGTGCAAATAAGTATGTATTATGATTTTTGCAAATTTCTCAAATACGGTGCAATTTAGAAAAACCGTTATATTTTTCTTGTAATATTTAGGATGACATGAATAATTGGTAATTATTACAGATTTTTCTGTTCAGTAACTTCGAAGATAATAGGGCGGGAATGGTATTTTTTTATCGTTTTTCGCCATAAATCAAAAACTACTAATTTAGAAAAAAAACAAAAACGTAGTTTTAATCTACAAATCAAGCCCTTTCATTTGATACTTCACTCGATATAATAGCCCTACTTTCAATTTTCAAAGTCCCATTACGGACCCCTTTAAAAAAAAGTAAATATGTTACAAGATTTTTTTTACATCCAATAGGCTCGGGTTAACGGTTTTTAACACTATTCCAAATTTCAAGTCGATAGCATCAGTAGATCCTGAGATATCTTGCTGTAACAGACGGACAGACAGAGTCGCACCATAAGGGTTCCTTTTTACCATTTTGATACGGAACCCTAAAAACGTTTTTTGAGGCATAAACGGCCGTATTTTTTTTCACGTTGACTTATAAGCTTGATTTTTTTCACAGCTTCAAGAGACCATGGACCTGAGCTGAATATATAGGTACTTTTAATTTCAACTCGATACCTCTACGCGTTCCCGAGATAAAGGGTCTTGACAGACGTACAACAAAGTGATCTTATAAGGGTTCTGTTTTTCCTTTTGAGGTACGGAACCCTAAAAATGACAGACCTTATATCCACCGATGCTATACATAGCGCGTGTCATTTTATAGTGGATTTTATTTTGCACGTTGTCTTTTAGCTATCGCCAAGAAAATGGGGTTCGGTGCCGAGACCCTGGGCCCGTGGGGTCCATGCGCTCGACTCCTATTTAAGGAGCCATCGAAACGGCCCGTCGACACATCAGGCGATCAAAGGGCTGGCAGCTTCCTCGCCCAGCGACCAGCATCGCCATACAACGAAGAAATGTTGCAAGCATCTTTGGCACCATGCCACAAAGGTTATATTTGGGCATATTTAGGTTTTTTTAATAACATGAAATGGAGAAACTTCCTTTTTTAGAAGTTGGTTAAAAAAAAAACAATTAACGATAATAATTATTTAATCTTGAAAGCAATATTAATTAATCACTATAATGGGCATTTTCTTTAAAGACAACACACTTTATTTATTTTAATTTACTTTTAATAAATTTTATGTGACTCCTAATCAGAATCACGAGTCGACACGACATTAAAAAAAATGAAGGCACTTGAAAAAATGGCCTAATATACATGGAACGGAAAAAGGCAAAACAACAATTAGGTAATTAATAACATACAAGTGGAGCCACGCGCCACCACATATTTGCACACACATTTGTTTTTTTTACATGTTATGCGATCTGGGAATATTTATGTACCCTTGGTACCTAAAATATATTAGTACATTACACAACTAGGGTGGTAAAACAAAGAAAGGCGAGATCGCAGATGTTTGCGGCCCGAGCTGCAAGCGAAGGACGTAAATATGCGATCGAGGGCTTTCTTTATAAACTTCCGTGTTGTGTACATAATTTTATGTCTACACTTGGTCATAAAGTGGCTTTTATCGGACGCAAACATAGTCCATCGTCTATGTCACCCTCACCCTCAAATGTTGGTCCACTTCGACTGATACATACACGACCACGACCATTATATTCGCAGCATTGGGCATGTGCACTACATGCTTCCCCTCGTGTGCTGCAATCAGCATTCACTAAAATGATAGCTAGTAGAAACCACAGGAGCAGGGCTAATTGTTTCATTTTTTCTTGGTACCACGTCTGAACAGCAGGTGAAGATCTTCAGTGAGGGTCTCTCAGTCACAACGATCAGGAAATCGATAATAGAAGAGACTCACGAGTTCGATCGCGTCCCAACAGCAGTTTCGGAATGAGTCTCTGTGCCCACAACGAATAGTTATAAAGGCATGCCAAAGAATAATAATAGTATTAGAATGGCAACCGGTTCTTTAACGTATCTACGCTAAAGATTGTATAATACTTTTTTTTTTAGAAACTGACAAACTTGCAACCCATACACGGGCGTAGGGATTGTCGGCCGGGTGGTCGGCCCTGGCGTTCCCTGGGGTCGAACCAGATCGCTAGCCGGACCACCCTGAGTTTGGTCGGACTGGGTGGGTGCCGGGGGTGCCTGGGGTCGAACCAGGTCACCTTGTCCCGGTCCACCTCGATAGAATCGGGCTAGGTGGGGGCCTGAACGCCTGTAGTCGAACCAGATCGTTTGGCCAGCGTATAATACTGTCTCGAGCCCTTTTAGAGGCAAACTCAATCATACCTGTATTTAAAAATCCAGGACCCGCAGTTGGTACTACGACAAGCTATGCTTTTGGGCTTATATAGGTTCCCAAAGTGGTCCCTACCGCCCGCCAGTGAGCGCTGAGGATTCCAAGGGGGCCGGTAGGGGGCTCGAAAGAAATTGGGAGGCGTTCAGGGGAGCGCTATCGCTTTTGAAAATAAAAACTTAATCACAATACCAACTGTAGTTGATATTGTGATTAAGTTTCATTAGTAGAAATATATTTCTACATGATTAATTCGATTGTAGCACCATTGAAATTAGAAATCTATTTTCGACTTGCTCACATGATTTACTTACGGACTCAAACAACCACGGACCGTGGTTGCCATCATTTGGCATAATTCATCATTCGACATAATGCATTTTTTTCTTAAACTGTAGAATTTTCAGGACTCTTTAAGGCCTCATCCTGTTAAATAGGTTAGGTTAGGTTAGGTTTGCGTTATAATAATCCTGAAAAGTTTACGTGTTCAGAAAAAAAGGCTTTATGCGAAATGATGAATTATGCGAAATTATGCATTATGTCTTTTAAATTTATGCGATCCAATAGTAAACCCGACTGCGACCTCCCCCCCCTCCCAGCCCCCGTTGGAAAAAAAATCACAGCACTGTTTTTACCCGACTGCGGCGAAGCCCAAAGTGAAGTGGGCGGCAAGTGAAAAAAGCTGGGGCCCCTCTGCCAGGCTGGGGCCCTAGGCCGGGGCCTTGTAGGCCTAGGCGCTAATCCGGCGGCGAACTCAATCAGTGCGGCTAGCACAAGTCGCGCGTGACCTGTCCCGGGCGTGGCTCAGCGTAGTGATAGCTAATGTTTTTTTTAAACCTGACAAACTTGCAAGTCTTACTCGACTGTTGCAAAAATCGGACCAGGCGGGGGTCGTGGCGTTCCCTGGGAACGAACCAGGTCGCTTGGCCCGGACCGCCTTGAGAGGGTCGGACTAGGGGGCCGGGGCGCCTGGGATTGAACCAGATCGCTAAGCCCCGACCACCTTGTGTGGGTCGGACTAGGTGGGGGCCTAAGCGCCTGGGATCGAACTACAATGCTAACGGTAGCTACAGTAGCTAGTTTTTTAAAGAGCTGTCGAACTATGTATCACAAGTTGATATTTTCTGAAAAAAAAAAAATTTACTGTCTTTAACATGTATGGAGTGCCCCCCCTAAAAATATTTATTTTAATTATTTATATACCAAACTAATTAGCGGCTCATAAAAGACACCTATATTCCAAATTTCATCAATATCCATCATGTAGTATTTGAGTAAAATGCCTGTGACATACGGACAGACAGACAGACAGACGGACGGACATGACGAAACTATAAGGGTTCCGTTTTTGCCATTTTGGATAAAACCAAGTGACTCGGGTCGTTCAGCCAATGGTATTGTGCCACAAATACAAAACGTTGCTTTGACTGGCTGAACGACGCGAGTCACGTGGTTTTTATGTTTACCTTTTTTAAAGGTAGGTATAGATAATTTATTCATAAAAAACAAAAGGTCAGTACAGCACTTAACTTAAGCCTACCCTTAAGTATAGTCAAAAAGGGCCCCTCGAGTCGTCCCTGGCGCAAAGGTACCCATTACACTGGCCGCGTCAGCCGCCTTTTTTAAATACCTTAGGTATAGGGTGTAATGTTTTTTTTTATTTGAATACGCTGGTTCTGTTTTACTCTTATTTGTCAGGTTCAAAGGAAACGCCAACTTACTTTTTTAACTTTTATCACTGAAATATTTATTTAAAGATAACTGTTATTGCAAATACATGTAAAGAAATATTTCGGTAACATTAATTAAATGTTTAAATAGTTTATTTCAGTATTTTGCAAATATAAAATCAACTGAAATGACCGTGTAATTCCTTACTTACCGCCCTAGATACACAATAGTACATTGTGTATCTAGGGCGGTAAGTAAGGAATTACAAACGAGTGTATGTTATAAGCCCGAGGTGAAACCGAGGGCTTTAATAACACGAGTTTGTAATTCCTTTACCGCCCGTGGCACACACAATGTTTTTCATCACACTTAACTAATCATCCCCACACTATGACTAGAAAATCCCCCAGGGATCCCATTTGGGACCTATTCTATTCAATATATTTATCAATGACATCCCCACTTGTTTTCAGCACTCAAAACCGTATCTTTTTGCCGATGATCTTAAATTTTCCAAAGTAATAGAGTCCATGAACGATGTACAATTACTGCAAAACGATTTTAATAACCTTATTAAATGGTGTAGAATAAACGGCATGACGCTCAACGCCAAAAAGTGCATTCATATAAAATTCACTCGAAAGCACAATGTGATCCACTCATGTTACTATGTCGATGATACCTGCCTGGAGGAGGTTTCCTGTATACGTGATTTAGGTATACTTCTAGACAGCAAACTTACTTTTATACCACATATAGACAAAACGATCAAAAAGGCATCGGGTATGTTGGGTTTTTTGATAAGAAACTCAAAAATGTTTAAAAAGCCATCGACCAAGATTACACTATATAACTGTTTAGTAAGGAGTATATTGGAATACTGCAGTGTGGTGTGGCGGCCGCACTACGCGACGCACATTCTTAGACTTGAACGAATCCAAAAACGATTTCTTTGGTACCTTGCGAGATCCTTAGGACTAGGTAATAGTAAATCTTCCTACCACAGCCGACTAAAATACTTTAAAATACACTCTCTATGCGCACGCCGCGAGATGCTGGATCTCATCTTCTTGTACAAGCTAGTCAGATGTCAGATAGATTGTCCAAAACTCCTATATCGCGTCAAGTTCAGAGCACCTTCTAGATATCCCCGAAAAATTATCACTCCCTTATGCCCGCCTCTCCGCCGAACCGTACTCGGTCGTAATTCGCCAATACCACGTCTCTGCAAGCTCCTAAATTCTTATAGTGATTCAGTGGATATACATGCTGACTCACTACCTAAATTTCGCAGAACGATAGCCGCCTTTTGCAACAAAAATAAAAAGTAGTACATATAACATCATACAATTGTTAAATTAAATGTCTGTATCTGCACACAGAAGATATTAACTGTATAAGTACAGTCAAGGGCGGATATGGATATCCGCGGGGGTTTCCAGAATGTGTATACATAAACCTTACCGCCATAACAATTAGAGCTGTATACATACTTTTGGTGGCCCTGCGGTGTGTGCATATTGGTGCAAATATTGTACACAACCATGTGCTCAAATTGACTGTTACTTTTTAAGCTGTTCCTAATTGTAACAAAATTTACTCCACTCTGGCGTATATACCTAAGCTAACTGTGCATGTTGTGTTTGCCTATAATTAGTTGTACACTTATCTTAATACCCTATGATCTAAGCTATGAATGTTATGGTGTAATAACTGTTGGCGAACCTTAAATAAATAAAATAAAAATA
Organism: Eudemis profundana; assembly: GCA_947034925.1. Classification (NCBI taxonomy): domain Eukaryota; kingdom Metazoa; phylum Arthropoda; class Insecta; order Lepidoptera; family Tortricidae; genus Eudemis; species Eudemis profundana. The sequence goes on from OX344819.1 coordinate 5,835,180, forward strand.
AAAAAATATTAAAACAGAAAGTGACGTTAGTTACATATGTCCATAGACAATGCGAATGTTCGGAAACCATAGCGGTAAAGACCTAAAATGGTTGATTTTATATTTGCAAAATACTGAAATACACTATTTAAAAATTTAATTAATGCTACCGAAATATGTGCCTTGCAAACAAGTACCTTTTTTCGTCCCCAAAAGTAACTTCTGCAATGTTCTCCATCAGAACATTTCTGGCCTATTGAGCAAAAAGGAATCGCTTGTAGTATGTTTGGATGAATTCCTTGACGAAAAAATAAGTATCGATGTACTCTGTATCACAGAGCATAATATGACAGAAGCATGTAGGGATACATTAAATATTGAAAACTATCAGATGGCAGCAGCCTTTGTGAGGGCCAAAAAGAGGGGAGGAGCATGTATTTTAGTTAAAAACGGACATGTTTTCCAAGAACTCACGGAAATAGCCAAATTGTCAATATGTGGAGTGTTCGAATGTTGTGCTGTAGAATTAGTTAAGCATAAGCTAATAGTTGTATGTATGTATAGAGTGCCAAAATCGAAACGAATGTACATTAGTGTTTTTTTCGAGAGACTTGAAAAAATTCTGCATGTGATAGGCAAAAAGACTAGGCATAATGTTGTACTTTGCGGGGATTTTAATATCAATACTTTACAGACAAATAACATCACAAAGGAATTAGTAAATTGTCTCAATGGTTATAATCTCAAATTACAGGTTAAACAGGCTACAAGAATCATTAGTGGTACTTGCATTGATAATATAGCGCATAACATACCTGCTACATGTGAAACAGATGTCATCGAACTGGGTCTATCTGATCACACAGCACAATTGCTAAAAATTCCCGTAAAAAACAACTGTAATATTGACTTCTGGCGAGTAGAAAAACGAGATTACTGTGTTAACAATATGAATAGATTTAAATACTGCATGGAAAAAATTACACTGAATGATATGCTATCTTCAAATGATCCCAATGAAGCTTTTAATATCTTTCATACTACATTCAAGCTGTTTTACGATCTCTGCTTTCCTATAAATGTGGTTACAATACGAACTAGTAGGCGGCCCACTTGGGTCACGAGGGGCATAAGGAAATCTTGTAAAGTTAAAAGGAAGCTTTTGTGGGAGTATAGATCTAAACCAACTCTAGCAAATAAATTGAAATTTAAAAACTATTCGGCTAAGATGAAGGTAGTTACAAAAACATCGCAACGTCTACAAAATAACAATGCGATAAAGACTGCGGACAATAAAACAAAAATGGCTTGGAAGGTAATAAATAGGACAAGGTTAAACCGTCGCAAGGATGAAATTCAAAAAATTAAATCTAAACATGAAGATATTACTGATTCACGGGATATAGCAAATGCATTCAATGATTATTATGTTCATAGAGCATCGGAATCAACCAGTCGTGCTGAAAAATATGGCAATCTTAATGTTGGTCATAATATTGTATCAACACTGAAGTCTATGTTCATGTCACCGAGTACTCCCAACGCCATTTACAAAATAATAAAAAAATTAAAAAACAAAGAAAGTGTGGGACATGACGGAGTCTCGACGAAAGTCGTTAAATATGTAGCAGAATGTATATCACCACACTTAAGCTATCTTATTAATCTTAGCATAAGTCAGGGTATTTTCCCTGATATATTAAAAACAGCTGTCATTAAACCACTCTTTAAGAAGGGCGACAAGCAAGATATTAAATCATATAGACCTGTTGCCCTGTTATCAATATTTGCAAAAGTGTATGAGAAATTTATTCATGGTGAAGTGTACACGTATCTCGAAAAAAAAAGTATATTAACAAAGGAACAACAAGGGTTTCGTAAAAATAGGTCAACAACTATGGCAATTTTAGATCTGCTTGGTATTGTCACAAAAAATATGGATAACAGAAAACCAACTTGCACTATTTTCATGGACATGACTCAAGCATTTGATTTTGTGGACCATGAAATTCTTTTAAAAAAACTCCATGCTTATGGTATAAGGGGCAATATACTACAATTAATGGAATCTTACCTAAGTCAAAGGCAACAATATGTACAAATAATTAAATTCGATCATCAGACAAAAAAAGAAGTTGCATTTTTGTCTGAAAGTCGCGTTGCTGAGTATGGTGTTCCTCAGGGTTCGGTACTGGGTCCGTTACTTTTTATTATCTATATTAATGACTTACCAAGAACAGTGGACAATCCGATGACTTTGTTTGCGGACGACAGCACAGTAACAGTAGAATGTAAAGATATAGCGACTTACGAAAGGGACATAAACTCTACGCTAAGTAATATCATAGCCTGGCTTAGTAGTAATAACCTTAAAGCGAACCTAACTAAAACTAAAGTGATGCACTTTACTCAAAGGAAGTCTATCTTACCAATAAACACATCTTACCAAACATGCACGATAGATGAGGTCGAGTCGATAAATTTCTTAGGCATCGTTATTGACCAATCCCTAACATGGAAAAAGCATGTAGAATCGGTATGTCTAAAACTGTCAAAATCGTCTTATGCATTGCACAGACTGAGTAGGATAGTTAATGTGGAAACTTTATTAACAGCATACCACGCCTTAGTCGCATCTGTTTTGAGATATGGTGTAATTTGCTGGGGGAATTGTACCAATAGGGAGCAGGTTTTTAAAAGTCAAAAGAGGTGCATTCGGGCGATGTTTGGACTAAAACCACTAGATAGCTGCAAACCGTACTTCGAAAAATATAAAATACTAACATTTCCATCCATTTACATTTGTGAAATAGCCATTCTGGTCAAAGGTAACCCTGATGTATTTGAGCGAAATAAGAGTGTAAATACAACGTTAAGACCTCGAGACAACAGCAGGATTATGAGTAAAATAGCGAACACTGCACTCCTAAGGAAAAGTGTATTTGGTATGGCGCCTAAAATTTATAATAAGATACCGAAGGCAATCAGGGATGCTAGTATGAATAAATTTAGGCAAGGATTAATGACATTATTGAAGGAAAAATGCTATTATAATATTAATGAATTCTTAAATGACATGGCTATTTAAATTTGATTTTATTTATTGTAATTAGATTATTTTTAATGTTAATAACAATTTGTAAGCCGAAAGGCGAAACATGACGGACTTGAATATTTTCTATTGTAACATCTTTATAATACTATGTATACTCATGTTTATGCAAATAAATGATCTCTATCTCTATCTATCTCTATCTCTCTATGTGTTTACATGTATTTGCAATAACAGTTATCTTTAAATAAATATTTCAGTGATAAAAGTTAAAAAAGCAAGTTGACGTTTCCTTTGAACGTGACAAATAAACGTAAAACAGAACCAGCGTTTCAAATTTAAAAAGAAAACCATTACGCCCTAGGGCGTAATAGGTCATTTACGGCCCGCAGAACATACGTGTAATGACACCATTTTCGAGCAAGTGTGATGAAATGTACTATTATGCCTCACCTGGCCAAAGTGTTTTTTTCCGCACGCTACGCGTACGGAAAAAGTGTTGACATAAAATGATGTCCACAACACGGGAAGTAATAAAGAAAGGCCGAGATCGCAGATGTTTGCGGCCCGAGCGGCAGGCGAGGGTCATAAATATGCGATCGAGGGCTTTGTTTTACCACCCTAGTTGTCTAATGTACTATAATATAATACTTAGACATAGAAAATATCCAAGAACCTGGAAAAAATTGCTTAGTTTGGTTGGAACTAGATCGATGTGTGTAAGACTGCCCCAGATATTTATTTCAGTGGGTATAACACAATCCCACTAATATTATAAATGCGAAAGTTTGTGAAGATGTTTGGATGTTTGTTACCTAATAACGGGGTAACAACTGGATGGATCAAGTTGAAATTTGGCATGTAAGTAGACCAAGTCTTGGATTGAAACATAGGATACGTTATGTCCCGGTAAAGAGTTCCTTTGGGACAATAACGGGAACAACGCGGGCGGAGCCGCGGGAAAATGCTAGTTTGTAATAAAGGGAAGAATTATTGCCAAGTACCATTGACAAACTTGCTAACCTTAGTGGCTGTTGCGAAAATCGGACCCGGTGGGGCCGTGGCGTTCCCTGGGGTCGAACCAGGGCGCTGGCCGGACTACCTTGAGTGGATCGGCCAGGTGGGGGCCGGGGGCGCCTGGGGTCGAACCAGGTCGCTAGTCTCGGTCCGCATTGAGGGTCGGACTAGGTGGGGGCCAAAGCGCCTGGGGTCGAACCAGGAATAAAGCGCCTGGGGTCGAACCAGGAGCCAAGTACCAAGATCAAAGCTTGGCTTGCACGTCGTTGCAAGACCGGTTCTATGCGGGAACGGCCACATGCCATTTCCATAGTCTTTTTATTCCGTGAAAAAAGCCGACCGCGGAGCAAGAAATACCGCGCATTAAAGTGCATAAATCCACCATTTTGTTTTTTTTTACAAATTTTATGTACACTTTGACACTCGCGTTATCAAGGAAATTTAACGATGTATCATTTACATTTACATATATAGATACAAGAAATTAAAGTACATAGAAAAATTAATAGTACTCACCTGTGGTCCAGACCTGTGGTTCTCATAGATGGCGTTTAGGTTAAAAACCTATTACACTAGAATTATACGAAAGTCAAAGTAGATGGTAAAATTGAGGGCGCTTGTTGCGTGCTCCGATGGCAAAGTGGTTAAGGCGCTGGGCCAGTAATCCATACGTATCGGGTTCGATTCCCGGTCTGGACCGCAGGTGAGTACCATTTAATTTTTCTATGTACTTTGATTTCTTGTATATATATATGTAACTTAAAATGTGGTGTAATTTACCCGCATTAAAAACAAATAAAGAAACATCATGTTTCTTTCATATGTAGATGTATCATTTATTAAAATCGAGTGTATCGTTGATTAGTTATGAGCGGACATAGAAATGGACATACATACAGGTCAAACACATAACCCTCCTTTTGGGCTCCGCCGCAGTCGGGTAAAAAAAAACTCATAACTTTAATTCAAACAAATATATTCTCATTGTTCTTATGATGACAGTATTACTTAAATTCATTGCATAATCAAAATGACTTATGAAACTAAAATTAAACAGGTATCATGTATTCCTAACAGATGGCGCTGACGCCATTTTAAGTGTCACAATATATCCAGTATGAAAGACAAAGCAATAAAACAATTTAAATAAAATGGAAAAATGGTGGGATGTTATTGTTATTAATTTCATATTTTTGAATATATATTTCCGTAGGCCTATTGAAGGGGTACAACTTACCATAAACAATACGACAGTTTGTTTATGGTAAGTTATTCTATGCCAGTTGTGGCATAAAATAACTTATCACAGTTTGTACCTAGTTAAACGTGACTTGTACTCCATTTTAGACCCACATATTTTTTAATAAAATGGAAGTCCTTGATCAGATCAAAATGCGAAAGCGAGAGATCAAAACAACACCAATAAAAAAAAACTTTAAAAATTAAATCATCCTGATGGTAGCTGGGTCAGTTTAAAAAAGTACACAGTTAAGGGTTCAATTCAACAAAATGTCAATCTTGTTACTTTGTGTAACGACAATTAACCATATAAATTGTATCTTTCGTTACACAGAGGAACAATATTAACATTTTGTTAAATTTAACAATATAAAACCATCATATAAATTGTATGATTATCTTTCGTTACACAAAAAACAACATTAACATTTTACATTTGTTAAATTTTAGGTCTTAACTATGTACACTTTTTTCATTTTTTGTGTTGGGTTCCGCAGTCTACAGTTATATGTTCCTCGTAAGAAAATAAACCCGCCATTATTTCATTACAAAGACGTTTGTTACACTTATCGATTCAGACCAGTTCCTCTATGATTCAAAAGTCTTGATGATTTTTCGACATTACCGTTGCCTCAAAGTCAACTGTTTTGGTTAAGTAGCATCCAGTAGACATGTACTTAATTTTTTTGATACCTACAATTTAGTATTAGCTTTTTAGGTTTAATTTCATTCATAGTTCATTTTAGTTTCCTGGGTAGTTTTAGATTGACAAATGTAATGTAATTAATTTAAACTCAATAAAAAGGTATAATGAATTGAGTTATATGTAGGTAATATTAACTGTAATGTTGTTTTAAAAATATCCTTTAATTGTAAATAATGAAATGTATATTTGTTTCAAATATACTGAAGTTCTATTTAGAACTGTTCTGTCATATATCACTCTGATTTGCCGACATGCTATAATCGGTTTTTTTGCTTTTTTATGTTGTTACACTCAATAAAACCAAATATGAGCCATTTTCAAAAAAAAAATATACTTAATTAAGGGATTTAATTCAAACAAAACTTAAGTTATTATTTTGTGTAACGAAAGTTACCCATATAGTTTGTATGCTTAACTTTCGTTACATAAAGGAAGCGATCGTGATTTTGTTATTATTAGGCCCTTAACTATATACATTTTTTTTGAAAACGACCCGTATATATCGCCCTCCAGTTTAAAACTCATACACGACCATCATATACTTCAACCAGTTCCTACATAGATATTGTCAATACTTTTTGTCGATTAAAAACATTTCAGGCATCTTAACAACAAATCGACTTGCGAAATCCGAATCAGGATCAATAAATTTTCACTCACAATCTTCTTATGGCAAACATACACCCGTGATTTGTCCCAAAATACCCCAGTATAGGTCTCTGTACTCTGTACCCCAAAAATACAGAAAAATAGTCGCTTATTTTAAACTTAAAACACATAATCTTTTCAAAATTAAGAGACAAATTGCATTATTATAAGGTAACAAAAACGCCAACTAAAAAGGCACTAACAATATATAATCGCAAGTTTTAAAGTGACCATATCTACTTTAATGTAACACAAAGGATTTGTAACCAATAATGACATTGTCATGCTTGCATGCTAGAAGCGACAAAAGGTAAGCTACAATGATAAATAATGGCATTGTTCAAGTACAATGTATGTGTTTTGTTAAGTAGATACAGTGCCTTTTATAAAAGAAGAACTAACCGAACGTAATAGCACCAAAAGGTGTTTTTGCTGCGCAAGAATTGGCATGTGAAAATGTGAAATACATTGTTAGTGTTTTTAGATAGCATATCTTTTAAAATCTTCAGTTACGATTAAGACACTTAGAAATAAAAATAGTATATTGTAAACATTGTGATGTATAAAAATACGTATTACACTACGATTATTATGACAGTAATTATATTTATTGAATCTCGAAATTATAAAATTGTATTTAAATAAATATACTAACACAAATTTACGTGTCAACACACATATCCAAATGTTAATTTTTGTTCCAACGAGAGCTATATTTTGAGCCACTTTTCACATAAACACGTTTTCCCTTTGGAAATTTTGAAGTGATCAACACATTATATTGACTTAAATTTTCACGACTATCACTCATATAAATAAGAAAACGGGACTTAATCGAGTAACAACATTATATCTTCCATAGTCGCGACCGTAACTTTTCGCGATTGAGTCCCGTATTCATATAAAAATAATCAACACATTACGCGCCAGCTTTATAAATCGACCTATAATTATTTTCCTTGAATCGCATGAATACGAATTTCTGACAAATATTTTCACTGGCAATTTCACCTATGCTAAGAAAAAGAACGCAGTTATCACTAAATAATTATGCACGGTATTATTCGAAATTATAACGCATAAGTCCTATTTTACCCTAAAATATTCTGAAAGTAAGTTTCAGACCATTCCTATGATTTGTCCGTTACGCAAAGACAATTGAAAATGTGAAACGAATACATTATCGTTAAGGCGCGTCTAGACGGGCAATATTTTTCTGCCATTTGTGGCCGGCAAGTCTTGCTATCTTTATCTTACTTCATATGATAAAACCTACACATAGAGGCCGGGCCAGGATTTGCAGAAAAATATTGCTCGTCTAGAAGCGCCATTTCACAATGGAAAGTTAATTTAAGTACAATCGAAAAGAATTTTTACGACTTCCGCTAAACTATACACGTGTTTCCGAAACGTAAAAAAGATAATTTTTATATTTTAAAATCTCCAATTGGGTGTAGAATTCAGGTCCAGCAGTATAGAAGACCTGAATCTCTACACAAAACTGACTTATTGTGTCATGGCATTTAATTAATTCAAACCTAATATTAACCTATTCTAGATCCCTTAAGGCACTGAATATGTATTGTGAAAATAGACAAACAATGTAATATACTAATTTACGATATTGTCCATTCGCCAACTAAAATCAAGGTCTAGAAAATGGCTGAAATTATACACAAATAATTTTCGCAATATGTAAATTTCGCAAGTATGAAAGATCGAATATGTATTGACGTTAAAGATACATAATGATAACGATCGCTATTTTAGGATAAATTGCTAAAATGTATTTATTAATATTAGGCCGTTTGAAGATACTGCAGAATGATTTGTTTACATATCTGGCCTTTTTAAAACCCACCTTTTTTGACCTTTAACTGCTAAAAGTAACAACTCTATTTTAAGCCAAACTAAATCATTTTACGTTAAAAGTTTTACCTATTATTAAAAATCACGTGATCTTTTACACCTGACAATGATGTCATGACAATTGTTTCATAAATCTCTAAGATAATAATAATTATTATTTTAAAAGGTTACGTCCCCGTTACATAAAAACAAAATAAATGTAACTACAATTATTTGCTTGACAAATATTGAGCAAAATAATTTTCGGGCTGTCTCTTTGGTTTCGTATCAAGAGACAGAGATTAGGTTAGCAAAATGGGAAACCAGCTAAGTTGTTAACAAATGTGGCCAATTTAGCCAAGTGCTAGTATTTAAAAAATAAAATCACAACCAGAGTTTACGAAAGATAAACGGCAAAATAACTCAAACTTAAGTGTTCTTTCAACATTAAATGATTCATAATCAACATATTTTCTTTCGACAAAATCTATCATGTTCGTGCATAAAGAAATATTCCTTTCTATGAAAATATATATTGTATTAACAATAAAGTAAAACATGATGCAACACAAATCATTTAAAATCCGCATCTCTATAAACAATCCTCTATTTCACTGCGCATTTTCTGATATCGCAAGAAACATTATTATTATTTTCAAACTCTAGCCGTTCAGATATGTTTTATGTTCCAAATTAATTATATCTGTTTGAAACGTGAACCATAAATTTTGTTGGTATTGTAACCCCATCAGGCACTACGCCATAGAAAATAAAACCATCGTTATATGTTAACAAAACCAACTCTATTCATAAAGCCGACTAACCGTCGAGGACGGTTTCAGTTCGCAGCAACGTTGTTCGGTTTATCCGGCGCCTCAGCGACATTTCTTCAGGAAATCGAGTACCTGGGGCGGGTAAGGCCGGCTGATGGATTTGCTTTGTGAACGCGCGTATTCTATCGGAGTCACCGAGCTGTAAAGAACAGGAGTTTTTAGAAACGAAATATGTGTCAACTAGCTTAATTAGCTATTTGGTTAGCTGCCTAGCCTTTTCATTAAACACACTCCTTATTTAAGGTTAGGTTTGTTAGTCAGCTTTTGTCCCCCAGAGCAGAAATAGAACTTCGTCACCCTGCTGGCGGGTCATAGTTTAGTGAAAATGCTAGGCAGTTAACCAAATGGCTAATTAAACCAGTTTGCTGCGACATATGCACCTCATTCCTTGGGTTTTGATATCGGGGCTTAAAATATGCTTTCAACTAAGCCTGAAGTAATTTAACGACCATGTTCTAGATGACGTTGTATGGATGGTTGTTCTTGCTGTTCCTTGTGTCTGGTAAGGTGATGGTAAGGGTCTGTGCTCAAGTCTCTGAAACGCGCCGGCAACGCGCGTTTAAAAGACGCCGTGTGCACAGGCCCTAAGATACTCATTGAGCGGTAGCGTCATTTGAAGTTCAATGAAAAATCTAAAAAAGTTAATAATTATTTTTGCTGCCCTAGCTTATCCTTTAACCGGATTGTCTAATACATAGCTTTTTAGTTTTCTAGCAACCAAGACAAATCTCTAAGAAGTCAGCTTTTTGTGATTAAGTATTTGTTTTTATTCGATTGTCGCTCGGTCAATAAAAAAAGGATTCACCACGACTTTTTTGCTTACTACGGATACGCTCACTCGTGGTAACGATATGGCATTATAATGTGGGGATGTGTGGTTCGATTTTTCTAATGAAACATGTGATATTTCGTTGTAAATTTACCTCCTATTGCCGACATGCGCCAGTTGCTTCCATTTAGCCCGCTCGACGTGTCGGAACAGCACCATGACCAGTCTTAACTCGCACGTGGACGAGTTGACAGCCAGGTGGAGCGCCGTATCGCCGCCTTTCACGTCCTGGAATACAATAGGATACATTCATTATAAATGCTGCCTCTGCCCTAACCTAACTTCATTGATCATCAGATCAGTTGATCACCTTAGTGGTTGTGTAATTGTCTGTGTGTTATTTCATTCGTTATGTGTTTGTCGCAGCAGATCGCACTGAGCATTGAAAACGCTCTATACAAAACGGTAGGAACTTATGACGTCATCCGTTCCGTCGCTGTACTAAGTCTGTATGAAAAAAATTGCATTTTGCCTTTTTAAAATTTAAGCACGAAAAAGTGCGTTTAAACACATAGTTGTCATACATTTATTTTTTCAGTGTTATTTAAGCATTCCGAAGTTGACTTTAATTTTTCTTTAAGACGATAAAAAAAAGGGGCTATATTAAAACGCATACAGTAAATCTTCCTATTTTGACAACGCATACCGTTGTTACGCATAATTGTATATTCGCATAATATTAAAATGTATATTTTAAAACGCATATTTTAATTCGCATACCATTACTACGCCTAACAATGACTTAGTATAACATTATTCTTCATAAATATTAAAAAGTATAATTTTAATATGCCTAATGGAACGTTGAAAATTCCTTTTCTGATGGGGTTGCAGTTCAAATCTAACTTAACTTAACCTAACCTTCATTTTTCGTAGCAACTCGATTCTTTCGGGTTGCAGTTCAAACCTAACCAAACCTACATTTCCGGTAGCAGTTCGTTTCTGTTGGGGGGTTCACCAATCCCGATATTATAATGACATATTTTTAAAAATTACATAATTTTTGATCAAAACATAAAAATAGTAGGTACTATTTTCGGATTTTATCAAAATAATGGGATACATTGAAAGAAAGAAAGAAATTTTATTTGCCATATAGTAGGTACATTTCTATGATAAGCGGGTTACAAGACATTAACATACATTTTAGAGCATAAGATATAACGGTGGTTCACACACTAGGCTGGGCCTGTGTCGTGAGAACCAACAGTCCTTAAATTAAACATTAGAGTATATCGGAGCTCGGTGAGTGGGAGAATCATTCATTCTTAAAATGAATCGTCGAAATTTCGGGATTGGTGATGACGGCGTTTGAAACGCTGTGAAATCCACCCTGGGGCCGCAGCTCAAACCTAACCTAACCTACACTTTTCTGGAAGCGATTCGCTTCCGTAAGGGTCGCAGTTCTAACCTAACCTAACCTAATTTTTTGTAGAAATTTAGTTTAGCCAGCATTTACCACCTAGTAATAAGAAAAACCCAAAAAGTTAGGAGTATGTGAACAACGGATGTAAAACTTAGAATAGTTTTCCAGAAACGCTTTTTTATACCGAACGCATAAATTTATGCGTTCGGTATACCTAACAATATTATGCAAATTTCAGGTATGCCAAATCAGTCAGTATGCCAATAACGTGTATGCATTTTTATTATTATGCCATTTAAGCGGTATGCTCAATCATCGTATGCCTAGACTGTTATGCGTTTTCATAATAGGAGTTTTAAATTATGCCTAATAAGGGACACCCTAAAAAAATATCGTTTTTTTTTAAACTTTGTGGTCTCATAACTTTATATTTTTTATACATTTTTTGTTTATTTCTTTTGTGTTTATTTATTTATTTATTAATACATGTTAACATGACATTACAGTAAAAAAACCAATGCGTCATGAAACGTAGAAATAAAATAACTATTTAGGCGACGAAACGGCGTGGCCCCGTTGCATCGTCGTCTCTGGTGTAGGATTCGGCAGGTTGCCCCGAAACCGTCGAAACACGACACCCTTCGGCCAGAAGTCAGCACTTGCGATGGTTTCCTGCAGCGGCCGCGGCACGCGCACCACAAACGAGCTGAAGTGCACATAGTGGCGCGAACGCAGCTGGAACACCCTCAGCGAGAAGCCGGTCTTCTGACGAACGTACTCCGCCACCTCATCAGCCGTGGCGGTGTAATGTAGGCGCGATACATATAGCGCCTTGCCCGGTGTGGCGACCCGCAGACCAGAACCGACCGGTTCTGCAGTACCACACTGACTCTTGCGCGGGTTGCGCTTCCTCGACACCATTGTGAAGCCCTCCTTATCCACATCGGTGCGCGGGGGCTTCTCCTTTGGAGGAACCCGAACTTCACGCGCTCTTGATGGCGCGTCTCTCCGATTGGCTGCGACAGACCGACCGGCTACGGCATCAGCATAGCGATGACGTGATTTAGACGAAGGGGCGGGGGGAGGCCCGGCGCGGAGGGGGCACGCGGGCAGTGGAACGGCATGCGCAGTGTCAGCAACATGCAAACTGACCGAGTCGACACTTGACGCCCGGTCATTACTCTTGGAATTTGACGTCACTGGTGACCGAGTTTCTGGGGCACTATTACGCAAACTGATGATTTCTTTGCGTAACTCGGCTATAGTAGCCTGTGAATCGTCAAATTTTCTCAAAATTTCAGCCATGCCTGCTTTAAGGGCCACGATTTCCTTCAGCAGGCCACTCACGTCGACATGTTCTGGAATGCAGGACGGCAATCTGGAGACCTCCGTCGCCACGAACTCAGGCAAGTCGCTCTCTCGCTCCCTCAGAACATCAACGATGTCCTTAAGGGATTTTTTTCCGGATTCGTCTCCTCTCCGGTGAGGTATAACTGTGCCGGCGATCCCGAGGGACTCGAACAGCACCTTCTTCGCTGCGTAGATGTCGGTAGCACTGAAGCTCGCCAAACACACCTGCTCCGCGTCCAACTCATCTTCCCGCAGTATCCGCAGCAGAAAGGTGAGGAGCTTATTCACGACGGTTTTACTCATCGTTTCAAAACTATTAGCAGCGGCCGTGCCGCGCTAATTCCGCAATTAATTAATTAATTAGTCATCAATGCGTCTACGTCGCTGCGCGCATTGGACACGACTACGTGTTATGATAATTTAGTATTTTCCAATCCATGTGACTATATTATGTTGTAAAATTCAACATTAGTCAACATCCCTATTGGTAGCGCGCCTGTGTTGACCCGGAGAGCCGTTCGAGACGCAGGTTCGAATCCTGCCCGAGGCATATCATTTTTAATTTTTTCTCTTCTAATTAAATATTTAAAACTACTAAAGCCGCATTCACATTTATCTGTCGACGCATCAGATCGGAATCGGTTTCATACATTTAGTGTGGTAACGTTCACACTCGTGTGTTGTGATGTGACAACACTCTAGTACAAACCAAAGTATAAAGATAACCAAGTAGTACGACTCCGGTCGTTTAGGAGCGCGCGACACGTATTTACACAGACGCACGACGCGCGTCTGTGTGAGTGGACGCCATACTGTGGCAGTCGCGCCCAGTCGCAAATGCTTGCCTGTGGTGCGTCCTTACACGGCGCGCACACATGCGCGCTCCCGATGTACCTTTTATTCGGAGGAAAACCACCGTATACCGTGGTACAAACGATGCGTCACAACACGTCACGTCAGACAAGTATAAACCTGGTTTAACTTTCCGGTTATGTATATGTTTGCTGGAGGAAACTCACCCCAGCCCACAAGTCGGCCTTCCCGTGCTCGAGAAGTACATGCACGGTACGTAAGTGTGGGTTGTCCGTGCTGTGCTCTTTGCACGCCACGTGCAAAGCTGTGTACCCTGCAAACGAGAAATAAAATAACTAAATATTTTTACTAAAAAACACCCGACCGCGGTGCACTTTAAAAGTGAATAAAATCCGCCATTTTTATTTTAACGAACTTCATACCTAGTGACACTCGCGCCATCAAGACGAATCTAATGATGTATCATTTATCAAAATCGGTTATGCCGTTGAGTAGTTACGAGCGGACATAGGACCGGACATACATACATACACACATAACCCTCATTTGGGCTTCGCCGCACTCGGGTAATAAACATTCCTGTCCAACTCTACTAACCTATGTTCTTCCTATCCTATCCCACTTCCTTCCTATTATCCCACTAATTGACCGAGCGAACGAAGCAAGCGAAGTGGCTCTATTTCAGCTCGGCCAAAAATGGTTTCGTATGTCCTACGGATGTTCCCAGGCCGGATGCGATTACTCGAAGACGGTTAGATCGATTTGGGAAATTCTTTTTTGTTTGATAAGGTGGTCCTCGGTGGACCTCGTAGGTGGTCCCATTGCAACCAAATCAGGATCTGATGATGGGATCTCAGAGAAATCGAGGGAACTCTTCAAATATTATAGGCACACATATAGCGATTTGGATATATTTACAGTGAGTGCTTTTCTTATCGAATAAGTTTGTGGCGACACTGCCACCTAGCGACACTCGTTGGAAGAGAAGGACAGTTACGGAATTTCCACTACAGATGGCGCTTACATAAACGCCCATACAAAGACTGTATATAGAGAGACCCATAGTGCATGGAGAGACCCTTTACATCTCTATAAATGTAGTTTTAAGTTAATGTAATGTATTAATGAAATCTCATGTATGAAAAGAGAAACTGGTGTGTTTCTTCCGGCGCTTCTTCTCACCAGAAGGTCATTACCCGAAGCGCCAAAAGAAAAGAAAAGGAAAAAAAGAAGATAAAAGAATGTAAGAAAGACATGTAAAAGAGCCCATGAGGGCCTACTTACAGAAATAAATTATTTTATTTTATATTATTTTGTTATCTCTATACAGTTCTACAAACCGCTATCGAAGTTTCTACACCCAATCCCAATATATAACACTTCCAACCATCTTCCTTCGGACTTCGATCCCCAGGCACAACACCCGCCTGGAGAGAGATCTCTCTATTGTCCCCTCTTCCATAAGTTCATTAGAAACCATTACATCAAAATATTTTCTATTTTAAATAACTGGCCAAGAGCATGTCGGACCATGCTCAGTGTAGGGTTCCATAGCCGTAACTATAAGGTAAAAAATACGATGTAAAAAATGTACAACAACATAAGAGCGTATCTTCATAGCAATTACGTCCTTTTATTGAGAAGCGCAGTTTATCGGCAATAATTCAAAAACGGTTAATCCGATCGTGTTGAAAATAATTTTCGTTGAAAGTATTAATTGAGCGTTATCTTTGTAATTTTTTTTATATTTTTCGGACACACGGTTTAGAAGATAGAGGGGGGGGGGGACACAATTTTCACAACTTTCGGAGCGATTATTTCCAAACGTATTCACTTAATCGAAAACATTACTTAAGAACCTTAAAATGTTTTCAAAAGAGCTGTCGAACTATGTACCACACGTTGACATTTTGTGAAAAAAAACTTTTTTAGCTTCTGTTACATGTATGGAGTGCCCCCCCTAGATTTTTTTATTTTTATTATTTAACTACCAAACTTAGTTGCGGCATCTACAAGACATCTATATTCCAAATTTCATCAGTATAGGTCTTGTAGTTTTTGAGTAAAATGCCTGTGACATACGGACGGACGGACGGACATGACGAAACTATAAGGGTTCCTTTTTAGCCGTTTTAGCTACGGAACCCTAAAAAACTGGCCGTGCTTACCTTCGGTGTTGGCGTGAGCGAGACGGAAGAGCGGCGGCGAGTCGCAGACGAGCTCGTTGAGCACATCCGCGAACGCGTCCCCGGCGCGCGCGCACGCCGTCGCCAGCGTGTCGCCCAGAGCGTCCGTCTGCAACGTCACAACTCTATTATAACTATTAAATCGTCATAGTTTAAAAACCACGTGTTTAGATTTATTAACAACTAGCTGATGCCCGCGACTTCGTCTGCGGTGTAAATTATAATTAGGCAATTAATCTTAATAGGCAATTAATAGTTTCTGATATTTGTTCATAAACTTTGTTGTAATTAAACAAAACCCTCAAATATTGGGCCCAAAACTGCACAATGCACATTTACCGTGAAAATCAATTCTTAAGTCCATTTAAGGATTATTACCAAAAAATTAAATGCACTTAATAAACCGCTTGTTACTTACACAAAAAAACAATCTACTAATTGCTATATGCTATGCATGGAGTTAAAAACCTTTTACTTTAAAAATTGTACGGGTCCCTAAAAAAACTTTCAACCCCTACTTACTCAACCCGTCTTCGAGATAAATTTTAATGAACCGTGAAATCATTTGAGTTCTATTCAGTTTAATCAGTTTTAGATACCCTACTTTAAAAATCATTTGGTCCCTTTATAAAGTTTTGGTCCCCATTTATAACCCTTGGAGATGAATTTCAAAAAATGGTTTAACATTTTTTCTGTACCCTTATTGAAGGATCTATGTACGAAGTGTCAGATTTCCTACTTCAAAAATCCTTTGGACCCTATACAGAGTTTCAACCCCCATTTAAACCCCTTTGGGGATAAATTTCAAAAAACTGCAATCACTTTTCTTTTCTTTTTTAGATGAGTTCAAGATCTACTACAAAAATCGTTTGGTCCCTTTACAAAGTTTCAACCCCCTTTTGATCCCTTTTTAGGGATGAAAAAACGGTAAAACCACATTTCTTTTTTCTTATTAAGGAGTCTATGTACGATGTCCCAGATCGCCAACTTCAAAAATCTTTTGGTCCGTATACAAAGTTTCGACCCTCATTTAAACCCCTTTGGGGATGAATTTCAAAAAAACAGCAATCACTTTTCTTTACTCTCATGGATGAGTTTATGTAAGAAGTTTAAGATCTACTATAAATACCGTTTGGTCTCCATACAAAGTTTTGACCCCCGTTTGACCCCTTCTTAGGGATGAATTTAGAAAAACGAAAAATCACTTTTTCTACTCTTATTGAGGAGTTTATACAACGTGTCCCAAAACTCAACGATAAGCCGGCACCAGAGGATGGAGCTACTTATGATTAGTCGAGAAAAAATAAGGAAAAAAATATATCTCAAATTATTTTTTCTCGACTAATCATAAGTAGCCGGCACCAGAGGATGGAGCTACTTATGATTAGTCGAGAAAAAATAATTTGAGATATATTTTTTTCCTTATTTTTTCTCGACTAATCATAAGTAGCTCCATCCTCTGGTGCCGGCTTATCGTTGAGTTTTGGGACACGTGGTATACGATGTCTTAGAGCTCCAACTTCAAAAATCGTTTGTACCCTACACAAAGTTTCAACCCCCATTTTAACCCCTTTGGGGATGAATTCCAAAAAACAGCAATCACTTTTCTTTACTCTTATGGATGAGTCTATGAACGAAGTTCAAGATTTACTACAAAAATCGTTTGGTCCCCATACAAAGTTTCAACCCCCGTTTGACACCTTTTTAGGAATGAATTTCGAAAAATGGTAAAACTACTTTTCTTTATTCTTATTGAGGAGTTTATGTACGATTTCTCAGAGCTCTAACTTCAAAGTTCAAATTTTCAACCCCCATCTAACCCCTTTTGGGGATGAATTTCAAAAAACCGTGAAATGACTTTCCTGTACTCATATTGTGGAGGCTATGTACGATATCTCAGAGCTCCAACTTCAAAAATCGTTTCAAGCCCCATTTAACCCCCGTTGGGGATGAATTTTGAAAAACGGTGAAATTACTTTTTGCAACTAATCTCCTAGTTTAAAAATCGTGTGGTCCCCATTTAAACTTTCAACCCCCGTTTTACCCCTTTTAGGGATGAATTTCGAAAAAGGGTGAAATTACTTTTCTCTACTTATATTGAAGGATCTATGTGCGAACTCTGAGATCTCCAACTTCAAAAATCGTTGGTGCCTATACAAAATTTCAACCCCCGTTTAACCCCTTTTGGGGATGAATTTCGAAAAACCGTGAAATTACTTTCCTACACTCATATTGTGGAGCCTATGTACAATGTCTCAGAGCTCCAACTTCAAAAATCGTTTTAACCCCCATTTAACCCCTGTTGGGGATGAATTTTGAAAAAAGGTAAAACTACTTTCTTAGACCTTTATCGAGGAGTCTATATACGAAGTCTCAGATCTGTAACTTAAAAATAATTTGGTCCCTAAACAATATTTCAACCCCCGTTTTACCCCTTTTAGGGATGAATTTCGAAAAAGGGTTAAATTACTTTTCTTATCTCATATTGAAGGATCTATGTGCGAACTCTCAGATCTCTAACTTTAAAAATCGTTTGGTGCCTATACAAAGTTTCAAACCCCCATTTAACCCCTTTTGGGGATGAATTTAGAAAAACCGTGAAATTACATTCCTGTACTCATATTGATGGGTCTATGTGCAAAGTCTCAGATCTCCGTCTTTAAAAATCGTTTGGTCCCCATTTAAACTTTCAACCCCCGTTTAAGCCCTTATAGGGATGAATTTCGAAAAACCGTGAAATTATTTTTCTGTACTCATATTGAGGAGACTATGTACGATGTCTCAGAGCTGCAACTTCAAAAATCGTTTCAACCCCCATTTAGGATGTTCCCCATTGGGGATGAATTTTGAAAAACGGTAAAATTACTTTCTTCGACCTTTATTGAGGAGTCTATATACGAATTCTCAGATCTGTAACTTCAAAATAATTTGGTCCCTATACAACATTTCAACCCCCGTTTAACCCCTTTTAGGGATGAATCTCAAAAAAGGGTGGAATTACTTTTCTCATGTCATATTGAAGGATCTATGTGCAAACTCTCAGATCTCTAACGTCAAAAACCGTTTGGTGCCTATATAAAGTTTCAACCCCCATTTAACCCCTTTTGGGGATGAATTTCAAAAAACCGTGAAATTACTTTCCTGTACTCATCTTGATGGGTCTATATGCGAAGTCTCAGATCTCCTACTTTAAAAATCGTGTGGTCTTCATATAAACTTTCAACCCCCATTTAACCCTCTTTGGGGATGAATTTCCAAAAACGGTGAAATTACTTTTTTTAAATTGTATTAAAGAGTCTATGTTCGAAGTCTCAGATCTCCTACTTTAAAAATCGTATGGTCCCCATATAAACTTTCAACCCCCATTTAACCCCCTTTGGGGATGAATTTCAAAAAATCCCTTCTTATCCCTTACTTACGTTATATAACCACCCTACTGTGAAAATTTCAAGTTCCTAACTTCAGTAGTTTCGGCTGTGCGTTGATCAGTAAGTCAGTCAGTCAGTCAGGACTTCTTCTTTTATATATTTAGATTTGTATTTTGACGTTTGGAGATCCTTTACACCAGCGGTCGGCAACCTTTTAGCAGCCAAGGGCCACATAGTAGCTAACGATATTGACGCGGGCCGCACTATGTTAATAATTGGTGATTTTATACAATTCTGAATATATCGGCCTTTACATACAAAATAGCCAGGGAAGCTCGCGGGCCGCTGGTTGCCGACCGCTGCTTTACACCTCCAAAACATAATATTTTGACAACGGAGACTCTTTACATCTCCATTAATTTTAGTATCAATTTATTTTCTATTTTTTGTCTTGTTTGGACGCATAGAGAGACCCTTTACATCTCTATAAATGTAGTTTTTAAGTTAATGTAATGTATTAATGAAATCTCATGTATGTTAAGGCGCTTCTTCTCACCAGAAGGTCATTACCCGAAGCGTCAAAAGAAAAGAAAAGAAGAGAAACGAATGTAAGACATGTAAAAGAGCCCTTGAGGGCCTTGCAGAAATAAATTATTTTATTTGTTTTTTATTTTATTTTATTAAATTATTGTAAATAAATTTATAAACTTGTTATTGTATTTTATGGGCATTTTTATTTTAAAATGTACGGTTAGCCGAAACTTAAGCTATGTTCAAATACCGTCTAACCTGTCAGTCCGTGACGAAATGTATGGAGTTTGACACTGATCGTCAGTTCTGTGACGACCTGCTAACTGTCAGTTAAGAACGCACTTTAAATAAAAAAGCCCTTATTCAACATAAAATCTGCACGTAACTGTTCTAAAATTATTCTATTAATATTCAAAAGTATCAAAACTTGTTGGTTTGCAGCAAAACAGTTAAGTCCGATAACGACTCCTTTAGAAATGAATGCGCTCTATGAGTGTATGGATTATTACCCATATTGTTTACGTTCAAGGGGAAACACGCCAGCTTATTCTGATTCCACTATACCAAATGAAATGAAATGAATAGTACATTACACAACTAGGATGGTAATACAAAGAAAGCCCAAGATCGCAGATGTTCGCGGCCCGAGCTGCAAGCGAGGGACGTAAATATGCGATCGAGGGCTTTCTTTATTACCTCCCGTGTTGTGTACATCATTTTATGTCTACACTTGGCCAGAAAGCAGCTTTTTCCGTTCTGCAATCTCGGTCTTTCTTTGTATTACCACCCTAGTTATGTAATGTACTATTCCAAATCGGCGGATAAAGCCGCTTTTTGGCCAGGTGTGGCATAATAGTACATTGCTGTGGCGTGGCGTCAAATATATTCTTAGTAAAGCCGGAGCAGTTATGGATAATTTTTTCTTCAGGAGTACTCCGGTCATATGCTTTAGAATAGGCAAGCCGGTGGGAATCGGGGTCTATGGACGCCACGCCACTGCTACATTGTATACTAAGGGAAGTAAGAAGGGGATTACTAACGAGAGTCTATTAGGAGCCCAACACTGAAGGTGGAGGGCTGTTAATGACTCGAGTTTGTAACCCGTTTACTGCCCGTTAAAATTTTGTACTTACCACAGGCGGTAATAAAGAAAGCCTCAGATCGCATATTTATCGCCACTCGGCTCGGGCGTCAAATACTTGCGGTCTGAGAAATTCTCTGTTTTACCACCCTTGGTAAGTAACGTACTATATTTGATGGAGCATGGTACATGAAACGATGTTAAGATTGTAAACAAAAAACCAATGATGTTCTGCCGCCAATGCGGAAAGCAAACCTTTTTATTGAAGCCTGACTAGCTGGCAATCCTTAATGGATGTAGCAAAAATCGGATCCGTCGGGGACCGTGGCGTTCCTTGGGGTCGAACCAGGTCGCTGGCCGGACCACCCTGAGTGGATCGGACTAGGTGGGGGCCGGGGGCGCCTGGGGTCGAACCAAGTCGCTAGTCCCGGTCCACCTTGAGAGGGTCGGTCTAGGTGGGGGGGAAAGCAAGGCTGTGGTATGCAAAGTATACATACAGACAAACCAGTAGTCCAACTTCAGCCGTCGTGCATTGCGTATAACTGACCTCATGGAATACGCAGTCCCTCCCCTCCATATAGGAGAGGTTGATGCGGAGCGCGGTCCGCACGCACTGCACCAGGTACCGCGTGAAGAGAGGACGGCTGTGGCAGCGGAGGGTGGCTGACTTCAGCAGACTGAAACCTCTTCTTCGGCGAAGGTCGCTATCTTCTCAGTTGGAACTCTCACCACATAAGAAATAAAATTCAAGTAAACCCCTATAACGGACCTCATGGAATACGCAGTCTCTCCCCTCTATGTAGGAGGGGTTGATGCGGAGCGCGGTCCGCACGCACTGCACCAGGTACCTCGTGAAGAGGAGCCGGCTGTGGCAGCGGAGGGCAGCTGACTTCAGCAGACCGAAACCTCTTCTTTGGCGAAGGTCACTATCTTTTCAGTAGGAACTCTCACCACATAAGAAATAAAATTCAAGTAAACCCCTATAACTGACCTCGTGAAATACGCAGTCCCTCCCCTCCATGTAGGAGGAATTGATGCGGAGCGCACGTACTGCACCAGGTACCTCGTGAAGAGGGGCCGGCTGTGGCAGCGGAGGACGGCTGACTTCAGCAGACCGATACCTCTTCTTTGGCGAAGGTCACTATCTTTTCAGTAGGAACTCTCACCACATAAGAAATAAAATTCAAGTAAACCCCTATAACTGACCTCGTGGAACACGCAGTCCCTCCCCTCCATGTAGGAGGGGTTGATGCGGAGCGCGGTCCGCACGCACTGCACCAGGTACCGCGTGAAGAGGGGCCGGCTGTGGCAGCGGAGGGCGGCTGACTTCAGCAGACCGAGACCTCTTCCTCGGCGAAGGTCGCTATCTTCTCAGTTGGAACTCTCACCACATAAGAAATAAAATTCAAGTAAACCCCTATAACTGACCTCGTGGAACACGCAGTCCCTCCCCTCCATGTAGGAGGGGTTGATGCGGAGCGCGGTCCGCACGCACTGCACCAGGTACCGCGTGAAGAGGGGCCGGCTGTGGCAGCGGAGGACGGCTGACTTCAGCAGACCGAAACCTGGAAATAAAATTAATAAATAAATGAGTACATACATGTATAGATACAAGAAATCAAAGTACATAGAACGTAGTTTAGGTTAAAAACCTATTAAACTAGAATGATACGAAAGGCAAAGTAGATGGTAAAATTGAGGGCGCTTGCTGTGTGCTCCGATTGCCAAGTGGTTATGGCCGGAAATCCAGAGGTACCGGGTTCGATTCCCGGTTGGGACCACAGGTGAGTACCATTTAATTTTTCTTTGTACTTTGATTTCTTGTATGTGTTTCATAAAAATGTGGTTTAATTTATCCGCATTAGAAAACAAATAAAGAAACATCATGTTTCTTTCATATGTAGAAATAAATGAGTAATTAAAAAAAAAATGAACCGACAAAAAAGGAAGAAATAAAAGTTTTATGCCAACATTTTTTTTGACGTAGATGGCCTCCTACCGATTACTACGAAATAACTACGTTTATTTCAAATATTGAGCCTTGCACCGACCTTAAAAAAATCTTTTAATTCTTCTTTTCTTGAAGTCGGTTTCATTTAAAATAACCTTAATATTTTCTTAATTTCAGCAGTAAGTTGAAGTGAGTCGAGTGAGTGAGTCGTTTTTGTAGTGCATACGTTTACGGCGCGCGTACATACAAGCCGCGCGGTGTTTCAGTAGTTCGGTGATTTTAGTCCGGTTCAAACAAATATATATGAACCGGACTAAAATCACCGAACTACTGAAACTAGGCCGCGGTGTACCTTTTGTAGGGAGAAAAACCGGTCAAGTGCGAATCGGACTCGCTCACCGAGGGTTCCGTACAAACTCGTAAGTAGATACGTGAATAGTTCAACACAGGGGCGTATTTACCCTAGGGCCATCCGGGCCATGGCCCGGGGCGCCAACCTGCCAGGGGCGCCAATCGGCCAGGGGCGGCATAGCCGCCCCGGGCCGATTGCCTTTTGTTCTGGTTTTGGCGCACTTCAACTGACTTTTACTTCTCATCTTTTTTATTTTATCAAAAATACGGTCGTAAGTTAATATTCGTCAATACCTACGGAGTGCGTCTGTTATTAAAAACATACGGCGTGTTAAGTACAATGAGGACATGCTCTGAATAAGGGCGCGGGCGGGGCGCAGAGTGAAGAGGGGACGGTTTCTCAATATTGAAACCTATTTTACAAAACAACGAATAATCCAGTAACCTTGTCACCTGAAAGTACGGGGTACTTTGCGCCAATCGAAAAAACCGCGAAAATTTCGGTTTTCAGATTTTGGAGATTATAACCCTAAACGACTAGTTTTTGATAGTACCTTCTCAGGACGTTTCTAAAGTACACAAAATTTCCTACAATATGAAATAATAAAATTATCTCTGTAGACCTAATAGTTACCGAGATAAAGCTTGTCAAAATTCATAATTTTTCGAACTTCGCAATTTTTGGTGAGGACATTGGGCTGATCATCCACACTGCGACCGGCACGGCACCGCCCTTCCAAGAGGGCTAAAATAACTTAATTTATTGATTTTGAATAACTCAATTTACTCCATTTTTTTGTCTCTTTTTATTTGTTTTTACTTTGTTACGTATTTACTAACTAATTAACAAATAAACCTAGTAATTTTTGTTATACTGATCTTTTTTATTTCATTATGCGTTGCTTAGCTTATCATTAAACATCATCGTTCACACTTCTCATTTTCTTTTTTATCATCCCATAACGTACAAGGCTTCGATAGTATAACACGGGTTACGAAGAAACATGGTCAAAATTCATTCAGAACGACAGAATATTGCAAATAATTGCGAAGTTCGAAAAAATTATAAACTTTGAAAGGCTTTATTTCGGAAACGATTGGTCTACAGAGACAATTTTAGTCTCATGGGCATTGTAGCTAATTTAATCTACTTTAAAAACGTCCTGAGAAGGTACTACCTAAAACTAGACCTTCCCAAATTTTTACGGTTTTTTCGATTTTTGACAAAGTTAGAAAGAAAGAAAGAAAATACATTTATTTATGACAGCAAAAAGTTACAAAAAATAGAAATAATTTACAAGAAAACACAAAAAAAAACTTGGTTCCGCTCTCAAGGCAAAGTATAAAGACGAACAAGTGGTCCAATTTCGGCCGCTTAGGAGCGCGCGACACGTATTCACCCAGACGCGCGATAGCTCGTCTGGGTGAGTGCGATCCATACTGGAGCATTCTTATTTTTTTGCTTGTAGCGCGTTCGTACACGGCGCGCACACATTCAAGCGCGCGATCCGTCGCGATTGTCCCAAGCTCTGATGTATAAAGTTACTGGATTGAAATCATCATTAATGACTTTGTAAACAAATTATTACACCGCAAAAAAAAAATCAAGTAGAAGTTATTAAAAATGTTGTATTTTTTATTTCAATAATTTACTTTCCTTGACTTCTGGGGCGGCGAAACATTATTGGCCCGGGGCGCCGAATTTCAAAATACGCCCCTGTCAACAAAAACTGTATGGCCGTTAGCGTAGTAGGAGCAAATAAGTATGTGTACGATTTTTGAAAATTTCTAAAAAACGATGCAATTTAGGAAAACCGTTTTATTTTTCCTGTAATATTTAGGATGATATTAATAATTGGTAATTATTACAGATTTTTCTGTTCAGTAACTTCGAAGATAATAGGGGGGGAATGGTATTTTTTTGAACGTTTTTGGTCATAAATCAAAAAGTACAAAATTAAGAAAAAAAACAAAAATTGTTTTGGAATCAACAAATTAAGCCCTTTCATTTGATATCCCACTCGATATAATAGCTCTACTTTTGTTTTTCCACATCCCATTTCGGACCCCTTTAAAAAAAATTAAAAAAGGTATAAGATTTTTTTTCTATCCAATAGGCTCGAATCAGCGACTTTTAACACTATTCCAAGTTTCAAGTCGATAGTATCAGTAGATCCTGAGATATCTTGCTGTGACAGACGGACAGACAGACAGACAGACAGAGTCGCACCATAAGGGTTCCTTTTTTACCATTTTGGTACGGAACCCTAAAAATTACTGCTACTATACTGTGATCTTACCGAAGTCTCCAAGAAACAGGTCAGGCCTCTGCGCCAGCACCCGCTCGCACAGCAGACTGAAGAGAGCGCACTGCAAGTCCTCCAGTTTGCCGTCCGACGACAGACTGAGCAACACGTGTTGGAGGACCCTGGAGACAACAATTAATATAGAATTTAAATTTTTCTATAATCGACTTCTAATGTATAGTAATTGTCCGTCCAACTGGGCTAATGCTGTTAACGAATACAATGCCATTGAGCGAACAATGCCATTGAGAGAATACAATACCACAAAAAAAAATAACAATGCGTAACACGAGTAAACCCGGGCGGTCTACCTGGCTCCCCGTTGAATCTGTAAAAGCAAAACGCATTATTATTTTTTTGTTTGAAAGCATTTGCCGCCTTATCATTACGGTCATAGAACCGATAATCCGTTGAAAGCTCATAGTATCTCTAAGTCTTTTCTCTACGGAATACGCACTTGCAGACCGTCGGGCGAATGTGAAATGCAAAACAAATTAAGATCGCACTTATCTATAACTGCATTTACACTTTACTGTCTAGTAAATAGAATCTAAAATCTAATGATCTTTCAAGGCAGTTATACTTTTTTGACACTATATTCTCGTTATCCTAATTTGTGGTTTACCTCTCAATGGCATTGTATTCGTTAACAGCATTAGCCCAGTTGAACGGACAATTACTATATGAACTGGTGAGTGTCAGGATGGCGGGTGTACATCAACAAATGGAGCTGTGGTATACCTTAGGAGTTAGTGCTAGCACTGTGCCAAATGTGCGCCAAAATTGGAACAATGTGCTTTTTAAACTCCAGAGATGTTTAAGAAATAAATGAGTCCGCCATTCTGACGTCAGGTTGGCGCGTGCATTTCCAGTTCTAGCTAATGGCTGCCTACTCAAGGGTGAAAGTAGTGCCTAAGGTTAGTGCTCGCAATGTGCTTCCACATGTATGAAGCACAATCAAATTCAGAGAGCGGTTAAAGAGTAATATGGAATTGAATAAGTATATATATAGACGCCTCCTTATTTGAAATAGCAACTACCTGCAATAAAGATTTTACATTGCCATCCTGACACTCACTATGAACTGGACGATTAATATTTGCCTATTAAGGGTACACGGTGTCAGCAAAAGCATGCAAATAAATATATATAAAGAAAAACTAGTTATACAAGTTGATAATGATTCCCGCCCGATAGTTTTAGTATCAAGTACTTGATCACCCAATAAAAGTTCCCGTAATTTACGCTGAAAGGCCGAGTCACACCGGCTGCGTGTGCACGCACTGTACGCTGCAGCTCCTTGACTTTGAGCGTGACTAGCCGCCATTTTGAAAAACATTCATACTGTACAACGCGTACGCCACGCGCACGCAGACGTGTACGCAGCCGGTGTGGCTCGGCCTGAAGGCTCTTTCTTCCCAGTTGGGTAAAAAAACTTGATAAAACAACACAAAACTTCGCGTGGGTAGTTAATATTAGGGATGTAACGATACCGATACCGATATATCGGTATCGCCGATATTATACAACCGATATTTGAAGAATTTGCTGTTTAAAAAAAAATCTGCAAAAAGTAATTTCAATTTCTGACTTAATTTATGTATTGGTCTATTACCTTGTGCAATGATAATTACTATGTTAATTAAATCTTTGGTTCTTAATAAAAAAAAAATTGAATTTTGAGTTGACAATTTATTTATTTTTACTTTACACTTTCAAGGTTGACTCTCTGGTAAATATAGCCAGTAGTCATTGCTATTAGTGATAATAAGGACATACAAATATCTGAAGTTCATACTTCATTATTTAGCTAAGATATCGGTATCGGTATCGCCGATATTAACTACTATATATCGGTATCGGTATCGTATCGGCAAAACTGTGTATCGTTACATCCCTAGTTAATATAAAACGCAATTTGTTTTAATTAATCAATTTGCTTAATTAAGACAGTTATTGGTCCCCAAAGCTTCACTTGGCGTGCACCTATTTGTTATGGTTAGAAATAAAAGGCATCCATTGCCTCCTGCGGTTTCGTAGCTTTCACAATTGCTGTTAATTGAAATAAACGAACTGGAAATTTTGACACTATAATAATTATCTCGGCGAAAAACTTAAATATTCTGAATTGATTGCAACATTAAAGTCAAATCAGCATGTCACATTTCGGGAAGAACATACCCGGTTTTTAGGGTTCCGTACCAAAATGGTAAAAAAGGAACCCTTTTGGTGCGACTCTGTCTGTCTGTCCGTCAGTCAGCCAGATAGCTCAGGAACTACTGCTGCTATCGATTTGATTTAGAATGGAATGGAATAAAAGTCGCTAACCCGAGCCTACTGGACATAAAAGAAATCTTATACCTTTTTTACTTTTTTTTTTAATGGGACCAAAACTGGACGTCGATATTCAAGTGGGGTATCATATGAAAGGGCTTAATTTGTAAATTCCAAAATCATTTTTATTTTTAATCTTCATTATGTACTTTTTGATACAGAACAAAAACGTTTAAAAAAATACCATTTCCTCCCTATTATCTTCTAAGTTACTGAACAGAAAAATGTGTAGGTAATAATTACTAATTATTAATATATTTATTTATTATATACTAAATATTATAGTAAAAATATAACGGTTTTCTAAACTCGCATCGTTTTTTAGAAATTGGG
This sequence comes from Eudemis profundana, assembly GCA_947034925.1. Lineage (NCBI taxonomy): Eukaryota > Metazoa > Arthropoda > Insecta > Lepidoptera > Tortricidae > Eudemis > Eudemis profundana. Next base: position 5,863,301 of record OX344819.1, read on the forward strand.
AAAAATCGTAACACAATATTATTTGCTGCTACTAAACTAACCGCGACCTATGTCGATGTATGGGGACAACTGTTTTTAGCAGCAAAGTTAAGTTTATCCCAGCTATACAGTTTTTCTTGAACTATTCACGAATCTACTTATGAGTTCGTACGGAACTCGCGGTGCGCGAGTCCGACTCGCACTTGACCGATTTTTTTTGTACCTACCATGACGCTGGCCAGGTGGCGTCGACTTGGTCTTTAATATAATTCGTACACGTGTAGACCAGACGCTTATTAAGCGACTTTCCTTACCGCACGTCACGTCGGAACCAGTTTTTAATAATCGAATAGGGATAAAATACCTCATTCATACAGAAACGTTTCATTGACTACATGGGGTTTACCTAATAGTCACAGTGTTTGCGGTTTTTATATTGCCAGCTGCGTTTAGGCATAGCATGAAACAAACTGCTAAAAGGTTGGCGACCGCTGGTCTATTTGTATGCCGAATTTTATCTGAATCCATTTAAAAATGTTAGGCATCGTGTTATTTAGTAACAAACACTAAGGATTAAGGTTAAGAGGAAACAGGAGGGCAGTTTTTCCATACAAACGTAGTCCCCTGTTTCCTCCCTGGATAATGCCAGTAGAGCAATCATTTTTTGTCCAAAAATCTATGGCTACTATTGATATGTTTCCATGTTTTCCTTTTTACGATAAATTGATTCTCAATAGAGATATTAACCTTCAAAAACCTAAAAAAAATGCCAGATTTTCCGCTGTGTTCACACATCCAGAAAACAAATTTGACTAGATTATTAAAAAAAAGGAAAACATAGGAACACGGCCAAAGCCTTTCTTTAATGTTTAATGAAAAAAATTGTTAAATAGGTTAAGTATTGGGGAAGAAATCAGGGGACTACAAAACGTTGTTTTCATGAAATTTTAAAAGGTATTTTCGGTCCAAGCTGCAGTTGTCTCTATCGCGCTCTGCAGGTGAGAGGCGGGCAGTGCGGGACAGCGACACATTTTACAAATACCTAATTTTCAATTCTCTCGACCTTACTGTTTTCTCTTAACACTGCAGTTAGTGTGCGACCGAAACTAAATAGTTTTCACGGCCAAAACCGAAACTTCCATATAAGGTCATGTTGTCGTGGGAAGAAAAAAAATGACAATCATAATTAGTCAGTCTTCATTTCTAAATAACATATTAAGGCGCGGTAGGACCTGGCTCGCATTTCACATACAAACTAGGGTCGGGCGGAATGCAGATTATTGCAGATTATCTTCGATTTCTAACATAAAAGTATACGTTATCAACCCAAACATGAGAGGATGCCCTGCATGACTGTGAAATCATGATTGTCAGGTATTAATTTTGTCAGAAAAGGTAACTGGTGATGAACAAAATGAAAAAAAATGAAAAAAATACTTTATTTTATAGTGTTTTCGCGCTACTTTTCTATCGAGCGAAGTGTTCGCTATCGTGTTCTAAGTGAGAGGAAGCCCTAGATACAGTTCTGAATATTATTATATATGTTTTACAGTGACCTAAGAGTCAAATAAGTACTCTAAAAATGATTTGGAAACTAGGCTTCCGTGCCCGATTCTGGTCTCACCTCGCCTTAATCATTTACTCTCCGATATTTGAAGTAATCATTAATAACTAGCATTTTCCCGCGGCTTCGCCCGCGTTGTTCCCGTCATTGTCCCAAAGGAACTCTTTACCGGGATATAATGTACCCTATGTTTCAATCCAGGACTTGGTCTACTTGCATGCCAAATTTCAGCTTGATCCATCCAGTGGCTACCCCGTTATAAGGTAACAAACATCCAAACATCTTCACAAACTTTCGCATTTATAATATTAGTGGGATATAAAACTAGCATTTTCCCGCGGCTTCGCCCGCGTTGTTCCCGTTATTGTCCCAAAACTCTTTACCGGGATATAAAGTACGTGATCTACTTACATGCCAAATTTCAGCTTGATCTATTCAGTTGTTACCTCGTTATTAGGTAACAAACATCTTCACAAACTTACACATTTATAATAGTCGGATTATAACTTCTTATTTCAAATAAATTATCAGTGCTTTTAGAAATAAAGACCGTCCGATCGCAGCGCGAAACCCCTCAAGTTCAGTTTCGGTTTTCGCCAAAACCGAAACTAAGCCGAAACCGGTTTTTTAGCCGAAACTATACTCTAACTCAGTGGTTCCGAACCTGGGAGTAAAACTCCAGGGGTAAAACGAAGTTTTCTCAGGGTTAATACGCATGAATGTTAAGCCTTTTTACTTTGAGCAGTCTCTTATAAGCATATAATACCTATTTTTTTGGAGGGGTAATAATACAAATCTCGATGAGAATGTGGGTGATATGATAATAAAGGTTAGGAACCACTGCTCTAACTTTTAGGTACTTAAAAAAAGGTAAACAAAAAACCACGTGACTAGGGTCGTTCAGCCAGTGCCCCAGTGGTATTGTGCCACAGAAACAAAACATTACTTTGCTTGGCTGAACGACCCGAGTCGAGTCGAGTTTGTTTACCTTTTTTTAAGTACCTAAAAGTACCGAGTATAGGCCGAAACCGACAGTTCGGTGGGACTCTACAAATAAGTAGTCAATCTACGGGTGTATAGTTCGGAGAGGGGCACAACCGTAGTTCACCCAAAGTGGCCAATTTTTGACCAAACGGGACACAGACCAACCAAAAAAAAGGGTGTTTAGGAGCGCGCGACACGTATTCAAGGTCGAGACCCAGACAGTGCGATCCGTACTGGAGCATTCTTACGCATTCGTAAAACTTTGCTTGTAGTGCGTTCGTTCACGGCGCGTACACATACAAGCCGCGTAATGCACCTGTCGCAGCCACCTGGTTTAATAAGCCATTTGGTTAACTGCCTAGCATTATCACTTAACTATGACCCGCCAGCAGGTCGGCGAAGCCCCGCTGCGCGGGGCTTCTATTTCTGCTCTGAGGAACGCAAGCTGACTAAAAAACCTAACCTAAAATAAGGAGTGTGTTTACTGAAAAGGCTAGGCAGCTAACCAAATAGCTAATTAAGCTAGTTGGCGGCGACATTCCTACCGTTTGTAGGAAAAATAACTAAATATTTTACTAAGAAAAACCAGACCGCAATGCACTTTAAAAGTGCATAAAATCCGCCATTTTGTTTATTTTAACCAACTTCATACCCAGTGACACTCGCGCCATCAAAACGAATCTAATGATGTACCATTTATCAAAATCAGTTGTGGCGTTGAGTAGTTACGAGCGGACATAGGAACGGACATACATACATACAGGTCAGACACATAACCCTCCTTTGGGCTTCGCCGCAGTCGGGTAACAATTACTGCTATTACACTGTGGTTTAAGCATGGTGGCGAAAATTTTCCCTATAATGTACCTATGATTTGTTTTGCGGTAAAAAGAATTAGTGAGGTTTTAATGGGCGTCGCCATCACAGAAAAAAAAACAATAAAAAAACCGACCAAGTGCGAGTCAGGTCCGCACACGAAGGAATTCGTACCACTACAAATTTACGTTTTTAGATTTCATTTCATTTATTTGCGTTATATTAAGGTTACATTAGGTCTTATATGTTAATTATGATCTACTTAATATAAACCCTGTGAGGGCGTTGCAATTTTTTTTAATTATTTGTGCTACATTGCTTCTTGCCAAATTTTATGATCCTAGGTCAACTAAAATAAATCAAAATATGCGGCGTAAACGGAACATGCTGTATATTTTGATAACGTACTTAAAAATTTGATTTTTTCACTGCTCCAATGGATTGCAGACCTAAGTATATATATATTTGATATTAATTGCAGCTTGATACGCGTTCCTGAGAAAAGGTGTCTTGATATATGGACAGGCAGATGGACAACTATAATGGTTCCGCTTTTTTTTTCAGTACGGAATCCTAAAAACTCGTTATTTGTATGGGGGCCCTAATTTTTGTTTTTATTACACATTTTTTGTTATAGCGCCAATAGAAATCACAACAACATGTGACCATATAAAGCATCTAACTATTGCCATAATTAAAATCCAGCTAAAACGGCGGAAAAAACACGTTCCTTGTATGGGGTACCCTTTAATTTTCAATTTTATTTCGTTTTCTTTATTAATTTATTTTCTATTTTTTATTTGTCTTGTTTGGACGTATAGAGAGACCCTTTACATCTCTATAAATGTAGTTTTTTAGTTAATGTAAGGTATTAATGAAATCTCATGTATATTCATCAAAGGATAAAAAGAGAAACTGGTGAGTTTCTTCCGGCGCTTCTTCTCACCAGAAGGTCATTACCCGAAGCGCCAAAAGAAAAGAAAAGAAGACAAAATAATGTAAGACATGTAAAAGAGCCCTTGAGGGCCTACTTGCAGAAATAAATTATTTTATTTTATTTTTATTTTTTCATTATTTGCCGTTATAGTGGTAATAGAAAATACGCATTCCGTGAAAATATCAAGTCTACCTATCACGGTTCAAAATACTTATATAGCTTTGTGACAAACGTCCGTCCATATCTTTATTTTTATTTTATCGACAAACGTCACTGGCCTAACTCTAGCAACATTTGTGCTTGTGGAACTGTCAAACTAGTTCCCTAATTATGGCGTTTTTTTAGTACCCGCGCAGCGTGAGTCACTCCTAACGGAATCTTAAAGACTTGGCAGTATTCCATGTTTGGTCGACGTGTGACCATACCTTTATCTATGCTTGTATTTATACATAGATTGCATGTATCAAGGTCGAATACTAATGCCGCTCAAGCAGTCTTATCTCATAGTACATGTATATATATAGAACATCTATTAGCTTCTCATTTTCCCTATTGGTTACTTACGCAACGCAATTACTTTTGTTGTTACAATTAAAGCTTCCTTAAGATCAAACAGGGTATTTCAAAATGGTTGGTGTATAGGGAAGTTGAAACTATTAGATAAGGGAAGATTAGTCTAGGTTTTGCGGTTGACCTGGCAGCACCATTAGTTCTTGTAATTAGGGAAACTTGTATTACTTAGTTTTATTTATCTCTTCTTCTCCATGTTGTTTATTTTTTAATATATCCTTTTGTATTGGTGCTGTTATCTCTTCCGTAATAAATGTGATTCTTTCTTTCTTTCTTTCTTTCTAAATAATTAAATACGAAGTACAGTTTACGTTTTATCAAGGACCATTAAAACAAGAGGACTGTCATTCTCCATACTTTGGATCGTGCCCCGACCGCAAGGGGATACCCAGGCAAAAACTAGATGGCACTAAAAAACTAAACATTTAACGATGTTATAATTGAACAAAGGAACGTAGTACAGTAACAATTAGTTCGTAAACAGCTAATAATAAATAAATTCTAACATTTAAATACTGTGTCACGCTTGCAATGTTGAATAATTGTTAATAATATAATTCTTATACCAAGCTTATACATAGATGGCGTTGTAAATATCGGGGAACAGCTTTTTGTATGGAGCATGACAGTCCTCATGTTTTAATCGTCCTTGGTTTTATGAAACAGACATCAAATGGAATCGAGAAAATAATTTAAAATTTAGTTTTAACGTCTAATTTTGTTCATTTTGGCGTCGAGACTCTTGGTCCGTGGGGCCATGACACTCTGAGTCTCTTCAAGGAGTTCTCGAAGAGATTCAGAGAAACCACGAGGAACCAAAGAGCTGGTAGCTTCCTCGCTCAACGCATCAGCCTCACGATCCAGCGAGGAAATGCTGCCAGCATCTTCGGTACCATGCCCCAAGGGCCATTTTTAGATTTATTTTAGTTTTAGTATATTTAATTTTAATCTACCGGAGGCTGCCTCGGTTAGTCGCCGTTCGTGTTGGCGGTAACTTGTGTAAGTAGTTACTGTTGCACATAACACAAAGCACACATGGGAGTGTCACTAACCAAGTTGCCAAGCTATAGCTTTAGTAACTTTGTATTTTTTACCCGACTGCGGCGAAGCCCAAAGGAGGGTTATGTGTTTAACCTGTATGTATGTATGTCCGTTCCTGTGTCCGCTCGTAACTACTCAACGGCACATCCGATTTTGATAAATGATACATCATTAGATTCGTCTTGATGGTGCGAGTGTCACTGGGTATGAAGTTCGTTAAAATAAACAAAATGGCGGATTTTATGCAGTTTCAAAGTGCACCGCGGTCGGGTTTTTTTTAGTAAAAATGTGGTTATTTTGTTTATCCTATTATTTAGTCTTATTACAAGTATTTTAGTGTAGGGTAAATGTATAGTAAACTTCCCAGTTCACGACACGCTGAGGCCCTATAATTGACACCCTCCTGTCTCCTCTATTGCTAATGAAATGCATCCAAATCACAGTACAATAAATTGAATTGTGCGCTTGAATGTGTGCGGCGCCGTGTACGAACGCACTATAAGCAAAGATTTAAGAATGTGCAAGAATGCTATAGTATGGATCGCACTCACACAGGCGTGCTAGCGCGTCTGTGTGAAATACGTGTCGCGCGCTCCTAAACGCTCGAAGTCTTTATATTTTGGTTTAGGAGCGCTCGACACGTATTCACACAGACGCACGATCGCGCGTCAGTGCAAGTGCGATCCGTACTGGAGCATTCTTGCACATTCTTAAGTCTGTGCTTGTAGTGCGCTCCTACACGGCGCGCACACATTCAAGCGCGCCATGTGCCTTTTGTGTGAAGAAAAATTACTACTGTTATACTGTGTAAATACAGTGTGATTATCATTTGTGCGTTTTAATCAACCATGGATTTTCCTTCAGCATTATAATGCAATTTAATTTAAATTTTTATTTAGCTTAAATGTCTGTATTAATCAAATCTGTAAGCTTATGATGCCTCGTTTTGTCACGCGATAAATAAGTGATAAAACATCCGTCACTCTCACACACTATTTGTTAGAACGTGACGGATGCTTTATCATTTATTTATCGCGCGACAAAATGTAGCATCATACGCCTACTGGAATGTACGTGTGCAAATAAGTACAAAGAGCTTACCTAGTTTAAAAAAAAAACATGTCTTTATTCTTTCTTTGACTCCAGAATATTGTCTTTCGAACAATATCAGGTATCTTCAATTTACATGCACGTTCAAAAGGACAGCTACCTGCCTAATGCCAATACATGCGAAAAACATCCATATAATGTTACAATAAGGGTCAAAATGGCGTAATTACAGATGGAGATTACAGGCAAACCTTACTGCTACCTGCATAGGCAGTCGGTTTAAACAGGACAATGATAAATTTATACCGTAACATCAGGTCGAACAAATCCTTAGAAATGAAAACTTCCTAATCAAGGACCTTAAAATAAATAGCCGGACGGAGCCTCGCTAACAATGTGTAGTCCGCCGGCTACCTATGTGTGCGGGCCGCAATAGGACAAAACTAGTTGATGTGTGCGTGCGGCTCGTAAGTAGAAGCAGCCGGCTTACTAGAAATGGCTTCAGTTCTGTCGGGGAGGCTCCGTCCAGCTATTTATTTTAAGGTCCTTTTCCTAATATTATGAACTTCTCGATTTACTGAGAAAGACAATATGATACTTTTTTAGGGTTCCATACCCAAAGGGTGCCAACGGTACCCTATGACTCCACTGTCCATCTGTCTGTCTGTCCGTTTGTCACAGGGCTGTATCTTTTGAACCGTAATAGGTATACACTTGAAATGTTCATAGAATGTGTATTTCTATTGCTGCTATAACAAATAATAATAAGAAAAACGTGTTATTTTTGGTGTTTTTGCTCGGCGGTGGCACGGAACCCATCGTGTGCGAATCCAACTCGCACTTGGCCGGTTTTTTATCCCTGCGGGCATTTCTCCAGAAATATGTCTGCGACTCATTCATCTATCTCCATACATTTCGTATGAAAAAGGGCCAGATGAATGAGGTGGCCGCAGACATATTTCTGGGGAAATGCCCTGACGCCCTTGGCTATTCCTGTTATTTATGGTGTGCTCTGTGCTTATCGATGGAGGTAGGAGACGGGATGCAACCCGGATACCCGGGTAGCCTTTAGTCAGGCAAAACCCGGGTATTTTGACTCAGAACCAGGGTTAAAAAAACCTAGAAATTAATCGAAATTATGCATGTATCGGCCGCCTTAAAGCAAACGCGAAAAAACATCACATGCTTGCTTATCTTACTCAACAATGCCGGAAAGTTCATTGCAGGTAATGCGACCCGGGTAACTGACTTAGTATTATGAATCGAGCCGAAGGCTCTAAGAGTGTTTTTTTTTAAAGCCTAACTAACTCGCAACCCTAGTGGGCGTAGCGATTCTATGACCGGGTGGTCGGCCGTGGCGTTCCCTTGGGTCGAACGGTTCGACTCGAACCAGGTCGCTAGCCGGCCGACCCTGAGTGAATCGGACTGGGTGTGAAATGATGATGATGATCGTGTGCATGCACACGTGAGTCACTGGTGCATCAATCTTGAGCATACCGCTCGCACAAGTAGCTCGCGCCATTACTTGGTCCAGCTACATGCACCGTGTACAAACCATTAAGCAACGTTATATTAAAAACAGTGTTTCCTTTTTAATTTTGCTAATTAAAATTAATTAGATTATAATACTGACTTAGATAATTGCATAATAGCATTTGTGGTTTTTGGATGTTTTCCCTAATGCTACTACGCATTGCTATGACATATTGTTAATAATCTATCTAGATTAGAGTATAAGGCGAGACATAAGACTATGAAATAGCGTCCGACGGAAACTAGTTTTCAGAACCGTAAACGAAACCGAATTTCGGCTTTGATCTCAGTTTCGGCCGAAACCAGAACGGAAACCGAAACTTCCATATCCTTTAACTACCGACCTATACGTCTCACAGACGTCACTCAAAATGAAAGGTCCTAAAAGTCAGTTAATTACTGACACTTACATCGTTTTATGTGCGTGTAAAAACCAGGTCGGCAGTTAAAGGATATAAGGGCATGTTTTCGAGGGAAGAACAAAGTTACAATCATAACCGTTATTTAGAGTAATAATTAATAATAACATATTATAACTTCCTCTTTCGAATTATCTTTGTTTTTGAAATAAATACTGTCCGATTGCACAGCGAAACCCCTCAAATTTAAGCCGAAACCAGTTTTTTTGGTCGGCCGAAACCGAAATTTCGGTCGGACTCTACTATAAAACGTAGGTATATCCAGGGCCGCGCCGCCCCTGTGTGCGAAGTGTGCAACGCACACAGGCGCTAAGATAATAGGGGCGCCGGATGGGCGCCGGAAATCGAAACACGACGACAATAAAGAAGGTGCTTCATAGGTTTACACAGGCGCTACCGGGGGTCGGCGCGGGCCGGGGTATATCTAATATCTATAAGAATAAATAACTAGCGTTTACCCATAGCTAGAGATGTATCGATAGATAATTTTGCCAATACGATACCGATACCGATTATTGTAGTAAATAATCGGCGATAGCGATATCTTAGCTAAATAATTAAGTATGAACTTCAGACATTTGTATGTCCCTATTATATTTAAAACTTGGCTATATTTAACAGAGAGTCAACCTTGAAAGTGTAAAGTAAAAATAAATAAATGGATGTTTTCAATCTATTTAAGTATTTATTTATATCTATATAAGTATGTATATCGTCGTCTAGTATCCATAGTACAAGCATTGTTGCTTAGTTTGGGACTAGACTGATTTCTGTAAGATTGTCCCCCGATATTATTTTATTTATAATAATTGATATTACCTATTAGTTATTTTAAAATGTTTTAGCAATTCCCTACTGCGACATATCGGAAAACTGGCGCATATTGAAAATTTCACTTGACGTCACTGTAAAGTTGATTTTAGCCTACAGGTACTTATATATGAGGTAATAAAGTATATCCTGTCCCAATTACGGGGATTACGTAATGAGTATTGGAATCCACAGTTTCAGGTGTCATTCACGTACACCATGTGAATGTGAGTCACATTCAGATCCGAACTGAATATAGTCGGGTAACAAGCTAAACTCACTAATTAGGTACTAAAATAGTCCGAAAGGAAAATCATCCGCATTTGAAGATTAATCTGTGATTTGTTTTTAGTGAGTTTTAGTGAGTAAGTTTTTATTTTTTAGTTATGTATTTAGTGAGTTTTTTACTACAAGCTTTTATCAGCTTTATACATGTATGTAAATAGGTTTCAGTAAAATAAAAAATAATCTAAACGAGAGTAAAAACTAAAATGACTAAAGCTAAAACTACCCATTAGGCATGATGCCAAAGATGCTGGCAGCATTCTGGACACAGTATAATTGCAGTAATTTTTCTTCCCCCAAAAGGTACATCGCGCGCTTGTATGTGTGCGTGCCGTGTACGAACGCACTACAAGCAAAGTTTTAAGAATGGATAACAATGCTCCAGTATGGATCGCACTCACACAGACGCTATCGTGCGTCTGTCGACAATTTTTCAATATGGTGGAACTTGGGGGTTGACAGTAGAGATGGGCCGTTCCCGGGAATATTCCCCACTTGTATGGGGAATATTCCCGCGGTGGGAATATTCCCCATACAAACGGGGAATATTCCCGGGAATGGCACATCTCTAGTTGACAGACTCGAGAGGTCTACAACTCACAGAGCTACTAGTTTTTAATGTGTTGTAAATGCGTTTGGATAGTCCCATCACACTAATATTGTAAATGTGAAGGTTTGTGAAGATGTTTGGATGTTTACGTGTAATTGGATGTTTGTTACCTAATAACGGGGTAGCAACTGGTTGGATCAAGCTGAGATTTGGCATGTATGTAGACTCTACATACGTCATCATTGGTCTACATTGTACCTAGACCAAGTCCTGGATTGAAACATAGGACACTTATATCCCGGTAAAGAGTTCCTTTGTGACAATGACGGGAACAACGCGGGCGAAGCCGCGGGAAAATAGTAAGGAATATGCATGATTTTTTAAATCCCATTTCTTTACAAACTATGAAAATACCATAAAAAGATGACATTAAATTAAAATCGACCGAGAAATACGGAAGATACGACGGTGGATTGATAAGTACCTGTTATTAAGTACTTTTAGAATCTCGACATGCTCATGTTTCCGGCTATTGTATGACACATTATTTATAATAGGGATGTAACGATACACAGTTTTGCCGATACGATACCGATACCGATATATAGTAGTTAATATCGGCGATACCGATACCGATACCGATATCTTAGCTTAATAATGAAGTATGAACTTCAGATATTTTTATGTCCTTATTATAACTAATGGCAATGACTACTGGCTATATTTACCAGAGAGTCAACCTTGAAAGTGTAAAGTAAAAATAATTAATTGTCAACTCAAAATTCATTTTTTTTTATTAAGAACCAAATATTTAATTAACATAGAAATTATCATTTGCACAAGGTAATAGAATAGACCAGTACATAAATTAAGTCAGAAATTGAAATTATTTTTTGCAGATTTTTTTTCATACAGCAAATTCTTCAAATATCGGTTGTATAATATCGGCGATACCGATATATCGGCGATACCGATATATCGGCCGATATATCGGTATCGGTATCGTTACACCCCTTATTTATAAGTATTTGAGCCAAATTTCAATACAGTCGCATCTTTATTTTTTGAATTATGGATCACAAACTGCACGATTCCGACGACGACGTGGACGTAACTATGAAAAAAATAAAACAGATCGCCGCAAGATCCACAGATATTTTTTTTTATTTAATAGGTAATGAAAAAAAAAATATTATGTCTGTTTTTGGAGACTCTCTAACTGTTATAGTTCAGTGTTTTTATTAGAATATTTTTTTTTTCAAAAGAGCCGATTCTTGACAGTATTGGCTCAAAATTTACACCGTCTAATAAAACATATAAAAAATTGGAAACCACATGTCTAGTGATCAATGATGAAGATTTAGGTGATAGCTGATAGCTAAAGTCCTTGACTTACGTGTTGGTGATTTTAAGAAACTTAAACACATTATTCACAAGAATGGGATATGCAACAGAGTGTGGCTCCAAATGAGCACCAAAAATGGGTTCACGATCTCAACTTGCAATTGGGTTCAGGAAAAAACAGGATAGCGAGTATTTATTGATCTATCACCATTGTTTACACTGGATTTCTAGCAAGTTATTTGTATTCACCAAGTTAAAAAAATAGAAAAAGAAAAAAAGTTGTACCCTAGTAAAGATACCCAGCCTGTCATGCGACTACTTTACATTTTTTTTAATTTTGACGTGATAACGTCTTATAATTCGATGGAGCCGGCTGCACGCACGAAAAAGTGTGACGTCATGGGCCGTTACCTTGCAGGGTCGTTACCTGTCAAATAGGTACTTTATATTATTCCAGCACTAAAGTCGTTAAGACGATAGTTTCTTACAAATTGTTAATAAAATAGCCCTTATTCCCTAAGATACGGCTGTCAAAAATCTCTATTGAATGACAAGAGACCAGTGGCGGATTTGCCCTAAGGCCTAGTAGGCCCGGGCCTAGGGCGGCCAGATATTAGGGGCGGCCAATCGTGACAAAAAATCACTGCTGCTGCTGAGAAAAGGGCGGCTGGTACTCAAGTCCAAGTCCAAGCCCAAGCCCAAGTCCAAGTCCAAGTCCAAGTCCAAGTCAAAGTCAAAGTCAATGTCAAAGTCAAAGTCAAAGTCAAAGTCAATGTCAATGTCAAAGTCAAAGTCAAAGTCAAAGTCAAAGTCAGGGTCAAGGTCAACGTTATCACGTTCGACTATCGTCAGTAAACCGACTTTACAGACAACCGATTTTTTTAAGAAAAAAATAATAATGCCACAACAATAATACTCAGTGTATTCAGCTAGTAAATAGCCTAGCTACAAATTGTATTAACATAAGGTTTTTCTATGTTTACTCTAAATACCACAAAACAGGTACTTAAATAAATAAATAATAAAAATAAAAATTGTTTATTTTGCCGAAAGTGTACATAAAATAATGTTTACCTGTGACCGCCACACTAGGCTAGGCCTGTCTCGTGGGGTCAATTTAAAAATTACCAGTGACTAAATTTGCTGATTTCTACGCTGAAGTATTGAATTTGTAACTACAATTAATTTTCAAAAACCTAGAGTATACATTGTTAGAAATAAACTTAACATAGAAAGACAATAACAATACTACTTGACAACTTTTTCCTGTGATATGTTATAGAAACACCTCTCAATAATAGAAATATTAGTGAAAAAAAACCACTGCAATATCATAAAAACTCACCGAGATACTATAATGTTAAAATCACATTAACTTATCAATCCACTCTCGTATATACATTTTAAAGCACTAATTACACAGTGATTAGAAAGAGATCCGATATAAACTATGTCGTCATAGTACACGGCCGCCACACTAACTTCATCTTCTGTTTTGCTAGAAAGAGATAAATATTGATGGCTTATATCTTGGTAATTTTTATAGTTAATGTAAAAACTTTTTTCTTGCTGTTTCTTATATGAATAAGCTTTTATTAAAGCACAAAAAATATTTTTCATCACACTTGCTCGAAAATGGTGTTATTACAGGTAGGTTTTGCGGGCCGTAAATTACCTATTACGCCCTAGGGCGTAATGGTTTTCTTTTTAAATTTGAAACGCTGGTTCTGTTTTACTCTTATTTGTCACGTGCAAAGGAAACGCCAACTTACTTTTTTACGTAGGTTTTGCGGGCCGTAAATGACCTATTACGCCCTTACGCCCTAGGGCGTAATGGTTTTCTTTTTAAATTTGAAACGCTGGTTCTGTTTTACTCTTATTTGTCATGTTCAAAGGAAACGCCAACTTACTTTTTTAACTTTTACACTCAAATATTTATTTAAAGATAACTGTTATTGCAAATACATGTAAACACATATTTCGGTAACATTAATTAAATGTTTAAATACTGTATTTCTTTATTTTGCAAATAAAAAATCAACTAAAATGGCCGTTACCGCTATGGTTTCCGAACGTGACTTGACTTTGTCTATGACTTTGACATATGTCACTAACGTCACTGTCTGTTTTAATATTTTCTTGTCATACTGGGGCGATTAGTAAGGTTATTTTACTAAGATTTCCTCACAAGTGTGATGAAAAACATTGTGTTTGCCACGGGCGGTAAAGGAATTACAAACTCGTGTTATTAAAGCCCTCGGTTTCACCTCGGGCTTATAACAAACACTCGTTTGTAATTCCTTACTTACCGCCCTAGATACACAATGTACTAATGCATACCTATGTCGCAGTCAACTGGTTTAGTTAGCCATTTGGTTAACTGTCTAGCATTTTCACTTAACTATGACCCGCCAGCAGGTCTGTTTCTGCTCTGAGGGACACGAGCTGACTAACAGACCTAACCTAAAATAAGGAGTGTGTTTAATGAAAAGGCTAGGCAGCTTACCAAATGGCTAACTAAACCAGTTGGCGGCGACGCATATTCCCTATTGTGCTAACTACGCAGTTGATGGGTATGCAGCCTTATGATCATGTTATCTTTGAACTAATGTATAACGTAATTATAAGTTTTATGTCGTTTAGTTATTGTTTCCTTATTTGTACACTTAGCTACGTATGTGACGGCTTAAGTAAATAAAGTACAATTGTGAGTTACTAACGACAATTAATATTTGCATTACATATAATATATATATAATTATCAATGGGGGGGGGGGGGGGGGGGTCAGAAAAATATCACGAATGATCATGATGGTTAATATTTGCATTACATATAATATATATAATGATCAATAGGGGGGGGGGTCAGAAAAATATCACGAATGATCACGATGGGGGAGGGAGGGTCGGAGAAGAGATCACGTGTAATTTTTTTACACAACGGGAAAGCCAAAAAACTACGAAATTACTCAACAATATTTTCAATATTACACGTGATTTTGGATGGGGGGGGGGGGTCAAAAATAGGCCAAATATGATCACATGATTTCTGGACGAGCACTAAGGGTAAAGGTATTTCACCGACCCGAATTCATCGTCCGCGAGTGTATAAGATAATAGTACTACTGGTATAGTAATTGTCCGTTCAACTGGGCTAATGCTGTTAACGAATACAATGCCATTGAGAGGTAAACCACAAATTAGGATAACGAGAATATAGTGTCAAAAAAGTATAACTGCCTTGAAAGATCATTAGATTTTAGATTCTATTTACTAGACAGTAAAGTGTAAATGCAGTTATAGATAACTGCGATCTTAATTTGTTTTGCATTTCACATTCGCCCGACGGTCTGCAAGTGCGTATTCCGTAGAGAAAAGACTTAGAGATACTATGAGCTTTCAACGGATTATCGGTTCTATGACCGTAATGATAAGGCGGCAAATGCTTTCAAACAAAAAAATAATAATGCGTTTTGCTTTTACAGATTCAACGGGGAGCCATGTAGACCGCCCGGGTTTACTCGTGTTACGCATTGTTATTTTGTGGTATTGTATTCTCTCAATGGCATTGTTCGCTCAATGGCATTGTATTCGTTAACAGCATTAGCCCAGTTGAACGGACAATTACTATAGGACCGTGGTTCACAGTCACTATGAGCGTTATTTTGCTTTGGGCCTTAGGAGGCTAGTAGCCGCAATAATAAACTAATAAAATTAAATCATAAATGCGTTCAAAGGGCACCTTGTCCTTAAGGATGATTTGTAATTATTTCACAAGTACTTATTGCTCGCATCCTAAAAGAAGGAAGTTCTAACGGATGTTTTTACCGTTTACTGTTTTTGGTATGTCCCGAGATTAAAACTAATAATGTACGAGTACCTATTGTTATTGGAGAACTCTCTGACTTACAGTTGGTCAGTGAGTTTGTAATTGGCATCGCTACTTACTAACCGAAATTCGAAGGAGAACTCAAATGGCAACAACGCCAAAATGAGAATTGTGAGAACTCTGTTTTTTTCGATTTTTCTCTACGGCTCGGAATCGTGGACAATCCGGTCAGCAGAACGCAAGAAAATAGATGCATTTGAAATGTGGTGCTGGAGACGAATGTTACGCATCCCATGGACAGCCAAGAGAACGAACGTCTCCATCCTTCAGCAGCTTGGAATCCGGACAAGGCTATCTACCACTTGCTACCAAAGGACTCTTGGTTATTTTGGACACATTGCCCGCCGTGAATCTGACAACTTGGAGAAACTTGTGGTTGTTGGGAAGATAGACGGCAAGCGGCGACGTGGCTGGTCTCCTACCCGATGGTCAGATCAGGTTTCCGCTCTCACAGACCTCACAGTGACGACCGCCATGAAGAAGGCCGAGGACAGGATGGGATGGAAGCGATTGGTGACAGAGGTCATCAAAAAATTTCAAGACGGACACGACCTTCAGCAATGAAGTCAAAGACTAGAGAGAGTACTTATTGTACATTTGAAACATACCTACGAATACCACAATGAATTACACGAATATAGAATTATTAATTTATTTAAGTATGCCTATATAATGGCTTTAGAATTATTTAAATGGTTGTAATCGAGACTGAGCGATATGTAAAAAAGCGTAAGCTACGTGTTTCTTTTCTTAGAATATTGACTTGTTTTTACTCGGAACCGTTTCTAATTTCGAACCTGATACACGAAATATTGTGCCCCAAATCACAGCCAGAGAGCAACAGAGTCGTCATATGTGCATGATTAATTGATTATTATTTGTATGCAAATACAAAATATACATTATAAAAAACCTAACCTAGGGTGCCGCCGGCAGCGTGCGGGGAAGCTACCGGTGGTTGCGGCTGCAGAAAGGAACCTCCTGACTACGCGCTGGGTCCAGGAGTAGTGTCCGTCAAGATAGCGTACACCGTAAAGATATTCAGAATCTGATGCAGCGAATAAATAGTACCCAAATAGTACCGACGAAATATCTAGGTGAAAAAATAGTAACCCTTGAACTTTCTGAAATATAAGGCCTGTTCACGGTGTACGCTACCGGGCGTCAAGCTGGCGTACACCGTTTGTATCTCTGGAACGGCTTTGTTTTTGGAAACGCTTTATATCTCAAAAAATATTACTCAAATAGTATCCTAGGGCCCTAAAATTTCATTTCTCTAACTATCGTAGAACTTAGGTAATATTTATTGGCTGCATCAGATTCTGAATATCTTTACGGTGTACGCTATCTTGACGGACACCAGAAGTACCGCTTTCTGTATCTGACCCTTGATCCGGCCATCTAACTAGTCCCTTGAGATTGTGATTATCTACTAAAATAGATCAAATGCTAATTGCGGAATAGTACTCGTACATTACACAAAGGGGTGGTAAAACAAAGACAGACCGAGACCGCTGATGTTCGGCCCGAGCTGCAAGCGAAGGACGTAAATATGCGATCGAGGGCTTTCTTTATTACCTCCCGTGTTGTGTACATCATTTCATGTCTACACTTGGCCAGAAAGCGGCTTTTTCCGTACGCGCAGCTTGCGGAAAAAGTCACTTTATGGCCAGGTGTGACATAAATATAATAACAAAGCACAAATGACGACTTTGTTACTTCTTTTTCTATTGCAGTATTTTGTTTTGCGATGATTTGTCCGAGGCACAAAAATATGTATATCAATATAGAAGGAAATAAATGGTTCGTCGATTTGTATGGATTTGACGACCGCTTTAGCTTAGTTGGTAGTGACCCTGCCTACGAAGCAAGAGGTCCTGGGTTCGAATCCCGGTAAGGGCATTTATTTGTGTGATGAGCACGAATATTTGTTCCTGAGTCATGGATGTTTTCTATGTGTTTAAGTATTTGTATCTATTAAATATAATTATCGTCGTCTAGTATCCATAACACAAGCCTTATTGAGCTTACTATGGGGCTAGTTCGATTTGTGTAAAATTGTCCCCTAATATTTATTTATTTATGGAAACCAAACGTGTAACGTTTTTCGCTAGGCGTTTGACGCCAAAAGCGTAATTTGGTGATGGAAAATATAATTTTTCCATTTCATTTGGTGGTATTTGAACAATTAAATATACCATTATTATCATATTTGAAAATCGGGGGTACGTACATTTTTGGGGTTCCGTAGCCAAAATGGCAAAAACGGAACCCTTATAGTTTCGTCATGTCCGTCCGTCTGTCTGTCTGTCTGTCCGTATGTCACAGGCATTTTACTCAGAAACTACATGATGGATATTGATGAAATTTGGAATATAGGTGTGTTTTATGAGCCGCTACTTAGTTTGGTATATAAATAATTAAAATAAATATTTTTAGGGGGGGGCACTCCATACATGTTAAAGACAGTAAAACAATTTTTTTTCAGCAAATATCAACGTGTGGTACATAGTCGACAGCTCTTTAAAAAACATTATAAGGTTCCTAAGTAATGTTTTTGATTAAGTGAATGTATTTGGAAATAATCGCTCCGAAAGTTGTGTAAATTGTGTCCCTCCCCCCCCCCCCTCTATTTTCTAAACCGTGCGTCCGAAAAATATGAAAAAAACCACGAAGGTAACGCTTAATTAATACTTTCAACGAAAATTATTTTCAACAAGATCGAATTAACCGTTTTTGAGTTATTGCCGATAAACTGCGCTTCTCAACAAAAGGACGTAATTGCTATGAAGATACGCTCTTTTGTTGTTGTACTTTTTTTACATCGTATTTTTTACCTTATAGTTACGGCTATGGAACCCTACACTGAGCATGGTCCGACATGCTCTTGGCCAGTTATTTCCTTCTATCTCGATCTGTTTTTACCCGACTGCGGCGAAGCCCAAAGGAGGGTTATGTGTTTGACCTGGGCCCTGTTTCATATACATGACAATGACAGGCGACAGGTGACAGGTGACAATTCGACATTTTGACAATTTTTCGTTTCATAAACATTACCTATGACAAATAAGTCGTGGTGGAAAAATTACAATTATGTCAAATTATCGCGACATTTTGACATATTTCTGTTTCATAAAAATTTTCCCTTGACAGGCGACAGGTGACAATTTGTCGCGAAAAACTTGACATATTTATTTTATGAAACACAAAATTGTAATTACAAGTTGACAAATTTGTAGACTTGTCGAAGATTTCTGACAGGCGACCTCACCCAATGTCAGCGGCTACTTCTCACTAACTAATTACTTATTACCAGTGAAATGGTGCTAACATCGACAGACGATAGTAGCAACAGCGATGAAGAATATTTAGTTCAACCAATACGTCGGCGTCGTCGAGCATTTAGGACAAGGGCAAACTTTACTTTTGACGTAGTTGACTCCACATTTATGGAAAAATTTCGAGTTTGTAAAACTACCGTCGAATACTTAATAACTAAAATAGGACAAGAATTACAACACTCAACAACGAGAAATTTCGCACTTACTCCCACTCAGCAAATTCTGTGCGCATTACATTGGATGGGAATTGGCGCACAATATCATATATAGTCCAAAAGGCTTTTCTGCGAATGCTGTACAAGAAAATCTACGGCTATTACCCTTTCTTATACCCCACAAAATTTTTACTTGGGAGTCTTGGTTTTAATTCCTTAGAAGTCCGGCGCAACCTTAGCTTACTCATAGTTGCATGTCGCGTCCTCCGTGGTGATTCCAGTTGTCCAGAATTAGTGGAGCAACTAGTAAGGTTTTATGTTCCGGATATCCCTAGGATTCCCTTACGACCGCGTACGCGTGTGCTTTTGGCAGTGCCTCCAGCCCGCACAGCATCCCACCGGAACTCACCGTTCCTTCGCGCCCTTGCACAACTCAACGCGCTCTTGATATCCGCACCGGAGTGTGACTTACTTGCATGGCGATGGGCGGCTGTGTGTCAGGAGTGCTTGAGATTCTGCGAGATGATGGATGACAGGCCCTCTAGTGTGTAATGTTTTTTTTTTTTCTTATTTTTGTTGTGTAATGTTCTTATTGTAAATCCTGAATTTCACAGTGCAATAGTAACCTGTAATGCTGTGTAATTAATTTGTAAATTAAATAAATAAATAAATAAATAAATATAATTGCAGATGCACATGGAGTAAATAAAGTGACTATACATCGTTGTGTAAAACGCTTCTGTGGATTACTGACTAGTGAATTATTTGGAGAGATTTTTATTGCTACCCTCATACTGCTATATCATTTTACCAAAAAAGTATGCTGTGACATATTTGTCGCAATTTACGACAATTATGTCGATTACCATGACAAAAAAGTCTTGACAATTTTCTTAAATACTGACATTTTAAAACGGACAATTGTAGACTTTTATGAAACGCGATTAACAGTGACAATTTTGTCAACTATTTACCTGTCGCAATCGGACATATTTGTCACGTTTATGAAACAGAATTTGTAGCTACAATTCGACAATTTTGTCAAAAACTGACAAATTGTCAACTTGTCACGTATATGAAACAGGGCCCTGTATGTATGTATGTCCGTTCCTGTGTCCGCTCGGTACTACTCAACGGCATAACCGATTGTGATAAATGATACATCATTAGATTCCTCTTGATGGCCCGAGTGTCACTGGGTATGAAGTTCGTTAAAATAAACAAAATGGCGGATTTTATGCACTTTTAATTGTGGTCTGAGGTCTGTTCTAAACTACTTAAAAACTCTTATTTTATGCTGACAAAGTGGTATTTGATATTCAATAGCGCTTAAATCGAGCAGAGGGCGAATTATCATATGGGTGAGGAAAACTGCGGTTTGCGTCATTCGCCCACGCGCAGTCTGGGATAAAAATAACATATTCTGCCTTCGGCGTTACTATGCTCCACTTACTTAATTAGAATCCAGTTTTTCATATAAGAAACGCAGGTATTCCAAAGGCGTGACGTCATACCTAAAGGGGAGAGTTGACAGCATGGGAGAAATCAATAGTATAGTATAGTACAAACTTATCCGCATTAATTGTACAAATGTGAATATTTCAAGATAAATTATATTGAGAGACAAACTTAGCTTTGCTGTCGGAAAACTGGTGTCCTCATACATCCGCATCAGCCGCGGTTAGTTTAGTAACTAACAAAATTAGTAAACTTTATAAAATGACTGATATAATGAAAACTGGCCAAGTCAAATCTAACCTACTTTAAGATCTCACATTTTTAAATTGCAGCAATTGTTATAGGTTAACAAAGAAGTTGGAGTATTAAATAATAAGGTTTTCAACAAAACAACTTGATATTGATTTAAACTTTCACTATTTTCACTCATTATTATAACAAAACGGGACTTAATCTTAACTTGATATTACGATTTTTGTGAATTTCTGAAAAAGGATGCAAGTTAGGAAAACCGTTATATTTTTTCTGTAATATTTGGGATGATAATAATAATCGGTAATTATTACAGATTTTTTTGTTCACTAACTTCGGAAATAATAGGGGGGAATGGTATTTTTTTTAACGTTTTTGGTCATAACATAACATAAAGGATACCGGCCGAACGCATTGGTAATGCATCTAGTGTTGCAAATGTATATAGGCAGCAGTGACTACATTCCATCAGGTGGGCCGTCTGCCCGTTTACCAGTCTAAGGCAAGAAAAAAAAGCTAGTAGATAAATGAATGTACTTACTCGTACGCAGTCTTCGTGTCCAAGTGTGCAAGCTTCACACACAAGTTCTTCCGTTCTTCTAGCTTCAGCTTCTTGGCATGTCCTTCGAATATCTCCTTACAAGGCTTCCTAATCATTAAGCAGCAGTCAAACTTAGAAAACCCTGCCGACAACTCCTTCTGTATATCCTTGTATTGCTTCATCGTCATAAGAGGTGTCGGGTTAGACTTTTTCTTCTCAAGAACTTGTTTATCCATTTCCTGGAAGTTTGGGAGTTCCTGGTAAGTGTCAGGGATCTCCTGGTATCGCTCTAAGTCCGTGTTGTTGATAGGAGATCTTCCAGGAGACAAGGAGTATTCGGAGTTTGTCAATGGTGGTGAGCCAAGATTTAGGGATATGGGGCTTGTGGCGTTCTCGGAGTAAGGAGGCGTAGGGAACGTGTGAGGTTGTTCCTCTATCTGATTTGTGATTTGATAGTTGGTGTCCAAGTCGAAGTTCAGAAAGGTGTTGGATATGTCGTAAGTATCTCTGTTGTTGAAAGTTTGCTCGGAAAGCATGTTCCCTGCCAGCTCTTCGATGTAGACGTGAATGTCTTCTGGCAGTTCAGTGTATTGCTCTGGTTCTGGTTGAGGGCTGGTCTCCTGGGCCACAAATTCGAAACCAGTTTCAAGAAGGAAGTTCTGCTGGTCATCGTTTTGGGGGAAGTTTTGGACGTTCGTCTCTATGGTGGATAGGGCTCGGCTTATTTCGGTAAGGTGGTCTGTGCTCGGCTTGACGAAAACCTGGCCGCCTGAGAAGGTGTTTGTGTTGACCACCTGGAAATGAGGAATCGGTTAATACCAATAGATTAAATAAAAATATCGGGGGACAATCTTACACAAATCGAGCAAGTCCCAAACTAAGCAATGCTTGTACTATGGGTGCTAGACGACGATATACATACTTATATAGATAAATACATACTTAAATAGATAGAAAACATCCATGACTTAGGAACAAATACTCGTGTTCATCTCACAACTATTTGCTCTTACCAGGATTTGAACCCGGGACCTCTACAATATGTATATTACATTATACCGGGTGTGGCCTGTAATATGAGCAAAAAAGTTAAACGTAGGTTCTACTCCTCAAACTAGACTACTTTTATTCAGCGACTTTTAAAAATAACTTGTGGTTTGATTTTTAGCACACTTTAAAGTTTATCCGAACACGCAATGTATTGCGAAATGGATTACGTCTGTAGGCTGACAAGATTGACAAGCAATGTCAATTAGACGGATTTTGATGTACATTGAAAATACTAATTACTTTGTATGAAAAAGAGACAATCTAGGGACTACATATTTTTAAAAAGTGGTTGAACAAAAGTTTTATTATTTGAGGAGTAGAATCTACGGTTTAATTTTTTGCTCGTATTACAGGCCACACCCGGTATATTAGCTATAGATAGGAAACACAAGACTCAGGAACTAAGTACTAGTTCCAGACTACACATACAGATCACAATAGTAGTATTACTGATTGTAATAACAGAAAAAAATATAAAGACAGGTTTCGTAGGCGGTGTCACTCCCATTAGGCTAAACGTGTCGTCAATATGTGAAGTGCCCTTTGGGCTTTCTGGCGCTCCTGCCACTTTCACGTAGCAGTTAAGTCACGTTTACCGTCTATGTTACAACGTTAAGGTATTTTAGAATGTTGCATGCTTTTAGCACCTTTCACACAGTTGGGTTTTTTGAGATACTTTGGAAACTTAAAGAGTTAAATATCGTACGTAATCACTGTTACTAACTTCACAATTGTGCATCTTTAATTAACCAAACTACATATGGCATGGTCGAGCGCCAAGTCACTACTGTCACTGACTATCAATGTTTTATCGAACATTGTTTTTGTTTCTTTTAACACTGGGTTATACCCACAACTTTATGTAACTGGAAGTTTATTTCTTTTATCTTTCTCTCAGTGCAGCTGAATAAGATATTATTTCTCTAAGTTTTGCAAGCTTTTATTTAACTTGCAATGCATGTATGTAACTATGTTTGTTCAGGTGCAATCTTGCAACTCAATTTTGAAGCAGATATCTTCAACCGATTGAGCTGAAATTTAGCAATATGTAAATCAGATGACAATGCAATATTATTCTGAGATGGAGCTGATCTGATGATGTAGCCGGACAGGATCATCTAAATTACATAAGATAAATTCACCGTGTTTGGGTTCATTTGATTAGTTATGACGTGCAGTCGGCAATAAAAGGTCGTCTCAAAAACCATTTTTTTATCTGAAACTTATATTTATTTGAAACGCGGCCAACCTCATCGGCGATGGCATAACGAGTTACTCTTTTCTTCTTTTACGAATCGCACTGTCTGTGAATAGTTATCGCGCGCTCCTAAAGTATGACTACTTCTGTCTTTGTACTTTGCCTTAGGACCCTGAGTAGGTACATTTAGAAGTTTACAATATCAATTATTACATACCTCTCTATACTTCTCGATCTCTCTGGCGTAAGGATGCGTAGCCGGCACAAACTCCCCCTTATTTTTAATCGGTGCTCGCGGCAGAAACACCGTCTGCAGCTTCTTCTTTCCGATCTTCAAATCTTCCAACTTCTGGATCACATCTTCGTCTTGTTCCGTTTCTTCTTTTGTTTCCTTTTCTTCTTTTACATCCTTTGAGAGCTCAGAGTAGCCGCTGTCTTGTGAGGAGTGAGAGCCAAATCTATCGCTTCGAGACTCAATAACTGTTTCGAAATCATCTTTGTCTTTGTCATCAGTACTGTCTTTCCTGTCTCTTGTATAGGAGAAGTTATTTAATTCATTATTTTTATCAACATCTTGGTCTTTTATTGAGATTTTTTGGAACTCTTCTAGAAGTGTAGCGACGGGAGTGATTTTCAGCGGCGTGTTGGGTTTTTGCTCTTTTTTCTCGTATGGCTTATTGTTCAGTTTTTCTTCCTTGTTTTCAAATTGCTGTTCTTGTTTCTTGTTTCTCTTTTGGAAGAGTGTCGTGATAAGTTTCATAATGTTCGGTTTCTTTTCTTTCTCCATTGGAGGTTTTGTGTTCGACATTGTTGCGGTGCCCATTTTGACTTCAGCTTAATATCATACTGTAACAAATGAAAAATAAAAACTTTAATATGTATGGACAATCAAGCACACTGTTAACTGTACATTTGTGAACGAATGCCAACTTTATTGCAACGTGTTAAAGTCTATGGTTAGTCAGTTAACAGTGGCTTCATTTGGACATTCAGCAATATAACTAGTTTTTTTTATTGATATTGTCTTCGGTATCCACGATTATCACTGATTATAATAAAACAACTTAAGCTGATTAAAGGGGTAGTCTACCCCCGACCACGAACGCTGAAAAGGGTTATGAAACGTCGGGACGTAAAAATGAAGTAGGTAATATATATGCGATTTAATCCGTTTAAGTTGTTTTATTACAATAGATTTTTATTGGTTTTATTTATACATATATCGTTTAGACAAATTCCTAACAATGGGGATGTGGACTAATGTTGAATTTAACAAAATAATAAAGTCACGTGGATTGGAAGATACTAAATTATCATAACACAGAAGAAATAAACAAAAAACATATAAATATTATAAAGTTATGAGACCACAAAGTTTAAAAAAATCTCGATATTTTTTTATCGTCTTAAAGAAAAATAAAGGTTAACTTCGGAATGCTTAAATAACACTGAAAAAATAAATGTATGACAACTATGTGCTTAAACGCACTTTTTCGTGCTATTTTAAAGGCAACATTTTAAAGGGTAATGTGTTTGACCTGTATGTATGTATGTATGTCCGTTCCTGTGTCCGCTCGTAACTACTCAACGGCACAATAGTGCGCCGAGTTACGGACATGCTTCTATGGGAAAAGTTCACATTCGGATACCAGCACCAAATTTCAGTATGTTGTTAGGCATGGTCTCTGGACCCTAAAACTGCCGGGAGACAGTCTCTGAAAGGTCAAGGTCACCGAATATGACGTCATTCATCTAGCCCCTCCCGCGTTCTTAAGAATGTTTAATTGTGACAAAACTACACATCTCACATCCACATAAAAGGTATCAAATGCAAGGTAATAAAATGTACTATAAATGACTTTTACATTTGAATTTAATAAATGTTATACTTTAGGAATTATTCACACAATAATTTCAATGTCAAAAAAAAATATACGGAAATTTAGGTTTTACAGCAAAACTAATAACACTAAGTTATGCAAATGTCCAACAAAAACAGAAGCAATTTATTAAGCTTCATAACACAGTTTAAATTTTGGAAATCTGTCCATAAATATAGAAACTATAGGCCAAAAACCTTGAGCGCGCGAAATACTCCCATAGTGCCCCGAGTTAAGGAAAAAACAATTTACTTCCGGATACCAGCACCAAATTTTAGTACAATATTAGGCATGCACTCTGGTCTCCAAAACTGCCAGGAGACAGTCCCTGAAAGGTCAAGGTCACCGAATATGACGTCATTCATCTAGCCGCTCCCGTATCTTAAGAATGTGTAATTGTGTCAAAACTATACATCTCACATCCATATAAGAGGTATCAAATGAAAGGTAATTAGATGTACTATAAATGACTTATACATTTGATTTTAACAAATGTTATACTTTAGGAATTATTCACACAATATTTTGAATATCAAAAGAAAAATACGGAAATTTAGGTTTTACAGCAAAACAAAAGCATTAAGTTATGCAAATGTACTACAAAAACAGAAGCAATTTATTAAGCTTCATAACAAAGTTTAAATCTTGAAAATCTGTTAATAAATATAGAAGCTATAGCTCAAAAACCTTGAGCGCGCGAAAGACTCCCATAGTAGCCCGAGTTAAGGAAACATTTTTTTTCTTCTGGATACCAGCACCAAATTTTAGTATGATATTAGGCATGTACTCTGGACTCCAAAACTGCCGGGAGACAGTCTCTGAAAGGTCAAGGTCACCGAGTATGTCGTCATTCATCTAGCCGCTCCCGTACCTTAAGAATGTTTAATTGTGACAAAACTACACATCTCACATCCACATAAGAGGTATCAAATGAAAGGTAATTAGATGTACTATAAATGACTTATACATTTGATTTTAATAAATGTTATTCTTTAGGAATTATTCACACAATAATTTCAATATCAAAAGACAAATACGGAAATTTAGGTTTTACATTAAAACTAAAAATATTAAGTTATGCAAATATGTAATTGTAAATGTTTAATTATGTCAAAACTACACATATCACATCCACATAAGAGATATTAAATGAAAGGTAATTAGATGTACTATAAATGACTTTTACATTTGATTTTAATAAATGGTATACTTTAGGAATTATTCACACAATAATTTCAATATAAAAAGACAATACGGAAATTTAGGTTTTACATTAAAACTGAAAACATTAAGTTATGCAAATGTACTACAAAAATATAAACAATTTACTAAGCTTCTTAACGTAGTTGAAATCTTGAAAATCTGTAAATAAATATAGAATCTAAAGCTCAAAAACCTTGAGCGTGCGAAATACTCCCGGTCGGAGCAGGCGCCTAGACATTGTTCAAAGATGGCTTAGGTCTAATAAAACTGGACTTTTGTACTATATGTCTTACTTACGACCATTTTAAATGACCTGAGTTACAGTGGTCACTAATTTCAAGTTCAAGCGACCAATTAACCCTAAAAAATACCCTATGAAACACATATCGCTTCACATAAATTTCAAGTTCATTGTCAGTCGTAAGTGTAGTTCGCAGCCAGCAGTGAGTGAACTCGGCAGTGGCGTGGCGTCAATTATATTATTTTCTTAGTAAAGCTGTTAATTTGATATCTCTTATGTGGATGTGAGATGTGTAGTTTTGTCACAATTAAACATTCTTAAGGTACGGGAGCGGCTAGATGAATGACGACATACTCGGTGACCTTGACCTTTCAGAGACTGTCTCCCGGCAGTTTTGGAGTCCAGAGTACATGCCTAATATCATACTAAAATTTGGTGCTGGTATCCAGAAGAAAAAAAATGTTTCCTTAACTCGGGCTACTATGGGAGTCTTTCGCGCGCTCAAGGTTTTTGAGCTATAGCTTCTATAT
Organism: Eudemis profundana; assembly: GCA_947034925.1. Classification (NCBI taxonomy): domain Eukaryota; kingdom Metazoa; phylum Arthropoda; class Insecta; order Lepidoptera; family Tortricidae; genus Eudemis; species Eudemis profundana. The sequence continues at coordinate 5,890,921 of OX344819.1, forward strand.
TTATTAACAGATTTTCAAGATTTAAACTTTGTTATGAAGCTTAATAAATTGCTTCTGTTTTTGTAGTACATTTGCATAACTTAATGTTTTTAGTTTTGCTGTAAAACCTAAATTTTCGAATTTTTCTTTTGATATTGAAAATATTGTGTGAATAATTCCTAAAGTATAACATTTATTAAAATCAAATGTATAAGTCATTTATAGTACATCTAATTACCTTTAATTTGATACCTCTTATATGGATGTGAGATGTGTAGTTTTGACACAATTACACATTCTTAAGATACGGGAGCGGCTAGATGAATGACGTCATATTCGGTGACCTTGACCTTTCAGGGACTGTCTCCCGGCAGTTTTAGAGACCAGAGTGCATGCCTAATATTATACTAAAATTTGGTGCTGGTATCCGGAAGTAAATTGTTTTTTCCTTAACTCGGGGCACTATGGGAGTATTTCGCGCGCTCAAGGTTTTTGGCCTATAGTTTCTATATTTATGGACAGATTTCCAAGATTTAAACTGTGTTATGAAGCTTAGTAAATTGTTTCTGTTTTTGTAGGACATTTGCATAACTTAGTGTTTTTAGTTTTGCTGTAAAACCTAAATTTCCGTATATTTTTTTCTGACATTGAAATTATTGTGTAAATAATTCCTAAAGTATAACATTTATTAAATTCAAATGTGAAAGTTACTTATAGTACATTTAATTAACTTTCATTTGATACCTCTTATGTGGATGTGAAATGTGTAGTTTTGTCACAATTAAACATTCTTAAGAACGCGGGAGGGGCTAGATGAATGACGTCATATTCGGTGACCTTGACCTTTCAGAGACTGTCTCCCGGCAGTTTTGGGGTCCAGAGACCATACCTAACAACATACTAAAATTTGGTGCTGGTATCCGGATGTGAACTTTTTTCCCGTAACTCGGGGCACTACAACCGATTTTGATAAATGATGCATCATTAGATTCGTCTTGATGGCGCGAGTGTCACTGGGTATGAAGTTCGTTCGGAAACAAAATGGCGGATTTTATGCACTTTTAAAGTGCACCGCGGTCGGGTTTTTTTTAAGTAAAAATATTTAGTTTTAAAAAGTGGTTGAACAAAAGTTTTATTATTTGAGGAGTAGAATCTACGGTTTAATTTTTTGCTCGTATTACAGGCCACACCCGGTATATTTGTTTCTCTTAAATAGTAGAATCGATTTACATCAGAAACATTAAGTACACAAGCCTATTAACTCAGTAGCCAGTGAAATTCTTCGAAAACGCTCTATTTAAAGAATTTCTCAGTATTACACATCACTACCCACTATGTTAATAATTGTCTCACAAACACAATGGTCGCCTATCACACCGTTGCGTATTGTCACAGTAGGTATAACAGCAATTATTATTCTTCCTACAAAAAGTACATCGCGCGGCTTGTATTTGTGCGCGCCGTGAACGAACGCACTAAAAACAAAGTTTTACGAATGCGTAAGTATGCCACAGTACGGACCGCTCTGTCTGCGGGCGTTTTCCAAAATAAATACCGGGGTAGCTACTTTCTCAAAATTTGGACTTTGGAGGTTTTTTTGGCTCAGAATCGTTAGTACTTTCGAACCCTATACCTACGTAAATGGCTTCCCCGGGATTTATTTTGGAAAACGCCCCTGCACCTCGACCTTAAATACGTATCGCGCGCTCCTAAATGACCGAAGTTTTTTTTAGGAGCTGACAAACTCGCAACCCTTATGGGCATAGCGATTGTCGGACCGGGTGGTCGGCCGTGGCGTTCCCTAGGGTCGAACCAGGTCGCTAGCCGGACCACCCCGAGTTGGGTAGGACGGGGGGGTGCCGGGGGCGCCTGGGGTCGAACCAGGTCACCTTGTCCCGGTCCACCTCGATAGGATCGGGCTAGGTGGGGGCCTGAACGCCTGGAGTCGAACCAGGTCGTTTGGCCAGGGCCACCTTGACCGGCCGAAGTTTGACTACTTGTCAGTCTTTATACTTTGCATACGGCGACCGTTGTTGCCGTTGTTGTAAATGACCCGTTACCAAGGTATAAAGACAAACAACTCAAACAAGTAAGTAGTCCAACAGCTGTTTAGGAGCGCGCGACACGTATTCACACAGCCCCGCGATCGCTCGTATGTGTGAATGCGAGCCATACTGAAGCAGTCTTACGCAGTGCTAAATGTTTGTTTGTGGTGCGTTCGTATACGGCGCGCACACATTCAAGCGCGCGATGTACCCGCGCAATCGCTCGTCTGTGTGAATGCGATCTATACTGAAGCAGTCTTACGCAGTGCTAAACCTTTGTTTGTGGTGCGGCGCGCACACTTTCAAGCGCGATGTACCTTTTGTGGGAAGAAAACTTAGTGTATTGTAGAGTCTGTGCGGAAAGAGAATAGGATTTAGATGGGGGGGCGCTGTAATGCTTTTCTACCGTATTTGCAAAAAAAATGCCATACTGGTTAGGTTAGGTTCCATTTTTCGCCACGCCTTTTCTCTTTCCGCACAGACTCTACTGTGGTTACGGTGTGATGGGTGGCCATTGTTAGTAAACATCGTTTCGGCACGCTGCCAGACGTAACGAACGACGTGTTTATTGCAATCACACGCAGATAACTATACCTCTATACGTATAGTTGTATGTATATGTTCCTAGCGATTCAATTGGTTCCGAATTTCCGTTACCAATCCTTTGTTTAGAAATGTAATAGGTAATTGACCTTGACTACACTCCGATTTCTAATTCAATGCCAAAATGGGTTGCCAGTCAAATTATACATGTGTGCAAAAATTAACTTTAGATAATCTATTATCGCTTCAATTTCCATAAGCAATTGCGTAATTTGCTCCGGCCCGGCCCGCTTAGAGTTGTGCCGTTCTCGAGAATTCTCGGAAACGTTCTCAGTTTTTATATGGGAAATGTTCTCGAGAACGTTTTCTCTTCATACAAAACGGAGAACGTTTCCGAGAATGGCCGCCCGCTCAATGAAAATAGGAAGACATAAGACTCGACTTTCAAAAATTTCTCATACCTGACGCCTGATCGCCTTGACCTTGAGGCCCCCTGTAAAGGACCTTAGCGAGCGACTAGAAAGAGCACGCGTTATGCTATAAAGAGAGACGGCCAGATGTAGTGCGTTCCGTCCGGTGGTCGGACCCGAACGACAGTTTTGTTACAGACAGACTTATGTATCAAATAATGACCCAACTGGGTCAATTACAGAAAAAATGTACCTTTTACTTTTTTTGTCTGATCATGGTGTGTCTATACCATTTTACTCAGAATCACGAGCACTTTTCATTTAAGTATGAAATAAAAAAAAGTAGTGCAAAATGTCCCAACTTTTCCGTACAAAGTTTTGAATTTCTCAGTTTCGTTACGCCCAAACTAAATATAGGGGAAAATCGTATTCATCATCATCATCATCATTTCAGCCAAAAGACGTCCACTGCTGGACATAGGCCTTCCCCAAGGATCTCCACGATTGTCGGCTTTGTGCTGCTATTATCCAGCGGCTTCCCACGGTTTTCACCAGATCGTCGGTCCACCTTGTGGGAGGCCTGCGAACACTTCGTCTTCCGGTACGTGGTCGCCACTCGAGAACCTTACCACCCCAACGGTCATCAGTTCTGCGAGCAATGTGCCCTGTCCATTGCCACTTAAGGTTTGCAATGCGTTGAGCTATATAGGTAACCTTAGTTCTTCTACGGATCTCCTCGTTCCTGATTCGATCTCGAAGAGAAACCCCGAGCATAGCTCTTTTCATTGCCCTTTGAGCGACCTTGAGCCTTCTTATGAGGCCCATTGTAAACGACCACGTCTCTGTTCCATAAGTCATCACTGGCAACACACACTGGTCAAAGACTTTCGTCTTGAGACACTGCGGAATTTGGGACGAAAAGATGTTGCGTAGCTTACCGAACGCTGCCCAGCCGAGTTGAATTCGACGATTGACCTCTTTCTGGAAGTTGGACCTGCCTAGTTGGATTGTTTGTCCCAGGTAGACATATTCGTCGACAACTTCGAGATTCGAGTTCCCAACTTTAAGAGGAGTGGGTGCGACATGGACGTTTGACATCATTTTCGTCTTGTCCATGTTCATTTTAAGACCCACTTGTTGGGAAACTCTACTGAGGTCTTCGAGCATTGTGCCAAGGTCCTCCAGGGTCTCAGCCATTACTACAATATCATCGGCAAATCGGAGGTGAGTGAGGTACTCGTCATTGAGGTTGATGCCATGTCCTTTCCAGTCCAGAAGCTTGAAAATGTCTTCCAGTGCAGCGATGAACAGTTTCGGAGATATAACATCTCCCTGTCTCACTCCTCGCTGCAGCTGGATAGTTTCGAGATCTGATCCTGGAGGCGGACTGACATGGTGGCGTTTTCGTACAGACAAGTACTAAAGCACTTCGATGTACCGATAGTCAATCTGGCACCGCTGGAGAGACTGTAGCACCGCCCAGGTTTCGATCGAATCGAAGGCCTTCTCATAGTCCACAAACGCTAAGCATAGTGGCCGGTTATACTCCTCCGTTTTCTGTATAACCTGCCGCAGCGTATGAATGTGGTCTATGGTACTAAAGCCTTTTCGGAAACCGGCTTGTTCGGTAGGCTGGAAGTCGTCAAACCTGTTTGAGAGACGGTTTGTGATGACTCTGGAAAACAGCTTATAGACATGGTTCACCCTGTTGTGGCATAATTTTCTAAGTAATAATTCTTTGTGGCATAATGTATATAGCCATATTAGGCTTTGTGCATAAACTGTTATCGCAGAATCTATATTCGCATAATTTTATTACGCAGAATTACGTTACTCCGAATATTATTTGGCCATACTTTTCATATTCCGAATCATATTTACACATAAATTAAATGATTATAAAATTATAACACCGAATACTATCGTGGCAGAAAGATGTTTTTTAACTGTGTGTGTCGACGACGATATATGATTTTGTAACCTAACCTACTTTTTCTTCCAGCAGTTCGTTTTTGTTGGGGGATGCAGTTCAAACCTAACCTAAACGTAACTTAACCTAACCTACTTTTCTGCCAGCAGTTCGTTTTTGTTAGGGGATGCAGTTCAAACCTAACCTAAACCTAACTTATCCTAACCTACTTTTTCAGCCAGCAGTACGTTTTTGTTGGGGGATGCATTTCAAACCTAACCTAAACCTAACTTAACCTAACCTACTGTTTCTGCCAGCAGTTCGTTTTTGTTAGGGGATGCAGTTGAAACCTAACCTAAACCTAACTTAACCTAACCTACTTTTTCTGCCAGCAGTTCGTTTTTGTTGGGGGACGCAGTTCAAACCTAACCTAACCTACTTTTTCTGTCTAATCTTTTTTTCATGCGGGGGGCTTCGCCCCCCGAACCCCCTTGTGGCAAGCTTCGCCCCCCGTCCCCCCTTTTTTGGCCTTTCCATAGCTAAGAACTCGTGCAAAACTCTCGTTGCTTAAATGTTTAATCCAATCTAAGCCCCTTTTCTATCAATTGTTTTTTTTGTAAGGACACAGTTCTAAATCTAACCTAACGTTTTTAGCAACAGTTCTTTAATATGAGATTTGTGAGGGATCAAAGTTCTAGCCTAACCTACTAAGTTAGGTTAGAATTGCTAGATGTTAAATGTTATTAGTTCATCGTTATACTGAATGAACATGATGTCCAATGGAATTATAATTCCTTGATTATTATAATAACCTACCTCTCCTAAACCTAACCTATCAATCTCGGATAATCGATAATATGCCGAATAAAATTCTGCACAATAGAATTATGCATAAAATAATCGGTCATAATAATAGTATGCGAACTTAATTTCAGACAAACACATATTCGGGATGTAACTAATTATGCTTAATAAGGTTTCTGCCACATTACCATTCGGCGAAAACAGATTATGCCACATCTGTTATGCTAAAACAGTTTCGGACAATAAATGTTATGCCACATAGAGGGAACCCTATAGACATGACTCAGCAGCGTGATGGCTCTATATTTCTTCAGAAGAGCGTTGTCACCCTTTTTGAAGAACAACACCACCACGCCTGTGCCATGCCTGTGGCGTTTTCCCCTCGAGTATGACGGCATTAAATAGCTTCTGGAGGGCTCTGAGCACTGTAGCTCCGCCTGCCTTGAGAAGCTCTGCCGTAATGCCGTCCTCACCCGGTGCCTTGTTATTTTTAAGCTGTTTCAGAGCCATTTTTTTTTTTTTTTTTTATTCACGATAGGTAAGCATTTGACTTTGATCTCACCTGTTGGTAAGTGACGATAAAGTCGATGATGGAGCATGCTTACCTAGATAGTGCCTATTCACTCTCGACTTGAAGAGATCCAAGTTATATTTTTCCGGGAAGAGGTCTGCTGGAAGAGAGTTCCACTCCTTAGCTGTCCTAATAAGGAAAGTGGAAGCAAAGCGCTTTGTGCGAGTCTTTGGTATATCGACAACGTAAGGGTGAAACCCAAGTCCACGCCTAGTCCCATAATGACGAAATGGAGATGGCGGAATCAGTTCATGCAATCCCAACGCACACTCGCCGAAATGTACCCTGTAAAATACCGATAAACTGGCGACCTTTCTGCGATGTTCAAGGCTTTGCAGTTTTTGCTTCACCAGATTAGGATCACCTATGAGCTTTCTGGCACGCTTATCGACTGAATCTAAGGCGGCAAGCTGGTACTTGGCGGACCCATCCCAAAGGTGGCAGCAGTACTCCATACACGACCGGACCTGTGCTTGGTATAACTGGAGCAGTTGTCCTGGTGTGAAGTACCGCCTAACCTTGGAGAGGATCCCAAGCTTCTTGGCCATACTAATCTCATACATAACGCGTGCTCATAAATCGTATTTCATAAATGAAAAGTGCTCGTGATTCTGAGTAAAATGGTATAAGACACGCCATGATCAGACAAAAAAAGTAAAAGGTACATATTTCTGCTATTGACACAACTATGTCCAGATTTATCCGGACGCCTGACAACACTATACGCAGTACTATTACTTATCGTGTGCTCAGACTGCGGAATGAATTTGTTATTGGTTGCGCAACGATACTGGAAAACCCCAGGCCATTATCACTAGCTACCGTTTATCGACTCAACTCTGGGCTAGACATAAACAAATTGCACTATCATATAGTCCAATGGTCCAGGAAGGTCGGTCATTTAGATAAGCACAACATAATTATGTATAACTAGTGACCCTCATGCGCAAAATGTGTCACTAAAGTGAAAAGAGTGATAGGTACGAATCTTTAGCTCTGAAAGATAAAAGTATGTACCACTCTTTTAGCTCTGCGGTGTGTCAACAGCTCATTAGCTCTTATAAGCTCATTAGCTCTGTAGTGTGTGTGCTCATTAGCTCTTATAATTCAGTAGCTTCAAATCCGCATATTTCCGAACGAAAGAGAGAACATTTAGGTATACGGTGACAACTCAGGGACGAAAATATTGTGTCTTTTTTTGCAGCTCACGGCTCAATAGAGCTACTTGAGTGTCCGTCAAGATAGCGTACACCGTAAAGATATTCAGAATCTGATGCAGCCAATAAATAGTACCCAAATAGTACCGACGAAATACCTAGGTGCAAAAAAATAGTACCCTTAAACTTACTGAAATATAAGGCCTGTTCACGGTGTACCTACGCTACCGGGCGTCAAGCTGGCGTACACCGTTTGTATCTTTGGAACGGCTTTGTTTTTGGAAACGCTTTATATCTCAAAAAATAGTACCCAAATAGTACCCTATGGCCATAAAATTTCATTTCTCTAGCTACCGTAGAATACATAAAATGATGTACACAACACGGGAGGTAATAAAGAAAGCCCTCGATCGCATATTTACGTCCCTCGCTTGCAGCTCGGGCCGCAAACTTCTGCGATCTCGGCCTCTTTGTATTACCACCCTAGTTGTGTAATGTACTATTGTAGTCTCCTTGAATAAAAGCGTCGAAATCTCCCCACAGGCCCCGTTTTGCAATTCTAATGAGATATTCACGAAAAAATTTCAATGTCTACTAAATCTTGCACACATCTATCTAGTTTCAACCAAACTAAGAGATTTGTTCCAGGGTCTTATATAATTTCAATGTATTTAAATATTATATTTAAATATGTACATGTATACAAGCATTGCTTAGTTTGGTTGGAATTAGGTCAATTTGTGGAAGACTGTCCCGAATATTTATTTCAGTAGGTATGTACACATTATATACTTTTAAACGGAAAGATATTTTCCAATTATCAAGACTAATTAATTAATCATCTTGCTTGTGATGTTGCCATGTGTGTTTTTTGCAATAAACCTTTTTATGCCACACCTGTGCCTCTAGCACAACTGTGACACGCGACTCTTTGTCGCGCGACAAATGCTACCTATCTCTATCCACTCAATATCGTGTGACAGTGACAGGTGATGCTCTGTCGCGCGAGAAACAAAGTCGCGGCCAGTTATGCTAGACGTACTGGCCATAAACTGGCTTTATCCGCACGCTGCGCGTACGGAAAAAGCCGCTTTCTGGCCAAGTGTAGACATAAAATGATGTACACAACACGAGAGGTAATAAAGAAAGCCCTCGATCGCATATTTACGTCCCTCGCTTGCAGCTCGGGCCGCAAACTTCTGCGATCTCGGCCTTTCTTTGTATGACCACCCTAGTTATGTAATCTACTATTTCAACCTCTGCAGATGCTGAATGCTTCTCAGGTACGGATTTTGATCGTAACCTGTTTGATAACACACACATCGCTGATGCATCATTGTAAATTAATGACATTAGCTGTCACCTATCTGATGACATGGAAGTGATGTCACCCCACTCGTTATCACTGGGTATCGGCGATTATACCTAAAGATAGTAAATATACAACGTGTAAGACCGATACGAGTAAACAATTGTCAACATTTCAAATTTTGCCTTAAATCGGAAACCATTTCGAGAAAATAGCCTGTAGAAACGATTTTTTGTGAATATGGTCTGAAATCGTTTAAAAAGAAAGAGACGTCACATTGGTACAAGGCTGCCTTGGTTGCTAAAAAATCTTCAGGTTGCCATTGCCATTGTCATGTCAACATCTTTACGTTCGGAAACCTTCTAAAATGGGTTGAAAATTAAAGTTGTTAGTCCAATAAATGTTTTTTTTTATGTTTACCCTTTATACATAAGTAACATTTAGTATATTACACAATTAGGGTGGTAAAACAAAGAAAGGCCGAGATCGCAGATGTTTGCGGCCCGAGGTGCGAGCGAGTGCGGTAAAAGCCACTTTATGGCCAGGTGTGGCATAAAATTGTTTAAAATAGGGGTACTTAAAATGTTGTATTCTTTCTAACTACGTAATAAAAAGTTGCAGTGATAAATTTGAAATGTCAAATTTCAAACCGGACGTAGGTTTCAGTAGTGTAAGTCCGCTACGTACTTTATTACAAACCTGCTTTATTCCGAGCCTACCTTAATGATTTAGCAATCTATGTTACGTATTTAATGTTTTCAACTTTTCCCTGAGCAAAATAAACCGGAATAAGAGCAGCTAAAAGCAAGGTCGCTGCCAAACGCAAGCGAATCCAGGTTACAGACACCATATCGCACTATATATAGAAACCGTTTGGAGGTCACTCGAATTGGCTATTTGCGGACCATGGCTCGCAATTATCAGGACAATTATACTTTAAGATATATATGTAATAGGGTATCTTATCTTGATAATACGGGTCCTTCCGGATACAGGCAGTAAAAATGCAAAAGGGTGAATCAACTTTTCTTTGTCAACAAAATTTTACCTTCTCCGACTAAAATTGAAAGGAAATCTTCAAAGTGTATGCTCATTTAACAGACAGATAATAAAGCTATGTAATGCAAATATTTTTTATTATAATTTGTTTATTATTATAACTTGTTTATTTATAAGCAGTGACCCAGGGGACATAGCTGTATATTTTTAGGTTTTGTAGGACTTGATAGGCTAGAAACGAACTATGTTTAAAATTTGGAGCTTGTGAGTCTGCTAGAAGTACCTTAGAATTATGATGATCAGTCACTGAGGCAGTCAGTGACAAAACCAAGGAAGTTCCACGTGCAATAGTTCTTAAGCTACACGTTCAAATTGAATGTTATTGAGAATACACTTAGGTCTTAGTATTAAGGATTTTCGGATACCCGGGTCGCATTCCTTAGTTGACAGACTCGCGTGATTCGCGACGTCTACAGCTTACAGAACCATTAGTATTATCTGTATGGGATTAGATCTGTATTCAAGGGTAATAGGTATGTTTATGATTATGTTATCATCACGTTATCTGCGAGCAGTTTTTGAGGAAGGAGTGAATCAAGCAATATTTGATAGGTATCTTATTTTCTATTGATCACACATTGTCATAGTAAACATCTTGTTTTTATTGTATTCAAAGTGTTTCACATATCGCACTCCAGCACAACAGTGACACGCGACTCTTTGTCGCGCGAGAGATGCTACCTATCTCTTTTCACTCAATATAGTGTGGCAGTGACTGGTGATGCTCTGTCGCGCGAGAAACGAAGTCGCGGCCTGATATGCTAGACGTACAGGCACGTATAATAGCTAGCGTTGCCAGATTGAATTACCTTATTATCGGGAGCAGGAAATAATATGTCGGGATTTTGAGACTTTGGTCGGGAGATGCCCCGCGCGCTCAACGCGCGACCTTTTTTTTTAGCCTGAAAGAGCAGAAATTTTCGCTGGCCGGACCACCTTGAGTGGATCGGACTAGACTAGTTTTAAAATGAAGTTGTTTGTCGGGAGATTTTCTTCTTTGTCGGGAGTCGGGAGGACATACTAAAAATCAGGAGAATCCCGCCAATTCCCGACCATCTGGCAACCCTAATAATAGGAGTAATTTTTCTTTCTACAAAATCTAAATCGCGCGTTTGGATGTGTGCGCGCCGTGTACAAAAACGAATGCATTAGTAGTGCGTTCTTACGCATTCTTAAAGCAGTGTAAGAATGCGTAAGAATGCTACAGTATGGATCGCACTCACACAGACATGCTATCGCGCGTCTGTGTGAATACGTGTCGCGCCCTCCTAAACGGCCGAAGTTGGACTACTTGTTCGTAATTTATACTTTGCTCCAGGGCCCACAGATACAGGCTCAGCCTAGTTTGAGGTCCGCCAGGTATCTCTTATTAGTACATTGTGTATCAGGGGCGGTAAGTAAGGAATTACAAACGAGTGTTTGTTACAAGGCCGAGGCGAAGCCGTGGGCTTTAATAACACGAGTTTGTAATTCCCTTACCGCCCGTGGCACACACAATGTTTTTCATCGCACTTGTGAGGAAATCTGATTAAAATAACCTTACACTGTTAAAAATTCTCCTGGAATTTTACATAAATTTATGGCAACTTTCGTTGCCATAACTTTTTTGTGTTTTTACATAATTATGTAATTTTACAGGGCTATGTAATTTTACATAATCAACGATTTATCAAATATGTAAAATTACATAAAGCAAATTTTACATATTTCTCAGATATGTAAAATTACATGTTATGTCATTTTACATATCTGACACATGTCAGATTATGTAAAATAATATTTTCTGTAATTTTACATACCTTTTCGTGTAATTCTACGATAGATGTTAATAATTTTTAAATTTTTTTTTGTAATATCTCTGAAGTACTATGTGTTTTTTACAGATATTTTTTTGTATTTTCACATATATTCAGTAATATTACTGAAATACTATGTGTTTATTTACTGATATGTTTTGTATTTTCACATATATTCAGTAATATTGGTCCATTAAGGTCCTGTACGGTTCACTGAGTGTGCGCATATAACTCCTACTTTTTGAAGCCTGACTAACTCGCAACCCTACTGGGCATAGCGATTATCTGACCGGGTGGTCGGCCGTGGCGTTCCCTGGGGTCGAACCAGGTCGCTAGCCAGACCTACCCGAGTGAATCGGACTGGGTGGGTGCCGGGGGCGCCTGGGGTCGAACCAGGGCGCTTGTCCCGGTCCACCTTGACTTTTCGTCGATTGCTCTAAGTGAGCAGCGGATCAGCGGAAACTCAACAAATCGATACTCCTTACATAGGGTCATTAAATCAGGAAAAATCTTAACATCGCGATCTACAATTACAAGCTGCTCGGTACAGCGCCATCTCTTGAGTATTTTGTAAACTCGTTATTGCACTAACATAGTCGTTTTATACATGTTTAACGATTAGGTTACATTCCATATATTTTTAGTAGTTGGCTACCATATGTACTGAAACTTTACAGGCTTCAGAAAGATAGTTTTACAGAGACTACTAATGCCATCTATGTGCATACGGATGAACTAAGCATTTGGTTTAACTGGTAATTCACTAATCTGAATTTACAAATACGTTATGGTTTTCTAAAAATCTAAGCAACATAAAACACGAGGTTTCGTACTTTCAAAACAACGAGAAAGGTGAAATTTGCTTACTTCTAACATAACTACTAGCGCCATCTAGTTGACCTAATTTTTACGATTATTACTGATTATTTATGTAAAATCGCAGAATATACTTGAAAATTACACGATTTTTTGAAACATAAATAAAAACTGTAAATTTACATAATATTAAACGTAATCTTACTGATATTTTAATGAATATTACAAAAGACTTAAGTAAACTTACATAAAAAATATGTTTTTTCACAAGATATGTAAAATCAAGAGTTTTGTCTGTAATATTACCGTTTGAAGCATTATAAATACATATTGATATGTATTTGTCTCAGACGCTACATGTAATTTTACAGATTTTATGTAATCGTCCAAGTTTTTAGTGATTTTTACATACCTTTTATTTAAAAACACACGCTATTATTAAAAATTACACTATATATTGAAAAATAAAAAAAAAACAGTATAATTACGTAATATTGTATGTGATCTAACTGATACTTTTGTGAAAATTACAAAAGCCTCAAGTATTTACATAAAAATGCGTTTTTCAGAAAGTTATGTAAATTAACGAGATTTGTTATGTATATTTACCGTTTCAATCGTTATAAATACATGTCTTAATGTACTTTTCCCAGACATTCCATGTAATTATACAGAATTGATGTAAATATACATTTTTTTTACGATTATTACTCATTTTTTATGTAAAATCGCAGAATATACTTGAAAATTACATGATTTCTTGAAACATAAATAAAAACTGTAAATTTACATAATATTGTACGTAATTTTACTGATATTGTTATGAATATTACAAAAGACTTAAGTAAACTTACATAAAAATTTGTTTTTTTACAAGATATGTAAAATTAAGAATTTTGTCTGTAATATTACAGTTTGAAGCCTTATAAATACATATTGAAATGTATTTGTCCCAGACGCTATATGTAATTTTACAGATTTTATGTAATCGTACACATTTTATTGATTATTACATATTTTTTATGTAATAAGACATAAAAATCAGTGAATCTACAGAAGATATTTAAAATTACCAAAAATTATGGAAAATTACCAAAAATTAAGGAAAATTACCAAAATTTTCGTACTTTTCCCAGTTTTTAGGGAATTTCACAGGTTTCTGTAAATTTTTTTTATGTAAAATTCCGGAAATTTTTAACAGTGTACTTAACCTAAATAAAATTGTAAAACTGACAGTGACATTAGTGACATATATCGAGACGACAAGTCACGTTCGGAAACCATAGCGGTAAAGACTTAAAATGGTTGATTTTATATTTGCCGCCTTAGGGCGTAATAGGTCATTTACGGCCCGCAAAACCTACGTGTAATGACACCATTTTCGAGCAAGTGTGATGAAAAAATAAATAAATATTAGGGAACAATCATACACAAATCGAACTAATCCCATAGTAAGCTCAATGGTATACACTTGCTTGCCAGAATTTCATTTGCCATATTATTCAACTGCCATAATGTTTTTTCCCATAATTTCATGTCATACTCATTGTTTACTATATTAATCATATGCCAGAATCTTGTTTCCCATAAAATCATTTTCAATAATATCATTTGTCATCATCATCGTAATCCATAATAATCACATGCTATAGAATAATTTGTCATCCATGTAAATGGCGATTACTAACACAATATACAGATAAAGTTATTTTTTTTATATACCTAAGAGCGGAAAATCTTGCTTTCTTGCATGTTTGCTGGTTATAATTAATTATAGGTTAGGTTAGAACTGCCTCCCTTTAGAAGTTAAACGGCTGACAGAACAGTAGGTTAGGTTAGGTTAGAACTGCGACCCCTTAGCCAGGATAGATTCGAAAATACTGTTTAGTACGGATTTTAAATATTCTATTAAATAATATTATTGCACTCAATAATATGGATAACAATACGTATGGCATTCGTATCATTATGTCATTTAATATTCGGGTAAACAAGAGTATGCCAAATAATTGTTATGGTAAACGAAACATTCGGGCAAGTGAAATTCGTGCAAATGTAATGTATAGCATATGTACATACTTCGGGCAAACATTAGACAACCGTCTGTGCCACCCGCCCGCACTTCCTCAGCACGCTGCACGCACGGTTTTTTTTTTTTTTTAGAAACTGACAAACTCGCAGCCCCTCCTGGGCGTAGCGATTGTCGGACCGGGTGGTTGGCCGTGGCGTTCCCTGGGGTCGAACCAGGTCGCTAGCCAGACCACCCTGAGTTGGTCGGACTGGGTGGGAGCCGGGAGTGCCTGGGGTCGAACCAGGTCACTTAGTCCGGTCCACCTCGATATGATCGGGCTAGGTGGGGGCTTCACGCCTGGAGTCGAACCAGGTCGTTTGGCCAGGGCCACCTTGACTTTACGCTGATTGCTCAGAGTGAGCAACGGACCAGCGGGAAGGATGACTCGGGTCATCCTGTCCTTATGTGAACTTGTGTATCGAACTAATGGGAGTTTTAGGTGCCGGTTCGCTAAAACCTAGCCCAGCTAAGAAGACTCCGGCAAGAAACTTAGCTGGGCCCGAGCGAGGTCGGAGTGAAGTTAACCAGGACATTCGGGTCCTGGGGCAAATCGGGACGCGGCACGCACGGTTGAGTTATCCCCCAAAAGAAGGACTGAGCTTGTCCCGCGCGGGACATTTAATTTTGGGTTGTCTAATGTTGACGAAAGAATCCCGCTTTTTTACTCAAAAAGTTTCAAAATCCCGACTTGGCAAAAAAAATCTAACAACGCGGTTTTTGACCTACAGTGGTTTTCATAGGCCCATCTTCGACTAGTAGAGGTTAAGGCCCCATTTAGACGGGGCGAGAACTCGTATGCGAGTTTGATTACATTTCGGGCACGATGAGTACAGTTGATCTATTAATCGCTGCAATGAAATTAAAATCACATACGAGAGTTCTCGCTCCGTCTAAATAGGCCCTAAGACTTCTGTACTTTTTGACTTCGACAAACCAATCGATCGATCGTCGATCGACCATACAAAAGACTTCTGTACTTTTTGACTTCGTCACACCAATCAATCGATCGTCGATCGACCATACAAAACCAATTGCTGTCGATGAATTTCATATGGTCGTCTGACGAACGATCGAATAGTGTAGATAAAATAGATAAAAAATCTGGTTATAGATAATATTTACTATACACACTATACAGACTTCGAGATACAGACGTAAACGTAATAAAACAAATTTTTCGAAATATAGAGGTAAAGTTCATCTATTCCTATTATAAAAATGTACTAAAACGTCTTGGAGGGAGTAATTGGTAACTTCGACTTATGGAGGTCTAATATTTCGAGTTATGGAGGTTTTTGAGGTTGGAACGGAAGGGAACGGAATTTTATTTCGTGTTATAGAGGATTTTGTCTTATCGAAGTTCCACTGTATTGTATTATATTGACAACACTCGTATAACATGATTTTTATTATAGCATTAACGACTTTCTATTCTAATCTGGGGGCACGGCAGTGCCCCCGCCAAGTCGAGCAAAACAAAGGCACGGCCGTACCATCCTTTTCTCGAAGCCATTCAGGCCATTTTCAGCCTCCCGTAATTTTGTACTGGCTAAAGCTAGAACCCTGAAATTTCAGGAATATATAGGGCACAATAAGACTTATATATATTCTCAATATCATTCAATTTGAACGTGTAGTTTAAGAACTGTTGCATGTCAAAGTTCCTTAGTTTTGTCACTGAGTGACTGACTGACTGATCATTATAATTCTAAGGTACTTCTAGCAGACCTACAAACTCCAAATTTTAATCATAGTTAGTTTTTAGACTATAAAGTCCTTAAAAACCTAAATATGTTGTAATTTCAGTCACAACTGCACACATAAGTTTGTAATCCTATACAAATACATGCGATTACAAAGTAAGTTTTGCAGTTCAAATTGAAAATAATGGATTGGAATGTAATAATTAAAGGAAGACCACTTACAAAAAGAAATGAGATCTCATCAAAAACATTACATGTAAAAAGACGCAAGTCTCGCAACGCAGTTCTCCTACAACAATCAAACCAAGTCAGTACCGGGGGGGTATCAACAGAACTCGATTTCCACCGACTTGCCTATTATTTAACCGTGGAGGAACACATTTTATAGGTCTAATAATAGGCAAGTCGGTGGAAATCGAGTTCTGTTGATACCCCCCGGTACTGACTTGGTTTAACTTTACATCTCAAAACTTTTTTGTTGTAGGAGAACTGCGTTGCGAGACTTGCGTCTTTTTACATGTAATGTTTTTGATGGGTAAAATATTTACTCATATGGCCTTTAAAATAAGAAATAAGTACTTTTTCTAATTTTAAAGATTTTTTTGTAAAACGCTCAACTGCCTCGTACGTATGGAAAAGGATTAAGTCGGTTAAGAAAATTGGCAGCCATTACGGTGGGAATCTCTCGCGAACAAATTATTAAGTAGCCAACAGGAAGTACTCTTGCTACTATGACATGCACGCGCATTAGTATTCTTTACGCAAAAAGGCAATATGATTGTAGGAAAACCTCGTCCTTAATGTCTTTTCGTTCCAGGACTAGTAATTGCCTCGGCTTGATAAACGTAGCTAATGTTCACGTCAATCAACGGAATGTTCTATAAAAGACTTATGTATTTTGTTCTACGATGGACACTGTTCTTTATTCTCTAAGTAATTGAAGGGGTGTTTAAAAAAACAACATAAAAAAATGTCTAGAAGTAGAGATAGGTATACCTTACCCAGTTTAAAGTGAGCTCTTATACTTGAGACTACAATACCATTGAGTGGTTAACCACAAATTATGATAATGAGCTTGTAGTAAAAGAAGATAATAAACGCCTTGGAAGGTTAATATAATTTTTCTACTTAACTTTTTTGGACAATAGACTACAAAATACACTAACAGAATAATGGCGATCATAACATTTGTTGCATTTCATTTCCATTTCAAACCTACTCGACAAGAAATAAGGTTGAAAATTCGATATACATACAGTGTACTTCTAACATTTTTTTGTAAGTATCTGGTTGGGGCGGTTCGAGAACAAAAGTAGATAATAGCAATGTATAGATACAATGCTATTGTAAGTACAGGTAAGTGGATGAGCTCACTTCAAACTGGGTAAGGTATACCTATATGTAACCAAACTACTCACTTATGCTGTGATTTTTTTAGTGTAGCATCAAAAAATTTTATGTCTCGGGCAGGATTCGAACCTGCATCTCCTCGGCTATCCGGGCCAAACACAGGCGCGTTACTAACTACGCTACCGAAACATTATTTTCCAATTTTTCTCTTCTAATAAAACACTTAGGTATGCTAATGCACTCTTTAAGGACACTGCGTTAGCGCATATCTTAGAGTGGTGCTAAGGCGCTAAGCCTTTCAAACAAAATGGTACAGAGGGTGCTAGCACCTCGATACGAATGCATTCAAAATTTACGTGCGGTGCTCACAGAGGCTAATTGGATTGGAGAAATTGGACAACTCGCTGTCCCCGAATGACAGAGATGCGGGTTCAAATCCGGCATTAGCTGTAGTCGATCGTATTTGATTTATCAATGCATTTGCTCAATGTATCTATAATTACTTAGGTATGCTGTTTTTGTAAACATTCCTTCAGCAAAGAACAAGTAATAGTATTAGGTGCAGAAGTTTCTCTTTCTGACAAAACTGACGTCAGGGTCCGACCACCGGACGAAACGCACCAGATCCAACCATCTCTCTCTATCTCATAAAAAACCTTTGTAGCACCCGTATTACGTATCATGGCAATAGCGTAGAGAGCAAAAACCTCACGCATAAATAGATGCAAATTAGTTGCCTATTCGTAGGCATTCGTGAATACAGGTTCCCACTATATTTACAAAGGCTGTCAACGAGCCATGCAGACTAGGCTAGAATAAAAATGTACAGTTAGCAACATCCAAAGCACTGTATAATACAGAAAAGGTTTCTTTGGCATCTCTCTAGTCACACGCGACTTGCTAATAGATCCACATCCTATGCCCAAAGACTAGAACATTTTCATATAATCCTGCTTACAAAACGAAGAGATTCACTCGATCTAATATTTTTATATAAACATCTAAATAATCATATAGACTGCCCGCAGCTGTTGCGCAAATTTCGATTTAGAGTTCCATTTCCATCTGAGACATTCTTCGTTTTATCACGTAATGTACTATTCCAGCCCAACCGTTAAAAAATATAGTACACTGAGAGAAAATATAGTACCTATACATTGAAGAAAAAGCCCTTTAAAGAGTGACTATTGATTAATTACTAACATTACACCTACATTTTCAATTGGGTTGGGCAACTGTATGAGCTGGAAAAGCCTGTTTCTAACCAAATGCCTAGTTGTAAACCTTACTATCTACATATGTATAAAGGTGGTTTTCCACCGACAGGGCGAGACGAGACGAGACGAGGATTGAATTGAAATTTGTATATGAAGTTTTCAATCCTCTCCTCGCGCATACAAATTTCAATTCAATCCTCGTCTCGTCTCGTCTCGCCCTGTCGGTGGAAAACCACCTTAACGGTGCCGCAGAATGCCCCCTCAGGTATATACAGTATAATAGTTTGAAACCTGACACACTTGCAAGCCTTACTGGCTGATGCAAAAATCGGACCCGATGGGGGCCGTGGCGTTCCCTGGGGTCGAACCAGGTCGCTGGCCGGACCACCTTAAGTGGATCGGACTAGGTGGGGGCCGGGGGCGCCTGGGGTCGAACCAGTTTGCTAGTCCCAGTCCACCTTGAGAGGGTCGGACTGGGGGTTTAATACAGTAATTTTGCTTCCTACAAGAGGTACATCGCGCGCTAGAATACCTAGATGTTCTCTGCCAATTCAGTTTCTGGATTTTTTTAAATAGTGGTTTGTTATGGCGGTTCACAGACCCGCGAATTCTACAGCTCACACAGTCACTAGACATACTCATACTTATGTATATTATTGGCGGTGATTATACCTATATATTTTGAGGTTTTTGTGACTGTACAAAATTAAATTAAAATAGGGCAAGTAATAATAAATACCAACATTAATCATATTCTCGTCATAATTCATCTCCTTAAAAGGCCATTCAAGTTAAGGTAATACCTATAGAAAAACCACAATAATACGTACGTAATGTGAGTTTGTTAAAAACATTACATACCGAACAATGATTTCAAAACTAAGGATAGGCCCATCCGAACAGTTCGGAACTATTTTCCCCGTAACAAATGCAGCTATAAAGACCAGCTGCGCAGTGCACGCGCCGCGTGTCGCACTGCCGACAGGCACTGATTTGGCGGTATTTTTACCGCCAAATCGTTGGAACCGTCTGCGCGCTCGCTTAGCCCTATCCTTTGTATACGTCAATGATACCGAAACTGTATCAAGGGGGGTGTCACTCGGTCTTAGCACAATAAGGCTGCGTTTCCACCAGAGCTGTGCGAGGTAGCTAAGCGGTGTGCGAGGAAAAAAGGGTCTACCTTATTTAGTATAAAATTAAATGGTATAAACGCAAAACGTATAAATTCAAAACGTATAAAATCACTTCGTATAATCATTCATTTCGGTTAAAATTCATTTTGTATAACATTTAAAAGCTCTAAATACGAAATCTCTATTCTTTAATATGTCTAACATTCAAAATGTATAAAATCATTATGCATAACATTTAAGATGTATAAAATTATTACGCATAATATTCATTTTGTATAACAATTACTTGATCGCATATTTAAAACGTAGAACATTCAAAATGTCTAATCATCACAATGTATACAAAACAGTCAAACTCGTTAAATACGGTGGTTGAAATATAAAAGTACTCTTCTTAATGCGGTCACTGTTCCAGTAGTTGTCACCTTGAATGTTAGTAAGTCATTTATAATAAATGACTTAAAAAATCAGTCGGTCGGACTCCGCAACTGCTCCGGCGCTTCGGGAAGAGCAGCCCCTTCGCCCATGCGTATCAAAGCACAGGCATTTATTATTTTATATTATGCCTAGTTTCAATTGTTTATTTTTATAGTGTATTAAAAAAGAAATATTCTGGTGGTTTGAGAACCTAATCTTTTTTTGAAGTTGGTGAATGAAAACCATTCAATCACAATCTGTGTGACTTATGAGGGATAGTACCATAGGTGTTTATGTCACACAATGTTAATATTCTACCACATTAACCAAGAAATGTGTCAATGATAACATTCATTACAAACAAATGACTAATTAATAACACTTTGGACATGAAGGGTGAATTAAATAAAGAAAAGTTTCTTAATTATAGACTTAATAAAAGTAAATATACAGTTCAATTGCAGATGTCTCTTTCTTGCTTACATGAGAATTTCTAACTGTTCTAAACATTTAATAAAATGCAAGACTGTAGCAAGTCGTTTCTACATTAAAGAATTTTCCAAGAAAAGTATCTGCACACTGCACAGTGTTAAATATTTTCCATAACAGAGTGGACCCTCAATAAGTCAAAACTCAAGGGCATCGCAAAAAAATCTAGTTAACGAGGTTTCAACTTATGCATTCGACTTACAGAGGTTTACATAGGCTCGAGTTTGACTTGTAGAGGTTAATGCTTCTGTACTTGCAAAGGTAAAATAGATAAAAAATCAAATATTTTTTTCTTTGAGGTACTGATTTATACAGGGTGGGAGGGACTATACCGACATACTTTAGCCATGAATTCCTGGTGGTGTGACGAGTAAATAATGTTATATCAACATGGGTTGAATATTGTCATTTTACATTAATAGTCTTATGGAACAAAATAAATCAGTAAATTCAGCCCCTCGTTATAAACATGTCCTTACTGGAGTAAAAGTTATCAAAAAGAAAAAAAAAGCTAAAATGGAAACGAAAGGTCAATTTTTTGGCCTCGTAGTCGCTTACCATCAAATACTGCGAAGGTTAATTGCTGTTTAGTTAAAGGATTTAAAAAAAAAAGTAAAACTATCTTAGTCACATTTATTAGGGCTTCTTACACGGTTTACCCTTGAATTGCCGACAGACATTTAATCGAATATTATTTCAAAGGCAACGTTCCAAGGATTTTCATTTCATCAACAAGTCATTGCGTCGATGAATCATTACTAGTTCATTTAAATCAGTGTTTTTTAATTGGTACTTGTGTTATTTCGTATACATTTTATATCATGTTTTTTCTTGACGGGTATTTTTATTTCATGTTGCTTTGAATGTAATAAAATTTATTCCGCATGAAATTATTTAAATTTGTAATCATTTCGGGTTTACCCTTGAATTGTCGACAAACATTTCATCGACATATCATTTCATCGAAATATCATTTCATCGAAAGTTAATTTTCTCTGAAACCATATTTTTCTATAAATTAATATAAAACAAACCTAACCTAATCTACATGATGACTCTTTAAAAAATCCTGAAAAGTTAACGGTTTCGGAGAACAAAGTTGTCGACAAAATGAAAATTCGATGAAACGTTTGTCGGCGAAACAAGGGGACACCAATGTTTCGTTATCGAAACTAAACGCAGTCACGTCAATCGGTTCACTCTGCACGGTTATAGTGTGTGGGTAGTGGGTAGTTTTATATTTTCGAGTTTAGGCCAGACTTACACCTGTAAGTTTTACTTACATAAGTAAGGACGCAGATAGGTTAGACTGAGATAGCAGACTCACTATCCCAGTCTAACCTATAGCTGCGTCCTTACTTACGTAAGTAAAACTTACAGGTGTAAGTCTGGCCTAACAATAAAATAAGCATATTTTATTAGAAAAACTTTTTTCTGAAATAAAAAATGTCCGAGATATTCGACTTCAAAGTTGACAATTTTTTAAGACTTGTAAAAATTTCGATGGATGCTGGTGTCATTATAACACCTATTTATTATTGTTTTATCGTATAGAATTCGCTAAAAAAAATAATAGTGACTTTCCGTATCTCCGGCGCTGCGGGAACAGCAGCCCTTCCGCCCTTGCATGACGACGCACGGTCACTTCGCTCGGCTCCGCAGCTTCGGCTTGTTGGTCGCCTTCGGCGACCAGCCTCAGCCGCTCGCCTCACTCGTTCCCGCGCTTCGTCATGGCGGGCGAGGGCTGCCCTCCCTCCGCGCCTCCGGCTCTATAAAAACACTCTAGGGCGCGCAGTGTCGGCACGCGTCCTAACCAGCGAGAGCCCTAGATTCGGACTTTCGCAGGCTAATATTGTATACATAAATCATTATAGACCGGATTTATGCCACATTTGGCCGGAAAGCACATAAAATGATGTATACAACACGGAAAGTAATAAGAAAGCCCTCGATCGCATATTTACGTCCCTCGCTTTCAGCTCGGGCCGCAAACTTCTGTGATCTCGGCCTTTCTTTGTATTACCACCCTAGTTATGTAATGTACTATTGACAATTCTTACAACAGAAAAATGTGACAATGTATAGTACGACATATAAAAATGTATTAAAGTAATACGTCGAATAAATGAATTGCAATGTTTAGTAATTGTGCCAATTAAAACAATTTGAAACAAATCAGCGATCAAGTAATATTCGTTGAATAGTATTTCTACGCAGTAAGAAAAATTGAAATGAATAGTAAATGAAACAAAAAAACGCCAAACAATATTACTAGTACTAAAGTTTCGATGAATCGTTGTCGATGAAATAATATTCGATGAAAAGTTTGTCGGCAAAACAAGGGTACACCCTTCTTACACACTTGGGAGTTTTCATTTAAAAAATAATGAATATCTTTGAAAGTAAGCGTTTTTCGACTATACATCACATAACTTTTTTTACTCCTAATAGTTGTTAGAATCTATAGTCAAAGTTTGTCGGTATAGTCCCTCCCACCCTGTACATTGAAAAACTTCAAGATACAAGTGATCAAACAAAAGAACGATTTCTTCGAGATAAAGGGGTAAAGTTCATGTATTTTGAGTTACAAAGGTGAAAAATGTACTAAAACGTCTTGTAGGGAGAAATTGGTAACCTCGACTTATGAAGGTCTAATATTTCTAGTTACGGACGTTTTGGGGCTTGAAGGGAACGGGATTTTATTTTGTTTTATAGAGGATTTCGTCTTATCGAGATTCCACTGTACTTGATGTACAGGTAGTCACGAAATGGAATGGTTTGTCACTTTCAAATGTAATTGACAAAGAGTCAGAAAGTGACACGAAATTAAGGGGGTTAGTAAGCAGTGAAATTACCAAAAGTGGCAGTTTTAAAGTATATTATTGGTGCTAAAACTTGAATTTAATAATTGAAATTAATAGTGTCATTCAGACCGAGCTGCATGTTTACTTTCAAAATAATTTCAAGGCAGATCAATATTTATATGGCAAAGTAACTTCAAGGCTCCCCTGTGGTATGTCTACACTTATATGTATTATGGCATACTACTTATTTGGGAGTGCACAATACAACTAGTCTATTTCACGGCCGTAGCCAGGTTTTAGTATGGGGGGGGGTAATAGTTAGTAATCAATGAGATATGCTGCACGCCTGCTCTTATTTTAATTCTATGAATGTTAATATGTGAATTTTTCAGGGGGTTGAACCCTCAAAACCCTCTCCCTGGCTACGTCTGTGGTCTACTTGATCATGCCTCACTCCTGCAGGTGTATGATTGTAGCCTTTGTCCCATGACAAATAAGGGACAAAACACCGTCACATTTTGATGAGTATTTTAAGCAAAGGGCAACACTGACTTTTAAAAATTTCACATGGGCCACACAATATACTCAGGCACCGAGTTAACAAATCTTTTTGTCTTGACCGCTGGCACCCTGTTTACTATCACTGAAGAGCGAGCTCCCACGGCTAGGCCATGGGCTCTTCCGCGGGCTGAACTGGAACGGTTACCCATGTTTGGAGACCCATGATTCAATTTAAAAACCAAGCATCATAAGCTTTCTGCACTTCACGCATATCCAGGCTCTAAATTACCTTGCATGCTTATAATATGAATATAACTCTCTGAACTACTTATACATACTACATATTGTTATGTATTTTTCAACAGCTATGTCAAATATTTATATAGATAGGCGGTAATTCCCCATTATTAAATACGTTTAACATGTTTGACTGCATAACAGGTTTAAAAACTTGAGTAGATTAAGCTAAAATGATTTAATTTCCATAATAAAGACCTTCACTGAGTTGTTATGAAACTGTAGTAAATATAGTCAATTGAGTGACAATTTAATAAGCTCAACACAATAACGCAAGCAACGTAGAGAATTATCATAACAATATGGTCTGACGCATTTTATTTCACGACTTAAATAATTTACCATCCTACAGGTACGCTACAAATGTATTCCATTACAAATCATAAAAGTACTGTTTTGACTGCAAGTGTGACGTTCGAATTGCGAAAATTTGCAACTTACTTTCCAAAAACAAGTGAATGTTTTTTTTAAAGACTTACCTGGGCAAATACCACGTCCTTCAGAAAATCGCACTTTCACTGCACTCCAAGGTTTTAATCCAGTTTATTCACAAAACACAGAAGTTTGTCGCGGGTTTTCCTGGAATTCACAGTATCTTGGCGATAGACTCGCGTTGCGCACGAGTACGTAGGATACGCGGCGAAGTGGATCTGTCTGTCATATCAAATTTGTTTGCGTCACTGGTGTTGCCAGGATTGGTTTTAATTATTAACATTAAATCGAGTTCAATTGAGAAAAACCGGTCAAGTGCGAGTCGGACTCGCTCACCGAGGGTTCCGTACAAACTCGTAAGTAGATACGTGAATAGTTCAACAAAAACTGTATGGCCGTTAGCTTAGTAGGAGCAAATAAGTATGTGTACGATTTTTGAAAATTTCTAAAAAACGATGCAATTTAGCAAAACCGTTTTATTTTTCCTGTAATATTTAGGATGATATTAATAATTGGTAATTATTACAGATTTTTCTGTTCAGTAACTTCGAAGATAATAGGGGGGGAATGGTATTTTTTTGAACGTTTTTGGTCATAAATCAAAAAGTACAAAATTAAGAAAAATAACAAAAATGGTTTTGGAATCTACAAATTAAGCCCTTTCAGTTGATATCCCACTCGATATAATAGCTCTACTTTTCTTTTTCCACATCCCATTTCGGACCCCTTTAAAAAAAAAGTAAAAAAGGTATAAGATTTTTTTTGTATCCAATAGGCTCGAGTTAGCAACTTTTAACACTATTCCAAGTTTCAAGTCGATAGCATCAGTAGATCCTGAGATATCTTGCTGTGACAGACGGACAGACAGACAGACAGACAGACAGACAGACAAAGTCGCACCATAAGGGTTCCTTTTTTACCATTTTGGTACGGAACCCTAAAAACAGTGTAGTTTTACCTACAGCATTCGCTATTTATGAATTAATCTACATTTGCATTGCATAAATTCATTTTAGTAGATAGATAGAAAAACATTAACTTGTTCAACTATAACACATATAAAAATACAATAATTACAAAAAAAAACATACACGCACATGCTAGTACAACATACGTATAATAATAATTAATAAATATCACACCAGGAGTATAATACTCTAGGATGAAGCCGTAATGTATCGTTTTTACAATAAATGAAACATCGATATAAATATATTGTACATTACATTTTAATATGAACTACATAAATCATAAACATTGGCTAAAATAACCGTTCATATTGTATTTCATCCAGTTCCGGTTAGTACAACACAATATCGCCGGTGCCTTGAAGGTCGTTATATCCGGATTTTACAGTCGTATTTAAACTGTCCGAAGAATTGCATTTTTTTAGGGTTCCGTAGCCAAAATGGCTAAAAAGGAAACCTTATAGTTTCGTCATGTCCGTCCGTCCGTCCGTCCGTCCGTATGTCACAGGCATTTTACTCAAAAACTACAAGACGTATACTAATGAAATTTGTAATATAGATATCTTGTAGATGCTGCTACTAAGTTTGTTAGTTAAATAATAAAAATAAAAAAATCTAGTCCATACATGTAACAGAAGCCAAAAAATTTTTTTTTCAGCAAACGTCAACGTGAGGTACATAATTCGATAGTTCTTTTAAAAAGATTTTAAGTAGGGATGCAACGATACCGATACGATAATCGTATATCGGCGATTATCGTAAACCTTTACGATCATTCGCTATCGTAAATATTACGATACGATATTTTTACGATACATTTATTTCAAAATTTTTAAATTTTTACTGTTTCGGGTGAAACGAAACGCATAAGGCGTCAATTTCTGAACGCTTCGCATCCGCACTATTGCCTAGCGGAGAATACACACAAGATACAGAAGAAATTAAACCATAATTTTCAAAATTATTTTATATTTTTACGTACTTTACTCAAACACAAAAACAAAATCAACTTAATTATAAACTGATCAAAACACGAACGCGTGCATTTCGGATTGCACCCGAACATAGCTAATAACTATGATCGGCAGTCGGCCGATTAATCGGCAAATTGGGAACCGATTAGTCGGCCAATTAGCTAGTCGGCAAAATCCGTAGTCGGCCCATCTCTATTAAAAATGTATAACTTTTTTTTATACTTTTACTTTACTTAGTCTTACAATAATAACATACAACAAAGCTTCCAATAAATTCATCAAAATGGTATTAAACAAATATCGTAATGCATTCGTATCGTAATTCGTTATCGTATTTGGCCATTACGATGTATTCGTCATTTGTATTGGTATCGTAATAGCCGTATCGTTGCATCCCTAATTATAAGGCTTTTATGTACTTTTTTCGATTAAGTGAATACTTTCGGAAATAATCGCTCCGAAAGTTGCATAAATTGTCCCCCCCCCCCCCCCCTTTATCTTTTGAACCGTAAATCCAAAAAATATGAAAATAATCAGGAAGGTAACGCTTAATAAATACATTCAACGAAAATTATTTTGAATAGTAACGAATAAACAGTTTTGAAGTTATTGCCGAAAAACTTCTCAACCAAAAGGTTTTAAGTGCCATTAATTTACACGGCATTTAAGACCTTTTGCCAGTTGTTTATTAAGACGTTTTTTTTGTACGGTGGTACGGAACCCTTCGTATGCGAGTCCGACTCGCACTTGGCCGGTTTTTTTGCGATAATTTTCATATTTTGTGTACCTTGTGACATCCAGAGCCTATATTATATTACTTAGTATAAATAACTTAAAAAAGACTTGATTAAGAAAGGAAAGATTAGATTCGATTTCTTTATTTCTTAATGAAAATTATATTGATTTTAGAGTTTAAAATTCAATGGAATTTACAAAAGGATTGTCAAAACTATGAAGAGAATTATATTATAGAAAGAGAATTTTCAAAAGCAAACACAAAAAATAACTCCTATCAATAATAAAATATACGTCACTAGCAAATTCACGAGATACTATAGAATACTGAAATAGTATATATATATACATATGCCTATAGTTGTTCTCTCAACTCCTCATGGATCTAACAATCAGAATTAGATTTTGAAAAAAGTCGAACCAATCTGAAATTATACCGTTTCAATGAAAAAAACATTTTTTTTTTCAAATTACGGAAAACGATGAAAGTTCTGAGGTAACGAACATAAAAAAAAGCCCACCAAAGAACTTTTATCTTTTCGATTTGAGCAATCAGTTAAAAATAACCTGTCCTAATTTTTATTTCCAATCACCAAGCCGCATGCATGTTTACACACTAATACAAATTATCATTAAAAAGGAATGATAAACAAATGCAATACTTTAAGAGCTTACTCGAAATAAGAATTGTGAATTATTTTCAGTTAGCTACTATAATATATATTTATACTTATTTTGTGGTTTCCTTATAGATGTACCTAAATAGCAACCAAAATGGTTATTAAAATCGTATAATTTCT
This sequence comes from Eudemis profundana, assembly GCA_947034925.1. Taxonomy (NCBI): domain Eukaryota; kingdom Metazoa; phylum Arthropoda; class Insecta; order Lepidoptera; family Tortricidae; genus Eudemis; species Eudemis profundana. The sequence continues at coordinate 5,919,210 of OX344819.1, forward strand.
GAATTTTTATACCACCTGGCAACAATTTTTAAATGTCAACCTCATATTTTAGCGAATGACGTCAACCCACTTTAATGAATACCAACATAGTTTTGCGGTTCGCAAACCGGTCCACTATTACTTTTCATATGATAGATAGTCTTCAACTGTGCAAAAATGCCCTTTATCTTAAACGTTTCATAGTACAGGTGTTATTAACCGACTTCCAAAAGAAGGCCGGTTCTCTATTCGTCTGAATGTTTTTTTTTTTTTTTGTATGTTTGTTACGCGATTACTTGAAGACGGCTGGACCGATTTCGATTTGAAAAATTCTTTTTTTTTGTCCACTTTGCAAAAGTAGTAAAGTGGTGGGTGAAACTCTGAGCGAGATAGCGCTACTAATTCGCACCTTTTGCGAAACGAGGATGCATAATAAACACAACACAACTTAGATTATGCGACTAAATTAAAAAGTTGTCGTAACGTTACGAATTGTGCATTCTTGTGGTCATTTAATTGGGCGAGTTGTTTGTGATATTATGCGTGGTTTTACCGTTGATAATATAAGTAGGTAAAGTATTTATAGCTTAGAGCCAAGTTGCCAACTGTATAATAACAGGCATTTGTAAGCTGGTGGCGTTTTTTTGTGAAATGACTTCGTGTTCAAAAGGTACCACTACTAAGTACTACCACTTAGTTATCATCACACCTATTTTTTTGCGTTGGAAGGACGAAATCCTCATTGGATTTTCTAGTTCCTACTAGGCCGGTCCTGAGAAGGCATGCCCAACTCCATCGGGAATGGAGTCCTGACTCCAGCGCCACGATATCTCGAGTCTCGAGACCACCTTGTGTGTGTGTGTTAGACCGGGAGATAGTGACACAATATTTTCGGTCATATGTACCAGTATGGCGACCCTACAGGGGTCTAATTACGTAAGGGGCCATTCATTTATTACGTAAGACGATTTAGGGGGGGGGGGGGGGGGGAGGGGGGCCAACCATGTCTTATTTTTTCTTACAGGGGGGTGGGAGGGAGTTCTGATCGTTCTTACGTAAGATCATAAAAATGCGCAAAATAATCTTAACTTTTGAAAAAGCGCGCAAATCCGCGCGAGAGCGTAGACGCGTGCTCGTTTGCGAATAGATATTTTACAAAAAAATCTACAAAAATGATTATATAAAAAATAAAAATTAAAACAGCCCAAACGTGAAATCATTTTTCCTTTAGATTCTTACGTAATAAATATTAAATAGGGGGGGAGGGGGTCAGCCGATTCTTATTTTTTCTTACATAAGGGGGGAGGGGGTCAAAAACTGGCAAAAATCGTTTTACGTAATAAATGAATGGCCCCTAATGACACTAAGGACGAAAACAATGATGGTCATAGCAAAGTATAAAGACAACCAAGTAGTTCGTCTTCGCCGTTTAGGAGCGCGCGACACCAGAGCGTGCCTAAGGCACAGGGCTGCCGCTCGTCGGTTCTGTAAAATACCTTTTATATATTTTATGTATCCATAGAATCAACTACTATTTAATTAGTACACGTTTAAAAAATCTGTTAATTTTACTCATCTCTGTCAAAGAAAATAATTATCTACTCTATTTAATTGGTACAAGTAGTTTGATCACAAAACTTAAAATATAACATTTATATAGGTACTAATAAAATACACACCTTTCGGGATCCTTAGGAATGCAGAAATATGTCAATTCTGGATTTTGCGCATTATTCTTCAAACATCCGAACACACTGCAGTATATACCTACGTCTTCTATACTTTGCTTCGTCCTCAGACATTTTGAACGTTCGACCGCTTGCGTCGAGAGCTCAGCCCTGACTAAGCACGCGCCGATGCTTGTCTGTGGTGCGTCCGTACACGGCGCGCATATGGCGCGCACACATGCGCGCTCCCGATGTACCTTTTATCGGAACAAAAACTACCGTCTACCGTGGTCATAGCGCTGGCACTGGCGGCCCAAACGCGTGACAAACGCGCGCGCGCAAACAATTACTAGACTCGGAACGATTTGTACCACACCACCCACACCACAAAAAATTTTGACTGTATTTTCCGATAGTCGACGAAAAATGAAGTAGGCGGTAGCAATGTAGTAGCAATGTGGCAAAATAGTAATGCCATACTTCACCGGTGTAGCTTATAGCCCGCCCGCCATACCAACGAAAACACGTTAGTAAAAAAATTAAAATTGAACCATTATTTTGTACCAGACTAATTTTTGCAGTAGCCATTCACGAAAATCACCATGCCATACTTTTCCGACGGGGCCAAATAGCCGGCATACCGCCGCAAAGGAGTATTTTTTTTAGCGCGGCCCTGGTTAAGCGAGTACATGACAAGGTATAAGTTAACCTTCAAAAGGTATTTTTCGTTCCATCTTCAGCCAGGTACGGGGTACATGACAATTCTAAAACGCAACAACACTCAATTTCGATTATGACCTCAAATGGCTCAAATGCAATGAAAATAAGGTTGGTAAAAGTATAACGTGGTGTAATAAATAATAATTGTATGGAAAGGTTTAACGTGAGTGAATGCAAATTATAACTGGGAATAACAGGCATAAAGGAGTTTTACAAGCTTTATTAAGGTTAAGGTTCTTTACCCAAAGGCTGTCAACGGAACCCTATTTTAATATAATAGTATTTTATGCAACAGTTGTATAAGTGGGTTGAAAAAATGCGAATTGCGTGAGTTGCGATACGAGCCGCGAATGCGGCGAGTATCGCAAATAGAGACGCAATGAGCGTTTTTTGACTTAATTATACAACGTTGCATACAATACTTTTTCTACGACTACGTTTTAAATTGTAAAATACAAAATTAATCATAACCTGGAAACAAGGCAAATATGACGTTTGACTTACAGTATGTGTCTATGATAAACTTTTTTTTTTTAATTTAAAATATACTTAAATTAAAAATACTCTTTTTATGTTGGCATCAATGAATTTAGTTTGGAAAGTTTTGTTTTTCTTAAAAACCGTAGGAATTTAATTGTTTGTTAAGTTGGTAGTTGTGCATTTTTACCGTAAAGTTAAAATTTGACCTAAGTTTAACCTAGACTTAGAAGTCTGTGGCTGATAGCAATAACGTAAAGTGACTATAACGACACTAGTGCTGTTATGGGGAATAGAGTATAGACTTCTCTGAACTCATATTATGTATGTTCTTATATTAGTGTTCGTGACCAAGTAAAAGACAGATAACAGTACAGGAGTAGAAAAAAATAATAATAAACGATTTATTTCGGAACACATAGACTTCATATGTATTAGTAATAATTGTTGCATAAATTAAGTATTACAAAAATAAAAATTACTTACAAAACTTATAAAAATATTTTTACTAAAAAAAACCCGACCGCGTTGCACTTTAAAAGTGCACAAAATAACGTATTTTATTTAACGAACTTTATACCCAGTGACACTCGCGCCATCAAGACGAATCTAATGATGTATCATTTATCAAAATCGGTCGTGCTGTTGAGTAGTTACGAGCGGACATAGGAACGGACATACATACATACATACAGGTCAAACACATAACCCTCCTTTGGGCTTCGCCGCAGACGGGTAAAAATTAAATAAACTATCACTAAACTAAGCCTCCGCTGTATGTTTTTCCATCTGTCACAGGATTCTATCTTTTACATACTTAGGTACAAGTGGCGTGGCGTAAAAGATACCGCTGGGGAAGCCGATGCAGATCTAGTGTACATTTTCCTTAAGAGCTGTAGAATAAGGTGCTGAAATGCCTGATATTAGGCAAGCCGGTAGGAATCGAGTTCTTTAGACGCCACGCTACTGTTAGGTACATAACTATCGATATCGATATCTTAGAAAATATTTACGGTGTACGCCATCTTGACGGTCACCGTCTTTTGTACAACGTGAGTGATCCATTTTTAATTCAATATGATTATCGATATCGTTCAAATACCAATCAATACCAATAAGATGATTCGAGTCGGCCCGTTCTCCATACTAAAATAAAGAAAGAGGGTCATCATTTGCTTCCACGCTGTCAGTGAGGTTTGAAATGTCGTCACTACTTTGAAACAAAACTCGTATCTAAAAACGTCGCAGAGAAAAACGTCATAAGTTACATACGAACTTCATACACACGTACTGCGTTTTTACCTCAAGTCAGTATCAGATACGTGTTTTTAGGGTTCCGTAGCCAAAATGGCTAAAAATGAACCCTTATAGTTTCATCATGTCCGTCCGTCCGTATGTCACAGGCATTTTACTCAAAAACTACAAGACGTATACTGATGAAATTTGGAATATAGATGTCTTGTAGATGTCGCTACTAAGTTTGATAGTTAAATAATAAAAATAAAAAAATCTAGGGGGCGCACTCCATACATGTAACAGTAGCTAAAATTTTTTTTTAGCAAACATCAACGTGAGGTATACCTACATAATTCGATAGTTCTTTTAAAAACATTATAAAGCTTGTATGTACTTTTTTTTGATTAAGTGAATACTTTCGGAAATAATCGCTCCGAATGTTGCATAAATTGTGTCCCCCCCCTTTAACTTTTAAACCGTAAATCCAAAAAATATGAAAAAAATAAGGAAGGTAACGCTTAATAAATACATTCAACGAAAATTATTTAGAATAGTAACGAATAAACTGTTTTGAAGTTATTGCCGAAAAACTTCTCAACCAAAAGGTTTTAAGTGCCATTGATTTACACGGCATTTAAGACCTTTTGCCAGTTGTTTATTACGACGTTTTTTTGTACGGTGGTACGGAACCCTTCGTATGTGAGTCCGACTCGCATTTGGCCGGTTTTTTTTATAGTCCTGGCGATGTGTTTTATTTTATAGCTGGATACATTTTGTCTTGTCTTTTGTCACAAGGTGGACCGACCGATCTTTTGAAAATCGCGGGAAACCGCTGGATGCGAGCAGCACGATGCCAGTGGTGGAGATACTTGGGGAAGGCCTATGTCCCGCAGTGGACGTCTTTCGGCTGATATGATGATGACATCATCATATGTCTGCGCGAAATGACATGAGAAGTCGAAAAAACAAACATTTCAAACATAATTGATGCCGTGGAAGCATACGATGACCCTCTTTTAGTTTGTATGTAAACCGACCGACTCGAATGATAAATCAATCAATCATTTATTGCATTCCACAATGTTAGTTTACAAGATATTAGGCCAACTTAAGTTTTAGGTGTTACATAACAGAACTTAATTGTGGACCCTGTTGGGCACAGCAAACGTAGTGGGGAGAAGACGACTTATACATATAATTAATAAAATTTAAATTCTTTAGTACTGTACCTTAAGTACAATATAATAGCAGTCAATCTGGGGGCACGGCAGTGCCCCCGTCAAGTCGAGCAAAACAAAGGCACGCCGTACCATCCTTTTCTCGAAACCATTCAGGCCATTGTCAACCACCTGTAATTTTGTGCTGGCTAAAGCTAGAATCCTGAATTTTCAGGGATATATAGGACATAATATGACTTAGATATATTCTCAATACCTAACATTCAATTTGAACTTGTTTAAGAACTATTGCACGTCAAAGTTCCTTAGTTTTGTCACTGACTCACTGACTGATGATCATCACAATTCTAAGGTACTTCTAACAGACCCACAAGCTCCAAATTTTAAACACAAGTAGTATTAAGTCATGCAAAACCTAAAAATATTGTAATTTCAGTCACAACTACACACGTAAGTTTGTAATCCTATACAAATACATGCGATTACAAAGTTAGTTTTGTAGTTTAAATGGGAAATAGAATGGATAGGCATGTAATAAATAAGTAAATAAATATTTTTTACTAAAAAAAACCCGACCGCGGTGTATTTTAAAAGTGCATAAAATCCGCCATTTTGTTTATTTTAAAAAACTTCATACCCAGTGACACTCGCACCATCAAGACGAATCTAATGATGTATCATTTATCAAAATCGGATGTGCCGTTGAGTAGTTACGAGCGGACATAGGAACGGACATACATACATACTTACATACATACATAAAGGTCAAACACATAACCCTCCTTTGGGCTTCGCCGCAGTCGGGTAAAAAGATGCAAGTCTCGCAACGCAGATCTTCTACACCAAAAAAGCTTGAGATGTAATGTTAAACAAGTCTGTTATTTTAGATTTCGAATGTCCACCGACTTGCCTATTCTATTATTTAACCGTGTGGAGAAACACATTCTCTGAACTCATATTATTATGTATGTTCTTCTATTAGTGTTCGTGACCAAGTAAAAGACAGATAACAGTACAGGAGTAGAAATATAGTTTATGCCACACCTGGCCATAAAGTGGGTTTTTCCGCACGCTACGCGTACGGAAAAAACCGCTTTCTGGCCAAGTGTAGACATAAAATGATGTACACAACACGGGAGGTAATAAAGAAAGCCCTCGATCGCATATTTACGTCCCTCGCTTGCAGCTCGACGCCGCAAACTTCTGCGATCTCTGCCTTTCTTTGTATTACCACCCTAGTTGTGTAATGTACTATTTCAAATAAAGAATCCTCCATATCGGCGGAGACTTGCATCTTTTGACATGTAATATTTTTGATGGGATTTTTCTTTGTACAAATGGTACATCACGCGGCTTGTATGCGTCCGCGCCGTGAGCGAACGCACTACGAGCAACGTTTTACGAATGCGTAAGAATGCTGCAGTACGGATCGCACTGTCTGCGCCTCGACCTTAATAGGTATCGCGCGCTCTTAAACGGCCGAAGTTTGATTACTCGTCTGTCTTTTAACTTCGCCACTTGTCTAAATACGTGTGTATGTCGATAACTTGGCGAAGCAGGTTCGGTGCGCAAGCGCCGATACGGACAGCTCGTCTGACGGGTTTTCTTTTCCGCTGCTTATGCGTACGGTTCGCAAATAAATATGGCAACATGGCAGTTTTACCCCGGCCCCACATATTATCTGTAAATGACTTCGCATTGGTCAATTGCAGAAAAAATGTACCCTTTACTTTTTTTGTCTGATCATGGTGTGTCTTATACCATTTTACTCAGAATCACGAGCACTTTTCATTTATGAAATAAAAATAACTTGTGCAAAATGTCCCAACATTTCCGTACAAATTTTGAATTTCTCAGTTTCGTAACGCCTAAACTAAATATAGGGGAAAATCGTAACGAAACTGAGAAAAAATAAAATGTCAGTTTCGTTACGATTTTACACACTTTTTTTATGTATAAGGTTCGAATATACTAACGATACTGAGCCAGAGAAGCCTCAAAAGTCCATATTTTGAGAAAGTAGCTACTACCCCGGTATTTTTTTTGGAAAACGCTCGTTTACAAACAATCGCTTTGTTTGCTATAAGTGGATCGTACTCAACGAACGAGTATACAGGGTGGGAGGGACTATACCGACATACTTTAGCCATGAATTCCTGGTGGTGTGACGAGTAAATAATGTTATATCAACATGGGTCGAATTTTACATTAATAGTCTTATGGAACAAAATAAATCAGTAAATTCAGCTCCTCGTTATAAACATATCCTTACTGGAGGAAAAGTTATCAAAAAGAAAAAAAAAGCTAAAATGGAAACGAAAGGTCAATTTTTTGGCCTCGTAGTCGCTTACCATCAAATACTGTGAAGGTTAATTGCTGTTTAGTTAAAGGATTTAAAAAAAATAGTAAAACTATCTTAGTCACATTTATTAGGGCTTGTTACACACTTGGGAGTTTTCATTTAAAAAATAATGAATATCTCTGAAAGTAAGCGTTTTTCGACTATACATCACATAACTTTATTTACTCGTCGCACCACCAGGAATGCATGGCTAAAGTATGTCGGTATAGTATAGTCCCTACCACCCTGTGTACGTCGTTTGCGCCGGCGCTATCAAATACCGCCCGTGCACACTGCGCCGCGCGCGATGTACCATTAGTGGGAACAAAAATTACTGCAATTCCTGTGGTATGGGTACATTCTGGGCCGGCCTTTTAACCGTCCAAAGGCCACGGTCGAGTCTTGGGATGTAACGATACCGATACCGATATATCGGTATCGCCGATTATATACAAACGATATTTGAAGAGCGCGAAAAGAATTTGCTGTATGAAAAAAAAACTGCAAAAAGTAATTTCAATTACTGACTTATTTTATGTATTGGTCTATAACCTTGTGCAATGACAATTACTATGTTAATTAAATCTTTGGTCCTTAAAAAAAAATTGAATTTTGAGTTGACAATCTATTTATTTTTACTTTACACTTTCAAGGTTGACTTTCTGTTAAATATAGCCAAGTTTTTGGTATAATAAGGACATACAAATATCTGAAGTTCATATTTCATTATTTAGCTGAGATATCGGTATCGGTTTCGCCGATATTTACTACAATATATCGGTATCGGTATCGTATCAGCAAAACTATGTATCGTTACATCCCTAGTCGAGTCATTTATTTGGCGCCCTTTTGATACCATATTTTTAATAGACGTCTGTTCATTATAAATATGGTATCAAAAGGGCGTATGTTAGTATAAAAGTGGTGTAGTGGAAAAACATTTTCCATACAAAATACTACTTACTTTTTTCACGTATAAGGTTCAAAAGCACTAACGATTATGAACCAGAAATACCTCAAAGGTCCATATTCAGAGAAAGTAGCTACCTACCTTATTTTTTTTATGGAAATACGCCTAGCCCTAACACCTAACGCCCATAACCCATACCATAACAGTATACTGCTATGTTTATGGGTTATGGGAAATCCGAATCAACGCAGTAAAATAGCAACAAGTTGTCCTTGACAATTAAATCTTCTACGCTCCTTTACAAAAGATCTTATAAGCTCAAAATTACTATGTACACACATCCTTTGGATACTACATTGTAAGGACAATTTAGCAAACTTACTTTTGTAAGCGGTGAAAATTGGAACGAATATTTTACATACAAAGACCGTCGACAGTGGCGCCACAGCCAGCGGTAAAGGCAAAGTTGTACGCACGACTCGGTTCTAGCAAAAATAACACGAGATCTAAGTAGTTTAATTTTAGATTCTATATAGTAGTGTTAAGGTTGATTTTGTGTTGTGTTGGTTATTGAGATATTGCTAATTTATTTATGAAGGCGATAATTATATATTACGTTGTATTGTATGTGATGAGTTTTTATACGTAGATTGGGATTTCTAGGACGCAGATTTAGATTGGAAAATTGATTTACTTTATTTATATATTTTACTAACATATACCCGCGTCCCCGCCCGCGTTGTTCCCGTTACCGTCCCAAGTTAACTCTTTACCGGGATATAAAGTATTCGTCTTGGTTTAGGTGCATGCCAAATTTCAGCTCAATCCATTCAGTTCTCACCCCGTTATTTAGTAACAAACATCTTCACAAACTTTCACATTTATAATATTAAGTAGTGTGATGTGATTTTATACGATTTGTCTGGTTCAGGACACCCACCCGGCCGCAAAAAAAGTGGCTTATGGGGTGACAACATATATATCCACCGCGTGTCACCCACCCTAGCTGCACCACTGGGTAGGGTAGGTGCCAGTGGCGTGGCGTAAAAAATATCCTTGGGCAAGCCGGTGCAGACTTGGCGTAGGTACATTTTCCTTAAGAGCTGTTGAATAAGGTGCTCAAATGCCTGATATTAGGCAAGCCGGTAGGGATCGAGTTCTTTAGACGCCACCAGGTACCTGCCTACCTACAGTACAATTATTTCCACTTTGACACTCAGGACATCTCGGTTTTATTTAATCGTAAAGGTTCGTGTTTTCACATAGAGTATTTTATTTGCGTGACCTCAACTCTGCTGGAACTAGGGTTGCCAGATGTCCGGGAAATCCGGGATTGTCCCGTGTCCAGGAATTACACTTTATAGTCCCGGATTTCGAATACCTACTTCTAGTTTTTTCCAGTATGTTACTATAGCTTGGCAACTTCGTTGGTGACACTCACATGTGTGCTTTTTGTTATGTGCAGCCGTAACTACTTACACAAGTTACCGCCAACACGAACGGTGACCGACGGAGGCAGCTTCTGCATGCAGGCAAGCCGCTTTTTTTGCGACGGGGAGGGGGGGAGTGGGGTGAATTTGTCCCGGTAATGAAATGCCTGAATCTGGCAACCCTAGCTGGAACTATCTATACACCCATGGTCAAGAAATAAATTAAAAAAAAAAAAAACTATCTATACACATAGGTAGATGCTATTTTTAGCAATTTATTACTGTGCTTATGTAACCAGCAACCTCTAACGAGAGTGCAATAAACTTATTTGACCTACTAGTAGCCGACCATAGAGTTTCGCGGCAAAACGTAACTTTTTAAAGTGAATGGCGATGACGCGGTTTCATGCCCGGTTTAGTAACCTGATTGAAAATTAAATCCGTATTTTAATGATAATACCTACTTACCCATATGTGACGTTGTCATGGTAAAGGTAATATACTGTCGGTATTGAGTTATTGGTACCTCCTTATAGTTCAAAACATTCTCCTTTATATGCAGATCGCTATGTTGAGTATTTTTTTTTTAATAATTTTTTGATGTTTCAACATATCTTTGTACTGTTTTGAGATATTTGAGTTCAAAGTTTGAAAGCCTAAAAAACCTAGTTATAGGTAATGGAGAAAGCGGTTTTAAAATGTTCCACATACATTATATTACTTGACAAATTACATGTTGTCTCTAACATTTTACATTTTATAGAAATAACACAATAATAATGCACGTAGGGTGTAGTCAAGAATCAAAAATGAAATATTTTATATAACTCAAAATCGACAGATTTTCAGCCAGCTGGCTTATGTTGTTTTCTGAATATGATGTAGGTAAGGTTTAAAATAAAAATAATGAAATAACCATACCTCAAGGCATAATTAATCTAGGGTACCACATTGTCGCTGTTCATAAGTTTAGAGAATTATTTGAATATTGAAATGCCTGAAAAAAATATGTCAAAAGAGAAAAGTTCTCAATAAAATATTTGCTAAGCATTTCCAATAGGCGTTTGTAACGGCAAAGTTCTTGTCATCCAGTCATTTCGAACATCCGAGGTCGCAAATAATCGCACAACGCTGCAATTTTGGAATGTTGTTAGGATAGATATTAGTGGTGTCCACCCGATTTTGCAGCTTCGAAAGACTTGAGCAAATTGTATGGTGCTCGAAAAACACTGAAATTTTCGGTCATTTTTCAGATTTTGGTCTATGCTTTCTAAAAATGAATTTTAGGAAAAAGTTGTCTTTGACACTATTAAAGAAGATAAAATTCCCTACAATATGAGTGTAACATAACCTCTGTATGTTCAGAAGATGTCGAGATATGGCATTTCAAAAAATAATAATTATTACTCTATATATATATATATATATGCTCTCACCATCTTTATGCCGATGACCAGTGGCGTAGCGACATAAAACGGCGCCTAGTTTCTAGTGGACATATTGTTAGTATAATATTATGGGTAAAAAGCACTTGTTTAATTTAAGTGATATAATAACTAATAAATTGCAGTGAAATATCTAAATTTTGTATGATTTTCGCATATATTCGTCATAATTTCGTAGATTGCGGCGTCAGTATGAAATCAGGGTATATAAATTACATAAAAACTCCATGATAGTATATTATTTGTAGCGAACCGTCAAATTTACCTTTCTGCCATATCTTAAAAAAAAACCCGTTTAGTCTTAATAGGCTACTTGATGACAGTTCAAATCAGCTTCTTTTTATGAAGTGTCAAAACGCTCCGAAAGTATGCAGTTTAGTATGAAATACTATCTTGTGACGTGCTTGTGACGTCATGCTCAACATGGTGCCTTATTTTTAGTTTTCGTCATTGTAAAATCGTTGATGGCACGAAAATAAGTTTGAATGATTTTATCCGGGCTGTTTTGGAAGCGTAATTTGCTGGTTAGAGTTAATGAATTCATTTTGATTGTTGTCAAATACCCTATAGTGAAAATAAGCATATAATCTGCAGTTTATATATTTTTTTTATTAATGAAGTTTTATGTACTTGATTACAAAATATTTGGAGCCTCCCGTATAAGAACGTCACTCGACAATAACAAGTGACATTACTTTCGTTCATTCCATTCGTGCCAGCTCTTGTGAATCGACCTGTAGTAAGAATAATTGACTTAATTTTTTTTTATAAATTTTTGGCATCAGTTTACTTATAAACATCGATGCTCCATGACTACAAATATAAGCCATTTCTGAAAAAAATATCAGACTTTCAAACTAAAGATTTCATTGAAATAAGCCCCCGGACATCGATAATTAGGGTCTCGGATAAATCACTCTATACTAAGCGACATCCTGGAAAGAGGATGAATACTGAGATGGAACTGGGCTGGACATATTTGTAGCATGGATCCAACCAGATGGACTAAAAAAGTTACAGAGTGGACACCAAGAGGGTTGAATAGGAAACGTGGACGTCAAAGGAAAAGATAGCGCGACATTTTTACTAATAGGGCTGAACCTAACTGAATGCAAAAGGCCAGAGATAGACGACTGTGGAGAAAAATGGAGGAGGCCTACGCCGCAGAGGCGACTTTTACCTAGTTAAATAAGGAAAATTTGTTGATATGTATTGTAGGTTAAGAAAATAGAATAAAGTCTTTTTAGGGTTCCGTAGCCAAAATGGCAAAAACGGAACCCGTATAGTTTCGTCCTGTCTGTCCGTCTGTCTGTCTGTCTGTCCGTATGTCACAGGCATTTTACTCAGAAACTACGTGATGGATATTGATGAAATTTGGAATATAGGTGTGTTGTATGAGTCGCTACTTAGTTTGGTATATAAATAATTAAAATAAATATTTTTAGGGGGGCACTCCATACATGTTAAAGACAGTAAAACAATTTTTTTTCAGCAAATATCAACGTGTGGTACATAGTTCGACAGCTCTTTAAAAACACTATAAGGTTCCTAAGTAATGTTTTTGATTAAGTGAATGTATTTGGAAATAATCGCTCCGAAAGTGGTGTAAATTGTGTCCCCCCTCTATTTTCTAAACCGTGCGTCCGAAAAATATGAAATAAACCACGAAGGTAACGCTTAATTAATACTTTCAACGAAAATTATTTTCAACAAGATCGAATTAACCGTTTTTGAGTTATTGCCGATAAACTGCGCTTCTCAACAAAAGGACGAAATTGCTATGAAGATACGCACTTTTGTTGTTGTACTTTTTTTACATCGTATTTTTAGGGTTCCGTACCAAAATGGTAAAAAAGGAACCCTTATGGTGCGACTCTGTCTGTCTGTCTGTCTGTCTGTCTGTCTGTCTGTCTGTCTGTCTGTCTGTCCGTCTGTCACAGCAAGATATCTCAGGATCTACTGATGCTATCGACTTGAAATTTGGAATAGTGTTAAAAACCGCTAACCCAAGCCTATGGGACAGAAAAAAAATCTTATACCTTTTTTTCTTTTTTTTTTAAGGGGACCGAAATGGGATGTCATAAATCAAAAGTTGAGCTAATATATCGAGTGGGATATCAAATGAAAGGGCTTAATATGTAGATTCCAAAACAGTTTTTATTTTTTTTCTTAGACATGTAATTTTTAATTGAAGACTAAAACCGTTAAAAAAAATACCGTTCCCCCCCTATTATCTCCGAAGATACTGAACAGAAAAATCTGCAATAATTACCGATTATTAATATTATCCTAAATATTACAGGAAAAATAAAACGGTTTTCCTAACTTGCAGCATTTTTTAGAAATTCGCAAAAATCGTAAGACAACCTTATTTGCTCCTACTAAACTAACCGCGGCATATGTCGATGTATGGGGACAACAGTTTCACAAGAGCAAAGTTAAGTTTGTCCCACCGTACAGTTTTTCTTGAATTATTCACATATCTACTGACGAGTGTGTACGGAACCCTCGGTGCGCGAGTCCGACTCGCACTTGACCGGTTTTTTTACCTTATAGTTACGGCTATGGAACCCTACACTGAGCATGGTCCGACATGCACTTGGCCAGTTATTTATTTTATTTATTTGATTTTATTTATATAAAAAGTTTATGAATCTTATCTGTTTTTTTTTGTTTGAATTTTGGTTTACAGGTTGACGGACCGACCAATGACCTGGTTAAAATATTGGAAACTTCTTATCAAACTATTCTGAAGACAAAGACATTTGTGACGTTCCTCGGGTAAAGGTACCTTATGGATATTGTCGCTTGCGTCTATCTGACTCCGTTACTATAGGACATCAAGATAGAAGGACGCAAGCGACAATATCCATAAGGTACCTTTAGCCGTATAGCTCGATTTGTGTAAGATTGTCGCCCGATATTTATTTTTATAATTCCCCATACAAAACTATCGGACATGTCACAAGTCCCAACTGTGTAATCAGTATGGGGAAGTAACCCCATAGTGGTTACAACACTCACACTACACTACCACAGTAACACACACCCACTACACACATACACCTCAGAGGCAACGTGTAAACCGTTAGCACCGCGCCCCTGGAACAAAACACTCCACTGGGAGAGGAGCAACTACTACAGGAGAAACTCCTCCCCAATTTAAAAAAAAAACCCCATAGTGGAAGCACGGACTCCTGAAAAAACCACATGACCCCACATTGGGGGCAGCGGGACAGAGAATCTGTTAAGTGTAATGTAAGTAGTGGTTGTAATTTTTTGAATTTTGTTGAAACTTGGTCAAACTTTTTAATTTCATTTTCCATTCACTTACACCTCATATGGTACAGTCGAGTTTAATAACATCTGCACAAATAAGAGAACAGAAATATCTGAACACCTACCTGGTTATGCCTCTGACAATAGGATCGTGTTCAGATATTTTTTTTCCTGTAACCGTGTACCTAGATGTAAACTCGAACTGTGAAACTCGACTGTACACTATTGTTTTTAGGGAATTATCTCTAAAACTAATGAAAAGATAACAACAATTCTTTCTGTTGTCCTTTATTTTATTTACTTATTTATTATACCGACAAACTTTAACTATAGATTCTAACAACTATTAGGAGTAAAAAAAGTTCTGTGATGTATAGTCGAAAAACGTTTACTTTCAGAGATATTCATTATTTTTTAAATGAAAACTCCCAAGTGTGTAACAAGCCCTAATAAATGTGGCTAAGATAGTTTTACTATTTTTTTTAAATCCTTTAACTAAACAGCAATTAACCTTCGCAGTATTTGATGTTAAGCGACTACGAGGCCAAAAAATTGACCTTTCGTTTCCAATTTAGCTTTTTTTTTCTTTTTGATAACTTTTCCTCCAGTAAGGACATGTGTATAACGAAGGGCTGAATTTACTGATTTATTTTGTTTCATAAGACTATTAATGTAAAATGACAATATTCGACCCATGTTGATATAACATTATTTTACTCGTCACACCACCAGGAATTCATGGCTAAAGAATGTCGGTATAGTCCCTACCACCCTGTATAGATTATCCTTACGAAGCAGGCGGTACACAAATATTATAAATGTGAAAGTTTGTACTGATTTTTGGATGTTTAGATGTTTGGATATTTAGATGTTTGTTACTAAATAACTTTTTGGTATAAACTATGTTTATGATAAGGTAGTCTATGGATGTATAGAATAGGGATGATGACTGGGTTAAAAATATGTAATTCTATTTAGTCCGTCAGTTAGATTATGGAAAAATATGGGACACGTATTTTTTGGTTTATCAAAATATTAAAAATCGACAAAGTTATAGATCATCAAACTTCTGGAGTGGGGGCTTGTGACGTCACTCTTGAGTACAATTTGTACTCAAGAGTGACGTCACTCGAAACTTCTAAGCACTCTATCCTCGTCAGTTTTTGTTTGTCAAACAAAACAAAAAATACGTGTACAATATTTTTTCATAATGTAACAGACGGACTAAACAGTTTTTTTTAGTCATCTAGCCTATTAAAAATATATAAGAAAAGGATGTGGAGTTGAAGTGATGTTATATAGTGAGTTGCTCAGTTTAAATAAATAATGTATGACAGTTTTACGTGAGTTGTTTTAGTTTCGGGCACGGGAACCAGTTAAACATATTTTATTGTTCGGAACAGTTGTCCCGGTGAATGGTTTCCTTGGCTCAGTAACGGGAACAAAGCGGGCGACGCCGCGGGTACCTAAATGCTAGTGTAAAATAAATGATAGTGTAAAATAAAAAAAAAGTTGTACTTCGTCAATATTGTTTAATACAGTTTTTTTTTTACGTTTTTACATTGCTGATTATGAGCCATTATTTATAATATAACTAAAAATATTTTTTCATCACACTTGCTCGAAAATGATGTTGTTACACGTAGGTTTTGCGGGCCGTAAATGACCTATTACGCCCTAGAGCGAATTTTTTTTTTTTATTTGAATGCATTGGTTCTATTTTACTCTTATTTGTCATGTTCAGAAAAGAAAACGCCAACTTACTTTTTTAAATTTTATCACCGAAATATTTATTTAAAGAGATCTATTATTGCAAAAACATGTAATAGGTAGTAGGTATATTACACAACTAGGGTGGTAATACAAAGAAAGGCCGAGATCGCAGAAGTTTGTGGCCCGAGCTGAAAGCGAGGGACGTAAGTATGCGATCGAGGACTTTCTTTATTACCTCCCGTGTTGTGTACATCATTTTATGTCTACACTTGGCTATAAAGCGGCTTTTTCTGTACGCGCAGCGTACGCCATATTTCTGTAACATTAATTAAATGTTTAAATAGTGTATTACAGTATTTTGCATATATAAAAGCAACCGTTTTAGGTCTTTACTGCTATGGTTTCCGAACGTGACTTGATATTCGCATTGTCTATGGACATCACTAATGTCACTAATGTCACTTTCTGTTTTACAGTTTTATTAAGGATAAGTAAGGCAATTTCAATTAGATTTTCTCACAAGTGTGATGAAAAACATTGTGTGTGCCACGGGCGGTAAGGAATTACAAACTCGTGTTATTAAAGCGCTCGGCTTCGCCTCGGCCTTGTAACAAACACTCGTTTATAATTTCTTACTAACCGCCCTTGATACACAATGTACTATTCTCGCATTTGTCGTTGGTAGAAACAGTCATTGCCGTTAATTTCGGTGGTGGTATAGAAATTATTATTGGATACCAATGTAACGACGCACATTCCACGGGATTTCAGAGAGGTCGTCGTAGCACACGCAGATCTTGCCCTTTCCGTGTGGTCTACCTGGTCTACCTGGCTGTCCCTGTTGGCCTGGCTGTCCTGGATGTCCTGGAGTTTCTGGCTGTCCTGGATGTCCTGGTTGGCCTGGCTGTCCTGGTTGTCCAGGAGTACCTGGTTGACCTGGTTGGCCTGGTTGATCTGGCTGTCCTGGAGTGCCTGGTTGGCCTGGCTGTCCTGGAGTACCTGGCTGTCCTGGAGTGCCGGGTCGACCTGGCTGGCCTGGTTGACCCGGCTGTCCTGGATGTCCAGGAGTACCTGGTTGACCTGGTTGGCCTGGTTGATCTGGCTGTCCTGGAGTGCCTGGTTGGCCTGGCTGTCCTGGAGTGCCTGGCTGTCCTGGAGTGCCTGGGTGTCCTGGCTGTTCTGGTTGGCCTGGGTTTCCTGGCTGTCCTGGTTTGCCTGGCTGTCCTGGTTGGCCTGGGTGTCGTGGCTGTCCTGGGTGTCCTGGCTGTCCTGGAGTGCCTGGTTGGCCGGGCTGTCCTGGTTTGCCTGGCTGTCCTGGTTGTCCTGGGTGTCCTGGGTGTGCTGGTTGGCCTGGGTGTCCTGGCTGTCCTGGAATGCCTGGCTGTCCTGGAGTGCCTGGTTGGCCTGGCTGTCCTGGAGTGCCTGGTTGGCCTGGCTGTCCTGGAGTGCCTGGTTGACCTGGCTGTCCTGGTTTGCCTGGCTGTCCTGGAGTGCCTGGCTGTCCTGGAGTGCCTGGTTGGCCTGGCTGTCCTGGTTTGCCTGGCTGTCCTGGAGTGCCTGGCTGTCCTGGAGTGCCTGGTTGGCCTGGCTGTCCTGGTTTGTCTGGCTGTCCTGGTTGTTCTGGTTGGCCTGGCTGTCCTGGAGTGCCTGGTTGGCCTGGCTGTCCTGGAGTGCCTGGTTGGCCTGGCTGTCCTGGAGTGCCTGGTTGCCCTGGCTGTCCTGGAGTGCCTGGCTGTCCTGGAGTGCCTGGTTGGCCTGGCTGTCCTGGTTTGCCTGGCTGTCCTGGTTGTTCTGGTTGGCCTGGCTGTCCTGGAGTGCCTGGTTGGCCTGGCTGTCCTGGTTTGCCTGGCTGTCCTGGTTGTCCTGGAGTGCCTGGCTGTCCTGGAGTGCCTGGTTGGCCTGGCTGTCCTGGTTTGCCTGGCTGTCCTGGAGTGCCTGGCTGTCCTGGAGTGCCTGGTTGGCCTGGCTGTCCTGGAGTGCCTGGTTGGCCTGGCTGTCCTGGTTTGCCTGGCTGTCCTGGAATGCCTGGCTGTCCTGGAGTGCCTGGTTGGCCTGGCTGTCCTGGTTTGCCTGGCTGTCCTGGTTGTTCTGGTTGGCCTGGCTGTCCTGGAGTGCCTGGTTGGCCTGGCTGTCCTGGTTTGCCTGGCTGTCCTGGTTGTCCTGGGTGTCCTGGCTGTCCTGGTTGTTCTGGTTGGCCTGGCTGTCCTGGAGTGCCTGGTTGGCCTGGCTGTCCTGGTTTGCCTGGCTGTCCTGGTTGTCCTGGGTGTCCTGGGTGTCCTGGGTGTGCTGGTTGGCCTGGGTGTCCTGGCTGTCCTGGCTGTCCTGGGTGTCCTGGTTGGCCTGGGTGTCCTGGCTGTCCTGGGTGTCCTGGTTGATCTGGCTGTCCTGGAGAGCCTGGGTGTCCTGGTTGTCCTGGGTGTCCTGGTTGGCCTGGTTGTCCTGGGTGTCCTGGTTGTCCTGGGTGTCCTGGTTGGCCTGGGTGTCCTGGCTGTCCTGGGTGTCCTGGTTGATCTGGCTGTCCTGGTTTGCCTGGCTGTCCTGGTTGTTCTGGTTGGCCTGGCTGTCCTGGTTTGCCTGGCTGTCCTGGAGTGCCTGGCTGTCCTGGAGTGCCTGGTTGGCCTGGCTGTCCTGGAGTGCCTGGTTGGCCTGGCTGTCCTGGTTTGCCTGGCTGTCCTGGAGTGCCTGGCTGTCCTGGAGTGCCTGGTTGGCCTGGCTGTCCTGGTTTGCCTGGCTGTCCTGGTTGTTCTGGTTGGCCTGGCTGTCCTGGAGTGCCTGGCTGTCCTGGAGTGCCTGGTTGGCCTGGCTGTCCTGGTTTGCCTGGCTGTCCTGGTTGTTCTGGTTGGCCTGGTTGTCCTGGGTGTCCTGGTTTGCCTGGCTGTCCTGGTTGTTCTGGTTGGCCTGGCTGTCCTGGTTTGCCTGGCTGTCCTGGAGTGCCTGGTTTGCCTGGCTGTCCTGGTTTGCCTGGCTGTCCTGGAATGCCTGGCTGTCCTGGAGTGCCTGGTTGGCCTGGCTGTCCTGGAGTGCCTGGTTGGCCTGGCTGTCCTGGTTTGCCTGGCTGTCCTGGAGTGCCTGGCTGTCCTGGAGTGCCTGGTTGGCCTGGCTGTCCTGGTTTGCCTGGCTGACCTGGTTGTTCTGGTTGGCCTGGTTGTCCTGGAGTGCCTGGCTGTCCTGGAGTGCCTGGTTGGCCTGGCTGTCCTGGTTTGCCTGGCTGTCCTGGTTGTCCTGGGTGTCCTGGATGTCCTGGGTGTCCTGGTTGGCCTGGGTGTCCTGGCTGTCCTGGGTGTCCTGGTTGGCCTGGTTGTCCTGGGTATCCTGGTTTGCCTGGCTGTCCTGGGTGTCCTGGGTGTCCTGGCTGTCCTGGGTGTCCTGGTGGGCCTGGGTGTCCTGGGTGTCCTGGCTGTCCTGGGTGTGGTGGTTGGCCTGGGTGTCCTGGCTGTCCTGGAATGCCTGGCTGTCCTGGAGTGCCTGGTTGGCCTGGCTGTCCTGGAGTGCCTGGTTGGCCTGGCTGTCCTGGAGTGCCTGGTTGGCCTGGCTGTCCTGGTTTGCCTGGCTGTCCTGGAGTGCCTGGCTGTCCTGGAGTGCCTGGTTGGCCTGGCTGTCCTGGTTTGCCTGGCTGTCCTGGAGTGCCTGGCTGTCCTGGAGTGCCTGGTTGGCCTGGCTGTCCTGGTTTGCCTGGCTGTCCTGGAGTGCCTGGCTGTCCTGGAGTGCCTGGTTGGCCTGGCTGTCCTGGTTTGCCTGGCTGTCCTGGTTGTTCTGGTTGGCCTGGCTGTCCTGGAGTGCCTGGTTGGCCTGGCTGTCCTGGAGTGCCTGGTTGGCCTGGCTGTCCTGGAGTGCCTGGTTGGCCTGGCTGTCCTGGAGTGCCTGGCTGTCCTGGAGTGCCTGGTTGGCCTGGCTGTCCTGGTTTGCCTGGCTGTCCTGGTTGTTCTGGTTGGCCTGGCTGTCCTGGGTGTCCTGGTTGTCCTGGGTGTTCTGGGTGTCCTGGTTGTCCTGGGTGTCCTGGTTGTCCTGGGTGTCCTGGGTGTCCTGGGTGTCCTGGCTGTCCTGGGTGTCCTGGTGGGCCTGGGTGTCCTGGGTGTCCTGGCTGTCCTGGGTGTCCTGGCTGTCCTGGGTGTCCTGGTTGGCCTGGGTGTCCTGGCTGTCCTGGCTGTCCTGGGTGTCCTGGTTGGCCTGGGTGTCCTGGCTGTCCTGGCTGTCCTGGTTTGCCTGGCTGTCCTGGAGTGCCTGGCTGTCCTGGAGTGCCTGGTTGGCCTGGCTGTCCTGGAGTGCCTGGTTGTCCAGGGTGTCCTGGTTTGCCTGGCTGTCCTGGTTGTTCTGGTTGGCCTGGCTGTCCTGGAGTGCCTGGTTGGCCTGGCTGTCCTGGTTTGCCTGGCTGTCCTGGAGTGCCTGGCTGTCCTGGAGTGCCTGGTTGGCCTGGCTGTCCTGGTTTGCCTGGCTGTCCTGGAGTGCCTGGCTGTCCTGGAGTGCCTGGTTGGCCTGGCTGTCCTGGAGTGCCTGGTTGGCCTGGCTGTCCTGGTTTGCCTGGCTGTCCTGGAGTGCCTGGCTGTCCTGGGTGTCCTGGTTGGCCTGGGTGTTCTGGCTGTCCTGGCTGTCCTGGATGTCCTGGTTGTCCTGGGTGTCCTGGTTGTCCTGGGTGTTCTGGGTGTCCTGGTTGTCCTGGGTGTCCTGGTTGTCCAGGGTGTCCTGGCTGTCCTGGGTGTCCTGGTGGGCCTGGGTGTCCTGGGTGTCCTGGCTGTCCTGGGTGTCCTGGCTGTCCTGGGTGTCCTGGTTGGCCTGGGTGTCCTGGCTGTCCTGGCTGTCCTGGGTGTCCTGGTTGGCCTGGGTGTCCTGGCTGTCCTGGCTGTCCAGGGTGTCCTGGTTGGCCTGGGTGTCCTGGCTGTCCTGGGTGTCCTGGTTTATCTGGCTGTCCTGGAGAGCCTGGGTGTCTTGGCTGTCCTGGGTGTCCTGGCTGTTCTGGGTGTCCTGGTTGTCCTGGGTGTCCTGGTTGGCCTGGGTGTCCTGGCTGTCCTGGCTGTCCAGGGTGTCCTGGTTGGCCTGGGTGTCCTGGCTGTCCTGGGTGTCCTGGTTGGCCTGGTTGTCCTGGGTGTCCTGGTTTGCCTGGCTGTCCTGGTTGTTCTGGTTGGCCTGGCTGTCCTGGTTTGCCTGGCTGTCCTGGAGTGCCTGGTTTGCCTGGCTGTCCTGGTTTGCCTGGCTGTCCTGGAATGCCTGGCTGTCCTGGAGTGCCTGGTTGGCCTGGCTGTCCTGGAGTGCCTGGTTGGCCTGGCTGTCCTGGTTTGCCTGGCTGTCCTGGAGTGCCTGGCTGTCCTGGAGTGCCTGGTTGGCCTGGCTGTCCTGGTTTGCCTGGCTGACCTGGTTGTTCTGGTTGGCCTGGTTGTCCTGGAGTGCCTGGCTGTCCTGGAGTGCCTGGTTGGCCTGGCTGTCCTGGTTTGCCTGGCTGTCCTGGTTGTCCTGGGTGTCCTGGATGTCCTGGGTGTCCTGGTTGGCCTGGGTGTCCTGGCTGTCCTGGGTGTCCTGGTTGGCCTGGTTGTCCTGGGTATCCTGGTTTGCCTGGCTGTCCTGGGTGTCCTGGGTGTCCTGGCTGTCCTGGGTGTCCTGGTGGGCCTGGGTGTCCTGGGTGTCCTGGCTGTCCTGGGTGTGGTGGTTGGCCTGGGTGTCCTGGCTGTCCTGGAATGCCTGGCTGTCCTGGAGTGCCTGGTTGGCCTGGCTGTCCTGGAGTGCCTGGTTGGCCTGGCTGTCCTGGAGTGCCTGGTTGGCCTGGCTGTCCTGGTTTGCCTGGCTGTCCTGGAGTGCCTGGCTGTCCTGGAGTGCCTGGTTGGCCTGGCTGTCCTGGTTTGCCTGGCTGTCCTGGAGTGCCTGGCTGTCCTGGAGTGCCTGGTTGGCCTGGCTGTCCTGGTTTGCCTGGCTGTCCTGGAGTGCCTGGCTGTCCTGGAGTGCCTGGTTGGCCTGGCTGTCCTGGTTTGCCTGGCTGTCCTGGTTGTTCTGGTTGGCCTGGCTGTCCTGGAGTGCCTGGTTGGCCTGGCTGTCCTGGAGTGCCTGGTTGGCCTGGCTGTCCTGGAGTGCCTGGTTGGCCTGGCTGTCCTGGAGTGCCTGGCTGTCCTGGAGTGCCTGGTTGGCCTGGCTGTCCTGGTTTGCCTGGCTGTCCTGGTTGTTCTGGTTGGCCTGGCTGTCCTGGGTGTCCTGGTTGTCCTGGGTGTTCTGGGTGTCCTGGTTGTCCTGGGTGTCCTGGTTGTCCTGGGTGTCCTGGGTGTCCTGGGTGTCCTGGCTGTCCTGGGTGTCCTGGTGGGCCTGGGTGTCCTGGGTGTCCTGGCTGTCCTGGGTGTCCTGGCTGTCCTGGGTGTCCTGGTTGGCCTGGGTGTCCTGGCTGTCCTGGCTGTCCTGGGTGTCCTGGTTGGCCTGGGTGTCCTGGCTGTCCTGGCTGTCCTGGTTTGCCTGGCTGTCCTGGAGTGCCTGGCTGTCCTGGAGTGCCTGGTTGGCCTGGCTGTCCTGGAGTGCCTGGTTGTCCAGGGTGTCCTGGTTTGCCTGGCTGTCCTGGTTGTTCTGGTTGGCCTGGCTGTCCTGGAGTGCCTGGTTGGCCTGGCTGTCCTGGTTTGCCTGGCTGTCCTGGAGTGCCTGGCTGTCCTGGAGTGCCTGGTTGGCCTGGCTGTCCTGGTTTGCCTGGCTGTCCTGGAGTGCCTGGCTGTCCTGGAGTGCCTGGTTGGCCTGGCTGTCCTGGAGTGCCTGGTTGGCCTGGCTGTCCTGGTTTGCCTGGCTGTCCTGGAGTGCCTGGCTGTCCTGGAGTGCCTGGTTGGCCTGGCTGTCCTGGTTTGCCTGGCTGTCCTGGTTGTCCTGGTTGTCCTGGGTGTCCTGGGTGTCCTGGGTGTCCTGGTTGGCCTGGGTGTTCTGGCTGTCCTGGGTGTCCTGGTTGTCCTGGGTGTCCTGGTTGTCCTGGTTGGCCTGGGTGTCCTGGCTGTCCTGGCTGTCCTGGGTGTCCTGGTTGGCCTGGGTGTCCTGGCTGTCCTGGGTGTCCTGGTTTATCTGGCTGTCCTGGAGAGCCTGGGTGTCCTGGCTGTCCTGGGTGTCCTGGCTGTTCTGGGTGTCCTGTATGTCCTGGGTGTCCTGGTTGGCCTGGTTGTCCTGGGTGTCCTGGTTGGCCTGGCTGTCCTGGCGTGCCTGGCTGTCCTGGAGTGCCTGGTTGGCCTGGCTGTCCTGGTTTGCCTGGCTGTCCTGGAGTGCCTGGCTGTCCTGGAGTGCCTGGTTGGCCTGGCTGTCCTGGTGTGCCTGGTTGGCCTGGCTGTCCTGGTTTGCCTGGCTGTCCTGGTTGTCCTGGGTGTCCTGGGTGTCCTGGGTGTCCTGGGTGTCCTGGTTGGCCTGGGTGTTCTGGCTGTCCTGGCTGTCCTGGGTGTCCTGGTTGGCCTGGGTGTGTTGGCTGTCCTGGGTGTCCTGGTTGGCCTGGGTGTCCCGGCTGTCCTGGCTGTCCTGGCTGTCCTGGGTGTCCTGGTTGGCCTGGGTGTGCTGGCTGTCCTGGTTGTTCTGGTTGGCCTGGCTGTCCTGGTTTGCCTGGCTGTCCTGGAGTGCCTGGTTTGCCTGGCTGTCCTGGTTTGCCTGGCTGTCCTGGAATGCCTGGCTGTCCTGAAGTGCCTGGTTGGCCTGGCTGTCCTGGAGTGCCTGGTTGGCCTGGCTGTCCTGGTTTGCCTGGCTGTCCTGGAGTGCCTGGCTGTCCTGGAGTGCCTGGTTGGCCTGGCTGTCCTGGTTTGCCTGGCTGACCTGGTTGTTCTGGTTGGCCTGGCTGTCCTGGTTTGCCTGGCTGTCCTGGTTGTCCTGGGTGTCCTGGATGTCCTGGGTGGCCTGGGTGTCCTGGCTGTCCTGGGTGTCCTGGTTGGCCTGGTTGTCCTGGGTATCCTGGTTTGCCTGGCTGTCCTGGTTGTCCTGGGTGTCCTGGGTGTCCTGGGTGTCCTGGTTGGCCTGGGTGTTCTGGCTGTCCTGGCTGTCCTGGGTGTCCTGGTTGTCCTGGGTGTCCTGGTTGTCCTGGGTGTTCTGGGTGTCCTGGTTGTCCTGGGTGTCCTGGTTGTCCTGGGTGTCCTGGGTGTCCTGGGTGTCCTGGCTGTCCTGGGTGTCCTGGTGGGCCTGGGTGTCCTGGGTGTCCTGGCTGTCCTGGGTGTGCTGGTTGGCCTGGGTGTCCTGGTTGTCCTGGAATGCCTGGCTGTCCTGGAGTGCCTGGTTGGCCTGGCTGTCCTGGAGTGCCTGGTTGGCCTGGCTGTCCTGGAGTGCCTGGTTGGCCTGGCTGTCCTGGTTTGCCTGGCTGTCCTGGAGTGCCTGGCTGTCCTGGAGTGCCTGGTTGGCCTGGCTGTCCTGGTTTGCCTGGCTGTCCTGGAGTGCCTGGCTGTCCTGGAGTGCCTGGTTGGCCTGGCTGTCCTGGTTTGCCTGGCTGTCCTGGTTGTTCTGGTTGGCCTGGCTGTCCTGGAGTGCCTGGTTGGCCTGGCTGCCCTGGAGTGCCTGGTTGGCCTGGCTGTCCTGGAGTGCCTGGTTGGCCTGGCTGTCCTGGAGTGCCTGGCTGTCCTGGAGTGCCTGGTTGGCCTGGCTGTCCTGGTTTGCCTGGCTGTCCTGGTTGTTCTGGTTGGCCTGGCTGTCCTGGGTGTCCTGGTTGTCCTGGGTGTTCTGGGTGTCCTGGTTGTCCTGGGTGTCCTGGTTGTCCTGGGTGTCCTGGGTGTCCTGGGTGTCCTGGTTGGCCTGGGTGTCCTGGCTGTCCTGGCTGTCCTGGGTGTCCTGGTTGGCCTGGGTGTCCTGGCTGTCCTGGGTGTCCTGGTTTATCTGGCTGTCCTGGAGAGCCTGGGTGTCCTGGCTGTCCTGGGTGTCCTGGCTGTTCTGGGTGTCCTGGTTGTCCTGGGTGTCCTGGTTGGCCTGGGTGTCCTGGCTGTCCTGGCTGTCCAGGGTGTTCTGGTTGGCCTGGGTGTCCTGGCTGTCCTGGGTGTCCTGGTTGGCCTGGTTGTCCTGGGTGTCCTGGTTTGCCTGGCTGTCCTGGTTGTTCTGGTTGGCCTGGCTGTCCTGGAGTGCCTGGTTGGCCTGGCTGTCCTGGTTTGCCTGGCTGTCCTGGAGTGCCTGGCTGTCCTGGAGTGCCTGGTTGGCCTGGCTGTCCTGGTTTGCCTGGCTGTCCTGGAGTGCCTGGCTGTCCTGGAGTGCCTGGTTGGCCTGGCTGTCCTGGTTTGCCTGGCTGTCCTGGTTGTTCTGGTTGGCCTGGCTGTCCTGGAGTGCCTGGCTGTCCTGGAGTGCCTGGCTGTCCTGGAGTGCCTGGTTGGCCTGGCTGTCCTGGTTTGCCTGGCTGTCCTGGTTGTTCTGGTTGGCCTGGCTGTCCTGGAGTGCCTGGTTGGCCTGGCTGTCCTGGTTTGCCTGGCTGTCCTGGCTGTCCTGGGTGTCCTGGTTGGCCTGGGTGTCCTGGCTGTCCTGGGTGTCCTGGTTGATCTGGCTGTCCTGGAGAGCCTGGGTGTCCTGGCTGTCTTGGCTGTCCTGGAGCGCCTGGTTGACCTGGTTGTCCTGGTTGGCCTGGGTGTCCTCCTGTCAAGCAAGAGATGCAGATGTTACTTTAGAACTCGATCATCATAAATCTGGTTAAGTGTTTTTTTTTTTTGTAAGGGTATTATATAGATAGTCTAGAACGGTCCTTTTTCTATTTCAAATTTAGTTCTTATGATGGGATCCGTGAGTAGTAAGTAGAGGGAACTCTTTAAAGCTAATGCTTATTGCATGCAATGTATGGTGATTAATTACTGCATTGTTCTGTGTGCCTCAACTAACTACAACGCACCAATACGCCTCGCAACATATGACGCACAAAGTGGGATATTAGCCGGTAAGCAATAGTTAACTATGAGTATTCATTAACCTTGATTGACTGTGTTCTATATTTTGACATACCGTGAATACAAAAACTCCGGTCCTATGTCTGGTTTTACTTGAAAACTCCTACCCAAACCTCAACATATCTCAGCATAATTTCATGGGGTGACTTGGCTAAAACTACATTACTAAACCTGGAAAGAGCATCAAGAGCGATTCTGAAGGTTTCCACGTTTCGTGCTTTCCTTTCCCTACTACATGCTGTATAAATCATGTGAAGTCCTAACAGTTCGACAATTATTTACACCGTGTCTGTTTTAAAACAGCATGCTGCAATGCCGTATAACAAACAATATACTAACAAAAGGCGTAAAAATATTGTTTGCTCTCTAAACCGTAAACATGCATTCTCTTCTAGATTTTTTTATGTTCTTATCTTAGGTCCATTAGGTTAAACGCGAAATTTGACATTTATCCGCTCAATTATGTTAAATATAAACTCATACTCCGCGAAGCCCTACAAAGCATGTCGTACGAAGATACAAAGAAGTTATTGATAGTCTTGAAGTGATTCTTGTTTTAATTTTGTAACTTAGGTATACCTTACCCAGTTTGAAGAGAGCTCATCCACTTACCTGTACTTACAATAGCATTGTATCTATACAATGCTATTATCTACTTTTGTTCTCGAACCGCCAACCAAATACTTACAAAAAAAAGGTTAGAAGTAGACTGTATGTATATCGAATTTTCAACCTTATTTCTTGTCGAGTAGGTTTGAAATGGAAATGAAATGCAACAAATGTTATGATCGCCATTATTCTGTTAGTGTATTTTGTAGTCTATTGTCCAAAAAAATAAAGTAGAAAAATTATATTAACCTTCCAAGGCGTTTATTATCTTCTTTTACTACAAGCTCATTATCATAATTTGTGGTTAACCACTCAATGGTATTGTAGTCTCAAGTAGAAGAGCTCGCTTCAAACTGGGTAAGGTATAATTGTTTTTTTTTTGTAGTCAATAAGCATATGCCAAATGTTACTAGTTATTAAGTTTCAATAGTATGTACATTTATGTTTAGTAATTATGAATATAATATAATAGTACATTACACAACTAGGGTGGTAATACAATTTCTTTATTACCTCCCGTGTTGTGTACATCATTTTATGTCTACACTTGGCGAGAAAGCGTATGGCCAGGTATGGCATAGTATAAATTATTTAGTCGTCTTTTCTGCCTGAAACACAGGACCCCCTAGTTGAGGCACGTTTTATGTTTTTTATTTTTGTTTATTATAGTCTATAAGTCATATTTTGTAAATTATTAGTAAAAAAATAATAATTATTATTATAATATTGTTTCTTTTGACCCTTCGGGTGACCTTCTGGTGAGAAGAAGCGACGGAAGAAACTCACCAGTTTCTCGTTTCAAAAATGTTAAATATGACTACAATTATAACATTATTACATGTGATTTCATTAATATGTTACATAAACTCAAAACTTTATTTTTAGAGATGTACGAGTAAAGGGTCTCTTGATGATTGATGATTTGATGATTTCTCTGATGTCAAAAAAACACAATTAAAATAATAGAAAATAAATAGACTAGTGAAATGAGGGTATTTAGAAATCAGAAATCCACCAGCTGGCAGCAGGGCAGCGAAAGGTCTATTTGGCAGTAGATGTCAAAATCAGGTGTATATCAACAATAAATCGCTATTTTTAGAAGTACGGACGTCGTCGTTGGCAATATAGTACATTACACAACTAGGGTGGTAATACAAAGAAAGGCCGAGATCGCAGATGTTTGCGGCCCGAGCTGCAAACGAGGCTTTTTTTATTACCTCCCGTGTTGTGTACATCATTTTATGTCTACACTTGGCCAGAAAGCGGCTTTTTCTGTACGCGCAGCGTGCGGAAAAAAACACTTTATGGCCACGTGTGGCATAAAATAATTTTCTTATTTCTTTCTTTTGAGATACTATGTTACTTAAGATTAATTGAGTATTTTGTTTTGTAATTTTTTTGGTTTTCCTTTGTTTTTTTTTCATATTTGAGTCAGTTCGATTCCCAGACGAAGCAAGTAATTATTAGTAAATCTTTGAATGCAGAATTTCTTACTTTTAAAAATTAAATAAAGTCTCCTTTCAGCAAATATCCTATTTACAATATTTGAGGTACATTCCCTTCATGTCGCATAGTCTTGGGACACCCTGTACGTGTACAAAGTGTGAAAGTGACTGGTTTACCTTTGTGATGTGGTCGTTTATGGTGCCCTGGATGATGGCCATGTTCTCCGTTACCGCCTTGGCTAGCTGGTCCTCCATTTCCACCGTTACCGCCTTGTCCGGCTGGTCCTCCATTTCCACCGTTACCGCCTCGTCCGGCTGGTCCTCCACTTTCACCGTTACCGCCTTGTCCGGCTGGTCCTCCATTTCCACCGTTACCGTCTTGTCCGGCTGGGCCTCCATTTTCACCGTTACCGCCTTGTCCGACTGGTCCTCCATTTCCACCGTTACCGCCTTGTCCGGCTGGGCCTCCATTTCCACCGTCACCGTCTTGTCCGGCTGGTCCTCCACTTCCACCATTACCGCCTTGTCCGGCTGGTCCTCCATTTCCTTGCTGTCCTGGAGTGCCTTGCTGTCCTGGAGTTCCTGGCTGTCCTAAAGTGCCTGGAGTGCCTGAAGTGCCTTGCTGTCCTGGAGTGCCTGGTTGGGCTGGAGTGGCTGGAGTTACTGGTTGTCCCGGGCTACTCCGCTGTCCTCCTTGGTCACCTATGTCATAGAGACAATCGTCTTATGTCGTTATAAATACAAGCCTTTGATGACTCATCATTTTTTGAAAATATTAACTTTGGATTTCCTAACTTTAATGCTTAGATGCTTACCATGCTCTTGCAATATAATGTGTATAGAAATCGTAACGTTATCAATACGAGTATTAGCGACTTTTATACTTATGTAACGTTTATGCCACACCTGGCCATATAGTGGCTTTTTCTGCACGCTGTGCGTACGAAAAAAGCCGCTTTCTGGCCAAGTGTAGACATAAAATGATGTAGGTACACAACACGGGAGGTAATAAAGAAAGCCCTCGATCGCTGTTTAACTAGGGCTAGTTGTGAAATGTACTATTTCATGTAATTGGGCCTGTGAGATATATTTTGAAATAGTACATTACTCACCTACGGTGGTAAAACAAAGAATGTCTCAGCTCGCAGGTATTTGACGCCCGAGCGAGGAGATCTGAGGCTTTCTTGATTACCGCCCATGGTAAGTACAAAATTTTACATCTCCCCTGGCCAGGAAGTGGGATTTTCCGCACGTCTAACGTCCGGTAATTGCCACTTTATGGCCAGGTGTGACGTAAAAAATTATATGTACCTCCCTATCTATTGGCCTTTTATGTTTTAAGATAAGTTGTTACCCTTACATGCAGTACATACTAAAACAGAAGGTTTATAACAAGGGTTTTACTGTGTTCTATATTTTGACATACCGTGAATACAACATCTCCGGTAATGTCTGGTTTTACTTGAAAACTCCCATCCAAACCTCAACATATCTCAGCATAATTTCATGGGGTGGCTTGGCTAAAACTATATTACTAAACCTGGAAAGAGCATAAAGAGCGATTCTGAAGGTTTCCACGTTTCGTCCTTTCCTCTCCCCTACTGCATGCTGTATAAATCATGTGAAGTCCTAACAGTTCGACAATTATTTATACTGAGTACTGTTTTAAAACAGCGTGCTGCAATGCCGTACGACACACAATATATTAAAAAAAGGCGTAAAAATATTGTTTGCTATCTAAACCTTAAACATGCATTCTCTTCCAGATTTTTTATATTCTTATCTTAGGTCCATTAGGTTAAACGCGAAATTTGACATTTATCCGCTCAATTATGTTAAATATAAACTCATGCTCCGCGAAGCCCTACAAAGCATGTCGTACGAAGATACAAAGAAGTTATTGATAGTCTTGAAGTGATTCTTGTTTTAATTTTGTAACTTAGGTAATTGTTTTTTTTTGTAGTCAATAAGCATATGCCAAATGTTACTAGTTATTAAGTTTCAATTGTATGTACATTTATGTTTAGTAATTATGAATATATAATATAAATTATTTAGTCGTCTTTTCTGCCTGAAACACAGGACCCCCTAGTTGAGGCACGTTTTATGCTTTTTATTTTTGTTTAGTCTATAAGTCATATTTTGTAAATTATTCGTCAAAAAATAATAATTATTGTTATAATGTACAGCGATTTCTTATCCAATTTCGTGAGTTTGGTAGTGTTTTAGATTCAATCAAAATTAATTTATTACTTCAAGTAGGGCCTTTCTTTGTATTACTAAGGTGGTAATACAAAGAAATGCCGAGATCGCAGATGTTTGCGGCCCGAGCTGAAAGCGAGGCTTTTTTTATTACCTCCCGTGTTGTGTACATCATTTTATGTCTACACTTGGCCAGAAAGCTTTATGGCCACGTGTGGCATAAAATAAGTTTCTTATTTAAATCAAACATATTACGCTATTTCTTTCTTTTGAGATACTATGTTACTTAAGAGGAATTGAGTATTTTGTTTTGTATTTTTTTTGGTTTTTCTTTTTTTTTTTCATAATTGCATCAGTTCGATTCCCAGACGAAGGAAGTAATTATTAGTAAACCTTTGAATGCAGAATTTCTTACTTTAAAAAATTAAATAAAGTCTCCTTTCAGCAAATATCCTATTTACAATATTTGAGGTACATTCCCTTCATGTCGCATAGTCTTGGGACACCATGTACGTGTAGAAAGTGCAAAAGTGACAGGTTTACCTTTGTGATGTGGTCGTTTATGGTGCCCTGGATGACGGCCATGTTCTCCGTTACCGCCTTGGCTTGCTGGTCCTCCATTTCCACCGTTACCGCCTTGTCCGGCTGGTCCTCCATTTCCACCGTTACTGCCTTGTCCGGCTGGTCCTCCACTTCCACCATTACCGCCTTGTCCGGCTGGTCCACCATTTCCACCGTTATCGTCTTGTCCAGCTGGTCCTCCATTTCCACCGTTACTGCCTTGTCCGGCTGGTCCTCCATTTCCACCGTTACCGCCTTGTCCGGCGAGTCCTCCATTTCCACCGTTACCGTCTTGTCCGGCTGGGCCTTCATTTTCACCGTTGCCGTCTTGTCCGGCTGGGCCTTCATTTTCACCGTTACCGTCTTGTCCGACTGGGCCTCCATTTCCACCCTTACCGTCTTGACCGGCTGGTCCTCCATATCCACCGTTACCGCCTTCTCCGGCTGGGCCTCCATTTCCACCGTTACCGTCTTGTCCGGCTGGTCCTCCACTTCCACCATTACTGCCTTGTCCGGCTGGTCCTCCATTTCCACCCTTACCGTCTTGCTCGGCTGGTCCTCCATTTCCACCGTTACCGTCTTGTCCAGCTGGTCCTCCATTTCCACCGTTACTGCCTTGTCCGGCTGGTCCTCCATTTCCACCGTTACCGCCTTGTCCGGCTGGTCCTCCATTTCCACCGTTACCGTCTTGTCCGGCTGGGCCTTCATTTTCACCGTTACCGTCTTGTCCGGCAGGGCCGTTATCACCAGCCGATCCATTATTATGGTGCCTCAAGTCCGTGCTTTGGTGATCAGACTGTTGTTTTTTCTCGTAGGCTTCTTTAACTGAAACATTATGTATTTTACTTTAAGTGGTATGTTTCACGTAATGTAATTTAAAGAAGAGAGAACTGCGACCAAACCCCGGCTCAAAACACGCTGATGTGGCGTATACCCGGTGACGAGCCTCAAGCGTCGCGTTTTTGTCGCGTACCTTTCAAACGTGCTTAAAATACGTAGTGTTCACGTACTATCCTTGCGTATTTTGAGCACCGGGATTGACAGTACGCGTCAAAAACGTGACGCCTGAGGCGCGTATACGTCGCGTTAGCGTCTTTTGAGCGGCGGTTAGCTCAGTATGGCATAATTATGATGTATTTACCACGACGTTTCGGACGTGCCGAGGCGTTCATGGTCGCGCAGGGGCTGAAGAGGCGGGTGTCACCTAGGGCTTCCAATCTCGGCATTTTCAGTATGGCAAATACCGGGATCCCGGTGCTTATTAGCTATCCAAAAAAATCCAGTATGGGAAGTCCTAGTGTCAACGTCTTCTAGCCGTTCCGGCACGTCCTAAACGTCGAGGTATATATCATGTTTTACGCGAAGTCCCGTTTTGTTATAATAAAATTGGTAATATAAACATTAGAACGTTTATTTTCTTCTTCGCTCGACACGGTAATAGATATGAGCCGACGACCAATTTTACGGCGGCGGCGGCGTCACGGCGGCGTGACCTTGGAATTGAGTATTTTTTAAAATTATGAAAACCGTATTTTGATACCAAATTAAGCTGTATTTTATTATATTAACGAACGGAGAATATAAACAACTGTTATTGTTGATATTTAATTTTCACACCTCAAATTGTACGTGTGTGTGTCGGGGAAGATGTTTCATAGTTCTTATGTGAATATCTTTTACTTGCATTGTAAACATCAATAGTAGGTAAGTAGTCGATATAAATGAACATACGTTCACTCGATTAAATACTCGACGCGACTGAGAGAGCAAACGCGGACGGGCTGCGGGTGCGAGCGAGAAAGCAAGCAACAATTTGTTGAGGCGGCGCGCCGCCGCCGGCGCGGCGTTCACAACTACACGGTGATGCTCAATAGGTCCCTCGCTGTCACCTCTATTGCTAATAGGGTTGCCAGGTTTGCGGGACAAATTCACAGACCCCCACCCCCTTCCCGGTCGCAAAAAAATGGCTCCTGGGGTGGCAACATAGATATCCCCGGGTGTCGGGTGTTGCAGCGTCATCAGTGTGAAAACAGGGTATAAATGAAATAAAAATTCCATGATAGTAAATAATTTGTAGCGAATCGTTCAATGTACCTTTCTGCCATATATATATTTTACCGGTTTAGTCTTAATATTGTGCAGATTATTATTTGTTTTTTCATCAATGAAGAAGTGTCATGTACTTGTTTACAAAATATTCGGATCCTCCCGTATAAGAACGTCACTCAACAGTGACAAGTGACATTACTTTCGTTCAATCCATTCGTGCCAGCTCTTGTGAATCGACCTGTATTTGTACTTACTCTTTGTTTGCACGTGCTCCTTTGGTACCAGCTTCATGACAATCTGGCCGTTCTCAAATGAAGGTTCGATTTTGAAATCGTTGAGATCTGCAAGTTTGACAAGAATTTAGAAAGAAACTTAACATGACTATGATACCTATTGATATTCAAAATACTGATTATTACTGTGATTTTGCATACATAATACCAAAAGTTTATTAACTATTGTTAATTTTTTGATATACAAGCGAGATCGTAGAAAAGACAATTAAAATTACTTTCCATAAAATCATTTTTTTTTTCAAAAATCTCCAATACTGATACCGAGACCGAAATTCCGGTATTGAGAATAATCCGGTATTGCATGCCCTAGTTAGGGGGGGGGGTCTGTTTTAGGGTGTTAATTTAATTTTAATTATGTAAAATTTAGTTTTTATCTTTTTAATTTTATGTGATACTTACTGAATCCCAACTTCTTGAATAGCGACTTTATATCTGTAACAATGTTTTTTTCATTAGAAAATGCGTGTACCACTCAAATAGTACCCTAGGGCCCTACAATTTCATTTCTCTAGCTATCGTAGAATAGAAACCAAGATATTCCATGACTTAACGGTGTACAAAATTTCGCCGTACTGCCGTACCCGGATTTGCCTTGATTTTGTCATCTTGACAGTGCGAAATTTTGTACACCGTTAAGTGATAGGAATATCTCGGCTTATACCTACGATAGCTAGAGAAATGAAATTTTAGAGCCCTAGGGTACTATTTGGGTATTTTTTGAGATATATAAAGTTTCCGAAAATAAAGCCCTTCCAGAGATACAAGCGGTGTACGCCAGCTCAACGGCCCGGTAGCGTACACCGTGAACAGCCCTTATATTTCAAAAAGTTTAATTGTACTATTTTTCACCTAGTTATTTCGTCGGTACTATTTGTTGGCAGTATCAGATTTTGGGTATCTTTACGGTGTACGCCATCTTGCTGGTCACATTGGTAATGTACTAATGTTGCAAATGTCTTTAGGCGGCGGTGACCTCTTTTCATCAGGTGGGCCGTCTGCCTGTTTGCCAGTCTAAGGCAATTAAAAAGATACGGCCTAACATTTGCCTTTTCTTATCCTTTTTTTATAATAAAACCAATTTTATACATAATGAGACGTAAATATACCCCGTCGTCTAGGGTTATTGCCACCCCATATCTTAGCAAAAGCAGCCAAGGCTATATTTAATCGAAAATGATTTACTCCTAACGTTCATTTCACGGTTAAAAGTGATCGTTTTTGTTAAAAAAAACGATGCCAATCGATTGTAAAAGACAAATAAATTTGAATATGACCTAAAAATCGCGGTACCCCTAAATCTAGCAATTTTCCCATAGGTAACCCTATTACCATTCCATATAATGTTGGGTAAAAACAACCCGAGAAAAGTATTTAAACAACCACGTTTTGTATGGAGAAGTGCTAGTTCACCCATCCTTGCCAGGGTAACGGGCAATCCTTGCGCATAATGTGTATTTTTAACCGACTTCCAAAAGAAGGACGGTTCTCAATTCGTCTGTATGTTTTTTTTATCTCTTATACCATACAATATTGTTTCATCAAGAATGGATGAAGAAAGGTCGTTACGCTGTCTCTTCTGCTATTCATTATAAGTATGACGTATGACGTCAGACCCGCGCCGACCCCCGACAGCGCCTGTGTGCAAACCTATGAAGCCACCTCTTTATTGTCGTCGTGTTTCGAATTCCGGCGCCCCTATTGCCTTGGCGATGGCGCCTGTGTGCGTTGCACACTCTGCACACAGGGGCGGCGCGGCCCTGTGACGTAGTTTATGGATGGTCCCTAACCGGCGTGCTTGTGATGATTCTGGGACGACCGCGAACCCGTCTTGGTGTCTCTGTCATGGGACTTCTTCACTAACGAAGCGTAGTCGTCTAAAAAAGAGGGTTTACAATGAAATACTCTTTATTGCGCGCCAAAAATTACATGAGAAACGTCAAATGTCACTGTTCGTGGGCTACACGGGTTTGTTTGCTATTGGAATAATGTCATCAATATTTTGCATTATCCAAGGGCGTAGCCACGATTTCGTTAAGGGGGAGCGGGGGGGGGGGGGGGGGGGCAGGCGTAGACCAACCAAGAATGAGTCAAAAATATTTTTAGTGTGAGTTAAGGTTATACGTCTTTCCTGTGGACATTATAAAATTGTTAGGCTTTAAAGCCTAATCTTCTTACTGGATCCTCATAGACTTATACAAACCATATTTTTCTTAAAACCTGTATGATAAAAGGATAAGTAAAATGTACCCAAGTCGTTAACTTTTGTATTGTCGACAGAAAAGACGACCGTTTTCCTGAACGTGTATGACCCGAATATCTAAGGTTCTGCATGAGCAATGGTGGGTGAGCTCGTGTGGCGCGTGTATGGACGATTAAATATCGGTAGATATTACTAGTACAACGCGTGTTTCACATCTTTTTTATCATTTTACGTTTCTAGATTGCCGTCGGATTGAACAGAAATATTTATTTCACGTTTGGTGCACACACAGAAACATGGTCGCAACTGAACGAGCGGCCGGTCGCGTAATGTCGTAATGCTTATACAATTGCCCATATCTGATGTGAGCGCGCGCCGCCCAACATGCTCCGTCTAGTGGAGGTAGACTGTGTGCGATAGAGACGGTCGGATGCGGTGCGTTCCATCCGGTGGTCGGACCTGAACGTCAGTTTTGTTAGAAAGAGAAACTTACTGCACATAGTACTATTTGTTACCTATCTGTGACCGAAGTATTGAAACCAGGCCAGAAATTGAAGGAACTCCTCAAATGTAGTTTCTATGTTTGAAGTCGGTTTTTAGACAAGTTATAAATTAATGGTAATGGCCACATAAATATATCGAGATAGAAATAGTTCGTCGATTTGCATGGGAACCAAGCGTGTAAGATTTTGCGATTGACGTTTGACGTTAAGAGTGTAATTTAGTGAAAACAAAAAAAAAACCATTTCATTTGGTGGCATTTGAACAATCAATTATACAATATATTATCAGATTTTTCATGAGGGTGACTGAAGTTGACGGCGAGCAAAGAAGGTCCCTGACCCTTCTTTTTAGCACGCGAGGTGCATACCAGTGGCGTGGCGTAAAAGATATCCTTGGGCAAGCCGATGCAGATTTAGTGTATACATTCCTTAAGAGCTGTAGAATAAGGTGCTCAAATGCCTGATATTAGGCAAGCCGGTAGGGATCGAGTTCTTTGAACGCCACACTACTGGTACAGTCGAGTTCATCATTATCTGAGCAAGGAACGGATCAAAAATATCTGATCTAGTTCTTATGCTTCTGACAATAAGGTCTTGTTCAGATGTTTTTGGTCCAATCTTTGCTCAGATAATGATGAACTCGACTGTACATACACTCTTTCCTTGTATCTCGATATATTTCTGCGGTAACCATCGTCTGAACGATCTTACCGCTCTGGTCGCTTGGGGTAGAGCCGCTCTGCTGCTTTTCAGTAGAGCTCTTGCCATCGCTACCGTTGCTCTGGATTGCTGTAAAACCATAGGCACCGTAAGGCACTTTGACCCAATGAAAGGTAAGTTTGGCCCACATGGAAGTCTATATGGGGTCTGATATAAGGCACTTTGACCTAATGAAAGGTAAGTTTGGCCCACATGGAAGTCTATATGGGGTCTGATATAAGGCACTTTGACCTAATGAAAGGTAAGGTTGGCCCACATGGAAGTCTATATGGGGTCTGATATAAGGCACTTTGACCTAATGAAAGGTAAGTTTGGCCCACATGGAAGTCTATATGGAGTCTGACATAAGGCACTTTGACCCAATGAAAGGTAAGTGTGGCCCACATGGAAGTCTATAATGGGGTCTGATATAAG
Source organism: Eudemis profundana (assembly GCA_947034925.1). Classification (NCBI taxonomy): domain Eukaryota; kingdom Metazoa; phylum Arthropoda; class Insecta; order Lepidoptera; family Tortricidae; genus Eudemis; species Eudemis profundana. The sequence goes on from OX344819.1 coordinate 5,956,414, forward strand.
GCACTTTGACCTAATGAAAGGTAAGTTTGGCCCAGTTGAAAGTCTATAGGGGGTCTGATAATAAACATAAAACATGGACGGTCACCCACCACATGAAAATCCTACTAATAATACATTACACAACTAGGGTGCTAATACAAAGAAAGGTCGAGATCGCTGAAGTTTGCGGCCCGAGCTGCAAGCGAGGGACGTGAATATGCGATCGAGGGCTTTCTTTACTATAGCTTGGCAACTTCGTTGGTGACACTCACCTGTGTGCTTTTTGTTCTGTGCAGCCGTAACTACTTACACAAGTTACCGCCAACACGAACGGGGGCCTCCGGAGGCTGCCTCCCTCGGTCGCCGTTCGTGTTGGCGGTAACTTGTGTAAGTAGTTACGGCTGCACAGAACAAAAAGCACACAGGTGAGTGTCACCAACGAAGTTGCCAAGCTATACCTCCCGTGTTGTGTACATCATTTTATGTCTACACTTGGCCAGAAAGCGGCTTTTTCCGTACGCGTAGCGTGCGGAAAAAGCCACTTTATGGCCAGGCGTGGCATAAATACAAAATAATTATAAACTAGCTGTGCTGGCAAATTTCGTTCAGCTTCAGAATTTTCAATTATTCAGCATTTATTCTTTCGGCGCAGAGACAAATCCAAAAAATCAAAAATCATATAAAAAAGTTCTACACGTTCTCGAGTTATAAATGTATATATAGAATTATAGATAGGTAGAATCACACTAATATTATAAATGTGAAAGTTTGTGTAGACCTACCTACCTATAATACCTACTTAATTTAAAATTTGGGCATGTGACTACTCAAGCACCCTTAAACATTTGTACGCCTGAAACGGCAAAAAGTGGAGAATTTCTTTCAAAGCTTAGCCTGTAACCCCTGTTTTGTGACCCGATTAATTCCTTTATTGTGCACCAAAACAAAGACACCAAAAAATTTGTCCATGAGGTATCGGAAAAGTTGGTGGGAGTCTCTGGCGATCTCGGGGCTGGTTCTTTTTTCGCACAGAGGCTGAGCCGGGCGATTCAGCGAGGCAACGCCGCGAGCATTCTTGGCTCTTTTAGATTTAAACTTTTGTAATCTTTTGACCCGATTTTAACAAATAAATGATTGACTTTGACTTTGAAAATGTTTGTATGTTTAGATGCTTGTGTGTTTGGATGTTTGTTACTAAATAACGAGGCAACAACTGGATGGATCAAGCTGAAATCGCATGCAAGTAGACCACGTCCTGGATTGAAACATAGAACTTTATGTCCCGGTAAAGAGTTCCTTTGGGACAATAACGGGAACAACACAGGCAAACCCGCGGGTAAATGCTAGTTACAGATAGATGTGAAGTTTGTGAAGATGCTTGGAGGTTTGTTACTAAATAACACAGGAACAACTAAACGGACTGAGTTGAAATTTGGTATGGAAGTAGACTAAGTCCTAGGTCGAAATATAAGATACTTTATAGCCCGGGGTACGCATTACGTACGGTTGGGAAAATAACGGGAATAGCGCAGAGAGTATCGACAAAAACGCTCGATTATACACAAAGTATAGGATGAAGATCTTACTTTGCTCTCTTTGTTCAGAGTGCTTGCGTTGATTCTGGTTTTGCTTGGAGCTGGTGGTGCTCTGTGTCTTGCCATCGCTGGAGATACTCTTCCGGCTTTCTGTAAAACATTAAATTTTTACCTATATAGCAACTTGGGAATAAAAATACCAAGTATGAAACCCGGGTATTAATTACCCGACTCTAAATAAAGTCAATTACCCGGGTTTCGGGTACCCGGATTGCATTACCTACTTGCGGGTGTTGCCGGCCGTGTTAAGTAAGATAAGCAAGCATGTGATGCCTACGGCCACCTTCTACCACCGCACCGCTCGCCATCGGTATTCATTCACACACGTTGGAACCAAAATGGTCGCGCACCGTGCGGTTCCAAAGAAATTTCCTGCAGCGCACAATCCAAATGTGGAATGAGCTCCCTGCCGCGGTTTTCCCGCAAGGCTACAGTATGGAGTTCTTCAAGAGGGGAGTGAACAGGTTCTTAAAGGGTCGGCAACGCGCACGTAATGGCCCTGGTGTTGCAGGCGACCATAGGCTGCGGTGACTGTTTACCATCAGGCAGGCCGTACGCTTGTTTGCCACCCTAGTTGTATAAAATAAAAATGTTTTTTCGCGTTTGCTTTAAGGCGGCCGACGTTAAATTTTATTTATTACCTTTAAAATAAAACGTTACATGCATTTATTTTTTATTATTTATTAGGTTTTTTTACCCTGGTTCTGAGTCAAAATACCCGGGTTTTACCCGACCCTAAATAAGTTGGTTATCCGGGCACCCGAGTTGCATTCCCTAATAGCAACAGCATTTTTCTACTACCAGAAGGGTGCTTCAAATTTGTAAGGGTAAAAAAATGTGTTTCCGCTACCTAAAGGTTGTCTGGAAGAGATCGCTTTTTAGCGATATGACCGCCTGTTGTCTACCTTTTGATTATTGTTTTGATTATGTAAGGACCAATAAATATGTACCTCTTGTAATGTGTTTTTCTGGTGCGCAATAATAGTACATTACACAACTAGGGTGGTAAAACAAAGAAAGGCCGTGATCGCAGATGTTTGCGGCCTGAGCTGCGGGCGTGGAACGTAAATATGCGATCGGCTTTCTTTATTGCCGTGTTGTGTACATCATTTTATGTCTACACTTGGCCAGAAAGCGGCTTTTTCCGTACGCGTAGAGCCAGCTTTATGGCCAGGTGTGACATAAAGAATATTTGTAAATATTGTATTGTATTAAAAGATATATCTATAGAAGTCCTACCGCTTTTCTCAGATTCCTCCAATTTTTCCGAGTGGCTCTTCTGTTGATGTACAGAGCTGATTATGCCCCCGTTATCGCTTGAGAAACTGCTGTCGCTTGCTGTAAACAGAAGGCATAATTTTATTATTGACTTATATTATAAATTGAAATAAAACAATAACACTATTTACTAAAACTATAAATTAAATGCAACTATAAATACAATTATGGCCAGATGGGGCATAATAACTATGTTCCAGGCTTGAACTACTTGAATTACTACCTACTTACGTTAGGAGGGCAGAATAGTCTCGACCCCAACGCACAGTGGGACAAAACGGTCATTTCCACCTCGAAAATGGTTTGAGCGCGTAGTTTTGATATAATTTTGATAGTTCTACGTTCTACGATAAAAGGCCTACCTAATATTATAGTGAAAAATAAGGTTATTAAGTTTTACCGACCTTAAATTGCACTGAAACATTGAACTTCGATAATTTCATGCTTACCAGATTATCCGAATGTGAAGTTTGACTTAAGATATTTTCTAAGATTTTCAAAGAAATATATAGGTATTATACATTTTTAGATTGTCTAGGCTCTCTAGTTTGCAAAACGTTAGTATTTTACAGAAACAATTTTTATGTATTTTGCATAAATTTTTAAATGTTTCAAGGAATTTTTCCATATTCATTAATTTCAGTTGGAGATTTCCTTGTTGCCGAAAGGTGCCGATGTCGAGCTCGAGAACAACGCAAGCCGCGGGAAAATGTTAGTAAAGAATATTTGCAAGTATTGTATTGTATTAAAAGATATATCAATAGAAGTCCTACCGCTTTTCTCAGATTCCTCCAATTTTTCCGAGTGGCTCTTCTGTTGATGTACAGAGCTGATTATGCCCCCCTTATCGCTTGAGAAACTGCTGTCGCTTGCTGTAAACAGAAGGCATAATTTTATTATTGACTTATATTATAATAAAATTGAAATAAAACAATAACACTATTTACTAAAACTATAAATTAAATACAACTAGAAATAAAATTATGGCCAGATGGGGCATAATAACTATGTTCCAGGCTTGAACTACTTGAATTACTACCTACCAGTAGCATGGCGTCCAAAGAACTCGTTTCCTACCGGCTTGCCTAATATCAGGCATTTGAGCACCTTATTCTACAGGTCTGAAGGAAAATGTACGCCAACTCTGCACCGGCTTGCCCAAGGATATCTTTTACGCCACGCCACTGCTACCTACTTATGTTAGGAGGGCAGAATAGTCATCAAAATATAATAAGTATGGAAGAGTAACTGACGCTCAAAATCAGCCTCACGGAAGCATACAACAAAAACTATCATGTGCCCTTGATTTTCTTTTTCTCTGATTGTGTTCCGAAAGGGTCCGTAAGGGTTTCGAAATATTGTAGGGGGTCCGTAATCAAAAAAAGTTTAAGAACCTCTGGCATAAGGCTAGCTGCGTTGCCTCGCTGGATGGCAATGCCTATCCGCCGAGCGAGGAACGAGCCAGCCCTATGATCACCGGAAGACCGGATAACCGAACTTCTCAAACATAATGTTAATATTTAATTTTGTTATAAATGACTTTAGACTCAAACATAGTAAACATTAAGTTGGTTATCATTACCACTTGATACAGACGTATTATTGATTTTAAAAAGTGGCCGTTGTGGGGCAAAAAAAAAAGCTGTCTATGGTATGGCATATTCTAAGTAGGTTCAAACTAAAAATACCCTGTTGTCCTTGAACAGAAAAGTATCATTTTGATCCCTCTTATGGGGGATCAAAATACTTTTTTCTGAATAGGAGATGTGAAAATGTAGGAAATCACTACATAGTATAAAACAAAGTCGCTTTCTCTGTCCCTATGTCCCTATGTATGCTTAAATCTTTAAAACTACGCAACGGATTTTGATGCGGTTTTTTTTTAATAGATAGAGTGATTGAAGAGGAAGGTTTATATGTATAATACATGCATAATATAATAGAGAAACACCGTGCGAAGCCGGGGCGGGTCGCTAGTAATCTATATACATAAAACAAAGTCGCCCATTTAAATAACACAAAAACGGGTAGACCGATTTTTATGATCTTTGATTTGTTGGGTTCCATATTTGCTTAAGGTTTCCCGCGACTTTGCAAACTTTAGGTATAAAAACATCTGAATTTCCGATGCCTGCATATAACTATTAAAACATCTTAAAAATTAAAAATCTGCGGTGAAACGAAGTTCGTCGGGACCGCTAGTAATACATAGAAGATATGATATACTTACATGAATTTTCTGATGATTCTTCTGATGACTCAGCTTCGAATGATGATGAGGTTTTTTCGGATTGGAATGCTGATGGGACAGAAGAAATTGAGTAATGAGTTAACTAACATTTTCATCATTAAAAATATACTCTTAGTTCATAATTCATAATAGTTAAGTATCGCCATACAGAGAAATGCTGCCAGCATCTTTTTAGATATAGGTACACGTAATTTATAGTACATTACACAACTAGGGTGGTAAAACAAAGCAAGGCCGAGATCACAGATGTTTGCGGCCCGAGCTGTAAGCGATTATCATTACTTTGTAGTTTACTTATTTGCAAATAAATGTGTTATTTATTGTTAAAAAAATGCAGAAAAGTAAAAAGCACTACTGTACTGCGCAAAATACAACTTTCCGCACGATTTACAGCTGCGAAAAGTACGCCAAAAATACACTTAACTAAATACACTTGCTCAAAGTGTATTTAGTTAAGTGTATTTTTGGCGTATTTTTGCTCAACGGTGGTACGGAACCCTTCATGTGCGAATCTGACTCGCACTTGGCCGGTTTTTATTATACAAGTTTTTATTTTACTTGCAACGTTTTTTGGCATTGTATATTAACAATCAGTTCTACAGAACTGTAGTGTATTTGGGTGTATTTTCGCTGGCGTAATTTCTCTGGCCACCAATATTTAAAAGATTCCTCCTCACTAGACTGGCATTCGTTGGTTACTTGTTAGAACTTGACTGATTCTACATTGTAACCAAAAGCGCCAATTCTAATAAGGCAGAATCTTCTCAGTATTCGCCAATATGTCATGACAGCGAAATTACGTTTTTGAAAATACACCCATTTCTGTATTGTAATGCTGATAATCCAAATAAATAAAATATAAATAAACTTACACCGTTCAGTATCTTGGGCGGCGGAATCCTTTGGTGCTGCTTGCGCACTCAGGATCTGTTAAAAGACATACATATTATTATAGTAACGGGTCGGAGAAGCAATGTCATATCAATCACTATCAATAAAAAAACTAAAAACCAGAGTGCACCGTAAAATAATTATACAGGGTGGAACGGAACGAGGGACTTTCCTGCAATTCGGATGTTGACTAATGTTGAATTTTACAACATAATATAGTCACATGGATTGGAAAATACTAAATTATCATAACAAAGAAGAAATAAACAAAAAAAATATAAAAAATATAAGTTTATGACACCACAAAGTTGAAAAAAACGATATTTTTTATCGTCTTAAAGAAAAATTAAAGTCAATTTCGGAATGCTTAAATTACACTGAAAAATAAATGTATGAGAACTATCTGCTTAAACGCACTTTTTCGTGCTCAAAATGGCAAAATGCTATTTTTTTCATAAAAACATGGCAGGGGAGGACATGAGATGACGTCACAGGGTGCGTCCGTTTTGTATGGGCCGTTTTCAACGCTCGGTGCGGTCGGCTACTTTTGATTGCAATTTGTGGCTGTTATAGTATTCCAAGTGTAGTAGTTATAGGTATATATTTGTTCCTCATAAATAGTAGAATCCATTTACATCAGAAACAAAATTTAGGACAGGAGCCTAATGTGGCATTGTTTATCCTAAGTACATTCTTTTCTCCAAATAAAGTATGTTAATATCTCTCATCGTTTTCAAGTTGTGCGATTCAACCCTACTTGGAAGACATACGCGGACACGGGCGGCAGTGTGTATGGTAAGGGCCGATACAGTACAGACGCACTGACGACGACGCGCACGCGCGCTGCTGAGACGAACTGCATCACAACTGCACACCGACGGCGCGTCGACGTGCAGTTGTGATGCAGTTCCCATACAAATCGTAGGGAGTTGCAGTTGGGTTGCAGTCCGTCTGTATCGGCCCTAAGACACGGCGGTAGTAGCGGAGGCGAAGCCGTAGGGTTGTACAAATATAAAAAAAAATATTTTGATAGTTTTAATCTTCTTCATTTTAAGGATGCATTTAACTATTGTAGGTCGATTTTACATCAAATAAATGACACTATATTTTCAGGAAAGGAAGAAAATTTAGAAGGAAAATTGAAACGCGTTAAGCATTGGTTAATTTTGGGCGACTCTTGTTTGTATTATAATTTATAAATTGTATTAAATAAATAAATAATATCATGGGGCAATCTTACACAAATCGAGCTAGTCCCAAAGTAGACAGTGCTTGTACTATGGGTACCAGACGACGATATACATACTTATACAGGGTGTCCCATAACTGACACGTCACAGTGACACTGGAGGTAGACCAGGTCAAGAGGTACCAAACCAACTTAACATGACCCCGTAAAAGTGGCACGGTTTTTGAGTTATTGTCGAATTAAAGTTGTTCATGAATTTTGACCGTTTTTAACATTATTAGTGCCAGTGTGCACTCGGAAAGGTGTCAAGGTTAGTTTTTTTTATGTGTACGGTAACATGAATTGTTAATCAAGGTTACAGAAATGGTATTTAATCCAAAAACTAAGTAAAACTGAAAAAAATACTAGTTTGATCTTGAATTAATTCACAGCGAAATTTAATTTCGACTTTGACCACCAGTAGTAAAAAAAAATTACGGTCGGCGGGTCATGTTAAGTTGGTTTGGTACCTCTTGACCTGGTCTACCTCCAGTGTCACTGTGACGTGTCAGTTATGGGACACCCTGTATAGATAAATACATACTTAAATAGATATAAAGCATCCATGACTCATCACACAAATATTTGCCCTTACCAGGATAATAGCTATAGATAGGAAGCACAAGACTTAGGAACTAAGTACTAGTTTCAGACTACACATACAGAACACAATAGTAGTTTTACTGATAGAAATAACAGAAAAAAATATATAGACAGGTTTAAGCCACTCGGTAGATGAAGATGCAGTGCCAAAGGGCCACATAGTTTCGAGAACAAGACACAATCCCACTAATATTATAAATGCGAAAGTTTGTGAAGATGTTTGGATGTTTGGATGTTTGTTACCTAATAACGGGATAGCAACTGGATGGATCAAGCTGAAATTTGGCATGCAAGTAGACCAAGTCCTGGATTGAAACATAGGATACTGTATATCCCGGTAAAGAGTTCCTTTGGGACAATAACGGGAACAACGCGGGCGAAGCCGCGGGAAAATGCTAGTATTAAATATGTAAAAGTAGGAATGGTTTAGAATGACTTAGGAAAATTACTTTGAAAAATGTCTCATAAAAGGGCAATGGTAGGTTTAGAAATGAGAATTCTAATAAACACAAGAAAAAAATTGAAAAATGTATATAGAAGATTTGACGCCCAAACTTAAGTATCTGCTAAAATCATATAGTCTGCCTAATTCTATATAGGATACAGGCAATATGAGCTAGGATAGTGCGCTATTAATTTAAAAAAAATACATTTGTAGATAATCGAATATTTTTTTCAAGTTGACTAAATAGGTATTGTATGATCATTTTGGACCAGGTGTGTCGGACAGGGATCTAATTAAGAAAAATATTTAGTTTTAGTTTATAGTGGTGAATATAGTATATTTAATTTTAATTTAGTTTTATCTCCTAGTTACTGTTTTTGTATTTAAAGGTGTCTTCTCTTTATTTAGTCATAAAAATCATTACAAGAGGTACATTACACAATCAAAACATAAAAACATACAATATACAAAAAAAAAACAATCACAATTAAAATAAAAACCTTAAACTAAACTAACCTACACCGAACCAGAAACCCCGTCCCCAGCCCTTCCCGACGCAAAGGTACCCATAACGCTCGCCGCGTTGCCACGTTGAACCGCAATGGACAACCTTTGCATCAGGAACGACCCGGAGCGAGGATCGAGACCAGCCTCCCGTAAACCCCGCCCCCCCCCCCCCCCCCGTTTTGTATTTTATCTTTTTGCTCATTAAATTTATATTATCATTTTATGTTAAAACTGTGATTATGTTAAAGTTGATGCTTGAAATAAATGTTTTATTTTTTTTTATTTATGTAATGCATTCGGACCGATGGGCCAAGGTAGTTACCGGCTGGACCCCGCAAGACGGATATCGAAACAGAGGCAGACAACCTAGTTAGTTGTGAAAGGGAATGGCAAAACCTGGCCAACAATATTTAAAAAGAAGTTAAAATCGTCATTATTAGAAAATTCATAGTTAAGTTTAGTTATGCTTGATGAGTAATGTAATTTCTGGTACCATTAGTAGTAGTAGTAGGTTAAGTAACGAGTGCTATATTCGCCAACAAACTGTTCCGCAGAAGACATGAAAATTACTGTGTTTGTGAGATAACATTTAAAAAAAGTATGGAGATGCAGAAGGAGAAATATGCTAATAAAAGTAAAATATAGAAGATAAGATTACTTACACTGAGCGCACAGACCAAGACTCCAATCGACAGCCAACGCATTTTGTAGTCTTGCAAAGTACCTGACTACAAGACTAGTGAAGTCAAATTGACTATGTTTCCCACCGAAAAGTTCCCTCTTATATACTTCTAACGCTAACCTAAGCAAACATCCGGAAAGCAATAAATTTTACTTATTTTTCGCCTGTCACCTACTATTGTTACTGTTTGCCTAAGTACATTTGTTTTTGACATGTGGTGGTTTGAATTGAATTATTGGTATGACGTAGGTTTAGGAACGTTAGTTCTTATTTCCTGGTTGAAATCATAGACTGACCATCTGCAACTTACGGTACCTGATCAAGAAATCCCCAATTCAGACTCAACGCTCACCCGAATGAGCCCATAGGGGAGACCCCGGTTCTCCCATCCCTATCACCACCCCAGGACGTTACCATGCCCTAGCTCTGTAGAGATAGGGTAGAGTCCTCAGACCCCATCCATAGCAACTGGCCACTGCAGTCGACCAAGCTATTAGAAAATCATTAAAAAAAAAGATCAAGAAATCAGAAATCAGCAATACGAGTAAGTAAGTAAGATGTTAAAATAAATATAGGTAGGTAGGTAGGTAGTATAGGTACTAAAATAAACTATTCTTTAACTAATTAATTAAACACATAACTGGGTAAATTGGAAAAAATGTACCTTTTACTTTTTTTGTCTGATCATGGTGTGTCTTATACCATTTTACAAGAATCACGAGCACTTTTCATTTATGAAATAAAAAAAGTAGTGCAAAATGTCCCAACTTTTCCGTACAAATTTAGAAACTAAATATAGGGGAAAATCGTAACGAAACTGGGATTTAATTTTTTCTCAGTTTCGTTACAATTTTCCCCTATATTTAGTCTGGGTGTATCGAAACTGAGAAATTCAAAATTTGTACGGAAAAGTTGGAACATTTTGCACTATTTTTTTATTTCATAAATGAAAAGTGCTCGTGATTCTGGGTAAAATGGTATAAGACACACCATGATCGGACAAAAAAGTAAAAGGTACATTTTTTCTGCAATTGACCCAACTAGCTAACTAACTAGGCTGGCGCAACGACCCAAAATGGGTCTAGTTTCAGTAGTTCGGTGATTTTAGTCCGGTTCATATATATTTGTTTGAACCGGACTTAAATCACCGAACTACTGAAACTAGTCCCCAAAATGAGTCTTGGCCTCCGACACACCACTTCACTCGGTCTTGCGCAGCTTCTCGCCAGCTTACACCAGCTCCAAGCTCACGCAGATCCACTTTAACCAGGTCTTTCCAGCTGTATTTGGGGCGATCAACAGGACCTCAACCGGTTGGTAGGGTTGCCAGATGGTTGGGAATTGGCGGGATTCTCCCGATTTTTTGTATGTCCTCCCGACTCCCGATAAAGAAGAAAATCTCCCGACAAATGACTTCATTTTAAAACTTCGTCCGATCCACCCAAGGTGCCCGCACTGATCCGCTCAAGGTCCGGCCAGCGAAAATTTCTGCTCTTTCAGGCTATAAAAAAAAAGTTCGTCGCGCGGGGCATCTCCCGACTAAAGTCTCACAATCCCGACATATTGTTTCCTGCTCCCGATAATAGGGTAATTCAATCTGGCAACCCTACCGGTTGGTCGACCCAACCCAAATAAGCTTTCTTGACGCGACGGTCCTCCCTCCCCAATTCGATCAAGGTGGCCGAGCCGAGATGATGGGCTTTAGTCTCACCAATAATGTTTAGTTCGGCTACTAGCTCTTAAATTTCAATATTTTTGTGGATCCTCCAATCCCCATTATCCGTCTTAACACATAAAGGTATCACTTTAAATTTGTTAAAATTCTGCTTCAGTAAATACCTAGAAGTTCTAATTGGCTAAACTTTAGGCACTCTGCCTAGAGTTTGGCCAGTTAGGTTATAATTTTAGGCCAAATAAATGGGAGGCATACTCCCGGTAGAGTCGAGGATCAGCAAGATGGTCTGACTCTATTAAGAAGGTTGTTGGCGTCACCCATTGGAGACAAACAATAAATGGTCGCGATCCTCAATAACGAGGGAACGATAAAGTAGAAGAGTTTGGCCAGCCGTATTTGGGCATATTCGCGAGAAGAATATGTTAGGTTACCTATACTTGAGCCACTGGTCCCCTTGCCGGCGTGTCAGCGAGTAAAGTTGGGCGAGTAACAGTCAGTTGGGAGAGTTACGGTCTGACCAGGCACAGTGTGATCAAGTAATGCTACTCGCTTAACTTTACTCGTTTACTCGTCAGCGGTGGGACGAGTGCCTAAGTTAAGTTTAAATACTGTCTAAACTTTGTAACCAAACCTTTGCGGTTGACATTATCTGTCAGTTTTGTCACTGTCGCCAATCAACGCGAGAGTAACCCCAGTAAACTAGCATTAGAGTTCTTCTCACGAAAATACCCATTTGGCAGTGGTGAAAATATGGTAGCATGCTGAGACCTGAGCCAGTAACTGGCTCTTACTATCGCTTCTCAATCATCATCTTACATCCCCACAGGACAAACTGACCTAACATTGTCCTGTCGATACGTAAAACCTACATTTAAGTAACAGACACTACATTTTTATAAACTATCAAACCTATATTAGTACATTACACAACTAGGGTAGTAATACAAAGAAAGGCCGAGATCGTAGATGTTTACGGCCCGATATGCAAGCGAGGGACGTAAATATGCGATCGAGGGCTTTCTTTACTACCTCCCGTGTTGTGTACATCATTTTATGTCTACACCTGGCTTTTTCCGTATGAAATGGAAAATTTATGTTTTCCATCACTAAATTACACTCTTGACGTCAAATGTCTACTACAAAATCTTACACGCTTGGTTCCCATACAAATTGACGAACTATTTCCTTTCTATCTCGAATATCGCGATAAATTTTTGGTGGAAGTAATGCAGGCGAGCCGCTGATAGGTAAATGCAAGTCTAGTAATAATAACTAAATATTTTTACTAAAAAAAACCCGACCGCGGTGCACTTTAAAAGTGCATAAAATCCGCCATTTTGTTTATTTTAACGAACTTCATACCCAGTGACACTCGCGCCATCAAGACGAATCCAATGATGTATCATTTATCAAAATCGGTTGTGCCGTTGAGTAGTTACGAGCGAACACAAAGAGCAAAACAGTCAGTTTGGTGGTTAGGATTGTCCGCACAAATAAAAAATCTTGTAGAAAATTGCCCAAAATGTGTACAAGAACGAGTGAATATCAGAGAGCCATTGAAATTAGAGGAGATGCCAAGTAGAGCATGGCAACAAGTAGGTATTGATTTGTTCAAATTTAAAAGCCAATGGTATGCTGTAATTATTGATCATTATTCTCGATATGTAGATTTCAAAAAACTTCAGGACTTGTCAGAGAATGCTGTAATTAATTTCTGTAGCGAGACATTTGCTAGGTTCGGCTCACCGGATGTAGTAAGGACTGATTGCGGGACTCAGTTCAAAAGTAAATTTAAAGAATTTGCTCGTAAGTACAATTTTAAACATGTTACCAGTAGCCCGTACTACTCTCAGAGCAATGGCTGTGCCGAAGCCGGAGTGAAGATAGCAAAAAGTCTGTTAGCAAAGAATGATGATGTTTACTTGGGTTTGATGATATATAGGAACACCCCATTGGAATGTGGTTATAGTCCTAATGAACTGGTTTTTAATAGGAAAATTAAGGACATTTTGCCCATGAATCCACAGAAATTAAATGAGGTGACAAATGTGCATGATAATTTTAATTTACAAAGAAACCAGTTCAGAAACAAAATGGCTGAAAATTATAATAAAAGACATAGAGTAAGGGATTTGAGTGACTTAGCATTGAATGCTAAGGTTTGGATAGTAGATTTAAGAAAATATGGCGTGATTGTAAGAAAGGCAAAGGAACCACGATCCTATTTTGTGGAAGTAAATGGAACTATATATAGAAGAAATAGATGGCATTTGGTTCCAGCACCTTTCTTACAATCAAGTGAGAAACAGATGCAGATGAGTGCATCTGATAATTATATTGATTGTAGTAATAGAAGTACTGATCAAAATGAAGAATGTAAATTTAGTGTAGTGGAGAAAAACGCTGATTGTATAGAGGAGCATTTGAGTGGTGGCATGGATGGCGTTGGCGAGCCGGAGGCATCTGATAGTGATGGGAATGTTGTGGATGTTTCGGATGTGTCGCGGAGGCCGCAGCGTGTAAGGGCCCAGCCTAGATGGCTGAACGATTATGTGGTGTAGGGGTTCAATACTTTAATGATGAGGATGTTGTGGTAGCATCACTAGTGTTTGGGTCACATCTCTAGTGACAGGGCGGGGACGCGCTCTCTTATCTATGTGTACTGCAAGGTATTGGTTTGGTGTTCTTTAAATAAAGATTACCTCTACACATACATATATACATACAGGTCAAACACATTACCCTCCTTTGGGCTTCGCCGCAGTCGGGTAAAAACTTGAATAAACTCCCTCTTCTTTCTTTTAGGAAGCCGGTTGGAAATAAATAACTCTTCCGTCTTACTTCTGGAATCCCATTATTCAATACGATCTTTATTTACCCACCTGTTCAATTGTGCGCGTGTAGTTTTGGACAAAAGCCAAATTGATTAATAGTCTATATATGCGCATTACTGAATAAATATGTTTTGTATCACCTTCGTATAATATAGTGGGCAAATAATACCTGTTTGTACTTAATGGAAATGACGCACTTTTACAAAGGAATAAGCTTTACTTAGGCTATTTAAAAATATGTTAGGAGGCCAACGCGATATGCCAGCTCTACCGTGCCATGGCAAAACAACGTGACTACGTATGGATTTCCTATACCTACCACATACGTTGTTTTTCCATGATACGGCAGAATATAGTTGGTCTCTTTAGATTCTTCATCATTGGGGGCATTCCACGAAAACGTGTATTTTGTCGGGCACGTGATGGCTATGGCAGCTACCTACCTTAAAAACAAATATAAAGTCCTAAATTACATTATCAATTCAGAAACCAAGTTATAAAATATGTATCATCATCATCATCATCATTTCAGCCAAAAGACGTCCATTGCTGGACATAGGCCTTCCCCAAGGATCTCCACGATTGTCGGCTTTGTGCGGCTTACCGCGGCTTACACCAGATCGTCCGTCCACCTTGTGGGAGGCCTACCAACACTTCGTCTTCCGGTACGTGGTCGCCACTCGAGAACCTTACCACCCCAACGGCCATCAGTTCTGCGAGCAATATGCCCAACTTATGGAACAGAGACGTGGTCGTTTACAATGGGCCTCATAAGAAGGCTCAAGGTCGCTCAAAGGGCAATGGAAAGAGCTATGCTCGGGGTTTCTCTTCGAGATCGAATCAGGAACGAGGAGATCCGTAGAAGAACTAAGGTTACCGATATAGCTCAACGAATTGCAAACCTTAAGGGCACATTGCTCGCAGAACTGAAATATGTATTGTCATACCAAAAACCCAATGTTCGGGTTGGGATCATAACGACTACATCGTCAAAACGACCAAATCATCATAAGGTCCAGATCTCTAAAGGACCATGTCTTTAGAAAGCCCATATCTCCGAATGACTAGGTAGCGAAACGACTACTTCTTGAGAAGACCACTTCGTTAATAGTCCACATATCACAAAGACCAGGGAGCAGAACGACTAGTTCGTGAAAAGACTATTTCGTTAATAGACAACATCTCAATAAGATGAGGTAGCAAAACGACTTACCGTTCATGTTTTTTATGTGCACGACGATACTCACAAGCGGTATTGAACCCTTAAGTCTAAGGAGAGACTTCGCCTCTTTATGTGTGTTCTGCCGCTTGTATAATGGGCTGTGTACTGAGGAATTGTTCGACATGATGCCTACGGCCACCTTCTACCACCGCACGGCTCGCCATCGGCAGGATATTCATGCACACACGCTGGAACTAAAATGGTCGCGCACCGTGCGGTTCCAAAGAAAAAAGCTCCCTGCCGCGGTTTTCCCGGAAGGCTACAGTATGGAGTTCTTCAAGAGGGGAGTGAAAAGGTTCTTAAAGGGACGGCAACGCGCACGTAATGCCCCTGGTGTTGCAAGCGTCCATAGACTGCGGTGCGCTTGTTTGCCACCCTAGTTGTATAAAAAAAAATACGTTTTTATCAGACCTTATAGATTTAAGATATGTGATTTACAAGATGGGCAAAGTTATCCTACCTTTGTCCAAAGTACTCCGACGTTACGGTAGTCAAGTTAGGATGAAGACAAATTCTCTGGGTCTAATGAAAAGGGTTACAAACCACATATAACCTAGGTGCAAAAGAGCTTAAGCCATACAATAGACTTGTGACCTTTTGTAGGTACCTGGTATAAATGTGACTTCTACCCCTACTCTACCACAGAATTAGGAAGTTTATGTTTACTTTAGAAGTGGTCAAGTTAGGAAGTGGACAAGGTCGCCTTACGTCTATTGCAGAGTATTTATGGGGCAATGTTTCGAAGAAACTATTCTCAAACAGAGATGTCTGCGTTGGCTAGGACATGTACAGTCAGCTGCAGAGATAAGTATACCCCTGCCATATTACCCGAATGTGGGTCCGGGAACAGGACACTTTCCCAAATTGGCTCTACGAAAAGACTCCACGAAAGATTTAGAGCGGAACTGTACATGTTTACTATGTAAATGCCAAAATAGGAAGGTGTCCAATAAGACAAAGTGCTCAATTCAAGAAAGTGTCGAGTTAGGGAAAGTAGCGAATGAATTAAAGTATCGAATTAGGGGAGGTACCAAATAGCGTATTTGAGAACAATCAAAATAAATTCATTAACTCTAACCAGCAATTTACGCTTCCAAAACAGCCCGGATAAAATCATTCAAACTTATTTTCGTGCCATCAACGATTTTACAATGACGAAAACTAAAAATAAGGCACCATGTTGAGCATGACGTCACAAGATAGTATTTCATACTAAACTGCATACTTTCGGAGCGTTTTGACACTTTATAAAAAGAAGCTGATTTGAACTGTCATCAAGTAGCCTATTAACTAAAGTAGCCAATTTGGGAAAGTTTCCAGCTGTTCCCGGATCCGGAGATCCTTTACACCTCCAAAACATAATATTTAGACAACGAAGACTCTACATCTCCATTAATTTTACTATGAACATGCCTATTTATTTTAAATTATTTATTTATCTTGTCTTGACGTCTTGTAAAGTCGCACACTCAGTGCACGCGTTACAATTTAACTTTTGCTGCTGGGCGCCTCGCTGGAGACTGCCTAAGCGACCCTGGACACCCAACCTGCGTCTACGGGTCGCCGTCAGGCCAGTGTTCTTTTGTTTAACTCAGTGCACGATATCCTACCCAGTGCTATTAGGAACGGACATTATAATTAATTATTTACATTTTATATGTGGTTTTATTGACTCACGACCCTACTTCTGTGGCCGGGTACCACCTAAAGTACCCCACGCCACAGTCTAGAGACCCTTTACATCCCTGAATGTAGTCTTAATTTTATTGTAATATAATGAATCCAGAGACTAATATAAATGAAAAGCTATCCAGAGACTAATATAAATTGGTAACCCTTGTAAGGGTTACCAATAATTTGGGACGCCTGGAAAGCATGTTAATACAAAAATAATGACTTCTACTATAGACTCAGCGCCTGTGTCCAGCTCTAGTAGCTTTCATTGATAGAATCAAGCGTTACTTTGCGGAAATACATGTTAATTAAAACAATAACTACAAAATTAAATAATTATATCCCACTAATATTATAAATGTGAAAGTTTGTGAAGATGTTTGGTACCTAATAACGGGATAGCAACTGGATGGATCAAGCTGAAATTTGGCATGCAAGTAGACCAAGTCCTGGATTGAAACATAGGATACTTTATATTCCGGTAAAGAGTTTCTTTGGGACAATAACGGGAACAACGCGGGCGAAGCCGCGGGAAAATGCTAGTACTTAATAACCGAATTTCAATAAACCTATTTCGATAAGTAATGCACGAGATTCTATGAACAATAACCAAATCGCCGTATGTGTGCCTATAATATTTGAATAGTTCCCAATTTCCCTCGATATCTCAAAGATCCTATCATCAGATCGTGGTTTGGTTGGAATGGGACCACCTCGGAGGTATGCCCTTTCAAACAAAAAAAATATTTTCCAAATCGGTCTTGCCGTCTTCAAGTTATCGGGGAACAAACCAACATAAAAATTGCTGTTTGTTTTGATGTCCGTTAAGACTGGAATTTCTAAGAGTGTATCGATAATTATAGAGACAACTTTACCTAACCATACTTTTTTCCTATTATAGTTTTAGATTAAAATTGCACATATATTTAATTAGTGTCTTGACACATTTCGTCTTGGGAGCTTGACGTAAAGTATATGGTTTAGACAAAATTTATCCATTTTTTCCGACTAACAATAACGGATCCCGACAAATACTACTAGAAAATTTAGGTACTGTTCGTGAACAAGACTGAAACAGGTTATCTAAGTATCCTCTTCATGATTGCCCAGTTGAGCATCTGCAGAATAAATATCGTAAATTTATATTTTTACATAAAAATTACTTTTTATGTAACGTTTTAGACTCCCATAAATTTCTGAAGCGAGCGGGATGACGGAGGCAGCTAAAGGAATCAGCCAAAGACCAAACCACAGTGGACATTCATGACGTTGAACCATCACCAGAGCAGGTCTATATAAACGCTCCATGATACTGATATTGGTCTTCAAAGTCGGAGTTGCAATAAGTAAAATGCCATATTTTCAAAATGGCCACTATTCACAGATTCATAACATTTTTTTAAACAAAAATAAATGAATAAGACTATGCCCAGATGTTTAACTTTACGAATCACGTGATTCGTAAAGTTAAACATGTACATGTAATGGTAGTTTGCGTAGTATGTTGTTTTGTTTTTCTTGTGTAGCCGTCTTCGAGTACCTAATCGGTGAACAAAAAAAAACAATAAGACGAATCGAGAACCTTCTATAGAAAGTTGGTTAAAATATTTTTTTTTCTACTACAGAATCATCAGCCAGTGGTATTGTGCCACAGATACAAAACGTTACTTTGACTGGCTGAACGACCCGAGTCACGTGGTTTTTTTGTTTACCTTTTTTAAATACCTAAAAGTACAGAGTACAGTAACTTTAATTGATAGAATCAAGCGTTACTTTACGGAAATCCATGTTAATTAAAACAAAAATATTGCTTTGCTAATCCGCGATACGATAACTGATAACGGTCCGGCGCGGTGTCCGTTGATGGAAAGACCAACGGTCGCCTGACCACAGTTTAAGGACTAACAGTTGGCCAACGCTCATACATTTGACAGGCACACCCGCGAATGACAGGAACTGCGCTGTCATGCCAGGGTTGTCGCAACATCAAAAACAACGAAGTAGGTTAAATATGTACAAGTATATTTATTAATTTTTACTGATAAATATGAAAACGGAACTATGGGATGAAAATAACGACTGTGAAAGGGATTTTATGAAAACAACAGCTCGACGAATAGATTTCTGAGTCATTTTCAAAAAAAAAGATGCCCGTAGTCAGGGCTTTATTAAACAATGTGTTAACTTTTTCCTTTGTGTAGGTAACGAATGTTAACCATGTTAACTTTCGTTACACAAAGGAAAAATATGAACACTTTGTTTAATAAAGGCCTAATTACGGACATCTTTTTACCCGACTGCGGCGAAGCCCAAAGGAGGGTAATGTGTTTGACCTGTATGTATGTCCGTTCCTGTGTCCGCTCGTAACTACTCAACGGCACAACCGATTTTGATAAATGATACATCATTGGATTCGTCTTGATGGAAGTTCGTTAAAATAAACAAAATGGCGGATTTTATGCACTTTTAAAGTGCACCGCGGTCGGGTTTTTTTTAGTAAAAATATTTAGTTATTGGTAGTCATTTGTTATTTATTTGCATGTTTTTCTTATTTTGCATGTGAGTGCATGAAACAATACGCAAGTAAGTATAATGGGTTAGCACTAATGGACAGGGCCGCGCCTGTGTGCGAAACCTATGAAGCACCTCTTTATTGTCGTCGTGTTTCGACTTCCGGCGCCCCTATCGCCTTTGCGCCTGTGTTGCTGCGCTGCACACTTCGTACACAGGGGCGGCGGCGCTGCTAAATGACTAACACGTTATCATATCGCGGATTAACTAAGCAATTTTTTTGTTTTAATATCTAGTAACTTTGCTCATATAGAATATCAGGCGCTGCGTCGGTAATCCGCAATATACTTAGCAGGGTGTATTTTGTCTGACGTAATTTCTCTGGCCACTAATATTTAAAAGATTCCTCCTCGCTAGACTGGCATTCGTTGGTTATTTGTTAGAACTTGACTGATTCTACATTGTAACCAAAAGTTTAATTCTAATAAGGCAGAATCTTCTCAGTATTCGCCAATATGTCATGACAGCGAAATTACGTTTTTGAAAATACACCCAGCAATAGTATCAAGACAGGATGAAGGGACAAGTGAGCAACCCACCGTTACACATGCGGTAAATATTAATAAATGGTTCACCATCATATTCAACTGAAACACCCACTCTTTTTGCTTTGTTTTTACTTTTTATTTAGTACAACACTTTATTTCGTACATGGTCACCCTACAACCACTAATTAATAAAGTTTACTACTTATTCCTTCGCTTAGTATTCTGTCATGGCTGCTGTGACAACCAGCCCATAAGACAACCACCCGGTTTCCCCTATAGTTTTACGCGGGTTATTTTATAGCCTCACGCAACAACTTCACAACAACAACAACAACTTCGTTGGGGCGGCCACGTTTCAAGGATGGCGGAGGGTCGAATGGCGAAGCGCATCTTTTATTCTGAGCTTGAGGAGGGCAAGCGGAAGCATGGCGGACAACTTCTCAGGTACAAAGATGTGCTTAAGCGCCACATGAAAAACGCTGACATCGACCCCGATCAGTGGGAGAGTCTGGCAGCCAACCGCCCAAAATGGAGATCTTTTATAAAAGAGAAGACCATAAAATTTGAATCCCGTCGTAAGGTAGAACTCGACATAAAGCGGGATGAGCTGAAAGCCCGACCACCCGCGGTGATCAGCTATAATTATATCCATGGCGTACTTACGTGCCCGATCTGCACAAGAGTCTTCGGTAACAAGATCGGGTACGTAAGCCACACAAAAGCGCACGAGCGCCACCAACACCGGAGTTGAAGTAGTCGCTGTAGTCGAAAACGACTAGGAGAGTAGTAGTAGTAGTAGTAGTAGCCTCACGCAATTATATTTGAAATTAAATTTTTAATTTTTGGCGACTGCTTTAGCTTAGTTGGTAGTGACCCTGCCTACGAAGCAAGAGGTCCTGGGTTCGAATCCCGGTAAGGGCATTTATTTGTGTGATGAGCACTGATATTTGTTCCTGAGTCATGGATGTTTTTTTATGTATTTAAGTATTTGTATCTATTAAATATATCGTCGTCTAGTATCCATAACACAAGCCTTATTGAGCTTACTATGGGGCTAGTTCGATTTGTGTAAGATTGTCCCCTAATATTTAAATTTTATTTAAAGAAGATACCCTTACAACCCTTACATTTTATTTTTGAGCGTATACCTTTAGAGATATCATTTATTGAACGTCAGCCTAAAACTGGCACTATAAAGAACCTTTTTTTAGGGTTCTGTACCAAAATGGTAAAAAAGGAACCCTTATGGTGCGACTCCGTCTGTCTGTCTGTCTGTCTGTCTGTCTGTCTGTCTGTCCGTCTGTCCGTCTGTCACAGCAAGATATCTCAGGATCTACTGATACTATCGACTTGAAATTTGGAATATTGTTAAAAACCGCTAATTCGAGCCTATGGAACAGAAAAAAAATCCTATACTTTTTTTTTAAAGGGGACCGAAATGGGATGTCGAAAATCAAAAGTTCAGCTAATATATCGAGTGGGATACCAAATGAAAGGGCTTAATATGAAGATTTCAAAACCGTTTTTATTTTTTTTATTAGACGTGTAGTTTTTGATTTAAGACCAAAAACGTTTAAAAAAATACCATTCCCCCCCTATTATCTCCGAAGTTACTGAACAGAAAAATCTGTAATAATTACCGATTATTAATTTTATCTTAAATATTACAGGAAAAATAAAACGGTTTTCCTAACTTGCAGCGTTTTTTAGAAATTCGCAAAAATCGTAAGACAACCTTATTTGCTCCTAATAAACTAACCGCGGCATATGGCGATGTATGGGGACAGCAGTTTTACAAGAGCAAAGTTAAGTTTGTCCCACCATACAATTTTTCTTGAATTATTCACTTATCTACTGACGATTTTGTACGGAACCCTCGGTGCGCGAGTCCGACTCGCACTTGACCGGTTTTTTTCTTCTGTCTATTCCTATTCCTATCTATTTGTCCTGGACCCGTCATGTGACTATCTTGTCATGACGTCGCCCCTGTCTGGTTCCACCGGAAGACCAGCGCTGGCTCTTAGGTCGGCATTTTGCTGAGGTGGGACCATTTTGTGGTAGCATTCATCTTTATTGTTTTATTTTATTTTATTTATTTCTTGCCGCTGTATTAATATTTTGTGATGCTGTCATAAATAAATGCATTTTCTTTCTTTCTTTTTTTCTTTTCCTATACGGAACAGACTATAGGCAGGGTCGTATCTATTTAGGGCAGTGCCAATGCTTTCAAAGATGCAGTTATAGAAGACTGGGCGCATAAAAGGCTAGTTACGCCAGTGCCTGTAAACAGAGTATAAATACGAACTAGTAGTCTAACTTCAGCCGTTTAGGAGCGCACGACACGTATTCACACAGACGTGCGATAGCATACTGAAGCACGCGCACACATTCAAGCGCGCGATACACATTTTGTAGGAAGAAACTGTGCTCTAAGTAAGAGCAGGTGCTGTGGTCTCTAACTACCGGTCGGTAGCTGTCGCCCACAATCTAGGGCCTCTCTGGTATAAAACCATTCATAAAATTTCCTCTGCGCACACATACTGGCAAATATTCAGGAGATCCCACCTTGAGAATGGCATTATGTAGCCAAACTCTACGAATTAAAAATGGCATTCTGGGTGCGGAATCTTCGGGATATTTATGGCCAAGGGTGGGGGGGTTGATGACCTTCAAGAATCACCCTTTATCTGTATGAGTACCTAAGTTAGACCAGTATTAGTTACCTTTATGTTTTGTCGTGGTGTGTTTTGTTACCAGGCGAATGGTAATAATGATTAGAAATAGTGGGTTGAATAGAGATAATAAAATATAGAGAACCTGCCTCATTTCTGAAGTTCATGAATAAAACTAATAATAAAACAACTTTAACGGGTAGTCTGCGCGTGACCACGAACGCTGAAAAGGGTTACGTACGTCGGGATGTAAAAATGAATACGCGATTTAATCCGTTAAAGTTGATTTATTACAATGAGTGTTAATCGTGGAAACCGTAAACAATAAAACGAAAAATTTTTACAACACTTTATTAATGAAGATAAAGAAGGTACATTATTTTGTAACGAGTTAAAAAATGGCTAGTATACCATTATTTGAGTCACAAATAATACGAATATTCAGAAGTAATCAGAACAAAGTTGACAAAAGTTGAAAAATCCTCTAATATTAATATTAAAATCATTTGAGTTGACGGCCACTCTCATGACTGCGTCTAATACATTTAGTATGAAAACAGCGTCCCGGTAATTAGGTGACCATGCTTCGTGAGAATGGCCGTTGAGAATAATCTACATAATGTTCAGTGGAGACGTCATATTTTTTTAAGCTAAGCCCGAGCAATTTTTGTAAGGCAGAGTTTCTTAATCTTTTTGTAGTCACGGACCGTATTTACGAAAACCTTACAGACCCTTTCCGAATATAATCAGAGAAAAAGAAAATCAAGAGCACATGAAATTTTGTGTTGTATGCATAGCCACGAACCCCTCTAAGGGGTCCATGGACCACAGGTTCAGAAACCCTGGTGTAAGGGAAGCCGGTGGGGTTATATGGACGGACTGAAGACCTGGTTCAGGTCGCTGATGGTGGATGGAAATTAGAAGTGTGCGACCATTCGTTATGGAATTCTTTGGGGGAGGGAAACGATTAAAAAACCCGAAATGTCATAATTCCGAAGGCTAAGTATTTTCTGCGAAACAGGTATTTCGCATTAGACGGTATAAGATGCTTTGGGGTAATTTCGAACGTGGGGTGCTTCCAAAATTTAAGGATATCTCGTAATCCACGCAACATACATTTACTGTGGCATGCTAACACTATACTAGGCAATCTGTTAATAGTGCTTCAACTAATTGCACACATTATAAATCTTGCATGGTTTAGTAGAAATTTCAAATTTTCAAAATTACCCTATGTTCGAAATTACCCCAAAGCACCGTAATTGAAAAGAAATTGTAATTAGGTTAGATAAGTGTTACATTCTAAAAATAACAAACCAAAAAATAAAAATTGTGAGTCGGTCTCGCCCACCGAGGGTTGCGGATAAATACTTTAAATACAGACTATATTATTTATGATTTAATTACAAATGTATAGTTTTCAGATTTTTACCTATACTATACTTACTTGTAGTATATAATATAAGACAGTATAATTACTTGCCAAATTTCATAGTTCTAGGTTTCCTTGAGAGAGTCGAAATGTAGCCATATCTTTTTAGGGTTCCGTAGCCAAAATGGCAAAAACGGAACCCTTATAGTTTTTTTAGGTTAACTTAGAAGTTTGATTTTTACACAGCTTCAAGGGACCATAGACCTGAGTATATGAATGCATGAATGAATGAATGAATGATCGTTTATTCACAAGAATATATGGTTAATTTCAACTAGATACGTCCACGCGTTGCATAGATAAAAGTTATTGTCCGACGGACAGACAGACATACGGACGACGAAGTGATTTAGATTTACGAGTGTGTTTATTTTTAGCATAGTTATGACCTTGTATGAAAGAGCGAATACCTCCCAATACAAGTGCATTACTTAAAAGGAAGCTTCCTCTCCATTTGTAAACACACTGTTAAAAATAAATACTTTTGAATTTGAATTTTTTGAATCTTATAAGGGTTCCGTTTTTTCCTTTTAAGGTACGGAACCCTAAAAACTTTTTTTTCAGTACATATCATGGGTTTTGGAATAATTTAATTTGGAAGAATGATTCCAGAATTATGACTCTTACGAAAATTGTGTTCTCCCTCAGACCTACGATCAGCAGAAAACGTCTCCACGTTGAAATTATGATTTGGATAATTTATCTCCTTCTAAAAAACCAATAGTCCGTCTGCCCTTCGTCTTTCTGAACATAAACGACTTTTACTTTTTTACCCAAAGCCTTTTCAAGCTTCTTTCCATTCTTGTCCAAATCTAGATACATGATCTCGAAATTCTTTTTAGATTCTGGTTCTGTATCATCCTTCTTTACTTCTTCTTCATTATTAACTTCGGAAGTCGGTTGTTGCTCCTGTTCTTTCTCTAAAGTATCTTCATTCTTAGTCTTTTCTTCATCATTATCCAATTCATCGCTATTCTGTTCTTTTTCCTTAGATTGGTCTTTTTGTTTAGCTTCCATGTCTTTAGCTTCTTTTTCTTTAGCTCTTTCCAGTTCATGTTCTTTAGCTTTTTCTTTGTGATGATCGATCTCCTCTAACTCGTCGTCTGTCAATTCACAATCATTGACAGAAAGCTGAAGGACTGTTTCTTTTTCCTCCTCTTCATCGTCTGAGTGTTTCTCTATGGATAGTTTGATGAGCCGTATGTCGAAGTGTTCATGCTCTATGGTCAGGTTACTTAGGAAGTAGCTAAGTTTCTCCACGATCAAATCGATTTGCTGTTCCCTTTCTTTAGTCATACGGATGCAGCTGGGTCGACGAGCGGGTGCATCTGGAATGAAGTATCATATGATATTAACATAATACTTGTATTCGTATTCTGATTTTCGAAAATATGATCATTCGAATAGAGAGTTATTAGGACATGCGTCTTTAGACATTTCGTGCGTTAGAAATATTGATTTTCAAAGTTTTAAAAAGTTCGTACATAGGTTCATACATAATATATTTTCGACTTTTGCTAAGTAAAATTCGGAAGACCATCTTAACAGATCTGTTTTGCCCAATGGTTAACTGGTAGAGAGTGCCTCAAGGCAATGTCCGCTATTTGAGTAGTTGTGCAATGAAGATAAATAAATCTATTTGTCCTGTCGGTGCTACATCTCGATATAAATTAATATAATATAGACTTAAACAAATAATTAACAAAACCAATTAGAAAAATGGGGAAAACCTTTTTCAAGTCCAATCCCTTAGTCTAGTTGGAACAGTTATAGTTAACTTAATATTTACGAGTAAAACACCTTGGCTAGGCAGCGCCAGAGCAAAGCTCAATATCTGAAACAAACGAAATAGTACATTACACAACTAGGGTGGTAATACAAAGAAAAGCCGAGACCGCAGAAGTTTGCGGCCCAAGCTGCAAGCGAGGGACGCAAATATGCGATCGAGGCCTTTTTTTATTACCTCCCGTGTTGTGTACATCATTTTATGTCTAAACTTGGCCAGAAAGCGGCTTTTTCCGTACGCGCAGCGTGCGGAAAAAGTCACTTTATGGCCAGGTGTAGCATAAATATATAAATAACTATGTAGGTAACTAGCAAGTCACTCTTCGGCCCCACTTTTATTTTTAACGTCTTTGAAAAGCATAATTTCAAGTCGTAAATATTAAATTAACCGTCTTCAAACGAATCTATTAAATAACAAATGTATGAGCATCTATAAAAAATACCCGAATCGCTATTGGTGTGCCAATTTTTTTTAGAGTTCTCTCAATTTCTCCAAGATCCAATCATCAGATCCTGGGAACACCTGGGAGGTTAAAAACAAATCTTCCCAATTGTTCAGCCCAGTTGGTACAGCCGACTGACTGGTAATTTTATACGTGATGAAATGACATAACGAGGAGGGGGGGGGGGTCCCCTTTTGCGAGTGCCCCCCCCCCCCCCCCCCCGAAGGGCTACACAAGACGAAAAAAACGTTAAGGCATAGCTTGCGGCAACTAACTCTAGGGGTAAACAAAATGTGGAGGGGATCTACACACTAACGTCCCTAGGCTAACGGTTTCGACCAAATTCTCTTCAAACGGGGTATTCCTATCGGATTTTTCTTGATAATCACAGAAATATATCGAGACAGTGTAACGTTTTTCGCTTGGCCTTTGACGCCAAAAGTGTAATATAGTTATGGAAAACATAAATTTTCCATTTCATTTGGTGGTGTTTGAACAATTAATTACATCATTAAGTAGGTCGCCGCCACTTCTTTTTAGCACGCGTGGTACATACACTTTATCTTTCTAACTCGATATATTTCTGTGTTGATAATGCTACTATTTTAAACACCATAAAGGTTATAACGCGTAATACAGGGTGACTGGAAATTCGCCGTATTCCTTGATAGGGGTTTTTCTACAGCTCATTTCCAATGATTTAGGCCCAGTCAACTAGGGGTCAAAACTCCTTGGTTTTTGAGATATTCATGTTTTTTGGTTTTCTTTTTCAATACCCGCCTATTGACATAAAACTGGTGATTGTGCAATTGTTGTAATGTTTTGGCAATTTTTACTATTGTAATGTAATCAGTAGTTTATTAGCTATTCAAAACATGTTTTTTTTTTATTTCAAAATTACGTAGTTTCTACACAATCACCAGTTACTCACACACCAATCACTAGTTGACTGGGCCTAAATCATTGCAAATGAGCTGTAGAAAAACCCCTATCAAGGAATACGGCGAATTTCCAGTCACCCTGTATACGAAATTGTATTCCACAGCCTATTCCCACTAGGCCAGTGGTTCCGAACCTGGGGGTAATTACCCCTCCAGGGGCAAAACGAAGTTTTCTCAGGGGTACTACGCATGAATGTTAAGCCGCTTTACTTTAAGCAGTTTCTTATAAGCTTATAATACCTATTTTTTTGGAGGGGTAATAATACAAATCTCGATGACAATGTGAGTGATGTGCTGCACTGCACTAGGCTAACAGTTTTGGCCCAAAATTATCTTCGCACGAAGTATTCCTATCGGATTTCTCTGGTTATTGCCAATAGGTTAACCACTAAAAACGTTACAAAGTTAAAAAGATAACTTATAACACATAATATACGAGTGTAGCTTTGAAGGCGTAGGTATGTCTCTCCCATTTAGGTGAACCATCCTGACCCAAACGTTACGTAACGCTAAAAGCGTATTTCTGTCGGACTTTTCTAGCTACGGCCACTATTTTAAACACTTAAATGGTTAAACAACAGTAATATATGAAATTGTACTCACAAACGGCCACAGCAACATATTCACTCCGCCGTGTCGCATAGCTTCGGCACAACTGAGTAAATTCAGAGACAAACATGCCACGCAGTTAATTGTACCAATATTGGCTTTGCTTTGTCTAATACGTCGGTAAGTAGCACCAGTAATTTGAGACCCTTGTTTTGCGATTTTTACTCCACTAAGTTACAAGCAAGCATGATGCCCACTAGTGACAGTGACTTGACAATCAAGGACCATAAAAACAAGAGGACTGTCATGCTCCATACTTTGGATCATACCCCGACCGCAAGGGGATATCCAGGCAAAAACTAGATGGCGCTAAAAAACTAAACATTTAACGATGTTATAATTGAACAAAGAAACATAGTACAGTAACAATTAGTTCGTAGACAGCTAATAATAAATAAATTCTAACATGTAAAAACTATGTCACGCTTGTAAAGTTGAATAATTGTTAAGAAATTACAATCGAGTGCCTAGTAGGAATAGGGAATACCCGGTCAAATATGAAACCCGGGTATTACCTACCCGACTCTAAATAAAGTCAGTTACTCCGGTTTTCGGGTACCCGGGTTACATTACCTACCAGTGGCGTGGCGTTGAAGAAATCCTTGGGCAAGCCGGAGCGGCTTCGGCTTCAATTTTCTTTAAGAGCACTAGAATTAAGTGCTGAACTGCCTAATATTAGGCAAGCCGATGGGAATCGGGTTCTATAGACGCCACGCTAATGTTACCTACTAAGAACTTGCCGGCATTGCCGACTTGCCGACCGTGTTAAGTAAGATAAGCAAATATGGTGATGGTTTTTCGCGTTTGCTTTAAGGCGGCCGACGTTAGATTTTATTTATGATCTTTAAATTAAAACAATACAGGCATAATTTTTATTAATCACTAGTTTCATACTTTCATATTTTTATGCCACACCTGGCCATAAAGGGGCGCTGCGCGTACGAAAAAAGCCGCTTTCTGGCCAAGTGTAGACATAAAATGATGTACACAACACGGGAGGTAGGTAATAAAGAAAGCCCTGCCCTCGATCGCATATTTACGTGTCTCGCTTGCAGCTTGAGCCGCAAACATCTGCGATCTCGGCCTTTCTTTGTATTACCACCCTAGTTGTGTAATATACTAGTATAGGTAAAAATAGTATATTACACAACTAGGGTGGTAATACAAAGAAAGCCCGAGATCGCAGATGTTTGCGGCCCGAGCTGCAAGCGAGGGACGTAAATATGCGATCGAGGGCTTTCTTTATTACCTCCCGTGTTGTGTACATCATTTTATGTCTACACTTGGCCAGAAAGCGGCTTTTTCCGTACGCGCAGCGTGCGGAAAAAGTCACTTTACGGCCAGGTGTGGCATACAAGTGTTTATTTTGTCAAACTTTGCTTAACCCCTGGGTCTCTCCCATTTAAAACTCAACATATATCTAAAATTTCGAGGTGATACAAACGAACGCCTCAGGCGTCCCTTTACATTTTCTCGTTCCCTGATCGAGGCCTACTTACTCGTCGATTCCCAAAATTTTGAAATCTCGCCCAGGGCGCTCGTAGTTGTGAAACCGGCTCTGCCGGGTTTTGAGTCAAAATACCCGGGTTTTACCCGACCTTAAATAAAGTCGGTTACCCCGGTACCCGGATTTTCGGGTTGCATTCTCTAGTTAAGAATCGGCGCGGGGAGCTGACGCCGTGTATATGTGGCTAAACCCAAAGGTCTTCATTAATCGGTTATATCAAATGTTCCGTAGTTCAAACGTAATAATAACGTCGATTGCTAATGACGAGCAACAGATGCTTAGGATTTCTGTAACGTTCTTCGTTGTTTACAGTGTTTTGCGTATAATAGACGTAAGAATCCGACAAAGTTATTACTATTGTCTGCTGGTTAATAGTTATATTTCAAAGAAGATCGTGTAAGTACATATCTTTAATCATAGTAACTATTACTCATTTAATCAACACACAATAAATTGAAAAAATATAAGACCACCACATGAGGTTAAATCCGCAACGCAGGCTTCGTCAGGTGGGTACGACTTCAAATCGGCAACAGGCTTCGTCACACTTACCAACAAAAGTAATCCGCAACAGGCTTCGTCACTTCAGCTTACGTTAAAAAGGATCGCCCCGAATCAAGGACCATTAAAACAAGAGGACTGTCATTCTCCATACTTTGGATTGTAACCCGACCGCTAGGGGATTTCCGGGCAAATATTAGATGGTGCCAAAAAACTAAACATTTAACGATGTTATAATTGAACAAAGAAAAATAGTATAGTAACAATTAGTTCGTAAACAGCTAACAATTAATAAATTCTAACATTTAAATACTGTGTCACGTTTGCAAAGTTGAATAATTGTAAATAATATAATTCTTTTACCAAGCTTATACATAGATGGCGTTGTAAATTCGGGGAACAGCTTTTTGTATGGAGAATGACAGTCCTCTTGTTTTAATGGTCCTTGCCCCGAATCGTAACTGGCTCAAAAGAGTCAAAAGTGACCATGAGTTGATATTGTCTTAGTCGACTAAGTAGGTGCCTACTCCGTTCTCGATCCTTTTTTAACACGTTTCCTGCTCCCCATACAATGGATTTATTATTTATATATATGTATGTATCTATTTATTGTATAGTATGTATTTGTAGTATATATTTACATGAATACCTCGATAATCTCTTGTACATGATGCTCAATTTGTCTACCACTCCTCATGTCATATCACTCAACTGCTCAAAGGTTAACCGGAAGAGACTCCAGGGATAAGTGCGTCTTTGTACATATACCTTTATTTTACAACCCTGTACTGTACTTTGTCTTATTTTGTGCTTAAAACCAAAATATTTACCATACAAAATAATTCGGGCCGCAATGTAACGCAACACATTCAAGTTGACAAGCACGCTAGTTGACAGGTACTTTAAAAAAGCTCGTATCTCGCAATGTCATAACAAGCATGTATGCGGTACATTGCTGCTCGGTAAATTTTCAAAAATTAATTACGAGGTCACTATTAAGTGTAATTTAAAAAATCATATTAATTAATGATAACACTACTAAACGCTATATCTGGTTTAATTGTTCGCCCGTATTAGACTTACACGCTGTATACAAAGGGTAAATTTTGATCTACCTCAATATTAATTGTTTTTTTTTTAATCTTTATTTTTAGGGAGCTTTTGACAGACTGACTATGCCAGCTCCGTTAAGCCTCTACCGTACAATATACAAAGCAAAAATAAAATAAAAAATGTACATAAATACCTAAAGCAAAAAAAAAGGTTACCAAATTTCTACACTATGTTTTAAAAAAACTATACAGTGTGTCCCAGGGAGAAGTGACCGGCGGAAGTAGGTCGATTATTTAAATTCTGTTTCCTCTTAAATCACCATGTGCTGAGAGACGTGAAAAAATTTGAAATGTTTCCATAGAGACTGGTTGAAGTAGTATTTATGTCACTTTCGTCATTATTATTCGTGTATGTGCCACTAATAACATACGAGACTAGTTTTAATTTTTTCTCTATTTTAACTCTAAAACTCTTCACCTTTGAGCGACCCCTAAATATTGTCCAATTTTGCTCAAACTTTGCAGAGGGACGTTGAAACTAGACTAAAGGGAACCTTGTGGAGAAATTAAAACAAACAAAGATTTTTTTGGACCACCTTAATAGCTATACGTCAATTGTAACTAACCAAATCTTATATGGGTTTAATGGACCTGAAATAAATGTTTACAATTCAATTCAATAATTATGCAGTTTGGCACTAATTGGTTAGTTCAGTGACGAGCTGTTATAAAAAACAAAAAAATTATAACTCCTAGTTAAGAAGAAAGAAAGAAGAAGTAAGTAAACTAAAGAATAAATTACCTACTTTATTAAATTTTGTCGATTATTAATAATAAGATTATATAGGTAATTAAATAATCATTTTCTGTTTTTGTAAGTATTTATTTATATAGACATTTCTATCGGCATCGGACGATGTAACAATAATGTTAAATGTTATTGTTTTTAATATATGTACTTTAATTTGATTTTATTTTTGTTTCTCCTGACCAAAGTCCCAAAATCCTGAAAAATGGTTTTTTTTTTCACCCGACAATAAGGCCAATTGATCTGGCAACCCTACAAGGAACGCGGACGTCAAGTAAATTATATAAAGTCTAGTGGAATAATAGTAGATTGTTCAACTAGGGACTAAAACAAGCCATAATGACACGAGGTGTTTAGCCACCCGAGCGTAGCGAGGGTGACTATAGATCGAGTGTCATTATGGTTGTTTAGTCCCGCGTTAAACACTCTACTTTTCACTTTGAATGCGAGGAAAAAAACGACGTTCTATTACACAAAATTACAATATTTATTGTTCCGTACTTTCGGTATAAAGTTGCACTATACACATTAATTGTTGAAATATTGTGCTCAATACGATTAATGAACATTCAAAATGCAAAGAAAAATATTTCCGCGGTTCTTTATTTTTTTTTTACTTAGTGAAGTCACTCAGGCTTTAAATGCTGGCATTTTTAGCCAACAGGTTCAAACGTGAAAACTACCTATTTTAAAACTAATTGGATCATGCAAATAAAATTAAATTACCCCTAATCTAGTTAAATTGATTTATATTCGTAATAATTAATCATTATTACTATATTAAATCGTTATTTTTTTAATATTTTTGCACAGTTGTCTTTTTAGGTTATTTTATTTTCACACCCAAAAATTGTCTATACACAATCACAAAAAATGGCGACAATATTCCAACCACAAACACCCCGATTGGCTGTTTAGGGGTTTTCAAAGTCAATTAAAAAAAAATTACTTTAATCCCTAGAGATTAATAAGGAACTTCAGTCCCGATATACAGAGACTAAATTAACATTTTAAGAGCATGAGAAGTGAAAACATACAAACACCGTTTGACGACCGCTTAGCTTAGTTGGTAGTGACCCTGCCTACGAAGCAGGAGGTCCTGGGTTCGAATCCCGGTAAGGGCATATTTATTTGTGTGATGAGCACGAATATTTGTTCCTGAGTCATGGATGTTTTCTATGTATTTAAGTATTAGTATCTATTAAATATATCGTCGTCTAGTATCCATAACACAAGCCTTATTGAGCTTACTATGGGGCTAGTTCGATGTGTGTAAGATTGTCCCTTAATATTTATTTATTTAAACATACATACATATTATACATTCGGTGCTAAAATCATAACCCTCCTTTTTGCTTCGCCGCAGTCGGGTAAAAATTGCGTGATGTCACAGAAGAAGTAATACGGCTACAGAAGTTTTTCTTTCTAACAAAATTGACGCTCAGGTCCGACCACAGGACGGAATGTACAGTCGAGTTCATTTACATCAGCGGTCGGCAACCTGCGGCGCGTGAACCACTCACTTGCGGCCCGCGAGCCTCTGGCTATTTTGTGTGTAAAGGTCGAATTGTATAAAATCACCAATTATTAACATAGTGCACCCCGCGTCAATTTCGTTAGCTACTATGTGGCCCTTGGCTGCTAAAAGGTTGCCGACCGCTGGTTTACATGAACAAAAATATCTGAACACGACCCTATTGTCAGGAGGACATTTCTCCAGAAATATGTCTGCGACTCATTCATCTGTCTCCATACATTTAGTATGAAAAAGGGCCAGATGAATGAGGTGACCACAGACATATTTGTGGAGAAATGCCCAGGAGCATAAAAGCGTGTTCAGATATCTTTGTTCTCTTATGTGTAGATGTAAATGAACTCGACTATACATGACTATACCGTCGACCGTATCTCTTTCTCTCTCTATCGTATAACGCGTGCTCGTTCATATCGCTGGCTAAGCCTCTTCGAAGGGGCAACATGGTATAAGTAGCCGCGCGGCGAAATCGCGGAGTGACTCCGGGTGATATGCGGCGAAAAGGCAACGGGTACTAGCTAAACCTTGTACAGTCAGCTCCAGAGACAACCCCCCTAATACATTAGTAGTAGGTATGGCAAAGGGGTTACTTTTCTCTGCAGCTGACTGCACCTCACCTAGGGTTGCCAGATGGTCGGGATTTGGCGGGATTCTCCCGACTTTTTGTATATCCTCCCGACTCCCGACAAAGAAGAAAATCTCCCGACAAACGACTTCATTTTAAAAGTTAGTCCGATCCATTGAAGGTGGTCCGGAAAATTTCTGCTCTTTCAGGCTAAAAGAAAAGCTCGCGCGTCGAGTGCGTGGGGCACTTCCAGAGCAAAGCTAAAAATCCCGACATATTGTTTCCTGCTCCCGATAATAGGATAATGCCATCTGGCAACCATAACCACACCCCAAACGCATAGGTACCCCAACCTTGAAATAATTTGCACAATGGTTTATCCCTTACAGCTTAAGAGGAGCACTCCACGGATACGCTACCTAAACTCCACTGCCTTTTTACTCAATACTTTTGATATGTGAAATTAGGAAGCTGAAAATCGGTATGGTAATATCAAAACTAGTCTTTAAGATTGATAGTCTCTTAGCAGCTAATAAACTTTATTAGGGTAGCTACCCACGTAGTCCGACCCTATCGAGGTGGACCGGGACAAGGTGACCTGGTTCGACCCCAGGCGCCACCAGCACCCACCCAGTCCGGCCCCTCGGGGTGGTCCAGCTAGCGACCTGATTCGACCCCAGGGAACGCCACAGCCGACTACCCGGTCTAACAATCGCTATGCCCATAATGGTTGAAAAAAAAAGAAAAAAAAAGGTAGCTACCATAGCGTTACGCAAGCGACAAAAAGTGAACATTTTCATGGAACGCTCCTAGACCCAGCTTAAGATCAAGTAAAGTCTCTCGGTAATAGGTCACTCTCGAATTTTGAGTTACTTTGACCAGTTATGGAAGGCCACGACGAGACTTATTCAAACTCAAACTCAAACTCAAACTCATTTATTTCTGTAAGTAGGCCTCAAGGGCTCTTTTACATGTCTGATTCTTTTCTTTTGGCGCTTCGGTAGATGACCTTCTGGTGAGAAGAAGCGCCTGAAGAAACTCACCAGTTTCTCTTTTAAAAACAACATTACAACAATTGTGACATTATTACATAAGATGACAATATTTATAAAATGCAACAAGCAAATAACTGGGCACAGTTTTTTTTACATTTATTGTCCAGAGTACAGTAATGGCTCAAGATCCAGAGGACGCTTTCCTCCACGATGGACGGACCAATGAAAGCCCTAACGGAATCATTCCTGAATCAGTGGGTACGAAATGCGTCGGTGAAGGAGAGATGGCGGGAGACAGTTACGACCCCAATGACCACGACTACTCTGCCAAGACTAAGAAGAGATCCTTCCTTACAGTATTGATCCCGAATCCAGTACTTGAGTGCTAAACCGCTCGTACAAGTGTTATACACGTCACTTCGACCAAACAGACGCCACTTGCGAATTAAATTTATGGCTAACCAAGAACAAAAGGAATTTAAACAGTTGAAAATATCTTTTGTGCAAAAGTCTCTCTTTTATGCAATAAATAAATATTACCTAAAAATTGATAAATTTATTGCTCTGCAATTATTTGCTCACGTTGCTATAGGGGGTATATAAGCGGAGGATTTTCGGTAGGAAGCATAGTCATTTTGACTTCAGTGGTCTTATAGTCAAGTATATTGAAAGACTGCAAAATGCGTTGGCTGTCTATTGGTTTATTGGTGTGTGCGCTCAGTGTAAGTACTCTTATTTAAAAAAATTTTTTCATACCTTTTTTCGTGTGTTTAATTCAATTTTCATTTCAAAACCAACCACTGCCTCTTTTATATCATTCCAATCCATTCCTAACTAGTACTCGTTTAATCTTGTACCTTGTTCTCGAAACTACAACCCTTTGGTACCGTATCAAGTAGAATAGACCTGACCTTTTTCTGCCTTGTGGTGATTTGATATCGTGGCCTGTTTCCGAAACTATTATTGTATTTTTTTCACGGTGTTACATACCATTCCGTTTCGCTTCTACCTTATTTCCCTTGTATTTGTTTGTGTTGTCTTGTTTCCACAACTGCCGTATCCTCATATACCGAGTGCTTGACTACCTTTACAATCTTATGGTTGTTTGATCTTGTGCCGTTTCCAACATCATCGTTGTCATTTTTAACCATTTCCACATAAACCGAGTACTTAACTCCAACCTATTTTTATCTTATGTTGGGTTTGTATTGTCTTGTTTCAAAAACGATACTACGACCCTTTTTACCTTTGTGTTTGATTGCGTGTCTTAATCTCAAAACTAACATTACCCAGTATCTTTTCATACCAAGCAGTTTCTGACCTTTTTTTACCTAAGTCTTGTTTTTGGAAACTACCGCGAGACTCAAATCAGATTTTATTAAAAACGCTGTAAAATTGTCGAATTACGGTCGCAAACACTTTGAGAGTGCTGAATGCACTCGTTCGCCAAAGCTAGGTGGTATCACTCCAACCTTGTTAGCCCGTGTGCTGCTAGGTTAAACTCATCAGCGTTTTTTTTAAGCATGTCAAACTTGCAAGCCTTACTGACTGTTGTAATAATCGGACCAGGTAGGGGTCCAGGTCGCCTAGCCCGGACCACCTTGAGAGGGTTGGACTAGGTGGGGGCCGAAGCGCCTGGGATCGGACCACGACGCTAGGCCAAGGCCACCTTGAAGTTACGCTGATTGCTCAAAGTGAGCAGCGGACCAGCGACTCATCAACATTTTTAAATTGATCATGAACGGTTTAACGGGCTCATAGCTCAAGTTAGGGTTGATATTCACAAACTATATTGAAATATTGTGTAATATTATTTTCATCACACTTGCTCGAAAATGGTGTCATTACACGTAGGTTTTGCGGGCCGTAAATGACCTATTACGCCCTAGGGCGTAATGGTTTTCTTTTTAAATTTGAAACGCTGGTTCTATTTTACCCTTATTTGTCATGTTCAAAGAAAACGCCAACTTACTTTTTTAACTTTTATTACTGAAATATTTATTTAAAGAGAACTGTTAATGCAAATACATGTAAACACATATTTCTGTAACATTAATTAAATGTTTAAATAGTGTATTTCAGTATTTTGTAAATATAAAATCAACCATTTTAAGTCTTTACCACTATGGTTTCCGAACGTGACTTGTCGTCTTGATATATGTCACTAATGTCACTGTCAGTTTTACAATTTTATTTAGGTTAAGTAAGGTTATTTTAATTAATATTTCCTCACAAGTGTGATGAAAAACATTGTGTGTGCCACGGGCGGTAAAGGAATTACAAACTCGTGTTATTAAAGCCCTCGGTTTCACCTCGGGCTTATAACAAACACTCGTTTGTAATTCCTTACCTACCGCCCTAGATACACAATGTACTATTCAATACACTTTGTGAATATCAATACACTTTAATATCGGTAGGTATACGAAAACTATTTTGAACTAATCATTCAGGGCGAAAGATTAATTCGGTGTATGTTTCTTACAGATCCTGAGTGCGCAAGCAGCACCAAAGGACACCACCAGCTTTGTGACCAAGAGTAAGTATAAAGGTTAATCCTGTAACTACTCAAAATCCAAGAACCATCAGTAAACAAATTACCCCACAAGAATAACTAGAGTATTATCATGGAGTTTGGGTAAAATCGCAGACATTGGACTATTATTATAGAAATTGAAATCATATATCCCAAGTAATCTCTAGAGCAAAACTTAGTTTTGCCTTCAATGTACGATGAGCTGCAGAGAAGGGTGGTGGCCTAAGCAGCCCACAAGCTTTATAAGATCCTAAATACAGCCGTTATAACGCTTAAACTAGCTGTATAAGTTCCTACCTATACTACTTGTGTGTCACTTGGGTGACCTATACCGCAGTGCGATCACTGACTGCATAAAAATACAGTCTAGTTCCGTGTTTTCTGATATTATTATATCTTTAAACGCGTCCAGTACTTTTTTAAATTCTATTTTATGCTAGTTATTCTTATGGGTAGCCTAACCCGTTTCTCAAAAGCACATTATCACCGAATGGCATTAGCACGTGAGCTTTAATCACTGACATAAGAAAAGTTTTTAGACGGAAAGGACAAATTGACACAAATTCCGTCCAAGAAAATCCCAGTAATTTAAAGAAATAGATCGAAGATCAAGCTAACCGTAGACCGGCGCTTCATTGGGGACCGTCAATAAAGCAACTAACACTAAACAAGGGGCACTGCCAACCCGACATGTCATGTCAGGTCTTTATATAAGCTTTAACGTCATCCCAAGCTGTAAGCGGGATAAACTGGATAAACTTTACTTTGCCGCGCTGGGTACGTGCCTCGACTCGGGGTCGATTGTTGTTGAAACTATGCGACATGAGCAAAGTTTTACATGACGCCTACTTATGGAATATGACTGAAAATACCATGCAAATCTTTTTGCAACTGGGCAACAATTCGATCGCAAGCTATGAAGGAAAATTTCTTGTATCTCAGCGATTAAGGCTAACGTTCTAGCTCTGTTCATGTTTTTACTCTTTTTATATACAAAACAACACGATAATTGGATCAAATACAAATCAAGGTAACACTCACAAATTCATAGTCATACAAACATCTACTCACTTTCATTCACTAGCAATTACAGTACGCAACACTTTTTCAAACTTTGTTAATATAAGACAATCCACTGTTAATAAACTGATCTAATTCAGTAATTTTGGCCTTTTTAGTTAAAATAAGAACTATTACAACCTGTCCCTCCTAACTATTCAAACAAAGAAGCAGACATTAGCCTATATTTTTTATCACTCGTTACTTTAAGTCGCTTCTAGTAGCTTCTTCACGAAGTCTAATAAACTTGATACATCAAGTGATTTAATTGACTTGAAATTAAGCTGACGCAATAAAAATAATGGGCAATGATTACCAATATTTCATGAAAAAACTGTTGTTTTATAATCACCGCTAAAATCATTCTGTTCCATCAGCATCCGAAACTGAGTCATCATCGTCTTCGTCATCGTCATCATCCGAATGTAAGTACCTATACCAAGGTCTTTATTATTTAAGAGAGCTCATGGCAACTAAGTCTAGCGGTGAGCAAAATGAAGAGGGGATCTGTTCACTACTAACTTCCCTACGATCCTGACATTTTGCTACTGCGCAATTAAGGCCATCGATAGATTTAGATACCGCGAGCTGTACTTATCATGTATTTTATTTAGGTCTTAGTATCCCATAATTTGCCTTCCTCTGTGTACAACCTTTTCTTTATTTATCTCAGCTATGGTGTACGTAATGCAATTTTCATATTCTGTGGGTCTAGCGAAAAGGGATACAAGTCACATTTATACCAGGAACAAAAGATCACAACTCTATTGTATGACTTAAGCTCCTTTGCTCCTAGGTTATATGTGACTTGTCTACTTTTCACTAGACCGACAGTATTAAGTGTGCTTTTGCCAACTGACTGGTCAGACTGAGTTGAAAATTCTTCAGTAGTACCTAATCCTATGAATATTACGACAAACCTACATAAATGTCATTTTCAATCAAGAAAGTTCCAGTGTCTAATGGGCCCCTTCGTTTTTAGGGTTCCGGAACAAAAAGGTAAAAAAGGAACCCTTATGGTACGTCTCTGTCTGTCCGTCTGTCATTTTGTTTTTGGTCGTAGTCCTTGAAAAAAAAATGGAGATTGTATCCTCGTCCATTTAGATAAATTAAACGTTAAAATCGCAGCACATTTTACCCGACTGCGGCAAAACAAGGAGGGTTATGATTTAATTAATAGCATAATGTTTGTGTTTGCAGCAAGTAAGACCATCACTTCTGAGGACGGTGGTGACAGCAGCAGCAAGATCGTACAGAGCTCAAAGAGCAGCAGCGCTCAGGAATCGGATAGCTCTGAAGAAAGCTGTAAGACCTATCTACTAATACTCTACAGCCTGTAAATCTAATACGGGCGAATATTGAAACGGTGGTCAGCATAGGACCTAAGAAGCATATTTAGATAACTATTGCTTAAAACCACAATGAAAATATTTACCATACAAAATAATTCGGGCCGCAATGTAACGCAACACACTCAAGTTGACAAACACGCTAGTTGACAGTTACTTTAAAAAAGCTCGTATCTCGCAATGTCATAACAAGCATGTATGCGGTACATTGCTGCTCGGTAAATTTTCAAAAATCAATTACGAGGTCACTATTAAGTGTAATTTAAAAAATCATATTAATTAATGATAACACTACTAAGCGCTTTATCTGGTTTAATTGTTCGCCCGTATTAGACTTACACGCTGCATATATCCTAAATTGGTGGAGGTGCCGTAGTTAAAGATATCGGAACTGGCAAACTCGTAGCAAGACTGTGTTTGTGCACTAAAGATTTTTCCAAAAAGTAACTGGGGAGTGTTGAAAAAAAAACGTAAACAATTCGTTTTTGGAATCTTTCTTTATTTTCCCTCGTTACGCTTCAAAACTACAGGAGCAATTTTCATGAAATTTGCTGTACTTACAGGTAGATTATGACCCCGGTTAAACCATAGGATACTTATACTACCGTGAAGAAAAGAAACTTAGCTTTTTTTCACCCCCGTGAACGAAGTTGCGGGTTGCCTCTAGACAGGGGTCGGCAAGCCGCATGCGCCTGTTTGAAGGGTCAGCTGTGTGGCTCTTCAAGTTTCCATATAAAAAACATTTTATATTCATATTGTTCATTGTCGTTGTTTTTTCTACTAAAATTTGAACATAACGAAAAACCTGACGATGAAAACTGCGGCTCTTTGATTGAACTTCCATAAAATCAATATTTTTTAGGTATCTGGCTCTTTGTCTAAATAGTTTGCCGACCTCTAAGTAGGGTGACGGCACCAGTAATGGACAAGACCGAATTTATGGACATTTTTTTCCGTAAAACCCACATTTTAAGAGGTCATTCCCAAAATACTGCATTCCTAAAATACCAGATTTTAAAAATACCAGGTTCTCGATATAGCGGATTCTATTCCTATCAGACACCTAAAATAATAAATCCTACAATATCATTTAGATCCTTCAATAACTTACGATTTTATAATTATATTTTATAATCTAGTTTTCATGAAATGTGGTAAGACAGGAATCTGATAAATCGAGAATCTGGTGTTTTGAACAATCTGGTATTTTAGGAATACGGTATTTTGGGCATGAGCGATTTTAAGTAACGGACACTAGATTTTTAAGCTATCAACACTATAGTTCAAATTTAACTGATGGTCATAACTGGTAAAGTCCATGAATGTTCGGTTATAAGCCATTGAATCTTTGCTGTCCATTACTGGGCACTGCTCAATGATTTCAAAAGTAAGGATAGGCCCATCCGAACAGTTCGGAACTACTTTCCCCGTAACAAAAAATGCAGCTATAAAGACCAGCTGCGCAAGTGCGCAGTGCACGCGCCGCGCGTCGCCCTGCCGGCTGGTATTAATTTAGCGGTATGTTTACCGCCAAAGCGTTGGCACCGTCTATGCGCTCGCTTAGCCCTGTCCTGTGTTTACGACAATGGTACTACAGCGCTTAACATTTCCATGATTGCCGTAACCCAGTTTACTATGGTCCACAAATTAATGATAAGAGTGTTTGCAGCAAGCTCCACCAGCAGCGATGGCGGTTCTTCGACTAGCAGCTCCAAGAAGAGCAGCAGCAGCTCACAGGCTCAGGAGAGCTGTAAGTCATTACTATTTAACTACTACCTTGTTTGGAATTTATTGGTTCAGACATGCGCTTTCCAAGCAGAAGTCGTGGGTTCCCCTGGCTCGAACAATCACCGGCAATAATATATGATGAAAGGGGTCGGATACCGGTATTTCTCCATACAAAATAACCGGTTTTTTTCCGTTCTTTGGTTTAGTATTAAACTAACCCGCCCCGGCTTCGCACGGGGGCAATGCTGATACTAAATGCATGTATTATACATATAAACCTTCCTTTTAAATCACTCTATCTATAAAAAAAAACCGCATCAAAATCCGTGGCGTAGTTTTAAAGATCTAAGCATACTTACATAGGGACAGGCATCGGGAAGCGACTTTGGTTTATACTTTGTAGTGATTTTATAATCGGCCAATCTAATAATACAAAGTCATTAGATACATACATTATTGAACCCTACATAAAAAGCATAAAATAATTCAAAATATTAAGCCATTTCGGGGTTTTCTTAAAATACCGGCTCCGAGCCCTTAATGAAACTCGATGCGCATAAATATCTGACACGATCTTATTGCTATAGTATTAAAAAGGTGTCAGATAGGATTGTGCGCGCTTGTTCATCGAACGGATCGCTCCGAACTAGTACAATCGTGCTAATGTACTAGTTCGGTCTTTTCTAGTACACTACTGTTTCTATCTAAGCGTCGCTCCCGTTTCGTTCTGTACTGTTCCGCTCAGTCCGATCAGGATCAGACCGAACGATCTACTTATATTCCAGCACTGTGCTGTTGCGTACCATTTTCTCTTTTATTCAGAGCTATTACATGTCAGATGTCTGTCGAGGGTTGATCGGTTAATGTACCTACTAAACGTACTAAAGAGCGGAATCAAAACGAAATAATTCGTTCTAGTACAGCGGGAGGAATTCATTATTTTTAGTACTTAGTAGGTACATATATTACACAAGCCTAGTGTCAGATATTTTTGCAAGCGCCATTCCATTATATGTTATTGTTGGTGACTGTACCATTGAGTTTTCCAGAACTTAAATGTGATTATATATTTTTGATATGATTTGATATTTTCCATTAGCTTTACGATAAAAAAAAAACACTGTGAGGAAACTTGCATACATCCTCTAAGAAATTCAACGTGAAGTCCCCAACCTGCCTTAGGCCTAGGACAAGCCCATTCACTCTCATCTGAGACTTCTGAAAGTGCTGTGCCCAGCAGTGGACGTATACAGCCTGACGATTTGTGTAAGCAGTGTTTTTTATGTAAGCAAGGCAAACAACAATGTATTTAAAAAGTCTTGCGTTATTAATAAAATGGCTTTATACGACTTTACAAAAACGTGGAGGTTCTTCTGTCTGTTGTTTTTTTTAATATCGGTAAACATTCAATTTTTTTTTTTATTGAAAGGGTTTAAGATTGGGCGCATTTCTTCTAAACCCAGCTCAGAAGATTGGATCTATGAGAAGTTGCGGGAGCTCCACTAATATCGTAGTTCTTAATATACATATATGTGATGTTTACAGCTCAGCAGTCCAGCTCTTCAAGCAGCAACGGCTCTGGAAGCAGCTCTCAGCAGAGCACCTCCTCACACAGTGCACAAAGCGCTCAACAAGGTATTTTTTATGTAAACCTTTTTTTATGTAAGCAAGGCAAACAACAATGTATTTCAAAAGTCTTGCGTTATTAATGAAATGGCTTTAAACGACTTTACAAAAACGTGGAGGTTCTTCTGTCTGTTGTTTTTTTTAATATCGGTTAACATTCAATTTTTTTTAATGATGGTGGGTTTAAGATTTCTTCAAAACCCACCTCAGAAGATGGGATCTATGAGAAGTTGTGGGAGCTCCAGTAATATCGTAGTTCTTAATATTCATATAATGTGTGATGTTTACAGCTCAGCAGTCCAGCTCTTCAACCAGCGACGGCTCTGGAAGCAGCTCTCAGCAGAGCAGCTCCTCACAGAGTGCACAAAGCGCTCAACAAGGTAACTTTGATTTAACATTTAATTTCAACTTGTCACCTCTATTCATTCGTCTGATAACAGTGTCAGTTTTTTCTTTTGCAGTTAATTATAACATTTATTGAACAGACAGATAAAATATAAAAACAGTAACTACTTAAAGATAAAACTAAATTAAAATTAAATATAATTGACCACTATAAACTACTAGAACTAAATACTTATCCAAATTAGATCCCGGCCCGACACACCTGGCCCAAAAGTGCCAAATATGGCGGCCACATTGCCCCGCTGTATGGCCAATGATATTTGTTGGACCAGATAACATTATATAAGAGAAGAAAGATCGTAGAGTACCGATACAAATTTTCAACCCCCATTTAAGCCCCTTAGAGGACGAATTTCAAAAAAGGGTGAAATCACTTTTCCTGCATTCTAATGAAAAGTATAAACATGAAGTTTTATACCTCTTACTTCAAAAATCGTAGATTCTCTATACAAATTTTGAACCCCTATTTGAACCCCTTATGGGGCGAATTTTGAGAAA
This sequence comes from Eudemis profundana, assembly GCA_947034925.1. Taxonomy (NCBI): domain Eukaryota; kingdom Metazoa; phylum Arthropoda; class Insecta; order Lepidoptera; family Tortricidae; genus Eudemis; species Eudemis profundana. The sequence continues at coordinate 6,000,382 of OX344819.1, forward strand.
TCCTTTCTTAGTGCACCCCTAGTCCTTATGTTGTTGACGACCGCTTTAGCTTAGTTGGTAGTGACCCTGCCTATGAAGCAAGAGGTCCTGGGTTCGAATCCCGGTAAGGGCATTTATTTGTGTGATGAGCACGAATATTTGTTCCTGAGTCATGGATGTTTTCTATGTATTTAAGTATTTGTATGTATGTATCTATTAAATATATCGTCGTCTAGTATCCATAACACAAGCCTTATTGAGCTTACTATGGGGCTAGTTCGATTTGTGTAAGATTGTCCCCTAATATTTATTTATTTATTTATTTATGATTAATCTACGTGCCAAATTTGGGGGATTGCTAAATTTCTTCCTCCACAAGTGCGTTATAATATATATAACGCGTTGGCTAAACCCCATCTCGACTACCTAATTGAAGTTTGGGGCGTGGCCGCTAAAACTAATATTAATACAATACAAAGAACTCAAAATAAATTAATTAAAACACTTTTTCAATACAGCTACCGAACATCATCCAGCAAAATATACAAAGAAACTAGATTACTGAACATAGCGCAATCGTATGTATACAACACGTGTATTTTAATTCGTAAGATGTTACATAAAAATATACATACTCAAATAAACTTTACAAAGAAAAAAAACTGTACAAAAAATTCAGCTTCGAAATGCAAACGACTTAATTTTGCGAACGCCACGAACAAACTATGGAAAAAAATGCGTGTTGTATGAAGGTGCTCAGCTGTACAACAGACTCCCCAAGCATATTAAGAATATCAAGTCAATATATCGTTTTAAAAGAATGCTCAAAAAACATATAATACATACTAACACCAAAGAAAACATATATTGATTTAAATTTTCCTAACACATTTTGTTTTAACCCACTTGATTTTATTTACATCGACGTTTCGGATATGTCACGTGTCGCAAACTAATAAAAGGAAATACAATACAATACAAATAAGAAAATAAAAAATAAACTTACCAAACTTACTTGAAATATTATAAATAAAAAAATAAAAAAAACTTACCAAACTCACTTGAAATATTATAAATAAAAAAAAATAAACTTACCAAACTTACTTGAAATATTATTAATAAAAAAATAAACTTACCATACTTCACATACATAAATAAAAAACATGCAAAATACTCAGACATAAAACAAAGCAAAGTTTCAATAAAATATAAAATAAAATAATTATAACATCAAAATATTACATAGTAACCAACCGAAATACAATGCAACTACGCTATGCCACTTCCAGTCTGTGTAACTTAGTGTAACTCAGTGTTTTCGTTATCTTGTTTACGTACGACTCGGCGCACGGAGTTTACCTTCCTGCGTTAACAATATGTATCGGCAGAATTTTGTATAAGATTACCCTCTTTTTATGTTCTCGCTCGTTACAAACATTTATGTCTAATTTTAAGTTCTCATAATAAGTGAATTGTAAATTCTTAATGAGAATAAATGATCTTTAAACCTAAATTTGGAATTTCTAGAACCAGCGGTTTGGGCTGTGCGTTGATATGTCAGTCAGTCAGTTTCTTCTTTTATAATACCTATTTAGATTTAACCAGACTTTTTGACCCTTTTTAAATTCGTCGAGGCTTGTAGTGAGGAGTTTTCCTAATTGGCATTTCTTTATCCGGATCCGTGGACATTTTGACAAAAGTCATAATATAACAAATAATACTATAAAAATTGATATCTACTACTCTAGTAGATTTGAATTCGACGCATTCAATTCAATGTAAATACTTAATTAAAAACGGAATGGATTGAGCTGAAATTTAGCGTGCAAGTAGACCAAGTACTCGGTTGATACATAGGATACTTTATGTCCCAATTAAGTTCTCGCGGAATAATAACGGGAATAACGCAGTCGAAGCCGCGGGTACATGCTAGTAGTTTATAATGCAATTTGTTTTAGATGATTTCCAATCACTGGTGGACAAGAGCGGCGGCATCGTCTCAGCGACTACGAGCCATAAGTCGTCTTCATCAGCCCAGACCCAGCAACAGCAACAAAGTAACTCTCTAATCCAGTGTTTACCCATAGAAATTTGTGACGTTCCGCCTCGCTTTCTGGCCAAGTGTAGACATAAAATGATGTAGACAACACGGGAGGTAATAAAGAAAGCCCTCGATCGCATATTTACGTCCCTCGCCTGCATCTCGGGCCGCAAACAGCTGCGATCTCAGCCTTTCTTTGTTTTACCACCCTACCCTTGTGTGATGAACTATATTGCTTTAGGTTTATTTATAATTATTATTACTGTTCTAACATATTCCTTATTATTTGTTTACAGACCAATGGGAATTCAAAGACGACAACGGAGATGAAGTCACCCAAGAAAGCGAGGAAGAAGCGAGTAGTTCGGAATTCGAAAGTAGCGGTAAATAATGTTTCGCGCTAGTAATAAATAAGGCATTTGTGACAGTCCGCGGCTAAAGGTACCTTGTGGATATTGTCGCTTGCGTCCTTCTATCTTGATGTCCTATAATAACGGAGTCAGATACGACGCAACGCAAGCGACAATATCCATAAGGTACCTTTACCCGCGGAACGACACATTTTATTTGCCATATAGTAGGTACATTTCTATGATAAGCGGATTACAAGACATTAACACAAATTATTTAGAGCTACAGAACTCGGTTACGTTTTGATTTAGGACGAAAAACGTTAAAAATATACCATTCCCCCTGTAATATGTTAGTCGGGTAAAACTATCTTATTTCACGTTCACAGAAACAGAGCAGTCAGTCGTTAGCAGCGGAGGCGGCAACGAAGACGCAGTGGCCAAAGGTTAGTCCGGCATTCAAACATGCCCGGAATATTTCCGAATAATTGCTAGTTAGGCATTAAAAAAATAACCTAACGTAACATTGCTATGGTAAATACATATGCCGGGTGACAATCAAAAAAATGTAATGGGAATCTTTTTGGATTAATAATAGTCAAATTTCTTTTAAACTGAGGTGTTGCCATGTTACGCTCTGCCAAGTGATCGTACTTGCAGTCTATACCTAAGAGCACAGATTAGAAACTGAAGGGTACAGAACACAGACTACCTCCACTAGACGGAGCATGTTGGGCGTCGCGCGCTCACATCAGATATGGTCAATCGTATAGCATTACGACATTACGCGACCAGCCGCTCTTTCAGTTGCGACCATGTTTCTGACTTGTGTGTGCACCAAACGTGAAATCAATATTTCTGTTCAATCCGACGACAATCTCAAAACATAAAATGATAAAAAAGATGTGAAACACGCGTTGTACTAGTAATATCTACCGATATTTAATCGCACATATGCGTGGTGAGCTCGTGTCGTATGGCATGCTCCGTCTAGTGGAGGTGGTCTGTGGTACAGAACAAGGTGACATTTTTCTGCGGGCTAATGTTGGTGAACTTTTGCCTGATGATCCTTTTTATTTAAGCTTTTGCTTGTCACCTGACGATATTGCCAAGAATGAAAATGCCAAATTTGATATGAATACCTATTTAGAAGCACACAGTTCAGATTTAAAATGTTTTTACAGCGAAGCACTTCATCGACATACAAATGCCAAAAAGTAAGTATCACAATAGCATACAAACACACCACATCATAAAAATCATATTAGATAAATAAAGCACGAATACGACACAACTAACATGATCAAGTTATAAACTATTCGATATTTTTTTAAATTGAAGACAACACATTTGAAGGCGTAACGCTTGACCCCAACTCGAGAAAATACGAAAATTTATAATACTATTTCTGTGATCATATTTCGAAATAGGATGTTGCAATATACCACCTATACTGGTCATTCGCTCAACAGAGATCTCACGACTTCCTCCTGTAATCTATATTTTCCCCCATTCAAAAATCTATAAGCTTCAACTTTACTCTTCTAACCCTTCAAGAATGAATGGTACTCGAAACTGAATTGCGGAGTACCAGTTTTGTATATTTATTTTATTTAAACTTAATCGCACAAAAGAAAACATATCGTACGAAAAGCGAACTTAATGCCTTTAGTTTTGTGCCCCTAGTTACTTCAAACTTCGCTCATTAAAAAATATTATTTTGGGGATGTTGACTAAAACATAACTCAACATTTGCTTTTTTCGAGTCCGGATTAGCGTTTTAAATATGGTATTCATGTCAAATTTGCAGCAGACGTAGAGTATGACATCATTACTGAAGAAGAGAACGGAATCATCGTCATGAAATTAGTGCCACGATCCATGACCGAATGTAAGTGTGCATCTTGATATAGTAACTTCGGTGACTGCCTGAAATAGGCGAACTAGATTGACACTTCGACATGCAAACGTTTTGCCACAACTTCCATTAATATCGATATCGTGGAAAAAAATTGTACAATATGTTTGGTTATTAAGGTAAGCAGTATGGAACGAAATTATGAAGAAACATCTGATTCGAATTCGTTAATTTTAAATTATTTGAATTCTTGCCGGCATTGTTAGCTTTTAAACTAGTTCGCCTAATTAGGGCGTTCATTGTAGTCCATTCTTTTACCTGACTAAAACTTTCAAACCCGGTTTCTTTTATAAATATAAATATAAATATTAGGGGACAATCTTACACAAATCGAACTAGCCCCATAGTAAGCTCAATAAGGCTTGTGTTATGGATACTAGACGACGATATATTTAATAGATACAAATACTTAAATACATAGAAAACATCCATGACTCAGGAACAAATATTCGTGCTCATCGCACAAATAAATGCCCTTACCGGGATTCGAACCCAGGACCTCTTGCTTCGTAGGCAGGGTCACTACCAACTAAGCTAAAGCGGTCGTCAAAATTCTTTTGTCTGACCAATACCAAAAATCCCGGGAATAGAGGTCCTATAACTGACCGTAATGAGTTACTTTTGCGGTGTCGTAACTAGACTTCTGTGTGCGGTGCTAGCTGCTGTAAATGCCCAAATTGGTTCTAGTCTGGCCATTTTCGCGATAATAGATGACCTGTACATGGGCATAGCTGGCACTGCCTTGGTTACGGTACAATCCGAAGCCATCGAAATATAATATATGGAACGGTAACGTAGGTATAACAGAATTGACGTTGAAAGTTGCCCCACAACGGCCACTTTTTAAAATCAATACGTCTTATATATCAAGTGGTAATGATAACCAACTCAATGTTTAGTATGTATGAGTATAAATTATTTTTAGTACTAATTAATAATACACGGCAAAATAATGTCGGTTAAATCATGTTTGAAACACTTATCAAAAGGAAAATGGTTTAATGAATGCAGGGTACAAATCCAAGGACTCGAAGGTTAGCAGCGCTCAGAAGAGCAAAAAGAAGTCGAAGCATCACCATGGCAAAGGTAATTACAATACTAACTATATTTTTGGGGAAATATTATGCATCATCAAAAGGGGAATAGGTATTACGGCTATGGAATTAATTTTCTTTTACAAAAACTTAAATAAAAAATTAAAAAAAAACCCTTGTTATAAACCTTCTGTTTTAGTATGTACTGCATGTAAGGGTAACAACTTATCTTAAAGCATAAAAGGCCAATAGATAAGGAGGTACATATAATTTTTTACGACACACCTGGCACGCCATAAAGTGGCAATTACCGGACGTTAGACGTGCGGAAAATCCCACTTCCTGGACGTAAAATTTTGTACTTACCATGGGCGGTAATCAAGAAAGCCTCAGATCTCCTCGCTCGGGCGTCAAATACCTGCGAGCTGAGACATTCTTTGTTTAGCCACCGTAGGTAAGTAATGTACTATTTTAAAATATATCTCACAGGACGTATTACATAAAATAGTACATTTCAAAACTAGGGCGGTAAATCAGCGATCGAGGGCTTTCTTTATTACCTCCCGTGTTGTGTACCTACATCATTTTATGTGTACACTTGGCCAGAAAGCGGCTTTTTTCGTACGCGCAGCGTGTGGAAAAAACCACTATATGGCCAGGTGTGGCATAAACGTTACATAAGTATAAAAGTCGCTAATACTCGTATTGATAAGATAACGTTACGATTTCTATACACATTATATTGCAAGAGCATGGTAAGCAACAAAGCATTAAAGTTAGGAAATCCAAAGTAAAAATTTTCAAAAACTAATTAGTCATCAAAGGCTTGTATTTAAAACTACGTAAGACGATTGTCTCTATGACATAGGTGACCAAGGAGGACAGCGGAGTAGCCCGGGACAACCAGTAACTCCAGCCACTCCAGCCCAACCAGGCACTCCAGGACAACAAGGCACTCCAGGTAAACCAGGACAGCCAGGACAGCCACAGCAGCCACAACAACCGCAGCAACCACAACAACCACAGCAGCCACAACAACCGCAGCAACCACAACAGCCACAACAACCAGGACAACCAGGAGGACCAAGCCAACCAGGACAGCCAGGACAGCCAGGCCAGCCAGGTCAACCAGGACAGCCAGGTCAACCAGGACAACCAGGACAGCCAGGAGCACCACAGCAGCCACAGCAGCCACAGCAGCCGCAACAACCACAACAACCACAACAGCCACAACAACCGCAGCAACCACAACAGCCACAACAACCAGGCCAAACAGGAGGACCAAGCCAACCAGGACAGCCAGGCCAGCCAGGTCAACCAGGACAGCCTGGTCAACCAGGACAGCCAGGAGCACCACAGCAGCCACAGCAGACACAACAACCAGGTCAACCAGGAGGACCAAGCCAACCAGGAAAGCCAGGAGAGCCAGCTCAACCAGGACAACCAGGACAACCAGGTCAACCAGGTCAACCAGGACAGCCGGGAGCACCAAAGCAGCCACAGCAGCCACAGCAGCCGCAACAACCGCAACAACCGCAGCAACCACAACAGCCACAACAACCGCAGCAACCACAACAGCCACAACAACCAGGACTACCAGGAGGACCAAGCCAACAAGGACAGCCAGGCCAGCCAGGTCAACCAGGACAGCCAGGACAGCCAGGTCAACCAGGAAAGCCAGGACAGCCAGGTCAACCAGGACAACCAGGACAACCAGGTCAACCAGGACAGCCGGGAGCACCACAGCAGCCACAGCAGCCACAGCAGCCGCAACAACCGCAGCAACCACAACAGCCACAACAACCGCAGCAACCACAACAGCCACAACAACCAGGACAACCAGGAGGACCAAGCCAACCAGGAAAGCCAGGTCAACCAGGACAACCAGGACAGCCAGGACAGCCAGGTCAACCAGGACAGCCAGGAGCACCACAACAACCACAGCAGCCACAGCAGCCACAGCAGCCGCAACAACCGCAGCAACCACAACAGCCACAGCAACCGCTGCAACCAGGCCAACCAGGAGGACCAAGCCAACCGGGACAGCCAGGCCAGCCAGGTAAACCAGGACAGCCAGGACAGCCAGGACAGCCAGGTCAACCAGGACAGCCAGGAGCACCACAACAGCCTCAGCAGCCGCAACAACCGCAGCAACCGCAACAACCGCAGCAACCACAACAGCCACAACAACCAGGCCAACCGGGAGGACCAAGCCAACCAGGAAAGCCAGGACAGCCAGGTCAACCAGGACAACCAGGACAGCCAGGACAGCCAGGTCAACCAGGACAGCCAGGAGCACCACAACAGCCACAGCAGCCGCAGCAGCCACAGCAGCCGCAACAACCGCAGCAACCACAACAGCCACAGCAACCGCAGCAGCCACAACAGCCACAACAACCAGGCCAACCGGGAGGACCAAGCCAACCAGGAAAGCCAGGACAGCCAGGTCAACCAGGACAACCAGGACAGCCAGGACAGCCAGGTCAACCAGGACAGCCAGGAGCACCACAACAGCCACAGCAACCGCAGCAGCCACAGCAGCCGCAACAACCGCAGCAACCACAACAGCCACAGCAACCGCAGCAACCACAACAGCCACAACAACCAGGCCAACCGGGAGGACCAAGCCAACCAGGAAAGCCAGGACAGCCAGGTCAACCAGGACAACCAGGACAGCCAGGACAGCCAGGTCAACCAGGACAGCCAGGAGCACCACAACAGCCACAGCAGCCGCAGCAGCCACAGCAGCCGCAACAACCGCAGCAACCACAACAGCCACAGCAACCGCAGCAACCACAACAGCCACAACAACCAGGCCAACCGGGAGGACCAAGCCAACCAGGAAAGCCAGGACAGCCAGGTCAACCAGGACAACCAGGACAGCCAGGACAGCCAGGTCAACCAGGACAGCCAGGAGCACCACAACAGCCACAGCAGCCGCAACAACCGCAGCAACCACAACAGCCACAGCAACCGCAGCAACCACAACAGCCACAACAACCAGGCCAACCGGGAGGACCAAGCCAACCAGGAAAGCCAGGACAGCCAGGTCAACCAGGACAACCAGGACAGCCAGGACAGCCAGGTCAACCAGGACAGCCAGGAGCACCACAACAGCCACAGCAGCCACAGCAGCCACAGCAGCCGCAACAACCGCAGCAACCACAACAGCCACAGCAACCGCAGCAACCACAACAACCAGGCCAACCGGGAGGACCAAGCCAACCAGGAAAGCCAGGACAGCCAGGTCAACCAGGACAACCAGGACAGCCAGGACAGCTAGGTCAACCAGGACAGCCAGGAGCACCACAACAGCCACAGCAGCCACAGCAGCCGCAACAACCGCAGCAACCACAACAGCCACAGCAACCGCAGCAACCACAACAGCCACAACAACCAGGCCAACCGGGAGGACCAAGCCAACCAGGAAAGCCAGGACAGCCAGGTCAACCAGGACAACCAGGACAGCCAGGACAGCCAGGTCAACCAGGACAGCCAGGAGCACCACAACAGCCACAGCAGCCGCAACAACCGCAGCAACCACAACAGCCACAGCAACCGAAGCAACCACAACAGCCACAACAACCAGGCCAACCGGGAGGACCAAGCCAACCAGGAAAGCCAGGACAGCCAGGTCAACCAGGACAACCAGGACAGCCAGGACAGCCAGGTCAACCAGGACAGCCAGGAGCACCACAACAGCCACAGCAGCCACAGCAGCCACAGCAGCCGCAACAACCGCAGCAACCACAACAGCCACAGCAACCACAGCAACCACAACAGCCACAGCAACCGCAGCAACCACAACAGCCACAACAACCAGGCCAACCGGGAGGACCAACAAGCCAACCAGGAAAGCCAGGCCAGCCAGGTCAACCAGGACAACCAGGACAGCCAGGTCAACCAGGACAGCCAGGAGCACCACAACAGCCACAGCAGCCACAGCAGCCACAGCACCCGCAACAACCGCAGCAACCACAACAGCCACAGCAACCGCAGCAACCACAACAGCCACAACAACCAGGCCAACCGGGAGGACCAAGCCAATCAGGAAAGCCAGGACAGCCAGGTCAACCAGGACAGCCAGGACAGCCAGGTCAACCAGGACAGCCAGGAGCACCACAACAGCCACAGCAACCGCAGCAGCCACAGCAGCCACAACAACCACAGCAACCGCAGCAACCACAACAGCCACAACAACCAGGCCAACCGGGAGGACCAAGCCAACCAGGAAAGCCAGGACAGCCAGGTCAACCAGGACAGCCAGGACAGCCAGGTCAACCAGGACAGCCAGGAGCACCACAACAGCCACAGCAACCGCAGCAGCCACAGCAGCCGCAACAACCGCAGCAACCACAACAACCACAGCAACCGCAGCAACCACAACAGCCACAACAACCAGGCCAACCAGGAGGACCAAGCCAACCGGGACAGCCAGGCCAGCCAGGTAAACCAGGACAGCCAGGACAGCCAGGACAGCCAGGTCAACCAGGACAGCCAGGAGCACCACAGCAGCCACAACAACCAGGCCAACCGGGAGGACCAAGCCAACCAGGAAAGCCAGGACAGCCAGGTCAACCAGGACAACCAGGACAGCCCGGACAGCCAGGTCAACCAGGACAGCCAGGAGCACCACAACAGCCACAGCAGCCACAGCAGCCACAGCAGCCGCAACAACCGCAGCAACCACAACAGCCACAGCAACCGCAGCAACCACAACAGCCACAACAACCAGGCCAACCGGGAGGACCAAGCCAACCAGGAAAGCCAGGCCAGCCAGGTCAACCAGGACAACCAGGACAGCCAGGTCAACCAGGACAGCCAGGAGCACCACAACAGCCACAGCAGCCGCAGCAGCCACAGCAGCCGCAACAACCGCAGCAACCACAACAGCCACAGCAACCGCAGCAACCACAACAGCCACAACAACCAGGCCAACCGGGAGGACCAAGCCAACCAGGAAAGCCAGGACAGCCAGGTCAACCAGGACAACCAGGACAGCCAGGACAGCCAGGTCAACCAGGACAGCCAGGAGCACCACAACAGCCACAGCAACCGCAGCAGCCACAGCAGCCGCAACAACCGCAGCAACCACAACAACCACAGCAACCGCAGCAACCACAACAGCCACAACAACCAGGCCAACCAGGAGGACCAAGCCAACCAGGACAGCCAGGCCAGCCAGGTAAACCAGGACAGCCAGGACAGCCAGGACAGCCAGGTCAACCAGGACAGCCAGGAGCACCACAGCAGCCACAACAACCAGGCCAACCGGGAGGACCAAGCCAACCAGGAAAGCCAGGACAGCCAGGTCAACCAGGACAACCAGGACAGCCCGGACAGCCGGGTCAACCAGGACAGCCAGGAGCACCACAACAGCCACAGCAGCCACAGCAGCCACAGCAGCCGCAACAACCGCAGCAACCACAACAGCCACAGCAACCGCAGCAACCACAACAACCAGGCCAACCGGGAGGACCAAGCCAACCAGGAAAGCCAGGACAGCCAGGTCAACCAGGACAACCAGGACAGCCAGGACAGCCAGGTCAACCAGGACAGCCAGGAGCACCACAACAGCCACAGCAGCCGCAGCAGCCACAGCAGCCGCAACAACCGCAGCAACCACAACAGCCACAGCAACCGCTGCAACCACAACAGCCACAACAACCAGGCCAACCGGGAGGACCAAGCCAACCAGGAAAGCCAGGACAGCCAGGTCAACCAGGACAGCCAGGACAGCCAGGTCAACCAGGACAGCCAGGAGCACCACAACAGCCACAGCAGCCGCAACAACCGCAGCAACCACAACAGCCACAGCAACCGCAGCAACCACAACAGCCACAACAACCAGGCCAACCGGGAGGACCAAGCCAACCAGGAAAGCCAGGACAGCCAGGTCAACCAGGACAACCAGGACAGCCAGGACAGCCAGGTCAACCAGGACAGCCAGGAGCACCACAACAGCCACAGCAGCCGCAGCAGCCACAGCAACCGCAGCAACCGCAGCAACCACAACAGCCACAGCAACCGCTGCAACCACAACAGCCACAACAACCAGGCCAACCGGGAGGACCAAGCCAACCAGGAAAGCCAGGACAGCCAGGTCAACCAGGACAGCCAGGACAGCCAGGTCAACCAGGACAGCCAGGAGCACCACAACAGCCACAGCAGCCGCAGCAGCCACAGCAGCCGCAACAACCGCAGCAACCACAACAGCCACAGCAACCGCAGCAACCACAACAGCCACAACAACCAGGCCAACCGGGAGGACCAAGCCAACCAGGAAAGCCAGGACAGCCAGGTCAACCAGGACAACCAGGACAGCCAGGACAGCCAGGTCAACCAGGACAGCCAGGAGCACCACAACAGCCACAGCAACCGCAGCAGCCACAGCAGCCGCAACAACCGCAGCAACCACAACAACCACAGCAACCGCAGCAACCACAACAGCCACAACAACCAGGCCAACCAGGAGGACCAAGCCAACCAGGACAGCCAGGCCAGCCAGGTAAACCAGGACAGCCAGGACAGCCAGGACAGCCAGGTCAACCAGGACAGCCAGGAGCACCACAGCAGCCACAACAACCAGGCCAACCGGGAGGACCAAGCCAACCAGGAAAGCCAGGACAGCCAGGTCAACCAGGACAACCAGGACAGCCCGGACAGCCGGGTCAACCAGGACAGCCAGGAGCACCACAACAGCCACAGCAGCCACAGCAGCCACAGCAGCCGCAACAACCGCAGCAACCACAACAGCCACAGCAACCGCAGCAACCACAACAACCAGGCCAACCGGGAGGACCAAGCCAACCAGGAAAGCCAGGACAGCCAGGTCAACCAGGACAACCAGGACAGCCAGGACAGCCAGGTCAACCAGGACAGCCAGGAGCACCACAACAGCCACAGCAGCCGCAGCAGCCACAGCAGCCGCAACAACCGCAGCAACCACAACAGCCACAGCAACCGCTGCAACCACAACAGCCACAACAACCAGGCCAACCGGGAGGACCAAGCCAACCAGGAAAGCCAGGACAGCCAGGTCAACCAGGACAGCCAGGACAGCCAGGTCAACCAGGACAGCCAGGAGCACCACAACAGCCACAGCAGCCGCAACAACCGCAGCAACCACAACAGCCACAGCAACCGCAGCAACCACAACAGCCACAACAACCAGGCCAACCGGGAGGACCAAGCCAACCAGGAAAGCCAGGACAGCCAGGTCAACCAGGACAACCAGGACAGCCAGGACAGCCAGGTCAACCAGGACAGCCAGGAGCACCACAACAGCCACAGCAGCCGCAGCAGCCACAGCAACCGCAGCAACCGCAGCAACCACAACAGCCACAGCAACCGCAGCAACCACAACAGCCACAACAACCAGGCCAACCGGGAGGACCAAGCCAACCAGGAAAGCCAGGACAGCCAGGTCAACCAGGACAACCAGGACAGCCAGGTCAACCAGGACAGCCAGGAGCACCACAACAGCCACAGCAGCCGCAACAACCGCAGCAACCACAACAGCCACAGCAACCGCAGCAACCACAACAGCCACAACAACCAGGCCAACCGGGAGGACCAAGCCAACCAGGAAAGCCAGGACAGCCAGGTCAACCAGGACAACCAGGACAGCCAGGACAGCCAGGTCAACCAGGACAGCCAGGAGCACCACAACAGCCACAGCAGCCGCAGCAGCCACAGCAGCCGCAACAACCGCAGCAACCACAACAGCCACAGCAACCGCAGCAACCACAACAGCAACAACAACCAGGCCAACCGGGAGGACCAAGCCAATCAGGAAAGCCAGGACAGCCAGGTCAACCAGGACAACCAGGACAGCCAGGACAGCCAGGTCAACCAGGACAGCCAGGAGCACCACAACAGCCACAGCAGCCGCAGCAGCCACAGCAGCCGCAACAACCGCAGCAACCACAACAGCCACAGCAACCGCAGCAGCCACAACAGCCACAACAACCAGGCCAACCGGGAGGACCAAGCCAACCAGGAACGCCAGGCCAGCCAGGTCAACCAGGACAACCAGGACAGCCAGGACAGCCAGGTCAACCAGGACAGCCAGGAGCACCACAACAGCCACAGCAGCCACAGCAGCCACAGCAGCCGCAACAACCGCAGCAACCACAACAGCCACAACAACCAGGCCAACCGGGAGGACCAAGCCAACCAGGAAAGCCAGGACAGCCAGGTCAACCAGGACAGCCAGGACAGCCAGGTCAACCAGGACAGCCAGGAGCACCACAACAGCCACAGCAGCCGCAACAACCGCAGCAACCACAACAGCCACAGCAACCGCAGCAACCACAACAGCCACAACAACCAGGCCAACCGGGAGGACCAAGCCAACCAGGAAAGCCAGGACAGCCAGGTCAACCAGGACAACCAGGACAGCCAGGACAGCCAGGTCAACCAGGACAGCCAGGAGCACCACAACAGCCACAGCAGCCGCAGCAGCCACAGCAGCCGCAACAACCGCAGCAACCACAACAGCCACAGCAACCGCAGCAGCCACAACAGCCACAACAACCAGGCCAACCGGGAGGACCAAGCCAACCAGGAACGCCAGGCCAGCCAGGTCAACCAGGACAACCAGGACAGCCAGGACAGCCAGGTCAACCAGGACAGCCAGGAGCACCACAACAGCCACAGCAGCCACAGCAGCCACAGCAGCCGCAACAACCGCAGCAACCACAACAGCCACAACAACCAGGCCAACCGGGAGGACCAAGCCAACCAGGAAAGCCAGGACAGCCAGGTCAACCAGGACAGCTAGGACAACCAGGACAGCCAGGACAACCAGGACAGCCAGGACAGCCAGGTAGACCAAGACCAAACGGAAAGGGCAAGATCTGCGTGTGCTACGACGACCTCTCTGAAATCCCGTGGAATGTGCGTCGTCACATTGGTATCCAATTTTAATTTCGATACCACCACCAAACTTAACGACAACGACCATGTCTATTAACGATAAATGCGAGAAAAGTATTTCTAGTTATATTATAAATAATCTCTTATTTATTTATATTGAGCAATGTCAAAATGTAAAAAAAACTGTATTAAAGCAATATTAACGAAGTACTTACATATTTTTATTTTAAGCTCTTTTTTATCTGCGGCTTCGTCCTTGTTGTTCCCGAATCCCGTTACTGTCCCAACAGAACTATTTACCGGGATATAAAGTTTCCTATGTTTCAATCCAGGATTTGGTCTGCTTGCTTGCCAAATTTCAACTTAATCCATCTAGTTGTTATCCCGTTAGTAACATACATTTAAAATCCAAACATTTTCACAAATTTTCACGTTTTTATACTTATCAATAGGATAGGAATAGTAGGATTCTAATGATACTTTCTGACATCACTACATATCGATACCTTAGAGCAGGCGTCTCCAAACTACGGCCCGCGAGAGCTGGCTCTTTAAAGAAATACCCCAAGTATGCCAGCGGCTGAGAAAAAAGATTACTGAACTCTGTGTTCGACCATGTCGTGTGTTCCTTTGCCTTGATTTCACTCGGTTTTTAACCGTGCGCGTGATGGGCGTTGCCAATTCGTCCCCAGAGTTTTAAACGCCAGAGAGCCCCATATGGAAGCGTGGCTTAGGCGCACGCATTGAATTACTCTATTGTTCTCCGATAGCGTGGACATTTTTGTTTTTTTGTATGAAAACGCACGAGAGTGGTATCTGGTGATATTCTCTAAACTGTGCCTTTGCTAATAAAGTTTGGAGACTGCCATAGAGATAGAGCACAGTCGTACTAACTTTTTGAAGAAATTGTAATAACTAAGTTAGTGCACAAATCCAAAAAGTAGAAATTTCATTGGCAAAATAATTGTAAATAGTACGAGTGTGTACTAGGGTATCAATATAATCAATAATTATAAGTAGTGTCGTTAGAGTGTACGTAACGTACAGAAAAGGTAGCGATGGAAAAATTGCCCCCAAAGCCTGGAGTTCCAAATTATAGCCAAACGATGCCTTATAAGGTAATATTTAATACCATGTACAACTTTTGAACCCCCTCTCAGCCCCTGGGGGCGCACGGCACCCAATTAAGTTTAAATTGTTTTATTTTATTTCTCGTAAACTACGCAAGTGACGAATTTCAAATTTTGTACAAATATTACTGTTACTTAAAATTGGAAAAAATAAGAGACCCCTAACCCTTTTCATTTTCAAAAAAAATTGTAACACCCTGTATAACCAGTTTGGTTAGTGGTACAAACGCCGTATTTTTTTAAATATGACCCAATATCTAATCTATAATAAGTATGCAAGTTTCATCTGCTTAGGAAAGAAGCAACACTGCGAAATCAATATAAATGTAGGACAACTTTCTTTTATTTCATAAATGAAAAGTGCTCATGATTCTGATTAAAATGGTGTAAGACACACCATGATCAGACAAAAAAAGTAAAAGGTACATTTTTTCTGCACTTAACCCATCTACGTAACGTCGTCCTGCACCTGCATCGGGCCACCGCCAGCGTAGAAACTAACAGTAACAAATACACTTATCTCGTACTTATGTCCAGTGTGTGCTATTAAATTGTGTCATGTCATCAGTCATAAATAAAAAAATAAAAAATGTATTTCTGTAAGTAGGCCCTCAAGGGCTCTTTTACAAGTCTGATTCTAAATATGTATTATTTCTTTTCTTTTGGCGCTTCGGGTACTGACCTTCTGGTGAGAAGAAGCGCCGGAAGAAACTCACCAGTTTCTCTTTTCGACCAACAAGTATTACAACAATATGGCGTTAATATAAGATTTCATTAATAAATTATTGTACCGAATAATAGGCCTTATTTATTAGTACATTACACAACTAGGGTGGTAATACAAAGGTGGCTTTCTTTATTACCTCCCGTGTTGTGTACATCATTTTATATGTGGCATAATAGTACATTACATAACGAAAAGTAATTTTTTGGTCAGCCGTTATTAAAATTGATCCGCAAAAAAAAATAAGCAGTTAAATCATTTGGGCAGCATACAAAGCTTTGGCTGGCAATAAATAAAAATCGGGCGGCAACTCTTGTTCAGCAAACAATTTAAAAATGGTTAACATTTTAACCAATATTAATCTGCTTTTTTTATCATTTGGCTGCCTAATAACCAGTCGAGCTGCAAAATAATAACTTGGGCAGCAAGATTTTACAATTGGTCAGCAGAGAGTTTAATTGAGATATACAGGGTGTCACTGTGATATATACTAGGTGTCACTGTTATAAATACAGGGTGTCACTGTGTTATTTATATACAGGGTGTCACTGTAATGTATACAGGATGTCACTGTGATATATACAGAATGTCATTGTGATATATAAAGGGTGCCATTGTGTTATATACAGGGTGTCACTGTGATAGATACAGGATGTCACTGTCAGCAGAGAAAACATGTCTGTAAGCAATTTAATTGAGATATACAGGATGTCACTGTGATATATACTGGGTGTCACTATGATATCACTGTACAGGGTGTCACTGTGTTATATACAGGGTGTCACTGTGATAGATTCAAGATGTCACTGTGATATATACATAGTGTCACTGTGTTATACAGGGTGTCCAGTAATTAATAGCCAATCTTCTAACCACCTTAGGCTGGTTCAGAAAATCGACTTTTAGGTTTTGTAAAAGTCACTTGGTTTTCGAGATTTTCACACTTTTCTTAATTTTCAGTTTTTGGTCTCGTGTTTCACTGTAATGATCGTCTAGGTCACAAATGAAAATATTTTTACTGGCTGTTAATTACTGGACACCCCGTATACAGGGTGTCACTGTAATGTATACAGGGTGTCACTGTGTTATATACAGAGTGTCGCTGTGATAGATACAGGATATCACTGTGATATATACAGAGTGTCACTCCCAAAAATAGGTAGGTTAGGGTTATTTTTTTAATGGCCCTAAAAACGAAACGGCTCCTAAAAATAGGTAGGTTAGGGTTATTTTTTTTTTATGACCCTAAAAACGAAACGGCACCCAAAAATAGGTAGGTTAGGGTTATTTTTTTTGATGTCCCTAAAAACGAAACGGTTCCCAAAAATAGGTAGGTTAGGGTTATTTTTTTTTGATGACCCTAATAACGAAACGGCTCCCAAAAATAGGTAGGTTAGGGTTATTTTTTTTGATGACCCTAAAAACGAAACGGCTCCCAAAAATAGGTAGGTTAGGGTTATATTTTTTGATTATATATCACAGTGACACCCTGTATATATCACAGTGGCACCCTGTATCTATCACAGTGACACCCTGTATATATCACAGTGACATCCTGTATCTATCACAGTTACACCCTGTATATAACACAGTGACACCCTGTATCTATCACAGTGACACCCTGTATATAACACAGTGACACCCTGTATCTATCACAGTGACACCCTGTATATATCACAGTGACACCCTGTATATATCACAGTGGCACCCTGTATCTATCACAGTGACACCCTGTATATAACACAGTGACACCCTGTATCTATCACAGTGACACCCTGTATATATCACAGTGACATCCTGTATATATCACAGTGACATTCTGTATCTATCACAGTGACACCCTGTATATAACACAGTGACACCCTGTATCTATCACAGTGACACCCTGTATATATCACAGTGACATCCTGTATCTATCACAGTTACACCCTGTATATAACACAGTGACACCCTGTATATATCACAGTAACGCCCAGTATATATCACAGTGACACCCTGTATATATTACAGTGACACCCTGTATATATCACAGTGACATCCTGTATCTTTCACAGTTACACCCCGTATATAACACAGTGACACCCTGTATATATCACAGTGACACCCAGTATATATCACAGTGACACCCTGTATATATTACAGTGACACCCGCTACTTGACAGCTGACAATTACGGTATGACAAAATACGCACACGATTGGCGACAGAATAGTTGCGCCCATTTTGTGAATGACCAGTTAGGTTTTATTGCCCCCTTTTTTTTGATGAACAAAATGAAATATTTTGCTTACCTACTGATTGCTTACCAAAATTTGATTAACCGTAGATCGCTTAATGCAGCTCAAATATTTAATTTGCTGACCAAAATAATTTAGAGCAGTTCAGTATATCATTAATTGCAGCCTGATCTATAAATGTTTGCTAACCATAAGTTGCTTACCAACTAGCTATTTTGGCTGACCAAATACAAATTTCTGCTGACCAAAATATGAATATTTTGCTGATCGATTAAATGATACCCTTACATAACTAGGGTGGTAAGAAGTTTGGGGCCCGAGCTGCAAGCCAGGGACGTAAATATGCGATCGAGGGCTTTCTTTATTACCTCCCGTGTTGTGTACATCATTTTATGTCTACACTTGGCCAGAAATCGGCTTTCTCCATACGCGCAGCGTGCGGAAAAAGCCACTTTATGGCCAGGTGCGGCATAAAAGAAATTGTTTCAGTTTATTGTGATAAACGCTATATTTTACCTCGGTTATATAACTCTCCTAAGACTAAGAAGAGATATTCCTTACAGCATCGAGCATCGATCCCGAATCGAGTCCTTGAGTGCTAAACCATTCGTATAGGTAATTTCACGAGAGTTGAGGTGAATTACTCACACAGCTACATAAAGTACTCATTGCAAAAAAGTGAATAAATGAAATGAATGAGTGAGTAATAAACACAAGGCTATAGTTTAAACAAACTTTTTGGTCTATCTTGCAATTCACTGTTGAACCTGCTATCGGTACGAAAAAAGAACAGTAATTTCAAAATCCCGCTGTCATTACATGACTGTATTTATTTATTTATTGATATATATTACAATGTCACTAACAGTTAATTATACTAGGCATGACATAATTTAATTTGATTTTGGTTACATTATTTATTTATAATAATAATAACATGCACAAAGGTACGTTAAGTCAGCTGTTGACTATGGTGCTCGAGGCCATAATGGTCTCAAAATACCGTCCGGCTGCGGCTAAAAATCTCGGTTCGGAAGTCCAGAAAAGGTCAAGCGTTTCGTCCTGGTCGAGTATGTCGTTAATATACTTTATAGCGATGTAGTGGCGAGTTGGACAGTGCCTTAGTACGGGTGGTCGGGAGGCAGAGCAGGGGGAGTTTACGGGGACGCATGTAGTGTCTAGTAACTGGAGGAACATTTAGGGAAATCTGTGCCAACATATAGGCATTGTATATACTTCCTCGCAGCACACGGAAAAAGAATCGAACCAACATGAGATTGCGACGTGGTTCAAGCGCCTGGTATCCAACCATTCCTAGTACATAAGGCGTTGGATATAGGTAAGGGTAATAAAAATATATTTTTTAAATAAATATCTAGCAAAGGTTTTTTGCACCCTTTCAACTGTAGCTATGTACTTTGTTTCACATGGGTTCCAGACTATGGCGTTGCTGTCGACTTTACTCCGTACATATGAATAGTACAAGATGTTTAATGCTTGTCGGCTGTAGAACTGCTTGGTTTGGCGTATTATGAAACCCATGCGCTTGCGTGCGGATGTACAAGTTTCGATAACCTGGTGGTGAAATGTTAACTGTGAGTCGAACCATGTGCCAAGGTCTTTAACCAGGGATTCCCGTTTCAGTTTTTCACCTGCTATGGAATATTTTTCATAAAGCGGTTGCTTGGAGCGCGTATAAGTAACTACCGAACATTTGGCAATATTGGGCGTGAGAGAATTGGACTTACCCCACTCGTGTACTCTGTCTATGTCAGACTGGAGCAGTGCGGCGTCATGTGAGCCGTTCACTGGGAGGGCCAGTTTAACGTCGTCGGCAAAAATAAGACAAAAAGAATGTGCAATTTGTGATGGTAGGTCATTAATTAATATTAAGAAAAAAAAAAGGTCCGAGGTTTGAACCTTGACCTATACCGGAAGTGACCTGGTAAGATGTTGATGTCCATCCCAAGTATTGCACGAACTGAGTTCTATCAGATAAATAGTCTGCCACGAACTCCAGAAGGCTTAACGACAGACCACACAGTGCCAGCTTGTACAGTAACGTTTTAGTGTCCACTCGATCGAACGCCTTCTGGAAGTCGAAGTAGGCTACGTCTACGTGATTTGCACTGTCCATATTGTTCGCAATAAACGTGGTGATACTTAAAAGATTCGTAGAGGTCGATTTTTTTGGTAAAAAACCGTGTTGTTCGTCACAAAAACCGGCCTTTAGTTGTTTGAATAGCCTGGCATGAACCACTGCTTCAAAGATCTTTCCAAACGCGCACAGGACAGCGACAGGTCTGTAATTGGTTATATCTGATTTTGAACCGGCTTTATGTATCGGAATAACTTTAGATATTTTCCAACGATTGGGACACTTTCGTGTTTTGATCGAGAGATTAAAAATATACTTAAGAGGTGCTATAAAGGCTTCATGACAGTCCTTTACGATTACTTGAGGGACGCCATCAGGTCCCTGAGTGAATTTCGAAGAGAGTTTTTTTAGTGCTACACGTATATCGCCTGAATAAACCTGGTCAATGTATACATTGGGGGCGTCAACCATCGATTGATTAGCAGCTGTCTTGGCCGCCTTCGCGTCAAGGACGGAAGTGTTACCTAGGAATACGCTTTTAAAAAAATCTGCAAAGGAGTCAGCCACCTGCTGCGGCGTCAGGTCGCCGAATGCCGCCGGCTCATTACACTCGCGTGTTGACTTTACGTAAGACCAGAACGATGTCGGGTCACGTGTAATATTTGTTTGGATCGTGTTAAGGTGCCTTTTAAGGGTTAATTCCGATAAAGTTCGAACTTGTTTTCTGTAATAGTAAAAAAACGCATAATATAGTTGATCTCCAGTTATTTTATATAGTTTATGGTAATTATTTTTTAATTCATTTAGTTTAATTAAATCTGAAGTAAACCATTTGGGATATTGAGCGGCGGATTGACTAGGTTTATTTTTTCGTGGAACCGACCTATCTAACGCGTCGTTAACCTTATCATAAAGTAAGTCCACTGCCTCGTCTATGTCTTGAATGTCATACAGCATAGTCCAGTCTATTTGAGAAACAAGTGTATATAGTAGCGGAAAGTTAGCTTTGCGAAAGTTTCTGGTGTTGGCGTTGGTGGGCCCAGGAGCCTGGTTTCCGGGCTGCGCGAACCGCGAGTACATGCCTATGTTGATATCTAACGGAATGTGATGTACCTCTGCGGAGACGAGGCCCTGAGTCCCCTCCGATATCGAGACTGAAGCCACAGCCGGGTTGATTAATACTAGCTCCAGTAAACGCTGATTACCATTTAATACAGATTTTTTTTGCGAGAGATTACATGTCGTTAATAAAAAATCATAGTCATTGCGTACCGAAGTAGTTGTCGAGTATAAATTGAAGTCGCCTAAGATTAAAATTGGTAAACTATAATAATTAACAATCCTTTCGACACATTGAATTGTGTATTGTTGTGTGTGTGGCCTCAACTTTCTGGAAATTACCTATACAAGTGTTACACGTCACTTCGACCATCAGACGTCACTTGCAAATTAAATTTATGGCTAACCAAGAACTAATGAAATTTAAACAGTTGAAAATATCTTTTGTTCAAAAGTATCTCTCTTATGCAATAGATAAATATGACCTAAAAATTGATAAATTTATTGCTCTGCAATTGTTTGCTCACGTTGCTATGGGGGGTATATAAGCGGAGGATTTTCGGTAGAAAACATAGTCATTTTGACTTCATAGTCTAATAGTCAAGTACATTGAAAGACTCCAAAATGCGTTGGCTGTCTATTGGTTTATTGGTGTGCGCGCTCAGTGTAAGTACTCTTATTTTCTATTTTTTTTTTCATAACTTTTTTCGTGTGTTTATTTCAATTTTCATTTCAAAACCAACCACTGCCTCTTTTATATCATTCCAATTCATTCCTAACTAAGTAGTACTCGTTTAATCTTGAACCTTGTTCTCGAAACTACTACCCTTTGGTACCGTATCCTCATATACCAAGTAGAATAGACCTGACCTTTGTCTACCTTGTGGTGGTTTGATATAGGTACATAGTGGCCTGTTTCCAAAACTATTATTTATATTTATTTGAATACCTTACTTACTTACTTGTATTTCTGATTTCTTTGGCACTGCATCTTCATCTACCAAGTGGCTTAAACCTGTCTATATATTTTTTTCTGTTATTTCTATCAGTAAAACTACTATTGTGATCGGTATGTGTAGTCTGAAACTAGTACTTAGTTCCTGAGTCTTGTGCTTCCTATCTATAGCTATTATCCTGGTAAGGGCAAATATTTGTGTGATGAGCACGAGTATTTGTTCCTGAGTCATGGATGTTTTCTATCTATTTAAGTATGTATTTATCTATATAAGTATGTATATCGTCGTCTGGTACCCATAGTACAAGCACTGCCTACTTTGGGACTAGCTCGATTTGTGTAAGATTGCTCCATGATATTATTTATTTATTTAATACAATTTATAAATTATAATACAAACAAGAGTCGCCCAAAATTAACCAATGTTTAACACGTTTCTTATTTTCCTTCTCAATTTTCTTCCTGTCCATTAACTTTTAAAAGGTTCTTAATTTGATTATTTAACAAGTTTTTAAAAGGTATGTGTTTCTCAATTCGTTTGATTTCTTTCCCGACTGCGGCAAACCTTAAAAGGAGGATTATATCTTTGACCTCTATTGATGTATGTCCGTTCCCATGTTCGCTCATAACTATTCAACGGCTCAACCGATTTATAAACTCGTGATTAGATTCGTCTTGATGTTGCGAGAGTCACTGGGCCTAAAATATGATTAGCGGATTTTACGCGCTTTAATGTTCGCGCTAAATAATAAAAAAATTATGCCACACCTGGCCATAAAGTGGCTTTTTACGCACGGTACGGAAAAAGTCGCTTTCTGGCCAAGTGTAGACATAAAATGATGTACACAACACGGGAGGTAATAAAGAAAGCCCTCGATCGCATATTTACGTCCCTCGCTTGCAGCTCGGGCCGCAAACATCTGCGATCCCGGCCTTTCTTTGTATTATCACCCTAGTTGTAATGTACTATAAGTCCATCGAGTGGGAATAAAGAGTACGGAAATATACCGGGTGGAACGGTACCATCATGGACTTTCCTGAAAATATAGTGTCATTTATTTGATGTAAAATCGACCTACAATAGTTAAATGCATCCTTAAAATGAAGAAGATTAAAACTATCAAAATATTATTTTTTTTATATTTGTACAACCCTACAGCTTCGCCTCCGCTACTACCACCGTGTCTTACAATAGGTACACACTGCCGCCCGTGTCCGCGTATGTCTTCCAACTAGGGTTGAAACGCACAACTTGAAAACGATGAGAGATATTAAACATACTTTATTTGGAGAAAAGAATGTACTTAGGATAAACAATGCCACATTAGGCTCCTGTCCTAAATTTTGTTTCTAATGTAAATTGATTCGACAATTTATGAGGAACAAATATATACCTATAACTACTACACTTGGAATACTATAAACAAAATTGCAATCAAAAGTAGCCGACCGCACCGAGCGTTGAAAACGGCCCATACAAAACGGACGCACCCTGTGACGTCATCTCTTGTCCTCCCGTACCTACCAAGTCTTTATGAAAAAAATAGCATTTTGCCATTTTGAGCACGAAAAAGTGCGTTTAAGCACATAGTTCTCATACATTTAATTTTTCAGTGTTATTTAAGCATTCCGAAATTGACTTTAATTTTTATTTAAGACGATAAAAAAATATCGTTTTTTTTAAACTTTGTGGTCTCATAACTTTATATTTTTATAAATTTTTTGTTTATTTCTTCTTTGTTATGATAATTTAGTATTTTCCAATCCATGTGACTATATTATGTTGTAAAATTCAACATTAGTCAACATCCCCTTTGCAGGAAAGTCCCTCGTTCCGTTCCACCCTGTATAATTATTTTACGGTGCACTCGGGTTTTTAGTTTTTTTATTGATAATGATTGATATGACATTGCTTCTCCAACCCGTTACTATAATAATATGTATGTTTTTCAATAGATCCTGAGTGCGCAAGCAGCACCAAAGGATTCCGCCGCCCAAGATACTGAACAGTGTAAGTTTATTTATATTTTATTTATTTGGATTATCAGCATTACAATACAGAAATACACTACAGTTCTGTAGAACTGATTGTTAATATACAATGCCAAAAAACGTTGCAAGTAAAATAAAAACTTGTATAATAACTGGCCAAGAGCATGTCGGACCATGCTCAGTGTAGGGTTCCATAGCCGTAACTATAAGGGATATAACTATAAGGTTAAAAAATACGATGTAAAAAATTACAACAACAAAAGAGCGTATCTTTATAGCAATTACGTCCTTTTGTTGAGAAGCGCAGTTTATCGGCAATAACTCAAAAACGGTTAATCCGATCTTGTTGAAAATAATTTTCGTTGAAAGTTTTAATTAAGCGTTATCTTTGCAATTTTTTTTGTATTTTTCGGACACACGGTTTAGAAGATAGAGAAGGGGGGATACAATTTTCACAACTTTCGGAGCGATTATTTCCAAAGTTATTCACTTAATCAAAAACATTACTTAAGAACCTTATAGTGTTTTTTAAAGAGCTGTCGAACTATGTAGCACACGTTGATATTTTCTGAAAAAAAAATTTTTAGGTTCTGTTACATGTATGGAGTGCCCCCCCTAAAAATATTTATTTAAGTTATTTAACTACCAAACTAAGTAGCGGCTTATACAAGACACCTATATTCTAAATTTCATTAATATCCATCGTGTAGTTTTTGAGTAAAATGCCCGTGACATACGGACGGACGGACGGACGGACGGATGGACGGACGGACATGACGAAACTATAAGGGTTCCGTTTTTGCCATTTTGGCTACGGAACCCTAATAAAAACCGGCCAAGTGCGAGTCAGATTCGCACATCAAGGGTTCCGTGCCACCGTTGAGCAAAAATACGCCAAAAATACACTTAACTAAATACACTCTTTCTTGGGCTTACCCTGGATCACAACTTGCAATGGGCGCCTCATATATCTACTTTGGCTAACCGGCTGAGCTCTGCCGCTTTTGCTATAAGGCAATTCACTAACGTAGAAACCGCTCGCCTTGTTTATTTCAGTTACTTCCATAGTATTATGTCTTATGGCATACTGATCTGGGGTAAAGCAGCAGACATAGACACTATCTTTGTTCTACAAAAAAGAGCGATTCGATCCATATATAACTTAGGATTTAGAGATTCGCTGAAAGAACGTTTTAAGGAAATAGAAATCCTCACAGTGGCTTCATAGTACATATTAGACGTGATAATGTATACGCACAAGAATATCAGCTCCTTCAAAAAGCAGTCTGATGTCCACAGTTTAAATACGCGGAACAAACATAAGCTGTTTGTCCCAAAAATCCGTCTACAGAAAGTAAGAAAATCTTTCGTGGGCAACTGCGTTAGATTCTACAATAAGGTACCCCTAGATGCATGGGAACTGCCTTATAGTTCGTTTAAAAATTACATAAAATCTGCGCTTTTGAAGAGAGCTTATTATAAAGTCCAAGATTACTTGGATGACAAAGAACCATGGCCAAAGCATCAGTCGCAGCAGTCGTCGAAATAGGGCAGTGTCCCGGAGAGGTTTAGGTACATGATGCCTACAGATGGCGTCGCTGCTACGGGCTGTATCGTTCCATTGTTTCATTTATTTTAATTTTAATGTAATTTTATTTCATTATTTGCATTTTGACATACTGAATACATACATGTTATGTATACTGTAGCTAGTTGTAATGACTGTTAGCTTAATAGTCTATTTCTCGACGTGAAACATACGTTTCCCATTTTGTATTTCGACGTTTGGAGGTCCTTTACACCTCCAAAACATAATGTTTTGACAACGGAGACTCCTTACATCTCCATTAATTTTAGTCTATGTTTGCCTATTTTCTATATTTTTTATCGTGTTTTGACGCCTAGAGACCCTTTACATCTCTAAAAATGTAGTTTTAAGTTTTGTAATGTAATGGATCCGGAGATTATATACGTCTCTGGGTAAAAGGTAAAAAAAACTGTGCCCAGCTATATGCTTGTTGCATTTTATAAATGTCATTTTATGTAATAATGTCACAATTGTTGTAATGTTGTTTTTAAAAGAGAAACTGGTGAGTTTCTTCAGGCGCTTCTTCTCACCAGAAGGTCATCTACCGAAGCGCCAAAAGAAAAGAATCAGACATGTAAAAGAGCCCTTGAGGCCTACTTACAGAAATAAATGAGTTTGAGTTTGAGTTTGACACTTGCTCAAAAAGTGGGACTTTTCGCAGCTGTAAAGCGTGTTGTAAAGTTGCATTTTGCGCACTAGTGCTTTTTACTTTTCAGCTATTTTTTAACAATAAATAACACATTTATTTGCAAATAAGTAAACTACAAAGTAATGATAATCGCTTACAGCTCGGGCCGCAAACATCTGCGATCTCGGCCATGCTTTGTTTTACCACCCTAGTTGTGTAATGTACTATAAATTACGTGCACCTATATCTAAAAAGATGCTGGCAGCATTTCTCTGTATGGCGATACTTAACTATTATTAATTATGAAAAGTAATTTTTTGGTCAGCCGTTATTAAAATTGATCCGCAAAAAAAAATAAGCAGTTAAATCGTTTGGGCAGCATACAAAGCTTTGGCTGGCAATAAATAAAAATCGGGCGGCAACTCTTGTTCAGCAAACAATTTAAAAACGGTTAACATTTTAACCAATATTAATCTGCTTTTTTTATCATTTGGCTGCCTAATAACCAGTCGAGCTGCAAAATAATAACTTGGGCAGCAAGATTTTACAATTGATCAGCAGAGAGTTTAATTGATATATACGGGGTGTCACTGTGATATATACTAGGTGTCACTGTTATAAATACAGGGTGTCACTGTGTTATTTATATACAGGGTGTCACTGTAATGTATACAGGATGTCACTGTGATATATACAGAATGTCATTGTGATATATAAAGGGTGCCATTGTGTTATATACAGGGTGTCACTCTGATAGATACAGGATGTCACTGTCAGCAGAGAAAACATGTCTGTAAGCAATTTAATTGAGATATACAGGGTGTCACTGTGATATATACTGGGTGTCACTATGATATCACTATACAGGGTGTCACTGTGTTATATACAGGGTGTCACTGTGATAGATTCAAGATGTCACTGTGATATATACAGAGTGTCACTGCGTTATACAGGGTGTCCAGTAATTAATAGCCAATCTTCTAACCACTGAGAGGGCACCTTAGGCTGGTTCAGAAAATCAACTTTTAGGTTTAGTAAAAGTCCCTTAAAATAGGTAGGTTAGGGTTATTTTTTTTTGATGACCCTAAAAACGAAACGGCACCCAAAAATAGGTAGGTTAGGGTTATTTTTTTTGATGACCCTAAAAACGAAACGGTTCCCAAAAATAGGTAGGTTAGGGTCATTTTTTTTGATTACCCTTAAAACGAAACGGCTCCTAAAAATAAGTAGGTTAGGGTTATTTTTTTTTGATGACCCTAAAAACGAAACGGCACCCAAAAATAGGTAGGTTAGGGTTATTTTTTCTAGGGTTCAAAGTGATACTTTTCTGTTCAAGGACAACAGGGTATTTTTAGTTTGAACGTACCGCCATATGCCATACCGTGGACAGCTTTATTAATATATTACACACAGAGGGCGGTATAATAAGGAATGACCCAGATCACAGGTGTTTGCGATCCGAGCCGCAGGCGAGGGCCATAAATATAATATGGAAGTGGTAAATTCGTCCCGTCCGTAAAAAATAATATACGTTTTATAAAATAATAAGAGACTATAAATTTAACAATTTAACATTTCATTTTATTAAAAATGTGTGATGCTCTTTGATTAACTATATATTTCGTTATTTTGGTAGGTAGCGTTTGTCTTTAAATTTTCCTCATAGTCGGTGTGAAAAGCAGTATGTGTCACAAGGTAGCAAAATTATTTTCACCACTTGCATCCCTCACTACGCTCCGGATTCTACTTTAGAATCCTTCGCTTCGTTCAGGATTCAATGTACGCCCTCGCCGTAAATATATTATTTTGCTCCCTTGTGACACAATCTACTATTTCCGCATACATTTTCGTAATACATTTTCCACTCGCAAAGCGGGAAGAAAATACCGTTTACTGTAAAATTGTAGACTTACCACGGGCGGTAATTCCTTTTTCTGCCCTCCGGCCGGCAAGCGTCACCTTGCCGATTTCAAGATGCCGCTTTCTGGCTCCGTCGAACAGAAAAATAGTATATAAACCTTGGCCAGTAAATAAGAAAGCCTCAGATCACATGTTTGTCGTCCTCGGCTTCGCCTCGGCCGACAATTCCATGAGATCTGAGGCATTTCTTACTCTACTGGCCTCGGTATGTAATGTAATATTTTTTAATGGAATTTATATATTGCTCAAACACTCACCTTTTTAGGGTTCCGTACCAAAATGGTAAAAAAGGAACCCTTATGGTGCGACTCTGTCTGTCTGTCTGTCTGTCTGTCTGTCTGTCCGTCTGTCACAGCAAGATATCTCAGGATCTACTGATGCTATCGACTTGAAACTTGGAATAGTGTTAAAGGTTGCTGACTCAAGCCTATTGGATAGAAAAAAAATCTTATACCTTTTTTACTTTTTTTTAAAGGGGTCCGAAATGGGATGTGGAGAAAGAAAAGTAGAGCTATTATATCGAGTAGGATATCAAATGAAAGGGCTTAATTTGTAGATTCCAAAACCATTTTTGGTTTATTTTTTATTTTTGTACTTTTTGATTTATGACCAAAAACGTTCAAAAAAATACCATTCCCCCCCTATTATCTTCGAAGTTACTGAACAGAAAAATCTGTAATAATTACCAATTATTAATATCATCATAAATATTACAGGAAAAATAAAACGGTTTTGCTAAATTGCATCGTTTTTTAGAAATTTTCAAAAATCGTACACATACTTATTTGCTCCTACTAAGGTAACGGCCATACAGTTTTTGTTGAACTATTCACGTATCTACTTACGAGTTTGTACGGAACCCTCGGTGAGCGAGTCCGACTCGCACTTGACCGGTTTTTTTTAAATGCGTTACGCACAACCGGGGGTTTATAAACACTAACCTACGATCTAGGCCATTTTTATGATACCGCCCTAGGTATGTAATATACTATTATCATCGAAATATAATATATAGAACGGTAACGTCCAACAGAATTGACGTTGAAAGTTGCCCCACAACGGCCACTTTTTAAAATCAATACGTCTTATGTATCAAGTGGTAATGATAACCAACTTAATGTTTACTATGTTTGAGTCTAAAGTCATTTATAACAAAATTAAATATTAACATTATGTTTGAGAAGTTCGGTTATCCGGTCTTCCGGTGATCATAGGGCTGGCTCGTTCCTCGCTCGCCGGATAGGCATTGCCATCCAGCGAGGCAACGCAGCTATTATGGCAGAGGTTCTTAAACTTTTTTGATTACGGACCCCCTACAATATTTCGAAAACCTTACGGACCCTTTCGGAACACAATCAGAGAAAAAGAAAATCAAGGGCACATGATACGAGTAGTTTTTGTTGTATGCATAGCCACGGACCCCCGGCTCTCGTATCACGGACTCCTAAGGGGTTTAAGGGACCACAGTTTAAGAAACCCTGCCTTATGGGCACCCTACCCACAGGAGGCGACGTAGGGGACATTTGTAAATGTAATCTAGGCCCCAATAGGTTAAGGTAGCTATTAAGTTGTAAATAATGTGGTTTTCTTTAATATTTATTTATTTATGAATAACAAAATAATTTCCAGGCAAATTTGACATATGACTGACGATATAATAAGTATGTGTCTATGGTAATGTTGTTTTTTATTTGAGTTTGAGAAGACGCAATTTCAAAAAGGTTGCATATCGTTTAAAACACAAAAACTTGTGGTTGGTGACAAACCTACTGACGAGAGAAATTCATTTGAATCTAGGTATGGTTTTTTCTTAAAGACTAAGTGGGGGAGACCGGGTATGGTTGTCTCACGGGTTGGTTGACACAGCAGCCATTGAATAATACGAAACGAAGGAATAAGTGCATCGATTGGTGAAGTAGGGAAGGAGGTGAAGCTCTTGCGATCTTTTAACACCGAGCGATGCAATTATTTCTTCGTTTCGTATTATTTAATGGCTGCTGTGACAACCAACCCGTGAGACAACCATACTCGGTCTCCCCTGCTAGCTCCGCCCCTTGGTACGTATTCCGTGGGGCTGATTTTGAGCGTCAGTTAATCTTCCATACTCGGGCGATTCTCCGAGCGTTTTAACCGCGCGGTTTGACAATCATTATTGTCCGACGATTATTTACTATAACGAAAGGACAAATGGTGACAATTTTGATAAAACTAGACTTAACCTCGGGACTGTTTTTCGGTTTCATAAAAAGTTAATTCTCGGCATCGTTTTTTTGAACAATATTTACTGAGACAATAATGACGAAAATAAAACGCCGTAAAAACGCTGAATATTGGCCCACTCATTATATTTTGATGACTATTCTGCCCTCCTAACGTAAGTAGGTAGTAATAACTATGTTCAAGCCTGGAACATAGTTATTATGCCCCATCTGGCCATCATTTAATTTATAGTTTTAGTAAATAGTGTTATTGTTTTATTTCAATTTATAATATAAGTCAATAATAAAATTATGCCTTCTGTTTACAGCAAGCGACAGCAGTTTCTCAAGCGATAAGGGGGGCACAATCAGCTCTGTACATCAACAGAAGAGCCACTCGGAAAAATTGGAGGAATCTGAGAAAAGCGGTAGGACTTCTATTGATATATCTTTTAATACAATACAATACAATACTTACAAATATTCTTTTCATCACACAAGTAGGTTCTAAATCACCTATTACGCCCTAGGGCGTAATGGTTTTCTTTTTAACACGTTCGCTGACAGTACGTCACTAGGCGAGAAATTATAAAGTTGTTGTTAAATTTGAAACGCTGGTTCTGTTTTACTTTTATTTGTCATGTTCAAAGGAAACGCCAATCTACTTTTTTTAACTTTTATTACTGAAATATTTATTTAAAGAGAACTGTTATTGCAAATACATGTAAACACATATTTCGGTAACATTAATTAAATGTTTAAAGAGTGTATTTCCGTATTTTGCAAATATAAAATCAACTAAAATGGCCGTTTTAGGTCTTTACCGCTATGGTTTCCGAACGTGACTAGACATTCGCATTGTCTATGGACATATGTCACTAATGTTATTACATTTATACTGGGTCGATTAGTAAGGTTATATATATTATTATCCTTACAAGTGTGATAAAAAACATTGTGTGTGCCACGGGCGGTAAAGAAATTACAAACTCGTGTTATTAAAGCCCTCGGTTTCACCTCGGGCTTATAACAAACACTCGTTTGTAATTCCTTACTTACCGCCCTAGATACACAATGTACTATTATGTCACACCTGGCCATAAAGCTGGCGCTACGCGTACGGATAAAGCCGCTTTCTGGCCAAGTGTAGACATAAAATGATGTACACAACACGGTAATAAAGAATGCCGATCGCATATTTACGTCCCACGCCTGCAGCTCGGGCCGCAAACATCTGCGATCACGGACTTTCTTTGTTTTACCACCCTAGTTGTGTAATGTACTATTATTGCGCACCAGAAAAACACATTACAAGAGGTACATATTTATTGGTACTTACATAATTAAAACAATAATCAAAAGGTAGACAATAGGCGGTCTTATCGCTAACAAGCGATCTCTTCCAGACAGTCTTTAGGTAGCGGAAACACATTTTTTTACCCTTACAAATTTGAAGCACCCTTCTGGTAATAGAAAAATGCTGTTGCTATTAATAGGGAATGCAACTCGGGTACCCGGATAACCAACTTTATTTAGGGTCAGGTAAAACCCGGGTATTTTGACTCAGAACCAGGGTGAAAAACCTAGTAAATAATCAAAAATAAATGAATGTATCGTTTTATTTTAAAGGTAGGTAATAAATAAAATCTAACGTCGGCCGCCTTAAAGCAAACGTGAAAAAACATCACATGCTTGCCTATCATACTTAACAAGGCGGGCAATACCGGCAAGTTCACTGTAGGCAATGCAACCCGGGTTCCCGAAACCCGGGTAATTGACTTCATTCCCAAGTTGTATATAGGTAATAATTGAATGTTTTACAGAAAGCCGGAAGAGTATCTCCAGCGATGGCAAGACACAGAGCACCACCAGCTCCAACAAAAACCAGAATCAACGCAAGCACTCTGAACAAAGCGAGCAAAGTAAGATCTTCATCCTATACTTTGTGTATGTGCGGGACGGGACTGTAAGCGACCACACACCTTCGATAGCAGGGTACCTAATGGGTGGTAGGAAATGAGAAGAAACACTGATTTTACAATACTGGCTAAATGGAGAGGAAGGCGACCTTTGGCGTCGACGGCTGGATACAAACTGGCGGCTAGCCGATTGCGTGGGTGTAGATCGGCTGTCGCGGTAGTCCACAGTTAGTGTGGTTGGAGAAACGGGAGGCCTACTATTGGTCGTGCCTGTGATTGGCCGACGTTTCTGATTGGTCGGTTTTCCCTCCATTTTTGCCATAGTTTATTTATTAAAAGCGGGAAAACTTATCTAGGTTACATGAATGCACTTTGTGCATGTGTGTGCAGTATGCACTTGGCTGATGGCCCATATTGTTGCACATTGTGTGCTAGTGGGTGTACATTGTGTACTTGGCTTAGGGCCTGGGTATGTACTATGCACTTGCTGGTGCATCATGTACTTGCTGGTGTGCATGTGCATTGTTGCACATGCATCTGAGGCTTAGGGCCTGTTGTAGCTTTGTACATGATGCACTCAGCTTTATGTGTGCAGTATGCACTTGTAGGCTTAGGGCCTATTAGTGTTTGTGCATAGTACATTTAGTGCAGTATGCACTTTGAGTGCAATATGCACTTTTGGCTGAAGGCCTGATTCCTACCTATAGTAAAGGGTTAAAGACACGTTATTAAATGATTGGACAAACCTAAGCTAGCTGATACAATTATTTTACCTAAACCTAATAGAAATAGAAAATGATTATTATTTATTTGCTTATAACTAAACTTATTTATATTTACATGTCATTAAGTATCCGGTACATTTCTCCCGCCGCTATGTCATTGGACATAGATAGACTCGCTGGTGCCGGATGACGCGATGCTCTGGCTCGGTGTCTCGTTGCTCAGGCCGTTGCTCGGGGGCTCGATGCTCAGGAACTCGGTGCTCAGGCCGGCGCTCGGTGTCTCGATGCTCTGGTTGGCGGGCTGGTTCTTCCTCGTTCGGTCAACAGTCTGTGTTTTGCTCGTGTCGGCGGGCGGTGAGGTTGCCGCGCCGACGGCATGGCAGGCGAGCTGTGTGTTGCTCGGGCCGGCGGGCGTTGTGGGTGCCGCGCCGGTGATGGTGCCAGTGAGCTGTGTGTTGCTCGAGCCAGCGAGCTGTGTGTTGCTCGGGCCAGCGGGCTGTGTGGGTGCCGCGCTGGGTGGTGCTGGCTCGGTGCTGGGGCCGGCGGGCTGGTTGGCGCCCGCGGCGGTGGTTGGCGTGTCCGGCTTGCTCGGCAGGATGACGAGTCGTTTTGTTGCTCGTCGTAGCACGCCGCCCTTGGTCTTGATGTCGACGACCCGAGTGGTGTTGTCAGGGCCCGGGTAGGTGGCGATGACGCGTCCCCGCGGCCATGTGTTGCGGGGAAGCGTGTTGTCGACGACCAGCACGATGTCATCTACGGCGATGGCGGGGCCCTTGTGTGTGGGCTCCCGCCGGTCTTGTAAGTGTGGCAGGTACTCGCGCAGCCATCTCGCCCAGAACATGTCAGCCAGGCGCTGAGCTGTGCGCCAGGTAGAGCGCCCCACGGTGTCCTTTTCGTTGAAGGTGCCCGGGGCCGGGTTCCAGGCGGAGCCCCCGAGCAAGAAGTGGTTTGGTGTGAGTGCCTCGGGGTCGTCGGGGTCCGTTGAGACGTGGGTGAGCGGCCGGCTGTTGACGGTGAACTCGGCCTCTGCCAAGAAGGTGGCGAGGACTTCCTCGCTGGGGTGCCGCTCGTGCATGACGGCCAGGAGGGCTTTTTTCGTTAAGCCCACGATCCGCTCCCAGGCGCCTCCTATGAATGGTGCTGCCGGCGGCACGAAGCGCCAGCTGATGCCACGGGTCGTGGCCTCTGCATTGAGGCCCGGGTCGACGGCGCGGCGCAGCTCCTTGTCGGCGCCCCGCAGGTTTGTCCCATTGTCGGACCAAATTTCGGCCGGACATCCTCGGCGCGCGATTAGGCGCCTGAGCGCCATGATGGCGGAGTCTGTCGTCAGTGAACCTGCAATTTCTAAATGAACGGCACGAGTTGTTAGGCATGTAAAGAGGGCTACGTATCTCTTTTGTGTGGAACGACCCACCGTCACAGTGAGGGGGCCCATGAGATCGTAACCCACGTAGCTGAAGGGCCTCTGGTGGTGAGCTAGACGGGTATATGGGTGGTTACCAGTAGGCGGTCTTGATGGCGTCGCTCTCCTTATGATACACGGCCGGCATTTATGTAGCACGTGACGTGTTGATTGACGCAAATGTATTACCCATATTCGTTGTTTTATTTCGTTGACTACTAGCTCCACTCGCCCGTGATTGAGTCGCCTGTGCACGTAGTCGATGTAGAGGCGTGTAGCTGCGTGGCGGCCGTCTACGATGGGCGGGTCCCTCACGCAGGTTACTCCCGTCGCTGCGTCGATGCGGCTTCGTAGTATGATGAGGTCATCTTTCATCTCTACGGCGAGCTTACTTAGTTTGCTACTGCGGTGTGGGTTCTCGTTTCGTTCGAGAGCTGCGAGGTCCTCTGGGAAATCGTCTCGCTGGGCGGCCCTCCATATGAGTTGCTCGGCGCGTCGTAGAAGGTCTACGCTGACTGGGGCGTAGCACTCTACGTGTCGTAGCGGTCGGGCGGGCGGGCGTTTCGCAGCTTTTCGAGACGCAGAAGTGGTCCTCCAATCAGGGTCCTTGCTGGCGTTGGCACGGGTTCGTTTATAGTTAACTGATTCATGCTTACGTTTGCATTGTTGAACGAACTGTAGTACTCGTGCGGTCGCCCTCAGGTACTTTTCCCAGCGTGAAAATCTCGTAGCATCTGGTAGCGCGTGCCTTACGTCCATTTTCTGTCCGCTTGTAGCGTAGCACGTGCGTTCTTCACCGGTGGGCGTGGCTTCGCTCTCATTGGCTGGAGACTCCTGCGGCCACGTGGACGGATCTTTGTATAGAAAATCGGGCCCTTTATACCACCGATGATTCGAATTGAAGTCTTCAGGAACGTCTCGGGTGGCGTCATCTGCTACGTTGAGCTTGGTCGGGACGTAGCGCCAGTCGTTGGGTTTCGAGTGTTCCTGGATGGCGGCTACTCTGTGTGCGACGAACGGCTTGTATGAGCGAGCTCCGTTACGTACCCATTGTAAGACGACTTTACTGTCTGTCCAGAACGTAACTGCATCGGGTTTTCTTTCGTGCTCGCTTTTCACGACGTCGGCCATCCGTGCCGCCACGACCGCAGCCATTAACTCGAGGCGCGGTACACTGGTTACTTTCAGCGGGCAGACTTTGGCTTTCGCCATGATGAGAGATACTTTTACCTCGTTAGATGGGGTCGTAGCGCGCCAGTAGAGGACGGCCGCGAACGCTGTTTCAGATGAGTCGGCAAATACGTGTAGCTCGAGTCTCGTTGCGTCGCTGTAGCCGAGGTAGGCGCGGGGTATCGTGACACGATGTAGGTTCCTCAGGTGACCCATCCAGCGCCTCCATTGTTCTGCCAAGTCCTCAGGCAGACGCTCGTCCCACGCCGTGCCGCGCCTCCACACTTCCTGTAATATCGACTTTGCTCTTACCGTTACCGGTGCGGCGTAACCCATAGGGTCGTAGAGCGACATCGTGATTTTCAGGGCTTCTCTCTTCGTAGGCTGTCCGTTGTGTAGCACGTCGGCAGGCACGCGGGCGAGGTCCAGGTTGAACGTCATCTCGTCCGTCGTCGGCTTCCAGATGAGCCCGAGGACGCGCTCGACGGGGGCGGCGCCGCCGTCGCTGAGCGCGACTGCAGTGTTGGCGGCATTTTCTTCGACTCCCAGGGCGGCGAGGAGGTCGGGCGAGTTTGATGTCCATCCGCGTAGCTCGAAATTGCCCTCCGCGTGGATGTCGCGCACCTTTGATGCTATTTCAATCGCCTCGTCTGAAGTCCTGAAAGAGTCGAGATAATCATCAACATAATGTTTTTCAATAATGGCCCTTACTGCAGTCGGCTCTCGGTCTATGTGCCTTAGTGCATTTTTATTTTTCACATAAATTGCACATGTTGGTGAACACGTTGCCCCGAATATCAGTTTTGTCATTCTGTATTCAGTGGGGGGGGTATCCCCGCGCTCCCCGCCCCGCCAGAGGTACCTCAGCGCGTCGCGATCTTGTTCGCGAACACTTACTCTCATGAACATTTCTTTAATGTCCGCAGTGACTCCAATTGCGTGTTGTCTAAATTTGCTGAGTACCCCGGGGAGGCTCTGTATGAGGGAGGGCCCGCTCAGGAGGTTATCGTTGAGACTCCTGCCGTCTGCGCCTTTTACCGCTGCATCATGCACTATTCGTACCTTACCCGGTTTCATAGGGTTTATAACCGGAAAATGCGGGAGAAAAAATGTCTTGCCGGGCGTCCTCGTTGATGGGGCTATCTCTGCATACCCTTTCTCGATGAACGCGGCCATTTCTGTCTCGTACTTGGCTCGCAGTTCCGGGTGTTTGTCTAGCCGCTTTTCAACGCCATGGAGCCTCCGCAGAGCTGAGTTATAATTGAAAGGTAAACAT
Source organism: Eudemis profundana (assembly GCA_947034925.1). Lineage (NCBI taxonomy): Eukaryota > Metazoa > Arthropoda > Insecta > Lepidoptera > Tortricidae > Eudemis > Eudemis profundana. The sequence goes on from OX344819.1 coordinate 6,037,604, forward strand.
ACCTCATTTTTCTTCCATAATAGACCAACTTCATACTCTGCGGGTGAAATGCGGTGCGTTGTTTCCTCCAATATGCGGCTGGCTCGGTGCTCCGGGTCGGTCGCAGGGCGGGCGGGCTCTATTGCGAGTGAGTCGACACTGAAAAAATAATCGAGTTTTTCTTCAATTTTTTCATCTAAATTGTTCACAAAATTCACTCGATGTCCTATGGCGCGTGTGGATGAACCGTGCAGTACCCATCCTAAGGAAACTTGGCTTGCAATCAGCTGATCGCATCGTCCCTTTCTAACACACTGCGCTAGAAGGAGAGGCCAGTTATCTTGTCCTATTAAAATGGTGGGGGAAGCATTATCATATTTTAATTTATCTTTGATATCACTCAAATGTTCGCAGTCAGATATCGCTGTCTCTGTCACACTTTGAGGAGATAATGAAAGTTTACTCACGGTTCTAGCTTCAATTTTTTCAGTGTTACCCGCTCCCTGTAGTTCAATTTTGACGCGGCGCGACGAGTCGTTGCTTATTGCGCTATCCGATAGCGCCTCGATGTGCAGGGGGTCGACCGGCCCGGGGGCTCCGATTGCAGCGGCCAATTCTTCGGAGATCAGGCTGACGCTGCTACCGTCGTCGAGGAGGGCGTAGGCCTCCCTTGTTCCGAGCGGGCCCTTCACTTGCACTGGTAGTATCTTCAGGAACGAGCGCGCCTTGCGCGCCCATGCGCAGGAGACCTTTTCAGGTTTGACAGCTTCTGAAATCTCATTATAATCTTTATGCACAAGAACATTATGATTTTTTCCACAATTTTCAGCTGTACACAACATCTTTTTACACAAATGCCTGCGGGCACGATAATGAAGACACTTGAAACACAGTTGCTGCGTTTTTGCCACCTCCCGCCGCTTATCTATGCACATGTTAAGAAAAGTTGCGCATTCTCCGGCCCCGCTGTGATTTGTACTTGCGCATATCGGACATTTTTTCTCAGCGACTGTCAGCGTTTTCTGTGGGCGCGGCTGCGAGCTCGATGCGACCGGCGGCTGCCAGCGTGGTGTTGCCGCGGGCGGGTAGCGCGCGCTCTGGGCGGGGCGGGGTGCATAGGTGTTGTATGAGGTAGGGCGGGGGGGGTACCTTTGATAATTTTGTTGCGTGTCCGTCATTATTGTGTATGGTTCGCGCAGCTTCGCCTCGGCTCTCAGGAAGTCGACCATCAGCATGACGTCACTTTCACGACGTTGCTTGTCCGCAGAGTAGGTGTACCACTTCGACTGTAAATTCACTGTTAATTTGTCATGAAGCGAGCGTAGTATCTCGGAGTTGTACCTACTTGCATGTGGGTCGACCAGCTGTAGCGTAGTCATGATGGTGCCGAGGCGCAGCGAAAATGTACAGATGTCTTGCGCGTTGTCGGTCAGCTTCGGCAGCTCTCGCAGATTCTTGTACTCGAGGGCTGCAAGCGTCGCTGTGTTCCCGTAGCATTCTTCTAATTTTTCCATGATGATTTCAGGCCGTGCGCCCGAAATGATGAAGTCGGCGATAGCGGCGTTTCGTAGCCCGCTTGTCGCCGTCTGCAGTCGCGCTGTATTTTCTCCTGTTGTAAAAAATGGTGCTGTGTCTTCATATACCCTTTTGAAGGACAGCCACTGCCGTCGGGAGCCGGTGAACGCCGGGAGGTCGGCCGGCTTCCTGAAGGACGGTTCTTGCTTGCTTGCGACGATGGCGGCACGTATGGCGTCAGCGAAGTTGTTCATGTCTGCATTCGGTGAATACTGTTGCATCGCCATTGCCCGCTCCTGAGAGAGCAGCATCGACTGGGGGACCGGGTTTGTTGTGCTAGGATCAGCTTCCTGGCGCCGGTCCGGGTACTGGATCGCCGCGGGTAGCGGGGGCGGGGGCCCAGCGCGGGCTCCCGCCGAGTGAGACAGTACCTGAGTGTCGTGCTGCGGTGTTGGGATGTGCGGATGCATGTCGATTGCAGGAACTTGTTGATGCCGGTCGAGCCAGGTTTCGACCTGTCGCGACGTGTTCACTTTTGTTCCGGTGCTCACGTCGTCCTCGAACTCTTCATCCGACGATGCTTCTGCCTGGACGATAGCTAGCCTTGCCGCGGCTAGCTCTGCCTGCGCCTTCGCCAGTTTGATGCGATGTTGCTTCGATTTCTTCGATGTTGCCTGCGAGCGCGCTCTTGTAGCGGACGCTAACACAGGCGCTGGGAGCGCCTCTCGTATAGGCGCCTGTAGCCCAGCGGAGGTCCCCGCGGCGCTCCCCTCTCCCGGGCGCGGGAGAGGGGGTACGGCTGAAGCGGGGGGTTCGGTGGTGGGGGCGGGCGCGGCCTGGCCGGCGTTGCCTTGCGGCGGTGCGGGCTGGGGCGGCGCGCCCACGGTTGCGGCATATGCAGTGCCAGCAGTCTCGGCCGCGGCGGGCATGGTGCCTGCGGCCGGGGCGGTATCACGGGCCTGGGGAGGCTCCGAGAGTGACCGTAATGAATCGTACCTTGCTTGTCTTGTGATACGTGGTGAGTTTCTTCCAGATTCCGCCGACGCTCCTGTTGTGGTTGTGGTGCCCGTCGTCGTCGTCTGCTCCGATGAATCGGTGATGCCTCCTGGTGTGGAGGCTGTGTGGACGGACGACGGGGGTCGCCTCCTCTCTACCGACCTTGTGACCGGCATGATGAGTTTCTTTATTCTTTTTTGAGCCTTGAGACTTCTGGTTTCTTGAGCCTTGAGACTTCTGGTTTCTTGAGCCTTCTGGTTTCTTCTGGTTTCTTGAAGCTTTTTTCTGGTTTCTTGAGCCTTGAGACTTCTGGTTTCTTGAGTCTTCTGGTTTCTTGAAGCTTTTTTCTGGTTTCTTGAGCCTTGAGTCTTCTGGGTTCTTGAAATCCGCGGAGAATGGACCAATGTGCGGGACGGGACTGTAAGCGACCACACACCTTCGATAGCAGGGTACCTAATGGGTGGTAGGAAATGAGAAGAAACACTGATTTTACAATACTGGCTAAATGGAGAGGAAGGCGACCTTTGGCGTCGACGGCTGGATACAAACTGGCGGCTAGCCGATTGCGTGGGTGTAGATCGGCTGTCGCGGTAGTCCACAGTTAGTGTGGTTGGAGAAACGGGAGGCCTACTATTGGTCGTGCCTGTGATTGGCCGACGTTTCTGATTGGTCGGTTTTCCCTCCATTTTTGCCATAGTTTATTTATTAAAAGCGGGAAAACTTATCTAGGTTACATGAATGCACTTTGTGCATGTGTGTGCAGTATGCACTTGGCTGATGGCCCATATTGTTGCACATTGTGTGCTAGTGGGTGTACATTGTGTACTTGGCTTAGGGCCTGGGTATGTACTATGCACTTGCTGGTGCATCATGTACTTGCTGGTGTGCATGTGCATTGTTGCACATGCATCTGAGGCTTAGGGCCTGTTGTAGCTTTGTACATGATGCACTCAGCTTTATGTGTGCAGTATGCACTTGTAGGCTTAGGGCCTATTAGTGTTTGTGCATAGTACATTTAGTGCAGTATGCACTTTGAGTGCAATATGCACTTTTGGCTGAAGGCCTGATTCCTACCTATAGTAAAGGGTTAAAGACACGTTATTAAATGATTGGACAAACCTAAGCTAGCTGATACAATTATTTTACCTAAACCTAATAGAAATAGAAAATGATTATTATTTATTTGCTTATAACTAAACTTATTTATATTTACATGTCATTAAGTATCCGGTACAGTGTATAATCGAGCGTTTTTGTCGATACTCTCTGCGCTATTCCCGTTATTTTCCCAAGGGAACCGTACATAACGCGTACCCCGGGCTGTAATAGTACATTGTGTATCAAGGGCGGTAAGTAAGGAATTACAAACGAGTGTTTGTTACAAGGCCGAGGCGAAGCCGAGGGCTTTAATAACACGAGTTTGTAATTCCTTTGAACGAACGCTGCGCGCTGAACGAAGTTTGCCAGCACAGCTAGTTTATAATTATTTTGTATTTATGCCACACCTGGACATCCTGCCTGGCTTTCTGGCCAAGTGTAGACATACAATGATGTACACAACACGGGAGGTAGTAAAGAAAGCACTCGATCGCATATTCACGTCCCTCGCTTGCAGCTCGGGCCGCAAACTTCAGCGATCTCGACCTTTCTTTGTATTACCACCCTAGTTGTGTAATGTACTATTAGTAAGATTTTCATGTGGTGGGTGACCGTCCATGTTTTATGTTTATTATCAGACCCCCTATAGACTTTCAACTGGGCCAAACTTACCTTTCATTGGGTCAAAGTGCCTTATATCAGACCCCATTATAGACTTCCATGTGGGCCAAACTTACCTTTCATTGGGTCAAAGTGCCTTATGTCAGACTCCATATAGACTTCCATGTGGGCCAAACTTACCTTTCATTGGGTCAAAGTGCCTTATGTCAGACTCCATATAGACTTCCATGTGGGCCAAACTTACCTTTCATTGGGTCAAAGTGCCTTACGGTGCCTATGGTTTTACAGCAATCCAGAGCAACGGTAGCGATGGCAACAGCTCTACTGAAAAGCAGCAGAGCGGCTCTACCCCAAGCGACCAGAGCGGTAAGATCGTTCAGACGATGATTACCGCAGAAATATATCGAGATACAAGGAATGAGGGTGTCCCTCGAGATCCCTAACATCGTTTGTCCTAAAATCACTTGCCCTAACTGTTTTGTCCTAATGGGTATTTGGCCTAACGATCAGTTGTCATAATAAGGTTTTTCCTTAAGTCGAACTGCTACCAGAAAAGTAGGTTAGGTTAGGTTTGAACTGTGATCCTTACAAAACCGAACTGTTACCAGAAAAGTAGGTTAGGTTTGGTTTGCCTTCATCAATATGATGTGAGGGAATCAAATATTAGGGCATGTGAGTGTTAGGACAAATGATCATTATGACAAACAGTATTAGGGAATGCAAAAATAGGTTAAAAAAATGTAGGGATCCCGATATAGATCCAAGGAAAGAGTGTATGTATAGTCGAGTTCATCATTATCTGAGCAAAAATTGGACCAAAAACATCTGAACAAGACCTTATTGTCAGAAGCATAAGAACTCGATCAGATATTTTTGATCCGTTCCTTGCTCAGATAATGATGAACTCGACTGTACCAGTAGTGTGGCGTTCAAAGAACTCGATCCCTACCGGCTTGCCTAAATATCAGGCATTTGAGCACCTTATTCTACAGCTCTTAAGGAATGTACACACTAAATCTGCAACGGCTTGCCCAAGGATATCTTACGCCACGCCACTGGTATGTACCTCGCGTGCTAAAAAGAAGGGTCAGGGACCTTCTTTGCTCGCCGTCAACTTCAGTCACCCTCATGAAAAATCTGATAATATATTGTATAATTGATTGTTCAAATACCACCAAATGAGATGGTTTTTTTTTTTGTTTTCACTAAATTACACTCTTAACGTCAAACGTCAATCGCAAAATCATACACGCTTGGTTCCCATGCAAATCGACGAACTATTTCTATCTCGATATATTTATGTGGCCATTACCATTAATTTATAACTTGTCTAAAAACCGACTTCAAACATAGAACTACATTTGAGGAGTTCCTTCAATTTCTCGCCTGGTTTCAATACTTCGGTCACAGATAAGTAACAAATAGTACTATGTGCAGTAAGTTTCTCTTTCTAACAAAACTGACGTTCGGGTCCGACCACCGGACGGAACGCACCGCATCCGACCGTCTCTATCGCACACAGACTACCTCCACTAGACGGAGCATGTTGGGCGGCGCGCGCTCACATCAGATATGGGCAATTGTATAGCATTACGACATTACGCGACCGGCCGCTCGTTCAATTGCCACCATGTTTCTGTGTGTGCACCAAACGTGAAATAAATATTTCTGTTCAATCCGACGGCAATCTAGAAACGTAAAATGTTAAAAAAAGATGTGAAACACGCGTTGTACTAGTATCTACCGATATTTAATCGCCCATACACGCGCCACACGAGCTCACCCACCATTGCTCATGCAGAACCTTAGATATTCGGGTCATACACGTTCAGGAAAACGGTCGTCTTTTCTGTGGACAATACAAAAGTTAGCGACTTGGGTACATTTTACTTATCCTTTTAGCATACAGGTTTTAAGAAAAAGATGGTTTGTAATTTGTATAAGTCTATGAGGATCCAGTAAGAAAATTAGGCTTTAAAGCCTAACAATTTTATAATGTCCACAGGAAAGAGGTATAACCTTAACTCACACTAAAAATATTTTTGACCCATTCTTGGTTTGTCTACGCCTGCCCCATTATATTCCAATAACAAATAAACCCGTGTAGCCCACGAACAGTGACATTAGACGTTTCTCATGTAATTTTTGGTGCGCAATAAATAGTATTTTATTGTGAACCCTCTTTTTTAGACGACTACGCTTCGTTAGTGAAGAAATCCAATGACAGAGACACCAAGACAGGTTCGCAGTCGTCCCAGAATCATCACAAGCACGCCGGTTAGGGACCATCCATAAACTACGTCATACAGGGCCGCGCCGCCCCTGTGTGCAGAGTGTGCAACGCACACAGGCGCCATCGCCAAAGCAATAGGGGCGCCGGAATTCGAAACACGACGACAATAAAGAGGTGGCTTCATAGGTTTGCACACAGGCGCTGTCGGGGGTCGGCGCGGGCCTGACGTCATACTAATAATTTGCTAATAATAGCAGAAGAGACAGCGTAACGACCTTTCTTCATCCATTCTTGATGAAACAATATTGTATTGTATAAGAGATAAAAAATACACATCATGCACAAGGGTTGCCCGTTATCCTGGCAAGTATGTGTGAACTAGCACTTCTCCATACAAAACGTGGTTGTTTAAATAATTTTCTCGGGTTTTTCTTACCCAACATAATGTGGAATGGTAGGTAATTTTATGATAAGATGATTATTATGCGCCATATTACCTTTTGGAAAATTGCTAGATTTAGGGGTGCCGCGATTTTTAGGTCATTTTCTTTATGACAAAAAAGTGAATTACGTAGGTACCAAAATTTATTTATGTTTTTACAATCGATTGGCATTGTTTTGTCTAACAAAAACAATCACTTTTAACCGTGAAATGAACGTTTGGAGTAAATAATTTTCAATTAAATATAGCCTGGGCTACTTTTGCTAAGATATGGGGTGGCAATAACCCTAGACGACGGGGTATATTTACCTCTCATTATGTACATAATTGGTTTTATTATAAAAAAGATGAGAAAAGGCAAATGTTAGGCCGTATCTTTTTAATTGCCTTTGACTGGCAAACAGGCAGACGGTCCACCTGATGAAAAGAGGTCACCGCCGCCTAAAGACATTTGCAACATTAGTACATTACCAATGTGACCAGCAAGATGGCGTACACCGTAAAGATATCCAAAATCTGATACTGCCAATAAATAGTACACAAATAGTACCGACGAAATAACTAGGTGAAAAAAATAGTACAATTAAACTTTTCGAAATATAAGGGCTGTTCACGGTGTACGCTACCGGGCCGTCGAGCTGGCGTACACCGCTTGTATCTCTGGAACGGCTTTGTTTTCGGAAACGTTTTATATCTCAAAAAATACCCAAATAGTACCCTAGGGCTCTAAAATTTCATTTCTCTAGCTATCGTAGGTATAAGCCGAGATATTCCTATCACTTAACGGTGTACAAAATTTCGCACTGTCAAGATGACAAAATCAAGGCAAATCCGGGTACGGCAGCTTGACGGTGCGAAATTTTGTACACAGTTAAGTCATGGAATATCTTGGTTTCTACGATAGCTAGAGAAATGAAATTGTAGGGCCCTAGGGTACTATTTGAATGGTGCACGCATTTTCTGATAAAAAAAAACATTGTTACAGATATAAAGTCGCTATTCAAGAAGTTGGGATTCAGTAAGTATCACATAAAATTAAAACGATAAAAACTAAATTTTACATGATTAAAATTAAATTAACACCCTAAAACAGACCCTAACTAGGGCATGAAATACCGGAATTTCGGTCTCGGTATCAGTATATTTATATATCAGTATTTTTGAAAAAAAAAAAGATTTTATGGAAAGTCATTTTAATTGTCTTTTCTACGATCTCACTTGTATATCAAAAAATTAACAATAGTTAATAAACTTTTGGTATTATGTATGCAAAATCACAGTAATAATCAGTATTTTGAATATCAATAGGTATCATAGTCATGTTAAGTTTCTTTCTAAATTCATGTCAAACTTGCAGATCTCAACGATTTCAAAATCGAACCTTCATTTGAGAACGGCCAGATTGTCATGAAGCTGGTGCCAAAGGAGCACGTGCAAACAAAGAGTAAGTACAAATACAGGTCGATTTACAAGAGCTGGCACGATATATATTCACATAACAACTATGAAACATCTTCCCCGACACACACACGTACAATTTGAGGTGTGAAAATTAAATATCAACAATAACGGTTGTTTATATTCTCCGTTCGTTAATATAATAAAATACAGCTTAATTTGGTATCAAAATATGGTTTTCATAATTAAAAAAATACTCAATTCCAAGGTCACGCCGCCGTGACGCCGCCGCCGCCGTGAAATTGGTCGTCGGCTCATATCTATTACCGTGTCGAGCGAAGAAGAAAATAAACGTTCTAATGTTTATTTTACCAATTATTGTAACAAAACGGGACTTCGCGTAAAACATGATATAAACCTCGACGTTTCGGACGTGCCGTAACGGCTAGAAGACGTTGACACTAGGACTTCCCATACTGGATTTTTTTGTATAACTAATAAGCACCGGGATCCCGGTATTTGCCATACTGAAAATCCCGGGATTGGAAGCCCTAGGTGACACCCGCCTCTTCAGCCCCTGCGCGACCATGAACGCTACGGCACGTCCGAAACGTCGTGGTAAATACTAAATACATCATAAGTATGCCATGCTGAGCGAACCGCCGCTCAAAAGACGCTAGCGTGACGTATACGCGCCTCAGGCGTCTCGTTTTTGACGCGTACTGTCAATCCCGGTGCTCAAAATACGCAAGGGTAGTACATGAACACTACGTATTTTAAGCACGTTTGAAAGGTACGCGACAAAAACGCGACGCTTGAGGCTCGTCACCGGGTATACGCCGCGTCAGCGTCTTTTGAGCCGGGGTTTGGTCGCAGTTCTCTCTTCTTTAAATTACATTACGTGAAACATACCACTTAAAGTAAAATACATAATGATTGCAGTTAAAGAAGCCTACGAGAAAAAACAACAGTCTGATCACCAAAGCACGGACTTGAGGCACGATGATAATGGATCGGCTGGTGATAACGTTGCCGGACAAGATGGTAACGGTAGACGACCATATCACAAAGGTAAACCAGTCACTTTCGCACTTTCTACACGTACAGGGCATCCCAAGACTACGCGAAATGAAAAGAAAGTACCTCAAATATTGTAAATCAATTATATTTTAGTAAAGATACGTTATACCCTTGCGATCTAACCGAAAAAATGGCTTCCAAGATTGCACGCATTCATACTTCTTCCTCGTTTTGAAATACACACACATTAACAATTGCGTAAAGGGGATGGCATACTTAAAGTAGGTAATAAAAAAAAAGACAGCTAGCTTTTGTGACTTGCGTTAATTTTGAAACGTCCTAGATAACCAATCATAATATGATGATTTTTTGTCTTTCATTCACTCGTTGTCAAGTGCATATGTTTGTATCGTTCATTCACAAAGCGTCATCTAATCTATGGGCGTCGTGCCAAAATGGCGTCAAATATAAAAAATTTAATACTTAATAAAAATTAAAAAATCATATGATTTCAGCATTGGACTTTGTGCACTATCTCATTACACACGACGGTATTTTTTTTGCAAAATCTGCAGACGTCTACAGCCGACATTCTCGTGCGTCTTGTTGACCTACCCAAGAGCAACTAAGCGGGACTTTTTTTGTTTTTTTTTTGTTGGTTGGTATGTGTCGCGTTTGGTCAATATGTTGGCCACTTGGGGAACTAAGCGGGGCTAAGCTAACCAGCGTCCATATAGAGCTTCACTTTTGGACTGCTTGTAACCTATCTACCTATAAAATATAATTGTTATAAATAGAATATTTGCTGAAAGGAGACTTTATATTATTTTTAAAACTAAGAAATACTGCATTCACAGATTTTCTAAATTTACTGATTTTCAATAAAACTAACATACATGGTAAATATCCCGTTGTCAATAGCAGTTATTAAATTGACTTGCTTCGTCTGGGAATCGAAGCGATTCAAATGTAAAAAAACCGGACAAGTGCGAGTCGGACTCGCTGACCGAGGGTTCCGTACAAATTTGTAGGTCCATATAATTAAAGTACCCTTTAAATAGTTTAAAAGATTCCTTTAGTAAAGTCTATTTTTTTATGATTTAATTAAAAATGTGTAGTTTTCAGATTTTTACCTATACTTGTAGTACTTGCCAAATTTCAGTTCTAAGTCAAAGAAAAGTACCCTTTGATTTTTTGTTTCCTTGAAAGTTTCGAAATATACGTTATTTGCTTCATAAACAGCCGTATCTTTTTTTCACGTTAACTTAGAAGTCTGATTTTTTCTAAGTTTCAAGGGACCATAGAGCTGAGTATAAGATTTAATTTTCAACTTAATATCTCCATGCGTTCCGAGATAAAGGGTCTTGGCAGACGGACAGACAGGCGGACAACAAAGTGATCTTATAATATATTATAGCGATATTAGCCTCCTGATGTCAGTAGCGGTAAGAAGTGAGTGCTCAATAATGCAACACTTAATTAAGAACACATAGTCATTGGTAAAATATGTATACTAACATAGTTATAAGCAAATTATAACAAACTATGGATCTTGTTGTCTGATTAAATAAATGATATTATTATTATTGTCATTCCATAGATATGAATTCAGCATTACTTCTAAAATTAAAATAAATGAATGAATGGACTGGAATGTACCTCAAATATTGTAAATATGATATTTGCTGAAAGGAGACTATTTAATTTTTAAAAGTAAGAAATTCTGCATTCAAAGATTTTCTAATAATTACTTGCTTCATCTGAGAATCGAACTGATTCAATTGTGAAAAAAAAACATAGTAAACACAAAAAAATGGACAAAACAAAATACTCAATTCCTCTTAAGTAACATAGTATCTCAAAAGAAAGGAAAAGCGTAAAATGTTTGCTTTAAACAAGAAAATTATTTATTGCCAACGACGACGTTCGTACTTCTAAAAAAAGCGATTTATTGTTGATATGAATGCACTGTTACTTAATTTTAAATTAAGTCTCTTTACAGCAAAATATCCTATCTACAATAAGAGGTACTTACTTTTCTCAAACATCGCATGAAATGTTGACATTACGTGCCTAAAAATAGGCCGCAAAGTACCTCGTTTCCGGTGCGGCTTGACACTTGGCACGGAATGGAATTTCATACTTACATTGCCGGCCTAGGCCGGCAATGTATTTTTTTTTAATTTCCATTCCACATTTATTTGGGCCCCAGCATCACGGCATTCAGCCATTAAAAAACAAAAAACGATGTTTGCTATATTTTGCAGTTTTATTTATTTAAAATTGACATGAACACATTATAAACAATTTACAATTATTATAAATTGCAAACTAAACCACAAGAATACACATTTAAAATATTTCATCTAAATATTCGCGGTAAAAATGTGAACTGAAACAGCTTTTGGCCGAACTTGCATTGTCTATGGATATAATGTCACTAATGTCACTTTCTGACAGCCAGTTTATTTGTGTTATAAAATATTAAGTAAGGTTATTATAGTAAGTTTATTTATTTCATTGCATGTTTGAGAAAAGCACTATACATACCTCGGCCGAAATGGGGTTACCGGCCTCGTAACTATCTGGCCTCGCTTCGCTCGGCCAGCTATATGTACTCGGCCGGCAATTCCTTACTTCCCGGCCTCGGCAGTAATGTACTATTCCTTTCATGTCGCATAGTGTTTGGAGGGCCAGTAAAACATCAATATCACTATCAATATACTCTTTATTACTGTAAAATAGTTAAAATAAAATATATGTCTATTAACAATTTTATACTGTATGTAAACCAAGCTTTTTATAAATCAGTAATTAATTCACTTTATTTACATAAACAAATAGTGTCTAAAAATATGTCACTTAACAACTAGGCACATACTAAATAAGTAATTTAGTCAAATAGCCCGCCCCGCGTCACTCCGGGAGCAAAGGTGCCCATCACGCTCGCCGCATTACCGCGTTGAACCGCGACTGACAACCTTTGCACCAGGAATGACCCGGAACGGGCGTCATGACCTCTCTCTCGCAAACGGCGCCCAACTTCCGCCAAAAAGGTTCTGGCCTCCGAACACCAGCAACCGGTCGTCTCTACCGCCAGCGGGACAAATAAATAATTAGTTAAAGCGGAGTACTTGTCCCGCTTCCTGAGCGCAGCCGCCTCGGCTGCAGCTCCTGCCGCCCTGATGGTGCGTCCAATGTGAGAAGCTGCGAAAGTGCTAACGCATGTTGCGTCCCACAACAGGCACTTACCCTCTGCCACGGTACCAAAGTCAAACCATCTGGCCTTTTACCGTCTGACCGGCTTAGACCCGAGGGCTCTAACACGCAAGGAATATTGGCTGACACCAACGCCCTCCGGACAATGTCATTGAGCGCGTGGTGCCGAGAGAATCTCCCCGCACAACGAGTGCAACTCAATGCGTGATGCCCGTTGCTCTCCACCATGGTACCGCAGATGCATACATGAGGTTCACAAACATCGCAGCCCAGGCGGAAAGCAACAGCCACCCGCATCGACTCATTGCCCAACAGAGTGCCCAGATGTGGAGAGGGAAGTGCCTGTAACCATGCCCCGGACTCTGGCTTCGAAACCGCCAGCAGTCTAGCCTTATCCACACCCCCCGCACACTCCACCAGAGAGGCCGATACCCGCCTCACCCCTGCGTCATCCCACATTCGCTGGCGATCGGGCTTATCTGGTGCGCACGCATTCGGATTAAGAGCCATCCAAGCATCCCGGGCATCGGACGCGTACGGTATGGTTGCCTTGTTACCTTCTATGGAAAATATATCAGTCACAAGGTCCACAACCCCATACGCCGATGCCAAAAAGGCCGGAAGGCTGACGTCCCGCGCGCGCCGTATTCCCAAACCCCCGCTGCGAGTAGGGAGAGATGCTTGAGCCCATTGATTCGCATTTAGGGAAACATTCAAAATGGACTCAGTCGTCTCCTTCAGCACACTATCAAATGAATCAACATATGTATGTAAACTATTGAAAACCATTTATTTAAATCCGGACATGTCTAGGCGATAAATAAGATTGTGGTATATGGCAAAAACTCATATTTTCCTAAAAAAAACATCCTTCAAAGTTTGAGCCCTTTGAGGATATTTTTCAATTTCAATTTGGCCCAATAGCTTGAGATTGGGCAGCTAAAAAAAATACGTGTCTATTATTTTAGACTACTCTCTAACATATATCAAAATAAATCAGATTGGCGCCGGACAGTTATGGGTACCTTGTAAGTACTAGCTCCGCCTCGTTAGTACATATTCCGTAGGGCCGATTTTGAGCTTCAGATAACGCTTCCATACTTATTATATTTCGATGGCCGAAGCATTCAAAGCTCGAAATAATGTAGGTAGATCCTCTATTATTTATTATTTTATGCCACAACTGGCCATAAAGTGACTTTTTCCGCACGCTGCGCGTACGGAAAAAGCCGCTTTCTGGCCAAGTGTAGACATAAAATGATGTACACAACACGGGAGGTAATAAAGAAAGCCCTCGATCGCATATTTACGTCCCTCGCTTGCAGCTCGGGCCGCAAACATCTGCGATCTCGGCCTTTTTTTGTATTGCCACCCTAGTTGTGTAATGTACAATATTTATTTATGACGGACTACCTATACATTGGTTTAATACACTCAAAGAGGACCTTCGCCACAAGACGTTATTTTTACCAAATTACCAAACTTCGCTATTTATATGGACGAAATGAAGTATTAGGACTTCATCGTGGTAAACGACTATAATTCTCCATTTCATAGTAAAAAAATCGCCGAAACTGTTACCTTTTTTGTATTAATTAATAAAACACACCTAACATAACGTAACGGCGTTTACAGGAAAATGAAAATTACAGTTATAGGGAAAATGATGTTACGCTTTGTCCCGTGATAAATAAATGATAAAGCATCTGTAACTCTCACACACTATTTGACAGAACGTGACGGATGCTTTATCATTTATTTATCGCGGTATCGGTTTGGTCGCAGTTCTCTCTTCTTTAAATTACATTACGTAAAACATACTACTAAAAGTAAAATACATAATGTTTCAGTTAAAGAATCAAATCAGTCAGTGCGACTGTAGAGACCTGGAGAGAGTCAATACCACCAAATACCTTGGAGTTATACTAGACCAGCGTCTGTCATGGAACACACACATTGAATATGTAAACACTAGGATCAGAAAATTGATTTGGTTATTTAAAATACTCAGACATATAGCATCAAAAAACCTTCTTCATCAACTGTATATCACACTGGCCCAGTCTGTAATGAACTACTGCATCAATGTCTGGGGTGGTGCCATAAAAAGCAAGTTCATAGAGGTGGAGAGAGGGCAACGCTGCCTGTTGAAGGTTATGCATTTTAGGCCATACAGGTTCCCCACTAACGAATTGTACAAAACGAGTAATGTACTATCTATGAGGAAACTGTATGTACTAGGTGCAACTCTAAAACTCCACAGAACGCTAGAATACAAACCTATACTCATAACTCGCAGGCGTAAGGGCGGAGTTGCTCCTCTCTCTAATTATAAATCTGTTTTCGCAAAAAGACAATTTACCTCACAATCAGCATACCTCTATAATACAATAAACAGTAAAATTAGTATGTATGAACTCCAAAATCACAAGTGTAAGAAAGCCATTACAGACTGGCTGAAACTGCTGAGTTACGACGAAACTGAGTCTTTACTATACAAAGCTGCATAGCAAACACACACACACGTACGCGCACACACACACACACACACACACACACACACACACACACACACACACACACACACACGCGCGCACACGCACACACACACACACGCACGCACACTATAGATAAGTAAGTAAATAGCAGAAGCGTGGCGTCCATACAACCCGATTCCCACCGTTTTGCTTATCTTAAGGTAGCGAACCCTTTCTCCTGCTACTCGTATATGAAAAGTTAAGCCAGCTTTACCTAAACATAAACTTGACGCCACGCTACTAGCACACTGGTACACGCTAGTGGTAATTACTAGACATAAGAAACTAAGTATATTTTTGTGTACTGTTCTATTCCAAATTTATTAGTATTATTATTATTTTTCTTTTCCCTTGGATAACTTCTTACAAATTTCTTGTTTTAATATGCACAATGTAACAATCTGAATTTATAGAGGAGCGGGTCTTCCTGGCACAGGTATTTATATACTTAATAGGAAGTCCCAACCTTGATGCTTACTTTGTGAAATACTTTGAAAAAATAAATATATTTTCATTTTCATTTCATTTCAAGAAGCCTACGAGAAAAAACAACAGTCTGATGACCAAAGCACGGACGTGAGGCACCATAATAATGGATCGGCTGGTGATAACGGCCCTGCCGGACAAGACGGTACCGGTGGAAATGGAGGACCAGCCGGACAAGGCGGTAACGGTGGAAGTGGAGGAGCAGCCGGACAAGGCGGTAATGGTGGAAGTGGAGGAGCAGCCGGACAAGGCGGTAATGGTGGAAATGGAGGACCAGCCAGACAAGGCGGTAACGGTGGAAATGGAGGAACAGCTAGCCAAGGCGGTCACGGAGAACATGGCCATCATCCAGGGCACCATAAACGACCAAATCACAAAGGTAAACCAGTCACTTTCGCACTTTCTACACGTACAGGGTGTCCCAAGACTATGCGACATGAAGGGAATGTACCTCAAATATTGTAAATAGGATATTTGCTGAAAGGAGACTATTTAATTTTTAAAAGTAAGAAATTCTGCATTCAAAGATTTTCTAATAATTACTTGCTTCATCTGAGTATCGAACTGATTAGTAAACACAAAAAAATTGACAAAACAAAATACTCAATTCCTCTTAAGTAACATAGTATCTCAAAAGAAAGGAAAAGCGTAAAATGTTTGCTTTAAACAAGAAAATTATTTATTGCCAACGACGACGTTCGTACTTCTAAAAATAGCGATTTATTGTTGATATGAATGCACTATTACTTAATTTTAAATTAAGTCTCTTTACAGCAAAATATCCTATCTACAATAAGAGGTACTTTACTTACTTTCCTTTTATGTCGCATAGTGTTTGGAGGGGCCAGTAATACATCAATATCACTATCAATATACTCTTTATTACTGTAAAATAATATTGTCTTCGGTTTCCGCGATTATCACTCATAGTAATAAAACAACTTAAACGGATTAAATCGCGTATATTAATTACTACATTTTAAGTCCCGACGTTTCGTAACCCTTTTCAGCGTTCGTGGTCGCGGGTAGACTGAGAAAATCATAAATTTCCTCTGTCAAAATTACTGTTGTGCAAACCTACCCACTTTAAAAAATACAAATTCAATATTAGTGTTGCCAGATGGGCCTAATGTGTAAAGATGTTCACACACATACCAGAAGGGCTTAAAAACCTAACCTTAGAAAAAACTAGCGGCGCTTCCAAAAGGCATACTTGATAAGAAAGAAGGCCAAGGAAACTTATCAGCCACGCCTTATGCAAAAAAGAAAATAATTTAAGCAAAAGACTCTAGGTATGCTATTTTTGGTAAAACAAATCAGAAAAAATTTAGTGTTGCCAGACGGGCCTAATGTGTAAAGACGTTCACACACATGCCAGAAGGGCTTACTATCCTAACCTTAGAAACTAGCGGCGCTTCCAAAAGGCGTACTGGATAAGAAAGAAGACGCCAAGAAAACTTATCAGCCTCGCCTTATGCAAAAAAGAACATATTTTAAACAAAAAGACTCTAGTATTTTTAGAAGAAACAAACACCGTTCAGTGTTAAGGTTTTACAGTGCCGTGTCTCGCCCGTCCCTCGATGAGATGTAATACAGGATCCCAGGCAGGTGGTAGAGACAAACCATCTTCTCTATTGAAATTAGGATACTTCTTGATTTCAATAGCCTCGCGAAGCATCCTTGGAAAATAGCGCTTCTCCTTAGCGAGGATCGAAGCATCATCAAACTTGATTGAGTGGCTAGGTTTGTCCATGACATGCTCGCAGACTGCAGACCTGTTACAGCGACGGTGTTTGACATCAGCCGCGTGCTCCTTCACCCGAGTGGAAACACTTCGTTTCGTCTGGCCAATGTATGAAAGACCACACTGACAATCAAGCTTGTATATTGTATACACCTGCACTTTGCAAAGGGATGTTACACTTCACGGGTCTGAGGTATTGTGACATCTTCTTCAGCGGCTTAAAATATGTCTTGATAGAAGCGCGCTTCAAAATGTGGCCGATCTTATCTGTAACCCCTTTGACAAAAGGTAACACAGCAGGCTTCCGCTCAAATGTACACTGATATTAAAGTGGGTAGGTTTGCACAACAGTAATTTTGACAGAGGAAATTTATGATTTCTCAGTCTACCCGCGACCACGTACGCTGAAAACGGTTACGAAACGTCGGGACTTAAAATGTAGTATACGCGATTTAATCCGTTTAAGTTGTTTTATTACTACTGTAAAATAGTTAAAATAAAATATATGTCTATTTACAATTTTATACTGTATGTAAACTATCGAAAACCATTTATTTAAATCCGGACATGTCTAGGCGATAAATAAGATTGTAGTATATGGCTCAAACTCATATTTTCCTAAAAAAAAACATCCTTCAAAGTTTGAGCCCTTTGAGGATATTTTTCAATTTCAATTTGGCCCAATAGCTTGAGATTGGGCAGCTAAAAAAAATACGTGTATATTATTTTAGACTACTCTCTAACATATATCAAAATAAATCAGATTGGCGCCGGACAGTTATGGGTACCTTGTAAGTACTAGCTCCGCCTCGTTAGTACGTATTCCGTAGGGCCGATTTTGAGCTTCAGATAACGCTTCCATACTTATTATATTTCGATGGCCGAAGCATTCAAAGCTCGAAATAATGTAGGTAGATCCTCTATTATTTATTATTTATTTATTTATGCCGGACTACCTATACATTGGTTTAATACACTCAAAGAGGACCTTCGCCACAAGACGTTATTTTTACCAAATTACCAAACTTCGCTATTTATATGGACGAAATGAAATGTATCAGGACTTCATCGTGGTAAACGACTATAATTCTCCATTTCATAGTAAAAAAATCGCCGAAACTGTTACCTTTTTTGTATTAATTAATAAAACACATCTAACATAACGTAACGGCATTTACAGGAAAATGAAAATTACAGTTATAGGGAAAATGATGCTACGCTTTGTCGCGTGATAAATAAATGATAAAGCATCCGTAACTCTCACACACTATTTGACAGAACGTGACGGATGCTTTATCATTTATTTATCGCGTTATCGGTTTGGTCGCAGTTCTCTCTTCTTTAAATTACATTACGTGAAACATACCACTAAAAGTAAAATACATAATGTTTCAGTTAAAGAAGCCTACGAGAAAAAACAACAGTCTAATCACCAACGCACGGACTTGAGGCACCATAATAATGGATCGGCTGGTGATAACGGCCCTGCCGGACAAGACGGTACCGGTGGAAATGGAGGACCAGCCGGACAAGGCGGTAACGGTGGAAGTGGAGGAGCAGCCCGACAAGGCGGTAATGGTGGAAGTGGAGGAGCAGCCGGACAAGGCGATAATGGTGGAAATGGAGGACCAGCCAGACAAGGCGGTAACGGTGGAAATGGAGGAACAGCTAGCCAAGGCGGTAACGGAGGACATGGCCATCATCCAGGGCACCATAAACGACCAAATCACAAAGGTAAGCCAGTCACTTTCGCACTTTCTCCACGTACAGGGTGTCCCAAGACTATGCGACATGAAGGGAATGTACCTCAAATATTGTAAATAGGATATTTGCTGAAAGGAGACTATTTAATTTTTAAAAGTAAGAAATTCTGCATTCAAAGATTTTCTAATAATTACTTGCTTCATCTGAGTATCGAACTGATTAGTAAACACAAAAAAATTGACAAAACAAAATACTCAATTCCTCTTAAGTAACATAGTATCACAGATTATATAATAGTTCTTCGAACAGATACGACACTCTCCCGCAATACAATAGAAAAGAACATTCTGGAATCATAACGTCCGAAGTGCGGTCGTCGACCCCGCGCGGCGTAAAATCAGTGCTAGGGCTGTCAACCGATACACAAATAAATTATTTCACAAATAGATTGAATTAAAAAACAGTGTTTTCTTATAATTTGTTTTGGGTAGTGCAAAAAACGATAAATGCTTGTTTAACTGGATATTGTTGCAGCCGTCTACACTACACTGCAACGCGCACGCCCCATTATCAACAAAATAATAATATTAAATTCTAAATACGCGATCGAAGTGCGGTGCGACGCGGTCCATGCGAGCGCTTTTGTTTTTTTTGTTCGTGAACAGGCTCAAGGAGCTGTCAAAACTATCGGACTTACTTCGTAGCGGTAGGCTGCACGCATGCGAACGCGTGACAACCAACTGAGTTTTGTACCGCCGGCGGTAAGTGACGTCACTCAAGGTCGCGCTCGGCGAAAAACGAGTGTCGGCCCCCTGATAGTATCTCAAAAGAAAGGAAAAGCGTAAAATGTTTGCTTTAAACAAGAAAATTATTTATTGCCAACGACGACGTTCGTACTTCTAAAAATAGCGATTTATTGTTGATATGAATGCACTGTTACTTAATTTTAAATTAAGTCTCTTTACAGCAAAATATCCTATCTACAATAAGAGGTAAGTACTTACTTTCCTTTTATGTCGCATAGTGTTTGGAGGGCCAGTAAAACATCAATATCACTATCAATATACTCTTTATTACTGTAAAATAGTTAAAATAAAATATATGTCTATTAACAATTTTATACTGTATGTAAACTATCGAAAACCATTTATTTAAATCCGGACATGTCTAGGCGATAAATAAGATTGTGGTATATGGCTCAAACTCATATTTTCCTAACAGAAAACATCCTTCAAAGTTTGATCCCTTTGAGGATATTTTTCAATTTCAATTTGGCCCAATAGCTTGAGATTGGGCAGCTAAAAAAAATATGTGTCTATTATTTTAGACTGCTCTCTAACATATATCAAAATAAATCAGATTGGAGCCGGACAGTTATGGGTATCTTTCCTTGTAAGTACTAGCTCCGCCCCGTTAGTACGTATTCCGTAAGGCCGATTTTGAGCTTCAGATAACGCTTCCATACTTATTATATAAATAAAAAAAAAATAAAAAAATTCTTTATATCAGACCATAGATCCATAGTAGGTTAGTAACAAAAACTTAATAATTATGTTAGTATAAAAAACTTTGGGTAACAATAAATGACTATATCTAACTACAACTAAACACAACATTATTGCGACCGGGCGAAGCAACTAGTTGCAGGGGCAACCAGAACTTTGACTCTACTTGACCCTGCCAATAGCCACTTCCACCCAGTATTTGGTTAAAGGGCAGTCGAGACGCCCATCCAACGCCCTTAGGAGGCTGTTGCCGCTGCTCCGCTGGCCGATATATATATTTCGATGGCCGAAGCATTCAAAGCTCGAAATAATGTAGGTAGATCCTCTATGTGTGACTCCCCATCATGAGAATTGGCTTGTTGACTCATTTGCTACTTAATATAAACTTATGATGGACTACCTATACATTGGTTTAATACACTCAAAGAGGACCTTCGCCACAAGACGTCATTTTTACCAAATTACCAAACTTCGCTATTTATATGGACGAAATGAAATGTATCATGGTTAGGAGGGTCATATTTTTTTAACATATAGCTTTTAGTCACAATAACATTTGTACAAAATTCATATTCGTGACTTTCATAGTTTAGGAGAGAAAAAATAAAACAATTTTATAGTTTATCGGGTATTTTGAACCCCCAGGAGTTAAAAGAGGAATGAAATTTTGTGCAGAACCAAAAACGCTGGGGGCAATTTTTCAAACGCTATCCTGCTATACCCTTTCTGTTTTCGTTAAAGCATAAATGCGTGTACATACTACATGCTAATGGTAGAGAGAAATGATACAAATGGTAAAGAGAATTACAGCAATGCGCGCCCTAGATACACAATGTACATAATAGATACACAATACACAATATCATTTGCACGAACGAAGTTGCTGGTTCCAGGGTTTATCCATATGTAGAAAGTATTTCAATTGTATGACGTACTAAGATTAAAATAAAAAAACTGGCCAAGAGCATGTCGGACCATGCTCAGTGTAGGGTTCCATAGCCGTAACTATAAGGTAAAAAATACGATGTAAAAAAGAACAACAACAAAAGAGCGTATCTTCATAGCAATTACGTCCTTTTGTTGAGAAGCGCAGTTTATCGGCAATAACTCAAAAACGGTTAATCCGATCTTCTTGAAAATAATTTTCGTTGAAAGTATTAATTGAGCGTTATCTTTGTAATTTTTTTTATATTTTTCGGACTCACGCTTTAGAAGATAGAGGGGGGGGGACACAATTTTCACAACTTTCGGAGCGATTATTTCCAAAGGTATTCACTTAATCAAAAACATTTCTTAAGAACCTTAAAATGTTTTCAAAAGAGCTGTCGAACTATGTACCACACGTTGACATTTTGTGAAAAAAAATTTTTTTAGCTTCTGTTACATGTATGGAGTGCCCCACCTAGATTTTTTTATTTTTATTATTTAACTACCAAAATTAGTTGCGGCATCTACAAGACATCTATATTCCAAATTTCATCAGTATAGGTCTTGTAGTTTTTGAGTAAAATGCCTGTGACATACGGACGGACGGACGGACGGACGGACGGACATGACGAAACTATAAGGGTTCCTTTTTAGCCATTTTGGCTACGGAACCCTAAAAAAACGGCCAGGAGCGAGTTAGACTCGCGAGGAGAGCGTTCCGTACGTCAAAAGAATACAAAACAATTATACTTTATTGCACAGACTTCTTATAGATTTTCCTGCATTTCATTTATTCGACTACGTTTAATTATGCTACAATAAAGGCATATAAGACAATTACTCGACCGAATAGTCACATGAGCATCGTGTAGAGGTAGTTTATTTCGCAATATCTTATATGACTAAAGTGCTGAATAAGAACTCGTCGCTGAGTAAGTTACTATAAGTATATTTAATAAATTTACATTATTATTGTTTCTTTATTTATATTGTTTATATTTTTGACGTTTGTACTTATTTCCTTGAATTAATTTTTGATTTTGAACTTTTGATTGTGATCATGACTTTAGAAACAAAAAGTAGTTAGAGGTTTCGTTCACACGGGATAGATGGCAGATATGTTTAGCGGTCCTGTTTCAATATACTAAGATATCATAGCATGGTGTCGGTCGCGGTAACTTGTGTACATAGCTACGGCTGCACATAACAAAAAGCACACGAGATAACTTCGCAAAGATAAGTCTGCGGATCGAAAAAAATATTGAACGTGGAGCCAAACAAATTTTACATAATGTATATACATACCTATTTTAAAAATTGCTTTCTGGCTTGCAGTTATTTTAACTGCAAAAAATCTGTTTTCAAACTGCATTAGCAGCTAGAAAGCATCGTAAGACTGTTTCGGCCTTTAGGGATATCGGCAGATATATCCGTACGTAATTCGCATCGCGTGTAGCGGTGCTCGGTACGTCATCGTTCCCCGCCCCCCGCGCGGACCATGGGATTGTCTTGTCACCAAGGAACTTGCCAAGCTATATATGAATACATACATCGTCGTTAATATAAAATACTTACATAAGTAAATATATACAAATAATTTATTTATTTTATTTTATTTTATTTATTTATTAATATATGTTAACATGACATTACAGTAAAAAAAACCAATGCGTCATGAAATGTAGAAATAAAATATCTATTTAGGCGACGAAACGGCGTGGCCCCGTTGCATCGTCGTCTCCGGTCATAATCGAATAACATATATAGTTTGGCTATCCTTTTATAGTTTTTAGATAATTTCTCTTTACCATTTTCAATTTCTCTTTACCATTCGCCAAATTATAATAGAAATCGAATGGTAAAGAGGTAAATGGTGTAGAGATTTTTGTACCATTCGCAAAATATTATATTAAAGGATGGTTTTAAAAAGAAACTTAACATGACAAGGCAAAAGCATCCCTATGAGACATATTGTAGCATACTATTTAAAAAAATACATGACTGTAATTACCTCAGGATCTCCGAATGGTGTGGAGAAAAAAAAAATACCACTCGCACTTTTGAACTCGAAAAAGCGATGTATTTCGGCGTGGAACAGTTTTAGACGCGTCCAATCGACTAATACTGAATTCTAATGGCGCTTTGATTGGACCGCCGATATATGGCGGCATTATTTTTTTAATACGTCTACCGTGCTGGCGAATGGTAGAGAGAGGGACGTGCCGGGACAATTTTCAACATCATAACAAATTACTTAAAAGTGTTCTTTAGTACGTATAATTTTTAGAGTTAGTGCAAAAATGCACAATCTTCAGTATCTAAGTGAATGTTTTTGAACTTGAAGTGATCAAATCTGGGATTTGGGACATTGCTGGTAAAGAGATTTCAAGCATATTTTTAGAAATTACTCATATTTCTATGCAGAATATTTGTATTTTAGTGGTATGCAGAGATACCCTATGTGTTATTCTTTATATAAAAGCACGTGCATATTATAATAGTTCTTTACTATCGGACACGTAATATGTACGAAATCAAATATTCACCCGCGTATCGTTTAAAACACAAAAATCTGTGTGTTACAAATTGACGCGGTTTTGGAAAGATGCAATGCCAATCCGTAACATTCTGGATCGAGCATAAATATGTATACGCTCGCCGGTAACAAACGGTACAACAGAAGGAAATCAGTCAATAGAATATCATGCACTGGACTCACCTTTGCGGCAGTAATGGCGGTATCTTCTGTCAACGTGACTGGTTCTTCTTTTCGCTTCTTTTGCCTTTAAATGAAAGCCGGCCGGCTGATGAACGTTAAACACACAGTCTCGGGTAATGTCCCACTCGCGATTATAGCACTACAAGCTTAGTTTTACAGCTTTTTAACGCAGCAAGGATTTATTTTCGAAGCGGTCGAAATTAACGGTGGCTGCGTCGCGCGGTTTCTCCCGTTGTGCCGACAGAGGCGCTGCCTGGTATCGGCTCGTCTGAGCATGCGCTCCGAGTAATTTCGGGCGGTCCTATTGGCTAGATTTACCAATGTTACACCGCTGTGAAGTGCGTTTTGGCATTGCATCGGTTACTGTTTTTA
Source organism: Eudemis profundana (assembly GCA_947034925.1). NCBI lineage: Eukaryota > Metazoa > Arthropoda > Insecta > Lepidoptera > Tortricidae > Eudemis > Eudemis profundana. The sequence continues at coordinate 6,062,119 of OX344819.1, forward strand.
TGGTGCACGAAATTTGAATATTATGTAAAACTAGACGTTAAAAACGGAACATCCCGCCCACCAAAATACCAATGGGATTTTCCCGAAATGAAGAAGAAAATGTTAACTAACTATGAATTAACTACGATTATTTACGATACTAATCTTAAAACTAGGAAACGTTACTAATGTAAACGATTATTCGGATGGAAGAGGACATAGTTTGACCAGGGGCCTTTTAACTAAGTTATCTCTAGCGGTTTTGATAGTAGCCACCCGAACTACTCCATCAGGTCCGTTATGCAAGGAAACGACGCGTCCCAACGGCCAGTGAAGAGGAGGTCGGTTGTCGTCCTTGATAAGTACAAGTGAATTTACGGTTAACGGTGTTGAGTCTTTGGTCCATTTTGCCCGCTGAGTCAACGCGTGTAGGTACTCATTTTTCCAGCGTCTCCAGAACTGCTGTTGAAAGGCTTGGATGAGTTGCCATCGGTTTAGTCGGCTGATTTTAACATCCGTGTAATCGGAATCTGGGACGGCGGTCAGAGGTTCCAGCGTTAAGAAATGGCCCGGTGATAAGACGTTTAAATCGTTTGGGTCTGAGCTCAATGGACACAAAGGTCTCGAGTTTAGAATTGCCTCTATTTGGGTAAAGAGTGTGGAAAGTTCTTCGAACGTTAAGGTTTGGTCGCCTACGATGCGATACAGATGCGTTTTTGCGGCTTTAATCTGAATCTCCCAGACCCCTCCAAAGTGGGGGGCGGACGGGGGGTTGCGTTTGAATGCAATACGTTCGGCGTGCGAAGCTTGCTCCATCAACGACGCTAATTGTGAACTTGCACCGACGAAATTCGTACCGCAATCCGAATGTATTACGTTACAACGTCCGCGACGAGAAACGAAACGCCGCAAGGCTGCGATGAAGCCGTCCGTCGATAAGGTGGATACTACTTCCAGATGCACGGCCTTTGTGCTTAGGCAGACGAACAGGCACAAGTAAGCTTTATCGATTTTTGCGCCGCGATGGGATCCGAGCTTGATTCGAAAGGGACCGCCGATATCGACACCTACCTCAGAGTAGGGCTTAGCCTGATTAACTCGGAAGGCAGGAAGATCGCTCATAAATGGTTGCAGCGGTTGCGGATGGAGACGGTAACATCGGATGCATTTTGAGAGTTGGTTCCGTATAGCACGCCTTGCCGCGAGGATCCAAAATTGTTGCAAGACCAAGTAATGAGTCGTGTTGAGACCGGGGTGCAGATTTTTTCGATGCATGGATTCGATCACTGCTGTTGTAAGTACACATTTTCTGGGCAATAGTGCGGGATGCTTGTGCTCGAATTCTAAGCCGGAGCGAGCGAGGCGTCCGCCCACCCTGATGATACCCTGATCATCCAGAAATGGGTTCAGCTTGCGAAAACTGCGTGGCAGCTGTTTTCGCAACTTCAGTTTCGTTACAATATCGGAAAAATGACGATTTTGGAAGTGTTTAACGATCGTTAGTAGCGCACGGTGGCGCTCGGTGTCCGTGATGAAGAGGCTTTCAGATCGTGGAACGGTGCCACACGCGTTATTACAGAACCTACGAATGTAGGCTAGGATACGACAAATTTTGTCTAAGGACGAATATCTCTCGAACAACTGATCGATAATTGACGTTGGCTTAGTTGTTCCGGTTTGACTTGTAACGAGAGTTACACGACGCTGCTCAGACAGCACCACGTTGTCGTTGCCGCGATCCTTCGATAAATCTGTTGGCCATTCAGACGGCGGTTGGGAAAGCCACTCTGGGCCCGCCCACCATAGGGAATTGTTCAGCAATTCCTGTGGTAGTTGACCACGCGAGCAGATGTCTGCGGGGTTCGTCCCAGAGGGGACGTGCCTCCAGCATGCGGTAGGAACGATGTCCTGAACGTGACTGACACGATTTGCGACAAATGTCACCCAGCGAGAAGACGGGGCGCGCAACCAAGCCAAGGTAACGGTGGAGTCACACCAAAGGTAAATTTCATGGACAGGCAGCCGTAGCGTGTCCTTGACGAATTTCATGAGATCAGCGAGCAGGACTGCTGCGCACAGTTCTAAGCGAGGCAAAGATTGTTTCTTTAATGGGGCTACTCGCGCCTTTGCACAAACGAGGAAGACGCGCACAGAGCCGTCAGATTCGGTGACGCGTAGATATACAACGGCGCCATACGCTAACTCAGAACTGTCGCAGAACCCATGTAGCTGATACGATTGAGCACCTTCGATGACGAATTTGCGTGGAATCTTCAGATCCCTAATTTGAGGGAGCTGCTGAGAGAAGTTCTTCCAATGAGAGACAACTTCCAGTGGAGGAGTTTCATCCCACGCGATACCGAGAATCCAAAGTTTTTGGATCAAGGCTTTGGCTTGGATTGTCAGAGGAGATAGAAAACCCAGAGGGTCAAAGATTCTAGCGACCTCGCTCAGAATCGTTCGTTTGGTACACGGTTGATTTGAAGGTTGAACGTTAAAAACGAACGAATCTGAAGCAGGTTCCCACTTAAGGCCTAGAACCTTGATGGTTGTGTCTTCGGCTTCGGTAAAGGTGATGGCTTCCGAAAGGCACACTTCTGAGGGTAAGTCACTCAGAAGTTCGGGTCGATTGCTCACCCATTTTCGCAGCTCAAAAGAGCCGAGATTGAAAAGATCGATTACCTGCGATTTGATGTCACGAGCATCCTCCAGCGATGAACTTCCGGTAACTATGTCATCGATATAAATATCGGAAGTTAGAACGGTTTTGGCTTTGGGGTAATTGTGACCCTCATCGTTAGCCAATTGCTGGATGGTTCTGCAAGCTAGGAACGGAGCCGAGGAGACCCCGTAGGTAACGGTATTCAGTACGTACTCCTGAAGAGGCTCATCTGGTTGAGCTCGCCAGAGAATACGTTGGTAATCACGGTGATGAGGAGCTACGTTAATTTGACGGTACATTTGGCGCACGTCGGCCATAAAGACCACCTCGTGCTCACGATAATGAAGAAGAATCTCCACGATGTTGGACTGTAACTTTGGGCCTGTCAATAGCGTATCATTAAGCGATTTTGAAACTGCGTCTCTAGCCGAGGCGTCAAAGACGACACGGAGCTTCGTCGTCGCGCTCTCGGGGCGCAGAACGCAATGATGGGGGATGTAGAACTTGCCCTCACCCATGTGCTTCGCAGGCACCAAAGACATGTGACCACTTTCGATATAATCGGTCATGAACTCAACATATTGTTGTTTCAAGTCAGGATCACGAGACAGGCGCTTTTCAATGGCATGAAAGCGTCGTAACGCTATCTCTCGAGAGCCTTCAAACACTGGTTCAGCGTTTTCCTTGAAAGGAAGAGAGACGACGTACCTACCAGTCTCGTCACGGTAATGTTCGTTTGTGAAACTATTTTCACACAATTGTTCATCTGGGGTCAATCGGGAAGATTGGGGAACGGTATCGATTTCCCAGAAACGTTGAACGATGTTATTTAAGCTATCATCGGCATTGGAAGGCGGTACGCTTAGTAAGCAGGACGATGCAAGTCGAGTCTTCCCGAGGATCAGCCATCCGAAGACAGAATTCAGAGCCCGCGGTTTATTAACGCAGCGCTCCAAACGTTGGTCGAGAAGTGACTCAGCAAAGACGTCGGCAGCCAACAAGACGTCGATTGGACCAGGAATGTCAAAACCAGGATCTGCTAACGGTAATGTTTTGATCTTATCCCATCCGCTTGTATTAAGTCTTGCTATCGGTTGATCTCCGCAAATGTTTGGTGTAACAAACATTTCAAGCCGGAAGTGAGCGGTACGTTTGGTACCGACATCGCATGTGACCTTACCACACACCGATGCGGGAGCGCCTCCGAAGACACATGGCCCATCAAAGGTCGCTGTAGGCTCCAGCTTCAGCCGCTGAGCCGCGTATGACGTTAAGAAATTGTTCTGACTCCCGGGGTCAAATAAAGCCCGGAATGTATGAAATTCGCCTGAAGCGTCGCGAATTTGAACGAATGCGGTTGCTAGCAGCACGGTCGCGTTTGAAGGTAAACTAGACGGAACTATCGGTTCTTTAGCCAACAAGACTACGGAGCTTGATTTTTCACCAGAAGGCTCGGAATTGCTAGCCGCTTGCTCACGATGCAACAGAGTGTGGTGCTTGCGTTTGCATTTCTGACATGAAAATATCGATGTGCACTGTCGAACTGAGTGAGACGCGTTAAGACAATTGTAGCACCATTTTCTTTCCGAAGTAACTGCCATGCGTTCGTCCACGGATTTAGCTAAGAATGCTTTACAAGCCGATATGTGGTGTTCGTCACCACAAAAGGAACACTTACGAATGACTTTCGCGACTGAAACTTTAGGTTTCATTTCCGTTTTATATTCACCCCTTTCCCATATAGGGAGGGGCGCGGTAGGAGCGAGGAGCGTATGCGTGACGTTATGTCGCTTCGGTTTTTGTGAGGCTCCCGGTGCCTCTTTATATATGTTAGCGTTTTTAGGAACAACGGCGGTGAAGTGCGTATCGCGCATCAAAGCTTCGCTTTTCGAGTGTAAGAATGCCCTAATTTGTTTATATTGTGGCATCTCGATGTCGGTGTGTTTTTCTTCAAACTCGCGACGTAGCTTTGTATCTAATTTTGCTAAAATGTTATAACAAAGAACGAAGTCCCAATGTTCGGTAGGTAACTTTAACTGTTTCAAAATAGTTAAGTTTTCATCGATCGTATCTAACGCGTGTCGAAAATCTTGAGCGTTATTTGTTTTGAAACTGACATCTAAAATGTCACGCCAACACGTGAACGCTAATTCGCGTTTGTCTTCGTAACGGGACTTAAGAGCATCGTATGCACTCGAATAATGTTCACTTGCGACAGGGAACGTCCTAATTAACGATAAAGCATCACCACGTAAAACGGACACTAAATAATGAAACTTCTCGATTTCACTTAATATGGTGGATTCGTGAATAAGCGCGTTGTAAGTTGCAATGAATTCGGGCCAATCCTTAATAACACCCGAAAAGGTCGGTAGCGTAATTTTTGGGAGTCGCATGTTGCTACTATGCGCACCCGTTGTTGAATTCCGTCTCGAAGTATCCGGTTGTTGAGACGAACACGGTTCAAATTTACGCTGTATCGCAATTACATTAAAATACGCTTCGTCGAACTGCTCCTGAATCTCATTCTCACTATCGTCGACATCATCGCCTAAGAGATCCGAAATTATAAGATGCGACTCATGAAAACTATCGGCGATATTTTTTATCTCCTCACAATACGAAAGAAATAACCCGAGTTGTGAAGCATCGGTATTGGCCAAGATACCTATTTCCAATGCCTTCGTTATACGGTTATACGCTATAGTTCGTTTACGTCGTAAACTCGGTAAGTTGTTGACAGTATAACTCACTTCGGTACATTTTTTACCTACGTTAGGTTTAGACTTACGCCTTATCGGATAAGACATTGTTACAAGTTAAAAGAATATTCACCAATACGCAAATAATAAACGACACGAAACAACAAGTTCGTATTTAAAACTGCAATATGTTATAACGCGACAACTATTAAAGCCGTCACCTCGAGTTCGCGGAATTAATGTAGTAAAATTAATTACGTTAGTCAATTTAAATAAAAATGAACTTTAATAACACTCAAAACGTTAAACGATATTCGAAAAAGTCAGTGAAAATTTTAAAAACCTAACTTGTATAAAAAACTTATGTTATTTACTACGAAAGTTAATTGAAACTTCGAAATTTACAAAGTCAATAAATCAAAAGGTTTAAAATTAATAATTTGTCGAAAATGATAATGATTTTGTTATAAGTTCAAATCTAAAATAAAATGACAATTCGTAGAACGGCACGTTGAGCGCTTGAAGTTAAAGAAACGATTAATACGAAACACGCTAAGTCCAGAGTACGACCAGCGAGCAAGACCTGTGGCGCGGTATATTGGAACGCTAGCGATGGGTCTACTTGACTGGTTTCTAAACAATAGAACGCGCCCAGCGTAATGTGATATCGAACTACGTACAAATTCTGCAAAATGAGGGATCTCGTTATACTGGTTGACGCTCGTTAGGTTATGAGAGATATCTAGTAGGTTGTATTTAGTTTTCTATACGTAAATAAATTAGACAAATCGATTTACAATGTAGTTATTTCGAATGTGAAACGCTTGATAATATTGTCAACTAGTATAAAACGGTTCTGTATGAATATTTCAATGGAGATTTAGTGAAATGAATATGCAGTTTTTAAAGCGGTAAGCGGTGGGTAGCGGGACAAAATGGAACAAGACTGATTTTAGCTTCGTACTTTTGCGATAAATTGACGTTGCTATTCGTTTACGCGGTAAGTAAGGATATTAAACGAATATTAACGACAATGGTAATTAAAGTTACGAAGTAAAATTGGTATTTGGTAGGCTGACTACGATGTATAAAGGTCAAAGAGTCCCTGGTTTCGGCACCAAAAAGATGTTACAAATTGACGCGGTTTTGGAAAGATGCAATGCCAATCCGTAACATTCTGGATCGAGCATAAATATGTATACGCTCGCCGGTAACAAACGGTACAACAGAAGGAAATCAGTCAATAGAATATCATGCACTGGACTCACCTTTGCGGCAGTAATGGCGGTATCTTCTGTCAACGTGACTGGTTCTTCTTTTCGCTTCTTTTGCCTTTAAATGAAAGCCGGCCGGCTGATGAACGTTAAACACACAGTCTCGGGTAATGTCCCACTCGCGATTATAGCACTACAAGCTTAGTTTTACAGCTTTTTAACGCAGCAAGGATTTATTTTCGAAGCGGTCGAAATTAACGGTGGCTGCGTCGCGCGGTTTCTCCCGTTGTGCCGACAGAGGCGCTGCCTGGTATCGGCTCGTCTGAGCATGCGCTCCGAGTAATTTCGGGCGGTCCTATTGGCTAGATTTACCAATGTTACACCGCTGTGAAGTGCGTTTTGGCATTGCATCGGTTACTGTTTTTATGGTGCACGAAATTTGAATATTATGTAAAACTAGACGTTAAAAACGGAACACTGTGATTGGTTACAAAGTTACAGACCCGAGAATTTCATTTGCCGCTACAGTATTTTCTTCAGTACTAAGTACTAGTTCCGTTCCGTTAGTACTTATTCCGTGGGGCCGATTTGGAGCTTCAGTTACGCTTCCATACTTATTATATCGTACCCTTGGTAAAATAAAGCCGTATCTGCAAAATGACGACTTTTCAGGGGAAGCGTTTAAAGATTCTGTCAATGAATATTTCTGGATAACTTTGATATGCTTCATGTTAGGTTTATAAAATTTCACCAGTGTTCTTACAAAAACGTACTCTATTTAATAAGCAGTAGTTCATTTTAACACGTTAAACGCCAGACCAAAATTTTTAATTTTCAAAAAAAGTTAAATTGGTGTACATTGGTTCATTAGTATATTTATGAAATAGGAGCTCGTATGTCACTGAGAGAAAAATTCAAGGAGATAAATATTCTTACCGTAGCATCTCAATACATCCTCGAGAACATTATGTATGTAAGAAAAAATCTCAATAAACTGGTTGTGCAAGCCCATCGTCTCCGTAAAGTTAGTACGTCGTTCGTGGGGAACTGTATACGCTTTTATAATAAAATACCCTCCGGTGTAGTGGATTTACCGCCCAGCAAATTTAAATCGCATGTTAAGCGGCACTTGCTGAGCAAGGCGTATTACACCGTCAGTGACTTTCTAGATGACAAGAACGCCTTTAAGTGAGTAGGTAGTTAAATTTTGTAGCATATATTCATTTTCACACTGCTAAATCTTAATAGCCCCATCCTCCATGTAACATGAGAGCACATTTTGTCGTTTCTCACCGGACAAATTATTTTAGTTTCAATGTCCGGCAGCTTGAGCATGTCATGCTCGCTTAAGGGGCTTTGCTTACGGCGGCGTCGTTGATCGGGTCGCAACCTTCCCTAAAATATGGTTGAGGGAGGCGATGGCTGAGATACGCGTCATGCTCGTGAACGGGTGCCGTTTGTGGGGTCCGGTCTGTTCACGCTTGCATGGGCTATGTTGAATGTGTTAGATAATTATATACTAGTGTTTAATAAAACTGACGTGAGAGACTACATCTTGTTCTCCATTGAACTTAACGTTTTATCTTATAGCTTGAACGCATAGAGTCCGTTTTTGTAAATAATTCACATTAAACCTTAGAGACCATATACATCTCTGAGGAATGTAGATTATATTATATTAAAAAAATCTGTTTTGTACTTGCAAATGTCTTGACGCTTAGAGACGACATACATCTCTAAGAAAAATTGTTTTAATTTTAGTTTTTAAGTTTTGTGAGTCACAGATTTTTTTTTTTACATTTCTGTACGTTCGTTTTGTGTAAACCATGTAAATTTAATGATAGTTCTATAGTCTATTTCTCATTTTCCCTTTTTGTATTTTGACGTTTGGAGATCCTTTACACCTCCAAAACATGTTTTGACAACGGAGGCCCCTTACATCTCCATTAATTTTAGTATATGCCTTTTTATTTTCTATTTTTCTTAGTAATTTATCTTGTTTTGACGCCTAGAGACCCTTTACATCTCTTAAATTGTAGTTTTATGTTTATTGAAATGTATTTAGTTAAGTAGTTGTTTGTGATATGCAATGTAATATTGTCACAATTATTGTAATGTGTTTAAAAGAGAAACTGGTGAGTTTCTTCCGGCGCTTCTTCTCACCAGAATGTCATCTGCCGAAGCGCCAAAAGAATCAGACATGTGAAAGAGCCCTTGAGGCCTACTTGCAGAAATAAATTATTTCATTTCATTTCATTTCATTTCATTTCATTTCATTTCATTTCATTAGGTTAAGAAACATAATATGGAAACTTTTTTATTTTGTAATAAGAACAATATTTTAGCAGTTATTGAAAAAAAAAACCCGCGGTCGGTCATCAATGACCCCCACGTCGCCCTAAAATCAAAATTTGAAAAACCGTCACAGTGGCGCCACACCGGTCACTTCGCCGCCCACTCGATCCCCTCGGAGATTTTAGTGCGCTTGCGACGGTTGAACAGAGCAGCGCTGCATTTTTGCCGTTGAGTTGGTTTTAAAAAATTACAAATAATTTAGTCTTCTTTAATACGGTCACCGGTGACCCCCACGGCGCCCAACGATGAAAAATTAAAAAACCGTTATCTTGACGCCACGCCGGCCACCCTGCCGCCCACTCTTACGCATTGGTACTAACCAATAGAATTAAAAAATATACATATTATCGGAAGATTTTCATTAAACTAGGATAATGCTGCAATTACTATTTTTGTGCTGTTTGAAAAGCGTTCAAAGCCACTGATGTTTTTTTCAATTTTCAGTTTTTTTAGATTTTTTATTTTGCATGTGGTTGGTTTTCCCATTACTACATTATGTTTTATTTTTATTTTTGATTAATTTTTGTGATTGTGCATGTCATTGCGTAATAATTAATGTTGCTAAGAGCATTTTCATAACAATTTTGGTAGTTTATCTGTGTCGAAAATACAAATAAACATATTTTATTGTAATTTTAGCAGTTCTTTTTTAATTACCCATGGTAAATTTATTTACAGTCATTGTACTTAAGTCCCATGCGAAAGTTTATCTTAACAGCGCCTTGTCGGTCACGTCAAAGCATAAAATCTCTTATAACTGCTAAGCACGGCGCAGGCGAGCGTCTTAAAAACAGGTTTATCTTGAGGTCACTGGTGACCCCCATGGCGCTATGGAAGATATCACATGAGGTCCCCGATGACCCCCATGGCGTTTAACGTGTTAATTATTCAATTATTTTCGGAAATATTGGGCAGCATGTGTACTTACGGCTATATTGCACCAAGCTATAGCAAACGTATGTACACATGCGTCTTTATTGCACCCTGTATCCATTTTTTCCAATTTTGGTGCGACGTGCGGGCGCGACACATGCTCTCCAGCCGCTAACACTGACGCAACTAACTTCACACTGCGTGTGCGCTCCATCCAGTAACGTCGGGAAACAACGAAGCATGTGTAGATACGGCTTTGTTTTATGTTCGTTTAATCACATACGTCTGTTTTCGCTTTGTTTATTTAAGTAACTAATAAAGATAGAAAAAGAATCTGTTTGTTTCGTGTACTTTACAGCATTCGTGTAACATTCGCGTAATAAAAGCACTTTGGACGTAAAGTCACATACGGCTTTATTTTACCAAGGGTACGATATCTCGATGTCTAGTGCACTCAAAGCTCGAAATAATGTAGGCAGATCCTCTATGGGTGTCTCCCCATCATGCGCATTGGCTTGTCGACTCATTTGCTACGTAATATAAACCAGGGTTTCTTAAGCTGTGGTCCATGGACCCCTTAGAGGTCCGTGATACGAGAGCCAGGGGTACGTGGCTATGCATACAACACAAATTTTCATGTGCCCTTGATTTCTTTTTCTCTGATTATATCCGGAAAGGGTCCGTAAAGTACCTATTCGAAATAATGTAGGGGTCTGAGACCAAAAAAAGATTAAGAAGCTCTAATATAAACTGAAGACGGACTACCTATACATTAGTTTAATACACTCAAAGAGGACTTTCGCCACAAGACGTTAGTCAAAGTCAAAGTTTTTTATTTGCTAGAATTATGGTACAATGAAGATGATAAATATTTCTGTACAACCAGCATAATTCACCATTACTATGGCATGCAAAATTTAAAATGTTAATTAACAAACAAACTTAATGAATTTAAAATAAATCTTATTATAGCATAACTATTATATAACATAACATGGCCCAAACTCAATTATTTATAATTTACATTTTTAGAATCATTGGTCATTCAACATAGGTATTAATTTAAAGAGTGTCAGTGATAAAAATTTGAAAAATAATAGGAAATAATTAATCATATAAATAAAAATTCAGTGTAATTACATTACATATCATTGTCCAAAAAACTCATTCAGATTGTAAAAACATTTCTCCTTAAGCCACAAACGGAGCTTGTTTAAAAATAATTTACGTGGTAGAGCTCTTAATTCTAACGGAATCCTATTATAAATTTTACCTGACATGATATAACAGTTTTTGCGGTATAATGTTGACTTTGTGACAGGTATTTTAACTTTTAGTAAATCTCTCTTACGTAAATTTGGATTTTGTACCGGTTTGGCGAACATTTCAGGATTACTTGTAAGAAATTTAGCATGCTCAAATATGAGAACACTGATTAAATTTAAAATATTAAGTTTAGGGAATAATGGTCTGCACGAGACCCGTGGGCCAACGCCACATATTGCACGAACACATCTCTTTTGGATCAAAAATGCTCTGTGAATATCTGACGTGTTTCCCCAAATTATAATTCCATACCGAAAAGAAGATGCGACGTAACCATGGTAGGCTGTTAGAGCGGTTGATTCTCCCGCTATACATCTCAATCTCTTCAAATACAAATCTATTTAATTTGTTACAAATATTATTTATTTGAGGTTTCCAGCTACAAAACCTGTCCAGAGTAAAGCCCAAGAAATTAACTTCATCACTATTATGTATAATTTCCCCCTTCAAATTTAGATTCAGTGAACGATGTTGAGACCTATAATTTGAAAATTGAACCCATTTTGTTTTTTCAACATTAATTTTTAAATTATTGCTATCTATCCATTTACCAATATCATCAACTGCATTATTTATTAAAGTCTCTTCAGTTACAGAGTCTTTATTGCTTCCAATTACTACTGATAAATCGTCAGCAAACATAATTATTTGATGATCTGTCACCTGCGGTATGTCATTAATATAAAGCACAAAGAGAAGTGGGCCTAAAACACTTCCTTGAAGAACACCTCGTGCGTTTATTTGGAACGTTGATCTATATTGGGTGTATTCATTATTATCGTTAAGCTTACCAATTTTAACACATTGACTCCGGTTTTCTAAATAGCTTTTTATCCACTTGTATGCACTACCACGGATTCCAAAGTGTTCACATTTTCTCAAGAGTAACGAGTGGTCTACAAGATCAAATGCTTTAGACATGTCAAAGAATATAGCAACTACTGAATTCTTCTGATCTATGTTCTCAGTAACACTGCGTATGAGTGCATACGCAGCATGTGTGGTTGATCTCTCCTTGACAAATCCATATTGCTCAGGAGATAAAATATTGTATTTTTCAGTAAAACTAACAATTCGATCCTTCATAACTCTTTCGAAATTTTTTGATAGAACTGGAACTAGGGTGATAGGTCGATAATTGTTTAAAATACGTCTGTCATTCTTTTTGAACAAAGGCTTAACTATTGACTGTTTTAGTCGCTTAGGAAATAAGCCTTGCAAAAGGGACTGATTTATAAGGTAAGTTAATATCTTAGCGAGTTCTTTCGCTGCACATTTAATAATGTATGTAGATATATTATCTACACCAACAGCTTTTGTATTTCGGAGCGATTTAATTAACGTTATTCCTTCATTTTCGGTGCAGGGCCCTAGGAATATAGAATTGCTAAGGCTTCCTTGTTTTAGAGTATTCTCGCAGTTACCTTTATTCGAATCATTTGTCACATCGATAAAATAATTATTAAAAGATTCAGCTACCTATCTCTTGAGGATCGATGATACACTTTGAAGCTATTTCTACTGCATCTATAGATTCCAGAACCCTGATATTATCGTACTTATTCTTAATAATCTCCCAAGTAGCTTTACATTTACTTTTGGCTAATTTAATTAATTTTGAATGGACGTTCCGCTGTGATTGTGCGCCGCATTTTTTTTAAATTTTGTTAAATAAGGTATAGTGTGACTTCCTTTCAAACGATTTTGTGTGTTTAATGTAACAAAGTGATCTTAGGATTCGTTTTCGTTTGCTAGAAACCTTTATCCCTTTGGTGATCTATTTTGGCTTGGTGATATTACAGTTTACTTTAATTCTTATATCCGGGAAGCACATTTCGTAAAAAAGACAAAAATCATCAAAAAACAAGGAAAACCCTTTATTAAAATCTTTTTCATTTAGGACTTCACTCCAAGTAAAACTTTTCATGCAGTCTACAAACTTATTTATGTTCTCTTGGCTGTAATCCTTTATAGTCTTGTACCAAAAGTTTGCTTTGGATGGTTTATTTTCTGTTACATATTTTAAAATTTGGCAAGTATCATGATCTGAAAGATAAAGTGCATGAAACTTGACCTACAGCCTCGTTTATGTTGCTAGCAAAAAGATCAATGCATGACTTTAACCTGGTAGGAACCGTAATATGTAATTTTAAATTGAAATTTTCAAGCAAACTTTTTAAGGTTCTTGTGGCATAATCATCACCAGTTATGATTATGATTATATGTTTCCTTGTTGGTAGTTCGTATAAAAGCGACTCTAGATTTTCAAAAAAGATGCGAAGATTATTTGTCCTATTTACGGGGATTCTATATAAGCAAATCACTATAGTTTTTAGACTCGGTATTTCTACACCGCAGCACTCAAAAGTTTTTTCCTTGGACATTTCATTACAAAATAGAACTGAGAACTGAATGAATGGCGAGCCACCTCGTGCCTGTCCATGAGCGCGCCCGCACTACGCCGCCACCACACGACGAGGTGACGATAGACGAGTGTTGAAAAACGTCGTATGACACTCTTGGGCATTGGTCATTACAGTCTCGGCTATGCAGCCCTCGCCGGACGGCTCGGGCTATGCAACACAGCCTCGACTGTAATGACCAACTTCGCCCACTCGTATCATAATGTAGGTACTATTCTTTTACAAAAACTGAAATAAAAAAATCCTTGTTTTAAACCTTCTGTTTTAGTATGTACTGCATGTAATAGGTCCCCCGACAACAACTTGCTCGAAAATGGTGTCATTACACGTAGGTTCTTCGGGCCGTAAATTACCTATTACGTCCTAGGGCGTAATGGTTTTCTTTTTAAATTTGAAACGCTGCTTCTATTTTACTCTTATTTGTCATGTTCAAAGAAAACTCCAATTTACTTTTTTAACTTTTATCACTGAAATATTTATTTAAAGATAACTGTTATTGCAAATACATGTAAACACATATTTCGGTAACATTAATTAAATGTTTAAATGGAATTATATTTAATATAATAGCAGACATATACAAATAAAATATAACAACTTAATAAACTAAACTTAAGTAAAAATTAAACTAAATTTATTAAAATAAACCTAAATTAATTAAAACTAAAAATTATCTAAAAAATTGGGCGCCCGTGGGGTCCCAGCGCACAAGCACTTTTTAAGGATCTCTCCAAAAGTTTGGCCGACTGCACCGGGGACCGAAATGCTGGCAGCTTCCTCGCATAGCGAATAAGTATCGCCATACAGCGGGGACACGCTGCCAGCATATTCGGCACCATGCCAAGGGGGGCCAATTTTTTGAATGTTTAAATAGTGTATTTCAGTATTTTGCAAATATAAAAGCAACTAAAATGGCCGTTTTAGGTTTTTACCGCTATGGTTTCCGAAAGTGACTTGCCATTCGCGTTGTCTATGGATATATGTCACTAATGTCACTTTCTGTTTTAATGTTTTTTTGTCATACTGGGTCTATTACTAAGGTAAATAAAAATTTCCTCAAGTGTGATGAAAAATATTCTGTGTGCCACGGGCGGTAAAGGAATTACAAACTCGTGTTATTAAAAACTCGTTTGTATTTCCTTACTTACCGCCTACACAATGTACTAATTCAAAATTCATCCCACAGGAAATAGTATATTACACAACTAGGGTAGTAAAACCAAGAAAGGCCGAGATCGCAGATGTTTACGGCCCCAGCCACAGGCGATGGTCGTAAATATGCGATCGAGGGCTTTCTTTATTACCTCCCGTGTTGTGTACATCATTTTATGTGTACACTTGGCTAGAAAACGGCTTTTTCCGAACGCGTAGCGCGCGGAAAAAGGAACTTTATGGCCAGGGTGTGGCATAAAAGTTATGTAAATATAAGCCTATAATACTCGTATTGATAACGTTACGATTTCTATACACATTATATTGCAAGAGCATGGTAAGCAGTAAAGTAAGGAAATCCAAAGTTAAAATTTTCAGAAAATAATAAGTAATATAAGGCTTGTATTTAAAACTACATAAGACAATTGTATCTATGACGTAGGTGGCCCAGGAGGACATCCACAGCAACCACAACATCCACAAAAACCAGGCCAACCAGGACAGCCAGGACAACCAGGACAGCCAGGTCAACCAGGACAGCCAGGACAGCCAGGACAGCCATGGCAACCAGGACAGCCAGGACAGCCAGGCCAGCCAGGACAGCCAGGCCAGCCAGGACAATCAGGACAGCCAGGACAGCCAGAAAGACAAAGCCGACCAGATAAGCCAGGTCTAGCAGGAAAACCAGGACATTCAGGCCATCCAGGAGCACCAAGCCAACCAGGACAGCCAGGACAGCCAGGGCAGCCAGGTCAACCAGGACAGCCAGGACAGCCAGGACAGCCATGGCAACCAGAAACGCCAGGACAGCCAGGAGCACCAAGCAAACCAGGACAGCCAGGACAGCCAGGACAGCCAGGTCAACCAGGACAGCCAGGACAACCAGGACAGCCAGGCCAACCAGGACAATCAGGACAGCCAGAACAACCAGGCCAACTAGGACAGCCAGGAGGACCACCGCAGCCGCAACAACCAGGCCAACCAGGACAGCCAGGCAAAGCAGGAAAGCCAGGACATTCAGGCCATCCAGGAGCACCAAGCCAACCAGGACAGCCAGAACAATCAGGACAGCCAGGACAAACAGGACAGCCAAGCCAATCAGGAGCACCAAGCCAACCAGGACAGCCAGGACAGCCAGGACAGCCAGGTCAACCAGGACAGCCAGGACAGCCAGGACAGCCATGGCAACCAGGAACGCCAGGACAGCCAGGACAGCCAGGCCAACCAGGAAGTCCAAGCCAACCAGGACATTCAGGCCATCCAGGAGCACCAAGCCAACCAGGACAGCCAGGACAGCCAGGACAGCCAGGTCAACCAGGACAGCCAGGACAACCAGGACAGCCAGGACAACCAGGACAGCCAGGTCAACCAGGACAACCAGGACAGCCAGAAAGACCAAGCCGAACAGATAAGCCAGGTCTAGCAGGAAAATCAGGACATTCAGGCCATTCAGGAGCACCAAGCCAACCAGGACAGCCAGGACAGCCAGGACAGCCAGGACAGCCATGGCAACCAGGAACGCCAGGACAGCCAGGCCAACCAGGAAGTCCAAGCCAACCAGGACATTCAGGCCATCCAGGAGCACAAAGCCCACCAGGACAGGCAGGACAGCCAGGACAGCCAGGTCAACCAGGACAGCCAGGACAATCAGGACAGCCAGGACAACCAGGACAGCCAGGTCAACCAGGAAAGCCAGGACAGCCAGGACAGCCAGGCCAACAAGGAAGTCCAAGCCAACCAGGACATTCAGGCCATCCAGGATCACAAAGCCCACCAGGACAGCCAGGACAGCCAGGACAGCCAGGACAGCCAGGTCAACTAGGACAGCCAGGACAACCAGGACAGCCAGGACAACCAGGACAGCCAGGTCAACCAGGACAGCCAGGACAGCCAGGACAGCCATGGCAACCAGGAACGCCAGGACAGCCAGGACAGCCAGGTCAACCAGGACAGCCAGGACAGCCATGGCAACCAGGAACGCCAGGACAGCCAGGACAGCCAGGTCAACCAGGACAGCCAGGACAGCCATGGCAACCAGGAACGCCAGGACAGCCAGGCCAACCAGGAAGTCCAAGCCAACCAGGACATTCAGGCCATCCAGGAGCACCAAGCCAACCAGGACAGCCAGGACAGCCAGGACAGCCAGGTCAACCAGGACAGCCAGGACAACCAGGACAGCCAAGTCAACCAGGACAGCCAGGACAGCCAGGACAGCCATGGCAACCAGGAACGCCAGGACAACCAGGAGCACCAAGCCAACCAGGACAGCCAGGACAGCCAGGACAGCCAGGTCAACTAGGACAGCCAGGACAACCAGGACAGCCATGGCAACCAGGAACGCCAGGACAGCCAGGACAGCCAGGCCAACCAGGAAGTCCAAGCCAAACAGGACATTCAGGCCATCCAGGAGCACCAAGCCAACCAGGACAGCCAGGACAGCTAGGACAGCCAGGTCAACCAGGACAGCCAGGACAACCAGGACAGCCAGGACAACCAGGACAGCCAAGTCAACCAGGACAGCCAGGACAGCCAGGCCAACCAGGAAGTCCAAGCCAAACAGGACATTCAGGCCATCCAGTAGCACCAAGCCAACCAGGACAGCCAGGACAGCCAGGACAGCCAGGTCAACCAGGACAGCCAGGACAACCAGGACAGCCAGGACAACCAGGACAGCCAAGTCAACCAGGACAGCCAGGACAGCCAGGACAGCCAGGACAACCAGGACAGCCAGGACAACCAGGACAGCCAAGTCAACCAGGACAGCCAGGACAGCCAGGACAGCCATGGCAACCAGGAACGCCAGGACAAACAGGACAGCCAGGCCAATCAGGAGCACCAAGCCAACCAGGACAGCCAGGACAGCCAGGACAGCCAGGTCAACCAGGACAGCCAGGACAGCCAGGACAGCCATGGCAACCAGGAACGCCAGGACAGCCAGGACAGCCAGGCCAACCAGGAAGTCCAAGCCAACCAGGACATTCAGGCCATCCAGGAGCACCAAGCCAACCAGGACAGCCAGGACAGCCAGGACAGCCAGGTCAACCAGGACAGCCAGGACAACCAGGACAGCCAGGACAACCAGGACAGCCAGGTCAACCAGGACAACCAGGACAGCCAGAAAGACCAAGCCAAACAGATAAGCCAGGTCTAGCAGGAAAACCAGGACATTCAGGCCATTCAGGAGCACCAAGCCAACCAGGACAGCCAGGACAGCCAGGACAGCCAGGACAGCCATGGCAACCAGGAACGCCAGGACAGCCAGGCCAACCAGGAAGTCCAAGCCAACCAGGACATTCAGGCCATCCAGGAGCACAAAGCCCACCAGGACAGCCAGGACAGCCAGGACAGCCAGGTCAACCAGGAAAGCCAGGACAATCAGGACAGCCAGGACAACCAGGACAGCCAGGTCAACCAGGACAGCCAGGACAGCCAGGACAGCCAGGCCAACCAGGAAGTCCAAGCCAACCAGGACATTCAGGCCATCCAGGATCACAAAGCCCACCAGGACAGCCAGGACAGCCAGGACAGCCAGGTCAACTAGGACAGCCAGGACAACCAGGACAGCCAGGACAACCAGGACAGCCAGGTCAACCAGGACAGCCAGGACAGCCAGGACAGCCATGGCAACCAGGAACGCCAGGACAGCCAGGACAGCCAGGTCAACCAGGACAGCCAGGACAGCCATGGCAACCAGGAACGCCAGGACAGCCAGGACAGCCAGGTCAACCAGGACAGCCAGGACAGCCATGGCAACCAGGAACGCCAGGACAGCCAGGCCAACCAGGAAGTCCAAGCCAACCAGGACATTCAGGCCATCCAGGAGCACCAAGCCAACCAGTACAGCCAGGACAGCCAGGACAGCCAGGTCAACCAGGACAGCCAGGACAACCAGGACAGCCAAGTCAACCAGGACAGCCAGAACAGCCAGGACAGCCATGGCAACCAGGAACGCCAGGACAACCAGGAGCACCAAGCCAACCAGGACAGCCAGGACAGCCAGGTCAACTAGGACAGCCAGGACAACCAGGACAGCCATGGCAACCAGGAACGCCAGGACAGCCAGGACAGCCAGGCCAACCAGGAAGTCCAAGCCAAACAGGACATTCAGGCCATCCAGGAGCACCAAGCCAACCAGGACAGCCAGGACAGCCAGGTCAACCAGGACAGCCAGGACAACCAGGACAGCCAGGACAACCAGGACAGCCAAGTCAACCAGGACAGCCAGGACAGCCAGGACAGCCAGGACAACCAGGACAGCCAGGACAACCAGGACAGCCAAGTCAACCAGGACAGCCAGGACAGCCAGGACAGCCATGGCAACCAGGAACGCCAGGACAAACAGGACAGCCAGGCCAATCGGGAGCACCAAGCCAACCAGGACAGCCAGGTCAACCAGGACAGCCAGGACAACCAGGACAGCCAGGACAACCAGGACAGCCAAGTCAACCAGGACAGCCAGGACAGCCAGGCCAACCAGGAAGTCCAAGCCAAACAGGACATTCAGGCCATCCAGGAGCACCAAGCCAACCAGGACAGCCAGGACAGCCAGGACAGCCAGGTCAACCAGGACAGCCAGGACAACCAGGACAGCCAGGACAACCAGGACAGCCAAGTCAACCAGGACAGCCAGGACAGCCAGGACAGCCAGGACAACCAGGACAGCCAGGACAACCAGGACAGCCAAGTCAACCAGGACAGCCAGGACAGCCAGGACAGCCATGGCAACCAGGAACGCCAGGACAAACAGGACAGCCAGGCCAATCGGGAGCACCAAGCCAACCAGGACAGCCAGGACAGCCAGGACAGCCATGGCAACCAGGAACGCCAGGACAGCCAGGACAGCCAGGCCAACCAGGAAGTCCAAGCCAACCAGGACATTCAGGCCATCCAGGATCACAAAGCCCACCAGGACAGCCAGGACAGCCAGGACAGCCAGGACAACCAGGACAGCCAGGACAACCAGGACAGCCAGGTCAACCAGGACAACCAGGACAGCCAGAAAGACCAAGCCGAACAGATAAGCCAGGTCTAGCAGGAAAACCAGGACATTCAGGCCATTCAGGAGCACCAAGCCAACCAGGACAGCCAGGACAGCCAGGACAGCCAGGACAGCCATGGCAACCAGGAACGCCAGGACAGCCAGGCCAACCAGGAAGTCCAAGCCAACCAGGACATTCAGGCCATCCAGGAGCACCAAGCCAACCAGTACAGCCAGGACAGCCAGGACAGCCAGGTCAACCAGGACAGCCAGGACAACCAGGACAGCCAAGTCAACCAGGACAGCCAGAACAGCCAGGACAGCCATGGCAACCAGGAACGCCAGGACAACCAGGAGCACCAAGCCAACCAGGACAGCCAGGACAGCCAGGACAGCCAGGTCAACTAGGACAGCCAGGACAACCAGGACAGCCATGGCAACCAGGAACGCCAGGACAGCCAGGACAGCCAGGCCAACCAGGAAGTCCAAGCCAAACAGGACATTCAGGCCATCCAGGAGCACCAAGCCAACCAGGACAGCCAGGACAGCCAGGACAGCCAGGTCAACCAGGACAGCCAGGACAACCAGGACAGCCAGGACAACTAGGACAGCCAAGTCAACCAGGACAGCCAGGACAGCCAGGCCAACCAGGAAGTCCAAGCCAAACAGGACATTCAGGCCATCCAGGAGCACCAAGCCAACCAGGACAGCCAGGACAGCCAGGACAGCCAGGTCAACCAGGACAGCCAGGACAACCAGGACAGCCAGGACAACCAGGACAGCCAAGTCAACCAGGACAGCCAGGACAGCCAGGACAGCCAGGACAACCAGGACAGCCAGGACAACCAGGACAGCCAAGTCAACCAGGACAGCCAGGACAGCCAGGACAGCCATGGCAACCAGGAACGCCAGGACAAACAGGACAGCCAGGCCAATCGGGAGCACCAAGCCAACCAGGACAGCCAGGACAGCCAGGACAGCCAGGTCAACCAGGACAGCCAGGACAGCCAGGACAGCCATGGCAACCAGGAACGCCAGGACAGCCAGGACAGCCAGGCCAACCAGGAAGTCCAAGCCAACCAGGACATTCAGGCCATCCAGGAGCACCAAGCCAACCAGGACAGCCAGGACAGCCAGGACAGCCAGGTCAACCAGGACAGCCAGGACAACCAGGACAGCCAGGACAACCAGGACAGCCAGGTCAACCAGGACAACCAGGACAGCCAGAAAGACCAAGCCGAACAGATAAGCCAGGTCTAGCAGGAAAACCAGGACATTCAGGCCATTCAGGAGCACCAAGCCAACCAGGACAGCCAGGACAGCCAGGACAGCCAGGACAGCCATGGCAACCAGGAACGCCAGGACAGCCAGGCCAACCAGGAAGTCCAAGCCAACCAGGACATTCAGGCCATCCAGGAGCACAAAGCCCACCAGGACAGCCAGGACAGCCAGGACAATCAGGACAGCCAGAACAACCAGGCCAACTAGGACAGCCAGGAGGACCACCGCAGCCGCAACAACCAGGCCAACCAGGACATTCAGGCCATCCAGGAGCACCAAGCCAACCAGGACAGCCAGGACAATCAGGACAGCCAGGACAAACAGGACAGCCAGGCCAATCAGGAACGCCAGGACAGCCAAGCCAACCAGGACAGCCAGGACAGCCAGGACACCCTGGACAGTCAGGACAGCCAGGTAGACCAAGACCACACGGAAAGGGCAAGATCTGCGTGTGCTACGACGACCTCTCTGAAATCCCGTGGAATGTGCGTCGTCACATTGGTATCCAATTTTAATTTCGATACCACCACCGAACTTAACGACAACGACCATTTCTATTAACGATAAATGCGAGAAAAGTATATCTAGTTATATTATAAATAATCTCTTCTTTATTTATATTGAGCAATGTCAAACCGTAAAAAAAAACTGTATTAATAGTACATTACTACAGAGGCCGGGAAGTGAGGGGTTGCCGGCCGAGTACATATAGATTGCCGAGCGGAACGCGAGGCCAGATAGTTACGAGGCTGGCAACCCCATTTCTCGCCGAGGTATGTATAGTGCTTTTCACAAATATGCAATGAAATAATTTAAAAACACGCGAAAAAAACGGTCTAGTGCGAGTCGGACTCGCGCACCGAAGATTCCGTACAAACTCAGAAGTAGATACACGAATAGTTCAAGAAAAACTGTATGACGATTAGTTTAGTAGGACCAAAATAAGTACCTACATGTAACAATTTTTGCAAATTTCTCAAAAACGGTGCGGGTTAGGAAAACCGTTATATTTTTTCTGTAATATTTAGGATAACATTAATAACTGGTAATTATTACAGATTTTTCTGATTAGTAACTTCGAAGATAATAATAATGGTATTTTTTTAACGTTTTTCGTCATAAATCAAAAACTGTTTACTTAAGAAAAAAAATAAAAACGTCTTTTTAATCTACAAATCAAGCCCTTTCATTTGATATCCTACTTTTAATTTTCAAAGTCTCATTACGGACCCCTTTAAAAAAAAGTAAAACAGCTACTAGATTGTTTTTACATCCAATAGGCTCGGGTTAGCTACTTTTAATACTACTCCAAATTTCAAATCGATAGCAGCAGTAGTTTCTGAGAATTCGATCGAAATTCGAACGCGTTTTCAATATCTGCGTTCAAATTAAAAAATATATTTTTTTATTTTGTGAAGTAAACAGTTCGTAGACCTTTTTTTGACCTCTGCAAAATTTAGCGTAGTCCGACTACCCTTTTTTATTTAGAAATAAATATTTTAAATTCGGAATCTGTGTGTCCTGGATGAGACAGGCAATTATGAATAAAATCTTTGAATGCTCTCTTACTTAATTTCACTGAAATTATTTTTCTGTATGGAAACATTCATATTACGAAGACCACGAAAGAGACCCTAAATAAATACTTGAATATTCGGACCAAGATCACATCGAGCTATTAATTTTTCGGAGTAATAAACTCCTGAAAATAAAAAAATCGGATTTTTGAAATTCGGTACCATAGTAATCATAGTAATCATAGGTATCATAGTAGTAGTAGTAGCTATCGTGATTTTTGAATAATCAGAATTTTACTTCCTAGGAATTATGAAATTCGGAGTTTTGACATTCGGAATAAAATATTTCGGAGTTTTTAAGGTGTTCCCGGTATAAGTAGTCGTAGGGCGGGCGGCCTCTGTGCATTAAATTGAGCTGTAAGATCTCAAAAAACCGTCAAGGGTATCTGATGAAAAGGAATTATGGAAACATGCAGATGTGCGTGTTAAATATTATGTCAATGACAAAGACCAAAACAGTCAAAACCAGCAGGCAAAGGAGGTAATTTACCAAATCACCAAAGAAATTGCCGAAAGTGACGAGTGAAAAAAGTACCATTTTAATTCGTAACTAGTAATTTGTAACATGCTTGTAATTTTTTTGTAAATAAAATATATATTCAAACATCAGTTCCTTTGATTTTCTTTTTCTAAATCATTTCATTAGCTTTATTGCTAACTAGCATTTTCCCGCGGCTTCGCCCGCGTTGTTACCGTTATTGTCCCAAAGGAGCTATAAACCGGGATATAAAGTTCGTAATAAAGGGAAGAATAGGCTAGATGACTAAAAAACTGTTTAGTCCGTCTGTTACATTATGAAAAAATATTGTACACGTATTTTTTGTTTTGTTTTGTTTGACAAACAAAAACTGACGAGGATAGAGTGCTTAGAAGTTTCGAGTGACGTCACTCTTGAGTACAAATTGTACTCAAGAGTGACGTCACAAGCCCCCACTCCAGAAGTTTGATGATCTATAACTTTGTCGATTTTTAATATTTTGATAAACCAAAAAATACGTGTCCCATATTTTTCCATAATCTAACTGACGGACTAAATAGAATAACATATTTTTAACCCAGTCGTCATCCCTATTGTTCTTCCTGCAAAAGGTACATCGCGCGCTTGAATGTGTGCGCGCCGTGTAGGTACGTGCTATCGCGCGTCTGTGTGAATACGTGCCTCCTAAACGGCCGAAGTTGGACTACTTGTTCCTTTTTGTACTTTGCCGCTGCTCAAAAGACGTAAACGCAGTAACGTGACTCATATGCGTGTAGCGTTGCCAGACGTCCGGATATAGCTGGACATAGTTTTTTTTTTTTTTTTTTATTGCTATATACTGGCAAACAGGCAGACGGCCACCTGATGGAAAGCGGTCACCGCCGCCTATAGACATTTGCAACACTAGATGCATTGCCAATGCGTTGCCGGTCTCGAAGAAATTTGATGACACCCTTTTTTAAAAAATTCCATATTAGTAGCATAGTTAGGCTTTTTGATTGCGTGTCCGGCCAAAATAGACGGTGTCCGGTCAATCTTTTTGTCGTTCCTATTTACTGAGAGTCTGAGACACAAAATCCACAATAATGTAGGGTGTCCTGTCCACCCAAGTGTCCGGCCTAACTGTTCTGTGCGGCTATTAGGTTTAACGACCTGGCAATCCTATACACGTCACGTTATTGACGCGTACCTTTCAAACCGGTGCGTAGTGTTCAGTTCACGTATCAATGCGTATTTTGATTACTGATTCACGTCAGTGCTTTTACGGTGCGTCAACGTATTTTGAGCCGCGGTTTGGCTGCAGCTTTATATTGTAATAAATATGTATAATTAATAACAGGATGTCTTCGAAGAAACGTTCGTTTGACGACACGTTTAGCTTAGTGAGAGTGCCACCACCTACGAAGCTAGAGGTCCCGGGTTCAAATCCTGGTCAGAGCAAATATTTGTGTGATGAGCACGAGTATTTGTTCCTGAGTCATGGATGTTTTCTATCTATTTAAGTAGGTATGCATTTATCTATATAAGTATGTATATCGTCGTTTAGTACCCATAGATTTGTGTAAGGTAGTCCCCCAATATTTATTTTATATTTTATTTATTTAAAAGCTGACCCCCCCCCCCGAGCATAACTGCGAAACCCACCTTCTTACAAGTCGGTTAAAATAGAAAACAATTCCTTTGTCCTTCTATAAAGAACTTCTATTTGCTGCCAGTAAACAGACTGCCTACGCAATACCTGCGGTAAGAACGGTATAACAGTATTCGTAGTTTGTATGGACATAATACCCTTCTCTGTTGGACAAAATTGGCTATATACATCGCACTGACAAGGCACGAATTAATTGTTTACAGGGGCAGCATTTGTCTCGATTTGCCACTGACAGCTGACTTAGGGGAGGTTGGGGATACAGTGAACGATTTAAAAATTAGTCTCTGTATAAAAAGTCTTCGGGCATTTTTATTTTTAATGCGATGTGATGGTTAGGCGAAATTTAAGCTATGTTTAAATACCGTCTAACCTGTCAGTTGATGATGAAATATATAGAGTTGCCACTAAGGCTGAGTTTCCACCAGAGCTCTGAGTGGTAGCGGAGCGGCGTGCGAGGAAAAAATCCACCAATGCCGTGCCGTGCTGAGTGCGGCTAGTAGGACTCGAAACCGGTATTTTGAAAAACCCCGAAATAGCTTAATATTTTGAATTATTTTATGCTTTTGACGACCGCTTTAGCTTAGTTGGTAGTAGCCCTGCCTACGAAGCAGGAGGTCCTGGGTTCGAATCCTGGTAAGGGCATTTATTTGTGTGATGAGCACGAATATTTGTTCCTGTTGAGTCATGGATGTTTTCTATGTATTTAAGTATTTGTATCTATTAAATATATCGTCGTCTAGTATCCATAACACAAGCCTTATTGAGCTTACTATGGGGCTAGTTCGATTTGTGTAAGATTGTCGCCTAATATTTATATTTATATTTTTATGTAGAGCTCAGTAATGTATGTTAAGTCATGATTTCGTATTATTAAATTGTCTGGTTAAAAAACGAAATAATAAACCAAAGAACGATAAGAACGGAAAGAAAACCGGTATTTTTGTATGGAGCAAATACCGGTTTCCGAGCCCTAGAGGACGCGGAGGTCGTGTAGTTTTTGATATAAGACCAAAAACGTTTAAAAAAATACCATTTCATACCCCTATTATCTCCGAAGTTACAGAACAGAAAAATCTAAAATAATTACCGATTATTTATATTATCTTAAATATTACAGGAAAAATAAAACGGTTTTCCTAACTTGCAGCGTTTTTTAGAAATTCGCAAAAATCGTAAGACAACCTTATTTGCTCCTACTAAACTAACCGCGGCATTATGTCGATGTATAGGGACAACAGTTTTACAAGAGCAAAGTTAACTTTGTCCCACCATACATTTTTTCTTGAATTATTCATATTATCTTCTGACGATTTTATACGGAACGGTTACGGTTTTTTGTATGAGTTATTAAAAATTTATAGTTTTCAGGGTTCACCCTGTTGTGGCATAATTTTGTAAGTAATAATTCTTTGTGGCATAATGTATAGCCATATTAGGCTTTGTGCATAAACTGTTCTCGCAGAATCTATATTCGCATAATTTTATTACGCAGAATTACGTTAGTCCGAATATTATTTGGTCCTACTTTTCATGTTCCGAATCATATTTATACATAAATTAAATGATTATAAAATTATAACACCGAATGCTATCGTGGCAGAAAGATGTTTTGTCATAATATAACTTTTAATTTTAACTGTATTGTCGACGACAATATATGGTTTTGTAACCTAACCTACTTTTTCTTCCAGCAGTTCGTTTTTGTTTGGTGATGCAGTTCAAACCTAACCTATACCTAACTTAACCTAACCTACTTTTTCTGCCAGCAGTTCGTTTTTGTTGGGGGACGCAGTTCAAACCTAACCTAACCTACTTTTTCTGTCTAATCTTTTTTTTCTTGCGGAGGGCTTTGCCCCCCGAGCCCCCCTTGTGGGGAGCTTCACCCCCCGTCCCCCCTTTTTTGGCCTTTCCATATCTATGAACTCGTGCAAAACTAACTTAACCTAACCTACTTTTTCTGCCAGCAGTTCGTGTTTGTTAGGGGATGCAGTTCAAACCTAACCTATACCTAACTTAACCTAACCTACTTTTTCTGCCAGCAGTTCGTTTTTGTTGGGGGACGCAGTTCAAACCTAACCTAACCTACTTTTTCTGTCTAGTATTTTTTTTCTTGCGGGGGGCTTCGCCCCCCCGAGCCCCCCTTGTAGGGTGCTTCGCCCCCCGTCCCCCCTTTTTTGGCCTTTCCATAGCTATGAACTCGTGCAAAACTCTAATTGCTTAAATGTTTTAACCTAATCTAAGCCCCTTTTCTATCAATTGTTTATTTTGTAAGGACACAGTTCTAAATCTAACCTAACGTTTTTAGCAACAGTTCTTTATTATGAAAGAAAGAAAGAAGAAAGAAAGAAAATACATTTATTCATGATCTATTATTATGAGATTTGTGAGGGATCAAAGTTCTAGCCTAACCTACTAAGTTAGGTTAGAATTGCTAGATGTTAAATGTTATTAGTTCATCGTTATACTGAATGAACAAGATGTTCAATGGAATTATATCACTTGATTATTATAATAACTTACCTCTCCTAAACCTACCCTATCAATCTCGGACAATCGATAATATGCCGAATAAAATTCTGCACAATAGAATTATGCGTAAAAATAATCGGTCATAATAATAGTATGCGAACTTAATTTCAGACAACTACATATTCGGGATGTAACTAATTATGCTTAATAAGGTTTCTGCCACATTACCATTCGGCGAAAACCGATTATGCCACATCTGTTATGCTAAAACAGTTTCGGACAATAAATGTTATGCCACATAGAGGGAACCCAGTTTTCAGATGTAGCCTATACTTGTAGTAAAATACGGTATTACTTGCCATATTTCATAGTTCTAAGTCAACGGAAAGTACCCTCTGAATTTTCGTTTCCTTGAGAGTGTCGAAATTTACGTTTTTTGCGGCATAAACGGCCGTATCTTTTTTCACGTTAACGAGGAAGTTTGATGTTTTTCACAGCTTCAAGGGACCGTAGACTTAAGTAAATAAATAAATAAATAAAAATAAAAAAAATAAAAAGCCTTTTATTTCTTGCAAAAAAAGAAACATTACAATTACTGAAAGACGATGATAAATATTACATTAAAAACTTAAAAAAATATATAAATTATAAAAATACAAAAATAAGACAGTAAATTTATCGTCAAATTATAACAATTAATATAATTTCAATAAATATCAAATCGCGTATTAATAAGTAGCATTAAGTATATGGTTTAAATTTCAACTCGATACCTTCACGCGTTCCCGAGATAAAGGGTCTTGGCAGACGGACAGACAGACGGACAAGATAGTGATCTTATAAGGGTTCCGTTTTATGCTTTTGTTCTCCGGAACCCTAAACCACATAACAGACTAAACTTGTTGACACCAACTGACATTGACAATGTTTCTCTTTAAGTGTCAACCAGTCGAGTCAGTTATGTTGTTTTTGTAAACATCCCTTTTTAGAAGGGCCCACCACCGACGAGTAAAATTAGGCGAGTAGCGTTACATTGCGGATC
The DNA here is from genome assembly GCA_947034925.1 of Eudemis profundana. Taxonomy (NCBI): domain Eukaryota; kingdom Metazoa; phylum Arthropoda; class Insecta; order Lepidoptera; family Tortricidae; genus Eudemis; species Eudemis profundana. The sequence continues at coordinate 6,090,281 of OX344819.1, forward strand.
TGGAAAGGTCTGTGGAAGAGAGAACAATAGAGAGATCTCTCTGCAGGCGGGTGTTGTGCCTGGGGATCGAAGTCCGAAGGAAGATGGTTGGAAGTGTTATACCGGATGGAACGGAACGAAGTACTTTCCTGCAAATGTGGCATTGTTTAGTCTAAGTACATTATATTCCCCAATAGAATATGTTATAGTACATTACATAACTAGGGTGGTAATACAATGAAAGGCCGAGATCGCAGAAGTTTGCGGCCCGAGCTGCAAGCGAGGGACGTAAATATGCGATCGAGGGCTTCCTTTATTACCTCCCGTGTTGTGTACATTATTTTATGTCTACACTTGACCAGAAAGCGGCTTTTTCCGTACGCGCAGCGTGCGGAAAAAGTCACTTTATGGCCAGGTGTGGCATAAAATATTTATCACCGTTTTCAAGAAAACTGCCTGTTTCAACCCTATTTAGAAGTCATACGCCGGCACGGGCAGGAGCACACTATAGTATGACACGGCGGTTGCGGCGGCGAAGCATTAGGGCTGAACAAATATAAAAAAATATTATTTTGATAGTTTGGTTTTTCTTCATTATTACAAGCATTTAATCATTGCAGGTCGATTATACATCAAATATATGACACTATATTTTCAGGAAAGTCCCTCGTTTCATTTCACGCGGTATATTGAAAGTGTGTTACAACACTTCGATAGCGCGATGTAGAACAGTATTAAGATGACTCTATTTGTATTGACGGTGATGTAATCCGCGCCATCTATCCATTATCTATGTTGATGTCCACTGCTTCCAGCGTATGTCACTAGGTGGCGGTGTCGCCACAGGTCGATCGATCACGCTGTAATTCATCAGCGATTACGAGCAGAGCGGTGGGAAAGTCCCTAAACCGATTAACTACAAACCAATTCATTTCTTATTTCACTTCTAATAACTATTTAGGGCAAAACTACTGACTTATTCATGAATCAATTTTCCTTATACAAAAACAGCGACACGTCCGTTCTCCCCCGCTCTCCCCTATTCATTAACATACAGTTGACTCTGAATCCTATATAAAAAGGATCCAAATCCTCCCTTAGACAGAAACAAGCCAGTATTGGAACAAGATGGTTTTCCAAATGGACAGGATAGTGCTTTTAGTTATATTTAACGTATTTTTAATGGTTACTGGAGATAATTTTAGGGTAAGTACCTACCATAAAGTATGTATTAAATAGCAGCTTGTCAAAATAGTACATTACCAGACATAGAAGTTTTTTTGGCACGAATAAAATTGTCCTAGGGACTTCCCAACGATATTAATTTATCGATAAATGTACTTTCTTCTGACAGTTATGACTATGAGATAACTTAGAATATGAATATGCAATGTGCATACCTATTATACAGTATAAAGTACTATTATGCTACACAATTTACCAAAATTGGCTTTTGTTTCAAGGCACTCCTTGTTTCAGTATTCTTTGTATGGAAATCGATTTAATAGCATTAAAAAAAGTTTTTGTGCAAGAAACACGATAATAATACAATTTTAGTAGTTAAATTTGATGTAAGTATATTTTAAAATTGCTAAAAATTATGCCTATGAATTAGCAATTTCATATTACAATATCATTGAATGAAAAAATTGAAAAATGTTTAATATTTCAGTTAAAATACAAGTTATAAAACATTGCAAAGGTTGGAGTCTCCTAGTACCTAAGTATAGGGATACCTGTATCAGGAGACTATATGTACATAACATCGATGGGTAGTGATCAGCATTTTAGTTAATTTCTATTTTATCTAGTGAGTATCTTAGAGCTTAATATCTACTATGAAATGTCACTTCGAAATAAGTATTTGAAACAATTGGGTAAGTCAAGTTTATCAAAAGTGTGCAATTTATATACTTTTTCGATAGTTCCCGACGTAATGATCTAGAAAATACCCCTTTTGCATTTTTATTCCCTGTAATTCTTCCCAAATATCGTGTTAAACTCACTTAAAAAAAGGGACGCCCGCCGGCTGACAAAATTAGTGCCTAAATTCGTAAAAAAAAAACAAACGTATCTGTGTGAAGTTTGGTCTGTCACAATTGTCAGCTAATGCCGCATCCACACCAAGCCAACGAAGGCCAACGAAGGGGCTTCGCCGGCCTTCGTTGGCTTGGTGTGGACGCGGCATAACACAGACTTCACACATATACGTTTGTTTTTTTTTTAAGAATTTAGGCACTAATTTTGTCAGCCGGCGGGCGTCCCTTTTTAGGGTTCCGTACCAAAATGGTAAAAAAGGAACCCTTATGGTGCGACTCTGTCTGTCTGTCTGTCTGTCTGTCTGTCTGTCTGTCTGTCTGTCTGTCTGTCTGTCCGTCTGTCACAGCCAGATATCTCAGGAACTACTGCTGCTATCGGTTTGAAATTTGGAATAGTGTTAAAAGTAGCTAACCCGAGCTTATTGGACATTAAAAAAATCTTGTACCTTTTTTACTTTTTTTTTAAAGGGCTCCGTAATGGGATTTTTAAAATTGAAAGTAGGGCTAATATATCGAGTGGGGTATCAAATGAAAGAACTTAATTTGTAGATTAAAATGCCGTTTTTATTTTTTTTCTTAAATAAATAGTTTTTGATTTATGGCGAAAAAAGTTTAAAAAAATACCATTCCCCCCCTATTATCTCCGAAGTTACTGATCAGAAAAATGTGTCATAATTACCAATTATTAATGTCGTCCTAAATATTACAGGAAAAATATAACGGTTTTCCTCACTTGCACCGTTTTTGAGAAATTTGCAAAAATCATAACACATACTTATTTGCTCCTACTAAACTAATCGCCATACAGTTTTTCTTGAACTATTCATGTATCTACTTATTAGGATTATTATTATTATTAGGAAGACCGTTATATTTTCTCTTCCTAACTTGAATACTTTTTTAAAAATTTACAAAAATCTTAACATATTTCTTCTACCCGTAGGTAGTAGGGATACGAGAGCCATCTAGCGGAGAGTAGCAAAACTAAGCGATGGTTTATAATGTTTATATCAGATTACATAAAAAATGTCTATTAAATACAATGATCACTCATCAGGAATCGGGAAAAAAACATAAAGTAACAATAATTATTAAAAACTCTATAATAGGAGTATGTTAGGAAATTTTACACTAGTAAATACGAGTACCATAAAAATGAAATACCACTAGCGCCATCTAGGGACACAAATCTAAAATAAAGTGTGCTTCAAAACATGATTCCTTTATGAAAAATGATACATGAGAACTAACTTAGTTGACAAACAATTATTTCAATCAGCCAATAACATTTTTTTTTTTTTTTACTCTTTATTTAACGAGCTTTGTCACTTAAGCGACTATGCCGCTCGGTACTAATACAACATTTAACTAATAACTAATCAACACTTATAGATAACATGCTAGGATCTAGCGTTAAGACCTTTTTTTACTAATTTGTACAATAATTTAGCCTCTTTGGAATCAGGAAAACTCAATATATATACATATGCCTACATCCAACCTAAAGCCAATAACATAAAAGTAACGTTTAACTTTAAATTACAAGTAAAATTTATTTTTTTTTTTTTTTTTTTTTTTTTTTTTTTTTATGCTTGTACACTGCTAGCCTTTAAGGCTGTAACAATAGTCGGACTGCATGGAGGTAGGTAGCCGCAGCTGAACCTCAGCTCCATGGGAGTAAAACGTTGGCGTGCTAGGGCACTCGAACCAAGGTCAGTGTACCTAGCTGAATACGGTTTGTAGATAGGTCTTGTGAGTTGTAGTCCTGTCTAAAATGCATGTATTATCGAGAGGAGATTTTGTGCGGGGCTAACGCGGTGGCCGACCCCGCCGGCGGAGTCGACGTCGTGCATGTTGAGTTGGCCGTGTGCCGTCCGGGTCGTCGTGGTTTTGTCTGTCCCAGTAGTAGTCGGCGTCGTGTACTACGTCGGAGTCACTGTCGTGGTCGCTGATGACGTCCTCAGGGTACCATCGTTTGATGGTGGCCGTGATGACGTCATCAGGGTCAGTCAGAATATGTCTCGGTCGCCGCACTAGCCTGCGCAAAGCAGCACGTAGTGCGACATTGTCCGTAATAGTCTGAGTCAGCTGTACTAAGTCATCGGCTAAGTTATCCGCCCTGCCGGGGAGCGGGATGTCGACAGGAAGAGGGTCCTGAGGTGGTGGTGGGGCGGGGACTTGGAAATCCTGTGGTCGGGGTACGGGGGCCGGGACATAGTCCGCGGCTTCCCGTATGAGAGGGTTTGGATGGGACATCGCTTTTGTGAAGAATCCCTCTGAGAGATTCCTCACAAAAGTGTGAATGGTGGGGAGCTTGGAGTCGTGGTGCAATAAGAGGTTGGTCTCATACCAAGGGGCATCCAGTGCCCGCCTGAGAAATCGGTTCTGAATCACCTGCAGAGGTTTAAGCTTGTCAACGCCCACGTGGGCGAAGACAGGGCTGGCATACGTGAGGATTGGCCTGACGCAGGCATTGTACAACGCAAGTTTATTTCTAAACTGCATTGTACTCCGCCTGCCGACCATCACGCCCAGCCGGCCGAGGATGAACGCGGCCTTATTTCGCGCTCTCTGCAGATGACTCTTGAACGTCAACCTCCTATCCAACACGACGCCAAGATACTTGACTTCATTCTGCCACGGGATTGGTCTGTTGTGAAGGAGAACGGGATCTACTCTACTATGGACGGGTCTGTAGGAAGTGTGGAAGATAATCCCTGCGCTCTTCTCAGGGTTAACCTCGATTCTCCACAGATTGCACCATCGACCTAGGTCGATGATAGCCTCCTGTAGAGATTGCCAGATGGCCACGAGGCTAACACTGGAAGAGTATAACGCAGTGTCATCGGCGAAAAGGGCTAGATGGACCTTGGGATGGGTTGGGATGTCATTCGTGTAAAGGGAGTAGAGGGTGGGAGACAGTACGGCCCCTTGAGGGACGCCCGCCCGGACAGGGTGTGCTGACGAGATAGATGCTTCCACTCGGTAGCCAAAGGTTCGATCCCGAAGGAAGTCTCGCACTAAGCGTACGAGACGGTCTGGCATGTGAAGCTGGTATAACTTGTATACCAGTCCATCATGCCAAACCTTGTCAAACGCCTTGGCTACGTCGAGGAAGATCGCTCCCGTCTTCAGACCACTGTCCACAGCGTATCCCTGCCGGCTCTCAAATCCGCTCAGGACGTGCTCCGTAATACGGTGCACCTGCTGAACACATGAGTGAGCCTTACGGAAGCCGAATTGTTCTTGAATCAAGATGTTGTTCGATTCAAGAAACTGTCGGATGCGGGATAGGATGGTTCGCTCATAGAGCTTGCCAAGGGATGAAAGGAGGCTAATGGGTCGATAGGATGTAGGGATGTTGCGGGGTTTGCCGGGTTTATGGATGCCGATGACGGTGGCGTGCTTCCACGGTTTGGGGAAATAGGATAGGTTGAGGCAGGAGTTGAGAATATTGACCAGGGGTTGGACTAAATTATCTGGGAGCAGCTTCAGGAGCCGATTTGAAACGCCATCTGCACCAGGAGACTTCCTAATGTGCAGCTTGCGTAACAGCTGGTGTAGCTCATCCCAGGTAATGGGAGTGATGGGAGGGTCGGTGGGGGTGCGATGGGAATACCATTCGACTAAAGTCCGACTCGCACTTGACCGGTTTTTTTAAGTGAGTTTAACACGATATTTAGGAAGAACTACAGGGAATAAAAATGCAAAAGAGGTATTTTCTAGATCATTACGTCGGGAACTATCGAAAAAGTATATAAATTGCACACTTTTGATAAACTTGACTTACCCAATTATCAATTAATTTAATATCGGAAAGAAGTCCCTATTTAATTGTCGTTTTTGCCACAAAAACTTCTATGTCTGTACATTACATACCGAGGTCTGTAAAGTAAGAAATGTCTTAGATCACATGTAATTGTCGGCCTTTCTTAATTATTGGCCAAGGTTTGGTAATATTTTTCTGTTCGACGGAGCCAGAGCCAGAACTCTTGCTAGATGGCTGCCAAGATATTTCAGATCGGGTCGACTCCTTGGCACTGCGTAGAGATGTAGCCTCGCTCTGCATCTTCTATCGTCTATATAACGGGGAATGCTCCGAGGAATTGTTCGGATTAATCCCTGCCGCATCTTTCCGCCATCGTCCTACGCGACAATATTTCCATCCTCACCACTTAGATGGCTCACCAGTCCACAACTGTGCGTTTTGCTAGAATCTTCCTGCCTCGCACGACTGAACTGTGGAATAAATTGTCGCCTGCCGTGTTTCCGGACCGATTGGACCTTCAAACCTTCAAGAAAAGAGCGTACTCCCACCTGAAAGGCCGGCAACGCACTTGTGACTCTTTTGGTGTTGCAGGTATCTATGGGCGACGGTGATTGTTTACCATCAGGCGACCCGTCTGCTCGTTTGCCCCTATTTCATAAAAAAAAATCTGGCGCTGATATCAAGGCGTAGCCTTCTGATGGCGGATTCTACGCAATGCTACCTAATTGGTTGGCGTCCATTGTTGGCAGCAAGGTTATCTTCGTCTTCTTCTGCGTGGGAGATGGCAGGTCGTCTCGGCCCGATGGTGGGTCCTCGGCGCTGAGGTTCGGTGGCCTTTCTACAGCTTTGTGGTAGTTGGCTTTTCAGCGGCTTTGGGGTTTCTGCGTCCTATCTGCGGTATTGTGGTGGCGTGTCAGCGGGCTCCGTCGGTGTACCTGGGGCTCTAGAGGGAACGCAGTTTTAAAATAAATACACTGTATTTTGTTACAGGAGGAGAGTATGGAGCGTGCCGTGCGAAATGGGCGGGCCCGTGTCGTTTTCACCCCTATACGAGGCAAGCGAACCTACCCTGAGAACAACAGGTATATGATTTCATTCATAAAATGTCGACGGTCCCTGCCTACTGGTCAGGAAAGTTTTCGCATGACCACTTTAAGGAGCAATTTTGTGTGCGGCGGTTGAGCTTCTACTGACCAATAGTAGTTCAAGAATGCAATTGTTTTCTTAAGCCAAATATTAAGACCCACCCCTCGATTCAATAATGACAAAAAAGACACAAAAAATTACACAAAAAAGACCCCGACACCCTGCTTTTGTTTCAAAGTTCGATTCGATTTCAAAATATATTTTTAATATACTATTTTGTTCTGAGTAAAGGAATTTACGATTGATTTTATTGCATACCTCAATACGAGAGTAATAAACAAAAATCAAAGTAACATAAAAGTAAATAGAAGTTAATAATAAGTGGTCTTATACCCAGCTACAGAACAACATGTTTTGATAACTTTTCGGATACGGATGAACTTTTATTTAATCGATAAACATAATCCAAATACTTATTAAATTACACTATAGTAAGGTTAATAAAAGGATAGAAAATAAACTATAAATAATGCACGGGCTCCAGGTCGGTGCCACGAGGGAGGGTGCCCAGGAGGCTGGCCGCATTACCTCGTTGGATAGCTAACGCTATCCTTTGACATAAGTATGAGCCAGCCTTCTGGTCACCCGTCTCCTCAATAAGCCGCTTTGCAATGCCCCTAAAAGTATTAAGGGCACTGATTATTTTGAATTAATCAATTACCAGGATTTGAACCCGGGACCTATAGTTTTGTAGGCGGTGTCACTCTCACTAGGCTAAACGTGTCGTCGTCGTATTGCCAGTAATGTAAATATTACCTACTCGTTTGGTAGAAATTGCGATCATCCGATCTTACCTTTTCCATCCTGTCTTGCCTAGATAAACTTTTAAATCCATTCACTGCGGTAAACAGGAAATATCTGAAATACCAACTAATGAGAAAAACCGTGTAAATACACAGTACACAGCACAGCTACAGTATGGAGTTCTTCAAGAGGGGAGTCAGCGCGCACGTAAAGACCCAGGTGTTGCAAGCGTCCATAGGCTGCGGTGACTGCTTACCATCAGGCGGGCCGTACGCTTGTTTGCCACACTAGTCGTATAAATGAAATGATATACTTATATTTATTTGACGGAGTACATAAAAAGATTGTCTAGAAGTGTCCTACAAATATTTCTTTGAATGGATCATTTAGAAGTAAAATGTGTATGAACTATTTATACATTTAATCACAGAGACTTGTTACTACGGATGCTGGAGGCCGCAGACGCAGTCAAGTACTACTACGACCAACTGCCATACTACGATTCACAAGCTGACGACCCAGAAACGAAAGGTACCTTAGAAAATAAGCTTAAGTCAAAAACATAATTTTTGTGACCAGCTTTTTATTATTTTATTAGAAGAGAAAAATTTAAAAATTATTACGTCTCGGGCAGTGTTAGCGACATGCTCAAATGGGTTTAGTTTTTAAAATGTACCTAAGTTAATTAATAATCGTTTATTTAATGTGGTACTCACAAATTGTTAGTTTTTAAGCCAAATTTACAGGTAAATACGTGTGACTCGCCGATATGTCAGTTTACCGTTATAATTTTCAAGCCAACAATCGCTTTTGTCTATCCGCGCACTACACACGTATCGGCCGCTCTCTTGCATATACCACGTGTTGTCGTTGTTTTCCAAAATTAAACAGTTTTTCGCGATTCTCAGTCCAGTGTTTTCATTACGGAGCTCCTGTGATCAACAGGCGGGATTCGAACCTGCATCTCCCCCATCAAAAACGTTGCCCAAGTCATCTAATTTTTCAAGCAGTCTCCTCCGTTGTGACGTCCTCCTGGGTGACGTATGTAGCATCATCTACCATTGGGTTGTAAGGACGTCACAAAGGAGGAGACTGGTTGAAAAATTGGATGATTTGGGCAACGTTTCGGTAGCGTAGTTGGTAGCGCGCCTGTGTTGGCCTGGATAGCCCTAGGAGATGCAGGTTCGAATCCTGCCCGAGACATATCATTTTTCTCTCCTAATAAAATATTTAGAATTCGTTGGCAGTCGTTAATCCTATAATAAAAAATCAGCTTTTTATTGCCGACTTAAATTTGTGGAGCTTGGCCGGTACTAGGTACATACATAATAACCGAAAATCCCATTATTATAACAGGCAGGCTATAGGTATTTTCACGAAAGTTGAGGCCACGCACACAACAACACTGTCATGTAATGACAGCGGGATTTTGAAATTACTGTTCTTTTTTCGTACCGATAGCAGGTTCAACAGTGAATTGCAAGATAGACCAAAAAGTTTGTTTAAACTATAGCCTTGTGTTTATTACTCACTCATTCATTTCATTCATTCACTTTTTTTGCAATGAGTACTTCATGTTGTGTGTAATCATTCACCTCAACTCTCGTGAAATTACCTGTATACTCGTAATATGTGAGCTCTGTTATTCTTTTCATCCAGTTATCATGACTCTGGCGTTTTTGATTACTTTTAACAAAGCTCTTTTATTTTCAACTATCATACAATACAATATTTTTTACGTCACACACACCTGGCCATAAAGTGGCAATTACCGCACGCGTTGCGGAAAATCCCACTTCCTGGCCGGGCAGAGTCGTAAAATTTTGTACTTACCACGGGAAGTAATAAAGAAAGCCTCAGATCGCATATTTATCGCGATCCTGCGATCTGAGACATTCTTTGCTTTACCGCCCTAGATAAGTAATGTACCTACTTTATTATGCACCAAAACTAAAGTTCATAAAAACTTTAATCTAAAATGTTAGATTAAATGGTAAACAACAGGCGGCCTTATCTCTAATAAGCGATATCTTCCAGACAACCTTAGGGTAGTATAGTGTGTTAAGTTCAAATATTCATTAAACAGTCGGTCACCAAGGAAAAATACGGTTTTTCTTTTTTTTAAGCTTACTGAGTGTTGCAAAAATTGTACCAGGTGGGGACCGTGGTGTTCCCTGGGATCGAACCAGGTCGCTTGGCCCGGACCACCTTGATAGGGTCGGACTAGTTGGGGGCCAGGGCGCCTGGGATCGAACCAGGTCGCTAGGCCAGGGCCACCTTGAAGTTACGCTGATTGCTCAAAGTTAGCAGCAGACCAGCGCGATACACGGATTTTTCTAGAAAAATGTCATTGTTTCAGTGACCAAGAAGATAATATTCACACCCAAGCTAGGAAGGAGCTCTGAAGAGTTCGAGGCAAAGCGAGGATACGAGGCAGATTTCACGCCAAGGCTCGGGAGGCAAACTGATGGCGTCACTGCCTCGGACGACGTGTAAGTAAAGTGTAGAAAGGAGGTTGATTGGCAACCATCGATATACAGTGGAACCTCGATACTGCCGGGTAAGAATACGTTTATGCCATACACAGCCATTTCCATACAAATCGAGTGGATATGGCACAAACGTATTCTCACCCGGCGATACGTCGAACCTCGATAAGACGAAATCCTCTATACCACGAAATAAAAGCCCATTCCCTCCCCTTCAAGCCCCAAAACCTCTATAACTCGAAATATTAGACCTCCATAAGTCGAAGTTACCAATGACTCCCTACAAACAAGACGCTGCAGTAAATTTTTTAGCTCTATAAATCGAAATAAATGAACTCTACCTCTATAACTCCAAGAAAAATTATGGCAGGTAGGTCAGGTCATACGTAGCTAGTCTATGGGAAATTCTACCTCTATAACTCGAATTTTTATTTCTTTTAGTGGCAGCGAGATTTCATTGTGTTTTCTTTTTTCTTTTCTAGTTACTTACTGTTTACCTTGTTGTGCTGTTATAAATAATAGTAGGTACATTAGGTACACAACTAGGGTAAGGTAATAACCACATTTTTATAAAAAAAACCCCGACCGCGGTGCACTTTGAAACTGCATTAAATCCGCAATTTTGTTTATTTTAACGAACTTCATACCCAGTGACACTCGCACCAATCTAATGATGTAGGTATCATTTATCAAAATCGGATGTGCCGTTGAGTAGTTACGAGCGGACATAGGAACGGACATACATACATACATACATACATACATACAGGTCAAACACATAACCCTCCTTTGGGCTTCGCCGCAGTCGGGTAAAAAGAAAGGCCGAGATCGCAGATGTTCGAGGGCTTTCTTTATTACCTCTCGTGTTGTGTACATAATTTTATGTCTACAATTGGCCAGAAAGCGGATTTTTCCGTACGCATAGCGTGCGGTAAAAGCCACTTTTCGGCGAGATGTGGCATAACTGTATCTTCTTTCTTTGTTTAAACCTAATATTTTTGTATATTTGGGTGTACAGATACAGGCAAGATGGGGCACAAGCGGACAGCAGGTCCAAAAACTTCTCGCCGCGATTGGGCCGCACTGTTGAACTGACCCCTCGTCTCGGAAGGGCGTACAACTACGGTAAGATCAGCACCGGGCAGTGTCGTAGCGAGGGTGGTGCAGGCAGGACACGTGCCCTGGAAGCCAACAAGGAAGGGGGGGGGGGGCGCAAAAACAAAATAGGTACCGTAAAACGGGGCTATTTAAGACCCGCAAAGCTATTTAAAAAAATGACTTAAACTACTAAAAACCTTACTTATAGACCGCTAACCAACTTCGCATTAGACTTGGCTCTGAGAGACGAAAATCTAATTTCTGCTATTGCTATGGAAAAAAATAAATGGCCTTTAAATAAATATTTTCTTAGTGCCAAATAGCCTCGCAGGACTTAATTAGCCCTATTTTACGGTATATTAACTACCTATACAAAAAATGCTATCAATCCAAATTCGCAAACATGGGGAAATAAAAAATAAAAGTCTTGTATGCAACACCTCCTGGCGCAATTTCGCATCGGGTGTCACTAAGAAACAAAGAGGTGCAGTTTGGATGCGTGCCCTGGGCGCCGTTTGGGTATTTCATATTTGAAAAATGAAGATGAGAATGAAAAAATATTTATTTGGCATCCATTAATGTTAGCCTAGTTACATACTCTTACTTAGTTATACAGGATGTTAGGTAATTAATAGATAACATATGAACTAGTGATAGAAGACACTTAAATCTATCAAATAAAGTTAATATAAGTTTGGTAAAAATGTCACCAATTTTGAGATATTTTGACTTATGTAATTTTTCTCAAAATTTACACCTTTGCCTAGTTTTTTTGCTGTACCTACCGCGCAATTTTTTTTTTATGTTTCATTTATTATTTTATGTCAAAATAATCTTAAATAAATGTGCTATTAGCTGTACAATAGCACTTAAGTGTCACTATTGTATTTTTTTAAATAATTTGATTAAAAGTTCGGAATGGAGGTTGAAACTTTGTAAAGGGACCAAACGATTTTTAAAGTAGAATAATTATTGAACTGAATAGAACTCAAATGATTTCGCGAGTGGGTACAAAAAAATCGTAAGAAAAGCAATGTTGGATTTATGCACTTTAATGCGCGGTTTATAATTTCCCGCAGTCGGGTTTTTTAAAGTAAAAAATGTGATTATTGCTTCAATACTTATAAAATACTTAGATTTTCTTTTTTTTTGTTTCAGACATGTACCCCAAAGTAAGGATAGCAAGAAGCACAAACGAAACCAAATCCGCATAGACAACCGGACATGTACCTATTTTAACTATATAACATTGTGAATACCAGTAGATATTGTTTTATATAATGTTTTGGACGAAGTACTTAATGTATGTACTTATAAGATGCTAGTCATTAAATAAATGAATGGTTATACTCATTTACCACTTTTTATTACTGATGAAAAAACCTGGAAAAATTCCGTATTTTCCCAAGCAGCGGCATCTTCGTTTAGCGCAGCTGCCGGCAAGGTGACGCTAACCGGCCGGAGGGCAGAGAAATATGCTTTTTGACATTAATTTTCGCATCCCATGACATACCGTCATACCATCTTCATAAACCAACTGGAAGTGCCCTAACATTCATATAACCAAGTTAGTGATAAACTTTGAACTACAGGGGTAGAAAGAGTAAAGAATATTGGGTAATATTACACTAATATTTCGGGCCTATTTAACAACAAATTTTAAATCATAATGTTGTACAGTTTGACATAATTTGTTTCTCTCTAAAACCTTTCATTTGTCAGGATTGTTATGAAAATTAATGGGATCAACAGAATTATGCATTCGAATATTCTGAACAGTCAATGGTTTCCGAGAGAATGAGATATAGGTATGACGTACAAGCCCTGATATTATCAGTAACAACATTATAATTAGAGACCAGATTTTAAGTAGCGATCTCAATATTAATATGGATCATATGACTGGTATAATTTACCTATTATTTTTTCTACACACAAAAATAATGTAACTTATCGGAACAAAAAAGTAAAAACCTTTTTGGAAGCTTTTGTAAATATTGGGCAAATATTATGATGATAGTAAATAAAAACATCGTTTGTTAATTTTTTATAGTATTTTATGCAACAGTTGTATAAGAAGGTTCAAAAAATGCGAGTTGCGTGAGTTGCGATACGAGCCGCGAATGCGGCGAATATCGCAAATAGAGACGCAATGAGCGTTTTTTGACTTAATTATACAACGTTGCATACAATACTTTTTCTACGACTAGGTTAAAATATAAAATACATGGACGTCACGCGTGTCTCGTCCGGTCTCTCCGAGTGTGTACAGCCGGCATGACAGTTGTGTCTATGGTAAACTTTTTTTTGATATGGCTGGTGACACGATGTGACGATAATTAAAATACTTTTTTTTTATGTTGGCATCAAATAATTTAATTCGGAAAGTTTGGTTTTTCTTATGAATCGTAGGAATTTAATTGTTTGTTAAGTTGGTAGTTGTGAATTTTTATCGTGAAGTTAGAATTGAGCGCTTAATCCTTGACCTAAGTTTAACCTAGATTTAGAAGTCTGTGGATGCTAGCAATAACGTAAAGTGACTATAACGACACTAGTGCTGTTATGGGGAATAGAGTATAGACTTCTCTGAACTCATATTATGTATGTTCTTATATTAGTGTTCGTGACCAAGTAAAAGACAGATAACAGTATAGGAGTAGAAAAAATAGTTTATTTTTTTAAGTTCTTCTTAAATATTTTTCTGCACAATGCACAGTAAAAATTAAGACCTTATATAACCAACATGACATGTATTTAACAAATTGCACTAGGTAGTCATATCCATATTAATATTGAGATCGCTACTTCAAATCCGGTCTCCAGTAATTATACATCTAATGTACTGCTTTTTTTATTTCATAAATGAAAAGTGCTCGTTATTCTGAGTGAAATGGTATAAGACACACCATGATCAGACAAAAAAGTAAACGGTACATTTTTTCTGCAATTGACCCTGATACTAAATGAATGTATTATACTTATATAATATAAACATTCCTCTTGAATCACTCCGTTGCGTAGATTTAAAGATCTAAGCATACGTCATAGGGATAGACAGACAGCGAGAAGCGACTTTGTTTTATACTATGTAGTGATACTTATCCCGGTTAGAAGTTCTCTTGGGATATTAACGTGAATAATGCGGGCGGAGCCACGGGTAAAAGCTAGTATAACATATAAACTGCAGTTAAGGGAATGAGATTCGAATTTTATGGATTGAAAATAAAATGAAAGTTATAAATAAGCAGTAAAATGGAGCTGTTTCTAAACGCATTGCAACTATGTGAGTAAACATCATCTTTCAGCGTTTTAAAAAAAGCCGAAGTAGGTAGTCTACTTTCTCAAATTATCAACAGGAAAAAACATGTAAAATTTTGTATGGATTTTTTCCTACTTCGCCACGTTCATACTAACATAGGTAGGCGTTTTTCAAAATAAATCCCGGGGTAGCTACTTTCTCAAAATATGGACTATTGAGGTCGAGGTAATAGCATGTTTTTACGCGAATAAGTCCCGTTTTGTTATAATAATAATTTATTTTGATAGTTGTAAAATACCCTATTATGTTTCAGGTGTCATTGCAAGTATTTTTGTTACAACACATGGCGACGTGCTCATATCAGCAAATGTTGATGATTTTAGAACGCTAGCAAACATGTTTTTACCTCCTAAACTTGCTGAAAGTATAACAGCCCTTGTATCTGAATCTGCTTACGCCATAACAGGAGCCAAAAAAGAAGAGGACGCAGACAGAAGAGTTCCTACAATTAAGTTAAATAAGATTGCAGATATAGTGAAAGATCAACTTTTTGATGCATACAAATCACCTTTGAGAAAAGGTAATATCGGCTTTACATACAATCCGTACAATAAAAGATATAAAACTGTTAAAAATTATGATGATGCAAATAACCAAGCAGACACAATTGAACATGATGTATTGAGAAAACCAAATTATAAAAAACTTGATTTTGTTGAAATAAGTAGAGACAAAAGAAACAACACATTTTCAGACAAACCGACGGACTCTCAGGGACAATTTGACGAGTTAATAAATAAAAATACTGGAACGCACTTCAAAAACAATGAAAATATGTTTAAAAACCTTGATTTTACTGAAACTAAACTAGGTGGTTGGAGTTATATCCCAAAAAACTTTCAAGAATCGGTTAGGATTAAAAATTCTAAAATCGGTTATAAAGAAATAAATGGTGAAAGAAAAACGCTTAAAAAAAGAAAACACAACCACACCAAAAATGAAAATAAAAAACTCGAAGTGCATATGTTAGATGAACGTGATTTGAATAATAAATATTCTTTGGGATCGAATCACAAGGACATCCACGAAAGAAAGATTACGGATCATACCACAGAGCACACGAATGAAAAAAATATTATAAGATTAAAAAATATAAAATACGACACAGAAACTAAGCCTAAAAGAGTGAAGGAACCTGATATATTTAATCAATATCTTCTAGAACCTGAACAGGTAGGAATACACGATAAGGGACCTCAGAGAATATCTAAAGATAAAAGTGACGTATACGAAAATCTAAAACCAGAAACTAAAAATTATGAAAGTGACGTAAATAAAGATAAAAAATACACAAACTCAATAAAGACACCAAAATTGTTATCTAGGAACAAAACCAGAAACGATAGAAAAGATCACCAAGCACAGAAGCCATATACCTCTGACAGATACAATAAGGGATATAAGCAAACGGAAATACATAAAGACGAGTTTAAAAAGCAATCAAAAAAGGAAGATGAATTGTACGATCTGGAGTCTAAACATACAGAAATATATAAAGAGGACATTCAAAAGCAATCAAAAATGGATGATGACTTGTACGATCTAGGATCTAAACAAACAGAGTTAAATAACCACAAGATTAAAAAGCAATCAAAAAAAGATGAGGACTTATATGATCTAGGATCTAAACAATCAGATATACATAAAGATACAATTAAAAAGCAATCTAACAAGGAAGATGACTTGTACGATCCGGGATCTAAACAAACGGAGTTATATAAAGACAAGTTTAAAAAGGAAACAAAAAAGGATAACGACTTGTATGATCTAGGATCTAAACAATCGGAGATACATAAAGATAAAATTAAAAAGCAATCAAAAAAGGAAGAAGATCTGTATGAAACACATACGTCGACGCACAAAAATAATTTAAGAAACAGAAAGGAAGAAAGGGACCAAGCATCAAAGGTATATAATATTCTGAAACCAAAACAAAAGGAGCACCATAAAAAGAAACCACAAAATCAACCAATAGAGGAAAATGATATGTATGAAAAATTTCTCTTGGGTGGGGACACTGAAGACAGCAATGAAATAAAAAATAAACATCAACAAATACATCATAAAGATACGACACTTGAAAAAAAAAACAATCTTGAATTTGCTGCAAATACAAATAATCATGATCAATCGGATGAAAAGCTATTAAGACATAAGAATCGGTATCTTAATTTGAAAATTCCAAACGCCAAAAGCAATCCAAAGAATATTGAAAGAGAGTTCTCAAAAAAGGTTATAGAGCCAGGATTCGTTGACAAACCAAGATCAGATACAAAAGTTAAACAAGAATCGAGTAAATCAAAAACAGAACACTGGGCAGACGAATCCATTGAAGTGAAACAAGAAAAAGTTATCAAAGCAAAAACAGGGAGTTTGATAGACTCTTTGGAAGTTAAAGGCTCCACGAAGCGCTTTACAATGAGGGGCACATTTATACCAAAGAGGGATTTCTATAAACTAAGCAGTCCAGATTATTACAACAAATTGCCTAGAATAGTCGAGAAATATGATTTTAATGAGCCTCTTCCAGAAGATGATAGGGGGCGGGATAAGATGTATGTAAATCGGGAACCCGCAATGGTAAATAAGAGGATTAAATTGTCTTAATAATACAGCAATAAAAAAAATGATAACAGACTTCAAACTAATCTATTGGATGCACGAGTTGAGTTACTATAAAAAATACCCAAATCGCTATATGGGTGCATATAATGTTCAAAGAGTTCTCCCGATTTCACTACGATCCCATAAACAGATCCTGACCTGATCATTAAGTAACGGCTATGTTTATACGATATAATTACAAAGAATTTTAGATTATTTCCTATACAAACATGTACCTAGTATAAGACGGTATTACTTGCTGAATTTCAAAGTTCTACGTCACCGGAAAGGATTATATTAGGTTTATGCCATTGTTGTTTCTTCCTATTCGCGATTTTGCACAAAATAAATTCCAGACAACTGAATTTAATCACATGCGTAATGCTTCACAGTCGTTATTTCTACGCAATCTTGTTTTTTCCTAGTAGCGATTCTGCACAATATGAATTCCACACAACTGAATTTAATCACATGCGTTATACTTCACGATTCTGTAATTATTTTTTTTTAATCTCATACATAACCGGGAATCGAATCCGGTCGAAATTGGGGCGGAGAACAATTTTTTTGATGATTTCGACTAGGAAAAAACAAGATAGTATAGAAGATAGATAGAATAAAAGATAAAGATAGTATCGGGAAGTATAAATCATGTGTTTAAATTGAGTTGTGTAGAGTTCATATTGTGTAGAATCGCTACTAGGAAGAAACAAGATTGCGTAGAAATAACGACTGTGAAGCATTACGCATGTGACTAAATTCAGTTGTGTGGAATTTATTTTGTGCAGAATCGCGAATAGGAAGACAACAGAAGGAAGACACGATGGCATAAATATCCAACGGAACGGAAAGTACCCTATACATATGTTGGTTTCCTTGAGACAGTCAAAATGTACGTTTTTTGCGGCAATAAATGGCCATATCTTATTTTTTGCATTAACTTAGAGTCTGTGCGGAAAGAGAATAGGATTTAGATTGGGGGGCGCTGTAATGCTTTTCTACCGTATGTGCCGTATTTTCTGTTCTGTGGCCATACTGGTTAGGTTAGTTCCGTTTTTCGCCACGCCTATTCTCTTTCCGCACAGATTCCTAGCAGTTTGATTTTTTTACAGCTTCAAGGGACCATAGATTTGAGTATATGGTTTTTAGTTTTAACTCGATACCTCTACGCGTTCCCGAGATAAAGGGTCTTGGCAGACGGACAGACAGAGGGACAGACGGACAACAAAGTGATCTTATAAGGGTTCCGTTTTTTTTCCTTTTAATGTACGGAACCATAAAAACATATCGACAGTTCTGATAGATCATTTTGTAAACTGAAGCATGTTCCAAACGAGCCAATTTCATAAACCAATAGGCGATACGTTCATAGTAATTTGAAAAGATTGGATTCTATCTCACCAGTACTATGGAGGCAGTTACTCCTATCGGTCGGCTGAGGAAATTGGCTGGTTTGGAACCAACTTAAAATTTAAAATATAGGTAAATATTCCGATATATGATTATACATTTTTTAAGTGTTAGACCTCTGTATATACCTATAGGTACGGAACTCTAAAAATAAATGAATTTTTTTTTTTTTTTTTTTAAATAGTATTTTTCAATGTGTTGAACGAACTGAACCTTTATTAATAAAATTACCTTTATATATGCAATTCAACTGTTTTTTACAACCGACCATAAAATACTCAAAAATAAAACTAGGTAACTCCTGTTTCGTAAGTGCACACAGACACAGAAATGTTTCAAATTTTAACTTCATTTCTGTGTTTTACTGCCGTGTTTTGTTCAGTACCTATAATACTTAAAATACCAGTTAGTATACGCCATGACGATCCAGTAAATCAATACGTATACACAAATAGAGGTCTACAGCCATTGTCCATGAAAAACATTATGAAATATAAGGAAATCCCGGCCAAATTTTCGATGCAACCGACTAAAAATATATATATTGACGAAACAAGTGACGAGGCGGGAAACCGAATGCTCACTGGGACCTTTCAAGCGTACTCAGGAAGAAAACGAATGGTTTAATAGATCTGTCTATCTATATCTACACCAGTGGCGAGGCGTAAAAGATATCCTTGGGCAAGCCGGTGCAGATTTGGCGTAGATTTTCCTTAAGAGCTGTAGAATAAGGTGCTCAATTGCCTGATATTAGGCAATCCGGTACGAATCGAGTTCTTTGAACGCCACGCTACTGATCTACACATATACCTAATGAAGTCGTAGAAAGATTGTTTTTAGTTCAAAGATTTTTCCAAAAATGGACTGTAAAAATCATGTAATAAAACGTAAATAAGTAGTATTTGAAAGTTTTGTCTGTCTGTTTGTAGATTACGACCCCGGTTAACAGATAGGATACTTTTTACCCGACTAAGCTGAAGTAAATAACAAACATTTATTTAATCTCCGTAAGATAAGTTGCCCTCTAGTACAAGGTCGAATCACAAGAGCTGGCACGAATGGATTGAACGAAAGTAATGTCACTTGTCCCCGTTGGTTGAGTGACGTCCTTATACGGAAGGATCCAAATATTTAGTAAACAAGTACATAACAGTTCTCAATTATTGAAGAAAAATATATACATATATGTATATATATATTTAATCTGCACATTAAACTAATCTTACGAAAATAAACCTAATTTAAAACTTTTTTTAGTTAAGTTTAGATTAGGTATTATGTAGTTATATTTTATTTGTACATAATTTTAATGACTGAATAAATGATCAACTTTTTGATGCATACAAATCACCTTTGAGAAAAGGTAATATCGGCTTTACATACAATCCGTACAATAAAAGATATAAAACTGTTAAAAATTATGATGATGCAAATAACCAAGCAGACACAATTGAACATGATGTATTGAGAAAACCAAATTATAAAAAACTTGATTTTGTTGAAATAAGTAGAGACAAAAGAAACAACACATTTTCAGACAAACCGACGGACTCTCAGGGACAATTTGACGAGTTAATAAATAAAAATACTGGAACGCACTTCAAAAACAATGAAAATATGTTTAAAAACCTTGATTTTACTGAAACTAAACTAGGTGGTTGGAGTTATATCCCAAAAAACTTTCAAGAATCGGTTAGGATTAAAAATTCTAAAATCGGTTATAAAGAAATAAATGGTGAAAGAAAAACGCTTAAAAAAAGAAAACACAACCACACCAAAAATGAAAATAAAAAACTCGAAGTGCATATGTTAGATGAACTTGATTTGAATAATAAATATTCTTTGGGATCGAATCACAAGGACATCCACGAAAGAAAGATTACGGATCATACCACAGAGCACACGAATGAAAAAAATATTATAAGATTAAAAAATATTAAATACGACACAGAAACTAAGCCTAAAAGAGTGAAGGAACCTGATATATTTAATCAATATCTTCTAGAACCTGAACAGGTAGGAATACACGATAAGGGACCTCAGAGAATATCTAAAGATAAAAGTGACGTATACGAAAATCTAAAACCAGAAACTAAAAATTATGAAAGTGACGTAAATAAAGATAAAAAATACACAAACTCAATAAAGACACCAAAATTGTTATCTAGGAACAAAACCAGAAACGATAGAAAAGATCACCAAGCACAGAAGCCATATACCTCTGACAGATACAATAAGGGATATAAGCAAACGGAAATACATAAAGACGAGTTTAAAAAGCAATCAAAAAAGGAAGATGAATTGTACGATCTGGAGTCTAAACATACAGAGATATATAAAGAGGACATTCAAAAGCAATCAAAAATGGATGATGACTTGTACGATCTAGGATCTAAACAAACAGAGTTAAATAAGCACAAGATTAAAAAGCAATCAAAAAAAGATGAGGACTTATATGATCTAGGATCTAAACAATCAGATATACATAAAGATACAATTAAAAAGCAATCTAACAAGGAAGATGACTTGTACGATCTGGGATCTAAACAATCGGAGATACATAAAGATACAATTAAAAAGCAATCAAAAAAGGAAGAAGATCTGTATGAAACACATACGTCGAGGCACAAAAATAATTTAAGAAACAGAAAGGAAGAAAGGGACCAAGCATCAAAGGTATATAATATTCTGAAACCAAAACAAAAGGAGCACCATAAAAAGAAACCACAAAATCAACCAATAGAGGAAAATGATGTGTATGAAAAATTTCTCTTGGGTGGGGACACTGAAGACAGCAATGAAATAAAAAATAAACATCAACAAATAGATCATAAAGATACGACACTTGAAAAAAAAATCAATCTTGAATTTGCTGCAAATACAAATAATCATGATCAATCGGCTGAAAAGCTATTAAGACATAAGAATCGGTATCTTAATTTGAAAATTCCAAACGCCAAAAGCAATCCAAAGAATATTGAAAGAGAGTTCTCAAAAAAGGTTATAGAGCCAGGATTCGTTGACAAACCAAGATCAGATACAAAAGTTAAACAAGAATCGAGTAAATCAAAAACAGAACACTGGGCAGACGAATCCATTGAAGTGAAACAAGAAAAAGTTATCAAAGCAAAAACAGGGAGTTTGATAGACTCTTTGGAAGTTAAAGGCTCCACGAAGCGCTTTACAATGAGGGGCACATTTATACCAAAGAGGGATTTCTATAAACTAAGCAGTCCAGATTATTACAACAAATTGCCTAGAATAGTCGAGAAATATGATTTTAATGAGCCTCTTCCAGAAGATGATAGGGGGCGGGATAAGATGTATGTAAATCGGGAACCCGCAATGGTAAATAAGAGGATTAAATTGTCTTAATAATACAGGAATAAAAAAAATGATAACAGACTTCAAACTAATCTATTCGACAACTATAATGCACGAGTTGAGTTACCTACTATAAAAAATACCCAAATCGCTATATGGGTGCATATAATGTTCAAAGAGTTTTCCCGATTTCACTACGATCCCATAAACAGATTCTGACCTAATCATTAAGTAACGACTACGTTTATACGATTTAAATACAAAGAATTTTGGATTATTTCCTATACAAACATGTAGTAAATGTTGGTTTCCTTGAGACAGTCAAAATGTACGTTTTTTGCGGCAATAAATGGCCATATCTTATTTTTTACATTAACTTAGAGTCTGTGCGGAAAGAGAATAGGATTTAGATTGGGGGGCGCTGTAATGCTTTTCTACTGTATGTGCCGTATTTTCTGTTCTGTGGCCATACTGGTTAGGTTAGTTCCGTTTTTCGCCACGCCTATTCTCTTTCCGCACAGATTCCTAGCAGTTTGATTTTTTTACAGCTTCAAGGGACCATAGACTTGAGTATATGGTTTTAGTTTTAACTCGATACCTCTACGCGTTCCCGAGATAAAGGGTCTTGGCAGACGGACAGACAGAGGCACAGACGGACAACAAAGTGATCTTATAAGGGTTCCGTTTTTTTTCCTTTTAATGTACGGAACCATAAAAACATATTGACAGTTCTGATAGATCATTTTGTAAACTGAAGCATGTTCCAAACGAGCCAATTTCATAAACCAATAGGCGATACGTTCATAGTAATTTGAAAAGATTGGATTCTATCTCACCAGTACTATGGAGGCAGTTACTCCTATCGGTCGGCTGAGGAAATTGGCTGGTTTGGAACTAACTTAAAATTTAAAATATAGGTAAATATTCCGATATATGATTATACATTTTTTTAAGTGTTAGACCTCTGTATATACCCATAGGTACGGAACTCTAAAAATAGTATTTTTCAATGTGTTGAACGAACTGAACCTTTATTAATAAAATTACCTTTATATATGCAATTCAACTGTTTTTTACAACCGACCATAAAAATTAATCTCCGCAAGATAAGTTGCCCTCTAGTACAAGGTCGAATCACAAGAGCTGGCACGAATGGATTGAACGAAAGTAATGTCACTTGTCCCCGTTGGTTGAGTGACGTCCTTATACGGAAGGATCCAAATATTTAGTAAACAAGTACATAACAGTTCTCAATTATTGAAGAAAAATATATACATATATGTATATATATATTTAATCTGCACATTAAACTAATCTTACGAAAATAAACCTAATTTAAAACTTTTTTTAGTTAAGTTTAGATTAGGTATTATGTAGTTATATTTTATTTGTACATAATTTTAATGACTGAATAAATAAGTTTCTGTGATTAATACTTATTTAAATATCTGCACATTATTAAATCTGCAGGTAAAAGATATGGCAGAAAGGTAAATTTGACAGTTGGCTACAAATATTTTACTATCATGGAGTTTTCATTTAATTTACGAAGGTTTATTTAGGTTCCGAAGTTATGACGAGACGAGATAGTCTAAAAACACGATTATCGCTTATTTAATCAACCTGTATTTAATCATTTTGTGACGCACACATAAACATTATCATTCACTCGTTCAATCCATTCGTGCCAGCTCTTGTGAATCAACCTATAATTACATAACACTTTCACTGTCTCCATACAAAATTATCGGACAAGGTCACAAGTCCCAGTGCAATAATTATGGGAAAGTGACCCCATAGTGGAAGCACGAACTCCTGAAAATAACCTTCATGACCCCACACTGGGGGCACCGAGACAGGGAACGTGTTAATGTCTTCGGTAGGTATCGTAATAAAACAATTTAAACAGATTAAAGCGCGTATATATCATTTAAATAAAACAAGTTTCTGATAAAAAAAGACAAGCTTATATTGCCGGTAATCAAATTACAAATGGCATGCATGGCAACACCTCCATTTAAATGTCACATTTTTATGGAAATTTTACTTTTAAACGGAGATGTATTATACCAGGGAGTGGTTGAAACATGGTTTGCAAACTTTGAGACTACAACTTACATACAATATGAACGTTGCAAGCAAGGACCTTAAATTATTATTATATATAGCCGGACGAGGAGTCTCGCTAATAAAGAACTGAAGCATGTCTAATAAGCCGGCTACCTATGTGTGCGTGCTGCTCGCAGTAGGAAAAAAACCGGTCAAGTGCGAGTCGGACTCGCGCACCGAGGGTTCCGTACAAACTCGTCAGTAGATACGTGAATAATTCAAGAAAAACTGTATGGCGGCACAAACTTAACTTTGCTCTTGTAAAACTGTTGTCCCCATACATCGACATATGCCGCGGTTAGTTTAGTAGGAGCAAATAAGGTTGTCTTACGATTTTTGCGAATTTCTATAAAACGTTGCAAGTTAGGAAAACCGTTTTATTTTTCCTGTAATATTTAGGTTAATATTCATAATCGGTAATTATTACAGATTTTTCTGTTCAGTAACTTCGGAGATAATAGGGGAGGAATGGTATTTTTTTCAACGTTTTTTGTCTTAAATCAAAAACTACATGTCTAAGAAAATAAATAAAAACAGTTTTGCAATCTACATGTTAAGCCCTTTCATTTGATATCCCACTCGATATATTAGCTCAACTTTTGATTTTCGACATCCCATTTCAGTCCCTTTTAAAAAAAAAGTAAAACAGGTATAAGATTTTTTTTCTGTCCCATAGGCTCAGATTAGCGGTTTTTAAAACTATTCCAAATTTCAAGTCGATAGCATCAGTAGATCCTGAGATATCTTGCTGTGACAGACGGACAGACAGACAGACAGACAGACAGACAGAGTCGCACCATAAGGGTTCCTTTTTTACCATTTTGGTACGGAACCCTAAAAACTAGTTGTGTGCGTGCGCTCGTAAGAAGGTACAAGCAGCCGGCTTTTTAAAAGTGGCTTCAGTTCTCTGTTGCTGAGGCTCCGTCCGGGTATTTATTTTAAGGTCCTTTGTTGCAAGTTAAATAAAAGCTTATAAAAAACATGCCACTAGGAACATTTTGCTTTACGTCTTTTCAGGGCCGCGCCGCCGCCCCTGTGTGCGAAGTGTGCGGCGCACAACTGACGCAACCTAAAATTAAAATCAACGGCATTTGTCAACACCTCTGAAGCATTCTTGATCGTCAGCGTCCTTAGGGCTGGCCGTCCGTACAGGTATTGTGCTCCCGCGCACGAACTTGGACGAACCTGGAAACAGAACTCAGTATAGGTACCATATAAGTCTTAACCCCTCGTCTGTGATGGATAGGATAGGTAGTATTTTGCGCACTAGTGCTTTTTACTTTCCAGTAAATTTTTCAACACTTAATAATAACACATTAATTTTTTCCCGTGTTGTGTACATCATTTTATGTCTACACTTGGCCAGAAAGCGGCTTTTTCTGTACGCGCAGCGTGCGGAAAAAGCCACTTTATGACCAGGTGTGGCATAAAATATATTTCTTGCTTTTTCATGTTTAAATGTAATTAAATTCTGTATGTTTCTTTTCAAAATAATTTCTTTTGATTAGGCTGACTGAATGGTGACGGCCGGTGCCATGTTTTGGTTTCATCGACATTTTTTCTCAAATGTATAAAAAACGTCGTATGCTACACATGCTGAAGTGTCATTTCCACTCGTCCCGAGTATTTACCCTCGCTTACAGGCTCGGACCAATACACCCCGGGACTCGTGAAAAATGACATACTTTCCGCACTTATATCAAAATAGTATATCATGATACGAGTGGGCTATGTTGTTTATTACAGTCGAGGCTGTGTTGCACAGCCCGAGCCGTCAGGCGAGGGCGGTATAGCCGAGGCTGTAATGACCAATGCCCACGAGTGTCATACGACGTTTTTCAACACACTTGCGAATAAAAAATAATACTTATCATTTAGAATTTCTGTTTTATATATATTTATTTAGTGGTTTATCTATCCTCGTCTATCGTCATCTCGTCGTCAACACGCTGCGCGGGTATCATATCCGCGCGCCGAGTCCCACGACGCGGCGTGCTCTCATTGGTCAATTGGCGGCAATTACAGAACTTGTGCGGTAATTTAAAGTAAAAAGCGCTTGTGTGTAATAAGCTGCGTTCCGCGCATAAGAACCACCAAATAAGAGCGACTTTATGAGCAAGTGTGTTGAAAAGTACTATTACCTGCCGGGTGATGCCGGACGCAAGGCGGACGGAACACCCTCGCCTGCAGCAGCAGGGTCGTGGGGTCGCTCAGATCCGTAGCCCAGCTCGCGAGAAGAGCCTTTATGCCTTCTTTGATCCCTACGAAAGTTGGTCTCTCGCCTGTAATAGTAGATTGTGGCATACTTAAAGGAGTAACATGACTTGAATGAATCAATGTATGAATTTATTGCGTATTGATGTTTCGAAAATCAAATCCAAATCTGAGATTTCGTGACCAGGTTGATAAGGTTTGAAATTGACGCTAAGCTGATTTCTACTTGTGTCATTTCAGTAGTATCATTTTTGATACCGTATATGCACCTAAGAGTTAAAATGGACTTTCCCATCCAGTTTTGCAGGCTCATATATAAAGTTACAGGTTAGGTATCAAACTCAAAAATTCAACATATTTTGCTTATTTTAACAGAATTTTGGAATTTCGGGTTCAGTAAAGTACCCAATTTGTGACCAGTGGAGGGGGGGGGGGGGGTCAAGAATAGCTCACTTACTATAAGTGCCAGCTGATTTCATGATGACGTGCATCAGCGCTGTCATAGCGCTAGTCTCCCAGGAGAAGAGCCGGATGTTCAGCTTGCTGATCTGGTACATGATTGACTTCTTCTCCGATCTGCTGAGCCTCGTCGTGTTAGATGCTAGAAGCAGCAGCAACCTGCAAATTTGGACTAGCATTCTAGAGATGTATAAATCCGGACTTGAAGATTTAAGTGATTCGAATCCGTAAGCGGTTCCGATTTCTTATCGACTCCTTCAAAATCTTATCTAATCCATGGAGTTATTAACTCCGAGTACTCCGACTAGGTAATCTATAGTTACGGAGCCGAATGAATGCCCCAATACTACACCGCGGACTGGCGCACATTATTATTAGTCAATCAAAATCAGCGAGTCCGGAGTGAATTGATCTGAAGGATTCAAAGTCGTTATTGAGTTAAGCTCCGCGGTGCCGAAAACAGAACCGGAGTTAATGATTCGAATCACTCATTGGAGTTGAGATTACACATCTCTATAGCATTTGTTTCGTCTGCGGAAACTTCCTCAGGTTATAAAATTAACTAAAGTACTTCTAGTGAGCCGGTCGTTTTGTACTTCACTTCCGAGCCGCACGCACACATCAACAAGATTTTTCCTACTACCAGCAGCACACACACATTGACCTGACTAACCAGCGTTAAGCGACTCGGCCCACCAGAGGTGGTTCAGTTATTTGCTAGCGAGACACGTACACGGGTATTTATTTTAAGGTCATTGGTTGCTAGTATAAACTTGTTTTCATTGTAACTAGTAGCTTCGTGAAACGTGACACTGGATGTTGAATAGGTTCAAAGGAAACCTTGATACAAGTAGGCCAAGTCCTGGATTGAAACATAGGATACTAACTATATATCCACGTAGGGAGTAGACTTGCCGGAGTTGCCGGCCATGTTAAGTACGATTAAGCAAGCATATTGGCAAGCATGTGATGTTTTTCACGTGTGCTTTAAGGCGGCCGACTTTAAACTTTATTTATTATCTTCAAAATAAAACGATACATGCATAATTTTTATTAGTTGCTAGGTTATTTTTTACCCGGGTTCTGAGTCAAAATACCCGGGTTTTACCCGACTCTAAATAAAGTCGGTTACCCAAGTAACCGGATTTTTGGGTTCCCGGGTTTCATTCCCTGAAGCCGCAAATAAATAGTAGTTTAGGAAAGTACGTAGAATAGGAAAGGATTCTACACTAATTATCGAACCTAGTTACAAAATTTTACGAGAATCGGTTGAAAAATGACGACCTGTAGAAGAGAACAGACATCCGCCGGACATACTGAAACAGAGACCCTTCCTTCTCCCCCGTCTTTCAGTTAATCAACTCTTTATATTTCTGACTATATTTTTTTTATGACTTTGAACTAGGGGTCTTACGGAGCTTCGGCTCCGGTTCCGATAAACCGAAAGCTCTGATTGAATAGGCTACTTGACAGGTTTCTGAAAAGTAACTCAGATTGTTTAATGATGTCTATTGAGCACTCAGAAAGTGGTTATTTTTAATTCGTTTGTGTATTTTTTCTGAAAAAGCAAATAAAAATGCATTTTTAAAATTAGGCGCCAAAACGCTTTCTCGGACAATATGGCGTCTATGACGTAACACGATAGTAAACCGACAAACGTCAACGAGGATCGCATAACGTTCTGAATGACAGAATTACGAACGAATAGGATTGACACATGCTGTCGATGCCGTTTACAATGATGTGACGTCATCGGCCAATCCAAACCGTTTTCGATAAAATGGCGACAGATAAAAAATAATCAATTTTCATCCGGGTTTTATAAATAAATTACCCATTTATTTTTAGTAATATTCGCGTAAATTGGTTTTAATACTTATAATTAATACATATATCCATAATTCTTCCATTATTTTTCACACTGTCAAGTAGCCTATTTAGATCTCCGGCCTCGGTTTCGGTTCCTATATAATTTTATCGGAGCTTTAATGCAGCGGCCGTGGTGCGTGCTTCTGCCTACTGGTACAATTCTGTTCCGACCTCTCTCCTGGGAATCACCCTACGTGCTTTCTAGGTCGATTAGTCATTCATTTGTCTTCTCCCTCCTTCCACCTTCCTCTTGCTTCGATTCCGATTTCGGTTTCGGTTTCGATTCGATTCCGTTAAATTAAATATAAAAACTTCGAATTCGACTTCGGTTCCGTTAAAACCACCTGCGTAACATCCCTACTTTGTACCTACCTTTTCACAATATGATCCTTTACTCGAAGCTCGATCGGTTTGGTCAATACCTTCTTAACCCCTTTTATGTACGGAGTAATCAACTCCGAACAATGTAACCATTCTACAGGAGTTTTAGGATCATAGGACTTCCTGTAAAATATATCCCGGGCCCGAGACGTCGTCGGTTCTCTCCGTGGGGCAATCTTAGTCAACGGGACGTTACCAATTCTTGGGACTACCTTTTGGCGTGGCGTGAGGTTCCGGAGTGTTTTACTCTGCTGCCTAATCATTGGTTTTGGGGTAGTTATGAGCTTCTTCAGCTTGTATCTGTCGTCTTTTTTCAGTTTATCGTTGCGTAGGATAGGAGCGATGGGTGCATTTTCATCAGATTCGTCGTAGGCTGGGATCGGGTCGGAGTCCGGCCGTGGACGATGTCGGAGACTACTCACAAGCTGTTTTTTCAGCAAGCGCACGCGTTCTTGGATTCTAAGGGTCGAGGACGAGCTAATGGTGGAGGTTTCGGGGTTTTTTGAGACGTCGCTGCATTGTATTGTAGCTGAAATGACAATTATAATTTTGGATCTCAATACACAAACCTGGTCCCAGACTGAGGAATGCATGTAGGTATTATGAGTTAATCACACAATTGTGTCATAAAATGAAATAGTCTGAATGTGAATCCGAAAACAGAAGATTCTAAAAACAGGTTAACCATGATTTCCTGTATTAGGGATTAATTTATTGCAAAAATGAACAAAAAATATATTTAGTTTTAGGTGAGTACTGTTGTATTAAAATGGCTATCAATTGTTGAGTCTGAAAAGGCAATTTCTGATTACGTCTCTGATTTCACCCTGTACGTTTATAATATTCGAGTTTCTTGCAACCAACGGAACCCTTAAAGGATCTTTATGTTGTTCTTCTGTCTGTCTGTCAAGACCCTTTATCTCGGGAACGCGTGGAGGTATCGAATTGACAATAAAACCATATAAGTATTCAGGTCTACAGTGTCTTGAAGCTGTGAAAAAATCAAACTTCTAAGTTAGCGTAAAAAAAGATACGGACGTTTAAGCCGCCAAAAACGTATATTTAGACACTCTCAAGGGAATCAAAATTTATGACTCTCCGTTGACCTAGAATTATGAAATTTGGCAAGTAATAGGTCCCTTCTTATAGGTATACTACAAGCATAGGGAATAGGGCATGCAGCACCGGGAATTCCCGGTATTGCCATACTAAAATTTCCCGGTACTGCATGCCCTAATAGGGAAAAATCTGAAAACTATACATTTGTAATTAAATCATAAAAATAAAGTCTTTAAGGTATTTGTACGGAACTCTCGGTGAGCGAGTCCGACTCGCACTTGTTCGTTTTTTACCCGACTGCGGTGAAACCCAAAGGAATGTCGGTTCCTATGTCCGCTCGTAACTACTCAACGGCACAACCGATTTTGACAAATGATACATCGTCTTGATGGCGCGAGTGTCACTGGGTATGAAGTTCGTTAAAATAAACAAATTGGCGGATTTTATGCACTTTTAAAGTGCACCGCGGTTGGGGTTTTTAAGAAAAAAAATTAGTTATTTATATAAATAAACAGATATGTACTTACCCAATAACAATGTCAAAACTATATTTCTTCTCATATTGTTTATTTCAAATAAAAATAGGAAACCAGGCAGCTGCTAGCGATACGGAAAACTAATACTGAAAGTTTTGTAAACAATACAATGAATTCCTTTCAAGCATTTTAAAACAAGTCATACATTTTGAACCTACTGCAAAATAGGTGATTCTGTATTTTGGTCGGGTAACCTGCTAATATAAGTAATCGATTTATGGTTGATGCTATTATAGCTTGGCAACTTCGTTGGTGACACTCACCTGTGTGCTTTTTGTTATGTGCAGCCGTAACTACTTACACAAGCTACCGCCAACACGAATCGCCGTTCGTGTTGGCGGTAACTTGTCTAATTAGTTACGGCTGCACATAACAAAAAGCACACAGGTGAGTGTCACCAACGAAGTTGCCAAGCTATAGTACATTACAAAACTAGGGTGGTAAAACAAAGAAAGGCCGAGATCGCAGATGTTTGCGGCCCGAGCTGCATGCGAGGGACGTAAATATGCGACCGAGGGCTTTCTTTATTACCTCCCGTGTTGTATTCAACATTTTATGTCTACACTTGGCCAGAAAGAGGCTTTTTCCGTACGCGTAGTAAGGCATAAAAAAATATTTTTTTAATACACTTGCTCAAAAAGTGTAATTTCCACTCGTCCCTCGCCTCGTTAGGCGTAAAGTAGGCGTAAAGCATGTCATTTCTCATACACCTCGGGACTCGTGAGAATGAGAAATGACATATTACTTTCCGCACTTATACCTATAGAAATATCCATGTGCGATGATGACTGCTTTCCATCAGACGGCTCGTCTGCTCGTTGGTTACTTGCCGCCTTCTCCTCGCGTCGATTGTTCATTACCTGAGGGTCGTGATTCCTCCTTTGTAGTGCAATTACGCGTCTAACAGTAGCTTTGGCATCATGGAGGGCCATTTGTGCGCAGTCGGTCAACATAGCAAAAAGTCCACTATTTTCGGTCAACTTCGCGATCAGTCAACGTCGCGATCGGTCAACTTAGCGATCAGTCAACTTCGCGATCGGTCAACTGATCGCGCGGTTCACGCGTGGCAAGCATTCGGGCAGCGAGCTAATATCATCGAATGGTCCACTCGTAGTCCGCGTGTCGACGCGTCGCGAACGAGGCGATCCGGTGATGCTACAGTGGGATGTAGTGAGCGCACGTCCATACAAATTCATTTAAAGAATACTAACCGTTCGAGGTGAGGCGATGCGGGTCGGGTGCCGGGTGGCTCTAATGAGCTGTAACCTTAAGACCGAAAGTAGGCATCTCGCTACTAAATTCTCTTTAGTAAGTCCAAAAGGGTACTCGCCATAACGAACTCTTGCAAAATGAGCCGAAATTCGATGGGTTTACTAGGTAAAGGTAACCGTGGAGCCATTTATTTTTTTTATTTAAACTTTATTGCACAAAAGAAAACTTATCGTACAAAAGGCGAACTTAATGCCATAAGGCATTCTCTACCAGTTAACCTTAGGGCAAAGCAGATAACTTGTGGGCGGTGCTACTAACAAAAAGAAAAATACATGATATAATACATATACTAAAGATAATAGTAATAATAATTACATAGATAGGGATAACCATATAATATATAAATAAATACACATATATAAATACAGATGACACGTCTAAGCAGATACACTAAGAGATTTCAGTTCTACCAGCATAGAAATCACGCACAGATTTTTTAAACGCGAACTTATTTGGAGCTTGTTTGATTTTAAGAGGAAGACCGTTCCAGAGGCGCGCTGCTTGGACCGAGAAGGAGTAAGTCATAAATCCGGTACGATGAAGAGGGACAGAGAGGATTAACTTTTCAGAAGAGCGAAAGTACCGAGTTTGAGTCTCATTGACATAGTGAAAAGAAGTTTTGAGATATTCGGGGGACTGAGGATCGTTGAGAATCGAGAAAAGAGTGCAGAGCGTACGGACGTTACGTCGTTCTCGAATAGGGAGCCACCCAAGCTGAGAGCGGTTTGCAGACACATGATCGTATTTACGGAGACAAAAGATGAAGCGGATGCAATTATTAAGGAGACGATCAAGCTTATCAAGAAGTTCTTCGTTCAGGTCAGGATAACACACGTCACCGTAATCGATTATGGGTAGAATAAGGGTGTTAATTAATAGCACCTTGGTTTTAATAGGTAAAAAGTTTCTGAGTCGATTAAGTGCATGGAGCGAGCCCATGACTTTCCGTGAAATTTCGGCGACCTGCGTCTTCCAGCTCAATGTGCAATCCAAATGAACACCTAAGTCCTTTACACTAGGGCTGTAAGGAATAGGTGTGCCATTGAAATGTACTGGTGTGAGAGAGTCGAGGTCTAGTTTTGCTAGTTGACGAGAGCTACCCATGACAATAGCCTGACACTTTGTCGGGTTGACAAATAAGCCAAACTTCACTGACCATTGTTGAATGTGTAAGAGGTCTAAGTTTAACCTGTCAATAGTGGCCGAGATGTCCGTTACTCTACACTGGTCGTAGAGTTGTAAGTCATCGGCATACAAATGGTAGGAACAGCGAAAATCGGGGGTGATGAAATTTATAAAGGTGGAGAATAGAAGTGGAGAGAGAATTCCACCTTGAGGCACACCAGTGGCTAGGTCACACCAGTCGGATAAGGACCGGTCAACTCTGACTGCCATTCGTGGTTCTATAGGGAATGTTGCGGTGCGTTTGGTTGCGAAATGGACCATTTGCGAAGTGGACCATTCGCGAAGTGGACCATTCGCGAAGTAGACCATTTGAGAAGTGGACTATATGCGAATCCCCTACAGGTCATTTGAGTGGACTTTTTGCTATGTTGACCGACTGCGCAAAAATCTGGAGGGCGTGATGCAACTTGGTGTCAAGTGATGAGCGGATCTGGTCAGACCATCGTTGGCTACTTACTTATTACAAAAAAAGCATGATCAGCATCATTATAATTGGCCTATGTCATATTATTGAGCACAGGTTTGCTCTCATAGATGAGTGTGAATGTGTTGTAGTCTACACCCTGTCCCAGGTTATGATGCAGATGCTACGCTTTGTCGCATGATAAATAAATGATAAAGCATCCATCACGTTCTGACAAATTGTGTGCGAGAGTGACGGATGCTTTATCATTTATTTATCGCGCGACAAAGCGTAGCATCATATGCCTACAGTTGTCCGTTAGCGACGCTACGTCTGGCTATTTATTTGAAGGTCCTTGAGAATAATATTATTTGTAAACGTCACAATAACTATTTAATAGACTGATCACACAACGAAACAAACACTTTCCTCCTATTTAGAAGGCCTTTGTCGAACCCGTATCCTACCCGCATACAGTTCCGCGCAGCTTCCGTACTCTTCAGTCTTCCGTCTTTCAATATCTTTCATGGCTTGCAGAATTTTATACTTCTCCAAATAAGCCTTATCTTTCTGCGAGTACATGGCTGTTAGTGTTTTGTTCACCCACGCTTCGTAATATGGTTTAGTCTGTGGGTCTATCGATTCCGGCGCCCATTCAGCAGTATCAGGCAGGCTGCTTTTAGGAGATAAGGGTTTCCGAATTTCCTTTTTCACGCGCCTCTTCGCCTGCCCTGTGTTGAACAACCTCCGTTTTACTGGACTCCGAACGGCCTGAACTTGTGGAACTGGTGGTTTTACTAATTTAGGTATTCTTGAGCTAATCGGCTCTTTAATCTTGGTCTCTCTAGGTATATTAATCTGCAGCAATCTCGGCTTATTTTCTTCGACAAAGGTGATGGATTTGTATCGCGCCTTATCTGTTTTTGAGGTAACAGTTTTAATCACCGGTTTCCGATATTTCGAAGTTTCTTTTACTTCTTTATTTTTATCGGTGTCCGGTGATTCCTTTTTGTTTTCTACGACATTGTTTTTGGCTGTAGATTTGGTCGTAGGTTTCATTTTTATAGCGCTCACAGCTTTGTTGTTCAAATCCTTGGCTTTTATTCTTTCGGGCTGTTTGATTTCTGGAGTTTTCAGCTTCTGTTTATGTGTCGTGTCAACTGGTGATTGTTTAGCCAACTCTGGAAGAATAAAATAATTATACCTACCAATACTTACAAAGATTTTAACTCGGACGAAATTCGAATAATATTACCAGTGTATTCCTGGCCATGTTTAGAAAATAATGTCATATAAAGTAAGCTGGATTTCGCTTAGTTTTCTATTATATTTTTTTTGAAATATCGTAATGTTTTACTGGTGTAACAAAATAGTACATCACACAACTAGGGTGGTAATACAAAGAAAGGCCGAGATCGCAGAGTTTGCGGCCCGAGCTGCAAGCGAGGAACGTAAATATGCGATCGAGGGCTTTCTTTATTACCTCCCGTGTTGTGTACATCATTTTATGTCTACACTTGGCCAGAAAGCGGCTTTTTCCGTACGCGCAGCATGCGGAAAAAGTCACTTTATGGCCAGGTGTGACATAAAACTAATTTCTAATGCCAGAGTACTACACTATTAATACAAGTAGGCCGCGCGACAGAGTCTCCGCACATTGGGCTACTAGTGGCAGCCACAGCCCGACCACTGGCGGCCGCCACAAGCTTCGGGTGAGTTTTTTCGTACAATTTGTATGGCACCGGCGCACGGTGGCCGTGCTCGTGGCCGTGTTCGGGCCACACACAAGCTGCGGGAGTGGCGCGCCGAGCTACTTGTTGCCCAATGTGCCGTTTTAGGTCTTTGGGAAGAGCAGTGAACTTACCATTTTTCACATCATATTGCATGCTACCATTAAATTTACTGATGTCCTCACTTTTCTTTGGCTCTCGGTACCCTCTGAACGTATACTTATCCTTGATCCTTTTCCGATAATCCACGCTTCTGTCTGTACTAAAGTCTGTGTTTATTTTGTTTGGTTTCTCAATTGTGACAGGCTTACACTCTTCAAACGTATTCGTGGATGGAGGTACGACTTCTGCCAGGATTTTGGGGCTTTCTGCCCTTTTAGGTGTTGTGGTTTTAAATTTGTCTTCAGTTTTTTTGTGTCTCTTGGCATCGCCGTGCTCTTGAGGTTTTGGAGATGGAACCTCCTTTATGTGCTGTCTCATATCTCCGTGATTCAATTTCTCCATGTTTACAGTTTTTGAATGTTCGCCTTTTCTGTAAATTTTTGGGTATTCGTATTTTTAGTGGATGTTACTGTAATTTTGAATGGTGCCAAAATTTTACTTTAGTCATTGTGATTGACATTAAATGTTTGCTATTACATCTCATCCATCTAGATTATGGTTTTATTTGAAAAGTTACTGTATCAAACTCTTTGGCAAAGGTTCTGTGAATAAAGATGCATTTGAGTTATGCCATGAATATACTCGCTCTATTCAGTCACACGATAAACCAAGGTCTCAACAGAGCTATAACTTATAATTTTAGAAGTCTCTCTAATTAAGTACTATCGATATAAAAAAGAAACCTAAACCGTCTGTTTGGACACACCGGCAGTACGACACATTGCTTAGCGAAAATCTGCGTAAAATTTTCATTTTTAGGTCGGCCGCACATGCTCTGTTTCCTGATTAGGTTTCCGAATTCGGAATTCAGATTCGGAATTCCGGGTGCCTAGCGCAAACCGACGTTTTTTTTGTATTAGGAATTTACACGGTCAGTTCGAATAGAGACGCTTCTGTGAAAGCACGCACTATGGACGACGATGAATTGATTGCTATTGCACTTTTACTGGCGCTAGACAAGAAAAAGAGAAAACGTCGTTACTGGGTACATCCCATATACAGGGATATTGTCGTAAGAACACGTCCATTCGACTCAGTGCTAGCGCGGTTCTAAATAGAAATTTCCGTTCGTATGCGGCGACCGATACAAAATGTATGTGAGCGCTGCGTTCGGGGCGACGCCATTAGGTTTTTTTCCATTCTGTCTACCCGAACGCACGGGATGAATTCCGAAACGAACGTCGAGTTTTTTTCCGTTCGGAAATAGTAAGAACTAAGGACGTGTGCGCCGTGTTGAACATTTTGTATGTAAATGGAGCATTCAGGTTTCCGAATCTGAATTCCGAATTCGGAAACCTAATCAGGAAACCGAGCATGTGCGGCCGGCCTAAAGGCGATTTAGGCATTTTAAAAGGTTTTATTAGTACCTACCTAGCCCTTGCACTTTTTAAGTGAATCCTTAAGTAATTTGATGTCGATTATTTATTTTAACTTACTATAACTAACACTGTATCGACGCCGCTCAGTGATTGCCTCGTTCGCAAAATCGCGTGTGTACTGACCTTAAAAAAACATCCATGTATCTCCACTCGGCCTAATGTGTAATGGCCAACAAAAGTCATTGTCTCAAACGTCATTTCACGAAAAAACAAAATCAAAAATGCAACCAAAAAAATAATCCCAATGAATCCACTAAACACTATGTTTAATTAAAAATAGGTATGGAAGGAGCGTCAAGGCCGAAATTGGTGAAGTCGAAATCGTCTAATAGTGCTGTCACGATGTCAAACAAACCAAAAGGCAAACAATTGAGCACAAGTAATGTAATAAATAAGGTGGAGACCAAGAAAAGAGGAGTTTATGTAGAAAAATGGGTGAATCCGAATGACTTCCAAATACAAGGTATTTTATCCCATTTACATTATCAGACTACACGTTTGAAAGAATGGATAGTCACTTGTTATTTTCTATAGGGGACGTGCAGGGAGAAAAGGTGGCAGCACTAGGGTTGCCAGCCGTACTATAATATACAGGGTGGCCCATTTAGATCCGTCAGTATGGGAAAGTCTGAAACTATAAGACATACGAAGATCTGTTCTTAGAAACCATGTCATTGATTTTAGGGCCAAGAAAAACTGCATACATAGATTTGAAAAAAAAAACTTGTACTTAACCGGGAATCGAACCCGGTCGTTTTGACTGGTTATAAATGTCAATGTCAAGTATAACAAGTCGTGGCCACACTAACGTTAAACGTCCATCATCGCGATATATAACGTCGTTGCCCGTTAATGTGGCCCAAGTATGATATAGTGCTAGATTCGGATTGGCGGCACGTGTTGGCAGCACCTTCGTTATGGACGTTCCCTATCGGAGAGCTAGGCGGTGCAATGCACCAGCGCCCCCTAACTCAGGCTGCAGGCTCTCAAACCTGTCTGAGGTTACCATACCTAAAAATAAACTTTCACCAACTAACCTAACTAGTTTTCAATAGATATGAGCGCCGCGCCGTGAAATTGGCCATCGGCGCTCATATCCAGTTTTCATAGGGGCCGTTCTAATTGTGCACCGGGGCTTGTCATGCCTGACTACGCTACTGGGTCAGAGCGAGACTGCCGGACGCAGTGCGTTCCATCCGGTGGTCAGACCCGAACGTCAGTTTTAAAAAGAGAAACTTCTGTACGTAATAGGTACTATTACTTATTCTGTGACTGGGTTCAACCTATCCTTTTGTAGGTTTGTTCATAAATTAGTGGGAACTTAACTGTCAAGTCACCAAACGCGGGTGCGCTTAATGTCTCATTCATTATTTTCAGAAAGTAAAGGACAACCTAGAGCACCACCTCAGCTGACAAACGTAACGGCAGAAACAATCTCAACCTCCAATGGAGCGTCTCGATATTCCAGCATCCCTGATTCTACCCAAACCAAACAACATAAACCTCTAAAGAAAACCACCTCACCAACGGCGAAGATCTCAAAACAACGCTCCCCAACCTCAAACAACGTATCTTCAAAAAAACAGCCAAAAGATGCCAAACCGCAAAGAAATATAATCGAAGAGAATAAAAAGCAAGTGCAAACGATGAAATATAGATCCAAAGCTCTGAGCCAAATCAAAGCGAAAAATTCCGAAAAGGTCATCACATTTCAATCCCGAAAGGACATCATACAGACACCGTCTAATGCTTCTAAACTTACTCGGGACATGTCGATGTCTGATCACGCTCACTGGTCCAAGATTTTCCCAAGCGACCCTCAAAGCAGTGCAGGGAAAAACGTGCTAAAGGAATATATTGACAGTTTTGAACACAGCGGTAAAAATGAGGACAAAAAACCAAGTTTAGATAACAAAAAGCCAAGTTTAGATAACAAAAAGCCAAGTTTAGATAGCAAAAAAACAAGTTTAGATATTAAAAAACCAAGTATAGATAACAAAAAACCAAGTTTAGATAGCAAAAAAGTTGATGACTCAACAGCGGAAGATAACGGAAAAGATGGACATATCTACAACTATTTTATAGATCTCCTTGATACTGTGTATGATGAGATGCAAGACAAGGATCTAGAAAATAACGGCATAGCCATCGTACGTAGCGGTGACTCGTCCAAAATTAAGTTCGAGATAGAAGAAAATGTTGCCAAAAGATTGTACATGGAAGAAGATGGTGAAGAATTGGAAGATGCCTCACAGATACAATCAAATCGATACACGGTTAAGGATGATGGTGTCCTGTTCGACCAAAGTCGAAAGCTGGCAAAATACTACAACAAAAGGACACAAAACAGGACTAGACTGCCCAGAAAAATAAAGAATAACAACCGCTTCACTTACACGTCAACAGATTTCTACAAAACAGAGGAAAACAAGAAGAAACCCAAAAAGCAGAATCTTTTAAACCTTTTGAAACTACAGTTGATGACGAATTATGATTCGTATGAAGAACCAGAGAGTATGTATGATGCACTGCACACCATAGCAAAAAACAAACGCCAGCATAAACAAATTTACTTCGACAATTTTGTGAAAGAACCTAAAAGTGACTTCCACAGTGTGTGTAGATTCAAAAGACGAAAAGTTATCTCACCAAGCACTAAATCGCCGCGACACAATAATGTTCCAAAAAGCGTCAATACCATTAATATTTCAAGAGGCAGACATTTAAGTGGTTCCCTGTCAAATGACAATGAATCGGACCATTCTTTAGAAGTGTTTGGCTTCGATTATAATGAAAATGGAAATATTTTTGAACGAGTTTTACCAGGAATGGAGGACTTGGATGAACGTGTCCTCAAAAGGAACAAAGGGCTAACGAAGATAAACAATGGTATAACGACGATATCGCAATATTGGAGATGATAAATAAATAATTTCTGTTATCATGAAGTTATAGGTACCTACTTGGTCAATAAACAAGCTTTATTCACTGAATTTCCGAGTCATTTATATCGATTGAATCGAGATGACTGCGTCAGTATATCCGAGTTAGCGTGGCGTTCCTTTCCAGGCTGTCTTGATACTCTTGATACTGTCTAGGAAAACATTCAATCAAAAAACAACTTTATGTCAGTGTAGAAAGATTAAAATATAACTTTCCGCGATACGAAATCGTGTCGTGAAGTGCGATGCCGTGTGAGATATCGTGTCGTGGCACGTTGTGATATCGCGTCGTAAAATTTTACGTTGCTCGTCGTAGATTTCCTCGACACGACGTCGCAACGTGAAACGATGCCGTGTCGTAGCACGACGCGATATAGTGACATGTTTATGTTTTATGTGTAAAAGCTCGTTGTATAATTAAGTCAAAAAAACCGGTCAAGTGCGAGTCGGACTCGCGCACCGAGGGTTCCGTACAAAATCGTCAGTAGATACGTGAATAATTCAAGAAAAATTGTATGGTGGGACAAACTTAACTTTGCTCTTGTAAAACTGTGGTCCCCATACATCGACATATGCCGCGGTTAGTTTAATAGGAGCAAATAAGGTTGTCTTACGATTTTTGCGAATTTCTGAAAAACGCTGCAAGTTAGAAAAACCGTTTTATTTTTCCTGTAATATTTAGGATAATATTAATAATCGGTAATTATTTCAGATTTTTCTGTTCAGTAAATTCGGAGATAATAGGGGGGGAATGGTATTATTTAAAACATTTTTGGTCTTAAATCAAAAATTACACGTTTACTGAAAAAAATAAAAATCGTTTTGAAATCTTCATATTAAGCCCTTTCATTTGATATCCCACTCGATATATTACCTCAACTTTTGATTTTAGACATCCCATTTCGGTCCCCTTTAAAAAAAAAGGAAAAAAGGTATAGGTTTTTTTTTCTGTTCCATAGGCTCAAATTAGCGGTTTTTAACACTATTCCAAATTTCAAGTCGATAGCATCAGTAGATCCTGAGATATCTTGCTGTGACAGACGGACAGACAGACAGACAGACAGACAGACAGACAGACAGACAGACAGACAGACAGAGTCGCACCATAAGGGTTCCTTTTTTACCATTTTGGTACGGAACCCTAAAAACGCTCATGGCGTCTCGATTTGCGGCACTCGCCGCCGCGGCGGCTCGTATCGCAACCCACGCCATTCGCATTTTTTGAGCCTAGGTACTTATACAACTGTTGCATAAAATACTATTAATTGATTTTATCCGGCCGGTTTTGGACAAGTAATTTGATGGTTAGTTACTTCATTTATTGTGATCGGTATCAAAATGGGTATCAAATAACCTATAAACTTTTAAAATTTTGTACGTTAGCACTCTTTGATACGTAAGAGCGCTTTCACATAATACGACACGATATCGTTAACGGACACCGATACGATATCGGGGCAAGTAAAATGTATGAAATATTATGTACACCTGCCTTTCACATTGTCCGTTCCGATATCGGATATCGGAGCCGACACCGCACCGATATGTTGGCGGCATTATCGGACGATAATATTTGTGCGTGTGCTATACGTGTATCTACATAGTATCTGTGTGCGTAAGGACTGGTGTATATCTGAGTGAGTTTGATCGGTAAAGTAAAACTATGTGAAGGTTTTTGAATTTGCCGCTTCAACTATCGGTGTCCGATACCGATATCGTGTCGTATAAAGGTGGGTTTAGACCAAACGAACGAATGCACATTTAACCCCACTCTACCAAATTCTTTGTGTACACACAAAGAATTTGGTAGAGTGGGGTTAGAATGTGTTAGAATTCGTTTGGTCTAAACCCACCTTAATGTGAAAGCGCTCTAAGATTGGCTGAACATTTATTTAACAATTGGCAACACTGGAACTGTCATTAGTGTCAGTCACTGTCATTTATAATTCCATTTTAGATTATTGGTAGCTTGTTATTAAAGCTGATTTATTATGTTAATAAGTGAGATAAATAAGTTTGAAATGCACTAACACAAGATGAGTTCGTGTTTTACATGCTCCCGCACGGAGGACCCCCTCTCCTCCATAACAAATGTTTATTGGGACATTCTAAAGGCATTGCTGTTTCCGCAAGTCAACATTGTGAGTGTGTTTACATCGATTCAATTTTTTTTTACTCCAAACTACATCGGCGTTTACCGTCCTAATCTGGGGGCACGTCAGTGCCCCCGCCAAGACGAGCAAAACAAAGGCACGGCTGTACCATCCTTATCTCGAAACCATTCAGGCCATTTTCAGCCTCCTGTAATTTTGTGCTGGCTAAAGCTAAAACCCTGAGTTTCCAACGATATATAGGTCATAATAAGACTTAAATATATTCTCAATAACATTTAATTTAATTCTAAGGTAGGTACTTCTTGATGACGTTTGAGGCGCTGATTTGGAAGCTGATTTAGGATTATTCAGACTACAAGGGTTGGAATAAACATGTATTGAGAATTTTATTATTACTAGTTGTTGACAGTAAGTAAATCGAATGACAGAAGAAAAAGAATATCAAAAATCTAAACACGTAGTTGTTAAAAACCTCTTTAGAAAAGAACAAGGAGTTTTAACACTTTCCCTCAACTACTGTGTTTCATCTTTCTTCTCATCATCGTAGTTCAGCAAACACCTAACGCCTCCCGCAGACGAACAAACGTGGGCTTGGCGAGACCTTTAGTTAGTATATCCGCGACTTGATCTGCAGAGCCCACTCGCTTTACAACAATGATTCCGTTGGTCACTTGCTCTCGGACGAAGAAGTGGCGGATGCGGATATGTTTAGTCCGCTTATGGAATTCCGGGTTGTGGGCTAGTCTCACAGCAGCCTCATTATCCACACTTAATGTGGGTATCTCAGTTAGGGCTGTTAGGTCTTCTAAGATTCGCGTAAGCCAAACCAGCTCTCGTGCGCCTTCGCTGGCGGCAACAAGTTCCGCTTCGGTGGTAGAGATTGCCACGGAAGCTTGCCGTTGGCTAAGCCACGATATGGCTCCTCCCGCGTATCGACACGCAACACCCGACGTAGACCTTCCTGTTTGTACGTCTCCGCCATGGTCGGCATCACTAAAACACTCTAAAATGCCACTTGAGACGCCTCTATGGTATTCGATTCCCAATGATGCTGTTCCCTTCAGGTAACGTAATATACGCTTCAGTTTCGCACAGTCCGTGTTAGTGGGATTCTCTAATTTGCGGGATGCCACTCCCACCGCGAACGCGAGATCTGGACGCGTACACACCATCAAGTATGCTAAAGCTCCTACGGCTTCTCGATAAGGGAATAGCTTATTTTCCTTACTTGCAGCTTGCAACTCATTTTCTACAACTTTCCCTGACACTTCAACAGGTGTAGATAGAGGGTTGCAGCTGGCCATGCCAAAGCGTTCTAAAATTTTCTGAACATAAGCCTTCTGGTTGATCTTTATAGTTCCATTTTGGGATCTGTCGATCTCCATCCCTAGGTAAAAGGACGCTGGTTTTGTCGTGATCTTGAGTTTTTGCTTTAAACTGTCCAGAAACTCATCAGCTAGCTGTTTGTCCGTAGCTGCTATCAGTCCATCATCGACGTACAAGGTAAGTAGAATCTTACGTTCCCCAACCTTCTTTGTGTAGAGACATGGATCTGATGTACTTTGTTTGAAGTCTAGCTTAAGTAGAGCTTCATGAAAGCGATAGTTCCAGCAGCGAGGTGCCTGTTTAAGTCCGTATAGGCTTTTGTGGAGTCTGCATACTCTCTTTGAACCATCTGAGAAACCTTCCGGCTGCTGCATGTATATTTCTTCGCTTAGATTTCCGTATAGAAACGCTGTGGTAACATCGAATTGAGTAAGAAACATACCTTCGTTTGCAGCGACGCTAATCAACGATCGAATTGTGGCAAATC
Source organism: Eudemis profundana (assembly GCA_947034925.1). Taxonomy (NCBI): domain Eukaryota; kingdom Metazoa; phylum Arthropoda; class Insecta; order Lepidoptera; family Tortricidae; genus Eudemis; species Eudemis profundana. Next base: position 6,133,829 of record OX344819.1, read on the forward strand.
TAGCAACAGGACTATACGTTTCTTCATAGTCAATGCCTTTCCTTTGCTTAAATCCCTTTGCCACAAGACGAGCTTTGAATCGTTCAATGGTTCCATCAGGTTGCCTCTTAACCTTAAACACCCACTTGCAAGGTATCGCAGATCTGCCCTTTGGCAAAGTTTGTAGTGTCCATGTACCGTTTTCATCTAAGGACGCTATCTCTTTTTTCATAGCTTCAGCCCATTTTCCTTTCAGGGGACTCTCAATGGCCTCTCTGTAAGACTGCGGTTCTGTGAAGCTGTCAACATTGCACACATAATCGTCGAATTTCTTCGGCCTCCGAAGTGTCGCTCTTGATCTTAAGCCGCGATTATCTTGCACGGTGTCAAAGAACTCATCCTCGACTACTTGCTCGAGATCATCATTCGGTTCTTCTACCACTGGGTCGCTTACGTCAGCCGGTGCTATTGTTAAGTCGGATAGTACCGAATCTTCATGACTGTCATTAGCAATCGGATCTTCGTCTGTACTTATCGGAACTTCGGTAGCACTTTCCTCCCTAAATTCGATCGATGTTGTGTCAGTGTCACTCTCTTCGTATTCTATGTTCTCATTGGGTGGTATCGGTTGGCCGAATTCAAATACTGGACGGCTTGCTGGTGACACTACCCTAATCTCCAGTTCGTTGGATTTTGTGTCCTGACTTTTCTGGGGCGTCTCAGTATTGACTCTGTAGAGCGGTTTTTCATCAAATATGACATCGCGAGATCGTATAAGTCCATATTTGTTGTTCTCTACTGCAGCCCATATACGATAACCGTCGTCATTATCGTACCCAACGAGTCTTCCTTTGTAAGCTTTCTTGGAGAGCTTCTTTCTCTTCTGCTTGGGAATATGGGCGTAACAGGTGCTTCCAATTATCTTCAAATGAGATACGTTTGGCTTCTTCTCATTCCATATTTCGTACGGCGACTTACTATCCACTCTCGAGGGACCAGTTCTATTTATGACGTATGTCACCGCATTCATTATCTCTGCCCAAAGCACTTGAGGCAAACCTTCTCCACTGTACATGACAGTTCTTGCAGCTTCGACTAACGTGCGATTATCGCGTTCGCAACAGCCGTTTTGTTCTGGCGTATATGGCATCGTTAGTCTCTGCTTGATACCTTTCTCAGCAAGAATATCTCTAACGTCTTTGTTATCGTATTCTCCTCCATTATCACTCAGAAGGGTTTTGATAGTATATCCTATATTTTGTACTTCTGCGATCATCTCTTTCAGCTTCTGTTTCACTTCAGACTTGGCTTTCATGAAGTATATCAGACGATAACCAGAGTAATCATCTCGGAATAGTACAAAATACCTTAAATTTGTGATGGAGTTGGGAAACGGGCCGCACACGTCGCTGTGAATGAGCTCACCGGGTTGTGACGCTCTTGTACGAGTACCGAACTTCTGTCTGTGTGACTTTCCAAATAGGCAGCTTTCACAAAGTGTCTCGTCTATGGGCAGCTCTATCCCTAGTTCCCGTTTCACAAATGCTCGAATGTGCCGCTTATTCTGGTGGGCATATCTCTCGTGATAAAGTTGAGTCTCCGTTGTCAGATACGAAACCATATTCTTTGGTATGACATTCTTGACTTCCAACTTGTAGAGGCCTCCATGTTTTTGTCGGCTACCAACGATCTTGACAGCTCCATTGACCGATATGCTGCATTTCTCAGTCGTTGACGTGAATTTGCTGTCAGAGTTCTTATCGTGAGCCGCTAGGACCGAAAATAGATTCTTCTGGATACCCGGAACGTGCCATACATCTTCTAGAGTGACGGGTAAGACTTTCCCTTCAACATTAGCTTTGACGACAATGGATCCTTTTCCTTTGGCTTGCAAAACGTTGCCATTCGCTGTCGTGACCGTATGCGTATCATCGAAATGTTGGTAGGTCGTGAACAAGTCTCCTCTGTTCGTGATGTGGCTCGTGGCACCATTATCTACGTACCAGCTGTCCTTGTCGTGCTCGACTGCACAGACTTCGTTCTGCACAAACATTACAGTCATATTTACTACTGAAGCATGAGAAGTACGTGGAGTGTTGTCGCCCCTCAGTGGATTACTGGTTTTTGGTGGTTTGCCATCTCGAATCCATTTTTGGCAATTCTTAACACGATGACCAACTTTCGAACAGTAATTGCACTTTAGCTTACTATCCTTGTTCTTCTTCTCACTCTGAATCTGAACATTTGAACGCGTGACAAGGGCTTCTTGCTCGATCGCCAGACTGCTCGCCAGGTTTCGCTCAAACGCGCACAGATGATTGGTTAAGCTCTCTACGGTTCGTTCTGCTTTCGGTACCAAGAGCCAGCTACTTTTGAAGGAAGCATAATCCTCACCCAGCGTGTCAAGGATCTTACAAATTAAGAGGAGATCGGGTAACTCCATCTTTTCTCTTTGAAGATTTTGATTTAGCTCGGTCCATATGTTCTTCAGTTTACACATATGCGTCGCAATGTCATCTTCTGGATTCCGTTTGAACCCGAAGAAGCTCATGCATAAGTTGTAGCTCTTGTCTTCACTGACACCGTCGAACAACCTGTGCAGCTCCAACCATACTTCACGGGCGGTCGTATACCGCATGACTTTTTGTAATGTTCCATCCGTCATGTTACTTGTCAATAAAAGGAGAGCACTGCAGTCAGCCTTTACGTAGGACGCAAGCTGAGTTCCTGCTCCTGCTACTGCTTCTGCTCCTTCAACTAGTACGGGTCGCGTCATTCTACCCTCCACAATATCTAGAGCATGTGGAATGCTTTGTAGAGCTATACATATTTTGTATTTCCATGTAGACCAGTTAGTCTTCCCTTCTAGGTTGCCGATTAACAACTTCGTCGTTAAATTATCCATAATTTGCTTAGCACATAACCTGATGACGTTTGAGGCGCTGATTTGGAAGCTGATTTAGGATTATTCAGACTACAAGGGTTGGAATAAACATGTATTGAGAATTTTATTATTACTAGTTGTTGACAGTAAGTAAATCGAATGACAGAAGAAAAAGAATATCAAAAATCTAAACACGTAGTTGTTAAAAACCTCTTTAGAAAAGAACAAGGAGTTTTAACACTTCTAGCAGAACCACAAGCTTCAAATTTTAAACATATTTAGCTGTTAGCCTATCATGTCATGGAAAACCTAAAAATGCAATTTCAATACAAACTGTATAAGTAAGTTTGTAGGCCTATACAAATACATGCAATTACAAAGTTAGTCTTGTAGTTCAAATTAGAAATAGAATAGATTCTTCTTCTTCTTCGTCGTATCCTCATGGCTGAGGGACGTGACGGCTGCGGGAACTCTTCACCAACGCTCTCCAAGCTGCACGATTTTGGGCTTGATGAATGCTAGCCTGCAATGTGGCTCCAGTTGCAGATGTAATTGAAGATTGGATTGTACTAAATGAAGCAAGAACAAAAACATTACATGTAAAAAGATACAAGTCTCGCAACGCAGTTCTTCTACAACAAAAAACTTTTGAGATGGCCGTGGTGGATTCTTTATTTGAGAACTATAAAATGTGTTCCTCCCCGATTAAATAATAGGCAAGTCGGTGGAAATCGACTTCTGTCCCTGGTACTGACTAGGTTTAACATTACATCTCAAAACTTTTTGTTGTAGACAAACAACTAAACTTTTTGTTAACTGCGTTGCGAGACTTACATCTTTTTACATGTTACGTCTATGACTGGTTTCCTAGCTCTATTGCACTCCCTGTTAATTTTCATTACCGGGTTCGATTCTCGGTCTGGACCATATACCGGGTGGCACCTGTAACAGGAGCAAATAATTAAAATGTAGATTCTACTCATTAAATAATAAAACTTTCGTTCAACAATTTTTAAAAATTATGTAATCTTTAGATTTTATCTTTTTCATACAAATTAAGTAGTATTTTCAATGTACGTTAACATCAGTCTAATTGACGTCGAATTGTCGTCAAATAAACTTTAAAGTGTACTAAAAATTCAAACAGAAGTTATTTTTAAATGTCGCTGAACATATGTTGTTCAGTTTGAGGAGTACAATCTACGTTTTAATTATTTGCTCCTAGTACAGGCAACACATTGTTATATGTGAGTACCATTTAATTGTTCTATGTAATTTAATTGTAACATAGAAATGTGGTGTAATTTACCCACATTAAAAACTATGAAAGTAACATCATGTTTCTTTCATATAATTCTAAAATTGTTTCCATAAATGCCTCTGTTGCAGGATCACCTCTGCTTTGCGAACCAGCATCTGCTCATGTGTGAGAAATGCATGAAGACACTACACTGTGTCAGTGTGTTCCGTGACGTGGCCGTCAATTGCGTGCGGCAACAGATCCAACGTTGGAACGAGAGTGTGGTAATCCAAACTTTTTTTTTGTACAACAATTTTTGCTTTTGATGTAAAACACTAACAAATCGAATTTGGAGACCCCTGCTGTAGTTTGTTTATTTTGATTTTCAGGGCATGAAATCAACCAACAGTCTGACAGAAATGGATGACGTAGACATAAAATCCGAAAGACTGAGTCCACTACCACCTGATGACCAGGATGTGAAACAAAAAGCGATTCTGGATGATATTGTAAGTATTACTAACTATAGTGAGATCCGATAGAAATGATCAAAAATGTAAACAAATATGGCTGACTGGCAATTGCATATATTGTCTATAGATTTATCGTAAATAGTGATGGGAATAATGGTATTAACATTAATTAATCCATTTGACATTCGCGATATTATTCTTAACTACAACTAAGTTACTGTTATTAATCAGATCCATTTATCACTTTTTTTATATTCGTTGCGATAATTTGTGGCTTTAAACTCTATGATAGCAAATAAGAAGAAATGGGCAAAGACAGTAATAATATCAATTGTCGACATCACCATCCCCCATGACGAGAACCTCGTGAAGGCCGAGAAGGACAAGCTCAGCAAGTACCTTGACTTGGCTCACGAGGTTACCGCCATGTGGGATGTTGATTCGACGATCATTGTTCCGATAGTCGTTTCGGCGAAGGGGCTTATAGCGAAGAGTCTCGATCACCATCTCAAGAGACTCTCGCTAGATGGCTGGATCAAGGGTCAGATACAGAAGGCGGTTCTTCTGGACACGGCGCGCATCGTCAGGAGGTTCCTCTCTCTGCGGCCCTAACCACCGGTAGCCTGGGCCCCGCCCCGCTGCCGGCGGCACCCTAGGTTAGGTTTTTTATAATGTTAATATTCTGTAATTTCATTTTGTATTTTACTTTTTATATACGTATTATAAAGTACCTAGCCTAAGAAAATAAAGATATACACGAATATCAATTGCGCTAGTAATTGATTGGATGACACTTTTGTCTTCATAGCCTGATATGGAGCTCGAAAAGGGGAAGAAATAGAATGTAATATCAAAATAAAATTGTTTGTTAATTAAAATTAATATTTAAAAACTGATGTTCCCATCATTACAAATTCAAAAACAACATAGATTTCAATAGTTTAGATGAGTAAACATTTTTGATTTGCATTTGACTCATCACCAAATATTATTACCGAAGTTTGTATTTACTGAAATATGAATAATTACTAGATATTTCAATCAAATATGAATGTAAATACAAGGTTTATGAGTATAAATTGTTGATAACACTATATTCGTTCTCAAAAAGAGCATGATTACGAAGTAATAAAGGTAAATCCGTTTGTTTACATAATTGTTCATTTCTAAATAATCCCACTATATAAGGTTTTCGTTTTTCCCGTCTTGGTTTTGTTTAAAAACAAAGTTTTGTTGACAGTTTTTTTTAATTTTTTTAGATGGTAGTAAAATATGAAACGGAGGAGTTTATAACCTGTGATATTAAAATAGAAAATGGCGCGGAGTTGCCATATTATGGAGGTGATGAGAACGAGCTCTTGGCAGCGGTGGACATGGATGACCAGAGTCAGGCGTCCGATGATGTTTACTTAAACAGTTGGGTAAGTCTAATAAGCATAGAATAAGGAATAGTTCGTAAGTTCTAGTAGTTGTTTTTATTATTTGTTTTTCTAGCGGCAAAAGAATAGCACATTACACAACTAGGGTGGTAATACAAAGAAAGGCCGAGATCGCAGATGTTTGCCGCCCGAGCTGCAAGCGAGGGATGTAAATATGCGATCGAGGGCTTTCTTTATTACCTCCCGTGTTGTGTACATCATTTTATGTCTACACTTGGCCAGAAAGCGGCTTTTCCTGTACGTGCAGCGTGTGCATAAATACATATTCTGTGAAAATTTAAACAGCCATTCTCCAGAAATATGCCTGCGTCTAATTCACGCGTCTCCATACATTTAGTATGAAAACAGCAACGCGGTAATTGACAACATTTCATATTTTCAAAAGATCTTAATTCGAAAACCATTTGGGTAAAACTGTATTTTATGCTCAAAAAAAATATTTTTGGATTTTTTTTCTCATTCATTTTGGAAAAAATCGTCAATTAGTGTGAACCGGAAGTGTGACGTCATTTTCCCTGCATTATCGAGAGAGACCTTAGTGCTGAAACGATTAAAAAGTGTATGGTATCCGGTTGTCATTTTCTGACATACTTGCCGTCTGACGTTTATTTGTTTTGAAAATTGTTACAACTGCTTAGCGGCTTTAGAAGTTTAATTTTCTTACCGTTGGTTCATTTGCACGTTTTCGAAGACCTTAAAAGACTTGGCACTTTCCCACTGGACTCCGATAACGCATTCAAACATTATTAACTTGGCATTCTTTTACCGGACACCGATTTTTTTCATATAATGAAGACATCAGAAGGTTTTTCTCATGCTGATAGCACGAATCTGCCGCGTGTTGAAATTATGATGATGGAGTACACATCGGCAAGTGATAAATATAATCCAGCCCAAATAAGAGGAGCAAAAGCATCGTTGTCTTCCCGAACTTCCTATGTTGACAACGCTGTAACGCCTGACAGTTATTTTTTTAATCGTAATTGTCGCTCTGGATTCTAGTTTTTTTAAATCGTAATTGTCGCTCTGGATTCTAGTTGGGAAAGTGACGTCATTTTCTACATACGCCCTTTTAGAATGAGCTACTTTTCAAACTGCTATTTTTAATTGAAAAATTGAGTTAAAACGAAAAAGAAAAAATACGGGTAGCTTAAAATTCCACCTATTTTCTATCCAGCTCATAAAATGAAGGAGTAGAAAATTTGAAATATTGTCAATTAGGTGACCGCAGACATATTTCTGGAGAATGGCCGTAAAGTCTCTACCTATTACGATTCCAAAGCTGGAGCCCTGTGACTCACCGACAGACAGGAACCCTAAAAATGCCATTAAAAATATTTAGAATCCGTTGGCAGACGTAATTATATAAGTAAAAACACATGTTTGAGTGTAGCACATGGTTACCGTCGATTTCTCAATACGAGTTGAGACGACAAGGCCGAATTTATATATACAAGGTGTTTCATTGAACGTCATACAACTCATGTTTTTTTAAACTCCTCTCCCTGGTGCTAAAACCCTGTGCTAGGTCTCGTGTTGTTAAAGTCATCATAATTAATTAATATCACTATTTGAATTATTCATGTTTTTTTGGTCTCATCGTGGTTACTCTGCTTAGAGTTAAAAGAAAAAAGTTCGAATCTAATTTTGTAGTGAAAACTTACCTTTTTACTTATCTAGGTCGATAATTTATGAATAAAATGCATGCATTCTGACTTATTATTGAAGTTATTGGTCATAACAAACAAACAGGTCACGTAAGCGTGACGTCATGAGGGGTGCCCACACTACGAGATTGTAATTTCTTAATTCTGTTAGCAAACTAGGAAAAGTTAATTATGACTAATTTTCATAAATCAATTAGTGCATTCTGTTCTCGGTCGTTAACTGAGCCGGAATTGCTTAAGTTGTAATACGTTCAATGAAACACCTTGTATAAGTTAAACTAGCTTGACGGTAGAGTGACCGTCAAGATGGCGTACACCGTTAAAATATTCAGAATCTGATGCAGCCAATAAACAGTACCCAAATAGTACCGACGAAATACCTAGGTGAAAGAAATAGTACCCTTAAACTTTTCGAAATATAAGTTCTGTTCACGGTGTACGCTACCAGGCGTCAAGCTGGCGTACACCGCTTGTGCCTCAAGAATGGCTTTGTTTTCGGAAACGCTTTACATCTCAAAAAAATGTACCCAAATAGTACCCTAGGACCCTAAAATTTCATTTCTCTAGCTATCGTAGAAGCCGAGATATAGTAAGCTCTTACTATAAGAAATTCCCGGGTACGCCAGCTTGACGGTGTGAAATTTTGTACACCGTTAAGTCATGGAATATCTCGGCTTCTACGGTAGCTAGAGAAATGAAATTTTAGGGCCCTAGGGTACTATTTGGGTACTATTTTATGAGATATAAAGCGTTTCCAAAGACAAAGCCGTTCCAGAGATACAAACGGTGTACGCCAGCTTGACGCCCGGTAGCGTACACCGTGAACAGGCCTTATATTTCGAAAAGTTTAAGGGTACTTTTTTTTCACCTAGGTATTTCGTCTGTACATCAGATTCTGAATATCTTTACGGTGTACGCTATCTTGACGGACACTTGGAGACGCAGGTTCGAATTCTGCCCGATCCCGTCCAATGTTTAAATTGTCGCTTCTATTAAAAACAAATAAAAAATCTTTATGACAATTTATATACCTTTTCAGTTAAAATCGGGGGCGAGTTGTGACACTGATCAAGCAACTGAGACAACGGAGGACCAGAATTATGAAATTAATCCAGAACCTGAAAAGCCTAAATGTCGCAAAACTGGCAAGAGCGGGACGAAGGAAAAACGATCGAAAAGAAATACAAAGTCGACAGGGAAAAGAAAGGTCAGTATATTCTTAGTCTGGCCAAGGACCATTAAAACAAGAGGACTGTCATTCTCCATACAAATAGCTGTTCCCCGAATTTACAACGCTATCTATGTATAAGCTTCGTAAAAGAATTATATTATTTAGATTTATTCAACTTCGCAAACGTGACACAGTATTTAAATGTTAGAATTTATTTATTATTAGCTGTTTACGAACTAATCGTTACTATACTATGTTTCTTTGTTCAATTATAACATCGTTAAATGTTTAGTTTTTTAGCGCCATCTAGTTTTTGCCCGGAAATCCCCTAGCGGTCGGGTTACGATCCAAAGTATGGAGAATGACAGTCCTCTTGTTTTAATGGTCCTTGGTCTGGCCCAGACGATTGTCACCTGACCAAATACAGTCTCTGACAATAATCAATAGTAGATTGTGTCACAAGGGAGCGAAATGATGTATTTGGGTGAATCAACTTTTCTTGCTTTATGCAAAGATTGCCCTTTTTCCTTATTTGTTCACCTTTTGCATGTTTTAACATGATTTAAATGGAACAAGAACTTACATCTAGAGAAATTAGATAAAAATAAAACTAGTTCTTAACAAATAAATAGTGTGACCCAGCGGACGAACCCTCATTTTCATACAAAAGTGGGGGACAGCTATGTCCGCTGGGTCACTGCTTATAAACAAGTTATAATGAACAAATGATAATAAAAAATATTTGCATTACGTAGCTTTATTATCTGTCTTTTAAATGAGCATACACTTTATTCAAAAAATATCCGAATAAAGATTTCTTTTAAATTTTAGTCGGAGGTGAAATTTTGTTGACAAAAAAAAGTTGATTCACCCCTTTTACGGCGAGGGCGTACATTGTATCCTGAACGAAGCGAAGGATTCTAAAGGGCAATTCCATGAAAATGTAACAATTTATGGCGTAAATTTAAGTATTAATTTTAATCTACATAAGTATAACTTTAATCACTAGACATATTGACACCTGAATGATGGTGCAAACCATCAACGAAGAAACGCGAGAAATTGATAACTTACGTTACTGCTGTCGAATTACCCTAAAGTAGAATCCCGAGCGTAGTGTAGGCTACAAGTGTCAACGCCCGTGGTGAATACAATTTTGCTACCTTGTGACACATACTGCTCTTCACACTATGAAGAAAATTCAAATAAAACACTCCCTACCAAAATAACGAATTATTTTTGGTAGGATACACATTATTATTGAATATGAAATGTAAAATTTGTAGTCTATTGTCATTTTATAAAACGATTATTATTTTTTACGTCACCTAAGACGTAAATGGTATTTTCATATTAAATAAAATACCACTTCCATATTAAATATTTATAGCGCTCGCCTGCGGCTGGAACCGCAAAGCCTGGCTACACTTCACTCTTACACCCTGCGATTTTATTTTTATTTATTTATGCCACACCTGGCCATAAAGTGACCGCACGCTGTGCGTACGGAAAAAGCCGCTTTCTGGCCAAGTGTAGATATAAAATGATGTTAAAACACGGGAGGTAATAAAGAAAGCCCTCGATCGCATATTTACGTCCCTCGCTTGCAGCTCGGGCCGCAAACATTTGCGATCTCGGCCTTTCTTTGTATTACCACCCTAGTTGTGTAATGTACTATTTATTTATTTATGCCACACATAAAGTGACTTTTTCTGGCCGAGTGTAGACATGAAATGATGTACACAACACGGGAGGTAATAAAGAAAGCCCTCGATCGCATATTTACGTCCCTCGCTTGCAGCTCGGACCGCAAACATCTGCGATCTCGGCCTTCCTCTGTATTACCACCCTAGTTGTGTAATGTACTATTTATTTATTTATGCCACACATAAAGTGACTTTTTCTGGCCGAGTGTAGACATGAAATGATGTACACAACACGGGAGGTAATAAAGAAAGCCCTCGATCGCATATTTACGTCCCTCGCTTGCAGCTCGGACCGCAAACTTCTGCGATCTCGGCCTTCCTGTGTATTACCACCCTAGTTGTGTAATGTACTATTATGCCACACCTGGCCATAAAGTGTTTTTTTCCGCACGCTGCGCGTACGGAAAAAGCCGCTTTCTGGCCAAGTGTAGACATAAAATGATGTACACAACACGGGAGGTAATAAAGAAAGCCCTCGATCGCATATTTACGTCCCTCGCTTGCAGCTCGGTCCGCAAACATTTTCGATCTCGGCCTTTCTTTGTATTACCACCCTAGTTGTGTAATGTACTATTTATTTATTTATGCCACACATAAAGTGACTTTTTCTGGCCGAGTGTAGACATGAAATGATGTACACAACACGGGAGGTAATAAAGAAAGCCCTCGATCGCATATTTACGTCCCTCGCTTGCAGCTCAGGCCGCAAACATCTGCGTTCTTGGCCTTTCTCTGTATTACCACCCTAGTTATGTAATGTACTATTACGTCACCTAGGCCATGGTGGTATTTTCATATGAAATAAAATATCACTTTTATATTAAATAATAATAGCCCTCGCCTGCGGCTCGAACCGCAAAGCCTGGCTACACTTCACTCTTACGCCCTGTAATTTTATATTTATTTATTTGTTCCAGTCGGACGTAGCCTTTACGAATATAGTATTGAACAAGAAGGGCCTAAGGGCGTACCGGTGCGAGCAGCGAGAGAAACAGCAATTCGTCCGAGCGAAGTACAAGTGCCGGTCGTGTATCGTCACGTTCGATAAACTTGAAGCCAAAAAGAGACACATAGCAGAGTTCCACAAGCCGAGAAAGGTATACAGGGTTATCAGTTGGACGTAGTTTAGGGAAAGGATCAACCCACACTAACCAGTTTTAGAATTCGGATGTTGACTAATGTTGAATTTTACAACATAATATAGTCACATGGATTGGAAAATACTAAATTATCATAACACAAAAGAAATAAACCAAAAATGTATAAAAAATATAAAGTTATGAGACCACAAAGTTTAAAAAAAAACCATATTTTTTTATCGTCTTAAAGAAAAATTAAAGTCAAATTCGGAATGCTTAAATAACACTGAAAAAATAAATGTATGATAACTATGTGCTTAAACGCACTTTTTCGTGCTCAAAATGGCAAAATGCTATTTTTTCATACAACTTAGTACAGCGATGGAGCAGGTCATAAGTTCCTACCGTTTTGTATAGAGCGTTTTCAATGCTCAGTGCGATCTGCTACTTCTAATTACAATTTGTGGCTGTTATACTTATACTAATGTATTAGGTGTCAAATAGATAAAAAAATCGAGTCAACAGGCGAATTATACACTTTATTTTAAAATTAATTGAACACGAGTAAGACCCAGAAACGTATTAACCGTCCTTTCCATTATGCTACTAAGTAAATATTCATATAAGCGATAAGAAAATGCTTTAAATTTGTGACCGTCAAGATGGCGTATATCGTAAAGATATCCAGAATCTGATGCTACCAATAAATAGTACCCAAATAGTACCGACGAAATACCTAGATGAAAATAGTACCCTTAAACTTTTCGAAATATAAGGCCTGTTCACGGTGTACGCTACCGGGCGTCAAGCTGGCGCACACCGTTTGTATCTCTGGAACGGCTTTGTTTTCGGAAACTTTCAAAAAATAGTACCCTAAGGCCGTAAAAATTTATTTCTGTAGCTATCGTAGAAGCCGAGATATATCCGCTAATATTTTAACTATATTCCTAAAAAAAATTAAATATAATATATTAAATTAAATATAATAATGTTAAATATAATATTTAAATATGTACATTGAAATTATCTAATACCCTGGAACTAATCGCTTAGCTTGGTTGAAACTAGATCGATGCAAAATTTACCGAGACATTTATTTCAGTAGGTAAAGAAAGATACATTTTGTAATAAACGGAAGAATTATTACCAAGGACCAAGATTAAATAATCCTCTTGCTGTAGTTTCCGCATGTTGCCATATATATATATATATATATATATATATATATACAGGGTGTCCCTAAAACCAACTTTTATACGATCAGGGCTGATAGACCAGCTCATAAGAACCTAGATTAAGCAAATTTGACCTCAGTAAAAATCTCTTAGTTTTCGAGATATTGACGTTTTTGTAAAACTCGTGCTAAGTGATACCCTGACTCGGTGTTTTGAGTGTCATTGCTAAAATATCAAGTATTTTACAAATCTGTATTATGCTATGTGTGGCCAAATAACTATGCTATTGAACGTATTTTCTATTTTTGCTAATTTATTCATGCTGTGGACACAGTACAATAACAAAAAAAAATTATTCGATTTTTTTCAAATTTCACCTCTGACTTCGAACTAGCGTGGTGAAAAAAAAATGTACCAACATAACCAGGCACTCAACGTAAAAAAATTGCGCATTTATTGTAGTTTCTAAAATGGTATAAAATTTACTAAACACTGTAATAATTTTTGAAATAATGATATTTTGTTACAAAATTAACTGTCTGCCGCCTTCATCTCATACGATCCGGTTGAACTAAGTTTGCACCTAGCGTGCTTGACATCACATACAAATTAGGTGCAAACTTCACGTAATCGTCAATATCTCGAAAACTAAGAAATTTTTATGAGGTCGATTTTACTCAGTCTCGTTTTTTATGAGCTGGTTTATCAGCCCTGTTCGCCATTTTGTAAAAGTCACGAATTTTGATAGCCTGGATCAGTCTTTCGAAAGTCATGACTTCAAATTTCAGTATTTTCTTAATCTGCTTTTTGTTTTAAACATTACTTAATAATTATGCTATCATACCTTATCAAAATAAATTAGATTTTACGTGATTCAAAATATGACCTCGGATTTGAATCGCGTAATACTTAAAACAAATTTACCATGCTAAAATAAAAAAAAATAATGTAGTTTAAAAATAGTAAGATTTTACACACTAGAATCCGTAGTTTTTAAGATAATAGCATTTTAATTCAAAAGGAGGTTATACTACAATATTCCATTGGTTAAATTTCGTACCAGAATTTGAATTTCGAACAGAAAAGGTATGATAGCATAATTATTAAGTAATGTTTAACAAAAAGCAGATTAAGAAAATACTGAAATTTGAAGTCATGACATTCGAAAGACTGATCCAGGCTATCAAAATTCGCGACTTTTACAAAATGGCAAACAGGGCTGATAAACCAGCTCATAAAAAACGAGACTGAGTAAAATCGACCTCATAAAAATTTCTTAGTTTTCGAGATATTGACGATTACGTGAAGTTTGCACCTAATTTGTATGTGAAATCAAGCACGCCAGGTGCAAACTTAGTTCAACCGGATCGTATGAGATGAAGGCGGCAGACAGTTAATTTTGTAACAAAATATCATTATTTCAAAAATTATTACAGTGTTTAGTAAATTTTATACCATTTTAGAAACTACAATAAATGCGCAATTTTTTTACGTTGAGTGCCTGGTTATGTTGGTACATTTTTTTTTCACCACGCTAGTTCGAAGTCAGAGGTGAAATTTGAAAAAAATCGAATAATTTTTTTTTGTTATTGTACTGTGTCCACAGCATGAATAAATTAGCAAAAATAGAAAATACGTTCAATAGCATAGTTATTTGGCCACACATAGCAAAATACAGATTTGTAAAATACTTGATATTTTAGCAATGACACTCAAAACACCGAGTCAGGGTATCACTTAGCACGAGTTTTACAAAAACGTCAATATCTCGAAAACTAAGAGATTTTTACTGAGGTCAAATTTGCTTAATCTAGGTTCTTATGAGCTGGTCTATCAGCCCTGATCGTATAAAAGTTGGTTTTAGGGACACCCTGTATATATATATATATATATATATTTTTTAATAAAACCTTTCGACCTCTGCAAATTTAGCGTAGTCCGACTATAAAAAGATGGAATTTGTTAGGAAAAAGTGTGACATGGGGGTGTCTAAAAATCTGAAAAATCGTGTGACGTAAATTGTGGATGACCCCTTACCCACATAATCTTTCTTTTTTTCAGACAGAATGCGGTGTTTGCCGGCAAACCATGGCAGCCTCGAAGTTAATTCAGCACTTGACCGCTCACTACTCATTCACAGTCTGCTCGACGTGTGAATACAAAACTGATAACCTATCAGACCAATTGACCCATATGTGTGGTCGAAAGCCAGATATGGCACCTATAGAACCAAATATGGACTCTATAGAGCCAGATATGGCCATAAAACCAGAGAGGAAGACCAGAGAGAAAAAGAAAGCAGAGAGGAAGATTGGAGAGTTCAAAACGAAAAAGAAGCGCAGGCAAAGAAGAAAGTGCTATATAGGATGCAATATGAATTGCCGAATGGACGAATATGAGTGCCGAGGCGAAAGTTGAATAGATTTAAAAATAATAATGTATGCCACACCTGGCAATAAAGTGGCTTTTACCGCTACGCATGCGGAACTCGCTTGCAGCTCGGGCCGCAAACATCTACTATCTCGGCCTTTCTTTGTTTTACCACCCTAGTTGTGTAATGTACAGTCACGGAGTTTAATTGATGAGCCACTTTCCTCTATGCGTACTTTAGCCTTGTAGGAGCATTCCATGAAAACATCAACTTTTTATCCGTTACGAAACGCTATGGCAGCTACCCTAATAAAACGTATTAGCTGCTAAGAAACACTACAAATCTTAAAGCCGAGTTATGATATTACAATGTTCATAATTAGCTTCCTGAATTTATCTCTCGGAAGTATTAAAACGGTGGTGTCCCTTACGAAATATTTTCATGGAATACTCCTGTAGTGCAACTCGGGTATCCAAACAAGAAAAGCACTTAAAATTAAAAATTGACAGATTTATTTCGATTTTTCTAATTTTGGAGCAAAGTAGGACAGTTTTACGGTAATAGTCATGGTGTTGCAAGCGTCCATAGGCTACAATGACTGTTTACCATCAGGCAGGCCGTACGCTTGTTTGTCACCCTAGTAGTATGGAAAAATTACTTAAAATACTAGGCTAGTGAAATTTAATAAAGTACCTATTTGTTTAATAAATTTCACATTCCAGCGAGACTGATTAGCACCATCCAAAAATCTTTTTCATCACACTTGCTCGAAAATGGTGTCATTATACGTAGGTTTTGCGGGCCGTAAATGACTTATTACGTCCTAGGGCGTAATGGTTTTCTTTTTAAATTTGAAACGCTGATTCTGTTTTACTCTTCTTTGTCATGTTCAAAGGAAACGCCAACGTACTTTTTTAACTTTTATTACTGAAATATTTATTTAAAGAGAACTGTTATTGCAAATACATGTAAACACATATTTCTGTAGCATTAATTAAATGTTTAAATAGTGCATTTCAGTATTTTCCAAAAATAAAATCAACCATTTTAAGTCTTTACCGCTATGGTTTCCGAACGTGACGTGAATTCGCATTGTCTATGGATAATGTCACTAATGTCACTGTCAGTTTTACAATTTTATTTAGGTTAAGTAAGGTTATTTTAATCAGATTTCCTCACAAGTGTGATGAAAAACATTGTGTGTGCCACGGGCGGTAAAGGAATTACAAACGAGTGTTATTAAAGCCCTCGGCTTAGCCTCGGCCTTGTAACAAACACTCGTTTGTAATTCCTTACTTACCGCCCTTGATACACAATGTACTATTACGACAGCTTTTATGGCTACTATTTTTCGAGATATAAAGCGTTTCCGAAAACAAAGCTCTTTCAGAGATACAAACGGTGTACGCCAGCTTGACGCCGGTAGCGTACACCGTGAACAGGCCTTATATTTCGAAAAGTTTAAGGGTAGTATTTTTTTTCATCTAGGTATTGGGTCAATATTCAGGCGTTTTATTTTCGTCATTATTGTCTCAGTAAATATTGTTCAAAAAAACGATGCCTAGAGTTAACTTTTTATGAAACCGAAAAACGGTCCCGAGTTTAAGTCTAGTTTTATCAAAATTGTGACAATTTGTCTTTTCGTTATAGTAAATAAGCGGCGGACAACAATGATTGTCAAACCGCGCGGTCAAAACGCTCGGAGAATCGCCCTATTTCGTCGGTAGGTACTATTTTTTGGCAGCATCAGATTCTGGATATCTTTACGGTGTACGCCATCTTGATGGTCACAATATTTTGCAATGGGCTAGACGACTAAAAAAACTGTTTAGTCCGTCAGTTAGATTATTAAAAAATATTGTACTGTACGTGTACAATATTTTTTTTAGAAGTTCCGAGTGAAGTCACTCCTTGGTACAATTTTCACCTAGGAGTGACGTCACAAGCCCCCACTCCAGAAGTTTGATGATCTATAACTTTGTGGATTTTTAATATTTTGATGAACCAAAAAATACGTGTCTCATATTTTTCCATAATCTAACTGACGGACTAAATAGAATGATATAGTTTTAACCCAGTCGTCATCCCTATTATGTATAGGTATTAGTGGCAGGGTCCCCTCGGTGCGCGAGTGCAACTGGCACTTTGCGAATAATCCAATTATTTTCCATGATGTCAGAGAATATAATTTAACACGCACTTCGCCCCATTGTTTAAATCTGAACAGAATACCCGTTAACTAGGTACCTATTCGGTGTTTACGCAGTTGGGACCAACCGCGAAAAACATGAGATCATTAATGAGACTGAGATATGAAATTATATTGTGTCTTTTCAACAGTTGGTAAGCGTTGTCAAAGAATAAAATGTTCCAGATTAATTGAAGAGACAGTTAATGAATTTTAAAATTAACTTAAGGACATTTCCTATCTATTTCAGGAATTGCACATACATATTGAACAGTTATTTAAAAACTTATATTGTAAACCAAAGACGTATGTGTCACTAATGGTTTTTTTTAGTCTACTAAAACACTTAAACTAATAACCGGCCAAGTGCGAATTGGACTCGTGGAAAAAGGGTTCCGGACATTTCCTGTAGAATCCCTTTAAAACTAAAATTAATCTATACCTAGGTACTGTCCGCCTCCTGACACAATCATGTAACTAGGGAATGCAATAACCGGTCAAATTTTAAAACCGGTTATTAACCGAAGTGATCCCGAAAAAACCGGTTAATTTATTTTCGTCCATTTTTGTCGTTTTTGAGTGTACTCATACTCATACTGTATGTGTATGATAATAAAAACTAATTTAAAATATTGCTTGGTCGATTATATATTCGAGATTCTCACCGTGAGGTCTTTTATTTGATATGTCACACGATATAGTTTGCTAACATTTTTTTTAATATTCTAGTTGACACCCCAAAAGTTTAAAATTCATATATTTCCGTACCAAATTTCAACTTAATCGGTCCAGTACTTTCGGAGCAAATTGTCTGTGACAAACAGACAGACAGACACACGAGTGATTCTATAAGGGTTCCGTTTTGTTCCTTTTGAGGTACGGAACCATAAAAACACTTGAATATCATAAAAATTCACCGAGATACTACAATGTTAAAATCTCATAAACTACTTTCCCAAAAACGTGCCGAAACGCTTTCTACTGAAGCCCGTTATAACGATACATACCTACCTACCTACGTTGTTTGTAAATCAAGAACTTTGTGCTGCAACTATGTTAAAATTTGCGTTTATCGTAACGGTTTCATAACAAAAGTTACCATAAATTGTATGGGTTATTTATTAGTACATTACACAACTAGGATGGTAAAACAATGTAAGGCCGAGATCGCAGAAGTTTACGACCCGAGCTGCAAGCGAGGGACGTCAATATGCGATCGAGGGCTTTCTATATTAACTCCCGTGTTGTGTATATCATTTTATGTCTACACTTGGCCAGAAAGCGGCTTTTTCCGTACACGCAGCGTGCGGAAAAAGCCACTTTATGGCCAGGGGCCCGTTTCACGAAGCTATAAGTTACAAATTACAAGCGGAAGTCTTTTTTCAATACCTTTTGATAGAAAGAGACTTCCGCTTGTAACTTGTAGCTTCGTGAAACGGGCCCCAGGTGTGGCATAAGTGGTATTAATAGTTATTAATATTTTTATACTTTTAAAATTAACTTTCCCGCCCAACTTTACAGGCTCATAAAAAAAGTTTTACGTTAGGTATCAAACTCAAAAACTTTAACATATTTCCTTACTCTTCTTATTTTAACAGGATCTTATATAATTTGCACAAATTTCAGTTACAGTCAAGTATAGCCAATTAATAATCTATGTCCTGATTGAAATTGCTTCACAGAGGGCACGTATACCTACATAAATCGCGATCTTTAGCGTGTCTGAACCGCTTGCCATTCTGATTCTATTATTCTTTGGCATTCCTTTATAAGTATCCGGTGTGGACACAGAGAGAGACTCATTCCGAAACTGCTGCTTTCGCACACTGCTCTGGTTGCGACGCGATCGTGATTATCAGACTCTGATCATTGTGAACTGAAGACCCTCACTCAAAGGAACATGAAGAAATTGCTGATCTGCTGTCTACTGATCAGCATGTTGATTGTGGCTGAGGCGGACGTTGCTGATGATGAAGATGAAGAAACTTGCACCCCAAATGGCGAACCTTGTTCTGAAGATGACGAGTGCTGCAAGAATATTCATGGCCAACGAATGTGCTACACAGTTTTTTATAAATGTCAGGTCATAATTGAAGACGAAAAATTGAATGAAACGGAAAAGGCGTTGCAAAACGACTTAATTAAACGACACTCAACTAAGTATTAAATTAAAGAAGCCGGTCAAGCGCGAGTAGGACTCGCCCACCGAGGGTTCCGTATATACTTGTAACATGTATTTGGCGCACATTTCATATATTTGTAATTATTAACTTACATTTAGTTACCAGGGGCCCGTTTCACGAAGCTACAAGTTACAAATTACAAGCGGAAGTCTCTTTTCAATACCTTTTGATAGAAAGAGACTTCCACTTGTAATTTGTAACTTGTAGCTTCGTGAAACGGGCCCCTGGCCTTATAAAATACAGTAAAAAAAATTATAAAATTTAAATAAAGTTCAAGATAAACTGCATTGAGAGCCAACTTTATTAAATTTTGCGTGTTATTATTACAAAATAATATTGAATGTAATAGTTATTTCACAAGAATATGCATGCTCAATATTTTTCGCCAAGGCTGTAAATAATCCCAGATTGTACAATATGTAAATTTTTTGTGTTTGCAAATATTTGCCGCGTGACTTCTAGTAATTATGTACCTCATTGTGGTTTTGCCGTTTCCCATTTTTCCGTTTCTATATTAATATCAGGGATCGGAAACCGTTCCGAGTAGAATACCGGTTTTGTTCATTGACCCGAGAACGGAAAGGTACTGGTTTTTGTTTGTGATCACCGGTTAAAGAACCGTTCTTTTGCGATACCGTTTTTTACCAAGTTCCGTTTCTGTGGAACGAAATTAAACGTTTTTTCACGTTGCGTAACAAGATAGAACGAGTTGTTATTTCTTTGTTACCTTGAGTTTGCCTGCGGGATGTTTCGTTTTTCGGTGTGCGCACAATATTTTGTATTTTTTGCTTTTGTGCGTTGCTTAGGTTGTTGTGTTGTTTTGTTACGGATTCATTCGGATTATAAAAGTAGTAACTTTTATCTACGTGTGGTTAATTGTCTGATGTTGTAGAGTTTCAGACAATTAACCACTCGTAGATAATTTAGTTAGCAAGTGTCTAGCGCGATGTATTTGGTATATGGTATACATATAACGAGATTAATTACACTCACGGACAATGAATTCGGGTCATTTTCTAAGGACAATTATAATAGAAAATGACCCGAATTCACTGTCCGTGAGTGTATTTAATTGTTTGTAGGTATAATTTTAATTTATATATCGAGTGAAAAACAAGCATTCTGTCGACCTGATAGAACAAATTAACGTTCAAAGTGTTCAAAGCAAAAGGTTACACATACCTACTTATATTTAATTTGGATAAATTGACTGATTAGAGGCAAGTAGATACTTAACAAAAATAAGGACATTGCATAGACAAAATTATATTATTGTAGAGACCGTTGTTACTGAGATCTCTGGATCTCGGATTTATTTCGACGTAATCCCACTTTATTTGGATGGACGCCATGAAGTATAATTAACCTGGGGTCTTAAAGTGAGGATAAGGAAAGTAGGTTCAACGTCGCTTATGAATAGGTAAACAAACGAGTGCAACAAATTTACGTCTAGCTAGACGATTATGAGACCTATTTCATAAATAATTAAGTGCAAATTTGTGTGACGAAAAATAGTATCGGTGTTTTACAAAACCTTCGATAGACACCACATGCGACGCTTTTCGGCGGCGAAAGGGCGGACTCCAATGAAAAATGAGCTGTATCTGTATAATGCTAAAGTACAAATTAGTTCGAGTTCAATGCTAAAGACCTTGGAAGAGTTTCTGAGGTAACTCGAGTGAATTCAAAGGACCGGCTCGGCTTTACCTCGCTGCATCATAGAGCTATCTCTTTCTATTCTACGCTCGCGTCGACTTTAAAGACTTCATAAATAAATTAAAAAAACAGAAGCGTCAACAATTCGGTGAGTACCTAACTCGTAAAGCCAATTTATTAACGATTTTAATCAAAATTGAGTAACTGGCACTACCTTATACTTGGTTTAATTTAACAAATAATTCCATAAGTCCCTTTTCTTTCCATCAACAGTAAATCAACAGCAAATAATTTTTATTCAAATGGTTGAATACGTTTTTTTTTAAATAATACTTGAAATAAATAAATACTGAATATTATGTGAGTGTTTTCCTACGTTTTTAAAGATGTGACCATGAAATTTATTTGAAAATAATAAGTCAATGCAAATCTCTGGCGCACAATAAGAATGCTGCTAATAGGAAAGAAAACATAAATTAGCATTATAGTATTAAGTTTTTTTTTTTCAGATCCAACGTTTGACCAACAGGCGAATGACAAGCGAGATGAAATGGTCGACGAGTTCAAGATGCTAATAAAAAATATACCCGAAGACAAACTAGACGAGATGTGGGATCGTGTCAAGTTTATCACTACAATTTATCAGCCAGTTCAGTTAAATTAGTATTAAGGAACAAATAACTAAATATAGTACTAAAATATTTTTTGTTGATTTTCAAGTTTTAATTATTTAAATTTGTATTTTATTTAGGTCATAACGGTCATATCAAGGACCATTAAAACAAGAGGACTGTCATTCTCCATACTTTGGATTGTAACCCGACCGCTAGGGGATTTCCGGGCAAAAACTAGACTCCGCTAAAAAACTAAACATTTAACGATGTTATAATTGAACAAAGAAACATAGTATAGTAACAATTAGTTCGTAAACAGCTAATAATAAATAAATTCTAACATTTAAATACTGTGTCACGTTTGCAAATTTAATAATTGTAAATAATAAAATAATTTTACCAAGCTTATACATAGAAGGCGTTGTAAATTCGGGGAACAGCTTTTTGTATGGAGAATGACAGTTCTCTTGTTTTAATGGTCCTTGGTCATATTATTATAAACATACAGTTGGAAGTAAATATAGCGAAATACCTAGTACTAAGAATAAAAATGGCAATAAATATACATACAGGTACAGAAATATTTCGATTGTTTTATTTTTTTACACGTACATATTAGTTTAAAAACTAATCGTTTGAATTAATTCGAGTTAACTCAAAACGCCCGTAAAGGTTTTACGTACTGCTAAGCGGTTCTGAAATAGGTACCTAAGTGCAAACTAAGTTGATAATATAATAATAATTTAATAGTAATTGTAGTTTATATCTAATGATAATAATGTAAAATGACTTGTAGAATACCACTCGTTTCATTTTGATCGGACGAGATAAAGCCGTTCCTTTGAATTCACTCGAGTTACCTCAGAAACTCTTCCAAGGTCTTTAGCATTGAACTCGAACTAATTTGTACTTTAGCATTATACAAATACAGCTCATTTTTCATTGGAGTCCGCCCTTTCGCCGCCGAAAAGCGTCGCATGTGGTGTCTATCGAAGGTTTTGTAAAACACCGATTCTATTTTTCGTCACACAAATTTGCACTTAATTATTTATGAAATAGGTCTCATAATCGTCTAGCTAGACGTAAATTTGTTGCACTCGTTTGTTTACCTATTCATAAGCGACGTTGAACCTACTTTCCTTATCCTCACTTTAAGACCCCAGGTTAATTATACTTCATGGCGTCCATCCAAATAAAGTGGGATTACGTCGAAATAAATCCGAGATCCAGAGATATCAGTAACACAGTCTCTACAATATAGTACATTACATAACTAGAGTGGTAATACAAAGAAAGGCAAGGCCGAGATCGCAGAAGTTTGCGGCCCGAGCTGCAAGCGAGGAACGTAAATATGCGATCGAGGGCTTTCTTTATTACCTCCCGTGTTGTGTACATCATTTTATGTCTACACTTGGCCAGAACATTTTTGCTTTGAACAGTTTGAACGTTAATTAAAACAAAAATATCAATAACGCCGTAATAATATAAGTAACGCCTGGCTCCATCAATCAGTTTGATTGAACGTTATTTGTGTTGTTTAATTTTGCATTCAGTTTGTTCTGTCAGGTAGACAGAATGCTTGTTTGTCACTCGGTAGTATAAAAAATAAAAATACCTGCAAATAATTAATCTAGTTAAAAAGTTACTATGTATCATCTTTAAAAACTTAATATCACAAAACAAACAATATTATAAAGTGCGCGCGGGCGCAACACCCAGAATTTAAATTTTCTCGACAAAAATTGAAAATAAATACATCGCGCTTGCGACGCGCTCAAAACACGGAATTTGACCTTGTAAATGCCGGCGCACATCGTCACCACCCCTGCGAGCCCCTCGGCGAGCTCGGCTCGTCGAAAATACCGGTTTTTATTCTCATCAGGAACGTTATCATTTCGTTCTTCATCACTTAGCGATCACCGAAATATTCCGTTCCGTTCCATCAAAATACCGGTTGTAGCACGAACGGAGTAAAATAACGGTATTTCAACGAAATAAAACGGTAATTCGATACCGGTTCCGATCCCTGATTAATATATTAATGGTTTCATTATCAAAATATGTATTAAAACAATTATGATCATTATTGTTTTTTTTTAACCTAATTCGAAACGCAGGAAGGTTCTGCATTTGACCTTTGATATTGTTATAAAAAAACCCTAAATATGGCCTAATGTAGCCTTCGTGGTGCCAAAGATGCTGGCAGCATTTTCTCGCTGTTAGGCTGCGTTTCCACCAGACCTGTCCGAGGTAGCGGTGTGCGAGGAAAAAATACACCAATCCCCGGCCGCGCTGAGCGAGGCTAGGCATGCTGATTGGTGGATTTATTCCTCGCACACCGCTCCGCTGCCTCGCACAGCTCTGGTGGAAACGCAGCCTAAAGGTGGGTTTAGACCAAACGAACAAAGAGCTAGAACCAGAGTAGAGCATTCATTCTTGATCTTTTAGTGTAAACAAAAGTTCGTTCTCAGCGTTTACACCACACGAATATCAGCGAGCAAGAATGCAACCCAAGAAGAAGATATGCTCTAGAGATGTTTAGATCAGGCGAACGAGTGCCTGTTGCTCATTCGTCGGGTGTCTGTGGACTATGTGCACTATGTCTGACTCTGAGACTGATATTGTAATTGCAAGTTTTTCATTTGTCATCCTGACTCAATTGTGTTTTTATAGTTTAAAAAAGTCGGATCCCACAGACACCTGGCATTTTGGTAAGCTTCTATCAATAGAAGACATTTTTCTTGAACCAATCTATAATTACAACGATAGGTCAAGTCCCTCGAGCACTAGAACGCTTTGAAGAGACCGCTCCCCCGAAGCGAGCAGGTCCGAACACGAGCGAACGCGCTCGGCGACCGTTCGTATCGTACGCTCGTCCGTCGTTTACATCAAGCGAGCGAGCATTCCACGAGCATTCTTAGAATCTTCGCAAAATAAGGAAGAACAACGAAAGAATGCTCTGTCTCTGTTTACACACAACGAATTTGGTAGAGTGAGTGTAGAATGAGCATTCGCTCGTTTGGTCTAAACCCACCTTTAGGCGATACTGATACGCTGGGCGAGCAGAATTCCAGCCCTTTAATCGCCTAATTAAGGAAATGAATCGTTAATTGAAATTAACAATTAAGTAATTGTAAAACGTTAATCGTTACTTAAGATTAACTTATTCTCAATTGATTTAGCTACGTATATGTAGGTGAGACAATTTTTTGAAAAATAGGAACGACAGAGCTCATGTCATGTCCACTTAGATATGTTTTAAATGAAGTTCAGGGTCTGATGATGAAGTCGAAAGGCGAGAGAACTCTCGACGCAATGCCATCGGGTTTGAACTAGATAGATTGATCTTGACAAGTGCTCTGATCTCAGGTGATATCCAGGGTCTGGTGATGGAGCCGGAAGCTGTCCATGGGAACTCCTTAATAAATAAAACAAAGCAACTCCATGGTGTTTGGGCTCGTTAGTATAGTCTTGACGAGTACTCTGAACCGAGATTATATTTAGGGTTTCATCAGACCTCAGACCTGTAGTACCTATTTGTATGATTTTTTCCAAATTATGGGTTAATAGTACCTACATTACACAACTAGAGAAAAAAAGAAAGGCCGAGAACGCAGATATTTGTGGCCCGAGCTGCAACCGAGGGACATAAATATGCGATCGAGGGCTTTCTTTATTACCTCCCGTGTTGTGTACATCATTTTATGTCTACACTTGGCCAGAAAGCGGTTTTTTCCGTACGCGCAGCGCATAGAATAATGAATAGGTAAATAACTAATAATAAAATAACTTTTAGTATCTTTTTGAAACATTGTTTTTATTAAAAAACAAAATTTTTTTTTGAAATATTTTTTTTTTCGGAATTTTTTTTTCTTTTGTCCGAAAAATATCTGAACGGTCTAAAAGTTTTCAGAAAAAAATAATCATCCGTTTGATAATATTTTAAATAACTTTTTTATTTTCATAGTGATGGCCAGTTCACATTATTCCAGTCCAGTGATCCAGCGGGCTAATCCAGTCCAGTTGTGGACTGGAGCATATCGTTTACATTATTCCAGTCTTTTAAGAGTATTGGAAACTCAAAAAATTCACTGTTAAACGTTCAATCTAGCACTGGATTGCAACTGGAATGGCTGTCTACACTATTCCAGTGGCGCTGGATTGGGTGAGCTGGAATGAAAAGTTGACGGTCTCTCCAGTCACTGGACTGGAATGCTCACTTCTGGAATGGTTACATTCCAGTGTCGGTTCACATTATGGCCAGTTCACATTATTCCAGTCCAGTGATCCAGCGGGCTAATCCAGTCCAGTTGTGGACTGGAGCATATCGTTTACATTATTCCAGTCTTTTAAGAGTTGTTAAAGACTGTTACCAGAAACAACCACGCGTATTCACTATATCACGTTCAATCCAGCACTGGATTGACGGTTTACACTATTCCAGTGGCGCTGGATTGGGTGAGCTGGAATGAAAAGTTGACGGTCTCTCCAGTCACTGGACTGGAATGCTCACTGGAATGGGTACATTCCAGTGCATTCCAGTGTCGGTTCACATTATTCCAGTAGCATTCCAGCACTGGACTGGATTGCTGGACTGGAATAATGTGAACTGGCCATTATTCCAGTAGCATTCCAGCACTGGATTGGATTGCTGGACTGGAATGCTACAGGAATTATGTGAACTGGCCATGATTCTCTTTTTGTTTGGAAAAAAAGTCATTCCCCGATTTTTTTTTACTTTTTTAATATGAGTAGTTTAACAGGAAAGGCACAAAAATAAAAATCAGATGAAATAATCTTCAGGTTTTCATTACTTTCTAAATACAATGTCATCAGTTAAAAATGAGAGGATATTCCCTAGTGGTGCCTCGCGCGGTGCACGGCCCTCGTGTGCGTGTAGAGCGCGGGCCGCTGCTTGAACGTGTCCCCGCAGTACGAGCACATGAACGTGCGCTGCGCCGAGTGCGTCAGTTGATGCGCTTTTAATGTTGCACTAGTCTGCAAAAAACATACGAACATACATATCGTCAGTACTTAAAAAAAACACGTATCTTATAGGTACTGACTGTAGGTAAAAGTAAAAACGCAGTAAGTGTATATGAAGTTCGAATATAACTTTTGACGCATACAACGTTTTTAGTTTTGACGTTTTTCTTTACGTTTTTAGATAAGAGATATTTTTTTCAAAGTAGAGTGACAATATTAGTGTGTTGAAATAACAAAGTTTAGAATTTGAATGCGCGTTATTATTAATTTGCCATGAATAATGCCATTTATATCTCTCAAAAGAGGTAGTTAGTATGATATGATATGTTATGGTAGGTCATGGGACGCGAGAATGCAACTCAAAAACCATATCTTTCGTACAAAAAAAAAAAATTTCAAGTAAAAAGTCCATATACAAGTTAAATTAAATGAAATTGCTAATTTATTAAATAATATGAAATAAATTACTAAATCCAATCCAATTAAAAAATAAATTAAACTAAAGGAAAATTACAATAACGAAGTCAAGATGGGATATACTTTAAAAATGTGTGCAAAACAAAGTTTCGTTGTTTTTTCCAAAAAAAGACCGAAAAAACGAGCTGTTTAGAAAAAATACGGATTTTTCCCGGGTTTCAACGCTAATTGCAACTACGCGTCATTGCGTTAACTAGTGGGACTCATAGGTGAAGTCAGGTGGTACTAACATAGGTGAAGTCAGGTGGTAGTCAGGTGTTACTAACATAGGTGAAGTCAGGTGGTACTAACATAGGTGAAGTCAGGTGGTACTAACATAGGTGAAGTCAGGTGGTACTAACATAGGTGAAGTCAGGTAGTAGTCAGGTGGTACTAACATAGGTGAAGTCAGGTGGTACTAACATAGAATTTTTTGCCGCACTGGTCGCACGCGTGGTTGCGCGCGCGCGGCAGGCCGTGGTGCGTCTGTCGGTGGCTGCGCAGACGCCACTCCGATATGAACAGCTGCAACAATCACCTATATATAACCAAACATACAAGTTTTTGTGGCAAAAGCGTCAATTAACTAGGTACTTCCTTCCGATATTAAAATCGATATTTTTTTCAAATACTTATTTCGAAGTGACATTTCATAGTACATATAAAGTTCACCGGATTAAATAGAAATTAATTAATAGTTTAAGCAATTCATAGGCATACTTTCAAGGAATTTTAAAAATTCAAATAAACATCAATTTTAACAACTAAAATTTTATTATTAACTTGTTTCTTACACAAAATATATTTTTAATGCTATTCAATCGATTTGCATACAAAGTAAACTGAAACCAAGAGTGCCTTGCAACAGAGGCCAATTTAGGTGAATTGTATGACATTGTGTAGCATAATATACTCTAGAATGTAATACCTACTTTTCGGAAAGTATACGGAAAAGTCTCAAAAATTAAAAATGGATAGGTAGATAGTAATTTGTTTTTAAAGGAAAAACTTTAAAACGTGTACACGACCTTACAATTAAATGTGTCAAATTACTTATTTGAATATATCGTAGCGTGTCGTAAGAAAGCAGAATTTGTCGATAAAATAATATAGATGGGAAATCCCTTGGACAATTTTATTCGTGCCACAAAAACTTCGAGGTCTGTATGTATATAACACTCTTAAAACAACACTTACATTAGACATTATACCTGGTTAAAAATCTATAACGTAGCAAAGGAAAAACTTCAATCTATCCATGATTTTTAAAAACTTTGAATATGGTGTCAACTTTGTAAATGCAAAAAAAGACAAACACATGACGTGAAACATCTTTAAAATCACACTGAAATATTCCGGTAACAGAGCAGAAATAAGTTTCAAAAACTAATGAAACACGGTGAATTTATCTTGTGTCATTTAGATCACCGGTCGGCAACCAGCGGCCCGCGAGCCTCCCTGGCTATTTTGTATATACAGGTCGTTATATTCAGAATCGTATAAAGTCACAAATTATTAACATATTGCGACCCGCAATTTCGTTAGCTACTATGTGGCCCTTGGCTGCTCAAAGGTTGCCGACCGCTGATTTAGATGATCCTACTAGCCGGGTCCATCATCAGATCAGCTACATGTCATAATCATCTTATTTACGTATCCTTGCAGAATTTCAGCTCAATCGGAAACCGGGAAGTGGGTCATATTTGACTCGCAAGATCTGATTACAGACACAGACATCGGTAAGACTAAATAAAAGCTTGTAAAAATAAACGTTTTTTTTAGTAATAAGTGGCAAACGAGCAGGGCCCTATTTAATAAACGTTACAATCCTACAATTTTGTAGAAAAGTAACAGATTTGTCAAATTGTACTACAAGTGATGTCTAATAAACCTTACAAATATGTAAGAAATTTACGTATTTATAACTCACAATTATCGCAATTACAAGTACTGTTTAATAAAAGTTTACACATGTAGAAAATGCCCGTAGATTTTGATGACAATATTGTACTTTAAAAAAAGTAATTGTAGGGTACAATTTACATAAAATGTAAGTGTTTGGTGTAAGTTCTTAATAAAAAAGGTAGATTTCTTACTCTTCAGTTTAGCATTTTAGTGTTACACGGAGTACTTTCTTGTTGGTTTGGTTTATTAGTAAAGTCATGGATAACAACAACAACAACAACGTAACGTAACTTACATCTCAATTTTATTATCCTCAATTTTTTTTTATTATTATTGTATGACTTTATAATTCTAATTTTTTTGTCTTGTATTGTCTTCACGTAATGTTAATTATTTTTGGATGAACATTTTATGTTATTAAATAATATTGTAATTGTTAAATATATAATTACTGAATTGCGCCCAAATGTTGGCACGCCTGCTTGCATTGCTGAGCACATCGGAAGTATCTATTTTATATAAGACCTATTATACCTACTGTGTTCTAGCACATACATTATTTGACGTTTGAACAAAATTACAATTCTATTTCTAGTATACTAGAATAAAGACATGTTATTCAGTCGAAAAACTATAAGTCATATGATATGAAAATCAACAAGCTACCATCACTACTCTCACTACTTGTTGTTAAAACCATGTTTAATATTATTTATTTATTATTGTTTAGGTTGTAGGACACGCTATTCAAGTTTTGACACACCATGAGCCCACCTGTCGGAATTGTACTACAATTTACATAATATCTAAACTTGTAATTACAATCGTGTGTTTAATAAAGCAGTTTTCCCTACAAATATGTGAATTGTCACCTGTACAATGAAAATGTTTATTAAACAGATATTTGTAAAATTGTAGTTACAATACTACAATTATGTAGGTTTTCCACCATTACAAATTTTTAACTTGTAATAATTATTAAACATAAATTTGTAAAATTGTAGCCTGTAATCTACAATTTACAATTTGTAACTTGTATTGTTTATTAAATAGGGCCCAGACCAGATGCCTGATGGAAAGCAGTCAACGTCGCCCATAGATATTTGCAACACCATGTATTACCTATACGTTGCCGATCTTTGTGAGTCCTGTTTAGTCGTTTCTCGAAGTACCTGGGCATCATAGCGCGCTAAAGCATAATAGTACATTACATAACAAGGGTGGTAATACAAAGAAAGTCCGAGATCGTAGATGTTTACATGCGAATGAGATGTTTGCATGTGTTTATATGCGATCGAGGGCTTTCTTTATTACCTCCCGTGTTGTGTACAGCATTATATGTCTAGACTTGGCCAGAAAGCGGCTTTTTCCGTACGCGTAGCGTGCGGAAAAAGCCACTTTATGGCCAGGTGTGGCACAAAGATGTAAAAATCGTGTCGGATACTCACCCGGTTACAGAGTTCGCATTTGAACGGAGATTTCTTCTGATGGTAGAACGTGTAGTGCCTTTTGAAATACACTTTGGACGCGAACTTCTTACCACACTCGTCACAATGGAACCTGAAATAATAGTACATTACATAACAAGGGTGGTAATACAAAGAATGGCCGAGATCGCAGAAGTTTGCGGCCCGAGCTGTAAGCGAGGGACGTAAATATGCGATCGAGGGCTCTCTTTATCTTTATTACCTCCCGTGTTGTGTACATCATTTTATGTCTACACTTGGCCAGGAAGCGGCTTTTTCCGTACGCGCAGCGTGCGAAAAAAGTCACTTTATGGCCAAGTGTGGCATAAAAACTTGTTCCAAACAACCAGGTAACACAAAGCCCTGAACATTCGAGCGTTTTGACCGCGCGGTTCAACGTCATTATTATATTATACCATGTTACTAGCATTAGCTTCGACCGCGTTATTCCCGTTATTGTCCCAAAGGAACTCTTTATCGGGATATAAAGTATCCTATGTTTCAATCCAGGACTTGGTCTACCAGTGGCGTGTCGTAAAAGATATCCTTGGGCAAGCCGGTGCAGATTCGGGGTATATTTTCCTTTTTGTAGAATAAGGTGGTCAAGTGTCTGATATTAGGCAAGCCGGTAGGAATCGAGTTATATGGACGCCACGCCACTGTGCTACACTACTTACATGCCAAATTTCAGCTTGATCCATGCACCCCGTTATAAGGTAACAAACATCTAAACATCTTCACAAACTTTCACATTTATAATATTAGTGGGATTATGTTACACTAGCCCCACCCACGACTTTGCCCGTGTTGTTCCCGTTATAGTCCCAAAGGAACTCTTTACCTGGATATAAAGTTTTGACGACCGCTTTAGCTTAGTTGGTAGTAACCCTGCCTACGAAGCAAGAGGTCCTGGGTTCGAATCCCGGTAAGGGCATTTATTTGTGTGATGAGCACGAATATTTGTTCCTGAGTCATGGATGTTTTCTATGTATTTAAGTATTTGTATCTATTAAATATATCTTCGTCTAGTATCCATAAAACAAGCCTTATTGAGCTTACTATGGGACTAGTTCGATTTGTGTAAGATTGTCCCCTAATATTTTATTTTTTATTTTATTTATTTAAGAAGTTCAACAGCGTTTACAATGAGTAGTAAGAAAATACTTATTATACATTACATATAGCCAATAACAGAACTTCCTTAATTATACGAATTTATGCCTGAGTATAGATTAGTAACTAGTGCATCTAGAAAATGTGCTACTAACTACGAATTCTTATGTTACAACAATTTAAAACAGAATCATGCAAACAGCAGTAGAAAAAAAAATTAAGAAGTGAACGCATTTAAATAATAAATGATGTTGTGTGTGTGTGTGTGTGAGTATGTGTGTGTGAATGATTACCAGGACAGCCCTTCAATTATCTGTGATTTAAATCTTGGTCTTGATGAGCAAAATGGATCTGCATCACTAAATGATTTGTTGTAGGAAGATACTATTCTTGTCAAGACAGAATTTCGCCGGAGTTGGTACGATGAGGAGGGACGTAAAATAAGTCAGTATTACGAAAACGGCGGGCGGGATAATATTTATTTATTATTATTTATTATATAAAGTATTCTATGTTTCAATCCAGGACTTGGTCCTGCACTGCAGTATACATTTCGCGGGAGCGACCGCACACGGCCACGGTGTGATCCTGACTGGAGCATTGTTAAGTTTGCTAATAGTGCGTTCGTTCACGGCGCGCACACATGACACATACGAGCGCGCGATGTACCTATGTGTATGTGTATGTGTGTATGTAGGAAGAACAATTGGCTACTTGACAACTTTTTTCTGTCATATGTTATAGAAACACCTCTCAATAATAGAAATATTAGTGGAAAAAAAAACACTTAAATATCATAAACACTCACCGAGATACTACAATGTTAAAATCACAATTTTAGACTTTCCCAAATACGTGCCGCAACGCTCCCTACTGAAGCCCGTTATACAGTGACGTCACTGCTCATACGTTGTTTGGGGAAATCAATAACTTTGTTCTGCGACTATGTTAAAACTTGCGTTTATCGTAACGGTTTCATAACAAAAGTTACTATAAATTTGATGGGTTATTTAATGATATTAATAGTTTTTAATAAATTTATACTTTTAAAATGGACTTTCCCATCCAACTTTGGAGGCTTATAAAAAAACTTACACGTTAGGTATCAAACTCAAGTACCCAATTTCCGCTCCGGTACACGTATATGTTCTTGTACTGGACTTGGCAGAGATGGCAGTAGGCGAGGCACTTTTGTAGAAGTCTGTGTTTCATAGAAGGCTTGTTCAGAAACTAGTCTTCTATAAAAAAAGGTGTAAGAAATTGTCGAAGGAAACATTTTACTGACCTCCGCTCGCTGTAGTGCGGCAGAAACCTTAGTAGTGCGACTTAGAATGTCACCCAACCGGTACAGCGCCACCTAGCGGAAAGTTCGGACACTAGCTACACAGTACACTGACCTCCGCTCGCTGTGGTTGGCGCTAGTGAGCAGATGGCTCCGGTACACGTATATGTTCTTGTACTGGACTTGGCAGAGTTGGCAGTAGGCGAGGCACTTTTGTAGAAGTCTGTGTTTCATAGAAGGCTTGTTCAGAAACTAGTCTTCTATAAAAAAAGGTGTAAGAAATTGTCGAAGGAAACATTTTACTGACCTCCGCTCGCTGTAGTGCGGCAGAAACCTTAGTAGTGCGACTTAGAATGTCACCCAACCGGTACAGCGCCACCTAGCGGAAAGTTCGGACACTAGCAACACAGTACACTGACCTCCGCTCGCTGTGGTTGGCGCTAGTGAGCAGATGGCTCCGGTACACGTATATGTTCTTGTACTGGACTTGGCAGAGTTGGCAGTAGGCGAGGCACTTTTGTAGAAGTCTGTGTTTCATAGAAGGCTTGTTCAGAAACTAGTCTTCTATAAAAAACGTGTAAGAAATTGTCTAAGGAAACATTTTACTGACCTCCGCTCGCTGTAGTGCGGCAGAGAAACCTTAGTAGTGCGACTTAGAATGTCACCCCACCGGTACAGCGCCACCTAGCGGAAAGTTCGGACACTAGCTACACAGTACACTGACCTCCGCTCGCTGTGGTTGGCGCTAGTGAGCAGGTGGCTCCGGTACACGTATATGTTCTTGTACTGGACTTGGCAGAGTTGGCAGTAGGCGAGGCGCTGGGCGGCGGCGGCGCCGTGTGACGTCATGTGTGCCTCGAGGCGGCCGCGCGTGAGGAACGCCCGCTGGCACGTGTCACATTTGTGCTCGCGGGCGGTGCTGTGGATGCGGCTGTGGACACGTCGATTCGTTAGTGTATGCAAGGACCATTAAAACAAGAGGACTGTTATTCTCCATACAAAAAGATGTTCCTCGAATTTACAACGCCATCTATGTATAAGCTTGGTAAAATAATTATATTATTTACAATTATTCAACTTTGCAAACGTGACACAGTAATTAAATTTTAGAATTTATTTATTATTAGCTGTTTACGAACTAATTGTTATTGTACTATGTTTCTTTGTTCAATTATAACATCGTTAAATGTTTAGTTTTTTAGCGCCATCTAGTTTTTGGCCGGAAATCCCCTAGCGGTCGGGTTACGATCCAAAGTATGGAGAATGACAGTCCTCTTGTTTTAATGGTCCTTGGTGTATGATAGGAAATGCAATCTCGATCTCGCGAGATCTCGAGCAAATAATCGGGATTCAATCTCGACAGCAGGATATCTCGATTCTTGCAATCTCGATCGAGATCTCGGTTATTATTTTCGAGATCTCGAACGATATTGAGAGATCGATGCGTATGAATGAATTGCCTTTGATCAATGTTTTTGAGGCTAGATTCGTGTTATTCGGGCTGTGCTACATGGTGTTACGTAAACAAAGCCGTTCCAAAGATACAAACGGTGTACGCCAGCTTGACGCCCGGTAGCGTACACCGTGAACAGGCCTTATATTTCAAAAAGCTTAAGGGTACTATTTTTTTCACCTAGGTGTTTCGTCGGTACTATTTGGGTACTATTTATTGGCTGCATCAGATTCTGAACATCTTTACGCTTGAACGCCATCTTGACGGTCGGTCGGTTCAAAAGAGAAAAATCTGTGATTGGTTATTTATAAAGGTACTGAGGTGAAAAATTCTAGGGATGTAACGATACACAGTTTTGCCGATACGATACCGATATATAGTAGTTAATATCGGCGATACCGATACCGATACCGATATCTTAGCTAAATAATGAAGTACCTATGAATTTCAGATATTTTTATGTCCTTATTATAACTAATGGCAATGACTACTGGTTATATTTACCAGAGAGTCAACCTTGAAAGTGTAAAGTAAAAATAATAAATTGTCAACTCAAAATTCTTTTTTTTATTAAGAACCAAAGATTTAATTAACATAGTAATTATCATTGCACAAGGTAATAGAATAGACCAATACATAAATTAAGTCAGAAATTGAAATTACTTTTTGCAGATTTTTTTTCATACAGCAAATTTTTCAAATATAGGTTGTATAATATCGGCGATACCGATATATCGGCAATACCGATATATCGGCCGATATATCGGTATCGGTATCGTTACATCCCTAAAAAATTCATTTGACACTATTGTTTTTTCTTCTGCACTAAGTACTGGCTTCGCCCCGTTAGCACGTATTCCGTATAATAGTTAGTAATCAATGAGATATGCCGCACGCCTGTTATTGTTTTAATTCTATGAATGTTAATATCTGAACTTTTCGGGGGGGGGGGGGGGGGTTGAACCCCCAAAACCCTCCCCCTGGCTACTCCCGTGCCTGTATATAGCTTGTTTAAGCAAATAAATGGCTGATTCTGACCCTCCCCAGTACCCCGGTTCACTCCTGCTCCATTACCCAAAACTCAACCTATATAATCGCCTCGGCGATGCCGATATATCGGTATCGGAATCGTTGCATCCCTAAAATTTACCGTATGTGTGTCTTGAGGGTGTTCCGTCCCACGAATTTCTCCCCGCACTCCTTGCAAATCAGAGAATGCTGGGTTTTCTTATGTTCCGCCAACTCCGACGGCGTCCTGTTCAAAAAGTTGCACAAAATAAATCTGTCGGTCTAGTGACAAGTCACATTTATACCAGGAACAAACACAAACACGATTGATTCACTCGGGGTGGTTCGGCTAGCGACCTGGTTCGATCCCAGAGAACGCCACGGCCGACCACCCGGTCATATTATCGCTACGCCCCCTAGCGTTGCGAGTTAGTCAGGCATTAAAAAAAAACCACGAACAAACTCACAACTCTATTGTATTGTAAGCTCTTTTGCTCCTCGGTTATACAGGGTGTCCCTTAACTCACATGTCACAGTGACACCGGGGCTAGGTCAGCTCAAGAGGCACCAAACTAGCCTAATATGACCTCAGTAAAAGTTGCACGGTTTTCGAGATAATGGCAATTTAAAAATTATCACTCCCTTATGCCTCTCCGCCGACCAAGCTCCTAAATTCTTATAGTGATTCAGTGGATATACATGCTGACTCACTACCTAAATTCTTATAGTGATTCAGTGGATATACATGCTGACTCACTACCTAAATTTCGCAGGACGATAGCCGCCTTTTGCAACAAAAATAAAAAGTAGTACATATAAGTCATATAACATCATACAATAGGCTAGATGACAAAAAAAAACTGTTTAGTCCGTCTGTTACATTATGAAAAAATATTGTACACGTATTTTTTGTTTTGTTTGACAAACAAAAACTGACGAGGATAGAGTGCTTAGAAGTTTCGAGTGACGTCACTCTTGAGTACAAATTGTACTCAAGAGTGACGTCACAAGCCCCCACTCCAGAAGTTTGATTATAGATCATCAAATGTCGATTTTTAATATTTTGATAAACCAAAAAATACGTGTCCCATATTTTTCCATAATCTAACTGACGGACTAAATAGAATTACATATTTTTAACCCAGTCATCATCCCTATTGTTAAATTAAATGTCTGTATCTGCACACAGAAGATATTAACTGTACAAGTACAGTCAAGGGCGGATATGGATATCCGCACGGGTTTCCAGAATGTGTATACATAAACCTTACCGCCATAACAATTAGAGCTGTATACATACTTTTGGTGACCCTGCGGTGTGTGCATATTGGTGCAAATATTGTACACAACCATGTGCTCAAATTGACTGTTACTTTTTAAGCTGTTCCTAATTGTAACAAAAGGAGATTGCCGACGCGTCTATGGGGCCTCGTACCAAATCAAAAGTCATTGTGTCAACACGAAACCGACTGTATCTTAAAGAACAAGAAACTGCCTTTCCTAATCACTAAATCCCATTAAAATCGTATTCGGGGATCCATAGGAAATTGAGATTGATTTCCAGATTTCGAAGTGAGTTTTTGCGTAGCAAATCGTCAAAGTATTTGTCAACCGGCCAAATACAAAATCACCTAATAACTTTAATTCCTGACGTTGACGAGACTTCACTTAACTTAGTCGTATGACATGCCATTTCGGATACCTGTTTTAGGTATTTTATTGTGCCTATTCAGATTGTTAAAATAATATTATAAAAAAAGTTATTTGAAACTATTTTGATACATCGTGAGATAAAAAATATTGTAACATTACATTTACGCTCAATGTCTCGTATAGTGAAGTATCAGCGAAATATCACTAGTTATTTGTACCAAATAAAGAATTTAAAATGATTTACGACCTTCGACACAAAATTGTGAAAAGACGTGTCTTATAAAGTACCTTATATTTAAACTTAGAATAAGACAGAATGTCAAGCTGTCAATTTTCGTGCTAAGATCAAGAAAACTACATACATAATTAATTGTATTAAGACGTATCTATGACGTTAGCTTTGTCTTTTACACTCATGTTAGAAGTAGTCTTAAGAAAGAACGAGACAAACATGTTACTTTCCTGGGTATAGGACAGCTGGATGCAGTTCGTATAAGAAAGAACCGCGGAGTTTTATGGAATTAAAATTTTTGTATACATTTGTGTAGACGGTGGTGCCACTGTCATAGGCCTTTTAGGTTTTGACCTATTTTGTCTGTCAAATACAGTTTTAAGGAAATCATACATTTTTCATGGCGGCGGCGGAAATCGTACAACACATTCTTTTTTAATTGATCTCACATTTCCCATTTTAAATTCAGTAATAAAAAAATCCCTGGTTAAAAAAATAAAACTAAGTTTTTGGTATCGTTTTGGTTGTGACACAATTTAATGACGATACTGGTACCAAAAGTCGGCAATCTCCTTTACTCCACTCTGGCGTATATACCTAAGCTAACTGTGCATGTTGTGTTTGCCTATAATTAGTTGTACACTTATCTTAATACCCTATGATCTAAGCTATGAATGTTATGTTATGGTGTAATAACTGTTGGCGAACCTTAAATAAAAAATAAAATAAAAATAAAGCTTTTTAGAAATTTTCACGTTTTTTAACATGTGTAGTACCAATGTGTGCTTCAGTAGCTATTAAATCATTTTATTTTTATGTGTACGCTGTCATGAATAGTAAATTGAGATGACAAAAGTGTTATTTGGTCGATAACCAGTATAATGTGCGAAAAAATACTGCATTTATCTTGAAACGTGAAAATTTCTAAAAAGCTTTAATTTCCATTATTTTGAAAACCGTGCAACTTTTACAAAGGTCATATTAGGCTGGTTTGGTGCCTCTTAAGCTGACCTAGCCCGGGGTCACTGTGACGTGTCAGTTATGGGACACCCTGTATATGACGTACCCCTTTTCACTACACCCACAGAAATTTACTTTCACTACGTACCATTCTGAAACTCAACTTTACGTCACACCTGGCCATAAAGTGGCAATAACCGCCCGCTACGCGTGCGGAAAATCCCACTTCATGGCCTGGGGGAGACGTAATAGTAGATTGTGTCACAAGGGAGCAAAATGATGTATTTACGGCGAGGGCGTATATTGAATCCTGAACGAAGCGAAGGATTATACAATAGAATCCCGAGCGTAGCGAGGGATTCTAAAGTATAATCCGGAGCGTAGTGAGGGATTCAAGTGTTAACGCCCGAGGTGAAAATAATTTTGCTACCGAGTGACACATACTGCTTTTCACACCGACTATGAGGAAAATTCAAATACAAACGCTACCTACCAAAATAACGAAATATATAGTTACTCAAAGAGCATCACACATTATTATTAAAAATTAAATGTTAAATTGTCAAATGTATAGTCTATTATTATTTTATAAAACGGTTATTATTTTTTACGGACGAGACGAAAATACCACTTCCATATTATATTTATAGTCCTCGCCTGCGGCTCGGACCGCAAACACCTGTGATCTGGGCCATTCCTTATTATACCGCCCTCGGTGTGTAATTTAAGTCTATGGTATGGCATATTCTAAGTGGGTTCAAACTAAAAATACCCTGTTGTCCTTGAACAGAAAAGTGCTACTTTGATCCCTCTTATGAGGGAGCAAAATACTTTTTTCTGAATAGGAGGTGTGAAAAATAAAATTTGGTGCTACAATAAAAAATTCAAAATCCATAACACTCACTTAGCTATATAGCTGCACTGCGGGCAGTGTATGCTGTCCTCCGTGTCCTCACTGTGCTTACTCCGGCAATGATTCAGGGCAGACCAGAGCTCCGTTGTCTCATAAGTGCATAGTTTGCACCGGTAGAAATTATAGTGCTTCTTAACATGCTTAGCTAAAGAGTTAGGGAAGGAGAAGCGGACTTTGCATACTGGGCATACGTGGGAGCCAATAGCCTGAAAAAAGAGCGAACACTTTAGCGAAACAAAAACTTTTCGTGTTGTTGGTTTTAGGTCTATGGAAACGCCCCAACGCCAAAATTACGTTTGCCTCTATTTTTCCATGGTGTAATCAACAGAGCTCGGCAGGGGTAAGCCATTTTTACGTCATTAATGTCAAGTGTAGATATTAATATAGATACACCTTAAAAAGAAATATTAAAAGGAAATAAAACTTCATTAATTATAATTAAACTAAAATGCCAATGCATTAGGAACAATACGAGTAGGTAAGTACTAAGTTTTTTTATTTATTCTAAATTTTCTTTGTTATTGTAATAAAGAACTATACTTTTCTATACTTATTTTCAATTTTCAACGCATTTCTTCTTGTGTTTAATATCCACTTATAGATAGAAAAAGATCTTCCTACATCCACTTAAGTAAGTGGAGTGAAATTGTACATTAAGATACTGTTTGCTAAAAAAGCTTGCTATAGAATTCATTTGTTTTGATGGCGACGTAAGGATCGTAGTAGAAAGGCAACCTAAATAAAATAATTTCATTAGTTGTTAAATAACACCACATCTACCATTGAATGACAAGGTATGTCCATGTTATGAAAACTCTGAAAACAGCTCACCCCTGCCGAGCTCTGGTTATGAAGCTAAGGTAGCCGAGTGATTTGGACACGCGCCTTCTTTATGTAGGTACATATGTAATTATTGTATGTTTGTGATTGTCTGTAAGTAATTGTTACATGTACGTATGTAATTGTTGTTTCGGTAATAAATATATTTTTTTTAATAATGTTAGTAACAATTGAGGATAGTACCGTATTATGTTTCTTTTCCATGTGCGTGTCATAATTTTGCTTCCTTGTAAACCCTAGAACGCAGCTATCACAATTGTATGGCAACTTTTTGAAATTCGGGTGACTTCTCTTCTCTTCTCTGCTTTTGACCATCTCCTCTTCTGTAATCTCTACTTCTATAAACTTGTCTTTAATGCCGTTATCATTCTTTTTTCTTTTGCCTCGTGCTAGTTTAACTTTCTTTTTTACGGTAACTTCTTTAATTTCACTCTCTTGTACAGAAATATCTGAGTCTAATGCTAACTTCTCTTTTGTTTCACTCTCTTGTACGTAAATATTTGAGTTGAATGCTAACTTCTCTTTAATTTCACTCTCATGTACGTAAATATCTGAATCTAATGCTAACTTCTCTTTTGTTTCACTCTCTTGTACATAAATATTTGACTCAAATGCTAACTTCTCTTTTATTTCACTCTCTTCTACGTAAATATCTGAGTCCAATGCTGGCTTCTCATCATAGTCGCAAACGGAATTATCTTTTGCATCTTCTTCATCTGATTCCTTTTTTATATCTTTAGGCTGATTTACGGTGTCAGAATTGACAGGATTATTGTGTTCGGGGTAGCTCAATGTGTTAGCACCAGTACTTGATAAAGTACTGAGACATTTCAGATCTTGCAACTGAAAAAATTGATAATATACAATCAAAATTAAACCATTTTCACAATATAATAAGTAGTTAAGGTAACATTGTCACACCTCATATTATGTCACAAATTTTGTCTTGATTTTTCAACCATGCATACATAAATTTGTATGGACATGTTAATAGTCGCAAAACTCGTGAATTTTCGTATTTTGATTTTTTTTAATGATAAACCAAACATCTGTTGATTATTTTACATAATTAAGATATTATTGAGAATAGGTTACCCGGATTATTCAAATAAATTAACAAAACATTAGGGTGATGGCACAATCATGGACATGTTAAGCACAGAAGTACCCAGTAATGGACAGCAAACATTTAATGGCTTATATCTGACTATTCCTGGACTTTAACAGTTATGACCATCAGTTATCTGAGCATAGTGTGGATAGTTTAAACATTTAGTATCAGTTACTTAAAATGTGGATTTTACGGAAAAAAAATCGCAGCGTTAGAATAAAAGCAACCTATTTCAAAAATTTTGATTGTTTAATTTCAATCATAAAATGACCTATAACGGTATTAACTCAGTTGTTAATTTTTTTTAGATTAGGCCGCTTTCATTCTAACAGAGCGAAATGTCCATAATTGTTTCCTATCCATTACTGGTGCCATCGCCAATAATAAATATTCATCGAAAATATCGGTAATAGATGTGCAAACTTTTTTAGAAATGGTGATATTGGTGACAATGAAAAAAATATTTCGAGTATTATTATATAAATGTTTTGCTTTCACTATGTATTTCATGTGACGATGTATAGACAAACCTTTTTTTTCTGCTTTATAGAGATTTGGGCCAATTCCACTTGTTTCTTGAATTTCGAAAACTTGATGATTGTTCCTTTGCATTCCCAGCACAGACTTCCTTCATAATTTAACTAAAATAATAAACAAACTGATAATTTCTGAAAACTTTTAATGAAATCAAGTATCTCATTGTTAATTGTATACAAACATTAAGATCAGCTAAAACTAAGTCCATAGTTATTGACGATTCCTGTAACTGTCTAATAGAAAACAGTTTGCGTTCTTTGGTTAGACATGCTTGGCAAATTCTTAATTTGTTGCTCATGTTTTTAAATAACAAGAAAACCGCGAGTTTTTCTAGTAACGATTAGATCATTAGATTAATTAATTAATAAAAAATATTTGACATTGACAATCACTTTTTGACAACTAGTGAGCGTGTTCGAAAATGCGTAGATTTTATCACAATATTAATTAGGAGTATAAATGGAAATTTATTGCTGTGATAATATTGTTGTTTATTCTCATTATTATAAATAAGGGAATTATTTCCTAATGGTATACTGTAAAGTTACATAGTTAGAAGTACAACACTTTTTATTTAACTTTCGTCATCGTGCGTTTGGGGGTATATGCCAAAGCATCACTTAAATATTAAAACACACCAAAATATGGAAAATTGAATAAAACTTTTATGCCACACCTGGCCAAGTGCTTTCTGGCCAAGTGTAGACATAAAATTATGTACACAACACGGGAGGTAATAAAGAAAGTCCTCGATCGCATATTTACGTCCCTCGCTTGCAGCTCGGGCCGCAAACATCTGCGATCTCGGCCTTTCTTTGTTTTACCACCCTAGCTGTGTAATGTACTATTCTAATTTTGATACCGTAACTTACGTACTATAGGGAACGTGCATGACGAAGGTGCTGCCAATCTAAATCATATAGCCTCTCATGCTGGGGCCACATTGTCGGAAACGCTATAAATTTATCGCGATGAAGGACGATTAACGTTAGTGTAGCTACGACTTACTATATTGAACCTTGATACTTGAAGAAATGATTTGAATTGACATGGAATTGACCATGAATTGACAGCTTGATTTGACAGGCATGATAGTTTCCTTTATTGTCCGCCCGTGTCTCTTGTCGTTTAGTACTGCCATCTATAGTTCGTGCACGAACTATAGACGAACGGGAACAAAAGGAAGGCTAGGAACAGTACAATCGAACACACTGTTAACTGTACAATTGTAAACGGATGTCAACTTTATTCCAAAATGTTAGTCTATGGGTGGTCAGTTAACTGTGGCTTCGTATGTACAAAAAGAGAAATAACGACACATTATAATATAATTGGTTTATTAATGATTTGATAATAATTATGTAACACGATAAAAAGGGAAATTATTGGGATTACCCCTCGTTACCCATAAAGTTATATAAGTCTTACTGTATTGTTGGTATCAGCGTAATTCGTCCCGTTCGTTTATTAAGACTATTCTTTATTCTTTGTACATAAATAATGTGTGACGAATATAGAATGAGACGAAATACGAATTAAACGAAAAACGAATGGGACGAATTACGCTGATAACGTATTGTTAGTCATAATTATCGAAAGTCACACAGTATTTGTTTTTTCTAAAACGGTAATATTTTCAGGGTGTATTAAAACGCTAGTGTATAGAAAACAATGTTAGGTTAAGTTTGTTTTATAATAGTTCTGAAAACTTAACGGTTAACAAAAGGTTGTATGACTTAATAATTTTGACTAGAGTGTGACTACGTTAACTTTGCAGAGCGGAACATGGCAACATCTCCGTTTAAAAGTCAAATTTCTATGAAAATTAAACGGAAGTGTTGCCATGTTCCGCTCTGCAAAGTTATCCTATTTGCGGAAATATTTTTTTTTTTGTACTCCTGTACAGTCAAGGAATTTAATTCCCTACCCGTTGTGTGCGTGTGGATTGAGTGAGCACCCTTCTGAAATAAAAAAAAAACATCCTGTTCATTTAGTAAAAGTTCTAAAACAATTGTAAAACTAAATCTCTGTATTTGTAAAAAGATAAATCAAAAGATATAACCTTTAACGTGTGCTCACTCAGTTCTCACAAACTACCAACGAAATCAGGGAATGTATTCATTTAACATATAATATTTATATACGAATCTTTAGTAAAACCTATGCTAACTTACCTTTATAATTTGTAGATCACCTCGTAACGTAATTAAGATTTTACAAATAATTTCTTATGCTCACTCAATCCGCACACTTTCGAAAACCCGATTTCTGATGAAAAAACTGAAGATTTAAACTGCTATATATGTGTACAGTTTAGTAAAACCAATCTGGGAATTTGTAAAATACAAAACGAACCACTAACGTGGCAGGTTTTTGGATAATAAATGTTTGTGAATGCTCACTCAGTCCACACGTTTCAAGTAAGTTAAAAATGTAAATATCTCAATATTTGTAGTATTACATAAACTATAAATTACTTCAACTTTTAGTAAAAATTTTTACTAAATATCCACCATCTAATATTTTATATTCGTTGTCTGTTTTTAAAGATATTCAATTGCAATTTTTCTAATGTAAGTAGATCGATTAGATTGACCACACTTTATTATATTTTGGTCATATCCAAAATACAGTTCATTTAAAAAATATATGAGATCAAAAAGGTTACTACCCCTGGTACGTCACTTTGACATTGAAAGATATTTTATTTTTATTTTTTGATCTCGGATTAAATCTTTTACAGTAAATGAAAGGTAATAATTACGGATCAGGTAACTCTTAATTGTAATAAGTATGTACTAACCTAATCAAAACAATTGCTTACTTTAAAATTTAATTCATGGATATGACCATAATATAATAAAGTGTGGTCAACCTAATCGATCTACTTACATTAGAAAAATTGCAATTGAATATCTTTAAAAACAGACAACGAATATAAAATATTAGATGGTGGATATT
This sequence comes from Eudemis profundana, assembly GCA_947034925.1. Lineage (NCBI taxonomy): Eukaryota > Metazoa > Arthropoda > Insecta > Lepidoptera > Tortricidae > Eudemis > Eudemis profundana. The sequence goes on from OX344819.1 coordinate 6,178,530, forward strand.
TAGTAAAATTTTTTACTAAAAGTTAAAGTAATTTATAGTTTATGTAATACTACAAATATTGAGATATTTACATTTTTAACTTACTTGTAACGTGTGGACTGAGTGAGCATTAATAAACATTTATTATCCAAAAACCTGCCACGTTAGTGGTTCGTTTTGTATTTTACAAATTCCCAGATTAGTTTTACTAAAATATACACATATATAGCAATTTAAATCTTAAGTTTTTTCATCAGAAATCGGGTTTTCGAAAGCGTGCGGATTGAGTGAGCATAAGAAATTATTTGTAAAATCTTAATTACGTTACGAGGTGATCTACAAATTATAAAGGTAAGTTAGCATAGGTTTTACTAAAGATTCGTATATAAATATTATATGTTAAATGAATACATTCCCTGATTTCGTTGGTAGTTTGTGAGAACTGAGTGAGCACACGTTAAAGGTTATATCTTTTGATTTATCTTTTTACAAATACAGAGATTTAGTTTTACAATTGTTTTAGAACTTTTACTAAATGAACAGGATGTTTTTTTTTATTTCAGAAGGGTGCTCACTCAATCCACACGCACACTACCCGTTTCATTGAAATATTGTTAAGCATTCACGATGCATTAAGGTCGAAATTAATATTTCAGTAATAGTATTTAAATGTCAATACGTATTATTTGTCACTGCACATTACAGATAACCTCTATGCGAAGTCATTTGCTCATCTAATTACGATTACGTGTCAGTTGGTGTCAGTGTCAATCGAGAAAATTTTAAAATAATTCCGAATCCAGACTCCGGAAAGTCTACCGCAAACGTCAATAATCTAAATTTCGTTATTTGCGTTCCTTTCATTCGAATATTGCAAGAGCGAGAAAGATGGACTTTCTTCGAATTTCGATTCCGCGGTTGTCGTCCTTTTTTGGTAGTACCTTGACGTTCCAAATTTCAGTTCACCATGTCAACGTTGTTAATCTGTTACCTAGTTATTGACACAAAACAATGCGTGTGATATGTCAAAGAGTAACGTCGTACTCTAACTTATGATGACAGTATTATGCTATACAATATTGGACCTTAGGTGGGTTGGAAATTAAATTCCTTGACTGTACTTTTATCTGTCTTTTACTTGGTCCACGGTTAAACTTAGGTCAAGGAATAAGCGCTCAATTCTAACTTTACAATAAAAATGCACAACTACCAGTTGGTAATTGTGCATTAATAATAGTATTTTATGCAACAGTTGTATAAGGTTCAAAAAATGCGAATTGCGTGAGTTGCGATACGAGCCGCGAATGCGGCGAGTATCGCAAATAGAGACGCAATGAGCGTTTTTTGACTTAATTATACAACGTTGCATACAATACTTTTTCTACGACAGGTTTTAAAATTATAAAATACAAACAAGGCATAACCTGCAAAGAAGGCAAATATGACGTATGACTGTCAGTATGTGTCTATGGTAAACTTTTTATTTTTTAAATGAAGTTGACACGCAGTGAATATATTAAAAATACTTTTGTTTTTATGTTGGCATCAATGAATTTAGTTCAGAAAGTTTTGTTTTTCTTAAAAGCCGTAGGATTTTAATTGTTTGTTAAGTTGGTAGTTGTGCATTTTTACCGTAAAGTTAAAATTGAGCGCTTAATCCTTGACCTCAGTTTAACCTAGATTTAGAAGTCTGTGGTTGCTAGCAATAACGTAAATTGGCTATAACGACACTAGTGCTGTTATGGGGAATAGAGTATAGACTTCTCTGAACTCATATTATATATGTTCTTATATTAGTGTTCGTGACCAAGTAATAGTACATTGTGCACCGAGGGTAGTAAGAAGGGGATTACTAACGAGAGTCTATTAGAAGCCCGACGCCGTAGGCGGAGGGCTTTTAATGACTCGAGTTTGTAATCTTCTTACTGCCCGTGATACACACAATGTTTTTCATCGCATTTGCGAGGAAAAAAAATAAAACATAAAAATGAAATAAACTAAACGCACCCGCTAAGAGACAACTTCAACTGTCAACTTTTTCAATATAGTCTTCCACAGATAATGCTAAGAACTGCGTTTAGTTTTTAAACTTGACAGGCAATGTCGCCAGATTGTACCGATTTTCAAAATAAAATTTTAAACTAAATTAATTTAATTGCATTAAAATAATCGCAAAAACTACGGAAATAATAGTAAAATATACCATATAAGTTTTATTTACACTAAAATTGGTTTTGTAGCCAAGTTTTGAAGATGTGAAATAGCCTTGGCTGATTCGAAACCTCCTTAGTCTGAAATGACGTACGACTTTTAAAACTAAACTCATAAATCCCGAGGGAGTTATAGATTTTCATACAGTTTTTCCTCCCGTGGGAGTTATAGATATTTGTAACCCACGGGGGGTAAATCGGCTCGAGTTGGTCTATAAGCGCGCGTGTTATGACACCCTTTACGAGCAAGTGTGATGAAAAAGACAGATAACAGTACAGGAGTAGAAAAACAATTAAATTTCTACTTCCGAACTAAATTCATTGATGCCAACATAAAAAAAGTATTTTTAATATCGTCACTGCGTGTCACTAGCGAGTATACGTCAAATTTAAAAAAGTTTACCATAGACACAAACTGTCAGTCAAATGTCATATTTGCCTTGTTTGCGTGCTGTGTTTAATTTTGTATTAAAATTAAACACAGCACGGTATTATGGTATTAAGTTCGCTTTATGTACGAAAGATTTATATTTGTGTGATGACACGAGTATTTGTTCCTGTCTAGTACCCATAATAAAAGAATTGCTTAGTTTGGGACTAGATCGATTTGTGTAAGATTGTCCCCGCAATATTTACTTATTTTACATTTTTTGTAGTAGCTGGGCATTTCTCCAGAAATATGTCTGCGGTTACCTCATCCATCTGGCCCTTTTTCATACTAAATGCATGGAGACAGATGAATGAGTCGCAGACATATTTCTGGAGAAATGCCCAGCTGTGTTTGCTTCGGTATCTTTGTTGCTAACTTTAACATATTTCTTGGGTTTCTTCGGTATGTTGTGTTTGAACCGTCCGTGGAGATAGAGGGCGCTCTTGTATCCGAAGGTGTCTCCGCAAATCTTGCACACATGCGGCCGCGCGCCTGTGTGCGTGTTTATGTGCTCCGAGATCCTGTATTTTGACTGCGAAAGAGAAAAAAAATCAAGCATGTGAACAAAGAATATTTACAATTTCTATATTTAAATAATGTAAAGACAATCCCCTGAGGAGATCTCTAAAAAGGATAATTTCGTCTTTGTACATACCGTCACTACTTTGAAAAAAACTCGTATCTCAAAACGTCGTAGAGAAAAACGTCAAAAGTTACATACGAACGTCATATACACTTACTTTTTTTTTAAAAGTAATGACGATATACCTTTATTTTGCAATCCTGTACTGTACTAAATCCTATTTGATGCCATAAAGTGTATACATAACACAAAGTCGGGTTAGTTGCATTATACACGAAATATTATTATTATGTCTTTATTTCTATAGTCACAAAGACGTATTATGATCAGTGGTCGGCAATATCAGTGCAAAACTTCAACAAATCTTGCCAAGCGGACGTAAGAGTGCTTACAGCCATGAAAATATTGTAGTATTTTATGCAACAGTTGTATAAGTAGGCTCAAAAAATGCGAATGGCGCGAGTTGCGATACGAGCCGCCTTGCCTTACTTCTCTGAACTCATAAAAAATAAAATAAATAAAATAAATATATTTTTCTACTCCTGTACTTTAATCTGTCTTTTACTTGGTCAACACTAATATAAGAACATACATAATATGTATTAATGAAATCTTATATTAACGACATATTGTTGTAATACTCGTTGGTGGAAAAGAGAAACTGGTGAGTTTCTTCCGGCGCTTCTTCTCACCAGAAGGTCAATTACCCGAAGCGCCAAAAGAAAAGAATTAGAGATGAGACATGTAAAAGAGCCCTTGAGGGCCTACTTACAGAAATAAATTATTTTATGCCACACCTGGCCATAAAATGATGCAACACGGGAACAACACGGGAAGTAATAAAGAAAGCCCTCGATCGCATATTTACGTCCCTCGCTTGCGGCTCGGGCCGCAAACTTCTGCGATCTCGGACTTTCTTTGTATTACCACCCTAGTTATGTAATGTACTATTTTTGTTGGAAACGAGTTGTACTATAACACTATAACCCCTTAAAAGGATTGTATTCAATATCCGAACACCCTGTATATGCGGCGTGCCGATCCACTCACCGTGAAAGATTTCCCGCAATAATCGCAGATGCGCTCGGGCCGGCGTTTCGGCTTGCCCTCGTGCGTGGCCCGCACGTGGTCGCGGCGTCCGTAACGCGAGTTGAACGACTGGCGAATAAAAAATACTGCATTATCACGGTAGACGGTTTTTTTTCTGACTAACTCGCGGCCCTATGAGTGGGAGGGACTACACCGACAAACTTTAACTATAGATTCTAACAACTATTAGGAGTAAAAAAAGTTACGTGATGTATAGTCGAAAAACGCTTACTTTCAGAGATATTCATTATTTTTTAAAATGAAAACTCCCAAGTGTGTAACAAGCCCTAATAAATGTGACTAAGATAGTTTTACTAATTTTTTTAATCCTTTAACTAAACAGCAGAGCGTTTTCCAAAAAAATACCGGAGTAGCTACTTTCTCAAACTATGGACTTGTGAGGTTTTTTTGGCTCAGAGTCGTTAGTACTTTCGAACCTTATACGTAAAAAAAAGTGTCCCAATTTTTTTTTCCATTACGTCACCATTTTGCATTGTGTTTGTATGGACGTGACGTAGTGGAAAGAAAAAAATTCCATACAAATTTTTTTTTACGTATAAGGTTCGAATGTACTAACGATTCTGAGCCAGAAAAACCTCAAAAGTCCATATTTTGAGAAAGTAGCTACCCCGGTATTTTTTTTGGAAAACGCTCAGCAATTAACTTTCGCAGTATTTGATGGTAAGCGACTGCGAGGCCAAAAAATTGACCTTTCGTTTTCATTTTAGCTTTTTTTTCTTTTTGATAACTTTTCCTCCAATAAGGACATGTTTATAACGAGGGGCTGAATTTACTCATTTATTTTGTTCCATAAGACTATTAATGTTAAATGACAATATTCGACCCATGTTGATATAACATTATTTACTCGTCACACCACCGAATTCATGGCTAAAGTATGTCGGTATAGTCCCTCCCACCCTGTATACCTACGACACAAGCAAAATAGTACGTTACTTACATAGGGCGGTAAAACAAAGAATGTCTCAGATCGCAGGTATTTGACGCCCGAGCCGAAGGCAGGGGGCGATAAATATGCGATCTGAGGCTTTCTTTATTTCCCGTGGTAAGTACAAAATTTGACGTCTCCCCTAGACCAGGAAGTGGGATTTTCCGCACGCGTAGCGTGAGGTAAAAGCCACTTTATGACCAGGTCTGACGTAGAAGATGTTTATGCCACACCTGGCCATAAAGTGGCTTTTACCGCACGCTAGGCGTACGGAAAAAGCCGCCTTCTGGCCAAGTGTAGACATAAAATGATGTACGCTACACGGGAGGTAATAAAGAAAGCCCTCGATCGCATATTAATATAATATCTGCGATCTCGGCCTTTCTTTGTTTTACCACCCTAATTGTGTAATGTACTATACCTGATCGCACTGGTCGCAGGGATAGATCGTGCCCCTGTGTACGTCCATGTGGCGTTGCAGCGCGTTGCGACGCACGAATCTCCTAGCGCACACGTCACATTGAAACCTGGATATTAAAGTTACATTGGAACCTGGATACTAAAGTTACATTGAAAGCTGTATATTAAAGTCACATTGAAACCTGGATATTAAAGTCACATTGAAACCTGGATATTAAAGTCACATTGAAACCTGTATATTAAAGTTACTTTGAAACCTGGATATTAAAGTCACATTGAAACCTGGATATTAAAGTCACATTGAATCCTGGATATTAACGTCACATTAAGGTGATTCAATTCGGTCGGTTTTCCATGCAAACCTAAAGGGGGCATTGTTTGCTATCAAGGCATCAATCATGTTTGAATAGTACATTACACAACTAGGATGGTAATACAAAGAAAGGCCGAGATCGCAGAAGTTTGCGGCCCGAGCTGCAAGCGAGGGACGTAAATATGCGATCGAGGGCTTTCTTTATTACCTCCCGTGTTTTGTACATCATTTTATGTCTACACTTGGCCAGAAAGCGGCTTTTTCCGTACGCGCAGCATGCGGAAAAAGCCACTTTATGGCCAGGTGTGGCATAAATGTGTTTTATTTTATGGCTGGATACATTTTGCCTGCGCGAAATAACGTGAGAAGTCGTAAAAAAACGATTTAACGTGCAATTGGATCTTTGAGGTCAGCGCCAGCATCATTTGTAACTAAACAATTTTTTTATTTTTTTGCTTTTTGAGCCAGAACTTTTTTCCCTTGGTTTCCATACAAATAAAAAGTGGATCATCGTTTGCTTCCGCGACATTCAATCATGGTTGAAATGTGTTTAATTTTATAGCTACATGCACTTATGTTTCCGCTAAATGTAGGATAGAATAGCAGGATACTATTGAAATTGTATGAAAATTAAAAATGCAAGGATTACATTATTTTGAAAATTCTTTGAACGAAATTTTATTGTTTGCGGAGTAGAATCTACATTTTAATTATTCACATTTATGTTTTTGGTTATTTCATTAGCTGTTTATAAGCATTTTTACCCCACTGCGGCGAAGCCCACAAGGAGGGTTATGTGTTTGACCTTTATGTATGTATGTAAATCCGTTCCCATGACCGCTCGTACCTACTCAACGACACACCCGATTTTGATAAATGATACATCATTAGATTCGTCTTGATGACGCGAGTGTCACTGGGTACAAAAAAATCGTAAAAAGCAAGATGGCGGATTTATGCACTTTAATGCGCGGTATTTTTTAACGCAGTTGGGTTTTTTAAAGTAAAAATGTGGTTATTAAATAATTAGAATTAAATCCTACATAACAAAAATAAAATTTGATCCCAAAAGACTATACACGATGACTGTGTAAACATAAAATGATGTACACAACACGGGATCGCATATTTACGTCCTCGATCGCATATTTACGTCCCTAGCTTGCAGCTCGGACCACAAACATCTGTGATCTCGGCCTTTCGTTGTTTTACCACCCTAGTTGTGTAATGTACTATTATCGTGCAGTCTTTCTTAGGTGGTGACTTACTCGAACTGTTCTTCCGGAACATGCTTATTTGATTTCAAGTGGCCCTTGTAAAGAACCATGTTTTTAAACTGGATGTTGCACTCCTTGCAGTACGCGGCTTCGTCAATCTGTGATACAACAAACAACATATGAATTTTATTATTATAGCTAACATGCACGACAAAGGCAATTACAAACAACACAGAAGTACATTATGATACAAGTGTCTCGGCTAGTGCAACACAGCGTGCTGTGCCCACGAGTATCATAGGACATTTTTTAACACACGAATAAAAAACAAAACTTATCATTTAATGCCTAGCGCTCGTGCTCAAAATACCGCATTCCCGAAATACCAGATTTTTCAAAATACCAGATTCTCGATTTATCAGATTCCTGTCTTACCACATTCCCGTTACACTAGATTGTAAAATCGTAAGTTACTCAAGAATCTAAATGACTTTGTTGGGTGTATTATTTTGGGAATCTGGTATACGGAGAATTTGATGTATCGAGAATCTGGTAATTTAAAAATCTGGTATTTTAGGAATGCGGTATTTTGGGAATGAGCGATGCCTAGTACATTGCACAACTAGGGTGGTAAAATAAAGAAAGGCCGAGATCGCAGATGTTTGCGGCCCGAGCTGCAAGTGAAGGACGTAACTATGCGATCGACGGCTTTCTTTATTACCTCCCGTGTTGTGTATATTATTTTATGTCTGCACTTGGCCAGAAAGCGGCTTTTTCCGTATGGCATAAATTATATAAATAAATAAATAAAAATTGTTTATTTTGCCGAAAGTGTACATAAAATAATGTTTACCTGTGACCGCCACACTAGGCTAGGCCTGTCTCGTGGGGTCAATTTAAAAATTACCTAATACTAAATTTGCTGATTTCTACGCTGAAGTATTGAATTTGTAACTACAATTAATTTTCAAAAACCTAGAGTATACATTGTTAGAAATAAACTTAACATAGAAAGACAATAACAATACTACTTGACAACTTTTTCCTGTGATATGTTATAGAAACACCTCTCAATAATAGAAATATTAGTGAAAAAAAACCACTGCAATATCATAAAAACTCACCGAGATACTATAATTTTAAAATCACATTTTTAGACTTTCCCAAATAAGTGTTGAAACGCTCCCTACTGAAGCCCGTTATACAGCGACGTCACTACTCATACGTTGTTTGGGAAAATCAATAACTTTGTTCTGCAACTATGATAAAATTTGCGTTTATCGTAACGGTTTCACAACAAAAGTTACTATAAATTTTATGGGTTATTTAATGGTATTAAAAAGTTACACATTAAATATCAAACTCAAAACTTGAACATATTTCCTTATTGTGCTTCTTTTAACAGGATCTTATATATTTTTACAAATTTCAGTTACAGTCAAGTACCTTTGATTTGGGATTTATATGAACAAAAGACATACCAAATCATTGAAGTCAGCATGACAGTGCGTGCAATGAGTGTGTGTGTGTGTGTGTGTGTGCGTGTGTGTGTGTATTTTCTTAAACTGATTTTTTATAAGGATAGGGTACTTACCACCGAGAAGTCTTAATCAATTGTTCTGTTTCATTATAAGTAAGAGTTTTAAGCCAAGAAATGACTTTTTTCTTTACTTCACTTCTAGTACAGTTTTTAATTTCGCATTCTTTATTTACCTTATTATATATACGAGGAGAAAGGAAATCTTGAAATCTTTTGGCGAAAGCGGTCCTTGTTTTGGGGATAGGTAAATTAAAAACACGTTTTCTAAGGGAAGTTCCATGGACTATATTAGAGTTAGTTACTTCAGTGTGCATCGTCATTGTCAATTTGATGATAGCAAGCTTACGCACGCTGAGTACGTCCATGTCTTTATATACATCTATCGTAGGGTAAAGTCTGGGCTTTTTAAGGATAACCTTAAGTATAAACCTCTGTGCTCTCTCTAAGTTAATCATTAACGAGCTGGACGCGCCTCCCCATACGGTGATGCAGTAAGTTAAGATTGGCTGACAGAGGGCAGTATAAATCATTTTCAGTAGACTTCTGTCAGTTACATCTCTTAATTTCTTCATAGTATAAATTAATTTTCTGACTCGAGCAGCCACAGATTCAATATGTTTAGAAAAATTAAGTTTTTCATCAAATGTGACGCCTAGATATTTTATAGAAGACGACCGTTCGATTGAGGAACAGTTGCAAGAAGAAGTTCCTTGACTACAGTTCAATTTATGAATCTTTATTTTTGCGTGGATTGCTGGTTCTGAGGCTGCAGTTTTATGGAAACAAAGAAGTTTAGTTTTGGCGGCGTTTAAAGTTAGCAGATTATTATTTAGCCAGTTATAAATTGCAGTTATGCCGCTTTGAGCAAACTCGAGACATTGTGGCCAAGAGTTTCCATGAAATAATATAGCAGTATCGTCTGCGTAGCATATAACTTCCGCGTTTTTTATGGGGATATGTGTCAGATCGTTTAAATATACTATGAAAAGGGTTGGGCCAAGGATACTTCCCTGCGGAACTCCAAAAGTGACTGATTTCGCTGCGCTTAGCGTGTTTCCAAACTGTGTACTTTGTCGCCTGCCAGTTAAGTAACTTTTGAACCAGGTTTGGGCTACTCCTCTGATTCCTAGTCGTTCGAGTTTCTGTAGCAGGATAGGAACCGACACTGTGTCAAATGCTTTTGACAGGTCTAGGAATATTCCAGTGCACGGTTTACCCTTGTCAAGGTAAGTACTAACAAGTTTGGTGAAAAGAGAGACCGCGTCCTCTGTCGATTTTCCTTGTCGGAAACCATACTGCCTATCTGACAACAAGCCTTCTGAATTTAGGTAGTTAATGAGTCTCTTATTAACTAGCTTTTCTAGCACCTTGGAGCAGCTGGACAAAAGTGATATTGGTCTGTAATTATTAGCGTTATCTTTGGCACCAGATTTATAAATAGGTACAATAGCTGCTGTCTTCCAGGTATCTGGAAACGAACCGTATTCTAAACTGAGATTGCATATAGTAGTAAGGGGTTTGGCAACGTAGCGTTTTACGAGTTTCAGAAACCGGTTGCTTATCCCGTCTATGCCTGAGGCGTTGCTAGATTTAAGGCTCATGATTATGCTTTCAACTTCTTGGGTGTCAGTCGGTGTCATAAAGAAGGACTTTGATGAAGACGGGGATATATTGACTTTAGATGCAAGGGCTGCCTCAGTCTCTCCAGATTGGGCAAGGAGATTATTTGCAAGTGACTGACCTACCGACGAGAAATACTCGTTTATGTGATTCAGAGATTCAAGCACAGTCGGTTTTATTGTTGCATAGCCAGGGGTTCCATTGTTATTTGGGATCTGTATTATTTGCTTTATAGTCTTCCACAGTTTTTTTGGATCGTTTCGATTTTCAGTTACTTGTTTATTATCGTATTCGATTTTAAGTTTACGAATAAGGGTTATGTAAAAGTTCCTATAACGAGTGAAAGTTAGTCTTGCATTGAGATCATTTGGGTTCCTACGGCTAATTTCATGCAAACGATCCTTGTGCATGGAGCACCTGATTAGCCCTGGTGTAATCCAAGGCTTTAAATTAAATTTAGAGCGACTGACAGCCTTTTTAGTTGAATTTATTTATTTATATTTATATTTATTTATTCATAGTATGTACTTCTCTGGTAACGGTACTCCGGCATCGTATTCTAATCGCGGTTTGATAATAGTATGGTGGGCAGCCAACGTGTTAAAGTTATTGCAAGAGTGAGACAGCTTACCTCAGACCGGTGTGTGAGCATATGCGTGTGGAAGCTCGAGCGCCCGCGGTACTGTCCCCCGCACTCTGGGCAGGCAAGCATAGGCATTCCCGTGTGGATCCTGCAAGCAAACATGTTTTATAGCTGTTGGCGCAACATAAAGCATACGTGTATATATTTACAGTTTCTACGATGACGTCACGGACACGTCACGCCCCCGCTCCGAGCCCTTCAAACTGCATGACACGTAGCGGCGACACATATTTATAATTAATTATTTACCTAATTGTACCTAGTTTTTTACTATCAATTTATTTCCTATAATTTTATTTATCTTGTTTGGACGCATAGAGAGACCCTTTACATCTCTATAAATGTAGTTTTAAGTTTAATGTAATGTATTCATGAAACCATACCATATGTCATATTGTTGTACTTGTAAAATGGTCGAAAAGAGAAACTGGTGAGTTTCTTCCGGCGCTTCTTCTCACCAGAAGGTCATTACCCGAAGCGCCAAAAGAAAAGAAGAGAAAACCATATAATGAGACATGTAAAAGAGCGCTTGTGCAGGCCTACTTGCAGAACTAAATTATTTTATTTATTTATTATTTAGTAAACTTTATTAAAAGAAGATTTGTATTATCCTGGAGTTACTCCATTGACGGCCCCGTGATCCCTGGTCAGAAGCAGCTTAAATTGAGGAGTACACCAAACAATAGCCAAAGGTTTCCATAGCCATTCACTTGCTTTTGGTAGCTATAGCTACCTATCTACCCCATAAGTTTAACCTTGATTATAGTCACTAATCATGTATATGTTAATTATTATATAAAAAGGATTAGAATAGATGGACATTCAGTTATGCCTCAGTATTTTTTTCTTTATTATAAGCTTTTGTAGTTTAGAAGATACAGAGGTTTTTGATGCAAAGTTGTGGATGTGGATGGCGTGCGTCGCTAAAAATCCCGGACGGTTGAAGGAAAATGGTCTCGCGGGCTGTCAAGTGGTTATATTAAGATAGGTGTCCTGCCGTTTGACCAAAAGTCATTTGGCAAAATTACACTTGACAAACAACGTTTTACAAAAAAATGTTTCGCCAATTGATCATTTTACTACTAGTCATTTTACAAATGACTCATTTTACCAAATGATCAACAGTTAAATTTACATTTTATAAATAATTATTTGACAAAATGAACATTTAGCAACTGAGTTATCAGACAAAACTACTCTTGGTCTAAAAACGTTTGGTACAATGTATTATCATCACCATCATCATCATCATTTATTTCGGAAGTACATCAAGGAGGGATTAATTTTAAAAAATTAATCCCTCCTATCTGATTATGGCCTAGATGGCCGATGGCAGATTAAATAATGAGAAAAAAAAAAAAAAAATCCTTATAATCTATGTTAGTAACAAGGGAACAAACAACATTTAACTTAACCTAGGCGACACATGCATACTATTCCAGGCTTTATAGAACGGGCCGTCCACCCTGCCTGCGACTGTGGCTAGGAGGCTGTTGGCGCTGCCGCGCACGCGCCGCAGCAGCGACGCTACGCGCTTGCGCATGCGCATGATGGCGTGGAAGCGCCTCCGCGAACATTCCTGAAGCACTGCAATGTCGCGGCAGCCCCAACAGCATCATAAATGCATTATTATATTGGACGCGTAGGGCGCTGTGAGCTTTTTGAGTATAGTTGATCCATAGGCTGCAGGTGTAGAAAGACTGACAGTACGCCTTGAAAACAACAACAACACAAGTGACAACAACAACACAACACACAAGACAATTGACAAGTGTTTCGTTTATTAATAAATCTAATAATAGATATGGTATGGGTCAAATTAATACACAGTATTTGGAAAAAAAAGTAGGTTGTTAGGTTAGGGTTTGAACTGCGTCCCCCAACAAAAACGAACTGATGCATTTAGACTAGGGCTGCCATAAGTGTGGGGACTAAACCGGGACATTTACAGAAAAACCGGACAAGTGTGAGTTAGACTCACGTGGAGAGGGTTCCGTACGTTCAAAACAATATAAACCAATTAAACTTTACTGCACAGACTTCTTCTTTTATAGGTTTTCCTGTAATGTATAGGTGCAGGACTATTTTCCATATTTTTTTCGAAATTTTAGGTCCAATAGTTTCGGAGATAAGGGGGGGAATGGTCAATATTTGCCTATTTTCTTAAATAAATTCAAAACTATTAATATAAAAATCGTAAAAAATATATATTTGACATTCTCACAGTGAGCCCTTTCATTTAATATGTCACACGATCTAGTTTGCTAACTTTTTTTTTTTAATTTTCTATTTGACCCCCAAAAATTGCCCCCATGACTAAAATTCATATATTTCCGTGACACGTCCGTGTTTGGGTTATTAACCTTAATATATGTACCAAATTTCAACTCAATTGGTTCAGTACTTTCGGAGCATATTGGCTGTGACAGACAGACAGACAGACAGATAGATAAGGGTTCCGTTTTTTCCTTTTGAGGTCCGGAACCCTAGGAAAGTAGTAAAGGTAGAAAAAAAGGAACTTAATAGTGTGCCAATGCGTTCTCGCTCTGTCAACGCCGAGAGTCCGCGATCCCGAAATGTGTTGACACTGTTGTGTTGACGTAAATTAGTAAGAAGTGAACGAAAAAGTGTCAGCGCTTACGTCGTTCTATCCACGTACGATTAGCCTAGCTAGCTAGTTAGTCGTATTTATTGTAGGCATATTATTATTTACCAAGTCCAGCCCCCGACTAAATTTTTAAACCGGGACAATTTGCTTATCGGCCGGGACGCCGGGACACCATGCTTCAAACCGGGACTTGTCCCGGCGTACCGGGACGTATGGCAACCCTAATTTAGACTAATCATGGAAATAACCTAGGTCGTCGGTTAGGTTGGGTTTGTATTATGACCACCAATAGCGGGGCGTCACAATGCATGATTGCTTGCCTTCTATATAATCTTGTAACTTATGGCGATAAGAGGGTAGCGGAATAAATTATCCAACAGACTAAATCATTATGTTTGAAAAAAGAAGTACTTTTTATGAAATAACATTTTGTTAAATGACATTTGGACAAATGCTTAATTTGCGAAACATATTATTTGGTGAAATTATAAAAGAATTATTGACATTTTATTATTTAACACATTTACCAAGTGTAGTGTTTGCTAATTAATCAAATGGGTAAGTGTTAAATTAACGATAAATTAACTCCATAATGTCCAATGTCAGTCTCGGTGGCGATCTTATTTACCACCCTGATCGCGTTCAGTCATGCCATCCGGAGTAATATTTGTTGTGTGCATCCCTTCTAGTTATTACGAACATGTGATATGTGATAAGGTTTGGAAAGCCGAAAGGGTTTTCTATTCAGGCTCCAAGTTCGTTCAAACCATGTCAGTTGGAGGTGGAGCCAAAGTATAAAGACAACCAAGTAGTTCGTCTTCGCGGTTTAGGAGCGCGCGACACCAGAGCGTGCCTAAGGCACAGGGCTGCCGCTCGTCGGTTCTGTAAAATACCTACTTACTACGAACGTAACTTTTATTAGGTTGACCTCGATCGAACGAACAATCGTTCGAGGTCAACCTAGTAAAAGTTACTTATTTCAATATGAAAGTATCTGATCGCACACATCTGATGTTAATGTTATTAAGTATAATAGTTTAAATAAATTAGTATTGGTATGTGTACATGTAAGTAACGCAACGATATTTCGGCTCGTTTCATAAAACCACTCTCGTGTTTAAGGCATTTTATGTATCAATAGAATCAACTACTATTTAATTAGTACACGTTTAAAAAATCTGTTAATTTTACTCATCTCTGTCAAACAAAATAATTATCTACTCTATTTAATTGGTATAGTTTGATCACAAAACTATCAAACATTCTATAAACGACTTAAAATATAACATTTATATAGGTACTAATAAAATACACACCTTTCGGGATCCTTAGGAATGCAGAAATATGACAATTCTGGATTTTGCGCATTATTCTTCAAACATCCGAACACACTACAGTATATACGTCTTCTATACTTTGCTTCGTCCGCAGACATTTTGAACGTTCGACCGCTCGCGACGATAGCTCAGCCCTGACTAAGCACGCGGCGATGCTTGCCTGTGGTGCGTCCGTACACGGCGCGCACACGGCGCGCACACATGCGCGCTCCCGATGTACCTTTTATCGGAACAAAAACTACCGTATACCGTGGTGGAGCTGAGGAATAAGGAGTCTAAAAGCATCCCTGTGCATCTTACCCAGCAGTATTACAACGAGGCGTATAACGCGACTTTGGACAATATTAAAGAGGAAGATAAGTTTTTCACGTTGGAGAGCGTAATTACCCACTCTTACTTCTTCGTCGGGGAATCGACAGACTCAAATGTAAAAAAATAGCACTCCGTATTTTTATGATGACAATCGAAAGAGTGGACAAATAATTCCTCTTAAGTAACATAGTATCCCCAAAGAAAGGAATAGCGTAAAATATTTGATTAAAATATTAGAAAACTATTTTCCACACATAAAAATTAAAACATACATATACTTTTAAAAATAAAATGAGGTCTCCTTTCACCAAAATTTCCTATCTCCAATATTTGAGGTACTTTCCCTTCATGTGGCATAAATAAAATAAAAATAAATAAATAAATATTAGAGGACAATCTTACACAAATCGAACTAGCCCCATAGTAAGCTCAATAAGGCTTGTGTTATGGATACTAGACGACGATATATTTAATAGATACAAATACTTAAATACATAGAAAACATCCATGACTCAGGAACAAATATTCGTGCTCATCACACAAATAAATGCCCTTACCGGGATTCGAACCCAGGACCTATTGCTTCGTAGGCAGGGTCACTACCAACTAAGCTAAAGCGGTCGTCGAAATAGGTGGTGTCATAGTTTTGGGACACCCTGTAGTTTGGAGACCCCTGCTCTAGGGGGAAGAAACAGTTACTTACAGCATGTGGTTTTTAAGACTGCTCTCGGTGAAAGCTTTACTACACTCCGGGCACTCGACGTGGCGGTGGCTGCGTTCATGTGCCCTCAGCTTTCGGAGCATCCTGTACACATACATATCCATTAAATGCGTTATCCTTATCTTAGGTATTATCAAACCGCGATTAGAATACGATTCAGAAGTACCGTTAGCACAAAAGTACATACAATTAATAAATATATAAATAAATATTAGGGGACAATCTTACACAAATCGAACTAGCCCCATAGTAAGCTCAATAAGGCTTGTGTTATGGATACTAGACGACGATATATTTAATAGATACAAATACTTAAATACATAAAAAACATCCATGACTCAGGAACAAATATTCGTGTATATATAAGTCAATCTATAATATCTTCATAGTTTAAGTGCAGACACTTATTGATAATAGATTTACAACGTATGCTTCATCATAATTATTCACTACATATTACAACTCTACGTATTCATGGTAAATGCTGTCATTAGTTTTAAGTATAAAAAAAATACGAAAGTTGTCAGTATTTGACAAGTCTGTCATTATTGTCCACATCATTATTACATTTTTCTATTTTATTTAAGTAGGTAATATAATGATTTTTTTCCCAAGCTTTAGAACTTTTTCGTATTGAAATAAGTACTTAAGTTTATCTGCACACTCTACTATTGATAATGTCAATTCATGTATTCATTCAAAAACGACATTTGTGCTCAATCGTATTCTAATCGCGGTTAAATAATATACATACACTGTGCGGCCGAGTCTATACAAACTTTAGCTATAGATAGATTCTAAATACCATTGGGAGTAAAATCCAGGTATGTTTTTCCCGAGGTCAGACATGGTTACGTCACGATAATGTTGCTATCGATTTGTTAACCATTGATTAAGAACTTCAATCATCATCATTATCGTCAGCCCACGTCCGTCCACTGCTGGACATAGGCCTCTCCTAGAGTTGTGCCTTTCTTGAGAATTCTCGGAAACGTTCTCAGTTTGTATGGGAAATGTTCTCGAGAACGTTCTCTCTCCATACAAAACGGAGAACGTTTCCGAGAATGGCACATCTCTAGCCTCTCCGATGGCACGGCACTGAACTCGGTCTTGAGCATTTTGTTTCCAACCGTTGCCGGCTACTTTCCGTACGTCATCGCTTCACCTAGCTGGAGGGCGTCCCACACTCAATAATTTAACCTCCTGCCTACTTTTGTCCTCTGGAAAGGACATATGTATTGCACCCTATTCTAAACTTTTATCAAAAGGAATATACTTGCATCTCCTTTGTTTACTTATATAGGAACTAAAAAAATAATTGAACTCTGTTTCATGACATGTAGATTCAAATTTCATTGTCAAGTTATCATATTGTAACCCATAACCAATTATGAAATAAATTACGGACCCGCAAAATACACTTTGCGTAATAAAGAAACACATACACGGATAATTTATGTCGACAAAATGAATATATCAAATTTAGGACGTCAGCATGTCCGAGGTCATCAAATGTCGGTCTCAAAAAGAACATGGCTTTCTTCTTTCATGATACATATACATACAAGATACATAGGAGAAGTGTCGAAGTGTGCATGTCGCTACAGAGGCGCCGCATAGCGTTCACGTTGTCCCACACGAAGGCACAATAGCGACGTTTTAGCAAATAAGGTATACAATAAGGTACATACGAGAACTGGCGATCGCACAGGTCACAGTCCCACAAAACTTGCGGTACGTTGTGCATGTCGCTACAGTGGTGTCGCATGGCATTCACGTTATCTCATGAAGGCACAGTGGGCCATTTTAATTAATAAGGTATACAATAAGGTTCACAATAAGGTATACAATAAGGTATACAATAAGGTACACAATAAGGTACATACGAGAACTGGCGATCGCACAGGTCACAGTCCCACAAAACTTGCGGTACGTTGTGCATGTCGCTACAGTGGCGCCGCATAGCGTTCACGTTGTCCCACACGAAGGCACAATAGCGACATTTTAGCAACCTGCAAAATTACAATAGTAAAAATTACATTGTGTATCAAGGGCGGTAAGTAAGGAATTACAAACGAGTGTTTGTTACAAGGCCGAGGCGAAGCCGAGGGCTTTAATAACACGAGTTTGTAATTCCTTTACCGCCCGTGGCACACACAATGTTTTTCATCACACTTGTGAGGAAATCTGATTAAAATAACCTTACTTAACCTAAATAAAATTGTAAAACTGACAGTGACATTAGTGACATATATCAAGACGACAAGTCACGTTCGGAAACCATAGCGGTAAAGATTTAAAATGGTTGATTTTATTTTTGCAAAATACTGAAATGCACTATTTAAACATTTAATTAATGTTACAGAAATATGTGTTTCCATGTATTTCCAATAACAGTTCTCTTTAAATAAATATTTCAGTAATAAAAGTTAAAAAAGTACGTTAGCGTTTCCTTTGAACATGACAAATAAGAGTAAAACAAAACCAGCGTTTCAAATTTAAAAAGAAAACCATTACGCCCTAGGGCGTAATAGGTCATTTACGGCCCGCAGAACCTACGTGTAATGACACCATTTTCGAGCAAGTGTGATGAAAAAAATAATGAAATATCAGAAACGTATCCCCTACATCATTCCACGTAAAAGTGCTTCTTTTTAATCTCATATGGGGCAAGCGGCGACGGATCGCCTGATGGTAACCGATTACCGTGGCCCATTCTGCCGTCCTAGTCTAAGGCTGCGTTTCCACCGGACCTGTGCGAGGTAGCTAAACGGTGCGAGGCTGTGTAATAAGGATGTGTAACGGTGTGAATGTTTCCACCAAAGATGTGCGAGGTAGCTAAGCGGTGTGAGGATGCGTAGCGAGGATGTGTAGCGGGCTCTTTTCAAATAACTGAGTAACTAACTTTCAAGTGACTGAGCTCGCGTCCGCCAGCCAGACGCCGCCTCGCAACACATCCCTCGCAACATATTCCTCGCACACATCTTTCCCTTTTTTTGTATGAACAAAAACCTCGCTCCGCTGAGCTGTTTCCGCCAGAGCTGAGCTAAGCGAGGATAGGTAAATGAAGTGTTTCTACTGGTTCATGACAAACAAATCGCTCGCAAAGGCGACTTTTTGCTACAGAAGTTCATAGTAAAAAGTCGCCTTTTAGACCAGGACGGCAGCATAGACACCGCAACACTAGAGTCACGATTTCATTGCGTGCTATTTTCATTAAAAGCCGGCCACACACGCTGGGTTTTGCGTGTCGGTTTTGCTTGTGCAAGCAAAACCAACAGGCACGACCGAGTAATATCCATTTGCATATTTCAAATTTTGCTTGCGCAGGCAAGGAGTCATGTCATACACACGTTCATTTATGCCTGCACAAGTGAACTGTGCAGGCATAACCGACGGTTATAACCTAGCATGTGTGGCCGGCTTAAGATACAAATTGAAGTATAAATAAACCTAAGGATGATAAGAAAACACTTCTATAGAGTTAATACTTAAATTTGTATTATAATGATTCAACACAACACCCAATAGAACCTTGACTCACGCTAGTCCGACCCTCTCAAGGGGACCGAGACTAGCGACTTGTTTCGACCCCAGGCGCCCCCGGCCTCCATCTAGTCCAAGCCATGGTGGTCCGGCCAGCGACCTGGTTCAACCCAGGAACGCCTAGGCCCCCACCGGGTCTGCTTTTTGCTACATCCAGCAAAGATTGCAAGTTAGGCGTCAAAAAAAATGTTAAGATCACATTTTTAGACTTTCCTAAATACGTGCCGAAACGCTTCCTACTGAGGCCCGTTATAACGTGACGTCACGAGACATACGTTGTTTGGGGAAATCAAGAACTTTGTTCTGCAACTCAAACTTGCGTTTATCGTAACGGTTTCATAACAAAAGTCACCATACATTTTATGGGTTATTTAGTGGTATTAACAGATTTTAAAATTTTATACTTTTAAAATGGACTTTCCCACCCAACTATGCAGGTTTATAAAAAAAGATTACACGTTAGGTATCAAAGTCAAAACTTTAACACATTTCCTTATTTTGCTTATTTTAACAGGATATTATATGTATAATTTTTACAAATTTCGGTTACAGTCAAGTACCCATAGGGATGACGACTGGGTTAAAAATATATCATTCTATTTAGTCCGTCGGTTAGGCACGTATTTTTTGGTTTATCAATGATGTCACTCCTAGGTGGAAATTGTACCAAAGAGTAACGTCACTCGAAACTTCTAACCACTGTATCCTCGTCATTGTTTGTGTGTCAAACAAAAGAACAAAAAAATGTGTACAATACTTTAACAATCTATCTGACGGACTAAACAGTTTTTTTAGTAGTTTAGCGTGTCCGTCAAGATAGCGTACACCGTAAAGATATTCAGAATCTGATGCAGCCAATAAATAGTACCCAAATAGTACCGACGAAATACCTAGGTGAAAAAAATAGTACCCTTAAACTTTTCGAAATATAAGGCCTATTCACGGTGTACGCTACCGGGCGTCAAGCTGGCGTACACCGTTTGTATCTCTGTAACGGCTTTGTTTTTGGAAACGCTTTATATCTCAAAAAATAGTACCCAAATAGTACCCTAGGGCCCTAAAATTTCATTTCTCTAGCTATCGTAGAAGCCGAGATATTCCATGACTTAACGGTGTACAAAATTTCACACCGTCAAGCTGGCGTACCCGGGAATTTCTTATAGAAAGAGCTCACTATATCTCGGCTTCTACGATAGCTAGAGAAATGAAATTGTAGGGCCCTAGGGTACTATTTGGGTACTATTTTTTGAGATATAAAGCGTTTCCAAAAACAAAGCCGTTCCAGAGATACAAACGGTGTACGCCAGCTTGACGCCCGGTAGCGTACACCGTGAACCGGCCTTATATTTCAGAAAGTTTAAGGGTACTATTTTTTTCACCTAGGTATTTCGTCGGTACTATTTGGGTACTATTTAATGGCTGCATCAGATTCTGAATATCTTTACGGTGTACGCTATCTTGACGGACACGAGATATTACCTGCAATGCGATTTCTTGTGGTACGTCAACGCTTGCTCGTCGACCGCACGCTGGTGGCATATATCGCACGCCAGTTCACCATAACTCTGTGGACGAAAAATTACGTAATTACTGAGAAACTTGCTATTGCTAAATGGGAAAAGTCGCTAGGATTAAGGAATGGTTGAAAATGGCTTGAAAATTTTGAAACCATGACTTACATACATCATTTTATTTACGTAACAGTTAAAAAAGCTATAGTAAAGGGTTCTTTTTTGTCAATATTACTGAATACTTAGTATATTATATTTACATACATTTGATGTGTATAAACATTGATCAAGTTTAATACGTGTCTAAGGATATATCGACGTTAAGTTTTTGTGTGTATTCAAAACTCGCCGTATTTTCTTTGTGTAAATAAATCAATTCAGTTTGTTAGTTTATCTTCTTTGATGTTATTTATTCTTTCTCATTTGCTCAAATGTTAGCTGGAGGAGATCCCTTACAGGGATAAGTTCGTATTGTTTTTGTATAATTTTATGTGTGCAATAAAATGTTTACATACATACATCTACATGCTTCCATGGTATGATACATATTTACGAACTTACATATGTTGCAATATAATTAAAACCTTGCTTGCCAGACAAATAAATGGAGCAAGCAGGTCACGTTTTGGTGTCCAAGAGATGGCACTAGAAAGAGGGGACGCCCGGCAACACGCTGGGAAAATGATTTGAGATTAACCTTGGGTCCACTCTGGACTAGGGTAGCACTAGACAGAGCACAATGGAAACGGTTGGAGGAGGCCTATGCCAAAAGGCACACCGAACTACGTGACATGTTAAAGATATTACGAACATAGTGATAAAAAAGTTTCAACCACGAAGTTCGGAAATAAAGGCTATTATTATTGTAAAAATTACCTTTGAATGCCTTTTTTCGTGTGCCTTCTTTAACTTCTTATTGTCAAACGGCTCTAAACACTTCTCACACCGCTCCGTGGAGATGCTGCGAGCGTAATAATCCGTGGTAGGTTTCCGCTGCCACCATTGCGTGAGCTCTTCATTGGATAACATTGTTTCTGTGTATATGAAGTCGGGTTGTGGGATATCTGCTTTTCTTTTATTACTCGTATCTGAAAGTGAAATAACAAAATATTTATTGCCATAACAAAACACGTTACAACAAAAAAGAATTAAAAACAGAATAAACTAAAAACTACAAATAAAGAAATGAGGAAAAAAAGGATATTTTTTGGCAATGGGTATATTTATACCAATCAAAAGTTTTCAGATTGGTCCCTAGAGAGGTGGGTCGGTCGCAGACGAAACCGACCTACCCAGGACGGGTCATTTAGTCTGTGCTCGATATACAAAACTTATTTATTTACAACTAGCATTTTCCCGCGGCTTTGCCCGCGTTGTTCCCGTTACTCTCCCAAGGGAACTCTTTACCGGGATATCGTAGAGTCCCGATTCAAACTTTCGACCCCCATTGAAACCTTTTAGAGGAGGAATTTCAAAAAAAGGTGACTATTCATTTATTTTATTGAAGAGTCTAAACATGAAGTTTCAAACCTATTACTTCAAAAATCGTAGACTCTCCATACCAATTTTGAATAACTATTTGAACCCCTTAGGGGGCGAATTTTGAAAAATCCTTACTTACCTTATAAGGAACCTACGTGCCAAACTTGGAATGTCCAACGGACTAGCGGTTCCGGCTGTGCGTTGATATGTCAGTCAGTCAGTTTCTTCTTTTATATATTTAGATGTTCTGTACATTCAACAACTTAAAGCTACTCTTATAAGAAAAAGAAAAGATGAGTACTTTTCAAAAATGTATACATGTTTTAAGAGCCGTGCTGCAGTAGTGTAAAAGGCGACTTTTTACTATGAACTTCCATAAAAATAAAATAAAATAATTTATTTCGGCCCTCAAAGGCTCTTTTCTCTCATTCAATTTTTTCTCTTCTTTTCTTTTGGCGCTTCGGGTAATGAGCTTCTGGTTAGAAGAAGCGCCGGAAGAAACTCACCAGTTTCTCTTTTCGACCATAGTAGAAGGTCGCCTTTTACACTAGGACGGCAGTGTGACTAAACGAAAAGTTAGGCACAAACCATAAATCGCGTTTCGTTGGCGAGGCGGAATCCGCAAGATTTAAATTAGGGATGTAACAATACCTATACCGATATATCGGTATCGCGAAAAGAATTTGCTGTATGAAAAAAAATCTGCAAAAAGTAATTTCAATTACTGACATAATTTATATATTGGTCTATTACCTTGTGCAATAATAATTACTATGTTAATTATATATATTGTTCATATAAAAAAAAATGTGTTGACAATTTATTTATTTTTACTTTACACCTTCAAGGTTGACTCTGACTCTCTGTTAAATATAGCCAAGGTTTAGGTACAATAAGGACATACAAATAATGAATCTGAAGTTCATACTTCATTAGTTAGCTAAGATATCGGTATCGATATCGGTATCGCCGATAATTTACTACAAATATCGGTATCGGTATCGTATTGGCAAAATTATGTATCGTTACATCCCTAATTTAAATGTAGTGTCAAACCAACACATTTTCGTGACGAAAGTTAAACTGTATTTAAACAATATTTATGTAACGTTGAAGGGTATGAGCAGCCGCAGCCAGTGCACACAGCGTAACAAAAGGTATGTTTTAAAGACGCTGTGTGCATAGGCTCTAAGAATGGAGATCATGGTCTCAGTACTTAAGTTTACGCCAAGGGTGGTTATAAGCAAAGGGCGGACAGCGGATGCAATCGTGTGACAAAAGCATCAGATAGATATAAGACTTTATTTAAATTTTGAGCAATATTTATCTATACATTTTTATTAAAAATATATCACAAATTACAAAATATCTCTATCCTCCATAGAACAAAATATGATTATTAAGAAATTACTGGCCACTTCTAAATTATCTCCTCTTGAGACTATTAAGTGTTTATATATATTACGTCTTGGACTTGTCAATTACATTACATTTACTACAACAATAAAATTATTTAACTTCTTTGCAACCATGTTCTCTTCTTTAAACCCATTGACGTATAATAACATAGACACACAGTTTCAAAGAAAAATGTCTATGAATCTGGCGCAAAATGACATTTGTAGTTACACTCAAATATACGCTAATAACGTTAATTTATAAGCTGTATCTATATGAAACTGTCATTCAAAAGCTAACTTAGTTCCATGAGACCTATGTGTCAAATTTGAAAAATGAACATTTGAAAACTTTAGTTTATTGGCACCTATCAAAAAGTGACTACGTTGTTTACGTCAAAAGTGAGCAGCAATAAATGGACGCTTTTTGTTAAAAGATTCGCGAAGATAATTAAAAAACTATGAAATCGCGATGAGTTCACTTGTAATTCTGCTCAATATTAATTGGCTCTTAATTAAAGAAGTATATTCCATCTTTCTTTCTTGTTTTTTTGCTGCTATTAACTCATTTTTTATGCAACATTTCGCCATTGTTGACAACTGTCGCCGTCTATGGTTGAAACCAGACTAAGTCAAAATGAGCTAGCCAAGCCGATCGGCTAGCACTTTTGTGGGGCCATTTTTCCGGCTGATTGTGTATCTAGTATGTTTAAACCAATTGTAGTCATATCCATATTAAGTATATCGTTTGACATGACTTTGATGTATATTGTCCGCCCTTTGGTTATAAGATAATACATTTATCTGACTATGCGAAAATAATGTTAGCTTTTTGCCACCTTTGCTGACAAAGCAGATCTAGTAAAATCCAATAAACTTACTTTTTTTAGCACTAGTGACCGCCTTTTCTACCGTCCACAACTTTGTATGTGTAAACACGATCATTTCACCTTCATCTTTATCATCAGTACTTTCACTATTACCAAAATTGTCATTAGTAGAATCATTACCATAATAATTTTCACTACCACTATTTGTTACTTCATTATCATACTGTTTAATTTCTTTGATATCCACATTTAACTCAATAGCTTCTTCTTTAATGCTTACTTCGCTTGCTTCTGGTTCATGTGGTTCTGGCTTTATGGGTAAGATCATGCTGGGGCCTGCAATGGCTTGGGATGGGCTGATATCCACAGTTACCCCTGTTGAAAGGGTGAGAGGAGATAGACATTGTATCTTGTTGTACTGAAATGTATAAATAATAGTATAAGAAAATTGAGGATAACGTCATGGGCTATTCTTCAGATATATGTCTGCGGTCACCTCATTCATCTGGCCCTTTTTCATACTAAATGTATGGAGACAGAGGAATGAGTCGCTGACATATTTCTGGAGAATAGCCCATAAATCATTCTTGAAGTATTTATCCAGCCGCGGCTCCTAAAGTTACGGCCGCAAGGAAAAAAACGCCTAAAATCGACCCTAGAAGTGGTAGAATACGGTTTACTGATTAGGTCTGGAGAATCTAACTCAAAAACAGTGTGGTATTTATACCTGGCCATTTCCCATGTTCCACAGCAAACCTTGTGCCTTCTGTGCCCTGTTTTTGAAGATAACGATTTTCTGCACCATTCTGTGACATTCCCAACAGATCTTATCGGTCACTTTCAACTGAAAACAAACGCATATTTGACTGCGAATAATGGTGATATATTAACAACTAAATGCCTCGCGATCATATGTTCATGACTCCTAATGCATACTTTAAAAGAGGAATATATAATAATAACAAAATTAACAGTTCTAGACAGTTTTATCATTAAATTTCGGCTTTAACTTACGTATAATTCCGAATAGGACATACATGCTTTAGAGTCTCGTATGTTGAACAGTTTACGGTCTTGACTTAAACATGTGGCACAAATTGAGTAACTATTATAGTTACAAGTATTTGTATCCATTTTAACACCGAAAATCCGAATAAAATATGAGTATTACAAACAATAAATAAACGACTTTTTACTGTCAAGTGTCAATGTCAATGCTACAAAATCCACAGATTACTAATAATTCGCCTGTTGACTCGATTTTTTTTCTCTCGTAAATCGATTCTACTCACAAACTACTCTATACAAAACGGTAGGAACTTATGACGTCATCCGTTCCGTCGCTGAAGCTGAACTAATTTATTATGAGAAAATCAGTACTTTGCCATTTTGAGCATGAAAATGTGCGTTTCAGCACATAGTTGCTTTACTATTAGTCCAGGAAACGAGGAGATTCTTTGTATGGAGACGTCGGACCAAGAATCTTATATACAAACTGGATGTTGCGTGCCGAACTATGAGTTGAAGCCAGGTTCATTCACCTTTGCTCCTATGTTATATCTCTTTTCGACACTGATGTATTGCCAGGTTATTTATAAAAAAATCTTACTTTTTATAGAAATACGAATTATCCGGCATCACCTAATTAATTAAGTATAAGCTAATTTCAACAGAAATTTATATTTTTCTTATAAAACTTTCTGCAATCAAATTTACTTAGTTTTCTTTGTATTATACAAAAAAAGAACCCAAATCAAAATCCTCATTTCACCGGTAGCACCTCCTGCGTACTATGGCATGGCAACACTACTAATAACCGGTATCAGCGTTATTCGTCCCATTAGCTTTTCGTTCAATTCGTATAAATTGGTCTCATTCTATATTCGTCACACATTCTTTATTCGTCTTGTTCGCTATATGTCTCCATCTTCCTAAGTCTAATTCTGTAACTTGTCTCATTCTTAATAAGTCTTAATCGTATTTCGTCACGGTCTTCCTAGGACTAATTCTTCATTATTCCCTTTCGATTTTGGTCTCATTCCATTATTCGCCTAATTTTTTTGCATACGTTCGATGTTGGTCACATTCGTAATTAGCCTCATTCGTTTTAAGTCCAATTCTAAGTTCGTTTCATTCGTTTTGCGTCTTGGTCGCTATTTGTAACTATCTTTTCCCGTCAATCTTAAATTATCATTATTAAATCATTTTTAGCATAAGAGTTCTAAAAATAGTGATCAAAAGCCGTAAATTACTAAATTTGAATTTGCTTATTAAACTATGAATAGCCAATCTGGCAAAAAAGATATGAATAAAGCGACTAAGACGTACATCGTATGGGACGAGTAGCGAACGTGCCCAAAAAAGAATGAGACGAGTTGCCAATAACGACAAAAAAAGAGAGAGACCAATAACGAATGTGTCTAAAGATAAAGTGCGAATGATACTAAAAACGAGAGAGACAAACAAAGACATAGTCCTAAGAAGACCGTGACGAAATACGATTAAGACTTATTAAGAATGAGACAAGTTACAGAATTAGACTTAGGAAGATAGAGACATATAGCGAATAAGACGAATAAAGAATGTGTGATGAATATAGAATGAGACGAAATACGAATTGAACGAAAAGCTAATAGGACGAATAACGCTGATACCTAATAACCGATATGTCAGTAACGTCAAAAAGAGATGCAAGATAGACGTGACGTAATTCAAGGTCATTTTTTCTGGCTTCAAAGGAATATTCGGCATGCAATATCCAGTTTGTATATAAGATTCTTGCGTCGGACTAATTCCTCTGTCGCTGAAACTTTGCAGTGTGATAAAGTAGGGTATAAAGCATACGTTTGACAAATTATCTAGGATTTTTGATATTTCGAAGTTAGGTATTTCTGCCAAAACATGAAAATCGCTTATAACTGCTTGTGAAAAATTCCTCCGTCCGAACTTCCATCGGTATATGATATTATATATTAATAAGAGTATATAATTATCATTATCTAGGAAAATTTCGATTTCGAATAAGTAGAAATTTTAAAATACCTATTTTGCATCATAACTTCTTCAGGAAAATTGCTCCGTCAATATTTATTTTTTTATATGCTATAAATCCTTTAAATATATCCATTTTCACAATTATCTAGGAAATTTTCCTAATCGATCACACCTTTACAGATTTTCGGCAATAACTCATGGGGAAAAATTGCTCCGTCAATTTTTCTTTTTTTCTATGCCCTAAATCCTTTAAATATATCGCTTTTCACAATTATATAGGAAATTTTCCTTATCGATCACACCTTTACAGATTTTCGGCAATAACTCCTGGGAAAAATTCCTCCGTCCATTTTTATGAACTTATTAGACACAGAACATCAAAATATAATTGCTTATTATCCAGTAAATTTTCGCCCTTAATCATTAATTTTCGATTATCTCAGCAAACAATCAATCTCAAACAATTTTTAAAAAGCACGCGCACTCGAACAACACCGAGCGCGGGGTGCGGGAGGACTGCGGGGAGTGGAGAAGAACAACAAGCCTACAAGGCCACTGCCACCGCACCGCCGACGCCACGTCGCCCCGCCTGCATACCCGCTCGCAGCTCATCATCGTTCTTCGTACCGACGACGACGACACGATCCTCCCGCCCCACTTAATTTCTTTTTATTTAAATGATGACCTAAATAGAAGAAAATAAACTTTAAATTAAATCAAATCACAAGATTAATATGATATAGAAGCTATACAAGAATACAACATGTATCGATATGATCTCGATTAATTCTAAGGAATCTCGCGACAATCTTTTATATCATATAAATCTTGTCATTTGATTTAAAGTTTCTTTTCTTCTTTTTAGTTCATTTAAATAAAATTATACCTGTACATATAATTAGGGCTTGCAAATCTTCGACTTTTTTAAATATTCGAATATAATTTTGTAGATATTCGAATAAATCGAATATTATTCGAATACTACCAAAAACTATTAAAAAATCGTTTTTCTTAGTAATCTTTCTGAGAAACATGTTAGAAGAGATATTTTTTACGCTGCGATTACCTTAAGACTAATCAAACTTAATTAGTCTTACTCAAAACCTATAAACCGAGTAGGTTAGCGACTAGGTAGAAGAGGGAATTGCTTTGTTTGCAATATTTGCAAAGCAAGGAAGGAATGAAGAAGTCAGCTTTGGTGCACCCGATCCCTAAAAAGGCGACCGCTCAAACCCATCCAACTACTGGCCGATAGCCATAACCTCTCTGTTCTCGAAGATAATGGAGTTCATTATCAACTGCCAGCTCCTTCGGTACCTAGAGAGAGGACCACCAGCTGCTAACTGACAATCAATACGGTTTCCGTAAAGGCCGCTCAGCTGGTGATCTTCTGGTCCTAAGACATCGTTGAGCACAGGCAATCGAGACTAAGGGTGAAGCATTGGCCGTTAGTCCAAACTAACAAAAGCCTTCGCCATGTCCAAACATGGCGAAGGCTTTTGATCGGGTTTGGCACAAAGCACTTCTTTCGAAGCTTCCATCTTATGGGCTTTCCGAGAAATTATGCGAATGGGTCAGTAGGTTTCTAGCAGACAGATGCATAAAGGTCGTAGTCGTAGTTGACGGTGAGTGCTCTGAATCCATGTCTGTGAATGCTGGTGTCCCGCAAGGCTGTGTACTTTCGCCTACGTTGTTCCTTCTGCATACCAACGACATGCGGCAAATCTGTGGCATTCACTGTTATGCAGATAATAGAACGGGTGATGCCTCCTACACCGGCCGCGCCAACATTTCTCGGGATAACGTCATCGAGAGCTGTAACAGACTTGTGTCTGAAATTTAAACTTCCTTTGGGGGAGTTATGTCGGGCTCACCCCCTCAGAAGGAGAACCCACTAAAACCACCTGGATCCGAGTTACCTGAGAATAGCAATCTGCCTAAGAGTTGGAGTCAAATATTGGCACGTACCCGACAGACAGACAGACAGAGTCGCACCATAAGGGTTCCTTTTTGACCATTTTGGTACGGAACCCTAAAAATGAAACAAATAAATAATTTGTAACCAGACAATGCAAAACCCTTGAGCACAAAATACCGCATTCCCAGAATACCAGTTTTTTTTTTCAATATACCAGATTGTCGATTTATCGTCTTGCGTCCACTCGCAAAAAATATTTATAGCGAAAATTATACTAGGTAGTAAGATTCAAAACATTTCTCTAGCGTAGCTTTTTTTTTAAGTGTTTCTCAATTTCGATCCCCTTTGTCTTAAAATCTGACAACCAAATATAGTATTTTTACGCAACGCTTCCCCAAATACTTTTTATGTAACTACATATTAAATTCAATGATCACTTCGTCACAATGCTAACATATGCAGGTTGGTTCCTTATTCTTTATTGAGACGTCTTTCAAATCCCCGGTGGTCCAGCCCAAGCGACCTGTACTGACAGTAACTTGTATTACTGAGTACGACGTACTCTACTGTTACTAAGAAACGGACCGCGATGGTTATTTTATTCTAAAAATCTAACCCCTGAAGAAACTAATTGGTGATCCCTGTACTATAAACTCAAACTAGATTAGAATGAAATAAACTAAAATTATAATATGTCTAAAAATAGCCCCTGCGGCATGGTATCACAGATGCTGGCAGCATTTCCTCGCTGGATTATGACGCTGATGAGTTGAGCGAGAGATCTTCGGTCTCTCATGGTATCTCCGAGTCTCTTCGACAAAATATAGGTCATCCCCACAATTGTTCCTTTGCGACTTCTCTCCTCGACAAACACTACTCTCACGACCGGATTGGTACATATATTCTTTATCTTACGGCTAGAATCAACCGTATTTTAATTACAATAAAATCAACAACAGAGATATGGAACAAGGGCAAAAATATATGTCATCAATTGACAAAATGTCAGAAAAAATTCAAATCCTCACAAAATCCACACCTCCGTCAATGTCAACATAGAATTACCTACGATATTGCAACCTCTCTGATTGAACCTCGAACTGATTTCGATTAAGGCGAGGTAGTACGAGAATCGGGCGCGGAAGCCTAGTTTCCAAATCATTTTTAGACCACTTATTTGACTCGTAGGTCACTGTAAAACATATATAATAATATTCAGAACTGTATCTAGGGCTTCCTCTCACCTAGAACACGATAGCGAACACTTCGCTCGATAGAAAAGTAGCGTGAAAACACTATAAAATAAAGTAGTTATTTCATTTTGTTCATTACCAGTTACCTTTTCTGACAAAATTAATACCTGACAATCATGATTTCACAGTCATGCAGGGCTTCCTCTCGTGTTTGGGTTGATAACTTATACTGTTATGTTAGAAATCGAAGATAATCTGCAATAATCTGCATTCCGCCCGACCCTAGTGGACCTACCGCGACGCCCGTCACCCCGCTAGTATTGATAAGGCTTCTGCCAACGTCGGACCTGTGTCGTGTTTTCTCCGCGCCTTTCTGGGCATAAAACATGTCAGTAATTGTTGTAAAATCGTTTATAAAATAAATAAAAAATAACAGTAAGCACAATATCAATCTAGAGAGAGAATAGGGTAAGAAAACATGCATAATTCGTTATACAAAATTGTACTTCCGTAAGTTATATAAGCAAGTCGTACCAGATGGTTCACTTCGACCAAATATCAAAATCGGTAGTTTGTATTTCTATGACGCTTATGATTGATTACAATTTTCATATGATGACAATTATGTTATTGAAAAATTCGGTAATAAATTAATATTTTATAAGTTTAATGTCATTTTTTATATTACACGCATTTATTAACTTTACATTAATAAACATATAGTGCAATTTGGGTAGTTTGAACTTATTTGATTTCTTTTGACGTGCAGTTTGCGATTATACAAAAAAGAATACAGTCGGTAATAAAAAACACTTTCTTGACAGGAACTTATTTTCCCGAGAATTATTGTTTTCTAGCGAATGAAGTATTTATCGAGGGTGCCTTTATTTATTTATTAAATAAATATTATATTAAAAAGGTACATCTTTAGGGAAGATACTTGTTTTCTACTTGTGACGACCGCTTTAGCTTAGTTGGTAGTGACCCTGCCTACGAAGCAAGAGGTCCTGGGTTCGAATCCCGGTAAGGGCATTTATTTGTGTGATGAGCACGAATATTTGTTCCTGAGTCATGGATGTTTTCTATGTATTTAAGTATTTGTATCTATTAAATATATCGTCGTCTAGTATCCATAACACAAGCCTTATTGAGCTTACTATGGGGCTAGTTCGATTTGTGTAAGATTGTCCCCTAATATTTATTTATTTATTTATTTTATTTATTTATTTATTCTACTTAGGACAAATCGGACTGTGCAAATGTTGCACCGTTTGTAACAATGTATGTAGGTACTTTCTACATATGAACTATATAGTGTAACTAAACACTATGTATAAACTTTTATCAGTAGAGTAGGTAAGAAGCGGTCTGTGATGGAGCCGAAAGGTGACCTTAGAATAGTACATTCACAACTAGGGTGGTAATACAAAGAAAGGCCGAGATCGCAGAAGTTTGCGGCCCGAGCTGCAAGCGAGGGACGTAAATATGCGATGGAAGGCTTTCTATTACCTCCCATGTTGTGCATTTTATGTCTACACTTGGCCAGGCATATCTCACTCCGCGATTTTGTTTCGCGGTAATTATTATTATTCCTTGCCTAATGCATTAGGCAAGCTCAGGGCTGCGCTGACATCCGGCAGCCCCTGTGTGCGTAACCTATGAAGCCCAAAGGAGGGTTATGTGTTTGACCCGTATGTATGTAAGTATGTATGTTACCCGACTGCGGCGAAGCCCAAAGGACGCTTATGTGTTTGACCGGTATGTATGTATGTAAGTATGTAAGAAGTATGTATGACGACGTGTATCAAAACAGTTATATAACTTCATGCAAATATTTTTTTTAACTACCTCTAATTCACTAGGAAATTTAAGCTATAATAATAATCGCAAAGATGAGTCTGCGGATCGGAAAGGTTATTGAATGTGGAGCCAAACAAATTGTACATATTAATGTATACAATATGTGGCCTGTAACCGGGGCTAATAATTAAAACGAAGATTGTACTCCTCAAACTGAACAACATTTTGTTCAGCCACATTTAAAAATAACTTATGTTTTTATTTTAGTACATTTCTATGTTGGTATATCTTTATTTTCTTAGATTAGGCTTTTTACAATATATATATAAAAAGTAAAATACAAAATGAAATTACAAAATATAAACACATTATAAAAAACATTACTACATTTATTTTTAGTAGGTAGACTTTAAAGTTTATTTGAAGCCGCAATGTATTGCGATATTTTTTTATGTTTGTAGCGTGACAAGCGACGTCAATTAGACTGATGTTAACGTACATTGAAAATACTATTTAATTTGTATGAAAAAGTTAAAATCTTAAGATTAAATAATGTTTAAAAGTGGTTGAACAAAAGTTTTATTGTTTGATGAGTAGAATCTACGTTTTAATTATTAGCTCCGGTTACAGGCCACACATTGTATACATGTACATACCTATTTTAAAAATTGCTTTCTGGCTGCAAAAGTGCAGTTGGGAGGCAGTTCATTTCTAGGTGAAATAACTGCATCAAAATTGTAAACCAACTTCGCAGTCCGCTTGCAGTCGGCGTGCAGTTATTTTAACTGCAAAAAATCTGCCTTCAAACTGCACTTGTAGCTAGAAAGCAACGAAAGACTGCTTCGGTCAGATATATCCGTACGTAATTCGCATCGTGTGTAGCGGCGCTCAATACGTCATCGCCCCCCCGCGCGGACCAAGTGACTGTCACCAACGAACTTGCCAAGCTATAGTCTGGTAGGGCATTTCTCCAGAAATATTCAATTCAATTCAATTCAATCTCTTTATTTCAGAGGTACGTCCATAGTGTTAGTTACAATTTCTGCCTACGACTCATTCATCTGTCTCCAATCCATACATTTAGTATGAAAAAGGGCCAGATGAAAGAGGTGACCGCAGACATATTTCTGGAGAAATGCCCGGTAGTGGGTAGGTGCCGCGCCGCCTACAGCCGCGTCAGTCAGTCGTAATTCAGGCGCGTGCCAGGTTGGACCTGTATCTCGTGAGCGTGACAGTGTTTCTGCGTTCGTTTGCTACCGTCCTCGCATTTCTCCGTTGCACAAAATGGGAAATAAAAAAAACGCCAAACGCAAGAAAATATATACTCATAATTAATACATATATCCATAATTCTTCCATTATTTTTCACACTGTCAAGTAGCCTATTAAGATGATCCTATGACTACTATCAGGCTACATGATCAGATCAGCTGTCATGTCACAATAATATTGCATTGTCATCTGATTATTACATATTGTTGCAAAATTTCAGCTCAATTGGTTGAAGATGCCTGCTTCAAAATTGAGTTACAAAATTCCACTCGAACAAACATAGTTACATTGCAAGTTCAATGAAAGGATGTAAAAAAATAAACGTGAGACAATACGCACGAACGATCTGTCAGTGAATTTATAAAGCTAAGCTATGGCCAGGGACCGGAACCTCTTACCGTTATCGAGGTTTTAACTCGGGTTTTTAACGCGTTGGTTTTGAGAAACCGTCTTATTCTGTTAAGAGTATCACCGGCTTAATAACTTACACAGTTAAGAAGTAATTCGGTTAACACAAAACACCCAATAATAACTCCCGTAAGGTTGTTACTGGGAACCGGTTCCGGACGTAGCGCAAACGAAATTGATCTTAACCGTCATAGTAGTTAGTTTCATTTTGAATGGAGGAGCTAATACGCTCTGTGAAATAACTCGAGTTAATAACTCACAACATTAATAACAACTTCCAGGGTTGTTTTTTGTGGGCATTGAATTCAAACTAATTTGTTCTTTAGTTTTATACAGATACAATACAATACAGCTCATTTTTCTTTGGCGTCCGACAATCGCTGCCGAGAAACGGCACAGATGTAAATCTTTTGTTAACATCGACACCATTTTTGCGTCAAACAAATTTGCACCTAACAGTTTAAATTATAGATTTTATAATCGCCTGAAGTGTCTGAACATACATTTATTGCAATTGTTTTTTTACTTATGAATTTCGTCACTTCCATCGCAAACAGCGGACAGTGAAGTTAGAAATTGTGCGAAAAAAGTATAAGAATTTATTGTGCTGCATGTACGTAGTATTTATTGTGATATAATTTATGATATGACTTTTATTCGCGGATATTCGCGAATAAATTATTCGACCACTTGAATTGATGAATGATTTATTCGTTATTTTACTGGGATAAATCCACGGAAAATATTAAAGGTTTTTTGTTTCTTCCATAGAAATAAACAACACGAATACCATTTAAAATTACTTTTTTCTAACACATTAAGGATTGCTAAGAATTAAGGGATAAGCTTAGATAGTACCTCTATGTATTACAAACAACGGTTTAACATTATACTTTGGTAAGTATAGCTTGGCAACTTCGTTGGTGACACTCACCTGTGTGCTTTTTGCTCTGTGTAGCCGTAACTACTTACACAAGTTACCGCCAACACGAATGGAGGCCTCCGGAGGCAGGCTCGGTCGGTCGCCGTTCGTGGTGGCGGTAACTTGTATCAGTAGTTACGGCTACAGAGAGCAAAAAGCACACAGGTGAGTGTCACCAACGAAGTTGCCAAGCTATAGTATGTTTTATGTAAGGCAAAAGTCTTAATCATTGTGCGCATCGGGTTGCAAGCATGAAATTTTTTTACAGATAGAGTGTACCGCGGTGATTATTTTTCGATGTGGAGAAAGTCAGATTCGTCCCCTGTGCGCGGGGAGAGCGGGGTAAATGGGCCAAATACACCTCTTTTTCATTTTTTTCCACTGATCAATTAAGGCTACTAGGGCTTATGTGGTATCGTTTTCGTGTAAAACAAATCCCATCAAAAACATTACATGTAAAAAGATGCAAGTCTCGCAACGCAGTTCTCCTACAACAAAAAAGTTTTGAGATACATATAAAGTTAAACCAAGTCAGTACCGGGGGGATATCAACAGAACTCGATTTCCACCGACTTGCCTATTATTAGATCTATAAAATGTGTTCCTCTCTCCTTGTAGGAGAACTGCGTTGCGAGACTTGCATATTTTTACATGTTATGTAATGTTTTTGATGGGATCTCATTTCTTTTTGTAAGTGGTCTTCCTTTAATTATTACATTCCAATCCATTCTTTTCAATTTGAACTGCAAAACTAACTTTGTAATCGCATGTATTTGTATAGGATTACAAACTTATATGTGCAGTTGTGACTGAGATTACAACATATTTAGGTTTTTAAGGACTTGATAGGCTAAAAACTAACTATATGTAAAATTTGGAGCTTGTAGGTCTGCTAGAAGTATCTTAGAATTATGATGATCATCAGTCAGTCAGTGAATGAATCAGTGACAAAACTAAGGAAATTTGACATGTTCTTAAACTACACGATCAAATTGAATGATATTGAGAATATATATAAGTCTTATTGTGCCTATATTGTGTGTATATCCCTGAAATTTCAGGGTTCTAGCTTTAGCCAGTACAATATTACGGGAGGCTGAAAATGGCCTGAATGGCTTCGAGAAAAGGATGGTACGGCCGTGCCTTTGTTTTGCTCGACTTGGCGGGGGCACTGCCGTGCCTCCAGATATCAGAAATTCATTTTTTACATTATTTAGGTATAGTTTCATATAAAAATAGCTGAAAATCGTCGAAAAAGTAAAAACCACAACATTTTTTTTAATTCAGATAATAATATTTGTTTGAATTTTTTGACATTTACCATTTTAAAAAATAGCACAGTTAATCTATTTAAAAAAAATATATATACATGTTGGGCCCTCGGTACACAATATTACATCAAATTGTTTTCTGGGGTCCTATAAGGTAAAAATTTTCATGTGTTACCATGTAAATAATCTTTAACAATAAAAATAAATAATATTTTGACAATAACACACCATAAAAAAACCTAACCTAGGGTGCCGTCAGCAGAGAGACGGGGCTTAAGCTACCGGTAGTAGAGTTACTAAGTCACATAATTGTGCGCATGAGATTACAACCATGAAATTTCTACTACAGATAGAGTGTTTTTCGGTGATTATTTTTCGATATGGAGGGAAGTCAGATTCGTTCTCTGTGCGTGGAGAGAGCGGGGTGAATGTGACCAAGTACACCATTTTTTCGTTTTTTTTTTTTCACGAATCACTTTAGGCTACTAGCGCTTGTGTGGTATCGTTTTCGTGTAAAAGAGATCCCAACAAAAACATTCTGTAAAAAACTAGCCAAGTCTCGATGGAGCTGCTTGTTTATCTCTAAAAAAACCGGTCAAGTGCGAGTCGGACTCGCGCACCGAGGATTCCGTACAAATTCGTAAGTAGATACGTGAATAGTTCAAGAAAAACTGTATGGCGGTTAGCTTAGTAGAAGCAAATAAGTATGTGTACGATTTTTGAAAATTTCTAAAAAACGATGCAATTTAGGAAAACCGTTTTATTTTTCCTGTAATCTTTAGGATGATATTAATAATTGGTAATTATTACAGATTTTTCTGTTCAGTAACTTCGAAGATAATAGGGGGGGAATGGTATTTTTTTGAACGTTTTTGGTCATAAATCAAAAAGTAAAAAATTAAAAAAAGAATTAAAAATAGTTTTGGAATTTACAAATTAAGCCCTTTCATTGGATATCCCATTCGATATAATAGCTCTACTTTTGTTTTTCCACATCCCATTTCGGACCCCTTTAAAAAAAGTAAAAAAGGTATAAGATTTTTTTTCTATGCAATAGGGTCGAGTTTGCGACTTTTAACACTATTGCAAATTTCAAGTCGATAGGATCAGTAGATCCTGAGATATCTTGCTGTGACAGACGGACAGACATACAGACAGACAGACAGAGTCGCACCATAAGGGTTCCTTTTTTACCATTTTGGTACGGAACCCTAAAAGTAATGAAATTGTGCCAAATCTAAGGTTTCTTACTGCGCTTTCTTTATTATTATAGTTAATGTTGTGTGACTTGGCCGTAGAACATTCTTTATACGTTAGTGGGTGGGTTTAAATGTATCTTTTAAGCCTTATTTGGTTCATATTTATATGTATAACCATGTAAATAGTCCTTTGTATTATGTCGTATGGAATTCTACTGTGGGGCAGTGCTAGTGCTTCAGAGCTTAATACTATATTTGTTCTGCAGAAGAGGGCTATTCGAGCGACCGATATATAAGATGAATTATCGAGACTCACTTAGAGATAAGTTTAAGGACATTAATGTAACGCATTGCATTGTCAATCAATACATCTATGACAATATTATGTATGTACATAGGTAAGAATATCATGAATTTTAAGAAGAACTGTGACATACATAATATTAATACTAGAAATAAACATAAGCTCGCAGTGCCCACCACGCGGCTCCATAAAATGTGACGATCCAAATCAAAAGGTACCTTATGACGGTTGGCGCTTACGCTATTATTAACGTTGCTCCAATATTATTGCGGCGCTATGCGATTAGATCTATAAAATGTGTTCCTCCATGGTTAAATAATAGGCAAGTCGGTGGAAATCGAGTTCTGTTGATACCCCCCCGGTACTGACTTTGGCACGACTTTGTCTAGATTTCATTACTTTTTAGAGATAAACAAGCAACTCCATCGAGACTTGGCTAGTTTTTTTACAGAATGTTTTTGATGGGATTTGTTTTACACGAAAACGATACCACACAAGCCCTAGTAGCCTTAACTGATCAGTGAAAAAAAAAATGAAAGAGGTGTATTTGGCCCATTTATCCCGTTCTCCCCGCGCACAGGGGACGAATCTGACTTCCCTCCACATCGAAAAATAGTCACCGCGGTACACTCTACCTGTGGTAAAAATTTAATGATTGTAACCCGATGCGCACAATGATGCGGCTAACTAACTCTACTAATTGTGTTTACTAAGGTATTATACAACTACGACGTTTTGCCGACATGGTCATTCTACAACCTAGTCCTTATGACCCTAACTAACCCATGAATGAGAATGAAAACGATGGTGAGAATGATCAATGAGAATAAAATTGATAATGATGATGATTAATGAGACTAATAATGATGATGATGATGATGATGATGATGATGATGATGATCAATGAGATTGAAAATAATTATGATAGTCATGATGATGATGCATGATTATAAACATGATGATGATGATTATGATGATGATGATGAATGAGAATAAGTATGATGATGATGATGATCAATGAGAATAATTATAATTATGATAATCATGATGATGATTCATGATTATAAAAATGATGATTATGATGATGATGATAAATGAGACTTAAAATGACGATGATGATGATTAATGAGAATAAAAATGTTGATGATAATTATTAATCAGAATAAAAATGATGATGATGATGATGATGATGATGATGATGATGATGATAATCAATGTGAATAAAAATGATAATGATGATGATTAATGAGACTAATAATGATGATGATGATGAATGAGAACGAAAACGATGGTGATGATTATAAATGAGAATAAAAATGATGATGATGATGTTGAATGAAAATAAAAAATAATGATAATGAAGATATAACTGACCGACCGGGGGTTCATTGCATAAAACATTTCATCAAAATCATCACAATCGGTCCCGCGATTTGAATGAATGAATGAATGAATAATGTTTATTTCAGATTTGAATCCATATTTTTGTTAGTAGGTTACACGATTTAAACGTGAAAAGGAAACAAACAGGCAGACAGATACACAGCCAGACAGAATTACTTTCGCATTATTTATGAATTAATTAACAACCAATTAGTTGAGATTCCCAATATTCCCATCGTGCGCAGGCCCAGACTGCGACTACATTCATAAATGTTAAGAATTAATAAGGCCTTAGGTCTTTAAAAAGGCTCGAGGATATAAAAGGCTTCAGCTCTTAATAGACTTAATAATTAACCACAAAATTAAAACAACCGGTTTTTATTATATACTAATTTCGATAATAAATGCCGAGACTCTATAACAAAATCGCCGTATGAGTGCCTATAATATTTTATGCCACACCTGGCCAGTGGCTTTTTCCGCACGCTACGCGTTCGGAAAAAGTCGCTTTCTGGCCAAGTGTAGACATAAAATGATGTACACAACACGGGAGGTAATAAAGAAAGCCCTAGTTATGTAATATACTATTAAAAGTTCCCCTAATAACTGTAAGATCCCATCATCAGCTCGTGATTTGGTTGCAATGGAACTACCTCTGACGTTTACCCTTTCAAACAAAAAAAGAATTTTCTTAATCGGTCTAGCCGTCTTCAAGTAATCGAAGAACAAACCTACATAAAATTTTCTCTTTGTTTTGAAATCGGTTAACTGTAGAAACTAATTTCTAATAAGAAATGCTCGAGAAACTATGAAAAATACCAAAATCGCTACATGTGTGCCTATAATATTTGAAGAGTTCCTTCGATTTCTCCAAGATTCCATCATCAGATCCTGATTTGGTTGCAATGGGACCACCTCTGACCCTTTCAAACAAAAAAAGAATTTTCTAAATCGGTCTAGCCGTCTTCAAGTAAGTACTTAAATCATTTATTCAGGGGATAGCTTGTATAAAGTAAGTAATCGAAGAACAAACCTACATAAAGTTTTCTCTTTGTTTTGAAGTTGGTTAACTCTAGAAACTCATTTCTGATAAGAAATGCTCTAGAAACTATGAAAAATACCTAAATCGCTATAGTGTGCCTATAATATTTGAGCCTTTTTTAAGACTCGAGCCTTATTAAATTCACGAACTCTACTAAGCCTTTTCTATCAGCCCAGCTCTAAAAAAGGGCTGCGAGGCTAAACATTTCGGACTAAAAGGCTCGAGTCCTTCGGATCACTAAACCAAACCGATATTCCACCGACAATTTCATAGTTCTCTTCGTGGACAATGCACAGCTAAGCGAAACGTGTCTTATACCGGGAACACACACTAAACAAAATAACAACTGCTTCAAAAACCCCTTTTTAACCTGTTAATAACCCCTTCAAAACAACTTCAGAACCTCGAAAAAAATAACCTGTTTTAAAACATGTTTGGTCGGCTACGCTTAACTCGGTCACCGGCTTAACCTGTTTATGAGTTAATTCAATCAGTTGTTAACCGAAACAAACGATTAACAATCAGACGGCTTAAGCCCTAGGAAGAGCTTAAGCGAACGAAGCTGTTTTCCGGTCCCTGGCTATGGCGCGGAGTATTACGGCAAGCGGGCGCCCGCCGCCGCCCCGCGCGCTCGGGGCCCCGCGCACAGTGCCCCTGCTTCACCCCCTCAATATCGCGACGAGCCAGGTCCTACCGGGCCTTAACTTGCATAAACACATGGATGTATAAAAAAGAAGGATACCGCGCGGTCTAACACACGAGTGAAGCTTAGCAATGGCCGCCGAGTAAACATGTTTGCGTTGATAGAGTGTTGCCATGTAAATCAAATTTTCCCCAATGTAAGAAATATTCGTTATATATTTATTTATGTCTATCAAATATCAATGTCACATCATCATTAGAAATAAACGTGTTTGACAGGAAATAAAAACACAGAATGTTTTATTAACATTTTGTACACTTGTAAGTTTGTCACGGAGGAGGAATATTTTAAATGCTTTTTTTTGTTTCGGTTCAGGCAGGTAAAAATAAACAATATTTTAAGCGTATACGTTTAAACTATACTTTTAATTTCAAAAGTAAAACTTGTCGTGAGTTTAACAGGGTAAACGATTAAGTCGCTATAGCTAAAATAAATAAAAGTACAGAAAAATTTATTTAACTGACTTCAAATAGCACAGAGCTCAAAAAAATGGTATATTAACTTTAAATAAAAAAAAAAATCTTCTTTTTTTAGTTTTTGAAGTCTGTTTTTTATATAACCTTTTTAATTTAAATATCATGTATGTTTTATGAATAAGGATTCATTGTACATCCGTAACCTTAAATAATGATACTATTTTAATAAAAAATCATATTCTGTTACAAGAAAATCCCGACATTTCAGGTAATTGCCCCATTTATTAATTGGTCACACTGGCTCTGGCTTTGACTTTTGACAATCAATTTGATGTTATAATTTAAATAAGTAAATCGATGTAAAATTGTGCTTTAAAGATTATGTTACGTGTGAAAAGTGATTCCTTGATATTTTTTGCTGCTACAAGTGTTGTTTCGACAGACTTTTACTACGCAAGAAGGCATATTTTTATCATATAAATTTCAAACGTCAACGTCTGCATTCGGGGAAGTGCGCCGCGTTATGGCAGCCGACCGGCCCGCTTTGCTGGTGGACGTGTGCGTGCTGCTCGTAAGTACAAAGCGCCGGCTTACTATACGTGCTTCACTTATCTGTTAGTGACGCTACGTCCGGCTATTATTTAAAGGTCCTTGCATAAACATTTAAGAATATCTCAGATAATCGACCAAGTGACTTAAAACGCATTACTTAATTACAAGAGCCTAGGATTTATTTTCGCGATTTTATACAAAAAATCGAAGAATAATTTACTATTAGGTACCTCGTAATATTAAAAAAAAAGATATATAATTTAATCTACGATTACCCCATCAGGCACCCCATTAGATTGACATAGATCAAAACATTTTCACTTACCTACAATTGACTAACTTTCTAGAACCAACTTCAAAATATAAGATTACCATTATAATTTTACACAAACTATCAAATCTTGCAGATAAATGTCAAACGAGAGAATAATAATAATGCACTTTTCCACAATGGTGGCACTCTTCTCTAAATTATAAATGTATCTTTGTCAGAAAAAGCAAAGATTGACACAGAAATATAAGCTCAAAGTATTGTCTACTATCAACAAGTGAACAATTAGGTACGCAAAGCACGCAAACGGTTTAAAAACTGTAATTTTCCAATACCAATTAACGACCTAGTCCAAGATTTTTAGTGAACAAGACCAATATTTATATTCCTGTTTTTCCTATCTAACCTACTATTTTTAACGAACGTATTGTTGCGCCGATGGTATAGGTAAAATCTTCAAAGGTGATTTTCTGTGCTTTAGAAGCGTTTTCAGCAGGCTGAAAAGTGATTTCAGGCCGTTTTAGAGGTGGCTCTTTCACATACTAGAAGATTGAAAATTCACCCTAGTCCCAAGCAGCACATTAGTGAATTTTGCAGCTTATCTTATAGCTTTATGTTCTAAATGAGTGGTTTAACAGTGTTTGACTACACTTATAGCTTTAAACACAACTCAAACTTGTATACGAGTTCATCCTGTCACTTATAGTTGCTTAGGAACGTTTTTTGTTTCTACTTTATTACTTATAGTTGGGTAAAGTCGATTTTGCTACTTAAAGTTGCATGCAGGTTGTAATTGTCACTGAATAAGAAGCAATAGTGATATTTTAAGGCCCTAAAGTTACTTATGAGCCACTTTTATATATAAGTGGGAACATACCCTTATTTGGAACTTTTAATTCCAAATGAC
This sequence comes from Eudemis profundana, assembly GCA_947034925.1. NCBI lineage: Eukaryota > Metazoa > Arthropoda > Insecta > Lepidoptera > Tortricidae > Eudemis > Eudemis profundana. The sequence goes on from OX344819.1 coordinate 6,221,822, forward strand.
TAGTATAATAGAGTAGTATATCACCAATAGTGGCTAAAGAGATAATTTTACGGCCCTTTTGGAACCTAAAGTGATTGCAACTTTAAGGCCTAGAAGGGTCGTAAAATTATCCCTTTAGCCACTATTGGTGATATACTACTCTATTATACTAGTCATTTGGAATTAAAAGTTCCTAATAAGGGTATGCTCCCAGTTATATGTAAAAGTTGCTTATAAGTAACTTTAGGGCCTTATATAGCACTATTGCTTCTTATTCAGTGAAAATTAAAACCTGCATGCAACTTTAAGTTGCAAAATCGACTTTACCCAACCATAAGTAATAAAGTGGAAACAAAAAACGTTCCTAAGCAACTACAAGTGACAAGATGAACTCATATACAATTTGAGTTGTGTTTAAAGCTACAAGTGTTGTCAAACAATGTTAAACCACTTATTTAGAACAACATAAAGCTATAACATAAGCTGCTAAATTCACTAATGTGCTGCTCTGCTTGGGACCCTTATTTGGATCTTTTAATTCCAAATGACTAGTATAATAGAGTAGTATATGGGCATTTCTATTTTAAAATGTACGGTTAGGCAAAACTTAAGCTATGTTCAAATACCGTCTAACCTGTCAGTTCGTAACGAAATGTATGGAGTTTGACACTAACCGTCAGTTCTGTAACTGTCAGTTGAGAACGCACTTTAAATAAAAAAGCCCATATCACCAATAGTGGCTAAAGAAATAATTTTACGACCCTTCTAGGCCTTAAAGTTGCAATCACTTTAGGTTCCAAAAGGGCCGTAAAATTATCTCTTTAGCCACTATTGGTGATATACTACTCTATTATACTAGTAATTTGGAATTAAAAGTTCCAAATAAGGGTATGTTCCCACTTATATATAAAAGTGGCTCATAAGTAACTTTAGGGCCTTATATATCAATATTGCTTCTTATTCAGTGACAATTACAACCTGCATGCAACTTTAAGTAGAAAAATCGACTTTACTCAACTATAAGTAATAAAGTAGAAACAAAAAACGTTCCTAAGCAACTATAAGTGACAGGATGAACTCGTAAATAAGGTTGAGTTGTGTTTAAAGCTATAAGTGTAGTCAAACACTGTTAAACCACTAATTTAGAACATAAAGCTATAAGATAAGCTGCAAAATTCACTAATGTGCTGCTTGGGCCTAATTCACGAGCACTGGGCGATCTACAAAAGAGAAAATAATTAGTATTCGTAATAGCATTCACTGCTTTGCCACTCGCAAGATACAAATAAGTGATTTTCAGACCTGATAGTTTCAAATAGAGAACAAATAAGTAGAAATAAACACTGTAAGATCTTTTTTGTTTCGCCATCTTTACAAATTGGCGTCCTTGAAAATGATTTATTTTAAACAGAATTTTATTACACTGACGCATAATCACAGACTTTTGATAGTTGTGACGATGTTACTTTAACATTGTACGTAACCTACAATCATTACGTCAGGTTTTTACAGTTTTAGTTCTTATCAGTATCAATTCCTTATATGATTTAACACTCTCTTTTTAAATATTCCTGATCAAATCAAGGGCGCATCGAAATTTACAAAGAAACCATACTATAGTTTCACGGTAAAAAAACATTCGCAAGAATTTCGTGCTTATTTCAATGCCTGAACGTGAAGTTTTAATCAGTTACCAAACAGATGTATAAATCCAAAATTAAAATGGCAGATCACAGTCACTTTAAAAAAACACAACTTACCGACTTAATTGTTGCCACGTCACTCAAAAGAACTTTGGCGTCCCATTTATCACTCATTGACTGAACTGAAATATTCATCGTTCAGTAAATCGTCGTTCACTGCGCATAACTTTCACCCATAGTTCTAATTGCCACTTAATGTAATTGTGAGATCTCTTATGGATTCAATTTAGAACCTAAAATCGTTCAATAAAAATCGTCGTTCACTGCGCATAACTTTCACCCATAGTTCTAATTGCCACTTAAGGTAATCGTGAGATCTCTTATGGATTCAATATAGAACCAAAAATAGGCTGCAATTTTTCTCCCCGTGGCTCTATATTGGTTGCATAAGGGTTCTTTCCACCTATATAGAACTTAGTCATGGATATATATTTCACTTAAGTACCTAAATAGATATGATATACGAGCTATTTCCCACCCAGCTGTGCTACTTGGGGTTGCCGTTGTTTTCAGGCGCCTGAAACATGTTTTCAGTCCGTTTCAGGGCACCCTCTATCAGATGGCGCAATAACCTGAAAACCCGTTTTCAGGCGTTTTCAGGACTTTAGAACTTCAGGACTTCAGGCCTTTGAAGTACACTTCAGTATATGGCGAAATTTCTCGAAGGAGTGAAAGAGATAGCACTATTAGAAAGAGACAGCTATATTGAGAAGGTTCGAGAAGTATGTGAAAGAGACAGAACTAGAAAGGGACAGCAATAGTCGGGAATGTTCCGGTCGAGGATCGAACCATCTAGATTGTCTAGAACACTCGCGGTGCGTCATTGACCGAGGGGTCACCGACCGCCCTTGGACTTTGGACCGAAGATTCCAGATAGGATTTCTCCGGAACATTCGAGAGCAAGGGTCTCCGGATATATAAGCCGCGCGTCACCGACGCCGCGGTCAGTTTTGAACTAACGGCGATACAGTGCGAGTCTCGAAGCGAACCTAAGCGAAAAGTTAATAAGTGCGTCATAGTTGACGAAGTGATTTAGTAAAGTGATTTATTAAGTAAGTAAGACTTGTTAATTAGTAATTCTGTAATAAAGTTTGCATTTTTAATTAGTGGTTAATTAGTGTATTTTCTATCACGTTACCTACCCCACGGACGTAACAGTATTACTTCTCCCCGAACTTAGTCCCCACGAATAATTATTTCCTTTTAGGTATCATTTAAGTTTCTCTGTCGCAGTTGGGGCGGTCGAAGAGACTCAAAGACACCACGAAGGATCTAAGAACTGGCAGCTTCCTCGTTCAACGCATCAGTCTCACAATCCAGCGAGAAAATGCTGCCAGCATTTTCAGTACCATTCCGCAGGGGCCATATTTAGATTTATTTTAGTTTTAGGTTATGGTATACTCGTATTAATTTACTTTTATTTACTCTGTACTGTTTTTATTTTTATCCATCTCTTTACCAATAAAAATACATTTAAGTTTACCTCACTGCATTATCCATCTCTGACCCATTAATTAGCATCGTATCAATTAAAGTAATATTAATGTTTACAATCCATTTAGAGTAGAGTAAGTAGCTTCTAAAACCTAAAAAGCTGAAGGAATCTTTAGGGTTGGTTGGTTGAGGTAGTTGTAGTTAAGTAAACTCCAGATCAGAAGGTAAAAACATAAAAACATAATTTATTTACAAAAAAGCATGATTAATATATAAAAATAATAGGGCACAATTAGTTAATAGGTACGCGAGAATAGATTCCGGGGTGAGACGCGCGGGGGACGTGAACTCCGAAGTGCGCCGGCGTTGGTGGAACGCGGCTATGTTCGCGCCGCATTACGCATGCGCGAGTCGCCGCGTGATCGCCGAAATAAAATAGCGCACACGGGCCCGGCTCAGCCTTTTCTGCTCCGGCCGTCGAGGTGTAACGTCATGTCTCCGCTCTGCGCTGCGCCTCTTCTCGCGGACAAGGACATCGTGGACATCGTGTTGCTGCTGCTTGAAGACACTGTGTTTCTTGCAACATCCAATAAGAAAAATGTTCTTATTAGAACAATCGGATGCCTTTGTGGGTGTCTGCGTTTCTTGGAAATACGACGATCAATCAATCACCTACAGGGTTCCCCCTCAAGTGTAGCGTACCGGCAGGCGAACGGCGCGGCCTCGGGATGTTGTCTTCGTTGAATTTGTAGGTGTTTGTTGTTTCAGGGTCGTATTTTGTTGTTGGTCGTTCTGTCGGCTTTCTGTTTGTTTCAGCTGGTTATTTTTCTCGGGTTTCGGTCTTGATGTTTCATTGTTGCAGGAACTTGATGTTTCGTTGTTGCAGGAACTTGATGTTTTATTGTTGCAGGAACTTGATGTTTTATTGTTGCAGGAACTTGATGTTATTGATGCGTAGGTCGGAGTTGATGTTTGAGTCGTAGCGGTAGGTATGTTTGTAGTTGTGCTCGGCGATGCACTTGTAGGTATTTTGTTGTTGTAGGTAGCTTGCTCGTCGTCGGTGATTACGTAGGCGGGTTTTAGTCGGTCGATCGAGATATTCAGCTGACGATTAGGTAGTTGCAGCGTGAATATCTTGCCGTCTCTTTTCAGCACTTTGTAGGGTCCGTCGTATGGTGCCTGTAGTGGTTTCTTTACCGCGTCCACTCGAACAAAAACTTGATCGCAGGTGTGTAGGTCGTTGTGTACGAATATGACCTTTTTGTTGCTATGTGGTTGTTGAGGTACGGGTTTCAGGTCTTCGATTGTTGTTCTCAGCTGATCCACGAAGTTGGAGTCCATGGTGACGTCGGCGGGTGTCGGTGTGAAGAAATCGCCGGGTAATCTGACGTTACAGCCATAAGTCAGCTGAGCGGCGCTTACGCCGGTGTCGCTCCGGAGCGCGGTGCGAACACCGAGCATAATTGTCGGTAATTGGTCGATCCAGCTTCGTGTGGTTTGAAGTTTCGCTTTTAGCGCGGCCTTGAGTGTCCGGTGCCAGCGCTCGATTGCACCATTAGATTGTGGATGGTACGGAGTTGTCCGGATTCGTTCGATGCCGAGTAAGTGCGAAAGGGATGCAAATACTCGGCTTTCGAACTGTCTTCCCTGGTCCGTAGAGATAGTAGCAGGGCAACCGAAGCGGGAAATCCAAACGTCGTAAATGCCTTTCGCGACGTCTTCGGCGGTGATTTCTCGTAGTGGGTGCGCCTCGGGCCATCTTGTTGCGCGATCGATGATTGTTAGTAGGTATCGATGTCCGTCGGCGGTAGTGGGGAGCGGTCCGACCAAATCGCAATGGACATTTTCGAATCGGTTGCTTGGCGGGAACGAAGATAAGGGGCTTGACGTGTGCCGTAGTATCTTCGCACGCTGACATTGTAGGCATGTTTTCGCCCACTTGCCGATATCCGCGTTCATCGCGGGCCAGAAGTAACGCTGCGCGACGAGTTTTCGAGTTGTGTTGATACCAGGATGGCTTACGTTGTGTACTGCGTTGAATGCGGTGCGACGGTAATCTTCGGGTAGGTATGGGCGTAATTGTGAAGTTGAAGTTTCGCAGAGAAGTTCGGTGTCGGTTCCAGGTAAAGTTATTTTCTTCATACTTAGGTTGTTTTGCTGTGCGAGTGATCGGGTAATATTGCTGTCTCGTTCTTGTGCTTCGGCAAGTCGCTTGTAATCAATCGGCGATGGGCATGCGATTGATTCAATGCGAGATAATGCGTCGGCGGCTGCGTTTTCCGATCCTTTGATGTGACGAATGTCTGTTGTAAACTCGCTGATATGTAGCAGTTGTCGGGTACGTCGCGGAGATTCGTTGATGGTACTTGTCTTCGTAAACGCAAACGTGAGAGGTTTTTGGTCCGTGTATATTATTACTTCTCGTCCTTCAAACATCTTGCGGAAGTACTTCGTTGCCATATAGATGGCGGTTAACTCGCGGTCGTAGGTACTGTAGCGAGTCTGGGCGTCGGTGAATTTCTTGGAATAATATCCGAGTGGTTGCCACGAGTTGTTGACGAATTGGCTGAGTACGGCTCCTGCTGTCTTGTCGCTGGCGTCACTGAAGATCGCAAGTGCCGCGTCGTGTGAGGGATGTGCGAGTAAAGCGGCGTTTTTTATGCTGTCTTTACACGCCTCGAATGCTTGCGTTGCTTCAGCTGTCCAGTTGATTTTTGTTCTGTCGCGCTTCTTGACGTTGTGCAGGTAGGTATTCAGCGGCGCTTGTATGGTGGCGGCGTCTTTGATGTGTTCCCGGTAAAAGTTAAGCATTCCGAGGAAACGTCGTAGCTCCTCGATAGTTTGTGGTTGTGGGTAATCGACGATTGCTTGTACTTTTTCTTCAGGTGGCTGGATACCGCTGGCTGATACTTGGTAGCCGAGGAATTTGACAGCTGGCTGGCCGAAAACACATTTGGCGGGGTTGATGGTGATGCCGTAGTCATCCAGGCGTTGCAATATTGTGCGCAAATGTGCTCGGTGTTCGTCTTCGTTTGTTGAGGCTACCAGTAGGTCGTCGACGAATGGAAATACGAAGTCGAGCTCTCTCAGTACCTCGTGGATGAAGCGCTGAAACGTATTTCCGCTGGTCTTCAGTCCCGGGACCATCCGAGGAAATTCGAACAACCCGAATGGCGTGATGATTGCTGTCTTCTCCACGTCTCGTTCGGCGACTGGGATTTGTTGGTAAGCGCGATTTAAGTCGAGAGTGGAGAAAATCTTCTTGCCGGCGAGTTGGTAAGTAAAGTCTCGGATGCGCGGTATCGGGTATCGGTCTGGTACGGTGATGGCGTTGAGTCTTCGGTAGTCGCCGCACACTCGTAACTCTCCTGACTTTTTAGGTACGACGTGCAACGGCGACGACCACGGGCTCTTGCTGGGTCGACATAGGCCTTGGTCGATCATATTTTGAAACTCCTTTCGAACTTGTTCATAGCGATGTGGTGCTATGGGGCGTGGCCTGCAGTGGAGGGGAGGGCCTGTTGTCTCGATGAAATGTTCGACGGGATGCTTGGGGTTGAGCTTCATTGAGGTTAGTCGGGTGATGCCGGGGAAATCTGCCAATATTCCGTGGTATGCTTGATGCACGTCTATGCTACGAACGGTAGGTGTGTCCGTAGCACAGAGTTGTGCATTTGAGATGAGTTGCGTCTTCCCATCGATTAATCTTCTATTTTTGAGGTCAACGGTGATGTTGTGATGCTTCAAAAAATCGGCTCCCAGGATCGGTTTGGAAACTGCGGCGATAATGAATTTCCACTTGAACGTGCGTCGAAGATTGAGGTCAAGGTCGAGCGTCTTCTCGCCGTACGTAGGTATGATGGTGTTGTTAGCGGCGTATAGTTGGAATGGCAGTGGTTGCTCGGGAACGCCTTTACCTCTCGGTAGGACGGAAATATTTGCACCCGTATCTACCAAGAAGGTGAGTTTTGATGATCGGTCCGTGACAAATAGGCGGTGGGATGGTTCGTTAACGCCGGTATCCGCCGCTGCCAGCGTTGACGTTAGTTTTCCGACGGCGGTGATGTGATGGGTTTGAAGCTGCAGGGTTGCTCGCATTTCTTTGCGTCCATGCCGAACCGCCGATGATAATAGCAGTATGGCATGGGCGAGTTCTTGCGGCTTGGTCTATTTTGTGACGAATTTCTTGAGCGTGACGATGACCGGAAGCGGTTGAACGGACGACTATTGCGTTGAAAACGGGGTTGCGTGCGTAGCTCGGCGACTTCCAGCGATAATCTTCGGATTTCGTTAATTAAATGTTGATTGTCGAATGCGGGTTGTGGTGGAATGGTCTGCGGCTGTGGTTGTGGTGGATATGCCGGAACGGTGGGCAGCGTCGCGACGGCGGCGATGTGATGTGTTGGGTTCGATACCTCCATCATTTTGTCGGCGAGCAGGGCTAGGTCATCAAGCGTGGTCTTGATTTTGAATGCTTCGCTGACGGTGAGCACGGAGCGGATATGGGGAGGCAGATGATCGAGCCACATCATCTGTATTGTGCTTTCGGGGAACTTCTCTCGGTTGAGATTCTGCATTCGCCGGAGGAGTTGGCTCGGCTTCTGGTCGCCTAACTCGACTTGCGATAGTAGTTTCTTCGCCTGGGCGCTGCTGGATTCTTCGTATAGGGAGATTAGACGGTCCTTGATTGCCTTGTAGTAGTCATTCTGCGGCGGCGAGTAGATGAGGTCCGAGATGTTCTGAATATCTTGCTTTTCGAGCTGGGCGATCACCATTTGAGCGAGCTGGGCCTGGCTTCGTTTGAGTTCTGCAGTCGCGGCTTCGAAGCTGCAGAACCAGAGTAGCGGCTGGTCCCGCCAAAACGGTGGTACACGTAGCGACAGTGATATGCCGGAGACTTCTTGGGACGCAGCTGCCGGTTGCTGTTGCTGCGGTTGGGTGTTGCCGGGATGTGCTGGAGCTTGCTGCTGGTCTGGCATGGTGACTGCTTCTTGATGGTTCTTCTTTTGTCGGGGTCACCACTTTAGGGTTGGTTGGTTGAGGTAGTTGTAGTTAAGTAAACTCCAGATCAGAAGGTAAAAACATAAAAACATAATTTATTTACAAAAAAGCATGATTAATATATAAAAATAATAGGGCACAATTAGTTAATAGGTACGCGAGAATAGATTCCGGGGTGAGACGCGCGGGGGACGTGAACTCCGAAGTGCGCCGGCGTTGGTGGAACGCGGCTATGTTCGCGCCTCATTACGCATGCGCGAGTCGCCGCGTGATCGCCGAAATAAAATAGCGCACACGGGCCCGGCTCAGCCTTTTCTGCTCCGGCCGTCGAGGTGTAACGTCATGTCTCCGCTCTGCGCTGCGCCTCTTCTCGCGGACAAGGACATCGTGGACATCGTGTTGCTGCTGCTTGAAGACACTGTGTTTCTTGCAACATCCAATAAGAAAAATGTTCTTATTAGAACAATCGGATGCCTTTGTGGGTGTCTGCGTTTCTTGGAAATACGACGATCAATCAATCACCTACAAATCCATTACTTTTAATAAACTGGACATTTCAAGTACAACATCGCGAACAAGGGAATTCAGGAATAAAATAAGTCCATTGGAAAAAACACGTGTAAACTTTACAATAAAGGCTAGCGTACGCGATGACTTACTAAGCAAGTAATAAGAGAACAACGGCTAACCCTCGGTAGTTTTGAGAGAACTCGAGACCATGCTAGATTCGTAACTGAAAGAACGAGGCGGTTCGTTTCCATTTGTTATTATGGAACATGACGGCATCGGAAAAAATAAGAAAAAAATATCTTATTCTGTTCGATGACGTCATCCATCTCCCATGGAACAAATGGGAATTACCCAACGAGACGAAGTCATTTCACAAGACCTGTTAGTGAAAATAATAGCTGACTATACTGAGATTAAGAACTTTTTTGGTGGGCAGAGATGCTCCGTGTCGGAAGGCAAAAGGGACCAGCCGCAATTTCAAAGATGCTTGATGTATTTATTCCCCTCAGTGAAAATACAGCAAATGATTGAATAACTAATTTTTTTCTACATCGAAGTCAATTTTTTAAGGGATATTTTTAAATGTACATCTGTAAAATTTTTCAGCTCATTAAATAACTCCACTAATTAACTGAATGCATACCAGAAAAATGAATGCTGTGCAAAAAAAAAACAATTGATTCACTAAACATGTCCTACAAAAAAACTAAAAAAAATCACACAAAACGAGATGACCTTTTTTATCAAATTCACACCAAAACCCAACCAAAACAATACTCAAACCAATCCAAGGGTCATTTCTTCTTTGGTAAGATCAGTGGAAATTGAACAAGACTTGGATTGAGTTTGAAGTTACAAAAAACATAGTAAAATCATATAAAAACAAAAGTACCTGCAAAGCGGCAGCCCTTACGAGTATTTATATACACAGTAATTAATATTTAAGCAGTTTAAAATATCATTATGTCAGTCTATATACCAAATAACAAGATATCACGGCGATGTGAAAAGCGACCGAAAAATGTCTCCGTGAAAAAAAAGACGATCGTAAATGCAAGACATTCGTAAAAGGTTTCTAACCGGCCAGTACTGACTGCGCCAAGGAGGTTTGCCGCGTTACAATACAAACTCAGTATTTTTAGTTTAACACGTTCGCTGCGATATAAGGCCTAAAGACCCGATGCATGTACTCCCGCTCTGTGCGGAGGCGCGAAACGGTGAACTTACTCTGGTGCGGCGGCTGTATAATGAGATTTTCTGTATGTACTAAAGAGACAAGTATAGGTTTGAGTTTAGGACCTTAAGGGCTACTCGATAAAGCATTAAAATTGAGCTAAGGTTTTCCGGCCCGATAACGCACTGACTGAATTTTTTTTCGATTCCTTGCGGGTAATGGGCCGAAAGACCCGTCATAGATTACAAGGTCACTCCACCCCTTCCTGCACTGAATAGGTGATTGCATTGGTTTACTTCGGATTAGTGTTGTGACATAATTAGCGGGAACCGTCGTAGATACGATAGCGCATTAGTCTAGTGTTCGTTTACGTTTTTAGATTGTGGTTGTGGATAAACACTAGGGTGGGTAATTTTTACTTTTGTTTAAATTTCTAATGGGCACAGTTGAAAAAAGGTGCCATTTGGTGCTATTAATTGATACATATTTTTATTTTAGTTTTATTGCCTCCGCATTCCTTCGGAATCCAATTAAAAAAAATCCAAATGTATGGAGCACTAGAAAAAAAATGTTGTGATATATAAATTGTTTCGATATATTTCGTTTTGTGACGTTCTACGGACTATACTCACAAAAATATACATTTAAATATTGGGCCAAATTTGAAATAATAAATTTAAACTTCATAACGCTTATTTAATATGGTCATTTCTATACTAACTTTAAAATGGATCCGGAGGCAGAAGATGAACTTCAATTACAATGCAATTCGGGTATTTAGTTTATGCCGTCATGAGTTACATTTTTTTGCTGTGCCTAGTAACAAAACAGTTTTTTATTTTTTACCATACAAAAGTGACCCACCCTAATAAACACATTACGTAAGAGAAATTCTTAGACGTCTAACTGTAAGACAGTCACACAAAAGGATTGTAAGTTGTAAACTTTCTAAGCGCAATTGCTCTACCGCTGGTTGTAAAGTAATTGGGTTTTTTAATTCAATTCAATTCAATTCAAATCGTTTATTTCAGAACATGTCCATAGTGTTAATTATAAATGACTTATATGCTATGTTAGTAGAAATTGACACAGATAAAAAAAATATATATATATATAATATTTTAGAGATTCGTGTATCCTGTCTCGTCCTCGTCTCACTCGTGTAGCGGTTAAAGAGTAATATGGAATTGAATACGCCTGCTTATTTGAAATAACTTTTAATATCTTTTATGCCACACCTGGCCAAGTGTTGACATAAAATGATGTACACAACACGGGAGGTAATAAAGAAAGCCCTCGATCGCATATTTACGTCCCTCGCTTGCAGCTCGGGCCGCAAACTTCTGCGATCTCGGCCTTTCTTTATATTACCACCCTAGTTGTGTAATGTACTATATTGCAGGTAGTTCAGGCACACAAAACATGCAGGCGCTTTACATAAAAAAGTGATTAACCCATTACTCTTTAACCGCTCTCTGGATTTAATTGTGCTTCATACATGTGGAAGCACATTGCGAGCACTTACCTTAGACACTACTTTTACCTTTGAGTAGGCAGCCATTAGCTAGAACTGGAAATGCACCCGCCAACCTGACGTCAGAATGGCGGACTCATTTATATCTCTGGAGTTTAACCTATTGTATGCCGGAACTTGGATCCGTACGAGGAAACTATTAAAAAAATATATACGCGACATACTAGAGGTTACAGAGCAAATTTTGACGACCGCTTTAGCTTAGTTGGTAGTGACCCTGCCTACGAAGCAAGAGGTCCTGGGTTCGAATCCCGGTAAGGGCATTTATTTGTGTGATGAGCACGAATATTTGTTCCTGAGTCATGGATGTTTTCCATGTATTTAAGTATTTCTATCTATTAAATATTAAATATATCGTCGTCTAGTATCCATAACACAAGCCTTATTGGGCTTACTATGGGGCTAGTTCGATTTGTGTAAGATTGTCTCCTAATATTTATTTATTATTATTTATTTATTAAATTGCTCCAATTTTGGCGCACATTTGGCACATTGCTAGCACTAACTCCTAAGGTATACCACAGCTCCATTTGTTGTTGTACACCCGCCATCCTGACACTCACAAAATCTTAAACACCTCAAAATTAAGAAAACTAACTACTTCTCAAGCTTGTAGACAGACCGTAGGACAGTAAAACCAAAAAAACGGGTTAGGCTCGTAAAACACACTTTCCCGAAATGTACACTTTCTGTAAAGGTGCACTTTCCGCATAATGTGCACTCCCAAAATGTATACTTTCCCAAATTGGAAACTTTCCCGAAATGTGCACTTTTTCTAATAGTGCACTTTTCCAAAATGTATACTTTCCCAAATTGGAAACTTTCCCGAAATGTGCACTTTTTCAAATAGTGTGTGGTAGTTAGATCTAGGCGTGTAATTAAAACAACTTCCACATTTAAATCTACTTGTACTATTGTTCCAATTTTACAAAGCTTGCGAAGCAAACAATTATGTTTATCGTAATAGAAAGCGTAAGCGTAGCGAGCAAGCGAGTGGCACAGGTGCGGCGCGGAAACCAGTTGGAAGCGCTCTGCCGCTGCGCGCCGCGATCTGGGAGCCGGTCGGCGCGGGCACCCCTGCGCGCGCGCCCGCGCGCCGCTGTCGCCTGAACAGGTTCGCCGCTCTAGTGATGGGCGCACGATTTAGTGCTGCGCCACATCACCCTCCCGGGAGAATCAAAGTCCATCTGCAGAAAAACAATTGGGGAACTTAACTTCACGTCCAGAACGTGTCCTTTTTACAGGGTTCTGCTGCTTGGCAGGGTCAGCAGTTTGCTGACGCGTGTTGTCATGCTGATCTGTTAGCATGAATGCTGGCTTCACTCTGTCGATTGATATAGTCACTGGTCCTCTATTTGATTCTACAGTGACAGTTTTATCAGTTCTTTTGAGTACTTTATGTGGGCCAGTGTACGGTTTCTCTAAAGAACGGCGGAGGGCGTCTTTGCGAATAAAAACATACTGTGCTGTCTTGAGATCCTCGTGAACAAAAACTGTCTTAGATGTGTGGTGGGATGCCGGCTGCGGCTTAAGGTGAGTAATGTGCTCTTTAAGCCTTGACACAAAGTCGGAAGGCTGCACCGAGTTATCGTGAGGGTACGTGTTAGATTTAAAGAACTCACCCGGGATCCGTAATGGCTCACCATAAACCATCTCCGCAGCCGAGCACCGGAGATCCGCCTTCCAAGCTGTCCGTAGGCCCAGTAGCACGACGGGAAGTATGTCCGTCCAGCTCTTCTCATTGTGGGCCATGATGGCGGCCTTGAGGGTGCGATGAAAACGCTCGACCATGCCGTTAGCCGCCGGGTGGTAGGCCGTAGTGTGACGCAGGTGCACGCCGCAGAGGCGCGCCAACGCCTGGAACAGTTGCGAGTTAAACTGACGGCCTTGATCAGTGGTGATCAGCTGAGGACAACCAAATCTTGATACCCAGGTGTCACAAAATGCCTTTGCAACGGACTCGGCAGTTATGTCGTGGAGTGGTAGTACTTCTGGCCACCGCGTAAACCTGTCGACCGCTGTGAAACAGTACCTGAAGTCGCGTGAAGGCGGAAGCGGGCCGATTAGGTCGATATGAACGTGGCTAAACCTCTCACCAGGTAGCGGAAAGTGGCTGAGTGGAGAAGAAGTGTGACGGTGCACCTTTGAAGTTTGACACGCATGGCAGGCTTGGGTCCAGGAACGGCAGTCTTTCCGAGCGTTGGGCCAAATGTACCTCTCTGTGACTTGCTTCGTTGTTGTCCTCACACCTGGATGACTCAGACAGTGTATGGCGTCAAAGATCTGCCGCCGTAGCTCACGTGGTGCAAAAGGACGAGGCCTAGACAGAGAAGTATCACAGAATAGCGTGATAAGAGTTCCTGGTACTTGTACCTTCTTGAGAACCAACGATGAGTTATTGGAGTTCAGCAGGTCTTGCAACTCGCGATCTGCCCTCTGCAAACGAGCCAGCATCTCCAGATCTGGTGGTTGTGAAATGGCCTCGATGCGCGAAAGAGTATCTGCTGTAACGTTGTCCTTACCGGATATGTGTCTAATATCGGTAGTGAATTGCGAGATGAAATCAAGCTGATTGAACTGGCGTGGCGAACAGTGGCGGTCTCGCTGCTGGAAGGCAAAGGTGATTGGTTTATGGTCGGTGTAAATAACAAAATGTCTGCCCTCAACCATAAACCGGAAGTGCTTGACGCTTTCATACACTGCGAGTAGCTCCCTGTCATATGCGCTGTATTGACACTGCGCCTTGTTCAATTTCTTGGAGAAAAATGCTAGTGGCTGCCATTCTCCGTCGACCATCTGTTGCAGCACCGCGCCCAAGGCCGAGTTTGAAGCATCGGTCACCAGAGCCAGAGGTGCATTTACCACGGGATGTGCTAGGAGAGTACAGCGAACAATACTTGCTTTGCAGCTGGCGAAAACTTCTAGTAGTGCAGGAGTCCAGCTGATTGGTTCCGAGCCTTTCACCTTAGGACCAGCCAGCAGGTCGTGGAGTGGGGCTTGTTCTTCTGCAGCGTGTGGGATGAATCGCCTATAAAAATTGAGCATCCCTAGAAATCTACGCAGGCCGTTTACGGTCTTGGGAGGAGGAAAATCTCGAATCGCTTCTATTTTAGTATCCAGAGGGCGTGTACCTTGTTGTGATATTGTGAATCCCAGGAAGGTTACCTCACTCTGTCCGAATACGCATTTCCCCTCGTTGATGAGCAGGCCGTACTCCGCCAGGCGCTGGAAAACTTGCTCCAACTGGTGTAAGTGCTCGCTGTGACTTCTGGAAAACACCAAAATATCGTCTATGTACGAATAGCAAAAATCCAGGTCTCGCAGCACTTCGTCTAGGAAGCGCTGGAACGTTTGCGCGGCGTTTCTTAGACCAAAAGACATAAAGGGGAACTCGAATAACCCGAATGGGGTGGTGATGGCGGTCTTGGCAATATCTTCTGTAAAGACCGGTATCTGGTTATAAGCTTTTACTAAGTCAATTTTCGAAAAGATAGTGCAGCCTGCTAATCTGTGCGCGTAGTCCTCTATATGCCTAATCGGGTACCTGTCCGGGATTGTCCGCGCATTTAGTGCGCGGTAGTCACCGCACGGCCGCCAGCCGTCCTTCTTCGGTGCGAGGTGCAGCGCAGAGGCCCAGGGTGAATCAGAACGGCGGGCAGTGCCGTCTCTGACCATCTCCTCGAACTGCTCCTTAGCCACCTTCAATCTGTCAGGAGCCAGGCGACGTGGTCTAGAAAATGCTGGTGGTCCAGGTGAGGTACGGATAAAATGGACAGTATTGTGCTTCACTTCACGCGTGATGCCAGACGGTTTGGTAAGCTGCGAGTACTTAGAGAGCAAAGCGTGGTACTCGCTGTCCCCGGAAATCGTCTTGATGCTGGAGACCTCGCACTTCATGCGTGACGCAGCTGTAGATAGAGTAGTGAGGCTGTCTAACAACCTACCGTTCTTGCAATCCACGAGCAAACCATAATGTGCAATGAAGTCGGCTCCAATAATCGGTTTCCCCACGCTGGCCACCACAAAGTTCCAAACGAAATCCCGCCTTAGGCCCAGGTCCAGGCGCAGCGTTACGGTTCCGTAAGTGTGAATAGGTGTGCCATTGGCAGCGGTGAGGCGGTACTCAGTCGGTTTGCCATCTGGCCAGTTTCCACGTGGCACCACGCAGAGGTCGGACCCGGTATCAATTAAAAACTGCAATCGTGACCTTTTGTCGGTTATGAAAAGGCGGCTTGTGGCGTGGCAATCAGTCGCCGCATCTACTGAGTGCCGCTGGCTTTTACCGAAACGTATTTGGGGGGGGTCGTGCATTTTTTTAGCCCTTTCACCAAAATTAGAATGATACCAGCACATACCTGGGGTTTTGCTGCGGCTGCGACCTCTGCTCTTCGACCTGCTGCTGTTATCTCGACGAAATTGTGAACGCCCCCGGCCTTGATGCATTGTCATTTGCGCAATTTGCTTAGTTAGCTCAGACTGGCTACGTGTCAGGTCGTCGATGCGTTTCAGCAAGCTGTCATACCCAGATGTCGTGGCCGCAACATGTAATGGCGGCGACGGTGACGTTGCCTCGCATATTTTATCGGCTAGGTCTGCAAGCTCCTCCAAACTGGCTGAGGTCTGCGAAATTAAAATAGGCTGAACATGAGCAGGCAACCTTTTCATCCACATCGTCTTCATAAACTCCCGGGTCTTCATAATCACGTCGGGGTCACCAATATGTGGTAGTTAGATCTAGGCGTGTAATTAAAACAACTTCCACATTTAAATCTACTTGTACTATTGTTCCAATTTTACAAAGCTTGCGAAGCAAACAATTATGTTTATCGTAATAGAAAGCGTAAGCGTAGCGAGCAAGCGAGTGGCACAGGTGCGGCGCGGAAACCAGTTGGAAGCGCTCTGCCGCTGCGCGCCGCGATCTGGGAGCCGGTCGGCGCGGGCACCCCTGCGCGCGCGCCCGCGCGCCGCTGTCGCCTGAACAGGTTCGCCGCTCTAGTGATGGGCGCACGATTTAGTGCTGCGCCACAAGTGCACTATCCCAAAATCATGTATCAAACGCCGCATTGTATTTAAAATTGCATGCAAGTTGTGGCATGGTCTAAATGGGACTATAATACCATCACCCCTAAAATTTACTTTCTAGGAAATTTCTAGGATTTTCTTTAGTATCGGGAAGTGAACTTCTAGAGAAAATGTACTTTTCGGGAAAGTAATCATTTTATGAAAATGCACCTTTACAGAAAGTGCACATTCTGTAAAAGTGTACATATTGGGAAGTTAACTTTTAAAGAAAGTGTACTTTCCGGGAAAGTGATCATTCTAAGAAAATGCACCTTTACAGAAAGTGCACATTTCGGGAAAATGTGTTTTACGAGCCTAACCCAAAAAAACTTGCCGTGACGTCGCCCTGTCTGGTTCCACCGGAAGACCAGCCTTCACCCGCGTTGTTCCCTTTATTGTCCCAAAGGAACTCTTTACCGGGATATAAAGTATCCTATGTTTTAATCCAGGACTTGGTCTACTTACATGCCAAATTTCAGCTTGATCCATCCAGTTGTTACCTCTTTATTAGGTAACAAACATCTTCACAAACTTTTACATTTACAGTTGTAAAAAACAGTGCAAGTTAGGAAAACAGTTATATTTTTCCTATAATGGTTAGAACCTGACGAGTAATGATTCTATTTAATAGCAAGGACCATTAAATCAAGAGGACTGTCATTAATAATAATAATAATAATAATAATAATTTATTTCAAAAAACATCTTTTTACATAGTTAACTTAACTAGAATTCCACTTCCTAAATAGGTATGACCTGTGCTTTAGGATAAGCAGAGCTCTTCCCCTTAAAAGAGTTAGATGTTTGTGTTACACAGCAGATAGAAAGTTGAAGACTTAACTTATATCTTAGATTCTATGGTGTGTGTGTGTGTGTGTGTGAGTGTGTGTGAGTGTGTGTGTGTGTGTGTGTGTGTGTGTGTTTGTGCAAGTGATTGGCTCCGGGATTCGCGCATAAGGTTGTAAAGGAAATAAATTTGCAATTTAGTCAAATAGTACTTATCAGAAAATTGGGTAATTTTGGTTTTGATATATCATTAGGATTAAGTTTGTATTATCAGAAAGTTTTCAGTTTCGTCATAGCTTTTGTTTAATAGCCAATTAGTTACCGTTTTTTTACATTCATGTTTAGTCATAGGATAGATGTTAATTTCTTTATTTATTTTATTGTAGACGTAAGGCCCCTTGAAACAGAAGAATTTTTTGACAAAACTAGTATAAAATTTAGTGTCTCTTTTACCAATATACAAAGGTCGGCGAGTGTTCACAAGATATTGTTTGTCGAATGGTATCTTGGAGTGGAATCTTGTAACAATTGAGAGGATGAAAAGTTGTCTTACACTTAGGACATTTGCTTTTTTGTAAAGTAATTGAGTCGAGTAGGTGAAAGGCAGATGATACATCACCTTTAAGACTGCTCGTTGTGCGACTTCAAGCATGAGAATAAAGGTCTTGTACGCTCCGCCCCATACCGAGATACAGTAGGTTAGGAGTGATTGGCAGAGTGCCCAGTATACTCTTTTTAGGAGACCACTGTCAGCTACATGCCTTAGATTTTTAAAAACATATATGAGCTTACGTACTCTTTTACTCAAAACATCAATATGGGCTTTAAAGTCTAGATAAGGATCAATGTTTACACCTAGATATTTTATTGTATCAGCTCTTTCTATTGAATTGCAATCACACTGTTGATTTAGTGGATCAGAGCATTTATGAGCAATTATGATAAAGTTTTCCGATGGTTGTCCAGAGCGTCTTATGGAGTGAGTTATAATTTTTGTTTTATCCACATTTAGAGTGAGCAGGTTTTGTGTAAGCCATGATGTTACCATGTTAAAGCCTTCTTGTGCACATTCGAAGACTTCAGCCCACGAGTGGTGTGCAAATACTATTACGGTATCATCGGCATAGGTCAAGATCTTACCTCCAGGAATAACGAGTTGACAAAGGTCGTTGATGTAAAGGAGAAAAAGGGTGGGCCCCAGTATACTGCCCTGGGGTACGCCGTAATTGATGTGTAAGTCACTACTCCGTAATTCCCCGACCTCGACACATTGCCGTCTGTTAGTGAGATAATCCTCAAAAATAGCAAGAGAACAGCCCCTAATACCAAGTGTCTCTAATTTTCTAAGTAGGATTGATACAGATACCGTATCAAAAGCCTTAGAGAGGTCAATGAATATAGAAAGACACTTCATACCCGTATCAAGGTTGTTTGATACAAATTGTGTGAAATCTTGGACTGCATCCTCAGTCGATCTTCCAGCCCGGAAGCCGTACTGATTTGGCGACAGGATATTGTATTTCTCGAGGTACGATGTAAGTCTCTTATTTAGTATGCGTTCCAACAACTTTGAAAGTGTTCATTCTCCATACAAAAAGCTGTTCCCCGAATTTACAATGCCATCTATGTATAAGCTTGGTAAAAGAATTATAATATTAAGTATTTACAATTATTCAACTTTGCAAGCGTGACACAGTATTTAGAATTTATTTATTACTAGCATTTTCCCGCGGCTTCGCCCGCGTTGTTCCCGTTATTGTCCCAAAGGAGCTCTTTACCGGGATATAAAGTATCCTATGTTTCAATCCAGGACTTGGTCTACTTGTATGCCAAATTTCAGCTTGATCCATCTAGTTGCTACCCCGTTATTAGGTAACAAACATCCAAACATCTTCACAAACTTTCGCATTTATAATATTAGTGGGATTAGCTGTTTACGAACTAATTGTTACTATACTATGTTTCTTTGTTCAATTATAACATCGTTAAATGCTTAGTTTTTTAGCGCCATCTAGTTTTTGCCCGGAAATCCCCTAGCGTGAAACAGGGCATCGCTTAGTTTTGCTACTCGCCGCTAGGGATTGTAAGTTTTTGTAAATTTCTAAAAAAATATTAAAGTTAGCAAGATCGTTCTATTTTTCCTGTAATATTCAGGTTGATATTTATAATTAGTAATTATGACACATTTTTCTGATCAGTAACTTCGGAGATAATAGGGGGGGAATGGTACGTTTGCACTTATAAAACAAAAACTACTTATGTAAGAAAAAAAATAAAAATGGTGTTTTAATCTACAAATTAAGCCCTTTCATTTGATACCCCACTCAATATAATAGCCCTACTTTCAATTTTCAAAGTCCAATTACGGAGAATTTAAAAAAAAAAGTATAAAAGGTACAAGATATTTTCTATGTCCAATAAGCTCGGGTTGGCTACTTTTAACACTATTCCAAATTTCAAATCGATAGCAGCAGTAGTTCCTGAGATATCTGGCTGTGACAGACGGACAGACAGACCAGAGTCGCACCATAAGGGTTCCTTTTTTACCATTTTGGTACGGAACCCTAAAAACGAATCCATCCATATTTATGTTTGAAAATTGAAAGACAACTGTCACTACTATTTATATTATTCCTGTCTCTGTGACATCGAACATCGGTCCAAATTGTACTTGATACCTTAAATAAACTAATTTAAATATAAATAAATTTATAAGCTAAACATGGTACCGACAAATATTGACTTTTGACATAAACAACGTAGTCACTATTCGATAGGTGCCAAGAAAGTAATAGTACATTACACAAATAACTAGGGTGGTAATTCAAAGAAAGGCCGAGATCGCAGAAGTTTGCGGCCCGAGCTGCAAGCGAGGGACGTAAATATGCGATCGAGGGCTTTCTTTATTACCTCCCGTGTTGTGTACATCATTTTATATTTACACTTGGCCAGAAACCGGCTTTTTTCCGTACGCGTAGCGTGCGGAAAAAGTCACTTTATGGCCCTGAAATGACATTACATTACAAATGCAAATTTGACACATAGGGTCATGGAATTATGTTCTATTTTAAATGACAGTTTTTATAGATAAAGGTTATAAGTGAACGTTATTAGCATCTATTACAATGTAACTAGAAATGGCATTTTGCGCCAGATTGTCTGATAGATATTTGTCTGTGTAGGTAATTGTGCGTTTATTATATTTTCATCACACTTGCTCGAAAATGTTGTTGTTACACGTAGGTTCTGCGGGCTGTAAATAACCTAGCACGCCCTAGAGCGTAACGGTTTTTTTTTATTTGAATACGCTGGTTCTGTTTTATTCAGGAAACGCCAACTTACTTTTTTAACTTTTATCACTGAAATATTTATTTAAATTTTGGCAAATACATGTAAACACATATTTCGGTAACATTCATTAAATGTTTAAATTGTTTATTTCAATATTATGCAAATATAAAATCAACTAAAATGGCCGTTTTAGGTCTTTACCGCTATGGTTTTCGAACGTGACTTGACATTCGCATTATCTATGGATATATGTCACTTTCTACTTTTATCCTACTGGGTGGATTAGTAAGGTTATTTATTTAGATTTCCTCAGAAGTGTGATGAAAAACATTGTGTGTTCCACGGACGGTAAAGGAATTACAAACTCGTGTTATTAAAGGACTCTGCTTCACCTCGGGCTTCTAACAAACACTATCAGTGGCGTGGCGTCCATAGAACTTGATTCCCATCGGCTTGTCTAATATTAGGCAGTTCAGCACTTAATTCTAGTGCTCTTAAAGAAAATTGAAGCCAAAGCTGCTCCGGCTTGCCCAAGGATTTCTTCAACGCCACGCCACTGTACACTATCTACTATTACGTCACACCTGGCCATAAAGTGGCAATTACCGCACGCGTGCGGAAAATCCCACTTCCTGGCCTGGGAGAGACGTAATGTGTACTTAGATCGCTTATTTATCGCCCTTGCCTTCGGCTCGGGCGTCAAATGCATGCGATCTGAGACATTCCTTGTTTTACTTAGGTAACTAATGTATACATAGGTATATACCTACGGCAATGCTTGCTTATTCCTTACTCTTTGTTGACATTGTCATATTTCTTGGGTTTCTTCGGTATCTTGTGTTTGAACCGTCCGTGGAGATAGAGGGCGCTCTTGTACCCGAAGTCGTCCCCGCAAATCTTGCACACATGCGGCCGCGCGCCTGTGTGCGTGTTTATGTGCTCCGAGAGGATCACTTTTGACTGTCAAAGAGAAATAGAATAGGGTATAAAACTGTATAATTCTATTTAGTCCGTCAGTTAGATTAAAATATGGGACACGTACTTTTTGGTTTATCAAAATATTAAAAATCGACAAAGTTATAGATCATCAAACTTCTGGAGTGGGGGCTCGTGACGTCACTCCTAGGTGAAAATTGTACCATGGAGTGACGTCACTCGAAACTTCTAAGCACTCTATATTCGTCATTTTTTGTTTGTCAAACAAAAGAAAAAATACGTGTACCTACAATATTTTTTAATAATCTAACTGACGGGCTAAACACACAACACTACTAACAAACTATGGATCTTGTTGTCTGATTAAATAAAGGATATTATTATTGTCTCAGTATACATTTATTTTCTTAAGTTAGGTTTTTTACAATATATATATATATATATAAAGTAAAATACAAAATGAAATTACAAAACATAAACACATTATAAAAAACCTAACCTAGAGTGCCGCCGGCAGCGGGGCGGGGCCCAAGCTACCGGTGGTTAGGGCCGCAGAGAGAGGAACCTCCTGACGATGCGCGCCGTGTCCAGAAGTACCGCTTTCTGTATCTGACCCCTGATCCAACCATCTAGCGAGAGTCTCTTGAGATGGTGATCGAGACTCTTCGCTATAAGCCCGTTCGCCGAAACGACTATCGGAACAATGATCGTCGAATCAACATCCCACATGGCGGTAACCTCGTGAGCCAAGTCAAGGTACTTGCTGAGCTTGTCCTTCTCGGCCTTCACGAGGTTTTCGTCATGGGGGATGGTGATGTCGACGAGCACTGCACGGCGCTTGGATCGATCTATCAGCACGATATCAGGCTTATTGGCTACAATAGTCCTGTCCGTGATGATAGATCGATCCCAATAGAGCGTGGCGCGACCATTTTCGAGAACCGGCGTTGGTACGTACTTATAGTACGGCACCTCAGACCCCACAAGACCATATCGAACAGCAAGTTGCTGGTGAATGATCCTGGCTACTTGATTATTATTATTATTAAACAGTTTTTTTTAGTCGTCTAGCCCATTAGTAGAGCCCGATCGAAATTTCGGTTTCGGCCTAGTTTCTGTTTCGGCTGCCATCCGGCCGAAACTACAGCCGGAACGAAACTGAATTAGAGGGGTTTCGCGCTGCGTTCGGTCAGTCTTTATTTTAGGGATGTAACGATACCGATACCGATATATCGGTATCGCCGATATTATACAACCGATATTTGAAGAGCGCGAAAAGAATTTGCCGTATGAAAAAAATCTACAAAAAGTAATTTCAATTTCTGACTTCATTTATGTATTGGTCTATTACTTTGTGCAATGATAATTACTATATTAATTAATTCTTTGGTTCTTAATAAAAAAAAATTGAATTTGGTGTTGACAATTTATTTATTTTTACTTTACACTTTCAAGGTTGACTCTCTGGTAAATATAGCCAGTAGTCATTGCCATTGGTTATAATAAGGACATACAAATATCTGAAGTTCATACTTCAATTACTTAGCTAAGATATCGGTATCGGTATCGCCGATATTAACTACTTTATATCGGTATCGGTATCGTATCGGCAAAACTGTGTATCGTTACATCCCTACTTTATTTCAAAAAGCAGACACAATTCATTTAAAATAAGTAGTTACAATATGTTGTAATTAATGATTTCTCAAACGTCAGAGACTAAAGTCGCCGTCAATAGAATTTGCTAACTATGTAAACAAAAGGCGTAACTTTGTTTTGTCACTGTTTCTCCTTGAATTTTCACACCACCTCATCAAACACCACTGAAACCATATAAAGTTGGTGATATTGTAAAGCTGCTACACACTACCTAACTTACGCTCTGTACATAAGAAAATAACATTAAATATTTAGACGTCATCATCGATAGAGCTACGGATGAAATAACGGCACCTTTTGTGATAAATACTGGTAGATACATAATCTTCAAGTAACGATTCGTCTTCTGACTAAGCAAATTAAAAATACCTGTTTCTTGCGTTCGATACTTTAATAGTCCATATGTTTTGACATAAAAGAGTAAAGTAAGAGTCTTCCCCGTCACTAGTAAATTCATCATTCAGAGACAATTTCAATATGGCGGTTTATTTACAAAGTTAGCAAATTCTATTGACGGCGACTTTAAATGGTTAATATGTTATTTAGAAATGAACTGACCGACTGATTATGATTGTAATTTTTTTTTCTTACCAAACATTACCGTATATGGTAGTTTCGGTTCTGGTTTCGGCCGAAACTGAGATCAAACCCGAAATTCGGTTTCGGCCGTGGAAGCTAGTTTCGGTCGGACACTAAGAATTAGATTTAGGTTTCTGGGATTTTTGTTGCCTAGTACAATCGAACACACTGTTAACTGTACATTTGTGAACGAATGTCAACTTTATTGCAACGTGTTAAAGTCTATTGGTGGTTAGTTAAGTGGCTTCGTTTGTACAGCCAAAATCAAATAGTTTGTAACACAAGACAGGGCTGTTCAATCTTGACCAAAATCAAGGGCCAAGAATGACTTTTTGCATAGCGGGCCGCATCATAGCTATTTGAAACGATTTTTTTAACTAGGTAAAAATTGGCCTTCTTTCTATCCTTATAAAAACTAGTAATCAATTAATTATACCCTGTTCACGATAACGAGCTAGTACTAGAAAGGAGACAGCACCTAATTGGCCAGCGATGGGCGATTCATCTGCACCGGGTGAGTTTACATGGCGGCCAAACTTCAGTCAACATCTGTCTCTTGTACGGTGCGGACGCATTATAGTGCTCTCCTTCCAATTTTTCCAGTTTAATCCGTGACTCGGCTTGTTTACTGAACTATCTTCTGCTTAAATAAAGGTTTAAATAAAAATTAGTCCTTTGGTTAAAAACTAAACAAGAAAAATCATAACAATAAATATTCCGAGCGACGGCATGGAAGCCGAGCCTGACAGTGAGGTGGTTGTTTACGCCCTCTGCCCTTTTTACCCGACTGCGGCGAATCCCAAAGGAGGGTTATGTGTTTGACCTGTATGTATATATGTATGTATGTCCGTTCCTATGTCCGCTCGTAACTACTCAACGGCACATCCAATTTTGATAAATGATACATCGTTTTGATCAAGTTCATTGATAAAGGGTATGAAGTTTGTTAAAATAAACAAAATGGCGGATTTTATGCAGTTTCTAAGTGCACCGCGGTCGGGTTTTTTTTTATAAAAATGTGGTTATTTGTCCTTTTCTTCTGCATACAAAAGTGCAAAAGAGAGGCCGCTATACTAGCTTGGTATCGTGAACAGGGTATAAAGTAGAATATCGAATTCGAGATCAAAAATGTAAACAAGTGGGTTGCCACCATTAAAAAAATAAACGCTAGTGGTGGTAAGTCTAAAATAATTGAAATAATTATAAAAAATAAAATATTCACAGGTAAACACTGTTGTATGGATATTTAAAAATATGTTACTTAGTTATATAGCGAATTAATATTTTTTTATAACGTATTTGTGGTGTTTACGTAAATTATATGGAGTTTAAATTTATACTACTGATAATGGTAAGAACTTTTAAACATTTGGTATGTAATTAAAACAACAGTCTATTTTTAATATTATTATCAAATATTCGCGAGTCATTGATACATTTTTAAATTTCTTTCCATGTATTTCGTTGCATTTTGCTTTTTATTTCTTGTTAAGTTTTCTATTTGTGCGTGCTGTTTAATGAGTATAATCGTTTTAAGACTAAACCTTTTTTACTTCACAATATACTGGCTAGTTGTAAAACGGCCGAATAAAAAGCACGCGAAAAAATGTCCTAGTCTTCCACCCAATATTTGTTACTGAAAAGCATACGTGGTAAATAAAATTCATTAAAAAAACATGCATTAGATAAAAAAGATTTTATACCCTTGGAAGGTCACTTTGACATTGACAGTTGTTTGTTTACATTTTTGATCTCGAATTTGATATTCGACTTTAGGTATAATATTACATAATTTATACACGATTTATTTAGTTTCGATTTTAGAAACCAACTTTACTATTAAACAATGATGAACAAAATACTGGCTCTGGGTTGAAGACCCCTAGATCCGAGTCGATACTCACCTTGAAGGATTTTCCACAATAGTCGCAAATACTCTCACTCTTGTGTTGCGGTCTGCCCTCGTGCACCGTGCGCACGTGTCTAGTGCGCGTGCGCCGCGTGTTGAACGCCTGACGAACAAACAATACTACATTACTAGACATAAAGTTTTTGTGGCACGAATAAAACTGTCCTAGGGACTTCCCAACGATATTAATTTATCGACAAATAAGAAATTATGACAGTTATGGCTATGAGATAACGTATAATATGAATATGCAACTCGCATACCTATTTAGGTACCGTATAAAGTCCGTTTTATTTGTTAAAATTGATGTATATTAGAATTTTATAAGCCCTAAAAATATGCGTATGAATTACTTAAATTAGGTACCTATATAATATAATTCGCCTGTTGACTCGATTATTTTCTCTCGTAAATCGATTCTAGTATTTGTGAGGAACAAATATCTATATGACACCTAATACATTAGTATAAGTATAACAGCCACAAATTGTAATCAAAAGTAGCAAACCGCACTGAGCATTGAAAACGCTCCATACAAAACGGCAGGAACTTATGACGTCACGCGTCATCTGCTCCATCACTGTAGTAAGTCTATATGAAAAAATAGCATTTTGCCATTTTGAGCACGAAAAAGTGCGTTGTCATACATTTATTTTTTCAGTGTTATTTAAGCATCCCGAAATCGACTTTAATTTTTCTTTAAGACGATAAAAAAAATCGTTTTTTTTAAACTCTGTGGTCTCATAAGTTTATATTTTTTATACATTTTTTGTTTATTTCTTTTGTGTTATGATAATTTAGTATTTTCCAATACTATGTTGTAACATTCAACATTAGTCAACATCCGAATTATCATTATAAAACATCATTACACACACAGCTACATGAAGTACTCATTGCAAAAAAGTGATTGAACGAAATGAATGAGTGAGTAAATAAACAAAAGGCTATAGTTTGATGTAACTTTTGGGTATATCTTGTAACTTAATATCGGTACAAAAAAACAACAGTAATTTCAAAATCCCGCTGTCATTATATGACCTATCTATACGATATCTGAGGTAAAACAATGTCTCAGATCGCAGGTATTTAACGCCCGAACCGAAGGCAAGGCCGATAATATTAAACACTCTGTATAAGGATCTTGCGATATATTTTCTACTAGCCTTTTCCGGTGGCTTCGCCTGCGTTGTTCCCAAAGGTTGTTGTAAAGGAACTCTTTACCGACATATAAAGTATCCTATGTTTCAATCCAGGACTTGTTCTACTTACATGCCAAATTTCAGCCTGATCCATCTAGTTGTTACCCCTTTATAGTTAAAAACATCCAAACATATCTTCACAAACTTTCACATTTATTTAGTGGGATGGTAATCTTAACATGAGCATGTTAAGATATATTACGCATCTTAAGATGACATCTTTGCATCGCCCGTCATCTTAGCATAAAATTTATAAAAGTGTAATATCACTACATAGTATAAAACAAAGTCGCTTTCTCTGTCCCTATGTATGCTTAAATTTTCAAAACTACGCAACGGATTTCGATGCGGTTTTTTTTAATAGATAGAGTGATTGAAGAGGAAGATTTATATGTATAATACATGCATAATACAATAGAGAAATACCGTGCGAAGCCGGGGCGGGTCGCTAGTGGAAATATATAGTATCTTATCCGTATCTCATACAAACTGTATAGTGGGCGATATTTTATATTTACATAGAATACAATACTCGTTATCGCACATCAAAAAATAACAGAGATGCCTGATATAAGTAAGATATTAAAAACTTATAAAATACTGTAGTAGTTTCGCCGTGTCTGATCACAGTATAATTTATTTATTTATTTATTTAAACTTTATTGCACAAAAGAAAACTTATCGTACAAAAGGCGAACTTAATGCCATAAGGCATTCTCTACCAGTTAACCTTAGGGTAAAGCAGATAACTTGTGGGTGGTGCTACTAACAAAAAAAAAAAAATACATAACATAATAAATAAAATAAATAAATATTTTTTTTATTTTATAAACACACGAGAATATAACAGTGTATAATTGTCCAGCAGACCCCGAACTAGGCTGAGCCTGTATCTCGGGGTCTTGGAGTGCACTATCCAATATCGGTTTAACAATGCGTAGGTTTCTTATAAAAATAGTTACCAACAACATTAATTTTTCTTCCAACAAAAGGTACAGTCAAGGGCAAAGATAAATATCCAAACAAAGTTGCAAAATATGTATACATATACCTTACTGCCATAATAATAAGAGCTGTATACTTATTTTTGAAACTTTGTGGTGTATACATATTGGCGCCCTTGACTGTACATCGCGTGCTAGAATATGTGCGCGCCATGTATGAATGCACCACAAGCAAACATTTAGCATTGTATGGATCGCACTCACACAGACGTGCTATCGGGCGTCCGTGTGAATACGTGTCAAACGCTCCTAAACGTTCGAAGTTGGACTACTTGTCCGTCTTCATACAGGGTGAATTTTTTTCATCGTCCAAATTTTCACAGTGGATTCTTTAGCGAAAAATAGAAAATACGCGTTTTTTCAGTCAATATCTTTCAGTACTAAAATATTGAGAAACAGCAGCTGAAAGATATCCTAAAAAAACATAACTTTGCGGATACCGCGGTAGCGCACTGCGCGGGAGAATTTCAGTAGTTCGGTGATGTTAGTCCGGTTCAAACAAATATATATGAACCGGACTAAAATCACCGAACTACTGAAACTAGGCCGCGCGGGAGACGGCAACGGTCCCCTCACCGCGACCCCTACCCCGCCCCCGCGTTGAGTCGCCGAAACAACTTATGCGTCGATACGTTTTACATTTTATGGTGAAAATTTTACCTAATTTTTTTCTTCAGAAATGGCATATTTTATTGATACCTAATGCCTAGGAAAAATTTGGACGATCAATAAAATGTCACCCTCTACTTTGCCCAGGGGAACAATTTACCGGGATATAAAATAAATCATAAAGATGTAGTCACCTGATCGCACTGGTCACAGGGGAAAGGCGTATCACTATGCACATCCATGTGGTTGCCCAGGGAGAAGCGATTCGGGAACCGCTTGCCGCAAACCTCGCATTTGTACCTGGATATTAATGAAAATGAAATTGATTTTAATGAAAACTCCCAAGTGTGTAACAAAGCCTTAATAAATGTGACTAATATTCTTTTACTATTTTTTTTTAAATCCTTTAACTAAACAGCAATTAACCTTCCCAGTATTTGATGGTAACCTTTCGTTTCCATTTTAGCTTTTTTTTCTTTTTTAATAACTTTTCCTCCAGTAAGGACATGTTTATAACGAGGGGTTGAATTTACTGATTTATTTCGTTCCTTAAGACTATTCATGTAAAATGACAAAATTCACACTATGTTGATATAATGTTATCTACTTGTAATACCATCAGGAATACGTGGTTAAAATTGGTCGGGTTATTCGGGCCCACTGTGTATGTCTATGGCAGGGTTGTAAGTACTCAATGGTAAATGATGCTACCATACGTCACCCAGGATGACGTCACAAATGAAGGGACTGGTTGAAAAATAGACGAAGCGAGTTGCGGCTTAATACGGTTTTGTTTTCTTCTGACGAAGCATGCTGCGGATCGTTTTTGTGTTAGTTTTATGTTTTAAATACGAGAAAAATAAATTTATGGACACCCATTGTGTACTTCTGACGAAAACTGTGTTGTGGATATAGCAAATCGGTGTTTTAGTTTTTAGATTATTGTTTTTGTCTCAATTGGTTGAAAAATTGGATGACTTGGGCAGAGTTTCGGTAGCGTAGTTGGTAACGCCCGTGTTTGGCCCGGATAGCCGAGGAGATGCAGGTTCGAATCCTGCCCGAGACATATAATTTTTCAATTTTTTTTCTCTTTTAATAAAATATTTAGAATTCGTTGGCAGTCGATAATGCTACAATAAAAAATCTTTGTTACGATTATAGATAATAACCACTCTTTCACTTTTTAAAGAAATCCGACTGCAATGAAAAAAAAATCGGCGCATTAAAGTGACCTTTATGTATATGTATACATAAAGGTCAAACACATAACCCATCCTTTAAGGCTTCGCCGCAGTCGGGTAAATAGACCAAAAATATAGAAGAATTAAAAGTAACCTGCTGTATAGTACATAGGTTTACGATGTGTACGATCTACTTAAAGAATACAATACTGTTTTGTGGTTTTGTACCTCATTATCGTACATCATGAAAGAGAAGCGTAATTCGTAGATAAAGACTTCATGCATTGACATATCAGCGGATTATTTACTCTAAGGCCTTGGCCAAGGGTTAAAATTGCTTTAATTCACTCGTTCATGGAGATAGAGTTGATAATCAATAGAACTTTCAAGGTGGTTATAATCACTTTTTATGCCACACCTGGCCATAAAGTGATTTTTACCGCACGCTACGCGTACGGAAAGAGCCGCTTTCTGGCCAAGTGTCGACATAAAATGATGTACACAATACTGATGGTAATAAAGAAAGCCCTCGATGGCATATTTACGTACGTGCAGCACGGGCCGCAAACATCTGCGATCTCAGCCTTTCTTTGTTTTACCACCCTAATAGGCTACTTGACAGTGTGAAAAATAATGGAAGAATTATGGATAATATGTATTAATTATAAGTATTAAAACCAATTTACGCCAATATTACTAAAAATAAATGGATAATTTATTTATAAATCTCGGATGAAAATTGATTATTTTTTATCTGTCGCCATTTTATCGAAAACGGTTTGGATTGGTCGATGACGTCACACCATAGTAAACAGCATCGACAGCATCTGTCAATCCTATTTTTAAAGGTAGAACGTTATGCGATCCTCGTTGACATTTGTCGGTTTACTATCATGTGTCGTCATAGACGCCATATTGTCCGAGAAACCGTTTTGGCGGCCAATTTTAAAAGTGCATTTTTATTTGCTTTTTTCGGAAAAAATACACAAAAGAATTAAAAATTACCACTTTCTGAGTGCTCAATAGACATCATTAAACAATCGGATTGACTTTTCAGAAACCTGTCAAGTAGCCTATTGCGTAATGTACAATTACGATATTGTTATTTTGGTGTTTTTGAGCTTTACAAACAATAGCTTTGCCACGGCATTAATAATTCAAAGTGTGAAAAGGTGACTCACTGGAATTCTTCCTCCCGAACGTGCCGCTTGGATTTCAAGTGGTTCTTGTATATTAACATGGTTTTAAACTGCATGTTGCACTCCGTGCAGTAAGCGTCTACGTCTACCTGCGAATTCAATAAAACAATAGCGTATTTTCCAGTCATAATTCAGCATATACAGGGTGTAAAATTAAATTTGACAACGAAGACCCCTTACATCTCTGATTTTATTAAAATAGCTATCTATTGATGTGATTATACTATTATTTAAAGGCGTAATTTTAAACTAAAATTAAAAGTTGCGGACAGCGTCGTGTGGGTCAAACAGTTGATTGACCCAATTATGCACTCAGACACGCACCCGATAAAATGTCTTGTACAGATTGACATTTTATTGATCGTCCAATTTTTTCCTAGGCATTAGGTATCAATAAAAGAATATAAATAATTTCCGGAGAGAATAACGTAGGTAAAATTTTCACCATAAAATGTGCTGTCCGAAAAAAATATTAGTAACGTGAGGATTACGCGTATCGACGAGTAAGTTGTATCGGCGAGTCAATGCGGGAGCGGGGTAGGGGTCTCAGGGAGGGGACCTTTGCCGTCTCCCGCGCAGTGCGCTACCGCGGTATCCACAAACGTATGTTTTTTTAAGATATCTTTCAGCTACTGTTTCTCAATATTTTAGTACAGAAAGATACTGACTGAACAAACATGTATTTTCTATTTTTCGCTAAAGAATCCACTGTCAAAATTTGGACGGTGGAAAAATTTTCACCCTGTATGTATATGTACAGTAGGTACCTTATTCCGATGTGTGAGCATGTGTGCGCGCAGCCCCATCACCCCGCGGTACTGCCCCCCGCACTCCGGACAGACACGCAAGGGCATCCCGCCCGTGTGAAGCCTGCGACAATAGTACATTACTTACCTAGGGCGGTAACACAAAGAATGTGTCAGATCAGTATTTGATTCAAGGTGGGTTTAGACCAAACGAATTCTAACACATTCTAACCCCACTCTACCAAATTCTTTGTGTACACACAAAGAATTTGCTAGAGTGGGGTTAGAATTCGTTTGGTCTAAATCCACCTTCACTTAATTATGCGATCTGGGGCTTTCTTTATTACCTCCCGTGTTATGTACAAAATTTTACGTCTCTTCACTTCCTGGAAGTGGGATATTCCGCACGCGTAGCGGCCAGGTGTGACGTAATAGTACATTACACAACTAGGATCAACTAGGATGGTAAGACAAAAAAAGACCGAGATCGCAGATGTTTGCGGCCCGAGCTGCAAGTGAGGGACGTAAATAAGCGATCGAGAGCTTTATTACCTCCCGTGTTGTGTACAAATATCTACATTTGACCAGAAAGCGGTTTTTTCCGTACGCGTAGCGTGCAGTAAAAGCCACTTTATGGCCAGGTGTGGCATAATAGTACATTACTTCCCTAGGGAGGTAAAATAAACAATCTCTCAGAACCGTATTTGATGGCCGAGCCGAACGCAAGGGCGGTAAATTTGCGATCAGAGACTTTCTTTATTACTTCCCGTAGCAAGGACAAAATTTTACGCCTCCCCTAGCCCATGAAGTGGGATTTGCTGCACAGAAGAAAAGAAGAGTAAAAAAAAATCGAATTTAACAAAAAGCGATATACCAGGTAGCTTCTGTTGACGTACGAAGCAACGTGTGAAATTTAACGGAAATGAAAAAAAATACGGTGTACCTATAGCCTAAAGTATATTTATATTTTATAATAAACTAAGAGTTTCATTGGTATTTCTATTACTTAGAAAGTTAGGTAAATTAATGTACAGGCACGTCGCACTGAGTGTGATTCTTCATACTAATTTATAGGGGAAACTTACAGCATATGGTTCTTGATACTTTCCGCGCCAAAGTTCTTGCCACAGTCGGGGCACTTCGCGCAACGGTGACACCGCTGGTGTGCTCTCAGCTTCCCAAGACACCTAAATATACAATAGACTACTTGATAGTGTGAAAAATAATGGAAGAATTATGGATATATGTATTAATTATAAGTATTAAAACCAATTTACGTCAATATTACTAAAAATAAATGGATAATTTATTTATAAAACTCGGATGAGAATTGATTATATTTTATTTGTCGCCATTTTATCGAAAACGGTTTGGATTGGCCGATGACGTCACACCATAGTAAACAGCATCGACAGCATCTGTCAATCCTATTTTTAAAGGTAGAACGTTATGCGATCCTCGTTGACATTTGTCGGTTTACTATCATGTGTCGTCATAGACGCCATATTGTCCGAGAAACCGTTTTGGCGGCTAATTTTAAAAGTGCATTTTTATTTGCTTTTTTCGGAAAAAATACACAAAAGAATTAAAAATTACCACTTTCTGAGTGCTCAATAGACATCATTAAACAATCGGATTGACTTTTCAGAAACCTGTCAAGTAGCCTATCACACTATAGACATTACTTACCTAGGTCGGTAAAACAAAGAATGTCTCAGATCGCAGATATTTGACGCCCGAGCCGAAGGCAAGGGCGATAAATATGCGATCTAAGGCTTTCTTTATTACTGCCCGCGGTAAGTGCAAAATTTGAAGTGGGATTTTTCGCACGCGTAGCGGGATATTATAGCCACTTTATGGCCAGTTGTGACGTAAATATTATACTCGTAAGTTGCGTTTTCGCGTTTTTCGTCGCGAAATAACATCCAAACATCTTTACAAACTTTCACATCCCACTAATATTATAAGTGTGAAAGTTTGTGAAGATGTTTCGATGTTTGTTACCTCATAACGGGGTAACAACTGGATGGATCAAGTTGAAATTTGGCATACTCGTATAAGTAGACCAAGTCCTGGATTGATACAGGATTCTTTATATTCCTGTAAGAGTTCCTTTAGGACAATAACGGGAACAACGCGGGCGAAGCCGCGGGCAAATCCTAATTTATAATATTAGTGTGATGATGATAGTGTGATGCGAAAGTTTGTGAAGATGTTTGTTATAAATAACGGGGTGACACCTGGATGGATTGAGCTGAAATTTGGTATGCAAATAGACCAAGTCATCGATTGAAACATAGGATACTTTATATCCCGGTAAAGAGTTCCCTTGGGACAGTAACGGGAACAAAGCGGGCGAAGCCGTGGGTAAATGCTTGTATTATAAATGCGCAAGTTTGTGAAGTTGTTTGTTGCTAAATAACTGCGTAACATCTGGATGAATTGAGCTGAAATTTTCCATGCATAAAGTATATTATAAGTTACACAATAAGGTACACCATAAGGTATACAATAAGGTACACATTAAAGTATATTATAAGGTACACCATAAGGCATACAATAAGGTTCACAGTAAGGTACATACGAGAACTGGCGCTCGCATTGGTCGCAGTTCCACAGAACTTGCGGTATACTGTGCATGTCACTACAGTGGCGCCTCATGGTGTTGGCATTGTCCCACACGAGGGGGCAATAGCGACATTTCAGCAATCTGTGAAAAAAAATTAACACTACTTCAAATCTCTAATAAGTACAGTATTTTTAATATTTAAAAGAATAAACAGATATCAATGGAACCTATTTCGAAGTAACTGAATGAGTAACTATAAAAAATATCCAAATCACTACATGTGTATCACAGAAATATATCGAGGTCAAAGGAAAAAGCGTATGTACCTCGCGTGCTAAAAAGAATTGGCGACGACCTACTTTGCACGCCGTCAACTTCAGTTTCCGCCAATATTATTATCAGGTTTGAAAATCTGACAATAATGGTATAAATATAAATCATTGTTCAAATAGCACACCAAATGAAATGAAACATTTATGTTTTCCATCACTATATTACACTTTTGGCGTCAAACGCCAAGCGAAAAACGTTACACGCTTGGTTCCCATACAAATCGACAAACTATTTCCTTCGATCACTTATTTCTGTGGTGCCTTTAATATTTGAAGTGTTAAGAGGAAATAGGAGGGCAGTTTGTCCATACAAACGTGGTCCCCTGTTTCCTCCCTGGATAATGCCAGTAGAGCAATATTTTTTTGTCCAAAAATCTATGGCTACTATTGATATGTTCCTATGTTTTCCTTTTTACAATAAATTGATTCTCAAAAGAGATATTAACCTTCAAAAACCTAAAAAAAATGCCAGATTTTCCGCTGTGTTCACACATCCAGAAAACAAAGGACCCCGCAGCAAACTTAGGGAAAAAGTGGTTTCAGTCAAATCTCACTAAATTTTACTATGATGAAGATTCAACTGTCCTGATTATTTTTTTATAAAGGCATAATTCTCTCAGATGTATAATTTTTGAAATAATCAAGCATTTTTTTTTTTATTTACGCGACGTGTTTTCTAAATTCGATATACATATTACGAAATGATACGCACTGACAGACTGACAGTTACTGACGTAATGAAGCGACAGGATTATTGCAGACAAACCAAGGATTTCTTACTGCCGTCATGTGTTGTAAGTATTTTTCTTAATTTTCATGTGCTTATAATAACGTAATTATCAAACATAAAATATGAACTTTGTAATGTTTCTGTCACGTTGACATTGCATTTTATCAATTAACTATGTTACGAACGACATGCATAACAGAGCAAAAAGGAGGAATTACGTAAAACATATATTTTGTATAAAACAATTCAATTGATTATTTCAGAAAGTATACACCTGAGAGAGTTGTACCCTTATAAAAAAATAATCGGGAGAGTTGAATCTACATCATAGTAAAATTTAGTGACATTTGACTGAAATCACTTTTTCCCTAAGTTTGCTGCGGGGTCCTTTGACTAGATTATTAAAAAAAAGGAAAACACAGGAACACGCCCAAAGCCTTTCTTTAATGTTTAATGAAAAAATTAGTTAAATAGGTTAAGTTATGGGGAAGAAATCAGGGGACTACGAAACGTTGTTTTCAAATTAATTAAATTTTAAAAGTTTTTTTCGGTCCAAGCTGCATTTGTCTCTATCACGCTCTATCACGCGGGGGAGAGGCGGGCAGTGCGGGACAGCGACATATTTTACAAATACCTAATTTTCAATTCTCTCGGCCTTACTGTTTCCTCTTAAGTGTTCCCTCGATTTCTCCAAGATCCCGTCTTGGTTGCAATTGAACAATCAGGATTTTCTAAATTGGTTCAGCCAGCCTCATGTAATCGGGAATATACATTTAAAATAACCAGTCAAGTGCGAGTCGGACTCGCTCACCGAGGGTTCCGTACAAAGTCGTAAGTAGATACGTGAATAGTTCAAGAAAATCTGTATGGTGGGACAAACTTAACTTTGCTCTTGAAAAACTGTTGTACCCATACATCGCGGTTAGTTTAGTAGGAGCAAATAAGTTTGTCTTACAATTTTTACAAATTTCTACAAAACGCTGCAATTTAGGAAAACCGTTATATTTTTCCTGTAATATTTTGTATGATATTAATAATTTGTAATGATTACAGATATTTCTATTCAGTATCTTTAAAGATAATAGGGGAATGGTATTTTTTTGGATGTTTTTCATTTTAAAGCAAAAAGTATACATTATTAAGAAAAAAAAAATAAAGATGGTTTTGGAATCTACAAATTAAGCCCTTCCATTTGATACTGCACTTGATACAATAGCACAACTTTAAATATTTGCTCCCATTTCAGCCCCCTTAAAAAAGTTAAATAGGTATAAGATTTTTTATGTTCAGTAGGCTTGGGTTAGCGAGTATTCCAAATTTCAAATAGATAGCAGCAGTAGTTCCTGAGATATCGGGCTGTGACAGACGCACAGACAGACAGAGTCGCACCATAAGGGTTCCTTTTTGACCATTTTGGTACGGAATCCTAAAAACTGTAATGCAAATTCCTATGACCTACCTGTAATGCAGTTTCCTATGGTATGTCAAAGCTTGTTCGTCGACCGAGCGCTGTCGGCATATGTCGCACTCCAGTTCGCCGTAAGTCTGTGGTCGAAACATTGGAACTAAGTCAAATTGAATGCACTTCATTGTATAATCTCTAGTGTCCAACCGAAACTAGTTTTCGCGGCCGAAACCAGAACCGAAACTTCCATAAAAATAAAAAATAAAATAAAAATCATTTATTACAGACCTTACGATCCAAATACTGTTAGTTACAGGAAGACTTAGAAAAGCGATAAACGAGTAAACGAGTAACAAAAAATTACAATAAATTTTTTTTTAATCAAAACAAAATAAATCTATTAGGTTTGGGCTGCAGCCACAGTAATATATCCAGATAGAGGATAGAATGAAATAGTTCGTCGATTAATATGGCAAAGAAGCGTGTAACGTTTTTCGACGTTTGGAGTTCCTTTACACCTCCAAAACATGATGTTTTGACAACGGAGACTCCTTACATCTCCATTAATTTTAGTATATGTTTGCCTATTTTCTATATTTTTTATCGTGTAGACGTGACGCCTAGAGACCCTTTACATCTCTAAAAATGTAGTTTTAAGTTTTGTAATGTAATGGATCCGGAGATTATATACGTCTCTCGGTAAAAGGTAAAAAAAAAACTGTGCCCAGTTATATGCTTGTTGCATTTTATAAATGTAATTTTATGCAATAATGTCACAATTGTTGTAATGTTGTTTTTAAAAGAGAAACTGGTGAGTTTCTTCAGGCGCTTCTTCTCACCAGAAGGTCATCTACCGAAGCGCCAAAAGAAAAGAAAAGAATCAGACATGTAAAAGAGCCCTTGTGGCCTACTTACAGAAATAAATGATTTTGAGTTTGAGTTTTTCGCTTGGCGCTTGACGCCAAAAGTTCAATTTACGAGGGTGGTTTGATAAGTACCTGTTATTAAGTACTTCTAGAATCTTGACATGCTCATGTTTCCGGCTATTGTATGACACATTATTTAGAAGTATTTAGGCCAAATTTCAATACAGTCGCATCTTTATTCTTTGAATTATGGATCACAAACTGCACGATTCCAACGACGACGTGGACGTAACTATGAAAAATTTAAAACAGTTCGCCGCAAGATCCACACATATTTTTTTTATTTAATAGGTAATGAAAAAAATAATACTATGTCTATTTTTGGAGACTCTCTAACTGTTATAGTTCACAGTGTTTTTATTAGAATATAGATTTTTTTTAAAATAAGAGCCGATTCTTGACAGTATTGGCTCAAAATTGACACCGACTAATAAAACACACAAAAAATTGGAAACCACATGTCTAGTGATCAATAATGAAGATTTAGGTGATAGCTAAAGTCCTTGAGTTACGTGTTGGTGATTTTAAGAAAGTTAAACACATTATTCACAAGAATAAGGGTACTATTTTTTTCACCTAGGTATTTCGTCGGTACTATTTGGGTACTATTTATTGGCTGCATCAGATTCTGAATATCTTTACGGTGTACGCTATCTTGACGGACACCAGGATAGCGAGTATTTATTGATCTATCACCATTGTTTACACTGGATTTCTAGCAAGAAAAAGAAAAAAAGTTGTACCCTAGTAAAGATACCCTGAAGCCTGTCATGCGACTACTTTACAATTTTGTAATTTGTAAGAAAAAAAATAATGCCAGAACAATAATACTTAGTGTATTGAGCTAGTATATAGCCTATCTACAAATTGTATTAACATAAGGTTTTTCTATCTTTACTCTAAATACCTCAAAACAGGTACTTATCAAACCACCCTCGTAGTGATGGAAAACATAAATTTTGCATTTCATATGGTGGCATTTGAACAATTAATTATACCATTATTATCAAATCTTCAAATCTGCTAATAATATTGACGGAAACTGAAGTTAACGGTATTCAAAGTAGTGTAGGCGAACCAACTGAATCATGACCCACCATAAGCTCATTTTGCTAAAACTCCAAATGCAAGTAGGTCGAAATTTGCTTAAAGATAGATAGATTTCCATGGTGAGGAACTTGTTATCATTTTATTAGACACTGACATTTATGGAGTGCACTGTCACTGTATTCCGAGATATATTCTATTCGCGTGATTTTTTTCGTATGCCATAGCCTTCCTGACTTGAGACTATAATCCGAGCTCTCTGTTCTTTTAAATTCCATCCAATTTTAAAGGCCATCATTTAAAATGATTAAGCATTTTACAATTTAGTTTCTATTCTTTCACATAGATTGACAACTGATAACTTGACATTTGACGCACATTTAGAACATTGTATTTATGAAATATTATTTTTCCATCATCAAAAAGTTAAGGTTATCTAAGCGAGAGCTAGCTCGAGATTCAAACATTGACTGTAAAATGTGTTTCCATTGCAATGATAACAAAGGTTAAAATTGTCTCCGACCTATATTGACGTAATTTTGCTAGGATCTAAAACGTCCTAAGTGTGTCGATAGACCTTACAAGTTGGAAAGTTTCAAACGAATAGGGTATTTGACAACAATCAAAATAAATTCATTAACTCTAACCAGCAAATTACGCTTCCAAAACAGCCCGGATAAAATCATTCGAACTTATTTTCGTGCCATCAACGATTTTACAATGACGAAAACTAAAAATAAGGCACCATGTTGAGCATGACGTCACAAGCACGTCACAAGATAGTATTTCATACTAAACTGCATACTTTCGGAGCGTTTTGACACTTCATAAAAAGAAGCTGATTTGAACTGTCATCAAGTAGCCTATTGTGCCAGCAAAGTGGGTCATGATTCAGTTCGATTGTACATACACTTTTTCCTTGTACCTCGATATATTTCTGTGGCTGCAGCCCATAGTGAGAGCAAAGAGCTGTCACAAGCTCAACTCTACTTGGCCCTCCCAACGGCCACTGCAACCCAATACCCAGCGATTGGGCATATCATATATCATATAAAGTCATGTTTTCGTGGGAAGATAACAAAAATGACAATCATAATCAGCCAGTCTTCATTTTTAAATAATATATTAATTAGTCACTGATATTTAAAGTAATTACTAATATGACGTATTATAACTTCTGTGCTTTTTGAAAAAAAGACTGTCCGATCGCAGTTTGAAACCAATCAAATTCAGTTCCGGTTTAGGCCGGATGGTAGCCAAAACTAGGCCGAAACCGAAATTTCGGTCGGACTCTATAATCTCATATATCAGCGATACTCGACCTGCGGCCCGCCGAGCCATTGTGTTTGGCCCGAATTATGGTTAACTATGTAACATGTGGCCCGCGGCGCCATATTTAGACCGTAGGGCAGGGGTTCCCAAAGTGTCCGCCGCGGCGCCCTGGTGCAATGTAGAAAGTAACTCTTTCACACAAGTAAGTAAGTAAGAGCGCCGTGAGAAAACCACAAATATTCGCGGGTACCTCTAAAGCAACAATACCTATTTTGAGGGAACTAGGGTAGGGCGCTGTGACGAAGTAAGTAAGTGCACCACGAGCTGAAAAAGATGAACCCCTGCCACAGGGGCCACAAATACATGGCCCCTACTAAAAAAAGGTTGAGCCGCTGTCATAAATGAAAAGATTAACAGCCTGTAGATGTAGTAAATTACCTTAGTATGCCTCTTCGCATGTGCCTCAACTAACTTCTTATAATCAAACGGCTCTACACACTTATCGCACTTGGCCCTAGGGTTGCCGACGGTGTAGTAATCCGTGGTCGGTTTGCGCTGCCACCATTCTCTCATCTCCTCCTCCGATAGGGTTGTCTCTGTGTAAATATAGTCTGGCTGTTCGAGCGGCGGTGAGCTATCTGCTTTTCTTTTACAATCTGTAAACGGACGTCAATATTAAGGGCCTGTGCATGCCAGGCGTCCGGATAAAGCCAGACATAGGGAACGTGCACGACGAAGGTGCTGCCAACTAGTGCCGCCAATCTAAATCATATACCCTCTCATGCTGGGGCCACATTGACGAAAACGCTGTTAATAACGTTAATTTATCACGTTGAAGGACGATTAACGTCAGTGTAGCTACGACTGACTATATTTGACATTGACACTTACATATTATCATTGACATTGACAGCTTGATTTGACAGGGGCGATAGTTTTCTTTATTGTCCGCCCGTGTCTCTTTTGTCGTTTAGTGCTGCCACCTATAGTTCGTGCACGTTCCCTATAGTTAGGATTTATGATTGTGTGTCCAGCGAAAATAAATGGTGTCCAGCTTTTGTTAGGCTTTAGGGTCGGTCGCTCCCGCAGTACGCACTCCCGCCCGCGGCAGATTTATATTTCATTAGAATTTAACAAGATTTATGGTAATAACAAGGACCATTAAAACAAGAGGACTGTCATTCTCCATACTTTGGATTGTAACCCAACCGCTAGGGTAATTCCGGGCAAAAACTAGATGGCGCTAAAAAACTAAACATTTAACGATTTTATAATTGAACAAAGAAACATAGTATAGTAACAATTAGTTCGTAAACAGCTAATAATAAATAAATTCTAACATTTAAATACTGTGTCACGTTTGCAAAGTTGATTAATAGGCTAGATGACTAAAAAAAACTGTTTAGTCCGTCTGTTACATTATGAAAAAATATTGTACACGTATTTTTTGTTTTGTTTGACAAACAAAAACTGACGAGGATAGAGTGCTTAGAAGTTTCGAGTGACGTCACTCTTGAGTACAAATTGTACTCAAGAGTGACGTCACAAGCCCCCACTCCAGAAGTTTGATGATCTATAACTTTGTCGATTTTTAATATTTTGATAAACCAAAAAATACGTGTCCCATATTTTTCCATAATCTAACTGACGGACTAAATAGAATAACATATTTTTAACCCAGTCATCATCCCTATTGTAATAATATATATTTTTTACCAAGCTTATACATAGATGGCGTTGTAAATTCGGGGAACAGCTTTTTGTATGGAGAATGACAGTCCTCTTGTTTTAATGGTCCTTGGTAATAATAAAAAAAGCTTGATTTTACATACAATTATTTTGTACTATCTATTAATACTGAGACAAAAAATCCTCAATATTGGAAGGTGTTTGGCCTTCTTACCTAAATGTCCAGCCAAACTGGCTGGTCTGTCGGACTATTAGGTTTGGCGGCCTGGCAATAGGGTATTTGACAACAATCAAAATAAATTCATTAACTCTAACCAGCAAATTACGCTTCCAAAACAGCCCGGGTAAAATCATTCAAACTTATTTTCGTGCCATCAACGATTTTACAATGACGAAAACTAAAATAAGGCACCATGTTGAGCATGACGACACAAGATAGTATTTCATACTAAACTGCATACTTTCGGAGCGTTTTGACACTTCATAAAAAGAAGCTGATTTGAACTGTCATCAAGTAGCCTATCCTACCTGTGCACACGTAGGGTTGCCAGATTGAATTACCCAATTATCGGGAGCAGAAAACAATATGTCGGGATTTTGAGACTTTGGTCGGGAGATGCCCCGCGCGCTCGACGCGCGAGGTTTTTTTTTTAGCCTGAAAGAGCAGAAATTTTCGCTGGCCGGACCGGAGATTTTCTTCTTTGTCGGGAGTCGGGAGAACATACAAAAAATCGGGAGAATCCCGCCAATTCCCGACCATCTGGCAACCCTATGCAAGTATGCACACGGCGTCTTTTAAACGCGCCGTCGACGCGCGTCTCGTTTCGCTGTCCCTTTTACACTCTTAAAATAAACAGAGACAGCACTACGAAACGCGCGTCGACGGTGCGTTTAAAAGACGCCGTGTGCACAGGCCCTAAAAGCCCGCAAGGTGTAATAGTATTTTATGCAACAGTTAGGTTAGGTTAGGTTCAAAA
The DNA here is from genome assembly GCA_947034925.1 of Eudemis profundana. Classification (NCBI taxonomy): domain Eukaryota; kingdom Metazoa; phylum Arthropoda; class Insecta; order Lepidoptera; family Tortricidae; genus Eudemis; species Eudemis profundana. The sequence continues at coordinate 6,264,266 of OX344819.1, forward strand.
AATGCGAATTGCGTGAGATTGAGTATCGCAAATAGAGACGCAATGAGCGTTTTTTGACTTAATTATACAACGTTGCATACAATACTTTTTTTTTAGGTTTTAAAATATAAAATTAAAAGCATAACCTGCAAACAAGGCAAATATGACGTATGACTGACAGTATGTGTCTAGTCTATGGTAAACTTTTTTTTTAATTACTGACTTACGTCACGTAACTATATTAAAAATACTTTTAGGGTTCCGTACCAAAATGGTAAAAAAGGAACCCTTATGGTGCGACTCCGTCTGTCTGTCTGTCTGTCCGTCTGTCACAGCCAGATATCTCAGGAACTACTGCTGCTATCGGTTTGAAATTTGGAATAGTGTTAAAAGTAGCTAACCCGAGCTTATTGAACATAAAAAAAATCTTGTACCTTTTTTTTTGTAGGGCCCCACAATTTCATTTCCTTAGCTATCGTAGAAGCCGAGATATAGTGAGCTCTTTCTATAAGAAATTCCCGGGTACACCAGCTTGACGGTGTGAAATTTTGTACACCGTTAAGTCATGGAATATCTCGGCTTCTAGGATAGCTAGAGAAATGAAATTTTAGGACCCTAGGGTACTATTTGGGTACTATTTTTTGAGATATAAAGCGTTTCCAATAACAAAGCCGTTCCAGAGATACAAACGGTGTACGCCAGCTTGACGCCCGGTAGCGTACACCGTGAACAGACCTTATATTTCGAAAAGTTTAAGGGTACTATTTTTTTCACCTAGGTATTTCGTCGGTACTATTTGGGCACTATTTATTGGCTGCATTAGATTCTGAATATGTTTACGGTGTACGCTATCTTGACGGACACTCACATGATGGAGGTGTGGGGTATCTACCTCAAGCATGGTCACATGATGCAATTGAAGGGATGTTTACAAAAACAACATAACTGAATAAACTGATTGAGACCTACTGTCATTGACAATGTTTCTCTCTAAGTATTAACCAGTCTAGTCGGTTATGTTGTTTTTGTAAATAAATATCCCTTATAAAGTAATATTCAATAAACTTACTTTTTTTGCCACCAGGAACAGGTTTCTTAGCTGGCCACACCTTCTTATGTGTAAACACGCTCATTTCACGTCCATCTTTCTCAATTGTATTTTCATCACCATCATAATTGTCTTTAGTATGATCATTAAAATCATATTTGCCTTTAGTACTGTCATTACCTACAAACATTTACATTTATTATCATTCATTTGTTTATGAAACGGTCTCCTGCATCCATTAGGCAAGCTCCAAGCAAACTCTCCTTTAAGCGCAAGTTGCGCATGCATTCACTAAATATAATATAATCCAAAGTTGAATATTTGTCATGATGTTTTGCAATGGGTGCATTTTGCAGCGTTAGATTGAAAGCGGCCTAATTATTTTTTTTTAACAATTGATTTAAAACCATTTTTAGTCATTTTAAGATTGAAATTTAGAATTATATTTTTTTTCAATTACTCCGCTTTTTTATTAATGGTGCGATTTGTTTTATTATATTTACAAAAAAGTATAAATAAACAAATTACCGTCATAATTGTCATTACCGCCATCATTAATGACTGTATTATTATCGCCTTCTTGTTCTTCTTTTATATCCAAATCAATATTAACTTCCTCTTCTTTAATGGTTATTTCAGCTGGTTCAGGCGGTTCGGGCGGTTCTGGCTTTATGCTAAGGGGAAGTAAGAGGAGGGATGGGCCTCCGTAAGTGGGGGTGGACGGAATGACATCCACAGATCTGCCTAGTGATGTGGTCAAGGAAGATAGACACTGGATCTCGGATTGCTGAAATGTATCAGAATCAGGATTATTAAATAAATAAATATTAGGGGACAATCTTACACAAATTGAACTAGTCCCATAGTAAGCTCAATAAGGCTTGTGTAATGGATACTAGACAACAATATATTTAATAGATGCAAATACTTATACATAGAAAACATCCAAGACTCAGAAACAAATATCATCAGTTGATTACAAAGTAATGAAGGTAAATCTGTTTGTTTACGATTTTGTTCTTTTTATCCAATCTCACTATACTCTTACCAGGAGGTTTTTTTCTCTTGACTGTAGTGTATTTATAAATGTGTGTGGTTCGCTATGTTTTGCCACAAGGCATATAAATAATTGTTTTGATTTTTATATTCTCAAACAAACTCTAAATCAGATATTTATGGCCGTTGCCTATAGTTCAGGTCACAAACAGATATCTGGAACATTGTTTATTTTTCAACCCTAGGTGTGTAATGCGCAGTCAAGGGCAGTGGAGGCGTAAGGGGAGGGCGGCAGGGGCGGTCCGCCCCGGGTGCCAAGCACTGGGGCGTGACGCGGGGGTGCAATGCCGAATGCAGGGGGGTGCATTCCGGGCCGAAAAATCAAAAAGTAGACCTTTCCGCCGCGGGTACCCGACTGGCTTACGCCGCCACTGGTCAAGGCCAAGATAAATATCCACACAAAGTTCCAAAATATGTATACATAAATCTTACTGTAATAAAAAGACCTGTATACATATTTCTGAACCTTTGTGGTGTATACATATTGGTGCCCTTGACTGTACTATAGAAATTCTAGAAAACAATGGTACGGCTGTGGTTTGTTTGACTTGGCTCAAATCGAAAAGGTGCAATTTTATTGATAAGTGAATGTGGTATTTTAACGTACTTGGGTGTTTCTCATATTCCACAGCTCAGCTTGTGCCTTCTGTGCCTGGTTCTTGAAGGCAACAATCTTCTGCACCATTCTGTGACACTCCCAACAGATCCTATCCATCAGTTGCAACTAAAAAATGTTGTTCACAATTTGTTTGACACAAGTTTTAATGGTTAAATACTAGGGTTTGCTCCCGGGAAATACCGGAACCGAAAGTACCGGGATTTCCCGGGATTTTCAGTCGAGCAAAGAACCGGGACGTCAAAATAAAAATCCCGGTACTTTCGGGACTTTCGGGAAACACATTAGAGGAGCATTTTTTTAGTTAATTTTCGCGAACAAAAGACGTATAATTTGAAACGAACAAGAGTGTTGCTCATTTTTAACCAAACACGGGTAGCAGCCGTGGTCACGGCGATCGGCGGCGGCTCACTCACCCCCGCCAGCCCCGCGGGTCCGCAACCCCGTGCCGCGCAGGTAGACCAGGTAGTCATTCAGTCATCGCTTTTCGATCGTCGAAGACCTTGATAGTCATTAACGCTTATCTAAATATATAAAAGAAGAAACTCACTGACTGACTGACATATCAACGCACAGCCCAAACCGCTGGTCCTAGGAATTCCAAATTTAGCATGTAGGTTCCTTATAAGGTCTAGGGGTGCACTAAGAAAGTATTTTTCAAAATTCACCCTCTAAGGGGTTCAAAGTTTGTATGGAGAGTCTACGATTTTGGAAGTAAGAGGTTTGAAACCTCATGTTTAGACTCTTTATTAGATTACAAGAAAAGTGATTTCACCGTTTTTCGAAATTCATTCTCTAAGGGGTTTTAATGGGGGTTGAAAGTTTATATATCAACGCACAGGCCAAACCGCTGGTTCTAGAAATTTCAAATCTGGCACGTAGGATCCTAATAAGGTCTAGAGGTGCACTAAGAGAGGATTTTTCAAAATTCACCTCCTAAGGGGTTAAACAGTTGTATGGAGTCTACGATTTTTGAAGTAAGAGGTTTGAAACTTCATGACTCTTCATTAAAATAAATGAAAAGTAATTTCACCTTTTTTTTTATTTGGATAAATTAAAAAAAAAGGTTTTTAAAGTAGTTTAAACGGGGGTTGAAAGTTTGTATTGGGACTCTACGATCTTTTTAAGTAAGTGGTTTGAAATATCATGGTTAGACTCTTCATTAGTATACAAGAAAAGCAATTTCAGCGTTTTTCAAAATTAATCCTCTAAGGGGTTTAAATGGGGGTTGAAAGTTTGTATCGGGACCCTACGATCTTTTTAAGTAAGATGTTTGAAATATCATGTTTAGACTCTTAATTACAATACCGTCACTGTTTTTATTTCATCCCTAGGCGGGGTTAAGAGACGTGATTGTTTAGGGGGGACTCCCTCGCGCACGGCCACTTTAACGTGCCTTAGGTAACAATGTATAGGCGTACTACTATTAGCCTGCGGTAAAATATGTGCATCTGTAACCACTAACCACTCACATTAGTCAAAATCATAAGTTTTACCGCCGTTCCAGATAACTTCAAATTCGGTACACGATATTCAAATTTAACACGGACGAAGTCGCGAGCAAAAGCTAGTTATATTATAGGACTATGTATTGTGGTTTACTGCTATCGGATTTTTGATTTGCGTGCAACTGGACTATTTTAAAATGCACTATGTCAACTACTGTCCTGGAGAGCGTACTCTATGTTAAAACCACGTGTTATATTAAATTGTATATTTTAACTTTTAACGTTCGAAAATCTTCACACTAAAATTATACTTAAATGAGAAAGTTTGTGAAGATGTTTAGATGTTTGTTACTAAATAACGGAGTAACAACCGGATGGATCAAGCTGAAATTTGGCATGTAAGTAGAACAAGTCCTGGATTGAAACAAAGGATACTTTTGATTTAGAAATTGAATTATATATCAAATATATCAATAAAAGTAGTTTAGCTGCGAAGTGTAGTCGTTTTATTAAAAAACGTACTAATTCCAACGAAATCTCATCTGACTAAAGCATCTAGTATCGACCGACAAATTTATAGAAGACCTGTCCCGAAAGTACCGAAAATCCCGGGAAATCCCGGTTCCATTATCGTCCAGTACCGAAAATCCCGGTTCTCCGGAATGGTACCGGTACTGCATACCCTATTAAATACCATAACATTGTAGTTTTCATGAGTACCTACATATGCTTCATAAGCATACTTCATAATAGGTGTTAAAATTACACTTTAAACCACAATTACACATTAAAAAGTTATAGCGAATTTAAAGAATCATACATTAGCACACAAATTTTGAAGCACACTCATTTTTGTTTTTTTTTCACATGCTTTTTATTCGTATTCGGCCGTTTTACAACTGGCCAGTATATTGTGAAGTGAAAGAGGTTTATATCTACAAAACAATTATACTTATTAATCAATAGGAATGATCAAATATAACAAAATAAACACTTCTAAACAGTTACATTATTAAATTTCACTGTTAACTTACGTATAATTCCGAATAAGACATGATACATGCTCTAGAGTCTCGTACGTTGAATAGTTTACGGTCTTGACTTAAACATGTAGCACAAATTGAGTAACGGTTGAAGTTAGAAATATTAGTACTCATTTTAACACCAATTTCAATTACAAACAAATCACAATAAACAAACAACTTTTTTACTACTAGTAGTCTGTGTTTTTTACTGTCAATTGGGGAGACGCAGACGATAATATATAGCTGTCAATGTCCAATCCACAGATCCAATCCATAAAAAAAGGCGCTTTTAATAATGCGTGAAACAGTTAAAAAATGTTCCGTCATGATCCGATGTAACGGATTCTGTATTTTTTTAATATATCTCATACATATAATGTATCTTTTTATTTTAGCTACAATTTTATACACTAGAAGCCTTAAAAATTTAGTCATAATATAAGAAGTCCATTAAATATCAACTTGTACTCTCTTGTATCGTTTTATCGGTAGCACGGATCGGATCATGAGTCCCTTCTTTAAGCACACCTTGACACTTGATATTGGATCTCTGACAGAGAGCCGACACAAAATATTTCACCTTGTGGAATATTACTATTGTTTGCATTGAAATAATTAATAATGGCGTTAGCAAACGTTTGCCATGGCTGTTTATCTGTTGATAGAATATTATCTCCTATTGAAGAGCATGCAAAACTATATCATCTAGTGATGGGTCGGCGGTAACATTCTCGTTACCAGTAAATTTCCAACTGGAATATTACTAGTAACTTACCGGTAAGTTACCCCCGATCGGTAAGATTGGGTAATATTGAAAAAAATGTTAGAAAGTAGATGTTTTATTCGTGTTAAGTACTAACAGAGTTTACATTGCACCGATTTATAATGATAAAAGTTACGAATCTTTTTTAAGTTAGTAAATTACCAATCTTACCAGTAACATTCTCAATGTTACTGGGTATTTTCCCAATGCTACCGGTAATATTACCAGGTAAGATACGAAACTACAGTGTTACTTGAGATGTATGATCAATTACTTAGTTCAAGGTGCAAAATATGAATATCTGGAGGCACGGTAGAGCCCCGCCAAGTCGAGCAAAATAAAGGCAAGGCCGTACCATCTTGTTTTCAAAGCCATTCAAGCCATTTTCAGCCTCCTGTAGTTTTGTGCTGACTAAAGCTAGAAACCTTGAATTTACAGGGATATATAGAGCATAATAAGATTTAAATATATTTTCAATAACATTTAATTTGAACGTGTAGTTTAACAACTATTGTACGTCAAAGTTCTTTAGTTTTGTCACTGACTGACTGACTGATGATCACCATAATTCTAAGGTACTTCTAGCAGACACACAAGCTCCAAATTTTTAGCTGTTAGGCTATCATGTCATGCAAGACCTAAAAATATTCCAATTTCATAATCATCAACATAAACTGCATAAGTAAGTTTGTAACCCTATACAAATACATGCGATTACAAAGTTACTTTTGTAGTTCAAATAGGAAATAGAATGGATAGACTGCGTTGCAAAACTTACACCTTTTTACATGTAATGTTTTTGATGAGATCTCATTTCTTTTTGTAAGTGGTCTTCCTTTAAAATCAAAATCAAAATTCTTTATTTTGCGTAAAAATGTGGTACATAAGGTATAGGGTTTTACATTGTTTGAGGTTTCACACATTTTACCAGCAACTGGCATGCAAAATATTAGTTATTAGAGAAAAAAGCGAGTGATAAATACAGTTATCGTCCATGATCCATTATCAAATTAACAGTAAGATGTACGCTATAAAGTAAATAATAAATGTTGAATAGTAATAAGTCACAATCAATTACAATTTTGCAGCATACTTAGCAATGAATTTAATGTCAGCGATATCAGATAATATGTAGGAATTGAAATGTCAGAGTATATTATATTCGAATATGGATAATTACAATTAGACACACTTATTTGAAATATTCAAAATATTCACTTACAGAGTAAAAATAGTTTTGCACTAACCAACGTTTTAATTCGCATTTAAATGTATTATTGTCTTTATTATTACATTCTAATCCAAAGTGTAAAGGTGTAAGTTTTGCAACGCAGTCTATTCATTCTATTTCCTATTTGAACTACAAAAGTAACTTTGTAATCGCCTGTATTTATATAGGATTACAAACTTACTTATGCAGTTTATATTGATGATTATGAAATTGCAATATTATTAGGTTTTGCACGACATGATAGCCTAACAGCTAAAAATTTGGAGCTTGTGGGTCTGCTAGAAGTAACTTAGAATTATGAAGATCATCAGTCAGTCAGTCTGTGACAAAACTAAGGAACTTTGACGTGCAATAGTTCTTAAACTGCACGTCGAAATTAAATGTTATTGTGAATATATTTAAGTCTTATAATGCCCTATACTACCGTGCCCCGCCAAGTCGAGCAAAACAAAGGCACGTGCGTACCATACTTTTTGCGAAGCCATTCAGGCCATATTCAGCCTACCCTAATTTTGTGCTGGCTAAAGCTATAACCTTGAACTTTCAGGGATATATATAGGGCATTATAAGACTTAAATATATTCACAATAACATTCAATTTCGACGTGCAGTTTAAGAACTATTGCACGTTAAAGTTCCTTAGTTTTGTTACAGACTGACTGACTGATGATCATCATAATTCTAAGGTACTTCTAGCAGACCCACAAGCTCCAAATTTTTAGCTGTTAGGCTATCATGTCATGCAAAACCTAATAATATTGCAATTTCATAATCATCAACATAAACTGCATAAGTAAGTTTGTAACCCTATACAAATACATGCGATTACAAAGTTACTTTTGTAGTTCAAATAGGAAATAGAATGGATAGACTGCGTTGCAAAACTTACACCTTTTTACATGTAATGTTTTTCATGAGATCTCATTTCTTTTTGTAAGTGGTCTTCCTTTATTATTACATTCTAATCCAAAGTGTAAAGGTGTAAGTTTTGCAACGTAGTCTATTCATTCTATTTCCTATTTGAACTACAAAAGTAACTTTGTAATCGCCTGTATTTATATAGGATTACAAACTTACTTATGCAGTTTATATTGATGATTATGAAATTGCAATATTATTAGGTTTTGCATGACATGATAGCCTAACAGCTAAAATTTTGGAGCTTGTGGGTCTGCTAGAAGTAACTTAGAATTATGATGATCATCAGTCAGTCAGTCTGTGACAAAACTAAGGAACTTTGACGTGCAGTTCTTAAACTGCACGTCGAAATTAAATGGTATTGAAAATATATTTAAGTCTTATTATGCTCTATATATCCCTGTAAATTCAAGGTTTCTAGCTTTAGCCAGCACAAAACTACAGGAGGCTGAAAATGGCTTGAATGGCTTTGAAAAAAAGATGGTACGGCCGTGCCTTTGTTTCGCTCGACTTGGCGGGGCACTACCGTGCCTCCAGATATTCATATATTGCTCCTTGAACTAAGTAATTAATCAATAAATCTCAAGTAACACTGTAGTTTCGTATCTTACCTGGTAATATTACCGGTAGCATTGGGAAAATACCCAGTAACATTGAGAATGTTACTGGTAAGATTGGTAATTTACTAACTTAAAAAAGATTCGTAACTTTTATCATTAAAAATCGGTGCAATGTAAACTCTGTTAGTACTTAACACGAATAAAACATCTACTTTCTAACAATATTTTCAATATTACCCAATCTTACCGATCGTGGGTAATATTACTGGTAATGTTACTGGGAATATTCCCGCCTTTAGTAAGTTACCGGTAGCGACCCATCACTAATATCATCTACTGTTGTTGAAAAAATTAAAAGATAAAGTGAGTAATTTCTTCCTTATACTCTACTACGACGAAACTTATACTTTAGACCATCCACCTTGCTCTAATAATCGTTCTTTGTATGTATTATTTTGTTTACATGTCAAAGTATGGTATCAATTCATTTTCTATTTTTATTTTGTCTTGTTTGAACGCATAGAGACCCTTTACATCTCTATAAATGTAGTTTTGAAGTTAATGTAATGTATTAATGAAATCTCATGTATTAACGTCATATTGTTGTAATACTTTTAAAATGATGAAAAAGAGAAACTGGTGAGTTTCTTCCGGCGCTTCTTCTCACCAGAAGTCATTACCCGAAGCGCCAAAAGAAAAGAAGAGAAAATAATATAAGACATGTAAAAGAGCCCTTGAGGGCCTACTTGCAGAAATAAATTATTTTATTTTATAAAGAAAATGTATGGTTTTAGACTAGGGTCCCACAACAGAACTTCTCATGTCATAATTTTTTTTTCAGACTAAGACAATATTAATGTGTTGGGAATGCCATAGAATTCTAAACAATATTTATACCTTCCGCATGAAGATAACACAGGCTCAGAAACTTTTAAACAATAATTTGTCAAAGGTAAGAAAATCTCTGTTTGGCACAAGCCTCTATTTGGTGCAAGTCTCTATTTGGTCTAATATTTATGGATCTATGTGTTAGAAACAGGGTATGAGTTAGATACTTTCTAGGCTATATAAGCTTACAGACAAGAATAACATTAGAAAAACAGACTTCAAACATTGAATCTATAACCCTACAAATTCAAGTGATACTATGAAAATCCTGAAATTTTATTTTATTTATTTATTTGGCACACTAAACAGATAACATTCAACAAATGGAATTAAATAATAACTTCGAGAAATTGCTATACATGTGCCTATAATACAGGTATAGGTAATTTGACGAAAGTTAAGGCCACACGCACACAACAACACTGTCATGTAATGACAGCGGGATTTTGAAATTACTGTTCTTTTTTCGTACCGATAGCAGGTTCAACAGTGAATTGCAAGATAGACCGAAAAGTTTGGTTAAAACTATAGCATAGCCTTGTGTTTATTACTCACTCATTCATTTCATTCATTCACTTTTTTTTGCAATGAGTACTTCATTTCATGTAGCTGTGTGTGTAATCACTCACCTCAACTCTCGTGAAATTACCTATAGCTACCCTAGTAAAACTTATTAGCTGCTAAAAAACACTGCCTAACATGAAGCCGAGCCTAATATCATAAGATATTAGGTACCATACCGATATTCATCAGCTTCCTAATTTTACACGTCAAAAGTATTAAAAAGGTAGTGTCGCTTCCGTTACGACACGTTTCCATAGAATGCTCCTCTTATGTTTTTAATTCTAGACCCATAGTTCATTGTCAAACCTGATGCAACTAAAAAAAATAGATGATTACCATATAATAATACATGAAGATGAAAAAAATAAAACTATACCATTGGAGCTCGAAATCCAAGTTAAAGATGAAAAACTAGAAGAAAACGAAGCCAGTCTAGAAGAATTAAAAGCAATCAGTGTTGATGTAAAAATAGATAAAGTAAAAGAAGAATTAAAAGATTTAGACGATGCGTTTGACCATTTTGATGATACAGAAGATTTAAAAGATGCATTTGACAATGTTGATGGTAAAGATGATCTGAAAGAGATATTGGTTCCCATTGATTTGCTTGAAAAAACGACAGAGATAAAAGTACAACAGGGAAGACGAAAACGCGGAGCGCTGAAAAAGAAATACAGGACGATTATTATGGATGATATTGCTGATAAAAGGAGCTTCTATGACGTTGTAAGAATAAGTTAATTCATATTTTATAATCTTCTTTATCTATACACTGTGTTTTTTTATTTCCGTTAAATTCGAAAGGTTGCTTCGTACGTCAACAGAAGCTAACTAACTGGTATATCGCTTTTTGTTAAATTCGAAAAAAAAAAATTTTTTACTTTTTATACAAAATAAATTAGTAGGTATTGAGTTGACGACTATTTTAAAAGACACTTCTGAGTTAGTCAAAAATTAACGTCAACTATGACAATGTTGGAATTATTACAGCTCATTTATACTGGTTGGTGGTATGAGTTACAATACAATACAACATTAGTTTCTAGAGAAATTGACTTAATTAGATCTGAAGAATGTGCCCTCGAAGTTAACGGAAATCAATAAAAACACGGTGTATAATAAAATCGCGTCACGCAAAAACTATCAGACTTATTTCCATGAGATTATGACGCCGGTTAACACATACGATGCTTTTTATCCGACTTTGTCTATTATGTGGATTTTTGAATCATTAATAAATAAACGATTTGTTATTTGCAGGCATCCGTATCCAAGCAACTTGTTCCAAAAAAATGTACATTTTAATTATAATTTATTTCAGCAAGTAATCGACCAAAGGGGACTGGACAAGTGGATGGAAGATAAGAAGAAACAGAATAGTAAAAAGACGTTCCAGTGCGGGCTCTGTTACTGCGGGTTCTCGCTTCAGCACTTGTACGAGCACCATCTAGCGGTGCGCCATAACTCGGTGAGTCTAGTAGCGACATCTAGCTGAACATGGCGCCGCCAAAGTTTAGGTCCGTGGTTAAGGTCTGTCCGATGTCTGCCTATAACCCTGACCCTTATTATTTAATCAGCTCAATCTCGCTCCAGAAACACAAATACTCGTGCGACATATGCGGCTTCCGTTTCCGCGAGCTGCGCGCGTTGCGCGTGCACGTGAGCGGGCACTACGTGCAGTTCACGTGCAAGTTGTGTGCGCGCGCGCATCGCACGCGCAACGCGCTGTACGTGCACTTCGGCCACGGCCCGCACACGAGACAGATGGAGTGTATCAAGTGTGGGATAAGGTTCGAGTGAGTACTGTTTATTTATCTATCTGTTCATCCACAGAAATATATCGATAGAAGGAAATAGTTCGTCGATTGTTATGGGAACTAGGGTGTCCCAGAAAGCAAATCTCTATACTAACTTTGAAGCCAAGTCGGCACGGGTTCCCATCATCACAGAGAGCTGAAATTGTATACACCATAATATGTGGCCTCCGATTCCTTACAGCTTTGCCAATTGGCTACTTGACTGTAACTAAAATTTGTAAAAATTATATAAGATCCTGTTAAAATAAGCATAACTAGCTGTGAACCCGGCTTCGCCCGGGCAAAATGTAAAGAATCACAAACCCCCATTTAATTCCTTAGAAATTATATTTTATTTTTAACAGACATTACAAAAATGAGGATGTTGAACTGACGGCTGAGTTCCAAACATTAAAATAATGTTGAAGTCGTTTTTGGTTTAAACTATCCAAAACCTTATTTAAGGACTTTCATTACAAAATTCCAATCGTCACTACTTTGAAAAAAACTCGTAGGTATCTCAAAACGTCGTAGAGGAAAACGTCAAAAGTTCTTCATTCGTCAGAATTTCATATACACTTACTGCGTTTTTACCTGGAGTCAGTGTCAGATACGTGTTTATTTTTAAAGTAATGACGCAATGCTATCTGGGTAATCCACATTAAAATCGAATTTAGAAAGGTAAATAAAATCACTTTTTATCTAAAATCCAAAGTATGATTTTTCACATTTCTATCTTCAAAAATAAAGTATATAAAACTTTAATTTTTCAAACATCTAAAATAGTAGAGTCCCGTTTAAAAACCGAATTCAATTTATGTTGTTAGACTATAATTTCCCATTAGTGATCACAACTCTCCCCTTGAATTAGAATCGCCCCGGTTCAGAGGCGGCGTTAGACGTAGGCGACGTGGGCCACCGTTACCTAGCCAAATGTGACAGCCTATATTAAAAAGATGAAAGTCTGAAAAATCGTGTGACGTACTTTATGGATGACCCCATAGTCAGTTTAACCGACCTATGTGGATGCATATGGCAAATGTGGCAGGCCCCGGTACAATCCGACTTCACGCGGTTTAAGCACGTGCATCGGCAACGCAGTTTTGGCACCTGCATCAGCAACGTGGTTTTTTATGCGCAATGTGGTGTTCCAGACCTGATCAGTTCGTGTCACTCCCTTTTCAATGTAGTAATCAATTCTGTAGCCATATTATATTCTGCAGCCATATTATCGGGATTTGGCGAATATTCGTGTTGACGTCTTGTTCTTTTTGTATGTCAGGGAAAGAGATGACGGTACAAATTTACGCCGAATCGCCGATAATGTGGCCGTAGCATACTAAATCCACTTCGTACCTACCCTCCTGTTGCGTTAACGTAACGTTACTGCAGGGAGATTCAAAACTGTTATTTACTGCATTCGACAGGACACTTTTTCAACAGATTCCCCGAATAAGTTATCCCTCCATATTAAGGGGATAAAATTACCTGCCATCCACTATTTCTCCCCCCCGTAGAAAAGAAATTTACGAAAGTATTTGTATATTTGAACATTCCCACCTCCAAAATGAAGAAAAAAAACATTCAGGCTTGCATTCTCAATATTCTATGTCGAAAATTATCGTGAACAGATTAAAAATGTTCGAAAATTGGTATAATTTTGTTTCCTAAGTCAGAATAAACTTAAAAAGCCCCCATACCTTCAGAAGGATTTATAAAAGTGCCTATTCCTTTTTTTTGCTTTTTTTAGCTTACAATTTCAACTGTCATGTTCATTGAGCAATGAGACAATAATATTGTGCAGTTTCCACTTGTTTAGTAATTTATTACGTTTTAAAAATAGCACGATGCATGTAAATATTGTTTTTTTTTGTTGAAATAATATTATACGCACGATTTTCTAATGTAAAAAACGTTTTTCTTACTCATGTCGTCACCTCGTCAGTTTAGTTTACTCCGTTCTCGCCGAGTGTGTACAAATTCAATTAAAAGCACACATTACGCGCGCTTCGCTAAGCTATGGCAGTCTCCGAACGCAGCAAAGAAACATGGCCGACTGTTTTTGGTATTATTCGCATTATTTTACATCTTTATACGCTTATTTCTGCGTTATACGAATTTTGCGAATATAAGTTGTCGATTCGAAAGTGTTATTTTTTTACGCTTTAATTTTTGAGACGCTTTTCGTTCAGGTCTACCGTAGGGCCCGGCTAAATTATTAATATAGATAAGGAAATATGTTCAAGTTTTCAGTTTGATACCTAACGTGTAACTTTTTTTATGAGCCTCCAAAGTTGGGTGGGAAAGTCCGTGACGTCACTGTATAACGGGCTTCAGTAGGGAGCGTTTCGGCACGTATTTGGGAAAGTCTAAAAATGTGATTTTAACATTCTCGATGAGTTTTTATGATATTGAGGTGGTTTTGTCACTAATATTTCTATTATTGAGAGGTGTTTCTATAACATATCACAGAAAAAGGTTGTCAAGTAGCCAATTGACATAATTTGAACAGGGGTCATAAAGTACGTAACACTAATTTTGTGATTTTTAGGCCCCTCCTCCGCCCTTGTCACAGTTGGTCACATTTGTAAGACCCCCCCCCCCCTTCCTGCCTAGCCTGACGTCACATATTTTGCAATTCAAACAGCAGTTCCTAAATTGGTTTTATTACCATTTAAATCATCCATTTCATCAGCGTACGTTACACTAGTAGAGCGAGTGTGAACTAGCAAAGAAAACGTTTTAAACCTTCTGCCCAGGAATTTTAACACTTAGATGTTCTAGATTTTGAAGTGCGACGTCACGAAACTTAGACCCCTCCCACCCCTTGTCACACAATGTCACACTTCGTCGACCCTCCCTCTTAACGTGTGACGTACATTATGGATGATCTCCTCTCTATTATTACAGCTGCAATAAGGCGCGCGATTTCTTCGCACACTACCGCAGCATGCACGGACTGAAAGTGTGCGATCACTGCGGCATGCGCTGCGCTAAGAAGAGCAAACTAGCGCAACACATCAAGTGAGTACTTCCGCAACCCGACATCTCTGATACGAGGTAATACTTCTTGCGACCAGATACATGTTAAAATTAATTTCTAAGTATATCAAAATAATCTAATTTAATGACTACTTGGGCCATCTAGTGCGTACTCGTAGTAAAGTGGTTTACTGTTATGTTAAATAAACTGTCAAATAGATAACAACAGCTATTGCGTTTTATTAGGTTATGGGCCCAGGTCGCATTATTCCAAGTTTATTTCAAGTAAGTTATCAAAAATCGACTGCAAGAATGTTTCGAAGTTAAGTTTCGCTGTGGCTTACAAATGTAAATAAAAAAATCGATAGCAGCAGTCGTTCCTGAGATATCTGACTGTGACAGAAGGACAGACAGACAGAGTCGCACCATAAGGGTTCCTTTTTATTATTTTGGTACTGTTAATTCTCGAAAAGGGAGTCGAATTGGAGACAAGTTAAACACCGACCGTTCGCATTGACAAGTGTATTTCGACTAACTTCGAGCGGTCCGAAGCCGCGTCATTACATTCCCGAATCTACCCACTTAACACCCCTCCACCTTTATTCCTAAAACTATTACATAGTAAAAATTACAATTAGTACTTAAAACTAAAAGAAAGGTTTGTAGTTCACGTTTTTTCTCAAACGTTTTCCGGTCGCCTCGGCGGGCTCAGGTTCGACCGCGACTTGCGGATCGAGAGCCAAGGTCGAGCTACTAGGAGCAGTTGTATCGCCCGCGCTGAGGGCGGGGTCCTCCTCACACTCTAGCCAACGATCGTCGTCGGTTTCATGCCTAGTGGCATATTGTCTATCGCTCGCGTCGGTCGGCTGGTCATTGGAGGGGGCATCCGAACCCGGATCTCCCCTGGCCACGGAACCGGTACAAGCTGACGGTTGTGCCAGCTCCGTAGGCGAAATCGTAACGCTGGCTGCGGCCTGCTGTTCACTGCAGGCGGGGGTACCAGGGAGGTCCCTCGTGGAAGCGCTGGCTGCCAGCGACGGTCGCGCCAGCACCACTGGCGGCATGTCCGTCGACCCGGGGGTCGTTGCCGCGCAAGTCGCAGAAGTCGCAATGGTACTGCTGTCCTCCTCCCCCTTATTTTTCAACATTTGATTCGCGTGTTTTTTTACACTTCGATTTAAGTCACTTAAAAATACGATATACACTGAGGAGCCAAGTTTTTTTGTGATTCTGCCCGGAACCCAATGTTTATTTTGGTTATTGTAAATTTGCACTAGTACTAGTTCACCAACTACGAAATTCACTTTGCGAGAGCCGCGATATTGTTTACTCTGTACAAATTGTTTTTCTTTGACATGTACGTCGAGTGGCACGCTGGATGATGGTACATTTTGTGGGACTATGAAATCTAACCTACTCCTTAATTTTCGGCCAAATAATATTTCTGAAGGGGATCTATCAGTAGTGCTGTGCTTCGAGTTTCTATAATGGAATAGAAACTCTTGTAATTTTAAATTTATTTGTTTCGCCCCACTTCCCGACAACGTTATCGCTTTAATAGCTCGTTTTATGATTTTCACATAACTTTCAGCCTGCCCATTACTGGCCGGGTTGTAAGAATAGAATAGAATAGAATAGAAAGGTTTTTATTTCCCTAGTTCATTTGTTACATCACATTATGTCCAACAGGTCGATGGTGTTTTCGCCTTGTGGGTGTGTCAGCTACTTACAGTCTACTTATGTGTGTCTGAGAGATCTGTATAAGTGTCGTGTAGTGTGTGCTGTGTGCTTGTTAGTATGTTTTTACAAATTAAATTTATATAAATTAAAAAATGTTGTTTTATATTTTACTAACCTACTTACAACTAATTACCTACAATCTATGGGGACGCGGAGCGGTTATTCGTTTGCTGAGCAACCGATTCCTGTCGTTTTTGGGTACATAATGGATTTCACCAAGCCTAGTATTACTTAGGAGGGGGTTGTGCTGTCCGTATGCTATGTAGACGTCACCTGGGGTGTCTAGATCCTCGACGTGCATTTCGCCGAGATGGCGTAACATGTCCTCGTTTAGGTCTTGTGCACGGAGGTGCCATGGATCCCAATCGAGCATATCCCAGAGTAGTGAGGTTTCTAGTCGTCTTGGGAATTGTCCGGCGGTCTTAAGGGCCATTCGATATTGGCGTTCAATTTTTAGTAGATTGCTCTTACTGTAACGTGAGAGTAGTTGTACCACGCCATAATCCAATATAGGAAGCAGGCAGGCCTGAATGACGGCGAGTTTTACCGTCAGATCGGTCTTGGCGTACCAGCCTATGATCGGGGCTAGTGTGCCGCGTGCTCGTCGCGCCTTCTGTACGACGTAGTCCGTCTGTTTGCCCATGGTCATGGTCTTGTCTAAGTGTACGCCCAGATACTTAATGCTCTTTTTATATTCGATTACCTCGTCTTTGATGCGAATGGTTCTACGGTAGTTTCTCTTGTGAGTGAACATGGCACACTCAGTTTTGTCTACGTTGCATTTTAACCCCCAGCGACGGTAGTAGTCGATGATAGTGTCAGCGGCCCAGCCCGCGCGGTGCGTCGCGTTGTTTGGGTCGGGAGATCTGTTGAGGATGCACAGGTCATCAGCGTATTGGGAAAGCTTTAACCCACGAATGCGGTCTCGTGGGTCCCAAACGTCATGTACGTACAGGTTGAAAATGACCGGTCCAAGAATAGAGCCCTGGGGAACTCCGTGTGGCACCGATTTCTCTACTCCGTTGGTGGTTCTGAAACGTCCATAGGTTTTGCGACCGATTAGGTAATTCTCTATCAGTTTGATGATGTTGTTTGGGACGTCGGCTGTTTGAAGCTTCTTTGTCAGACCTTCATGGTTTATGGAGTCGAAAGCTGTCGAGAGGTCCGTAGACACCATGGCCACGCTCTCCTTCGCCTCCAGTGCGTCCGTTATGAACTTACCGGTGCGAAGGATTTGAGTGGCTGTTCCTCTGTTCTTCGTAAACCCATGTTGGAACGGCGGTTGGAGTCTATCGGCCGTCTGTCTCAGTCGCGAGAGGAGCAGACGTTCGTGTAGTTTACCCATGATGTTTAGGAGTGTGATGGGTCGGTACGATTTGGCGTCTCGGTGATTCTTGCCTGCTTTGTGTAGAAAGATACACTCCCCGATTTTCCATCTGGTTGGATAATAGCCAGTAAGTAACAGATAATCGGCTATCACTTTGTACCTGATTAGGAAGCGGTCACCTCCGAGTTTGAGGACATCCGCTTTGATTTTGTCGGGGCCGGGCGCCTTATTATTTTTAAAGCGTCTGAGCGCGTATCTAATTTCCTCTAAGGAGGTAGGGTCGAGGGGTTGAAACGGTGTGGTTTTCTCTGTGCTTCTATCTTCATTTTTTATCTCGGCTTCTGTGACGATCGCTGCATCAACCAGGGCGTCGATGGTTTCTTTCTCGCTGTTGCAACCCTCGATGTGAGGCAGTCTCAGTACCGGAGCCTTCAGGTTGCGTTGGATTCGCCACATCTGGACTCTGTTATTCTGTGGGTCATTTATTACCCGCGTCCATTTTTCGTTGCTATATTCCACAAGTGCTTGTTGGACCAGGCGTTTCAGATAGTTGTAGGTTTTCCTTTCTTCCGCTATTCTGTCTTTGTTGAAGCGTAGTCGCCACGTTTTACTTTTTGCTTGGTTTCTTTCCTCGATTAATTGATTAATCTCTTCTGGGAGTTGATCTCTTCTATTGTTTTCATGTAATGGTGCATACTCATCCAGAGTTTCAGTAATGGCTTTTTCTAGTTGTAGTATGTATTCCTCGCACCCTGCGTTGCATGTGATCTCCTTTGGTAAATGTGTAGTTTTGTTCCATAGTGTTTGTTGAAATTTTTGTTTCGTTTTTTCATTGTTTGCAATAGCATGGGTGTTTCTTATCAAAGTTCTTTCTCTGTCCACCGTTATGTTTAGGTCCAATAGCCAGGGCATGTGATCTGAGCCAACCGAGGTTGTTTGGCGGCATTTTATGGTGTCGAAGTTTTGCGCATCGTACGAGAAAATGGCTGCATCGAGGATGCCGTAGCCCGCACTATTAGGTCGTGAGGGTAGGCCTGTGTGGTGTATTGTGCAAACGTCGGAATTACAGAGATCGCGGATCAGTATTCCCGCACCTTCGTCTCTCGTTTGATTGAGTGTGGTCATTTTAAGGTTGAGGTCCCCGATGGTGATGTTCGGAGCTTCGGTTATGATGTCTTCCAACTCATCATTAAGTGCTGCGGCGTCGATGTGCTCTGATCTGTGCGGTATGTATATTCCTTTAATTTTAAGGGAGTCTCCGGTTCGATGATCATAAGTGAGGTTGATAGCCACGCCTTCTATGAGTCGGTCTGCTTCTTCGGTACCTGGTGTGACGTCAGTCTGACTCCAGCGTATTCCTCGCATCACGTACATGGCTGTGGTTAGGTGCGACGCAATTGAGTGAGTAATCTTGTCGTAGTTCAAGAGATTCATACGGATTTTAGAAAAGTCCGCGCGGCATTCGTTGACTACGATTATGTGTGGTTTATGGCGGTCGGCTAAGGATTTTAGTTCAAGGAATTTACCCTTGAGTCCTTGCGCGTTGAGGTGTAGTATGCGCAGCTTATGATATTGATTTGTCGGATTATTTGTTGAGAATTTTAATGAGAATTTCGTGTTGGAGCCGTAGCTGAAGTAAAATTAGTTTCATAGTTGTTTGTAACTCTTGCGTTAGGGGCTCCGTGCTGTTCTCTTTATTTGGTATATGTTCATTTAGTTGTATTGGGAGCTGGTTATTTGGTTGTGCTTGGGCTGCCTGTTTGGGCAGCGGTGGGAATTCTGAAGTGGAGGTTATGTTCGCGTACGACTTGTTTGCCTGGCGCCATCTATGTGCTGCGTGTCTACGTTCAGCTGCTTCACTTTGTTTTCGTTCTTTTTCTTTGTGTTGCCTTATTTGGCGGTCTACTGCCTTCTGGAACTTCTCGCATTTGACTTGGTTGGCGCCATGACCCGGTTTTTTGCATGCTGTGCATATTTCAATCTCTACACCTTCTTCGTTTTGTATAGTGGAGGTAGGGTGTTTCTTTTCACCGTGACACGCCGATGTCGCATGTGTAAAGAGGAAACATCTCTTACATTGTACTACTCTCCTGGGGTCATCTTTATATTCCTGAGGCTTCATGCTAAAGGCCCCGAAATACGCGTGCTTTGTTGTCATCATAAGCGTGGCGATTTCATCGTATAAGTGGGCACCATCAAAGATAAATAAGTGTAAATTACCTTTGATTGTTCTCATTTTGATCGGCCTCACACCGATGCACCTCTCCATTTCTTCAAGGCATGCCTCATTCGTCTCGTCGTAGATGTTAGTGTTAAGGACAACCTTTGTCTGGTGGGTTTGCTGGGCTTTAGGAACGCGTGCTACGAAACGCAGCCCGTCGTCAAGTTTCTTTAGCTCTTCTATAATTGTTTTCCTTATGTCCGCGGTGTATACGCGGATCGTGAGGGTTCTTTTGTTTCGAGCCATCGTGTGTCTTGCTCCGTGCTCTGTGGTTATTTTTCTAATTTTATTTAGGTATTCTGGATCGTTGATTTTCTTGTCGTCCGTTATGATTATGTCGGGAATGTGAGTGGGTGGTGTGGTGACTCTCGGTTGTCGCTGGGTCACTGTTGCGTCAGGAGTGACAGCATCTCTCTTTCTCTTCTTGGGTTTGGGTGAAGTAAATGTCCCCGGGTTGTAAGTTGGGGATGTAATATGTTGTATTCCATTACGTATACAAAATTCCTTGAATTCATTCGATATGAAATATGAACCATTATCCGAGCATATAGTGTTAAATATTCCAAATCTTGCCATTATTTCACATAACCGTTCTATTATTATATGAGTACTGTAACCGCTGGACACATCGAAACACTCCACCCATTTAGAATAAGCGTCTACCACCACTAAGAATGTCCTATTGCCGACGGGCCCCAATAAATCGATATGGACACGGTACCAACTACATGGTGGAAATGGCCAGGGTGTCAACGGCGCGCGCGCCGGGGCGGGCCGCAACGCGGCGCAGATACTACACCTCGCTACGTAATCTTCAATATCAGCTGATAGCCGTGGCCACCAAAACCTGTCGCGGGCTTGTGCTTTCATTTTATGTACACCTAAATGACCCGTGTGTAGTTCTTTTATTAACTTCGCTCGCATAGTATGGGGAACAATTAACTTATGTCCCTTCATAAGAAGGTCATTTTCTATGGATAATTCGTTACGGATCTCATAATACGGCTTTATCGACACATCATCTACTTTATTCGGCCAACCCTGTAAAACAAAACGCAAAACTTGTGCGAGTATACTATCCGACTTAGTACCTCCTCTAATCTCGTCTTGCGATAAGAAGGGAGCGCCTTCACAAACAAAGTTTACATAATGACCGTCAGCCGCAGCCTCGCCGCTATGTGAACCTGGCGCATCGCGCGGCGCTCGGCTTAAGAAATCAGCTGAGTTACGCGAACTTGAAACGTATTCGATTCTATAGTTATATGCCGATAGAAATATTGCATATCGTTGCAATCGGTTCGCCGAAATTTCAGGTACGCCTTTATCCGGATTAAATATAGACAGAAGAGGCCTGTGATCGCTTCTTAGAATAAATGGTATGTCTCGCCCATATAGGTATTGATGATACTTACGGACCCCGAATACAATGGCCGTCGCTTCTTTTTGAATCTGACTGTACCGGCGTTCGGCGGCAGACAACGATCGCGATGCGTAAGATATTGGTTTTTCTACCCCACCTTCAAGTTGAGATAATATTGCACCTAAGCCAAAAGGAGAAGCATCCACTGTTAAAATTAATTTTGCATGCGGATTAAAATGTGCTAAATTTTTATCCAGCGACAACTCATTTTTTATTGTAGCGACTGCCCTTCCGTGTGCCTCGTTCCACACCCATGGATTATTTTTTTGTAATAATTCGTGTAGAGGGCTCAATATTGCCGACGCATTTTTTACAAAACTTCTATAGTAGTTGACTAGGCCCAAAAATGATTTCAATTCTGTCACGTTACTTGGAGTTTTCGCTTCTAAAATGGCTTTTACTTTCTCCGGCGATTTGTGAATTCCGTGCTTATCGATAATAAAACCTAAATATGCCACAGAGTTCTGGAAAAACGTGCACTTTTCTTTTTGCAGTACAAGTCCGGCGTTTTCTAACCTACGAAACACCTCATGAAGCCTATCTATGTGTTCACTTCTATTTTTGCCAGTTACCAAGATGTCATCTAAGTATACTAAAACCCCGTCTACGCCCGCTAGCAAGGTCTCCATAGTTCTCTGAAATATAGCCGGAGCACAGCTTAACCCAAACACCAGTCTTGTCTGCTTATAGAGACCTTTATGAGTATTTATGGTAGTTAACAACTGAGAATCATTGGATAATCTTATCTGATTGTAAGCGCGAGATAAGTCAAGTTTCGAGAATTGTTGACCTCCATTTAATTTAGCGAATAATTCGTCTACTCGAGGAAGCGGGTATTTCTCAACAAATAAATGTTTATTGAGTGAGACCGAATAATCTGCACACAGTCTCAATGATTTATCTTTTTTTAAAACCGGCACGATTGGGCTAGCGTACTCCGAGTACTGAACAGGCACTAAAATGCCGAGATCTGTTAACCTGTTCAGTTCTTTTTCCACCTGTTCCCTTAAAGCAAAAGGCAGCTGTCTTGCTTTGCAAAAGACCGGTTTAGCGTCCGGCTTTACTTTTAATTCTACTACTGAATTTTTATAACATCCTAATTTATTTGAGAATAGTTCCGGGTACTTTGATGTTATATCTTGTAAGTTGGGCTGGCAAAAATTTACTTTTCGCAATTCAAGTTGAAACTTAGATATAAAATCTCTACCTAACAGCAGGGGGCCCTCGCCTCGCACTACAAAAACTGTGATGGAATTTGTCATAGATCTATATTTAAAAGGCAACTCTAACGTGCCCAGTGTATCAATGCGTCCACCGTTATAACTTTGCAGCAGTACTTTACTAGGCTGTAGCCGATAATTACCAAATAATGACTCATAAATATTTTGTGGAACTATCGTTACGGCAGAACCCGTATCTATTTCGAAATTCAAGGTATTTTCGTTAACTACGACAGATTCCTTCATGGGCTCGCCTCGAAGCGTACGAATATTGCAAACAATACGCTTACCGTCCAAGTCCTCATCATCATCAGCGCCGCACTCAACGTAGTACTGTCGCGACACACCTTTCGAACACATCCTCTTTAAGTGTCCTTTCACTCCACACCGTTTGCACACGTGATGTCTAAAACGGCAAGAGTCCGGCCGGTGGCCGGTGTAGCCGCAAACCTCGCAGGCGGCGCCGCGCACGCCAACGTCGGGTGCGGCCGGAGCGCGCGCTACCGCGCCCGACCGCCGCTGCGCGCGCGGCTGCCCGTCGCCGCCGCCGCCGCCGCGCGCCGACCCCGCCGTCAACTTCAACACTTGCAGCGGAACATGCGCCTCCGCCGCACTCGCTGCCGTCTGTTGACCCTGCTGCGAACCTAATCGCGCGCTGCGCATACCCTCCGCGATTTCTAACGCTTTC
Source organism: Eudemis profundana (assembly GCA_947034925.1). Taxonomy (NCBI): domain Eukaryota; kingdom Metazoa; phylum Arthropoda; class Insecta; order Lepidoptera; family Tortricidae; genus Eudemis; species Eudemis profundana. Next base: position 6,287,756 of record OX344819.1, read on the forward strand.
TTTAACGTCACATCTTTCATATTCGTTGTAAAAAGTTTATCTCGTTCGGGTCCGTGCACCATCCCGAGCACGAAGCGGTCGCGCAAGAGGTCGCCGAAGGCTTCCGCGCTGAACTCGCAATGCGCGGCCAGGCCGCGCACGCGAGCCGCCCACTCCGCCATAGTCTCGTTCGAGTGTTGTACCGCACTATGGAATGTATATCGTTCCGCGAATCCGCACTTCTTACTTTGAAAATGTTCATCGAACAACTTTACTACGTCCGCGTAACTTAAATTTACGACCGATGCCGGTAATGCGAGGTCACGCACTAATTTATACGTAGTCTCCGTTAAACTACTTAACAAAATGGCGCGGCGTTTAGCACCCGATTTGTCTCCAGCCTCATCGAGTTCGTTCGCTAAGAACCATTGTTCTAGCCTATCCTTATAAATAGCCCACTCTTGCACTTCGTGATTGAACGTTGATAACGAACCAACAGTCACTTTAGCCATTGTCACACGCGTCACCGAAAAACAATTTTGTCGTCGCCACTGTTAATTCTCGAAAAGGGAGTCGAATTGGAGACAAGTTAAACACCGACCGTTCGCATTGACAAGTGTATTTCGACTAACTTCGAGCGGTCCGAAGCCGCGTCATTACATTCCCGAATCTACCCACTTAACAGGTACGGAATCCTAAAAACAGCAAATAGTTGCCTTGCCTAGTACAGCTCCTCAAGTTGGTTAAAAAAATCTCTCCATTTTGCCTGCAGGAGTCGTCACAGCCAGATCCGTTGCCAACTATGCAATGCTGAATTCAAATCTACCTCCGCTCTGAAAAAACACAACGATCGGAAACACGTTGTCGACACGAGCGAACGAAACTATTGCGTGGAATGTGACGTACAGTTCGCGAACCATGTCTTGTACCACGACCACATCACTAGGAGCGTCAAGCATAGTACTAAGCCTAGGTGAGTGTGTTTAGAGACTCAACTGTGTACTAGATGGCGCTGTAAAGAGAGGAGAACAGAGAGGAACTATTGCGTGGAATGCGACGTACATGGTTCGCGAACCGTGCGTTGTACCATGACCACATCACTAGGAGCGTCAAGCATAGTACTAATTGTAAGCCTAGATGAGTGTTTAGACACAATTGTCCTCTAGATGGCGCTTTAACGTTCGCTGCACCGCACTATCGCGTAGAATAGAGAAAAACAGGAGAGGAAAAATTTCAAATCAATCAAAGACAGCATTATCCTAACGTAGAGTCTTATGTACCTTATTTTACTGTTATTGAACATTCCGTTACAGAGTCCCATGTCCAGAATGCGACAGAACATATACAAAGCGCTGCTACATGATGAACCACTACAACAAGGAACATCTGAACGAGAGCAAATTCATCTGTACCATCTGCGACAGGGTAAAACTAAGTTCGTATCGCGTTGTCTCTCTCGCACTTGTGAAACGAGGGTCGAGTGAGCGGGACGGCACGATAGGAATCTGTATCCACAGTTAGTCTATTATTTTACCTATATCAAGGGCCATTAAAACAGAGGACTGTCATTCTCCATACAAAAAGCTGTTCCCCGAATTTACAACGCCATCTATGTATAAGCTTGGTAAAAGAATTATATTATTTACAATTATTCAACTTTGCAAACGTGACACAATATTTAAATGTTAGAATTTATTTATTATTAGCTGTTTACGAACTAATTGTTACTATACTATGTTTCTTTGTTCAATTATAACATCGTTAAATGTGTTTAGTTTTTTAGCGCCATCTAGTTTTTGCCCGGAAATCCCCTAGCGGTCGGGTAACAATCCAAATGGATGGAGAATGACAGTCCTCTTGTTTTAATGGTCCTTGCCTATACATATATAGTACTAGGTCTGATTACGGCACGGCACATCCATTGGTAAATTAAGCACGTTGAGGCGGCTTTCACGGCATGGAAGATATTATATCAACACCGGCTTATTGTAACCAATAAGAAGGGAGATCGCCATCCCAGCAGGGGCGTATTTACCCTAGGGCCATCCGGGCCATGGCCCGGGGCGCCAATCGGCTAGGGGCGCCAATCGGCCAGGGACGGCATAGCCGCCCCGGGCCGATTGCCTTTAATTCTGGTTTTGGCACCATTTAACTGACTTTTACTTCTCACCTTTTTTATTTTATCGAAAATACGGTCTTAAGTTAATTTTCGTCAATACGGAGCGCGTCTATTATTAAAAACATACGGCGTGGTAAGTACAATAAAGTATGCTCCAAATAAGTGCGCGGCGCAGAGTGAAGAGAGGGCGGTTTCTCAATATTGAAGCCTATTTTGCAAAACGACGCAAGTATCCAGTAACCTTGTCACCTGAAAGTACAGGGTACTTTGCGAAAATCCAGTAGTTCTGATTTTTTGCAGACTTGTTTATGATGTTGAATGAATAATCTAAGTATCGAGCGCCAAACGCAACTTTGTCAAAAATCTAAAAAAATCGCGAAAATTTCGGTTTTCAGAATTTGGCGATTATAACCCTAAAGAACTAATGTTTGATAGTACCTTCTCAAGACGTTTTTAAACTACACTAAATTTTCTACAATATGAAATAATAAAATTATCTCTGTAGACCCAAAAGTTTCCGAGATAAAGGTTTTCAAAATTCGTATTTTTTTCGAACTTCGCAATTTTGGTGAGGACATTGACTTGCTGATCATCCTCACTGCGATCGGTGCCACCCTTCCAAGAGGGCTAAAATAACTAAATTTATTGATTTTGAACAACTCAATTTACTAACTAATAAACGTATTAACTTTTTTTGTCCTTACCTTTTTTATTTCATTATTCGTAGCTTAGCTTGTCATTAAACATCATCGTTCACACTTCTCATTTTCTTTTTTAACATCCCATAACGTACAAGGCTTCGATAGTATAACAGGGTTTACAAAGAATCAGGGTCAAAATTCATTCAGAACGACAGAATATTGCAAAAAAATGCGAAGTTCGAAAAAATGGAAAACTTTGAAAGGCTTTATCTCTGAAACTATTGGGACAGAGACAATTCTAGTCTCATGGGTATTGTAAATTTAGTCTACCTTAAAAACGTCCTGAAAAGGTACCTCCCCAATTTTTTACGGTTTTTTCGATTTTTGACAAAGTTAAGTTCCGCTCTCGAGGCAAAGTATAAATAAAAGACGAACAAGTAGTCCAACTTCAGCCGTTTAGGAGCACAGACTAATTAGGAGCGCGCGACACTTATTCACAAAGACGCGCGATAGCTCGTCTGTGTGAGTGCGATCCATACTGGAGCATTCTTATTTCTTTGCTTATTATATTATACCTACTGTACCAACTGGATTATTATAAGTATAAGTCTGCAAAAAATCAGTACTACCATGTACTACCAGACCAGATTTGTCCCAAGCTCTGATGTATAAAGTTACTGGATTATAATTAATGAAATCATTATTAATGGCTTTGTAAACAAATTAGTACACCGCAAAAAAAAATAAGTAGACGTAGAGTATTTTTTTATTTAAATATTTTTTTTCCTTGACTTCTGGGGCGGCGAAACATTATTGGCCCGGGGCGCCAAATTTCAAAATACGCCCCTGCATCCCAGGACTTGATATTTAAAAAAATTGACTATAGAAGGAGTACATTTTGTGGCAGAACGTACCGTAGGCGAACGAGAGAAAACAAAACTGTATGTATACTCACGGACTTTAATTGTTGAACCATTTAGGGGTCACCTTACAAAAGTCGTGTCATAGATTGTGTATTGCATGACTAAATTAGATTGAACCCTAAATAACTTAAGTCTGTGACCGTATAGGGAATGTGGACGACGAAGGTGCTGCCAACTGGTGCCGCCAATCTAAATCATATACTCTCTCATGCTGGGGCCACATTGACGAAAACGCCGTTAATAACGTTAATTTATCGCGTTAAAGGACGATTAACGTCAGTGTAGCTACGACTTACTATATTTGACATTGACACTTACATATTATCATTGACATTAATAGCTTGATTTGACAGGGGCGATAGTTTCCTTTATTGTCCGCCCGTGTCTCTTTTGTAGTTTAGTGTAGTTTAGTGTTTAGTTCGTGCACGTTCCCTATAAAGTGCGCTAAGGTGGTGCGCCATCTATGGACCAGTGGAGTGCGTTCAGTTGACCCATCTTTACACTAGATGTCGTTAGTGTCCTTGCGATTGAATTGACGTTTAGACTCAATTGTTCGTGTGTTCCAGAGTTTCCTGACGGGGTTCGCTCTGCGTTGTCATCGGAAGTATACACACGAGAAACTGCCCAAACCGAAGAATCACATTTGTAGCTACTGCGGCAGAGGGTTCAACGTGAGTATTTTTGTACTTTTTCATCGTTAGGTACTACCGCTGCGTTTATTTTTATTGCCGTTGAAGCAAGTTTAAAGCAGTTATAAAATTCAATTGCAAACAAATACAATTTTGTGCATTTGACCCCTTATGCCCAAAATAGGTGCAGCATTCCCAAAATAATTGATTTTTTAAAATACCAGCGTCTCGATTTATCAGATTCCCCGTATATCAGATTTCCAATATAAGTCTTTAAAATCATTTAGTTTCTTGAGTAGGTAACTTAAAATTTTATAATTTAGTGCAGTGGTTTTCAACCTTTTTCATGACACGACCCCCCTGGTATGAAAAAATATTTCGCGACCCCCCTCCGCTTCGCTTTTTGATCATGTGTGACATACATGAAATCTATCTTTTTAAACTATCGGTTTTTTTTTACTGAAGTAGTCCTCTCGACCTCTTGCGACCCTCCTAATGAAGCCTCGCGACCCCCAAGGGCGTCGCGACCCACACGTTGAAAAACACTGATTTAGTGTAACGGGAATGTGGTAAGATAGAAATTTGATAAATTGGGAATCTGGTGTGTCACAAAAATCTACTTATTCTAGGAATGTGATAAGTTTTGGCCATGAGCGAATTTGACAGTGAAGCTGAGAATGGCTAAAGATTGAGCTCTTTTGGAGAAACTTATGTTCAGCAATGATGATGATGAAATCATAGATCGTTTTTTTCAGACTCGGCGTATTTTAGAAAACCACGTGCGCACGCACACGGGCGAGCGTCCGTTCGCGTGCGAGCACTGCTCGGCTGCGTTCGCGCAGGTCACCGCGCTCAAAACGCACATGCGCTCCGCGCATAAATAAACTATCATCGTCATTCTTGCGTTTTATTAGCCTCAATTACTGAAGCAAAGTATCAAAAATCATTTGGAAAAATCTCAGCAATTTCTCAGTCCGCTTTTAGGGAATTTTAATAATGGAAACCTTAAAATTCTTGTGAATTTTTTGCGGTATCCACTAGAATCACTTGCAGAGTAATATAACTTTCTGAGGTACTAGTAGTACTAGTATGTATCGGAAACTTTCTTAACCTTTTGACCGCCACAGTCGCAATCCACGACAGCGGAATTTTGGCGCCCACGACGCCAATCGTTACCCGGTTCAAAAGTACCTTAAATATGCAATACCTTTTTAAATGAAATGTCTCTCTCTTTAAATTGGGTTTTTTGGTCCTGGCGTCAGGATGGCAGTGATTTGCTTTACGGCGGTCAAAAGGTTAAGTCCTAGTCTCAAACTAAGCATTGCTTAGTTTGGGACTACCTCGATTTGTGCAAGATTGTCCCTCGATATTTACTTGTTTTATTTTTAGTGATAGTTTTTTGGATATTTCATAGATTTTTTTGGAAACCTTCTGCAACGTGCACATCTGTAGCCTCATTATATCCCTCAGTCATTGTAAAGGACCACCTAGGAGGTATACCGTGTCCCGTAACATTAAAAAATAATTTTCCAAATCCTGTCGATTTGGACGAATTGAGGAACACATACAAAACAATAAATATTCAATGAAATGAGAATTTCAAAGAACTGATTAAAACAAAAAATACATTAAACGCGAAAAAATATTTATTTACGAATCAATCATATTAAACTTAAACTCTATTGGTTGACAGATGAAAAAAATCGATCCTATCTTTGCAGAGAATTTAGTAAATTTGACAGCAAAAAACCTAATCAGTTTTGATTACTCCCCAATCTGTTTCTGCACCAGAGGGCCTTGTCTTAACTAGCTACCAGTATCGTGGCGTCCAAAGAGCTCGATTCCTACCGGCTTGCCTAATATTTGGCATTGGAGCACCTTATTCTAGTCAGCTCTTAAGGAAAATGTACACTAAATCTGCATCGGCTTGCCCAAGGATACGTTTTACGCCACGCCACTGAGCTACGCCACTGATTCCCCATTACCATTTTCATCTTTGACATCAGTTCCGCCTTCACTTGTATCTGTGTTGATTTCAACTGTTTTTCCATTATTTTTACTTTCTTTTTCGACATCAGAAATTCCGTTGAGTTTTTCTTCAGTGGTGTGAATGTTCGTTTTGATCGTGAACGTTTTCCTTTCAATATGCTTTCGTTCGTGTATGTGAGCGGCACTTCTGCGTTTAACCTTGAGGTTACATATGATGCAGTGATCGTAATGTACGTTTACCTGTAAGGAAATGTGTGATAATTAGCAGAGTTCGGAATAGGTGGTGCCTATTTACCTAAACTTCGCGGGAGGACGTAACTAAGAGTGGTTACAATCACCAAAAATAATTTGTTATTTTTATTGAACCCGTGATTTCCCTGGTTTAATAATAATACATTATCCATATAAATGCACGCTCAGGGTTAGATTATTATGAAATACAATTGTCTAATGCCGAAATTTTGTATGAAGTCGATTTTTGAGTTTTCAATATATCTTGTATTTCATTAATAATTTAACCCCGAGTGTGAATTTATGTACATTATGTATTCTTATTAATCCCAGGAAATCCCGCGTTCAATAAAAATAAATAATGATATTTGGTTGTTGTAACCACTCTTAGTTACGTCCTCCCGCGAAGTTTAGGTAAATAGGCACTACCTATTCCGAGCTCTGATAATTAGAGAACAATAATAAAGACATAATAATAGGAACCGTGACATTAACAAGGTTAAAACTAGAAGCTGATTACAGAAAAACCGACTTTATGTTAGAGTACAGCTATTAAATGGGTGTATTTTCAAAAACGTCATTTCGCTGTCATGACATATTGGCGAATATTGAGAAGATTCTGCCTCACCAGAGTTGGACTTTTGGTTACAATGTAGAATCAGTCAAGTTCTAACAAGTAACCAACGAATGCCAGTCTAGTGAGGATAAATCTTTTAAATATTGGTGGTCAGAGAAATTACGCCAGCGAAAATACACCCAAATATGTTTGCTAGCTTTAACGTCACTAGTAGTGTTTTTTCAAATAACTTTTAGTTTATTTTTAAATCGGGAATTATTCATGATGCGCATACCCGCTATGGGCATGGCGGCAGCGTTCAGCCATAACGCATACGTGTCGTTATGGGCCTGGAATGTGTTAAAAAAAGAGAGGTTCTTAGTTCTTCAGAATCTTTCTTTTGTAGGTATATCCCCAATACCCGAACACTGCTGGATCGATTTGGAGAATATTTTTTTTTATTTGAAAAAGATTAAGTATGTTATCATTCCTAAAATGTTTGCATTATTTAAAAGTAAATATTACCTTTCTGATGCAATACACATCACCAACGTCAGCGATGTTATGCATATGACTAATTTCATACTTGTGAGTATCTGCATAACTTGCAGGGAATCTTATGTTGCAAACTATACAAATTGCATTACCGCTTTGAAAAAACCTAAAACTGTGAAAATGATTCACTGGAACATATATTATCTCATGGCGTTTATATATATGTACTGCACCATCTGATACTTCGAATCCCAAGTTTGAGTAGTCAACGTTGATATTCTTGCAGAGTAATTCTATATATGGATCTTTAGCGTGCATTTGATGTTTTGCTGTATTTTCTTTGCTGTTCCTGCCCTGATTTATTGTAGTTACTGCTGTTTCCAATTTTGGTCCCTCTTGTATTTCTGCGATTTTCGTTTTTGCATTCGACAATAGACTTGTTGTAGGCAGAACTGTCTCTATGTTTATTGTAGAATCTTCCTTTATGGGAGCCTCAACACATTGCTTAGTTGTAGAATCAATAAACCGATTTGTAGGATGATAAACATCAGGTTCTGCTGCATTGGAGAACGAACTTGTTGTAGGCAGAACTGTATCTATGTTTATTGTAGAATCTTCCTTTATGGAAGCCTCAACACTTTGCTTAGTTGTGGACTCGATAAACAGATATGTAGCATGATAAACATCAGATTCTTCTGCATTGGAGAACGAACTTGTTGTAGGCAGAACTGTATCTATGTTTATTGTAGAATCTTCCTTTATGGAAGCCTCAACACTTTGCTTAGTTGTGGACTCAATAAACCGATATGTAGGATGATAAACATCAGATTCTTCTGCATTGGAGAACGAACTTGTAGGCAGAACTGTATCTATCTTTATTGTAGAATCTTCCTTTATGGAAGCCTCAACACTTTGCTTAGTTGTGGACTCGATAAACAGATATGTAGCATGATAAACATCAGGTTCTTCAGTGCTTAAATCATTACTATGTTTGTTGTTATCAACTTTGATAGCTTCCTGTTCATGTTTCAAGTCTGTATAATCGAAATCATCATTGATTACGTTTATTTCTTTGTCATGCTGAATTATTTTCATCTCATCTTTAATTTCGGAAAATGCCTCAGCAAGAGATGCACGAAACCAGTTAGTGGACTCGCCTATATCTACTATTTGTTTTCCAGTAGCTTTATTATCACTATCATTTATATCGATGTTACTACTGTCTTCTTTACTATTCGTATCAATTCTGTCCGATTTTTTTTCAGTTGTATCAGTATTTGTCATTGTGTTTAGGTCTTTTGCTTTTTTCATTACATTATCATTACTTGAATTCTTATTAAAGTGGATACTACCATTTTCTACTTGGTTAACAGCAATTTTATCAGGCTTTTCATAATTGGTTGTGTTAGTTTTTGTTTTAGTTAAGCACTTTTTTCTTTTTATGTGCTCGCCTGACTTTATGTGTGCAGCAACTTTTTTGCTTATGATCTTTATGTTGCATATGATGCAGTGATAGTAAGAGTTTATCTGTAAACAAAAACACTTCTTAACATTTGATAAACTTGACATGATACCAAAATATTAAGTCAGCATTATCACCGAAATATTCCAAAATTTTTTACTGAATATAATGATAATTAATAATACCACTGTAAGTTAAATAAAAGCGTGTAAATATTACCTACCTTTCTCATACAATGAGCATCACCGACCTTTGCGACTTGATTCATATGACCTATCTCATATTTGTGAGTCTCTGCATCACTTACAGGAAACCTTGTCTTGCAAACTATACATTTTACAACAGTATGTTTAAATTCATACAAATAACTGTGAAAATTATCCATTGGGACATCTATTATCCCTTTACGTTGATGCATTTGTATTGCACCGTCTGCTTCTTTAAATTCGTAACTTGTTTGGTCTGCATTAACGATTTTGCAGAGTAATTCTATGTATGACTCTTTCCCGTGTTTTTTAAGTAACTGTCTTGCAATATCGTTTCTGGTAGCTAGTGTTTCTTGCTCTTTTATGCCCCCTTTTAGTATATCTAAAACTCTGGCATTTGTGTTATAGATACGGCTAGTACTAGGTGGAGCTGGCTGAATTTTAGATTTTTCAGTTTTGGATGGCTTAACCCAATGCCTATATTCAATTGTTTCAACATGGCACGAATCAACAGTCTTGGCGTTCTCGCTTCCACTAGCTTTATGATTGACATTGACTCTACCATTTCCCTTAGCAATTCTCTCACCACTTTTAGAATTATCATCGCCAGTAGCTTTATGATTCACATCTAGATTGCTTTCCATTCTATCATTAGCATTTTCAACCTTTTTAGAAATATCATCTTCAAACCTATTCTCTTCATCACCAGATAGGTTCATTACAGAGTCCCCATCTTTAAAACCTTGATTATTATTAACATATGCCTTCATCAGATCCCATAATAGTTTATCATGCACGACAGCTATACTATGTTCCTTGGAGCTCTCATGGTTATCGTCTACGAGTGTCGAGCAATTAGCACAGAATGACTTAAACGGTTGGCTCTCAGGTACAATGACGGGGTGAGAGGACGCCAGGGTACCCATGCGTAAAGCCGCTGTGCTCGCGATACGCGCGTTCGCGCGGTGTTTGATGCTCGAGTCATGTTCGCTCGCGAACGCTGCGGGCACTTCTACGGCGCATATGTGGCACGTATAGAAAGTTATTGGTGGTTCTGTAATTAACGAGCCGACGTAAAGGGAAAGAAAGAATCAGTTCATGTTAAAATTCAGGCACAATTTTGAAGTGTCATGACACTGATAATAGAGGAAACGATTGAATACAGTCAAGGGCAAAAATTAGTAAAAACCACAAAATCTCTTAAATATGCATGACTAGACCTCATTAATATGAGAGTAGAGTTGACGTTTACATATTTTGGAACTTTGTGTGGGTTTATTTATATATTTGCTCTTGACTGTTCCAAAAAGTACATTAGAAATACAGGCAGGCATGTAAGACAGGGCGTGTTTCCAAATTGTGACACAAATAACCTCTGATACTAAAAACCGCTGATAAGGTACCTTTATCAGCGGTTTCTAGTATCAGAGATTATTTCACGATTTGTAAAATTTATTAAAGTTTAGATTCTTTTTTAAATTGCTATTTCGCAAACCATGCAATGTAACTTTTTTACCTATTTTCATTTCTATTATTAGTTAATTATAAACCCATTAAAGTGGTCTCAAAGTAAACAGCTGTTTTGTGGAACTATTCGATGTCACAATTTAGTGGTCCAAGTCAACAAATTTTGTCACCCGATCGATCGAAAACAACATCATGCTTTCAATTGAGCCTGAGTTGCAGCTTGCGGGGTCCTTGATTTGGCCTAGTTTCAGTCGTTTGATGATAATAGGTTTATATGGCACTGGACTAACGGACTAACAAACTGAACCACTGAAACTAGGGCCTTGGCTTGGCCGTCACCCAATACCATGTACCATGGAACCATGATACAGTTGAAAGTGCTTTAAAATGTTAAGTAAGATGCTCAGGGCCTACAACGCACATAAGCGTTGTTCTATAATTCATGGTTTACAAATTATCAATTTCGTATTGCTTACTTACCTACTTTGTCTTTCACCACAACCTCAAACTCATACAACTCCTTTTTCAAGAAATCATTGGAGCGGGAATGTAGAGGCAGCAACGCGAGATCCACATCATCAAGGTTTATGGAGTATGTCGTCATCCTGAAACCGTACCAGCACCCCTAGAACAGGGGTCAACAATTATTTTCTTCCGGTGTAGAGAAACACCGTGCGAAGCCGGGGCGGGTCGCTAGTTTTGTTCTATGGCATGAAATTCGGGTGAAAAGCTAGTATGTAGTTCCATGGAAAAAAAAATGTATCATTTACATTTTGTTCTATGACGTCATGTCCCATGGAACAAATGTGACCTACCCACCCAAATGTGAGTGCGACCCATACTTCTTACGTATTCTTAAATCTCTGCTTGTAGTGCGCGCGATGTACCTTTCGTAGAAAGAAAAATTACTGCTATTATACTGACTGATCTCACTCCATCCAGACTTTTTTAAGATTTAAGGGCAGCCTGGAGGAATCAGACTACAAATATATGGAATACTATAACTATAAAATCAAAGACTTACGGTATGTATTTCTCGTTATACAGATATTTTAAGTTTCAAACATATCTGGACATGTTTTATGAGACAACAAGCAACTGAAATCAAATAACAACAACACAACAAATTCAAAAATAATTAATAACAAACACAACACAACGTTGACAACGGCGGTTAACAATGTTTTGGAAAACTTTACAAAACAAAATACAAATTTTCGTTTAAAAATTGCGAGTGAGCGAGTTATACATCAGATCAAGGCCCCTGCCCTGGCCCTAGCATTGGAATGGCAAACAAGTAATAAAAGAGATGCACTCATACTGAATTGTACGCGTGGAAGTAAGAAACACTGCTACATATGTTGCCCCCTTACCCGCGTAAGCGTTTTTGAGAATAATTATCTCCATCTCAATGAAATTACGCTAAAACTATAGTGATTTCTGAACGTTACAGAGAAGTCAATGTCAGTGGCTAACCAGCGTTCAGATATTACCCTGGGTAAACTGATATTTACACCACAAACGAAGAAAACTAGTAACATTAATTTAATTACAATTTTATTATTCATTGTTAAATTTACAAACTCTATTTGGTGACTTGAATACTACTTCAGCAAACTCTTAATGGCAGTCATTGGTTTATTTCTTTCTACCCATAATACTATAAATTAATATCTGAACACACTCAAAATAAACCTAAATCCAAGTCAAACTTGAACAAGATTTGTTTTGCTGTGTTTTTATTTCGCTCTTTTTTATTATTTTCACATTTACATTGTCACAATAATGTGTAATAGAAGATGTTAAGTTACACACAATACACTTAGTCCTTAAATACTTATACAGTAAGTGAAACTGAGAATGATGTATGAAGAAGAAATTAAACATGAATATAAACTAGACAAGTCGCAGTGCCATACATGTTTGAGTATGGGTCGAAAACTTGCCCCTCTTGGTAAAAATGTGGATATTTTTAGACAAATAGCACCACTAACTGGATACTGGGTAAGTTCTTACAAAGTTGTAATAGGGTACTTGCCTGTAGTCAATATAAATTACTTCACGCTAGCCTTGAAATCTGCTTTCGAAAATTTGCAAAAATCATCTAAAATTCACCTATTTAACGTTTTAAACGATTTTTAAAAGACCAAAAGCTATAAATGAGGAGATGATTTGATGTTTGAGCACAATGACGTCATTATGCTTTTTCTCATAGAAACTTCATACTATCCGAGCGTTTTGACAATTCATAAAAAGTAACTGATTTGATCTGTCAGGAAAGTACCCTATACTGGTTGTAACTATATCTGTACACTTGTCTCTCAAGTCAGAAGTGGCTCATTCCGCGATTTTGCCGCTCGGCCTTGAGGCGCAAGGAAGCCTTAGCCAGGCCCAGAAAAAGCATGTATTATGCGATAGAGAGAGATTGTCAGATCTGTTACATTCCCTATGGTGCCAGTGGTGCTCCCTACAATAGTTTTGTTAGAGATAGAGACTTCTGTACATAATGTTTTTACTTACTAGCTCACCTGCGTTATTTCCGTTAATGTCCCAAGGGAACTCTTGACCGGGATATAATGTATCCCGTTTCAATCCAGGACTTAGTCTACCTGCTTGCCGAATTTCAGCACAATCCATTAAGTTGTTACTGTGTTATTTAGTAACAAACATCCAGACAACTTTACAAACTTTCACATCCCAATATCCCAATAATATTATACATGTGAAAGTTTGTGAAGATGTTTGTTACCTAATAACACCAGCACCAACAGGAGTGGAATGGCATTGCGGGCCTGAGGCATTCGAAGCTCTTCATGGAAAGAGTCAACTCAAGCTGGTCCAACAAACTGTGCAAGTACAGCAGAAGGCAACTCAAGCTTATAACTGGGGTGTTCACAGGTCACTTCGCGGTCAAAGGACTCCTGGCCAAGTTGGGACTTTTTGACAACACAGATTGTAGACTGTGTGGCGAGAAGGCAGAGACAATGAAACACATATTGTGTGAATGTCATGCTCTCGCCAGACAAAGAATAAATGAATTTGGCACGGGCTATCTGGAGCCAAATGAATTCCAGGCACTACCACTGGGTTCCATCACCCGATTTATGGAGGTGGTGGAGCAAGCCACTGCGTAGATGCGGTAAGGGGTAATTACACAAAAGATCCCATTGGGTCGAAGTGTATCCGAAAGGACCCCTAATACCAAGATAAGATAAGATACCTAATAACAGGGTAACTACTGGATGGATCAAGCTGAAATTTAGCATGTAAGTGGACCAAGTCCTGGATTAAAACATAGGATACTTTATATCCCGGTAAACAGTTCCTTTGGGACAATAACGGAAACAATGCGGGCGAAGCGGCAGGAAAATGCTAGTTTATAATAGTAGTGGAATTCTTTGGCCAAGGTAGAGTCTTATATTACAGATTACCTGCAATATGGAGTCCATGCAGATTTGCTGGGAATGTAGTGGAGTATTAAAAAAAATGGCCGACTTTCAGAATCAAGTGCTCAGAGTCTCCGAGCTGTTGGAACTGGGACAGGTTTGTATCACATTCTCATCATTAGCGGGTTGGGTCCTGAACGCCTTACTTGCATTTAGCCTTAGAGGCAGAGCACCTTAGTTGTATTTTTGTCCAGGGAGTAAAATGTCTTGGTCTGTAAAACGCCCTCACTGTTATAAGACATACTAGACTGAATGACTTGACTGCAAAACGGCTTAACGTCATAATGTTTTAATAGGTATATGGTCTGAATAATCTTTACGTCCAATATTGTAGAATGTCTTTAAAGTATTAAGACTATGTAGTTAAATCGTAAAGTAGTCCTTCCTTATCACAACCAAGACTTTATACAATTGAGACATTCTGCCTACTTGTGCATTTCACGACCTAGGCGTTTTGCTCCCTAAGTCTTGAAACTTGGACCATTTTGTAATCATGGGATTTTAGATAAACAAGTCATTTTGCATACTTGGCCAGTGTACAACTGAGACGTTTGGAATACCAAGGCTAAATGCAAGTAAGGCGATCAGGACCCAACCCTCATTAGCTCATATACGTCCCACTGCTGGGCACACTCTCATAGACAAGTGAATGGGTTGTAGTCCCCCATGCTACTGTTTGGGGACTTCACATACACGTTTGAATTTCTTCACAGATGTATGCAGGATTACTCATGATGTTTTTCCTTCACCTAAAATTTAAATATCTTATGATAATAACTTTCGAAAAACTCGTTCTTACAAGTCAAGATTCGAACCCACAACCTAAGGTAGCTGGTTTGTATAATGGGGATTATAAAAAGTTTCTGTCAAAAAAAAGGCTGTCAACAAAGTCGCTTTCTCTGTCCGTATGTCCCTATGTATGCTTAAATCTTTAAAACTACGCAACGGATTTTGATGCGGTTTTTTTTAATAGATAGAGTGATTGAAGAGGAAGGTTTATATGTATAATACATGCATAATATAATAGAGAAACACCGTGCGAAGCCGGGGCGGGTCGCTAGTATTGTATAATCACAAGAAAAAAATCAGAAAAATAAAAATATTAAATAATGTAATCCATTTATTTTTCAGGCATATCTATATGAAACCTTGTCAAATCTCACAACAGTAATCTTGAACGAAGCTCATCCTAACACAATATATTTCACACAAACAAATGAACCAACATACACAGAGGCGAAACCAGAGACAATAGATGAAATTTTAGAAGACACAGGACATATTTCAGATTTCATAGACAATGATACCACAGATAATTTAGAATTCAAAGCTGAATTAGACATAAAAATTCAGAATACCAAACCAGTAAAAGTTAAAAATAACAAATGGGCCGAAAAACGAGCATTATTGAATAAAAAGCCTAAATTTAAAATAATAACTGATTTTAAACTATTTAGAAAGGTGAGAATAGGTCCTGAAGAGCTAAGAGACTGTTTGGAGAAGGAAAGAGATAGCGAAATATATAAATCATGCACATTGAAATGCGAAAGCTGTATACTTGGGTTTAAGGATGAAAGTTCTTTAGCAAAACATGACAGGAAACGACATTGTCAGGTAAGTGTTTCAACTTAACCTTGCTAAAAGAGCACAAGGTTGACTTTTGCTTATATTTGGTTATGATTATTGTTGTCAACGCCATTGTTGGGCGTTATTTATTACTTCAATTACAAGTAATTGAACTAAATGTAATTGCAATTACATGTAATTCCTCTTTTTTTTTTGTTAAGTCGGTTAAAAATGATCAAGAATACTTTATTAAGCAAAAGTATTTGTAATAAAAAAAGTAATTAAATTACAGTTACAAAATGTAATTGTTAACTTAATTACAAAAATCTTTTTGTAATTGAAATAAAAAAAAACATATTGTAATTGTTAATTGAAATTTCAATAAACTTTCCCTGTAATTGATGATGAGCACTTACAATTTGTAATTGTTAATTCAATCACTTTTTACCCAACACTGGTCAACGCATTGGCGATCTTAATATTTTATGCCTGTTGGCGTCAGAGTCAACATACCATAATTGGTCTGTTTCACGAAGCTACAAATTACTTAAGTTTTTTTTTTAATCTTTATTTTTAGGAAGCTTTTGTCAGACTGACTATGCCAGCTCCGTTAAGCCTCTACCGTACAATCTTCAAAGCAAAAATACCATGAAAATTTACATAAATACCAAAAAATAAACAAAAAGGTTACCAAATTCGTACACTATGCTTTAAAAAAACCGTATACAAACTTGGCGACCTTTGAGTGGGGTTTCGCCAAAATGGAATTAAAGAGGCCTACATTTTTGCATGTTAAGCCCCAAACTCTCGCTAACGTATCCCTTTTCCCTCGAGTCCGGACACACTCCACCAACAAGTGCTGCACATCCTCGATGGAACCACACTCTTCACAGTTGGGCGACTCTCTCTTCCTCATCAGATGTGCAAACTTGTTCAATGGAACGTGTCCGGACCGAAGCCTGTGCGCGCTAACAATTTCCGACCTGCTTAAACCTCCTTGGTCAAACCAGGGAACGCGAGGAGGCTCGCATTGCAACGTCCTGTACCAGATGCCTTTCTCTTGCGAGCGCAGATCAAAGTACTCCTTCCAACGGACGTACAATTTAACCTTGTACCGAGCGACCACTTCAGATACATCCGGGGCAACCTCAGTTTCAGTACCCTCAGAAGCGGCCGCTGCGGCCAAACGATCGGCCTCCTCGTTTCCCGTCAAGCCAATATGTGACGGAACCCACTGCACCTTCAAACATCTTCCGGTACTTTGAATTTTCCAAATCTGATTTAAGATCTTGTACGCAAGGGAAAAGCATCGTTCACCTGCGGCACAGCGCACTAAATGCTGAACGGAGCTTTTGCTATCCGTGTAAATGACTACACTAGGATAATCTTCATTTTCAATATACAGTAAGGCGCGAAATATGGCAAATAGTTCAGCGGTCATTATAGACAATCCTGCCGAGATTTTAAATTGTGCTCTTGTAACGCTATCAGGATCGAAAAAAGCTGCCCCAATTTTATCGCCACACTTTGAACCATCAGTAAATATCCTATGAAAACCTGAATATTTCCTTTCCAACTCCATAATGACTTCAAGACGAAGAACGTTGATATCGTAAGTACGTTTCGCACCAACAACACACTCTAAACTACTAAACAAAACGTTACGCAATTCAATTTTTGACACCCACACATCTAACTGGAACATAGGAAGAAGAAATGGTGCATCAATGTGTTCTTCCGAGACCTCCTCGACTACTTCAGCTAGCAGCGGCTTCCTCTTTTTACTCCAGTAGCCCCTTCGGCATGAGGACCCTAAATCCTGAATCGCATCAAGAGTAGCGTTGTTCGAGCAAGACAACGATTTCAAACAAAACTTAGTAGCAAGAAATCTCCTACGAATATGCAACGGTAAATGCACAACTCGCACTCCATGACGTGGATAGGAGTAGACTTAATAAAACCGCCTACAACCCTTAAAGCCTGATTCTGAACTTTTTCTAATTTATAAATGTGGGACTGAGCACTATTACTATATAAAGCACACGCATAATCCATCGTACTCCTAATTAAAGAGATGTACAATCTACGCAGGTGCTTGGGATGTACCCCCCATGAGGCACCAGCTAGAGTCTTCAAAATGCCGAGAAACTTTTGAGTTTTTTCAACCACAAAACCAATATGTTTTCCCCACCTCAGAGACCGGTCTAACCATACACCTAAATATTTGATTGTTAAATCAGAGCTTAACTTTTGTCCACGTATGTCTAAACTAACTTGGAGATTTTTATTACCCTTACTGAATATGCAAAATTTCGACTTACTAGCTGAGACATCTAACCCCAAACTGTCCAAAATATTTACCATTAAATCTAAACTGTCCTGCATCAAACAAACACTTTCCTGTAAACACTTACGTCTGACATACAATACAACACAAAGTCATCCGCATATTGAGCAATTGATACTCTATCTATTTCATTGCAAATCCGGTAGGTGGCAATATTAAATAAAAGCGGAGAAAGTGGGTCTCCTTGAGCCAAACCCTTATCAGTCCACCTTACCAAGGAGAGTCCGGTATCTTGATCTTGTAAGATAAGATGCCTCTGGCTCAAGAAGGCCCATAAATATCTACAAAAATTAGATCCGACCCCTAAAATATCCAGAATACTAACTAGTTCTCCAATCGACACATTATTATATGCCCCTTCAATGTCCAAAAAGCAAGCCAAAGTGCAGACATTTTTGGAAAAGCCCACTTGTACGTATGACACAACACGAGCTAGACAGTCCATACAAGACTTACCTCTCCTAAAGCCCATCGTATTCGGAGATAGAACCTGATTCTTCTCTACAAACCACTCCAGGCGTTTTGCTAACATTGTATGAAATATCTTACACACACAGGACATTAGGGAAATAGGTCTAAGTTTCGATAACTGATCCTGCACCTGACTTGACTTTGGAATAGGGATGACTTTAATATCTCGCCACTGCCTAGGCAGAACTCCTGAGAAGAAGATCAAGTTATACAACTTCAGCAAATATAACTTAGCTATGGTTGGTAAATTATGAATTACGGTATAGGTAATTCCATCCAGACCAGGCGCTGTAGTTTTCTTCTTAAAACATCTCAGTAATTCCTCCAAGGAAAATTCTACCTCTAGATGTGGATTCACAGAAATGAACGAAGGTGTATTCCAACTCACAAAATCTGGCGTCAGAGAGCATAACAATTCCACCTTTCTTTCTTCAGACGCAATCACCCTAGAGCGCTTACAACCCTTCATCCACCGCATACGATTCCACATGTCAGACGCAGACGTAGTTTCATCTAAGCTTTGACAAAATTCCTGCCAACCCAAAGATCTAGCATTACGAATAAGGCGCTGCGCTTCCGCAACCTTTTGTTGCAATAATGTTAGATTATCGGGAGTCGGATTTTGTCTGAATTGCACCAGAGCGAGCCGCCTTTGAGCCACAACCTTAGACAATGACGAATTCCAGTAGCTCTTAGGCTTGAAGTTCCGCATGGGATCAGTACATACCTTAATAACAGGAACATTCGCTGCCAACGCCTTGTTAATGCCGATCTCAAATATATCATATAAACATTGAACATCGTCCTGTATGGAAATTGACGCACTGCTAAAATAGTCCTTTAGAAAAAGACGAAAACCTGGCCAATCAGCTTTTTTAAAATTCAACCTTTGCTCGAAGTGACGACTATCCCAATACCCTAATCCTATTTTTAAAATGAGATGATCACTGCCTAAGTTTTCATTAGTAGTATCCCAGGTAAAATCTGTAGCAATGTCAGATGAACAAAAAGTGACATCAGGAGAGCTTTCTTGCAGCGCGCCATTCACCAATTTTACCCTTGTAGCCTTCCTGCTATTTAGGGACACAAAACCATGATCAAACGTCGAATCAAACAACTGAACTCCTCTTGGGTCACATTTATACGACCAAACAGTATGATGGGCATTTAAGTCGCCTACCACTAAAGTTTTACACGGAAATAATGCGAAAATTGAATCCCAATCAAGCTGTGTCGACCGCACTGTAGACGGGCAGTACAGCGATAAAACATAATTAAGTGAGACACAATTTAAAATCTTAACACATACAATTTCGATCTTCGAATTTCGAGCCTTGATAGAAGTATGTACAAGTATCGCGACGCCTCCATACGAATCTGCTCTATCCTTACGAAAAATATTATATGAGCCCATATTAAGTACAGAGCTACTATCCAACCACGTTTCGCTAAGCAAAGCAATATGGACCTTTTCACGATTCATAAATAATTCAAATTCAGTTAACTTAGGCCTAATGCTTTGTGAATTCCACTGTACTATATTCAACCGAGATTGGATAGTAGCTCTAGCCATTTACACTTGTGAGAAATAACTTAAACAAATCAGCCGTCTTAAAAAACCTCTTACACAGCTCTACACATTCCTCCACAACAATTTTAAATATGAGACCTAACTTATCAGTCCAACTGTTACTAGATACTAAAATATTCTTCAGTTTCTCCATAACTCTATCAAATATTTCACACCTTTTCTTGGCTTTCCTCGGAGTACGCTCCTCTGAGACAGGGTTCGCCGACTGTACGTAAACAGGGGATTCAACCTCTTTCTCAATAGACCTCCGTCTCGGATTCTTTCTTTTCAGAGCCTCTTGCTGGTGCACGCGTTGATGGGTGCTGCCTCCGAGGTCCTTGTCCTCCTCCACCAGACCCTCTTGCTGACGCTTGCGTTGAAGAGTGTTACTTTCAGGCTCCTTATCCTTCTCCACTTTAGAGAGCACAGCATCTCTGTACGACGTACGATTGCTTATTTCATTTACTGCCACGAGAGTAATTGGCACTTCCTGGCTCCAGGAATCAACGACCTGACTTTTCTTTTCTTGAGAATACAACGACAAAGCTCTCTTGTATACACATCCTTCGGCAGCCATTATTCTACGAATCTCCTTCTCTTTTAAAAATGCTGGACAGGACTTATTCAATGCCATATGGGCTCCTTTGTAATTCAAGCACTTAAAAATTGTCGTGTCACAATTGACATGCTCTGCCCCACAATTAGGGCAGAGCACTTTACCAGTTGGACAATATATTGTAATGTTAATTTAAACACATTTTCTATGAAAATATAAAGCAGAGTTTTATTCAGCACAAGCCATGACACAAGAGAACAATCTGTAAAACTACAATGTCAATCACAGTGACGATTAGGTAGTTGGCCAGGATTATATATATAGGTTTTATTCTAGTAATGTGAAACCTCCAACACGCCCTCTTAATCTTGGACAACTTCCAGCAAATCGTGAACAAATGACCTGTGCTTACAATTGGGCAGCGCCTTCGTGAGCACGTCAGCAGTCATCTGTTCAGTAGGCATATATGACAACTCAATCACCTTATTATCAACAGCCTCCCGAATATAGTGATACCTAATATCGACATGCTTCGACCGTTTATGAAACACCGGATTAGTGGCAAGCTTCGCAGCAGACTGGTTATCACTATACAGGGTTACACTTTGACTTTGACCTGTCAGCTCAGCAAGAACCGCACGGACGTATACCGCCTCTTTAGCAGCTTCAGACAAAGCTATGTACTCCGCCTCGGTAGACGAAAGTGCGATACAAGATTGCTTGTAACAACCCCAGGAAATTACATTCCTACCTAGCTTAAAGATATAGCCCGTGTATGATTTACGATCCGACCCATTAGCCCAATCAGCGTCCGTAAATCCAAAAACACGAAATTTGTCATGCACAGTACTCTTTCTATACACAAGACCTAAATTCATTGTGCCTTTTAAGTAACGCAATACTCGCTTAGCTGCAGCAAAATGTTCCGCTGTATAGCAGGTATTATACTGACTTAAAAAACTTGCAGCAAATGAAAGGTCAGGTCTAGATGTCACTGACAAATAGTTCAGGCAACCTATCAACTCCTGATATGGTAGTTTACTGTCATGAGTAACACTATCAGAAAACTTCAGACCTACGTCTAAGGGCGTCTTTGCGACTTTACAGTCACTCATACCGAAACGTTCAAGCAACTTTTCAATATAATTTTTCTGACTCAGCTTCAACTCACTAGTAGTGCGATCTACTTTAATGCCTAGCATATGTTTAACTTCACCTAAATCTTTAATAGTGAAGTGCGACTTCAGTGACGTTTTCAGCTTCTTAGCAAGCTCGTCACAATCGTAAAAGACGAAAAAATCATCTACGTAAAGTGCGATAATAATGATTCGCTTACCCACTCGGCGACTGAAGATACAGCTCTCGTGCTTGCTCTGCGTGAAGTTCTCTGCGAGTAACACTTCTTTTACCTTATCATACCAGGCGCGAGACGCCTGTTTTAACCCGTACACGGCTTTCTTGAGTCTGTAGACTTTATGCTCACTGCCTTGTTTTATAAATCCTTCCGGCTGTGACATGTAAATCTCCTCACTCAAGTTGCCATTCAGGAAGGCAGTTTTGACGTCAAGATGATCAATCTTCAGATCTAGCTCGACCGCAAGAGACAGCAGCATTCTCAATGAGCTATGTCGTACAACTGGAGAGTATGTATGTTCATAGTCAATCCCGAACTTTTGGGTAAACCCCTTTGCAACTAATCGCGCTCTGTAACACGCTACTTTCCCGTTAGCGTCGCGTTTTATTTTAAATATCCACCGATTCTTCACAATGTTCTTATCCGCCGGTCTGTCAACTAGCTCCCAAGCTTCATGCTTATTGAAGGAATTAATCTCATCCTGCATAGCTTGTAGCCACAGTTTGCTATCGGTTGATTGCAACGCCTCCTTAACAGTCGTTGGCTCACTCAACTCTACCTCGAGCGCAGACATTGTCCTCGGTAATCTTGGCCGTAAATTGTAGGCTGGTCCGTCATTAACAGGCTCCAGTGGTACATCACCTGTATCAGTTGATGAACTTGGCATCTGCTCTTCCACCTCAAACCAAGCTTCAGGTGATACTGGCCTCTCCGCCTCAATCTGAATATCTACATTCGGTGACATTGGCATCTCCGCCTCAAGCTCAACCGCAGGCTCATCTTCCCTGTGACTACCTTCAACGATGGCACCGTCGTCACTGCTCGGAAAGAAGATCTCCACCGACCGTTTACTTTTGACACCTGGAAAAATTGTTTCGTTAATAACAACATCACGACTTCGAAAAACTACGTTTTTCGTCAAATCGTAGAGCCTATATCCGTTTGTTTCATAGCCAAGAAATATACAACGCTTGCTTTTTGGTTCAAGCTTATTCCTCTTCACGTCATCGATGTGAGCATAAGCTTCGCAGCCAAACACACGTAAGTGCTTCAAGCTCACCTTCTTACCTGTCCAGGCCTCCTCAGGTGTTTTGCCCGAAAGCCTTTTCGAAGGTGACACATTTATCAAATGAGCTGCAGTACAGGCAGCTTCTGCCCAAAACTTGTGGTCTAGGTTCGACGTGTACAAGAGACACCTTACTTTTTCTAGAAGGGTCCTATTCAGCCTCTCTGAAGATCCATTCTGTTGAGGGCTGTATGGTACTGTCACCTGGTGGACTATCCCCTTACCTTTAAAAAAATCTTCAAGGTCTCTGTTCACGTACTCGGTCCCATTATCCGACCTCAAAATCTTCACTTTATCGCCAGTTTGTGTTTCCACTAACTTAATAAAGTTTTTCGTGTATTCACTCACCTCGCTCTTACGCTTCAGGAAATACACGAACACCTTCCTCGAATGATCATCCAAGAACGTCAGGATATACCTCTTGCCTCCAAGCGAATGTACAGGTAGTGGCCCGCACAAATCGGTATGGATTAAATCCATCCGCTTTTCAGCCACAGACTTCTCAGGATTGCTGGCAAAAGGAAACCGAGCTTGCTTTCCTTTTAAACAAACCTCACAAGCAACGTCCTTACAAGGGTCGTCCTGAAAACTAATATCATTAGCAAGCCCCTGCCTCAAAAGCTTCATATTATTGCCACTCAAGTGGCCAAGTCTTTGATGCCAAGTTGCAGTGCTAATAATTAGATTCGCCCTTAGACTGCAGGTCTGAAGTTTATAAGCGCCTCCTACATCATTTACCTTAATCGGTACATCGCTCAAATTAGAAATTGTACAACCATTAGTATCAAAATGGACCGTACTTCCGTTCTTAATCAATTGAGAAATAGATATGAGATTTACAGAGAGCTTAGGTATATACAACACGTTAGTTAACATCACATTATCCGACAACTTAACATTACCTACACCTGTACACTGCAGTTTATCTCCACTAGCAATGGTGACTAAACCACCTCGAGATCTAAAGTCTATCATTAAATCACGCTTGCCAGTCATGTTATTTGTAGCTCCTGAGTCAAGGTACCAGCAAGATTCCGAGCCCGCTCCAGTACTGTATGCAGACATAACACAGTTTCCTGAAGAATCTTTCTCGTTCCGACAATCTTTCTTCAGGTGTCCCTTTTGCTTACATTTCCAGCACCACGGTTCTCTCTTTCGACCGGAAGTATCCTTAGCTCTGTACTCATCCTTGTGCTGTTGCGCTTTCCTCGTCCCAGAGTCACTCGTAGTTTCGCCTCTTCTTTTCGAATATAAGCACTCACTCGAATCTCCACGAGTAGTCCAACGTTGGTCTTGTAGTAGCTTGGATTTCACTATATCGGCTGTAATATCCGCTCCCGAATGCTCTAACGCCATGATCATGGGCTCGTACTCCGTCGGTAAACCTTTGAGCATCAGCGCACCAAGAAACTCGTCGTCTACTGGTTTGTTCATACTCGCCAATTGTTGAGCCAATGACATTACTTGATTGACGTAAGCCTCCATGCTAGAGAAGTTCTCCAGTTTGACAGCGCATAAGTTCTGGAGTGTTCGCACTCTCGAACCGAGTCCTTTGTTATCATACGCACGTTCCAGTGCATTCCAGGCGTCTTTCGCAGTTTCCGCCGACATCAAATGTGAAAAACACGACTTATCGACGCTCAAACAAATCTTAGATTTCGCTATTTCGTCACGTCTATTTTTCACCTCGGGCGTAGTTTGATCATCCTTGCCGTAACCATTCACACAGACCCATAAATTGTCGTGAATCAACGCATTTTTCATGACAAATCTCCACTCAACGTAATTTTCACGTCCGCGTAACTTTTCATGCGAAAAATATTGATTCTTGCTATCCGACATATTTACAACAACGTTACACTATTTCTGCTGAACCATAACCTATTGTAATGTTAATTTAAACACATTTTCTATGAAAATATAAAGCAGAGTTTTATTCAGCACAAGCCATGACACAAGAGAACAATCTGTAAAACTACAATGTCAATCACAGTGACGATTAGGTAGTTGGCCAGGATTATATATATAGGTTTTATTCTAGTAATGTGAAACCTCCAACACAATATCAGCTCAAATGCCCGAATTTCCAGCACCGTGGGCACTGACTAACCGGGAAATGGTATGGCTTTACTTTAAATCGACACCCGTATGCGTAAATATACGGAGGCAAGGAAGCTCCTTTAAAACACACACGGATTACCTCAGACTTAATCCAGCGGCCATCATCATCCAATCGGTTGAGCCTCCGAACTGATAGAATATCCTCAGTACCTTCGATGCATTTCAGGAACTCGTCTTCCTCAATCTCCAATTCCACTCTTTTCACAATTCCATACGAACAACAGGCCATGTTCGACCAGTATGCAATGCACGCCTGTCGTCGTTATTAAAGACTTCACTAGCCAGAAGTTTCTCCGCCTCGTCTCTCGACTTCAATTGGATCAGAACCTTAAAGGGGCTCACGTACTTTATTTTTAAAACCCCTTTAACACCCTTCAGCTGCAGTAACTTGGCGAAACCAAATTGTTTTGGCAGCTCCGTTTTTGAAGCAATATAGACTTCAAAAGTCTGGTCCGAGACTTCGCTCGTCCTTGGTACTACCTTATCATCTGCTGCGATTCGCAAACGCTTTGGCCTCCTCCCGGTGACAGTGATAAAACTAGCATCTGAACCACCGCTTTCGTCACTAAGACCAACATCGACAGACCGCTTATCCGTATGCCGTCGCACATCCGACATACCATCGTCCTCCAACACTGACTCCGCTCGGGCCTGCCCTTGCTCACTCGACACGCTCTCGTTGTCCCATGACGGCATATCGTTCACACGCTGACCACACTCAATCCCGCTAGACAATTCCCTTTGCTCAATACCTGAACCGCCGGGCTCTTCCCCTCTACTGGTTTCACTCGTTATGCGAGGCAAAGCTAAGAATCTAAAAGTAATTTAATTAAAATCAATTTTAATTAATTTTTTCCTGCCGTCACCTTTGACAGCCAGCCGTCAACCCCAATTACTTAAGTTAAGGTTGAACGTTTTAGAGAATTTTCATACAAATTTCAGTCCCGTTTTTCTCCAGCCGTGATCATTTTCTGTACTTGAAACATTATTAGTTCGATAGTACTTTTCCTTCTGATTCCGCCAATAAGAAAAAAATACCGAAAAAATGAGAAATATTCTAAATAAATCCATTTGAAAACTAATAATTTTTTTATCAAACCGTTGTTTGTGTGAGTGTAGAGTATCGTGTCGGTGTAAACAAAAGGGCGGCATTTATCAACAACAGCTGATTCTAGGTGTCAAAAGAATGCCTAGATTGTTTAAAACCTACTCCTAAAACTTCTGGCCGCTAAGCTAATAAAAATTAAAAAATAAAGTGCTGTCAGCCGGTGTCGAAGTTTATCTCCATCAACAAATTTCATTTCCTAAACTGAGTTCAAGAAGGAGGTGGTATTGCATTGTAACTGTTTTTATCGTAAAGATAAAAATTGTACAAATACTTGAGTACGGATATAAATACGAGCTCTTATTCTTAGTAAAAAATATTGGATTTTTCGATGCAGTCCATTAGTTTTAAAAGCTAAAAGAGTTTGCTATCATTGACCATAAATGTATCGTTTGAAAAAAACCTTTTTCATTACTGCACTCCCATGCTCGATTAAAAAAATATGTTGCCTACAACAGTCACATTTACATTTGAAGTTGTCAACATTTTTCATACAATAGCAAAGATATTCCTTGTTATTAATTTTATTTTATTATTTGAATAGAAAACAGTTAGTTAAATATTTCCTTGAGCAACATTTTGCATACTACTTGGGTGGTAAGCCTGCCTGATGTGAAGTAGTCACCGGAGCGTACTGCCATTTTACTAAAAATAATGAAAACAAACGTACGCACACTCGAGACCAGATGGATTACCCAAGTAAATCCTAATTTGCGTCATCATCAGAAGTTCGTTGCCGTCACCCCTGCTATGAAAAGCTATAGCTCTGCATGGAGATGTTCGGCTGGAATCAGCCAGACTGGAGATCGCCTACCTAGCGCGTTCAAGAATTAAGAAGCGATATGAGGCAGCTGAAAGGCTTGGCTTTGTATTCTACCGAAGTCTATGAATAATATTCTATCGAACCCGTGAATCAAACTTTTTTTACAGCGCAATAATAACAGATCCTAAATGTATGACAGAGTAGCAAGATATTCACAAAAGTTGCTTGTAAGTAGTGGAATTTTAGCATTTTGGAGTAAGTAAGTTTGACGCGACAATTCTCAATGAAAATAAATAAATAATATACGATATAAAATATGTTTTTTTCTTGGCTTGGCTAATAAGTAAGTATACTATAAAAGTATACTAACTTAGGTCAGTAAGTATACTAGTTACATGTAAGTTACATGCACAACTAACTATTCATATGTGAGAGGTCAATTTGCAAAGAAAGAAGTAACAAACATGTGCAGATAATCAAAAAATCAGAAATATAAAAATATATTGGATACCTAACAATATATGTAGTATGAAACTAAAACTTCTTATTTCAACATCACCTGAACGTCTAAATCTTTATCAAATAGATTAAAATGGCGCCAAAATAATATGTAAACAAACATGACCTGTCATACTGTCATAATAATAATTATTGACAGTCACTGACACTAATGACTGTCAACGGGTACGCGTGTGTGCGAGAATGTGGAAAATTGCGATTATTTTTAAAAAACCTGTTTTATTGTCCACAAGAAGACTGTAGAGCTGAAATTGGTTGCGATTTAAGCTCATCATTTTTTACTGGTTCCGCCAAGACATAGAAATAGTAAATATTTGGTTGGGTTTAGCTAAAAATAATAAAAACACTACGCAAACGACGTACAACGCCATCTGAGCGGCTAAAATTGGTAACTTTCTCTAACGTTCCTCCTTAAAGGTTCTCGAATGGATTGGAGACATAAAAAAAGTACATGTGTTTTTTTTCTTAGTATATTGACTTTTTGGGGTATTTACTCAGGATCGTTTGTACTTTCGAACCAAATACAAGCAAAAGTGTGTCCCAAAATTTTTATTCTAGAATGTCCCGTTTTTGTATGGAAGATTTCTTTATTTCTATGGCCGTGACGCATCGGAAACATAATTGTCCATACAAAAATCTGGGACAATTTTTCGTATTAGGTTCGAAAGTACCATCGATTCTGAGCAAGAAAAGCTCAAAAAGTAAATATTCTAAAAAACATAAATCCCTTAATTAACTTTCACCTTTAAATAATTTGCAGGCCATAGGCCCGTACATCTGTGACATATGTCACACTCGAGCGCCCAAGAAGAGCCGTCTAGTGTCACACATAACCAACCACTACTACAAGCACTCGTGCACGCTGTGCGCGTTCTCGGGCCGCGCGCGCCGCGAGCACGCGAGGGAGCACAGAGTGGCGCTGCAGTGCGTCAAGTGCGGACTGAAGTTCGGGTACGTTGTATAACTTAATATTTAAAAAAAATATTTGTGTTTAAGTGTATTTTGCTATGCTGTTATGGACATTAATATTACCTAAGACCGTCCTTGTACAACATGGAAAAGCAATAAATTAATTATGAACTATAATACCTATGTCATGTGTGACACCTGGATGTCACACATTCACAACTATACTAGACAGGTCCCATCCAAAGCGATTTCTGGTTAGCTAAAGAATTTTAACTCACCTATGTCATATGTGACACCCACGTGACACCTGATGTGTAAGAGCCATCTAGCGTCACACATAGCCAGCCACTACTACAAGCACCCCATAGAAGATGCTGTCCTACGATCTTGGATCTACGAGTGGTCGGACTGGAAAGTACACTTTTCAGCCGACCACTTTTGTTGACCTATACTTTAAAAACTGCAGATACCTGCATTTAATTTCTAAGTACATTTTCTTTCAGAATAACAACTACCTCGTTCGGCTTGGTGGTCGGGCCAGGTAGGAACACGCGCTAAACGTGTTGTCAAAGTTTTCCTTATTACATTAGTTACGGTGTGATTCCAGGTCGCGTCGCGAGTTCTTCAAGCACCACAGAGAATGGCACGAGAAGTTCATCTGCGATCACTGCGGCGTCAGCTTCAAGATGCGCTACTGTATCAAGGACCACATTAGGTAGGGTCTCTCTCTCTCTGGTCGCTCCCTCATGACTGAGGATCGTGGTCATCGGTGGATGTGGATGGTCTACACCTAGTTTTTATTGCCTGTTCATCGCGTCTCTGACGACCGAGCAAAACTTAGTTTTTAGGTAGGACTGTAAGTAGCCAATACAATTTTTTCGCGCCGACAATATAATTATAGGGTCGATTTCACAGCGTTTCGACCGCGGCGGTTTTTTTTTCATTCGTGTTCCAGCAAATATAGCAGCAAGCGGTGGTGATCACAGTTAACTTTTATTACAAACGATAGACTATCGAGACTACACAAACATGATTTAATCAAAATTCCCGAAATCGACACTGAATATAGTTTTCGAAAAGGAGATTGACCAGGTTTGGACCAAAATGCTGCCCAGAGATGAAAATACCTCTAACGAGTTCCTTGCGTTACAAAAATGCATGTATTTTTTTTTCTCCTGGACCGATTTTGAAAATATATGTATTTTCTAACAGAAAGTAACGCAAGGAACTCGTTAGAGGTATTTCATCTCTGGGCAGCATTTGGTCCAACTCCCATACACAGTTGGTCAATCTCCTTTGCAAAAAAAAAGGAAACTTCACCCGCTTTCGCTCTTTTAACATTTTAAAAAGACAACTAGTAGATAAAGAACGATTTGTCCCCTTAATCTGATCTAATCTTAATGACTTCGTTCGGTCATTAATTTCGGTACAATTCTTGCAGAAAACAGCATTCTCCGTTTGAATGCAAGCTTTGTGACAAGAAATTTAACCGTTACAACGGCCTGTGGCTGCATAATAAGGTAATTACTTCGGCCATTCTTATGAAAAGTTTCTCAGTATAAATCAAGGACTATTAAAACAAGAGGACTGTCATTCTCCATACTTTGGATTGTACCCCGACCGCTAGGGGATTTCCGGGCAAAAACTAGATGGCGCTAAAAAACTAAACATTTAACGAGGTTATAATTGAACAAAGAAACATAGTATAATAACAATTAGTTCGTAAGCAGCTAATAATAAATAAATTCTAACATTTAAGTACTGTGTCACGTTTGCAAAGTTGAATAATTGTAAATCATATAATGCTTTTACCAAGCTTATACATAGATGGCGTTGTAAATTCGGGGAACAGCTTTTTGTATGGAGAATGACAGTCCTCTTGTTTTAATGGTCTTTGGTATAAACTATGTTTTCTCTCCGTGTCGTTGTCTCTTACTGTTGTCAACTACATCATCATTAACCTTTTTCACGCCAACGACGTACATATTGGCACCGCAGGTTGGACACCGACCCTTTGAAGTTTCGCATGACATCACTCCATAGTACAGTCGAGTTCATTTACATCTACACACTTATGGGAACAAAAATAACTGAACACGACCCTATTGTCATAAGCATAAAAGCTCTGTGTTCTCTTATATGTGTAGACGTAATTGAAGTCGACTGTACTAAAAATACCGAAATGTTTCTAGAGAATTCTAATGAGCCTGTTTGATAACTAGAGAGACTTACTAAAAAAGCAAAGCGCTATATCGTCGCCACAATGCTAAACTTACATA
Organism: Eudemis profundana; assembly: GCA_947034925.1. Taxonomy (NCBI): domain Eukaryota; kingdom Metazoa; phylum Arthropoda; class Insecta; order Lepidoptera; family Tortricidae; genus Eudemis; species Eudemis profundana. Next base: position 6,318,525 of record OX344819.1, read on the forward strand.
TCTGTATTTTTTTTATTTTAAAGTTTAGCATGGTAGCGACGATATGTATGATTGTATGTCTATAATATTTGAGGAGTTCCCTTGATTTCTCCAAGATCCTATACTAGTTACAATGGGACTTATCCAACTGGAACGTATACGCTTTCAAACAAAAAAAATGTTTCACATCTTTCCAGGGATCTTCGAATACTCAGGAAACCTCTATATGCCTAATTTTTTGAAGTCGGTAATGGGCTAGACGATTAAAAAAACTGTCTGCTAGTCCATCAGTTACATTATTAAAAAATATTGTACTCGTATTTTTTCTTATGTTTGACAAACAAAAAATTACGAGGATAGAGTGCTTAGAAGTTTCGAGTGACGTCACTCCTAGGTACAATTTTCACCTAGGAGTGACGTCACAAGCCCCCACTCCAGAAGTTTGATGATCTATAACTTTGTCGATTTTTAATATTTTATAAACCAAAAAATACGTGTCCCATATTTTTCCATAATCTAACTGACGGACTGAATAGAATTATATAGTTTTAACCTAGTCGTCATCCCTATTAAGTTTGGGAATAATCCATACAGGTATGGCACGGGTCGCCCTCGCAAGGCGCATACTGCGTGGAATGCGACCGGCGCTACGCCGACGTGTACCGGTACCGCTGGCACCTCAGCAACAGCGCGCGCCACCGCCCCAAACACAAGCTACGGTAACTTGTCTCTGTGGGGCCAAGGACCATTAAAACAAGAGGACTGTCATTCTCCATACAAAAAGCTGTTCCCCGAATTTACAACGCCATCTATGTATAAGCTTGGTATAAGAATTATATTATTTACAATTATTCAACTTTGCAAACGTGACACAGTATTTAAATGTTCCAGTTTATTTATTATTAGCTGTTTACGAACTAATTGTTACTATACTATGTTTCTTTGTTCAATTATAACATCGTTAAATGTTTAGTTTTTTAGCGCCATCTAGTTTTTGCCCGGAAATCCCCTAGCGGTCGGATTACAATCCAAAGTATGGAGAATGACAATTCTCTTGTTTTAATGGTCCTGGGTGGGGCACTCTAAAGGAAGTTTGGATATTGCATAGCATACATTCCTTTTAAGAGGTTATAGTACAACTCATTTGCAACAAAAAAAGTCATAGTACCCTGTCCGAAAATTTTTAGTTTCCGAGATAATTAGCGTTATTGGATAGTTTTATATCAAAATATTTTTGAAAATAACATGTAATTATTTTAATGACTTTAATTCTTGCTGTAAAGTTTGTACCCTCATTAAAAAGCTAACTAATCAAGGATGTTTTTTTAGTAATGTAATGTGTTGTACACTTTTTTTTATTTAATCACCGTCTCGCAATGAAAATACGTGTTTTTTCTATTTTTCGCTAAAGAATCCGCTGTTGAAATTTGGACGGTAAAAAAAATTTCATCCTGTATTTCATGGGGGCGACGCCGTGTGCGTCGGACTCGGGCCATCGACATCTCAGCGATGATACTTTCGAGTTTCGCCGAGATCTCGTCGTCCGAAAAGCGAGGGCCACACACAACAGTTCGTCGACTTGTATGATACCAGCGCGTAACGTTTTTCGCTTGGCGTTTGACGCCCCTAAGTGTAATTTAGTGATGGAAATCATACATTTTCCATTTCATTTGGTGGTATTAGATCAATTATTTATACCATTATTATCAGATTTGAAAATCTGATAATAACATTGATATCAGATTTGAAATTATCGGAAACTAAAGTTTACAGCGTGCAAAGTATAGTCTGTATTTTTAGGTATTTAGAAAAAGGTAAACAAAAAAAACCACGTGACTCGGGTCGTTCAGCCAATCAAAGCAACGTTTTGTATCTGTGGCACAATACCATTGGCTGAACGACCCGAGTCACGTGGTTTTTTTGTTTACCTTTTTTTAATACCTAAAAGTACAGACTATAGATCGTCGCCACTTTTTTTTAGCACGCGAGGTACATACACTTTTTCATTCTACCTTGATATTTTTCTGTTGGCCACAAACTCCTGCCATGAGGGACATTCGTTATTTTACCGCCCTTGGTGTGTAATATACTAATGCCCTCAGGATCCCGTGCCCCGGCTGCGACAAGGTGTTCACGAAGAAGATTTACATGAAGGACCATTATGATCTCGTACATCTCAAGAAGTACAAGTACCGGTGCGAACAATGTGATAAGGTAGGAAAAAAAATTAGCAGTTCAATTCCGTGATGAAACTGAAGTGGAAAGTTAGACGGTATTAAAATTGTTGGATGTTTTCTCAAATAAGTACTTTTCAACGGTACTTAAATATCGTCTAACTTTCCGTTGCGTCACGAAATATATTGATTTGACCAAGGACCTTAATAGTACATTACACAACTAGGGTGGTAAAACAAAGAAAGGCCGAGATCGCAGATGTTTGCGGCCCGAGCTGCAAGCGAGGGACGTAAATATGCGATCGAGGGCTTTCTTTATTACCTCCCGTGTTGTGTACATAATTTTATGTCTACACTTGGCCAGAAAGCGGCTTTTTCCGTACGCGTAGCTAAACTAATTTTTCAGTTTCGTCACGGAACTTAACTCAAGCATCGTTCAAGCGTAAAATTTGTGCTTTTAAAAAAACATTAAGGCATTTTTGTACACTTAAAAAACCGCTCGTGTGTGTGACCGAGCTAGTTTTTGTACAAATGAAGCCACTGTTAACTGACCACCCATAGACTTTAACACGTAGCAATAAAGTTGACATTCGTTTACAAAATTTGTAAGCGATGTCCCTTTAGTTGCAGTAGTTCGGTTGTTTAGTCCGGGGCCGAACCAATGCAACACTTTTTGTCTCAGTAGTTCGGTTGTGACGTCAAACCGAACTGTTGGGAATCTTTGGTTGCAGTAGTTCGGTTGAATTGTCCGGGACCGAACTACTGCAACACTTTTAGTTTCTTTAGTTCGGCTATGACGTCTAACCGAACTGTTGGGAATTGAAACGACTCAAAAGTACGGTTATTACCGTCCAGGTAGTGATGTGATGTTACCGAGCCTAATATTAAGTAAAATGTATTTATTTTATAATAAATTATATTTTTATAAATAAACTTCTTGACGCGTAAGAGTTATAGTCTGTCGTAACAGACGTTAAAACTTATTATACCTATACACGGTGTAACATGAGGAAACCGAATAATTTTAACAGCGTATTCAGGACCATATTTGAAGTTAAAAATGTCGTATAATGTTTGCTGGATTCAGCTTGGCTTTTGTGCTTATTAATAACCGTACTTTTGAGTCGTTTCAATTCCCAACAGTTCGGTTAGACGTCATAGCCGAACTAAAGAGACTAAAAGTGTTGCAGTAGTTCGGTCCCGGACAATTCAACCGAACTACTGCAACCAAAGATTCCCAACAGTTCGGTTTGACGTCACAACCGAACTACTGAGACAAAAAGTGTTGCATTGGTTCGGCCCCGGACTAAACAACCGAACTACTGCAACTAAAGGGCGATGTCAACTTTATTGCCACGTGTTAATAGTATTTTATGCAACAGTTGTATAAGTGGGTTCAAAAAATGCGAATTGCGTGAGTTGCGATACGAGCCGCGAACGCGGCGAGTATCGCAAATAGAGACGCAATGAGCGTTTTTTGACTTAATTATACAACGTTGCATACAATACTTTTTCTACGACGAGGTTTTAAATTATAAAATACAAAATTAATCATAACCTGGAAACAAGGCAAATATGACGTTTGACTTACAGTATGTGTCTGTGGTAAACTTTTTTTTTTTATTTAAAATATACTTAAATAAAAAAATACTTTTTTTATGTTGGCATCAATGAATTTAGTTCGGAAAGTTTTGTTTTTCTTAAAAACCGTAAGAATTTAATTGTTTGTTAAGTTGGTAGTTGTGCATTTTTACCGTAAAGTTAAAATTGAGCGCTTAATCCTTGACCTAAGTTTAACCTAGATTTAGAAGTCTGTGGCTGCTAGCAATAACGTAAAGTGACTATAACGACACTAGTGCTGTTATGGGGAATAGAGTATAGACTTCTCTGAACTCATATTATGTATGTTCTTATATTAGTGTTCGTGACCAAGTAAAAGACAGATAACAGTACAGGAGTAGAAAATAGTATTTTATGCAACAGTTGTATAAGTAGGCTCAAAAAATGCGAATGGCGCGAGTTGCGATACGAGCCGCCGCGACGGCGAGTATTGCAAATAGACACGCCATGAGCGTTTTTGGACTTAATTATAAAATTATTAAAATATAAAATACAAAATTAAACATTCGTGGCCAAGTAAAAGACAGATAAAAGTACAGGAGTAGAAAAAGTCTACAAAAGTCTATTGTTAACAGTTAACAGTGTGTTCGATTGTATCGTTCCAGAATTTCCTGCGCAACGCAGACTTAGTGCAGCACAGGAAGAGAGTGCACGAGGGCATCCTGCCACCCAAGAACAAGATTTGTTACATGTGCGGCCGTGGTTTTACTGTACGTATCATGATTTCCCTGAAGTAAACACCATGACTTAGGATCGTCAAATACAGTTTACCAAAAAGTACACTTTCTCATTAGGATCGCTTGCAATGTGCACTTTTCCGAAAGTACACCTTCGCATAATGGGCTAGACGACAAAAAAAACTGTTTAGTCCGTCAGTTAGATTATTAAAAAATATTGTACACGTATTTTTTCTTTTGTTTGACAAACAAAAAATGACGAGGATAGAGTGCTTAGAAGTTTTGAGTGACGTCACTCTTAGGTACAATTTTCACCTAGGAGTGACGTCACAAGCCCCCAATCCAAAAGTTTGATGATTATAACTTTGTCGATTTTTAATATTTTGATAAACCAAAAAATACGTGTCCCATATTTTTCCATAATCTAACTGACGGACTAAATAGAATTATATATTTTTAACCCAGTCGTTTTTTAGGCTGCGTTTCCATGGTGGTAGAAACGCAGCCTTTTCCGGTAATTTGCACTTTAATGTACACTTTTTCAAATGTCTGGTTATCAAATAGTGCTAAAAGGTGTAAAGACCCCGCAGAAAACTTAGGAAAAAAGTGGTTCAGTCAAATTTCACTAAGTTTTACTATGACGTACATTCAACTCTCCTGATTATTTTTTATAAGGGCACAACTCTCTCAGATGTGTACTTTCTGAAATAATCAAACATAGTTTTTTATTTACGCGACGTGTTTTCTAAAATCGATATATAATTATGTCTAAGATTTGGCCAGGGATATCACGATCTGCCTAATAATAAATACGACAGATCGATGAGAACAACGTATTCATCCATTTTCCTGGCTAAATACCGGGCAGATCGTAAAATAATAGCACTGGTGGCTCATGAAATGGCGGCATTTCACTTGCATTTCATGATATGCTTAGGAATATCAAAACAAAAAGGAGGAATTACGTTAAGTAAACATATATTTTGTATAAAACAACTAAATAGATTTTTTCAGAAAGTACACATCTGAGAAAGTTGTGCCCTTATAAAAAAACCGGCCAAGTGCGAGTCGGACTCGCGCACCGAGGGTTCCGTACAAACTCATAAGTAGATACATGAATAGTTCAAGAAAAACTATATGGCGATTAGTTTAGTAGGAGCAAATAAGTATGTGTTAAGATTTTTGCAAATTTCTCAAAAACAGTGCAAGTTAGGAAAGCCGTTATATTTTTCCTGTAATATATAGGATGACATTAATAATTGGTAATTATTACAGATTTTTCTGTTCAGTAACTTCGAAGATAATAGGGGGGGAACGGTATTTCTTTTAACGTTTTTCGCCATAAATCAAAAACTACTTATTTAAAAAAAATACAAAACTACTGTTTTAATCTACAAATTAAGCCCTTTCATTTGATACCTCACTCAATATAATAGCCTTACTTTCAATTTGCAAAGTCTCATTACGGACCCCTTTAAAAAAAAAGTAAAAAAGTTACAAGAATTTTTTTACATCCTATAAGCTCGGGTTAGCGGTTCTTAACACTATTCCAAATTTCAAGTTGATAGCATCAGTGGATCCTGAGATATCTTGCTGTGACAGACGGACAGACAGACAGACAGACAGAGTCGCACCATACGGGTTCCTTTTTTACCATTTTGGTACGGAACCCTAAAAAATAATTAGGAGAGTTGAATTTACATCATGGTAAAATTTAGTGAGATTTGACTGAAACCGCTTTTTCTCCTCTAAGTTTGCTGTGGGGTCCTTTGTACCTATAACAAATTCTTCAGTTTTAGATTATAACATTGGACTTTAATGTTCATTTTTAAAAACCCTATTTCAGATTGGAAGATAAACGTTAGAGATTTATTCACATTTTTAAGTGTACATTTTGGGAATGAATACGTTTCGAAAAAGTAAACGTTTTAAGAAAGTGTACATTTGAGTGTACCGAAACTTGACATTTTCACGCCCAAGTAACTTTCGCTCATATGTGGGCCGTTTTTTTTCGTACCGCATTATTGTTCTAGCGAACCCGCCTAGCGGGCGCTGTCAATATCTGGGTTGTTTTCATTGTGTCTAGTCGTGAAAGTGTTAAGGCCGTAAGTTTTATCAAGGACCATTTAAACAAGAGGACTGTCATTCTCCATACTTTGGATCGTAACCCGACCCCTAGGGGATTTCCGGGCAAACACTAGATGGCGCTAAAAAATAAACATTTAACGATGTTATAATTGAATAAAGAAACATAGTAATAGTAACAATTAGTTCGTAAACAGCTAATAATAAATAAATTCTAACATTTAAATACTGTGTCACGTTTGCAAAGTTGAATAATTGTAAATAATATAATTCTTTTACCGAGCTTATACAATACATAGATGGCGTTGTAAATTCGGGGAACAGCTTTTTGTATGGAGAATGACAGTCCTCTTGTTTTAATGGTCTTTGGTTTTATATATACATATTTTGGACCTTTGTGTGGATATTTATCATTGTCCTTGGGGGTCATCCGCAAAGTACGTCACACGATTTTTCAGACTTCTAGACCCCCCCCCCCCATGTCACTTTTTCCTAACATATTTCATCTTTTTAATATAGGCTGTCATATTTGGCTAGACCCCCTCTCCCCCGTGTGACTTATTATATGGACGACCCCTTTGACTGTATCCAGCCGAATGGTGAATGTTAATGTTTGTCAGACGAACAAGATCCTGAACAACCACTTGCGCACGCACACGGGCGAGCGGCCGTTCTGTTGCGCGCGCTGCCCGGCCGCGTTCGCGCAGCGCAGCGCGCTCGCGCAACATCAACGCGCGAGACACGCCTGAACATTTCCACAAGCAGTTGTCCGCACCCGTGTCATTGGGGTGTGATAGGGAACGTGCACGACGAAGGTGCTGCCAACTGGTGCCGCCGATCTAAATCATATACCCTCTCATGCTGGGGCCACATTGACGAAAACGCCGTTAATTTATCGCGATGAAGGACAATTAACGTCAGTGTAGCTACGACTTACTATATTTGACGTTGACACTTACATATTGTTATTGATATTGACAGCTTGATTTGACAGGGGTGACAATTTCCTTTATTGTCCGCCCGTGTCTCTTTTGTCGTTTAGTGCTGCCACCTATAGTTCGTGCACGTTCCCTATACCCACCTGGTTGCGAAAAGAGAAAAATGTATGACCTGTAATCGATGACCCGCCTCCCCTGCCGCAAAAAAACGGTTTATGACAACATAGATATGAATAAATAAATATTAGGGGACAATCTTACACAAATCGAACTAGTCCCATAGTAAGCTCAATAAGGCATGTGGTATGGATACTAGACGACGCTATATTCAATAAATACAAGTACATAGAAACCATCCAAGATTCAGAAACAAATATCATCACACAAATAATATTTGCTCTTACCGGGATTCGAACCCAGGACGACAACAGTCAGCAGTCGGCAGAAGCTTACAACATAACAATAACATAGATATTGGTTGACTGGTAGAGAGAGAAGGCTTTGAGGCATTTAGTCCGCCATTTGTGCTTTGGGCTCGTCCAGAAATCATGTGAGGAAACTACAGCAAGAAGAATTTTTATTCTTGGTACTTGGAAATAATTCTTCCTCTGCGGTGTACGCTGCCGGGCGTCATGCTGGCGTACACCGCTTGTATCTCTGAAACGGCTTTGTTTTTGGAAACGCTTTATATCTCAAAAAATAGTACCCAAATAGTACCCTAGGGCCCTAAAATTTCATTTCTCTAGCTATCGTAGAAGCCGAGATATTCTATGACTTAACGATGTATAAAATTTCACACCGTAAAGCTGGCGTACCCGGGAATTTCTTATAGAAAGAGCTCACTATATCTCGGCTTCTCTATTTACATTGTGTTTTTGTATGTGTCATGTTGACGTTTATATGTGTTTATACTTGCCAATAAATAATTATTATTATTATTATATGTTTTTTTTTTTAATAAAACCTTTTTTTGATCTCTGCAAACTTAGCGTAGTCGCACTCTAGCTACAATAAGGACAGGAGACCGTTTTATTAGATACTAGCGACCCGCCCCGGCTTCGCACGGTGTTTCTCTATTATAGTATGCATGTATTATACATATAAACCTTCCTCTTCAATCACTCTATCTATTAAAAAAAACCGCAACAAAATCCGTTGCGTAGTTTTAAAGATTTAAGCATACATAGGGACAGAGAAAGCGACTTTGTTTTATACTATGTAGTGATAAACCAGATTAACTATTAAAAAACCAGTTTAACCGTACCAAAATTGGTTAAACATTACAAGATTTACAAGCAGCTTCTTTATTTATTTATTTTTTACATTATGTCATACACAAGCTTTTTACGATACGCAACTGTTTTGTTTATACTGCGACCAAAACCGAATCAGCTATAGGTCTCATCTTTCATTAGCCAAACTCTATTCAATTCTATGAATTCGCAAGTTTTACAACTTGTAACGCTTATTTACACCTCAATAAAGCGATTTATTGGTAATTGGGAATTATTTAACTTATTAAAACTTCAAATAACAATTACTTTTTTTTATTAAAAAAAGAGTTTTCACACCTTTCCAACAATTCATATTTGATGTCAATTAAAGTAGATGTTAAATGTGTAATTTTAGCTCTACCCTTTTATTCCCCAATTTTGTGTCCGTCAAGATAGCGTACATCGTAAAGATATTCAGAATCTGATGCAGCCAATAAATAGTACCCAAATAGTACCGACGAAATACCTAGGTGAAAAAAATAATAGCCTTAAACTTTCTGAAATATAGCCTGTTCACGGTTTACGCTACCGGGCGTCAAGCTGGTGTACACCGTTTGTATCTCTGGAACGGCTTTGTTTTTTTTTATTCTGAATATCTTTACGGTGTACGCTATCTTGACGGACACCCAATTTTCGTCATAGATAAACATCAGTTGTTACCAAAAAGTATACAGATATGTTGTTTGCTCACAACACGAGTATACCGGATGTCCCAAAACTATGCCACATGAAGGAAAAGTACCTCAAATATTGTAGATAGCTGAAAGGGATTTTGTTTTATTTTTAAAAGTAAGTCATACTACGTTCAAAGATTTTCTAAAAATTACTTGCTTTGTCGGGGAATCGAACCGACTCAAATGTGAAAAAATAACACCCCGTATTATTATGATGTCAATCGAAAGAGTGGACAAAAACAAATAATTCCTCTTAAGTAACATAGTATCTGAAAAGAGAGAAACAGCGTAAAATATTTCATTTAAATGTTAAGAAAATTATTTCCCATACAAAACAAGTAATTCTTTAAAAAAATCTTTGAATGCAGTACGTATTACTTACTTTTAAAAATAAAATAAAGTCTCCTTTCAGCAAAATATCCTATCTCCAATATTTGAGGTACTTTCCCTTCATGTGGCATAGTTTTGGGACACGCGGTAAATGAATAGACTTAGGGGCATATCTCCAGAAATATGTCTGCGACTCATTCATCTGTCGCCATACATTTAGTATGAAAAAGGGTCAGATGAATAAGGTGACCGCAGACATATTTCTGGAGAAATGCCCATGATATCTCTCGCAAATCGCGGTCTTTTAAGGCAGGGGTTAGCAAAACCCTCACGAGCCGCATGCGGCTCTGAAGGGTCAATTGCGGCTATTTTTTGACGTTGTTTTGTCCTGAAACAGAAAACTGCGTCTCTTGAGTTTTCGAAAAATATTTTTCCGGCATCTGACTCTGTCTAAAAAGTTCACCGACCCCTGTATTAAGGGTCTTTCTTCACGTTTTTCTTCTGTATCTTGTGTTTCAGCCGCCGGTGGAGGTACCGGGCACTCTTATGCCCGAATGTGGCTCCGCATAAATCGCACACGTACGGACGCGCGCCTGTGTGCGTGTTCATGTGTTGGGATAGCATCTGCTTTGTCTGTGTGGAAAAATACAATACAATAGGTACAATACTGTGCTGTGGGTCTAGTGAAAAGGGCTACAAGTCAAATTTATACCAGGACCAAAAGGTCACAACTCTATAGTATGACTTAAGCTCTTTTGCTCCTATGTTAAATGTGACTTGTACCCCTTTTAACTAGACCCACAGTAATACTTGATTCTCAAAAAAACTAAAAAGAAATTAAAAGCTCCCGACTTAATACTTTTTTCTTGGGGCAGTCATATAAACAAAAACACTATAGCCAGGGGGCGGACCACCATGAGTGGAATCGGACTGGGTGGGGGCCGGAGGCGCCTGGGGTCGAACCAGGTCGCTTGTCCCGGTCCACCTCGGACTAAGACGGCACGTAACTCACCTGGAACGCCATTCCGCAGTAGTCGCACATCTTATCTTTAGGCGCCACGTAGCCCTCGTGCATCACGCGGCGGTGCCGAGTGCGGGCCGCCCGCCACTTGAATGTCTGAACAAAGGCACCATAATAATATACTTTGGGATAATTTCGAACGAGGGGTAATTTAGAAAATTAGAAATTTCTACTAAACCATGCAAGATTTTTAAGATGTGCAATTGACAACATTTCATTTTAAGAACACTTTAAAATGTACGATTCGAAAGCATTTTGTCTCCTGAACACTACACTATTTTTATATATTTTTTTATATCGCTTAATATAAAAAATACAAATGAATAAAAAATATGTTCTCATTTTACCAGTTCTACGGCACACTAGATGAAATGCCAGTGCCTTTTGCCACAGAAAAAATAAGCTGTCATAATTTTGAATTTGACATGACATTGTCAATGCATACTGTCAGATCGCGATAAGACTAAAGTAATGGTTTATTCTACCGTAGAACTGTAGTTACGCCCTTTTAGAATAAGAAAATATTAATATATTAATTATAAATTAATTACAAATCCTGGTAAAACAAATAAACTATCAGCGTATTCGTCTTTTCAAACCTAATACAGAGAACCAATAAAATTAAAGGCTCAAAAAAATTAAAGGTTATCAATTAGTTGAAGCACTATTGGCGTGTCTCTAGTATAGTATTAGCATGTCACATTAAATGTAGGGATGTAACGATACATAGTTTTGCCGATACGATACCAATACCGATATATTGTAGTAAATAATCGCAGATACCGATATCTTAGCTAAATAATGAAGTATGAACTTCAGATATTTGTATGTCCTTATTATAAAGCCTAACAACTTTCTATTTGACCCTGACACAGTGTCGCTACAAACAGTTTACGTATGGCAATAATGTGCATACGTCATGTATAGTCAGCATGGTGTGTATTGGGTTTGTGTTGATATTTGAATAATACCAAAACATTGTTTACAGAGAATCAGAGCTTTGTAATATTACCTATTCGTCAAAATCCGATTCCAAATACTTAATATTTCTGTATTCTTCATATTCTGACTCTGGTGAAGTTTGATCTTCGTCAGATGTTGTGTCGCTTTCAGGACCACCAACCTCGATTATAAAACGTTCAGTCTGGGATTCGATTATAGGATCTTTATTCCTATAATCGTCTTCAATTTTTTTTACATGGTCACAGCAGTTTGCCCAGTTTTCTCGAGTGACTTCCTAAATAGTAGTAATAAATTTAAAAAAAAAAACAGATAAAGCATAAATTACATAAACTCAATCCTAAATAATTTATACTACACAACTAAATTCTAAACATCAAAGTATTTTTTATATCTGAAAACTATCATATAAGCTTTAGGAAAGCATCATTATCGAGAGAAACATTTTGTACAGTTGGCAAAGTCGAGACCGTTTCATTATTTTTAGAAATATTTTTAATTGTGGATCTATGAGAAAATAAAATCTATTAAGTTTAAGTATAACATCTAACCAGTTCAATACAACCGTACTATAAAGTGTCAGTACCAGTCATGTCAGTAACCAATTGAAAAACATTTTTCAATGGAATGCTATTCAATCCTTCGTCCTTTCTTTGCTTTAAATACTTCATTGTATTTAAAATGATTTTTTGCATCTTTTGGAATCTTTTTCGGCATTTTTATGATAAAATCGTTTAAATCGCGATATATTTTCGTTTTGTTTACATCGGTGACATTCGATGACATTCAACGTCTGATGTCAAAGTGTAATCATTGCCAGTGAAAGAAATTAATATCACTGAAAATCCGCAACATGGCGAGGGCCAAATAGAAAGTTGTCAGGCTTTAACTAAAACTTGGCTATATTTAACAGAGAGTCAATCTTGAAAGTGTAAAGTAAAAATAAATAAATTGAAATTCATTCGCGGTAGCCCTCATTGTTTTTTTTTTTTTTTCTCTCAATATTAATGAAAAAACCACTCCAATACCATAAAAACTCACCGAGATACTACAATGATAAAATCACATTTTTAGACGTTCCCAAATACGTGCCGAAACGCTCCCTACTGAAGCCCGTTATACTGTGACGTCATTACTGATATGTTGTTTGGGGAAATCAATAACTTTGTTCTGCAACTATGTTAAAACTTGCGTTTATCGTAACGGTTTAATAACAAAAGTTACTATAAATTTTATGGGTTATTTAATGGTATTAATAGTTTTTAATAATTTTATATTTTTAAAATGGACTTTCCCACCCAACTTTGGAGGCTCCTAAAAAAGTTACACGTTATTTCCAACTGAAAACTTGAACATATTTTCTTATTATGCTTATTTTAACAGGATCTTATATAGTTTTTACAAATTACAGTTACAGTCAAGTACCCAATTGTATGAGTGAGATATTTGGTTATACGGCTGAATACATGGATCTACTCACCGCTGGGCAGGATTCGCAGCGATAGTTTCGCAGATCGCTATGTTTGGACTCGATGTGCCTCTGCAGCGGTACTTTGGACGCGAACACCTGCCCGCACTCGTCACATTTGTACCTTCACGCATACACAATGAAATGAAAAACGCGAACATGTACCTCTAGTACAGTCAACATTATAAATACCTATCTATACGGATAAAGTGACAAAATTTTCTAAAATGACAACTATGAGTGTAATAGTGTACAGATATTGTCGCCTTAGTAACGTATATATATTTATGGTGTTGACTGTTCAACTGCACTCTGTCGCGCGACAAATGCCAGTCCCATCGCGACCATGGACAGTCGAGTTCATAAATATATGAGCATTTCCTAGGCTTCAATAATGTATGTACATGGACCGGTACATATTCATCTGTACAGATTTATCAATCAAAAATATATACAGGTCGCGTCACGTAAAAAGAACGCTGGAAGAAAGTGGAGGGGGTATGTTTGCGCATTGGTACACTCGCGCACGAAAGTACTATGTTTATTGTTTTATTTTTAAACTAGCCTTTCGCTCGCGGCGCGGTTCGATTAAAAAGTATATGTATTATTATCTATTATTTATTTATTAATAGGGTGAATCAACTTTTTAACCCACACAAAGCTGTCCGCAACTTCTAATCTTCGTTGAAATATAACGCCCTTAAAAAATGGTTTGTCTATATTTAAATTTATATTGTATGTTAAAACCTTGAAAGTCCCGTCTCATGAATCTATTTTTTTTTTTTTGGAATGACGCTTAATAGTAAAACATCGTCCCCCATAACTGTTTACACAGTTTGACTGTGGGATCCTTGAGTATTATTAGTTGATATATTATTAAATGGAATTAAAAACATGTTTCTGTGTAGAATGAAAAAAACAAACAATATACATCATAAATCATTTTTCTATGTAAAACCATTTTGTAATAAACAAGACACTTTTGTGCGCGACAGTATTTTGAGAACGAACGTGACGTGAACACAGTGCGGAAAGCAAAGGTCGACTGACGAACCAATAGCGCCCCGGCAATGACGCGGCGCGGCACCCGCCCTCCCCGCGCCGCACCTCATACCACCAAATAGACCGATAAATTGCCTACTGCGCAGCCTCACCACCAGCGTTCTTTTTACGTGACGCGACCTGTACACGTTTTATCTGCCATATTCATCTGAGCTAGCGATGTTACGAGTTGATTTTATTCCAACTCGGATAACTCGAGTTGACTCGCCCGTCAACTCGAATCGGGATTAGAGTTGACTCGACTCGCATCAACCGGATGGGATACGCTTCGCGGCAGCAGCCAAACGGATCGGCGAGTCGAGTCGAGTTCAGCGTATTCGTAACAAAATGAACATTCGTCGAGTTGGCGAATCGGTGACTCGCGTGCACTCGCATAACTCGCATTCGTTATCCAGTCCGTGTCAATTCTAGCTAGAGTTAGGTATGCGAGTTGATTCTAGTTGCGAATGAACTTGATTCGAATCAACTCGCTTAGAGTCTGATTCGAGTTACCGTAAGGACGGGTTACTTTCGCCCTGGGGGGTAACTTTGACCAATAGGGATTAACTCAATTCAGGTTTTATTATTGCATTTAAATTACGGCACATTGCCATGTGGTTGGTTTTAGCTGACCGTTCATGTTTTTATGTTTATTATCAGACGTTATAGATCTGAGATATATAAGTTGTAAGGTGGGCAAAGTTACCCTATATTTGGCCAAAGTACCCCGACCTTACGGTATTCGAATCAGACAACTCGACTCGCCCATCGCTAATCTGAGCAAGCTTCTCAATAATATGTAAGCAACTGAAAATTGATAAAATATCTGTACTACGATTTTTCAAAATTATCTAAACAAGTGGAAATATAATAAATATCTGCACAAGGGTTTTCAATTACTTGTAAACAGGGTGTGGTGCATAAATATCTGTACTGACATATTCCAAATTTATGTGAACAATTTAAAGCTCGTAAATATCTGTACAAACAAAACATTTCAGCTTTTCAGTAGAAATAAATAAATTGGTCAATTAATACGTAGTATGGAGTATTTGTTATTTTGGAAGATATATTTATAGAGGTATATTTCTCTATTTATTTAATTCTTTTTGAAAGAATATTATTTAGGAGGTTTTGAAATAGGTTGTAAGTAAGTTAATAGTAGATGAGGAGATTATTACAAGTAGTATCCCACGCAGGCGAAGCTACAGGCACAACACAGGCAGGCAGCCTGCTCCACGCCCATATTTACGTCGAGTTCATCATTATCTGAGCAAAGATTGGACCAAAAATATCTGAACAAGACCCTATTGTCAGAAGCATAAGAACTAGATCAGATCTTATATATATATATGGCAACATGGAGAAACTACAGCAAAGAGGATCATTTAATCTTGGGGGCCAGGGCACAATAAGACTTAAATATATTCTCAATTTCATTCAATTTGAACGTGTAGTTTAAGAACTATTGCACGTCAAAGTTCCTTAGTTTTGTCAGTGATTCACTGACTCTCTGACTGACTCAATGATTGATGATCATCATAATTCTAAGGTACTTCTAGCAGACCCACAAGCTCCAAATTTTAAACATAGTTACTTTTTAGCCTATCAAGTCCTATCACAATTGCACAATCACAATTGCACACATAAGTTTGTAATCCTATACAAATACATGCGATTACAAAGTAAGTTTTGCAGTTCAAATTGAAAAAAAAAAAAAATGGATTGGAATGTAATAAATAAAGGAAGACCGCTTACAAAATGAAATGAGATCAGCCAATGAGAGAGAACATTAAGTGGCCAGTCATAAATGCTGATATTAAACCTCTTTTCGTTTGTAAATCACAAATGATTATCATAACGAAGATACGTTAGTATACGCCAGCTGAGAAAAATGCTTCCAAGAATGCAACAGCACACATTCGTACCGCATTATCTTCACAGATGTATGTAGGCTTCCTCACAATGTTTTTCCTTCACCGAAAAGCGAGTAGTAAATATCAAATGATTTTCAAGAAACTTATTAGTACAATCGAGTTCATATACATTTACACACTTACGGGATCAAAAATATCTGAACACGACCTATACAGGGTGTCCCTAAAACCAACGTCGATAAGATATTTCTGGTGTCTTATGACACCAGATTAAATAAATTTGACTTCAGTAAAAATCACTTAGTTTTCGAGATATTGACGTTTTTGCAAAACTCGTGCTAAGTGATACCCTGACTCGGTTATTTGAGTGTCATGACTAAAATATCAAGTATTTTTCAAATCTATTTTTTGATATGGGTAGCCAAATGACGCTAGTTATTGGACGTAATTCCTATTTCTGTTAAGCAAAAATAGACTAAAATTATTGGAGATGTAAGGAGTCTCCGTTGTCAAAAACATCATGTTATGGACGTGTAAAGGACCTCCAAACGTCAAAATACAAAATGGGAAACGTATGTTTCGCGTCGAGAAATAGACTATTAAGCTAACAGTTATTACAATTAGCTACAGTATGCCAGGCAAATAATTTATTAGAATGAAATAAAACATCAATATCTAGAAAAATAAAGGATTTTTACTAAAGTCAAATTCACTTAATTTGATATCTTATGAGTTGGTCTATCTGCCCTTTTCGTATGGATGTTGGTTTTAGAGACAACCTGTATAAACCGTCCTTCTTTTGTGGAAGTCGGTTTATAATAGACATCAAATGTAGCAATTCGATAAGAAATGCACAAGTTACTACGGATAGTATCCAAATCGCTATGTATGTGCCCATGATATTTGAAGAGTTCCCTCGATTTATCCGAGACGAGATCCTGAGTTGGATGCAATGGGACCATCTCGGAGGCATACACTTTCAAACAAAAAAAATATTTTTCATATCCGTTCAACCATCTTCGTGTAAGAAACGTATATATTGAAAACCGTCCTTCTTTTATGGAAGTCTGTGAATAACGGACATCAAATAAAGCTAATCGATAAGAAGTGCACAAGACACTGTGAAAAATACCCAAATCGCCATATATGTGCCTAAAATATTTGAAGAGTTCCCTAGATTTCTCCAAGATTCCATCATATCCTGATTAGGTTGCAATGGGAACATTTCGAAGGCATACCCTTTCAAACAAAAAAATATTTTCCAAATCGGTCCCGTCTTCGAGTAATCGAAAAACATACAGACGAATTGAGAACCGTCGTTCTTTTGAAAGTCGGTTAAAATAGCCCAGAAGCAGAAAACGAATATTACTTAATAACATTTCTATGACGTTACATTAAAACTGAAAGAGACAAATGTATCATTTGACAGTACGGTACTCTTCTCGGTGATTGTCATTTTTTCAAAATTCGAAATATTTTGTTTGTACAGATATTTACGAGCTTCTAATTGTTTACATAAATTTGGAATACGTCAGTACAGAAATTTATGCGCCACTACCTGTTTACAAATAATTGAAAAAAAAAAACACGAAAAAACCCTTGTGCAGATATTTATTATATTTCCATTTGTTTAGATAATTTTGAAAAATCGTAGTACAGATATTTTATGAATTTTCAGTTGCAGATATGACAGATAAAACGTGTATATATTTTTGATTGATAAATCTGTTCAGATGAATATGTACCGGTCCATGTACATATATTATTGAAGCCTAGGAAATGTTCATATATTTATGAACTCGACTGGAAGTTACAATACGTCCGAAACGCGATTAAATCCCCGTTTGTTATAATAATGACTGAAAATTATGGAATTATTGGTACACAGGTAAATCAAAAGTGACCAGTTACTCGCTCCGCGATTTCGCTGCGTGCCCTTAAGGCCCCTTTTAAAATAGGGTATTTGACAACAATCAAAATAAATTCATTAACTTCAACCAGCAAATTACGCTTCCAAAACAGCCCGGATAAAATCATTCAAACTTATTTTCGTGCCATCAACGATTTTACAATGACGAAAACTAAAAATAAGGCACCATGTTGAGCATGACGTCACAAGATAGTATTTCATACTAAACTGCATACTTTCGGAGCGTTTTGACTAGGGCATGCTCCCGGTACTGAGTTTGTATGGCGAGAACCGGGAATTCCCGGTTCCGGTACCGTATTTGTATCGAAATCCAGTACCGGGAGCATGCCCTAGTTTTGACATTTCATAAAAAGAAGCTGATTTTAACTGTCATCAAGTAGCCTATTATTTAAGGCCTAATAATGGCTTACCGTAAAACGTCCGCCGTGACGTGCTTGACGCCATACTTCATGTGTATGTTGTACTGCTCCATATCCCGGAACTGCTTGTTGCACGCCGCACAATACGCTTCCTCGTCTATCTGTGGATAGACCATATATAACCACCATACCATATACAGGGTGACTGGAAATTCGCCGTATTCCTTGATAGGGGTTTTTCTACAGCTCATTTGCAATGATTTAGGCCCAGTCAACTAGGGGTCAAAACTCCTTGGTTTTCGAGATATTCAAGTTTTTTGGTTTTCTTTTTAAATACCCGCCTCTTGACATAAAACTGGTGATTGTGTAGAAACTACGCAATATGGAAATTAAAAAAAAAACATGTTTTGAATAGCTAATAAACTACTGATTACATTACAATAGTAAAAAGTGCCAAAACATTACAACAATTGATAAATAAAAGCATTCAAAGTCAGAAATTCCAGATTTTTTTCCCATTTTTTTTTTACGAATATCTCGAAAACCCCCTTGACCCCTAGTTGACTGGGCCTAAATCATTGCAAATGAGCTGTAGAAAAACCCCTATCAAGGAATACGGCGAATTTCCAGTCACCCTGTATGTGTCCATATTTAAGTACATTAGATGTATAATTACGATTATTGGTACCAAGGCCACAATTAAATAAACACGTTACTTCTTGAAATTAACTACTTCTTAATTAGAGATAGAGTAACGATACCGATATATCGGCCGATACAACCGATATTTGGAAAGCGCGAACAAAATTTGCCGTCTGAAAAAATCTGCAAAAAGTAATTTTAATTACTGACTTCATTCATCATATGTATCGGTTTATTACCTTGTGCAATGATAATTAAAAGGTTAACTGGAAGAGATCCCTTAAAGGGATAAGTTCGCCTTTGTACATATACCTTTATTTTGTAACCCTGTACTTGTATTATTTTGTGCAATAAAGAGTTTACATACATACATACATAATTTCTTTGTTAATTATGTATTTGTTTCATGGTAAATATTTTCTTTGACTTTTGAGTTAACACTTTATTTATTTTTACTTTACACTTTCAAGGTTGAGTCTCTGTTATAAATATAGCCAAGTTTTAGGTATTAAGTATAATAAGGACATACATAGGTCTGAGGTGCATACTTCATTATTTAGCCATCAATATCGGTATCGCCGATTATTTACTACAATAATCGGTATCGTATCGGCATTATGTATTACCTCATTACTATGCCTGCGCATATGTTTCTTCAGGTTATACTTGTACTGGCATTTGTAGCCGCACTCCGTACACGCGTACCGCTTCTCTGAACCGTGCTTATGTCGCCTGAAACAATACAAGGCCGAATTATGTAATCATCGCTCATTCCCACAATACCGCATTCCTAAAATACCAGATTCTCGATATATCCGATTCTCCGTATACCCGATTCCCAAAATAATACATACATACACCAAAATCATTTAGATCCTTGAGTAACTTACGACTTTATAATCTAGTTCTAGTGTAACGGGAATGTGGTAAAACAGGAATCTGATAAATCGAGAATCTGGTATTTTAGGAATGCGATATTTTGGGGGTGAGCGGTAATCATCATCATTTCCACCTTGAAACTTTGACTGCTGAAGGTCTACCTAAGGCTGTGTTTCCACCAGAGGGTCATTCCACGTAAAAGTACCGCGAGTTTGATTTCATTGCATGTTTTTTTCTTTCAAAATACTAATGTAAGTGTAAATGTACAAGGTGATTTTTTTTTGACTGTTCAACTTTCGACAGTGGATTCTTAAGGTGGTTGCGTTCCCATACAAAAGTTGGTGCACCTTCACGGGCTAACGGCAGGGTATATTAAGAAACTAATTTGACAAATATCAATTAATTTACGTTTTATTTTGGGCAAATGCATAAAAAATGGTATATTTTCACGCTAAATACCATATTTCACCGATGAAAAACTTGGATATTCTATCACTGTGTGCGAATCACCTACAGGTGGGTAACACAACTCACGCAAACACAGGCAAATGGTATATGGGCGTGTGTGTGACTTATCTATTGATATTTCAAAACGGATCTTAATTTACGCACCTTTTCAGTGTGCATCCGTAGCCGAGTGGTCTAAAGCCTTCACTTATGGATACGTTTGGTTGTGGGTTCTAATCCCGAAATAATTTTATTTTTTCTTTTTTTTCGTTTTTATCGAATACTACACGCTGTAATTAATTTTGTAATTTAGCCTGTTTATGCCAAATTACTAAATATTTTGACTAAATTTATATTCTGAAATATATATGTACCTACTAAATATTGTTTTGTTTTACTTTTTAAATCAGGATACTTAAATAAAGAGAAATAATAATAATACGGAGGTAAATTTTACAAAAACAATCTAAGCAATCCTTATTAGGGTAAAAAATTACCAGGATTTGAACCCGGGACCTCTAGCTTAGTAGGCGGTGTCACTCCCGCTAAGCCAAAAGTGTCGTCGATCGTTAGGCATTCATAGATGTCTGACAAACGGTGACAGATGGCAACGTCGCATGTCACGGTGGCAACGCAACGTTGCAACTCTGGGCAATTTTTTGATTCGCGCAAACTAAAATACGAGAGTCTAGTAGTCAGGGACGTTCAAATACTTTTCAAGAAAATTTATATTGTACCATCACCTTATAACTTTACCCATCTTATTGTTTCCTAATAAATACAAGTGATGTGAAAACACAAATCTACTATACGAGTACAAAATTAATATTTGACATTCCATATTTAGGATTCCACAAAATGAAGAAGGTTTCAGAACATTACGCTGTCACCAATAATGCTGTCATTCGTTTTGTTTCTAAATTTTCCAATTGGTGAAGGGAAGATGCATTTATCGTAGAGAGGATGCCAGAATTGATTTGTTCTTTAAAAAATATGATTTAGGTACCTGAAATCGTGACGCGAATCTTAGAACAAAATCCTAAATTCCTAGACCTGAGATGCACACATATAAAAGGTAGTCAGTTAATTTAATATTAGACTGAATTACTAGTGTTTTGCAATGCTAGTTTTATTGACTTATAGTAACATGGTACTTTATTTATTACAGAACGACTGACAGAGTCAACTCGCATCAATCTCTGTATTCGAGAAATTTGGCGTCCCTTGACAAACTTCAAGTAATGTGCTCAATGCCAGTTTACTTGTAAGCCTAGAAAATCATGTTTGGCGGCGTATGTTGCGAATTCTTTGGACCGCACGCCGCACCAACGTGTCCATTCTCAAGGAGCTCGGAATAACAACAAGGCTGTCCACTATCTGCTCCCAGCGGATACTAAACTACTTCGGACATGTTGCTCGCAGGAACCCAGACAACTTGGAGACGCTGATGGTAGTTGGGCAGGTAGACTTAAAAAGACCACGCGGTCGATCACCTACCCGTTGGTCAGACCTAATCAAGAAGCTCACTGGCCTGCCAATACCTAAAGCTATGAAGACCGTCGAGGACAGAGACGCTTGGAAAAGCTTGGTGCAGCAAATTTCAAACTAGACACGACCTTCAGCAATGAAGACGACGACTAAATCTAGAAAATCAAGAGTTCTCTCAATAACACATTGAGTGAGTCTGAGTCTGCCTGTTCAACTTATAATATGTTATTGGTCCGTAAACTTACGGCCCTAAGAATCTGTAAAATATGGAGATCGGCTTCGCCAAATTTGAGAATAAATATATTATGAATAAAACTATTTTACTCAGTTATACGTCTTATTCCATTCAATATATTCCCATACAAAAAAGAGCTGTACATTTATCGTGAAATAAACGGTTGCGTTTGTTTCACAAATTTATTATATTACCCAGTGGGTAATAAAGATTGAGTAATACCCATGTGGGTATGAAACTAGGTGGTAATTACAAAGTTATTTTTTGACCTATCAAAAAAAATGTGGGGTAGACAAGGGGGAAAATCGGCGTTCGTTTGTTCGATGGTAACTCGAGAATATTGTTGCTCGAGTACCTACACTTTTCTTTATTTTACCTTCGAATTTTCATGACTATTACCCGAGTTTCTGCTTATACGGGTTTACACAATAGCCGGAGCGCCGGAGCACAATAGGCGAACTTACAAGTTAGAATCTCTGTCAATAGATGTCACTTTTATCAATGATTTTGCTTTAGTGTGCGTGTATATTTACCTGTCAAAGTACTACTCGAGTTTCATACACATTCCTGCGCTTGGTAAGCACGTACATAAATTATTATGAATTAGAAATCATCGAAAGAGACTCAAAATATTGGGCCAATTGATTCTCATGCTGGTAAAATAAGCAGATATCATAATTATAGTCTTGAACATTTGGTCACGTGACCAAGACAGCGCCATCTCTGAGCAATTCTGCCCCGGGTCACCGTGCGATACGCCCTTAAGCGAAAAATAGAAAATACGTGTTTTTTCAGTCGGTATCTTTCAGTACTAAAATATTTAGAAACAGCAGCTGAAAGATATGCTTAAAAAAACACACGTTTGTGGATAGCGCGGTAGCGCACTGCGCGGGAGACGGCAACGGTCCCCTCCCCGCGACCTCGACCCCGCTTCCGCGTTAAGTCGCCGAGACAACTTACGCGTCGATACGCGTAATCCTCACATTACTAATTATTTTTTCGGGCAGCACATTTTATGGTGAAAATTTTACCTACATTTTTTTCTTCAAAAATGGCATCTTTTATTGATACCTAATGCCTATGCAAAATTTGAACGGTCAATAAAAAATCACCCTGTATTTGGGGATGATAAGTGACATTTCTTTAGAGATAAACAGATAAATAAACACTTAAATTTGCATTATGATGGTTCAACACGGAATAAAATCGTGACTCGCTTTACCTTGGAATGACTCAAATAAATAAATAAATATCCGGGGACAATCTTACACAAATCGAGCTAGTCCCAAACTAAGCAATACTTGTACTATGGGTACTAGACGACGATATACATACTTATACAGATAAACACATACTTAAATAGATAGAAAACATCCATGACTCAGTAACAAATACTCGTGCTCATCACACAAATATTTGCCCTTACCAGGATTTGAACCCGGGACCTCTAGCTTCGTAGGCAGTGGCACTCCTACTGAGCTAAACGTGTCAAACCATCATCATCATTTCCAACTTCAAACGTTCACTGCTGAATGTCTCCCCCAACGACTTTCATAAAACTGCGTTTCCACCAAGGACCATTAAAACAAGGGGACTGTCATTCTCCATACTTTGGATCGTACCCCGACCGTTAGGGGATTTCCGGGCAAAAACTAGATGGCGCTAAAAAACTAAACATTTAACGATGTTATAATTCAACAAAGAAACATAGTATAGTAACAATTAGTTCGCAAACAGCTAATAATAAATAAATTCTAACATTTAAATACTGTGTCACGTTTGCAAAGTTGAATAATTGTAAATAATATAATTCGTATACCAAGCTTATACATAGATGGCGTTGTAAATTCGGGGAACAGCTTTTTGTATGGAGAATGACAGTCCTCTTGTTTTAATGGTCCTTGGTTTCCACAGAGGTATATCCCTGTGTACTCCTGAACGCATATGTTATGTGATCTGTTTCTGTGTATCTGCCCCAAGTCCTGTTTTTGTGTGCGTTACTGACTTAATGTTTTTCTTTCTTTCTTTCTTTTCTTTCTTTCTATGCGAGGTAGCGGAGCGGTGTGCGAGGAAAAATCCACCAATCAACGTAAGCAAAGAAAAGTTTAAAAGTTCATAACTCGAAAACAACGAAAAATGGGCTAACATACATGGGGGTATATTCTGAGAGCCCACGACGTGAGGAATCTAAAAAAAATTTGGCGTCAAGGTTTGGACCATCCCTGTATATTTGTTCCTCACAAATAGTAGAATCGATTTACATCAGATACAAAATTTAGTACAAAAGCCTGCCGAATTAACAACCACGCTCTGCTACTATGAAGGGAAACGGCTAAACTTGGACTATTATATTAAATAAAAACAGAGCAAACGCTAACACATTGCTGTAATTCGTTATTCGAATTTAGTACGACACAACTTAACATAAGTAAATAGATGGAACAGTAAAAGAACATAAAAGGTTGCGTTCTTATATTCCAACAATTATACTGTGTCTGTACGGGCAAGTACTCACAGCATGTGCAGCTGGTAGTTCCCTCTTGTGACCTTCTGGCCACACTTGGTGCACGGCATGAAGCGGTGCGCGCCGTGGTGCCCCAACAGCTTGCGGTACGACCTGCAAGGGGCATCCATGTGTTCATCATCAGCATCACGATCATCATCAGTAGTGGCGAGCACTCTATAAAGACAAGGCACATTTGCTCGGAGCCGGGACGATTGGAAATCAAGGGAGGAGGCCTTTGCCCAGCAGTGGGACACTACAATAGGCTAGCAAAAAAAAAAAAAAAAAAACTGTCTAGTGCTTACCCCTTTTTTCTATTCCATTGAAGATGATTCAGTAGTTAGTAAGGCAGTCTCTTCGTGTCCGTCAAGATAGTGTAAATATATAAAATGTAATAGGTGTGTAAAGATATTCAGAATCTGATGCAGCCAATAAATAGTACCCAAATAGTACCGACGAAATACCTAGGTGAAAAAAATAGTACTCTTAAACTTTCTGAAATATAAGGGCCTGTTCACGGTGTACGCTACCGGGCGTCAAGCTGGCGTACACCGTCGTTTGTATCTCTGGAACGGCTTTGTTTTTGGAAACGCTTTATATCTGAAAAAATAGTACCCTAGGGCCCTAAAATTTCATTTCTCTATCTATCGTAGAAGCCGAGATATAGTGAACTGCGTGATTTCGGAATTCGATGTCTTTCTATGTGAAATTCCCGGGTACGCCAGCTTGACGGTGTGAAATTTTGTACAACGTTAAGTCATGGAATATCTCGGCTTCCCTTTTTGCGTCTAGGGGCTGTCCATATTTTACGTCACTCGATATTATAGATTTTTGAATAGATAAGCTACACTCACGTGAAATCGCGCAAACACACATCGCACGACCACACTGTGATGGGGATCCCGTGCTCCGCGCTGCAGTGGGACCGCATCGAGTTCGGCGTGTCCCACTTGTGGCCACAGTGCTGGCACACCAGCAATCTGTGGGCGGGTGGCGAAACAAATTAAATTTTCACACCTCCTATTCAGAAAAAAGTATTTTGCTCCCTCATAAGAGGGATCAAAGTGGTACTTTTCTGTTCAAGGACAACAGGGTATTTTTAGTTTGAACTCGCTTAGAATATGTCATACCATAGACAGCTTTATTAGTATATTACACACAGAGGGCGATATAATATAATATGGAATGGCCCAGATCACAGGTGTTTGCGGTCCGAGCCGCAGGCGAGGGCCATAAATGTAATATGGAAGTGGTGTTTTCGTCCCATCCGTAAAAAATAATAATCGTTTTATAAAATAATAATAGACTATAAATTTAACATTTCATTTTTAATAATAATGTGTGATGCTCTTCGAATAACTATATATTTCGTTATTTTGGTAGGTAGCGTTTGTATTTGAATTTCCCTCATAGTCGGTGTGAAAAGCAGTATGTGTCACAAGGTAGCAAAATTATTTCCACCACGGGCGTTAACACTTGAATCCCTCACTACGCTCCGGATTATACTTTAGAATCCCCCGCTACGCTCGGGATTCTATTGTATAATCCTTCGCTTCGTTCAGGATTCAATATACGCCCTCGCCGTAAATACATCATTTTGCTCCCTTGTGACACAATCTACTATAAAATTACCGGCATTATAGCCCTAGTGCTGTAATGAAAGTACCTGTAATGGCTGTCTATGTGGGCGGCTAGCGACGCATCAGTCATGAACTTCAGATCACAAATATGGCAGGCCAGGTCCCCATACATCTGATAAGAGTAAATGCCTGTTAGGTACAAATTTTACAAAAATGTATACTGTTTCTCATGAAATATTTATTTTTATTCAAATTAGTACATTACTTACCTGGGCGGTAAAACAAAGAATGTCTCAGATCGCAGGTATTTGAGGCCCGAGCCGAAGGCAAGGGTGATAAATATGCACTCTGATGCTTTCTTTATTTACCGCCCGTGGTAAGTATTAGTACATTGTGTATCAAGGGCGGTAAGTAAGGAATTACAAACGAGTGCTTGTTACAAGGCCGAGGGCTTTAACAACACGAGTTTGTAATTCCTTTACCGCCCGTGGCACACACAATGTTTTTCATCACACTTGTGAGGAAATCTGATAAAAATAACCTTACTTAACCTAAATAAAATTGTAAAACAGACAGTGACGTTAGTGACATATATCCATAGACAATGCGAACGTCAAGTCACGTTCGGAAACCATAGCGGTAAAGACCTAAAATGGTTGATTTTATATTTGCAATATACTGAAATACACTATTTAAGTATTTAATTAATGTTACAGAAATATGTGTCTTGATGTATTTGCAATAACAGTTCTCTTTAAATAAATATTTCAGTGATAAAAGTTAAAAAACGTAAGTCGGCGTTTCCTTTGAAAATGACAAATAAGAGTAAAACAGAACCAGCGTTTCAAATTTAAAAAGAAAACCATAACGCCCTAGGGCGTAATAGGTCATTTACGGTCTGCAGAACCTACGTGTAATGACACCATTTTCGAGCAAGTGTGATGAAAAAAAGTTTACGTCTCCCCCAGGCCATAAATAGCATATTTACCAGTAGCGTGGCGTCAAAAGAACTCGATTCCCACCGGCTTGCCAAATATCAGGCATTTGAGCACCTTATTATACAGCTCTTAAGGAAAATGTACGCCAAGTATGCACCGGTTTGCCCCAGGATTTTTTTACTCCACGCCACTGATATTTACATATTCATATGAATATGTAAACATGAACATGAAATAGTAATTGAAACAAACAAATATAGGTAAGTACAATTTAAAAACTATAAACTTACCGAAGTATGTCTCTTCATATGTCCAAGAAACGCCCTCCTTGTAAAAAAAGGCTCTACACATTTCTCACACCGAAACACCGGAGCACTCTTCACATAAAACTCTACATCCCTCTTACTCTTCCGCCATCTTCTCATCTCATCTTCTGTCAACTTTTCTTCTGTGAAGTCATTCGTTATTTGTGAAATATGTTCTTCTGAGTCATTTTCACTAAGGGATTTTTTTGGTAGGTTTTGTTTAAGTGTTGTAGATACTTCGGTGGGTTCACTTATTTCTACGGTTACTTTTGGTCGAGGTGTTTGGAATGTACGGATTTCTGTTTCTCCAATTGACATTGTACCTAAAATCGTTTAGTGACAGTTAAAACTTTTTTTTCCAACACACTTGCTCATAAAGTGGCTCTTATTTCATGGTTCTTACGCGCGGAACGCAACTTATTACACATAGGTGGTTTTTACTGGAGATGCAGCGAATAGTGATTTGGCCGAATACCGAATATTCGGCGGAGTCGACGGCCGAATAGCCGAATATTCGGCCAACGGTTTTACCTAAAATGAAGTAAATTCGAACGCCCGGGTGGGCGGCGCCGTGAATCTCTGTAAAGGACAGTACAGGTTGCAACTTGTTACTCGTCGTAGGCAGCCTATGATAGAAAAATGCGCCAATGAAAAATTTTATTTCATTCGTAGTTTAATTTCTAATTATTTCGTTGTTTATGCTACTGTTCTATATATGTTTGAAATTAATGTGAAAGATGATTAACCTACTATTTAATATAGATTACTGTTTATAATTTGTTATTAAAATATTTATTCATCCTTCTTTTTCCTTCGACTTTGTGTTAATTTACTATTCGGTATTCGGCCGAATACTATGCCATTATTCGGCATTCGGCCGAATAGTCAAAATATGGCCGAATAGGCCGAATACCGAATAGTGGCCGAATATTCGTTGCATCTCTAGTTTTTACCTTACATTACCACACTAGTGCTGTAATTACCGCCAATTGACCAATGAGAGCACGCCGTGGCGCTCGGCGCGCGGATATTATACCTATATCACAATGAACTATTAATAAACGACTTCAAGGGTGATTCCGATTGTTCCGGTTTCAACGCCATTGTTGTTTCGCGATTATTACCACAATGGAAGAGTAAGCCGCGTTAACTTTAACGGTTACCTCAACTTATTTCAACAATATTTGATGAGTAGGATTTATATCCCGATAAAGAATTTTCTCGGAGTAATATAACGTCATACGGGGGCAAACTCGCGTGGAAAAACTCTAACATTGTTTATAATTTCATAAACAATATAGATATTTACTTAATTCCATCAACTGAATCGATATGGTAAGCTAAAAAATGTAGTCCTCATTGGAACAACAAATTTAAACTTCACAGAATATATACTTACTTTTTCTATTTAAAAGAGACATTAAAATTGTATTGGGTAAACCATCGCCACTTTTTGGTGGCCCAAGAAGGGAATCATCCAATACTTTTGAACTTTCTTCAGTTCCATGACTTACTTTCTCATGTTTAACTTCACCACTACCTACTTTATACACTTTATTACATTCGATTTCAACCTCAATATCTTTATCGTGTCTAAATTGATCCCAAACCACTTTGACATATCTATCTTCATCATCCATAGCTTTATCACATGTTTTATTAGCTGCGGTTGATGTGTGATAAAACACTTGATAATTCATCATCTCATCCTCATTTACTTCATCAGATTCATAGTCAGGGTCAGCTTCTGATTTAACATTGACAATGAATGGTGGTTCTGGTTTTATCGGGTCCTCTGGAGGTTCGGTCACATCCAGAAATATGCCTTTTGATATGCAGAGTCTGGAGAGGGTTTGGAGTTGCGTTGCCTGTAAATATTTTTTGTTAAATTCTTACTTCACTAGAAGATAGACAGAGGGTAAAAAATCTTTAAGATAAGAGTGAAGGCTTGCTACAGCGGCGAGCTATAGCTTGGCCTCGTATTAGGGAATGCAATAACCGACCAAATTTCATATCCGATTATTTGTTCGGTTATAACCAAAAAATAACTGATTAAGCGGTTATAACCGATTATTTCAAAAAAAAGTGATAAAATCATTTAAATAGCCGTCTAAATGTGCAAATGAAGATGTTTATCTCCTAAGAAGGAAAGAATACGACGTATTTTAGTGTCGCGCAATGCGTACTATATAATGCTACTACGATAGCTAGAGAAATAAAATTGTAGGGCCCTAGGGTACTATTTGGGTACTATTTTTAGGGTTCCGTACCAAAATGGTAAAAAAGGAACCCTTATGGTGCGACTCTGTCTGTCTGTCTGTCTGTCTGTCTGTCTGTCTGTCTGTCTGTCTGTCTGTCCGTCTGTCACAGCAAGATATCTCAGGATCTACTGATGCTATCGACTTGAAATTTGGAATAGTGTTAAAAACCGCTAATTTGAGCCTATGGAACAGAAAAAAAAACCTATACCTTTTTTACTTTTTTTTTAAAGGGGACCGAAATGGGATGTCTAAAATCAAAAGTTGAGCTAATATATCGAGTGGGATATCAAATGAAAAGGCTTAATATGAAGATTTCAAAACTGTTTTTATTTTTTTCAGTAAACGTGTAGTTTTTGATTTAAGACCAAAAACGTTTAAAATAATACCATTCCCCCCCTATTATCTCCGAATTTGCTGAACAGAAAAATCTGAAATGATTACCGATTATTAATATTATCCTAAATATTACAGGAAAAATAAAACGGTTTTTCTAACTAGCAGCGTTTTTCAGAAATTCGCAAAAATCGTAAGACAACCTTATTTGCTCCTACTAAAATAACCGCGGCATATGTCGATGTATGGGGACAACAGTTTTACAAGAGCAAAGTTAAGTTTGTCCCACCATACAATTTTTCTTGAATTATTCACGTATCTACTGACGATTTTGTACGGAACCCTCGGTGCGCGAGTGCGACTCGCACTTGACCGGTTTTTTTTTGAGATATAAAGCGTCTTCAAAAACAAAGCCGTTCCAGAGATACAAACGGTGTACGCCAGCTTGACGCCCGGTAGCGTACACCGTGAACAGGCGTTATATTTTAGAAAGTTTAATGGTACTATTTTTTTCACCTAGTTATTTCGTCTGTACTATTTGGATACTATTTATTGGCGGCATCAGGTTCTGAATATCTTTACGGTGTACGCTATCTTGACGGACACCTTGTATCTGAAATCAATCTCTATAATAGGGCAGTAAGTTTATCATCATCACTACTTACATTTCCGTTAGAGCAAAATGAGATAAGTTTTTTTGAAAGAAATAGAACCGTACTTATAATCAAACGAAACGGACAAAATGCATAGAAAATTTAATTATTTACAACTTATACAACAAAATACCATGTTATTTTAAAGATATAATGAAATATTAAATAACCTATTATTACATATTCTGTAACCTTTTTTGAAACTGACCAAAATAACCGATTTCTTCGGTTTCGGTTATAACCGATTTGCATTCCCTACCTCATAGTCGCTTACCATCAGACACTACTGAAATAGTATAGATAGAATAAAAAAAAAGTAACCTATGTGTTAACTGGGGGTGACCCTCACGATGGCGTACACCGTAAAGATATTCAAAATCTGATGCTGCCAATATATAATTCCCAAATAGTACCAACGAAATATCTAAGTGAAAAAAATAGTAACCTTAAGCTATTTGTTTTAAAATGACCAATAAACAAATCATATGAAGAAATCCTCTCTCTCAAATTTGTACTTACTTCTCCATTAAGCAAGGCCTTAAGGCAAACTTTAGCTTTCATTGCTTTGAATCTGAAGGCAACCATCTTTAAAATGAAATGCTTGCACTCCCAACATATTTTGTCCTTTTTGGTAAGCTGGAAAACAAAAAGGCTCAGATCAGCGACCAATAACAAATGTCATAATGGCTTCCTATCCCACACCCACAGCCTATTCAATAGTGGCGTGCACTCTATAAAGACGGGTACGTATCATAATATATACAGTCATTATATATCAGTTCAAAACACATATGTTCAAAATATATAAAATCAAAATGAATAATGATTGAAAATCATAACAGGTAAAATCCATAATGTACGTTGTCCATAATGGTCGAAATACATACTGACGAAATGTATTTGTTTACAACTCATAAGTTCAAAATATATAAAGTCTAATGATATAATATTTATAAGGAATAATGGTCGAAATCCAGAACTTTTACAATTTTACAAATTTTGACTCTGAGTAGCCGTGCAATAGAAAAATTAAGTATTTATTCCATAAATACTTATTCTTTTCAATTAATTTGCGACGTTTTATAGTTGCTAGTGATCCTAACACGCTCCTTCTCGCTTCGCTCGTCGTCGCACCTAACCGGGTGCTCAGACTACATTTTAAAAATTTCAAGATTCTGAGTAACGTGAAAGTTTATAATCTTTGAGTTTTTGAGTCATTTGAACCCAAAAGTTAGGTGCGACGACGAGCGAAGCGAGGAGGAGTGTGTTAGGATCACTTGTGGCCAACACACGCCACAATTGAATTACATTATATGTAGGCTCCATGTAAATTTGATTATTAATTATGAAAACTGTCCTTGCAGATGAAATAAATGAAGAAAAATTTTGATTTTTTATTTTAATTTCATACTGTACATACAAATACAAACAATAAATACCTACGTATTTATTTATTTAAACTTTATTGCACAAGAGAACACTTATCGTACAAAAGGCGAACTTAATGCCATAGGGCATTCTCTACCAGTTAACGTTAGAGCAAAGCAGATACCTTGTGGGCGGTGCAACTAATGTCATTAAATTTTAATTAAAATTCAACTACATTACTAAGAGTAGTAAGTAAGATGTATTTCGCTGTTACAAAAAGAATTAAATATGTATAAACTTAAAGGCTCGGAGGTGACGCTATAATTAACTTATATACCTGTGTTGCTTTTGTTACAACGGCCATTATATATTTTGACCATTATGCATTTCAAGCTTAGGAATTGTGACCATTATGAAATTCGACCGGTATATATTTTGACCATTATATATTATGACCATTATGAATTTAGAACTTATGAGTTACGAACTTATATCAAACAACTTTATACATTTAGATCCATTACAGATGTAGTGAATAATCCTTTCCTTTCGTATTTTCCCGGAAATGTTCGTTTTTGTCTTACTACTTCACTCGCACTCAGTACCCATCGAGACAACGTAGGGAACGGTCGCATTGCAAGAGGAAGTATCTATATAGAGTAGTTAATACCGCTGTCATAATCGAAGTCGTTCATCCAATCAGAAAATCATATTTATTTATATTAATTTCTCTGCTGGTTTGTTTTGTTTTATGTTGAGTGAGGTGTCTTTTTTGTTATGTCATAGTATTTTTAATTAATTAAAAAAATTTATTGTTATAAAAAAGGTCTGCAAAATCCTACTGTAGTTTTGACTTATAGTTAGACTTTTGGGGTTCCAATTCTTATAGAATCATTAGATCATCCCAACCGGAATTTGGTTTTTATCAGTGCGTTTTATTGAAATAAAACGTCCTGGGTAACTAGTTATATTTTTGTTTACCTAACGAATTCTTTATATGATAGAATCGTGGTGGTTTTAACATCTCAGTGTAATATACGTCAAACGGGCAGATTGACATTTGACATTGATAAATAAAGTATGCAATTTATTTGATACCTACACGTAATTTAATAATACAGTAATTCATAGACACATCGGCAACATTCGGGTGTTATCGTTGTTCCGAGTTTTGCCGATAGGAAAGGATTATTCACTACATCTGTATATATTTTGAATTTCTACATTTCTACTTTATTCATTTAAACCGTATATGTATTGACTTTATATATTTTGATACATACCCATAAAGACACTACCTACCTACCCTCTAGTTCATAAGTTCCTAAAGTGGTCCGTATCCCACAATATCAACTATAGAACAAATAAATGTCTACATGATTAATTCGATTGTAGCATTACTGAAATAGCAATATAATTCAATAAGTCTTAACAAGTTGGAAATATTTTTTCGACTTTCTTACATGATTTAATTGTTGTACTCAAAACAACCACATATCGACAATTCAACAGGAACATTGTTACCGATGTAGACTAGCTTAACTAGTTTTTGCATACATTACATACTATTCCTGCCAATGCTATTGCACAGACAGCAATATGGTTGTTTTTATTTCGTGGTACTGTTGAAAGTTTTTACCATGCCTAAGTGGGTGTGTTATTTTAAAATTGTTACTAATTACGAGGAAAAAAGTTTCTTAAATAGCATGCTAGTACAGTCGAGGTCATAAATATGTTTACCCTTTTCGATCTTATTCCAACGAAATAAGGTTGAAAAGTATAAACATATTTATAACCTCGACTGTACACAAATCGTAAAAGTTGCTATTCATTATCAAAAAATATATAATTAGTGTGAACTAGGGTATTGATAAGTGAATCTGTAAATTTTGGAAACTTGGTAATTAGCATTGAATCATTTATTTTTATTACTGGAAACTACCCTATTCTCTGTAGTTTCTGGTGACTAGAAATACAACCTAGCCCATTTTCTCTTGATGGGAACCAGGCCTGCCGGATTTGGCCACGAAAATAGAAAATAGGGAAAGATATTGACTGCACTTGGTGTAAGTCTAAACACTAAACACATGTAATGTTTGAAAATATCGTAAATGTACCCTTGGCTTTCAGACCTCAGAAAGAAGAATCGTTAAATTAGTTGACAAGTGAGTAAAACAACTTTTTAGGCATAAACGCATAAACTTACCGTCAAATTTTTGTATGTCGCAGAGAATGGTTGAACAGGTATAACAGGGTATAACTTCCTTCCTTGGGTTAGACATGCCGCACAGAAGAAGTCACGGTTCACGTTAATTCTATAACCGCTCATTATCGTATCATAAAAACAATATTCGAATGAGAAACATGAAAATCAACAGATAGTTTTTCCAGTATAATCTTTCTTTTATCTTGAGAAGCGTTCAAAAACTACCCTACTTCAAACTTTGAGCCGATTCGTTCATTTTTTATCAAAATTAACCCAAATAACACATAATAAGTTACCCTGATGATTTAGTTATATTTAAAAACTACGCTCTGACTGTATTATCAATTTATTTCTTGATAGTTTAAAGAAAGAACTTCGAAATTGATTCTTACCGGATTAACAGTATGTGGCAACCGAACGCTACTTGTTTTTGATAAGAAATGTCAATACTTTTTTTTTCTTCCAGGTTTCTGCGCTTTTCATCGTTGCTCGAATATTCCAAAGAGTGTACATAGGAATTTTTTCTTATGGAATACAGTCAAACCCTCCAATTTTGCCCACCGCCCAATCTTTGCCCAGGAATAAAATAGTATATTTTCTTCCTGGGCAAAGATTGGACGGTGGGCAAAGTTGGAGGGTTTGACGTATTCTGAGAAACGTCGACGAATTTTTCGTTGATTTTAATTTTTTTTCTACTCCTGTACTGTTCTTTACTTGTCTTTTACTTGGTCACGAACACATAAGAACATACATAATATGAGTTCAGAGAAGTCTATACTCTATTCCCCATAACAGCACTAGTGTCGTTCGTTATAGTCACTTTACGTTATTGCTAGCAGCCACAGACTTCTAAATCTAGGTAAACTTAGGTCAAGGATTAAGCGCTCAATTTTAACTTTACGGCACGGTAGGTAATCTGCATAGAACGTATATTGGGCATTAGTGGCTGTCAGTGTCAGTGTCAAAGTGACGCCGACTTAAGATACTGACACTACCTTCCCCTTTTCACCCCGTCCCGTCCATGCCCCCTCCAGACTAAACTCTAGCGGCCATATTTGTTTTGACAGATATTTGAAAAGTTTCATTCATTTCATTGCTGTTTTATTGTTGATCGAGTGAAGTTGCGTTGATTTTTATCCGTACTTATCCTCTCAGCTAAAACGGTAATGCTACTTGTGTCGTGGTATTTATCACAATGTACAACAAGTGCTGTGTAGAAAACTGTGCGAGTAAACGACAGGACGTTAAAATGCACCGGTTTCCCACATCAGAGATAGGACTCAAAAAGTGGTTAAAGTGTATTAAAAGTGTCCAACTTTATAAACTCAGTGCGAATCATATTCGGAAGAAAATGTTTGTGTGTCACAAACATTTTGAAAGAAGGTTCGTCACAAACACAGATCGCCTGCATATCGGGTCTTACCCGACGTTATTTAGCGATAACGAGATTGCAAGTGGTTCACCAGCGGTGAATTTAGAGAATAAAGGTAAGACATTTATATCTTTCTATCTTCTTTCGTGTTTCGCTTAAGATAACATAAATAGAACACAGATGGTATAAAAGGTATAAATTATAGCATTGGTACATACTTGTCCGTGTAACTCACGCATGACTCACAAAATAATGTGTCTTACTCTATATCATTAGACTGATGTCTTTCATTCATTAAATACCACATGCTTCCTCAAATCTGCCATCCTAGTGTAGAAGGCGACCTTTTACTATGGAAGTTCATAGTAATAAGTCTCCTGTTAGACTAGGACGGCAGAAATATGTTTCACTGCCTGGAACAGGCCTACTCTCATAGATGAGAATGAAGCACATAGACATGTTATTTTTGAGAAATACACATATTTTACACCTTTTTTAGTATAACAGTAAAGTATAATACTTAGTAGTATAATTGTACCTGTATGGTATATAGTTTTTATTGTATTTTATCATAATGAATCCAGTTCAGCATTTTTAAAACTTGGTAACTAAAATATTCAATGTTTCTTATTTAATAAGCTGTGTATGCACATAGACATGTAGTCTCATCGCTCAATGATACAAGCATTGAGATAATGAAAATACTGTGAGTGACAGATATATTAAATGTTACGAAC
Source organism: Eudemis profundana (assembly GCA_947034925.1). Classification (NCBI taxonomy): domain Eukaryota; kingdom Metazoa; phylum Arthropoda; class Insecta; order Lepidoptera; family Tortricidae; genus Eudemis; species Eudemis profundana. The sequence continues at coordinate 6,354,879 of OX344819.1, forward strand.
AACATTGATATTCAACTTTAAACATTTGAGTTAGTAATTTTAATTTTTTTATGCATTTTGGTTAATTTTCAGTGGACACAAGGATTGATCACTGCTATGCTCAGAAGGAAAAGCATGAAGATCATACATACAGTGCGAAAGATGGTGGTGAGTTTTGAAATTAATGATATATTTTTTAATATGATCATGTAATCAACTCTTTTATTGAGATAATTAAAATACTGTGAGTTACATATATCTTACATATATATGGGTCATTATTTGAGCGTTACACCCGCCTATCTTTTAGTCCCAGATATGTGCCAAATAACTCGTTATGAGACATAAAATCTGTGGGAACTTCGACAATAATGTGTCCACGAAAGTGAGGCGAGTGAAACGCTCAAATAATGACCCATATATTACAAAGTTAGTTTAGTTACAGAATTTATAACTCGAGAATGGGTCGACTGATTTTTATGAGCTTTGATTTTTTGGGTTTGTCTTTGCTCCGAACAACAGAATAAGTATTAAAACATTTAAAAGTTAAAACTTCTGAAGTCAAAACATAGTTCACCGGGACAACTAGTATTTAATATTACGAACAATGTTGATTGAACTTTAAAATGTGAAAGAGTGATTTTCATTCATTTATATGCATTTTTGGTTAATTTTCAGTGGACACAAGTACTCAAAAGGAAAAGCATGAAGACCATACATATAGCGCAAAAGATGCAAGTGAGTTTTGAAATTAAATATATGATTTACTTTAACATGATCATGTAATCAACTCTTTTAAAATTTGTTAAGAGTTTCAACCCTGATGCATTTTTACCAGCATACAATTTCTAATTATGCTATTTTTTTAATTCCAGCTCATGCACATCCTGGAGCAATTTTACCACGTGTCCTTAGAGAAATTGGAAATCTCCCTCAACTTCAAGCCTCAGGTACTAATGGTCGTTAAATCATACTTTAATTATAATTATCTAGGACACCAAGCAGCAATGTTTGTAAGTCACTAAGTTGTAAATTGCATCAAAAAATGTATCGAACTGTTTGGAATATCTACTTACAAATAATAGTATATTACACAACTAGGGTGGTAAAATAAAGAAAGGCCGAGATCGCACATGTTTGCAGCCCGAGCTGCAAGCGAGGGACGTAAATATGCGTTCGAGGGCTTTCTTTATTACCTCCCGTGTTGTTTACATCATTTTATGTCTACACTTGGCCAGAAAGCGCTACTTTATGGCCAGGAGTGGCATAAAGAAACATATATATCGAACTACTAACATAACATTTTAAAAAGTATCTACACATTGTTTTTATAACTGTACTGTGTTCCATTACAGATATAATAAAGAATCAGCCTGGGCCTTCACATACATTGACCCAAATTGAGGAGCCACCATTTGGTCCGGCAAAAGGTAAGTTACAGACAGTATTTTGGGCTTATATGAAGAGTCCACCGCTGGGGCCGCTGGGGCTGTGCCTTGTAGGCCTAGGCAGAAATCCGGCGCTGATTACAGATTGTCTAGTTAATTGAAATTTTGCAATTGCCTAAAAATATAAGTCATGTTATCGGAATGCTCACGATGAATTTAATCTATTTATAGATAAGTTTAGTTAGAGTTATGTAGATAGTTTTGTTTGACGACACATTTAGCTTAGTGGGAGTGAAGCTAGAGGTCCCAGGTTCGAATCCTGATAAGCGTAATCATTTGCGTTATGAGCAGGAGTATTCGTTCTGAATCTTGGATGTTTTCTACCTATTTAAGCATGTATTTATCTATATAACTACTATGTACGTACGTACATATATCGTCGTTTAGTAACCATAGTAGAATATGTGCGGAAAGAGAATAGGATTTAGATTTGGGGGCGCTGTAATGCTTTTCTACCGTATTTGCCATACTGGTTAGGTTAGTTCCAGCGGTTCGCCACGCCTATTCTCTTTCCGCACAGACTTTACAAGCGTTGCTTAATTTAGGACCAGGACCTCGTTTCACGAAGCTACAAGTTACAATTTTACAAGTCTACACTTGCAACATTGTCAAATACAGCAACGCCATTGGTTGATTTGGCCAATGTTGCTAGTTTAGACTTGTACAATTGTAACTTTTAGCTTCGTGAAACGAGGCCCAGGTCGTTTTGTGAAAAATTTGCCGTCCGATATATTTGTCTAATTGTTTAGTTAAATTAATCATTATTTTATTATTGTAACCATAATATATGTTTATTATTACAGATTCAGTAGAGAATCAGCCTGCACCGTCCCATATTTTGACACAAATTGAAGAGGTCCCGCTTGAGGTAGTCGAAGGTAAATTAATTTATTGATTTGTTTTGTTCCATAAGACTTTTAATGTAAAATGAGAAAATTCGCCCGATGTTGATATAACGTTATTTACTTGTAATACCATCAGGTATACGTGGTTAAAGTTGGTCGGGTTGTACGGGCCCACGGTGTATAGGATATAATTTAAGGCACTGATCAGCTTATTTTTTATATAGGAAATTACAATATTGATGTTTAACAAAAACAGATACATCTAAAATAATATCCATTCCCAAAGTCCCGAAGAATATCCATGTTTCTCTACATCTACAATCTACATGTAGATTTTATAAAACACGAACCTTTACGATTAAAACATAGACATTCTGAGTGTCAAAGTGGATATAATCGTACTGTAAAAGACAGACTGACATAACATAATTCCGGACACATTCGATATTAGAAGATACACAGAAACTCAAATCTGCAAAAATATCCCAGAGCGAATCAAAAGTACTTTTTTTGCTAACTAGTGAAATAAGTAGCGTACGGACCTGCGGTGGCAAAAGTAGAACGAAATCGACAATGGAGTCGTTATTATATGTACAAACTTTTTATGATTGAATGAATAAATTCAATTTTTGTATGACACTTATATTATAATATTAAATTCTATGTCAGAAATGTTATGTTACATATGCTCTTCTATTTCTTTTACAATCCTCAAAATTAATTGATATATTTCCTAATGACTAAATAACCGCACCTCCGTACGCTAGTATATAATATGTGTAGTTTTTTAAACCACTTTGGTGCCAAATAAGCAATTGTTCACCTGATGGTAAATTGCTACCGTAGCCTATTGTCGCTTATACTCAATGGTAACACATGCGTGTAGCCGATACCTTATAAACATGTACGTACAGTCCTGTTTTGAAGAACCTCATAATCATAACAGAAGGCAACGGCATTTTAGACATTGTGACTAAATTAATTCATAAGTTTAATAAAATGTTTTATTTCAGAAACAAATGTTGAAAAACAGGCCAGCGTGCCTAAACTTTCAACTCCTGAAAGGAAGAAGAAGACTTGTAAGCGTGTAGTGCCAAAAGTGAAGGATTTATCGCCTACTTGTAAATTTTTATACAAGGAATATCTACGGTCAAAGAAGCAAGCTAGTTTTTACAAGAGGGCGAAAAGGGCGATGAAGTTTGCTAAAAGCGAATCATTTAATAAATTAACGACAAATATGAATGGATTGGCCAAAACATTTTTTTGGATGCAAATTAAGCAGGCTGCGAAAAAACACAAGGGGCGAAGATTTTCATTAGATGAAAAACTTATTGCACTATCTATAATGAAACAGAGCCCGAAATGCTACAGATTTTTGAAGAGGCTGTTCAGTGTTCATACTTCCCTCTAAAAATACCTTAAACAAAATGATTTCCGACCTAAGGATAAGTCCTGGAATTAACCAGCAAGTTTTTGATACCATAAAACACGAGGTAGGTAAAAACTTTGCTGGTAAAATTACTTTATAAAGATATTATTTATGTATTTGGACTTAAATTTTTTTTTTTGTTTTAGATCAGCACTTGGAAAGAAACAAAAAAGTATTGTTCCATTATCTTTGATGAGGTCTCGTTGTCAACTGGGCTCACCCATGACAAAGCGCGAGATTCGATCAATGGCTTCGTCGAACTGCAAGACAAGAGGGATCAGTTCGCTGACCATGCACTGGCATTCATGATCAGAGGAGCGGTTCATAAGTGGCAACAGCCAATCGCCTACTATTTTTGTGAAGGTGCAACCAAGAAGGAGGAAATGAAATCAATAATAAAGGAAATTGTCGCAGCCGTCGTGGACGTCGGACTGCTCCCTGTGGCACTAATTTGTGACCAGGGAACGTCTTTTCAGTCAGCCCTGAAGTCACTCACCGAGGATACGAGGCGTGAGCAAATAGAAGCTAACAAGAATACAGGTGAGCTTTACAACATTTCTTTTGACATAACAAAACACAGTTGAAGTATTCTACGATTTCCAAAAATATCGCTTTTGCAAGATTTAAAAGCTTGGTCACACAGCAGCGCGTTGGCGCCTTTTCAGTCTCCTCACTGTCCTAAGAGCGTACTCCCACCTGAAAGGCCGGCAACGCACCTGTGACTCTTTTGGTGTTGCAGGTGTCTATGGGCGACGGTGATTGCTTACCATCAGGCGACCCGTCTGCTCGTTTGCCCCCTATTTCATAAAAAAAAAAACTGAACTATTATATAAATATAGACTTAGCTAACACTAACAAACGGTTAAATTCTTGTGTGAATATTTCAGATGGAGTAATAATGCTGTGTGGTCATAGTTTGTCTATAATATATGATCCGCCACACCTCATAAAGGGAATCCGCAATAATTTTTTAACTAAAAATATTGCATATAACGGAAAAATATCAAGATGGAGTGACATCGTCGACGTGTACAAAACGGACTGTAATCACGCCGAACCACGCTTCATGCACAAACTCAACGACAGCCATGTGATGCCTAACAATATTGATAAAATGAAGGTCAGTATTTTTTTCGCGTGTTGTAAATGTAATACTTCGTATAATTAATAATATCTTACAAAAGGATAAGGTAATAATATCTGTACCTTATATTTTCAGGTGAAGAATTGTACGCGAGTACTGAGCAAGACCGTGGCAGCTGCTCTGTTGTTCTCTTCCGAACATTGTAAGTTTTTTCAGTTAGATCTAGTGTGGCTGGATTCGGAGTGTGACCTCCTGGGGCAATAAAGGAATTTGCGGTTCTGGCCTAATTATTTTCCGAATAAAAGAAACAAATGTTGTCCTCTCGTGGAGACCCCGGGACAGTAGCCCGCCTGCCCTCCCCCGGACCCGGCCCGGTGTAAATCAATAATTTAACACTCGTATTAAATATAAGGTCTTCTCTAACTATTTAAATTAAACTGATTTAGTAAAGTTAGTTTAGCCTAGTCGTTAGTGACTCTGCCTGCGAAGTTGACTGTCCTGGGTTCGAATCCCAGTAAGAGCAAATATTATTTGTGTGATGATATTTGTTTCTGAGTCTTGGATGTTTCCTATGTATTTAAGTATTTGTATTTATTAAGTATATCATCGTCTAGTATCCATAACACACGCCTTATTGAGCTTACTATGAGACTAGTTCGATTTGTGTAAGATTATCTCGTAATATTTATTTAAACAATGTTATTTCAGCTCATTATACGGACGGGAGAGAAGTAAGTTCAACACTGAAAAATACGGCAGAAATTGTGTCGTTTTTCGACGACTTGTTTGATTCTTGCAACGGAGCTGCCCTCAGAACAAGAGGAAAAAATCTCCGGCGAGCCGTGACGAAAAATTCACCGCACCACGCCTTTTGGCAAGATGCCATAAACAAAGTGCAAAATATCAAGTTCGTTGACACTGAGAGTGGTCATCCCACACGTTCATCTGTGCCCTCATTAAAGAATTGGGTTGTAACTCTCAAAAGTTTGCAAAGGTTGTGGCAATTCTTTGAGTCAAAAAATATAAAGATCCTGCGCACTAGGTACTTTAATTCAGACCCAATAGAAAACTTCTTTGGGCAAGTGCGCGCATACAATTTTAGAAATAATGACCCCGATTGCCACACCTTCACACAGACTTTCAGATCGCTCCTGATAACTAGATTTATAAGATTTCATTCAGAAAATTACAATTGTGAGGAGGATTCTGGAAGTCCAATAATTAAAATAAAAGAATTATTCCAGAAATCGGAGACTCCTGCATCTAGAGCAGTTACAACCAGCAATTTGGTAAATGAATATGTGGGTAGCGAAAATCTTCAGCTGCAAGCCCAACGTGAGCGTTTACATGTGCACTCACGCGCATACACCGCGGGGTGGTTAGTAGGCAAAATATTTAAAAAAATTAAGTGCGAAACCTGCCGCAACAATTTGACGACAGAGAAAGGTGACATCCATCGTTGGATTAGTCACAGAGAGTATAACACAGCCAAAAAAAATAAATTACACTACCCCTCGGAGCATGCTGTGAGGTATTTTGGGATCATTGTAAAGAAATCGAACGAGCATCTCGAAAAATCACCACATGAAAACAATATCACCGAAAAAATTAAAGAACTGGTTCTAGAGAGATGCTCGTTCGATTTTCTCGAATGTTATCAACATAAGCAGGTTGTAGCTGAATTTTTCATGTGCCTCACCGTAAGATTCAGTATATTTAATTGGTGCAAAACGATAAATAAAATTTTGAGGGGCACAGATGTTATGCGTTTAAGTGCTAATGTAAACAAACTGCCAAATATGCAACAAAAGGCACTGAATAAGTATAAAAAGAAATTAAGAAATAAAAAAACATTGTAAGTAATAAATTTTTTGTTTTTTTTTTTTATTTCCTTTCATTCAATATTAAAAAAACCCAGAAACCTGTGCAAGAAGCTGTATTTATTTGAGCCTTTGCCTCGATATTCATCCATCATTTAAAAAAAAAGTAACTGTCATGGTCTTAAGTCGAGTTTCCTTATTGGCTAATTTTATAGTATAGAAGTTGTTCGTCTGATACGTAGTATCTCTATATAGTTTGTGCTTTACGGTAAAAATGCACAACTACCAACTTAACAAACGATTAAAATCCTACGGTTTTTAAGAAAAACAAAACTTTGCGAACTAAATTCATTGATGCCAACATAAAAAAAGTATTTTTAATTTAAGTATATTTTAAATAAAAAAAAAAGTTTACCATAGACACATTACTGTCAGTCAAACGTCATATTTGCCTTGTTTCAGGTTATGATTAATTTTGTATTTTATAATTTAAAACCTCGGTGTAGAAAAAGTATTGTATGCAACGTTGTATAATTAAGTCAAAAAACGCTCATTGCGTCTCTATTTGCGATACTCGCCGCATTCGCGGCTCGTATCGCAACTCACGCAATTCGCATTTTTTGAACCCACTTATACAACTGTTGCATAAAATACTATTATAATCACTGAGCCTTCTCACTGGATCTCGAGCCTTCTTTAACTAGTGGTCAGACGCGTTAGCTTCAAGGTTTCGTGCCACAAACTTGTGCAACATAGTTATGTTGCTTCATGTTTAAAGTGTAGGGTAGACAATTAAATAATACAAAAAAGTATATTTATTTATATAATTTAATTTTTAAACTGTAGATAATTATTAGAACATAATTGCATTTTAAAGTGAACTTGGCCCAGTACTAGCGCGAGCTACTCGTGCCAGCTGGACTTGCGCTTGCTCTTCAAGTGTATATACTTGACGTGTGACAGCATAGCGTGTTTCTGCGTGAACTCGGCCCAGTACTGGCGCGAGCTACTCGTGCCAGCTGGACTTGCCCTTGCTCTTCAAGTGTATATACTTGACGTGTGACAGCATAGCGTGTTTCTGCGTGAACTCGGCCCAGTACTGGCGCGAGCTACTCGTGCCAGCTGGACTTGCGCTTGCTCTTCAAGTGTATATACTTGACGTGTGACAACATAGCGTGTTTCTGCGTGAACTTGGCTCCGCAATATTCGCACGCGAACGGGCGCTCGCCCGAATGTGTCCTAATGTGGTTTATCAGCGTTCTATTAGCCTGTGAACAAATAACCAGTTAAAAGTACGATTTGAGAGGCTCTGTACTCCATTCCATACAAACGAAAAATTGTTAACAGTTCCCTATACCATGGGTTTACTTTCGTTCCATAAATTGGTTTTCAACACACTTGGTCATAAAGTGGCTCTTATTTTAAGGTTCTCACACGCGGAACTTTAGACGGATTTTTAGGTACTTAACATTACCGCACTAGTGTTTGATTTTTTATTCGCAAGTATGTTGAAAAACGTCGTATGACTTTCGTGGGCATTGGTCATTACATTACAGTCTCGGCTATTGCACCCTCGACTGTAATGACCAACATAGCCCACTCGTATCATAATGTACTATTCCTTACCGCGAACCCCCTCCCGCAAATATTGCAGAGCTTATCCTTGTCCCTCTTCACTCCCTCGTGCTGGAAGCGACGGTGGTCTATGAACCTGGTGCGGTTCAGGAAGTGCTGAAACAATACAAAAAATCAGGGCTAGTTGATTGTCTTTTTCTTTGCGTGTAGCATCCCTGACGAGCCGCATGCTTGGCACCCCGAACAGCCTCCTGACAATGCGTCTGGACGGACCCTTCCACTGCTACTAGGATAGGTCGCACAGGGCTGGGTGGGTCGGTCGTCTAATGGACGCAGATAGGGACTACTACTAAAGCAGGACTTCCCAACCAAGAGGGCATTTGGGGGCCTTGGGGGGGCGTAGTAGGTACGTTTAAATTTTAAAAAAATCTATTCAACGCGTAGATAAATTAACTGTTCCGAATTTCCATTCAATCGCTGTATATAAGTTTCTTATTTTTGTTGAAACTTAAGGGAGGTAGCGCACGGCGACTTATTGTAGCGGTACAGTCGCGCGTTTCGTGGCGCTGTCTCTGGTTATTGTTAGGGTGTAAAAGGGACAGCGCTACGAAACGCGCGACTGCATCGCTACTAGGGACGTAACGAACATCGGTTTTTGAACATTCGCGAATGCGAATACGAATAATCAACGTTGATATTCGCGAATGCGAATACGAATATTGGTTATAAAATTTTATAACACTAGGAATAAACAAAATTAATAACCTATGAAAATTGACTAGTTCGTTTTCAATTACGATTAAATTAAATTTAATTCAGTTTTGCAATAAAATAACTAATTGAAGTTTAAGTTGGAATAATTCGTCAGCTAAAGATAATGATTATGCATGTGGTAGAAGAATAGGAACCCGTGGAAGTTAAAAATATCTTATTTTCATTTTATTTCGGTACTTTTATCTAACAGAGTTTTTAATTACTCATTGACATTTTCGAAATCCGACTCGGACTTGGCCGTATTTTTTTCTTTTCCATGAATTTTAGGATCTAAAATGCACCAAAAATATTCGCAATATATTCGCATCTCTCTCATTAATTCCCAAGGGGGGCATGAAAGTATTATTTTTGGTTCGGGGAGGCTCGGCGAAATAAAGGTTGGGAAACCCTGTACTAAAGTATAACTGTCACTAACAAACATTGCGATGGTTTTAGGTAGTTAGTTTAGGGCCCCACCCGACTCACCCGGTCACAGTCTTCGCAGTAATACTTGCTCTGCTTCGCGTGCACGTGGCGGTAATGGTTGTTCATGTACGTGCGGCGTGAATACACATTACTGCACTCCGGGCAAGGATATTTTCGTTTGGCCCTGTGAGCAATAAAAATTGCATTAGGAACGCCCACCTCAAAAGCAGTAGAACATTGTATTGAAGCGTCATAAAAGTGTCCAGAAACTTTTGAGGGTGATAGAACAGTTACTTAAATTAAAACCATATAAATATACACGTTTCATAAATAAAATGTACATAAAAACTAGACATGACTATCTCACTATTTTATTATTTATCAAAGAGTGAGAACAGCAGCAGGTTTGTGTGTTCTGGCTTAACGCCGGTGGCTCACCTGAATTTTCTTAAAAAAAAACCTAAATAGGGGTACCTAGTGTTGTCTCGCTCTCTCGCATCCTCCGCGCTAGCTTACAAGTGCCACTTATACTTGCGGTTTGTGGAGAATCTTCTGTCGCATCGTTTTCACTCCGTTCAAAGAGTGAGAATAGCAATAGTAGGGATTTGTACGTTCTAGCTCAATCTCCGCGGGTCACCTGACCCGTTAACGTGAGTTTTCTTGAAAAAATCCCTAAATCTGGGGTGACTTACCTAGTGTTGTCTCGCTCTCTCGCATGAGCCGCGCTAGTCTGCAAGTGCCGCTTATACATGCGGTCGCTGGAGAATCTTCTGTTGCATTATACAGTACGAGTTGTGTGAGACGGACGTGACTTACCTAGTGTTGTCTCGCTCTCTCGCATGAGCCGCGCTAGTCTGCAAATGCCGCTTATACATGCGGTCACTGGAGAATCTTCTGTTGCACTTTACAGTACGAGTTGTGTGAGACGGACGTGACTTACCTAGTGTTGTCTCGCTCTCTCGCATGAGCCGCGCTAGTCTGCAAGTGCCGCTTATACATGCGGTCGCTGGAGAATCTTCTGTTGCACTATACAGTACGAATTGTGTGAGACGGACGTGACTTACCTAGTGTTGTCTCGCTCTCTCGCATGAGCCGCGCTAGTCTGCAAGTGCCGCTTATACATGCGGTCGCTGGAGAATCTTCTGTTGCATTATACAGTACGAGTTGTGTGAGACGGACGTGACTTACCTAGTGTTGTCTCGCTCTCTCGCATGAGCCGCGCTAGTCTGCAAGTGCCGCTTATACATGCGGTCGCTGGAGAATCTTCTGTTGCACTATACAGTACGAATTGTGTGAGACGGACGTGACTTACCTAGTGTTGTCTCGCTCTCTCGCATGAGCCGCGCTAGTCTGCAAGTGCCGCTTATACATGCGGTCGCTGGAGAATCTTCTGTTGCACTATACAGTACGAGTTGTGTGCGACGGACGTGACTTACCTAGTGTTGTCTCGCTCTCTCGCATGAGCCGCGCTAGTCTGCAAGTGCCGCTTATACATGCGGTCGCTGGAGAATCCTCTGTTGCATTATACAGTACGAGTTATGTGAGACGGACGTGACTTACCTAGTGTTGTCTCGCTCTCTCGCATGAGCCGCGCTAGTCTGCAAGTGCCGCTTATACATGCGGTCGCTGGAGAATCTTCTGTTGCACTATACAGTACGAGTTGTGTGAGACGGACGTGACTTACCTAGTGTTGTCTCGCTCTCTCGCATGAGCCGCGCTAGTCTGCAAATGCCGCTTATACATGCGGTCGCTGGAGAATCTTCTGTTGCACTTTACAGTACGAGTTGTGTGAGACGGACGTGACTTACCTAGTGTTGTCTCGCTCTCTCGCATGAGCCGCGCTAGTCTGCAAGTGCCGCTTATACATGCGGTCGCTGGAGAATCTTCTGTTGCACTATACAGTACGAGTTGTGTGAGACGGACGTGACTTACCTAGTGTTGTCTCGCTCTCTCGCATGAGCCGCGCTAGTCTGCAAATGCCGCTTATACATGCGGTCGCTGGAGAATCTTCTGTTGCACTTTACAGTACGAGTTGTGTGAGACGGACGTGACTTACCTAGTGTTGTCTCGCTCTCTCGCATGAGCCGCGCTAGTCTGCAAGTGCCGCTTATACATGCGGTCGCTGGAGAATCTTCTGTTGCACTATACAGTACGAGTTGTGTGAGACGGACGTGACTTACCTAGTGTTGTCTCGCTCTCTCGCATGAGCCGCGCTAGTCTGCAAGTGCCGCTTATACATGCGGTCGCTGGAGAATCTTCTGTTGCACTATACAGTACGAGTTGTGTGAGACGGACGTGACTTACCTAGTGTTGTCTCGCTCTCTCGCATGAGCCGCGCTAGTCTGCAAGTGCCGCTTATACATGCGGTCGCTGGAGAATCTTCTGTTGCACTATACAGTACGAGTTGTGTGAGACGGACGTGACTTACCTAGTGTTGTCTCGCTCTCTCGCATGAGCCGCGCTAGTCTGCAAGTGCCGCTTATACATGCGGTCGCTGGAGAATCTTCTGTCGCACTGCACGCAATACGAGTTGTCTGAGACAGCAGATGAGTGCTGGGTCTCGACGTGGTTTTTGTATGACGTGGAGTTCCTTAGTTTCTTCTTGCAGTATGGGCATTCGTAGCCGAAATGGTGTCTGTTAAAAAGCCAAATTATGCACATTTTAATGTCTCCGTCAAGATAGCGTACACCGTAAAGATATTCAGAATCTGATGCAGCCAATAAATAGTACCCAAATAGTGCCGACGAAATGCCTAGGTGACAAAAATAGTATCCTTAAACTTTCTGAAATATAAGGCCTGTTCACGATGTACGGTTTAGCGTCATTTCACAAAAAACATTTCACAAATGATCATTTAACAAATAACGATTCACAAACTATTCATTTCACAAATATACCAGTTAACAAAATCCTCATTTTATAAATGATTATTTGACAAATGTACATTTCGCAAATGTAACACTTTGCAAATATATTGAATGTTAAATAATCATTTAACAAATGTTCAATTCACAAATAAATCATTTTTCAAAGTAGTTGTTTCACAAAACTTCGATTGTTAAATTATTGTTTGATTTATACTGTACCTATGACTGCAATTTTTATTAGGGCAAATAATATAAAGACAAGTACTCATTTCATTCAAATACACGTTGTGCAATATACATTATTTTAAACCCTGGTTTGAGAGGACTCAGCGGTGACTTCGGTACAGTAAAATACTTACAATCATAGTGTTTATGAGGTCGTCCTACTTTTAATGCTAGTAATATGGCTGTATTGTGGTCGCAAGATACCTAACACTCCTCCTCGCTTCGCTCGTCGTCGTACCTAATGGTGACTCTGGAAATGTCTTCATTGGTAGTACGTCGGAAGGGTTGCAGTAAATATTATTTGATTTGTAATACGCAAATAACGCATAATCCCATCGTGTCATATCTTCGCTAGGTCAAACTTTGCATTTTATTAAACGTTCATTTACCAATCGTTATTTTGTCAAAGGCTGTAAATATTAAATGAATAGTTTGTAAAATAAAGATTTGTAATATAAACTTTTTTCAAGTAAATATTTTGTGTAATGAACGATTTGTGAAACATTATTTTGCGAATCGACTAATTTGTCATTAGTTTATTTGCCAAACGTTATTTTTAAAATGAATATTTGTGAAACGTTTTTTGTGAAATGACTGAACACCACGATGTACGCTACCGGGCGTCAAGCTGGCGTACACCGTTTGTATCTCTGGAACGGCTTTGTATTTGGAAACGCTTTATATCTCAAAAAATAGTACCCAAATAGTACCCTAGGGCCCTAAAATTTCATTTCTCTATCTATCGTAGAAGCATATTTTTACGGTGTATGCTATCTTGACGGGCACCATTTTAATGGAACACATAAAAAAGTTTTTACGCTCTTTTTAAAATTTGATCTGGAGCACTTACTAAAGTAAAGTAAAGTAAAAGTAACTTTATTTGCACACACATAGTACACATACATACGTCTGCATTCGGATGATCAATATTGTCGTACACGGTATAATCCTACTAATATCATTAATGTGAAAGTTTGCGAAGATGTTTGGTTGGATGTCTGTTACTAAATAACGGTATAACAACAGGATGGATTGAGGTAAAATTGGGCATGCAACTAGACCAAGTCCTGGATTGAAACATAGGATATTTTATATACCGGTAAAGTTCCCATGGGATATTATCGGGAATTACACGGGCGAAGCCGAGCGATGCTAGTATAAAATAGGTTAGGCGATGTTAGTGTTGTACCGTGAAAAAATTGAAAATCACAAAAGATAACGTCCAAAATCTCTACAAATTTAACTTAGGGTGAAGCAGATGACTTGTTATTAAGGTAATTCGAACCGGTAAGTTTTCCATGCAAATCAAAAGAGGGTAATTTTTTGCTTCTACATCAATAGGGAATATGCATGAATTTTTTTTAACAGATTTCTTAACAAAATATGAAAATACCGTAAAAAAGATGACATACAGTCAAAATAAAATTGAAATCGACCGAGAAATACGGAAGATATAAACATTTTAAACCACTAATCAGACAGCGATTAGAGAGATTCGATTATGACGTCATAGTACACGGCCGCCATACAATCTCCATACTATATTCTGTTTTGCGAGAAAGAGATAGAGATAAATCTTTGTTGTGTTATATCTTGGTTTTTTTTATAGTTGTTCGAAAAAAAATTTTTTCCTACTGTTTTTTATATGAATGAGCTTTTATTAAAGTAAATAAAAAATATCATGCATATTCCCTATTATGTTTGATATGTGTATTATTTTATAGCTTGATACATTTTATTTGCGCGAAATTACATGAAAACTCTTAAATAGACAAAAATACATAATATTAGTTTCAAACGATGATAGATGGCGCTGACCTTAAAGACCCAATGGCATGTTAACTCTGTTTTTTTTTAGATGTCTCATGTCATTTTGCGCAGACAACGGTTTGTCTACACAAGCTATAAAATAAAACTTACTTTAAATATAACTGATGCCGTGGGAGCAAATAATGACCCTCTTTATGTATATATGGAAAGCCGATCGAGCGATCACCATAAGTTTACCTGAGATGTTTCTCGATGATGGAGCGTGATTTGCATCGTTTGCCACACAAATCGCACACACAGACGGCGTGCAGAGCCTTGTAGTGTTTGTAAAATAGTCGCACATTTCTGTAACGATAATGATATCCGGTTTGAAGGATGAACGCTACAGACACATGAAATAAGAAAACTCCGATAAAGGGTCATCCCCCCCCTCCTCCCCAATGTCACACTTTTTCCTACCACGCGTACGTACGCGTTATGCCATAGTTAGAGACGGTCTGATGCGGTCACAGACTACCTCCACTAGACGGAGCATGTTGGGCGGCGCGCGCTCACATCAGATATGGGCAATTGTATAGCATTACGACATTACGCGACCAGCCGCTCGTTCAGTTGCGACCATGTTTCTGACTTGTGAGTGCACCAAACAGGGAATAAATATTTCAGTTCAATCCGACGACAATCTCGAATAAAATGATAAAAAAGATGTGAAACACGCGTTGTAATAGTAATATCTACCGATATTTAATCGCCCATATGGGTGGTGAGCTCGTGTCGTATGGCATGCTCCGTCTAGTGGAGTGGTCTGTGGATGCGGTGCGTGCCGTCCGGTGGTCGAACCCGAACGTCAGTTTTGTTACAAAGAGATCTGTATGTAGTACCTACTATTTATTCCGTGGTAATACTCACTTGAAACACAGCTCGCACACGAGACACTGCACCATCCGATGGTGCTTCTCCAGATGTTTATCCATGCCGCTTGGTGAGCAGCAATGGGCCCGGCATATCTGGCACTCTCTCTGGTAGTAATGACTGGTTTCATGAGCCCGCAGTAATGGTATGTAACACTTACCTGAAGCACAGTTCGCACGCTAGGCACTGCACCATGCGATGGTGCTTCTCCAGATGCTTGTCCATGCCGCTTGGTGAGCAGCACTTTACCCGGCATATCTTGCACTCTCTCCGGTGGTAATGACTGGTTTCATGAGCCCGCAATAATGGTATGTAACACTTACCTGAAACACAGCTCGCACGCTAGGCACTGCACCATCCGATGGTGCTTCTCCAGATGCTTATCCATGCCGCTTGGTGAGCAGCAATGGGCCCGGCATATCTTGCACTCTCTCCGGTAGTAATGACTGGTTTCATGAGCCCGCAGCTTGTCCTGGGACGGGCAGCGGACGTGGCAAATGTGGCATTGGTAGGAACCGTTAGACTGGAAAAAAAGTACCAGTATACAGTGGTGGGGTAGGAGCTAAGCCACAGAATAAGCATTATACTATGTACAGAAGCCTCTCTCCCTAACAAAACGGTTGTTCGCGTCCGACGACCGGACGGAGCTGACCCGCTTCCGCTCTCTCTAACGCATACATAACGCGTGCTCTTTATTTCCACCCATGGGTGGCGATATTTAATAATAATAGCCGCGCAACGGAATCGCGGAGTGAATCACTCCTGGCCAAGCACCGAGAGGGGTGACACAGCAGACCACACTGGGGACTGCCTGTTAAGGGGCATCCAGAATATGGGAATTTGTTGTAAAGTGTGTTACATTACATGATACATTGCACCAATGTGGATGCCTCGCTCTCTCCGCATAATGGGCAGAAAGTTTCCTATGGCCTTGAAAGAAGTGAAAAATCAAAAAAAATTAAAGTATAACTTACCTCATCATGCCACTTTTTATTATGCTTCTCAAGCCCATCTTCACAGTCCCACACCGCTACACAATACAAACACTTATGATCCGCCTTCACAAACGAACCATCACACCTCTCCTCTTCCAAACTGGTCAACACTTCATTAAGTTTAATCGGCACCTTCCTTACTAACAAGCGTCTGTGTTTCCTAAGCTTTATATTTAGAAATCTGTACTTAGCTTTTCTATTCATTATCCTTTTCATGTTGTATTCGTTCCGTTTGTTGTATTTGGATGTTTCCGGAACATTAGGAATCTCAACTTTGGTTTCGGTGACATCAATCTTGGAGACATCTGTTTCGTCATCAGACTCGTCTTTGATATTGTCGGTGTAGTCAACATTGTCTTCAAACGGTTCTTCGGTTTCTTGTTTTATTGGTTTTATATCAGATTCTTCATGTGTTAGTTTTATTTCAGTATTTTCAGTGATGAGATATGTAGTAAGGCTTGATAGAGAGTGGAAGTCCTGAAATGATTTATTTTCTTAATTAAATAGTTAAGAAATCAAACAGATGACATGAGCAAAACTAGGCACACTTAGTGCTAAATTAAACACACTCTCAACAAATGATAAGAAACGTAGTCCTCCTAACCTAACTAGAGGTGTGCGCCGATCGTGAAATCATCGGACTCCAAACCGTAAAATATGATACATTTTACTTTCAAGGCTCGAAAACTAAGTATTCATCTTTTAAAAGAAGTAGCCCTATAGAACGAAACTGGCTGTCGCAGGGCGCCCCGCGAGCATAAAGAAGTTGTGCTTGTGTCATCAGAGAGTCGGTAGCGGTACGGGTTGCTTTTGGGACGAGAGTGATGTAGTGCAAGTTGTAATATTTGCCACGAGAAGGGAAAAGAAGAGGGACGTGGTTAAAAAATCTGCATGGAAAGAATTTTGCTTGCGAAGGAAAGCGAGAGTGATTGTCTAGGTGGACAGGCTCGCGTAGGTGGGAGCGGCACTGTGATGCTTAGCGGCTTCGGCGCTACGCGGAAACTCGGACTTCGGCCTCGCATCGCTGATGCTCACCCGAGGGCCTGCAGCCCTCGGTGAGCTAAAGATACTGGGGGCGTTGTAACACGTGGGAGTTGCACTGTGACGTTTGGCACCTTCGGTGCTAGGCGCAAGCTTGGCCTTCGGTCTCGCTTTGCTGAATGACGCTTTGGAGGTAGTAAGGATTTGGGTGAAGAACTAGCACAGCGTAAGATTTTGTGTGGAAACAACGCGAAAAATCGGCCAATATTATGTCAGTCGGGAAGTTGTGGGAATTCGACATAAGAAACTGACAATGGGTTTCATACGTTGTCAGAGAAGAAATGTATTTCTAAGTCAATACAATCGCGGCAGAGATGTGGTTACAACCTTAATCGCCATCATAGAAGATGAAACTTATGAAGTGGTCGTGAATTCAGCCAGCCCAAACAAACCATCTGAGCTGACTTACTCGGCAGCGGCTGAGCTCATGCGACAACATCTACAACCGTCGCCGTCCGCTTCAGCCGAGAGGTTTGTTTTTGTCAGAAGCATCAAAGAGCGAAGGAAGATACTGCCCAAATTAGAAAGGATTACTTCGCAGGTAACTGCAAATTTGGCATAAACTTTAAACGAAAATTTATGTGATCAATACGTGTGCTTCCTGCGTAGCGATGCTCGTTTGTGGAGCTGGTAAAATTAGCGTGCTCTCTGGGAGTGAGATGCGGTAACAGTGTAGGAACCGCTGACCGCAGAGGCGGTGAGCACACTTCACGCGCTTAACCCGGCCGCGGGCGCGGGTGGCTGACGCGCGCCCGAGGCCCTGCATAGTCTGCATCGGAACGCTTGCACCAAGTGCTAGCACTTATTAATCTCTTGGAGAAGGGCTTCAGCAAAAATCTTACATCGTCAACCGCTTTTATGGACTTAACAGCTGCATACGACACCGTGTGGCAAGGTCTGTTGTTTAAGCTATTTAAGGTGATCCATTGCATAAAGATTGCAAAGTTATCGAAGACGCCCTTACCAATAGGCCATTCTGTGTTTTCCTTGGTGATATATCCAGCTCACCCAGGATCTTGAACAACGGCCTGCCACAGGGCTCAGTTCTGGCCCCAACGTTATTTAACCTATACACTCATGACGTGCCAGCAACTCTCTCCAGGAAATTTGCTTACGCTGACGACTTAGCACTGGTTGCACATGACAACAAGATCGAGGTCACAGAAAACCATCTCGAGAAAGACATGGCCACCTTAGACGAGTACTTCCTCCGGTGGCGCCTCTGCCCCAATACCTCGAAGACTGAAGTGTGCTGCTTCCACCTAAACAACCGAATAGCTAGTAGGAAACTCAATGTTGTGTTCAGGGGCTCTACTCTCAACCACAACCCTCTCCACCAAATACTTAGGCATCACCCTGGGGGTGCTAGACAGGAAACCTCCCAGAGTGTCTGGATTCTTCTCATTCCTCTGGATCCGGTTGATCCGCAGGAAAGGGAAGCGTCTTGGCCGGTGCACCCCGGGAGCAACGGCAAGTGATTTCTTAGGGGCCCCTAATTGATCACTTGACGTTGCTGCGAATGAGCCTGGCAGGGGGGGGGGGGGTTGGGGGGTCCCGCACCGGGTTTTCTCTGTTAGAGGACTCTCCAGGTGCGGCACGCGAGGGCGGAGCGTCGGGCCCGGGCAGCATCCCTCCGACGTCTCCTTCTGGGGGGCACTGCGGGCAGGCACCAGACAGGTCCTCACCTCCGTCGCACTCAACATCTACAAACGAAAGTGGATAAGGCGCTCAGACGGCCTGAGCTGCCCATCAATAACGACTTGCCTACGTTCAAAACATCTAGACTTTAGTCCCGAAACCCACCGGCACTGCAAGCCCATCAACCACTGTCTCACTGGAATTTGAACGAGGCCTGGTCCAAAGATTGGTCCGACAGAGGCATCTCACTCGAGCTGTTCGAACTGAACCCAAGTATCCGCCCACCTGGATTCGACGAATCACGCCGGGTCTGGTGTATGCTCAACCGGCTGAGAACAGGAATTGGTCAATGTATCTACCTCCAGAAAAAACGGGGTTGGTGCGATGACGAACGTTGCGAATGCGGATGCCCTGAGTCCTGAGCAAATCATACGACACATTGTTATGGAATGCCCATTACCGAAATACAGTGGCCCAATCCAGGATTTAAAAAACCTCACGAGCAAAGCTACTGACTACTTCACTAACTATAAATTTAGATTATAAGCATGCAGTGTAATATGATTTGGCATACGATAAATAAGAAAATTAAAGTGAACGTGACATCTGCTGCAAGTGTGCCTGGCATAAGCCCCGTCAAAGCCGGGATCGCGGCCGGAAGAAAGAGGCTCTCAACATAATATAGGAAAAAACTAATTTATTTATTTATTGTTTAAATTAATAAGGATATAATTAAATAAATCACTTGAATTCATTGGTACTATATAAATGGCCATAAAAAATGTCACGCCGATTTCACGCCGGTCAATTTCATCGGCGGCGGCGGCGTGGAAAAATTGTCGGCGGCGGCGGCGCGGCGCACACCTCTACTCCTAACAAATATCCGTAAAAAATAATAATACATCCTTTATTATTGCTAAATAATGTGGTATCAAATTTAGATTATGATACAACTATACATATCAGTAGCCTGGCGTCCAAAGAACTCGATTCCTACCGGCTTGCCTTATAGGCATTTGAGCACTTTCTTCTACAGCTATTAAGGAAAATGTACGCCAAATCTGCACCGGCTTGCCCAAGCACATCTTTTACGCCACGCCACTGATACATAAAGCACTTTTTCTCACATAAATATATTGTGTTATATTCTGTCCATTTATTTTATTTAAATAAAGGTAAACAACTAATACTCCCACTACCGACAATCTATATATTTGAACTGTGCATTTTTGTAAAAACTTATTTAAATAAGTTTAAATTCATGACATCCAACCCAAGGTCAACATCGAGGCTTCATGGACTTAACCTCTGTTATCCAGAACACACCTCTGCTCACTTCAAGAAAAGCATATTGTACATGTCAGTTAAAGTCTTCAATCATTTACCAACAGACTTAAAGTCTCCTGACTTCCCAGAATTTAAAAATAAATTAATCAATTGGTGCTTGAATAAATTGTACTACAATATTAATGAACATTTTGCGAATAACAATGACCTGTGATAAATAATTTAGCCTAATTTTTGATTAATCTGTTTTTACTTTATTTTATTTTGTAATATTGTACATAGACATCTTCTCACTATTTTCCCTGCATGACATTGATAATTATTTACTTTTGACTTTTTCATTACTTATTATATTTTTCTATAATTTTACTTTAATTAATTCCAATATAACAATACTTTCTTCAATGACCTGCAATGAAAATAGGAAATATTGTAGGTACGCCATATTCTGGCTGATAGTGACGAACTAAAATACTATTGTTAACATCTATTTATAACTACTCACTTTCTGACAATAAATGATTCTATTCTATTCTATTCTATTCAACAAAACCACATGACTCGGGTCATTCAGCCAGTAGTATTGCGCCAAGGATACGAAACGTTACTTTGATTGGCTGAACGAGCCCAGTCACATCTTTTTTTGTTTAGCTTTATTTAAATACCTAAACGGACAGACTATAGTTACCATATTAACCTCTAAAAAAGCAACAACTTGACAAACCATATACATTTTTTGTCAGGTTTTATAAATAAGTAAGGTACAGTCACAATAATATATGACGCAATAAGGGATGCATAAATATCTGACTCTAAAATTTTTATGAATATAATTTCAGCTGTTGCTAAGCATTCAAACTGGTTATTCATACCTGTTTATTAATATAATGCAACTCAAGTGTCCTCTGGGCTTGTGCTACTTTCCTCCGGAACATTCTTAGTTTCTTCAGCAAAGCTATGCACTCCCAACATAGGTATGTTTCAGAGGGAGGATTCTGAAAAACACTTCTCTCTTTAAAACTATTCAAATAATATTGTCTTCGGTTTCCGCAGGTAGACTACCCATGAACCCAAACGCTAAAAAGGATTATGAAATGTTAGGAAATAAAAATGAATACGCCATTTAATCCATCAAAGTTGTATTAGTTTTAAAATGTTGTGTAAAAAGCTGATCAGATTTTTGGTAACCAACCCTTAACCGTCTAAGGGTCTTTCCACATCTACAAATGCAGAATCTGCTTAAACCAGTCAGAAAAAACTTTATGTCCACACAATTCCACGCATTTACTATCACGGCCGCGCCGCCACTGTGTGCAAAGTGTGCAGCGCACATAGGCGCCAAGGCAATAGGGGCGCCGGAAGTCGAAACACGACGACAACAAAGAGGTGCTTCATAGGTTTCGCACACAGGTGCTGCCGATCGGCGCGGCCCCGTTTACTATAGTGCGAAAGTGACAGGGCTCTATCGCGCGACAAGCGAAGTCGTGGCTAGTTGTGCTGACTTAACTAAATGCTAAATCTTGTTAGGTGATTCCATTCTATTGAAAACTTATTTTTAACTGTGGAAATTATCATAAGATTCAAATTGAGAACCATACTCTCTGCTTTATATACCCGATTTAACGAAATCGAACATAATTAATATATTCCAATTAGAAAAACTCACCATATTCTGATTATCGCAAATCTTGTAATAAATATCGATGTATTCAGTCAAAGTTGAGAGCACCCTATCCGTGCTGAGACATGCGTGGCAACAAGAAGCTGTGCGGTAGTTCGTAAAGAATTCATTTTTTATTTCGATATCCTCCATTTCATTTAAATTATTTACAATGAATGAAATACACAAAACAAGTAAACAATTTTACACTAAAACTACTGAACTGACTGATCGACTGAGCTGAGATCATGCCCCGGTAACTCAATAGAAAAAAAGTGAACCGCTTTCCTTTGATTGCCATCTACCTTACATTACACGTACCACTTGGCCTTCTTTTAATATACGTAATGATGTGAATGTAATTAAATAAACAAAATATATACCAGATAATACATACAAAAATCGTGTGAATATAAAAATATATTTAAATTTAAATTTCAATTGATTAAAATTAACCACTCATGATATTATTTATTGTTTGTTACATGGTAACAATAGTCTGTCAAGGCGGTGCTGGTTGGCCATAACATTCCCAAAAAAAAGAAATCGGTGCTGGTTGACATCAATCAAATAAATCAAATGTCGGGAAATTAGTCGAGTGCAGTATTTTCGATTATTTATTTCATTTCAACGTCGAGTTGAGCATTAATTCCCCTGTTGTATGTGCTGTTACCCTTCTGCTGTGTTAAGTTTTGTTATAAACAAAATGTCGGTCAGAATTTTTTGACTACCCGGCCGCAAAGTTCGTGACGGAGAAGGTTATTATAATGTTCTGGGTTTTTTTTATCAAAGCTGTAAGCTTTATGATGCTACGTTTTGTCACGCGATAAATAAGTGATAAAGCATCGGTCACTCTCCCACACTATTAGTTAGAACGTGACGGATGCTTTATCATTTATTTATCGCGTGACAAAACGTAGCATCATAAGCTTACTGGTCTACTATAATTTAGACACGGAAATCACGGAATTGAAATCGCCTATGAATATCCAACAAAGTGCACCTTTTACCAATTCTATAATAAATGTTTCGTGGTACTAAATAGGTTTGCGTATTTCGGCGTTGATATCATCTTTAATACTTTTTCTTTTTCAGGGATCCAATTGCATAGATTTCGGAATCCTGCTAGCAATCCAGAAAAATTTAAAATATCGAAGCACAGTTGACAACATTTCATTTTAAGAAGACTTTAAAATGTATATACGATTCGAAAGCATTTTGTCTCCTGAACACTACACTATTTTTATAATTTTTTTATATCGCTTAATATAAAAAATACAAATGAATAAAAAATATGTTCTCATTTTACCAGTTCTACGGCACAATAGATGAAATACCAGTGCCTTTTGCCACACAAAAAATAAGCTGTCGTAATTTTGAATTTGACATTGTCAATGCATACTGTCAGATCGCTTACTTTTTTCGATCGCGATAAGACTAAAGTAATGGTTTATTCTACCGTAGAACTGTAGTTACGCCCTTTTAGAATAAGTCAATATTAATATATTAATTATAAATTAATTACAAATCCTGGTGAAACAAATAAACTATCAGCGTATTCGTCTTTTCAAACCAAATACAGAGAACCAATAAAATTAAAGGCTCAAAAAAATGAAAGGTTGTCAGTTGTGGATCTGACTTTTAAGGGAAAGATGATAAGTACATTTTCTTGTGAATTTAAAAACGAATGCGAAGATAAATTCACCTTTGAAATAAGTAGGTATAAGTAAAACTAGAAAACAAACTGAAACTGGTCTTTTTATTTACACTGCTCTTTAGTAATCCTCTTTCAAACTATACAGTGTGGCACGTTTTAGAAGTTACGTAGAAATAAGTTTTTAGTTGAGGTCACTAAATTTAAATTAATTTGCTTTATTGGGCGCATTTGATTTAAACTTGGTGATTGTAATTAGAAACTTATTTCAACGTAACTTCTAAGATATGTCATACCATGCCAAACTATAATTGCCTATATATACGTAGCTATATATAGATGTGTATGCGTGTGTATGTGTGTGGGTGTGGGTGTATATGTGTGTGTAGATTTGTTGACGTGAAATGAAGGATAGATGGCAGCACAAGTACGATGATTAAAAATTTGGCCGAGTTGCCTGTCTATAACCTAGTATAATATTGTAGTCTTTGGCTGAGATTGTGATTGTGACACTGGCCTACACTGACTGACACTGACAGTTCGATATTTAGTATCAGGGATGTTTATTAAATGCTAATGCTTAAAACACTTAGGTCCTAAGCCTTAGGATCGAGTAGAAATAAAAATAGCTCAAATAACAATTCTGACAGTTCAGCGCTTGCGAGTGATGTATATATATATATACATCTGTGATGTATATACGTACCTACTGTCACTATTGTATTGGGTTTCGTTTTATTAGTTTCGTGACAAATTCCAATTTCATTAATTATTTCCAAGCCAAAGACTAGACGAATAAGTGTGCTGATTTAACCCTCGTTAATTGTTTGCTTCCAACATTTAAGCTGTTTCTTAATGCAGCTATATCAACCAATACCAACTTGTTGGTAAGGGAGTGAAAGAAAAATGAACGATATAAAAACTGAATCAGATGACACAGTATGTCGTGGGTGTCTCAGCACGGACCGGCGACTCTCGCCGTTGGCCAACTACGACATGTACTTTAGTTTGTTGGACGAAAAACAAAAGATAGAGGTAAGTTTGCACATGTTTCTTGCCTATATGGATCAGTCCAGTAGATGCCTTATATCATGGAGTGATAGACGTGCTATCGCGCGTCTGTGTGAATACGTGTCGCGCGCTCCTAAACGGCGGAAGTTGGACTACTTGTTCGTCTTTATACTTTGACTGTGGGGTGACTGTACAAAGATAGTTTTGGGTACACCTCTCTATTGTAGACACCATTATTGCTCACAGCAGTGCCGGATTAAGCCAGCGCGGGCAGGGTGGCCACTTTCTGGAAAACCGGGAAAACCGGGAAATGTCAGGGAATTTCACTAGTCATGGAAAAGTCAGGGAATTGTCAGGGAAATTTATTGAAGGTCAAGGAATTTACATCTTCACAACCTGCAAGCCTGGTCGCCGAAAAATGAAAACCCGCAAAGATACAGCGTCAATGTTTGGGCATCGTTAATTTGCCTGTTGCGTCCGTTACAAAAAATCGGGAAAAAATAAAGTTCATGAAAGGTTCTTTGGGATTATTGTACATCATTAGAAAGAGGATAGAGCACAGAATTTTTTTAAACAATTTTAAGAACGTGGGCCTCATTTTTTTTTTTTTTATTGCAAATCAAAATTCATCTTTGTCAAAATTTTTACATGTTGTAAAACATTTGAAGGTCAATAAAAAAAAACTAGCAGTAACATGTCAGTAATTTGATTTAATTTATTTTATTAACGTTATATAATATTTGTATAAAATTAACGTTACACATCACAATGCAATAAACATTTCATCTCTTTTGCACTTACTTTTTTTTTAATTCAAATTTCGTTTAAATTCGTCGGCCCTGTAAATTCTTTAAAAACAACAAAAGAAAGAAAAAAAATACACGTGGGCCAAAAATTTTTTTAGAGAGCGTAGAGGGATAGAAAATAACCCCACCTATCCGCCATTTTAATTTGGCAAACGATGGACCAAACACCCTGTATATTTCATCCTTATTACATTTAACCCTTAAATGAATAATAATGATGTATATCTGCATCGTATATTTGTTGGCCAGTGCAGCAATTATGCAGCTATCCAAAATCACATTTATTACTTTTTTTAATAAATGTGACATTTACGTGTTAGATTCCGAATACATCCATAAATATTTTTGGCAAAAGTGTATTTAAAAAAAAGTTATTAGATTTTTTGAGCAAAATGGCGGCAATTTTGAAAAAGTTAAATATTTAAGGTTTTCGTTGAGTGTGTTTATAACGGTTTTGAACAAAATAAGTAATTATTTTTTAGTATAATGTTGTAGCACCTTCCGTAGCACCTGTCACTAAACCCAAAATACACCTATACTTTATAAGAACTAAAATCGAAAAGTCCTAATTCCACAAGGAACATACCCCGAATTACCTCGCTGCCAAAAAGAGCTATTTTCGATTTACACCTTCCTCTATACGACCCAATTTCGAATTGAACGAATCCTATAAAGACCTATTCTCAAAACGCACCAGTCCCAAAATACCCTAAATTTTATTTCCATGGTAGTGTCAAAACGCACAATTTTCAAAACGTACTCGTCCCAAAATACACTAAATTCTCAATAGTCATATGTAGTTGAAGAAAATATCCCATGTAATAAATTGCCCAAGTCTCGAGATTCGTTACTTTACCGTCGACCATTAAATCGTATGCCGTTTGCCAAACAGAGTAATTTATAATAGAATAAAATAGAATGAAAATTTATTAGCTATAGCATGCACAAAGTGGACAACACATATCATAAGACAAAATAAAATAAAAACGTTGATGTGTACGGCTCGGGAGCCAGCGCTGGTCTACTGGTGAAATCTATCCCTTTGAACGCCAAGACCCACTAAAGTGGTCGTGTGCTGTCGTGCCTACCACGCCCACGACCACTAAAGGGGTAATGGCGGACGCTGTCAAAGCAATTTTCCTGCTGACAGGTAAGGTTTATTTTCGCTCTTCATCTTTCATCTATTGGCGTATAAGCCACATTTTGACATGGGAGGAAAAGCGTTCAAAAGGTTAGAGTCAGACTACGCTGTTTCAATGAAGGTTGTCAACAAGGGTCGAAGCACTGCCTCTCCGACATAATATAGATTTAGTGTATTTTGAGACTAGGACGTTTTGAAAACCAGTCATTATGAGAATAGAGTATTTTGATATTCAAATTTAGGGTATTTTGGGACTGGTTCATTTTGTGAAACAGTTTTTATGCAAATCATTCCATTTGAAACTGAGTCATTTCAAGAATAGTGTATATCGAGAATAAATCTTTTTGGAAATAAGTCGATTCGGGATTCATTCGTTTTGAGAATAGGTCTTTTTGATATTAGTTTATATTAAGTATAGGTGTATTTTGGGTTTAGTGACAGGTGCTACGGAAGGTTGTAGCACATATCATAAAGATTACTAGTTTACTATTTTTTTTTTTATATTTTTCTAGTGTTTATTACGCCATTAGGTATCCACATATTTTTTTAGTAACGATAGAAAAAAACATGCATTTAAGGGTTAAGATTATAGTCAGGGAAAAACTAGAAAAACCGGCTGGAAAACCGGGAAAAGTCAGGGAATTTTGATTGTTGTAAATAGTGGTCACCCTGGCGGGGCCTGTAGCATTTCTTCAAAGAGGTGCTTGGTTGGTCTTAGATATGCTTAAATACCGATTGACTGGTAATTTTATATGTGATGAATTACATAGCATTGCTACTCTTGCTATATGGTTAATCCTGCACTGGCATACAGAAAAATTAAAAAAAAAAAGCATACGAGTCCACATAAAGTCAGTTAATATTTGTAGTTGACAGAATTAAGTGTGAACTTCATTTACAGGCATCAAAGAAGCCATACATAGTTGTGTGTTGGGAGTGTGGTGCAGTGCTGAGGAGGCTGCAGTTGTTCCGGACGCAGGCCCAGAAAGCCCACAGTATTCTAGAAGATTCTCTGACTGCTGTGAGTATAATTAATCCTTTTTATCTCATGTTATTGGAATTAGAGTTGAATCCTAAAAAGTAAGTTAAACTATTTGTCTCTTACTCAGCATCAAGGCTCCTTATGTGACTTGACAACAAAGGAGTGAACAATTTTTTTGCGGAATCTGAAATTTTGATTGTTTCTAGATAATTATGTTGTATTCTTTTCGAATACCACACAAACTCTTTATGAGTTTGTTTGATTTATATTTTTTATTCAGAGTAGCCTCACTGTAACTTTACAACATACAAATATAATTAGTATGGAAGTAATGAAATGAAATAATTTATTTCTGTAAGTAGGCCTCAAGGGCTCTTTCACATGTCTGATTCTTTTGGCGTTTTGGCATATGACATTCTGGTGTGAAGAAGCGCCGGAAGAAACTCACCAGTGTCTCTTTTAAAAACATTACAATAATTGTGACAATATTACATTGCATATCACAAAGTTGTGACTGTTGCTCAAATCGGCCCCACGAAATACGTACCAAAGGGGCTAGTACTTAGTACTGAAGAAAAAACTATAGCATCCAATAGAATTTCTCAAGTCAGTAGATGTGTAACCAATCACAATTTTTTGTATTTTAAACGATATGCAACCTTTTTGAAATTGCCTCTTCTGAAACTTAATATTAATATTTGTCATAAATGACTTTAGACTCAAACATAGTAAACATTAAGTTGGTTATCAGCCCCACTGATACATGAGACCTATTAATTTTAAAAAGTGGGCATTATGAGGCAAATTTCAACGTCATTTTTGTTCGGCGTTACCGTTCCTTACATTATATTTCGATGCTTTACAAACATTTATATTCATAAATAAATATGAATATGAATATGACATTAAATATTAGTATAATTAAACCTATAGGTGGGCATTTCTCTAGAAATATGTCTGCGGTCACCTCATTCATCTGGCCCTTTTTCATACTAAATGTATGGAGACAGATGAATGATTGGCAGACATATTTCTGGAGAAATGCCCAGGTATTAATGTATTTCAAAATTGACAGTTTAATCTAATTTCTAGCCAACAAAGGATCCACTATCCCGCCTAACCATCCGAATCAAAGATAAATATGATGCTTGCTATGAAGATTCCAAG
Source organism: Eudemis profundana (assembly GCA_947034925.1). Lineage (NCBI taxonomy): Eukaryota > Metazoa > Arthropoda > Insecta > Lepidoptera > Tortricidae > Eudemis > Eudemis profundana. The sequence continues at coordinate 6,383,395 of OX344819.1, forward strand.
GACCTTCAAGAAGCTAATTTCCGACTGCCATCCACAGATATAAAACATGAAACATCCAAATCAGAATCAAAAGAAACAGAAAACGATAACAAAATCAAAGTTGAAGAAACATTAAATGATATAATTAAACTTTGTGAGTCAAATGTTCCTCCTAAAAAAAGAAAAGCTAAAACGAAAACTGTCAAAACTAAGAGGAGAAGAGCATCTACTAAAGACCCTGTTATATCTAAATTAAAGGTAGAAAAATCAAATGTTAAAAACTCAATGCCGAAAGCAAGGAAAGATTCAACAGAGAAAACTAAAAAAGGAGTAGAAATACAGATATGTAACGTAAATATTGTTAATAATGAAATAGATGATAAAGTGGAAGTGAAAGTAGAATGTTTAAGTGATAACATTGATGATCATTGGATGCAAGAATCAGATTTTCCGGATGACACACCAATTATTAGATTCAAGAAACGCAATTCGGAACCAAATTACGATTCTAGACAGGAAAAAGAAAAAAAAGATGATAAGAAAAGAATTTTTACATTTAAGAAATCTATAATAAAGTATTCCCCAGATATATTAAGTTATTTTACGGAAAGTGAAATGAGTGAAGAAGAGATAAAAGGAGTTTTGCAAAAACAGCCTGAGCTTGTTAACAAGTCTAAGCCGTATCAATGTGAATTTTGCGGTGCCAATTTCAAGCAGAGAAAAACTTTGGATGGTCACGTCAATCATAGTCATAGAAAGGTAAGGATAATATATAAGTAAGGCTCTAGAGTTGGCATTAAAAATTTAAAAACCGTTCAAGTGCTAGTCGGACTCGCGCACCGAGGGTTCCGTACAAACTCGTAAGTAGATACGTGAATAGTTCAAGAAAAACTGTATGGCGGTTAGCTTAGTAGGAGCAAATAAGTATGTGTTACAATTTTTTGTAAATTTCGTAAAAACGGTGCAAGTTAGGAAAACCGTTATATTTTTCCTATAATATTTAGAATGATATTAATAATTATTACAGATTTTTCTGTTCAGTAACTTCGTTCAGTAGCTATTGTATCAAGTAGGGTGTCAAATGAAAGGGCCTAATTTGAAGATTCCAAAACTATTTTAATTTTTTTTTCTTAATCATGTATTTTTTGATTTATGGTATCAAATGAAAGAGCTTGATTTGTACCTATATTAAAATGCCGTTTTTATTTTTTTTTCTTAAACAAGTAGTTTTTGGTTTTGTGGTTTTTGACGAAAAACGTCAAAAAAAATACCATTCCCCCCTATTATCTTCGAAGTTACTGAACGGAAAAATCTGTAATAATTACCAATTATTAATATCATCCTAAATATTACAGGAAAAATATAACAGTTTTCCTAACCTGCACCGTTTTTGAGAAATTTGCAAAAATCGTAATACTCGTACATACTTATTTGCTCCTACTAAACTAATCGCCATAGAGTTTTTCTTGAACTATTCATGTATCTACTTATGAGTTTGTACGGAACCCTCGGTGCGCGAGTTCGACTCGACTTGACCGGTTTTTTCCTTATAGCTCTTGTTTGCCTTTCTTTCATTTTCCAATGAATTTCTGACGGGAAACTTTTTTCAGGCCCTGCACAAAGACCATATTAAAAAAGAAGAGCCGGATCCTGATGCCACATCTCAGGATAGACATTACCTTTACCGCTGCTCTCTCTGCGACAGGATGCTGAGAAAAGAGCACACACAGTCACATCTATACGAGTACCATAGACACAAATATTATTGCTTAGGCTGCCCGTGGTCGAAGGCTTTCTTTTGGTAAGTTTTTTTTAAGGCTCGTCATCGAAAATTTAAGCTATTTTTTAGTGAGATTTTTGTAAAATCTACATTATGAAATGGGCTGCTTTTCAGATATATGTTTTTTGACTATATAACCTATTCAGTGATTACGGTGGAAACATGTTTGCTTAAAATTTCTTCGATAGATAAGAGATCCGAAAATGCGTCTTCAAATTCCGTTTTTTGTGTAGTATGAACAAACAATCGATTAATAAACGGTAAAATTATGTAAAAATGTCATTCATGCCTTTATCTTTTAAGTGATTAAAAAAAATGTTAATAAAACATAATAATATCTTTGATTTAATCGTATTTTTATATCTGGCGCTTACGCCAAAAAACCCAGGCACGTACTGTTTATGGCGTTCTCTTTCTGTGATGCGCGTGAACTATAAATGCGTCCCTTATTACAAGTAACGCCCATTCGCCGGTGAGGCTTTACAGAGGTCGGACCTGTGTTCGTTTGTCCCAGCGGCCGCGTCGCGACTAGTGGGCCATTCTGAAGGTGTAGAAAGAACTTCCTATTTTCGAGCGCGGGCACACTGTTTTTATAGCCGAACGGCTCAACGAGCGGGCGCGTAATGCACCTCGGCCAAAGTATTAGTCTATAGTTCGAATCCTCGAGATGGTCACTTTTTTTTACTTATTAATAATATGAAAACATGTTTATTATTTATGTTTTGGCATTTTTGCATTCCCTCGCTTGCAGTTCGGGCCGCAAACATCTGCGATCTCGGCCTTTCTTTGTATTACCACCCTAGTTGTGTAATGTACTATTATTTATCCATATACCTAAATATTAAAATTATAATATGTAGGTACCTACCAAACTACGTGGCGCATAACTTCGTGCGTTGCGATAAATACCTAACTACCCACAGCCAGCGGTGTACGAAAAGAATGGTCGCGTGACCTTGGTTAGAGATACCTACTGATTTTCCATCAGCGCATAATATGCTTATTTCTTTATGCTTCGAATTGATCTTCTCAATTATTAGGACATATTTTGTACCTACTTATTTTCTTAGATTGCTACAAGTACCTACTTAGTAAATGATCGCCGAAAACTAAACCTAAAACGTAATTCCATAATCTAATCAAAAGTCATATGCTGATACTGATGCTCTAATTCAACAGCATCTTCAATACTCGAAATAGCGTAGTCGGCAGTGACGAGATTTATACCCGGTGCGGCGCGTTATTGAATCGAGTTCGAGACTAGGTCATGTCACAATTTTATTAGATTTATTTCAGCAATATTTTTTTTTATTTATTTTTATTATTTTTAGTTACGTTTATTAAAATTATTTTCTAAAGAAAAAAATTAACACTTCACCCCGCACCTCCGTAGATCGGCAAACTTCGGAGATGATACATATCGCGAGATTCGAGTAGTAAGCTTTTCATTTTGATTCTCCAAAGTTTGTCATCATTATCGTCTTTCACATTTTTCACCGTATCTTCATAATTTTATTTACAGTGGAGTATTATTGTATAACCATATCAAAGTACACATGGGACTAACACTATTTAGTGCATTCTTGTCTTGTTAATATACCTAATTGTTTTGTAAAGCCGCATTTTCTAGAATTTGTCATTATTGGCAACATCATTTTCGGCAAGATTATCAGAGACACCAATGACGCGTGTTACTAAAATGACAATGTGTTAGGAGTATAATGACGATTGTTACTAATAATGATTTTAGTATATGAATTCCTAGATAATAGACGTGTATTTTATAGTTTCGAACATGTGAGTGAGTGACTGAGAGTGATTGCATGTATGAGTGAAAGTTAGTGAGAGTGTTTGAGCGTGTGTGGGTGAGTGAGTGTGTGTGAATGTGAGTGAGTGATTGTGCGGGAGTGAGTGTGTAAGTGACCGGGTGTGTGTGAATGTGAGTCAGTAACCTAGTGTGAGAGTAATTGAATGGGTGAGTATATGAACGTGAGTGAGTGTGTGAGAGTGCGTTAATGAATGTGAGTGAGTGAGAGAGTGAGTGACAGTGAGTTAGTGTGTGTGTGTGTGTGAGAGAGTAAATGAATGTTTGTGAGTGAATGAATGTGTGTGAGTGTGAGTGAGAGTAAAGAGCAACTGATGTTTCACTGAATTTGATGCACACTCGACAAATTTCACCTTCGTCCTCTAAAAAGAAAATCAAACATGTTTTTATAAACGACACAGATTTCATCGCGTATCTTTCGATTTTTATTTATAAAGGGCTAGGTATTACCTTAATTATTCACGCAATGATAAATATTTAAGCCCTCGTTTCTGCATATTTCAATTTAATTTAAACCATCGTTTCAGCATTCATCATTTATCAATTACCTAAACATCCGGACTATAGAAAAAACAAACTAAAACTTGAGGTAATTTAAGCACAATTACCACGTGCTAAATTCGTGGGTAGGCTAAAAATTAGTAAACAAAACGGAAATTTATCTGCAATAAATTCCGAGTCGGAAAGAAAAAAATTATGTCGTCTCAGTTACAGAGGTACCTATAAAATTCAAAGAAATCCCAATTATAGAGGTAAATAAGACGATAAAATCGAAAGAACTAGGTAATCCCAGATATAGAGGTCTGTTGTGTCCCACTAACAGAGGTCATTTTTATGTCGTCTCACTTACGGAGGCAAATAAGATGATAAAATCGAAAGAACTAATCACAGACATAGAGGTCTGTTGTGTCCCACTAACAGAGGTACCTAATTCAGTGCTTTAAGTGCAGAGACCTCAGCATGAGTTCCAGCTATGAAGGTTTCTCATTTACCCAGCTCCTAGTTATCCTGATTTCACTGTAATACATTTAGAACGTATTTCTTGGTAAATGCTGTGTGTGTGTGTTTTATAAAAATATATTATAGTCGACAGTATTTGACAAATCTCTCATTATACAATTCTGACCGAACGTAATTATTTACATTACAACGTACATACTTAACACTATTTAGCACACTAATCGTCTATGTTATTTTCTTTGTGCCAGGTGATGATACAGATAGCACTGAAGACGATAATGTTATGAGGGAATAATTTTCGAAGTTCAATTATTACATTATTTTATTTAAGTAGGTGATCTAATTAATGATTTTTTCCCAAGTAGAACTTTTTTGTACTGAAATAAGTATTTTCATTTATATGTACACCACCATTGACAATGTCAAATTCAAATTCAAAATAATTTATTTGTCCAACATAGATAATAAGATGTTACTAGTACATTGTGTATCTAGGCGGTAAGTAAGGAATTACAAACGAGTGTTTGTTATAAGCCCGAGGTGAAACCGAGGGCTTTAATAACACGAGTTTGTAATTCCTTTACCGCCCGTGGCACACACAATGTTCTTCATCACACTTGTGAGGAAATCTTAATAAAATAACCTTACTTTTCGATCCAGTATGACAAGAAAATGTTAAAACAGACAGTGACATTTGTCACATATGTCCATAGACAATGCGAACGTTAAGTCACGTTCGGAAACCATAGCAGTACCTAACGGCCATTTTAGTTGATTTTATATTTGCAAAATAAAGAAATACATTATTTAAACATTTAATTAATGTTACCGAAATATGTGTTTATATGTATTTGCAATTACAGTTATCTTTAAATAAATATTTCAGTGATAAAAGTTAAAAAAGTAAGTTGGCGTTTCCTTTGAACATGACAAATAAGAGTAAAACAGAACCAGCGTTTCAAATTTAAAAAGAAAACCATTACGCCCTAGGGCGTAATAGGACATTTACGGCCCGCAGAACCTACGTGTAATGACACCATTTTCGAGCAAGTGTAATGAAAAAATAATTACTTAGTATCACTATGTGGTACCTTGCGGCATACAAATTTAGTCGATGACATACATGCTGTTCATTTCAAACATAGAATATAGAATACAATTACTTTATTTACAATACAATTATTTTATTACGTTAGTTACAAGGTATGTCATTGTGTGGTGTTAGTTACTAAACTATTCTATATACTATCACTTAAGTATTCTTGCACAGTATAATATGCCTTTTGCGCGAGAAAGTCATGTAAGGTATTCTTGAAATCAGTTACATTGTCATGTCATTTCAAGTATTATTTCAAAAACGACATATGTGCTCAATCGTATTATAAGCGCGGTTTAATAATAGTAAACAATTAGCTTTGTCTTTTATTTTTTGACCGAAACAGGTATGTAAAGTTTCCTGGGGCTATTTGGAATACCGAAGCCTAGTTAGGTGTAATATATTCAAAACTCGGCTACTTGCACATAATAGTATATTACACAACTAGGATGGTAATACAAAGAAAGGCCGATATCGCAGAAGTTTGCGGCCCGAGCTGCAAGCGAGGGACGTAAATCTGCAATCGAGGGCTTTTTTTACTACCTCCCGTGTTATGTACGTCATTTTATGTCTACACTTGGCCAGAAAGCGGCTTTTTCCGTACGCTACGCTTACAGAAAAAGCCACTTTATGGCCAGGTGTGGCATAAAAATTATAATTCTTAGAGTTCCAAATAACCATACCTAATCAGTATTGTCGTAACTGTTTAAGAAAAGAATAAGTTTATAATATTGTCTTCGCTTTCCGCGATAATCACTCATTGTAATAAAACAACTTAAACGGATTACAACGCGTATATTACTACATTGCAGTGGCGTGGCGTCAAATATATTCTTAGAAAAGCCGAAGCAGATTTGGATTACTTTTTCTTCGGGAGTAGTAGATACTCCGGTCATATGCTTTGCAAAAATAGGCAAGCCGATGGGAATCGGGTTCTATGGAAGCCACACCACTGCTACATTGTTAAAATCCCCTTTAGGACTTAAAAATGTAGCACATAAGTGATTAACCATAAAATGTATGAAAATATAAATTCGTATGCTAAATTGACCCCTTTAACAAAGTGACCGTATGGGCACTATGTTGTATGATACAACTTTAAATTTTAGGAAGTTACGACAAGTTTTTATCATCTCATAATTTTTTTATTTGAAGTGTTATCAAAATTTCAATAGAACAGATAGAAAAGAAATACCTACTGATTCCAATGGTGTATTTAGTGTGCTTATGATAAACTGTCCCTTACGAAATTTGAAATTTCCAGTGTCGATGTATTCGAATTTTATTTTTGTCGTCCATATCATAAACCATAACAAAAAAAAACACTTAAATCAATATACATCAGACCTGATTCTCAGGTGAAAATCATTGTTGGCAACGAGCCGTCATTATTTTCTACAAAAACGTCATTATTATCATAAGGAGTCATTATCAGAAACACCATTTTAAACAAAAAAGTAAATATAATGAAAATTAATGGGTTTTGTTGCGTGCCTTTATGATAAAACGTTATGTTTTTCATGTACCTATGTATACATCTGGCTTAATAAAGATGCTCTGTCGCGGGGTTTGTAAAATAGACATTTTTTTGGTCAAGAATAATGTTTTGAGGAGAACCGCCCACACGTTGATTTCAAATTATACATATAACTTATAATCATTATGAGCAAAATATTTATATGTAATAGCTTTATTAATTAAGTAATTCTTGGCAATAACATTATAGGTAAGTACATATAACATCTAAGTAATAACATTACGTGTACAAAAATTCGATTTTTTTATTATTATAGGCAATGTAGGTAGTAGTACTAATAAATATTCAAAAAAATTATGAGCAAAATTTTTCGGAGAAATACAAATCGTTATTTGTATAAAAAATCGAAATACCAATTTTATATGAGCCCATATGGACCCCTACTCAGAGCATGGTTCGAAAAGTTCATAGTAAACACAAGTGGTTAAAAGATATTCTACTAGGTGGCGCTACGCTGTTCAACGATTTAAAAGTTCATAATATTATAAACAGATGGCGACATTGGCGAATCCCCTTAAGGGGAGCAGCCCCGGTAGCGGGGTAATGGGAGGTGCTTAAATGAGAAATTTCTTTCAATGCCGGCCCTTAATACACCTGCTTATAAATTGGTACTTTTCGTAGCTGTTTAGTCATATTTTGCGCACTAGTGTTTTTTACTTATTTTTTTGCAAATAAATCGACTGTAAAGTAATAAAATAGTACATTACACAACTAGGGTGGTAATACAAAGAAAGGCCGAGATCGCAGATGTTTGCGGCCCGAGCTGCAAGCGAGGGACGTAAACATGCAATTGAGGGCTTTCTTTATTACCTCCCGTATTGTGTACATCATTTTATGTCTACACTTGGCCAGAAAGCGGCTTTTCACTGCGCGTACGGAAAAAGCCACTTTATGGCCAGGTGTGACATATTTATACCACTCATGAAATAAGCATACAGCCTGTACAGCTCAATTAAATTCCGTATTTAAAATTTATGTCTAATTCAATAATCTTACACAATTAGTTCCCCGATATTCGAAATCTTATCCTCTGCCATCAAAATTCAATTGCATGATAGTAGCTGCTAGGTATGTTCCACGCAGACACTAGTGTTGGGAACTCTACTCAGTCTAGATAGAGTCTGTGCGGAAAGAGAATAGGATTTAGATTTGGGGGCGCTGTAATGCTTTTCTACCGTATTTGCAAAAAAAAATGCCATAGGTACTGGTTAGGTTAGCTCTGTTTTTAGCCACGCCTATTCTTTTTCCGCACAGACTCTAGGAGGTGGACAGGGGCAGTTTAAACTTGTCGGGCACCCGGGGCGGCGTAAGTAAAGGAGTACAAAAGGGAGTAAAAAGTAGACACTTTTTGATTTTTCGCGATTAATTCCCGTTTTGCTATAATAATGAGTGAATATCGTGAAAGTTTAAATCAATCTTTTCTAAAGTAGTTACTTTTAATCTTTGAACGAATATGGAGGTAATTTTCTACTGAATTAAATCTCTAATTTTTCAAAATATAGTGTTCAATTTCAAACATGTAATAGGCTAGATGACTAAAAAAAACTGTTTAGTCCGTCTGTTACATTATGAAAAAATATTGTACACGTATTTTTTGTTTTGTTTGACAAACAAAAACTGACGAGGATAGAGTGCTTAGAAGTTTCGAGTGACGTCACTCTTGAGTACAATTTTCACTCAGAAGTGACGTCACAAGCCCCCACTCCAGAAGTTTGATGATCTATAACTTTGTCGATTTTTAATATTTTGATAAACCAAAAAATACGTGTCCCATATTTTTCCATAATCTAACTGACGGACTAAATAGAATTACATATTTTTAACCCAGTCATCATCCCTATTGCAGTTATTTGTAACTTTCTTATAAATAAATAATTGTAGGAACAAGGAGGATCACGCGAACCACTGGCAGACCGTACACGCGCAACTAGTCTGCGACATCTGCAACCAGACGCGCCGCAACACGCACGACATGGAGCGACACATGCGGTACGATAACAGGATATAGGATAGGATGGACGCGGTATAATCCAAACTAGGATATAGGATAGGATTTACGCGGTACAATTCAAACTAGGATATCGGATAGGATTTACGCGGTACAATTCAAACTAGGATATCGGATAGGATGGACGCGGTACCTACAATTAAAACTAAGACAGAAGATAAGATGGATGCGGTACAATTCAATCTAGGACAGAAGATAAGATGTACGCGGTACAATTCAAACTGGGACAGAAGATAGGATGGAGGCGGTACAATTTAAACTAGGACAGAAGATAGGATGTACGCGGTACAATTCAAACTGGCACAGAAAATGAACACGGTACAATTATTCAATGTAGGACAGAGGATGGATGTACGCGGTACAATTCCAACTAGAATATAGAATAAGATGGACGCGGTACAACTCAAACTTACCAACTACGTTTTAAGAAATTACAAAGGAGGGCTAGAAATATAGCACTTTTTTATCTCTATACTGCTGGACCGTCAAAATATAATATCGCTGGCCATGTACTAGTGATCAGGTGCTATAGTGGTTAGCACGTTATCCCGACAAGATTTTCATAATAGTATCGATTTCGATGTTATTATGATTTTTCATACATTATTACTGGTTGCAATAATGGCGGTCATTCTTTACGGTTTCCGAACATATAGTAGAAGATTTATGATATGGGTGTAGAGAAAATAATAAAATGTATAATTGAATGTTCCAGGGCGAGCCACCTCCCAATAAAGTGCCCGCAGTGTCCCCGGGTGTACTCCAAGTGGAAGTACTACCGGCAGCACCAGAAACTGGCGCACCCTGTGCTGGCGCAGGAACCGCCCGAGTCCAGGTACTGTTCTACACATGTTTTTTTTTTGTTTTTTTTTTTTTTTTATAAACTGACAAACTCGCAACCCATTCCCGGGCATAGCGATTGTCGGACCGGGTGGTCGGCCGTGGCGTTCCCTGGGGTCGAACCAGGTCACTAGCCGGACCACCCTCGGGTGTCGACTGTGTGACACACACAGTCGACACACAGGTCGGGCTGGGTGAGTACCGGGGGTGCTTGGAGTCGAACCAGGTCACCTCACCTTGACCGGCCTACCTCGAATGTATCGGGCTAGGTGGGGGCCTGAACGCCTGGAGTCGAACCAGGTCATTGGCCAGGGCCACCTTGACTTTTCGCTGATTGCTCAGAGTGAGCAGCGGACCAGCGGGAAGAATTACACAGCATGTGGTTGTGGGTTCTACCGGCTTAGCTTATATACCGCTCTCACTTTCTACCATACACACACTACCCCAAGGTTTCCACAGAGCTATACTGTCCCTCAACCAACATGACCTTTCGGGCTCTTCCGTTATTTTCTAGGCGACCGGGTATTCTACAAAATAACCGATAATACTAATCCGAATCTATGAGGAAATGTTTCATAATCGACCAGAAAAGTGAGAGCGGTTGAAACACTGGTAGAACTACCCAAGTACCCATGCAATAGCCAGCCACCACCTAATAACCAATAACCTGGTGTATTCCAAGTGGAAGTACTACCGCCAGCACCAGAAACTGGCGCACCCTGTGCTGGCGCAGGAGCCGCCCGAGTCCAGGTACTGTTCAAACCGTTACAGCAAATGAGATAACCACAACATTAAACATTTTAAAACAACCGGCTTTCAATAAACTAATTTCGATAATAAATGCCGAGACTCTATGTAAAATAACTAATGTGTGCCTATAATATTTGAAGAGTTCCCTCGATTTCTCTAAGATCCCATCATCAGATCCTGATTTGGTTGCAATAGGCTAGACGACTAAAAAAACTGTTTAGTCCGTCAGTTAGATTATTAAAAAATATTGTACACGTATTTTTTTCTTTTGTTTGGCAAACAAAAAATGACGAGGATAGAGTGCTTAGAAGTTTCGAGTGACGTCACTCCTTGGTACAAATTTCACCTAGGAGTGACGTCACAAGCCCCCACTCCACTTTGATGATCTATAACTTTGTCGATTTTTGTTATTTTGATAAACCAAAAAATACGTGTCCCATATTTTTCCATAATTAATGTAACTGACGGACTAAATAGAATTATATATTTTTAATCATCATCCCCATCGCAAAAATGTAAGCAAGTTATTAATTTTGATGACGTTTTACATTCAAATCAAATGTTACATTTCAGGTACTGCGTGGAGTGCGACATGCAGTTCCCTTCGATAATGGCGTACAAGATGCACGTCATGAACCAACACCGCAGCCAGCCCAAGAAACGGTAACCCTACCTTACCAACAGACATTACATAAATATTTTTACTAAAAAAACCCGACCGCGGTGCACTTTAAAAGTGCATAAAATCCGCCATTTTGTTTATTTTAACTTTTATGCCCAGTGACACTCGCGCCGTCAAGACGAATCTAATGATGTATCATTTATCAAAATCGGTTGTGCCGTTGAGTAGTTACGAGCGGACATAGGAACGAACATACATACATATACATACATAAAGGTCAAACACATAACCCTGCGCCGCAGTCGGGTAAAAAATCAGATGCGTCACTTGTGTGTTCGCGATACGATTGCCAACTGTACTAGCTATTCTTATATAACTGTACTAGCTCACAAAAGTAAAAAGCACTAGTGCAAAAATAGTACATTACATAACTAGGGTGGTAATACAAAGAAAGGCCGAGATCGCAGAAGTTTGCGGCCCGAGCTGCAAGCGAGGAACGTAAATATGCGATCGAGGGCTTTCTTTATTACCTCCCGTGTTGTGTACATCATTTTGTGTCTACACTTGGCCAGAAAGCGGCTTTTTCCTTACGCGCAGCGTGCGGAAAAAGTCACTTTATGGCCAGGTGTGGCATAAATACAACTTCCCGCACGATATGCAGCTATGTACCACTTTTTGAGCAAGTGTATTAAAATTAGTACATTACGCAACTAGGGTGGTAAAACAAAGAAAGGCCGAGATCGCAGATGTTTGCAGCCCGAGCAAGCGAGGGACGTAAATATGCGATCGAGGACTTTCTTTGTTTTACCACCCTAGTTGCGTAATGTACTATTTTGGTACCGGCTGTCACCATTCAGCCTAATTAAAAGAAATTATTTTGAAAAGATATACAGAATTTAGTTAAATTTAAACAAGCAAGAGCAAGAAATATATTTATTATTATTTTGTACTTTACTTGTTTGCAAATAAATGTGTTATTTAGTGTTCAAAAATAAACTGGTAGGTAAGTAAAAAGCACTAGTGCGCAAAATACAACTTTGCGCACGATTTACAGCTACGAAAAGTACCACTTTGTGAGCAAGTGTATTGAAAAGTACTATTTGTCAGATGGCCGTGCCCCGCGTGCGACAAGACCCTGAACAACAAGGACACGATGAAGAAACACTACGCTCTGTTCCACAGCGACAAGACCAGCTACCAGTGCCAACACTGTGGGAAGGTGAGTGAGATAATTGGATATTTGGCAACAATCATAATAAATCAATTAACTCTAACCATCAAATTACGTTTCAAAAACTGCTTGGATAGATTCAATTACCGATCATTCAAGCAAAGAAATCAGTCCCCTTTTTCTTTTAGGTTAGGTTGGTTAGGTAGCTTCCGTCCAACAGACTAGAATAGTACATTACGCAACTAGGGTGGTAACTGGTAATACAAAGAAAGGCCGAGATCGCAGATGTTTGCGGCCTGAGCTGTAAGCGAGGGACGTAAATATGCGATCGAGGGCTTTCTTTATTACCTCCCATGTTGTGTACATCATTTTATGTCTAAACTTGGCCAGAAAGCGGCTTTTTCCGTACGCGCAGCGTCCGTCAGTTAGATTATGGAAAAATATGGGCCTCGTATTTTTTGGTTTATCAAAATATTAAAAATCGACAAAGTTATAGATCATCAAACTTCTGGAGTGAGGGCTTGTGACGTCACTCCTAGGTGAAAATTGTACCAAGGAGTGTCACTCGAAACTTCTAAGCACTCTATCCTCGTCAGTTTTTGTTTGTCGAACCAAAGAAAAAATACGTGTACAATATTTTTTAATAATCTAACTGACGGACTAAATTGTTTTGTATTGTTGTTTTGTTATCCGCTCGATTAATTATGTCTTTTATACATTTACTTCTGTTGTTTCTCCAATAAATAAAATAAATAAACAGTTTTTTTTAGTCGTCTAGCCCATTTTGTTCCAGTACCTGTCATCCAAGTGTTCTCTGCAGCACCACCTGAACTCGCACCTCAATATAAAGCTACCGAAGGACAAGCTGTGCTCGGTCTGCGGCCGCGGGTTCTCAGTAACTAATATCAATTTCTATTATTACATATATATGTCGCAGCCAACTGGTTTAATTAGCCATTTGGTTAACTGCCTACCATTTTCACTAAACTGAAAGCATGAGCCGCCAGCAGGTCGACGAAGCCCCGCGCAGCGGGGCTTCTATTTCTGCTCTGAGGGACACAACCTGATTAACAGATCTAACCTAAAATAAGGAGTGTGTTTAATGAAAAGGCTAGGCAGTTAACCAAATAGCCCATTAAGCTACTTGGCGGCGACATATAGAAATATGAATGTACTTAGAAAAACATTTTTCTTCTTGTATATATGTAACATAAAAATGTGGTGTAATTTAGCCGTATTAAAAACTAATAAAGAAACATCATGTTTCTTTCATATAGAATTTCTATTATTGGTAAAAAGACCAAATATATTGAAAAATTTAATTTACTGTAATGAAGGCCAGTTTCGAACCAGTGTTTCTATCTTGTAGGGACAACGTGCTAACCACTACACCACTCGGCCACTTACTAGTAATGTTGAATTTTTCGATCTGTTTGTCACGACGTTACTAGCGAGCAATATTGTTTAATTGTTTTGTTTGTAAAATTGTGCCGCTATAATAAAAAAAAAAAATAAAGGTGGCCCTTTACAAGAAACGTGTTTATTTTGTGTTTTTTGCTGTACTGCGTTTTTGCCCTGTTCTTGTACCGCAGTTTTATTTTAAAATAAAATAGTTTATTTCTGCAAGTAGGCCCTCAAGGGTTCTTTTACAAGTCTTGATTCTAAATATGTATTATTTCTTATGTTTTGGCGATACGTAAGCTATGTTTAAATACCGTCGTTTACCTTAGTCGACAAAAAATATTCAGATTGACTCGAATCGTCAGTTTTTTAAATGCAAACGCCAATAAGGGGCCATTCATTTATTACGTAAGACGATTTTTGCCAGTTTTTTACCCTCTCCCCCCTTATGTAAGAAAAAATAAGAATCGGCTGACCCCCCTCCCCCCTTTATTTAATATTTATTACGTAAGAATGTAAAGTAAAAATGATTTTACGTTTGGGCTGTTTTAGTTTTTATTTTCCAAAGAATCATTTTTGTAGACGTTTATTTGCAGTTTTTAATTTTTTAGTAGAGTACCTATACGCAACCGAGCACGCGCCTACGCCCTCGCGCGGATTTGCGCGCTTTTTCAAAAGTTAAGATTATTTTGCGTATTTTTATGATCTTACGTAAGAACGATCAAAACTCCCTCCCACCCCCCGGTAAGAAAAAATAAGACATGGTTGACCCCCCTCCCCCCTAAATCGTGTTACGTAATAAATGAACGGCCCCTAATAGTGTGTATTGTTGTCAGACGAAGCGCATGCTCCGGTTCCACACGTACACGCACACGGGCGAGCGGCCGTACTCGTGCCCGCACTGCCCCGCCGCCTTCACGCAGCCCAACCCGCTGCGCGTGCACCTGCGCAAGCAGCACCCGCCCCCGCACCCGCCCGCCCCGGACCCCGCCAGGAAACACTAATAAACCGTGGGAAAATTATACATTTGTGTCATTTATTACCCTGGTACCATCTCTATATAATGGCCATTTCATCCTAAAAAACCGTCATAAACCACTTCATTCTAAAATAACAACCGCTTCGTCATTAAATAATGGTTAACTTCGTTATAAAACAATCCGCCATAATGGTGTCCATCAAGATAGCGTACACCGTAAAGATATTCAGAATCTGATGCAGCCAATAAATAGTACCAAAATAGTACCGACGAAATACCTAGGTGAAAAAAATAGTACCCTTAAACTTTCTGAAATATAAGGCCGGTTCACGGTGTACGCTACCGAGCGTCAAGCTGGCGTACACCGTTTGTATCTCTGGCACGGCTTTGTTTTTGGAAACGCTTTATATCTCAAAAAATAGTACCCTAAGGCCCTACAATTTCATTTCTCTAGCTATCGTAGAAGCCGAGATATAGTGAGCTCTTTCTATAAGAAATTTCCGGGTACGCGAGCTTGACGGTGTGAAATTTTGTACACTGTTAAGTCATGGAATATCTCGGCTTCTACGATAGCTAGAGAAATGAAATTTTAGGGCCCTAGGGTACTATTTTTTGAGATATAAAGCGTTTCCAAAATCAAAGCCGTTCCAGAGATACAAACGGTGTACGCCAACTTGACGTCCGGTAGCGTACACCGTGAACAGGCCTTATATTTCAGAAAGTTTAAGCACGGTAGACGGTAGTTTTTGTTCCGATAAAAGGTACATCGGGAGCGCGCATGTGTGCGTGCCGTTTGCGCGCCGTGTACGGACGCACCACAGGCAAGCATTGCCGCGTCGTGGGCGCGGGCTTAGTCAGGGCTGAGCCGAGCGGTCGAACGTACAAAATGTCTCCGCAGGAAGCAAAGTATAGAAGACGTATATACTGTAGTGTGTTCGGATGTTTGAAGAATAATGCGCAAAATCCAGAATTGTCATATTTCTGCATTCCTAAGGATCCCGAAAGGTGTGTATTTTATTAGTACCTATATAAATGTTATATTTTAAGTCGTTTATAGAATGTTTGATAGTTTTGTGATCAAACTACTTATACCAATTAAATAGAGTAGATAATTATTTTCTTTGACAGAGATGAGTAAAATTAACAGATTTTTAAACGTTTACTAATTAAATAGTAGTTGATTCTATTGATACATAAAATGCCTTAAACACGAGAGTGGTTTTATGAAACAAGCCGAAATATCCTTGCGTTACTTACATGTACACATACCAATACTAATTTATTTAAACTATTATACTTAATAACATTAACATCAGATGTGTGCGATCAGATACTTTCATATTGAAATAAGTAACTTTTACTAGGTTGACCTCGAACGATTGTTCGTTCGATCGAGGTCAACCTAATAAAAGTTACGTTCGTAGTAAGTAGGTATTTTACAGAATCGACGAGCGGCAGCCCTGTGCCTTAGGCCCGCTCTGGTGTCGCGCGCTCCTAAACGGCGAAGACGAACTACTTGGTTGTCTTTATACTTTGGTTTAAGGGTACTATTTTTTTCACCTAGATATTTCGTCGGTACTATTTGGGTACTATTTATTACCTGCATCAGATTCTGAATATCTTTACGGTGTACGCTATCTTGACGGACACTATTTATTTAAACTTTATTGCACAATACAAGAAAGTACAAATGGCGAACTTAATGCCGTAAGGCATTCTCTATCAGTCAACCATTAGGGTAGGGGTTCCTAAAGTGTGCACCGGGGAAAGAGGGACGCCGTGAGTCGATCCTCTATCATTATTTAAAACCACAAATATTCGCGGGACCTATAAAGCAACAATACCTATTTTGAGCGAATCAGGGTAGGGCGCCGTGACGAAACTAAACTTGTAAGTGCGCCACGGGCTGAAAAAGATAGGGAACCCCGTGCATTAGGGTAAACAGTAGTACTTAACTATTCTCTGGTAGCGGGCCAATGGTATGGGAATAAATAAAAGGGCGTGCTACGATACATAGAGGTATTTATTTGTGCGCGGACTTGACGTGCGCGGTGAGCGCCTGTTTCTGCGCGAAGGCGGCCGAGCACAGCGCGCACGCGAACGGCCGCTCGCCCGTGTGCGTGCGCACGTGGTTGTCCAGGATGCGGTTGTTCTGAAACGACACAAATACCCCCGTCGTGGCGAACATAAAAATCTGGGTGAGGTCGCAAATAATCGCACAACGCTGAATATGTCGGGATGTTGTTAGGATACATATAAGTAGTGTACACTCGATTTTGCAGTTTCGAAAAAGTTGTGCTAAATGTGTGGTGGTCGAAAAACACCGAAATTTTCGGTCTTTTTTCAGATTGTGGTCTGTACCTTCTAAAAACCGGATTTTTGGATAAAATTGTCTATGACACTATTAAAGAAGATAAAATTCCCTACAATATGAGTGTAACATCAACTCTGCATGTTTAGAAAATGTTGAGATATACCACTTCAAAAAATTGCAAATTTTCCTAAAAAGTTCGAAATTGCACTTTCAGCTACCTCTCAAGCTGAATAGCAGCTGAAATACTGATCTTACAATGACAATCAGATTTATGAAATTATAGAGCAATTATTGAGCTTTATTTTAAGTATAATTTGAACCCTGTACTAGCGATAATTCTCTTATTATCGGAAAAAAACCAAATCATTAGAGAACTCAGATTTCTCAGGAAAGAGTGCTCCTAAAGCAAATTGTTAGTATATTGCGCAGTTATTCATAGGAAGTTTTAAAAATGACTTTATATTTCTAAACATCATTCATTTAAAAAGTCCTGAGGGACCATGATGATCGCGTCCATCGCACATTATGTAAATGATAAAAGCATCGTAACTTTTACATACGTGCGTAAATTCGAGAGTGTTGAATACTTTATTATTTATTTATACTGTGGTATGTGCAACCATCATATGCCCGCTAAATTAGTCTTAAATACACATCGTAATATTTCAGTTATAAAATGTGAAACTCAACGTAAAGTGATGGCGAGTCCTCGGCTGACTCCAGTGATAGAATTGCAGGACGCAATGTAAATTAGTATTTATCGCAATAAATTGCTGACATTTTACGGAATCCGGCAAAAAGTTATCTTCGATGACATAAAACATTAGATTCAACGTTTGTCAACGAAACGACACGCAACCGGTAGGTATGTGTAGTTTTACGTGGTTATAAGTTTACACCTACTAGTTTTCCGCATCTAATAATGCTCCTATTTTGTGTAAGTACTTATAATATTAGGCTTGCCTTTACGCAATTGGCTAAATGGTCGTATTCTTCTGGATTACACTTAGAAAAGAGTCGTCAAAATCATGTTCATGGCTAAGTAATCAAGCAGGGGCTTATTGCATAACAAAGTACGAGATAATATTATAAGTAAGCTTGTATGGATTTTTACTAAAAACATTAGCTTGTCTTCTACTATGTACTCGTAATTAGCCTCAGGTCTTCCTCTAACAAACTCTGCACAGAACAAGGTTAAGCCTAGCTGTCCGGCATGAGCTTTTTCTTCTCCACAGCCTATCAGTAATTGTAACAAATATGCTACAATCCATCCTGATGTTTTAATTTCAATAGTAAAGATGACCTCTATCAAGCAGTTGCGATAGAGAGACTGAATCGTGATGGGTAGGATGTAGCCAACAGTTGTGTGAAATACGTAAATTATATGCTAGATAAGTTAACAATATGCGTAACGTAGGCAAGATGACCAACCTAATGTTACGAAATACGTGTACGATCTTCTAACAGTGCCAAAGTCCATCACCCTGGTTTAACCCCAATGGAAGACGTTGCTGCCCGATATTTCTACATAACCTACCACTGGGTGCATAAAAATACAAATTTGGGTGTACAAGGAGCCCTACATAAGATTCTTATGAGTGGGGTAATAGTTAAGAATCGGGAAGCCGAGTCAAAATTTTCCTCGGCTCAAAAAGGGCAGAAGTGTTATGGGTTATTCTTCAGAAATATATCTGCGACCTATTCCTCTGTCTCCATACATTTAGTATGAAAAAGGGCCAGAGGAATAAGGTGACCGCAGACATATTACTGAAGAATAACCCTTATCTCAAACACAGTAGGAGCATTCCACGGAAACGTTACGTCAGGGACACTACCTTTTTAATACTTTTTACAAGTAAAATTAAAATCTGAATGTCGGTATGGTAATATCAAAACTTGGCTTTAAGATTGGTAGTGTTTCTTAGTAACTAAAAAAAATATTAGGGTTTGCTACCATAGCATTACGTAAGCGACAAAAAAAATATGTTTTCATGGAATGTTCCAGTAGGAACTACATACTCACTTCTAAGTTGTATTGTAACTTATTGCAATAAATAAGAATTTACATGGTGTCCGGTGTCCTGTTCACGTTGATTTTCACATTTTTTGACCAAGATCATACAATGTGTATTTAAGACTAATTTAGCGGGCATATGATGGTTGCTCATATCACAGTATAAATAAATAATAAAGTATTCAACGCTCTCGAATTTACGCACATATGTAAATGTGACGATGCTTTTGTCATTTACATAATGTGCGATGTACGCGATCATCATGGTCCCTCAGGACTTTTTAAATGAATGATGTTTAGAAATATAAAGTCATTTTTAAAACTTCCTATGAATAACTGCGCAATATACTAACAATTTGCTTTAGGAGCACTCTTTCCTGAGAAATCTGAGTTCTCTAATGATTTGGTTTTTTTCCGATAACAAGAGAATTATCGCTAGTACAGGGTTCAAATTATACTTAAAATAAAGCTCAATAATTGCTCTATAATTTCATAAATCTGATTGTCATTGTAAGATCAGTATTTCAGCTGTTATTCAGCTTGAGAGGTAGCTGAAAGTGCAATTTCGAACTTTTTAGGAAAATTTGCAATTTTTTGAAGTGCTATATCTCAACATTTTCTAAACATGCAGAGTTGATGTTACACTCATATTGTAGGGAATTTTATCTTCTTTAATAGTGTCATAGACAATTTTATCCAAAAATCCGATTTTTAGAAGGTACAGACCAAAATCTGAAAAATGACCGAAAATTTCGGTGTTTTTCGACCACCACACATTTAGCACAACTTTTCCAAAACTGCAAAATCGAGTTTACACTACTTATATGTATCCTAACAACATCCCAACATATTCAGCGTTGTGCGATTTTTTGCGACCTCGAATGTTCGAAATGACTGGGTCAAAATAACTCTGTCAAAAATATTAACCTCCTAAGTGTACGGCCCGAGTAGACGCTCGAGCGGGGCGGGCAGCGGGGCGTGCAGCGGCCATGTCAAACAAAGCCTCATACGAGTGGCCTGAGTAGACGCTCGAAAAAACGAATGACGAGCGGGCAAGTTTGCGGCCAATGCAGCGTCGAGCGGAGCGTCGCGGGCAGGTTTAAACCTGTTTGAGTTTTGCAGCGGCGGGAAGAGCGTTCCATACGTTTTGTAGTTAATTTATAAAATTAATTATTTCGTGTTTAGTGATAATTGAGAAACAGAGTGTGATTTGTGTATTAAATTAAGATGTCGTGTGAACAAATAATTATAGAAATTCAAAATAAGCCAGCACTTTGGTTATCATCCCACAATTTATATAAAAATAGAGTATATAAAAATAAAATATGGAAAGAATTAGCAATAAAACTGGATATGCAAGATAATTTAAAATATTTATTTTCTCATTTAAACTATTATAATAGAATAGGTAGGTACCTATATTTATACAATATAATTTTCAAATCAATTTTCGTACGAGCGTCGAGCGTGCACTGAGGCCACTAGCTGGACGCTCGCCCGCCCCGCTGCACGCCCCGCTGCACGCCCCGCCGTACGCCCCGCTCAGAGCGTCCACTAAGGCACTAGTCCCACCAGCGGCTACCAACGAGCAGCGATTGGCGAGTTTTTTCTTCGCGGGCGAGTGAATAGGGATGACGATTGGGTTAAAACTAAATAATTCTATTTAGTCCGTCAATATGGGACACGTATTTTTTGGTTTATCAAAATAGACTATCACTAATTCGAAATTCGTTTTCAACTTTAATATTATGAAATAACACATATTTACTTGAAAAAAAAACCCAACCACGAAAATCCGCATGTTGTTCATTTTAGCGAACTTCATACCCAGTGACACTCGCGCCATCAAGACGAATCTAATGATGTATCATTTATCAAAATCGGTTGGGCCGTTGAGCAGTTACGAGCGGACATAGGAACGCACATACATACATACAGTTCAAACACATAACCCTCCTTTTGGGCTTCGCTGCAGTAAGGTAAGAATAAGGTTCCAAATTCAAAAACACTAAAAGTGCTCTGGGCCTTAGGAGGTTAATAATGTTCCGGTCCAGCCGTCTTCGTATGATCACACATAAAAACAAAAACATTTCGTCGCACTGAGAACCGCCTCCTTTTTTGACGCCGGTTAAGAATACGTACATTGAATGCTTTCCCGCAATATTTGCAAAGCTTGTTCTTCGGCTTGGGACGTTTCTCGTGGAAGAACTTGATGTGGTACCGCAGCCGATACCCGTTCAGATAGTACTGCAACATATACGACCGCTTTAGCTTAGTTCGTAGTGACCCTGCCTGCCCTGACGAAGCAGGAGGTCCTGGGTTCGAATCCCGGTAAGGACATTTATTTGTGTGATGAGCACGAGTATTTGTTCCTGAGTTATGGATGTTTTCTATGTATTTAAGTATTTGTATGTATGTATCTATTAAATATATCGTCGTCTAGTATCCATAACACAAGCCTTATTGAGCTTACTATGGGGCTAGTTCGATTTGTGTAAGATTGTCCCCTAATATTTATTTATTATTATATTTTATATAAAGGGTGATTTCTGGGTCGTGGAGCAACAAAATAAGGCATATTACAATATTTAAAGATGAACCTAATGATGTTAATTATTAATTTCTTAACACCAATATTTGTAATTATTATGCAGAATATAAGTAGAAAAAAACATTTTTGCATAGAATTTGGTCACCCTACTCAATGTGACGTCTTGTCGCTTCCCATACTGCGTATGTCAAAAGTCATAGGGTGACCATAATTTACTTAGTTTAAGACTAATTTTACTTGAAAATAAGAAAATTTTAATTAATGCTGTTTTGATCAAATGCTATCATAAGATAATATTGACCAGTTATAGAGTCAAAAAAACTGGTTCGGGGAAATATTACAATTGTAAATACAGAGAGCAATTACATTGAAAAAATAACAGAAAATGTATTTTTCTAATTAAATTTAGAGCAATTAAACATGTAGTTTCGAAACGCGCGTTATCAGTCAAAGTAAAAAATGTAATTAATTCATAACTTAAACGGTATCGGTAATTTACGGTATCGGTAAATCAATGTAATACCTTAAGCAACCTGTATGTAGGTTGACGTCATTTGCTTGTTATCTACAAAGTACGTCACACGATTTTTCAGACTTTTCGACTCCCCCCTCCCCCATGTCACACTTTTTCCTAAACATTTATTTTATTTTATTTATTTAATTGAGTAACCATGACATTACAGACGATCCAATGCGTCATGATACTTATAACTAGCAAATAACAATACTTAAATATTACAATGGCACAGTTGATTCCTTGGCATCCATCGCCTGACTGAATCTCAGACATTCCGTACACACAGCCGCCCATCGCCACGCAAAAAGGTCGCACTCGGGTGCCGATGCCATGAGCGCATTAAGTTGGGAGAGAGCGCGAAGCAGCGGCGAATAAACATATTTCATCTTTTTCATATAGGCTGTCACATTTGGCTAGACTCCCCAACCTCCATGGGTATGACGCACTATATGGATGACCCATAAAGCGAAGTGCACATACCGTGTCGCAGAGGGCACAGTGGTGCTTGCTCCTCTTGAGATGCACGAGGTCGTAGTGGTTCGTCATGTTGCTGCGCTTCGTGTATATCTTGCCGCAATCCGGGCACGGGATGCTGGAATGGGGTATTTTTTTTATTGCCCTATACAAAAAAATACAAATGGCGGACTTAATGCCTCAATGCATTCTCTACCAGTCAACCAATGGGCCAAGAAACATTAATGCTATAGCCATCGAATAACGTTTCCAAAGCTGCTCAAAAAATAACAGCTTTATTTATGTATCATTTACGTACCATCAACAATTTTAAAATAACAAAAACAAAAAATAAGGCACCGATATTTATTTATTTAAACTTTATTGCACAAAGCGTAAGGCATTCTCTACCAGTCAACCATCAAAGGTGCGGCATTTAAAGTTACGACTAAATTGTACAAAATAATAAATTACATGTTGCACTCGACGCAGTAGTTATGCGCGGGGGCTTCCACGACGTGTTTGCATTTGTGGTACTGCTGACTTGTAAGTGAGTGAGAGAAATAAAGGTAAGGCTAGGAAGAGATAGAAAGAGAGACGGGAGAGATATTGAGAGGGAAAGATAGAGAGAAGGAGGGAGAGATAGAAGAGAGGGCGGGCTAGGCAGATATATTATGAGAGAGGGGAGGGATAAATAGAGAGAGAGAGAGAGGGAAGATACATAGGGAGAGAAGAGAGAGCACTCACGCAGGGTTGACGCGATGCTTCACGCTGCTCTTCAGATGATCGTTGTACTTGCACGCTGTTTATAAACTGCATGTTGCACTCGACGCAGTAGTTATACTCAGGGGCTTCCCCGACGTGTTGGAAAGAGAGAGAGATTCAAGGAGAGGGAGGGCTAGGCAGAAATGTAATGAGAGAAGGAGGGCTAGGCAGAGATATAATGAGAGAGGGGATTGAGAAATAGAGATATATTGGGAGGGATAGAGGGGGAGCAAGAGGGAAGGATACCTAGGGAGAGAAGAGAGAGCACTCACGCAGGGTTGACGCGGTGCTTTACGCTGCTCTTCAAATGCTCGTTGTACTGCACGCTGTTTATAAACTGCATGTTGCACTCGACGCAGTAGTTGTGCTCGGGGGCCTCCACGACGTGTTTCCGTTTGTGGTGCCGCTGGTGCGAGTCCTGGGTGGCAAAGGACACGTTGCAGATCTTGCAGTGGTGCTCGCTGTGGCGTTTACTGAGGACAATATTACTATTACAGACTCTATCACCAACCACTGCGAATGCGCAGAAATTGAAAGTTGTATGCAGGGGCGTATTTTGAAATTTACCGCCCCGGGCCAAAAAGTAAAGTTTACCGCCCTACAGACAGGTGCCTCATACTTGAGATTGAGCCTATGGGTGGCTTGCGGCGCCCCTCGTGGCCCGCGTCCGCCGCCCCTCGTGACCTGCCGCCCCGGACCATGGCCCTCTTGGCCCTATACCCTGTCTACGTTAACAAGCTAGTACTAGAAATCTCAAGCGGCACGTAATTGGTCCGCGATAAGGGCGATGCATGTGCACCGGTTGGGATTACATGGCGGTGAAAGGTTAGTCATCATCTGTCATTGTACGGTGCGGACGCGTTATATTGCTCTCCTTTTCATTGTTTTCGGCTTCTTCTGAGACTCGGCTTGTTTACTGGACTAAAACAGTGCTGCTTACTTCGAGAAAAACTTGTGTTTTAACGCATTTAGTATCATTATATAAAAAAATGAATAAAGTTACTTCTTTAATATTTTAAAAACAAATCATAAAAATCATTAGAATTTTAAAAAGAAATAATCCGTGCGACGGCATGGAAGCCGAGCCTGCGAGCGGGATGCTAATGTTTACGCCCACTGCCCTTTTTTGTCCCTTTTATCTGCATACAATAGTGCGAAAGAGAGGTCCCTATACTAGCTCGTTATCGTAGACAGCGTATGGGTGGTCTGGCCAGCGACCTGGTTCGAGCCCAGTGACCGCAACGGCCAACCACCCGGCCCGACAATCACAATGCTCGAAAGTGGGTTGTGAGTTTGTCAGGTTTAAAAAAAAAAAAAAAAAAAAAAAAAAAAAAAAAAAAAAAAAAACAGCGTATAGGTGTACGCCCCTGGGTGTATGTCAAGTCCCCACTCCGCAGTAGGCTAGCGTAGAAACTACAGCCCACTCACTCTCATCTATGAGAGTAGGGTTGCGTAGGCAGTGAGACGTATATATAGGCTGATAATGTTGACTCTACCATCTTTAGTGGTTTTGATGATGTTAGGCACTTGCCCCACCGCCGAGTAAAATTGGAAAGATCGATCAATCACATTGTATCTCATCAGTCCGCAATGACCTATTACTTAATAGCAAGTAGGTAAATAAGGAATCAGTCATTTCTCAAGTTAAGGATATAAAACTTTAGTTTTAAATAAAATTAAAATCTTTTTCATCACACTTGCTCGAAAATGGTGTCATTACACGTAGGTTCTGCGGGCCGTAAATGGCCTATTAAGCCCTAGGGCGTAATGGTTTTCTTTTTAAATTTGAAACGCTGGTTCTGTTTTACTCTTATTTGTCATGTTCAAAGGAAACGCCAACTTACTTTTTTAACTTTTACACTGAAATATTTATTTAAAGATAACTGTTATTGCAAATACATATAAACACATATTTCGGTAACATTGATTAAATGTTTAAATAATGTATTTCTTCATTTTGCAAATATAAAATCAACTAAAATGGCCGTCACCGCTATGGTTTCCGAACGTGACTTGACTTTGTCTATGACTTTGACAGATGTCACTAATGTCACTGTCTGTTTTAATATTTTCTTGTCATACTGGGTCGAAAAGTAAGGTTATTTTATTAAGATTTCCTCACAAGTGTGATGAAAAACATTGTGTGTGCCACGGGCGGTAAAGGAATTACAAACTCGTGTTATTAAAGCCCTCGGTTTCACCTCGGGCTTATAACAAACACTCGTTCGTAATTCCTCACTTACCGCCCTAGATACACAATGTACTATTTCATACCCGATATGCATGGCGAGGGTCTTCTTCTTGAGATACTTTCGGCCGCAGTAGTCGCATATGAACTGCTCGTGCATGTTACGGTAGTGCTCGAAGAACTCGCGCCGCTTTCTACAACTGTAAATAACATCCGTTTGTAGCTTGGCAAATTCGTTGGTGACACTCCCATGGTCGATGCGAATAGGGATGACGACTGGGTTAAAACTATATACAGTAAACGGCCGTAAAGAATGCACATCGGCAATCATCGCATTTCCGAATACAAACGAATGCTAATTTCCATGTACATCAATTATTAGATTAATTGATCATCAGAATTTGAATTTAGAACTAAGTACTTTATTGTTGTTTTGTTTTGATTTCCCGTGGAATATATAGAGCTGTAAAACATGATGTAATTATATTTAATTATTGCTTGTTGGGGAAAAATAATATACATACATATATATATCTATATTAATAATTTAGCCGGGCCCTACGGTAGACCTGAACGAAAAGCGTCTCAAAAATTAAAGCGTAAAAAAATAACACTTTCGAATCGACAACTTATATCCGCAAAATTCGTATAACGGAGAAATAAGCGTATAAAGATGTAAAATAATACGAATAACGCCCAAAACAGTCGGCCATGTTTCTTTGCTGCGTTCGGAAACTGATATAGTTTAAGGAAGCGCGCGTAACGTGTGACTTTGACCGCGACGTAAGTTTACGGTGTTTTTTAATTAGAAAAATCGTGCGATATCCTTACGAATATTATTTCAAAGAAAACGATCTTTTAACAGGAAAATATTATGCATCTTGCTTTATTTTTTAAAACGTACCTAATAAATTACTGACATAAGTGAAAATTGCTCAATATTATTGTCTCATTGCTCAATGAAAACGAACCAACGTCAGGCGAAAATGACAGTTAAAATTCTAAGCTTAAAAAACAAGGAATAGGCAGTTTTGATGCACTTTTGTATTTAATCCTTCTGAAGTGGTGACTTGAGCGAAACTCGGTATTGTAGCTTTTTAAGTTTAATTTTTTAACTTTTATCTCACCTGTTGGTAAGACATGGACTATGATGTTATAGTACGTTTTTTGATTTTTTGAATCTTTGATGGTATCTTGGTTATTTTTATACTTATTCGAAAAATACTTTTTGCCTCCTGTTTCTTATATGAAAGAGCTGTCGTTAAAGTAAACAAGAAATATTATGCATATTCCCTAATGTTTTTTTATTTTGTCTTGGAGGTGGGAATGTTCAAATAAATATATACTAATTCTTTCGAAAATTCCTTTTCTATTGAGGGCAAAATAGTGGATGGAAGTTAATTTTACCCCCATAATATAGAGGATAGAGGTAAGGATAACTATCTTATACGGGGAATCAGTTAAGTATGTAGGTCACATGTTTTTTTATTAAATTAACAATTTTCACTAATGAATTAACAAAAGTCAAATAATTTTTGGCGCTTTGCTGCAACATTTACCCACCTGTGATAGTAGCGCCATCTTAATTTTTACCTCTCGCGGGCACTTCTACATACACAGGAACCGTTCCATAAAATAAACTAAACATAAACTCCATAAGATGATTCTATACTTTTTGAAGAAGGTCTAAATTGAAAGAGGAGTGACACGAACTGACCGGGTCTGGAACACCACACTGCGCATACAAAACCGCGTTGCTGATGCAGGGTCCAAACCCGCCAGGTTGAAGATGGACTGTGCCCGGGCTAGCCACATCTGCCACACACATAGGTTGACTAAACTGACGCTATGTGGCTGCCACGAATTGGATGACGAGGATGGGGCCGGCCGCGGCGAAGATAGTGGGATGATTTAGATGTATTTCTTCCGCCGGGTCCCGGCCAGAGTTTGCCCGGGACCGGGACAGTGGCGCAGCAAGACCTAAATTTGCTGTGGACAAAAGATATTTCGCGAGGCCCTTTGCTGTTCCATGAAGACGGTTAATGGTATTATTAACTGGTGACGAAGCTCTTTTTGCTGTGCTGCCGTCGAGGCGCGAGGGCCCTTGGACCGCGTGGCGTTGGCGGTGGCCCACGTCGCCTACGTCTAACGCCGCCTCTGGACCGGGGCGATTCTAATTTAAAGGGGAGAGCTGTGCTCACTAACGGGAAATATAGTGTAACAACAATAATTTAATTTGGATAATTTAAACCAAAAACGACTTCAACATTATTTTAATGTTTGGAACTCAGCCATCAGTTCAACATCCTCCTTTTTGTAATGTCTGTTAAAAATAAGAAAATATTTCTAAGGAAGTAAAACGGGGGTTTGTGATTTTTTACATTTTTCCCGGGCGAAGCCGGGTTCACAGCTAGTATATACATATATTCACGCCCATATTCCTAAAAGGGGTTGACTGAGCATTGGCAACTGATGTTATACTACTAGCATATTTAAAAGTAGGTTTAAAGATCGACAAAAAGTGTAATATTGCGGTGAGGTATATAAACATTGTAGATAATTTCGCGTGACTGGCAAAGTAACGGCTTACCTTTTTTTCCTATAGATGCCATAGTACAAATTTATTTTTGTAAAAGTTTTAGCAACTCTATATATATATTGACTTGGAGATGCGACTGCACTCTCTCGCATTTGAACCACGACTGACAAAACAAACGTCATGGTGCGTGCGACACAGATATCGCTATACGAAGTCGAATTTAGCCGATTGCCTCTTTCCAAAGATCGATGTGCATTCTTTATGGCCGTTTACGTAATCCTATTTAGTCCGTCAGTTAGATTATGAAAAAATATGGGACACGTATTTTTTGGTTTATCAAAATATTAAAAATCGCTTGGGGGCTTGTGACGTCACTTCTAGGTGAAAATTGCACCTAGGAGTGACGTCACTCGAAACTTCTAAGCACTCTATCTTCATCATTTTTAAAGGGGGCCGTAATGGGCGGACGAAAATTTAAAGTTGTGCTATTGTATCAAGTGGGGTATCAAATGAAAGGGCTTAATTTGTAGATTCCAACGCCATTTTTTTAATCATTTACTTTTTGATTTATGACCAAAAACGTTAAAAAAAATACCATTCCCCCCCTATTATCTTCGAACTTACTGAACAGAAAAATCTGTAATAATTAGCAATTATGAATATCATCCTAAATATTACAGGGAAAATGGGTTCCCTCTCTGTGGCATAACATTTATTGTCCGAAACTGTTTTAGCATAACAGATGTGGCATAATCGGTTTTCGCCGAATGGTAATGTGGCAGAAACCTTATTAAGCATAATTAGTTACATCCCGAATATGTAGTTGTCTGAAATTAAGTTCGCATACTATTATTATGACCGATTATTTTTACGCATAATTCTATTGTGCAGAATTTTATTCGGCATATTATCGATTGTCCGAGATTGATAGGGTAGGTTTAGGAGAGGTACGTTATTATAATAATCAAGTGATATAATTCCATTGGACATCTTGTTCATTCAGTATAACGATGAACTAATAACATTTAACATCTAGCAATTCTAACCTAACTTAGTAGGTTAGGCTAGAACTTTGATCCCTCACAAATCTCATAATAAAGAACTGTTGCTAAAAACGTTAGGTTAGATTTAGAACTGTGTCCTTACAAAATAAACAATTGATAGAAAAGGGGCTTAGATTATGTTAAAACATTTAAGCAATTAGAGTTTTGCACGAGTTCATAGCTATGGAAAGGCCAAAAAAGGGGGGACGGGGGGCGAAGCACCCTACAAGGGGGGCTCGGGGGGCGAAGCCCCCCGCAAGAAAAAAAAGACTACACAGAAAAAGTAGGTTAGGTTAGGTTTAAAATTATGCGAATATAGATTCTGCGATAACAGTTTATGCACAAAGGCTAATATGGCTATATACATTATGCCACAAAGAATTATTACTTACAAAATTATGCCACAACAGGGTGAACCAGGGAAAATATAACGGTTTTCCTAAACCGTTTTTTATTTAATTTTGATCTGGAGCACTTACTAGATGTTAAAATGGGGCAGCTGCCCAGTCTCGGTGGTCAATATAGGCTGATGATGATCGCAGTATACTCACTCGAACCGCAGCCCGCAGCGCTTGCACTCGCGCTGCCGGCCGTGCGGGCCGTGCACGAAGTGCAGGTATATCTCGCTCCTCGTGCAGAAGTATACTCACTCGAACCGCAGCCCGCAGCGCTTGCACTCGCGCTGCCGGCCGTGCGGGCCGTGCACGAAGTGCAGGTATATCTCGCTCCTCGTGCAGAAGTATACTCACTCGAACCGCAGCCCGCAGCGCTTGCACTCGCGCTGCCGGCCGTGCGGGCCGTGCACGAAGTGCAGGTATATCTCGCTCCTCGTGCAGAAGTATACTCACTCGAACCGCAGCCCGCAGCGCTTGCACTCGCGCTGCCGGCCGTGCGGGCCGTGCACGAAGTGCAGGTATATCTCGCTCCTCGTGCAGAAGTATACTCACTCGAACCGCAGCCCGCAGCGCTTGCACTCGCGCTGCCGGCCGTGCGGGCCGTGCACGAAGTGCAGGTATATCTCGCTCCTCGTGCAGAAGTATACTCACTCGAACCGCAGCCCGCAGCGCTTGCACTCGCGCTGCCGGCCGTGCGGGCCGTGCACGAAGTGCAGGTATATCTCGCTCCTCGTGCAGAAGTATACTCACTCGAACCGCAGCCCGCAGCGCTTGCACTCGCGCTGCCGGCCGTGCGGGCCGTGCACGAAGTGCAGGTATATCTCGCTCCTCGTGCAGAAGTATACTCACTCGAACCGCAGCCCGCAGCGCTTGCACTCGCGCTGCCGGCCGTGCGGGCCGTGCACGAAGTGCAGGTATATCTCGCTCCTCGTGCAGAAGTATACTCACTCGAACCGCAGCCCGCAGCGCTTGCACTCGCGCTGCCGGCCGTGCGGGCCGTGCACGAAGTGCAGGTATATCTCGCTCCTCGTGCAGAAGTATACTCACTCGAACCGCAGCCCGCAGCGCTTGCACTCGCGCTGCCGGCCGTGCGGGCCGTGCACGAAGTGCAGGTATATCTCGCTCCTCGTGCAGAAGTATACTCACTCGAACCGCAGCCCGCAGCGCTTGCACTCGCGCTGCCGGCCGTGCGGGCCGTGCACGAAGTGCAGGTATATCTCGCTCCTCGTGCAGAAGTATACTCACTCGAACCGCAGCCCGCAGCGCTTGCACTCGCGCTGCCGGCCGTGCGGGCCGTGCACGAAGTGCAGGTATATCTCGCTGCGCGTGCAGAAGGCCTGCGCGCACAGCTTGCACGCGAACTGCACGAAGTGCGCGCGCACGTGGTACGTCAGCTTGTTCATGTCGGGGAAACGGAAGCCGCAGATGTCGCATTCGTAGCGGCCGAGGCGCTGGAAACACGGAAAGGCTCATTTCTGAAAATTATGTATGTACTTAAAACTAATGAAAAATCTGAAAACTATAAACTTTTAATGAAATCATAAAAAAAATAGACTTTACTAAGGAAATCAAAATTTATAGGGTACTCCTGTGACCCTGGTACTCTATCATGCTGAAGTGGAGCTATGGAAAAATGGGAGGTAGACAGGAAGTTAAGGGGCTCATGTCCGCCCCCTCAAGAGCATGCGAGTCATCCAGTGTCAAAACTGTCTGTGTGTGTGTGTGTGTGTGTGTATTACTTTAAAATTAGTGTATTTTCTATGTGTAGGGGTTCGAACGAAACGTCAAGCGGTGTGAACTGTCAAAACATCGCTTGAGATGAGACTGGTCTGTGCTTGGTCTTTCTTTGGCGGGTAGTTATTAAATATCAAGTCTATTACGACAGAAGTCAAGTTGAGAATAAATACGCGGGCAGCCCAGTGACGGGCATTTTATTACTGGTATTCGATGGCTGACATTGGACCACATGGTGGCAGACGCGAGCACAGAACTCTCTGCGTTTCGTAATCCGTTTAGGTACCTACATCCAGCCAGTGCTAGATTATTTCTTCTGTTTGATTGTGGAAATTGATTAAAGAACTATTGTGTGATACATCTGCGTGTTTATATTTGAGAAATACGAACGATTATCAAGATGGCTGTGTATAACGAATAGGGTTTCTGCTCGAGACTTCTCGAACTCGAGACAACTCGAGAGTTTCACCTCCATTCGAGACGAGAAATAAATAGCTGACTCTCGAGACTCTCGGGTTCCGGCAAAAACGAAATAAGGGCTAAAGTCAGGCTCGCCATTTTTTGGCTTTTAACAATGATAAACATTTGAAACGTTACACCCTGTATATAACACAGTGACACCCAGTATATAATCACAGTGACACCTGCTACTTGACAGCTAACAATTACCGAATGACAAAATACGCACACGATTGGCGGCAGAATAGTTGCGCCCATTTTGTGAATGATCAGTTACCCCTTTTTTTTGATTGATAAAATGAAATATTTTGCTTACCTACTGATTGCTTACCAAAATTTGATTAATTGTAGGTCGCTTAATGCAGCTCAAATACTCAATTTGCTGACCAAAATAATTTAGAGCAGTTCAGTATATCATTAATTGCAGATAGATTTATAAATGTTTGCTAACCATAAGTTGCTTACCAACTAGCTATTTTGGCTGACCAAATACATATTTCTGCTCACGCTCATATGAATATTTTGGTGATCGATTAAATGATATCCTTTTTATTTGTTTTTTATTTTATTTTCAACAATAATTTACAATCTCTTACTAAAGACTCGAGAGTCGAGACAACTCGAGAAATTGGAGTCGAGATTTCTCGAAACTCGAGAAAAAAAATGAGGCGAGAAACCAGAAACCCTAATAACGAACCAGGCTCAGAACTATCTACATAATGTATTAGGTACCTTGGAATGTCGTACAGCAAGGTGATGTTCATAAAACTTCTTCTGCGAGAACCCACAGTAGCAGCGGTCACATTGGAACAGTTTAGTACTAGTTTGTTTTTTTTTCTTCTCTATCCAACCCTCCAGGCCCTTTTGGTCAATCTTTACCTGAAACATAGAGAGTGCTTTTTATTTCGTTTTTTTTTGCACCTGGCTTTACCTACGATTCCTACTACCTCTTGGGTAGGAAAGAAATCCTGAAAAAGTGAGGGCTTACAGACCTGCTAGGTTTCTAGCACCGGCCACCTTGAGACATAGAGAGTGCATAGGCACTATCTAGGCACACATGTTCCATCTTCGACTTTGTCACTTAACATCAGGGGAGTTCGGAGTAAACTCTTTGCCTGATATGTCTAAAAAGAGATAATCTGATTATTCTAGAGGGGTTCTCTCTATTTAGCATAACTTATTGACCGAGCGAGCACAAAGCGCGAGCGAAGCGTCTCCGTTCCAACTTGGGCAAAAATGCTTTCGTATGTTTGCCCGAATGTGCGGCTGCTCTTCTCTACAGAACCGATTCTAGTGAAATTTCAGGCAGGCTCTAATAGTCTATATATATGTAGGACTGGAAGTGATGACTGGCTGGTGACTGAAAGAGATAACCAAGTGCCAAGGGGCCCTGGATCTCTAAATACGGGCCTGGGTGTCAATGCGGGATGTTTGTCAGATTGATTTGAAGACGCACGACGAGACTTAGCTTGCTACAGAATTTATTATTAATTGTTTTATCCAAAATATAAGACGTCCTAGACGGAGCAGTGATTTAACTCAGCCATCCGGCTTCATATACAGTGTGTCAATTCAATAGCATAGTTATTTGGCAACCAATAGCAAAAAACAATTTTGAAAAATACTTCATATTTTAGTCATGACACTCAAAACACCGAGTCAGGGTATCACTTAGCACGAGTTTTGCAAAAACTCAATATCTCGAAAACTAAGAGATTTTGCCTGAGGTCAAATTTACTTAATCTGATGTCTTATAAGCTGGTCAATCAGCCCTTTTCGTATGTACGTTGGTTTTAGGGACACTCTGTATATTTCAGTTTTAGGATATTTTTCAAAATGGCGGAGCCATGAGGGCTGACAGACTCGCTCCGTCTTCAGCTCTCAGAGACACTAGATTTACTGTAGAATTTTTCTCCATTAACAAAATAAATACTTACTTTATCATACAACTTCCTTTTATCTGGAATGTCTTTCATTATAATAGTTCTGTATTTCTTTTTCAGAACCCCACGTTTCTTCCTCTCTTGCTTGACTATAATATTACCCTTTTTCTCAAGCAAATCTATAGGTACTAAAACTTCATCGGGTTCTTTTTTTACATCTGTATCATCCGCTTCATTATCATCAAAATGTATATCATTAATATCATCATCATCTTCGTTTTTCACTACTTCTATTTTCAGAATTTCACGTATACTCTTCTTATCTGCTTCTACCTCTATATCTAATTTATCTTCATATTCTTCTATGAAGTCTGGCTTTTCATGTTTCACTTCTATTTGAACTTCTATTGGGATTTTTGGTGTATCTTGGTAAATAATTTTTTTATAGTCATCTATTTTGGTTATTGGAGCCAAGGTTGAGAGGGAATCATATTGCAACTGAAATATAATAACGGTAGTCATTATTTATATGTAGACATAGTTTGCTCCACCACGGCTGGAGTGGCTCACTCCGCGATTTCGCGGTGCTGCTACTAGTACACTCACGGACTTTAATTGTTGGGCCACTTAGGGTTCACCTTACAATAGTCGTGTCATAGACGGTGTATAACACGACCAAATTCGACTGAACCCTAAATGGCTTAACAATTAAAGTCCGTGACTGTACAAAATTTTACCCCTCCAAAGGCCAGTGACCAGAAAGAGCACGCGTTATATAAAAGAGAGAGACGATCGGATGCGGTGCGTTCTGTCTGTCAGTTTTGTTAGAAAAAGATATTTCTGTACATGTTCTGTACTTATTCTGTGACCATGGTTCCAAAAATGTTTGGCTGTTAGAAGAGGTGCCTCAATATGAAGGATAGAGGCACTACCTAGAACAGTCCTACGCTCATGCAGTTCAACTTATATGTATAAGGATATAAAATTTGATTTTACTTTCCTACTGTTTCTTGCGTCATCTCCGCTACCCAAAGGTTGTCTGGAAGAGATTGCTTCCTAGCGAAAGGACCGCTTCTTGTCTACTATTAGTTTTTAGTATCTTGTTTATTTAAGGATCTCTGTAAATGTTTGGTGTGCAATAAAGAGTATTGCTTTGTATTGATTTAAGTCCCATAGGGGCTTAGACCAAATAGCGCAGGGGTCACCAAATAGCGGGCCGCGGTCCGGATCCGACTGCCAACCTATTTTGTTTGGACCTCAAGTACTAGTAATATACTAAGAAACGGACCGCAATGGTCATACGAACTTGCACCAGAATTGTTTTACAGAAACTTGCGCCAGATGCACAGTGGCGTAGTTAGGTGACCAAGGGCCGTGACACAAAAAAAAACTTATTGTGGGGAGAATTATTTACTAGTTCCATAAGAGATTTGCTAATCAGGTTAGGAGGCCTCCTCAGCTTGGGGGCCAGGGGGCACTGCCCCACCACCTAGCCCTTCAGAAGCTACGCCATTGCAGGTGCATGAAAGGCTAGGGCACAGGCAGAATAATAACCGAGATAAGACCAATTTAAGAGACTTGATAAAGCTGAAATTTAAAAAAAATACAAAAATTTTAAGGGTTTATGTTATTTGTAATAAAGTTGCAAACTTACCAAGGATTGCTTGTTCAAAACTTTCTGCGCTTTCGTTATTTTCATGCGGAATGTGTGAATATTATCCAAGATTTTCCTGCACTCCCAACAAAATAACAGTCGGACCTTGGTCTAAAATAAAATAAAACAGGTCTGACAATTATGCCTTTAATTAATAGACGAAAAATAAAACGTATTATAAATCTAATAAGATATAAAGAAGGGTCTATGAAAGACACCATATTTTATTGTAAAGATGAATTATTAACAGAAAAATAAATAAAAAAACAGAATAAACGGGCCTTTTAAATGCAATAACTTGTAATTTATGTTCAATAAGTAATGAATATAACCCTAAAAAATACAAAAATAAAGAAACGAAATATAAAGGGCGTGTAGAGATAAGGAACTTACTGGACTCTTTGACTTGGACAATAGCAGTTGTTGGAACAGTTTTTCGTGTTTTCCGATTGGAGCCAGTTTTCTGTTAGGCGATAAACACCCCTGACAATGATTAAGCAGCGACATATTGCGTTATTTTAAGACAATTGCGATTATTCGATGAGGTGGATCGTTTTGTGGATGTTCCTCACCACTGAAATGAAAGTGAAATGATATATGTCAAATGTCAAAGTGGTTTTTTTTCTGAATATGGAGTTTTTCGGTTGTGAGCAAACGCAGATAATTAAACATCAAACAAAAAGAATTCCATCTTTTATTTAGTTTTTTATATTAAAAACACGATATATTTACGTTATTGCACTTAGGTTTAGCTATATGACACTGAAGCACAATAATTTTATTAGAGTTAACTTGGACACTTTTGCGTTTAGTTTTTTCAGAATTAAAGATTGTCGCTTGTTTCGTAATCTGTAGCATGATGGCATTTGTCAATTTGTAAATATGGCGTCCGCCTTCCCGAAACTATGTGTTCATAGTTTTTGTTACTAAATAAGCTAATTAATGCTTGAATTCACTAAAACTACGGGTGTGCGTAGCTAACTGAAGACTACTGAAGATAATTTAACTATCAAAATGAACATACAAGTCCACGAAGTGCCAGTATTGAGTCAAGTTCGTCCGGACCATACAATCTTACAAAATGCTTTGGTTCAGTTACAAACACCGCAGGAACAACAACAACAAATGCAGCAGCAGATGACCACAACAATAAGCGTTGAGGTACAATCGCTTTCCAATGACGAACCCAAGAAAACAAAGTCAGATAAGAAGAAAAAAGAGGCAATAGACGGGCAAGCTCGAGAGATAATTTTCAAGGTTATAAAATTCTTTGAAAGCGAAAAACAGAACAGAGGCTACGCGTTCCCGGTCGAAAATGTCGTGAAGCGGGCCTGCGCGGCCACAGGCTTGTCCGAGAGCACCATAAAACGAATTAAACGGGACGGTTTGCGAGCGGAAGCCACGCAAACCAGAATGACGGGGCCCAAGAAAAAACGGGTAAGAAAAACGAAAGTGCAGCTCGACTACTTCCAACTATGCGCGTTACGAGGCATCGTCAACAGTTACTCCGTTAGAAAAGAAGTACCAACACTAGGAAAGATATTAGCGGCAGCGAAACACGAGTTAAACTACAGAGGGGGTAAGGAGTCTTTAAGGTTAATATTGTTGAATAAGCTCGGTATTAAGTTTAAGAAGTGCGAGAAGAAGAATAAGAAGCCACCGGAGGCTCCGCAGCCGCAGCAGCAACAACAGCCGCAGGTCCAACACATGATGCAGCCTCCGATGCCACCAATGAAGCCTATTGAGAGCCAGTGTGTCTACGCTAATATGATGCAACAGGTGCCCCCAGTGTCATACTAGACTTTCCGAGCGGAAATTAAAGTCCGTAATAGACACTACATGGTAAAGAGACCCTATCGGATAATGCTTCTGTTTAGAGAGGGCAGTCTGACGCTACATGGCTCAGAAAACGTCAGGCCATGGTATTGTAATGAAATAACATGTGTCATTACATATCAAAATTCCTTAAGTGCCAGCTAATTAGTCATTAAATATTTTTCTTTTCACCAACTACAAAAAAGGAAGAGGTTTTTAGTTCCTCAGATGTTTTTATGTATGTTCTCCGAGTAGTCATTGAATAGAAGCTGAGTTGATTATTTTAAATTTCTTATTTATTTTTATTTGAAAAAATTTAAAAACTTAAAAAAGCAATAGGACTTAAGCAATTCTGATATGTATTGACTTAATATGTTTTTATATTAATAAACCCCGTTATCATTTACAAGCAGACACAGTGACAACAACAAAAACACAACAAAAATAATAACAAAAATAACAACAACAAAAATATCCATAATTTGACCTCATACTGACGCAATAAAACAACAGAAATATTTTTGTTTCTGTAACTGACTATCAAAGTATGCCCATTGAACATGTAATGGGGTAAATTGGCATATTTTATTTTATATTTAAACACAATTAAATGACAGTAATAACTGTTATCATGAAATTCGTAATTTTAATCATTCAATTTTTTTAATATTTATGCGTAAATATAAAGAAGCAATAATGTCTGCTGACGTGATAATCAATTTTTTTTATGTTGAGAAACATTACTAGAACAAAATTCATTCTATGTTTTGAAGAAAAACACCAATTGTTATAGTAATGCCTATAATTATTTAAAATTAGAGGGTTATATTTTAATTTATTATACATTGAATCTGAATTATTTTAATCATTTTATTATTTTAAAAATGTCATATGAATTATTAATATCAAATTCAGTCAGTTGAGTTTAGGCTGTTCGTCCATAGACTTTTTACTTGCAAGAAAAGCTCATATTATATGTCTCATTCTCAGAGAAAAGGTACCTACCTCTTGTGCAGTCATCAATAAGGTTCTATCTGCTAGGATAGACTGTTATGAAAATGAAATTAAAATACCAGTCAAGTCATATTAGCACATGAAGCACGCTAAAAACGCTAAAAAGACAAAACTTGGCTAAAAAACCAATTTTAGTGTATATAAAAATTATGTGGTATATTTTACTATTATTTCAGTAATTTTTGCAATTATTTTAATACAATTAAATTAATTTACTTTTAAATTTTATTATGAAAATCGGTACAATCTGGCGGTATTGCCTGTCAAGTTTAAAAACTAAACGCAGTTCTTAGCATTATCTGTGGAAGACTACATATATTGAAAAAGTTGACAGTTGCAGTTGTCTCTTAGCGGGTGCGTTTAATTTATTTGATTTATATGTTTTATTTTTATTCCTCGCAAATGTGATGAAAAACATTGTGTGTATCACGGGCAGTAAGGGGATTACCAACTCGAGTCATTAAAAGCCCTCCGCCTACGGTGTCGGGCTCCTAACAGACTCTCGTTAGTAATTCCCTTCTTACTACCCTCGGTGCACAATGTACTATATTATTTGTTGTTAAAGCGCAATAGAAATAAACATTCTGTGAACTACCTATTACAGTTGAAAAGATACAGCTATGTGATAATGTAAATATAGCGGAGGCTCCGTAATAGGGTGCCCCCTTTGGGTACGGAACCCTAAAAATCGTCCTTATTGAAAAGCAGCAAAGTTGTACCTCTTGTCTGAAACAGTCACTAGAAAATCATATTTATCATTGCATAAGGTCCAGGGGCGTATTTACCCTAGGGCCATCCGGGCCCGGGGCGCCAGGTTGCATTTTGATGTGGTTTTGGTGCCATTCAACCAACTTCTACTTCTTCTGAGGTGGCTTGGAGGAACTTAATGACCCGGGGCGCCAAATTTCAAAATGCGCCCCTGATAAGGTCAGTCTTGAGAGCAACGGCGGCCTAAGCCAGTCGGAGGTTCGGGTGGTAAAGGAGGTCCTACTAGGACTACTTTTTAATTTTTTCGATGGGGGGTGGGTTGCTTTTGGGCTGACGCACCTGGATGCTCCTGCTGATGTATGACGATTAGGAGCCCCCCCCCTAGGCTGGAGGCCCAGGGCAGAGCGCCACGCTTAGCCACGCTGGTACGAGCCAACTGTAATGTAAGGCGAGTAAGCAAGTAAAATTGGGCGAGTAGCATTACATTACGGATCTGGAAACGTCGATCAATCACAGTGTGAAGTTACCCGCCCAATTTTACTCGCCAGTGGTGGGACAAGTACCTAAGACAGCTGCGCGGTAAAAGCCGCCGGTATAGATCAGTATGTACGTTTTAAGAGTACCACATGTGTCTCGCGCGGTCCTGCCGAGTGTGTACAGCCGGGCTTGCAAGTCTTTAACATCAAGCTTCCATAAACTGATAGATAATGATAATGTCCTAGTTCACACTCGTACAGTCAGCGTTAAATAGTCTACTGTAGCATCCAAAGCGCCTTAGGGGTCATCCACAAATTACGTCGATTTTTCCCATATTCACCTTTTTAATATAGGCTGTCACATTTGGCTAGACCCCCCTCTCCGCCCTCCCCCCTAGGCGTGTGACGTAATATATGGATGACCCCTTATATATCGTAACACGTCTTTATCAGGGATGCGACTAACCACCAGAAAAATCCATTATTAAATAATCGATTATTTTTCCCAACATTAAAATTTATTGTCTATTTTTTTGTGGGAAAATAATCGATTTTTTTTTACCTCAAGTAAAACTTCTTTGATATTCAAAATCATAGTATTCAAATCCTTCTTAAGGACAGATAGCAGAAGCGTCTCATTTCATTGTAGGAAGTACTTAAAAAAACGTTTGTGAGAAAAAAAACGATTTTTATGCCACACCTGGCCATAAAGTGGCTTTTCGTCGCTTGCAGCTCGGGCCGCAAACTTCTGCGATCTCGGCCTTTTTTTGTATTACCACCCTAGTTGAGTAATGTACTATTTTTTTTCCAATATGGAAATAGATTAATAAAATCGTTTTTTTTATCTTAAATAATCTATTTTAAATCGATTGTTCCTATGATCGATAATTTTTTCACATTTCTAGTCTTTATTACTATAGTCACAAAGACGTGTTATGTTATGATATATATATGGCGCTTATGCTGACTGCTGCTGATTGTACTAAATACCAGAAAAAAGTTTCGTAATTAGCATGTTAGTACACAAATGTTAGAGTTGATATTTCATTGGCAAAAAAATAGTACGAGATTGATCTAGGGAACGTATTATATCTATGGTATCCAAGGACCATTAAAACAAGAGGACTGTCATTCTCCATACTTTGGATTGTAACCCGACCGCTAGGGGATTTCCGGGCAAAAACTAGATGGCGCTAAAAAACTAAACATTTAACGATGTTATAATTGAACAAAGAAACATAGTATAGTAACAATTAGTTCGTAAACAGCTTATAATAAATAAATTCTAACATTTAAATACTGTGTCACGTTTGCAAAGTTGAATGATTGTAAATAATATAATATAATTCTTTAATTCTTTTACCAAGCTTATACATAGATGGAGTTGTAAATTCGGGGAACATCTTTTTGTATGGAGAATGACAGTCCTCTTGTTTTAATGGTCCTTGATGGTATGGTATCTAACATTTTCGTGAGACTGTAAGATGTTTAGCTGGCATCAAACCGTAGAAAAGGACATATGTATTATTAGAAACGAATGTTTTGAAACCTCTCAATAATGTGATGACACAAATAATGTAAGCAGTATATTGACTGTATAGAAACATTTTAAATATTATAGTAGAAAACAATGATAGCGCTGTAGTCTGTATACTGCTTATATTTGTACTGTGTTCGCTCAGTGCGAAAAATGTTCAAAACTAAATAGAACTAGCGAAATCTAACCTTCGAATACATACATTCATTATATTAATGATAGAATAAGATAATTATAAGGCTGAGTTTACATTATGTATCATAATTATTTTTACTATAAATAAAACTAAAGAGTTGACATAAATTAAAACTTTATTTACAATCCCAGCTTCCTTATGCATATTCTTAAGATAACTAATAAATAAAAATTTGGCTACTTCAACACGTTAACAGTCCCGCATTTACGTCCAGCATTTTAATAAGCAGCAATATAATTAGATGCATATGTCGCAGCCAACTGGTTTAATTAGCCTTTTGGTTAACTGCCTAGCATTTTCACTAAACTATGACCCGCCAGCAGGGCGACGAGGCCCCGCTGCGCGGGGCTTCTATTTCTGCTCTGAGGGACACAAGCTGACTAACAAACCTAACATAAAATAAGGAGTGTGTTTAATGATAAGGCTAGGCAGCTAACCAAATAGCTAATTGGCGGCAACACATATACAGGGGGTTCATACCTGGCCATTTTAATGACCCATATGTGGGGCACGAACGTGTGGAGCTAGTTCGTAGTGACCCACATATGGGACACTGGACTGTGAAGGTGTTAAACATTGATGTCACATGATCACAATGAAGGCCATACCCATTATAATAGAGGGGCTGTCCATAGACCATTGTACATTATTAGAAAAAAAAACAGTTCTAACATGATTTTGCGAAGTTAAGTTTTACACAAGTCAATGTATTCGTGAGCCCACCAATAGGAATAGGAAATCGGCTGGTTGACTAAAGTGTATCGATTGGCAAACTCAAAATTCAAAGTTAAATAAAGACAAGACTAACATCACCATTTCTTTCCATCCATCCGGGACATCCGATGGGCTAAGGACTTAACCCTTAGGGTGCGTCTCCATTAACGCGGAGCTGGCCCCTCTCTCCACGTTCGCGGAAACAGTGTGATTGGTCAACTCGTGGTCCCTCCCGCTCGGCTCCGTCCAGCTCCGCATCAGAGGACACGCAACCCTTATTACTATTACGGAGATTCTCGTCAAAAAACAGAGAAATTCGAAATCGATGATGCTTTTACAATTAGTAGAGAGAGTAGTTCTGCTGATAAATTATCAGTGATAATTCATTAAATTCATTTTGTAGAGATTCGTGTCATTGGGTTGCCCTAATCCTTTATACATTCAATGCCAAGTCCCCAATTTTCATAAATGAAGAAACTCATAGTCGGGATCTCGGCTCTAAATGTGTAAAAAGGCGGATAAGCTGTAAATAGTCCGATATTTTCGGCATTTAATAAAAATAAATATTTAATAAAAATAAAATTAACCAACTCAGTGCTATTGTATCACAGATAACATTATTCAATGTGGCGACATCGGATTTATACAAATCATACATAAACATATGTAAACAAAACACTTTATCGCACAAAATAATACAAGGTTGCGAAGTAATGGTATTATGTACAAAGGCGAACTTATCCCTTTCACCTT
Organism: Eudemis profundana; assembly: GCA_947034925.1. Classification (NCBI taxonomy): domain Eukaryota; kingdom Metazoa; phylum Arthropoda; class Insecta; order Lepidoptera; family Tortricidae; genus Eudemis; species Eudemis profundana. The sequence goes on from OX344819.1 coordinate 6,426,065, forward strand.
TTCGACGCCGACGACATATATCCGCACCGGAGGTTCACGACGAATTCATCCGTCAGAATGCAGAGCGATATAGACCCATATACATCCACTAGTATAGTTCATTCTCGATTTGACATTGGTATGACATGGCGTCTGATTTGCAACTTTTATGTTCGACGTAGCGTCGTCGAAGGTCGTCAGGTAAGAGAACCAGCAAGATGGTCCAACTCCATTAGAAAGTTGGTTGGCGGCAGCATGAAGAACGCGGTCCATATGGCCTTTGACCGCACCCTTTAGAGACTGACAATATGTAGTGTCCGACCGTAACTAGTTTTGTGTCCGTCAAGATAGCGTACACCGTAAAGATATTCAGAATCTGATGCAGCCAATAAATAGTACCCAAATAGTACCTACGAAATACCTAGGTGAAAAAAATAGTACCCTTAAACTTTTCGAAATATAAGGCCTGTTCACGGTGTACGCTACCGGGCGTCAAGCTGGCGTACACCGTTCGTATCTCTGGAACGGCTTTGTTTTTGGAAACGATTTATATCTCAAAAAATAGTACCCTAGGGCCCTAAAATTTTATTTTTCTAGCTATCGTAGAAGTCGAGATATTCCATAACTTAACGGTGTACAAAATTTCACACCGTCAAGCTGGCGTACCCGGGAATTCCTTATAGAAAGAGCTCACTATATCTCGGCTTCTACGATAGCTAGAGAAATAAAATTTTAGGGCCCTAGGGTACTATTTGGGTACTATTTTTTGAGATATAAATCGTTTCCAAAAACAAAGCCGTTCCAGAGATACGAACGGTGTACGCCAGCTTGACGCCCGGTAGCGTACACCGTGAACAGGCCTTATATTTCGAAAAGTTTAAGGGTACTATTTTTTTCACCTAGGTATTTCGTCGGTACTATTTGGGTACTATTTATTGGCTGCATCAGATTCTGAATATCTTTACGGTGTACGCTATTTTGACGGACACCTTTGATCTCAGTTTCGGCCGAAACCAGAACCAAAACAGAAACTTTGTGCCCCATATACGGGTCACAGACAGTGTACGTGTTAACCTCGTCTGTATACGTAACAGGTGACGTCATGTCTGTGTTCACTTCTCCTTATGTATGGCGGCGCGGTGCGCCTTGAGCGCCACGCGCTGCGCGAACGCGGCCGAGCAGTGCTCGCACGCGAACGGCCGCTCGCCCGTGTGCGTGCGCATGTGGTTCTCTAACACGCGATTCGTCTGCAAATGCAAATAATAGTACATTACTTACCTATGGCGGTGCGAATGTACACAGAATTAAAGAATTTGGCACTGGCTTTGACCCAGAGCCAAATTAATTCCAGGCACTATACTCGTAGGTAATTTCACGAGAATTGAGGCCACACACACAACAACACTGTCATGTAATGACAGCGAGGTTTTGAAATTACTGTTCTTTTTTCTGACACTATTTAGAGCTTTCTGCACATCCTTCTACTCATGCAGTCTATGGGTGAAGCATACGAAGCGCATTTATAATACAACAACATATTCAGGATGCTGTTTAAGCTCCCTCGTCATCGTAGTGCATCCGGTATGTTTGCGGAGGCACAGACTGACGGATTCCATGCCATTCGGCGTAAAAGGGTCGCTTCAATGCTAAAACGCTTGAGGAATAGTGGAAACGGCATCCTGAGCATGTTGGCTGGACGTCTTGATTGCCCTATGTTAATGTACTGGGTGGGCATTTGTACGGGGCGGTTAACTAATTTATTATTGTATTTAGTAGACTAACATTTAGTTTGTATTATTGATATTTGTTTTGTTACTAGCACGATATGGATCTCGCATCTGAATTAAATGATTTTTATTTTATTTTATTTATTTATTTTCGTATCGATAGCAAGTTCAACAGTGAATTGCAAGATAGACCAAAAAGTTTCGTTAAACTATAGCCTTGTGTTTATTTACTCACTCATTCATTTCATTCATTCACTTTTTTTGCAATGAGTACTTCATGTAGCTGTGTGTGTAATCATTCACCTCAACTCTTGTGAAATTACTTATACCAATGGGGTGCATCATCCGATTTGTGGAGATGATGGAACAGGCCATGGCGTAGATGCGGTAAGGGGTAATTACACAAAAGATCCCATTGGGTCGAAGTGTACCCGTAAGGACCCCTATTACCAAGATATATAAGATAAAATACCTAGGGCGGTAAAACAAAGAATGTCCTGTTGTGTTGGCTTAACTGTCAATCATCTCATCTTGTGTAGCACTTTTGTTTTTATTATCTATGGCTCTGTCTTGGTAAAAAATATGGCGATATGGTGACTGTGAAGAATTGTAGTTGTGTTATAAAGAAAAGTATTAATAAACTATTCGATATGTAAAGTGAAGTGGTTTGAATTAAACGAGGCCCTAACACCGCATTCCACATTATGTCCCAGATCGTAAGTATTTGACTATAGCTTGGCAACTTCGTTGGTGACACTCACCTGTGTGCTTTTTGTTATGTGCAGCCGTAACCACTTACACAAGTTACCTGACAACCGACCCAGCCAGACCGGAGGCAGCCTCCGTCGGTCGCCGTTCGTGTTGGCGGTAACTTGTGTAAGTAGTTACGGCTGCACAGAACAAAAAGTATTTTGATCGTAAGAATATGCGATCTGAGGCTTCCTTTATTACCGCCCGTAATAAGTACAAAATTTTATGTCTCCCCTGGCCATGAAGTGGGATTTTCCGTACGTGTAACGTGCCAAAAAAGCCACTTTATGGCCAGGTGTGGCATAATAGTACATTACACAACTAGGGTGGTAATACAAAGAAAGGCCGAGATCGCAGATGTTTGCGATCGAGGGCTTTCTTTATTACCTCCCGTGTTGTGTACATCATTGTATGTCTACACTTGGCCAGAAAGCGGCGTACCTTATTAGGATTGTTATAGTTCAACAACAAAGCTTACCCCGAACCCGCGACCACAGACGTTGCAGATCTTCGTCTTAGGCATCGGAATCTTCTCGTGCACGTATTTATTGTGCGACCGCAATGAGAAAGCCGTTACGAAGTACTGAAAATTATGAATAGATTGTATGTAATAGTATTACAGTGGCGTGGCGTCCATAGAACGCGATTCCCTCCGGCTTGCCTATTTTAAAGCATGTGACCGGAGTATCTATTACTCCTGAAGAAAAAGTAATCCTTTTTTTAAGCCTGACAAACTTGCAGGCCTGACTGTTGCAAAATCGGACCAGGTGGGGGCCGTGGCGTTCGAGAGGGTCGGATTAGGTAGGGAAAAAGGAATCTAAATCTGCTCCGGTTTTACTAAGAATATATTTGACGCCACGCCACTGAAGTATTATTAGTATCATCATACCATATACAGATGTACACTTCTCTCTCTAACAAAACTGTCATTCGGGTCCGACGACCGGACGGAGCTCACCCGCATCCGACCGTCTATCGCATAACGCGTGCTCTGTCTGGTAGCTGGCTATTACCACCCAATCACTTACAGTTTAAGGGTAAGGGTTTTTTTTCACCTAGGTATTTCGTCGGTACTATTTGGGTACTATTTATTGGCTGCATCAGATTTTGGATATCTGTACGGTGTACGCTATCTTGACGGTCACCTCAATAGAGCTACTTGAGAGCGAGTGAACGAGTGAGTTAAAAGATATATGCTGAGTTGTTTGAATCGGTACTGAGCTAGCCTGACAAACTTGCAAGTTTTACTGACTGTTGCAAAAATCGGACCAGGTGGGGGCCGTGGCGTTCCCTGGGGTCGAACCAGGTCGCTGGCCGGACCACCTTGAGAGGGTCGTACTAGGTGGGGGCCGGGGCGCCTTGGGTCGAACCAGCAGTGAGCCGGTGAGCTTGACCAACTGACATAGCTCTTCTGAATCACTCACTTGCGAGCTACAACACAAAAAAACACAAAGCAAAGGGAAACACGACTTGTAATATGTTCTATTACCAATAAATGATGTCTATGTCTATCAGTCGCGTGGCGTCCATAGAACCCGATTCCCATCGGCTTGCCTATTTTTTAAAGCATATGACCGGAGTATCTACTACTCCTGAAGAAAAAGTAATCCAAATCTGCTCCGGCTTAACTATGAGTATATTTGACGCCACGCCACGGATGTCTACACATGTCTAAGAAGCACTGACCTTGTCGCAGAGCTGGCAGTGGTGCCTGGACTGGTTGGAGTGGAACAGCTTCACGTGGTTGTTCAGGTAGTTCTTGCGCGAGAACAACTTGCCGCACTCGGGACACGGGATGCTGGAACAATCGTCGATAGGGCTAGAACTGCTGACGCCAGATGGCGCCACGTGAGCGCTATATGGTGACGCTGATGTAGATAAATCAGTGTGGATATCATCTTAAATTTCAGTGGCATCATTAACCCATTCCAAGCCCATGACGACACGTATGCGTCATTGCTGAACGCTGCTGCCATGCCCATTACGGGTACGTGCGTCATGAATAATTCTTGGTTAAAATAAGTATGAAATAATACTACTAGAGATCCCGAATCTAACACACATATTTAATATGCGTACTGTAACAAAAAAATATTACCGTAATATTTTGTACTTGTACAGAAGTGCTGTGTACAAGCCTTAGATTTGCACGACTTTTTCCTAGTAGATCGTAGACAACCTCGACATCGTCTATGAGATATCTGAAAATATAACGCTAATCTCCCTGAACTTTGACATTAATGATGCCACCGAAGTAGATGCCACTGAAATCACCGGAGGAATGACCTTTAAACATTGAGAGCCAAGAATCCGACTATTAGGTTCATTATGTATGGAAATTTGGGAGCTTGGCACTGAATGTGTTAATTAAAATGGATATATCCGTTAGATAGTACCTATCTCATGTGATATATCCGTCAGTTGAGTATCTTATGTGATGCGGATATATCCGTCAGTTGAGTATTTTATGTGATGTGGATATATACGTCAGTTGAGTATCTTATGTGATGCGGATATATCCGTCAGTTGAGTATTTTATGTGATGTGGATATATCCGTCAGTTGAGTATCTTATGTGATGTGAATATATCCGTCAGTTGAGTATCTTATGTGACGTGGACATATCCGTCAGTTGAGTATCTTATGTGATGTGGATATATCCGTCAGTTGAGCATATTATGTGATGTGAATTGGATATATCAAGGGTTCTCGCGAGATATGCAAAATCCTCACCTGATTTTCTTCCTGGGCCGGTGCCGCCGCGACTGCGAGAGATGGCGCTGGTACTTGCCGCGGTTGTCGAAGGTGGCGTCGCACTCCACGCAGTAGCACTCGTCGCCCGGCCGCGCGTGCCGGGACTTCAGGTGTCTGGACATTCGCGCGAACTTGTCGAATGTTTTTGGACATTCGGGGCATTTGTTGGGTAAGTGCTTCCGCCTGAGACGTTATTAATAGGGATGTAACGATACATAATTTTGCCGATACGATACCGATTATTGTAGTAAATAATCGGCGATACCGATATCCTAGCTAAATAATGAAGTATGAACTTCAGATATCTGTATGTCCTTATTATACCTAAAACTTGGCTATATTTAACAGAGAGTCAAGCTTGAAAGTGTAAAGTAAAAATAAATAAATTCTCAACTCAAAATAAAAAAATATACATATTATGAACCAAAGATATAATTAACATAGTAATTATCATTGCACAAGATAATAGACCAATACATAAATTAAGTCAGTAATTGAAATTACTTTTTGCAGTTTTTTTTCATACAGCAAATTCTTTTAACGCTCTTCAAATATCGGTTGTATATAATCGGCGATGCCGATACATCGGTATCGGTATCGTAACAACCCTAGTTAATAATAAAAAAATATACTTTATGCCACACCTGGTCATAAAGTGGCTTTTTCCGCACGCTACGCGTACGGAAAAAGCCGCTTTCTGGCCAAGTGTAGACATAAAATGATGTACACAACACGGGAGGTAATAAAGAAAGCCCTCGATCGCATATTTACGTCCCTCGCTTGCAGCTCGGGCCGCAAACATCTGCGACCTCGGCCTTTCTTTGTATTACCACCCTAGTTGTGTAATGTACTATTCTTTTGCCCTAAGTACTGGCTCCGCCCTGTTAGTACGTATTCCGCGGGGCCGGTTTTAAGCATCAGTTTTAGTTCGATACACAAGTTCACATAAGGACAGGATGACCCGAGTCATCCTTCCCGCTGGTCCGCTGCTCACTCTGAACAATCAGCGCAAAGTCAAGGTGGCCCAAACGACCTGGTTCGACTCCAGGCGTTCAGCCCCCACCTAGCCCGATCATATCGAGGTGGACCGGGACTAGGTGACCTGGTTCGACCCCAGGCACCCCCGGCACCCACCCAGTCCGACCCAACTCAGGGTGATCTGGCTAGCGACCTGGTTCGACCCCAGGAAACGCCACGGCCAACCACCCGGTCCGACAATCGCTACGCCCGGGTATGGGTTGCAAGTTTGTCAGTTTCAAAAAAAAAACCGGTCAAGTGCGAGTCGGACTCGCGCACCGAGGGTTCCGTACAAATTCGTCAGTAGATCCGTGAATAATTCAAGAAAAATTGTATGGTGGGACAAACTTAACTTTGCTCTTGTAAAACTGTTGTCCCTATACATCGACATATGCCGCGGTTAGTTTAGTAGGAGCAAATAAGGTTGTCTTACGATTTTTGCGAATTTCTAAAAAATGCTGCAAGTTAGGAAAACCGTTTTATTTTTCCTGTAATATTTAGGATAATATTAATAATCGGTAATTATTACAGATTTTTCTGTTCAGTAACTTCGGAGATAATAGGGGGGAATGGTATTTTTTTAAACGTTTTTGGTCTTAAATCAAAAACTACGTTTAATAAAAAAAATAAAAACGGTTATGAAATCTTTATATTAAGCCCTTTCATTTGATATCCCACTCGATATAAAAGCTCAACTTTTGATTTTCGACATCCTATTTCGGTGCCCTTTAAAAAAAAAGTGAAAAAGGTATAGGATTTCTTTTCTGTTCCATAGGCTCGAATTAGCGGTTTTTAACACTGTTCCAAATTTCAAGTCGATAGCATCAGTAGATCCTGAGATATCTTGCTGTGACAGACGGACAGACAGACAGACAGAGTCGCACCATAAGGGTTCCTTTTTTACCATTTTGGTACGGAACCCTAAAAAGCATCATTTACGCTTCCATACTTATTATATTTCGATGGCTGTCGTGTCATCTGTATTTATGTATGTGTACTTTATATTTAGATTTAGATACCTATGTAGTTATCGCTATCTATGTAATAGGGTATTTGACAACAATCAAAATAAATTCATTAACTCTAACCAGCAAATTACGCTTCCAAAACAGCCCGGATAAAATAATTCAAACTTATTTTCGTGCCATCAACGATTTTACAATGACGAAAACTAAAAATAAGGCACCATGTTGAGCATGACGTCACAAGCACGTCACAAGATAGTATTTCATACTAAACTGCATACTTTCGGAGCGTTTTGACACTTCATAAAAAGAAGCTGATTTGAACTGTCATCAAGTAGCCTATTATTAGTATCTTTAGTACCTATATGTATTATGTGATATAATGTATTTTTTGCCACACCTGGCCATACACGCTTTCTATTGTATTGTATTGTATTGTATTGCGTTTATTGGTAAAAAATAGTTTACAAGTCAATTATATAATACAGGTATTGCATTTAATAATATTAAATCTAAACATTAAAATTTGAATTATTAAAATTACTATTAGTATACACGGTTGGATGTCAATATAATAACAATTCTGATTAATTTATGTCATCTGAATGGGCAAATGACTTGTAGCTTTCGAAAAACTCGTCGATATTATAGCAAGCCATTTTTAGTAAAATAGCTTCCAATCTGTTGACAAAGACAGTATCGCTCGGGGACTGCTTTAACTCGTCATTCAGTATGTTATATAGTTGCTTGGCAGGATAGTCTAATGGTTTTTTTGTCATAGTGCGCAGTGCTCGTTCTGGCCAAGTGTAGACATAAAATTATGTACACAACATAGGAGGTAATAAAGGAAGCCCTAGATCGCATATTTACGTCCCTCGCTTACAGCTCGGGCCGCAAACATATGCGATCTCGGCCTTTTTTTATTTTACCACCCTAGTTGTGTAATGTACTATTTTTTGTTAGTAGCACCGCCTACAAGTTTCTTTTGTGCAATAAATTTTAAATAAATAAATAAATGGCTCACTGTATGCATTTTTTATGTAAGTTCTCCACAGTAACTTACTGAATATGCTTCTCGAGGGCTTTTTTCGCCTTGCTGGAGTGTCCGCACAGGTCGCAGAGGTACCGGATGTGCAGCTGTTTCTGATGGTACGCCAGGTGGTGCTTATTGCTGAAAAAAAAACACATTTTTACTTTAAAAAACCCAACTGCTGTGCAAAAACTACCGCCCTTTAACGTGCATAAATCCACCATTTTGATTTTTTACTATATTTACGTACGAGTTCATCATTGTCTGAGCAAAGAACGGATCAAAAATATCTGATCTAGTTCTTATGCTTCTGACAATAGGGTCTTGTTCAGATGTTTTTGGTCAAACCTTTGCTCAGATAATAATGAACTCGACTATACCCAGTGACACTCGCGCTCGCGGACATAGGAACGGACATACATACTGACTTACATACATAACCCTCCTTTTGCTTCGCCGTAGTCAGGTAAAAAAAGTGAGTAACTTAAAATATTGTAAACTAAAGGATCCGCTCGCGAGGTCATTCGCGGAGTTGGAATAAGTTTAATGTCCCTTTTTCACATCGGTTAGTCTGGCCTATTTTACCCCCCCCCCCCTCCCGTTGGTTATATTTGGAGATTGTAACGGACACCCCCTCTCCCCATCGTGATCATTCGTGATATTTTTCTGACCCCCCCCCACCCCATAGACGATCACATGATATCTGGACGAGCCCTCTCTATCTCATAACGCGTGCTCTTTCTGGTCGCTGGCTAAGGCGCGAGGATGGGGGGGGGGGGGGGGGTTATAAAAACTCTCATCCAATCTCATCATATAAATGTATATATACTTACTTAAAATCGAACATACACTTGACACACCGGTACCTAAACCGGTGTTGTTCTAGATGTTTCGCCCTGTCGCGGTCCCTCGCCACGGCTCGACCGCATAAAACGCAGCGGTACACTTCGTGGGAGCGCCAGCAGTGGAGCTCGAAGTCCCAGTGAGTACTATACTCGTAGCCGCAAGGGCACTGTGCAATGGTAATACGCTGAAAATATAATTTTAATTTCGGCACAATAGACTATTTGATAACAGTTTTTCGATGCTGATTGTACCTTAGAGGTGTTTTATAGAAATTTAGGCGTAGAAATACGTTAAACTAATTTTGCGTGATTTTTTATTGTATACATCGTAACAGTTTCACGACTATAATTTAGATATATTGGAAGAGAAGTACATTTTAAAAAACAAGTTTAGTGGAAGATCAAACTTGTACCAACATCGTTAGCCAAAAACGTTCAATTGAAAGGGCGGATTTCAGAGCGTTTCAACCGCCGTCATCACCAATCCCGATATTATGGGGACAGTTTTATAAAAATTATAGACTATTTGATCAAAACTTGAAGAAAGTAGGTACTATTTGCGGATTTTATCAAAATAATGGGATACATTCTAAAAGTGATTCGTCGAAATTTCGGGATTGGCGATGACGGCGGTTGAAACGCTGTGAAATCCACCCGAAAGCGAATATTGAATACATAAAAAAATTAAATAAAATAAAAAAGCCTTTTATTTCTTGCTACATAATAAAATAGACACAAATTTGAATATGTAAAAAAAAAACAGTATTAGTTTGCAAGAACCCCTCCGCAGGTGAAGGCCTCCTCCAAAGAAGCCCATTTGTCTCTGCCCTGGGCTGTTTGCATCCAGCTTGCACCAGCTGGTTTAATGATATCGTCTGACCATCTAGTAAGCGGTCTCCCTCTGTAGCGTTTAATAATATTGAATATACCACTTGGATTAATTAATTTAAGCATATATAGATACAAGAAATCAAAGTACATAGAAAAATTAAATGTGAACAGACCGGGAATCGAACCCGGTACCTCTGGATTTCCGGCCCAGCGACTCGACCACTCGTCCACCGTAACACCCAGTAAACACCCTCAATTCTGCCATCTATGTACTTTGATTTCTTGTATCTATATATGTAACATAAAAATGTGGTGTAATTTACCCGCATTAAAAACCAATGGAAGAAACAACATGTTTCTTTCATATAAAGTAATTAAAGCATGTCTATGGTGATAGAATTTACCTCTCTATGATAATCTCGCCTATGTGCATGCAGCTCTGATCTGCTAGCAAACCGGAACCCGCACGAAGCACACTTATGAGGACGGTTCGTCTCATCCCCATCATCCCTGTCTCTCTCTAACAATTCCTCTACCTCCCTCTCATTCAGACACGTTTGACTAAAATACTTCCCAGGATCATTAAAATCTATGGTGTTATCAATCTTCTCCAATTTAACTTTCTCGTACCCAGTTATTCTATATTTTCTATTAGACTCATTCTTTCCTTTTTTAATCTCTCTCTGTTTCTTTTTCTCTTTTGATGACTCATTATGATTTTCAGTTTCATAATAATCTGTTTCAATATAATTGTCAGCATCAAATTCTTCTTTAATATCTATTCCCTCCTGTATGACGAGTTGCTCTATGATTGGTTTAGACTCTATGGTTTCGTCTATGGTGCAATCGTAATCTTGTTTGTGGTTGTAATTCAGTGTGGAAAGAGTACTTGTAGATATCTGCAAAATACAGAGTAAAAAGTTAGATCAGGACAGCCATTAATAGTCAGCCGTACTTTTGATGATATTTTGAATTTAATTCAGGAAGGAAATTAGTTTTGATTGGCAAAAACCTTTCTAATGTGTGATATTTTGGGGCAACGCAACTGACAAAGAAGCAGCATTCAAAGCCCAAAAAAGGTGCATAAGAGCCATGTGTGGCTTGAAAATAACAGACAGTTGTACTACATATTTCAAATCACTTAAGATCTTAACTTTGCCCTGTCTATATATTCTGGAAGTAGCAATTTTTGTCAAGTCTAATCTCAATTTATTTAATAGAGTTTCAGATACACGTAAACTCCCTACTCGATCACAGTATCAAAATATGTTGCGCAACAAGGCATCCCATACTGCTTTGGTACGTAAAAGCGTTTTGGGCATGGCACCCCAAATATATAACAAAATCCCAGCTGTCATAAGAGAATTAAAATTTAAGCAATTCAAAAATAAGTTAACAGAATTGCTAACAGAAAAATGTTATTATAGTACTAAACAATTTTTGAATGATATTGATTTGTAATAATATGATTATATTTATTGATAGGTATTCCATGTTGACATTAAATTGTGATAAAAATAAGTATTTCGATAATTATAATTTATTTAATTTTATTTTCAGTAATGTTTTTAATTCTTACAATTTGTGACAGCTAATTAACTATTCATGTGTGTCACTGCTGGATGTCACATAAATAAATAACATGATACCTAGGCTAAGACAAAAACATTTGTACGCCTTCTGGCAAAACATAGCGATCTCACTATTATGTAAAACCACTTCTGTACCTATGTTTGACAAATAAAAGTATTCTTATTCTTATTCTTAAAAAAATGCCCGTTATCAGATTTTTTCGTGATTTTAGGAAAATTTACCAAGTATAGGCTTTGTTTAAAAAGTCAAAGTAATAAAATAATAACAGGTACATATAAGCGGTAGGTATAAGCAGTCAAAAGAATGTCACTCGGTTTAAACCGTGCACAAAATGACTTATGTTATCATCTTGTAAACAAAAAACCACGTGACTCGGGTCGTTCAGCCAATCAAAGTAACGTTTTGTATCTGTGGCACAATACCACTGGCTGAACGACCCGTGTCACGTGGTTTTTTTGTTTACCTTTTTTAAATACCTAAAAGTACAGAGTTTAGTTAAAAATGCTACACATCTGTCTACATAAGAGCGCATAACAGTTAAGTTTGCACTATTTTTACGAGCAAATCAAGTCAAATAAAAACCCGAGTTTCAGATAGTTGATTTGTTTGATTTTATATATCATCGAAAAGTACCTGTTTGTCATGAGCAAGTGAGAGCGTGTACTGGGCGTGCTGCAGTCGTTGCCGGAAGGCCTGTGTTCGCCGCAGCAGCGCCAGACACTCCCAACATAATCGTATGCGCATATACTTGTACTCCTGCAAGCAGAGAAAACATCAATTTAATAATATCGGTAGATATTACTAGTACAACGCGTGTTTCACATCTGTTTTATCATTTTATGTTTCGAGATTGTCGTCGGATTGAACAGAAGTATTTATTTCACTTTTGATGCACACACAAGTCAGAAACATGGTCGCAACTGAACGAGCGGCCGGTCGCGTAATGTCGTGATGCTATACAATCGACCATATCTGATGTGAGCGCGCGTCGTCTAACATGCTCCGTCTAGTGGAGGTAGTCTGTGCATATGTAGTAGATGTAGCAAATGGCAAATGCTACACACTAAAAGCATAGTATAAATACAGACAAGTAGTTAAACTTCGACCGTTTAGGAGGGCGCGATACGTATTCACACAGACGCGCAATCTCGTGTCTGTGTGAGTGCAATCCATACTGGAGCATTCTTTGTTTGTAGTGTGCACTAGGCTTGTGTCGGTCAGGACCGAAGAACTAAAAGGAATGAAATCCCACCTCGGACCGATAAGAACTAGTTCTTCTTAAGCGCTCTAAATCGGTCTTCGGTCCTTTAGTTCAGTAGTCGATACGTCGGTACAAATCGGTTGGGAGCGAATGATCGAATGAGTCAAAATCAAATATTCAATAGCTAGCTCCTTTCTTTCCTTCAGATCTCGAATTTGCTCCTGAACTAAAGGAACTAAAAGACCGAACTAGTTCCTTTGACCGATTGACCGAGATCGGAGCGCTCTTTTCAAAGAACGAGCGGGCACAACTCTAGTGTGCACACATACAAGCGCGCGATTTACCTTTTGTAGGATGTTATTATACTGTGCTAAGAGCTTCTTGCAAGAATTTGCTATCATCCAAATTTACAAACTTTCCTTTTGCTATGTGAGCGTTTTCCAAAAAAAATACCGGCGTAGCTACTTTCTCAAAATATGGACTTGTGAGGTTTTTTGGCTCACTTTTTTTTACGTATAAGGTTCGAATGTACTAACGATTCTGAGCCAGAAAAATTTCAAAAGTCCATATTTTGAGAAAGTAGCTACCCTGGTATTTTTTTTGGAAAACATCATGGAAAACATGACCATGACTAACATATACTAAATGTTAGTCATGGTCAAAAAATAACCCTGTATAAGGCACTTCTGTATAAATATTTCAAGCTTGTCATCTGTCACTCCACAAAGGACCATGGGCAACTTTGTATGGGAAGTGGACCCAAAACCAACAGTGCTGAGAGTTATGTCTTTAAAAAGGTCTTTACGTGTACTTCATTTCATTGTATGGGAACCAAGTTCAATTCCATTGCAGAACTGAGATATTCATATTTTAGTATCTATGAGAAACGCCTGTGCCAGTCTAGCTGACGCGGGTGCACGGAGCGGGCTCACGCGGCGGGCGGGCAAAGAAATGGCACTCGCGCACGCTTCACTTTGCGCTTCTCATACAATTTTGAATTTCAATATCTCAGTTTTGCAATGGAATTCAACTTGGTACCCATATAATGATATGAGGTACATGTACAGACCTTTTTAATAACATAACTCTCAGCTCTGTTGGTTTTGGGTCCATTTTGACACATGGTCCTTTTTGTAAATACATTATTATTAGTCTTCTAACAGACCTGTTTATCTTTTTGTCTGGCACTGAACTCAAACTCTCAAACTTAAAATTACGTACTTATATTCTAACGCTAACAAAAAAAATAACCATAAGGTTGGGGTATTTTGACCTTATAAGGTTACTTTGGCCACCCACAAAAACCTATTTTAAAAATTTATATTTTCTTTAAAATGACACGGAACAATTACACGAAAGCGAATCAATCACATAATAATGTATGTTTTTAAGAATTTCCATCAACAGACGCCAACTGTCTGATCTCCAGCTTCTCCTGAGGATGCTTTGTAGAGAGGCGAAACACATGTCGAGTTTTGTATTTCTGGTAGTGGTTTGTTGTATATTTATTTGCTTGTTTTTTATTTTGCATGAAAAAATATGCAAGTAATTATAACAGGCCAGCACTAATTGACTAACACATTATTATATAGCAGATTAGCAAAGCAATATTTTTGTATTAATTTTAAGAATTTATCGATTCAATAAAATGGGTTTTTATGGGTGTGCAAAGTAACCTTGTAGAGTATATAGTACTTATATGCCCTATTATTTGCAAATATAAGGCTATGCCAAATTTGAGTAATATTTAAATAAGTGCTAACCTGTGAACTGTGTGACTAAATATATATAGTTTGACATAAATCTCAAGTTTTTTGACTAACACAAACTACTAGGTAATATTAACAAAATGTTTAGCCTTGTGGGAGATTAAGCTAGAGGTCTCGGGTTCAAATCCTGGCATGGGCCAATAATTGACGGCACAAGTAATTGTGTCTAAGCAATGGCGGGTTAACCCAGTCAGGCACTCGAAAGGGCATACACATAGATATGGCAAATTTTAAGTAGGTATGTCAAATATTGCTTAGTTTGTTCTTTGTTGATTGGTGCAAGGTGACCCCCAGTATTTAGCTTTATTATTTACATTTATTTAAATGAAAATGGTGAAAAAACACATTTTGCACACAACTATTGGGTAACAAAAATAAGATAGTAAGCAGGGATTGCAATTGGTTATTTTTAGTTTGTAAAAAAACTCGAGTTTTAACCGAAACAGAGTCTTTTCCATACAAAAAAATAACCGAGTTGCATTCCCTAAGTAAGACTAACCTCTAGAGACTCTTTGCTGCCTATAAGTGTGAAGTACAAGTCGTAGTTGGTCAAGAGCGCCAGCCTCCGATCACTGCTGAGGCAGCCGCGGCATATAATGTCTTCATTTTCCCTTTTTATACTGTACATTTCTATATAACTCAGTTTTCTTACAACTTGCAAGATAACACCACAAAAAGGCTTAAGGTCGACCGCTGTTAGGATGAGCACTTTTTGAATATTTATTTGTACAAGAATATAGTAATTGGAGTATTATATCCATTGTTTTACAGCTTGTAAACAACCAGAAATGAAAATATAAGCAAGCAATGCAAATCCAATATAATGACGGAAGAACTGTCACTCTTTAAGGCGTTTTTCTGTTTTTAACTTCAGTTGTGACATTTTGTAAACTCTCATCTAGCTACTCGCCACAAGATGGCACTAGCTTTGTTCAAAAATTTTTTTATTTTGCTTCAGATATCAACCAATAGGTGGCCATAAGTTGGTATTACAAAATCTAAAATTGTTTTGTTTGATCCAAATGAATACAAAAATGAAATAATTCCATTGCTCACTTTGAAGTGTATAAAAGTTATTCTAATTTCTCACTGTATAAGTGAAAACCAAACGCAATTTAATCGATTTTCAATTAAAAGCCATCAGCTGAAAGAAAGTGGTAAAAAAAAAGAAAACAGTGCGCCGTGGGGTAGACTGAAATATACTAAAAAATAGTCTGATTAGCGTACTGTAACGTATATAAATCCGATTATTTGAATTTTAAAACCCTGTAAATTTTAATCCTTTGTGTGTAGATAAATAAAAAACCCAAAAAGGAGCTTTATAATTGTAGCTGGTGGAAATGGAAGATGCCTCAGGCCTTAGTTCAGCTCCAGAGGAAAGCCCAGCCCCAGTACCCGGTCCCGAGTTGGTGAAACAATGCTGCATTTGTATGAGGAAAGACACAAAACTTTTACACCTTTGTCTGGTCAATGGAGGGGGCAATAGCTTGTATTCTATGCTCTGTGATGAGCAAGACGACAAGGTAAGTACATGCTCTATTATATATTGTCATTTATTTTCAAAAATAATTATTTGACAAATTTACTAATATCCAAAAAAAACGTCTACATATAAGACAAGTCTGATAAAGGGGTGAACTAGTTTAGCTTTTTCATGTCAAATTCCTTAGAATTATCAAGGGCACGTCCATCAATCACGTGATGTTTTCCGAACAGTGCCTCCTCTTTCTCAAATTTTATACCACATATCTAAACTTTTAGTTCATGTGAATATAAACACTGTTCATGATATAAATAAGCTTAACGCAATAATTAACATTAAGTTTTTTTAAGTAGACTGGTGTGATAGTTCGGTTCTCCATTACAAACAAATTACAAAAAATAAAATTGGTGTTTTTTTTTATGCAAAAGCGAGTTACTTGTTATGATTGTTAACTATGATTAAGTAGTGTGGGTATTTTCGCTCATTATCACGCCAACAGTGAACTGAAATCCAAAAACATGATTACCAAGCCACCCTTCAAATAGCCCAATTTGTGACATTTGCAGATAAAAATGGTGAGGTGGTAATATTTTGACACATTTCTTAATGAAACGTTAATAAAAAACGCGTAGACTGGATACTATTAAAGCACCCCACTCCTGACCAGGAGTGGCTCACTCCACGATTTCGCTGCGCAGCTGCTAGTACCAAATTTTGTAAACCCCCCCCCCCCCCCCCCCCGGAGGGGCTTAGCCCGCGACCAGAAAGAGCACGCGTTATGCGATAGTGAGAGACGGTCGGATGTGGTACGTTCGTCCAGTGGTCGGACCCGACCCGGTTTTGTTAGAAAGTTACACTTTTGTACGTACTTGTGGCTGACCTCAAAGGTAACGTCGAAAGGCATATAAACTCGTTTTTAATCATAGATTTAATATTTTTATTTTATTTTAGGATGGCAACAAGGAGCCAACTCGCCTGATCATCTGCTGGGAGTGCGACGCCATCATGTCCAAGATCGTTCGCTTCCGGCAGCAGGCATGCAAGGCGCAGAAGCGTCTCAACAGCATCGCTGAGGGACGGACCATGGCCCAGAATACATTCGTGCTGATTGTAAGTCAACGGCATCCCCTACCTATCTGGTTCAACTAAATAGAGCAGCGATCTTCCGGCAGCAGACCTGAGATGCGCAGAAGCGGCTCAACAGCATCGCTGAGGGACGGACCATGGCCCAGAATACATTCGTGCTGATTGTAAGTCAACGGCATCCCCTACCTATCTGGTTCAACTAAATAGAGCAGCTATCTTCCGGCAGCAGACCTGAGATGCGCAGAAGCGTCTCAACAGCATCGCTGAGGGACTGACCATGGCCCAGAATACCTTCGTGCTGATTGTAAGTCAACGGCATCCTCTACCTATCTGGTTCAACTGAATAGAGTCTCTCCAGCATTGCTGCATAAGCTTTTGCAATCTTTTGTTTTGGTGCACAATAAAGAATATTGTATTGTATTGTACTGTATGTGTCTTGCAGCCGCCAGTGTCGGGCGCCCGCGGGTCCGGGCCGCAAGCCATCCTGGAGTACCGCACGCAGACCCGCGCCGACCCGTCGCAGCCGCTGCTCCGCGTCGTGCGATACGGTAACTAGCGTATTATAGAGCAGGATAGGGTAGGGTTTCTTAATGGCCGGTTTACCCGGCGCCCTCATCCCCCACCTAGCCCGATCCACTCCACTCAAGGTGGTCCGGCCAGCGACCTGGTTCGGCTCCAGGCAACGCCACGGCCCCCACCGGGTCCGATTTTTGCTACATCCAGTAAGGATTGCAAGTTAGACAGGCTTAAAATAAAGCCCGGCGCCCTAGGAGCTTCCTCTCTGATCCGGACGACGACATCTCAGCGGGATTCGAAAGTAAATCCCCTCAGCAGGATGCCCATGATACGGGCACAGTATAGCAGTATTGCGCGAGGGTCGCCTCTTGCCTCACTTAGGCGCCTGCTCAGTGCTCTGTGAAGGCCCCTCCCTGCAGGTGTATAGGGCATTTCTCCAGAAATATGTCTGCGGTCACCTCATTCATCTGGCCCTTTTTCATACTAAATGTATGAAGACAGATGAATGAGTCGCAGACATATTTCTGGAGAAAATAGGGCATTTCTGTAATGGTATGTAGGTTTTGTCGCGCGATAGGTAAGTAAATGATAATGCATCGGTCAAGTTCTGACTAATATGTAAGTGTGTGAGTGACGAATGCTGCATACATTTATTTATCGCTCGACAATTTAAAGCCTAGCATCATAAGCTTGCTGGTCCCACTAGCGCTGGATTTCCGCCTAGGCCTAAGGCATGACTTGCCTTCTCAATACCAAGTGCCTAGGGGCCCTGGGTCTCTAAATACGGGCCTGGGAGCTGCATTAATATATTCCCATCGGTGGTTAATGTTGAGGATTGTCCACAGTGCTCCCGGACGGGTCCGCCACGACGCTGCCGCCGCCACGCGAGGGCTCCAGCCACCACTCCTCGCTGTTGGAGCTGCTCGAGGGGATACACGGTAAGTGAAGGTCTCCAAACTACGGGCTGCGAACCAATTCCACCCAAAACTCCCATATTCAATGAGGGTGTTTAGAAATTATAAAACCACCAGCTGGCAGCAGGGTGGCGAAAGGTCTTTTTGACAGTAGGCGTCAAGATCCACCAATCACACCACCTGATTTTGACATCTACTGCCAAATAGACCTTTCGCCACCCTGCTGCCAGCTAGTGGATTTCTGATTTCTAAATACCTACCCTCATTCAATTGAAAGCCTCTCGGTAGGGCGACAAACTTTTTTTGGCCCGGAGCGCTAAATTTCAAAGTACGCCCTTGTCTCGATCACTAATTATACTCAGCGATGTTCACTTGGCATTCGGACCCAACCAGCAAAATTTTAACTTACAGGGGTCCTAAGACTATTTTTTTACTCTTATAACTTACTTACAAACTGCTGTAAGTGTCGATTTAGGCGCACTTCATAAGAGAATACTCACTTATAGTCAGCTTATAACGCTCTTATTGAAGATTACTTAACACTATCAATAATCTTGTTACTGCTGTTGTAATACCAAAATAACTTACGAGGGTTTTAAAATGGTATGGTTGAAGTGCAATAAGACTTAGAGCACTCTTACGACTGCTATTATAAGTGTATACGTAATTCCCCTTATATTGGCCTCTGGGCGCACAGCGGCCGAAAGAAGATTTTTTTTATATACAACTAGGGTGGCATACAAGCGTACGGCCTGCCTGATTGTAAGCAGTCAACGCAGTATATAGACACTTGCAACACCAGGGGCATTACGTGCGCGTTGCCGACCCTTTAAAAACCTATTCACTCCCCTCTTGAAGAACTCCATGCGGTGCAGAAGAGTGCGAGCGCTGCTGTAATAAAAGTCTTTCTAGTCTTTAAGGGGCCATCCATATATTACGTCACACGCTTAGGGGGGAGGGGGATCTAGCCAATCGCCGTATATGCTGATTTCTATTGTTGTTTGTTTCAGAATAAATGCTAAAAATAAACTGGCGACAACACCCTCATAAACCGAAATATGTAACGGCAAAAGGAATTTAAAAATAAGCGAGTATGGTTCTTGGGTCCATATTAGGGTATGCGATACCAGTATTTTTTATACGACCAATATCGGGATGCCGGGGTCAAATATTATATTTTGATTTATTTTTTCACTACCGTATACTGACCCAGTAGTGGCCATCTTGAACGTTAAGTCATTATCAGTGATCGGCACTATCGGTGCAAAACTTTAACAAAACTTGTAAAGGAGAACTTACAGCTAAGAAATTAAAATATTATTGGCAGATAGGGCTTGCAATTCGAATATTCGAATATTCGAATTCTTCGAATATTCGGCTAATTTTGCTATTCGAATAATACCTGGTAAGGTATTCGAATATTCGAATAATTTTACTACCTATTTAAATTAAATGGAATTTAAATTAAAATGCTAACAAAGGACATAATAAAGAAGGATAAAGTAATCAATTAAATTTTTTCAAACTAAATATACCTAAAATAGCGCAGCGTAAATTTTTACGCTATAAGAAACAATGATTAAATAAAAAAATAGAATATCCTCTCTAGGCTGAGCTGCAGCCTGTGGTATGGTGTTCTTTTTGCATGCGTCATTAACTTTCTTAATAGCAAGGACAATTTTTTGGGAGAAGTATGCGCCAGCTCTGGGATCTTTCGAAGCATGGACCAGTTAGTTAACATTTCTAAAACTAATATCCTCGTGAGGCCCATGAGGGAGTGATGAGCAGGGAAGCATTTATGAAATTAGAATTCTATTCTCATCTTAATAAACTCGAAAATTTCTTCAGCAAAATATCCTAAATTTAGGAAACGGGTTTTACGAGGATAAACCTACCAATTTACTTAAAGTACAAAAAAGCGGTGACGGACGGGACAGCTTTAGGTTTATGATTTGGGACTGGTTATACGCTGAACCGGCCTGTTAAAGGTTGCCTGAATGCCGAATGCAGCCAACTAACTACCCACCAGGGCTTGTGGACACGTTGCACCAGCATGTGCACCAGGGCTCTACGGAGCTTCCATGTGGCCGGCGCTTCTGTTGCATGAAAGGCCGTGTCGCCCCACCTGATTAACGTCCATGCCACCAGAGCATGACCTTCAGAGCATGTGTGGGTAACACGGGTCCAGGTGGTTTTAGTGGGTATCTCTTCTCCTTCTGAGGGGGTGAGTCCGACATAACTCCCCCAAAGGATTTTTTTATTAAATAGGGGGCAAACGAGAAAACGGTCCGGAAACACTGCTGGCGACAATTTATTCCACAGTTCAGTCGTGCGAGGCAGGAAGTTTCTAGCAAAACGCACAGTTGTGGACTGCCAACCATCTAAGTGGTGAGGATAGAAATATTGTCGCGTAGGGCGATCGCGGAAAGATGCGGCAGGGATCAATCCGAACTATTCCTCGGAGCACTTCCCGTTATACAGACGATAGAAGATGCAGAGCGAGGCTACATCTCTACGCAGTGCCAAGGAGTCGAGCCGATCTGAAATATCTTGGCAGCCGACGATACGAGTCGCTCTCCGCTGAATGCGGTCTAGAGGGAGAAGCTGGGGAGCCCCAGCCCACAGCTGAAAACAGTATTCCATATGTGGACAGACCTGCGCCTTATAAAGCTGTAGGCGGTGGGCCGGAGTGAAATACTGTCTCGATCTGTTGAGCACTTCTCTTCTCCTTAGAGGCTAATTTAGCCTTACCCTCTAAATGGCCGCGAAAGTAGACTTCACTCGATATGTCGACACCAAGGATTGCAATAGTGGCTGTGGCAGTTAGGTGGGGGTGCTCTCAAAACGATGATGCAAGAAACGTAAGCTTTTTAGCGGTGAAAGCGCAAACCTGTGTCTTCGTAGGGTTAAAACGGACTAGATTAATTAAGTAGACCCCATTCTGAAACTTCTTTTAGGGAAGTTTCAATTTCAGACACAAGTCTGTTACGGCTCTCGATGACGTTATCCCGAGAAATATTGGCGCGGCCGGTGTAGGAGGCATCATCCGTGCTGTCATCTGCATATCAGTGAATGCCACAGATTTGCAGCATGTCGTTGATATGCAGAAGGAACAACGTAGGCGATAGCACACAGCCTTGCGGGACACCAGCGTTCACAGACATGGATTCAGAGCACTCACCGTCAACTACGATCTTTATGCATCTGGCTGCTAGAAAGCTACTGACCCATTCGCATAATTTCTCGGAAAGCCCATAAGATGGAAACTTCGAAAGAAGTGCTTTGTGCCAAACCCAATCAAAAGCCTTCGCCATGTCCAAACTAACGGCCAATGATTCACCCTTAGTCTCGATCGCCTGTGCCCAACGATGTGTTAGGTAGACCAGAAGATCACCAGCTGAGCGGCTTTTACGGAAACCGTACTGGGGGTCACTAAGCAACCGGTGGTCCTCTAGGTAGGTACCGAAGGAGCTGGCAGTTGATAATGGACTCCCATTATCTTCGAGAACAGAGAGGTTATGGGTATCGGCCAATCGCAGC
This sequence comes from Eudemis profundana, assembly GCA_947034925.1. Lineage (NCBI taxonomy): Eukaryota > Metazoa > Arthropoda > Insecta > Lepidoptera > Tortricidae > Eudemis > Eudemis profundana. The sequence continues at coordinate 6,448,064 of OX344819.1, forward strand.
GTAAAAAATATCTCTTCTAACATGTTTTTCACAAAAAATACTAAGAAAAACTATTTTTAATAGTTTTTGGTAGTATTCGAATAATATTCGAATTATTCGAATATCTACAAAATCATATTCGAATATTCGAATATCTGAAAAAGTCGAATATTTGCAAGCCCTATTGGCAGATCAGTGATAAATTTAACTCTATAGGACTATTTCCACCAAACGGCCCGCATCGGATGGGAACGGAAAGAATTTTATGGCCTTTAAACGATACTGAATTATATGTGTACTGTTTTTAAGTCTACATTACCAAGCTGCGCACAACAGCTTGACCGCGGGCGTCTTCCGCGACACGTGATCGTAACCGAAAGTATGCTGCGACACGCGATCGGCTCCGTTCGCTACCGATCGGCCCCGTTCGGTTGTCGACGTGTGCGATCGGAACCTTTCGGCTGTCGATACCGCCGTCGCGATGCGGCTGTGACCTGGCGAGCCTATTATCAGTCAATCCTCATTCTCGAAAGTGCACGCGCTGTGGTGTCGATCGTGAGCGTCGACATTCTGTCGGCCGCGAACGGCCGTTACCGGCCGATCGTATGCGTCGACACGCTGCCGGACGCGATCGGTTGTCGCCGCATCCGTTCGTATTCTTTTCGATCTGATCCGATACGGGCCGTTTGGTGGAAATAGTCCTTATATCGAAATCTCGGATTTCCAATACTTGAGTATAAAGATATTAATATTTTCATAGCTGTAAGCATTCTACTAAGTCCGCTTGGCAAGTTTTGTTGAAGTTTTGCAATGATAGTGCAGACCACTGGTCATTAGCAATAAAGGTGACAGGAGGGTGTCAAATACTGGTGATTAGAATGGCTAAATATTAGAACGTTTACCTTATTTTTGCAACACACGGTGATCCGATCTGAGTTAAGTTATCAAAGGAACGAACCACACCACAAGTTTTGCCCTAAGGTTAACTGGTAAAGAATGCCCTATACCATTAAGCTCACCTTTTATACGATAAGTATTCTTTTGTGCAATAAGTATCAATAGATTTTGCCACTCGTCAGTCGCTTGCACCAATGTAACGGTAATTAAATATATTATACAGGGTGTCCCATAATTGACACGTCACAGTGACACTGGAGGTAGACCAGGTCAAGAGGTACCAAACCAACTTAACATGACCCGCCGACCGTATTTTTTTTTCACTACTGGACTACTGGTGGTTAAAGTCGAAATTAATGTTTCGCTGTGAATTCATTCAAGATCAAACTAGTATTTTTATCAAATTTACTTAGTTTTTGGATAAAATACCATTTCTGTAACCTTAATTAACAATTCAGGTGTACACGTAAAAGAAACTAACCTTGACGCCTTTCCGAGTGCACACTGGCACTAATAATGTTAAAAACGGTCAAAATTCATGAAAAACTTTAATTTGACAATAACTCAAAAACCGTGGCCACTTTTATGGGGTCATGTTAAGCTGGTTTGGTACCCCTTGACCTGGTCTACCTCCAGTGTCACTCTGACGTGTCAGTTATGGGACACCCTGTATATTCTATCAGAAAAATACAGGTATTGTATACCCTAGTCCACGCAGGATCGGTGGATTGAATAACTAGGAAGGTATTAAATTATATTATGAATTTACATTACCTACAGGGTGTAAGAAATGTGCCAAGGAGATATCCGAATTTACCGCAATTCGGACCAAAACATAACGAAATGTGTGTAAATCTGATTTGATATACACGGTGGGAATGAGTAACCCGACAAACTTTAAGCATAGATTCTAACGACTTGGGAGTAAAAAAAATTATATGATGTATAGTCGAAAGACGCATACTTTCCAAGATATTTATCATTTTTAAAAAGAAAACTCCCAAGTTCAAACCCTAAAAATTGTGACTAAGATACTTTTACTACAGCATTTATTCCGCTAGCTAAACAGCAATTAAACTTTCATAGCATTTGATGGTAAGCGAATACGAGGCCAAATTTATCTTTTGTTTCTGTTTAAACTTTTTGATTTCTTTTCTTTCAGTAAGGACATGTTTACGAGGAGCTAAATTTACTGATTTATTTTGTTCCAAAAAACTAGTAATGTAAAATGACAGAATTCGCCCTATGTTGATATAAAATTTTTTACTTGTAATAAAATCAGAAATACCTACATGGTTAAAGTTTGTCGGTTTACTCGTTTCCCGCCGTGTATGTAATGTTAAAGCACATTATTATTAAGTACACCTATATTTTATATGTTGTTATTGTTACTTTGTATTTAGTAAGTTTTACAGCAAAACCAATGTTTTTTTAATTTAATAAATGATATAGTTGTCTACCTATATCTAATTAGTAGGTACCTACAAATAAAACAGTTCCGTCTTTAAGATACCAAAAGACAACGTCTTAACTAAGCCACAAGCTCTTTAGAGAATGTGCACAAATGGAATTCAACAAAATACTATTTTAAATTTATTTACTTGCACGGCGATGAAAGAGGTCAGGTTGCAAAAATGGTCGGACTGTAGTTTCTCATATTTTCAAATTTTTTTATGTATACGTAAATAAACAGTAAAATAAATCTTTTAATAATTAGTATACTCCATAGTACCCAAATTGATTTCTTTTCACCATTTCTATGGACCTTATCTATGTTATTATCCTATGGCCAAAAATGGACATAAGTAAGGAAAAGTTTACTGAATAGTTAATTGAAAAGACTGTGATAATCTAGTCAAGAAGTTAGATTTCAACAGGAACAGGGGTAAACAAAGATAAAAGAAGTTGATTTCAATATTAATTAGGGATGCAACGATACGGCTATTACGATACCAATACAAATGACGAATACATCGTAATGGCCAAATACGATAACGAATTACGATACGAATGCATTACGATATTTGTTTAATACCATTTTGATGAATTTATTGGAAGCTTTGTTGTATGTTATTATTGTAAGACTAAGTAAAGTAAAAGTATAAAAAAAAGTTATGCATTTTTAATAGAGATGGGCCGACTACGGATTTTGCCGACTAGCTAATCGGCCGATTAATAGGTTCCCAATTGGCCGATTAATCGGTCGACTAGTCGGCATTGCCGATCATAGTTATTAGCTATGTTCGGGTGCAATCCGAAATGCTCGGTTCGCCTCATCTCCCCGCCATTTGTTGTCACGCGTTCGTGTTTTGATCAGTTTATAATTAAGTTGATTTTGTTTTTGTGTTTGAGTAAAGTACGTAAAAATATAAAATAATTTTGAAAATTATGGTTTAATTTCTTCTGTATCTTGTGTGTATTCTCCGCTAGGCAATAGTGCGGATGCGAAGCGTTCAGAAATTGACGCGTTATGCGTTTCGTTTCACCCGAAACAGTAAAAATTTTGAAATAAATGTATCGTAAAAATATCGTATCGTAATATTTACGATAACGAATGATCGTAAAGGTTTACGATAATCGCCGATATACGATTATCGTATCGGTATCGTTGCATCCCTAATATTAATAGCAACCAAGGCAGTAGATCCTTAAAAATGAAATTTCCAAATCGGTAAAACAGTCTTCGAGTAATAGGCGAAATAAAAAAGATCCGACGGACTGATGAGGGATCTCAGTTTTTAAAGTGTTAAAAAATAATTTTGGCGAGAAAGTACACTAAATGTTTAAGAATTGAATTTGTACCAACACATGTTTATGTGAATCCTAAAAGTTTCATATACCTACCTATTATATTTACTTATTATAGGTGCTATGTTGTACATAATTATAAGGGATTATATTCAAAAGGGGTTACCCATATAAGATGGGAGTCTTTAAAAAAAAATTAATTGTGAAAGCCCTACGATTCCAAAAGTCCTTCGGCTGTGTACGAAACTGGCGGTTCGTAACCAGTTACGATCGAAGACTTTTAGTCCTCGTACGAAACGAGTTGCGACCGAGGATTTTTTCTTCCTTATAATATAAAAAAACCCCATGCGATCATAAAACACTAGGTACCTACCTAGCAGTGGCGTGGCGTAAAAGATATCCTTGGGCAAGCCGGTGCAGATTTGGCGTACGTTTTCCTTAAGAGCTGTAGAATAAGGTGATAAAATTGCCTGATATTAGGCAAGCCGGTAGGGATTGAGTTATTTGGACGCCACGCCACTGCTACCTAGAGTTTTGTGATCGCAGGTTTGTCAGATTCAGATGCGTGAAGGGCAAATCCCCTAGAATTAGGAGCCCCATCGAAACCACCAAATTACGAAAAAAAATGGTTACAACTTTCGTACAAAGAATAAGAATTTTTTCGATCGTAACTGGTTACGAACCGCCGGTTTCGTGCACAGCCGAACGGTCCAGAAGAGGTCATATAATTATAGTTTATCCAGTCTAGCTCTTGTTTTAGCTAAGAAAATAAACGGCGCATGTATAGCAAGGTACAAAGTTTTTATTTTACTTTTTTTAATTTTGGTCTAGAAATAACTGCAGTCTAAAATCTCATCAAACGTCACTAAGGGGAAAAGGGGATCAAAGTGTCCGAAAAAACCTCTCGTGACAAATGGACGCTTCCTGAGGTCACAATATGTTATACTATTTTTACTCTTGATAATTTTTACACGACTGTTAAAAACATTATTAAGTACTTTTCATATTATTATGAAGTACTTTTTCAGTAAATGGATTAAACTAATATCATATTATTAAGTACTTTTGCAGTAAATGGATTAAACTAATAGTAGTAGCACATACTTTAATTCAAATCAGCTCACGGTATTAGGAAATTGTAATTTTTTTTATGTCACACCTGGCCATAAAGTGGCTTTTTCCGCACGCTGCGCGTACGGAAAAAGTCGCTTTTTGGCTAAGTGTAGACATAAAATTATGTACACAACACGGGAGGTAATAAAAAAGTCCTCGATCGCATATTCACGTCCCTCGCTTGCAGCTCGGGCCGCAAACATCTGCGATCTCGGCCTTTCTTTATTTTACCACCCTAGTTGTGTAATGTACTATAACACATGACTTTCAAGTTTTATTTATTTTTCAGTGTTGCTCCCTATCGATGTCAATAAAAATCCGCTTTTTAGCATTATTTTCGATATTTTATGTATGAAATTAAGTGTTATGTTTATTATACATGTGATATAAAGTTAATTAAACTATTGGCGTAATCTGTTTTTTCTTTATAACCTAATATCATAGTTGGCATTTCATAATGTGCAAAAAAGTGTACGTTAAAAGGGTATTTTTATCGATAATACTCGTGGAAAATATGACATTATCCGACCATTTAGTTCTAGCTACTGTCCACTAGAGGGCGCTGAAAAGTAAAATTAAATAGACGGAATACATTCACCATTATTTAATTTTTTGAACTCATCATTTAACTACCTCTGTGTTAGAAAAAAAAAACAAATTTACGGTATTTTTACAACTTTTTAATAATATGCATTGTTTTACATTTAATATATACATTATTGTTGCAAGTATGGAATGGATTTATTTTTTATTTAACTAATATAAAAAAATGGTATAAAATACAATATTCTTTATTACACTTTATACAAGAATTAGGACATTTAATACTAGATGGCGTTGTTATCAATCACTTTAACACTAGGAAATATCATGTTCCAAATTTTCTTTATTTAGAAGCATTAACCATAAATGGACATGCCAGCTCTAAATGTCTTTGAGATATCTTTTGAGCTACTTTTTTGAAATTATTAGAATTCGAACATAGCGTACGTTACTTGATAGTTGTATTTTCAACCGCATTGCTGACATTAGGCGCACTAGCGTCCACCACCTCGACAGTCCTCCTGGGCGGGTATATCTTGTGCACCCGTTTCCGGTGCGTGTAGAGGGACGCGCTCTGCCGGAAGGTGCAGCCGCACACTTCGCAGGAGAGCGGACGCTCGCCTGTGTGGATGAACTCGTGCTCGCGAAGGCCCTTTTTGTCCTGAAATACGAAAAATTATTTTTTCTACTCCTGTACTGTTATCTGTCTTTTACTTGGTCACGAACACTAATATAAGAACATACATAATATGAGTTCAGAGAAGTCTATACTCTATTCCCCATAACAGCACTAGTGTCGTTATAGCCACTTTACGTTATTGCTAGCAACCACAGACTTCTAAATCTAGGTTAAACTTAGGTCAAGGATTAAGCGCTCAATTTTAACTTTACGGTAAAAATGCACAACTACCAACTTAACAAACAATTAAAATCCTACGGCTTTTAAGAAAAACGAAACTTTCTGAACTAAATTCATTGATGCCAACATAAAAACAAAAGTATTTTTAATATATTCACTGCGTGTCAACTTCATTTAAAAAATAAAAAGTTTACCATAGACACATACTGACAGCCATACGTCATATTTGCCTTCTTTGCAGGTTATGCCTTGTGTGTATTTTATATTTTAAAACCTGTCGTAGAAAAAGTATTGTATGCAACGTTGTATAATTAAGTCAAAAAACGCTCATTGCGTCTCTATTTGCGATACTCGCCGCATTCGCGGCTCGTATCGCAACTCACGCAATTCGCATTTTTTGAACCTTCTTATACAACTGTTGCATAAAATACTATTATAGTAGCATTAGGGAACTCTTTGCCGGGATATAAAGTATCTTATTATTATAACAAGACGGGACTTAATCGCGTAAAAAGATGCTATTACCTCGACGTTTCGGACGTCGACCATAGTGTCCATATACTAGGGGGGGTAGTTCGAAAAATCCACGCGGCTAGAAGATGTTGACACCCGCCTCGCCAGTCCCTTCGCGACCATGGACGTCTCGGCAAGTCCGAAACGTCGAGGTAATAGCATGTTTTTACTCGATTAATTCCCGCTTTGTTAAGTGTAAGTTTAAATCATTATAAAGTATCTTATATTGGACTACTTGTACATATGCCAAAATTCATGTCAGTCCATGAAATGTTATTTAGTAATAAACATCTTCACAAACTTCAACATTTATAATATCATTAGGATAGAATTATTTCACGTCACCTCAGTGAGCTTTTTCATGAAGCTATAAGTACAATTTTCATCGGTCCAGTGTCAGTTTAACCACCTGCACCCAGGGCGGCGAACTCTTTTTGATTTTTTTTTGCCCGGAGTAACCCCCCCCCCCCCCTACGCCACCATTGCATGAATCATTATTTATGGTTTAGCGCAAGATTTACTTACCCGAAAAGCCTTCCCGCATTGTTGGCAGATTTTATCCCTGGGGCCCTCCTTGACGCCCTGGTGCGCTCTCCTCACGTGCCGCGTGATGCACCGCCTTGTCGCTAAAGCCTGCACAATAAAAGGACCATTTCAGGTGATTTTTACATTTATCTCTCTTAATCGTTCCCCCATTACTGGGGATCGTGACTCCTTTTCAGGCGATCAGCGGTCTGTCTCCAACTGAGCCTAGTGGTTAGTGGCTCTGCCTACCAAGCTGATGGTCCTGGGTTCGAATCCCGGTAAGAGCAAATATTATTTGTGGGATGATATTTGTTTCCGAGTCTTGGATGTTTTCTATGTATTTAAGTATTTGTATTTATTAAATATATCGTCATCTAGTATCCATAACACAAGCTTTATTGAGCTTACTATGGGACTAGTTCGATTTGTGTAAGATTGTCCCCTAATATTTATTTTATTTCTTATTTCGTCAATTTATTAAGTTTATTAAGTCAATTGACCACGAGAAATAAAACACTGGTCGCTACAGGGCAATGCATTTGTGAATAAAAATCTCGAACTATTTCGACATTTCACCATTGCGATCTAGAATTTGCCTCAGACGTATCAACCCCATCTAGCGGACAGTTGAGCAACTAACTATATAACGCCCAAACCGTAGAGATCTCACCTTGCCGCACACGGGGCACTTGTGGCGCGTCTGCCCGATGTGCTGGTAGTTGACGTGGTCCCGCAGCTCCCCCCGCGACCGGTAGCCCTTGTCGCACACGGTACACTTGTACCTGGGAAAAACACGAAAAAAGACCATGTTTAACCAAGTTGTTCCTAAGAAAAATATTCATTTTAAAAAAGGTTACATAATGAAATGGGAAATATTGTTTTTTTTTTCTAGTAGGAACGATAATATTAGTAGTATCCTATCCGAAAAAGTTGGAATTCTGAAACTACATTATACTGGAGTGTATCCTCTGTGTATAGCGAATGAGGGTGTTTATAAATCATAAACCCACCAGCTGGCCGCAGGGTGGCGAAAGGTCTTTTTGACAGTAGGCGTCAAGATCCACCAATCACACCACCTGATTGTGACATCTAAACTCTGATTTTTTATTCCGTGGAATTCTGACATCTGTCATAATTTGACGTTTCAGAAGTAAGAAACATTTTTTTTATACAAGCTACATTGAATATGCGCTGTTTTAATAATTTTGTATTATGGATTGCATTGAAATTATTACCAGGGAATTAAATATTCTACGATAGGTATCTAAAGCTACAAAATAAGTAAAGAAACCGAATGACGCGACACGACGGACGCGTCAAAGAATGGGGATGACGACTGGGTAAAAACTATATAATTCTATTTAGTCCGTCAGTTACACTATGGAAAAATATGGGACACGTATTTTTTGGTTTATCAAAATATTAAAAATCGACAAAATTATAGGTCATCAAACTTCTGGAGTGGGGGCTTGTGACATCACTCCTAGGTGAAAATTGTACCCAGGAGTGACGTCACTCGAAACTTTTAAGCACTCTATCCTCGTCATTTTTTGTTTGTCAAACAAAAAAAGAAAAAATACGTGTACAATATTTTTTAATAATCTAAATGACGGACTAAACAGTTTTTTTTAGTCGTCTGGCCCATTGTTTTGCATAGTTGGCTGCACATACCCGTACGGCTGACAGACAACTTTGACAGCTGGCGTTTTGCTTTATATGACGGGATGCGGCGGATTATTATTTATATTGCAATGTAATCAAGAATATAAACTTATAATTTTGAACCAATGGTTTGTAATATATGAAAGTCATCAGAGTGATACCGGCAACATTATTTTTTTTCCCCAGAAAATAACGTTGTAATTTATTGTGTCCAAACTATGCAATTTAAAATTATGCTTTCTATGTTGTAATAAATGATATATTACAGGTATTGTAATTTCATGTATATAAAATACAGAAGCCAAATTCTGCATTTTAATTATTTTGAAATTCTTACCACAGACACAAGGAGTTTTTTTTTGTCTGGTAATACCAAGAAACGTCAGAATTCCACGGAATAAAAAATCAGAGTTTACTGCCAAATAGACCTTTCGCCACCCTGCTGCCAGCTGGTGGGTTTCTGATTTCTAAATACCCTCATTAGACTTCAGTATGTATCCTTCCACGAGTGTATATTATCTGTATCACTAACTTGAGTATATCCTTGCTGGCGTGCACCTGTGTGTACTTCAAATGATAGTCATACCCCTGCTGACGAAGCTCTTCGCACACTCCACACGTTACCCTTTGGTAGTGTATACTTACCAGTATCACTGATTTTAGTCTGTATCCTTCCAGACCGTATACTCTGTGTATACAATCTGAAGCACTGACTTCAGTATGTATCCTTTCCAGTGTATACTATCTGTACCGCTCAACCCTTTGGGAGTGTACTTACTTGTAGCACTGACTTTAGTGTGTATCCTCCTAGAATGTATACTTTGTGTATACTATCTGTACCACTCACTTGAGTATATCCTTGCTGGCGTGCGCCTGTGTGTACTTCAGATGGTGCTCATACGAGGCTCTACTGACGAAGCTCTTCGCGCACTCCACACACGCGAACTGCTCCCTCTGGGAGTGTATCCTGGAGTGAATCTTGAGGAGGTCTACTCGGACCAGCTTGTGGCAAGTCGGGCATTGTTCGCGAGGTGGTGGGGCCAGGTGGACCCTGCAAATGATACATTTATTTTTTTATTTTAAAATACATAATGTGAAAAGAAAAATAAATTGTTTTTATTAACCCTTTGGATGCCAAGGTGTCGTATACTTTCGTGCCTACCCTACCACGCCAACACCTGAAGCGAGAGAGCGCGAGTGAGTCAGGGAGCGAGGAGTGAGATAAACCTACATACAATACAATACAATACAATATTCTTTATTGTGCACCAAAACAAAAGATTACAAAAACTCAAATCCCAGGATCTACATATACCAGGATAAAGTTACATTTCGGTTTTGATAGTTTTATGATATGGCGTCTGATTAGCAATTTTTATGTTAGAAGAAAACGCTGAAAAGGTTAATAATAGAAACAGAAGAGGAAGTAAAAAAAAATAAGCTAAATAAGTAGTATGAAATATTATTTCAATTCACTGTAGTAAGACTACTATCGTAAGAAGGTAAAGATTAATAAGGTGTTTAACGTTTTAGGCGTGAGTATAAGAGCATCCCAACACTATGGTAGCTATCCTAATAAAACGGATAAGCTGCTAAGAAATACTACCAATCTTAAAGCAAAGTTATGATATTACCATGCCGATATTCACCTTCCTAATTTTACATGTCAAAAGTATTAGTGTCCGTCAAGATAGCGTACACCGTAAAGATATTCAGAATCTGATGCAGCCAATAAATAGTACCCAAATAGTACCGACGAAATACCTAGGTGAAAAAAATAGTACCCTTAAACTTTTCGAAATATAAGGCCTGTTCACGGTGTACGCTACCGGGCGTCAAGCCACCGTTTGTATCTCTGGAACGGCTTTGTTTTTGGAAACGATTTATATCTCAAAAAATAGTACCCAAATAGTAATAATAATTCATAATTTTATTGCATAATAGAAGCCGAGATATTCCATAACTTAACGGTGTACAAAATTTCACACGGTCAAGCTGGCGCAGTGTTGTGCCGGTGAGATAGTTCTCGCTCTCGAGAATTCCTTCTCCTGAGAATTCTCACATGTTGTCGAGAAATTTCTCCGGGAACGGAAATATCTGAGAAAGTACATAAATACTTTAAAAAAAATAGTATTATTTTGCTTTTATGTCTTCGTATATGTTATTGATAGACGTTCGTAAGGTACCTGAACTTTTTCGAATATTCTGAGAGCAAAATTCTCTATGTTCTCGAGAAATTCCCGAGAAGCTTCTCGGAAACATTCTCGGTGAAATATTTCCGGCAAACTTCTCCGGAACAAATATTAGCATAAAAGTGATTTAGATTTAAAATACAGGTATTTTTTGGGCTGAAATGTTTTCGTTATTGTGTTTAATAGGCATTCGTAAATGAGTGTATCTTGAATGAATATTCTAAAGGCAAAATTCTCTATAATCCCGAGAAGCTTCTCGGAAACGTTCTCCCTCGGTAGCTGTTTCTAATAATGAACAATATTGACAGCCTACATAATTGCTTTTATTTTTATTTCGTTATAGGATTTGTTTTTACTTGATTATACTTTTAGTTTCTATATTTAATACATTTGCTATTTGCTGTTTTTTTTAATAAATAACTTACTTCACAACAGAAGGAAGGGATTGCCGGCCGAGTGAGAGCGAGTCCAAATAGTTACGAGGCTGGCAACCCCATTTCACGCCGAGGTAGTGCTTTTCACAAATATGCAATGAAATAAACAGCCTATTATACAAGTTTTAAAAATGGTAGAATACACATAAATAGGCGAAGTCTCTCCTTAGACTTAAAGGTTCATTACCGCTTCAAATTTGTCACATAGTGCGTTTTTGGACCGAGCCAAGAGGAACATGATGATAGCAGTACTCCATATGAAGTCAGACCTGCGATTTGTGCAACAGCTGTCTTTGCCCAGACGTGATGTACCGCTTCGCTCAACTCAGCACATCAAACTTTTTGGATGCCAGCTTTGGCTGTGGGCAGTTGGCAGCGGTGTGTGGGATATGGGTACTAGGAGATCACCAGTGCAGCGACCATATAGAAGGCCGTTGATCAAATTATGTTCTTTTAGATACCTATCTAAGGAATTTTATATTAATCACACGCTCTATCACCTTAGAGAAAAGGAAAGTAATAGCAATAGGATTGTAATTTGATGGATCGAACCTGTCCCCTTTTTTGGGCTCTGGGTGGCAGGTAAAGAGAGAAAATTATTTATGACAGGTAAGAAAGCACAAGAGTCGGTGATATTTTATAGTAAATTGTGTATCTAGGGCGGTAAGGAAGGAATTATAAACGAGTATTTGTTACAAGCCCGAGGTAAAGCCGAGGGCTTTAATAACACTCGTTTGTAATTCCGTTACCACCCGTGGCACACACAATGTTTTTCATCACACTTGTGAGGAAATCTAAATACCTAAATAACCTTACTAATCCACCCAGTATGAGAACAAATTTTTAAATCAGAAAGTGACATTAATATCCATAGATAATGCGAATGTCAAGTCACGTTCGGAAACCATAGCGGTAAAAACCTAAAACGGCCATTTTACTTGATTTTACATTTGCAAAATACTGAAATACACTATTTATTAAACATTTAATTTATGTTACCGAAATATGTGTTTACATGTATTTGCAATAACAGCTCTCTTTAAAGTAAAAAAAGTTAAAAAAGTAAGTTGGCGTTTCCTTTGAACATGACCAATAAGAGTAAAACAGAAAAGAATCCATTACGCCCTAGGGCGTAATAGGTCATTTACAGCCCGCAAAACTTACGTGTAACAACACCATTTTCGAGAAAGTGATGAAAAAGATAATATATCAATGTCCGCAGATCAAGTCGCACTAGTCCGTTTTTACCCATTCCAGTCTTGAATAGACTTAACATTTAATGTGTAAACGAATAATAATACGATGACAACGCCTAATAAAGTACCGTAAATGATTAATAATCTAAAAAAAAAAACTTTTTAGAAGAAAACATAACATGAATTTTTGCTGAGAACGTTCCCCAGAGAACGTTTCCGAGAAGTTTCCCGGGAAATTCTCGAGAACAAAGAGAATTTCATTGATAGAATGACCTGTTGCGCACAAATACTCTGCAAATAGTTATATACCACAAATATAATGAGTATTAAGCGAACAAAAAATGCATAACTTAAAAATATAAGGTACTTTCTCAGAAATTTCCGCTGAGGAGAACTTTCCCGAGAAGCTTCTCCCGATATTCTCTTGTTTCCGAAACTTCTCGAGAACGGCCCATCACTGAGCTGGCGTACCCGGGAATTCCTTATAGAAAGAGCTCACTATATCTCGGCTTCTACGATAGCTAGAGAAATAAAATTTTAGGGCCCTAGGGTACTATTTGGGTACTATTTTTTGAGATATAAAGCGTTTCCAAAAACAAAACCGTTCCAGAGATACAAACGGTGTACGCCAGCTTGACGCCGGTAGCGTACACCGTGAACAGGCCTTATATTTCGAAAAGTTTAAGGGTACTATTTTTTTCACCTAGGTATTTCGTCGGTACTATTTGGGTACTATTTATTGGCTGCATCAGATTCTGAATATCTTTACGGTGTACGCTATCTTGACGGACACAAGTATTAAAAAGGTAGTGTCCCTTACGTAACGTTTCTGTGGGATGCTCCGCAAAGGCCTGTGAGTGTTAATTCATTCGATAATCATAGTTGTAGATGTGGAGAATAGTCTGTTGTAACTCTGTATAGCCTGTAGTCTAGTATACTCACTGCTCGTGACGACTCAAGTTGTTTTTAAAAGCAAATCGCTTTCCGCACGTAGAGCATTTGAATCCCTCTCTGTGATGTCTCTGGACGTGCTTCCACCGCTGGTTTTTATTCCTGAACAAATAAATTATTTCATTGGCGCAGTCGGTAGGATCTCTTTCATCGAGCAAAAGTAATCCAACCGTATCATTAAGGAATATTTTGTATTAATGTGTTTGCCTGGAGACCGACCCGATCAGATAAAGTACTTCGCATAAAAACATGATATATTTACCTCGGCGTTTCGGAAGCGCCGTGACGTCCATGGTCGCAAAGGGACTAAAGGGATATTTTTACGCGATTAAGTCCCGTTTTTTAGAATAACAAGTGAAAATAGTGAATGTATAGTATAGTAGTGTATAGTCAATATCGATACCTTTCGACTCAAAGGGCGTAAACGCCGCAGGTTCTAATGGCGTTTACGCCCTTTGAGTCTAAAGGTATCGATATAATGTGCCTACAGTCGAGAAATGAAAATCGACTCTATGTCAATGAGTTAAGATTTAAAGTGACGAACCTTTTCATTCTGCTACTATAGGCACTTGTCTCACCTCAGCGTCGGCTAGTAAGCGAGTAAAATTGGTCGAGTATCCCTTCATTGCGGGCTGACGAGGTCAGTGTGATGGAACGACCGTTCCCGATCCGCAATGTAATGCTACTCGCCCAATTTTACTCACTTACTCGCCGACGTTGGGGTAAGTGCCATTGTATGTGCAATTTATTGTCAACTAGGAGAATGTTTCGGGTCATACTTCACACTAAACGTCATTTTTTTTGGTTCCCCTTGTTCTGGCATAATTATATTTGTCCGAATGTTCCATTCGTCAAAATACTATTTACGCATGATTGTTCTTTTCCAGATACCATTGACTTTTCAGAATAATTATAAAATAAACCTAACCTACTGTAACTGACTTACGTATTTCCCGCTATAGCTAGAGAAAAATTATGCGAAAATAAATTTGGACTAACAATATTTTCGCACAAACAAAACGTATGCCAAATAGAGGGCCCCTTTTTTATTTGGTCAAGGATCTTAAAACGTAAGTTACTTACTCGAAATACTTATTGCACTCGGCGCAAGAGAATCCGCACGGCGCGGGCCGATCTAGCGGGGTTCGGCGGGTCCGCCTAGACTCTACCGACTTCACCGCCTGTAAAAACATATAACACATTTCAAGACTGGACCGGAAAGAGTACCTGTTCTTGTATTCTATATATATAAGGTCTCGTCCAGAAATCATGTGATCAAATTTGGCCTATTTTTGTTTTTAATTTGACGTATACTCGCTAGTGACACGCAGTGACGATATTAAAAAAAAAATATGTTGGCATCAAAGAATTTAGTTCGGAAAGTTTTGTTTTCCTTAGAACCGCAGGAATTTATTTGTCTGTTAAGTTGGTAGTTGTGCAGTTTTATTGTAAAGTTAGTATTGAACGCCTTGACTTAAGTTTAACCTAGATTTAGAAGTCTGTGGCTGCTAGCAGTATCGTTTTGCGACTATAAAGACACAAGTGCTTTTATGGGGAATAGAGTATAGACTTCTCTGAACTCATATTATGTATGTTCTTATATAAATGTTTGTGACCAAGTAAAAGACAGATAAAAGTACAGGAGTAGAAAAATTTAATTATATTCATAAATGTGCTTTTAATGCAATGTGTAGTTGTCTTTATTAGAAAAATAACTGAAGATCATCGGACTGAAGTATCGAAAGTCTTTGAAAACCCGTCCCAAAAGTACCGGGACGTCCTGGTTCGATTATCGGCCAGTACCGAAAATCCCGGTTCTCCAGAACGGTACCGGTACTGCGTACCCTAGTCACGTAAAACAAAAACTACCGGACTGATTTCCATAAAATTTGGTATACTTTTTCAAAGAATCTGATTTAAGTACCTTTTTTCTCTTCACATGCTTGTGCGCCTTTAAATGCTTCAACATCTCTGCCATACTGTAACACACTTGGTCACAGAGCAGGCAGGAGTGGTAAGCGCAGTGCTCTGACTTGTGAGCCGGCAGGCTGTCGGTCTTTACGTAACGTAGGCAGATCGGGCATTGGACGTGGTCTAATTTCTGTGAAAAATCATCGAGTCAATTACTTATTTGGTTTTTAGTGGTGTTTAAGAGCTTATTTCTCCCTTTTAAACGGTTTTATTTAGCTTTACCAGTTTTATGTTTGTTAATTTCAAAACCAAATCATGTACAGTCATCTATACAGCATACAGTCAAATAGTTTGTAACATCAAAAGTGCCATAAATATCGCAACACGTCTTTATTTCTATAGGCACAAGGACATGTGACGATATATATGGTGCTTTGGACGCTACAGTGTATTTAATAGGTTCCCAAACTTTTTTGACTTGTCGCCCACTTAGCGGGCATGCTATGCAGCATGATAAAAAAACTTTCAGCACCCCCCACGACAAAAAAAAAAAACAACTCTCCAGGTAGCCAACTATAAAATCTATTTTTGATTCTATTTTCGATTTATGGAAAATTTTAAATTGCTGTCTCAGATTCAAGTGTATTTACGTTATTCACATGTTTTTCACATTTAATAACTTACCGCCACATGATTATTTTCATTATGTCTTTCCAATTCCACCTGGCTCTTAAAAACCTCCATACAAGACTCGCACTTAAACACCGCATCAACAAAACATTCCTCCATTTTTCTTTTCTCTCTACGATCTACCATCTCTCCCTCAACCATCTCCGTTGTAACAAAATACTCCTTATACTTATTGCAAGCTTCAATTTTCTTTAACCTTTTCCTTTTCGTTTTGATATTCTTTTTCTCTTCTATTTCACAGTTTTCATTGTCCGAGATGTAGTTGTCATGTAACTCGGATAATGGTATGTCATCTAAATCAGTTTCAGTCTTTATCTCGGGGCCGCAGTCTATGAAATTGTCAGTTTCGTGTATGTCAGAGATGATGGTTGAGTCGTAGGCGGCTTTGTGGCAGTGGATGAGATGGGAGAGACAGGTTTTGAGAGCTTTCATCTGAAATTATAGTGTTCGAGTTAAATATAGATAAAAACTGGATGTTTATACATATAAGGCGAGGCTAATGACCACACATTTAAGTAACAATTATTTTGCTAAAATTTCTTTTATCAATAACTTACGAACATAGATCATAATTATAAAAAATTTAAGCCATCTCATTAAGACTTCATTTTTCTTTCTACATTGTATGCAGGAATGCTTCAACTCAAGTTTCTCTATCTTTAGTAGTAGCATATAATCTAATTTGGTTTCCATAAATCTTTCAAGTGTTAGTTTAGAACACAATAGAAAAGTATTTATTCAAATAACACATTATTACAGTTACACATGAGGCAATACACAGAAAAAAGGGAAAAAGTAAGTTTGTTACTTTTCCTTTCAATCGTTTATCCTTATTTAGGGATGGATATTTTATAATTCTTACTAAGTCCTCAGCAAACCTTATAAATTACTGCTGTACAAAATTTCTTATTCTTTGGCTACTTTCATCTTTTTTCGGTCATTATTTCGCAAACCTTATAGACCCTTTCCGAATATAATCAGGGCACATGAAGTTTGTGTTATATGCATAGCTACGGACCCCCGGCTCTCTTATCACAGACCCAAAAGGGGTCCATGGACTACAGATTAAGAAATCCTGGTCTACTTGCTACTGGCAAAACTTTTTTATTTCATAAAACATTTGCACAATACTGTATCAGGCAGCAGGTAGTATGTAGTTGTAGACACCTGGAGGACTGATGAAAAAATCTGCCCAAATATTTTAAATAGTGACTGTCTCTCAATCTTTTCTGGTTTTTTGAAAATTTTACTTGGTAGTATTTATTAATTTTATTCATAACACAAAGGTGGTATATTTTTGGCCAGTACTGTAGATCAGTGTTTTTCAACCTGTGGGTCGCGACCCTATGGGGGGTCGCGAGGCTTCTTTAGGGGGGTGGCACCAGAGGTTGAGAGGACTACTTCAGTAAAAAATCGACAAAGTTTAAAAAGATAGATTTCATGTATGTCACACATGATCAAAAAGCGAAGGGGAGAGGGCCGCGAAACATTTTTTCATACCAGGGGGGTCGTGTCATGAAAAAGGTTGAAAACCACTGCTGTAGATATTTATTAAGTACATAAAGTACTAACATCATTCCGCCCGTCTGCAATTACGGATAATTGTTTCTGTGCAACGCAGGCCTGTCGTCGAAAGCATGCAATCCGGCGCATGATCGCAGCACACTCCCAGCAGATGAACAGACTAGCTGCTTCCTTGTAGAATCCTTCCTTTAAAAAAACATAATAAGAAATTGATTATTTGTCTTCGGTTTCCGCAATTAATAAAATCAAATTAAAAAGTTTACAATTCTGTCTCAACCTTCAAGTACTAAAAGCCGAACACTATGAACAGTTAACCCAAAATTTTCAAGATCTATAACAAAAACAATGAATAAAAGTTTGATTTTTAGGGAAAAATAGAGAATAAGAGAACATACATTTAATTTTCTGTGGACTTTTAGAATCTCAAACTATGATTAAATATGTAACTGAACATATCGTCTTATATCAACACATTTAGCTCAGTGGGGGTGCCACCACCTACGAAGCTAGAGGTCCGGGTTCAAATCCTGGTATGAGCGAATATTTGTGTAATGAGCACAAGTATTTGTTTGAGTCATGGATGTTTTTATATAGTACCTTTAGTACAAGCATGCTTAGTTTGAGACTAAATAGATTTGTGTAAGATTGTCCCGCAATTATTTATTAATTTTCTGTGGACTTTTAGAATCACAAACCATGATTAAAAATGTAACGGAACATATAGTCTTATATCATCCCTTACCCTGTAAGCTTCTGAATCATACGACAAAAGTGAATAAAGGTGGTTTACTCCATCATTTATCCGACACAACTGAGCCAACTTCCTGTCGCTGCTTAAACACGTACAACACAACGTTTTTAAAGACATTTCCGCGGTCTCCTCCATTATAAACCCATTCAATAATTAACTGCAAACTGTTAGAAATAATATCAAGCCTTAAAACAATTATTTAATATGTATAATATCAGTTTATCTAATTTTTTCCGTGATAACAAGCGGAAATTGATTATTGTTATGACAGCTCATGTCAAAGAAATTAAAAAAAAAACCTGTGCCTCGTTTGGTTATTCCTGTTAAAGTTTGAGTTAATTTGCTATTTAGTAGAGGAAGTATTCTTCGTCTAATTTATTTTAAAGTAAGGAAACTGATATTCGAAGTAAGTTTAATACGTAAAAACAAAATGTGATAGTGATTTTATATTTTTTATCAAATAAGATAGTATCATTTCAATTTCCTTTACAGCGCCATCTAGCGGAGAGTAGCGATAATTATAAATTAACACCCACCCGTGTAATGGGGACAGCCAAAACCGCGACGACCCAGACGGCGCACGGCCAACTCCACATGTACGACGTCGACGCCGCCGGCGGGGTCGACCACCGCGTTAGCCCCGCACAAAATCTCCTCTCGATAATACATGCATTTTAGACAGCCGTATTCAGCTGGGTACACTGACCTTGGTTCGAGTGCCCTAGCACGCTAACGTTTTACTCCCATGGAGCTGAGGTTCAGCTGCGGCCACCTACCTCCATGCAGTCCGACTATTGTTACAGCCTATTCTTTATCCGTGCGGGAACGGAGAAAGAATACTTTTTTTCCCGCGGCCTGGGTGGCCTGTCGTAAGAGGCGACTAGAAAACCCACAGCTAGGTGGTAGGGCTTAATGTCCGTCTGGATGGCTACCACCCCCGGCCTTAAGTATGTCGCAAAACAGCCTTGCTGTGTTCCGACATTAAAGACCGGGTTCCAGTCCCCCCTTCCCGAAATGTTACATTGTCCGTGACGGCTGGAACTGGGCTGGTGCTTAAGGTCATTGCAGGCTCGTCGGTGTGACGGGGGGGCGCGGGGATCAGGGAGACCCGGTGAAACGGCTGTCCGCTGGCCGCCCGCCGGT
Organism: Eudemis profundana; assembly: GCA_947034925.1. Lineage (NCBI taxonomy): Eukaryota > Metazoa > Arthropoda > Insecta > Lepidoptera > Tortricidae > Eudemis > Eudemis profundana. Next base: position 6,467,695 of record OX344819.1, read on the forward strand.
TAGTAGGGGACCCGAACCTGGATTGTATCCGTACCAGGAGGCTGTCCCGCCAACTGGTGTAAAGTCCCGGGAGTCATTGTCGTGCCGGAGTCGGAGACCGGATGTGGATCCCGGCGATGATTTCTGGGAGGGACCGGGGGCCCTTCCGTTACCCCGCGCCCACTCTTCACGTAACCCTCGAGTTTGAGTGACCACTGCTATCTCCCTTATTTTTCCATTTGTCACGGGTTCTGTAGTATTTCCCCAGACTCCCCCTTAAAACCCAATCATGAGCCGTGAAAAGAAAAACAATAAGTTTAAAACAGCGGTACCCAACTCCACACTTAAAGTGGACTTTTGCAACATTAGGGGCATTCACTCCAATTTAAACGCCGTCCACCATCACCTAGAAACGGTAAAGCCGGACTTGTTGTTTTTGACGGAGACGCAGATATCCTCTCCAGATGAGACGTCCTATCTCCACTACCCTGGGTATAACCTGGAACATATGTTTCGCTCAAAAGCTGGGGTATGTGCATTTGTCAGAGAGGATATCTGCTGTCGCCGCCTACATGGCCTTGAAAATAAAGACCTGTCTATTTTATGGCTACGCGTAGATTATGGTGGTTCCACTCGCATCTATGCGTGTCTATACAGGTCACACGGCAGAGAATGCGAAAGGACTGAGATAGCTCACTTCTTTGGGCACATTCAGGAAGCGACCGACAAGGTTTTCGAGCAATATCCCTCGGCCGAATTAATTCTTCTGGGTGACTTCAACGCTCACCACGTTGAGTGGCTGGGTTCTCCCAGAACGGATCTGCCAGGGACCTCCACGCGTGACTTCGCTCTCACTTATGGCCTCACTCAGTTAATTTCGGGGTGTACTCGTATACCCGATAGAGTGGACCATGAGCCTTCTTTACTGGACCTTCTGCTAACCACGCACCCAGATGGCTATCGGATCTCGATCGATGCCCCTCTCGGGTCGTCTGATCATTGTCTGGTCTCATCTGTGGTTCCTCTCTCGCGTTCTAAACGGGCTGGCCCCACCGGGACCCGAAGAGTTTGGCGTTATCGGCTAGCAGACTGGGATGGTTTGCGAGAATTTTACGCATCCTACCCATGGAGGCAGCTATGCTTCTCGTCAGATGATCCTGATGCTTGTGCTGATTCAGTTGCTGATGTGGTATTGCAGGGGATGGAATGTTACATTCCAAACTCAGTGATCCCCATCGATCGGTGGTCAGAATCAGCCATGGTTCAACAGGCCAAGTGCTGAAGCGGTCCGCCTAAAGCAAGAAGCCTATAGAGCCTGGACCTCAGCTAGAGCCGCTCAGGATCCTAATACAGCTGACCTCAGGAAGAAATACAATGCCGCCTCTTGGTCCGTAAAGAAGCAGCTAGCGAGAGCTGTCTTTGAACATGTCGGCAGAATTGGCGACCGACTTGCAGGTTATCCCTCCGGGAGTCGTGCCTTCTGGTCGCTGGCCAAAGCTGTCGAAGGGAACTTTTGTCGGTCATCCCTTCCTCCATTGCGCACACCTGGCGATTCCCTGGCCCATACCGCAAATGACAAAGCCGAACTTTTGGGCAAACTCTTTGCGGCCAATTCGACTCTCGACGATGGGGGAGCTTTACCGCCTACTATTCCACGGTGTAATAGCTCTATGCCGGATGTACGCTTTACCCAATCAGCGGTCAGGCAAGCTCTTCGCTCCCTCGACGTCAACAAGTCATCGGGGCCAGATGGTATTCCTGCGATCGTGCTCAAAACATGTGCTCCTGAGTTATCTCCAGTGCTTACCCGACTTTTTACCACCTCTTACCGCACTGGTCGTGTCCCGCCTTCGTGGAAGGTTGCCCTTGTCCACCCTATTCCGAAAAAGGGTGATAGGTCAGACCCGTCCAACTACAGGCCCATAGCGATAACTTCTTTGCTCTCAAAGGTGATGGAGCGAATAATAAACGAACAGCTCTTGGGGTATCTGGAGGATCGCCAGCTTATTAGCGACCGCCAATATGGCTTCCGCCATGGTCGTTCAGCAGGTGATCTTCTAGTCTACCTCACTCACCGCTGGGCTGAAGCTGTTGAGAGCAAAGGAGAAGCCTTGGCTGTTAGCCTCGATGTCGCTAAGGCCTTTGACCGGGTTTGGCATAGGGCACTTCTTTCGAAGCTGCCATCATACGGGATTCCCGCGGAACTTTGCACGTGGCTATCCAGCTTTCTCGATGGGCGCAGCATTAAAGTTGCTGTCGACGGTTGCTGCTCCAGTACAATGCCCATCAACGCTGGCGTACCCCAAGGCTGTGTTCTGTCGCCAACACTGTTCATCCTGCATATTAATGACCTGTTGTGTGACAACAACATTCATTGCTATGCGGATGACAGCACCGGCGACGCTCAATACACCGGCCGTGCAAATATCCCTCGATCAGTTGTGGAAGAGAGTCGGGTGAGACTTGTGTCTGAAATCGAAGCCTCCTTAGAGCGGGTTTCCGAATGGGGCCGACGAAATCTCGTCTCGTTTAACCCTATGAAGACACAGGTCTGCGCATTCTCTGCCAAGAAAACCCCATTTTGTCCAGCGCCACAGTTTCAAGGAACATCCCTGTCTATCTCCAATAGCATTGGGATCCTTGGCGTTGACATTGCCAAAGACGTGCAGTTTCGGGGTCACCTGGAAGGCAAGGCAAAACTTGCCTCAAAAAAGCTGGGTGTTCTAAACCGGGCCAAACAGTACTTCACCCCGCGGCAGCGCCTTGTGCTTTATAAGGCGCAAGTCAGGCCTCATATGGAGTACTGTTCACATCTCTGGGCTGGAGCACCAGCTTATCAGCTTGACCCCCTCGACGCCATCCAGAGACGCGCCGTCCGCATTGTCAACGATCCCATGCTTACTGACGGTTTAGAAACGCTTAGCCTCCGGAGAGACTTTGCATCTCTCTGCGTCTTCTACCGTTTGTATAATGGGGAATGTTCCAAGGAACTGTTTGGGTTGGTGCCTACCGCATCATTCTACCATCGCACTACTCGTCATCGGCAGGCGGTTCATCCCCATTTCCTTGAATCATTACAATCAACAACGCGCCGGTTCTCTAGAACCTTTCTAGCGCGTACAATAAGGATCTGGAATGAACTTCCTGCTAAGATTTTCCCACTGCGCTACAATATGGGATTTTTTAAAAAGGGTGTCATCAAATTTCTTCGAGACCGGCAACGCATTGGCAATGCATCTAGTGTTGCAAATGTCTATAGGCGGCGGTGACCGCTTTCCATCAGGTGGGCCGTCTGCCTGTTTGCCAGTCTATAGCAATAAAAAAAAAAAAAAAAACAGCCTTAAAGGCTAGCAGTGTACAAGCATAAAAAAAACCCGTGTAATGGGCATTACTCGAAGCTTTCTCGCATTTTTTTATGAATTAACTGATGGCGTTTGACCTTGGTCTCAACAAATGGAAAATCTTTAGAGTATTTTTTTTACCCATTATCCCAGATCAATTTGAACACCTTGGACGCAACAAAATTGTCTATCTCTTTTATTCAGTGCAGCAGCAGTCCAGCGGTTAATAAAATGTGGAGGGGATCTGTGCTGTGAATTAACGTCACCACGATACCTTATATTTTGCTACGGCTGCGGATTTTAATAAGCCTGGACTGGAGTCTTAAAAAAGGCAATAGTTTTTTTTTACCCTTTAAAGAACGAACGAAAGGATAGGTTCTAGCCAACGGTTTAGGCACTTTAAAGAAAACACTTATTGTCTTTTATAGTATTTTAATAGATTTTGGGGATAAAGACATCGCAATTATGGGCAGTGGCGTAGCTAGAGGGGCGGGGGGGTTAAGGGCGGTCCGCCCCAGTGTTACTCATGCTATAGGGGACGTGCACGAACTATAGGTGGCAGCACTAAACGTCAAATTAAGCTGTCAATGTCAAATATAGTAAGTCGTGGCTACACTGACGTTAATTAACGGCGTTTTCGTCAATGTGACCCCAGCATGGGAGGGTATATGATTTAGATTGGCGGCACCAGTTGGCAGCACCTTCGTCGTGCAATTTAGATTGGTGGCACCTTCGTCGTGCACGTTCCCTATCTACGCCACCGATTAACCCATTCATTGCCGAAGACGCGAATTCGCGTCACTCGATTTACTAATCGTAATGCAGCGGACGCGAATTCACGTCTTTATTTGTTTTGCCATTTAAGGGCGTTATTGTTTGTGTTGGTGCAGCAGCTTGTTGTGTGTGTAGAGCGCGGCGGAGTGCGCGAAGGTGGCGGGGCAGCGCGCGCACGAGTGCGGCCGCTCGCCCGTGTGCGTGCGGATGTGCGCGCGCAGGATCGACATCGTCTGTTCATTTAAAAAAAACGGTTAACTGCGAATCGAACTGCACCGAGGGTTCCGTACAAATTGTAGTGTACGGTTAAGAAAAAATGTAAAAACGATTTTGGAATATACAAATTCAGACCTTTCATTTGATATCCCGCTTGATATAAAAAGCCTAATTTAATACAAAGTAATACAAAGAAAGCCCGAGATCGCAGATGTTTGCGGCCCGAACTGCAAGCGAGGGACGTAAATATGCGATCTCGGCCTTTCTTTATTACCTCCCGTGTTGTGTACATCATTTTATGTCTACACTTGGCCAGAAAGCCACTTTATGGCCAGGTGTGGCACAAATAAATAAAAACCGGTCAAGTGCCAATTGTACTCACGCACTGAGAGTTCCGCACAAACTTGTAATTAAATCAAAAAGTATACGGTTAAGAAAAAATATAAAAACGATTTTGGAATGTACAAATTAAGACCTTTCACTTTTAAATTAGGCTTTTTATACCAAGTGGGGTACACTTGGTATAAAAAGCCTAATTTAAAATTTCGGCCCCTCTAAAAAAAGGTATAAGACTTATTTCATGTCCTTCATCGTGATAATAACGGCGTTTCCCGTTAATGTGGCTCCAGCATGATAGAGTACAAGATTAGGGATTGGCGGCACCAGTTGGCAGCACCTTCGTTACCTTACGAAGGTAGATGGAAAAAGTGTTTGTACCTCGCGTGCTAAAAAGAAGTGGCGGCGACCTTCTTTTCACGCCGTCAACTTCAGCCGCCGTCAATATTATTATCAGATTTGAAAATCTGATAATAGTGGTATACTTAATAGGGAATATGCATGAATTTTTTTTAACATATTTCTTAATACAATTTGAAAATACCGTAAAAAAGATGACATACACTGAAAATAAAATTGAAATCGACCGAGGAATACGGAAGATATAAACATTTTAAAGCACTAATCAGACAGCGATTAGAGAGAGAGATCCGATATGGACAATGACGTCATAGTACACGGCCGCCATACAATCTCCATACTATATTCTGTAATGCGAGAAAGAGATAGAGATAAATCTTTGTTGTGTTATATCTTGGTTATTTTTATAGTTATTCGAAAAATATTTTTTTCCTACTGTTTTTTATATGAATGAGGTATTAAAGTAAATAAAAAATATGATGCATATTCCCTATTGCTCAAATACCACCAAATGAAATGGAAAATTTATGTTTTCCATCATTAAATTACACTTTTGGCGTCAAACGCCAAGCGAAAACGTTATACGCTTGGTTCCCATACAAATCGAAGAAGTATTTCTTTCTACTCGTACCTCGATATATTTGTGAACCTCACCGTGAAGCCCCGGCCGCAGTGATCGCACATCTTGTTCCGCGGCGGCCTCTTCTTCTCGTGCACGTAACTTATATGCCTCTTCAGCGCTGCGTTACTTTTAAAGGCCTGAGGATGATATAGGGAATGTATATTAGTACATTGTGTATCTAGGGCGGTAAGTAAGGAATTACAAACGAGTGTTTGTTATAAGCCCGAGGTGAAACCGAGGGCTTTAATAACACGAGTTTGTAACCCGTGGCACACACAATGTTTTTCATCACACTTGTAAGGAAATCTTAATAAAATAACCTTACTTTTCGACCCAGTATGACAAGAAAATATTAAAACAGACAGTGACATTTGTCGCATATGTCCATAGACAATGCGAACGTCAAGTCACGTTCGGAAACCATAGCGGTAACGGCCATTTTAGTTGATTTTATATTTGCAAAATAAAGAAATACATTATTTAAACATTTAATCAATGTTACCGAAATATGTGTTTATATGTATTTGCAATTACAGTTATCTTTAAATAAATATCTCAGTGATAAAAGTTAAAAAAGTAAGTTGGCGTTTCCTTTGAACATGACAAATAAGAGTAAAACAGAACCAGCGTTTCAAATTTAAAAAGAAAACCATTACGCCCTAGGGCGTAATAGGCCATTTACGGCCCGCAGAACCTACGTGTAATGACACCATTTTCGAGCAAGTGTGATGAAAAAATATATGTGGAATGTAATGTATGTATGATATGGTAATGTGTGTATATGCATCGAAATATAATAAGTATGGAAGCGTAACTGAAGCTCAAAATAGGCCTCAAAAAGCTTAGGGCAAAAGAAGAAAAATATAGCGTCAAATGAATTTCTCACGTCAATCACAGATTGTCTTTTAAACGATATGCAAACAATTCAAAATTGCAGTCTTCTCAAACTTAATACTAATATTTGTCATAAATGACTTTTAAGACTCACACATAGTAAACATTAAGTCGGTTATCAATATCACTCGATACGTACATAAGACGTATTGATTTTAAACAGTGGGCGTTATGCAGCAAATTTTAACGTCAGTTTTGTTAGATGTTGTCGTTCGATACATTATATTTCGATGGGGCCTGTTAGTACCCAGGTGGTGTAGCGGTTAGCACGTTGTTCCGGTAAGACGCAGACGCGGGTTCGAATCCCGCCTTGGCTACAAGTGGGTTATGTTTGATTTTTCAATGTATTTAATATTTGTATCTACACCGTGTTTTTATTGATTTCCGTTAACTTCGGGGGCACATTCTTCAGATCTAATTAAGTTAATTTCTCAAGAAATTAATGTTGTAACTCATGCCGTTTTAAAATATTCATAATCTTAATTTAATCACCAACCAGTATGAATGAGCTGTCATAATTTCAACATTGTCATATGATTGTCATAGTCGACATTAACTTTTGACTAACTCAAAAGTGTCTTTTAAAATGGTTATCAACTCAGTATTAATTTATTTTGTACGAAAAGTTAAAAATAGTACATTGTGTATCACTTTACCGCCCGTGGCACACACAATGTTTTTCATCACACTTGTGAGGAAATCTGATTAAAATAACCTTACTTAACCTAAATAAAATTGTAAAACTGACAGTGCCGTTAGTCACATATATCCATAGACAATGCGAATGACAAGTCACGTTCGGAAACCATAACGGTAAAGACTTAAAATGGTTGATTTTATATTTGCTAAATATTGAAATACACTATTTAAACATTTAATTAATGTTACAGAAATGTGTGTTTACATGTATTTGCTATAACAGTTCTCTTTAAATAAATATTTCAGTAATAAAAGTTAAAAAAGTAAGTTGGCGTTTCCTTTGAACATGACAAATAAGAGTAAAACAGAACCAGCGTTTCAAATTTAAAAAGAAAACCATTACGCCCTAGGGCGTAATAGGTCATTTACGGCCCGCAAAACCTACGTGTAATGACACCATTTTCGAGCAAGTGTGATGAAAAAATATTTTCGAATTTAACACAAGCGATATACCAGCTAGCTTCTGTTGACGTACGAAGCAACGTGTCGAATTAAACGGAAATAAAAAAAAAAACACGATGTATAATCGAAATAAAATACTGTTTTCGATTTTGGAGGAAACGAGCGTTTTAAAGAATAAATAATAGTACATTACACAACTAGGGTGGTAATACAAAGAAAGCCCGAGATCGCAGAAGTTTGCGGCCCGAGCTGCAAGCGAGGACGTAAATATGCGGTCGAGGGCTTTCATTATTACCTCCCGTGTTGTGTACATCATTTTATGTCTACACTTGGCCATGGCCAGGTGTGGCATAAAGGTACCTTATTGCACTCATCGCACTTGTTCTTGTTGGTTTTAAGGTGCTCCCAGTCGACGTGGTCGCGCAGCTGTATCTTCGTCAGGTAGCGCGCGTCGCACAACGTACACGCGAACCTGCGCACGCGCCAGATTAGTGTGGAAAATGGTTCGACCCCAGGCGTCCCCGGCACCCATCCAGTCCGATTCACTCGGGGTGGTCCGGCTAGCGACCTGGTTCGACCCCAGGGAACGCCACGGCCGACCACCCGGTCATATTATTGCTACGCCCACTAGGGTTGCAAGTTAGTCATACTCTAAAAAAGTATGGAAAAAAATTGATGGGCCCTGAAGGGAAATTGCCTTAAACCCTTAAGTTAGCTCATTTTACTTAAAGGAGACATTCTTTTATCTTGAAAAGAAACAAAAATTTCAAATATAGGATAGGTACTTTTCCGTCTTCCGGCCGGAAAACGTCAACTTTCGGGCCGCTGCGCTAAATGAAGTTGCCGCTTTCCGGCTCCGTCGAATAGAAAAATAGTACATACAAGTAAATAAGAAAGTTCAAGATATTATTGCTACCGTGGACATATACCCACACATATACTACACACTGTATGTGTGTGTGTGTTGTGTGTGTGTGTGTGTGTGTGTGTGTGTGTGTGTATGTGTGTGTGTGTGTGTGTGTGTGTGTGTGTGTGTGTGTGTGTGTGTTGGTGTTACACTGTGGTCTTTCAACCGAATTATTAGAAATATACGAATTGGACAAAAATATACCTATCTGTGTGTGAATACCTCCTAAGGTTGTTCGTTCACTGGCGGGTAGCGAAACAGGTTGGAGCTGAACCAATAGGGAACGTGCAGGCTATCGAAATCATCAAAAGAGACAGTTAGAGAAACTAATCAGGCCTGTAAAAAAATACTTAAATAAAAAAAAACATTTCTGCAAGTAGGCCTTTTACATGTCTGATTTTATTTGGCGCTTTCCCTATATTGTGTGCACGTTCCCTATATTAGCGTGCCACTCACTACGGTCCACTCGCCTCTTGTGCGTCGCGCTGGTGTGCTTGCTGTGTGTGTGCAGGTGGTGGCGCAGGTTGTGTGCGGTGCGGAAGTGTGTGCGGCACGGGGCACAGTAGGCGCCGCCGGTGCTGTCGTGGGCGGAGGCGGCGTGCGCGAGGAGCCCGGAGCGTGCGCGGTAGGTTTTGGAGCACTCCGCGCAGGAGTATACGCGGTTGGAGACCTTGTGGACTGTGCTGGGGAAAATGAACACAATTTATTGTCAAATCGTTCATTATAGGCGCCCCCCCCCCCCCTCCACTGACGATAAAGTCAAACTATTCACCATTGTCCCCTCTAAGGGTATTTTTGTTCATTTTTTAATCTACTTCTCAATTTTTATTAATGTGCATTTGTCAAATTTGTGCGTGTCATTTAACTTAGTGTTAAATTATACTTTGTCACCATAAGTGAGTTCCTGTAATTGGCTCACTACTACTCCTTTAATTGTTGTTTAGTTTTTAAGGCTGTTGGTTCTCCATGAACAAATAAAATAAATAACTTTTATTTAACAAAAATATCTTTCATAAGAGGAAATTAAAAATGGCGCTTCTAAAATCAATGAATAATTATTTATTTATACTTTATTGCAGAAAAGAAAACATATCGCACAAAAGGCGAAGTTAATAAGGGTGTATTGCAACCTGGCATCCGTGGACAAAATACACGGCGAACGAGTAACCCAACAAAAGTTATACATATAATGTATAGTAAATTAATTTATAATTTATTTGACATTATTCCATTAACTGGCTTAGTAACTAGGCTTTTTTTGTAAAGTAATGAATGATCCATGTTGGTCGACTGAATAAATTAATTGAAATGAATTGAATAGTCGAAAAACGCACAAGCTTAATAAAAAGTAAACAATACTTACTACATATGCACTTTGAGGCCCGAGTTGTTGACGAACATGTTCCCGCAAACATTACACCGCACCTTCTGTTTGTGGGAGTCGCGATGGTAGCGGAAGCGACGGTGCGACCTGACACAGAACAGGCATCTTTTTTTTTTCTTTTTATTTTTTTTTAGAAACTGACAAACTCGCAACCCATCCTGGGCGTAGCGATTGTCGGACCGGGTGGTTGGCCGTGGCGTTCCCTGGGGTCGAACCAGGTTGCTAGCCAGACCACCCTGAGTTGGTCGGACTGGGTGGGAGCCGGGAGTGCCTGGGGTCGAACCAGTACGTCTAGCATAACTGGCCGCGACTTCGTTTCTCGCGCGACAGAGCATCACCTGTCACTGTCACACGATATTGAGTGGCAAGAGATAGGTAGCATTTGTCGCGCGACAAAGAGTCGCGTGTCACAGTTGTGCTAGAGGTACAGGTCACCTAGTCCCGGTCCACCTCGATATGATCGGGCTAGGTGGGGGCTGAACGCCTGGAGTCGAACCAGGTCGTTTGGCCAGGGCCACCTTGACTTTGCGCTGATTAGAACAGGCATCAGAGGAAGCGAGCTTTATAAGCCTGTACCTCTAGCACAACTGTGACACGGGTCTCTCTCTCAGACAAATGCTACATATCTCTTTCCATTCAATATAGTGTGACAGTGACAGGTGATGCTCTGTCCCGCGAGAAACGAAGTCTCGCCCAGTTATGCTAGACGTACTGGGGGACTAGTGGAAAAGGGTACAAGTCACATTTATACCAGGTACAAAAGGTCACAACTCTGTTGTATGACTTACGCTCTTTTGCTTCTATGTTATATGCGACTTGCACCCCTTTTCACTAGACCCAACGTTGTCTCCACTTTGCATCAGTTGCCACTTTTAAGTTTAACGCATACCTATCATAAAAGAAAACTTAAAGCTATCATACATAGATAAGACACCAAAGAGGTTTTGCATAAAATAAACACATACTTCCGTAAAAAAAAATTTTTTTTTGTCAGTTTTTACTTGACATAAAAAGCGGATTAGTAAAAAAGTATAATTTTCTCTCACACAACACAATACTTACGATGTAGTAAATGCACAGTCAGGGCACCGGTAGTTCGTGGGTATAAGGTCGTGCATCTTGCTGTAGTGCGTCAACGCAGAGACTACAGTGCTGTAGCGAGCGCCGCACGCGACGCACTCAATCCTACGTAAAAGGTTATTTAGAAAATTATATATCCTTAAAATGACCACACCGCTGTTCAAAATATGTTGACGTCATGCTAAGGACGCGTCACAGCGTAGTATCAAGCACCATTAAAACAAGAGGACTGTCATTCTCCATACTTTGGATTGTAACCCGACCGCTAGGGGATTTCCGGGCAAAAATTTAACGATGTTATAATTGAACAAAGAAACATAGTATAGTAACAATTAGTTCGCAAACAGCTAATAATAAATAAATTCTAACATTTAAATACTGTGTCACGTTTGCAAAGTTGAATAATTGTATATAATATAATTCTTTTACCAAGCTTATACATAGATGGCGTTGTAAATTCGGGGAACAGCTTTTTGTATGGAGAATGACAGTCCTCTTGTTTTAATGGTCCTTGGTAGTATCAAGCTTTGATGTTGCACAGTATAATAGCAGTTATTTTTCTTTCTACAAAAGGTAGGCGCGGCTTGTATGCGTGCGCGCCGTAAATGAACGCACTACAAGCTAAATTTTAAGAATGCTGCAATACGGATCGCACCGTATGAGCCTCGACCTTGAATAGGTATCGAGCTAAACGACCGAAGAGAAACTACTCGTCTGTCTTTATAAAGTATAAACTGCCAAAGGGTTGTGACGTGTAGTATCGCTGCCGCGTATAACGGCCATTCTCACGAAGTCTGACTGCGTCTAATTGCCGCATCTCCATACATTTAGTATGAAAACAGCGTCGCGGTAATTAGGTGAGCGCAGACATACTTCGTGAGAATGGCCGATAACATTATATCTCACCCTGTTGACCCATGAGGCAAAATAGGCCCATATCTGCCGTCGAGTTTCTCAACACGTTCCCTGTCCCGAGACCCCACATATGGGTCACGGCAAGCCTTATTACAAAGCCGTAAGGCTTACAATTTAAATGGGGACTGTGAACGTATTAAAATTAGCCCACGTTAACCTATAACCTATAAAAAAAGGTGGCAACCACCACTTAATAACCAAAATGAACATGTCATGTATCACTCACCTCCTGTAGTGCCGTCGCATGTGTTCCCTAAAGGAGCCCGCAGTGGTTAGCACGGACTTGCATATCGCACATGTATTTGCTTTATTTCCCTGGAAATTATTTATTAAAAGTTTATTGCACAGTAAAAAAAAGTTACTACTTTGAGTCAGCCAGCAACTCCAACCTCCAACTTGGAAATACTATACTATACTGAGACAAATCACATGTATACTGAACTACCAACTATAAAACAAGAAGTGAATAAATACTGCACTAAATACAAGAACAGGCTACGAAAACACTCCAATGAACTGGCCAGGGACTAAAGGCTAAAAAGATGGCATATATTAGAGCTGGATCAAAGACACTAAGCCCCACATACACTAGAGATGGCGTTCAATGGAACCCACCCAAAGAAAATTAAAATTAGTCTCTCCTATCTGATTATGGCCTAGATGGCCGATGGCAGATTAAATAGTGAAAAAAAAATAAAAACTTTGAGTCATAGAATATAAGTGGTAAGGTAATTACACAAAATACCTCTTTGGGTCGAAGTGTGTCTGAAAGGACCCATAAATATAAAACCAAGCTAAGAGGATGCTTAAGGCATTCTGTAACTTTTAATTATTGTTTGTTATTATATCAATTATGGAGGCATACATACTTTATGTATAGTCCATACAAACTGTTAAGACCAAATGTTGTCAAACGAACGCAAGCCAAAAACTACCTTATAATCAGGGCATAACATAGTTTTCGGCTTGTGTCAACATTTGGTCATTTGGTCTTAAAAGTTTGTACGGACTATACCTAAAATATTAGTTAGAGTTTTAAAATATTACATGCTCGATTATGAAACTGAAAGTAAAATTAAACTAAAGTAATACCGTAATACTTACCTCACCATGTCTTTTTTCCTTATGTTCCTTCAAAGTGAGCTCATGATCGTACCCTATAATGCAATGCTCACATTTATACAGCAATTTCAAATACTTCTCTTTTGCCGCTTCTTTTTTCCTGTCCTCCCACATTTCTGCTTCACTCATTAAAATAACTTTAATTTTCCCATCATACTTTTTGGCAAGAGACGGAGCAGTGTTTTTGATAATTTTTACTTTTTTTTCTTTTATCTCTGACAAGGGAACGTCATTCTCAGGATCAGAATAATCATATTCTATTTTGATTTCTGTTTTTATTTCAAACTTTCTTTTTGGTTGTATTACTTCTTTTACAACCGGTTCAGAGTTCTGTGTGTGAAATATTTCTATATTGGACTGTTCTAATTTTGAAAGCTTTGAGTTGTTTGGTGGAAGATATCGGAGCTGCAACAAATATTTGAAAAAATACATTTTCATGAGATAAGCAGTAGGTTTGCATACAAAGATAGCGAACAAAAAAAAATTGAAGTATTTTCTAATTTAAAAAAATACATTTCTTTTTGGTATGAATATAGTCCAGAATGGATACTTTATATTTACCCGATTATTCAGTGTATTTAAACTGGTTTCCACCTGTCTCTTGAACTGGTATACGTCTTTTAGCATGCCATGACAAACATAACAGACTAATGTTTCAGCATACTCCAACTGAAATGATAGGATTAATATGTGTGATTGATTTGATATTAAATAAATTATAAATTACTTTATTTAATCATTCATTCAAGAACCACACACACCTTTCAAGTTTTGCATAGGAAGTTACATTATAAATCAACGCTAGTGATATTAGCAGCCATCTTGAATTCACGAGATGCCAATTCACGACGAGACTATTATAATAAAGAAAATTCAACGAATATCCTGAAGGGAATTACCAAATGGCCTTGATTGATTCACCAACGAAAACGCCTTAAATTAGTTTATATTTACCTTGAATTTCAAATTACAATCGAAAAATTCGACGTGTTTACATTTGGAAAGCTTTACAAATGGGACGTTTCCAGCTAAACAGCACACACATATACTTAAATCTGTCCTGACAGTAGAAGAATCTCGCTCTCCGCTGAATCCTGGTATGGCCAATTGAGATATTTCCTCCATTTTCACAATATTTTAGTCGGTCTCAAAAATATCAACGATCTCGTATTGTTCTCCGTTACGCATGACAACTTTTTATAACATGCCAGAAACGTCAGTCCCCTAGAAAAAATAGTATAGTATTTAAACGGTATTTGCGTAAACTAAAACGCTAAATCTGAAACGTTTTGTTATTAGATTATTTTTGTAGTAGTTATCAAGACAACATAATATTATACGTTGTTAAAAAACTTTTTTATTCAATAGCTTATAAAAAATGAAAAGGAAATATAATGTATTTATTCATTTTCTTAAAACATTGCGATGCTGAGGTATACAAATATATTCATACAGTATTGAACAAGGAAACTAAACGGTTTGACATTTGCATCAGTATTTATTGTTGCATCTTGCATTGCATTGCATCTGCAGCCGATCGACTGCAAAAGCTTATACTATTCGATTAGTTTATATATTTATCTTAATAATAAAAGGTGAATTAAGTGTAATAACCCTAAAAAATAATATGATGGCGACTTTAGAGCGTGATTTCTGCTGCGGCTGCCTCTTCCCGGGGCGAAAAATGATACCAGTAAACGAGTTCTGGATAAAGCAGTGTTTTTTGCAGATTTTACGCGAGATACCTGTAAGATTCCTACGTATTAGACTTAATAATATTCTATAGTCTTTGTTAAATCCGCATGTATTCCCTTTAAACCGATATGTTTGGTGTAATATTAAAAGTAAGATCATAGAAGTTTCTGCACATGTAAGCTATGTTTTTGGCTTCAGATGTCTCAACCAGAAGACGAGCCAGTGTGGTTGTGTTGGGAATGCGAGGCACTGGTGCACCGCTTCACCGCCTTCAAGCAGCAAGTCAAGCATTCTTATATTACCTTACAGGAGTATGAATGGGTAAATTCACTTTTTTTTACTGCAGGCTTAAAAATCATCACATTACCACTTTCACGACCCGCCTACTAGGTGCTCGATACTTTTGCTCATCCACTATTGAACATAGGCCTCGCCAATTCTACTCATCATCAGCCTATATCCCACTGCTGGGCATTTCTCCAGAAATAAGTCTGCGACTCATTCATCTGTCTCCATACATTTAGTATGAAAAAGGGCCAGATGAATGAGGTGACCGCAGACATATTTCTGGAGAAATGCCCTGCTGTGTGCATTCCTACTCTCATAGAAAATAAAAAATATAATCCTAATCTACAGTGAAAAAACACACCAAAAAATTAATGTAAAACTTCACTTAATATTCATTATTAAATCTATTATTTATGTCAACATTTTGGATGTGTTCTAACATCTCAAAAGTCTCTAAAGTGTATGGCCACTTAAAGAGACCATTCTCTTGTTATGATAATAAGTGAAAATCACGAAAGCGACCTCTAATATTTCTCTTAAGCTTGTTAATGCCAAAGCAGTTTTATAATAGGAACCCTTTTTAAAGAAAAAGAGTCTGAAGCTTGTTTGAATTTAATTCATATCATAGGGACTTACAAGGTTAAGTAGTTTGCTGCCTGGGCTAGTGATGTAGTGTATTAGATTGATGATGATAATGAGAGTAAAAGTTATTTGATTCACCCTACATGTGAAGCCACACAACACTAGCATTGAACCACTTGACACTGTCACAGAATATATATAAGCTAAAGCAGTAAGGAAGCTACAAACAAAACTATCGAAACGCACGCACACATAGACGCGCGCTTTTACAAGGCCCCTAAGGGAATCTCGCGGTGCCGTCAGTCGCGAGTGCGCATGGAGGCGAGTGCCCGCGCTTTGCGTTTGTTACGTGCGCGCGCCCAGACAGCCCGCGATCTTTTCATTTTAAACAACCCTAACGCTCTCATGGAGCGTTGGTATTTATTTCAAAAAGTAAGCGTAGCTTCCATACTGCTCTATTTATATTCTGTGACACTATGCTGAGTGGACTAATTTTTCGCAGAATAAGTTTGATGATTACTCTCTTATTGCTTTTTTTTTTTAGAAACTGACAAACTCGCAGCCCCTCCTGGGCGTAGCGATTGTCGGATCGGGTGGTTGGCCGTGGCGTTCCCTGGGGTCGAACCAGGTCGCTAGCTAGACCACCCTGAAAACTCTTATTGCTATAATGTATTTGTGTGTGTGAAAACTCTTATTGCTATAATGTATTTATATGTTAAATAAATGTTCATTCATTATGTTTCATAATCACCATTTTCAGAAACCAGACATAAAACATTCAAGAGCACCAAACCTAGCCGTTCACAAGCTGAGAAACATAAGCTTCCCTGAGACTGAAGCCGAGGCGGAACCAGACACCGACCAACTATGTCTACTTACTGTCTCCAAAGAAATAAAAATAGAAATACCGAAGGACCCAGTAAAATCAGAAATAGACTCGCATTCTGACCATAATAATGAAGATGACAATTTACTTATAAACTATGTAACAAAAAAGAAGAAGACGGTAAAAAGAAAAAAAAAGGAAAAGCCGGCTGAGTATAAGCAGTTGGAATTAACAGAGACGCAACCAGAGATGTATAAAGAAATAGAGTTGACGGAAAGTGAGATTGAGGACGAGAGACGTGAGATGGCACTGAAGGATGAATATGTCAATGCTATGTTCCGGTGTGAACAGTGTATTCTGTCATTTCCTAATGCTGACGACTTGAAGGACCATGTTGCTATTAAACATGAATTGGTAAGTATGTTTACTTTTTTAGTTAATAAACTTGAAGGAAAGATTATAACTAGATTCCGACCGAAATTTCGGTTTCGCCCTAGTTTCGGCAAAAACCAGGTTTCGGCTTAGTTGCGGTTTCAGCTGCCATCTGGCCGAAAATAAAGCTGAAACTGAATCCGAGAGGTTTCGCGCTGCGATCGGACAGTCGTTATTTCAAAAAGCACAAATAATTTATTTCAACTTGACGTGATTAAGAAGTACTACAAATATTAGAGACTCAATGATTTGACGACCGCATTAGCTTAGTTGGTAGTGCCCCTGCCTACGAAGCACGAGGTCCTGGGTTCGAATCCCGGTAAGGGCATTTATTTGTGTGATGAGCACGAATATTTGTTCCTGAGTCATGGATGTTTTCTATGTATTTAAGTATTTGTATCTATTAAATATATCGTCGTCTGGTATCCATAACACAAGCCTTATTGAGCTTACTATGGGACTAGTTCGATTTGTGTAAGATTGTCCCCTAATATTTATTAAAAAAAAAAAAATGATTAATATGTTATGTATAAATTTGAATGACTGTTTCTTTTTCATAAAAAAAAATAAAGTTTCGGTTTCGGCCGAAACTGAGATCGAAGCCGAAATACGTTTTCGGTTTGGCCATAAAAACGAGTTTCGGTCGGACACTAATTAGTCCTATGTCTAAAAGCGGGGTGTCCGTCAAGATAGCGTACACCGTATAGATATTCAGAATGAATAGTACCCAAATAGTACCGACGAAATACCTAGGTGAAAAAAATAGTACCCTTAAACTTTCTGAAATATAAGGTTCACGGTGTACACTACCGGGCGTCAAGCTGGCGTACACCGCTTGTATCTCTGGAACGGTTTTGTTTTTGGAAACGCTTTATATCCCAAAAAATAGTACCCAAATAGTACCCTAGGCCCGTAAAATTTAATTTCTTTAGCTGTCGTAGAAGCCGAGATATTCCATGACTTAACGGTGTACAAAATTTCACACCGTCAAACTGGCGTACCCGGGAATTCCACATAGAAAGACTTCGAATTCCGAAATCACGCTGTTCACTATATCTCGGCTTCTACGACAGCTAGAGAAATGAAATTTTAGTTCCTTAGGGTACTATTTTTTGAGATATAAAGCGTTTCTAAAAACAAAGCCGTTCCAGAGATACAAACGGTGTACGCCAGCTTGACGCCCGGTAGCATATACCGTGAACAGGCCTTATATTTCAGAAAGTTTAAGGGTACTATTTTTTTCACCTAGGTATTTCGTTTCTAGTACTATTTGGGTACTATTTATTAGGGCATCAGATTCTGAATATCTTAACGGTGTACGCTAAAAAAAAGGGACTAGGTTGATTTGTGTAAGATTGTCTCTCAATATTTATTTATATATGACAGTAGGCTTGTGCCCAGCGGTGGGACGCGTGTAGGTTGATGTGATACCGACCCCAATTTGTCTCCATTGACAGAACGCAACCCACCACAAATGCCCTATATGCACGTGTTCGTTCGTCTCCGAGATCTCGTACAACTACCACGCGAACAAACACAAGCGGCGCTACGAGTGCGCGTGCGGCGCGCGCCTGCGCAGCAAGCGGGCGGCGCAGAAACACTACCAGACCACACACGGGTCAGTATAGTATACACTACCAAACCACACGGGTTAGTATATTATACACTACCAATCCACACGGATTAGTATAGTATACACTACCAGACCACGCACGGGTCAGTATAGTATACATTATCAAACCACACGGATTAGTATAGTATACATTAGTATAGTATACACTACCAAACCACATGGGTTAGTATAGTATACATTACGAGACCACGCACGGGTCAGTATAGTATACACTACCAAACCACATGGGTTAGTATAGTATACATTACCAGAGCTCGCACGGGTTAGTTTAGTATAGTATACAAATCCAGACCACAGATGGGTTATATAGTATATACTAAGAAACCACACACGGGTTAGTATAGTATATACTAGAGCGTTTTCCAAAAAAAATACCGGGGTAGCTACTTTCTCAAAATATGGACTTGTGAGGTTTTTTTGACTCAAAATCGTTAGTACTTTCGAACCTTATACGTAAAAAAAAAGTTTCCCAATTTTTTTTTCCATTACGTCACCATTTTGCATAGTGTTTGTATGAACGTGACGTAGTGGAAAGACAAAAATCCCATACAAATTTTGGGACACTTTTTTTTTACGTATAAGGTTCGAAAGTACTAACGATTCTGAGCAAGAAAAACCTCAAAAGTCCATATTTTGCGAAAGTAGCTACCCCGGTATTTTTTTTGGAAAACGCTCACTACCATTACTACCAGACCACGAACGGGTCTTAAAGTACAAGTTTCAGTATGCAATGAGCACATGTTTTAGTTAAAGTGTCGCGGTTACGAGTGTCCAGTTTTTTTATATCAAATCAATATTTACTTAAGATTTTGCTTACAGAATCGATCCGGCCTATGAAAACCCTGATATTCAAGAGAATGGACAGACCGAAAATGTTACAAACACTGATACTAACGTGTATGTATTGTATTATATATATAATAGCATAAACTTTTGATTAACTCCTATGGCTCAGTCATTTTGAAAATTTTCCAAAAACTGAATCGATAAAAAAAATCTTTATAATTATCGAACTTAGTCACAAAATTTCTCGAGAATCGGTGGAGAAATGCGACCTGTAGAGAAGTCGGACATTCGCCGGCCAGACAGACATACGAAAGCATTTTAGCCCAAGCCGAAACAACTTTTTTCGAAGTCAGTTAAAAATGCTAAGCTTTATTAGTCACTAGCTGTCTCGGTGAAGTTCGTTCCGCCTCATGTTTTTTTATCTTTTAGATGTTTTAATAGTTATTCTGTTATTCGGGGCACAGACAAACACAAAAAAATCGGTCAAGTGCGAGTCGGACTCGCCCAAAGATTACAGAATACTAGTACAGATACCCAATCTCAAACAAATACGCGTAGCGTCCTAACTCTGCTATTTGACTAGACTAAGTTAGTTCCATAGTGTGATAATAGGCGGCAGCACTGAACTGACGGTATCTAGCTCAGCAATCGATCCTACTAATATAATGATGCGTCACTAGATGGCGTTCGTAAAGGTCCGATCCACGGAGTAACTGGAGGCGGCATAACGCGTAGTTTGTTCCGAAACCTGCGTAGCCGGCATTTACACGCACACATTTGCATTAAAGTACGCATGAGGCGTAAACACAAAGAAATGCTAGCCGCTATTCGCTTTGTAGTAGTGTGCGCACGCGCGTTGCTACGCAACACTACAAGGCAATGGTATAAGCTCCGCGTACGCAGGGATGGAGCCAGTCGATATAATTATCGATCTATCGATACTTAATTTTTATGAAATTGATTAAATATGCTCTCGGTTTACCAAGAAATGGTAGAATTCAGTTATCTATGTTAAACAAGCAGATATCTTGATAAAATAAAAAAGTAGAACATTTTTTTGCCCTGTCGTTAAAAACACAGCGTTACAAGATTGTCAAACAGTTTTAAGCGATGAACTACGAAACTGGATAGCATACATAAATAATCATCTTGCATCTTGTATTGAAGTTATTATAATTAGACAACTTTTTTTGTGATATTGCATATTCCAAAATTCGTCAAAGCCAAAACAAATGTGGCAAGTTTGATTGAAAAAAATGCAAGTTTGATTAAAAAATTGAAATAAGCACTAGATAACCTTATATTGCTTTAACATAATTCTTTTCAGGGGTCTTTATTGGAATTCATAATAAAATAAAAAAGTATTGTATAAAATCACTAAATGTCAACATGGTTTATTATTTGCAGATGTAAAATCACATTATTGACTAGATTAAACAATAATACAATTAAGTACTTCTATAGTTACGCTAATTAGAAATACTTTATTTAGTATGAGAATTTCTTCAACTAAAATCACCTTAAGCACTGAAAAATTATCGATAAATACCGGCCGCGCACTATTATGGCGGCGGCCATGTTACTTGCGCAAGCGCAATGGCTGCCGACACGTCTCGGACCAAGTGACGGCCGCATCTACTAGTGGGCAATACATTGCGCGTTACTGGCATAATCCGGCGACCGACCGCCATAGCCAGCCAGCAATCGATATGAATACTGCCGTGCCATCAGATTAGAGTATCTTTTAAGTTGTTGCTTCGTGTACGACACGATAAAATGGCACAACAAGGCATATTTATATTTTTTTTCACGTAAAGTTTGTCACGCGCGGTCGAACGACGACTGATGGCCGCGGAACTGACTTTTGAAAGTTAAATGCGCGTCTGAACCTAAACCATGTTACGCGTGCCCCGCCCATTACCGTGTCTATAGTATTCTTCTGGTCTGTGGTCCGATCGCAGGCATTTTAAAGTAAATGACTATATCACGATATAATATAGTTATACATATAAAGCCTCGCTTACGACTCCACATCGACGCGCGTGTGTCCTTGAGGGGTTCTTTTGGGTTGTACGTTTGACTTTATAAACATGCATTATGAAGTCTTTCACACTGGCACAATATAATTATCCTTGCAGTACGCAAACGCCGTTGATGCCGGCCGCCGTCGCGATCGAGAACTGTGCGAATTATCAATAATGTATTTTAAATACATATAACGTATTCGTTTTCCAACTCATTTGATTAAGAAAATCTGTGAATACTATCAACTTATATTGAATTGCAGTGATACCTACCTTAGTTTGTTTGTGTATAAACAAAGTGCAAAATTATTTGAGTTCATTATTAGACCATTTAATTATTAGACCACGGATGCTTTAACATGAAGTCTTAACATATTAATAATTATAATTTTCGGCGTCGGCCAAGATCGAATAGGGGGAAACGTACTGTACTGCGTGAAGTTTACCGTACCGTGACCATGCTAG
Organism: Eudemis profundana; assembly: GCA_947034925.1. Lineage (NCBI taxonomy): Eukaryota > Metazoa > Arthropoda > Insecta > Lepidoptera > Tortricidae > Eudemis > Eudemis profundana. The sequence continues at coordinate 6,489,457 of OX344819.1, forward strand.
ACAATTTAAAAAAAAGAGCTTAACAACATTTTTATGTTTATGTGTTTACGCCCTTTTTCGCACAATAACAACAACAATAGGGATTGTTAGCGTGGGAATTTTTGTGTTTGTGTTTGTATGTAAGTACGTCTTGTTTTTTTGTACGTGTGAGAGTGAAATATCTGGTTATATTCCTATAATCTGTGCAGAGGCAGAGGTCTACAACAGTTTGATACAAAGTTCCAATTTATAAAATACCACCTAATATAACATTATTATGATGTTCTTTATTCATTTTCTTCCAGTCCAGTACAGTATAAGTGCAATTATTGTAATATCCATTTAGCTACAAATTACCACAGCAAAGTTGTAAATAGTATACTTCTTGTGACCAAATGTATATTTAAATGTATATTTCGTGTGTAAATTTTATTTAGATTCCGAAGGTGGGAGAAATTTACGCTGGCTCTTTTGTACCTAAGCCGGTTACGTAGCAAAATACTTAAAAACACATGTTATACGGTTACGATCATACTATACGTTTTGCGTACGATCAAAATACATAAAGTAAAATTGCAGAACGTGCGGAATTCATAACATATTTTATCATAGGATTTAAATATATACGGGCTAAATTCACTACGTTTATAATCTATGTTGCGGAATAGGTATCTATAAAGTTCAAAATAAATAAAGCCTAAAATAAATAAATTTTATTTTGTATTTTGACAATCTTAATTTATAATTTGACTTATGATGTAATTTTGAAATGCGAAATAAATAAGCTAATCTCATTTTCATTGTACAAACTTAATTAAGATTTTACTGCACATGTTTTAATAAAACAATTGCCGCAGAGCACCCTAATACTACCGAACAACATTACAAAAAAAAACAAAACAACCATACGCGCGCGCCATATTACTTTGACGAAAAGGTTTACAATCTATGATGCTGGCGGTATGCCACTGTGCAAGCGGGAGAGCAATATAATTAATTACGCGCGTGCGATAGAGATACGAAATTTATGTTGCGACTTAGCACCGCCGCTACCTCTCACTAGATGGCGCTAAAAGCATAGCGCCATCTATTGACAGGTAGTGGCTTTACCTGCGTAAAGCCACTACCTGTCAATAGATGGCGATCAACCGAAAGGATTAATTGCACGTAATTCTTAATTTGAAACCTATCATGCCATCTATGGAAATTTTTAGGTATTAATTCTAATTTGTTAGCATTGGGAGCCCATGGACTCGCCCATCGAGGGCTCCGTACAAACTCATAAGTAGATATATGAATAGTTCAAGAAAAACTGTATGGCGATTAGTTTAGTAGGTGCAAATAAGTATGTGTTAGGTACGATTTTTGCAAATTTCTAAAAAACGGTGCAATTTAGGAAAACCGTTATATTTTTCCTGTAATATTTAGGATGATATTAATAATTGGTAATCATTACAGATTTTTCTGTTTAGTAACTTCGAAGATAATAACGGAACGGTATTTTTTTTACGTTTTTGGTCATAAATCAAAAACGACTTATTTTAGAAAAAAAATAAAAACTGCATTTTCAAGCCCTTTCATTTGATACTCCACTCGATACAATAGCCCTACTTTCAATTTGCAAAGTCCCATTACGGACCCCATTAAAAAAAAGTAAAAAAGGCATAAGATTTTTTTTCCACCCAATAGGCTCGCTCGGGTTAGCAGTTTTTAACACTATTCCAAATTTCAAGTCGATAGCATCAGTAGATCCTGAGATATCTTGCTGTGACAGACGGACAGACAGACAGAGTGGCACCATAAGGGTTCCTTTTTTACCATTTTGGTACGGAACCCTAAAAATCAAAGATCATAAAAATGTTTCTAAAATTTTCGGGCCCGCCATCAAAAAAGCTTGGACACCACTGAATTAAACGGACTGTTAACACTTTCTTGGAACATACCCCCTCAAAACATCTTAAATATTCTAGTGTAAAGTCAGAAGCGACGTTTCCCTGTGAGCTGTGCGCCAAGACCTTTAGATGGAAGACTTCTCTGCGGAAACATCTGGAGACACACCGGATAGAGGCCGGACAGAAGCGGAGACCGTACTGCGAGCCCTGCAAGTATGTCCGTTGTTACCCATTACAGTTCTAGTGTCAAGTCAGAAGAGACGCTTCCTTGTAAGCTGTGTGCCAAACATCTGGAGACACACCGGATAGAGGCCGGACAGAAGCGGAGACCGTACTGCGAGCCCTGCAAGTATGTCCGTTGTTACCCATTACAGTTCTAGTGTCAAGTCAGAAGAGACGCTTCCTTGTAAGCTGTGTGCCAAACATCTGGAGACACACCGGATAGAGGCCGGACAGAAGCGGAGACCGTACTGCGAGCCCTGCAAGTATGTCCGTTGTTACCCATTACAGTTCTAGTGTCAAGTCAGAAGAGACGCTTCCTTGTAAGCTGTGTGCCAAACATCTGGAGACACACCGGATAGAGGCCGGACAGAAGCGGAGACCGTACTGCGAGCCCTGCAAGTATGTCCGTTGTTACCCATTACAGTTCTAGTGTCAAGTCAGAAGAGACGCTTCCTTGTAAGCTGTGTGCCAAACATCTGGAGACACACCGGATAGAGGCCGGACAGAAGCGGAGACCGTACTGCGAGCCCTGCAAGTATGTCCGTTGTTACACATTACAGTTCTAGTGTCAAGTCAGAAGAGACGCTTCCTTGTAAGCTGTGTGCCAAACATCTGGAGACACACCGGATAGAGGCCGGACAGATGCGGAGACCGTACTGCGAGCCCTGCAAGTATGTCCGTTGTTACCCATTACAGTTCTAGTGTCAAGTCAGAAGAGACGCTTCCTTGTAAGCTGTGTGCCAAACATCTGGAGACACACCGGATAGAGGCCGGACAGAAGCGGAGACCGTACTGCGAGCCCTGCAAGTATGTCCGTTGTTACCCATTACAGTTCTAGTGTCAAGTCAGAAGAGACGCTTCCTTGTAAGCTGTGTGCCAAACATCTGGAGACACACCGGATAGAGGCCGGAAAGAAGCGGAGACCGTACTGCGAGCCCTGCAAGTATGTCCGTTGTTACCCATTACAGTTCTAGTGTCAAGTCAGAAGAGACGCTTCCTTGTAAGCTGTGTGCCAAACATCTGGAGACACACCGGATAGAGGCCGGACAGAAGCGGAGACCGTACTGCGAGCCCTGCAAGTATGTCCGTTGTTACCCATTACAGTTCTAGTGTCAAGTCAGAAGAGACGCTTCCCTGTGAGCTGTTACAAACATCTGGAGACACACCGGATAGAGGCCGGACAGAAGCGGAGACCGAACTGCGAGCCCTGCAAGTATGTCCGTTGTTACCCATTACCCAGTTCTAGTGTCAAGTCAGAAGCGACGCTTCCCTGTGAGCTGTTACAAACATCTGGAGACACACCGGATAGAGGCCGGACAGAAGCGGAGACCGTACTGCGAGCCCTGCAAGTATGTCCGTTGTTACCCATTACAGTTCTAGTGTTAAGTCAGAAGCGACGCTTCCCTGTGAGCTGTTACAAACATCTGGAGACACACCGGATAGAGGCCGGACAGAAGCGGAGACCGTACTGCGAGCCCTGCAAGTATGTCCGTTGTTACCCATTACAGTTCTAGTGTCAAGTCAGAAGAGACGCTTCCCTGTGAGCTGTTACAAACATCTGGAGACACACCGGATAGAGGCCGGACAGAAGCGGAGACCGTACTGCGAGCCCTGCAAGTATGTCCGTTGTTACCCATTACCCAGTTCTAGTGTCAAGTCAGAAGCGACGCTTCCCTGTGAGCTGTTACAAACATCTGGAGACACACCGGATAGAGGCCGGACAGAAGCGGAGACCGAACTGCGAGCCCTGCAAGTATGTCCGTTGTTACCCATTACAGTTCTAGTGTCAAGTCAGAAGCGACGCTTCCCTGTGAGCTGTTACAAACATCTGGAGACACACCGGATAGAGGCCGGACAGAAGCGGAGACCGTACTGCGAGCCCTGCAAGTATGTCCGTTGTTACCCATTACAGTTCTAGTGTTAAGTCAGAAGCGACGCTTCCCTGTGAGCTGTTACAAACATCTGTAGACACACCGGATAGAGGCCGGACAGAAGCGGAGACCGTACTGCGAGCCCTGCAAGTATGTCCGTTGTTACCCATTACAGTTCTAGTGTTAAGTCAGAAGCGACGCTTCCCTGTGAGCTGTTACAAACATCTGGAGACACACCGGATAGAGGCCGGACAGAAGCGGAGACCGTACTGCGAGCCCTGCAAGTATGTCCGTTGTTACCCATTACAGTTCTAGTGTTAAGTCAGAAGCGACGCTTCCCTGTGAGCTGTTACAAACATCTGGAGACACACCGGATAGAGGCCGGACAGAAGCGGAGACCGTACTGCGAGCCCTGCAAGTATGTCCGTTGTTACCCATTACAGTTCTAGTGTCAAGTCAGAAGAGACGCTTCCCTGTGAGCTGTTACAAACATCTGGAGACACACCGGATAGAGGCCGGACAGAAGCGGAGACCGTACTGCGAGCCCTGCAAGTATGTCCGTTGTTACCCATTACAGTTCTAGTGTTAAGTCAGAAGCGACGCTTCCCTGTGAGCTGTTACAAACATCTGGAGACACACCGGATAGAGGCCGGACAGAAGCGGAGACCGTACTGCGAGCCCTGCAAGTATGTCCGTTGTTACCCATTACAGTTCTAGTGTCAAGTCAGAAGAGACGCTTCCCTGTGAGCTGTTACAAACATCTGGAGACACACCGGATAGAGGCCGGACAGAAGCGGAGACCGTACTGCGAGCCCTGCAAGTATGTCCGTTGTTACCCATTACCCAGTTCTAGTGTCAAGTCAGAAGCGACGCTTCCCTGTGAGCTGTTACAAACATCTGGAGACACACCGGATAGAGGCCGGACAGAAGCGGAGACCGAACTGCGAGCCCTGCAAGTATGTCCGTTGTTACCCATTACAGTTCTAGTGTCAAGTCAGAAGCGACGCTTCCCTGTGAGCTGTTACAAACATCTGGAGACACACCGGATAGAGGCCGGACAGAAGCGGAGACCGTACTGCGAGCCCTGCAAGTATGTCCGTTGTTACCCATTACAGTTCTAGTGTTAAGTCAGAAGCGACGCTTCCCTGTGAGCTGTTACAAACATCTGTAGACACACCGGATAGAGGCCGGACAGAAGCGGAGACCGTACTGCGAGCCCTGCAAGTATGTCCGTTGTTACCCATTACAGTTCTAGTGTTAAGTCAGAAGCGACGCTTCCCTGTGAGCTGTTACAAACATCTGGAGACACACCGGATAGAGGCCGGACAGAAGCGGAGACCGTACTGCGAGCCCTGCAAGTATGTCCGTTGTTACCCATTACAGTTCTAGTGTTAAGTCAGAAGCGACGCTTCCCTGTGAGCTGTTACAAACATCTGGAGACACACCGGATAGAGGCCGGACAGAAGCGGAGACCGTACTGCGAGCCCTGCAAGTATGTCCGTTGTTACCCATTACAGTTCTAGTGTTAAGTCAGAAGCGACGCTTCCCTGTGAGCTGTTACAAACATCTGGAGACACACCGGATAGAGGCCGGACAGAAGCGGAGACCGTACTGCGAGCCCTGCAAGTATGTCCGTTGTTACCCATTACAGTTCTAGTGTCAAGTCAGAAGAGACGCTTCCCTGTGAGCTGTTACAAACATCTGGAGACACACCGGATAGAGGCCGGACAGAAGCGGAGACCGTACTGCGAGCCCTGCAAGTATGTCCGTTGTTACCCATTACCCAGTTCTAGTGTCAAGTCAGAAGCGACGCTTCCCTGTGAGCTGTTACAAACATCTGGAGACACACCGGATAGAGGCCGGACAGAAGCGGAGACCGAACTGCGAGCCCTGCAAGTATGTCCGTTGTTACCCATTACAGTTCTAGTGTTAAGTCAGAAGCGACGCTTCCCTGTGAGCTGTTACAAACATCTGGAGACACACCGGATAGAGGCCGGACAGAAGCGGAGACCGTACTGCGAGCCCTGCAAGTATGTCCGTTGTTACCCATTACAGTTCTAGTGTCAAGTCAGAAGAGACGCTTCCCTGTGAGCTGTTACAAACATCTGGAGACACACCGGATAGAGGCCGGACAGAAGCGGAGACCGTACTGCGAGCCCTGCAAGTATGTCCGTTGTTACCCATTACCCAGTTCTAGTGTCAAGTCAGAAGCGACGCTTCCCTGTGAGCTGTTACAAACATCTGGAGACACACCGGATAGAGGCCGGACAGAAGCGGAGACCGAACTGCGAGCCCTGCAAGTATGTCCGTTGTTACCCATTACAGTTCTAGTGTCAAGTCAGAAGCGACGCTTCCCTGTGAGCTGTTACAAACATCTGGAGACACACCGGATAGAGGCCGGACAGAAGCGGAGACCGTACTGCGAGCCCTGCAAGTATGTCCGTTGTTACCCATTACAGTTCTAGTGTCAAGTCAGAAGCGACGCTTCCCTGTGAGCTGTTACAAACATCTGGAGACACACCGGATAGAGGCCGGACAGAAGCGGAGACCGTACTGCGAGCCCTGCAAGTATGTCCGTTGTTACCCATTACAGTTCTAGTGTCAAGTCAGAAGCGACGCTTCCCTGTGAGCTGTTACAAACATCTGGAGACACACCGGATAGAGGCCGGACAGAAGCGGAGACCGTACTGCGAGCCCTGCAAGTATGTCCGTTGTTACCCATTACAGTTCTAGTGTCAAGTCAGAAGCGACGCTTCCCTGTGAGCTGTTACAAACATCTGGAGACACACCGGATAGAGGTGACACAGACGCGCAGACCGTACTATGAGCCTTGCAGGTATATCCTTATCGTCCATAGTTTTTTTCCTTTGTCGGATACTCTTAACAAAGTAGTCGTGGTCATCACGACGCACCTCACGTAACATGTCAATTAACCAAATGGACAGAAAAAGTCACTCAGTTGTTGTCGTGAAAATTTTAAAATGTAATCTTGGCCAAAAGGATAAGACCAGTGGATCTTTTGGTTTTTAACGGTTGTCAAATAGTTGACCTTGACAGCATTAATAACTGCCGTTTAAAACTAACAGAGCATGGCGAATTTGACCCCTACACTTACAGTCTAACAAGCATGTTATTCGTAAAACTCGTCCTGTATGATTTTTTTATTTAATAAATGTCATTAACGCTTGTTTTAGATTATCGTTCACCACGACATCTAACCTTCAGAAGCACGTAAAGACAAGCTCAAAGCATCAGATCCAGTTAAAACTAAGGTGAGTTTGATATCTGCTCACTTCACTCACACTCGCACGTTTGCACGCACACACGCACACACAGATTAAAGTTCAATCAGAGTTTCAAGAAATACTTCATTATCAAGTTTGAATTAAATTGAAAGAACTTACAACAGCTACACTCAAGTCTTTGTATATTTTTGCTTATGCATATACACAATATGGCTCATATTGCATTTATCATAGCTTATTATCAATTTTGACATTTAGATTTAACTAACTTTGTTAACCTTTAGATTTAACTATTTTAGTATATACATACATTATATCCAGTGACTGAAATGCGATACGATAAATAAATAAATAAATTTCGACATGCAATAATAAATGCAAAATAAAAAACAGCGATACAGCCGAATATCTAGGCTAGAATATCAATTTTGAGAAGAATTAAAGAAGAAGAAAAAAAACAAAACATCGCAAATAATTGTCACACTTTTACTACACCTAAGATAGCTTTATTTGTTAGAATTCTGATGTCGATTAATGTTGAATTTTATTACATAATATAGTCAGATGGATTGGAAAATACTAAATTATCATAACACAAAAGAAATAAACCAAAATGTATAAAAAATATAAATATAAAGTTTAAAAAAAAACTTTTTTTTTATCGTCTTAAAGAAAAATTAAAGTCAATTTCGGAATGCTTAAATAACACTGAAAAAATAAATGTATGAAAACTATGTGCTTAAACGCACTTTTTCGTGTTCAAAATGGCAGAATGCAATTTTTTTCATACAACTTACTACAGCGATGGAACCGATGACGTCATAGGTTCCTCCCGTTTTGTATAGAGCGTTTTCAATGCTCAGTGCGATCTGCTACTTTTGATTATAATTTGTGGCTGTTGTACTTATACTATATTATTATACTATATACTACTATACTATATTAGGTGTCATATAGAAATTTACACTCACAAATAGACTCACAAATAGTAGAATCTATTTACGACAGAAAAAAAATCGAGTCAACAGGCGAATATAGTCGTATTACATTACTTAACAGTATATTAGAATATTTATTTTAAACGATAACTCAAGCACCGTTTATCCGATCTTCCTGATTCTGGCCGTTTGGGGCCAAGTACTATAAGTATAGCTTGGCAACTTCGTTGGTGACACTCGTTCGTGTTGGCGGTAACTTGTGTGAGTAGTTACAGCTGCACTTAACAAAAAGCACACATGTGAGTGTCACCAACGAAGTTGCCAAGCTATAGATAGGTACTGCATATTTTATTTTCCCTTACAGGAAGCTAAACGACACCCTCCCCGAAGACTCGACCAGCCCGGAGAAGCAGCAAGCCCACATAGAGCAGATAAAGTGTTCGGTGAACAGCGCGCGGCAGCAGTTCCCGTGCGCGCACTGCGGCAAACGGTTCCAGTGGCGCGGCAACCTGCGCCGCCACCTGCACAGCCACGCCGCCAGGTATGTGCAGGGGCCCCGACATGCAGACGTGTAGACAGACAGGCAGCAGTTCCCGTGCGCGCACTGCGGCAAACGGTTCCAGTGGCGCGGCAACCTGCGCCGCCACCTGCACAGCCACGCCGCCAGGTATGTGCAGGGGCCCCGACATGCAGACGTGTAGACAGACAGAGACACTATTCTCGTGAGTAGGGGCAAATATATCTAGACAGACTGTGTGTAAGAAGCTAATAGGGAACATGCATGAATTTTTTTTATCACTTTTCTTAACAAAATATGAAAATACCGTTAAAAAGATGACATAAAATGAAAATAAAATTAAAATCGGCCAAGAAATACGGAAGTTATAAACATTTTAAATCACTAATTAGTTAGCGATTAGAGAGAGAGATCCGATATGGACTATGACGTCATAGTAGTACACGTCCACCATTCAAACTCCATACTAGATTCTGTTTTGCTAGAAAGAGATGGAGATAAGTCATTGATTGTTCGGAACCAAACAAAATATATATTATATAGTAAATACTTTTTGGTGCATGTTAAAGTTGAACCTCAATTGCCTATGGCCGCATAGAAAAAGGTAAGTAGAAGAAAAAGGACGTGAAGTGGAGTTGGTTGTAGTAGCGAGTTGCTGAGTTTAAATAAATATAATTAGTGAGTTTTAAAAGAGTTGTTTTTGTTCCGGGCACGAGAACCAGAAAATATATTGTCTGGAACAGAAAATGGTCCTTCGAGCAAACAATTTGTAAATATTTAATGTATATCAAGACCGAAAATTTGATGCCTATCTATGATGAAGAAGTTGTGTAGGTAAATAATGTGATAGTTGTATTAAAAATTTGTGGAGACAATATCGGCTGCTTAAGTGGAGTTTTCCTATTGAAAATACGTAAAAGTGCATAGAAATTAAAAATTTGAAACATTTCGGCCTTGGAAAAATTTTCATTGAAAACAAAAGATATACGAAATTCTGGAAGCAATATTCAAAATTTAAATGAAACAATAGTGTCTGTAAAACCGTGCTAGACTAAGATAGCAGATCGGTTTATACTGGTGTGAAAGAAAGAGAAAAATATAGTGTCCATACCACCAGCAGCGCCGTGCACGTTCGAATACATCCAGTTAATAAACGAATGTTAGCGCAGTGTGTGACGTTTGGGGCGCTATTGGGCGCTGTCTATTTGTTTGCAGCGGCATTGGGTTCGTTTGGAGTTTACTGGCGTACAGTAAACGGCGATAAAGAATGCACATCGATCTTTGGAAAGAGACAATCGGCTAATTTCGACTTCGTATAGCGATATCTGTGTCGCACACACCATGACGTTTGTTTTGTCAGTCGTGGTTCAAATGCGAGAGAGTGCAGTCGCATATCCAAGTCAATATATATATAGAGTTGCTAAAACTTTTACAAAATTAAATTTGTACTATGGCATAACACCAACACATTAGAATAACACCAACCTTTTCTTGAGCCGACTAAGGGTACAGGGTTAAACCGTGTTGTGGGCGATGGCCTAGCAACTTGTCACCGCAAAATTACACTTTTTGTCGATCTTTAAACCCACATTTAAATATGCTAGTAGTATAACATCAGTTGCTAATGCTCAGTCAACCCCTTTTAGGAATATGGGCGTGAATATATTACGTATGTATATTATTTTTCCCCAACTAGCAATAATTAAATATAATTACATCGTGTTTTACAGCTCTATATATTCCACGTGAAATCAAAACAAAACAATAATAAAGTACTTAGTACTAAATTCAAATTCTGATGAACGATTAATCTAATAATTGATGTACATGGAAATTAGTATTCGTTTGTATTCGGAAATGCGATGATTGCCGATGTGCATTCTTTATGGCCGTTTACTGTACGTACGATAACGTGCATATTCCGAACGGCGGGAAGTTGTCGTCGCGTAGCTGTCAGTGTCACGTCAGGTCGAATCTTTGGAAAGTGTTTTGATAAGTTATAAACAAAAACAAACAATAGTTTGCGGATTTAATTTGCGTACAGTTGTGTATATAGGTAGTTAATTAAATTAAGTTGGACAGTTGTAGCTTAGGGATTGTAAATAAGTTTGTTAGTGTTGTGAATATCAAAATGGCCCAGTTAACAGAATTGGTTGCCGCTCGCAGATATGTAAAAGGTTGTATTACAAGAATAGAAACGTTTTGTAATTCTCCGCGGGTTGCTTCCGCATCATTAGAGGCTCTGAAGGAGAAAAGGTTGCGGTTATCAAAAGCGTTTGACGACTATGAGCGTTACAATCGGGAAATCATAAACTTAGACCCTAATGATGCGGAGGACTACCTGCTTGTGGAGGAGAGGAGAGACAACTGCATGGAATTACTTAACCGTCGATGCAGTGTTGAACCTTCCCAGACGGAGTCTAAATCAGGTCAGTTCAAGCAATTGCCCACTATAAATATTCCAAAGTTTGATGGGTCAAATATTGTTGATTATTATCCCTTCATCAACATGTTTAAAGCTGTTATCCATTCCGATGGTCAATTGAGTTTATGCGAGAAGTTATTTTACTTACGCTCATTTCTAGCTGGGGAGGCCTTAGACCTCTTTTTTTTTTTTTTTTTTTTTTTATGTGTGATAGACAAGCATTTGACTCCGATCGCACCTGATGTTAAGTGACGATGAAGCCTAGGATGTAGCATGCTTGTCTAGAAGATGTCTATTCACTCTCAACTTGAAGAGATCCAAGTTATATTTTTCTGGGAAAAGATGGGCGGGAAGAGAGTTCCACTCTTTTGCGGTCCTTATAAGGAAGGTGGATGCAAAGCGTTTTGTACGAACTCGTGGAATATCGACGACATAAGGGTGGAACCCTAATCCACGCCGAGTGACGTAATGATGGAATGGAGACGGTGGAATCAAATCATGCAATCCCAGCGCACACTCACCGAAATGTATCCTGTAAAAAACCGATAACCTGGCGACATTTCTGCGGTGCTCAAGACTCTGCAGCTTCTCCTGAGCTAACACAGGGTCACCAATGAGCTTCTTCGCACGCTTGTCAATTGAATCCAAGGCGGCCAGTTGGTATTTGGCAGACCCATCCCAAAGATGGCAACAGTACTCCATGCACGAACGGACTTGTGCTTGGTATAACTGAAGTAGCTGTCCCGGCGTGAAGTACCGCCTCACTTTGGATAGGATTCCAAGTTTTTTTGCTGCATTTTTAGCCAAGGATTCAATGTACTGACCAAAGTTCATGTTGGAGGATAGATTCATACCAAGAAGCATCAAATGGTCTGAAATCGGTACGGATACACCTCGGAAAGTTGGAGCCAGATCAAAGGGACTCCGTTTAGCGGAGAACAAACACGCCTGAGTCTTGGTGGCATTGAAACTAACCAGATTGGCATCTCCCCAATCGGACACTGCCCCGAGGGTTAGATTTACACGAGCCACCATGGCTTCTCGACAAGACTGGATTTCGTCCCTTTTGGCCTTCGCGCTGGATATATATCTGTCAACAACTGTGCTATCATCGGCATACCCAAAGGTACCGGGTATAAGCATGTCGTTAATATGCAGCAGAAAAAGAGTTGCAGACAGAACAGACCCCTGAGGAACACCGGCGTCAATAGCCCTATGATCCGAAGTGTAGCCATCTAGAACTACTCGGATCGAACGCTCACTCAGGAAATCAGCAATCCATTTACAAAGGCCTTCAGGGACTCCATACGCTGGAAGTTTACCCACTAGGCTAGCGTGCCAGACCCTGTCAAACGCTTTAGAAATGTCGAGAGACACGGCAAGAGCCTCACCGTGTTTCTCGATCGCTTCGCCCCATAGATGGGTGACATACACCAGAAGATCCCCAGTCGATCGCCCTGGACGGAATCCAAACTGGCAATCGCTGAGCAAGTCATTCCCTTCTAGGTATGCAAGGAGGCGTTTATTCAGTACACGCTCCATAGTCTTACAGAGTATGGAGGTGACGGAAATTGGGCGATAATTGACAGGGTCAGCCCGACTGCCTTTTTTGGGTACAGGTTGCACATTTGCTAACTTCCATGACGCTGGAACAACCCCAGTCTCAAGTGAGGAGCGATACAGGCGTGTCAGAACCGGAGACAACTCAGCCGCACAATTCCGCAAAACGACAGCTGGAATTCCATCGGGACCACTAGCTTTATTGACATCTAGACTCCGCAAGATTGCAAGGACCTCTTTTTGGCGTATATGGATTACGCTCATAGAGGTATCAACTTGCGGTAAAATAGGTGGGCATTTACCTGCAGCGTCTAGACGTGAATTTTAACCTCATAAAAAATTTAATGCTGACGGATGAAAGTTACGTAACATCACTGAAGCTCTTAGATGAAAGATATAATAATATTCCAAAAATTGTAAATTACCATGTAAATAGCATACTTGATATGCCAGCTTGCACAAAATGCACCGCTCCTGGGTTGCGCTCAATAATATCAACTGTAAATATGCATCTGGCTGCGTTGCAAAATTTAAAAGAGAAGGTTGAACATTGGGACACTTTATTGGTTAATATTCTCTCTAAAAAGATTGACTTTTCTACATACCATAGCTTTCATATTGAGCGTGACGTAAAAAAGGTGCCTAGTTTAAGTGAATTTTTGATCTTTCTAGAAAGGCGAGCAATAGCCCTTGAAATCACCTCACAAGAGAAGCCCCAAAAGCCAATTATAAAGACTGTAGTAAATGTTGCAGTTGCTTCTGGGGTGTCGTGCAAGTTTTGCCATGCTTCTCATAAGGTATATCAGTGTGATGATTTCAAAATGCTATCTTATGAAGAAAGATTCAATATTGTTAATGTAAATAAACTGTGTAAGTTGTGATTAAATAGACACCGAGGTAGGTGATGCTGAGCTTGCGATGTGCAATTTGCCGATGTGCAATTTGCCATCAAGCGCATAATACCCTTTTACATTCAAAAATTAGGGTAACTGGAGTCACACCTGTTGAAATTCCCAGTCAGCATGTAAATAAGAGTTTTAATCCAGATGATAGTTTGCCTTCTGCAACTTTGTCTGCCAAGTTGCAGACTCAAAATGTGTTGTTGCCAACGGCTATGGTGAAGTTGACGAGTAAAGATGGTAGAGTTATAGAAGCCAGAGCGTTATTGGATTCTGCTAGCCAGGTCTCATACATCACAGAGAAGATGTTGAAACGTGTAAATAATTGTGTATATAGAACTGACGAGTTGGTGACAGGAATATGTAATGGGGAGAACTATGTTTCTAAAAGAGCGGAGGTAGTCATTCAGTCTTCTGTAAATAATTGCAAACTTAATGTGTCATGCTGTGTAGCTAAGAATATCACATGCCCGCTTCCACAGCAAACTTTTGATAAATCCAGATTAAATATTCCAACATATGTCAAATTAGCTGATAAGAAATTCAATCAAACTGGTGAGATATCCCTGTTATTGGGTTGTGATGTATTTTTTAGAGTACTGCAACATAACTCTGTAACGCTGACATCTGGTCTCTCCCTTATAAATACCAGTTTCGGTTATGTTGCTGCTGGAACTCTGCCAGTTTCCACTGGCAAGATCTAGGTTTAAATTTTAAAATGTTATGCTTATAATGAGGTTTCAATCCTTCACCTTTTATAAGGATGTAGTGGAAATATCATATTGTCTAAAAATGTTAAAAACAAGGCTTTAGTTGTGTCAGTAAGAGTAGGTAATAGTGTTATTTAGTCGAAATTTAATTTTAATATATTTAGTTTTCATCTTTAAAACTGTAACTATCAGAGATATAGAGTAGAATTTTATTAATATTTTAATGTTATAGCATCATGCACATGCAATCTAAAATTCTGGCTAATGTTCTTTAATTTTTAGTTGGTTGCAAAGGTGAGTTCTAAATGAAATTCAAGTGAATTTGATATGTAAAAATATTCTTAATATGTTATATTTAACTAAAGTTTAAAGATGTCTTTGAATGTTACGCACAATTTGCATAGACTACTTAAATAATATCTTATATTATAATAGTTGAACTATAATGGGTTATAATAAGTTTCTATTTGTGTGACATTATAAAATATCTATCACTTTTGTTCTCTATTAATGGTTATTTTTGTTTTATTGTTAACTTTTGCTAGGCCGGCAATATGTTCGGAACCAAACAAAATATATATTATATAGTAAATACTTTTTGGTGCATGTTAAAGTTGAACCTCAATTGCCTATGGCCGCATAGAAAAAGGTAAGTAGAAGAAAAAGGACGTGAAGTGGAGTTGGTTGTAGTAGCGAGTTGCTGAGTTTAAATAAATATAATTAGTGAGTTTTAAAAGAGTTGTTTTTGTTCCGGGCACGAGAACCAGAAAATATATTGTCTGGAACATTGATAGCTTATATAGATCTTCGTTATTTTTATAGATATTCGAAAAATATTTTTTTCCTACTGTTTCTTATATGAATGAGCTTTTATTATAGTAAACAAAAAATATCATGCATATTCCCTATTGGCCACTTGGGGTAACTCCGCTGCGCGGGGCTCCTATATCTGGACAGATCGGGTGTAAGGATCTAATGAATGAGTGATTAGATCTCTTCCCCGAAATCGTTAATTCCGCGTAGCAAACTTTCCATTCGCATTTTTCCCCACTCGGACTTCTTCCCGCCACTTTTTTTTCTCATTTGCTTGCCTCCTCATTCTCAAATATGGCCAAACGATATTTTGTCTATGGCGAAAGTTTCCCAGTCGCTTCTTTTTGCAATAGTTTTGTTTCTTACGCGATATTTTTCCGAAACTCGAAAGTTTCTATGTCATTTTTTCCGCAGTAACTCATTTTTATAAATTAAAGTAACAAATCAATATGCAATTCAGCTAGAAAACATGAAAATAAAGTTTATTTAGGTAAAGAAGAGTAGTGAAGATAAAATGGCAGAAGATAAGGTAATATATATCATAGATAGATACCTAATATGATTTCCTAATAAAATCTAGGTAATTATTTTTTCTAATATTGGCGATGAATACAAGAGGAATAGGTACGTACCTATTAGGAAATCATATTAGGTACCTATCCATGATATATATTACCTTATCTTCTGCCATTTTATCTTCACTACTCTTCTTTACCTAAATAAACTTTATTTTCATGTTTTCTAGCTGAATTGCATATTGATTTGTTACTTTAATTTATAAAAATGAGTTACTGCGGAAAAAATGACATAGAAACTTTCGAGTTTCGGAAAAATATCGCGTAAGAAACAAAACTATTGCAAAAAGAAGCGACTGGGAAACTTTCGCCATAGACAAAATATCGTTTGGCTATATTTGAGAATGAGGAGGCAAGCAAATGAGAAAAAAAAGTGGCGGGAAGAAGTCCGAGTGGGGAAAAATGCGAATGGAAAGTTTGCTACGCGGAATTAACGATTTCGGGGAAGAGATCTAATCTAGGGATTGCAGCCAGACTCGAAAACCGAAAAACGAGTACTTTTCGATTAAACTCGAAAACCGAGTTCGGTTTCGATTTTTACTCGAAACTGTCTGAAGTAGTTTTAATTTTTTTTTGTGTAATGATAATGATTAAATTAGTTTGTAAACTCGGGATTAAGTAGGGTAGTAGGGTAGTTTTTAGGGTTCCGTACCAAAATGGTAAAAAAGGAACCCTTATGGTGCGACTCCATCTGTCTGTCACAGCAAGATATCTCAGGATCTACTAATGCTATCGACTTGAAATTTGGAATAGTGTTAAAAATCGCTAACCCGAGGCTATTGGACAGTAAAAAAATCTTATACCTTTTTCCTTTTTTTTTTAAAGGGGACCGAAATGGGACTTTGAAAATTGAAAGTAGGGCTATTATATTGAACGGGGTATCAAATGAAAGGGCTTGATTTGTAGATTAAAACACCGTGTTTATTTTTTTTTCTTAAATAAGTAGTATTTGATTTATAATGCCAAACGATAAAAACATACCATTCCCCCCCTATTATCTTCGAAGTTACTGAACAGAAAAATCTGTAATAATTACCAATTGTTAATGTCGTCCTAAATATTACAGGAAAAATCATAACGGTTTTCCTAAGTTGCACCGTTTTTTAGAAATTCGCAAAAATCGTAACACATACTTATTTGCTCCTACTAAACTAATCGCCATACAGTTTTTCTTGAACTATCTGTAGCTACTTGAGTTTGTACGGAACCCTCGGTACGCGAGTCCGACTCGCACTTGACCGGTTTTTAATCTATCCATCAGAAACCGTCAAATTGTGAACGACCTTGCACTTACCGACAAAGAGTTTACAATCTGTCGGATTTCCTAGAGGATATGGCACCATAGACCACATACAGTGAGGCAGATAATACAGAAGACTGAGGAGTAAAATCAGCCCCTGTGCTTAGCATTTGTGGACTATGAGAAAGCTTTTGATTCTGTCTGGTTCTGGAATCCTTGCAACGTTGCCAAATAGACTGGCGATACATCCAAGTGCTGAGATGTCTCTACGCCGTCCAAGTACAGAACCAGCAGACTAAGCCCATTCTCCTGCAGCGGAGTGTGAGACAAGGGGATGTCATTTCCCCCAAATTGTTCACGAATGCACTGGAGGATGTGTTTATGACGCTAGCTTGGGAGGGTCGTGGCATTAATATAAACGACGAGTACATTTCACACTTGCGATTTGCAGACGATCCCGTCATTTTGGCTTGAACTTTGCAGGATTTAGAATACATGCTGAACGGTCTAGCTGCTTTTTCTCAACACGCCGGTCTTAGGATGAACTTGGACGAAACCAAGGTTGCAGTGACTGCAGTGCAGGACGCCCTTCTCGAAGTTGTTCAGGAGTACGTTTACCTCGGGCAAGTTCTGCAGTTAGGTAAAAATAACTTTGTAAAAGAGGTTAATAGAAGAATACAGCTGGGTTGGGCTGCGTATGGGAAATTACGTCGAGTCTTCTCGTCGTCCATTCCACAATGTCTGAAGACAAGGGTTTTCGATCAGTGCATCCTACCTACCAGTCTTGACATACGGAGCCGAAACGTTGTCGCTCACGGGACGGCTGAGTACCTACGTAAATTTAAGGTCACTCAGCAAGCTATGGAAAGGGCCATGTTGGGAGTATTTCAGAAGGATCGTATCCGTAATGATGTGATCCGACAGAGAACTAAAATCGTCGACATAGCCCAAAGGATTAGCAAGCTGAAGTGGCAGTGGGCTGGCCATATCTGCCGCAGAACCAACAAGCGCTGAAGCAAGCGTGTTCTCGAGTGGAGACTACGGATCGGCAAACGTAGTGTGGGGCGCCCTCAGACAAGATGGAGTGATGATCTTCGCAAGATGGCTGGCAGAGGTTGGATGCCAGTGGCCGCAGATCGTGCTCGATGGCATGACATGGGAGAGGCCTATGTCGAGCAGTCGACTAATACGGATTGATGATGATGATGGTGGTGCGTATACACAACGTATTTCTGTCATTTTGCTTTTCTGTCGTTTCGCGTGTGTGTCATTTTGCGAAGTCAGAATATGTCTTTATCGAATTAAAGGCATTTTTTTATGCAGTAGTCAGTTATTACGTCGATTACTTACGTGTTACGAAACTTAAAAACCTATTTTTAAGGTTTACTTAAGTAAAAATATAAAAATCCGTAATATTATAAGGACGCAAAAAAACTCGTAAAACCGCGGTTATTAACCGAGTTCTATTTCGATTAAAACTCGATCGAGTTACTCGGTTAACCGAGTTTCGAGTAACTCGTTTGCAATCCCTAATCTAATCACTCTAATGAATCACTTGTTGTGACTCCGCTGCGCGAGGCTCCTATATCTAGACAGATCGAGTGTAAAGAGCTAATTGACGACTTGATGTGACTCCGCTGCGCGGGGCTCCTATCTCTAGAATTTTTTTTTTAGTTAGGGACAGCATGATGTGACCCCACTGCGCGGGGCTCCTATATTTAGACGGATCGAGTGTAAGGATCTAATTAACCACTTAATGAGACTCCGCTGCGCGGGGTTCTTATCTCTAGAAACTTACTATTCTATGAAGTATCTAGGAACCAAGGTAAAGGACCCTGCTGTGCGGGGGAGCTCCGATTTCTAGACAGATATTTTTAGTAAATCCCCGCTGCGCTGGGCTCCTATATCGGTATAAAAGCTACATAACCACTGCAGTATCTAAAACGCGGTCTCGCAGCAGCCCACATAGAGCAGCTGAAGTGTTCAGTGAACAGCGCGCGGCAACATTGATGCTGGCGCCAAGTTTAGGTATATAAGCATTCGAATTTCCGATGTCTGGTAAGAACTCTAATGACTATTGACTCCTGACGTGACATCTTTTTACATAGGAATCGATAATTTTTACTCATAAAAGGTCGTTACGTTGACTCGTACTATGACGTCATTTTGACTCATGAAACGACGTCATTTTGACAATGAAATGACGGCTCAGCGATGTACGAAAGATATCTCATTGAGGCATGGTATAACTCTTATTGACTATAATGACGTTACAATTCGCTTGACTGACGTAATCACGAGTGTAATACTGACTTTTGTGCCACACCTGGCCATAAAGTGACTTTTTCTGGCCAAGTGTAGACATAAAATGATGTACACAACACGGGAAGTAATAAAGAAAGCCCTCGATCACATATTTACGTCCCTCGCTTGCAGCTCGGGCCGCAAACTTCTGCGATCTCGGCCTTTCTTTGTATTACCACCCTAGTTGTGTAATGTACTATTGTAATATCGTTACAATGCTCGAATAACGTACTCACGAGTTTGTGCTCGACTCGATGTAATAACCCAAAAATTGTCTGGTAACTCTTTCAGAGCAAACGGCGAGCTAGTCTGTACCCCATGCAACCGCACCTTTTCCTCCGTCGCCACATACAAGCAGCACATGCGTCTATCCCGCAAGCACGTATCGGAGCAGGAGTTCCCGCACTCGTGCGGCGAGTGCGGGCGCCGCTTCGCCAACAAGACGCGCCTGCGCGACCACCAGGACTGGGACCACAGGCGGCACTTCGCGCACCACTGCCATCTGTGCCAGAAGGTGACGAGCTTGTAGATGGATATGAGGAGTCCCCACATGAGACGACACCCTTTTAATTCACGAAACGACGCCATTTTGACGCACAGCGTGACGTCATTTTGACTCAAAACATGCCGTCATTTGGACACATCATGTCGTCATTTTGACACCTAAAACAGCGACATTTTGACTCCTAAAACGACGTCATTTTGACAAAGTAACTGTAACTGTTTGACTTTTGTAATGTCGTTACAATTCGCTTGAGTGACATAATCACGAGGGTGTTCGACCCGGTCTCTTCGTGCCACATACGCCGCTTCGCCAACAAGACCCGCCTGCGCGACCACCAGGACTGGGACCACAGGCGGCACTTCGCGCACCACTGCCACCTGTGCCAGAAGGTGTGCGCCAAGTAGCTGCACTTGACAATTCCACATATGAGGCGACATCATTTTGATTCATAAAACGACAACTCAATACGACTTTCTTTTGTTTCGCCGAATAACACCCACGACGACGACACGACACGTTGTCATTTTGACCCAGACCCCGTCACTTTGACGCTTCAAAGGACGTAATTTTTACGCATAACATGTTGTTATCTCGACCCGTAAGACGTCCTTTTTTCCTAGCCAAATGACGCGATTTCTACGCAATAAATTATAATATTTCATTTTGACATCCAAAAGACGTGATTTTGACTCTGAGATTACGTGTTTTGACTTAGGAATCGACATAGTTTTTCAATAATATGATGTTACATCTACTCGTAAAATGACGTCATTTTGACTCCTGAAACGACTTCATTTATTTTTGACACATCTAACGACGACATACAATACATGTCATACAAGTTTCTCTTGTCTGCAGGTATTCAAGAGCCATACGTCTCTGTATCTACACAAACAAGTGGTTCATAAGAAGGAAAATGCCGAACATCTCTGTGACCACTGCGGAAAACCTTTCCCGGTAAGATATACAGCGTGTAAGTCTTATACGGGCGAACAATTAAACCAGATATAGCGTTTAGTAGTGTTATCATTAATTAATATGATTTTTTAAATTACACTTAATAGTGACCTCGTAATTATTTTTTGAAAATTTACCGAGCAGCAATCTACCGCATACATGCTTGTTATGACATTGCGAGATACGAGCTTTTTTAAAGTAACTGTCAACTAGCGTGTTTGTCAACTTGAATGTGTTGCGTTACATTGCGGCCTGAATTATTTTGTATGGTAAATATTTTTATTGTGGTTTTAAGCAATAGTTATCTAAATATGCTTCTTAGGTCCTATGCTGACCGCCGTTTCAATATTCGCCCGTATAAAACTTACACGCTGTATAGACCCTACTGATACTCCAGCTCTTAATTAACTTAATATAATACAAATCATTATTGGACACCGAAAAATTACATCCTTAAATAAACAAGATATTAAAAACCAGTGGCAGGTTAAAATACGTTTATAATAAGGATAATGCTTGAGTCAGGTTAAGAAAATATCATTCTATTTAGTCCGTAACTTATATTATTGAAAAATTGCCACTATAACAACCATTACCTAATAAAAACAAAATAAAAGAGTGGTGCGACACCCTTCGTGTGCGAATCCGATTCGCAAATGGCCAGTTTTTTATTAATCATGCCTATTGTCATCATGTTGTCATCATCATTGTCCTAACATTTTTCAATTTCTCGAGGTAAGGTAAGTCAAATGTATTCGATATCATTTTCAGAACCACGCGAAACTCCGCAGCCACATAATAGCGCTGCACACATCCGAGTCGCCGTACAAGTGCGGTTCGTGCGCCGCGCGCTTCAGCTGGCACTCGTGCCTGTCCCGCCACGTGCGCAGGGTGCACAAACGCAAGTGACGTCACTGCACAAACAAAAATGATGCAGTGCACGTGATGCACACTGCCCGACGTGCGTGCCTCAGCAGCACTCGTGCCTGTCCCGCCATGTGCGCAGAGTGCACAAACGCAAGTGATGTCTCTGCACAAACAAAAATGATGGAGTGCACATGATATACACTGCCCGACGTACCTGCATTAGCAGCACTCTTGACTGCCCCGCCACGTGCGCAGGGTGCACAAACGCAAATGACGTCACTGAACAAGTTACACAGTGAGGTTTGCACATACCATCCTCAGTGCGAGTGCATTTATTTAATCCACTTTATTATCAGTATTATTTAGAGTGTAATATACAGGGTGATTGATAATTCGACCTATACTTTGAAAGGGGTTATACTAGAGCTCATTTGCAATAAATTTAGCTCAGTAAACTAGGGGTCTAAATTTGATGGTTATCAAGTTATTTGAGTTTTACGTTTTTTTAGAAAAAGCCCGCTTTTCGGACTAAAAATGATAATTATGAAAAAAGTACTTCCATTTGGCTGGTATAAACTTTGTTTTCTAAAAGCCAATGAACCAATGACTACTTCAAATAAAAATTTGTGTCAACATTTCAGAATTATCTTAGAAATAAACGGTCATGAAAACCAAAGTCATAATTTTTTTTTCGATTTTGTTACAACTGATGAGAATTACTTGAAAAAAATGTACGGCACTTGATGTAAAAACTACAGAAATAAGTTCCTCAATTAATAAGCTTTCCAAAAAAGTACAAATGTTGGCAACTTTTTCAAAAATCTTGAAAATAATAATAATAATTCCAGAGCAGGTAGCGGTTTCGCAAAAGGCGTACCTGGCCCGGAGCCGCGTTGTTTGTGTCACCTTTATTTTTCTGAGGGCTTCAATTGACCTGCCTCGGTATCTTATCTTACCTTATTAGGGGTGAGATCAGGGTAGATTGCGTTCAGGCATGTTCGTGACTAACCGAGGTTTAATTATCTTCATTCAGTAAGTGATCAATTATCTGCCTTCGACCTTCTTTCCAATTCAGACGTATCGTTGTTAACTTATTTATTTTACAAATGAAATGAATTATTGTTTATCAAAACAAAGAATAATAGCATGAACCTCGTATAATCCAACGAACTAACCGAGGCTAAATTATCTTCATTCAATAAGTAATCAATCAATTACTGTCAACCGTCTTTCCAATTGGACGTATCGTTGTTAACTAATTATTTTACAAATCATTAACTAACTAACCGAGGCTTAATTATTTTTTTCAGTAATGAGGTGACCAATTAGTTAATTATTGAAAGTAATAATGATACCTAATGACTGACAGAAATAAGCATACCGGACCTGAAGCCAGTCTGCTTACTTTGTGTTTCTTCATGCAGAAAGCACGATATTAATTTATTTACATCAAATGCTTGTTGGTAGGAATAAGATTGCAAAAGCAGTAAAATAACCAGTTTCTAAATAAAATTTTATTTTAAAATAATTAAATTATTACTAAACACAAAAAGAAGCACGCAGGGTAATGTTTCGCCATACGATAAATAAATAATTAAAATAAATTACAATTACAACTACAAATCTTGTTCGAATTGCCTGCCTCGGTTGCGAATGCAAGCACGAAGTCTTGTACGTACTTCACTGACTGTAACCCGCGTCGACAGACTTTCTTTAATAGTTTGGGCAGCTGCTACAATTTTTTCTCGTAAATCTTCTACATCACGAATTGGCCTGTCGTAGACTAATGCCTTCATGTGACCCCAAATGTAGAAGTCGCATGGAGTTAAGTCGGGACTTCTCGCTGGCCAAGGGATCGGACCACCTCGACCAATCCATTTTTCTGGATAATTCACATCCAACCAATGTCGCACACGCAGATAATAGTGAGCTGGGCAGCCATCGTGTTGATACACCATGGCTATCCTTCTGGCAAGCGGCACATCCTCCAGCAGCATAGGTAGTTCGTCCCTCAAAAAGTTCTCGTACGCGTCACCGGTTAATCGTGCCGGCAGAAAGAATGGCCCGATCAAATTGTCGTGCACAATACCCATCCAGACATTTAGTGAGAATCTGTGCTGGTGAGCTCCTTCTCTGGACCTCCGTGGGTTTTGATGTTTGGGGGCCCAAAAATGCAGATTGTGGTAGTTATTTATTCCGTCGCGGTCGAAGTTGGACTCATCTGTCCACAAAATGTTCTTCAGGTACTCCGGGTCTTCGATGTCAGCATTCAACAAAAATCTGCAGAAATCGATTCTTCTTGCAGGATCTCCCTCCTCGATAGCGTGTACTGGAGTGTAGTGGTATGGATACTGCCGTGCTGAATGTAATGTGAACCAAACCTTCCACTGAGTTATCCCAAGCTGGTTAGCCACAATCCTTGTTGATGTAGTGCCATCCGCGCGGAAACACTCCAGGATTTGTTCCTCTTCAACCGGATCATGGACTGGAGGTCTTCCAGCATCAGCTTGACGACGTTGAACCGATCCAGTTTCTCGAATACGTCGATACGTCGCACCAAACACACTTACATCAGGTAAACGGCGGTTGGGGAAGCGTCGTTGATATTCTCTGCGAGCCGCAGCGGAGCCGCCATCACAAAACCCGTAACAGTACAGGATATCCGCGTATTCTTCATTTTGATAAGCAGCCATTTTTTTTAAGAAATTAGTACGTCCGAGTTGGAAAGAAGGTCAAAAGTAATTGATTGATCACTTACTGAATGAAGATAATTAAACCTCGGTTAGTCACGAACATGCCCGAACACGAACCGAACGCAATGTACCCAGATCTCACCCCTAATTAGATAAGATAAGATACCGAGGCAGGTCAATTGAAGCTCTCAGAAAAATAAAGGTGACACAAACAACGCGGCTCCGGGCCAGGTACGCCTTTTGCGAAACCGCTACCTGCTCTGGAATTATTATTATTATTTTCAAGATTTTTGAAAAAGTTGACAACATTTGTACTTTTTTGGAAAGCTTATTAATTGAGGAACTTATTTCTGTAGTTTTTACATCAAGTGCCGTACATTTTTTTCAAGTAATTCTCATCAGTTGTAACAAAATCGAAAAAAAAAATTATGACTTTGGTTTTTATGACCGTTTATTTCTAACATAATTCTGAAATTTTGACACAGATTTTTATTTGAAGTAGTCATTGGTTCATTGGCTTTTAGAAAACAAAGTTTATACCAGCCAAATGGAAGTACTTTTTTCATAATTATCATTTTTAGTCCGAAAAGCGGGCTTTTTCTAAAAAAACGTAAAACTCAAATAACTTGATAACCATCAAATTTAGACCCCTAGTTTACTGAGCTAAATTTATTGCAAATGAGCTCTAGTATAACCCCTTTCAAAGTATATCAATCACCCTGTATTTTTAAGAAATTTTATATGAATAATCTATATTATTATTTCGATGTATTCTAATCTAGGGTATTTCTTCCTTATTCATCGTAGTTAGTATTCAAACGAGGGTAACATCAGAATCTCGAAAACAATCTCGTTATTATATTCGACGTTGTGCGAGAAGCAAAATATGTTTGAACGCTATTGCTGATGACAACTGATATTATACTATGCATCTCATACGACTTCATGGATCAAGCAAGCATGCCACGCTTCTGGCACAGCCTCTAACGTATTTAAGAGAACAGTGTGGCAGTGTTATTGTTATTTAAGATATTTTGATACAACGCTAAAATAAAATCGTGTGAGTGATATATATTGTTTCATTTAAATATGATATGTATTATTTTGTTTACAAAAACACATTTAAGTAAAGTCTGGCCAGGAATGTATGAGGTTTGTCTCATAATCATAATGGATTGAATTGTTTGGTGTGTAATTAGACAAAGTCCTGGATTAAAACAGGATATTTTATATCCCATTAAAGAGTTCCCTTGGGATAAAAACGGGAACAACGCAGGCGACGCTGTGGGTAAATGCTAGTGAAAAATAAACTATCAATAACCTTCTTACCCGACTGCGGCGAAGCCCAAAACGAGGGTTATGTGTTTGACGTACGTATGTATGTATATCCGTTCCCATGTCTCGTAACTAGTCAACGACACACCCGATTTTGATAAATGTTAAAACAAAAGGTTCGTCTTCACGGCGCGAGTGTCACTAGGTACATAAGTAAAATTCTTAAAAAATTGTGGATTTTTGCACTTACAATGCGCGTTATTTTTTTGCAACGGAGTCTGGTTTTTTAAAGTAAAAATGTGGTTTTTGAGATCGATAACAAGACGCCACACCATTTATTTACCATCAATATGCATAGCTTCTATTTTCTTGTCAATATCTTCAAATTCTTCTTCTATAGTTTCGTCGGAAAGGAAATATTTAGTTCTTTTAGCAACACGTTTAGGAAATAACGCAATATTGTTTTTAATCATGTGATGGGTTACACCAGTTTTATCTATAAAAGTTTTGTTTTTAATTTTACGGGATTTATTTCTTTGACGTTTGTTTTTAATATTTTTTAGATCTTTAGTTTTTTTGGAAATATATTTTGTAACATTATTAGTTGTATTTTTATTGGATTCTTGTGGATCATGAGTATATTCGGATGTTAGTAAAGGAGTTTTATTACCATTTTGTTTGGTATCTGGTATAGTTTTTATATTCTTTATATCTTTAGTTTTCTTGGAAATATCTTTTGGAAGTGTATTTTTATCATCTTTGCTAACTTCTTGTGGAT
The DNA here is from genome assembly GCA_947034925.1 of Eudemis profundana. Lineage (NCBI taxonomy): Eukaryota > Metazoa > Arthropoda > Insecta > Lepidoptera > Tortricidae > Eudemis > Eudemis profundana. Next base: position 6,515,722 of record OX344819.1, read on the forward strand.
CATAAGTTGTGTTTTCTGAAGTTAGTACAAGTGCTTTGTTACCAATATCTCTGATATCAGTTTTATTTATAGCCAATTCGCCGTGTATGTTTTGTGTCTGAGTTTTATTATCGGAAGTCTTTTCGCCTAGTTCTGGGTCAAGGGTTGAGTAATTTGAAGTTTTATCGTTGCTATCTCGTGTAGTACTCGTTTTAAGTCTAAATTTTCTTTTAGTTACTAAGCTATTGCCGTCAGAAGCCTTAAATCTAATATTTTCTGGTTTATTTTTATTATTACTCGTGGTACTTTCAGATATTGTTATATATTTATTTTTCATCGTATCAGTTTCATGTGGAACATTATTTTTATTATTAGATGCACTTAATTTATCAGGTGGAGCATCATTTTCATTTACAAAAGTTTTTAATCGTATATGGTCAGTTTCCGGAGTTGTGATTTTTTTATCAAGAGAATGTTGAATATTTTTTTGAAGAGGTTTTCTGTATTTAGATTTTAGTATTTCGATATCTTGTGAAACATGACTTTTAATGTCAGATGTGTTTAATTGATTATCACGAGAGTTAAATCTAATATTTTCTATATGCAAAGTTTTAAATTTTTTATCATTAGGAAGTTGAATATTGTCTTGAAGAGGTTTATTGTATTTGGACTTTAATATTTCAATATCTTGTGAAACATGACTTTCATTGTCAGTTGTTTTTAATAGATTATTATAAGGAACATCATTTTCGTTTACAAAAGCTTTAAATCGAATATTTTGTGCATCCGGAGATTTTATGTTATTATCACGAGGATGTTGAATATTGTCTTGAAGAGTTTTCTTGTATTTATGTTTTAATACTTCAATATCACGTGAAACATGACTTTTATTTTCATAATTGTTATGTGGAATATCATTTTCGTTTAAAAAGGCTTTAAATCTAACATTTTCAATTTCTGGGATCGTGATTCTTTTATCAGGGTTTAGTTTAATATTGTTTTGGAGAGGTTTCTTGTATTTATGTTTTAATGTTTCAATATCTTGTGAAACATGACTTTTATTGTCAGATTTTTTAAATTGATCATTATTATTGGTAATATCATTTTCGTTTACAAAGGCTTTGAATCTAATATTGTCCATTTCTGGAATTTCGTTTTTTTTATCAGGATTCAGTTGAATATTGTTTTGCAGAGTTTTATTGTATTTGTATTTTAACATTGCAATGTCTTTTGGAACCTGATTTACGTCATATTTTTTTAATTTAATATCGCCTGGTAGAACGTTATTGATTTTAGTAGTTTTTAAACTTTGTAAGAGTTCATGTTTGTTTTCAAAATTTTTAATTTCTATATCTGGTAAGACATTACGTCTCTTTTGAAAATATTTTAATTGAACATTTTGTGGCTCCTGGCGTGTATTTTTAGAATAGTTGTTATACTTTCTTTTAATATTCTCGATATCTTGTGAAACGTCGTTATTGTTTTCAGAATTCTTCTTAACAGCAATATTGTCATTAAACTCTTTTCTTAAACTTTTTATCTCGTCACTTGAAATATATTTTTTCTTTTTGTATTGCGCTGCTTTCAATTGTAATGAAATATCATTCATTTTTGCAAGCAAATTCTCTGTCTTTATTTTTGTAGCTGTCCGAATTGCCGCGTCTTTTTGTGCAGTCTCTTTAAATATTCTTGAAGCTCGTTTGTTTTCAGTATTACTACTTTTTAATAAACCTTTTCTGGTAGAAACATCCTTTAAAACATCTTTTAATCTAACTGGTATGGGCATCAAAGCATTGATGTTCCGCACTTTCGAAGTAGGTTTAATACCGTGTTTATATCCTCTAGATCGCCTTTTATCTATATATTGTGCTAGTTTGCTAACTTCATCAGATATTTTCGCTCTAATTGTGTAATTGTATCTATCATAACGTTGAAACACCAAGGAATTCAAAGCAGCTTGAATTATTTTAGAAAATTCACGCTCTCTTCTACATTTAGTTAGTTTCTCAACATATTTCTTCATTTTCTCTTCGTCTTTTTGATCATAAAAATCATTAAGGAAATCAAATAGTCTGTTTAGAAAATTATCTTCGTCTTTATCGTATTTTATGTAGTCGTATATTCTCCATTTTATTCGAAAGGGGTCAGTCTTAGCCCATTTCCTCACATTATTTTCTATATATATTTTCACTATAGGAGTTTGTACAATATCTGAGTAGGTCGATCCTTTGTAGAGAAAGTAGTCTTTCATGTTCTTGTAAAGCATTTTGAAAAATCGTTTTATCTCTGGTAACCTATGGTGAAAAAGCGTTAGACCCACATCTTTTATGAAATTAGTTAAGTATTTTTTCTTCGTTTCTTTATCTTTTGGTTTTAAATCATTATCTGTTAGACTACTGTCTGTTATACCATATTTTGATTTAAAACTGTTCTTCCAGTCTTTCCATTTTACGTCATTGTGTTTTGGTTTGAAATGATCTTTCCTTTTTATATCATTTTCCTTTGATTTCGAATCATGATCTTCTTCTGTTTCGTCATTGTGTTGTAGTTCCGACCCATTACCTAGTCGTCTGAAGTTGTCTCGCCCTAAATAATTTTGTTCTTTAGATTTTAATCTGTCTTTAAGCTTATTTATAAACTTGTTTATATTATCGATTTGTATGCGGGTGTTGTTCGTTGCCGCAGGCTTGATATGTATATCCAGAGCTACGTTGACACTTTTCGCCCCAATAGCTAGGGATAAAGCTGAAACAAGTCACAAACACATGTCGTATTTAGGTAATGGATACATATAAATTCTCAATCTTTACTGCAGACTACACGGACAGAAAATCCTACTTCCTGACCAGAGAAAAGAGAGAGCAAGAGAAGGGGAAGACGTGAAATTTTACAAATCACGAGCCACGAGTAATAAAGTAAACCTCAGATCGCATATTTATGGTCCTCATATACGGTTCGAATAATAAACACCTGAAATCTGGAGCATTCTTTATTTTACTACCCTTGATGGTTTAGGTACCTGGGATACTGTACAGTCAGCGGCAGAGAAAACGATCCCCTTGACAGACTGTCCATATGGGGACCCCATAAGTATTATTAAATGAAAATACATTGGAATTTACATTTCTTTTAATTCCACGATACCTATATTATATTACTATTTTTCTTACATTCATACCAGCACGGCTAGCGCAAGATAACTGCGATATATCTCGCGCCCAACACGGAATGTATATAGCATGTAGATAGAAGGATAGTTCGTCGATTTGTATGAGAACCAAGCGTGTTACGTTTTTCGCTTGGCGTTTGACGCCAAAAATGTAATTTAGTGATGGAAAACATAAATTTTCCATTTCACTTGGTGGTGTTTGAACAATTAATTATTCCATTATTATCGGATTTTCGAATCAGCTTTTTAATATTGACCGAAACTGAAGTTGACGGCATGCAAAGTAGGTCGTCGCCACTTCTTTTTAGCACGCCAGGTACATACACTTTTTACTGCTACCTCCATATATACAGCGTGTAAGTCTTATATGGGCGAATATTGAAACGGTGGTCAGCGTAGGACCTAAGAAGCATATTTAGATAACTATTGCTTAAAACCACAATAAAAATATTTACCATACAAAATAATTCGGGCCGCAATGTAACGCAACACATTCAAGTTGACAAACACGCTAGTTGACAGTTACTTTAAAAAAGCTCGTATCTCGCAATGTCATAACAAGCATGTATGCGGTACATTGCTGCTCGGTAAATTTTCAAAAATTAATTACGAGATATTCCATAACTTAACGGTGTACAAAATTTCACACCGTCAAGCTGGCGTACCCGGGAATTCCTTATAGAAAGAGCTCACTATATCTCGGCTTCTACGATAGCTAGAGAAATAAAATTTTAGGGCCCTAGGGTACTATTTGGGTACTATTTTTTGAGATATAAAGCGTTTCCAAAAACAAAGCCGTTCCAGAGATACAAACGGTGTACGCCAGCTTGACGCCGGTAGCGTACACCGTGAACAGGCCTTATATTTCGAAAAGTTTAAGGGTACTATTTTTTTCACCTAGGTATTTCGTCGGTACTATTTGGGTACTATTTATTGGCTGCATCAGATTCTGAATATCTTTACGGTGTATGCTATCTTGACGGACACTACTAAACGCTATATGTGGTTTAATTGTCCGCCCGTATAAGACTTACACGCTGTATACCTAGGTTTACGCTGTGTACGATCTACTTAAAAGAAACAAAGCGATTGTTTGTAAACCCCTAAAACACCAAAATGACCGTAGTGTAAAAAGTCGTTACAACCACCTTGAAAGTTCAATTGACTATCAACTCTATCTACATGAACCAGATATTAAGAGTGCACTGCTTTCGCATTTGTTCGATTCTGAGGTAGTCGGGTAAACGCCGGGAGTTTATTCAAATAAAACGTCTAAACTAACATTTCAATGAAAGCAATTTTAACCCTTGGCAAAGGCCCTAGAGTTGATAATCTACTGAAATGTCAATGCATCTACGAAGTTCGCTCCTCTTTTATGAAATTATGACGGACGATAATGAGGTACAAAGCCACAAAACAGTATTGTTGTCTTTAAGTAGATCGTACACAACGGAAACTGTAATAGCAAGGACCATTAAAACAAGAGGACTGTCATTCTCCATACAAAAAAGGTTCCCCGAATTTACAACGCCATCTATGTATAAGCTTGGTAAAAGAATTATATTATTTACAATTATTCAACTTTGCAAACGTGAAACAGTATTTAAATGTTAGAATTTATTTATTATTAGCTGTTTACGAACTAATTGTTACTATACTATGTTTCTTTGTTCAATTATAATATCGTTAAATGTTTAGTTTTTTAGCGCCATCTAGTTTTTCCTCGGAAATCCCCTTGCGGTCGGGGTACAATCCAAAGTATGGAGAATGACAGTCCTCTTGTTTTAATGGTCATTGGTAATTGAATATCCGCGCGCGAGATAAGTAGCGACCATCATGTGCTAGTCGAGCAGAAATTAATAAATTAACTGATTTACATTACAAACATAATAAATAGGATTATTGAATAAAAGTTTTTCAAGCAGTCTTTATATTATGACTTCGACTATATCTATACATGTATTTTATAAACAGAGTACCTCAATACATATTGTCTGTCTGTCAATTGGACCGCGGTCAAGTCGAATTTTTAAATATTTTAATCAGCTTACTCTAAACTCTTGTTTTTTCTCATTTATTTATGAATTAGTGCTTCTTTGCAAAATTGAGGCCGTTAATGAAATCTAGAGTTGGTAATATTACCATATTAATGTTTAAAAAGGGTCCACTTGACAAACTTCATATATTATTGCCAGTCAACTTTATGTTGATTACATCACATTGAAAAGTTAATTAATTAGGTCGATCAACTTTTTCTTGTACCGCGTTGCCATGGTTACGTCCCCTGGACAACTCTTTAAAAAACATGATATTCTATAAGTTTTCTACAGTTAAAATTCATAAAACGTACATTAATTGTCATAGTTATAAGCCCATTATTTTATGGACAATCTCTTATGCACATTAGTAGCATATACTATAGTAGTTTTTTTTAAGAAATTCAGACACTGTTGTCTCTTGGAAAACGGGATAAAATAACAAACAAGAAAAAGTCGACAGACCCAATTCGTTTATACATATAATCCGTGGAACTGAATAGCTAAGTAAATAGTTAAGTAAAAATAATAAATATTTACCTACAAAACTGGCAAGCACACTTAATCTCAAAATAACACACATTTGACAATATTGCAAAACAATCGCAAACTATTTTTATTGCCTGATAAAATATTTAGCTATAAAATTCATGACCAATAAAACTTACGTTTTACAAGTACTCATATCATGGTATAAATGCATGGTCTGGTATATGGACTCTGAGGCCCATGGACATATACTGCGGTCCTAGTCCAAAAGGCGATGTTTTACTATGAACTTCCATTCCATTCTTCTTTGACGACCGCTTTAGCTTAGTTGGTAGTGACCCTGCCTATGAAGCAGGAGGTCCTGGGTTCGAATCCCGGTAAGGGCATTTATTTGTGTGATGAACACAAATATTTGTTCCTGAGTCATGGACATGGATGTTTTCTATGTATTTAAGTATTTGTATTTATTAAATATATCGTCGTCTAGTATCCATAACACAAGCCTTATTGAGCTTACTATGGGGCTAGTTCGATTTGTGTAAGATTGTCCCCTAATATTTATTTATTTATTATTTGTATCTATTAAATATATCGTCGTCTAGTATCCATAACACAAGCCTTATTGAGCTTACTATGGGGCTAGTTCGATTTGTGTAAGATTTTCCTCTAATATTTATTATTATTATTATAGTAAAAAGTCGCCTTTTAGACTAGGACGGCAGTATAGTCGAGAGCAAAATATTCCGGGTCGCTTACATTGAACGTGAAATAAAGGGAACGTGCAGGAACTATAGGTGGCAGCGCTAAATCGACAAAAGAGTCACTATGCGGACAGTAAAGGAACCTTATCAGGCCTGAAAAAAATACTGGTTATAAATGTCAATGTCAAGTATACAAGGTGTTTCATTGAACGTAATACAACTCATGTTTTTTAAACTCCTCTCCCTGGTGCTAAAACCCTCTGATAGGTCTCGTGTTGTTAAAGTCATTGTAATTAATTAAAATCTTTGTTTTAACACATTCGGTGCCAAGAACCCGACTATGGGGTTCATTTTGTATGAAACTTTGGGAGCTTGGCACTGAAAGTTTTAATTATTCATATTTTTTTGGTCTCATCGTGGTTACCCTACTTAGCGTTAAGAGAAAAAAGTTTTAATCTAATTTTGTAGTGAAAACTTACCTGTTTGCTTATCTAGGTCGATAATTTACGAATAAAATGCATGCATTCTGACACATTGAAGTTATTGGTGATAACAAACAAACAGGTCACGTAAGCGTGACGTCATGAGGGGTGCCAACACGACGAGATTGTAATTTCTTAATTCTGTTAGCAAACTAGGAAAAGTTAATTATGACGTATTTTAATAAATCAACCTGTGCATTTTGTTCTCGGTCGTTAACTGAGCCGGAATTGCTAATTTGTATTACGTTCAACGAAACACCCTGTAGTAAGTCGTGGTTACATTGACGTTAATCGCCCATCATCGCGGTATTAACGGCGTTTCCCGTTAATGTGGCCCCAGCATGATAGAGTACAAGATTCGGATTGGCGGCAACAGACGGCAGCACCTTCGCTATACACATTCCCTATACCGGGGTAAACTGGCAGTTCCTCATATAAATAGTGATTTCTTCTCTTACTGTACATAAATCGTGCCCCAGGGGTGCAACTCTCGATTTTCCGGTTTCCCAAAGTGGCCAAATTTGACCAAATGAGATACAAACCAACCAAAAAAAAAACTGTACATAAATCTACGAAGTGACGGGTCATAGAAACCCTCGCTCGGGCTCGAAGTGCAGCACAGCGACGGGCCGGAAGTCCTCTAAAGTCTGCGGTTTGTGCGTCACTTCCGGTTCGTCCTTGCGTTTCTTGCAAAGCGGGTAGCGTTTCGACTTGATGTTTAAATGTACCTGCAACATTTTTTAATTACATTGAGTTGAGCAGACCGGTTTTTTTTTATATGAAATTTTATTGACCGTCCAAATTTTTCCTAGGCATTAGGTATCAATAAAAGATGCCATTTCTGAAGTAAAAACGTAGGTAAAGTTTTTACCATAAAATGTGCTGTCCGAAAAAATAATTACTAACGTGAGGATTACGCGTATCGACGCGTAAGTTGTCTCGGCGACTCAACGCGGGAGCAGGGTAGTGGGTAACAAACGTATGTTTTTTAGGATATCTTTCAGCTGCTGTTTCTCAATATTTTATTACTGAAATATACATATTTTCTATTTTTCGCTAAAGAATCCACTGTGGAAATTTTGACGGTGAAAAAAAATTCACCCTGTATAACTATATCTTTCCTCATTGTGCGTGTCTAAGTGTGTGTGTGCGCGCATGAATGCGTGCGTGTGTGTGTGTACTTGAGCTAGTGGGAGACATGAACCACAGAATATAAATAGAGCAGTATGGAAACTACGCTTACTTTTTGAAATAAATACCTACGCTCCATTAGAGCGTTAGGGTTGTTTAAAATGAAAAGATCGCGGGCTGCCTGGGCGAAGCGCGACCACTCGCCTCCATGCGGCACTCGCGACTGACGGCACCGCGAGATTCCCTTAGGGGCCTTGTAAAAGCGCGCGTCTATGTGTGCGTGCGTTTCGCTCGTTTTGATTGTAGATTCCTTACTGCTTTAGCTTATATATATTCTGTGCATGAACTGACCTGTCGGTTGTGCTTGTAAAGGTTGGATTGCTGCGAGAAGGTGGTGGGGCAGAACTCGCATATGAAGGGCCGCTCGCCCGTGTGCGTTCGGATGTGGGACTCCAGTTGAACTTTAGTCTGTAGAAGGGAAAAACAATATTAAAATGATAAAAAAAACAACGAAATCAATAGCAACATTTTTACTTAAAATAATAAATAATAAATAAATCATTTATTCATTTTAAAGTAAACAATGTTACATAAATATTGTCGAGACCTTCTAGTAGGCGCATCGCTCCTGTATCAGGAGGCCTCGCTCTTCCCTATGTGGTTCAGTACAGTTTACTCACTATTTATGAATAACTATTATTAGTGTGTGTGTGTGTGTGTGTGTGTGTGTGTGTGTGTGTGTTTGTGTGTATATATATGTTATTTATTATGCTAGTATTAATTATGGTACTTAATTAAGTCTCTGATATAATAAATTCTCAGTTTCACTATAGTTTAGTCCATACAACCAGTCAATAATTGCTATTTTACAATCGTAGGTATTTAAGGAGTATATCTGAATATGTCTATTTAACTCATTATATATATAAGCAGATTGTACATTAAATTGCCTTCCAGCATAAGTAGACCCGAACGTGGGCACAGGTGCTACCGGATTTGCTCTTCTTCGATTTTCAGTTCGGGGTTTTACTTAAAAGCAGCATAAATCCGCCATTTTCTTTCTTACATATTTTAAATACCCAGTGACACTCGCGCCATGACGAATGTAATGATTTATCATTTATCAAAATCGGGTGTGTCGTTGAGTAGTTATGAGCGGACATAGGAACGGACATACATACATACATTTTTACATACCTACATACAGGTCAAATACATACCCCTCCTTTTGAGCTGCGCCTAGGGTTGCCAGATGGTCGGGAATTGGCGGGATTCTCCCGATTTTTAGGGTTCCGTAGCCAAAATGGCAAAAACGGAACCCTTATAGTTTCGTCATGTCCGTCCGTCTGCCCGTCTGTCCGTATGCCACAGGCATTTTACTCGAAAACTATTTGACTTATATTAATGAAATTTGGGATATAGATGTCTTGTATGAGCCGCTACCTAGTTCGGTAGTTAAATATCAAAAATAAAAATTTTTAGGGGGGGGCACTACACACATGTACAACGACCCTAGTCACGTGGTTTTTTGTTTACCTTTTTTTAAGTACCTAAAAGTACAGAGTATAGACGTACATTTTAAAATAAAAATGCCTAGATACAAACCGCGCGATGTACCTTTTGTAGGAAGAAATAATGCTATTATTCCAACTCCCATTAGTTCGATACACAAGTTCACATAAGGACAGGATGACCCGAGTCATCCTTCCCGCTGGTCCGCTGCTCACTCTGAGCAATCAGCGTAAAGTCAAGGTGGCCCTGGCCAAACGACCTGGTTCGACTCCAGGCGTGAAGCCCCCACCTAGCCCGATCATATCGAGGTGGACCGGACTAAGTGACCTGGTTCGACCCCAGGCACTCCCGGCTCCCACCCAGTCCGACCAACTCAGGGTGGTCTGGCTAGCGACCTGGTTCGACCCCAGGGAACGCCACGGCCAACCACCCGGTCCGACAATCGCTACGCCCAGGAGGGGCTGCGAGTTTGTCAGTTTAAAAAAAAAAAAAAGCTATTATTCTGTGACGATACTAACCGGGAACCCTTTCCCGCAGTGGTGGCACATTTTGTTGTTGGGCCGCCCGCGGTGCACGTTCCGTATGTGCTGGTCCAGACCCACGCGGTTCTTCGATGGCTGCAATATTAATTTACGATATTAATGGGGATGTTGACTAAAGTATAAAAATATAAATATAATAAAAATTATAAAGTTATGTTATGAGACCACGATGTTTAAAAAAAAACGATATTTTTTATCGTCTTAAATAAAAATTAAAGTCAATTTCGGAATGCTTAAATAACACTGAAAAAATAAATGTATGACAACTATGTGCTTAAACGCACTTTTTCGTGCTCAAAATGGCAAAATGCTATTTTATTAATGTTAACGCGTTTTATGCTATTTTATTTTGCAATAAACCGATTTGATTTATTCATACAGACTTAGTACAGCGAGGACAAGAGGATGACGTCACAGGGTGCGTCCATTTTCTATGGGCCGTTTTCAACGCTCGGTGCGCTCGGCTACTTTTGATTGCAATTTGTGGCTGTTATAGTAATCCAAGTGTAGTAGTTATAGAATAGATATATATTTGTTCCTCATAAATAGTAGAATCCATTTACATCAGAAACAAAATTTAGGACACAAGCCTATTATTAGGGCAAAAATTATAGTAATAAATGTGACATTGCATATGGAAAGGACCCACATTGTCGGTTCTAGTTTCCAAGCTACGCGCAGTTTTACTAAACATGGCAAAAAACAATAACCGGGATAAAAAGTATCCAATCGTTCAATCAAAGACTGGGCGGATCAAAACCTCAAGGGTGTAATTAAAGTTTCAATGGATGTTGATGATGATTACCTTATGGCAGATGTGACACTCGTAAGTCCTATGCAAGTGTTTCTCTTCTATGTGATCTCGCAGCTTTGTCTTGTCCGCGAACCGGCGGTTGCAGTGGTCGCAAATAAATCTGTAAAAATAACATTTTTTTACTTTTTTTGCCTTGGCGTTCCCTGAGGTCGAACCAGGTCCCTGGCCGGACCACCGTGAGTGGATCGGACTAGGTGGGGGCCAGGGGCGCCTGGGGTCGAACCAGGTCGCTAGTCCCGGTCCCCTTGACAGGGTCGGACTAGGTGGGGAATTTTTATAGGTAAAAAACTTAAGTTATGTCCTTATTGTATGTATGAGGTAGTAAACTGTTCGTATCACAGAAATATATCGAGAAGATAGAAGGAAATAGTTTGTCGATTTGTATGGGAACCAAGCGTGTAACGTTTTTCGCTTGGCGTTTGACGCCAAAAGTGTAATTTAGTGACGGAAAACCTAAATTTTCCATTTCATTTGGTGGTATTTAAACAATTACTTAACTATACATATCAGATTTTCAAATCTGTTAATAATGTTGACGGCAACTGAAGTTGACGCGTGCAAAGTAGGTAACCGCGCCGCCACTTTTTCTTAGCACGCGAGGCACATACACTTTTTCCTTCGTTTGTACTAAGAAATAATTTGTTTAGCTCAAAAACAATACAATAAAAATAACATCAACAGTATGCCTTGAGCAGGCACGCGCTAAATAAGGACCTCACTCAGTATATTGCCACGGCAAGCCGTGACGCTGATTTTCAGTGAGGCCCTCGGAGACTAAAACTGTTTAAATTAAATTAAAACGAAACATTTAAACACATACTAATACTTATTAAAATAAATATTAGGGGACAATCTTACACAAATCGAACTAGTCCCATAGTAAGCTCATTAAGGCTAGTGTTATGGATACTAGACGACGATATATTTAATAAATACTTAAATAGGTACATAGAAAACATCCATGACTCCGAAACAAAGATCATCACACAAATAATATTTGCTCCCAGATTCGAACCCAGGACCGTCAGCTTCGTAGGTAGTGTCAATAACCACTTGGCTAAACCGGTCGTCAAATTATCATCGTCTCGTTGGTTATTCTGTGATAAACAGTGTTCGGGGATTTCTATGCCACACCGCGTAGAACTGGTAATATGGGTACGCCGCTTGGCCCGCGATGCTAATAAAACTGTTCGAAAATAAACGCTATTTCGGTGTTGGTAATATTTTTATAAAATAAATGACAGTATTATAATTATTGTGGTCATTTACCCCGTGTGGCATAGAAATCCCCGAACACTGGTGATAAAGCCCATTGGCAGGCCAAGTTTGATAAACTAGTTGCAACACAACTTGTGACTCACCGGAGCTGTTCTTGAGTGACATGCTTCAGACTGTTCTTCATGTGGCGCTGGTAGGAGCAGGCGGAAGAGAAACTGACGCCGCACGCAGCGCAATACGCCGCCGCCGCCATCTTGTCCTGAATAAATTAACACTTTCAACATCGAGAACCCGCACCGCGGGTCCCATCTAAATCAATCCAGTCTCCGAGTAATGCCGTCCTAAATGAAAAGGACGCATCTCAAAAAAAATCAAATTTGGTTTTTTGCATACTTGTAACTATAAAAAATATAACAATGCATATGACATTTCCAAAAACAAATCTTAGTACATAAAATTTTCCTAAGTCACTAAGAAAATTTAGGACACCTACAAAATCATGCCATTTCCACAACTAAAATTGCTTGTTGCTCAAAACCTATAAAAGTGAGATGCGTCCTTTTGAATTAGGACGGCAGTATAGCAATAGAGTACTTGCTTGTAGTCAATATAAATTACTTCACGCTAGCCTTTAAATCTGCTTTCGAAAATTTACAAAAAATAACTAGACTTCACCTATTTAGCGTTTTAAACTATTTTTAAAAGACCAAAAACTATAAATAACGTGATGATTTGATGTTTGAGTAAAATGACGTCATTTTACTTTTGTGCATATAAACTTCATACTATTCGAGCGTTTTGACACTTCATAAAAAGTTACTGATTTGATCTGTCAGGAAAGTACCCTATTTGGGTATTTTTATAGTAAATCTTCTCTGCGGAAGAACTTTTATACCATATACCTTAATATATAACAAACACACACACTCACACACACATGCACACATACATCATATGTTGCTATCATTACCAATAGTACACTTCAACTATCATTCTTTAAACTTAGTTTTAAGTAAGTTAATTGCTCAAATAATTTACACCTAGACTGTAATAGTACACACAACTAGGGTGGTAAAACAAACAAAAGCTGAGATCGCAAATGTTTACGGCCCGAGCTACAAGCGAGAGACGTAAATATGCGATTGAGGGGTTTCTTTATTACCTCTCGTGTTGTGTACATCATTATGTCTACACTTGACCGGAAAGCGGCTTTTTCCGTACGCGCAGCGTGCGGTAAAAGCCACTTTATGGCCAGGTGTGGCGTAAATACCTTAACGTGATTGTAATAAAATTACTAATTTTTTTAGGTTAGGTTATTAAGCCCTTCTGGCATGTGTGTGAACGTCTTTACAAATTAGGCCCATCTGGCAAAACTAATTTTTAAATTGTATTTTTTAAAGCGAGTAGGTTTGCACAACGATTATTTTGACAGGGGAAATTTATGATTTTCTCAGTCTACTTGCGACCACGAACGCTGAAAAGGGTTACGAAACGTCGGGACTTAAAAAATGTAGTAATATACGCGATTTAATCCGTTTAAGTTGTTTTATTGCAATGAGTGATAATCGCGGAAACCGAAGACAATATTACCTTAACGTGGTGTTTCTCCATGTGTCGTTTAAGGCTCGCCTTCCACCGGAACACCTTCTCGCACACGGTGCAGGGAAATGCGTTCTGCAGCTCGTGCACTGCACTGAAAATTACGTCACCGTCAAGATGGCGTACACCGTATAGATATCCAAAATCTGATGTCAATAAATAGTACCCAAACAGTACCGACGAAATACATGGGTGAAAAAATAGTAGCATTAAACTTTTCGAAATATACAGGGTGTCCCTAAAACCAACTTTTATACGATCAGGGCTGATAGACCAGCTCATAAGAACCTAGATTAAGCAAATTTGACCTCAGTAAAAATCTCTTAGTTTTCGAGATATTGACGTTTTTGTAAAACTCGTGCTAAGTGATACCCTGACTCGGTGTTTTGAGTGTCATTGCTAAAATATCAACTATTTTACAAATCTGTATTTTGCTATGTGTGGCCAAATAACTATGCTATTGAACGTATTTTCTATTTTTGCTAATTTATTCATGCTGTGGACACAGTACAATAACAAAAAAAAATTATTCGATTTTTTTCAAATTTCACCTCTGACTTCGAACTAGCGTGGTGAAAAAAAAATGTACCAACATAACCAGGCACTCAACGTAAAAAAATTTCGCATTTATTGTAGTTTCTAAAATGGTATAAAATTTACTAAACACTGTAATAATTTTTTAAATAATGATATTTTGTTACAAAATTAACTGTCTGCCGCCTTCATCTCATACGATCCGGTTGAACTAAGTTTGCACCTGGCGTGCTTGACATCACATACAAATTAGGTGCAAACTTCACGTAATCGTCAATATCTCGAAAACTAAGAAATTTTTATGAGGTCGATTTTACTCAGTCTCGTTTTTTATGAGCTGGTTTATCAGCCCTGTTCGCCATTTTGTAAAAGTCGCGAAATTTGATAGCCTGGATCAGTCTTTCGAATGTCATGACTTCAAATTTCAGTATTTTCTTAATCTGCTTTTTGTTAAACATTACTTAATAATTATTGCGACAGCTAGAGAGATATCGCAAATAGAGACGCAATGAGCGTTTTTTGACTTAATTATACAACGTTGCATACAATACTTTTTCTACGACTAGGTTTTAAATTATAAAATACAAAATTAATCATAACCTGGAAACAAGGCAAATATGACGTTTGACTGACAGTATGTGTCTATGGTAAACATTTTTTTTAAATATAAAATATACTTAAATTAAAAATACTTTTTTTAAGTAGGCATCAATGAATTTAGTTCGGAAAGTTTTGTTTTTCTAAAAAACTGTAGGAATTTAATTGTTTGTTAAGTTGGTAGTTGTGCATTTTTACTGTAAAGTTAAAATTGAGCGCTTAATCCTTGACCTAAGTTTAGCCTAGATTTAGAAGTCTGTGGCTGCTAGCAATAACGTAAAGTGACTATAACGACACTAGTGCTGTTATGGGGAATAGAGTATAGACTTCTCTCAACTCATATTATGTATGTTTGCAGGAAGTTGAAGCTGGGATAAAACGCCTGAAGGCCAATAGCTCCGTTGGACCTGACAACTTACCGGCGTATATTGTAAAGGGTTGTATGGAGTTTTTAAAGATCCCGATACAATATATTTTTAACCTTGCGCTCTCTTCTGGGTCATATCCTCGAAGGTGGAAGGTGTCTAGAGTGAGACCGATCCCGAAGGCGAGTGACACCTCCGTGGTTGAGAATTATAGACCGATAGCTGTTCTTCCTACCCTTGGCAAGTTGTTCGAGGCCATACTTCACCGAACTCTATCTTCTCAAGTGCGGCCCTTCTTGTGTGATGCGCAGCATGGTTTTCGGCCTAGCCGCTCGGTCAACACAAATCTGATAATTCTTACGGACAACATAGCTGTGCATCTTGATAGAGGTATTCAGGTCGATGTCCTCTATTTCGATTTCACGAAGGCTTTCGATCGCGTGGATAACGACGTTCTACTTAGGAAACTGGATGAAATTGGTTTCTCTCCCAAGTTGCTAACCTTTTTTGCCAGCTATCTGCGCGATCGACAGCAGTTCGTCCGACATGGTTGTTTTGTCTCGACTCCTTACCATACCCGGTCTGGCGTCAGTCAAGGCTCCATATTAGGGCCCTTGTTTTTCGGGATAATGATTAACGATCTCAAGTCAGTTCTTCGGGCGGCTCAGTGTCTCTTGTATGCCGACGATCTGAAGTTGGTGTACGGGGTAGAGCAAAGAGCTGATTGTGAGACGTTACAAGGGGACATCGACCTTGTGTTTCGGTGGAGTATGGAGAATAAACTTCATTTTAATCCGGCCAAGTGTTGTGTGTGTACATTTACCCGCTCTCGTACCGCAATATATGCGCAGTACTTGCTAGGGTCAGAGCCGATAAATCGGGTCTCCTCTGTCAAGGATCTGGGCGTGGTGTTCGATACGCGGCTCACTTTTCACGAACATATTTCTTCTCTTGCCACGAACTGCTATCGAAAACTGGGTTTTGTTATCCGTAACCTCCGCCATTTTCATGACCCTGTAGCCATTAAAATGGTTTATAATGCCTTAGTAAGGAGTAAGCTGGAGACTTCGTCGATAATATGGAATCCCTACGAATCGACATACGCTTTACTTCTCGAGAAGGTTCAGAAGGCGTTTCTAAGGTTCCTTTATAAAAAAATATACGGATCCTACCCGTATTTGTACCCAACAAAATATCTTCTCGGCGCCCTTGGGTACAACTCTTTAGAAGTCAGGCGAAATTGTTACCTGATGATCACGGTTTGTCGAGCCTTGCGTGGTGATTCGGATTGTCCTGAAATCGTAGAGCGTGTCGTGCGGTTATTTGTCCCAGATATCCCTCAGATTACCCTCAGACCCCGACGATGCGACCTGTTGTGTGTGCCGCCGGCGCGCACTGTGTCGTGCAGGAACTCGCCGCTGCCCCGTGCCCGCCCACACCTCAATGCGCTTCTGGCATCGACACCTGAGTGTGACCTGTTTGCGTGGCGATGGGCAACAGTGTGTAGTGAATGTTTAAGATTCTGTGAGGTGATGGATGCTAGGTGCTCATCTGTTCCTATGTAATTTTTCTCTATTTGTTATTGTGATTATTGTTTGTGTGTAGACGTATCTTTAATTGTTAGTCTAAGTTTCGTAACGCATTGGGTTCACTGTAATGTTATGTAAACATTTTGTAGCCCGGCTAGAGTCGGGAGTAAAACTCGAGCCGTGGTTATAAAAAAATGTAATAAAATTAAATAATAATAAAATAATAATAAATGTTCTTATATTAGTGTTCGTGACCAAGTAAAAGACAGATAACAGTACAGGAGTAGAAAAATATTATTATTTTATTATTATTAGTTTTATATAATTTTTTACACATTTTACTACGTTGTAATATCGACTCACAGTCTGTGGTTCATGAGGCCGGCGCGATGGCTGAAGTTCTTGTCGCACTCGGGACACTGCACCCGTGCCTTGTGCGTGTCTCTATGGTACCGGTGCGAGTCTATGGAACTGACAATAGTACATTACACAACTAGGATGGTAAACAAAGAAAGGCCGACATCGCAGATGTTTGCGGCCTGAGCTGCAAGCGAGGGACGTAAATATGCGATCGAGGGCTTTCTTTATTACCTCCCATGTTGCGTACATCATTTTATGTCTACACTTGGCCAGAAAGCGGTTTTTTCCGTACGCGCAGCGTGCGGAAAAAGTCACTTTATGGCCAGGTGTGGCATAAATTTGTTTTTATTGGAACGAAAATCAAGATACTACTTAAGTGTGACGTGCTTTGCCCATCACTGCCTTAGAGTGTAGTTATGCTTACAATACAATACAAATATACTTTGTCACACCTGGCCATAAAGTGGCTTTGACGCTTTCTAGCCAGGTGTATATATAAAATGATGTACACAACACGGGAGGGAATAAAGAAAGCCCTCGATCGCATAATTACGTCCCTCGCTTGCAGCTCGGGCCGCAAACATCTGCGATCTCGGCCTTTCTTTGTATGAACACCCTAGTTGTGTAATGTACTATTATTGCACAGCAGAAAAACACATTACAAAAGGTAATATCGTTTTTAACCGACTTCACCAAAAGTATAAAGACACTCCTCAAAATACTATACGCACTTGTATAGCAGTTTAATTGTGTTTTTAGGATTCCGTGCCTCAAAAGGAAAAAACGGCACCCTTATAAGATCACTGTGTTGTCCGTCTGTCCGTCTGTCAACCTTTTATCTCAGGAACGCGTGGAGGTATCGATTTGAATCTAAAACCTTATACTCAAGTCTATGGTCCATTGAAATTGTAAAAAAAATCTAATTTCTAAGGTAACGTTAAAAAAAGGTATGACCGCAAAAACGTACACTGGGACTCTTTCAAGGAAACCAAAATTGATAGGGAACTTTCCGTTGACCTAGAACAGCGGTCGGCAACCGCATAGAAGCCAAAGCCCACATAAGGTTAAGAAAATTGACGCGGGCCGCATTTTGTCAATAATTTGTGATTTTATACTATTCGGAATATAGCGACCACAATACAGACCGGAATATAGGGCCGCAAGTGAGCGGTTCACGCACCGCATGCGGCCCGCGGGCCGCAGGTTGCCGACCGCTGACCTAGAACTATGAAATATGGCAAGTAATACCGTCTTATACTACAAGTATAGCGAAAAATCTGAAAACTATGCATTTGTAATTAAATTATAAAGACAACGTCACTACTTTGAAAAAAAACTCGTATTTAGAAAGCCATAGAGAAAATCGTCAAAACTTACATGCGAACGTCATATACACTTAGTGCGTTTTTACCTGGAGTTAGTGTCAGATAAGTGCTTTTTTTTAAAGTAATGATGATATAGTCTTTATTTATTTAAACTTTCTTACAAAATGCGAACTTAATGCCATAAGGCATTCTCTACCAGTTAACCTTAGGGCAAAGCAGATAACTTATTAATAATATTTTTTATTTAAAGCCTATATTTATAAATTTAAGTATTTGTACGGAACCCTCGGTAGGCGATTCCGACTCGCTCTTGTCTGGTTTTTTATAGTATCTCGTGAATTTGCTGTTATCGTAGATTCAATGTTTGGAGTCGTCTTTTAGGGTTCCGTACCAAAATGGTAAAAAAGGAACCCTTATGGTGCGACTCTGTCTGTCTGTCTGTCTGTCCGTCTGTCACAGCAAGATATCTCAGGATCTACTGATGCTATCGACTTGAAACTTGGAATAGTGTTAAAAGTCGCTGACTCGAGCCTATTGGATAGAAAAAAAATCTTATACCTTTTTTACTTTTTTTTTAAAGGGGTCCGAAATGGGATGTGGAAAAACAAAAGTAGAGCTATTATATCGAGTGGGATATCAAATGAAAGGGCTTAATTTGTAGATTCCAAAACCATTTTTGTTTTTTTTCTTAATTTTGTACTTTTTGATTTATGACCAAAAACGTTCAAAAAAATACCATTCCCCCCCTATTATCTTCGAAGTTACTGAACAGAAAAATCTGTAATAATTACCAATTATTAATATCATCCTAAATATTACAGGAAAAATAAAACGGTTTTCCTAAATTGCATCGTTTTTTAGAAATTTTCAAAAATCGTACACATACTTATTTGCTCCTACTAAGCTAACGGCCATACAGTTTTTGTTGAACTATTCACGTATCTACTTACGAGTTTGTACGGAACCCTCGGTGAGCGAGTCCGACTCGCACTTGACCGGTTTTTATTTTAGAAGTTATTACTTACTTGGATATCTTGCCGCAAAGGTTGCACTTGTACTGTTTGAGCGAGATCTCGTGGGTGGAATAGTAGTGCTGTTGCATCACCTTCATGTCTAGCGTGCGTTTGTGGCAGATGCTGCATTCGTACCTGAAAACAACTCATAAAGATTAAAGATATCGCGAATAAAAAAAAAAAATAAAATAAAATAAAAAAAAATAAAAAAAAAAAAAAAAAAAAAGTCCGAATGTTATACACCGTGGGCCCGTACAACCCGACCAAATTTATCCACGTATTCCTGATGGTATTACAAGTAAATAACGTTATATCAACATAGGTCGAATTTTGTCATTTTACATTAATAGTCTTAGGGAACAAAACTAATCAATAAATTCAGTCCCTCGTTATAAACATGTCCTTACTGGAGGAAAAGTTATTAAAAAGGAAAAAAAAGCTAAAATGGAAACGAAAGGTCAATATTTTGGCTTTGTAATCGCTTACCATCTAATACTGCGAAGGTTAATTGCTGTTTAGTTAAAGAATTTTGAAAAATCAGTAAAAGTATCTTAGTCACATTTATTAAGGCTTGTGACACACTTGGGAGTTTTTATTTTCAAAATTATGAATATCTCGGAAAGTAAGCGTTAATCGACTATACGTCACATAACTTTTTTTACTTCTAATAGTTGTTAGAATCTATCGTTAAAGTTGATCGGGTTATACGGGCCCACGGTGTATATAATGCACCTGTGTCCAGACGGAGTCATAATGTCCACTTGTCGGCTAGTAGTAATAATTATAGTTTATATATGAAAGAAACATTTTTTGTCTCTTCATTGGTTTTTAATGCTGGAAATTTACACCACATTTTCCTATTAAAAACAGAAATATGCGGAAGTCAAGGTACATGGCAGAATTGAAGGCGTTTTCTGGGTGTACGGTGGACGAATGGTTGAGTCACTGGGCCGGAAATCCAGAGGTACCGGGTTCGATTCTCGGTCTGTACACAGGCGAGTGCCATTTAGTTTTTCTGTGTACTTTGATTTCCTGTATCTATATATGTTACTTATAGTTTGGCAAGTTCGTTGGTGACACTCCCATGACCCGCGGGCGACGGGGGACGAAGTACAGCGGGTCGATATTAGGGTCATTCGGCAACGTATAATCTTTTGCGAAATAAAAGGCATCTCTGGTCATTAGTTTCAAGTTGTTATAAATGCTTTAGGAACTGGAATAACTAAATTTAATGCTTTCAAACAAAAAACTTTCAATTTACAGAAATTTCGTGGAAAAAATTTGGTAACACAGCGGTAAAGACACATTCCATACAAATGGCGGGGACATGCATGTCCATTGCCTACTTTATAGTTAATAATAATGTTTTTTTTATTAGTGGTGATAATTTTAAATGTAAGCTTAATTATGTATCTATTTTAATTTTTAAATTACATAACCGAGCACTTAACCGTTTTTGTAAGAACATTATTTGTAGATCAGCACATGCCAAAAAATTGACCTGCACTTAAAAATAGAATGAACTATTAACTGTCCTTGCAGCCTTCAAACTGTACTTACAACGAGAAAGCATCGAAAGACTGCTTCGGCCTTTAGCAGTGGCGTAACTACAGGGTGGCAGGGCTGGCAAAATGCCACGGGCCCCCGACCCAAGAGGGCCCCGGCGTAAGTATAACGTTAAGATAATAAAGCTTAAGGACAGGGCCCCCATCAAAGGAATTTGCCACGGGCCCCAGATGGTATAGTTACGCCACTGGCTTTTAGGGATATCGGCAGACGTATCGGTACGTAATTCGCATCGTGTGTAGCGGTGCACCAACGAAGTTGCCAAGCTATAGTGATTATTCATAAATTATGAAAAGAAACTTCAAGTATTTTTTTGACGTGTCCGGGTTCTGAGCTCCAAAATCCGGGGATTTTACACTTTTTATCTTGGTTGCCAAGTTTGGAGATGGCAGCCCTAATTGTGACCAACCTGTGATATTTCTTTTTCCTGATCTAACCTGAATGTATGCCCACCACTGGCATTGGGTATCAAATAGTTACCTTCTCATGTGTCTCTTGTAATGTGCTGTGAAGGAATCCACAGATGCGATGACAGTCTTACATATTGGGCAGCTGTATTCACCGAGATACTGCAAGCAAATGTGTTTCAACGTGAATCCTTTGAAAAAAAAAGTTACATACTAACTTCATACAGGGTGAAATTTTATTGATCGTCCAAATTTTTCCTAGGCATTAGGTATCAATAAAAGATGCCACTTCTGAAGAAAAAATGTAGGTAACATTTTCACCATAAAATGTGCTGCCCGAAAAAATAATTAGTAACGTGAGGATTACGCGTATCGACGAGTAAGTTGTCTCGGAGACTCAACGCGGGAACGGGGTAGGGGTCGCGGGGAGGGGACCGTTGCCGTGCGCTACCGCGGTATACAAACGTATGTTTTTTAGGATATCTTTCAGCTGCTGTTTCTCAATATTTTAGTACTGAAAGATACTGACTGAAAAAAACACGTATTTTCTATTTTTCGCTAAAGAATCTACTGTCAAAATTTGGATGGTGAAAAAAAAATCATTCTGTATACACTTACTGCGTTTTTATTTTACCTTGAGTCCATATCACGTATCTGATTTTTTTTAAGTAATATAATAATAATAATTTATTTATTTCAGGCATCAAAGTAATGTAATGGGTAATGTCGATATGTTTCGTTCTGGGACAACAGTATCACTAACGCAGTTATCAATAACGTCCTAGACCTAGACTATAAGGCACCAGAGGACGAATCCAAACAAGGTGGTCAGACATTAAGGAATGCTTGTGGTACCATGCAGAGGACAGCCCATATGGCCCTTGACCGCGTTATGTGGTTGTGGAGGGACCTTACAGTTGGTCACGATCCTTAGTAATGAGGGAACGGCAGAAAAGAAGAAAAGGCTAGATATAATATTGATTTCACACCAGGCCATAAAGGGGCTTTTAACGCTCGCTACACTTACGGAAAAAGCCACTTTCTGGCCAAGTGTAGACAAAATGATGTACACAACACGGGAGGTAATAAACAAAGCCCTTGATCGCATATTTACGTCCCTCGCTTGCAGCTCGGGCCGCAAACATCTGCGATCTCGGCCTTTCTTTGTTTTACCACCCTTGTTGTGTAATGTACTATTTCCGTTTGTCGTCCGTTCGTCGGCAAACAGAATGACTTAGGAATTATAATAACAGTTTTATTGGAAGGTACCATTTTATATTATCATTAATATACACACAGTTAAGTATACCCACAAGTCGAAAAGCTATATTTGTGTGTTGGTTTTGATATTTAAACATTTTCACATCAAGAAGTCTCCTGCCTCTTCGTAAATAGTACATTGTGTATCTAGGGCGGTAAGTAGGGAATTACAAACGAGTGTTTGTTATAAGCCCGAGGTGAAACCGAGGGCTTTAATAACACGAGTTTGTAATTCCTTTACCGCCCGTGGCACACACAATGTTTTTCATCACACTTGTGAGGAAATCTTAATAATATAACCTTACTAATCGCCCCAGTATGATTATAAAATATTAAAACTGACAGTGACATTAGTGACATATGTCCATAGACAATGCGAATGTCAAGTCACGTTCGAAAACCATAGCGGTAAAGACCTAAGAAGCCATTTTTGTTGATTTTATATTTGCAAAATACTGAAATACATTATTTAAACATTTAATTAATGTTACCGAAATATGTGTTTACATGTATTTGCAATAAAAGTTCTCTTTAAATAAATATTTCAGTGATAAAAGTTAAAAAAGTAAGTTGGCGTTTTCTTTGAACATGACAAATAAGAGTAAAACAGAACTAGCGTTTCAAATTTTAAAAGAAAACCATTACGCCCCAGGGCGTAATACTTCATTTACGGCCCGCAGAACCTACGTGTAATGACACCATTTTCGAGCAAGTGTGATGAAAAATAAAATACTCACAGAAGAATGCTTATTTGTCATATGCGCCTCATACGACTTGACGTAGTTGAAAGGTATTATACAAGTAGTACACTTGTACTGGGCCTTCAGGTAACTCTCTTTAGTTGATTCTTTCTCACGATCCGCCAACATGTCTTCGTATGACAGCTCTATGGTTATTATCTTTCCATCGGATGGCGATTTTTGTTTCTGGCTCTGAAATAAAATATCTGTTAAAAAACATTTTTCAGAATAGTACATTACACAACCAGGGTGGTAATACAAAGAAAGGCCGAGATCGCAGATGTTTGCGGTCCGAGCTGCAAGCGAGGGACGTAAATATGCGATCGAGGGCTTTCTTTATTAGCTCCCGTGTTGTGTACATCATTTTATGTCTACACTTGGCCAGAAAGCGGCTTTTCCGTACCCGTAGCGTGCGGTAAAAGCCACTTTGTGGCCAGGTGTGGCATAAAACATTTTTATTGCCGATAGTATGTATGTATGTAAACACTTTATTGCACAAAATAAGACAAATTACAGGGTTACAAGATTAAGGTATATGTACAAAGGCGAACTTATCCCTTTGAGGGATCTCTTCCAGTTAACCTTTGAGCAGTTGAGTGATGAGACAAGAGAGATGGTAGACAAACTGAGATTTATTTATTGCCGATAGTACCTTTTTAGGGTACTATCGGCGTAGGTGGAACCCTTATTTTATGTAGAACCGCAAAGACCATGTCAAATCCAATCAAATAAACCCGAACAAAGTGGGTTTATCGTGTTTAGTTTAGAAGTTTAGAAAAACCTAGTTGCCCTTACCAGGATTTGAACCCGGGACCTCTAGCTTCGTAGGCGGTGTCACTCCCACCAGGCTGAACGTGTCGTCAAATGGTGCCATATTATACAGGGTGGGAGGGACTATACCGACATACTTTAGCCATGAATTCCTGGTGGTATGACGAGTAAATAATGTTATATCAACATGGGTCGAATATTGTCATTTTACATTAATAGTCTTATGGAACAAAATAAATCAGTAAATTAAGCCCCTCGTTATAAACATGTCCTTACTGGCTGAAAAGTTATCAAAAAGAAAAAAAAGCTAAAATGGAAACGAAAGGTCAATTTTTTGGCCTCGTAGTCGCTTACCATCAAATACTGCGAAGGTTAATTCCTGTTTAGTTAAAGGATTTTAAAGTAGTAAAGGTATCTTAGTCACATTTATTAGGGCTTGTTACACACTTGGGATTTTTCATTTACAAAATAATGAATATCTCGGAAAGTAAGCGTTTTTCGACTATACATCACATAACATTTTTTACTCCTAATAGTTGTTAGAATCTATAGTTAAAGTTTGTCGGTATAGTCCCTCCCACGCTGTATAAACCCCATCATCCTATCCCATTCAAACAAAAAATATTTTTTCAAATCAGTCCAGCCGTCTTCGAGTAATCAGGGAACGGAACATAGATTAAAAAACTATAAGGGTTCCGTTTTTGCCATTTTGGCTACGGAACCCTAAAAACCGGACAAGTGCGAGTCGGACTCGTCCACCGAGGGTTCCGTACAAATTAGTAGGTACATATTTAAAGTATTCTATAAATTTTGATTCCCTTAGTAAAGTTTATTTTTTTATGATTTAATTACAATTGTATAGTTTTCAGCTTTTTCCCTATACTTGTAGTATAAGACGGTATAACTTGCCAAATTTCATAGTTCTAGGTCAACGGACAGTACCCTTTGAATTTTCCTTGAGAGTGTTGAAATGTACGTTTTTTGCGGTATAAATGGCCATATCTTTTTTTTTACGAAGTTTGATTTTTTCACAGCTTCAAGGAACTGTAGACCTGAGTAAATGGTTTTATTTTCAACTCGATACCTACACGCGTTCCCTAGATAAAGCGTCTTGACAGACAGATAGATGGACAACAATGTGATCTTATAAGGGTTCCGTTTTTCCTTTTGAGTTATGGAACCCTAAAAAGACCCAACTGGAAACCACCTTCTTTTTATAAGTCGGTCAATAAGCGTACCTTAGTTTTGTTCTTCAAACTGACAGCCTTCTTCACCTTCCCTTTCTTCCTCTTCTTGTCTGCGACAACGGACTCCACTTTCAGGATTTTGATGTCAATCTCTGGCTCTTCGACCACGGGGTCCGCTAGCTCTGCGGGTGTTATGTCTAGGTCCTCGTCTGAAAAGACTTACTATAATGTTATAAACATCTTTACTTGGCCACAATACAACACTATAATAGCAGTCATTTTTCTTCCCACGAAAGGTGCATCGCGCGCTTGTATGTGTGCGCGCCGTGAACGAACGCACTACACGCAACGATTTAAGAATGCGTAAGAAAGAAAGGGAGACGTCGCAAAAGATGGGAGGACGAAATTAAACGAACAGCGGGTCCAAACTGGATGCAAATAGCTAAATCCAGAGAAGACTGGTTAACTTTGGAGGAGGCCTTTACCTGCAGAGGGGTTCATACAGAAACTAACATCCCAAATATCAATAATAATTAGTTATAAATCTTTTTTCTAAATATTTTACCTGTTATCAAATAAGTTAATCAATCTTACTAACATTAGAAATAATTACGTTTTGATACTAACAAAAATATCTTGTACATGATCTCTGTATGCTTTTTTATTTTATTAAGAATTATTTGGCTTATTATTTATTTTTTTAATCAAACAACCTAATAATACAAAATCATCACTTAAATACATGATTGAGCCTTACATAAAAAACATAAAATAATTCAAAATATCGTGCTATTTCGGGGTTTTTGCAAAATACCGGTTCGCAGCCCTGCAGTCCATACCTGCAGGCTTTACTTTATTTTACACTAATATTTGGCTAAATTGCAAGCGGGTTTACGCTCGCAATTTTGCGACGGTGAAATAAGTCAGATAAAAAGTATATCTGTTATTAACTGGGGTCATAATCTATCTGTTTACCAAATTTCATGGAAATCAGTCCAGTAGTTTTTGCGTGACGCGCGAACTAACATGATATTTCTACGATTTTAGTAAGGCCCGATATAGACGAGACGAAAACCCGTATGCGAATTTGATTACACTCCAGATCCAGGTACGATGAGTACAGTTGATCGAACAATCGCCACAGTGAAATTAAAATCGCATACTTCTCGCCCCATCTAAATGCGGCCTAAATGTATATGTAGAATAGATAGATAGATAAGAGTCAAGTGAAAGCATACCTCTGTCATCATCCCAGTCTATCTTCACTTCATCTTTAACATAAACCAGTTGGAGATCTCTCGGCTTGTCCTCTTCTGGGGGTACGCTGATCGGACTGTTCGCCCGGATTCTCAGCCGCGGAGGCCTGGTCACGTCAGTCAGCAAGCACTCATAGAGGTTCTAAGATGATGAAAATAAAAATCTTTTAATTATTTGATGTGATTAATTATTATTTTCATTATATTCAGATTGTGAGAATTTATTTATTTAAACGTATGGCAAATTGTGTACAGTCGTTCATAATTATAATATAAGTTATAAGTTGATATTAAGATCTTTTATCCAATGGACTGCGACGTTTCCAGGGGCGAATAAGTCTGCAGGGTCACCATTGTATTTGGTGAGAGGACAGTCTCGGATGATGTGCCTGACGTCTTGCACTGCGGCTCCACACTTGCACGCCGGATAGTGTCTCCATCCACATTTGTAGAGGAAGTCTCGGGATAGTCCACTCCCAGTTCTGAGTTAGTTGAGCTGGCACCACTGTTTTCGGGGTAGAGAGAAGCCGGGAGGTTTTGCCATAGGATTTATATTTTTTATTGTGAGAATTGAGAATTATAGAGCTTGCATTGATATACAAGTGTTTTCTATTAAAATGTCCTTTTAACTAGCAGTCAATCTGTATACATTTTTTCACCAACTGACAGGTTAACGGTATTTAAACATAGCTTAGCAAGTTTCGCCGAACCATACATTACTCACCATACCATTAACAACCATATATTAAATAAAAATGTCCATACACAACATGCAAAAAGCATTAAAGATAGCATTCGGCAAGACGCTGCCGCGGCCCGGCAGCCGCGACCGACCGCCGCCGCCGAACGTGACTGCTGGGCAGCGCCGCCGTAAGCATTCCGATAGGCGCGACCGGGCGGCGACTGCCGACCAGTTAGAAAGAAAAAACTATGGGTTTTGTTGTGTTCGTAATGTGTGTGTATTGTTTCATA
This sequence comes from Eudemis profundana, assembly GCA_947034925.1. NCBI lineage: Eukaryota > Metazoa > Arthropoda > Insecta > Lepidoptera > Tortricidae > Eudemis > Eudemis profundana. The sequence continues at coordinate 6,543,276 of OX344819.1, forward strand.
CCTACTGTTCATGTAAATGGATAAAAATAAGTTTTCTCACTTGTTTTATTCATTTTTTTCGCAATATATACCCATATATTATCTCTTACAACATTGTCTCTGTAAGTTTTCAGTCGAGACTCATAAAGCGCTGGATGTTTAGCAATAAGCTCCACTAAATACTCGTCGTTTGCTTCATGTCACGCCATTTTGCGACCGCTCTGCGAGCGGGCAGCTCTGCCATACTACTACGAGAGCGGCTCGGCGGCGCGGCGCCCCCCTGGCCGCGCCGCTCAGCCGCCAGCGTCGGACGGTGTGTCATACAAATCCCTATAAAGCAGTGCGGCGACTGCCGGGCAGCGACTGCCGGGTCGCGGCAGCCTCTTGCCGACGCTTACCTAGAATAAGTTTCTTTTCATTGGAATTGAGTAAAAATATAACTGTCAGATATATATATCTAAATTAGTTGAAATACTGAGAGACCTTTACAAATTAACTAAACAAAACGATTTTTTTTGTAAGGAAGGTCTGTATCTCTGAATGCAGACTGTAAAAATAATGAGCTAATCACCTCATTAGTATAAGTCTGCAAGATCCTGTAGGAGTCCTTCACTTGCTCCCGGAAGGCCACCGCTCTCCGCAGCAGTGCTTCGCACTCCCAGCAAATGTTTGGATAGACTTGGGGCATATTACATAGCTACAAAAAAAATAGACCAAAATAATCCCGTTGTATGCCACTGAATTGCAAAACGAACATGGAAGAGGGGAATTTGCATGAGAATTATTCTATAAATTGGCAAAAACTAGCACAGAACGAACGAAAAAGCCTGGACTCATTTTAGGTTGCCGAGCCAATGGAGTATGCAAAAAATATACTAGAATATAATAGACACCAAAATATTTCAACTGGTAGGCCATTGACGTTGTCAGCAGCAGAATAGACATGTATTAAATCAGTATAGTTACACTCTGAGCATACAAGCATTTCGTCAATATCAATCTATCACTGACAAAGATCCAAAGGATAAAAATCTATCCCAGATGATCCAGAGTTAGACCCCCATGAAGACCAGTAGGCGTATGATGCTATGCTTTATCATGTTATAAATAAACAATAAAGCATCTGTCATATTCTGACAATATGTGTGTGAGAGTGACTCATGCTTTATCAATTATTTATCGCGCGACAAAAAGTAGCAATATTAGCCAGATTTAGCAGAGCAAGCCTGATTTAGGCTTGTTGGACTATCTTACCATTCCTATTAACAAGTGCAAGTTTTTTGTTTTAGTAATCACTTATCGTATCGATATCGTACGATACTAAAGTTAACCGCTGGATAGTTGTAATTAAAAACAAGGGCATAATCTACTAGACTACATTGAATTTTGGATAATCTTATGAGATTACTTACTTGTATCTCATTTAAGGCGTCCATGTAATACTGTTTCATTTTATCATCGGTCACCCTCTGCAGGGACCTGCCCACGCATAAACACGCCGTGCACAACAATTTATCTACTACAGAATTCTTGTTATCCATGATTAATGACTTGATTTAGAAAATAGAAAGTTGATAAAAGTTTTATGAAATTCACACGATAATTGTAGAACTTTGTGATTGAAATTTAATTACTATAATACGTTTTTGTATAATAATTCAATTTATATTGGTAAATTCATGGTTTTCTCTAGATTTATGTGATAATTTACGAAAACATTTTCAAGTCAAAAACATACAACAAAAACAAATCGCCGCCATTATTAAAATAGTGCTGTACGACATATTATTACGAGTTAGAAAATCGGTTATTCCAAGTGTAGGCACTAGAAATTGTCGACAACACTAGCTGCACTATTCCCTTATTGTAGACTAAGCTTTATGAGTATTGCCAGGAAACATAAATATTATTTTGACGTTTGAAAATTAATTTTGTTTTGAACATTTTAACTGTGTTTCAATCTTGTCAATTGATGATCATTCATAATTTCTTTCATCTTTTTTATATTTTCTATTAATTGAATACTGTGTTTCACAGCTGATTAAAACAATAATTTGTATGGCAACATCGTGTAAAGCAGCCATTTTGTGGTGTCTCGGTATAGTTGCGTGGTCTTCTTAATTTTCGTCTATTTTACATGGAAGTATTACTTTTTGTTATGATTTGAAATCTAATCATGTATATTTAATTTGAAAAGTTTGTTTACAAACTGCAGCGATGTCCGTGATTGAACAGGAGGTTGATATTGGCTACAAGGTGGTTTGCTGCACCTGTCTGAGCACTGATCGTAATTTGGTTTCCATAAATGGGTTAGCTCCGGTGTATCAAATATTTCGGCTGCTTATGTACGATTTCGCGGGAGACAGGGTGAGTTTTCAAAAGTTTCAACAAAGTTTTTAGCTTCTATATTTCAAAATTACGTAAAGTTATTGGTGTTGACCTCATCATGTCCTTTATATGTATGTAAATAACACAGGAAGAATTATGCAATTATAGCATCTACTTGAATAGAGAGTAACTTTTTTTCACAAAAGCGAAATAATTTAAATTACACTTTTCCTTTGCCGTAGTGGGTTAAAGGTGTTCTATATTTTAACCAGAGTCATAATCAGCCTGTAGACCAAATTTCATGGAAATTGTTCCAGATGTGCAACCAGCCAATTAAACAGATAATTATTTCGGAAAATTATTGAATTGCAGCTTATTACTTATTCTTTACACTCAAGTTATTTCTTTTATTTTCTAGATAGATGGATAAAGTTGCCAAAGTTCATACATAATTTTATTATTATATTACATTCGGCAGTAGAAAAATGGTGAAATAGAAATCAATCATAAATTGTAATACTGAGAAATCCTTTGAATCAGCTACTAATAATAGGTAAAACTATCATTTAGGGTATGTCCATTAATCACATAAGGTTTTTTTTACAAAATTAAAACTTTTTTTTTCTATACATTTTTCTCATGATGATTTTATGAGACAGCTGCATTCCTAACTGATATATGCAGCAAGATAGTCTGTGAATAACAAGCAACCCCTGATATGTGGTGTTAAAATTGAGCTAAGCAATTAGTTAACCTTGAAATTTAAATAATGGAGTCCAAATGCTTAATGTGAAAGAATCCAACCTTAAGAATATGATGGCTTAACTTACGCCTCTTCTCTTGAAATGTAAGCTTGTCATCTATACTAACTAAGGAATCAATATCAAAAACAAGATATGTATTTTGAATAGCCTATAAGGTGTCACATTGCAGTCCAAAGGCCTCCTCTCCTTTTTATTACACTTACAACATAATACATTATATTTCAGTTTGCTAATTCTCTGTCGGAGATGGATCAGATCATCTGCTGGGAATGCCTGGCTATGATGAAGAAGTTCATCCGGTTCAAGCGGCAGGTGCACAGTGCTCAGGAGCACATCCGGGTTCTGGCACTGAGTGGGTCTCAGGAGGTGAGGATAAACTCTTAAACCACATTCAACAAAAGCAGGAAATATCATCGGTAGCATTAATAGCTAGTCAAATGTAGCATTCTGCAGAAGTCTATGTACTAAACTCATAAATTTAAATAAAAAAAAAATTGACCATTTTATAGCGACATTGTTTTTTCAGATATCATATTATCTGATAGTCACGCAAAATAGGCGTATATCATAGTCGGAAAACTAGCCCACGTAAACCTATTATCTTTAAAAGTATCTGATTTCATCTTCATTTCTGTTAGAAAACTTACCCTATATATATTTATATTATTCATTAATCAGTTTTTTACCAAATACCCGAATATTATATCGGTTTAAATAATCGCAGATCAAGCTTTGTCTTCTATCTTGAATTACAACCAGGGTCGGCTTTACTTATAGTAGTTATAGTGCAGAGTGTGCAGCGCACAGGTGCAGGGTCTTGGGGGGGCACCAAGCGCTTGCAACAACTCCAAAGAGCATACGTCACTCGCGTTAGCGCTCTCAAAGACCCTGGGCCCGTGTTATAGCCGACGCCGGGCGCGGTAGCGAAGCAAGGTGCATAACGAGTGGCTCGTTTCGCCTAAATACTAGAGGGTGCCAGGGTATTGAGCGCACATGGGTGCCACATGGGCTATAGCAGCCTCTGTTTCTTTATACACATCACAAAACAATCTTGATACATGAGAAATCAATAAAAACACATCTTTATCATTTAGGATTAAGCAGCCAGTCTCTAAAACTGCTCTATTTAGAAATGCTATAGTATGTCAATAAAAAATATAATTATATTCCTCTAGAAATAAGAGTCCTACCTAATAATTTTTTTTTAATGAAAGTTCGTATGGCTAAGGGACAAATGTTTTTACTGCATGAAGGAATATTTTCAAATTCAAATTCATTTATTTCGTCATACACAGGTAAGATAAGGTGACAGTTGTGGTAAGATATAGTACAGCTATGATGTGCCTTTTGGCGTACGAAAGTTTAGCAAGTCAAATTACAAGTATTAATTAACTACTTTATATTTATCAATATATATATATTGACATGAATATATAATAAATTAGTTGAGACTTGAGATAGTGTCCCAAAATAATTGATTATTTACTTATTCTTTTATTATATTTTACATTTATGACATTTTATTATGCTTAGCGTTGGTGATTTGTTTAAATGTGTAATTTTATGAAATACTATTGTTTACATTTTTATTGAAAATTAATTTTTGCATGCCAATGTAATGGTGAATTGTGTGGATTTAATTTGTCATCTAATTGTACCATAATTCAGGTAAATAAAATTTTGTCATTGACTTCCAGACCATGGACCACACATACATGTCCCAATCGCTCTCGAGCCTGGAAGTCTCGAGTAAGAGCGAGTACGACAGCATATTCTTTGACTACACCACACGAGAGGAATGGCCGCAGTATATTGCCATCAGCACATCACAGAGCGTGAAGAATGAACAATACGATGTAGCGCAGGCGGTCAGAGAGAATATCAACTTGGAGATGGACGGGCATATGCTCGAAGGTACTTCAATTTTAACCCCTGAGGTAAACTTCCTAGTGCTTGACCCGCTAGTGCCCAATAATCGACACCCTCCCGTCCCGTGACTAACATTCAAGGTGGCGACTATTGGGACAGTGTCGAGCACTCGGATGTCTACCTTACGTAATTAGCTAGTGTTATTTCATTAGAGGTACATTTTTTAATATTATCTCGTCTGGCTTCCAAAGTCGAAGATTTTTGCTGTCAATTGTAAATATAAGGATTGGTATTTGTATTTATGTGTATTTGGTCCGCACCGAAAGACGATGGACGGAAATATGCTCGAAGGTGCTAAACGCTAAATGTGAACATATTTTAGTTAACACTAGTGCTTTCTGCTGTTTCATTTAGGGTAAATTTATGTAAGCCTCCACCGAGAGCGCGACTTTAGTCCGGCCGAGCACAGAAAAATGTTCGCGGCAGAGACCAAGACCGAAACTGGGAAAAAAGTTTACTAAGCATGTAATAGCAGCTTCCCATTCCCACAACCTTGTAGATCAACATTTTTCGTTACAAAAATATGGACATATTGTTGTTTGTCCATGTTTTTTGACCGAGGTCGAAGCCGAGAATTCCGGTGCAAATTAGGCCGAAATAGGTTCAGATCTCGGTCGTACCGTAAAACGGGGTGAGTTGGCTGGAAATCGAAGTTCAAACCTGGATAAAAGTTTATTTTTATATGTGGCACATCGATTTTAATTTTACTTATTTATTATTATTATAATCATTATTTCATTCAAGTTTAATCCTATTAAGTCAATTTTAATTCTATTATAAATATTGGTTTCATTGTTAAATATATTATGATTTAATTTAATTTAATTTAATGTACTAACATAATTAAACTGTAACGTAGGGTACTAACAATGTATGGAATGTTCAATGTTCTGAAATAAAGATATTTTATTTTATTTTATATACAAAAAAAGTGTTCCGGAGGTAAGAATTTCAGTTTGTCAATGATAGTTTGTTGCTTCATTGCATAGTTTCAACGAAAAATTCATAATAGTAGGCAAAGCCAGCTCACCCCGTAGTTGGGGTGAGAAGGCCTAGCAATTTTATATTTTGACAATATAGCCTCGTTTTCTATGTTAAAACCATTATAAATAAAGAGAATATAACTTAAGTTTTTCTGTTTCCAATAAGCCATGTAAGGTATATAAACGATATCCGAAAGGTGGATGAACACTTACTTTGGTAAACATCACTTAAAAACAAAGTTTTTTCAACTAAAAATCCGCCGATTTCGAGCATCAACTTTGACAGTGAATTTGTGTTTCAAAATTGTATGATTTGGCAGCTTAATGTTGCGAAAAGAAGAAAAAATATGTCTAAAAATATAATCAAATTACTTTAAAGTAAACAAAAATTAAAGTAACTACCCTAAAATGAAATTCTGGATTCGCAAGCCAACTCCCCCCGCGAAGCCTACTCACCCCATTCTACGGTACTTGTTCAAGCAGACTGTTTCATCATATATTATTTTTCACATAATGCACAGTACAGAAAAACCCATGAAATCTAAATTAAAACACCTAAAATACCAAGAGATCTAATAATAATTTCCTGTTTCAGTGCCAGAAATAGTGTTGGAGAATCCCGTGACCGGTGTGATGTCTCACATTGTAGTGGGGGCTGACGAGCTAGGCCGAGTCGAGACGTACAGGATGAAGGGTGAACTACCGGAGCTGAGCATTGGGTAAGGCTATACAGGGTGGGAAGCTGAGATGGGTCAGTAAGGGCTCGTCCAGAAATCATGTGATCAAATTTGGCCTATTATTGAGTTTATTATGAGGACTATTATTGTGTAAAAAAAAATTGGATGTCTTCTCGGACCCCTCCCTCCCCGCATCGTGACTCACGATGCGTCGTGATCATTCGTGATATTTTTCTGACGATCCCATAGACGATCACATGATTTCTGGACGAGCCCTAATGGTATTTTTAAAATATTTTTTGTCCATCAGATTAGTATAGGAAGATATTTTACTGTATTAGTGTTTTAAGCGAAAACAGATCCAGGAATCTAAAAACTCGTGTGACGTATTTTGAAAATGACCCTTTAAAGAGTTGTAGAATAAATTATATTATATTTCATAGAATCCACCGCCCCCTATAACAACTTATATTTTACTTCGGTCAGTTGGGTGATATTATTAATATATTTTGCCATAGTCTCGATTAATACAACCTTCACACCCACCCACCACTCTTCTTTTTTATACTATTTTAATTATGTAATGATGAAATAAATATAACATAATTGACAATGTTAAATTTAAATCCTATGTAACTGTAGTGAATAAGTAACTTTGCATGCTTCTTTAAGCAAAATGTACGCGCTCAAAACATTTCCATCTATATAAATCACTACATTTCTGCAAATAAATAATCTTTTATCTTTAAAAACATTTCCAATTTCCTAAGGTCTCTTTAGGTTCCATTTTAATTTTCCTTTTTACTGATGCTCCACCTTTTACCTCTCGTAATTTATAGACGTCCCCTAATCTACTAAAGTCAGGAGTGGCTATATTGCAGGCCTATGCCGTCGCCTCCGAAGATCGAAACCGTGATCATAGCACAGACCATTAAGCCGAAAGAGGAGAAGTCATCAGCGAAGCTAGGGTACTTCACGGAGTTTATGAGTGAGACAGAAATGCTGGCGTCGAGGTATGTTGCACTTCTGACATCTATCTATTATTTGAGCCACACTACCTGTACACGTGTGTGTGTGTGTGTGTGTGTGTGTGTGTGTGTGTGTGTGTGTGTGTGTGTGTGTGTGTGCGTGCGTGCGTCGTGCGTGCGTCGTGCGTGCGTGCGTGCGTGCGTGCGTGTTTGTGTGTCTGAGGTACACTAACAGTACAACTTAAAAAAAATGGCCCATCTTTATGAATATAATTTTGTCCCTAAACTGCTAGACCGATTTGGATGAAATTTTGTGTGTATATTTGAGTGGGTCCCTGGATGGTTTTAACATACAATTGGACCCGGTAAATGGCGTTGGTGATCGCGTTTTCATGAGGTGGGACGAAGTTCGCCGGGACTGCTAGTGCTAGGTGCTAGTATATAATAAACTCGTAGAAAGACTGTGTTTGTCCATTAAATATTTTACCGAAAAAGTAACTTCGGACTATTAAAAATAAGTGTTAAAAGATATAAATTTTGACGACCGCTTTAGCTTAGTTGGTAGTGACCCTGCCTACGAAGCAAGAGGTCCTGGGTTCGAATCCCGGTAAGGGCATTTATTTGTGTGATGAGCACGAATATTTGTTCCTGAGTCTTGGATGTTTTCTATGTATTTAAGTATTTGTATCTATTAAATATATCGTCGTCTAGTATCCATAACACAAGCCTTATTGAGCTTACTATGGGGCTAGTTCGATTTGTGTAAGTTTGTCCCCTAATATTTATTAATATTTATTTATTTATTATTATTATAAATTATTTTTGAAAATTTTGTTTGTAAAAACTACCAGACCTATGATCTCATTATCAAGTTCATGAGCACTCTTTAATTTTTAACAGACTTAAAAAAAGAAGAAGAATCTCAATTTCACTCAGAAAACTACAGTGCGACTCAAATATATTGAATTAAAACCGGATGCGGGTCGTATTTTTTTTTTCAAATAATAACTTTACATTTGTTATGTTTTCCAGAGACGAAGCCAAGGAGAAAGTGCAATATGCCAGTTCAGTGTACAAATGCGAATTATGCGTTATCGGATTCTACACGCAACAACAAGTGGAAGATCACTTCATATCCGAGCACAGGGCTGTGAGTATACTTCTTAGTCCTCATCACCATTGTTGCCTAAACCGGTCGGCAACCTTTTAGCAGCCAAGGGCCACATAGTAGCGTACGAAATTGACGCGGGCCGCACTTTGTTAATGTTTTGTGATTTTATACAATTCTGAATATAGCGACCTTTACATACAAAATAGGCGGGGACGCTCGCGGGCCGCAGGTTGCCGACCGCTGGTTTAAACGATTGTTTTAGCTTTATTGCTTTTTTGGATAAGCGTGCTATCAACGTGCACCACTTGTCTCAAAAAGTATGTAAAAACATGCGGTTGAGCTCGTAAAATCGGCATCATTTCAGATTAATGACAGTCACTCGACCAATTTAGCTGATTTCTTTCTTACGTCATGATCTACCTACTGCCGTCCGATATCTAAAACTGGACTAACCCCTATACAACTCCATAGAGGTTAGTCTAGTTTTAGACATAGGACGGCAGCCTAAACGCAGTTTTTAAATAGGTTTTTACGAAAAAATATCGAATGCCAACTTTTAGGCCAATGCGTTCCACTGTGCGACATGTCCCTCGCGCGACTTAGGCAATTAGAACGCACGTCCATTGCGCTGATGTGCGACAGAAACAGATGCGCGTTGGTTCGTCTCTGGCATGAAAATTGGGTTCCACTTTTTTACATACATATATAGATAGAAGAAATCAAAGTACATAGGAAAATTAAATGGCATTCACCTATGCTCCAGGCCGGGAATCGAACCCTCTGAATCGGTACCTCTGGATTTCCGGCCCAGCGTCTCAACCACTCGACCACCGGGGGACCCAGCAAGTGTCCTCAATTTCGCCATCGACTTTGACTTTTGCATCATTCTGGTTTGATAGGTCCACTTTTCTTTACAGAAACCCGGCTACTCCCCCTGCAAAGTCTGCTACGTATACATAGAAGAGTCCAAACTCCAAGCCCACATAGAGGCCCACTACACGCGCCACATCTGCAAGCTGTGCGGGCACTCGGAGCGGCTCGCGGCCGCCATCGCCGCCCACGTGGCCGGCCACATGGCCAAGCCGGCGCCCAGTGCCCTCATCAAGATTGGAGACAAACAGAGGAAGGTGGGCTGAGACATCTCTTTTAGTTGCGGTGTAGTTTATTTCCTACAGTGGTCAAAGCCCCTGGGGCGCTTAATTAGTTCGGTGTCACAGATATGACATGGCCAAGCCGGCACCCAGTGCTCTCATCAAGATAGGAGACAAACAGAGAAAGGTGGGCTGAGACATCTCTTTCAGTTGCGGTGTAGTTTATTTATTACAGTAGTGGAGGTCGCTTCATTGGTTGAGTGTTACGCCTGAAGTATGACTTAGGTTGAGTCGCAGAGCGAGGTTTTGTCGCTTCTTATTCCTGCTTCCCATAGCCCTCCTGAATAAGCAAGCTATGAAAACTTGTATTTGTTTATTATTGAGCTGTTCTATGATAGCGACAAGTCTCGGCAAGTTTGCTTTATTAACATGTATTTCAGACCTTCATAGAAGCTCAAGACACGGATCTTATCTGCAAGCTCTACAAGCGAAACATGAAGTTTAGTTTAACATAAAGTTTGCCTAGTTCAAATTATTATCTCGTGTAGATTTAGTTGTTTTTGGCAGTCCCGTGTATTAGTAATAAAAAATGTGTTTTTCTTTATTATTTATTGACGATATAAAATTATTTACAGAGTCGAAAGAAAAAGGAGCCGCCGTCCAACCCACCAAAACCGGGCGACCTTCGCAAACTTCTGTCCAAGACGACCATAGAGGGCTACCAGTGTTTGGAATGCGACATGTTCTTCAAGTAAGTTAGGCCAGGGACTAAACAGAGTCATATTAAAATATCCCAGACTCACCTGTTTGTTTGAGTGTCACCAACGAAGTTGCCAAGTCACGATTTTTAATGTGTCCAAGATCAAATTTTATACAGCAAAATACCTTCAGAGCCTCCGTTCATTGGGCCACAGGTGGCCGCCACAAGCTGCAGGCGAGTTTTTTCATACATTTTGTATGGCACCGGCACACACGGGGCATGCTCGTGGCCGTTCGAGCCACAAGCTGCAGGAATGGTGCGCGCTACTAGCTAAATTTGTCCAAGGTTCAATCGAACATAGTTATGCAGAAAGCGACCAGAGGTAAGTTTCGTATACTTGGATTATATACTTTCTGCTTAACTGCGTAAAGTATGTAATCCAAGTATATGTACGAAGCTTGCGTCTCTTTGTGCTTAACTATGATCAATTTCGGGCGTTTTTCCAGCGTTTTTTTGGTTTGAAACCAGTGCCGTAAATAAGGCGGTGCCACCGGTGCCCAGGCACAGGGCGTAGACTCTGAGGGGCGCAAGAATGGCCACACCAGGCAGGACCCTGGGGTACCTATAATATCTAAAAAAAACAAGGGCGCAGTTGTGGAAGCTCGCACAGGGCGCAGAAAAGGCTATTTAATTTACGGCACTGTGTGAAACTCGATTTTTACCGCGAAGGACTATCGAGTGACGACAACTTTTGATTAATCATATGTCGCGATACCGTCTACCGTCCGTACGAATAAAGAACAGTAATTTCAAAATCCTGACCTCAACTTTCGTGAAATTACCTATACACAAAATGGCTTTTTTTTTCAGGAACTCTCGGGCTCGTAAGAATCACGTAGCGCGCTTCCACAGAGAAGGCTTGCAGTGTGACCACTGTAAAAAACGATTCGTCAATCGGACTACGCTGGCAACACATTTAAGGTAAACATATATGAATTAAAAAGCTTTACTAAGAATAAATTATGACCTTTCCAGACAATCGTTACCATAGCGAAGTATTTTAATATACATCTTCATAAAGTCTGTGCGGAAAGAGAATAGGCGTGGCGAAAAACGGTAAGTAAATACGGTAGAAAGGCATTACAGCGCCCCCAAATCTAAATCCCATTATCATTCCGCACAATCTCTATCAGCCATCTCGAGTGCGACTACGATAACTTTCCAGAGCGGAACATGACAACACCTCAATTTAAAAGTCACAATTTCATAGAAATTTGACTTTTAAATTGAGGTGTTGCCATGTTCCGCTCTGCAAAGTTATCGTAGTCGCACTTTATTAACCTTTTTTAACAACCAATGCCAGATTTTCAGTTTTAGCACATGGGACTCTGCATTTATATTTTCAATTAAATTTATCTTGAAAATTTGTGAAACTTGACTTTTTTAGTTTACTTTAAAATACCAATTGAAAATTTTCCGGTGCCCTCTTAAATCTTCTTTTTTTTAATCTATAACATTTCAATATACGTAGTATAGAACCCTAGTGAGAGAGAGACAGAGAGAGATCATTTATTTGCATAAGCATGAGTATACATACATACAAAGATGTTACAATAGAAAATATAAAAGTCCGTCATGTTTCGCCTTTATTTATTTAAACTTTATTGCACAAAAGAAAACTTATCGTACAAAAGGCGAACTTAATGCCATAAGGCATTCTCTATCAGTTACCTTAGGGCAAACAAGATAACTTGTGGGCGGTGCTACTAACAAAAAAAAATTATAAAAAATACATGATATAATCCATATATACTAAAGATAATAGTAATAATAATTACATAGATAGGGATAACCATCTATATAAATACATACACGTACCTTTCAGCTTACAAATTGTTATTTACATTATAAACATTCTAATTACAATAAATAAAATCAAATTTAAATAGCCATGTCATTTAAGAATACATTAATATTATAATAGCATCTTTCCTTCAATAGTTATTAATCCTTGCTTAAATGTATTCATACTAGCATCCCTAGTAATGTAATGATTTATATTACAGATTGCACGAAGGGCCGCTGCCGAAGGACGAATGCCCCATCTGCCATAAAATGGTGCGAGTGATACAACTGAAATACCACATACAGAGGCACGAGAACAAGAGTCGATACGAATGCGTCGATTGTAAAAAGGTATATATTTTCATTACTAGTTATTTATGTGACTGGTGCTCACTCACATAAATGGCATGGCATTAATACACGAGTGCGGTTTTATGAAACTCGCCTTCGGCTCGGTTCATAATATGATCACACGAGGGTTTTAATGTCTAATTATGTACAGTCGCATCCATAACTTTATCTACATACATATCATAAGTTTTCTACAATATGTACAAAAATGGCCTGCATTTTCAAGTGGTACTATTTAACTTATTTGTAGGCATAAAACCAAAGTTTGAATAAAACACAAAATAATAAGAAATTAAACGGTGAAATAAGAAAATTAAAGTATCGGTTATCGATACTTTAATGTAAACATTAAGATACATTGAGATGGAACCATAGGTACGGATATAACGAAAATCGTGCCTATTATTTTTTCATGTTCTCCAACATAATATCAAACCAGTAATTAACTAGCAACTTGCTAGATTTTTTTTTCTGTAGAGTGGGAGGGTTTAGTCACTTTTCAGTACTTTGAAGGACAATTTCTCCTAAAAAGTTGAACTTGGGCAGCTAAAAAAAAATACGTGTCTGCTATTTTAGACTACTCTATAACATATATCAAAATGAATCAAATCGGAGTGGGACAGTTGGGTACCCTTCCTTGTAAGTACTAACTTCGCCCTTTTGGTAAGTCGCGGGGCCGATTTTAAGTGTCAGTTACGCTTCCATGCTTATTATATTGCGATGCCCTAGTAGTAAAAAAAGCTCTGTCCAAAGATATTATTGCTAAACAAGTTTATATAACACTGTTAGGCTAAAGTTTCTAAATTTCTCGATTTGCCAGTCAATGGAATTGGAAGATTGGTCGGTCAATGCAATGTAATTTTATTTTCAGGTATTCTCCCACCTAGCGACGTACCAGGCGCATCTGAAGTATTCCAGAGCGCACGCGTCAGATCAAGTTTTCAAGTAAGATCTGTTTATTTACTTAATACCTTATGACTTAAGTAAAACATCGAGGAAAGACTGCAATATCAATCAATATTATGATGCACAAAAATTATGGCACCTTATACTATGGCAAATGATGATTATGGCCCGAGACCATTATGGCGAATGAAATTAGTTTTTATAAAATTATGGCAAATGAAGGTATACCTTAGAAAATCGGGTTGTTTTGCCATACTACCGTCACCAACTTTTTTTGTACAGATTCCCGTGTCCCATGTGCAACAAGGGCTACCCGACCAAAGAGGCCATGCAAGATCACTTCAACTACCAGCATCTCGGGAAGACTGCACACAAGTGCCCTGTCTGTGATAAGGTACACTATACTTTATATGAAAGAAACATGATGTTTCTTTATTAGTTTACTGTTACTTATACTGCCAACGGAACCCTATTAATAAGCCGCGCGGTCTGTCCGTGAGTCACAGGGCTTTAGCTTTGGAACCGTAATAGGCAGAGACTTGAAATATTTGCAGAATATGTATTTCGATTGCCGCTAGAACAGCAATAGTACCTTACCTAGGGAAGTAAAACAAAGAATGTCTCAGATCGCAGTTATTGGACGCCCGAGCCTAAGGCAAGGGCCATAAATATGCGAACTGAGGGTTTCTTTGTTAGTATTACCTCACGTGGTAAGTACACAATTTTTCGTCTCCACCAGGCTAGTTTATCATTAATTGTATCAACCTTGAGACGTCCACTGCTGAACATAGGTCTCCCCTCCCAGAACTGTCATAATGAATGGTCGCACATTTTTTGCCTCGACCGACTTCCGGCCACTTGAAAGCCGCTTTCTGGTCAAGTGTCGACATAAAATGGGAGGTAATAAAGAAAGCCCTCGATGGCAAATTTACGACGCTCGCCTGCAGCTCGGGCGGCAAACACCTGCGATCTCGAATTTTCTTTGTTTTACCACCCTAGTTGTGTAATGTACTATTCCGTTTATATATAGATTCCGCGGAATTAATCTCTTATAGCAAGGCTTAGAATAATTTATATTTATGCCACAATTGGCCATAAAGAGCATTTTTCCCGCACGCTATGCGCACGGAAAGCCGCTTTCTGGCCAAATGTAGACATAAAATGCTGTACACAACACGGGAGGTAATAAAGAAAGCCCTCGATCGCATATTTACGTCCCTCGCTTGGAGCTCGGGCCGCAAACATCTGCGATCTCGGCCTTTCTTTGTTTTACCACCCTAGTTGTGTAATGTACTATTGTCTTTCAGCCTATAGCGTCGCGCGCAAACGTAGAGAAACACATGATGCGAGTACACGGCGAGAAGAAGGAAAAACCAAGGAACCACATCTGTCAAGTGTGCAGAAAGGCTTTCACTGTGAGTACGCCTTAGGGATGGCAAACCGGTTAATCGCCGGTTTTTGGCAACGGTCAAAAACCGGTTATCGAGTGCAGGTACCGGTTTTTAACCGACTTGTAAAAAACGATAGTAAATGGACTAAAATACATTAGTTCTATTTGATTCCTTTATGATTATTTATTTGGTCTTCTTTGCAAGTCCATATGGCTTTAAAAATCTATCATATTAAATAACACTTTATTGAAACAAAAAAAAAATCTAAAAACTAAAACACCGATTTGCTATATCCACAACGCAGGTTTCGTCAGAAGTACTATCATATTTGCATTTAGTTCTCATGCAGGCAGTATGTTTTATTTTCTGGTCAAATTGTTCTGATTTACTGTTAGTAATATTTCGATTATTGTCATTTTTTTTCTTCATTTACGTTAATTTTGTTTATAAATCAGCTAAGCGATATTTTAAAGTAGGTTTTATTAACATATACTCACGAAAACTACAAAAAATTATAAAAAGCAATAAAACCGGTTTTTAACCGGGTAACCGAGTTTTTTGGTATCACTTCGGTAAAAAACCGGTTTTGTAATTTTCCCGGTTATTGCATTCCCGTAATATATTTATGTCACGCCTGACTACGTACGCGCAGCGTGCGGAAAAAGTCACTTTATGGCCAAGTGTAGACATAAAATAATGTACATACACAACACAGGAGGTAATAAAGAAAGCCGTCGATCGCATATTTACGTCTCGCTTGCAGCTCGAGCCGCAAACATCTGCGATCTCGGCCTTTCTTTATTTTACCACCCTAGTTGTGGTAATGTACTATTTTAGTAACGCAGTGGACACTAAATTGGAGACGACACGGACACTGGTAACGCAGTGGTAATTCGATTAAGAGACGAAACTTTTGTTGGTATAAAAAGCCCAAAATATCGAAATAATTTATAATAAACATTGAGGCCTAGTGGAACTTGCAGTAAAAATATTACGAGACATCTGCAATTGGACGTAGTTTAGCGAAAATGATCTAATCCACAACACAGTTTTGTATGCAATTCCAAATAAATCTGTCTTGTGGATTGGATCCTTTTCGCTAAACTACGTCCAATTTTGTATAAGTGTCTATAATATTTCATCTTCATTTTAGGTACTAAAAAGAATAATGGCCCACCTCTTATATAAAGATCCAGGTCCGAATGATTATTACGGCCAATATGGCAGAACGTCTAGGTTATATAACGACAGTATATTATTTAATTATTAAATATCTGCTATTTCAGGATAAGAAAGCGCTAAATCAGCACGAAGTGATACACTCCGGCGCTCGGCCGTTGACCTGCGATATCTGCCAACAGAGCTTCAAGCAGAAAGCCTCATTATACACACACAGGAAACGCGTTCACAAAGTCTACCCAGCTAAGAAACACGTAGAGTTTATGGATGTCAAGCAATAGACAATATAAGGGCATTTTTATTAGGGATGTAACGATACCGATACCGATATATTTGAAGAGCGCGTAAAGAATTTCCTGTATGAAAAAAACCCCAAAAAGTCATTTCTATTTCTGACTTAATTTATGTATTGGTCTATTACCTTGTGCAATGATAATTACTATGTTAATTAAATCTTTGGTTCTTAATAATAATAAAAAAAATGAATTTTGAATTGACAATTTATTTATTTTTACTTTACACTTTCATGGTTGACTCCCTGTTAAATATAGCCAAGTTTTAGTGATAATAAGGACATACAAATATCTGAAGTTCATACTTCATTAGTTAGCTAAGATATCGGTATCGGTATTGCCGATTATTAACTACAATATATCGGTATCGTATCGGCAAAACTATGTATCGTTACATTACATCCCTAATTTTTATTTTAAAATGTACGGTTAGGCGAAACTTATGTTTAAATTCCGTCTAACCTGTCAATCGGTGACGAAATATATGGAGTTTGACACTAATCGTCAGTTTTGTGACGACCTGTTAACTGTCAGTTAAGAGGACGCTTTTAATAAAAAAAGCCCATAACCTAATGTTAACACTTTCAACACTGGGAACCGGCTCCGAGGGCGCTTTGCTTGTGGAAAACTTTCGCTACATACGCATTTCCCCAGGTGGACGGAGTACGGTCCTTCGAAAAAAATAACAAATGCCGAAATAAATAATATATTTAAGGTCTCTGCCCACTAAACCGTATCATATCATGACCGTACTATGAACGTGTCAGGCAAAATTTATATTCTTTGTATTGTAAAGTATCAGACTATGCCCACTAGCGCGATCCGTCACCGACCAGCATTTGTAATACCGTCCCTGTTACGTTCATATTACGTTCATTGTATGATACTGTGTAGTGGGCAGAGACCATTAGACGGTCCAGCAGTATACAGAGTGGAAAAAATCTAAGGGGGGGACGGGAACTACCTTAAATCCTTTAGTTAACTCAGTTTACTGAAAGGAAACCATCCTTTATTTTAAAAAGAAACAAAACTGCATTAAAAGATTTTCTAAAATTCGCTTGTGTCACCCGGGAATCGAACCAGCTAAAAATTCATAAAATAAGCACTCGCTATTTTATTCTACTAATCAATAGGACTATTGGTCAGGATAAAATCTCTCTAATAAACATTCGGTCTTACAAGTAAGAAAGATCGTGAAATCTATCATTAATATTATTTTACCATAAATTCCAATACAAAGGCCAAGAGTATTTAAAAAAATCTTTGAACGCAGTTTTTTTTCTTTTTAAAAATAAAATAATGTTTCCTTTAAGTGAAACGAGTTAACTAAAGGATTTAAGGTAGAGTTCCCCCCACACACCCTGCAGAGATTTTAAAGTGTGCATAAATGCGGAGAGATTCAAAGGTTTATTGTGATAGAGATTCGCCGGTCCCGGGAACATTCCCCACTTGTATGGGGAATATTCCCGGGAACGGCGCATCTCTAATAGGGATGATGACTGGGTTAAAAATATGTAATTCTATTTAGTCCGTCAGTTAGATTATGGAAAAATATGGGACACGTATTTTTTGGTTTATTAAAATATTAAAAATCGACAAAGTTATAGATCATCAAACTTCTGGAGTGGGGGCTTGTGACGTCACTCTTGAGTACAATTTGTACTCAAGAGTGACGTCACTCGAAACTTCTAAGCACTCTATCCTCGTCAGTTTTTGTTTGTCAAACAAAACAAAAAATACGTGTACAATATTTTTTCATAATGTAACAGACGGACTAAACAGTTTTTTTTAGTCATCTAGCCTATTGTGAAGTCCCTAACCCGCACTGGCCCAGCGTGGAGAGAGCCCAATCAGCAGTGGGACGAATATAGATGGACTAGCTGAAAACCCGGCTTCGCCCGGGTAAAATGTAAAAAATTACAAACCCCATTTAACCCTTTCACCTCGTCAGAAATAGCATTACCAAGAATCTCTTCAGTTAGGTACATTTTGTTATTTATCTTTCGAAGCCTTTTATTTTTAACCGACATCTAAGAAATGTGGGTTCTATATGTAGTTATGTTTTGTTGAAATTCAGGGAACTTCACAAACATTTAATATATTAGGTATGTAATTTACATATCAAGGTTTACTTTCAAATATCTGAAATAATAGATTCCTATTCAAAATTTTACCCCTTTTGGAGCCAAATCCCATTTTTTAGTCTAATTATTAATGTCCCACTGAAGGGTAAATCTATCCCGCTTGCAATGGTTCTGGTCCAAAGGACCACCCAGACCAGCCGTTAAAAAATACGTCTAGGTTCTAGGTTGTCCTGCCATTTTCACCGTGGCATGCTATGTCCTCGCCACCCAGCCTGTACCTCGGGCTCACCCCACCCCAACATGGTCTAAATTTTTAATTTAAGCCCTCGTTCTTGAAATACAAAATATGACAGCCGTCCCGGTTCCGAGCTAACTTTGGACAGCCGTTAAGAAAAGCATTCAGGTCGTCTCACCATCTTCGCCGCGGCCTGTTCTAGCGTCGTCGGACTGGCCATATAGTTAAGTTGGTGTTTTCCAGTTTTCCTAGCCGCCGCGGAGCCCCCACGGGCCTGGCCCCCGGCTTGTGGTTGTTGTTATTGGGCCCCGTACTCGTGGGAAGTCAGGGAGCCCAGTCCGGTCCTGTCCATCCAGCATGTCGCACCTACTTCGTAGCCAGTTTAGCCCGCCTATTTGGATACATACTACAGACGTGGCCGGCCTAGTCTTACTTCAACCTAAGGGGTTAGCATCTACATCATCAATGCAGATTGCGGTGCGCAGCGTGATGTTCCGAGCTCTGTAGGTTTTTTTTTCACTCCCAGCTTACTACGTTGGGTTTGATTGCTGCGTGCGTGATTTGACAAACCTTAAATTTTGTTTTATTAATTTTACCATGTTCTTCACAAACTACGGACTCATCTTTTGGAAGTAAAATTAACCGGCATCCTCTATGTTGCTTCCCGTAGGTAGAAAAAAAATTCGAAAACCATATTTCAACGTTCCTATTCCTACCTCAAACATGATAAAAAACCGGTCAAGTGCGAGTCGGACTTGCGCACCGAGGGTTCCGTACAAACTCGTAAGTAGATGCGTGAATAACTTAAGAAAAACTGTATGGCGGTTAGTTTAGTAGGAGCAAATAAGTATTTGTTATGATTTTTTCTAAATTTCTAAAAAATATCACTTAATACAATAGCACAACTTGAAATTTTCAACCTCCCATTTCGGCCCCCTAAAAAAAGTAAAAAAGGTATTAGAATTTTTTTACGCCCAGTAGCTCAGGTTAGCGACTTTTAAAACTATTCCAATTTTCTAATCGATTGCATCAATAGTTTAGGATATCTGACTGTGAGAGACGGACAGACAGACAGAGCCGCACCATAAGGGTTTCTTTTTTACCATTATGATACGGAACCCTAAAAACATTGAGACCTGCATCCTCAAGTTTATCTGTATTATGGTCGAATATTTCAAACGCCTGGTTAATTTTGTGTTTTCACCTAAATCATAAACATTTATTTTCACTTTTATGTCTTTGTACTAAAAACGGGTATAATTTAATGTGTTTTTTTAAGTCAGAATAAATTTAAGAAAACTTAAAAAGCTACCTACAGAGTTTCGCCCCTAACTTACCACTTCACCTTTAGAGAGATTAAAAAAAATGTGCCTATTCCTTTTTTTTCGTTTAGAAATTTATCCGACACCTTCGCCCACGTTTGTTACTTTTTCTTGGGTTATGTTTCAATAATATTGTACAATATTATTGCCAATATTATTACATTATTTTTCAATTATGTCAGTAAATTATTAATTATATTCCCGTTTAAAGATTGTTTTCTTTGAAATAAAATTATGGAAACGTATGATTTTTCTAGTTAAAATAAATAACGGTTTTCTTACCCATGCCAAGTCTGTACAGCCGCGCCCGCAGTTATAGTCGCATGCTACGTGCCCTTGCACTAAACTGTGACAATTTCAGAACGAACTCGAATTGACGCAAGCAAACATGGCCGACTGTTTTTGGCGTTATTCGTATTATTTTACATCTTTATACGCTTATTTCTCCGTTATACGAATTTTGCGGATATAAGTTGTCGATTCGAAAGTGTTATTTTTTTACGCTTTAATTTTTGAGATGATTTTCGTTCAGGTCTACCGTAGGGCCCGGCTAAATTATTAATATAGATGGTGGGATGATGATCATTTAATTATTCGTACTTGTTACAGTCTTTAAACGCTCATATTAGATTAAGTTTATATTGTAGCAGATATAATCTATCTACGGAGTTGTGTAATGATAATTGTACGAGTACATCGCACACGCGTCATAGCCTCATCAGCATTATTTTATATAACTTAGGTAATAAGTTCAGTTTCAAGTTCGTAGTCGATAAGTGTGCACACATATATCAATAAATCAAGTTTACATTTAAAAACCGTGTTTCCTGTTCAAACCAAGCAACAATCTATCAAGCAATGTACTAGCAGGCAAGTGCTCGTACATTTATGGTCCTTCGAACCTTCAACAACAGGGTTGAGTGTTTAATTTTTTGTTCTTTTCGTTTGGTTGCGAATCGGCTCGGTTGGCTTCCCACAAGCGGGTTCCACCGACTGAGTTGAGAAGGCGCATAGACCAAGCGGACGAATACAAAATTAACTAGCCCAGGACTAGCAGGACAGTCCCTTTCAAGCAAGAATTTCGATATCAAGACGTCGAATTGGACAACAAGGTCATCTTAATTTGCACCACGGCAATAGATCAAGGACAAAGCATCAAGGCTCAATTATACTGAACAAGTAAGACGCATCAAGGCATCATATCAAGAATAAAGCGACAAGGCTTACTTATACTCAACAAGTAAGAAGCATCAAGGCATCATATCAAGAATAAAGCGACAAGGCTTACTTATACTCAACAAGTAAGAAGCATCAAGGCATCACGTCAAGAGCAAAGCATCAAGGCTTACTTATATTGAACAAGGCGCGAACAATATTGAAACTCAAGCAAATCAAGTGAACAAGAAAAATCAAGAAAAGTGAGGAAACAAGTCTCTTAACTCTACTGAAACAAGTCAACTAAACACGGAAAATCAAGAAAATTGGAGAAACACGTCTCCCACATACAAGGACAAGCTTGTCAAGGTCTTCATAATCCTCAAAGTTATTTGTTTTTCTATTCGTTAACAAGAACGTAAAACATGGAGGAGTTGTATCAAATTCAGCTACAGCTACAAGGTACTATACAACAACTCAAAACCAACTTCAAGAAAGATGGTCAAGATCGCAAGACTCCTGAACATATCAAGAGGAGACTACAAACTTTAGAACAACATTGGCAGGAGTTCAACGGCAACGATGAAAAGTTACGTCTGTTTGGCAATCAAGGTCATGACTACTTCTTCCATGACGTTTACAATGAAACACATAAGTTGTACGTGGAAACCAAGGAGTTGATGAACAAGTCGTCACAACCCACGCCCACCAGCGGGCAACCTACACCATCAACAAGGCAACCGCCCCTACAGCAACAACCCGGGCCCACCACCTCAAACCCGGAAACAATACCAGCAACCGAGGAAAAACAAGGCACCTCGAATACTGATATACGATTTACCTCACGTGGACATCTTAGCAAGTTAGATGAAATGCTGCGCAAGCAAAGTAGCAACTTCAAGGCATTATCACGTACACTGGCAAATATCCAGCTGGACGGTGTTGGAGAGAAATGGGAGCTCCAAGACCTCATCAAGTCCCTAGACTCCCGTTGGTCCGCCATCGACTCGCTTCACTGGGAAATCGACAGTGAACTTGATGGCAAAGATGAACACTATGAAAACACTTTCACCAAGTACGAGAGTGACTACGCGTCAATGAAGAAAGAAATTAACAGCAAGTTATGGTCTACATCGCATAGGGAACAAGCGACCCCGCGTTTAGACATTCCTGTTTTTCAAGGCCATTACCAGCAATGGGTGTCCTTTAAAGACCTATTTACAGAAGCAATACATAGAAATACATGTCTATCGAACGCGCAAAAAATGCAGTTTCTGAAAAGTAAAATCAAGGGCGAACCAGAACGCCTTATACAACATTTACCCATAAGTTCAGATAATTACGATACATGCTGGGAAATATTGAATCATCGATACAACAACAAGAAATTAATTTTCACAACTCATATAAATGCCGTCATGAGCATTCCGGTAATGCAGCAAGCCACATCAAGTTATCTCAAGCGACTTCATGACATCGCTGTCGAAAGCCTAAACGGTATCAAGAATTTAGGCGTCAACACTGACACGTGGGATCCGATATTAGTTCATATATTGACCCAAAAATTGGATTCAGAAACGCATAATGAATATATGGCGTCACTAAAACAACCCAGAGATCTGCCATCATTAAAGGAGTTTTTGACATTCCTGGAGGGTAAATTTACTGCCATGGAATCGTCACGGCGCAAGCAAGAAGCCACTGGGAACAAGTCCAGTTTATATTCGCCGTCGACGTCACAGAATTTGCCAAAAACAAGTCGTTTCAACCAATACTATACAAGCAACAAGGCTACATCAAATAACGTCTCCCTCGTGTACCAGCGAAAGTGTCCGGTCTGTCAAGATGACCATGGAATATATTTCTGTACAAAGTTCAAAGAGATGCCGACAGGACTTAAACGGAAAACAATTGCGAAACATGAACTTTGTAGCAATTGTCTTTATAAGCATAACGGAAAACCGTGTAATTCTGTTAAACGTTGCCAGGAATGCAATGGGTATCATAATACAATACTGCACGACGTATTTCGCAATCAAAGCGCACCGCCAACAAATGCGCACGGAAATCAAACACCTCAACAAGAAAGAGGGTCGCACGTGGCACGACAACGTGGCGACGGTGAACAATCAAAAATTCTTCTGGCCACGGCTATGATCAAGGTCCTAGGAGTTGATGGAAAACACCACCTCATGAGGGTTCTCATAGACCCAGGAAGCGAAATCACGCTAATTTCGGAGAACGCGGCCCAACAACTAGGGTGGCCACGACAGAAATGTAAGGGAGTTATCACAGGGGTGGGCATCAACGACAACATCTGTAAAGGCATGCTAAAACTAAACTGTTTCTCCACTGACGAGAAATACGCATTTAATGCCGACGCATTCATCATGAAAAGTTTAACAAGAAACTTACCTAATTCCACATTTTCGAAGCCAACATGGGACCTTTTGCATACGATACCTCTGGCGGATCCTAAATATCACGTCAGTAACTCAATCGATTTATTATTGGGGGCCGAGGTCTATGCAAATATAATAATGGATGGAATTCACAAAAACAATAAATCGCCTTTAATCGCCCAAGAAACACGTCTGGGATGGATCTTATGTGGAAAAATTCAACAAGGATTTAATTGTAATTTAGTCATAAATAATATGGAAGACATTCAAAAATTCTGGGAAATCGAAGATATTCCAGAAAATACGCCCTATACAAGCGAGGAAGACGAATGCATCAAGTTTTACAAATCGACAACAACAAGGTTGCCGGACGGAAGATATCAAGTACGAATACCCCTTAAAGACACAAGTTTAGAAAAATTGGGAAACTTGAAAAATAAAGCTATCATGCAATTTCGACAGTTAGAAAATAAATTTAGCAGGAACGAAAATATCGCCCAACAATATAAGTTATTCATACACGAGTACCTATCGCTCGGTCATATGAAACCCGCGGCGAGTACACAAGAAAACAAGCCACGCGAGTGCTATCTGCCGCACCATTGTGTATTAAGAAACGACTCTATTACTTCGCCTTTAAGAGTGGTTTTCAATGGATCAGCAAAGTCATCAGAAAATGTTAGCATTAACGACCTTATGCACAAGGGTCCAAATCTTCAAAAGGACCTTCTGACTTTAATTTTAAAATGGAGACAGCATCGTATATGTTTTATCTCAGACATAGAAAAAATGTTTCGTCAAATTTGGGTTCATGACGAAGACCAAAGTTTGCAGAAGATTATTTGGAGAAATTCACCACAAGAAAGGCTACAAGAATATCAACTTACAACAGTCACTTACGGTTTTAAAGCCGCGCCCTTCTTAGCAATGATGACGTTGAAACAACTCGCGCATGATGAGAAATCACGCTATCCTGAAGCGACACAGGCCCTAGAAGAATGTTTCTACATGGATGACCTTCTTCATGGATCCCATTCTGTTACATCAGCCAAAAAACTGAAGCAAGATTTACAAGAGCTCCTCCAGTCAGGAGGCTTTCACCTGAGAAAATGGATGTCGAATCACCAAGGATTCATTCAGGACCACAGCGAGGATGCCCTGGCAAAAACTAACTACAACTTCAAAGAGGTAGAGTCAAGAAAAACTTTAGGATTGAACTGGGATCCAGTAAAAGATACATTTCACTTTCAATCAAGAATTGAAGACGTTTCGGTCACAATCAAGGACACGACGAAACGTCAACTGTTATCTGATATCTCCAAATTATTTGACCCCATGGGGTGGTTCACACCAATTTCCACCAAATTGAAGCTGCTATTTCAGAGCTTAGGGAAAGCAGATCTAAAATGGGATGACAAGATTCCAAATGACATCAATGCAGAATGGATAATTATCAAGCAAGACCTACATAGCAACATAAATAAATTTAAATTACCACGTTGGATCGGCACGGGCGCAACAAGCGATATCGAATTACTTGCCTTCAGTGACGCAACGCTACAAGCATATGCATGTGTCATTTATTGCAAAGTAGATATTCAAGGGCAGTCGAATATTATTTTACTTGCGGGAAAGTCAAGATTAGTACCCAACAATAAGACAATTTCACTGCCAAAACTGGAATTGTGCGGAGCACTCTTGCTCGCCAAACTCATGGCAAAAATCAAGCATTGTTTAACCAACCATAATATCAAGGCCTATGGTTGGGTGGACTCAACAGCAGTCTTAGGATGGCTTCAAGGGGATCCTAACCGCTGGAAGAGTTTTGTCGCTAACAGGGTGCGACAAATTACGGACGTAATACCGTCAGACTGCTGGCGTTACGTCAAGTCTGCTGAAAACCCCGCAGATTGCGCAAGCAGGGGTCTCACAGCATCGCAACTAAACCAGCATCATTTATGGTGGCAAGGACCGACCTGGTTATCAACATTCAAGGTTGAAGAACAAGAATCGCCTATAACTTACACCACAAACGAAGAACAGAAAAAAGTACAAGTCAATGTCGCCGTGAACAGTGAAACCGGAGACAATATCATAGACAGTTTAATAAACAAATACAGCTCATTCACGAAGCTCGTGCATGTCTTAGCATGGGTTCGTCGTTTCACCACCAAGAAACAAGATAGAAGGACAGAAAAATATCTCACCATATCAGAACTGAGAAAAACAAAGGAAATGATACATCAACAAATGAATAATTTAGAAACAACTTTCAAGAACTTACAAGAAAATGTTCAAACAAATAACGTCATTAATGACTTCAACATAGGAGCCACTATAGCAAGTAATAAATGTTACTTGACACTATTACGGATATTTATCATGGACGTTTTAACTTACACTTACTGACTCCAGAACAACTTATTAATCAACTAAGTACCATAGCAAGCACGCTACCAAGAGACGTGTCATTGCCGGTTGATAACTTACATTCGGATCTACGCAAGATATACGACCTTTTGAAGGTGAAGACAAGGATGATGCAAGACGTCCCTTTTTTTGAGATAAAATTGCCGCTCATCGCTAGAGATACTTATGAACTTTTGAAGATCATCCCGATACCCAAGAAAGTCGGCAACAAGATTATCAGTATTTCACCGGTGCCGACACCAGCCGTCAATGAGTTCCCGAGCGAGCCCGCGCCGCGCGAGCCCCGCGCGGTGCCGCGCTCCACCACAGCAAGCAGAACCAGTCAGCACAACGACTCAGATGACAGCGAGGCAGCAAGTACTTCGCGAATAGATAAAGCTACGACCCCTAATTTTAAAGTAGTCACTTTTAATTCATTGTAATTTTAATCAATTGTTTTATCAAGTTTTTACGTACAGCATCTTCATCTCATCTTTTCTGTGCCCCGGACTATGTACGAGTACATCGCACACGCGTCATAGCCTCATCAGCATTATTTTATATAACTTAGGTAATAAGTTCAGTTTCAAGTTCGTAGTCGATAAGTGTGCACACATATATCAATAAATCAAGTTTACATTTAAAAACCGTGTTTCCTGTTCAAACCAAGCAACAATCTATCAAGCAATGTACTAGCAGGCAAGTGCTCGTACACATAACTTGCTGTTAATTTCTTTCTTCATTGACGCGTAGTCACTCTCGTACTTGGTGAAAGTGTTTTCATAGTGTTCATCTTTGCCATCAAGTTCACTGTCGATTTCCCAGTGAAGCGAGTCGATGGCGGACCAACGGGAGTCTAGGGACTTGATGAGGTCTTGGAGCTCCCATTTCTCTCCAACACCGTCCAGCTGGATATTTGCCAGTGTACGTGATAATGCCTTGAAGTTGCTACTTTGCTTGCGCAGCATTTCATCTAACTTGCTAAGATGTCCACGTGAGGTAAATCGTATATCAGTATTCGAGGTGCCTTGTTCAATATAAGTAAGCCTTGATGCTTTGCTCTTGACGTGATGCCTTGATGCTTCTGATAAATGTATATTACATTATTATACATTATATTTACAAATAAATCATTTTGAGTATAGTTTTAGTTTTTTTTTTAACGAATATTAGAATGGGTGCTAATTAAACAGACTTCTTTTTAATAGCATTATTCGCCTCTAAAAATCTACATTGCCATCTAAATTACTAAGTCAGCCACAATTACCGAGCGTCTGAATTATACTATCTTAGCCACTACTTATCTTCTATGTAGGCCACTCTAAATACAACTCAGCATGGTGGTTATTTTTTAGCATCTAAACTTGTAACATGCATTCAAGCAGTAGACATCTAAAATCTTAATATATGCCATCAAAAAAGATATGCTATTAGCTTCTAATTTTTTAACTCAGTACGCTTAAAATATAACTCAACCCACATTAATTAATCGTCAAAATTTAGCTAAAATTGTCATCTAATAGTAAATTTTGGCCACTAATATTACCTAGAAACTGTTGAGGAGAGACATAAAATTAGTCCATTACACAACTAGGGTAGTAATACAAAGAAAGGCCGAGATCGCAGAAGTGTGCGGCCCGTGCTGCAAGCGAGGGACGTAAATATGCGATCAAGGGCTTTCTTTAGTACCTCCCGTGTTGTGTACATCATTTTATGTCTATACTTGGCCAGAAAGCGGCTTCTTCCGTACGCGCAGCGTGCGGAAAAAGTCACTTTATTGCCAGGTGTGCCATAAAGTAATTTAAAAAATTAAACCCTCTCCAAAAAAGGTTAACATAAAAGTTTTATGGTAACTTCTTTTTTGAGGTCGGTGCCAGCCTTAGTTTTAAAGAAATATTTACATGAGTACATTATGTAATGTATGTACTAAGGCTGGCACCGACCTCTAGAAAAGTTACCATAAAACTTTTATTTTAACCTTTTTTGAAGTCGGTTTAATTTTTTAAATTACTTTATGCCACACCTGGCAATAAAGTGACTTTTTCCGCACGCTGCGCGTACGGAAAAAGCCGCTTTCTGGCCGCCTTTTTCGTTCAGCCTATTTAAGTTTTTTGTTAAAGTCATTTCCCCCAACGGCCCCTTTGTTATAAACCAACCAAATTTCTAGCACTTGTAAAATTTTCGACGAATGACTCATAACAATCGGAGCGCATAACACATCCGCACACCACAGTTTTCTGGTAGCAGCTCGTTTTTAATGTCAATAGTGACTTTCCGTATCTCCGGCGCTGCGGGAACAGCAGCCCTTCCGCCCTTGCTTGAGGGCTGCTCTCCCTCCATGCCTCCGGCTTTATAAAAACACTCTAGGGCGCGCTGTGTCGGCACGCGTCCTAACCAGCGAGAGCCCTAGATTCGGATTTTCGCAGGCTAATATCGTATACATAATATTCCATCATTGAAAATTTTACATTTTACAATCCGTCATTTATCTTGGTAATTATCAAATTTAGAGAAAAATTACCCATACAAAACACGCTTATTTTAGACAAAAAAAATTTAGTTAAAATGATATTCGGCTATATAATGATTAGTTAAAATAAGAATCGACAAAGTGAGTTTTAGATAAAATAATATTCGACAAAACAAGAGTTATGCAAATGATAATTTAGGTAAAACGAGTTTCGACAAAACAATAATTATGAAAAATGAATTTATACATATTGACTTTAGACAAAAAATTCATTATAGTAAAAGTTGTTAGACAAACTGAAATTAGACAAAAAAAATTTAGACAAGTCAAGGGAATACCTAGAAAAGCATTACAGCGCCCCCCAATCTAAATCCTATTCTCTTTCCGCACAGAGTCTAACGAAATTTTGTATGTGGAAATGGTAAAAAAGCTTCCTAACCCAAAACCTCGTACAATTTCGTACGAGCCTAATAGTGTCCTCGTACCTCGTACAGCAGACCACAAATCTCGTATTTGTACAAGGAACCTCGTACGTCTGGCAACCCTGGTCAGTGACTAACTCGTCGGTACATGAATGGCGCTCTCTGATTGGTGCAAATGGCCGGTCACTGTCGTCTCGCGCACTCGCGCCAAATTTTGAAGTGGCTATTTTCTCGATAACAGAATATGATGTATTATTTTACATGCTAAGTTATAATAAATGATGTTGTCAATGGAAGCTTGAATTATATTTTTTTGAGGACTTTGTGTTGAAGCCGTAAAACGTAAAATGGTGATGAAATGTAAAATCCATGGCTGAGTTAGTAAATTAGGTGGCAATATATAAACAAGAAGGCAAGTTAAGATAATTGTTGATCTTTGTTTGACGCTTTCTAAAGAATATTTAGTTGGCGTTATAAAAGAGACGAATTAATTTATTAGAGGCTATCTCATTTTCCCGTTGCTTAGTTATAAAATGAGAAGTTTGAGCACGTGGCCAAGAAATAAATCTGCGGCTTGACTTATAATTTCCCTATTAGAATTAGCCTTAATGCGTAAACTTAATCGAATTAATAATATCGTATTTATAATCATATTATAATACGTTATCCAATGACGGTTATACCGGCAGGCTCTAACGATGAAGCTTTTAAATGTAAAATTTGATTCTTTTCGTTAAACTGGATTTTTTTTTGTATTGCAATATCTTCAAATAACTTATTAAGTTAATTCATCCTCAAAGTTCAGTTCTGACATCAGTGAAATCTCACTTTTCATATGTTTGTACCTATGAAAAAATAAAATTAGGATATGGCGTATTTTTAAAAAGTTGCAAAACAAGAGTAGAAACAACCCTTTCATTTAAAGCCCCATTTTTTACTCTGCTTCGGTGAAGTAAGAGATTGTTGATTTTTTCACCTTCGTGAACGAAGTTACGTATAGCTTTCAGTCCGTGCTATCCATCCATACTCCATATACTAATATTATTACCTAATGCAAAACTTTGTCTGGCTGTTACCTTTACGCTTTAACCGCTGGCTCGATTGTAATGAAAGGACCATGCGTCAAAATGGGCCCAAAACCAACAGAGCTGAGAGTTGTGTCATTAAATAGTTCTGTACATGTACATCATTTCATTATATGGGCACCAAGTTCAATTCCATTGCAGAACTGAGATATTCAAATTCAAAATATTATGAGCAGCGCTAAGTGAAGCGGGCGCGAGTGCCATATTTTTGCACCCGCGTTAGCTAGCGTAGGCGTACTGGCGTAGGCGTTTCTCATAGATACTAAAATATGAATATCTCAGTTTTGCAATGGAATTGAACTTGGTGCCCATAGAATGAAATGAAGTAAATGTAAAGACCTTTTTAATGACATAACTCTCAGCTCTGTTGGTTTTGGGTCCACTTCCCATACAAAGTTGCTCATGGTCCTTTGATATGCAGACAGTTTTAAGATCCGGGATTTTTCGACGCAAACGGCAGTTTTGTTAGGGAGAGATGCTTCTGTACAAACGAAGCCACTGTCAACTGACCCATAGACTTTAACACGTTGCAATAAAGTTGACATTCGTTTACAAATGTACTGTTAACAGTGTGTGCGATTTTACGTGGTACTAATTCTTATTCAGTGACCAAAGGGAATCTAATGGAAAACGTCCTTTAACACGTACCCTGTCCCGGTGCCCCCAATGTGGGGTCATGAAGGTTTTTTTCAGGAGTCTGTGCTTCCACTACGCGGTCACTTCCCCATACTGATTGCACAGTTGGGACTTGTGGCATTGTCCGATTGTTTTGTATGGGGACAGTGAACGTGTTAAGGCGATTAACGAGTCTACGCGGACTTGCGGTCAAAAGCTAGTACCAAGGAGCATTAAAACAAGAGGACTGTCATTCTCCATACAAAAAGCTGTTCCCTGATATTTACAACGCTATCTATGTATAAGCTTGGTATAAGAATTATATTAATTACAATTATTCAACTTTGCAAGCGTGACACAGTATTTAAATGTTAGAACTTATTTATTATTAGCTGTTTACGAACTAGTTGTTACTGTACTGTGAACTAATTGTTTCTTTGTTCAATTATAACATCGTTAAATGTTTAGTTTTTTAGTGCCATCTAGTTTTTGCCTGGATATCCCCTCGCGGTCGGGGTACGATCCAAAGTATGGAGATTGACAGTCCTCTTGTTTTAATGGTCCTTGCTAGTACCTACTAAAACAAAAACAAGATCGAATCAAACCTTATTTATTGATACAAAACATTTTAATACAGCTTCAAACGCCTTTTCTAAGGCACTTATGATAAATATTGCTTGTACATTTCGTTCTACACTTAAACATACTAACCTATGTGTAGGTATGGTGGTCTTTTTATTCGTAAGTCAACCTTAAGTGTCTTAAGTGGTAAACAACATTTTACCTCTCAATATATCTCAATGTCAGGGGTTTAGGTATTTACCCTAAGGATAAAAGTGACCAGGCCACGAGGGACAAACAACGCATGCGTTTCATTTAAAGAACAAGGCCCAAAACTGGAGTTTCAAAAAGAAAGGGAAACTCAGCAAAAAATAAATTATAGCCATGTTCAAAATGTTACCGTATTTATGAGGAAATAGCTATTTTGAGAAAAATTGTACACTTTGAGAATAGGACGTTTTTTACTGCTTAAGACAGATAAATACAAATTAACTTCAATGAAGGTTAAAGGCTACACAGTTGCAAACTTAGATTAAAACAAAAAGGGCGATACCTTTAGACTCAAACGACGTAAACGCCGTAGGTTCTAATGGAGCTTACGCCCTTTGGTTTGGTATCGATATTGAGTGGGCCCTGCGACAGCATACACTGCCCGACTGAGACAACGGCCGGATAGCCGGAAAACCTTGCGCAAACAAGACGTCATTACCAAGTCTCCACCTAGTCCGACCCTCTCAAGGTGGTCCGGCCAAGCGACCTGGTTCGACCTCAGGGAACGCCACGGCCCCCACCTGGTCCGATTTCTGCAACAGTCGGTAAGTTGCAAGTTTGTCAGGCTACAAAAAAAAACCAAGTCTCAAAGTATCAACCACAGAAATATCATCATAGGGCCTTTGCGTCTTGACAGACGATTTAAGCAGCGTCGGTACGAGAAAGGCAACGCCTTTCGTGACTAAACAGCCCGATCCGAGAATTACATATCCGTCCGCATTTACTGCACGAGAATCGTGAATCACCTACACAGGGGACACAAACAGGATTGTGCCTTTGAGCCCGCTTCGCGGCCAGATCTCGAAACCACGCCCTATCATGAGTTACGCAGCCATCCAAAAGAACACCCCTCCACTCAAACCACACAGAAACATATCGACAGAAATATATCGAGATAGAAATAGTTCGTCGATTAGTATGGCAAAGAAGCGTGTAACGTTTTTCGCTTGGCGTTTGACGCCAAAAGTGCAATTTAGTGATGGAAAACATAAATTTTTCACTTCATTTGGGGGTATTTGAACAATTAATTATACCATTATTATCAGATCTTCAAATCTGCTAATAATATTGACGGAAACTGAAGTTAACGGTATTCAAAGTAGGTGGCCGCCGCTTCTTTTTAGCACGCGAGGTACATACCTACACTTTTCCTTCTACCTCGATGTATTTCTGTGGTATCAACATTGGCGTATCTAGTTTGGTTATTTTTTAGGGGGTACCTGGCTCCTGAGATGCCATTATTTAGGTGTCCATCGTGGAATTCCGAATCGGTAACCCTACATCAAGGGGTGGGCACTAGACCATACTGGGATGGGTCGACCAGCCTCCCCCCCCCGCGATTTTTTACCAATCACGCAGACGAAAGGCTAAAAGGGCATTTCTCCAGAAATATGTCTGCGACTCATTCATCTGTCTCCATACATTTAGGGCCGATACAGACGGACTGCAACCCAACTGCAACTCCCTACGATTTGTATGGGAACTGCATCACAACTGCGCAGTGCAGTTCCCATACAAATCGTAGGGAGTTGCAGTTGGGTTGCAGTCCGTCTGTATCGGCCCTTAGTATGAAAAAGGGCCTGATGAATGAGGTGACCGCAGACATATTTCTGGAGAAATGCCCAAAAACGGTCTGCAGCCTTACACAGTTAAGTTTAATGCGGACTTATCTTTATGATGTATTTTACCCTTTACACAGTTAAGTTTAATGCGGACTTATCTTTTTGATGTATTTTACCCTTTTAATTTAATCTAATATTACAAAATGTATTGACGTGTTCATATTACAAATCACAACCAAGTCAATTGTTAAAATGAGACAAGATATCGTAGTCATCTGCAACATAGATAAAACGGATGCCCAAAAATATAGGATCAAAACTGTAAATGTCAGATATTTTTGAGCGTCTGATTTCATGTCATGACATTACAATGTATTTTTTATAATGCTTTACCGTAGGTACTTTATACAGACCCTTTCCAATACCGGTATAGACTTCATATTCGGTATCGGTAATATAGCGATATTTTAGTACCGTTTTTCGAAAAACTTAGTATTGATAATATAACGTATTAACGTAACGTAACGAAGTATTTTAGAACCGTTTACAAACCTTTTAGGCCTATGCACACGCAGTCTGGCGTTGACGCGCGTTTCGTAGCGTTCTCGCTTTTACTCCCTGATAACCACATAATTACTTAAAAAACCCGACCGCGGTGCACTTTAAAAGTGCATAAAATCCGCCATTTTGTTTATTTTAACGAATTTCAAGAAGATTAATCTAATGATGTATATTTATCAAAATCGGTGTTGCCGTTGAGTAGTTACGAGCAGACATAGAAACGGACATACATACAGGTCAAACACATAACCCTCCTTCTGGGCTTCGCCGCAGTCGGGTAAAAATAAATAGAGAGCACTACGAAACGCACAATAAAACTTTGTAGTGACCGGCATTTTTTAAGACACCCATTTTCTGTCCACGCAGTGCAATGGTCAGTAAATTTCGCTTACGGCCCGGGATAACGTACATTAATTATCAATTCATAGGCTCAACTACATTAACTACAAGCTAAATGAAAATGCAACATTTTAAATGCTCGCTATATCTACCAGTGACATGTAGCACCTATCAAAAATATCAAACAAATATTCACAACGTAACACTAAGTTTCCAGTATTTTTGGTAATATAATACATTGTTTTTAAATTGATATATAATTATATTATTCGCACCAGTATCATATTTATAATTCAATAATTAATAATAAATTCGTTCATTTGGGGCCAAAGTCAATAGATAAATAAAGTACACCAGCAGCCTATTATAGTCACGTATATCGCGCGATAAATAATCCGTCACAAGACTTTACTACTTTAAAATAAATCACAACTTAGCCTTCAATCTAGTTCCTAATATAATTTGGCCCATGCACTAGTAATAACAATTGGAAATCAGGGGCCAAAATATGCTGGTCCACTCGTCGCTTTTACTTTGTCGGACAACAGCAGCAATTACTTAATAATCATACGAAAATAAAAAATAATTCCAGTTTATGCCGAAAATTCGTGTCCGTCAAGATAGCGTACACCGTAAAGATATTCAGAATCTGATGCAGCCAATAAATAGTATCCAAATAGACCCGACGAAATACCTAGGTGAAAAAAATAGTACCCTTAAACTTTCTGTAATATAAGGCCTGTTCACGGCTACCGGGCGTCAAGCTAGCGTACACCGTTTGTATCTCTCTCTCTGTATTGTATCCTAGGGTACTATTTTTCGAGATATAAAGCGTTTCACGAACAGGCCTTATATTTCGAAAAGTTAAAGGGTACTATTTTTTTCACCTAGGTATTTCGTCGGTACTATTTATTGGCTGCATCAGATTCTGAATATCTTTACGGTGTACGCTATCTTGACGGACACGAAAATTCTTACGTCATTTTGGAAAAGAACTGAGCTCTTCAAACTGCTGGATCGATTTTTACCAAACATAGCTAAGAACCACCGCAAGGAAACGTGCTTTCACGTAAAAAATTGCATCGAAATCGGTCCATCCGTTCGAGAGCGACAGACAGACAGACATTGGCGACAAACTTATAAACACCCCTCTTTTTGCGTCGGGGGTTAAAAAAGTGTCAAGTGCTTTATTTATCATGCGATATACGTAACTATCATTGACTCCTGCAATATTCATGATTAGATGGTTATTCTTTGAAGACAGGATTCCTCTGGCAACGAATACTTAGAAGATTTATCACTAGAATGGTATTCTGGTTACCTTGTATAGTTATTATCCGTTCAAGTGGGCTAATGTTGTTAAAAAATACAATGCCATTGAGCGAACAATGCCATTGAGAGAATACAATACCACCAAAAAAAAATAACAATGCGTAACACGAGTAGACCCTGTGCGGCCTACCTGGGTCTGTAAAAGCAAAACGCATTATTATTTTTTTGTTTGAAAGCATTTGCCGCCTTATCATTACGGTCATAGAACCGATAATCCATTGAAAGCTCATAGTATCTTTAAGTCTTTTCTCTACGGAATACGCACTTGCAGACCGTCGGGCGAATGTGAAATGCAAAACAAATTAAGATCCCAGTTATCTATAACTGCATTTACACTTTACTGTCTAGTAAATAGAATCTATAATCTAATGATCTTTCAAGGCAGTTATACTTTTTTGACACTATATTCTCGTTATCCTAATTTGTGGTTTACCTCTCAATGCTATTGTATTCTTTAACAACATTAGCCCACTTGAACGGATAATAACTATAGACATATTGTGACGACACATAGTGTGACAACAAATAGTGTGACAACACATAGTGGGACAACACAGTGTGACGACACATAGTGTGACAGCACATAGTGGGACAAAACATAGGGTGACAATTTTATTACCCTATGAGACAGTTACCAAAAACGCCATTTTATTCAGGCGGAATCTTATTCGCCAATGTGTGGACAGGAAATCATATTTTCGAAGAATAATCCTTAAAATGAGTTTCAAAAACAACCAACCAATACTACTTACAACAATTGTGAGATAGCTACCGAACTTACATAACTAAAATGGTTAGGTATTTATACAAAGGATAATTATTACAAAGGTATAAAATGCAATCGATGTTAGTAGTGAAAAAGGCGAGTATTCATTGCGGAACCTTTCCAAATCCGCAATGTAATGCTACTCGCCCAATTTTACTTGCTTACTACGGACAAGTGCCATAGTCATATATTTAATTATTTGGAGTATTCTGACAGCGTGCTAATACGCCCAAAATACATCTTTATAACATTTCAGTTGAACAAACTTAAAACAGAATATGCATGATTCTTTTTTATCCAATTTCTTAATAAAATATGAAAATACCGTAAAAAAATGACAAAGTGAAAATAAAATTAAAATCGACCGAGAAATACGGAAGATAAAAACATTTTAAAGCACTAATTAGACAGCAATTAGACGAAGAGATCCGATATGAACTATGACGTACTACACGACCGCCATACAAACTCCATACTATATTCTGTTTTGCTAGAAAGAGATAGAGATAAATCTTTGATAGCTTATATCTTGGTTATTTTATAGCTATTAGATAAATATTTTTTTCCTACTGTTTCTTATATGAATGAGCTAAACAAAATAATATCATGCATATTCCCTACTGCTACGGAAATCCTCCAATGTTTGTGGTAATTTTTTTGTACTTTATCACATTATTACAATAAAAAGATTATCAAATTCTATTTTGCAGTGAATGATAATTGATAATATTGATGTTAGTAATAATTAAATTAAATATGATTTATTAACCAACTCTTACGGTTAGTAACACACACTGTCTACCGTTTTTTTGTTTTAACTATCTAATCTACCTTTCGTAATGTGTTTTCTGGTGTGCAATATAATTGTATTGTACATGTCATTGAGTGTTATTGATCACATTTCCTAATAAATAGATATTAAAATTAGGTAACTAATGAGAACTACATAGAATTATTATTAACATTTGTACTACAATTGGAACAACTCTTAACCTGCGCATCTAACTGCGCTACCCGCTTCTGCAAATGCATTATCGTCGCATCTTTCTGTTTTAGCTGCATCTTCAACATCATTATTGAATCTTCCAGAGCTCCGTACACCGCCTGGACTTCGGGCTGGTAGCTGAAGACTTGCGGAGGCTCGTCAAGACAGAAAAACTCCCTTACCACGGGATGGTTTGGCAATTTCTTCAATATAGCATTGACGAATA
Source organism: Eudemis profundana (assembly GCA_947034925.1). NCBI lineage: Eukaryota > Metazoa > Arthropoda > Insecta > Lepidoptera > Tortricidae > Eudemis > Eudemis profundana. The sequence goes on from OX344819.1 coordinate 6,580,572, forward strand.
TTTGCAAACCTCTCACTCTTTCCTCCAAGAAGGCAGAGTCGAAATTATCTCTAAACCACCGCTTCCCGGGCAATGGTAGCATGATATTCGGCTGCTCTGCTTTTATCCTAGAATATAACCTAACGAAATCCGTGTACCTTCTAAAAACGAGCCAAGACTGGTCCCGCTTGTCATCTTCTACTTTTAATTTGTATATTGTGAACCTAGCTCGTTCCTCCATCACTTCGTACCCGACTATCGGTATCTGTAGTGAGTCAAACTTCTTAATTTCCTCGCGGTGTAAACTTAGATCTACATTGCTTAAACTATTTTGTACCACGCTCAGGTCTCTGTCTTTCGTGTTGTCATGAATGTTGCCCATGCTTTTGAAATGGCTGCGAGATTGCATGCGGCTAGGTCTGCGATCTGCCATCTCATTGTCGGAAACTGCTGATTCGTTATAGTTGTTTTTATAATATTTCGTCAGCTTTGTTACGGTGGCCACAGCGCTGCAGTCATCACTAGATGTAGAGGATACTTCATTGTTCATGTTGTCTCGTCTTTTTTCATTCATAACAATGTCCGGTTTGTGCAGTGTTTCCATTTTGACCTGCAAAGAGGACTTTTTTATAACAAAACCATCATGATTAGATTAAAACATCATTAGCAGTTGATGAATACATGCATTAAATTACTTTAATAAAGTAAAACAATCTCTTTTCCAGTTACTTTACAATTTTTTCTAAAATAATCTGATTGACTGAAGAAAATAATGAATAATTAGCATATTTAAAGCTAGAAGTCAATGGAGACAAAAAGAGTGCTAATGTGGAAGTCTTTAGGGGAGGCCTACGCCCATCACTGGACAACCCAAGGTTAAAATTATGATTTTGATCTTTAAAGCCAATAATTCAGGTCAGTAAATTAAACTCAAAATTAACTTCAATAGATTGTAAGTGGGTGCATCAATAAGTACAAAAGGTTAAATCAACAACAGAATGTGTACCCAAGTTAAAGTATATACAAATAACATTGACATTGAAAGATAATAGACATGAGTAAGCAGCTACAGATTTCGTGACACTAACTTACAGTAATAAAAGAATAGTCAATGTATTTTTAGTATCGCTCAACACTATTATATCACTAATGAAGCGTGAAGACCGTAAAATACGGCGCGTGTCGTGCGATTCGTAAAAACACTTTTGTTGTTAGTACTTGGTCCATAGCAGCCGTAACCTTCACAGCTAATTATGATAGTTTACACTCACGTTCTAGAAGAAATTGGAGCAGCTTATGTTATAAATAGGCTCTGGACACCCAACAATGACGATCCGTTAACGCACCTTGTATGGATCATTTGAACACATTCAATTTTATTATAGTTTATGCACTAGACAACTAAACAATGCAACGAACTTTTGAACTATCTAGATTTGAGTTATATTACGTTAGCACCGAAGTTGATTGGTTGTAAATTGAGCAAGATATCTTAATGTGTAAATAGAAGAGCAATTAATAGTAAACGCGATAAATAACAGTGATAAAGTTTACAAAATACAGCACGACATTGGTGAAATTTTTGACAGCTATTTTGGGATGCGTTCCAGATCGCTGCAGACGAGTGATTTTTGTTGAATATTCTGTGTTCCACTTGCATACTTGGCGAAGCGAAACGTGACTTGCCAAGTTTCACGCCCTATATCGTTGGCAAAAATCCAAGAGTTCAAAGGGAAAAAACAAGTGGCGTTTGACGTTTCGTTTAGTACGGTACGTTTGTTGTGTGGTTGTATGTATTCGAGAAGTGACGGAAAATGTATTTCTAAAATTAGCAATATTTGTGCGTTTAAATATAATGTCGCGCTTTCTACTATTAAATTTTAAAGACTTCGGTCTAACCCAAGACATTACACAGACAATTCAGTCTCAAACGCTTGCGTGTATATGTTGTTTGGACTCAAATGTACCTCTTATCAACCTTACGACTTGTAAACATGAATTTTATTTACAAAGTTTTTATAAATCTGTTGTAAGTAGTCCGTCAAATTTTAGTAGAAACTCTTCAAATTGTTATTTCTACCAAATATTGCTAGATTAACTAATAACTGAGAAAAGTTATGTGTGGTAAAAATGTTGTCATTCTGCGTACCAACTACAAGAAGAAACAATGTTTTCCACATGTCCACGATTACGTACTGTGCTGTTTAGTTGCTCTAAGATCACTCGTTTTATAAAGCTACCTGGCAATAATATTCTCCCATTTCTAGTAACAGTAGTAACAGTTGCAAGATGGGTCTCTTTTCTTGATTTAAACATGGCCAATAATGAAGAATGACTTCAATCATGCTTATCAATGTATGGTACCATTACTATTGCAAGACACTATTTCAGATTATCCTAAATTTCTATGTTGCTGATGAAACAACATACAAACAAACACATATAATAAAAAGTGCTTTATTTAATATATTTGTAGTCTGAGCCCACTAAGAAGATAGTATGCTTCGAATGCCACAGTATTCTGAAGAGGATAGAGGCATTCCGGCAGCAGGTACTCCAGAGCTTCAAGGCCTTAGAGAATGAGGTAAGTAGGCTTTGCTCAGTTATCTACAATCTCTGGCCCGTCAACTAACCTTACTGGACTACCAAAAGCCCCTCAAAAGGCATAATATACAAGAGCTATACAGTTGCTTCTAGCGCCGGTTAATAGTAGATGCGTGATTGCCATCGCTGAAAGGCATACTCTAGAACAGAATCCGACTTACAACATATCTGATCATAGTCTAAAAACTCATAGCAGATCCACCATTAACACACAAAAAAAGTTATCTACAATGAGACATCAAATAAAATCTGCCCTCTTCTCTATTGTTCCCTCATTACTGAGATCATAATGAACTGTAATGTCTCCAAGCATTATTTATGATGACTTCCTTGTTGAGATTGTTCTTTAGTGTCTTTTAGTTTAGGGCACTGCTGTGGTACCCAGGGACATTTACCTTAGGAATATTGTGGGGCAATAACATCAAATCCCAGCTTCATATAACCTAATAATACTATTTTCCAGGACATGCTACCAGCTCAGAACCTCGACAAACATAAAAACAAGCCCAATTTAACCCACAAAAAGACTGTCAACATCTACCTCCCCCCTGCAAAATATGTACCAGAGAAATGGCAACCACCTGGCATTGTCAAACCACAGATAACCAAGGTTGTGAAAAAAGAAATTGAGTCTATGGAGCCTGCATTGCCAGTGGTGAAAATTAAAGCTGAACCGATTGAAAGTGAGAAGGAAAAGGTTGAGATTGAAATAGTGGCCATTAAAACCCAACCACAAGGACAGGAGCCGGAGTTAGAAAAAGGTAATCAATTTATGAATAGGTTAAATATAAAATGGCAGCATGGTAATGACCTACCCTGTCATCGTAGTCTAAAAAGACATTTTTTATTATGAGGTTATTGAGGTTTCATGTAGAACGTCTGAAGGGGAGGTCGTAACATAACACAACCAGATGAAAACGTAAGTACTGCAGTGTTCGACCTATCTATGATCAGCAGTGGACATTTGATTAAAATGGATCTTTTACCTCTCATGTGTACTAGTTAGAAAAGATCTATGTTATGACAGTTTCAGTATCAAACAAGAACACCAACCTAGCGGTCCGGACAGTAACCCTAACAAAGGAAGAACTAGTGTTAGAGCGACTAAAACAGGCACAGTCGCCTGCATACCTAAAGCTACCCTTCCGATGTGAGAGCTGCGTCATTGGATTCACCTATGAGGAGAACATCCGTGATCATATCAAGCGGAAACATGGTCCGGTGAGTGTTAACTGTCTTGACTGTATATTAAAAAACAGGCTACATAGGTACTATATATTCAAAAACAGGCTAAAGGAAACCTTGTTACAAAGGTTGCTAGTTAACTCATTTCTGACAATGGCACCAATTTACTGGAGCTACCAACACTCTGACCGTTTAACTGAGGAAGATAGTATAAGACCATGTAAAATAGTATTTAAAACTGCCAGACCTATGTGAGAGTAGAGTATAGGCTACTTGATGTGATGACAGTTCAAATCAGCTTCTTTTTATGAAGTGTCAAAACGCTCCGAAAGTATGCAGTTTAGTATGAAATACTATCTTGTGACGTCATGCTCAACATGGTGCCTTATTTTTAGTTTTCTTCATTGTAAAATCGTTGATGGCACGAAAATAAGTCTGAATGACTTTTATCTGGGCTGTTTTGGAAGAGTAATTTGCTGGTTAGAGTTAATGAATTTATTTTGATTGTTGTCAAATACCCTATTGTAGGCTTCACTTATATCAGGGTTTCTTAATCTTTTTTCGGCCAAGGGCCACCTACAATATTTCAATAATCTTACGGACGCTTTACGAATATAATCAGAGGAAAGAAAATCAAGCGTACTTAATTGAAAGTTAGTGTCGTATGCGAGCCATGGACCCCTGGCTCTCGTATCATGGACCTCTAAGGGGTCCATAGACCACAGTTTAAGAAACCCTGACCTATATGGAGAAACATCGTCTGGTGAGTGATCTACTAACTAATGTACAGGCTGCTTTGGTTGTATGTTCAGAGTTAGGTTGCATACACGGAGCCTTATTTAGCAGAGGACTACTTGTTAACTTCTGTCGGAAAAAGGTACCAATTTAACGGGTACTGTAAATGTAACCCAGGAAGATAGTATCCCACTAATCATAGTCATAGTCATTTATTCATAACAACATGCGTTGTGGTTGAAACATAAATACAATACAATTTAAATCACTAACAATATCAAACTTACTTAATAAGCAATGTCAGTAGAAAAAAAAATGTTATATGTTAAATGTTATGTTATGTTATCCCACTAATATTATAAATGTGAAAGTTTGTGAAGATGTTTGGATGTTTGTTACCTAATAATGGGATAGCAACTGGATGGATCAAGCAGAAATTGGCATGTAAGTAGACCATTTCCTGGATTGAAACATAGGATACTTTATATCCCAGTAAAGAGTTCCTTTGGGACAATAACGGGAACAACGCGGGCGAAGCCGCGGGAAAATGCTAGTCCTACTAATATTATAAATGCGAAAGTTTGTGAAGATGTTTGGATATTTGGATGTTTGTTACCTAATAACGGGGTTACAACTGGATGGATCATGCTGAAATTTGGCATGCAAGTAGACCAAGTCCTGGATTGAAACATAGGGTACTTTATATCCCGGTAAAGAGTTCCTTTGGGACAATAACGGGAACAACGCGGGCGAAGCCGCAGGAAAATGCTAGTCCCACTAATATTATAAATGCGAAAGTTTGTGAAGATGTTTGGATGTTTGGATATTTGGATGTTTGGATGTTTGTTACCTTATAACGGGGTAAAAACTGGATGGATCAAGCTGAAATTTGGCATGCTAGTAGACCAAGTCCTGGATTGAAACATAGGATACTTTATATCCCGGTAAAGAGCTCCTTTGGGACAATAACGGGAACAACGCGGGCGAAGCCGCGGTAAAATGCTAGTTGGAACTATCCAGTGTCCATACTACTGTGGCTCAATAGGGTTTAGCTGTGTAAGTCTGTATCGAAGTTTACATACACAGATTACATGTACAGGGCAGTGTTCAAGCACAGGCTACGCACAAAGAGTCATGTTTAACATCTGGCTTCCCTGTTACCATCTCTGTGATAACAGCACCAGTTTAACAGGTGCTATTTTTTTTATTTACAGAAAGTTGGAAGTGTCACATGCGACATATGTCTGGCGGTACTACATCCTCCCGGGAGCCTTAATGCACACATGTTCAGGCATCTCACAAGGTAATACAGATTATATACAGGGTGACTATATGCAGACTTGATCAAAAATATATTCCGATTAATATGTAGTGTCACAATCATCAGAGAGCTAACACAGTTTCCATTTCTTGTTTTCACGCCAAAATACATAAAGCTAAGTAAATCATGGATCACTTTTTTATAGACATGAGTGAGACAATATGGAGGTCCCCAAATTGTTTGGAGGTTTTTATATCAACAAACAATTTAGTGAAAGTTATCTTACCGTGAAGAAAGGACATTTTTCAGATTTTTATGTTCAACTCGAGTTATTTTTTTTTCTGTCAATGTTACAGATATGAATGTGTTAAATGTGACAAACGGTATTCAAACTACGACGACACACTACACCACTACAAAAAGGAGCATGGCGACAGCGCCCTGCGTTGTGGCGAATGCCACTTCACCACCGAGTAAGTTAGAACTATATAACATTCAGTCAAGTGGGGGGAGGAGAATGCAGTGAGTAATCGAGCTTTGTCATACCTCAAATCCGCACCTCACACACACCCTGGCCCTTTATTAAGGCTGTATTATAGGATTTGAACCCTGGCGCTTGCGATCCAGCGTCTAGTAAGGGTCTTCCAACCACTAAAGGCTCAGCGGTCGGCATCGATCAGAACCAAGCTGAACAACAACTTTTTCGCTCTTATTTGAAATGAAATAATTTATTTCTGCAAGTCGGCCTCAAAAGCTCTTTCACATGTCTCATTCTTTTGGCGCTTCGGCAAGTGACTGTATGAAATATTGAATGAATGAATGAAATATTGCATAGACTTAAAGCTTTTTCTGACTGGTTTAAGCCGATTCCGTGTTATTAGATGTCGGAAGCCACCAGTGGCGTGGCGTAAAAGATATCCTTGGGCAAGTCAGTGCAGATTTGGCGTATATTTTCCTCGAGAGCTGTAGAATTAGGTGCTCAAATGCCTGATATTAGGCAAGCCGGTAGGAATCTAGTTCTTTGGACGCCACACCACTAGTAGCCACCCAATCCTTTCCTTAAAGTCTGAATTATAATGTTATTATCGTTCTGTTCCAGTTCCCCGCAGAAGTTCAGGAAACACAAACGGCTGCACCACAAGCGGTTCACCTGCAAGGATTGCGGCGTAGTGTTAGCGACTAGACCTAGCCTTACCAGACATATGGCGTGAGTCTCCCAAATCTACTACTACTTATCACATAAATCGACGTAGTCCAAAACTTAACAATGTTTGTAGGTACTATGTCTATATAGCAGCGTTGCCAAACGTCCCGATTTTGGCGGGACATCCCGATTTTTAAATCAAAATTAAATGTCCCGCGCGGGACAGGTGCAGTCCCGCTTTTCGGGGATAACTCGACCGTGCGTGCAGCGTGCTGAGGAAGTGCGGGCGGGTGACATATTTTTATTAAAATACATTTTCTATGGCTATTTTTGCTATCTCGTAAACGTAATTTAAAACTCAAATAAAAAGATAAAATGTACCGCTTTCAACGAGAGAATCCTGCTTTTTTTACTCGGAAAGTTTCAAAATCCCGACTTGCCAAAAAAATCTGGCAACGCTGGTATATAGGCAAATTCATCCATGAAGCAGGAACAAATACTACACAAATATTTTCACTTATCAGGGTTAATTTCGTGAGCGGTATTCCAACTAAGCTAAACGTGTCGACATTCTTAAGGATTCTTTTCACTACGGTAAATCCGTGTATGACCCATTATTTTTCCACCCTGTATATATTTAGTATTTACTATATTATGTGTAGGAGAAAGTATTACCTATGGGATGGATGGTTTTACCTGTAAACACGATTGATAACTTAAAAAATCTCTATAAATGTAGCCTATATATGTTTCAACACAAGTATTTTCTGCCGCCTCGTGGCAAAACAACGTAACCATTTATGGATTTCCTATACCCGATACGTTGTTTTGCCATAACACGGCAGTTTTGTGGGCCCACCCACAAAACTGCCGTGTAATAAAAACGTCAAATACCCCTTTACGGTATTTTTATTGGCTAACTAGCATTTTCCACGGCTTCGCCAGAGTTGTTTCCGTTATTGTCCCAAAGGAACTCTTTACCGGGATAAAAGTATCCTATGTTTCAATCCAGGACTTGGTCTACTTTCATGCCAAATTTCAGCGTGATCCATCCAGTTGTTACCCCGTTATTAGGTAACAAACATCCAAACATGTCTCATTTTTCAGACTTTTAGACCCCCCCCCCCCCCTGTCACACTTTCCTAACATATTTGAACTTGTTAGTATAGGTATAGGCTGTCACATTTGGCTAGACATATGGATGACCCATTTTATATGTTATGTATACTGTAGCTAGTTGTAATGACTGTTAGCTTAATAGTCTATTTCTCGACGTGAAACATACGTTTCCCATTTTGTATTTCGACGTTTGGAGGTCCTTTACACCTCCAAAACATAATGTTTTGACAACGGAGACTCCTTACATCTCCATTAATTTTAGTCTATGTTTGCCTATTTTTCATCGTGTTTTGACGCCTTAGAGACCCTTTACATCTCTAAAAATGTAGATTTAAGTTTTGTAATGTAATGGATCAGGAGATTATATACGTCTCTCGGTAAAAGGTTAGAAAAACTGTGCCCAGTTATTTGCTTGTTGCATTTTATAAATGTCATCTTATGTAATAATGTCACAATTGTTGTAATGTTGTTTTTAAAAGAGAAATTGGTGAGTTTCTTCAGGCGCTTCTTCTCACCAGAAGGTCATCTACCGAAGCGCCAAAAGAAAAGAATCAGACATGTAAAAGAGCCCTTGAGGCCTACTTACAGAAATAAATGAGTTTGAGTTTATAATATTAGTCAATCGTTCCAGCGTGCTCCACAACAAACGGCTGCACCGCTGCGTGCACTGCTCGGTGACGTACACGGACGGGGCGGTGTTCGCGGCGCACATGCGCGCGCACGGGCCGCACGCCGCGCGCGCCGCGTGCGCATCGTGCGGCGTGCAGTTCAAGGCGTGGCACGCGTACAACGCGCACATGCTGTATAGCACCGCGCACCAGAACAAGCGCAAGTTAGTCCTGGATTTTAATTACACCCTGTATCGTAAACTGTTACTTTGCTCCACTGGGTAACATTGAGCGTTTTTTTACACGACTGTCCTGAAAGGAGTGGTTTGTTTTTGGGCATTTCTTCGAGCGTTTCAAAACTAAAAGCGAACGAGTTAATAGGATATTATTGTTACGATAGCCTTGATAAAAATACATTATGAACGCGTTCAAAAAGGTATGTGCCTAACAGTGGGGCACCTAACAGGCTACGATTTTGATTTTCAACCATCGTTTAATTACCACATGCGTGGATCCGGTACAGGGACTGCATAACCGAAAAATGAAGGTAGCGTTTTAAAGCGGTATGACGTCATACCGTTTGTTTCGGTATGATTTCGGTAGCGCAACCGAAATGAAACGGTATCGAAATTGAACGGTACCGCAATTTTTTTTCGGTAACCTTAACCGTTTTAAAAAGGTACCGTTTGAGGTTTATGTGTGTACGCCGAGCGTCGTCGCGTCGTCAAGTTTCAATCGCGTCGTCTTTAGCCTTGAGCATCATTATCATTTCAACGTTAAGACGTTCACTACTAAACATAGGTCTTCCCCGAAGACTTTAATTTGTTTTATTTTTGTATTTTTTACCTTATTTGTTTTTAGTTTGAGTTGATTAGGTATTTCTTCTTTGTTTTTTATCTTTGGTTTGTTTTACTTTGTATTTTTTACCTTTTTTGTTTTAAGTTTGCGTTGATTGCTATTTTTTTTTCTTTTATTTGTTTTTTTTACCTTATTTTTTGTTTTTAGTTTGTGTTGATTAGGTATTTTATGTTTTTTTATCTTTAATGTGTTTTACTTTGTATTTTATACCTTTTTTGATTTTACTTTGTGTGGATTAGGTGTTTTTTTATCTTTAACTTGTTTTATTTTTATTGGTTTTTTTACATTTTTTGTTTAAAGTTTGCGTTGATTGTAATTTTTTGTTTTTTTTTCTTTTATTTGTTTTTTTACCTTATTTTTGCTTTAAGTTTGTGTGGATTAGGCGTTTTTGTCTTTTTTATCTTTAATTTGTGTTATTTTTGTGTTTTATTGTTTTTTTTTTTACCTATTTTTGTTGTAAGTTTGCGTTGATTGTTATTTTTTGTTCTTTTTTCTTCTTTTATTTGTTTTTTTATCTTATTCTTGTTTTTAATTTGTGTTGATTAGGTACTTTTTATATTTATTATCCTTAATTTGTTTTTTTTGTACCTTGTTTGTTTTAATTTTGAGTTACTGTTTTCTTTCATTTGGTGTTTTTAATTTTTTGTTATATTTTAAAATTTTCTACCTTTTGGTTTTTAGTTTGTGTTGATTGTTATTTTTTGTTTTTTTTACCTTTTATTTGTTTTCTTTTGTATTGTTTTTTTTTATACCTTAGTTTTGTTTTTAGTTTCTGCTGATTAGGTATTTTTTGTTTGTTTGTTTATTTATTTTATTTTTATTAGTATTTGTATTAGTAGTTAAGTTTGCGTTGATTGCTATTTTTTCTTTTATTTGTTTTTTTACGTTATATTTGTTTTTAGTTTGTGATGATTAGGTATTTTCTGTTTTTTTACTTTAATTTGTTTTTACAAAATACCTAAACAACATATACTAAAAAAATTAAAGCTAAAAACAATAAATAACAATCAACACAAACTAAAAACAAATAAAGTAAATAATACAAAATAAAACAAAAAAATTAAAGAAATAAAAAATAAATGAAAAATAACAATAAACACAAACTAAAAACAAAAAATGTAAAAAACAGAAATAAAACAAATTATGGAAGTTATGAAGATGATGATTGATTATGTATCTCAAGCTGTTTTTCTTTGGAAATCAGTAATGGTTTTTTTAATGTGACTTTCAGGTCGTGAAAAATCAGCCTTCAGGAAGTCGCTCATGAGAACGAAATTTAAAAAAAAAATCGGCCTGTTCTTTAATATATTGTAATCTGAATCATTGTATATAATGTAGTTGAAGATATTTGAATTTACATTTTAGGATAGAAATACAATCACATAGTTAACGAAATATTTTTATTTTTATTAAAATGTCATTTTTATTATATTTTTCATCATCCCTATAATATTCACAATTTTCGTATAGTGAGTTCTAAATCATATTTAATCAGTCTACACAAGTATCTCAAAAGTGTCATTATTATTCTACAAGTCTTATTTTTTTATTTATAAACCATTGAAGTTACGTAAAAATCACAAATTTACTCCCATACATTTGAGAAAAGGGACCTTATGACCAGCCATGAGCAAAAATTATTGATAATTACAGTATGGCACGATATTTAAATTATTTATTTACTAATCTTGTATTAAAACAGAAAACTAAAGAAAAAAGGTTATTAGAAATTTACTTCAAATCTTGATCAATTAAGAGTAATTCTCAAATAACATTGTTGAATTTAAGTGATTAGTCATAAGGTCCCTTTTCCCAAATGTATGGGATATTATGACCTTATGACCAATCACAGGTAAAACTTATTGATAATTACAGTATGGCACGCACGATATTAACATTGTTTATTTACTAAACTTGTATTAAAACAGAATACCGAAGAAAAAAGGTTTTTAGAAATTTACTTCAAATCTTGGTCAATTAAGAGTTATTCTCATAATTATAACACTATGTTGAATAATTCACACCATGGTGTTATGATGACCTATGCTTTGTGATGCTATCATATAAAATACGCTAAAATAAATGTGTTTTGTATGGACGACTTTTCTATAAAACCAAAAATTACCGAGTTTTATAAAAAAAATCATAATGGTAGGATAGGATTCGCCAAAAAAAATTTTTTTGTTTTTGTTGATCTTTTGAAAAAAAATTAAAAGGATTATTTTTCTTAAGTGGTCAAAAATTATAGAAACCGCCAAAAAACTAACCTTTTTCGTAAGTATTTCGAAAAAAAAATTAAAAAACTTGTTCTAAAACGGTCAAAAATTATAGGCATTCGCCTATAATTTTTGAGAAAGAAAGTGTTTTTTTTTTAATTTTTGTAAAATTTGTGAACAAAAATCAAGGTTTTTCTAAAATGGTCAAAAAGTTTTACGATTCGCCAAAAACACGTTTTCATGTTTAAAAAAAATGCTTATAAATCTTTTTCTGAAAAGGTTTTTAAACATGACAAAGTGATCTAAAATTGTAGAAACATCCAAAAAAAAACTAAAACAAAAAATAAAAAACTTTTTCTAAAATGTTCAAAAATGATAGGCATTCGCCAGTGTTTTTTTTTGTGTAATTTTTGAAAAAAAAAAACAAGTTTTTTCTAAAATGGTCAAAAAGTTATACAATTGCCAAAAACACTTTTTAAAAAATGTTTAAAAACTTTTTCCTAAATAAGCTTTAAAAAAACGACATACAAATGTATTTATTTTTATTTTCATTTTTTTTTAATTCCGAATCTGTGGCGCCCAAACCCTTTCCTTCCAAATTTTCAACTTTCTGGGATCATTTTGAAAATTTTGCTTACCATTATACAGGCCGCGTGCTTGTTTGCCACCGTCGTGGTATAAAAAAGAAATACAAATGAGCAAAAGTTGCAAGTAAATTTTATTAAAAAATTTTATCAATAGATTTATCATTTTTGTATGAAGTCTGCCATAAGGACCCTTTTCTCCTAAACTTTGAACCCAATTCTTATATAGAAAAAATTAACGTACAGCAGTGAAACGAAGCTACAAATACACGTCTATTCCTATATTTTACAATTTTGCATAAAAGAAAAAAATGATGATTTTGAAAGGATTTCACAAAAACGTCCATATCTCCGTAACTAGAAACTGCCATAAGGTCCCTTTTCTTATGGAAAGCCACAATATGCGAGCGAAAAATTTCGGTACTGAAAAAATATAGGTTGGGTACCGTAATAATAAAGGTATAAGTACCGCTTTCAACATTAGCGGTACGTACCGGTATAAAGCGGTACAGTGACAAAATATTTCAACCGGTATAGTCTACCTTTATATCATTACGGTACCGATATTCTATAGCGGTACCGTACCGCTTATATCGTAACGAAAACGGTCCCTGATCCGGTAGATCTATTACAAATTATGATGCTGTGCCCAGGATTTCGTGCAACCACTGCGGCATGAAGTTCGCGACAGCCACGCATCTGCGCATGCACGTGCAGTTCAGCGACCACCCCAAGCAGAGCTTCCCCTGCCCCGACTGTCCCAAGGTAACTTCACAACAACGTTACAAATGTGGTGCCATGACCAGGATTTCGTGTCAGGACTATTTAGGACCTAAGTTCCTTTGGAGTGCACGTATCGGGGAATAGCCTAGGTGACTCTTCAATGAAGACTGTATTTATATGTGGCGTTATCTGGGAAAAGAGACCTTGTTATCGGTTTTTGGCATGTATGTTTTTTACATGGTTCGATAGCTAAATTTATGTAGATTATGGGGATATCAATAACTCCATATCGACAACAAGGTCCCTTCCCGCTGATAACGCCACATATATAATTACAATATTTTATTGCTTTGCAAATTGAATTGATCAAATTTAGAAAATAATAGGTGTTGTTCGTTCCGAGATTTTTGGATGACAGTTTTAACTGGCGGTTATTTCCGATAGCCACCGATCTTCAAAGGGACCGCCAACGGCCGTCGGTGACGTCAGTTTGGCTGCGTTCTGAACAAGGACTACGGCATGAAGTTCGCGATAGCACGAAGCAATGCTTCCCCTGTACCGACTGTCCTTAGCTAACTTTAAGTAGGCTATTTTCGGAGCCTTTTCACCATGTGGTTCAAAAGTTTGTTACACGATTATTTAACATAACGGAAGAACAAATTGCGACTGCTTTGATGTAACCAGATTCAGCCTCACTGCACTCTAAAAAATCTGAGCCAACTAAGAGAGATTTTCTCTTTTTTGGCGTTGCTTAAATAAAACAAACAAGATATTAAACATATCAACGAAAGCTAATTAATTAAAACACCAAGTTCATTAGTGATTGAAACAACGATCTTGAATCTTGATAATTTTAACAAACATATTCCTTGTTTCTATCATTATTTTCTTCTTTGTATGATTCGATCATGTTTAATTAGTTACCTTATGCATCAATGTTTTGTTGAATCAAATCAGAACATGGTTAATTGAACTATGATAGACAATCAATATCACCTTAGTTGGTGCATCTAACGTCTTGTTAGGCTCGTATGGAATCAAGGTGCTTGATTATAACTATCACAATCTTGTTAGGAGCAACCAATTTTTTTTTAGATTGTGCCCTTCGGTTTCATAAATTCAAAGGTGTATGTGAAGTCTCCAACCCGCTCTGCGCTAGCGTGGGGACTACAGCTCATTCACTCTCATCAACGAGCGTTGACCTGTGCCCAGCACTGACACGTACATAGGCTGATGATGTTTTTTTTTATTGCCTTTGACTGGCAAACAGCTGATGGAAAGTGGTCACCGCCGCCTAGAAACATTTGCAACACTAGATGCATTGCCAATGCGTTGCCGGTCTAGAAGAAATTTGATGACACCCTGTTTAAAAAATCCCATATCAGATATTACTGAAAAGGTTGTTTTGTAAGATAGAAGTATTGGCGTTCCCGTACAGGTATTTTACAAATGAACTATTGTATAATTTGCAGCAGTTTGCAGTAGAGGCAGAAATGAAACAGCATCGCAACATACACAAAAAGCAGCGGCTAAAGTCCACCGACAGGATATGCGACTACTGCGGCCGAGTCTATACTGTGAGTCACACATTACAAATATCAGGTTACAATTGACGGCTACACGGAAAGATCAGGTTTTTTTTTTAATGATATTTTAATCTCAAAATATAGAGCTCACAATGAAGTATAACTTAACACTTGATTATAGATGAAGATCTTTTTTTTCCACTTAATAATCGTGGCCATAGTAAATTGTTCCCGATGACTAACTTTCAAACCGCCATAACTCGAAAAGTTATTTAGGTGACTAGACGTGTTCTTTCCGTGTACCCAATCTAAGTACAAATATCTTATTCTGACTATTCGAAAACTGATTTATTTGTAAACCATCTGACGCACTGTGGCAGCGGCCTATACAAGTGTCCGGACATTTGAGTCATAATCAAAGTATGATTTAGGGGTTAAAAGTTACATAATATGAAAGTTCAATAATTGGTTCACAGGAATCAAGCGATATTATTTCAAATTTTGGACTCACTGCGATGTAAGAGACCTTTAAACTTGCTCGATTCACAACTGGGTAAAAATCGTGTGTCTGTTATAGTCATTATCTCAGATGAATGGCTCAGTATCAAGCCATTGTATTTATTTTTTCTTAAAGAAGGTATACTACAGTATTAGTTTTCATAGTTTTGAATGTAATTAATCAATTCCTAAGTCTTATACTCATCTCTTTTTAAACGCATGTATTGAAATGACTATACTTTGAGTTTTGATTAAGTTCTAGAGCTGGCTTTAAGTCGGCACCGGAATAATTATTAAGTTCGCGGATAAAACAAAATGTTTTGCAAAATATTGGCTTAGCCTAACCGAGCTCTTTCGAATAAAATGATTTTTTTGACATAAAACCGATACGCCTGGAAATAATTTCAAAGCAATAAATCGCACCACGAGTAATTTGTAGATACAATTCTGAGAAAAAACTGTAAGTAACATATATATAACTTACACTATATTTTTTGGACATGTTAAAAAAAACAATGTCAATGGATTGTAATGACTGTTTTGGTGAAAATGCATCGAGCAAAGACTTCGTCGAATAGTTACATCTATCCACCTCGGAAAGCCATAGATAATTTCAGCAAATGTCTTGTGTCCTATTTAAATAATGTAATAGGAATAGGAAAGGACGCTACTCGTATGTATCATCCATTTAAAAAATGTTTCTTTTACGGTTATTAATAGGTACTAAAATCGTACGTACATACGTAGAAAATACACCCAAGAAACAGGTTACTTGTACGTTACATTATATAGGTGGTACTACATACCCGTTACAGTGCATAACATTTTAATGGGCATAATTAGTCATAATTTTATTTTACGAATTGGTCACCTGTCAGAAGATGCACAGGAAGCGAGCCACAAAATTTTTCGTTACGTTAGACTACACCATACCCGTAAATGCAGTCGAGTTGCGTGAAATACGATGATTTTGTTATCAGATCCCGTAATATCAACCAATATTGTAAGAAAAACAAAAAAATCTTTAAACGTTGATGCGAAAATATTGATTGATGAGATGGAAAATGTTGAAGTTTTTTATACCGATTAAATATTAAAAGACAAGTGCAATATCTTTTATTAATTTTACAGCATATGAAAATTGACAACGCATTGTTTATTTATTTGTTTGTTTAATGGCCGCCGTGATGTGTGAGTGCGCCAGCATAAATAAAATAGCAATCAATGTACAACTTAAAAGAAACATTGATTCAGGCGTTACATTTGGTGTAGATAAAAATCACGATGTTTCCATATATTTTTTAACAATAATTAGTTTATTTTGTCCAACACCTCATAAACATTGCGTAATTTCGATATCATTGATTTAACGAATTTTTTATTTTTATTTTTTTTTTGTATGCAGAAAATGTGTTACCATTTATATTTTAAGCAATAAATCGCAAGGACAATGGTTTTTTAAATATCCGTTAAAAATATCAAAGCTATACGGCTTGTAGTTTTGAAATTATAGCAAAAATACTAAGCGCCAAAACGCATGTCACGCCGTTTGTATAGGCCGCTGCCACTGTGTGACGTACCCGCAAAATGCCTCCTGGAGTGCGATGTACGCCCATATGATATTATATGACTTTTTCTAATATACAAACTGTGTTTCTAATATAATAAGGAATATGCATGATATTTTTTATTTACTTTAATAAAAGCTCATTTATGTAAAAAACAGTACGAAAAAAATATTTTTCGAATAACTATAAAAATAACCAAGATATAACGCAACAAAGATTTATCTCTTTCTCCCAAAACAGAATATAGTATGGAGATTGTATGGTGGCCGTGTACTATGACGTCATAGTCCATATCGGATCTCTCTCTAATCGCTTCTGATTAGTGCTTTAAAATGTTTATATCTTCCATGTTTCTTGGTCGATTTCAATTTTATTTTGACTGTATGTCGTCTTTTTTACGGTATTTTCATATTTTGTTAAGAAATCTGTTAAAAAAAATTCATGCATATTCCCTATTGTGTCACCATCATAAATAATAAATTAACCTTTTCGACGCTACTTCGAACTTAAAAGGTTGGAAATGAGACGCCATGTCATGTCAGAACATTATCGACATTGAAAAACATGCAGCTCTATATCTGCGCTCTGTGACGCCTTTAGATATTGTTGGCGCCCAAAGCGCTAAATAGTTATACTCTTGTTACCCAGCGGTATGATAGATTCCCCATACAAACTTCCTCCCCCCTGTTTACCCTCTTAAGTGATGAGTTCCGGGATGAAAACTATCCTATGTTCTTTCCAAGGACTTGGACACTCTCTATACCAAATTTCACCTAAATAAGTTCAGTCGTTTAAAACATGAAAAATTTATAGACAGAGTTGCTATCGCCTTTATCGAGGCCAGAGTATCGTAGGCCAGTTTATTAAATTCGATTAATGTCCACAGAGTCGGGAGCATCTAATACGACACATCGAAACACACATGCAGAAACGGCAAAAAGCGAAGGAGGCGCGAACTAAGATGTATAAAAAGAAATAAATATTGTCTATGATTACTTGTTTTATTAACCTTTAATGCTACATTTACACGCTTGTCAAGCGCCTACAAGCTCCAAGCCTTTACAAACGCTCGAATGCCATTTACACGCTTGCGAGTGCGTTAGTCTGTTCCGGACAGGCAACCCTGGCAAACGTGGACGACATCAACAAAAAACTCCTAAGTATGGCTGTTTGTCCGAAAAATGAATTAAAACGTAACAAGTAAAACAACGACGAGCAATGATTTGCACTATCACTATTAATTCAATGCTTACTTAGGTGTTAAATGAGGCGCGAGGTGTGAACAATACTAAACACGCTTTTTTTTTTAACTATTATATATATTAGCCCTTATTGGGCATAGCGATCATTTGATCCGGTGGTCGGCCGTGGCGTTCCCAGGGGTCGAACCAGGCCGCTAACCGGACCACCCTGAGTGGGTGCCGGGGGCGCCTAGGCTCGAACCAGGTCGCTTATCCCGTTCCACCTCGATACTAAACACGCGCCAGCGTGTAAATACGTAGCAAGCGCTTGCCGCAAGCTTCCTTTGGTCTGTGTTCAAAAATCGACACTTGTCTGGATCAGCGACCGCTCTTGCAAGCCAAGCCATAACCCCTTTACTACTTTAAAATAAATCACAACCACAGTATATCGAGATAGAAATAGTTCGTCGATTTGTACGGCAATCAAGCGTGTAACGTTTTTCGCATGGCCAAAACTGTGATTTAGTCATGGAAAACATACATTTTCCATTTCATTTAGTGGTATTTGAACAATGAATTATACCATTATTATCAGATTTTCAAATCTGATAATAATATTAATGGTAGCTGAAGTTAACGGCGTGCAAAGTAGGTCGCCGCTACTTCACGCTCTGCACGCGAGGTACATTACATACACTTTTTACTTCTGCCTCGATATATCGGTGGTTAAAACGCTCAGAACGTATGCAATTTAGTAGGAAATACTGACTTGTTACGACACAGTCATGCTCAACATGGTGCCTTATTATTATTTTTAGTTATTTTAAAATCACTGCTACAAAAATATGTAATTGATTTTATCGGAGCAGTGTTAGAAACGGAAATTGATGGTTAGCGTTAATTAATTATTTATGATTGTTTTACAGTAACCGGTAATAATTAAGTTATTTAAAAGGATTACAAAATATAGTACCCTATAAGCCCATAAACTACAAGTGTCGTGCCCTCTCGTTCTTTCAAGTATTTTAGAAGGCGAGAGCGAGAGCAACAGCACTATACAAATATACGTTGAAGTACCGCACTTAATATGATGTCTTTTTCTTAACTAAAAATCAAACGTAGATACTAAAATTAACGAAATGTAGACTAAATAAATTGTACTACTTCAATTATATGGAATTTGCAGCGCTTTCTTCACCCGAGATAATCGTGCAAACATCGCTTTACGCGTGTCAATTATTTCACTTGTTTCCGAACGTGCCCAGAAAAGTTTTTAAAAAGTTATTTAGGCGGGAAACAAAGCTCGCTAACTGTAGCTTTGAGTAATTTTGTTGCGTTTTTATACCAAGTAAAAACAGTTAAATGTTAAACAAAAATGAATCGTGCATCGCGTAAACGTGCTCGAGTGTCTTATTACGGAGTAGAGGAGCCCAGCTTTGATGAATATATTTGTAAGTACAATTATATTTTAAACTAAATTACTTACGATGGAAATGGAACTATATATAGCTGACTTTTAATTTATGATCATAACTACTGGGAAATGTATGGCATCATATACGGATAAGCCAATAAAGGCATCTAGCATTTACACGCGGATTCGCCTGCGTTTTTTCCTGTTATTATCCCATGATAATTCCTTAGCGGGATAAAAAGTCAAATCTTACACTCGGTTATATTATAACCGAAAAATGTATCATTAATTATGTGTGAACACGGTACCTATTGTCGTGGTTCTCATAGTAGTCAGCAAAATGTAAGTCCCGCGCGGAGGTACGCGCGGGGCCCGACGACGACGGTCGGGCAGTCTTTTCCCGCCTCTTGTAATTGAAACAACCAACTGAAATAAATATCGTGTATTCAAGAAAACCTTGTATGATTGAGAAGTCACCCGAGTAGTAATCCGTATAATTATGCCCAGCCCATTGCCATTTTAAATTACTGACTGTCGAAATATGTCAGTTACTTTAGTTCTACGAATTTCTTCATTTCTGAAATCGCGTAAAGAGGAGAGACTCCGCGCATAGCTCTCTCCGCGGCAGCGGCACGTAGAAGAAATGTGCCGTTCGAAATAAAAATCTTGTCATAAAAATAAAATATTCGGCAAAAACATTTTATGCCACACCTGGCCATAAATTGGTTTTTTCAGCACGCTGCGTACGGGAAAAGCCGCTTTCTGGCCAAGTGTAGACATAAAGTGATGTACACAACACGGGATGTAATAAAGAAAGCCCTCGATCGCATATTTATGTCCCTCGCTTGCAGCTCGGGCCGCAAACTTCTAAGTTTTGTCGCGCGATAAATAAATGATAAAGCATTTGTCACTTTCTGACAAATAGTGTGTGAGAGTGACGGATGCTTTATCATTTATTTATCGCGTGACAAAACGTAGCATCATAAGCTTACTGTTGTGTAATGTAATATTATCAATATTGTAATATATCCTTATTTTTATTATTTCGTAGTTTGTTCGAGTTGTGGCGACTACGTATACGAGTATTGCTCTATCCACGGAGCCCTGCTCGTTATACCGGACGACAAGGTGAGTCCTCGCACTTTTTGACCCTTTCTCTATAATAGTGAGGGTTCAATAACGAATGTGTATTGTTGCATTGTATTGTAGTGAGGTTTGCTGGTTTTCTTGTACCGTACCATGCGTCTTCTCTTTCTAACTTGAGTTGACCTATTAGGGCAGGGGTTCCCAAGGTATGCGCCGCGGCGCCCTGGTGCGCCGTAGAAAAGTAAAGAGGGGCGCCGTGAGTCGATCCTCTATCATTATCCAAAACCACAAATATTCGTGGGTACCTATAAAGCAATAATGGGTGGATTTCACAGCGTTTCAAACGCCGTCATCACCAATCCCGAAATTTCGCACATTCACTTTAAGAATGTATCTCATTATTTTGATAAAATCCAAAAATAGTGCCTACTACTTTCATGTTTTGATCAAAAATTATGTAATTTTTAAAAAGATGTCATCATAATATCGGGATTAGTGATGACGGCGGTTGAAACGCTGTGAAATCCACCCTCATACCCTATTTAGAGCGAACTAGGGTAAGGCGCCGAGGCGAAGTACTAAACTCACGGATTTATAAGAATAGAATAGAATAGAATAGAATAGAATCTTTATTTTGCAATAAACATTACCGTTACATTTGGTCTTATTGATAACTACTTGGCAAGTTTTCATGTTTAACCATAACTGGTATGCAAAAAATATGTATATATACTCGCTAAACAGTGGCAGTGCAGAAACTATGTTACATTTTTTTTTTTTGCTCATAGTTTACTTACTTCTATATTCATTATACTTATGTCATTGTTACACTTACATCTCAGAATAAATAATAGTTAAAATACAAATCTAAAACTTAACTACAGCACAATAAATTATGTTTTACAGTGTT
The DNA here is from genome assembly GCA_947034925.1 of Eudemis profundana. Taxonomy (NCBI): domain Eukaryota; kingdom Metazoa; phylum Arthropoda; class Insecta; order Lepidoptera; family Tortricidae; genus Eudemis; species Eudemis profundana. Next base: position 6,601,771 of record OX344819.1, read on the forward strand.
ATGTCATCATATTTTACTTCATGTCAAGGAATTGATTTAAACTATAAAAACTTTTATCGCTAATCCATTGATATAATTGCCTTTTGAATGTTTTACTATTCATAGATTTGTATTCACTAGGTATTTTATTATATATCGTAGTACACATAATTAAGCAACTTTTTTTTGTGCTTCGCTAATTTAGAATATTCATCGGGAAGTAGTCTGTCTGGGTTTCTACATGCCCGGGGGTGACTATCACATGCCTTTTTAAATAGATATGTATGCTTATGAACGAACATACACACCTCATAAATATAAAGTGCAGGAAGTGGTAGTAAACCGAGCTTTTTAAACAATGGTCTGCAGGACTCAGTAGGCCTCATTCCATAAATGGCTCTAATGCATTTTTTTTGTGCTATAAATGCTCGATTACTACTAGTGCTATTGCCCCACATTATTATACCTAAGAAACTTTCTTATATATCTGTGACTAAACTTGTAAGTGCGCCATGGGCTGAAAAAGATTGGAAACCCCTGTATTAGAGCCTTACCACACTGGTGATTTGCGACCGAGTTGTGAGCACGTTTTCATGCAGATTTCGATCGCAGCGAACTCGCCGCGACAAGTTTTCTATGAAATGTGATAAAGCCCTTACGGGTACGTAGCGAAATTTCGAAAATGAAAATTCCTACGTTAGACTTTCAGATTTTCAAAGTTCTAGTTTTAAGAGTTTGGTATATGGAATTTTTATTTTAGAAATTTTGCTACGCACACCCTATTACGTTTTACAATTACCAATCTGAACATGTTTTATCCTTTTTTCCTGAAATTTAGCGATTCTAGCGACCCCCTTCTAGAGATTCTGCGACCCCCCAAGGGGATGCGGTAAACACTGCAATAATAACCACATTTTTACTTAAAAAAAAAACCCGACTTAAAAAATACCGCACATTATGTGCATAAATCCGCCATTTTGTTTTTTTTACGAATTTTACGTAGATTCTGGGCGGAAAGAGAATAGGATTTAGATGGGGGGGCGCTGTAATGATTTTCTACCGTATTTGCAAAAAAAAATGCCATACTGGTTCGGTTAGTTCCGTTTTTCGCCACGCCTATTCTCTTTCCGCACAGACTACTCAGTGATACTCGCGCCATCAAGACGAATCTAACGATGTTGTCATTTATCAAAATCGGGTGTGTCATTGAGTAGTTACGAGCGGACATAGGAACAGACATACATACATAAAGGTCAAACACATAACCCTCCTTTTGGGCTTCGCCGCGTAAAAATGTGTACCATTGTATTGCAGGTATCTACGCCTACCGGGTTTCCCGCCTTCGTCCCGCGCGCTGCGCTCTCCATACCGCACACGTTCCTGCACTTAGCTCCCTCCTCCATACCAGGTACAGTCAAGGGCACCAATATGTATACACCGCGTTTCAAATAGTACGTTACATAACTAGGGTGGTAATACAAAGAAAGGCCGAGATGGCAGAAGTTTGCGGCCCGAGCTGCAAGCGAGCGTGCGGAAAAAGTCACTTTATGGCCAGGTGTGGCGTAATAGTATATTGCACAACTAGGATGGTAATATAAGGAAAGGCCGAGATCGTAGATGTTTGCGGCCCGAGCCGCAGGCGAGGGACGTAAATATGCGATCGAGGGCTTTCTTTATTACCTCCCGTGTTGTGTAATCATTTTATGTCTACACTTGGCCAGAAAGCGACTTTTTCCGAACGCGTAGCGTAATATAAAATATGTATACATGTCGAAAAATTGGTAACTTGTGTTACTCTCTGTCGGGGAATTGCCCAGTCGTGTAATTCTTGTGCACACACCCTAAGTATATGTGTATTTCTGAAAGAATCGGTGTCATATATTCTTAATAAACAGATGCAGGTATAGGCGTGTTCAGCACACTGACGCTACCGCGCGGGGTGCGCTTCGGGCCCTACCGCGGGCTCCGCACCGACCAAGTCTCTTCTACCTACTGCTGGCAGGTACATATAGCAAGAATAAGTAATTTAGTACTACGTAAAGAAGTTCAGTTCACTTCTTCGCACCGCATCCGACCATCTCCGACCAGCGCCGTCAGAGGCTGATTCCACGGAGGCTTCACGACCCTCAGCAAGGAATATAATACTCAAGAGAAGAACGGTAACGGTAACTCCATATAAAAAAAATAGTCGCTTCCGGTTCCTGCGTCTATACGACTAGCGCCACCGTGTTATAGCATTGTACTAACTTGTCAAAATATTGAATGTTATAAGAAATTATGTGTGTTTCTATTTAATATCGAATATCGCCCAATATTCGGTATTTAAATAAAAACAATAGTACATTAGTGCAGAGGCTGGGAAGTAAAGGGTTGCCGGCCGAGTACACATAGATGGCCGAGCGACAGCGACGCCAGATAGTTACGAGGCTGGCAATCTCTTTTCAGGCCGAGGTATGAATTGTGCTTGTCTCAAATATGCAATGAAATAAATTAAAAATACTCCAAAAAATCACACTTTATTATCTAAACACTAATAGTAAAGTAGGAAAATAATAGACTACAGAATGAAAAATTTCCTTTCCAAAAACTGTTTTAGTACATATTTTTACCGCGAATATTTAGATAAAAATTAAATTTTTAAAACAAAAAATAAAATCCGACTTCCAAAAACTTTAACTAAAAACCAAAAAATAATATGTTAATCACCCCAAAGAAATGGATAATCAACGATTCATATATACATATACAGATATTTATAGTTTTTAACCTGTTATTTTTGAAGTCGGTGCCTGCCACTGCCACACAAAGCTGGCTATGCTGAGCTCCTTAGCTGGCACCGACTTCAAAAATAACAGGTTAAAAACTATAAATATCTGTATATGTATATATGAATCGTTGATTATCCATTTCTTTGGGGTGATTAACATATTATTTTTTGGTTTTTAGTTAAAGTTTTTGGAAGTCGGTTTTTATTTTTTGTTTTAAAAATTTACTTTATTTTTTAATTTTTAGTGGTAATTAATATTGTTTTGACCAAATAGACTTAAGTCTATTTAGTTAAAAGAAAAAAATTCCAAATCAGTCTAGCCGTTTTCAAGTAATCGGGGAACAAACCTACATAAAAATTGCCCTTTGTTTTGAAGTCGGTTAACACTAAAAACTTGTTGCTAATAAGAAATGGACGAGAAACTAAGAAAAATACCAAAATCGCTATATGTGTGCCTATGATATTTGAAGAGTTCCCTCGATTTCTCCAAGATACCATCATCAGATCCTTATTTGGTTGCAATGGGACCACCTCGGAGGTATACCCTTTAAAACAAAAAAAGAATTTTCCAAATAGGTTCAGCCATCTTCAAGTAATCAGGGAAGAAACCTAGATACAAATTTACCCTTTGTTTTGAAGTCGGTTAACACTAGAAACTCGTTGCTAATAAGAGATGGACGAGAAATTACGAAAAATACCGAAATCGCTATATGTGTGCCTATAATATTTGAAGAGTTCCCTCGATTTCTCCAAGATTCCATCATCAGATCCTGATTTGGTTACGATGGGACAACCTCGGAAGTCTACCCTTTCAAACAAAAAAAGAATTTTCCTTATCGGTCCAGCCGTCTTCAAGTAATCGGTGAACAAACACACAAAAAAAAAAATTAAAAAAAATAAAAAAAAAACATCAGACGAATTGAGAACCGTCCTTCTTTTGGAAGTCGGTTAAAAATAATATTATTTTGTTGTCCCTTTTAATTGTAGTTGTCTCTACCGGTGACTCTTTCTGACCCATTTAAACTTGACACAGATCTTTGACCGCGAGCATAAGCGCGCACACGTTTTGGACGCCCGCGACGCTAACAAATCCAACTGGATGCGATACGTCAACTGCTCGCGTCACCACAGCGAGCAGAACCTCGTCGCATACCAATACCGCGGCCAACTGTACTTCAGGCAAGCTCTAGTATAAACAACTGCGTTACAGGCAAGTTCTAGTTAACTGAATGCGATACGTCGACTGTTCGCGTCACCACAGCGAGCAGAACCTCGTCGCATACCAATACCGCGGCCAACTGTACTTCAGGCAAGCTTTAGTATAAACAACTGCGTTACAGGCAAGTCCTAGTTAACTGAATGCGATACGTCGACTGTTCGCGTCACCACAGCGAGCAGAACCTCGTCGCATACCAATACCGCGGCCAACTGTACTTCAGGCAAGCTTTAGTATAAACAACTGCGTTACAGGCAAGTCCTAGTTAACTGAATGCGATACGTCGACTGCTCGCGTCACCACAGCGAGCAGAACCTCGTCGCATACCAATACCGCGGCCAACTGTACTTCAGGCAAGCTTTAGTATAAACAACTGCGTTACAGGCAAGTCCTAGTTAACTGAATGCGATACGTCGACTGCTCGCGTCACCACAGCGAGCAGAACCTCGTCGCATACCAATACCGCGGCCAGCTGTACTTCAGGCAAACTAGTATAAACAACTGCGTTACAGGCAAGTCCTAGTTAACTGGATGCGATACTTCAACTGCTTGTATCACCACAGCGAGCAGAACCTCGTCGCTTACCAGTATCATGGTCAACTGTACTACAGGCGAGGTGTCATTAAGTCTTGAGAGGAAAAGACAACAACCTTTTCTTCCAATTACTTTCCACTCCACTTTCATACGCATGCGATTTTAGTATTACATAGATAATTTATATAGATAGTTTATTTGTAGAGATTATTAATTAGCTATGTTTGATGAAGTCAGCCAATGCAATGATACCTACCTGGGGTTTTTTTATTAAATTTATATTTTAATCTGAATTACGTAATTGAGAGTAAAATCTTTGGATGAATTTGTTTTTAAATACAGTTTTCTGTTGGTTGGGGTGATACAAATGACAAAACTTATACCATGTTGGTGGTAAAAACTAAATCACATATCGTCACTACTTTAAAAGAACAAAGACTTATCTGATACTGACTCCAGGTAAAAACGCAGTAAGTGTATATGAAGTTTTTATGTAACTTTGACGTTTTTCTCTACGACGTATTTAGTTACGAGTTTTTTTTTCAAAGTAATGACGATATATATATACAATATCTCTATAATATAGAATAGAATTGATAATAAATATAGTTATTTGGCGAGGATATCGCCTAGCGTGGTATTGGCATGTGATGCGGAGGGATGAAAGTCATGTGACAAGACGAGTGTTAGGTATGAATGTCGAAGGTTCTGGAAGAAGAGGTAGTCCAAGGAAGACGCTGAGATGACGGGTGATTTATTTCTTTTTTTATTATTATTTATGTATATCTTTATTTTCTTAGATTAGGCTTTTTACAATATATATATATAAAGTAAAATACAAAGTGAAATTACAAAATATAAACACATTATAAAAAACCTAACCTAGGGTGCCGCCGGCAGCGGGGCGGGGCCCAAGCTACCGGTGGTTAGGGCCGCAGAGAGAGGAACCTCCTGACGATGCGCGCCGTGTCCAGAAGAACCGCTTTCTGTATCTGACCCTTGATCCAGCCATCTAGCGAGAGTCTCTTGAGATGGTGATCGAGACTCTTCGCTATAAGTCCGTTCGCCGAGACGACTATCGGAACAATGATCGTCGAATCAACATCCCACATGGCGGTAACCTCGTGAGCCAAGTCAAGGTACTTGCTGAGCTTGTCCTTCTCGGCCTTCACGAGGTTCTCGTCATGGGGGATGGTTATGTCGACGAGCACTGCACGGCGCTTGGATCGATTTATCAGCACGATATCAGGCTTATTGGCTACAATAGTCCTGTCCGTGATGATAGATCGATCCCAATAGAGCGTGGCGCGACCATTTTCGAGAACCGGCGTTGGTGCGTACTTATAGTACGGCACCTCAGACCCCACAAGACCATATCGAACAGCAAGTTGCTGGTGAATGATCCTGGCTACTTGATTATGTCTGTGCAAGTACTCGCCGTTAGCTAGATGGGAACAACCGGAGATAATATGCCTGATAGACTCTCCGGGACGGCGGCATGCCCGACAGATGTCGACCGTACCGTCCCTCAGGATATATCTCCGGTAGTTGTTCGTCATCATAACTTCGTCCGCAATTGCACAGACAAAACCTTCAGTTTCCCCGAAGAGATCACCGAAGCGTAGCCAGTTCACCGACGCGAGCAGGTCTACATCGGGCCCCGTGAGGGCCTTGTAGAACCGCCCGTGTAGCTCCTTACTCTTCCATATGTCCTTGCGGTCGTCGGTGCTAAGCACCTTAGGTCTACGCTAGTTCTCGTTTGCCAAGGAAAGAGGAGTAAGGCTTCTGTCTACTGCTACTACATCGCGATGTATCCCACACTCGTTGTTTAGGAAGTACTCCCTGAGGCTGCACACCTCGCGGTTATGGAGGTCCTTGGCGTTTAAAAAGCCACGGCCGCCACACTTACGCGGGATGTACAGTCTCATAACTGACGAGCGTGGGTGTAGCATGCGGTGTGTAGTGAGCAGCACACGAACCCGCCTATCCAGGGCGTCCAGCTCAGTCTGAGTCCACCTTAGTATGCCAAAGGAGTAAGTGAGCAGGGGCATCACCCAAGCGTTGAAGGCCCGCACCTTGTTGCCGCCAGACAAAAGACTGTTAAGTACTTTTGTCAAGCGACAGAAGAAGCGCTCCTTCACCGCCTGTATAGTGTCCCTGTCCGCAATACTCAAGGCCTGTGACATACCAAGGTACTTGTAGGTTTCAGCCTCGGAGATAGACCTGAGAGTCATTGTCTCGGAAAGTTGCAAATTCGGGGAATTTACGACTTTCCCTCGTTGTACATGCATGACCGCACACTTATCTACACCAAACTCCATTTTGATGGCGCTACTGAAGGTTTCTGTGACCTTCAGTAGCTCCAGCAAGTCTGGGCGTTTGGGTGCAAATAGCTTGAGATCGTCCATGTACAGCAGATGAGAAATGACCTCACCCCCTCTCCGAAGCCGACAGCCCAGTCCTGACTCCTTCAGCAGAGTGCTGAGTGGGTTCAGGGCCAGGCAGAACCACAGGGGACTCAGACTGTCACCCTGGAAAATACCTCTCTCAATCCTTATAAAGTCATGCGGACCAGGGGGGCCATCTCTACCGCCTGGTTGACGAAGGACTGTGGTCCACTGCCTCATACATGCGCCTAAGAAGGATTATTATTATTCTTCTAATTTAACATTGTACACATTATTTTATTAGGTACCTATAACTAGAGAAATTTAAAATTGTATTAAATAAATAATATTTACTTAGGTATTGTTAGCAATGAGAATAATGTTCCCTCTTAATTAACTATTAAATAAGTGTTTGCTGTGAGTCAGGTGCAGGCTGAAAAACAGCGCTGTGCAGCGAAGCTCACAGCATATGCTGAGACCTGAGCCTGTTGCCACTAATAAAGACGCATTAATTTTTGTATTGTGCCTGCCTATTGTGTAACTTTTTTTTCTGTGATTATGTGGCAATAAATGATTTTGTTATTATTATTTTATTATTATGATAGAGGGGTATGGAAGAAGACGTGCTGCGCCGACCCCAAATGAATGCTGCCGTCCTAGTCTGAAAGGCGACTTTTTGCTATGGAAGTTCATAGTAAAAAGTCGCCTTTTAGACTAGGACGGCAGAATGGGAAAAGGGCAAGGGAATGATGAATGATTATGGCTATTTGCTCTGCTTGTCCCAGGACTATAAAAATCGTCCCCCGCTTCACGGAGTTGCTGGTGTTCTACGGCAGCGAGTCCGCCGACGAGCTAAACATCGACCTGTGCCGCTATCACTCGCCGCCGTACACGGAAATACTTGGTAACTCATAAATATAATACCTATACTAGTATAGGCCGAAAGTTCACTTTTTATCAGATGAGATCATAGCCGTTTTACGATATTCCAGGCCCTTTGGGCACACACGAATTTAGAAACTTACAAATTACTTAAAAATAAGAAAAATAAACCATTGTACACTCACGGTCAATGAATTCGGGTCATTTTCTATATAATTGTTCATAGAAAATGACCCGAATTCATTGTCCATGAGTGTATGCACAATGGTCCCCATAAGAGTGGCAGTCCTGGGCAACGGCCCCTTGTGCCCTTATTGTAAAGACGGCACTGGGCAAGATCAAGCGTAATCCATAAAGAAAGCACATACCATTATTTTCTACTTAGATTTGAATAAACTATAAAGAAACGAAGTTTAAAATTAAGTGTGCGTGCACTAATATTAAGGACACAGAAAAGTGTTCTTTTTCTGCCCTTAATATTAGTTCACACGTTACCTTTCGGTAGAAAGTGGTTTATTTTTGCTAGAGGCAAGTATAGGTGAAGTGTTTGATGTTAGTAGATAGTAACAACACGAGATTCGTAGGAATAATGATTGTTTATTAGAATCTTACATGCGTTTATATACTGATTTACATATGGTTTATTTCACAATATTAAATAGGAAGAACAAAGGATTTAGATTAATGCCAAGGCTACGACATACATTACATATAAGGAGCGTTGCCTCTGATCTAATATTAAATTAATTATTATATCGTGTTACATTGTAACACATTCCATCTATCAGCTGATATGTCAGCTGGGACCACACCACATAGGCCTTTGTTTACCACTGCTAAGCAAATGCTTTTCCACTCTGTTGTTCCATTGGTCTCGGTTTTGAGTAACACGCCCCCTTTCGTATGCCACCCGGGGCCATGTCCCCCTCTACCCCCTACCTCCCCACGCTACGCCACTGTGAGTAACATAAACAAAAGGTCCCTAATGAGTCATTAAATCAGGCTTATTTTTTTCCAGCAGTCACATGTGACGCTGCCACTAGCGAACAAGGGACATCAAACATTAAGACTTTGCAACTGAATACTAAAACTTCGACGGATAATAAGTCTTTAGTCGTAAACATACAAGACTCTCAGAAAGAGCATGTTGATTATAATGATAAAAATAATAGCGTGCAGCAAGATAATTATGTTTGTGACAGTTGCGGGCAGTCTTTTACTGAAAAAGCTGCACTAGTGAATCACGTATCGACTCACAATGTTCCGAAAAATGTTGAAAATAAAGACATCAACATTAAAGTAACGAAATACTCATGCTCAATTTGCGACTCTATATTAGCAACAGGATCCGATTTCATCAACCATAGCATTAAAATACACAATTCTGAACTAAAACATAAAGCGTGCACTATATGCGATTACAAAACTGTTCACAGAGGGGATTTCGCAAGACATATGGAACGACATAGCGGTCGCAGATTCGAATGTGATATGTGCAAGTATGTAACAGATAATAGCCAGCGATTGGGTGTTCATAGACGAAGTCATTTAATAGACAACCCACACCCTTGCAATATATGCGGCATCAAATTTCGTACAATCTTAGGTGTACACAGGCATAAACAAATGCAACATTATCAAGCAAAACCATACTCGAGCTCGATGTGGAACTCAAAATGTATTCAGAAAACGAGTTTAATGACTGCTACAATTAAAAATGAAGAAGAGATGTTCCCAAATAACAATTTTGAACACGAATTTGAATCCCAATACAGCTCAGATAATAAAACGGATATTCAAAATCAATACAGCTTCAATGACACCAAAGTACATATTCAAGAAAACCCATACACATGCAAGAGTTGTAAAGAGCAATTTAACAATAAAAATAAATTAAATGCTCATTCAATGACACATAGAACAGACAGATTTATGTGCACAATTTGTAAATACAGATTCAAAGCCAACTCTGATTTAAAAAGGCATGCAAAAGTTCATAGTCACGAGAAGCCATTCACATGTACGATATGCAATAAAGGCTTTACTGAAAGGTACAAGTTAGCATGGCATGCAACACTGCACACCACATAGGCAAATAAAGTTGCAGTCTGACTACATGTGCATGTGTCCCATTAATTTACTCGGAATTACGTAATTGAAAGTAAAATAATTTGATAAAACTCTATAGAAATCCAATATTAATGTAGAATGATATTTCAATAAGTAATACCAAATGATGATTCATGACAACTTATTAAAATTTTAAATCACTATGGTTTCATGGGGGTTTATGGGGTAAATTTGTTGTGTTAAATTAGTTTCTTAAAAAACGCGAATTTAAAGTAATGGGTCTAGAAATTGGTTTGCCTAATTGATTTAAATTAATTTTGCACTGGTACTTATCTCCAAAATTTACTAATAAGAGATGAAAAGAATTAAAAGATGATTAAGATATATATATATACATATATACCGATAATAACAAAAACTTTAATTACCAAGTTTGTTTTAAAATTATAGGTTCATTATTTTAAGTGTAGTAGAAAATGTGATAAATAAAATGTATCTATAATTTCATATAATTTATTGTTTTGATACAGTTCATGGAAGGAGCACATCACCCCACAATATAATTTCATCTTCACAAGCCGACAACAAATAATCTTGAGTAGGGTGGTAACTCAGGGACACAACCGGCTTATTTTTACTGTGAACTAACTTACAAGTAATATTGCTACTGATCAGATCCCAAAACAATATCTCTCCAGTAGCTGAACCTGAGATTATATGACTATCTTTAGCATTAACAGCATTTTCTAGCAAAAAGTCCTTGCTCTCATGCCCCGTGAATGTGTTAAGCAACTCCCCGGAATCTTTGTCAAATAACTTAACAGTGCTGTCCGCACAACTTAAAATATAACACTGTCCGTCATGTGTGAGACTCCCATATGTAATTATATGACCAATATAGTCAGAAAACATTTTCCCCACCCTTAAATCGTAGCGCCTAACATGCGAGTCCACAGAGCACGTCACTACCTCAAAATCAGTCACTTGTATAGACGTTATGGTGTCTTTCGCGTCTTTTAATACTTGCACAGGTTCCTGGCGTCGGCTTAGAACATCCCAGAAGGCGACTGTGTTGTCAACGGAGCCTGATATAGCCATGGTAGACTCTTCATTGTACTTAACTCGGGTTACTGAGCTGGCGTGACCACGGTATCTTCGCAACGGCTGACCAGTCGTCACGTCCCAGAGAATAACGGATTTATCAGCGCTACAGGATATAATCTGACTACTGTCGCAGCTGCCGGCGGCGTCTAAGACTTCGTTGGCGTGGCCGCCGTAAGTTTTTAGCAGGATTTGCCGATGTGGGTTCCAAAGTTTGATCTTCTTGTCAGCGCCGCAAGTGAGGCAGTAAGTACCGTCGATGTTAAATCGCACCGCACGTATTACTTGCTGCTTGCATTTTAAAGTAACTAATGGTTTTAGTTCGGTCATGATAAGAACAAGAAAATCTTAAAAATGTTCTTTTTACAATGTTTACATGCAGTGCAAATGTCAATGTTATCGGCATCGAGATTCGACACATGAATTTGACATTTCGAGCTATTTAAGACAACTTTTAACACGCACTTTTAGGTCTCAACTCGTGAAGCCGAAGGCAATCTGAGCAAAAACCGATAAGGATGAAACTGATCGTCTTGACTTCTTGAGCACCCAGATGAAAGCTAGTCTGAACAGAATATAAAAATCCAATAAGAGTGCAGCTTTTTGTAAAAAGGAGATGGAAAAAAATACATAACGTGTTTACTTCTCATTTTGAAAATTATCTTTAGCTGATGAGACTGGTCGTTTGGTTTCTGGCTTAAATTATCGAACTGTCAGATAAGCTGAACTGTCAATCAATCAAAGTGTCAACTCAACCAACTAAACTACTTGTCGTCGGAAAACCAGGATAAGGAATTTTATTATTCGTTGTGTTTATTTTGGTTTAAGAATTCTCTCATATAGAGACCGAGTTTAGTTGTTACGTGTCGTCTCGGTCCTGGGTTTGTCGCAATTACCAGCGTACACTTATGCCATAGCGATGTCGCTGGAGATAGTACGCGTTAAAGAGGAGCTTGAGATTGAGTACGAACCAGAAACGTGTGGTGTAAGCGATGAGGCCGCGCAGGCGGGGCTGTACGGCGATCACATCGTGAAAGACGAACTGGTGCTGGGCCCCGAGCTGCTGCAGCCGCCCGACGTGTTCTTTACGCTTCCAGGTCAGTGTTTAACTATTATTACTTACTTTTGGGATCCTTGAATTCCTTAGAGCAACGCGAACCTCTTTGGGAGTAGCCTTAGTCAGACATTCCCTTCTGCCTAGCAACCGTGAAACAGCAGTTCCAGGTATTGCAATGTATTTTTGTGACCATGACATTGTCAGTCAAGTTCTTTGTTCTTCAATTTAGGCATATTAAAATGCACCTATGAATGTCAAGATTTACCACTGGTTCCAATGTGAAACTACTGCCCCGAGAAGAACCGGTGTGAGAAACTCTGTAAAGTACCTATATTTTTTCAAAACAGTCATACAATATCATACTCTAGGTGCACCTACTGTGCAAAAAAAAACTGTTAGGTTTAGATTAAAAATTAAAGATGAAAATTAGTGTGTTGTTTCATTGCTATATGTTATGTGTATCATAGTGACACACTTGCGTAAGTAAGCAGCACACTACTAAAATTATGGACTTACTAAAAGACTTAATTTTATTCCACAGTCAAATGCGAAGCTGAAACTGGTGAAGAAGGGAATGACTCACACATAAAGACGGAGCCACTTAATACTGACACTTCCGCAGACAATGTGTATGTTTGTGATGCCTGCGGGCGCTCCTTTAACAAGAAAGCTGCCATCATCAATCACATAACAAGTCACAATGCTACTAAAAATATTTTTAATATAAATACTAAGTCTAAAACTTACAAATACTCCTGCTTGAATTGCAGCTTTAGATTTGTAACGATTTCTGATCTCATCAACCACAGAATAAATATACACAATGATAAATTACAGCACAAAGCATGCACTGAATGCAATTACAAAACTGTGCGTAGCGGTGATTTCACCAGACACCTGAGAAGACATAGCGGCCAGAGATTTGAATGTGATTTGTGTATGTACGTCACAAACAATAACCATAGATTGTCAATTCATGCAAGAAGTCATTTAAAAGACAACCCGTACCCGTGTACTACATGTGGCCTCAAATATCGTACTATTTTAGGCTTAAACAAGCATAGGAAAGTGCAACATGGTCCTGAAAAACAATATTCAGGCGGGATGTGGCAGTCAAAGTGTAATCAGAAAAGTTTATTGACACCAGCAATTGGTAATGGGATCCTGATTCCATGTGAAATTATGCTTCTTACACCTCAAGGTCAGTCTATAATTATTATTGTTTATTACATTGCTTTGGGTAGGATCTATGCTTCTCATCTTGGGTGATTTAGGCAAGCAGCGATTGCATGTCATGAACCCTCCCTGGTCACTCATTTACAAAACATAGCATTCCTAAAATATGTAGCAGATTCTCCGTGTACCAGATTCCCAAAATAATACATAAAACAAAATCATTTAGATCCTTGAGTAACTCACGATTTTATAATCTAGTGTAACAGGAATACGGTAAGACAGGAATCTGATAAATAGAAAATCCGGTATTTTGGGCATAAGCGCCCACACCCGGGGTGGACCGCCCTCCCCTAGGCAATATTTCAATTGCTCTCCCGATTTCTCCAAAATGCTTAGATCCTGACTCGATTAGTCCTACCGTTTTAGAGTAATCGTTGCATACATACATAAAAAAATCTGACTAGCCCAGAACCACTTTGCTTTTTTGAAGTTTATAAAAGAGCCCATAACTGTACCCAGTATATGGCCGAAGTTGGACTACTTGTTTGTCTTTATATTTTCACTGTACTTACCTGTATTGAATACTGTTGCAGCGCCGCACAAGACGGATGAAGACGCTCATGCCACAGATAACGGCCTGGACCGCCACCAATCTCCAGCTTTCACGGAAATACAAGGTATAACATACTGGTCTTCTTACGGATAGAGTAAAGTAGGGTGTCCCTTTTAACACTTTCACGCAACTAGGATGGTAAAAAGAAAGGCCGAGATTGCATATGTTTGCGCCCGAGCTGCAGGCGAGGGACGTAAATATGCGATCGAGGGCTTTCTTTATTACCTCCCGTGTTGTGTACATCATTTTATGTCTACACTTGGCCAGAAAGCGGCTTTTTCCGTACGTGTAGTGTGCGGTAAAAGCCACTTTATGGCCAGGTGAGGTGTTGCATAAAAAATAGAACAACACGTACCCCTAATCGTACATTAACACGTTCACTGTCCCCATAGAAAACTATCGGACAATATCACAAGTCCCAACTGTGCAATCAGTTCGGGGAAGGGACCCCATAGTGGAAGCACGGACTCCATAGTGGAAGCACGGACCCCATAGTGGAAGCACGGACTCCACATGGGGGCCACTGGGACAGGGAACGTGTTAAGTATCTTTTGGGTTACAAAACCATACTGCGGTTTATTGTTAAAAGTTACTAAAATTCTTTAAACAATAGAGGAGAGTCGTTCCAACCACTCATTTGCTTTTGGTCAATCAGTTTTCCGATACGGTTAACTGGTAGAGAATGCCCTATGGCATTAAGTTCGGCTTTTGTACGATAAGCAGTCCGCCATAGTGTCTATATTATCTCTCATACTTTTTAAGTCACATTGTATTGTTAGTCATAATGATCGAAAGTCATACAATCTATTTTCTGTGAAATCGTTAAGTTTTCTGAATTGTTATAAAATAAACCTAACCTAACCTATTTTTTTTTATACGCTGGCGTTTTAAAATACCCTGAAAATATTACCGTTTTAGAAAAGCAAATACTATATGACTTTCGATAAAATTATGACTAACAATGGAGCATTCCACGGCAACGTTACGTAAGGGACACTACCTTTTTAATACTTTTGACATTGTAAAATTAGGAGGCTGATTATCGGTATGGTAATATCATAACTTGGCTTTAAGATAGGTAGTGTTTATTAGCAGCTAATAAGTTTCATTAGGGTAGCTACCATAGCGTTACGTAAGCGACAAAAAGTAGATTGGCGAAAAACGGAACTAACCTAGCCAGTATGGCAAATACTTTTTTCTACGGTAGAAAAGCATTACAGCGCCCCCAAATCTAAATCCTATTCTCTTTCCGCACAGACTCCATGTATGACTTTACGGGTAACAAGGGGATCACCTGCCACATTATAATCAGACTTTTTTATTTCAACAGTGAAATGTGAGGCAGACACAGGCGAACAAGAAAGTGTACACATAAAGATTGAGCCACTCAGTTCTGATACTTCTTCTGATAATTCTTCATTCATAACAGACTCCCAGATAATGCATGATGATAATAATGATAATATGAATAGTGTCCAGCAAGACCATTATGTTTGCGATGACTGTGGGCAGTCCTTCAATGAAAAAGACGCCATGATTAATCATATAGCTACTCACCAACTGGTATTTGTCGATAATATAAGCGTCAAATCTAAAGCTAATTTCCCCTGCTTAATGTGCAGCATTCAATTTAGAACAACTTCCGATCTCATAAACCATAGAATAGATATACACAATGAGAAAATACGGCACAAAGCATGCAATCACTGTAATTACAAAACCATGCGCAGCGGGGACTTCACTAGACATATGGAAAGACATAGCGGACGCAGATTTGAATGTAACTTGTGCATGTATGTCACAGACAATAGCCACAGATTATCAGTTCATGCAAAAAGTCACTTAAAAGATAACCCATACCCATGTGATATATGCGGCATTAAACTTCGTACTATTTTAGGCTTAAAGAAACACATAAAAAAGCTACATACTCAAAGAAAACCATATACAGGCCCGATGTGGACCTCAAATAGTCAAAGAATGACTTCGACAGTTAATAATGGAGATCTATCCCCATGTCAATCTACTGAACATAATGATCCGAAACAAAGCTCTGAAACAGCTGATATTGAAGAAGACCAATACACGTGCAAGACTTGCAACGCACGATTTAGAGAAAAAACAAAATTTGTAATTCATTCAATGACGCACAGAACGGACAGATTTAAGTGCAAAATTTGTGAATACAAATTTAAAAGTAACTCCGATTTAAAAAGGCATGCGAAAGTTCATAGTCAAGAAAAACCATACACGTGCACATTGTGCAATAAAAGTTTTTCAGAAAGGTACCGGTTGGCGAGGCATGGGAAACTACATACCTAGAGACGAATAAAATGTATAGTCTATGGCTCGTGTTTTATTTTAACCTTTTGACCGCCACAGACGGCAACGGAACGCCAGAAAGCGGCTTTTTACAACAACAACTACAACCGGAAAAAGCCACTTTATGGCCATAAAATGTAGACATAATAGTATATTACACAACTAGGGTGGTAATACAAAGAAAGGCCGAGATCGCAGAAGTTTGCGGCCCGAGCTGCAAGCGAGGGACGTAAATATGCGATCGAGGGCTTTCTTTATTACCTCCCGTGTTGTGTACATCATTTTATGTCTACACCTGGCCATTAAGCGGCTTCTTCCGTACGCGCAGCGTGCAGAAAAAGCCACTTTATGGCCAGGTGTGGCATAAAGGTCTATGGCGATTCAGCCGCAGTCTACTTATAATACTGTGATCCGTTCAGCTGGACAACCACGCTCCACCGTTAGGCGCATCTACTTCCCTCCATTTCTTCACCAACAGGCGGGTGGATTTCAGAGCGTTTGAATCGCCGTCATCACCAATCCCGATATTATGATGACATCTTTTTAAAAATTACATAATTTTTGATCAAAACATGAAAATAGTAGGTACTATTTTCGGATTTTATCAAAATAATGGGATACGTTCTTGAAGTGAATCGTCGAAATTTCGGGATTTGATGACGGCGTTTGAAACGCTGTGAAATCTACCCTGGCGTGCTTCATGACTTAAGCTGATTCGAAGCCGGTCGGATTTCCATACAAACATGAGGGTCATCGTTTGCTTTCCCGACACTAATTTTATTTAAAATGCGTTTTATTTTATAGCTTAATAAAGTTTGTCTGCGTGAAGTCTAAAAAAAAAACACTACCTATGTGCAAACGGACCTTGAAGGTCAGCATCATTTATTAGCGTCATTTGAAACTAACAGTTTTTTGCTAAAAAGTTTGCATATCAGAAGCATTCCATGAAAATATTTAGTAGGGGACACCACCGTTTTAATACTTCCGAGAAATAAATACAGGAAGCTAATTATCAGCATTGTAATATCATAACTCGGCTTTAAGAATGGTAGTGTTTCTTAACAGCTAATACGTTTTATTAGGGTAGCTGCCATAGCGTTTTGTAAGGGACAAAAACTTGATGTTTTCATGGAATGCTCCATCAACTCGCGCAAATAAAATGTATCAAGCAATAAAACATATTTCAAACATAATCGATTGCGTGGAACTAAACCATGAACCCTCTTTTGGTTAGTATGGAAAACTGACTGACTGGAATAACCTTAGCCAGAAGTGGCTCACTACAAGCACCAAATGTTGCCCCTCAAGAGGACTTTAGAGCGTATTCAAAAATAAATCCTGGCGGGGTAGCTACTTTCTCAAAATATGGACTTTTGAGGTTTTTCTGGCTCAGAATCGTTAGTACCTAGTTTCGAACCACACGTTCCCTATACCTACCTCGCAAAATGTACACCGTGGCTAAAAGCCGACAATGCGATTGGTCTATGTAGAAAAATATCTATACAGCAGAAAGCCAACGGCGAAAGAGGTCCACTACCCAGAACAGCTATTTAGTATTAAGACTACATCATTAAAAGACTTCATCACAAAATTACCATTTTAAAATATACAGTAAAAAAACGACACGTTGAGTGAAATAATTTTATTACAATTAGAAGCGTAGGCTGAATGCAGTTCCATTTCTGGCGTTAAGTTATAACCCATAACTTTTTCTAAAAATATAAAAAAAAAATGGTTGTGCGCTCTTACAGGCATCTTTAATGCACAAGTAATAACTAATGTGATCGCTAGTGAGGTTTCGCGCCGGCGTGTTTCTTTTCGTGTACAAGTAATTCCCTTTTACGTATGCTAGCGTAATTACAGCTGCCACATTTGTAAGGCTTTTCGCCGGTATGTGTCATTTCATGCAGGAGTAAGTTACTCTTATACATACTAGCGTAACCACAGGTGCCACATTTGTATGGTTTCTCGGCATTGTGTTCCTTTTCATGGATAAGTACATTAGTTTTCAGTTTACTGGCGTAACTACAGTGGCGACATTTGTAAGGTTTCTCGCCGGTGTGTTCCGTTTCGTGCACAAGTAAATAAAATTTGCGTGCGCTGGCGTAACTGCAGTGACCGCATTTGTAAGGTTTCTCACCATTGTGTGTCCTTTCGTGAACTCGTAGATTACTTTTTGCCCGACTAACATAACTACACTGGCCACATTTGTAAGGTTTATCATCTGTGTGTGATCTTTCGTGATTTCGTAAACAATGCTTGCTTTTAGTTGCATAAGTACAGTGTCTACATTTGTATGGTTTATCACCAGTGTGTATCCTTTCATGTATAACTAAATAATGTTTCGTGGTGCTAGCGTAACTACACTGGCCACATTGGAAGGGTTTCTCGCCTGTGTGTTTCCGTTCATGGATTAGTAAACCACCTTTCGAGCGACTTGCATAACTACATTCGCCACATACGTAAGGTTTATCATCTGTGTGTGTCCTTTTGTGGACTACTAAAGCAGTTTTAGAGCTACAAGCATAACTACAGTCTCCACATTTGTAAGGCTTCTCGCCGGTATGTCTCCTTTGATGGATTAGTAAACATTTTTTCTGACTTGAAGCATAACTACAGTAGCCACATTTGTAAGGTTTCTCGCCGGTGTGTGTCCTTTCATGGGTAAGTGCATTAGTTTTCTGGCTAGTAGTGTAACTACAGTAACCGCATTTGTACTCTTGTTGATATCGCTTTACATTGACTAAGATTTTTATTAAACCTAAAAAAAAGAAAATTTTATTATGCAAAACAACCATTCGATAACATGTACACGGTAAAAATTGATGTTGAATCTAGGTACTAGGCACGCAGAAATATCTGACACGAGCTTATTACTATACTGCCGTCCTAGTCTAAAAGGTGACTTTTTGCTATGGAAGTTCATAGTAAAAATTCGCCTTTTAGACTAAAATATAATAATTTATTAAAAAACGTATTATACAACAATGACATTTAAAGACTAAGATATACAATTAGAGAGTTGAACCTATGCCTGAATTAGGATTCCCTGTATCTCAGGCAAAAGGGACTATCAAACTACACACAAAATACTAAATATTATTAACAAGGTTTATGATATGGGTAGCCAGATAACTATGCTATTGAACGTAATTCCTATTTCTGTTAATTTCTACATGGTGTGGCCACAGTAGAATATCAAAAAATAATTTTCAGATTTTTCCAAATTTCACGTCTGATTTCGAACGAAGGTGGTGAAAAAAAAATTACCAACACAACCTGGCACATGTCGTAAAAAAATGGCGCATTTTTTGTAGTTTCTAAAAACCAGAATTGAAAAATATTTGATATTTTAGTCATGACACTCAAATAACCGAGTCAGGGTATCACTTAGCACGAGTTTTGCAAAAACGTCAATATCTCGAAAACTAAGAAATTTTTACTGAGGTTAAATTTACTTAATCTGGTGTCTGATGAGCTTGTCTATCAGCCCTTTTCGTATCAAAGTTGGTTTTAGGGACACCCTGTATATTATTGCTCGTGACTGTACTAAAAAAGTTAAGGATTGCAACAAATCATAAGAAGCCATCCACATATTACGTCACACGCCCTACCCCTTATTACACAACTGCCCAAAAAAAGGAGTATTATGGTTTTTGTCACTGGTGTTCACATTTATGTAACTCCCTCATTAATTGACATGACATGGTCAAGTGCGAGTCGGAATCGCGCACCGAGGGTTCCGTACAAACTCGTAAGTAGATACGTGAATAATTAAAAAAAAACTGTATGGCGATTAGTTTAGTAGTAGGGATGTAACGATACCGATATATCGGTATCGCCGATATTATACAACCGATATTTGAAGAGCGCGAAAAGAATTTGCTGTATGAAAAAAACCAGCAAAAAGTAATTTCAATTTCTGACTTAATTTATGTATTGCTCTAATACCTTGTGCAATGATAATTACTATGTTAATTAAATCTTTGGTTCTTAATAAAAAAAATGAATTTAGAGTTGACAATTTATTTATTTTTACTGTACACTTTCAAGGTTGACTCTCTGGTAAATATAGCCAGTAGTCATTGCCATTAGTTATAATAAGGACATACAAATATCTATAGTTAATACTTCATCATTTAGCTAAGATATCGGTATCGGTATCGCCGATATTGACTACTATATATCGGTATCGTATCAGCAAAACTGTGTATCGTTACATCCCTATTTAGTAGGAGCAAATAAGTATGTTTGATTTATGCAAATTTCTAAAAAACGGTGCAGGTTAGGAAAACCGTTATATTTTTCCTATAATATTTAGGATGACATTAATAATTGGTAATTATTACAGATTTTTCTGTTCAGTAACTTCGAAGATAATAGGAGGGGGGACGGTATTTTTTTGAACTTTTTACGTCCCAAATCAAAAGTAATTGATTAAGAAAAAAAATGTTTTAGAATATACAAATTAAGCCCTTTCATTTGATACCCCACTTGATATCCCAACTTTAAATTTTCGATCTCCCATTTAAAACCCCTTAAAAAAGTAAAAAGTTATAAGATTTTTATTAAGTCAATAGTCGGGTTAGCGATTTTTAAAATATTCCAATTTTCAAATCGATAGCAGCAGTAGTTCCAGAGATATCTGGCTGTGTGTGACAGACGAACAGGCAGACAGAGTCGCACCATAAGGGTTCCTATTTTTCCATTTTGGTACGGAACCCTAATTATGGAATTAAAATCCCTATTTCATGTCAAATGTACTTGACCCTGTTAAAATAAGCAAAATAAGGAAATATGTTAAAGTTTTCAGTTTGATACCTAACGTGTAACTTTTTATGAGCCTGCAAAGTTGGGTGTGAAAGCCCATTTTAAAAGTATAAATAAACATTAAATACTATATACTACCTAAGAATACCGTTAAATAACCCATAAAAAATATTGTTTTGTTATGAAACCATATTTTTTTTATTATGTTATTTATGAGTCGTGATGTCACGTTACAATGGGCTCCACTATGAAGCGTTTTGGCACGTGCTTGGGAAAGTCTAAAAATGTGATTTTTACGTTGTAGTATCTCGGTGAGTTTTCATTATATTGAAGTGATTTTTCCCTAATATTGCTATTATTAGGAGGTCTTTCTATAATAATATCATAGAAAAAGTTATCAAATAGTCAATTCCCAGTTTTTAGAAGAAGAAAAGAGCGTAATCCCACTTCGAAGGCAGGCCACGCACTTGTGATTGTGACTCCTCTGGTTTTGCGGTGTCTATGGGCGGCGGTAATCGCTTACCATCAGGCGATCCGCCTGCCTGTTTGCAACAGTTGCAGTTACTGTTTGAATACTTGACACTTGTTTCATTTATATAATATACTATTCTTCATAACACCTGGCTGTATATTAGCAATAATAATTAAAATGTATTAAAATATTATTTATAATGGTGATTTTTGCGATATTTCTTCGTTAACGACTTTATTTTTCATGGGTTTTTTAGTTTGATCTAAACCTGAAATTGCTATTATCTTCAGTGTTATTTTTGCAGATAATATCTAAAATGAATTAAAGATCAATACGGGATTTAATAATTTCACAACCCTGGAGTATTTTAGGAAATATGGCTGTATTCACTGACGCGAATTCATCGTTCATTTCATCGTTCGTGAGCAAGAGAATAAAATGAAATGGCACCCACCTTTGAACTTCTTCCCTGGACTCTTCTTTTCCGAACCACTGGCTTCATTCAACCACTGCACAGGAGTGGCCTGCTCAACTTTGTGTTGAGATGCTAGAGCACAGAGTTCAATACAAATTAGTACATTTAAATGGGGCCACAAATGTGACGTTCCGCAGGTAAAGGTACCTTATGGCGGGTAGGCGCTTACGCTGTTATTAACGGCACTCCTATATTAATTTGATGCTACACGACGTAAGTGCCGACCCTCCTTAAGGTACCTTTTCCTGCGGAACGTCACAAATGTTCTTTTGTCACAAAATTTCAGACAATGCTTTGATCTTGCAAATTAAGGCAAAGGAGGGCCTAAGAACTCGATAAAAAAATTTAAGTTAGAGAATATGATATGGCCCAATTTAAAATATATATATATTTCTGCAAGTAGGCCATCAAGGGCTCTTTTACATGTTTGATTCTATTTTTTTTCTTCAAGAAACGCCGGAAGAAACTCACCAGTTTCTCTTTTGAAATATGTGAAGTATTACAACAATATGACTAGGGATGTAACGATACATAATTTTACCGATACCGATACCGATATCTTAGCTAACTCATGAAGTATGAACTTCAGATTTAATATTTGTATGTCCTTATTATACCTAAAACTTGGCTATATTTAACAGAGAGTCAACCTTGAAGGTGTAAAGTAAAAATAAATAAATTGACAACACATTTTTTTTTATTATGAACCAAATATATAATTAACAGTTATTATTATTGCACAAGGTATTAGACCAATATATAAACTAAGTCAGTAATTGAAATTACTTTTTGCAGATTTTTTTCATACAACAAATTCTTTTCGCACTCTTCAAATATCGGTTGTATATAATCGGTGATATATCGGTATCGTTACATCCCTAAATATGACATTAATACATTAGATTTCCTTAATACATTACATCTAACTTAAAACTACATTTTTTAGAGAAGTAAAAGGTCTCTACGTGTCGAAACAAGAGAGTAAAACAATAGAAAATAAATGGATAGTAAAATTAATGGAGATGTAAAGAGTATCTCTAATTAAAGGCATTATTTGTTCTTTTTGTAGATAAGGTGTTTTATTCAATAAAAGAATTCTTGGAAAGTTAAGTAACTAGGACTAATTCATAATTAGGGATGTAACAATACCGATTACCTTGTGCAATGATAATTACTATGTTATCTTTGGTTCATAATAAAAAAAATTGAATTTTGTGTTGACAATTTATTTATTTGCACTTTACACTTTCAAGGTTGACTGTCTGTTAAATATAGTATATAATATAAGTTCATACTTCATTAGTTAGCTAATATATCGGTATCGCCGATTATTTATGACGACCGCTTTAGCTTAGTTGGTAGTGACCCTGCCTACGAAGCAGGAGGTCCTGGGTTCGAATCCCGGTAAGGGCATTTATTTGTGTGATGAGCACGAATATTTGTTCCTGAGTCATGGATGTTTTCTATGTATTTAAGTATTTGTATCTATTAAATATATCGTCGTCTAGTATCCATAACACAAGCCTTATTGAGCTTACTATGGGGCTAGTTCGATTTGTGTAAGATTGTCCCCTAATATTTATTTATTTATTTCAATAATCCCACCCCAATCAACCCATTATCACAGAAGGCGAACTTGGATTACGCGGCGACTTATCTTGCCGTGGCGTATGGAATGCTCAGAGAGAGGCTCTTTTTGATATCCGTGTCGTAGACACTGACGCTCCCTCTTACATTGCACGCCATGTCACTTCTGTCCTAAAATCTGCTGAGACTGAGAAACAAAGAAAATACACTGCTGCTTGCGAAGCGAAACATGCTACCTTCACCCCTCTCGTGACTTCCGTCAATGGAGTATTCGCACCACAGATGACCTCCTTTGTCAAACACATAGGAGAAGCCCTCGCTGACCGTTGGAATAAATCGTTGAGTACGATACTGGGTTGGCTTAGAACAAGGATATGTACTGCCATAATTCGAGCCACCAGTATGTGTATACGAGGCACACGTCACAAATACAAACCTGCAGCTAAACTGTTGGGGTTTGACGACGGAGCAGCTATTCCCAGCTCTAACTAACACCTGACTGTGCATTGGAGAGATGTGAATTATTTTATTATTATTATTTTGTTGTACATTATTATTATCTTTTATGATCTTTTATTTCAATAATCGGTATCATATCGGCAAAAATATGTATCATGTTACATCCCTATTAATAATATAATACCTACATTAGTATAGCATGTTGCATGTCTGGACAACATTTGTATGCCGATTGGCTGAACCACCTTTGTATAACCAATGTTTCACAAATAAAATATACTTTACTTTAGAATGTATTTTTATGTACTGGAATAATATGGATTTGAATTTGAATGATGCTCAACTTTTTGTCTGGGTGAACTCCAAAACACATTAAAGGTACATTCTGAATTGTTTAACCAAGTTCTTAGGCCCTCGGTTCCTACAATAAGAATTAAAATATAAAAGAAGAATTACCACTAGTATGTTTACACTTAGTTGTAGTTCTATCTTTTTTTTTTTTTTTTCTCTTTATTTATTTAAAGAGGGTTTTACATATGCCACCCTCATCGTGGCTCTCTTACACTACACATCCCTTAAATTAATAATATATTTAACAAGCTCGAATAGCAGTTTCGCCTCGTTAGAGGTCGGAACTGCTAGAATACTATTTATCTTACCTATATCAAATGATTTTAAGTTGAGTAGGCGTCGCTGCGCTTCGCCCCGGCCACACTCCATTGTCACGTGGTACACATCTTCCACTACTCCACATTCGGTGCAATTGGGAGACTCAACTTTTCGCATCATAAATGCAAAGCTATTCAATAGGATGTGGCCAGAGCGAAGTCGAAGAGCGATAATCAAGTCTTGCCTACAAAACTGACATACACTGAACCACGGAGCCCGAGGAAGTGTTGGTTGGATTGTTTTATACCATATACCTTTGGTGCGCGACCTTTCATCAAAGTATTCTGACCAACTCTCAAAACACATGTTTTTAACCCTAAACAAAACGTCGGTAAACCATGGCTTACACTTGAATAAATCGCCAGTGACGGCGGCTTCCCTCGCCAGTCGGTCTACTTCCTCGTTCCCCGTAATACCGGAATGTGAAGGAATCCATTGAATTATCACATTTTTATTACTTGCAAACAATTTCAACAGGAGTCGAATGATTGTATAAGCCAATGGAATGCCCCTGAACACGTAGGTACAACGAATTAAATGTTGTAGGGTACTTCTGGAGTCTGTTAAAATAACAAACTGACTGTAGTTAATAGTATCAATATATGAGAGTGCTTCTGCAATTGCAATCATTTCAATCGTCATTATTGATATATTATCCTGTATATGCAATTGTATTGCCTCCCCGGTCTGCCAATCAAAAAAAGCTGCCCCGCTTCCGATACTTGTTTTTGACCCATCCGTAAAGATTTTATAATGACCGCAATATATTTCTTTGAGCATATTGATACATATTGACTGTAGTTGGGAACCGTTATACCTACGCTTCGCCTTGTCAATTTTATCAACATCTGTTATTAAGCACTTTGTTAAATCTATATTAGTAACCCAGGTATCGAGTGAAAACATCTCCAAGCTATTACTCACATATATCGATATACCACCAGGGGTCCGACACTCGTTTTTCGCCGAGCGCGACCTTGAGTGACGTCACTTACCGCCGGCGGTACAAAACTCAGTTGGTTGTCACGCACGCGCTCGCATGCGTGCAACCTACCGCTACGATGTAAGTCCGATAGTTTTGACAGCTCCTTGAGCCTGTTCACAAAAAAAAAACAAAAGCGCTCGCATGGACCGCGTCGCACCGCACTTCGATCGCGTATTTATAATTTAATATTATTATTTTGTTGATGATGGGGCGTGCGCGTTGTAGTGTAGACGGCTGCAACAATATTCAGTTAAACAAACATTTATCGTTTTTTGCACTACCCAAGGACGAGGAGAGGTAAATACCTGTTATAATATTACTTATATTTTATATCTTGCACTTAAACATTTACAACCGAATATCTAAATTTCTAAGTATTTTATTAATTGTAACAAACATACTCACACTGATTTTTTCGTTTGTTATGTCCATATAAACAGGCGGCAAAGTGGTATCTTTTGTCTAAAAACGTTTACTTTATAACCCAGTTAAAAAACATTAAGTTATCGACGCGTATTTATGTACTTAATATTGTCAGAATTGAAAAGTTTTTAACCGAGTTAAAAAAACGAGGTTATCGTTTCGTCCCGTATGTATGTCATATTGTTAGAATCACAGAGTTTTATATAGGTATGTTAGCCAGCTTCTAAACATGTGTGCCAAATTTCGAAAGTGTATGTCTAGTAAAAATTATCCAATTACATAATTACGTTAAAGTGCAACATCTGTAAATAAAAATATATATAAAAAAACCAAACGTTTTTTAATTTTTAATCTGTTTGTGAAATAATTTATTTGGGTATCAGTCGACAGCCCTAGCACGGATTTTACGCCGCGCGGGGTCGACGACCGCACTTCAGACGTTATGATTCCAGAATGTTTTTTCTATTGTATTGCGGGAGAGTGTCGTATCTGTTCGAAGAACTATTATATAATCTGTGATACCACTAAGGTTTATGTGCATAAGTCCAAGCAAAGGTATTTTTTTATGACGCCAGTATGCATTTTCAAATGAATTAGTGAGATCAGGCATAATATCAATCAAATTATTTGTAATGAACGATTTCGATTTTAACCACATTTTACCTGCTAGGTATTGTCTTCTTACTGTCAATGGTGGAAGGGTCAGTTCGGATTCCATCACGTGTATGGGCGTGCTTTTTATAAATCCTCCGATAATTCGTAAACAAGCATTTTGAAGTTTATCTAGCTTTGATAAATGTGTTGTACAGCTATTCCCGTATAAAAAACTTGCATAATCGATCCGACTTCTGATCATTGCAATATATAAACGCCTTAAATGAAGCTGATGTACACCCCAACCAGACCCTGCCAACACCTTAAAGATGTTTATATATTTGAGCACTTTTTCTTTGACCTCATTTATGTGCTTCCCCCAACGTAAGCCACGATCGAGCCAAAGGCCCAAATATTTTACGGTATCCACAACTTGCAACGATTGACTGTTGAGCCTAATATTAAACACATCCTTTTTATACCCCCTTTTAAAAAGGCATACTTTAGTTTTATTTGGGGATATATCTAACCCTATATCTAATAATAACAAAGAAATTTTATTTAAAGCCCGTTGAATTTTTATTTCTCCCTCCGCGGCATTATCACAATAACAGTAAAGGACGTAATCATCGGCATATTGCGAAATAAATATCTCCCTCTCTAGAACCTTGCAGATTTTCATAGTAGCAATGTTAAATAATAGTGGCGACAACGGGTCTCCCTGGGCTAGGCCGCGACTAGTCGATCTTTCCAAAAGTAAATCATCCAATTGGATTTTAAGCTTGCGATCACTTAAGAAATTCCAAAGATACGTGCATATCTTATGACCTACTTTTAGTGAGTCCAAGATGGAGATAAGCACAGTGTTTTCTACATTATTATAGGCATTGTCTATATCCAGAAAGCACCCCATGGTCGACACCCCCCTCGAAAAACCAATTTGAATTCTAGTAACCACTTCACTCAAGTTATCCAAACACGACTTACATTTTCTAAATCCCATGGTATTTTCAGAGAACTCCTTATTCCGCTCCAAAAACCACTCGATTCTATTACTAATCACTGCGTGAAATATTTTACATAAACAAGATATTAATGATATAGGTCTTAATGATGAAACTTGATCTAGTTCTCGGCCTGGCTTTGGAATAAGTACAATACCGATATCTTTCCATTGTTTCGGAACAAATCCATCTGCAAAAAAACCGTTATACAGGAGTAACAGAATCTTTTTACCATTTTCAGGCAGACGTTTTACCATAGAATATGTAATATCGTCACATCCAGGAGATGTATCCTTTGACTTGATACACTTATTTAACTCCTGCATAGAGATACCAACCTCTATAGGTGATTCATAAGTTGATAATACCGGTGTTGATGGGACGGCGCAATCAGGTGCCAACATGTGAAGAAGTTGTTCAGCTTTCAGTGGGTCAATATACTGCTTAGGTGCTCTGTGACCCTTCATCCAAGCCATTTTTGTCCACATCTCACTCGCCGTGGTACTAGCATCTACTGAAGAACATAAGTCCTGCCAGCCCTTTCTTATAGCCTCACACAGGTCGTTATGAGCTGCAGTGGTACTATCTCGTAAAGAATCCAAATTGTCAGGTGTGGGGTTCTTTCTGAATCTAGACAATGCCAGTCTACGTTTGGCAACGGCCTCAGATAGTTTAGCATTCCAGTAAGGCTTAGGTTTAAATGCTGACTCAGGATTGTTACCACAAGTATAATAAGGGATGTACGTGTCAGCCGCTAAATTAATACAAGAAACAAACTGATTATAATCTTCTTGATGGTTACCAGAAAAACTAAACATTGTGAAAAGCTCTTCCAAATATTTTTCATATTTGTTCCAATCGGCCTTTTTAAAATTTCTTTTCTTGACAGGATTATTACAATCAAACTGGTTAAGGAGGAACGTTAAAGAAAGTTACCAATTTTAGCCGCTCAGATGGCGTTGTAAGTCGTTTGCGTAGTGTTTTTACAATTTTTAGCTAAACCCAACCAAAAATTTACTATGTCTATGTATTGGCAGAACCAGTAAAAAATGGTGAGGTTAAATCGCAACCAATTTCAGCTCAACAGTCTTCTTGTGAACCATAATTCAGATTTCTTCAAAATAATCGCAATTTTCCACATTCTCGCACACTCGCGTACCCGTTGACAGTCATTAGTGTCATTGACTGTCAATAATTATTATTATGACAGTGTGACAGGTCATGTTTGTTTACATATTATTTTGGCGCCATTTTAATCTATTTGATAAAGATTTTGACGTAGTTTCAGGAGATGTTGAAATATGAAGTTTTAGTTTCATACTACATATATTGTTAGGTATCCAATATATTGTTATATTTCTGTCTTTTTTATTATCTGCACATGTTTGTTACTTCTTTCTTTGTAATTTGACCTCTCTCATATGAATAGTTAGTTGTGCATGTAACTAGTATACTTACTGACCTAAGTTAGTATACTTACTTATTAGCCAAGCCAAGAAAAAAAAACCGGTCAAGTGCGAGTCGGACTCACGCACCGAGGGTTCCGTACAAACTCATAAATAGATACATGAATAGTTCAAGTAAAACTGTAAGGCGAGTAATTTAGTAGGAGCAAATAAGTATGTGTTACGATTTTTGCAAATTTCTCAAAAACGGTGCAAATTACGAAAACCGTTATATTTTTCCTTTAATATTTAGGATGACATTAATAATTGGTAATTATTACAGTTTTTTCTGTTCAGTAACTTCGAAGATAATAGGGGGAAATGGTATTTTTTTAACGTTTTTCCTCATAAAACAAAAACTACTTATTTAAGAGAAAGAAACATGAACAGTGTTTTAATCTACAAATCAAGCCCTTTCATTTGATACCCCACTCGATGTAATAAATCTACTTTTGATTTTCGTCATCCCATTTAGGTCCCCTTTAAAAAAAAGTAAAAAAGGTATAAGATTTTTTTTCTGTCCAATAGGCTCGAGTTAGCGGTTTTTAACACTATTCTAAATATCAAGTCGATAGCATTGGTAGATCCTGAGATATCTTGCTGTGACAGACAGACGGACAGACAGAGTCGCACCGGTAAGGGTTCCTTTTTTAGCATTTCGGTACGGAACCCTAAAAACATATTTTATATCGTATTGTTTTATTAAAACCTTTTATTATGCTAATATAGTTCTAGGTACTTATCTTCTGTCATACATTTTTGCGCTGTAAAATTTTGTAAATACAAATATCTTTATTTTGCATAAAATGTGGTACAAGGGATGATTACATTGGATAAGAGACACACACACACATTTCACCAGCAGCTAATTCACGGGTTCGATAGAATATTATTCATAGACTTTAGCAGAATAGGTACAAAGGCAAGCCTTTCAGCTGCCTCATTCGCTTCTTTCTGGAAGGCACGACGATCTCCAGTCCGGCTGATTCCAGCCGAACATCTCTTTGTAATGCTATCTTTGTTTTTCATAGAAGAGGTGAGATGCCCGGTGCTGGCCACCGCAACGAACTTCCGATGGCTATTAGGATTTACTTGGGTAATCCATCTGGTCTCGAGTGTGCCTACGTTTGTTTTCATTATTTTTAGTAAAATGGCAGTAGGTACGCTCCGGTGACTACTTCACATCAGGCAAGCTTACCACCCAAGTAGTATGCAAAATGTTGATCAAGGAAATATTTAATTAACTGTTTTCTATTCAAATAATAAAATTAATAATAATAACAAAGAAAATCTTTGCTATGGTATGAATAATTTTGACAACTTCAAATATAAATGTGACTAAGTAGGCAACATATTTTTTTTAATCGAGCATGGGAGTGCAATAACGAAAAAGGTTTTTGTCAAACGATACATTTATGGTCAATGATAGCAAACTCTCTTAGCTTTTAAAACTAATGGACTGCATCGAAAAATCCAATATTTTTTACTAAGAATAAGAGCTCGTATTTATATCCATAGAAATAAATAACTCAAGTATTTGTACAATTTTTATCTATACGATAAAAACGGTTACAATGCAATACCACCTCCTTCTTGAAATCAGTTTAGGAAATGAAATTTGTTGATGGAGATAAACTTCGACACTGACTGACAGCACTTTATTTTTTAATTTTTATTAGCTTAGCGGCCAGAAGTTTTAGGAGTAGGTTTTATACAATCTAGGCATTGTTTTGACACCTAGAATCAGCTGTTGTTGATAAATGCCGCCCTTTTGTTTACACCGACACGATACTCTACACTCACACAAACAACGGTTTGATCAAAATTTTATTAGTTTTCATATGGATTTATTTAGAATATTTCTTATTTTTTCGGTATTTTTTTCGTATTGGCGGAATCAGAAGGAAAAGTACTATCGAACTAATAATGTTTCAAATACAGAAAATGATCACAGCTGGAGAAAAACGGGACTGAAATTTGTATGAAAATTCTCTGAAACGTTCAACCTTAATCGTAGAAATTTTTATGCAAAAGTGATCGCTACCCAAGTTTTCATTTAGAACAGACCACTTCCAATCCAAAGCGATATCTGTGCTGGCCACGCTAATGTCAGGAGAGGATTTTTGCAGCACTCCATCAGACAATCTCATCCAGGTCGTGTCCCTCTTGTTTAGAGTGATTATTTCACTATCTAAAATTGAATTGTAAATATAAGTACCTCTAGTGTCCGTTTTACATGACCAACTGGGGTGATGACCATTAAAATCGCCCAGAAATAGGGTTTTAGGTGAATTATAGCTAAAAAGTTCATCCCAATCTCTTTGAGAAGTATTAATTCTACTAGGACAATAGATCGCCACTATATTTTCAACGATTCGGCACTTTAAAATCTTAACTTTTAATATTTCAATTCCTGGGTTACTAATTTGAACATTTGAAACTTGACATTTAATCGAATTATGCACTAGTATCAATAAACCACCGTAACCATCATCCCGATCTTTTCTAAATAAGTTGTACCCATTGACTTTAAGTGATTTATCATCAGTTAACCATGTTTCACTAACTACTGCTATGTGGATTTTTTCTAATCTTAATAATTCTTGAAATGATTTAAACTTACCTAATAAACTCTGGGCATTCCATTGTATTATATTTAGCATACGTGATTTATTTGAACCAGCCATTGTTAATAAAGTACAAAAGCCCTTTTGCTATCGGCCAGTCTGACAAATATCCCGCTACAAATAATATTAACCACTCTACACATAATTGGGTAACACTTTTAATTTTGTCTTGAACGCTGATACTTTTAAGAAATACCACTTCTTTCACTCTATTCATTAACTCACTAAATGTTGCTTTGCGATCTTCGTGATCTTCATTATCACTGCCTTCGCTCTCGTATTCTTTATTCCAATCTATCCTAAACGCTTCATCTACATTTTGTTCTACACTTGGTGTCTTTTTCTTGGTTTTATTTTTAATCTTATTATTATTTTTAGTGGAATTCACATCTTTAGGTTCTTTAACAAAACTATTTGAAGGCCCTGCTATTGCCTCTTGTTCTTTAAGGCTCTTAGTACTCCTATCGTTCTTGATACCAACTGTTTTCGTAAGTACGTCTCTATAAGTTGAAAATAATGGAGATTTGTCCACGGTAAATGGAGTACTATTCTTCAATGAGGGAAACTGTTGAGATATATCTGATCGTGAGTCCAAAACAAATGGTTTTGGCGAGGGGGCCACATATAAAGTTAGAGCTTTTCGATATGTGCAATTAAATTCGGACATTATTTCTCGTAATCTTCTCTCTTTTATATATACTGGGCAAGTCTTTTCCATGGATATGTGATTGCCACCGCAGTTTACGCATGTGAAATTCTCCGTATCGCAACTAGAATGATCGCCACCGCATTTAGGACATTTAACAGTTTTCGATGGACAAGTTTTTACATTATGACCTATTTTCCAACATTTGTAACATTGAGATACTGGATATACATAGGGTTCGACTTTGATCCGTAAGCCGTCTACTATAACAAATGGTGGTAGCCTTGAACTTTTGAACCCTATTCTGACAACTTCGCTTGGACGCCAGTGTCCATCACTTTTGTCTCGTCCTTTCAGTCTTTTTGCCGAAATAACCTGCTAATCACATGTCACTTCTTTTAGTATAACCTCGTCACTTAATTCAGAGTCTATATTTCGCATGATCCCGTAGCAATGGTTTACCTCCATCGGTTTGTGCATTAGCCATCCCTGCTTAAGGACATTTTTGCATTTATATAGGCGTTCCATATTGTCCCAGCTATCTAATTCTACCCTGATTTTGAATGGATTTATATATTTAACTAAACAGATACCTTTGATGTTATTTTCCTTGAAGAAACGGGCCATTGCAAACTGTTTGGGCAGTGGTTCTTTACCAGTTATGTATACTTGCAGATCTTCTCTGACGGTGATGGCCTGTGCAGTTACATCCATAAGAATCTTTCTTTCTTTTGCCCCTTTTTTTCCTACTTTCTGCCATTCTTCTTCCTTTTCCATATCCTCACTTCCTGTCGTGTCACCTCCTTCTCTTTGCCTCTTTACTCCTAGTTGACTACGCATTTCCCCGTGGTATAACTCCTCTTCCCCTTCATCGGGTTCCTTGCATCTATTATTTCCACTGCATTCTTCCCCACTTAGCTGTTTTTCCGACTCCTTTTTAACTCCTTCATTAATACCTTGAAATGATGTATACGCATTTAACAGATCTGACTCCCCCATATCTATGTTATTCTCCACCATAGCTAATCCGGATTCCAGGTTATTATGTTCCATCATACACTAATGACGAGCAAGTCCGTTCAGTACCTAACAATAAACACAGGTTGACCGCATGCGGCGGCCACCTGCGCTCGGGAATACCTACGTAGTTAAAAACAACGATAAGTATTCGCTGTGCTATCCCAAATTAATATTATAGATAACGCACGAAACGCCACGTCCTTCCCGCGCGAGTAACGACACGAGACTGGTAGTTCTATCTGAATGCTATCACAGACCTAGGAATATATGGGCAAACGCGTGACAGGTACTAGAGGTAGACGAAAAATTTTATCGACATTTATGGATATCGATATTTTTGGCATTAACATATTTAAGTTTTTGGTGCAGAAGTCTCCGCGATGCGCGATCTCTCTTTGATGCTTTCCGCCTAAACTAGTAATCATACCCAGCTTTGTGTTTTATTTAAGTCTATGGAAATTATTAACTTAATATTCTTCGTCTTAAAGGACTTCTTTAGTATTATTTGTCAAGAACTTCATATGGTAAGAAAAGTCGAAAACAAAAATATCGATATCCAAAAATGTTGATAAAAAATTTTGTCTACCTCTAGTACCTGTCAGGCGTTTGCCCCATATATTTCTAGGTCTGGCTATCAGCAGCCTTTAGAGACTCAACAACCAGATAGTTTAAAATGAGAACGCATTGATTCCATTTTAAACTATTCCTATCATATTATGTGCTATAAAGTGTTTACATACATACATATCTCTGAAAATGTAGTTATAAGTTTATTATAACGTATTAATGAAATCGAATGTAATAATGTCATACCTGTTGTTAAAAAAGAGAAACTGGTGAGTTTCTTCCGGCGCTTCTTCTCACCAGAAGGTCACTACCCGAAGCGCCAAAAGAAATGAAATAATACATACATATTTAGACTCAGACTTGTAAAAGAGCCCTTGAGGGCCTACTTGCAAAAATAAACTATTTTATTTTATTTTTATTTTCATATGTATGTAAACACTTTATTGCACATAAATTCATACAGAAGCAGTACTAACATCAATGGTTATGTACAAAGGCGAACTTATCGCTGTAGGGTAAAGTATTAGTTAAAACACTGACCTGGAAGCGTAAAGAACACGTCGGGCGGCTGCAGCAGCTCGGGGCCCAGCACCAGTTCGTCTTTCACGATGTGATCGGCGTACAGCCCCGCCTGCGCGGCCTCCTCGCTCACACCACACGACTCTGCTTCGTACTCAATCTCTTCTTTAATGTGCACTGCCTCCTGCGACATGGTTGGGCCGTCGTAGTTGCGCGTGGAAGTTGTGCTAGAGCCAGTACAGATATATGACGCTCATAACGTTGATGATTAACTTTGTAACCAGGTAAATCCAAGCGATAGTATGAAATAATTTCTTAGATATTTGTACAAGATGGAAAATAGTGGTAAAACCCTATATTCCAAATGACTACAAACAGCGCTTTCATCTTTGACTTGTCCGCTCGTCTATGGTTCAGCTCAGCTGTCATTTCTTTTTTCATGGTACGACCCCGGATACGAGTCTTTTGCGTTCAAAAAAATTATCAAACTGTTAGTTAAATCCATGTGCTTTTTTAACCTTTTAAAAGTTTTTACTACCGCAATTACGCCTAAACATACGCGACGACACATAACATCAAAGACTACAATATTATACTAGGTTATAGACAGGCAACTCGGCCAAATTTCTAATCATCGTACTTGTGCTGCCATCTATCCTTCATTACACGTCAACAAATCTACACACACATATACACCCACACCCACACACATACACACACGCATACACACATATATATAGCTACGTATATATAGGTAATTATAGTTTGGCATGGTATGACACATCTTAGAAGTTACGTTGAAATAAGTTTCTAATTACAATCACCAAGTTTAAATAAAATGCGCCCAATAAAGCAAATTAATTTAAATTTAGTGACCTCAACTAAAAACTTATTTCTACGTAACTTCTAAAACGTGCCACACTGCATAGTTTGAAAGAGGATTACTAAAGAGCAGTGTAAATAAAAACACCAGTTTCCGTTTTTTAGTTTTACTTATACCTACTTACTTCAAAGGTGAATTTATCTTCGCATTCGTTTTTAAATTGACAAGAAAATGTACTTATCATCTTTCCCTTAAAAGTCAGATCCACAACTGTGCTTCGATATTTTAAATTTTTCTAGATTGCTAGCAGGATTCCGAAATCTATGCAATTGGATCCCTGAAAAAGAAAAAGTATTAAAGATGATATCAACGCCGAAATACGCAAACCTATTTAGTACCACGAAACATTTATTATAGAATTGGTAAAAGGTTCACTTTGTTGGATATTCATAGGCGATTTCAATTCCGTGATTACCGTGTCTAAATTATAGTAGACCAGTAAGCTTATGATGCTACGTTTTGTCACGCGATAAATAAAAGATAAATCATCCGTCACGTTCTAACTAATAGTGTGCGAGAGTGACGGATGTTTTATCAGTGATAAACTATCACTTATTTATCGCGTGACAAAGCGTAGCATCATAAGCTTACAGCTTTGATAAAAACCCATAACATTATAATTACCTTCTCCGTCACGAACTTTGCGGCCGGGTAGTCAGAAAATTCTGACCGACATTTTGTTTAAAACAAAACTTAACACAGCAAAAGGGTAACAGCACATACAACGGGGGAATTAATGCTCAACTCGACGTTGAAATGAAATAAATAATGGAAAATACTGCACTCGATAAAATTCCCGACATTTTTTATTTGATTGATGTCAAGCAGCACCGATTTCTTTTTTTTGGGAATGTTATGGCCAACCAGCACCGCCTTGACAGACTATTGTTGCCATGTAACAAACAATAAATAATATCATGAGTGGTTGGTTAATTTTAATCAATTGAAATTTAAATTAAAATATATTTTTAGGTTCACACGATTTTTATATGTATTATCTGGTATATATCATGTTTATTTAATTACATTCACATCATTACGTATGTTAAAAGAAGGCCAAGTGGTACGTGTAATGTAAGGTAGATGGCAATCAAAGCAAAGCGGTTCACTTTTTTTCTATTGAGTTACCGGGGCATGCATAACATCAGGAAGTTAAGGTGTCATGCGTCACGAAGCTATGCTTCTCATTATCTTTAATGTAATTGCACAATATAATTGATCATGTCTAGTCAATGTTGATGGTTGTGTGTTAATCGTGTTAATTCAGAAGGTTATGCTAGACGTACTGGTTTCAAAAGATGCTGATACATGGCGCTCACCTTAGACCAAGTTGAATGTTAATTCTGTTTTTTTGTGACTTCTCGTGTCATTTCGCACAGACAAAATGTATCAAGCTATAAAAAAAAGCTTATTATAAACAAAATGCCAGGAACGCAAATAATAACCCTCTTTCTATATGTATGGAAGATCGAATCACCTTAACTGTGAAGGAGCCGTAATTTTTCCTCGGAGTGAAACCACCACCACCTTAAAAAAACTCTTGCTTCGCCGTAGTAGGGTAAAAAGTATGTTAATCGGGGCCACAATCTATCTGTACACCACATTTTCAGGAAATCACTCTGTACATCAACCTAAGAGCAATTCGATCGATCTCGAGCAATTTTCGAGATTTAATTTAATTTCTCTACCTATCGTAGAAGCCGAGATATTCCATAACTTAACGGTGTACAAAATTTCACACCGTCAAGCTGGCGTGCCGGGGAATTTCTTATAGAAAGAGCTCACTATATCTCGGCTTCTACGATAGCTAGAGAAATGAAATTGTAGGGCCCTAGGGTACTATTTATTGAGATATAAAGCGTTTCCAAAAACAAAGCCGTTCCAGAGATACAAACGGTGTACGCCAGCTTGACGCCCGGTAGCGTACACCGTGAACAGGCCTTAAATTTCGAAAAGTTTAAGGGTACTATTTTTTTCACCTAGGTATTTCGTCGGTACTATTTATTGGCTGCATCAGATTCTGAATATCTTTACGGTGTACGCTATCTTGACGGACACTTAATTTCGTCGGCATACAATCTCGGTCGTTTAATCTCGACCGATGCAGACAGATTGACGCGTAAGATATATTTTAAGCTGATTAATGTTTTCGAGGCTAGATTCCTATTATTCAAGCTGTAGTACTGTGTGCTGGCTTTAACCGAGGCAAAGTATAAAGACAAACAAGCAGTGCGACTTCGGCCGTTTACGAGCGTGCGACACGTATTTACACAGACGCACGATCGCGCGTCTGTATGAGTGCACTCCATACTGTGGCATCGGTGCGCATTGGTAAATGTTTGCTTGTGGTGCGTACGGGCGATTCTCCGAGCGTTTTGACCGCGCGGTTAGACAATCATTATTGCCCGACGATTATTTACTATAACGAAAGGACAAATTTGATAAAACTAGACTTAACAATATAATACAAAGTTAACTCTAGACATCGTTTTTTTAGAACAATATTTACTGAGACAATAATGACGAAAATAAAACGCGTACACGGTACGCACACATGCACGCGCCCGATGTACCTTTTGTAGAAAGAGAAACTACTGCTGTTATACTGTGACCGGTGGTTTGAGTTTGAGCACAGTGGCGCGGTGTGTGTGGAAACATCGGGCGGTCGAAGCTCACCCACAATCACCGATTTGATTTTAGCTTGCTTACAAGTTACTCAGCGCTTGTCAAGAGTAGGTACATTACATAACTAGGGTGGTAATACAAAGAAAGGCCGAGATCGCAAGTTCTTCTTTGCTTCTGATTATTAAACCAAAACGCTACAGTAAGTAACACAATTACTTATTAATGAAAAAAAAACTCCAGTTATATCATCATTTATTTACTGCCACTTCTCTTGACACTAGTCACTTTTACAAGTCGGAGTTTACAACTGTTACGACCAGGGGCCCGTTTCACGAAGCTACAAGTTACAAATTACAAGCGGAAGTCTCTTTTCAATACCTTTTTATAGAAAGAGACTTCCGCTTGTAATTTGTAACTTGTAGCTTCGTGAAACGGGGCCCAGGGGTCGTACTTTTGATGCCGATGACAGGCAAATGACGTCAACCTACATACAGGCTGATTTAGTTAAGGTATTACATTGATTTACCGTTACCGTAAATTACCGGTATCGTTTAAACAAATAAAACCATCTCAATACCATGCAGTATTTAAAAGTAGGTAAGCAATTCAATGGTAAGAGTAATTTATTGAACAGAAAAATAAAATATAAAAACAGTAACTACCTAAAGATAAAACTAAAACTTAAATAGTTATCTAAATTAGATCCCGGCCGACATACCTGGTCCAAAAGTGCCAAATATTCCAGCCGCATTGCCCCGCTGTATGGCCAAAGATATTTGTTTGAGCAATTCAATACAATGTCTTTATAATTTAATTAGTATTCAATGTCGACGCGTATAACGCAGTCTAGACTTAATTACATCAAGATTTCTACTAATTATAGTTTTTTTAAATCTAGTAAGATAAATTATACGTTAACAAGACATTATCCGCGTACGATAGACGTAGATACTTAAAAAGAAATTAAAATCTTATGTTTACAAGACAAGTCAGATATATATATTTTTTTGCATTTAAAATCTTTTACAATCAATGTATCGTATCCAGAGCGTCCTCCAGCTTCTTGATAATCTTCTCGAGGATGTCAGCCTGGACCCTGAGCTTCTTGTTCCTCTCCTCGAGCTCGTCGGCCTCCTGCTCCATCTGGCGCTCCTTCAGCTTCTGGTGCATCCTGAAGCGCTTGGACGCCTCCTTGCCCTTGTCGCGCCGCTCCCTGTCTTGCGAGGAGAGAGGGGAGTTGTCGAGGCTGCAGACGGAGGAGACGACGCTGTCGCGCCGCTTGGGCTTCTGAGCTCTGTTATTAATGGGTAACTGAGAAGAAGTCGGTTCAAAAGATCTTCGATTGTTGCGTTCCTTGATATTTTTCTGATGTACAGTTATTTGATTTGAAGCTGGATAATTTTTTTTCTTTTCTCGCAATATAGCTTTGTAACTAGGAAAAAATTTAAAAGATAGCTTACAATTAACAAACTCTTCGAATAATATATACTGTCTTTTAGTTAGTCTAGCGTTCTCAAGGAGAGAAACAACTTCCTTCGTCAATGGCGCTGAATTATTTCTCACGTTTGGAACTGCAGCTGAAGAATGGTCACTCAATGCTGATGCCATGGGGTCGTCAATTTCTGAAAGCTCCCGACGTCTTCTTTGCTGTGTGCGTTTAGAACACTCTCCACAATCCTTCCTTGGCCGCCCTCGATGATTTTTTAGTGTTTTTTCTGCTCCATTTTCATCGGAGAAAGAAACGCTTTCTACGGTGTTCAGCCAGTCGATATGTTTCTCAATAAATCGCATCTTATTGTAGCAGCTTTGGCGAATTTCTGCGACTATTTTCTGGCATACATAAGATACTCGGGCTTGTAATTCATCTGTTTTAATTTTTTCTTTATCTTCAACACCTAAAAGGCTAAGTAATTCGTCAAAAACTAACTTAATTCGTTCAGTAGTAGACAACTTCCTTCCGTCTGTTTCGACCCAAATATTAAATATATCCATGCGTGTAAACATATATACACGGTAGTTGGTATCTGTAACAAAAATAAGCTATTAAATATCATATAAAAACAAAACATTATATTAATATTGTCTTCGGTTTCCGCGATTATCACTCACAGTAATAAAACAACTTAAACGGATTAAATCGCGTATATTACTACATTTTTAAGTCCCGACGTTTCGTAACCCAGTTCCACCCCGTCCCCGTTTCTTATCCAGTATGCCTTTTGGAAGCGCCGCTAGTTTCTAAGGTTAGGATAGTAAGCCCTTCTGGCATGTGTGTGAACGTCTTTACACATTAGGCCCGTCTGGCAACACTGAAAAATTTTTTCTGATTTGTTTTACCAAAAATAGCATACCTAGAGTCTTTTGCTTAAATTATTTTCTTGTTTTGCATAAGGCGTGGCTGATAAGTTTCCTTGGCCTTCTTTCTTATCAAGTATGCCTTTTGGAAGCGCCGCTAGTTTTTTCTAAGGTTAGGTTTTAAGCCCTTCTGGCATGTGTGTGAACATCTTTACACATTAGGGCCATCTGGCAACACTAATATTGAATTTGTATTTTTTAAAGTGGGTAGGTTTGCACAACAGTAATTTTGACAGAGGAAATTTATGATTTTCTCAGTCTACCCGCGACCACGAACGCTGAAAAGGGTTACGAAACGTCGGGACTTAAAAATGTAGTAATATACGCGATTTAATCCGTTTAAGTTGTTTTATTACTAAAACATTATATTACATTCAAAGCTTTTCTCTATAAGCAACTATATGGGTACCATTCCTTTCTGTACCCTTCCAAATATTTGCTTGGTATGCTGGGATTTAATTCCTTGCAGGTCAGGCGGAGTGCCGAAGTTATGATGACCGTGTGTCGTTGTATGAGAGGTGAGTCGGATTGTTCTGATTTGGTTATGAGGATGTGTAAGCTCTTCCAAACAACTATCTTAGAGGCCGTAGTCACCGCCTCCTGGCGGAGGAAGGGGGACGCACTCGCCAATTGTCTGTGGACCGACACTACTTAATCAATTTATATCCTGCGAACCAGGTTGCGATTTGTTGTGTCCGTCAAGATAGCGTACACCGTAAAGATATTCAGAATCTGATGCAGCCAATAAATAGTACCCAAATAGTACCGACGAAATACCTAGGTGAAAAAAATAGTACCTTTAAACTTTCTGAAATATAAGGCCTGTTCACGGTGTACAGTACGCTACCGGGCGTCAAGCTGGCGTACACCGTTTGTATCTCTGGAACGGCTTTGTTTTTGGAAACGCTTCATACCTCAAATGGGGATGTCAAAATGGCGAATCTATTTTAACATTTGTCTAGAAAAAAATCAATAATTTAATCAAATCCCTGAGACTGTTTAGTGAAATGAAGAAATCGGCCAAAAAAGGCAACTTGTTTTTTCATTTCACTAGATTTGTTTAGTGATTTGATAAAATCCCCGACACACGTCAGTTAGTTGACAAAACCAACTCGCAAAGTAAACTCATTTTAACATTTCACTAGACACGTTCAGTGAAATGATAAAAATCTCAGCTCTAGTACAGATTAAGTCGCCTGTGACGTCGTGTTCCCTCCCTCCTGCACCTTTCCGTTTCCCGCTGACGCCATTACGTGTTAGGCACCGGCCCACTACTTTTACGCGCGTTTTCACTTGAATGTTTATGTTTGTATAAAAAATAGCCGTAGTTGAAAATCAATGGCAGACCCAGTTTATGATTTTTATCAAATACCTCAGGGAGATGATGAACTCCCGGCAGATATTAAAATAATGACGCGTTGGGTCAATTCCCTAGCGGAATTCAGTGATTTGATCAAATCTCCAGTCCGTTTTAGGGAAATGAAAAAATGGCTATTGGACTTGCTCATTTCGCTTAGAGATCTCATCAAATCCCTTAACTGTTTCAGGGAAAAGATAAAACGAATGATTTAAGGCAATTCAGTTTTAACATTTTACTACTTACCTAAACAAGTCTAGTAGTATGAGAGGCACGGGCGAAATGTTCGTCTGGTTTCCTCATGAAAATGCTCTGTTTCTCCCTTATTTCGGTCTACTTCCAGTCACAAATATCAACGTCTGGCACCTCGGAGTGGTTGCGTTTGCCCAGAGGAAACCCGTAAACTTGCAAAAAATTCTGGAAAAATATCTAATCGCCTCAAGGGTAGTTTTGGGTTTCAACATCTGTCAACATATGAACCATAAATGTGACAACATATACGTTTGCTTTACAATATTCATTTCTTGGTCATTTAAGCTGCATCCTAGGACCGGTCTTGAGCTTCGCGCTTAACTTTGTTTCACGTCTTCCCCTCCTCGCCTCCGCTTCCGCAATGCTTAGGACGGGCACGTTTGCGCTTTCCTTGAGAATTCCAGTGTAGGACTTACCTCTGCGTATGTTCAGGATCCCTTCGGAGTATATGCCGAATACAGTGCCATTTCCGGTGTCATACTTTCTGGCAGAGACATGGTATCGTACCAAATTCAAAATAGCATCAAAAAAAGGTACGAAAAATATACTAAATTGTACATTAATTAAAAAAAAATTGTACTAATTGTACGCTAATTAAATAAAACGAGAAAACAACGATCAATCTGTCATACCATGTCTCCGCCAAACAGTATGGTACTATTTCCGGTGTTCAGCTGGTGTGCTACGATCAGGGTTTCAAGCCCTTAATTTTTTTCAAAAATTATAAAAACGGTTGTGCGCTCTTTCAATCGTATTTAATGCACGCTAAAAGGTGATCGCTAGTGAGGTTTCTCGCCGATGTGTTTCCTTTCGTGCGCAAGTAAATAAGATTTGCGTGCCCCTGCGTAACTGTGTGTGTGTGTGTGTGTGTGTGTGTGTGTGTGTGTATGTGTCCATTCATGTTTTACTAAATTACTTATGTAGTTACTGGCGTAACCACAGTAACCACGTTTAAAAAGATTTTTCGCTGGTGTGTTTCTTTTCATGGATTACCAAAGTCCTTTTCTGGGTACAGGCGTAACTACAGTGGCCACATTTGTAAGGTTTCTCACCGATGTGTATCGATTCGTGCGCAAGTAAATCACGTTTGCGTGCTCCTGAGTAACTACACCAACCACATTTATGAGGTTTATCGCCGGTATGTGTCCATTCATGTGTTACTAAATTACTTCTGTAGTGACTGGCGTAACTACAGTAACCACATTTGAAAGGTATTTCGCCGGTGTGTTTCTTTTCATGGATTACCAAATTCTTTTTCCGGGTACAGGCGTAACTACAGTGGCCACATTTGTAAGGTTTCTCACCGGTGTGTTTCGATTCGTGTGCAAGTAAATCACTTTTGCGTGCGCCTGAGTAACTACACCGGCCACATTTATGAGGTTTATCGCCGGTATGTGTCCATTCATGTGTTACTAAATTACTTCTGTTGTTACTGGCGTAACTACAGTAACCACATTTGAAAGGTTTTTCGACGGTGTGTTTCTTTTCATGGATTACCAAATTCCTTTTCTGGGTACAAGCGTAACTACAGTGGCCACATTTGTAAGGTTTCTCGCCGGTGTGTTTCGATTCGTGTGCAAGTAAATCACTTTTGCGTGCGCCTGAGTAACTACACCGGCCACATTTATGAGGTTTATCGCCGGTATGTGTCCATTCATGTGTTACTAAATTACTTCTGTGGTTACTGGCGTAACTACAGTAACCACATTTGTAAGGTTTCTCGCCGGTGTGTTTCTTTTCATGCACACGTAAAGTAGATTTGTCTGCGCTAGCGTAGCTACAGTGCCTACGTTTGTAACGTTTCTCGCCTGTGTGAGTACTTTCATGATTTAGTACATTGGTTCTCTGGCTACTAGTGTAATAACAGTGACCACATTTGTACT
Source organism: Eudemis profundana (assembly GCA_947034925.1). NCBI lineage: Eukaryota > Metazoa > Arthropoda > Insecta > Lepidoptera > Tortricidae > Eudemis > Eudemis profundana. Next base: position 6,645,492 of record OX344819.1, read on the forward strand.
TCTGTTCATTTCGCCCTGCATTGACAAAGTTTTTAAATTAACTCAAGAGTATTTACATTTTGCAAAACAACCATTCGATAAAATATGTACATTTAGGATTGCAATTTGCTTCAAATCATAAGACTGAGAGACATAAGACAACGTAAAGTGCAATAACTCAATTTTTGGGACAAACTGAATTATTGGTAGTGAGAGAGTGAGTGATATTCGTAAACAGCGAATAGTTCTATAGGGAACGTGCACGAACTATAGGTGGCAGCACTAAACGACAAAAGAGTCACGGGTGGACAATAAAGGAAACTATCACCCCTGTCAAATCAAGCTGTCAATGTCAATAGCTAAGTGTCATTATCAAATATAGTAAGTCGTAGCTACACTGACGTTAATGGTCCTTCATCGTGATAAATTAACGGTGTTTCCGTCAATGTGGTCCCAGCATGAGAAGGTGCTTGATTTAGATTGGCGGCACCAGTTGGCAGCACCTTCGCCGTGCACGTTCCCTATATTTTCTCTTTAAACGGTTATTAGGTATCTATTGCGTAAATAAAAATACCCTCTTATTATGTTTGTTATGTGCTAAAATACCCCTAAACTAAAAATCAGCTCATTCTGTGAACGGGAACCCGTGCCGACTTCATCCTAACTTTTTCATACCAATCGGTTGAGCTAAGTTTGCACCTAGTTTCTTTGGCATCACATACCAACCAGGTGCAAACTTAACTTACGATAAACGCAATAAGTAGAATAGTTATTGCAGTTATGGCTAGGGCCATTTATGTATTGAGCCATCTTAGGCATAAGTGCATTGCTTCATTTTTATAGCATAAATAAATAAATATTTATGTATGTACAACTAAGCTAAGCTACATAATATCTATTTTTGGTCAAAATGTCAGTCGATAGGATGCGTAATAATTGAGATGCAGACAAAACAGCATTTAAACGTTTAACCGCCATTTTCTCTAAAGTAGCTCGAACCTAGTTATTGTACTTTACGTTAGGAGGGCGGAAGAGGCCATCCACATATTACGTCACACGCCCAACCCCTTGTTTGTCACTGGTGGCCACATTTCTGAAACCCATTCCCCCTGATATTAAGCGTGACATATTCTACAATTGAAATATAAAAAATATTAAAGTAAAATAGCAATGTCATGTCACGTTATATGTCCATTTCGATTTCATATATATAACTCAGTAGTAAGTAGTGATGGGCAGCTTGTAAGTTACGAAAGTGAAAGTTTCACTTAAATTACATGCAAGTTACTTATGAAAGTTTCACTTAAATTACATGTAGTTTCCTATGAAAATTTCACTTATATTACATGTAAGTTTCTGTACTTTCAGACGTAAATTTCCCTTTCGTGTGTAATTTTAAATTGCATACGACGCACGCTGCATTGTGCATTTTTTTTTATAAAAGTTAACATACATAATCATACATTACCCACTTTTCAGATAAATATAGTCAAGGATGAAACGTTACTACTTAACCTGTCACGAAAAATGATTAAAGAAATATTTTATTCTCGATTGGATGAAATAGAACAACATTTGTTTATGAACCAAGTGAGAATTAGAGATAGATGTGAATGCGGAGCAACTAAAGATCTATATATTTTTCAATGTTGTCTCAGTGTTTAAGAACACAGAGAAGTGTTTTAATTGCAATAAAGTTTTATTTCTAAGCTTATATGTATAGTGTTATAGAACATTAGTAACGGAGTCTTTAAAAGTTTAGTTAAGAAGATTTAAAATGTATTTTACGCTTGTAAGCAATAAAGTTCTTACTATTAAAAAAAAAACTATTTTATTTCGTGTATTTTATTCTTTTTTACAAAAAAACGGAATCCTTATAGGATCACTCCAGTGTCCGCCTGTCCGTTCGTCTGTCACAACAGAAACAATTTGCTTACAAACTATATCACCATATAAATTAATATTTGGCACACATACATTAGTTTTAGAATACTCGATAAATATATTAAAAAAAAATTTTTTTTTAAATACAACCTTGAGACAGCAAAATAAAATATGATGACTTATACACATATCAAGTAAAAAAAAAAAACAAAAATACCCCTTGGCCACTCGGCTATTGACAATCAGTGTCGAATTTTCCGATCAGTATCCGGTCTACTGGCGTCAGAAGTAGCGGAAAAGTGACATGAAATTTATTCGGTAACATTACTTTCAGAAACGTTTCTTGTCAAATATGTAATTTTCAAAAGTTGAAATATGTCACAGTTAAGGTAAATTGTGAAATGTTTCAGAAATTGCCCATCGCTAGTAATAAGTAGTTCCCATTTTTTTAGAAGCACCCATACAGAGTGTTAGGTAATGAATGTCCTGGATTAACTTTGAACTGCTGATAAAGGACACGTAGATCTATCAAATACAAGAATACAACTAATTAAGCTTTAACGGCTCAATTTTTGAGATATTTTTATTGTTTCTCAACATTGATACTCTCCGTAATAAAACAACTTAAACGGACAAATCACGTATATTAGTACATTTTACGTCCTAAAGTTTCGCAGCCGGAGGCTTACGTAATATCGGGACGTAAAAGTGTAGAATACAATACACGCGATTTGGTCCGTTTTTAGTTTTGTTTTATTACAATGAGTGATAATCGCGGATACCAAAGACAATATTGATACCCTTGCCTAGTTTTTTGGTTGTACCAAGGACCATTAAAACAAGAGGACTGTCATTCTCCATACTTTGGATTCTAATGTAACCCGATCGCTAGGGGATTTCCGGGCAAAAACTAGATGGCGCTAAAGAACTAAACATTTAACGATATTATAATTGAACAAAGAAACATAGTATAGTAACAATTAGTTCGTTAACAGCTAAGAATAAATACATTCTAACATTTAAATTAGGGATGCAACGATACGGCTATTACGATACCAATATAAATGACGAATACATCGTAATGGCCAAATACGATAACGAATTACGATACGAATGCATTACGATATTTGTTTAATACCATTTTGATGAATTTATTGGAAGCTTTGTTGTATGTTATTATTGTAAGACTAAGTAAAGTAAAAGTATAAAAAAAGTTATGCATTTTTAATAGAGATGGGCCGACTACGGGTTTTGCCGACTAATCGGTTCCCAATTTGCCGATTAATCGGCCGACTAGTCGGCATTACCGCATACTTATTAGCTATGTTCGGGTGCAATCCGAAATGCGCGTCCGTGTTTTGATCAGTTTATAAATAAGTAGTTGATTTTGTTTTTGTGTTTGTACGTAAAAATATAAAATAATTTTGAAAATTATGGTTTAATTTCTTCTGTATCTTGTGTGTATTCTCCGCTAGGCAATAGTGCGGATGCGATGCGTTCAGAAATTGACGCGTTATGCATTTCGTTTCACCCGATACAGTAAAAATTTTGAAATAAATGTATCGTAAAAATATCGTATCGTAATATTTACGATAACGAATGATCGTAAAGGTTTACGATAATCGCCGATATACGATTATCGTATCGGTATCGTTGCATCCCTAATTTAAATACTGTGTCACGTTTGCAAAGTTGAATAATTGTAAATAATATAATGCTGTGCACTAGTATTTGAGAGTGGCTGTCGTATTTTTAACGTTATTCAAACTTAGGAATGGAGTATTTTATTTTTTAAACTGTCATTGAAGTTTGACCTCATGTGGTGTAAAAAAAATACATGGCCACTTAAGTGCCCATTATCTTAAAACATGTCTATTAATGCACATAAAACAGTAAGCATGATGTAATTTAATCCATACCAAGGAATATAAATGAAGTTTTCCGAATCGCACATTTCGTGTGTCCGTCCTAGGGTACTATTTGGGTACTATTTTTTGAGATATAAAGCGTTTCTAAAAACAAAGCCGTTCCAGAGATACAAACGGTGTACGCCAGCTTGACGCCCGGTAGCGTACACCGTGAACAGGCCTTATATTTCAGAAAGTTTAAGGGTACTATTTTTTTCACCTAGGTATTTCGTCGGTACTATTTGGGTACTATTTATTGGCTGCATCAGATTCTGAATATCTTTACGGTGTACGCTATCTTGACGGACACCACTTCTTGACCGTGGAACAGTGCGACCGTCGTCTCTTTGGTTAAGGGTCGGCCGATTTACTCTTATTTTGCAAAAGTGTTTTATTGAATTTTAACTTGGTTAGGGCCTATCTCCTGGCATAATTGGTTTCACACCTGGGAAAAATGACAATAGATGGACGGCATCGGACGCAAAACGGCGCGTTCTTGGACAGCGCATGAGCGACCGAACAATGAATCAAGCACGACAACAATAACATTGATGTCCCTACATTTATTAACAATAGCAATTGCCCAATGAGAGCACGCTGTTTGCCTCGGCGATAAAATTATCGGCGGTGCGCGCACATGCTGGTTTTGTCGCACTTGGTTTTCAGTTTATGAATGACAACACCCGCTCCCACACGCCGTTAATAGGGAACGTGCACGAACGTTTGTTTAATCGTGATTGGTGGCAGCACTAAACGACAAAAGAGACACGGGCGGACAATAAAGGAAACTATCGCCCCTGTCAAAGCTGTCAAGTGTCAATGTCAAATATAGTAAGTCGTAGCTACACTGACGTTAATCGTCCTTCATCGCGATCAATTAACGGCGTTTTCGTCAATGTGGCCCCAGTATGATTTTGATCGGCGGCACTAGTTGGCAGCACCTTTGTCGTGCACGTTCCCAGGTAGATTTCAGGCGTTTTTTTTTAAATTTCATTAGTGTCATTCGACTTTTACCGCAAAGGACTGTCGAGTGACGACAACTTTTGACTAAATCATATGTAGTCTCGATACCATCTATCGTTTATAGTAAAAGTTAACTGTGATCACCACCGCTTGCTGCTATATTTGCTGGAACACGAATGAAAAAAACCGCCGCTGTCAAAACGCTCTGAAATCGACCCTCCCTATTGTTCGGCACTACCTGCGTCAGGTTATGGGATCGCCGTTATCACTTTCGCGCGAGCACCAATCTATTAAGCGTTGTTAAGCCTACATATACATACTCGACGTCTATAGACGTTGCTCACGCGAAAGTGTTATGCAGTGGCCAGCAAGGGGTCATCCATCATAAAGTACATCAGACGCTAAGAGGTGCGGGGACTCGACGAAATGTGATATTATGTGACAAGGTGTGGGTGGGTTTTAAGTTTCGTGACGTCAAATTTCAAAATCTAATACATCTAAGTGTTAAAATGATAAATTTGAACTATTAACTTCAAAATTCCCGTCTAAGAGGTCATCACTTAAAGCTGGGCTCTCATCGGTTACATAGTAACCCTCATAAAAACTTTCTGAGCAACAGAGTGGTGAAAGCCTGGAACAAACTACCAGAAGATGTAGTTTCGGCATCCAATGTCAACCAATTTAAGAACAGATTAGACAAGCATAATTCCACTCAAGCACGTCAATACGTTAGTTATTAGCTCACTGGATACAGGCATTATCAGTTGTACCAACTGCCTGCCTGATTAAATAATATAATATTTCCAGCTCTATCTGTATCGGAATAATTTCTAGATGCCAAATATGTGTCATCACACTAGGGAGGGAGGCTCTCACAGATGTGACCGACGGTGACAAGGACGGGGCAGGGGGAAATTTTTTTTGTGACGAAATTAGTGTGACATACTTTATGGATTTCGTCAGCGGACGCCGGGCGGTCAACATCTCCAGCATCTGCTGAGGATGCCTCGCAGAGGCGAAACACGTGTCGAGTTTTGTATTTCTGGTGGTGATTTGTTATATTTATTTGCATGTAAGTGCATGAACAAATACGCAAGTAATTATAACGGGCTAGGGACTAGAACTAATTTTCTAAAACGTTATCATATCGCGGATAAGCAAAGCAATATTTTTATTTTTATTAATTTATGCCACACCTGGCCATAAAGTGACTTTTTCCTATACTGCGCGTACGGAAAAAGCCGCATTCTGGCCAAGTGTAGACATAAAATTATGCACACAACACGGGAGGCAATAAAGAAAGCCCTCGATCGCATATTTACGTCCCTCGCTTTCAGCTCGGGCCGCAAACATCTGCGATCTCGAGCTTTCTTTGTATTACCACCCTAGTTGTGTAATGTACTATAGCTTTATTTGATAGATCTCAGTACCTTCTATCACCAGTTCAAGAGTCATCAATAGGCATCGGATATTCCTGCGCCTATTTACCTAAACTTCGGCGTCGGCGTAGGTAGTTGAATGGTATGGAGGCGGACTCAATTTATTTTTTTACTTTTAGTACATTTACCGGGATTTCGGAAATTAGGCTAACATAAACACATAGGTACCTATTATATTATTGCAATGTACTATTCTAAGTTATTTCCCATGTACAGAACGACTAAATATTATTTAGAATAAGAATAGAATAAGAATAAGAATAAGAATGATTTATTGCGAACTGTGTACATGGGTAGTGGTAATAAAAATGACAATTGTTTCAACAGTTGCCTATTCCAGGCATGCAATACTTAAATAATACAACTTAAATTCTAATACTGTTTCCTACACTTAGGATTCAAAAAATTCTTTTAAACTATAAAAAGCTTTTTCAGTAAGCCACTTCTTCAATTTAACTTTAAAAGTGATACCCTCCAGAGCTTTTATGTCAGTCGGTAGATGATTAAAAACTCGGATTGCCGCTACGAAAGTGCTATTTTTGTATATGGAGGTACTAATTATCGGTAATTGGATGTTATGCTTATACTGTGATCTAAGGTTACATTTGGTGGATGACAGTGTTGTAAAATAATTCGGTTGATTTTTTACAAGCAAACCAACTTCCAATATGTATATTCCTGTCAATGTAAGAAAGCACTTTTCTCGGAAGACTTGTCGTAGAGAATCTCTAATGTTCATACGATAAATAGTTTTTATACATCGTTTCTGAAGTATGAATGTTTTATTGATATCTACAGAATTGCCCCAAAAAATTATTCCGTAAGTCAATAAAGGATACACATTTCCGTAGTAGGCACTAATGACTATGTTCTCAGAGCAGGTTTCGGACAGTATGGACAATGCGTAACAATTACTAGAAATTTTCTTATTTATCTGCTCAATATGCATCTTCCAATTTAAATGCGAATCTACATACACTCCTAAAAAATTTAAGTTGCTTACTTGGTCTATGTTTGTCCCAGCTTGCGTTATACTCAAGGAGATAGGAGCGGTTCTATAATTTCTAAATTGAATGAGCTGGGTTTTATTAAGGTTCAAGTTAAGATTTAATGAAGAAAGCCAATTTGTGATTCTGCTTAGTGTTGTGCTTATGTTGTTTTGTAGGTTAGAGACTTCCGAACGATCGCACGAGAAAAATAAGGTAGCGTCATCCGCAAACAGAACACACAATTCATTAGCAATGCGAGGAAATTCATTTAAGTATATTAGAAATAAAAGCGGACCGAGCACGCTTCCTTGCGGCACTCCAACTACTACTTCCTCGTAACATGACAATACTTCTTCCATAGTTTTATTTTGTTTATTGTAAGTATCTATTTGAACAGCCTGTTTTCTACCACACAAGTAACTACGAAATAAATTTAAAGCAATACCTCTTATCCCTATATGCTCTAACTGCTTCAGCATTATGTCATGTACAACACAGTCGAATGCTTTTGACATATCAAGCATAATGGCAACGCAGGTATTCCCAGAATTAATATTTTCCCATATATTTTTAAAAATTGAAAATATGGCTAACGAGGTGGATTTTCCTTTTTGAAAACCAAACTGAGATTGATCTAGTATATCATGCTTTATTAGAAACTTTGTCAACCTATCATGTATGACTTTTTCAAATATCTTACTGAATGTTGGCAATAGAGCTATTGGTCTAAAATTGCCTATTTCATTTTTAGGACCCGTCTTATGTAATGGTTTTATTATCGCTTTTTTTAAATCATCCGGGAAACACCCAGTCTCTAGAGTAAGATTTATGATGTAAACGAGAGGTTCGACAATGTAATGAATGCACCTTTTAATCACCTGCATTGGTATGTTATCATATCCTGAGCTTTTTTTATTTTTAAGGCGACTCACAACTCTTATAATTTCATATTCATCAACGGGATTAAGAAATATACTATTACAAGTCGGTTTAGAGGTTGATTTGAAGTTGTCAAGTTTTGAAATATTTTCCTTATTAAGGTTTATGAAGTACTTATTGAATATATCTACTATTTCAGAGGGATTCGTATAGGTATTCCCATCTCGATCTATCCTGACAATTGAGTTGGGGATAGAATTATATAGACTCGTGTTCTGTTTAATTAAACCCCAGGTTGCTTTGGGTTTATTCACACTATTTTTTATATATTGGTCGTTCGATATTATTTTTGATGTTTTTATAACCTTTTTTAAAAGCTTGCAATATCGCAAATAGTTGTAAGAATGTTTCGCACACATTTTCTTTTTTTGTGTTGCTAGATGCATTTGGCGCTTAATCTTACATGATTTTAAAATACCTCTGGATTTCCAATTTGGTCTTTTTTTGAGCGAGACTTTAACTCTTTCCAACGGGATACAAAGCTCGAAAATCATGCTGAAAATATTGATAAAAACTTTATAAGCTTCATTTGCATTTAACTTCAAATAGACGTCAATTTACCTGCAATTCATTTTGGTAACAATTTGCGTTAAATTTTATCTTCAATATAATTTTAACAAAGAGACGATAACAATGAACAGGTAATCACTTATATTATTTAAAAATATCTTTTTAAGAAGCCGACTCCATACTTGCTTAGTTTTTTTCCGGGATATTGCCAACTTTAGGTAAATATACGCAGGAATATCCGATGCCTGGTTATCAATTCATTAACCTAATACCATGTATTAAGAACTACTACTAAAACTTTTAGTGTTCCTTTTTCGATTTTTAATGCATGTTTTCTTATCATTATTTTATGACACTCGCGGACGATGAATTCGGGTTGGGGAAGTACTGGCATATTTCAAAATACTCCAGGGTTGTGACATTATTGAATCACGTATTGATCTTTAATTCATTTTAGATATTATCTGCAAAAATAACACTGAAAATAATAGCAATTTCAGGTTTAGATCGAACTCGTAAAAACCCATGAAAAATAATGACGTTAACGGAGTGAAATATCACAAAAATCATAATTTTTGGATAATAATATTTTTATGATGGATTAGCGGATATTGCTAATACAGTCAGATATTGAAGAATAGTAAGTATATTATGTAAATGACACAAGTGTCAAATTTTGAAAAGACACCTATTTCTATTATTTAAATTACGGTGACCCGAATTCTTTGACCGCGAGTGTATTATTTTAGTATGTCTTATCCGTTTACGACAAAATGGTGTCCCGGACCTTCGGGAGGCGTTTCGGAGCCGAAAACAATGCGTAGAGGCCCTTTCGACAATTTAATGAAGGGCAAAGTGTCCGTGTCATGGGACGCACACAGCGACAGCCCCGCTATAGTCTGTACTGTTAAGTATTTAAAAAAAGGTAAACAAAAAACCACGTGACTCGGGTGTTCAGCCAATCAAAGCAACGTTTTGTATCTGTGGCACAATACCATTGGCTGAACGACCCGAGCCACGTGGTTTTTTTGTTTACATTTTTTTAAATACATAAAAGTACAGACTACGAATGCAAGGACTATTGTGTATTGACGGAATGTAAATCTACTCGGCTGGGCTGGGTAGTGGAAATATGGACAAGAAACTGGGCTATTGATTGTGACATGACAGCGCCTGTCAGGAAAGTGTCTCACGGCTGTGATGACACTGACAGACGGCAGACTTGCCCCCGCTAGATGGGCCCCTGTTAAATAGCAATATTATAAAATGGCCTATTATTTATATTTTAGCTTTATTTATAATAATTATTATAAACATTCTATATAAAATATTAAATTCATTTATTTGTGTCAAAGATAAAATCATTAAAGATATAGTTTATTGTATAGTCCATATATGGATAAAAACCTCCATCTTTTTCTATGTTTTGCCTGTCTTGGGCGGTGCTCATCCAATTTTTCCCAGCTATTTTTACAATGTCATTGATCCATCTTTTCTTTTGCCAAAACAAAAGTTTTTTTTAAATATGACAGCACAAAGCTTGCTCCCTCTTCTTTCCACTTTGTCACATTTCGAGATCACCTCCTCCCTCCTTAACATGTGACGTAATACTTGGATGACCCCTAAGGCTACATCTTAACATTCATAAAATCAAGGACCATTAAAACAAGAGGACTGTCATTCTCCATACTTTGGATTGTAACCCGACCGCTAGGGGATTTCCGGGCAAAAACTAGATGACGTTAAAAAACCAAACATTTAACAATGTTATAATTGAACAAAGAAACATAGTATAGTAACAATTAGTTCGTAAACAGCTTATAATAAATAAATTCTAACATTTAAATACTGTATCACGTTTGCAAAGTTGAATAATTTTAAATAATATAATTCTTTTACCAAGCTTATACATAGATGGCGTTGTAAATTCGGGGAACAGCTTTTTGTATGGAGAGTGACAGCCCTCTTGTTACAATGGTCCTTGATAAAATCATTGGAAACGAGGAGCTGTTTACAGAAACAATATAACTGCACTGGATTTGATTTTAAAGGAGATAGCTGAAACTAAATTACTCTGAAAGGATTACTATTGGAGCTGGACTCAGGGCCGGATTAACCTTGCAACAGATGTAGCAAATGCCACAGGTCCCACGCTTTCTAGGGCACCAAAGATCCTCCGCTATATCTCTGAATTTAGCCGCCCCTGGGAGTTTGCCGCCCGCTAGCCACCCGCCAGCTACTAGCCTATAGTGACTCTAGTGTGAACCCTGGCTGGACGTTATAAAAGCTATATATAAATTTGGCCACAAAATGATGTACATTTTCATTTAATTCTGACATTATTTAAAAAAAAAGTTGATCTACTTTCATTTAGGTACTGGACATTGCGGGCTAACCAGGCAAAGTGTCATCAATCGGCCTTTCCAGATCCGCAATGTAATGCTACTCGCTCGACTTTACTCGCCGGCGATGGGACCAGAGCCTTATGCTGTTTTGACAAAGTTACGTTAATTATGGTATATTGAAAAAAAAATTAACAAATTTTGCTAGAAAATAATGTTCACTGTTTTTGATAGGTTCGGATTCTAATTAGCAAATTCTCTGTATTATATTTTAATGGATTTAAATACTCTACTTTAAGTTAATTCTAGATTCCACGGATGCTGTCTTCACTATCATCATTTTTATTATAAATGTATAAGAAGTGAATAACACCATAAAAGTATATTGCACCATTAAGAAAAAACTTTGTAATTGAATGATTTTGATCATTTAACTTCAATTTTAAAATGGTTTAAACTTGTATATAAATATCATTCACACTGATTGTAACCCCTTCAAGGATTAACAGACTGATAGCTGCATAAGGAAGAAAAAAAAATGACAGTTATGCTGTTTAAGTAAACATCCCTTTCAATAATAATGACATCTCATAATGGGAAATTAACTGTCACACACTGTGAAGCAAAGTTTTGTTTCAAATATTAACAACTACTAAATATATTATGCCCGCCTGGGGTATGGACACAAACGTAAAGTAAATATTCCAAGCTAAATGAAACACAGCTCTGCTTCAGTTTCTTTTGATCTTAAGCCTCCCTGCACTTTGCAGCAGCAGGAAGTTGCAGAGATACAGTGGAAATAGACAGGTAAGCAACAGTAGCAAGAGAATACAATCAAATGGCACCAACCTATAGGATAATTCCTTGGAGTCTTGCTTTCTGAACCTATGTCTTCATTTTGGAGGTACAACTGAAACTGATATGTCTCAAGACCAATCCTGCAAGTGCGGTGCTCCATGTCTACGCGCATGTGCTCCAGCTTGACTGAGCAAGTCCTGCCCGGCGCAGGAGTGCCCCGCTCTGCTTTGTGTAGAGATGCTGTAACACAAAGTTCAATGTTAGTACGGTTGATTCATAAAAGCTGGCGCGGATTTTGTGTGCAAAGAGTGCTTATTTATTTATTTATTTAAACTTTATTGCACAAAAGAAAGCTTATCGTACAAAAGGCGAACTTAATGCCATAAGGCATTCTCTACCAGTTAACCTTAGGGCAAAGCAGATAAATTGTGGGCGGTGCTACTAACAAAAAAAAAATACATTTCATACTAAATCCCCACCAGCTCTTGTGAATCGACCTGTACAATAATTGTATTAACAAAAGAAAGCAATCTTTTGTTACAGGTTGATTCACAAGAGTTGGCATGAATGGATTGAACGAAAGTAATTTCACTTGTCACTGTTGAGTGATGGTCTTATACTGGAGGATCCAAATATTTTGTAAACAAGTACATAACACTTCTTCATTATTGAAGAAAAAAAAAATACATATAATCTGCACATTATTAAAACTAAACCGGTAAAAGATATGGCAGAAAGGTAAATGTCATGGTTAGCTACAAATATTTTACTATCATAGAGTTTTTATTTAATTTATAACCTGTTTTCACACTGATGCCGCAATCTATGAAATCTTGGTGAAAATATGCAAAGCTCAAATGAAATTTAGATGTTTCAATGCTATTTCCGCGCTTCACGGCATCAGTGTGCAAACAAGGATGCAATTGTTTAGGTAGGGCTTCTTTTGTTGTATATCAAAATACACAATGCGCTTACGAAATTATAAGAGGAGATAATCTAAAATCACGATTATCGCTTATTGAATCAACCTGTATTTAATAATTTTGAGATGCACACATAAACATTATCATTCACTCGTTCAATCCATTCATGCCAGCTCTTGTGAATCGCACTGTACAAGAATTCACACACAATTTGATCTCGGGAATGAAGGCATAAGAGGGCCTAAGAACTTAATAAAAAAATATAGAATGTATTCTTACTCCTGTCTGCTCTCAGCCCTCCATTAACTAATATCGTTTTAATGAGATTGCATGAATCCCAACCTTAAAGCAAAGTATTAGTTAAAATACTGACCTGGAAGCGTAAAGAACACGTCGGGCGGCTGCAGCAGCTCGGGGCCCAGCACCAGTTCGTCTTTCACGATGTGATCAGCGTACAGCTCCGCCCGCGCGGCCGCCTCGCTCACACCACACGACTCTGCTTCGTACTCAATCTCAAGCTCGTCTTTAACGCGCACTGCCTCCTGCGACATGGCTGAGGCGTCGTCAAAAGCGCACGAGGAAGTTGCGATAGGGCCAGTAGAGATAAATGACACCCAAAACGTTGGCAATTAGGTAAATTTAGGCGAAAGCTTGCAATAATTTCTTAGATATTTGTAAAACATTGTAAATAGTGGTAAAACTTTATATTCTACACGACAACAACAATCAACGCTTTCATCATTCATTGAATTCATGAATTGACAGTTCCTTGCCTCTTCCGCTCGTCTATGGTTGAGCTCAGTTGTCATTTCTTTTTTTTTTTCATCTTGCAGCCCCGGATACGAGTCTTTTGCGATACAGAAATTTAACAAAGCATAAGCATTATTGTCGATGCCCTTTTTAATTATTTAGTAATACTTTTTGGCTCCAAAAACATGGAGGTCATGTGAATTTCGCATCGTAAGTAAAAAAAAATAAAGACACGCCAATAAGTTTTCCTTCCCCTATCTTTAATACGATTGTGCAATAATATTGAACATTTCTGGTAGGTATCAAAGCTTGAGCGATAATCCATAAAAAGCAAAGATTACAGAATACTCGTACAGATACCCAATCTCAAACAAATACGCGTAGCGTCCTAACTCTGCTATCTGACTAGACTACGTTAGTTCCATAGTGTGATCATAGGCGGCAGCACTGAACTGACGGTATCTAGCTCAGCAATCGATCCTACTAATATAATGATGCGTCACTAGATGGCGTTCGTCAAGGTCCGATCGCAGGCATTTTAAAGTAAATGACTATATATCACGATATAATATAGTTATACATATAAAGCCTAGCTTACGACTCCACATTCGACACGCGTGTGTCCTTGAGGGGTTCTTTTGGGTTGTACGTTTGATTTTATAAAACATGCATTATGAAGTCTTTCACACTGGCACAATATAAATATCCTTGCAGTACGCAAACGCCGTTGATGCCGGCCGCCGTCGCGATCGAGAACTGTGCGAATTATCAATAATGTATTTTAAATACATATAACGTATTCGTTTTCCAACTCATTTGATTAAGAAAATCTGTGAATACTATCAACTTATATTGAATTGCAGTGATACCTACCTTAGTTTGTTTATGTATAAACAAAGTGCTAAATTATTTGAGTTCATTATTAGACCACGGATGCTTTAACATGAAGTCTTAACATATTAATAATTATAATTTTCGGCGTCGGCCAAGATCGAATAGGGGGAAACGTACTGTACTGCGTGAAGTTTACCGTACCGTGACCATGCTGTGGTTATTGGTGGATGGTTTTAATAAGCGCTTCAGTCAGACAATTAAAAAAAAGAGCTTAACAACATTTTTATGTTTATGTGTTTACGCCCTTTTTAAAATTTACTAGACTACTTACTACGTTTTGAAATGGAGGAGTCGGAAGGGTCCGAAAATTCCCACGCTCGAACAATAGGGATTGTTCGAGCGTGGGAATTTTTGCGTATGTACGTCTTGTTTTTTTGTACGTGTGAGAGTGAAATATCTGGTTATATTCCTATAATCTGTGCAGAGGCAGAGGTCTAGAACAGTTTGACACAAAGTTCCAATTTATAAAATACCACCTAATATAACATTATTATGATGTTCTTTATTCATTTTCTTCCAGTCCAGTACAGTATAAGTGCAATTATTGTAATATCCATTTAGCTACAAATTACCACAGCAAAGTTGTAAATAGTATACTTCTTGTGACCAAATGTATATTTAAATGTATATTTCGTGTGTAAATTTTATTTAGATTCCGAAGGTGGGAGAAATTTACGCTGGCTCTTTTGTACCTAAGCCGGTTACGTAGCAAAATACTTAATAGTACATTGTGTATCAAGGGCGGTAGGTAAGGAATTACAAACGAGTGTTTGTTACAAGGCCGAGGCGAAGCCGAGGGCTTTAATAACACGAGTTTGTAATTCCTTTACCGCCCGTGGCACACACAATGTTTTTCATCACACTTGTGAGGAAATCTAATTAAAATTAACCTTACTTAACCTAAATAAAATTGTAAAACTGACAGTGACATTAGTGACATATCCATAGACAATGCGCAACGTTCGGAAACCATAGCGGTACAGAGCTAAAACGGTTGATTTTATAATTGCAAAATACTGAAATACACTATTGAAACATTTAATTAATATTACAGAAATATGTGTTTACATGTATTTGCAATACCAGTTCTCTTTAAATAAATATTTCAGTGATAAAAGTTAAAAAAATAAGTTGGCGTTTCCTTTGAACATGACAAATAAGAGTAAAACAGAACCAGCGTTTCAAATAAAAAAGAAAACCATTACGCCCTAGGGCGTAATAGCTCATTTACGGCCCGCAAAACCTACGTGTAATGCACCATTTTCGAGCAAGTGTGATGAAAAAACACATGTTATACGATTACGATCATGCTATACGTTTTGCGTACGATCAAAATACATAAAGTAAAATTGGAGCATTCCACGGAAAATGGTAACTTTTAGTGCATGAAAAAATGTAGTCCAATAAATATTTCATTGATGCAGAAATATTTTTAAAGACCCTAAAGTTATCTCTTTTGAATATTATTTTGGAATAAACAAGCTAACAGAACATTTTCACATTTAAAACCAAGACCCGTTATTGTTTATAACAGACTACCTATTTGTAGTCATATTGAACCGACGTTTTTTAAGCGATTTAATTATTTACAACAATTTCCTACATATCAGCTGCCCAAATAGTTTTTTTTCTCGTTATTAAATAAATATTTCATCACATATTTTTCGTTTTATTTAACATGTATGCATGTGTCTAATAACAGTATATTTTTGTTTATCGATTAAATATTCCTGTTTCGCTAAAACATAGACAAGATTGGACCGAATGGAAACACGGTAGACTAGGCATGTCCCGTACAAAAGCTACTATTTTTTGGATTTATTTATAAGTGTGTTACTATTTAGAAAAATAAAAAACGGTGTAGTATACATCCCTTAGTCCTTTATTAATATTTGTTGCAAGTTGTGTAGGATAACACTCGGTTTGCTAAATACTTTTTATTTTATCTTCAAAAATGAGTACGATTTGTCCCGTACGAACCGTGGAATGCTCCAATTGCAGAACGTGCGGAATTCATAACATCTTTTATCATAGGATTTAAATATATACGGGCTAAATTCACTACGTTTATAATCTATGTTGCGGAATAGGTATCTATAAAGTTCAAAATAAATAAAGCCTAAAATAAATAAAATTTTATTTTGTATTTTGACAATCTTAATTTTTAATTTATAATTTGACTTATGATGTAATTTTGAAATGCGAAATAAATAAGCTAATCTCATTTTCATTGTACAAACTTAATTAATATTATATAATTAATATAATAATTCGTTGGTCTAATGTTCAATCAGACAATTCAAACTCATTATTCGTGGACAGCAAAATAATCAACAAAGCTAACGATAGCAATATGCTCCAGGCGTGGAAGTGTTAAAGGGCATAACGCCGCGAGTACCCTCGGAGAAAGCGCAGCACACCTCTCGACACCCTGCAGCCCTCGGCAGCGGTGTTGCCCCTGGGCCATTGCTCATAATGTCGCTATTTAACAGGGGCCCATCAGCGGAGGGCAAGTCACGGTCTGTCAGTGCCGCGAAAGCCATGAGACACTTTTCCTGACAGGCGCCGTCATGTCTCAATCCATAGCCCAGTAACTAGTCCATAATTCCACCACCATAACCCAGTAAAGTTAGATTCCATCAATCAACAATAGTCCTTGCATCTGGCGGGGGCTGTCTCTGCGTGCGTCTCGTGACACGGGCAGGGACAGAATCCGCTGGGTGTACACGTTGCCTTTCATTAAATTGTCGAAAGGGCCTCTACGCGTTGGCTTCGGCTCCGCGCACGCCTCCCAAAGGGCCGGGACACTATTGTCTCGTGTACGGGAAAGACATACATAATAATAATAAAACAAATAAAGTGTCAGGAGATTCCTCTCTGCAGCCCTAATCACCGGTAGCTTTGGCCCCGCCCCGCTGCCCCCTACCAGGTTAGGTTTTTTATGATGTGTTTATATTTTGTATATATATGAAGGGTCCACGGAAAGAGTATGTCTAGTCACTTTTTTTTGAAAATGAGACTTTAATCTCAAAATGTAGAGCTCGCAATGATCTATAACTTACCACTTGATTACAGGTGGATATCTTAAAATATTATATATGTCGTATCGTGATAAAATAACAACGTTACATTAGCCAAAAATATCTGATTATTGGCTTGGATAAAGTCGCAGAGAGGGCGCTAGTTATGACTGACCATTTAGTATTAGATCCTGTTTGAGTAATGCAGGCAGTTTAGATTAAAAGGAGGAAATATGACGTTGATGGATGAATTGTCAGTCATCTTTAGAGAATGTACGGAATTACGTGGCTCTTTGGGAATTTATCGTGTAACTTCGTTTATTATCACTGCGACATTTAGATTGTGTAAAGAAAGACATGAAGAGCAATACACCAGTACTCAAACTGGTGCGGATACTGGATTATTGGATGATTATTGGACCATACCACTAGGGTGGCCAAAGGTGATCCGGAACCCAAAGGTATGGTTGTAGGCCTTCCTCGTCATCAGAAGTGGGATACGGAGCTACTTGCCCCACATAAATTCGAAGATTTGGTATGTCATAATTTTCATGTAATCTTAAATGCGACGGTCTAGGAAAAGACACTACGTGTCATAGTTTACGAGCACGGAGAACACAGTTTACGAGCAAGGAGAACGCAGGCAAGGGTAGCATGTCAAACTAACCCAGCAACGTAGAAAATGTAGAGTAAACGCACCTATGGGAGTCATGTTGTAATTCAACGAGTAATGTCCGTTTCTTTGCGTATCGGAAGCGTATACAATTTGTACTTAAATAACAAAAAGAACATAGACACGCGTTTGGAGCACCTCGGTGCCATATCCCTCTCTTTCAGAGGATGACAGTGGAGCACCACGGTGCCATATCCCTCTCTTTTAGAGGATGACAGTTGGAGCACTTCGGTGCCATATCCCTCTCTTCAGAGGATGACAGTTGGAGCACCTCGGTGCCATATCCCTCTCTTTCGGAGGATGACGGTTGGAGCACCTCGGTGCCATATCCCTCTATTTCGGAGGATGACGGTTGGAGCACCTCGGTGCCATATCCCTCTATTTCGGAGGATGATGGTTGGAGCACCTCGGTGCCATATCCCTCTATTTCAGAGGACGACGATTGGAGCACCTCGGTGCCATAACCCTCTATTTCGGAGGATGACGGTTGGAGCACCTCGGTGCCATAACCCTCTATTTTGGAGGATGACGGTTGGAGCACCTCGGTGCCATAACCCTCTATTTTGGAGGATGACGGTTGGAGCACCTCGGTGCCATATCCCTCTATTCAGAGGACGACAATTGGAGCACCTCGGTGCCATAACCCTCTGCTTATTCCAGAGGACGACGTTCATATCACACTCAGTAGACACAACACATGCCAAACCGTATCCGATTCCGTTTTCTTTTGTTATAATGACAGTAGTTATTGTTGCTAAAGTTTAATTACGTAGTGAAGTACAAATTGTGGTCAGGAAACGGCCGAGTCGGTGAATAGAGGTTCTGTCCTTTTGCTATCTCATGTTACAGAAGAGTCACACTGTCACACGAGGACGTGTGACTGGTCAGGACGGCCGTGTCGTATCGTGATAAAATAACAACGTTACATTAGCCAAAAATATCTGATTATTGGCTTGGATAAAGTCGCAGAGAGGGCGCTAGTTATGACTGACCATTTAGTATTAGATCCTGTTTGAGTAATGCAGGCAGTTTAGATTAAAAGGAGGAAATATGACGTTGATGGATGAATTGTCAGTCATCTTTAGAGAATGTACGGAATTACGTGGCTCTTTGGGAATTTATCGTGTAACTTCGTTTATTATCACTGCGACATTTAGATTGTGTAAAGAAAGACATGAAGAGCAATACACCAGTACTCAAACTGGTGCGGATACTGGATTATTGGATGATTATTGGACCATACCACTAGGGTGGCCAAAGGTGATCCGGAACCCAAAGGTATGGTTGTAGGCCTTCCTCGTCATATATTTTTTTCACTTTTAAAGAAATGGTTACCATAGTAATTGTTCCCGATGACTTTCAAACTGCTATAACTCAAAAAGTTACTTAAGTGACTAGACATGTTCTTTCCATGGATATGTTGTATTTTGTTTTTTATATATGTGTTATAAAATACCCAACTTAAGAAAATAAAGATACACTGAAACAAATAATACAAGAAAACAGACTTGATTCCGAAAAGATTTTACTGCACATGTTTTAATAAAACAATTGCCGCAGAGCACCCTAATACTACCGAACAACATTACAAAAAAAACAAAACAACCATACGCGCGCGCCATATTACTTTGACGAAAAGGTTTACAATCTATGATGCTGGCGGTATGCCACTGTGCAAGCGGAGCGGGAGAGCAATATAATTAATTACGCGCGTGCGATAGAGATACGAAATTTATGTTGCGACTTAGCACCGCCGCTATCTCTCACTAGATGGCGCTAAAAGCATAGCGCCATCTATTGACAGGTAGTGGCTTTACCTGCGTAAAGCCACTACCTGTCAATAGATGGCGATCAACCGAAAGGATTAATTGCACGTAATTCTTAATTTGACACCTAACATGCCATCTATCGAAATTTTTAGGTATTAATTCTAATTTGTTAGCATTGGGAGCCCATGATAAAAAGTCAATATGAATTAAACAAAATGCGAATAAAAGTGGTTAATGGTAAAGTTAAGGTTAAAGGTTAAGGTGAATAAACTCACTTAGCTCTCCATACAAACGAATTGGGGGCTGACAATCCAGTTTCACGAAGTAAAATTTGTTTTTTTTATAGAATTAAGGACTGCCAACAAATTCTTAAAATTTTATTAGAAGAAAAAGATTAAAAAATTATATACGATGGGCAGGATTCGAACCTGTATCACCAGCGCCACCGAAGCCATACCCAAGTCATCCAATTCTTCAATCAGTCTTCTTATTTAAAGCGTCATCATGGATGACATATGCAGCGCCATCTACCGTTAAGCCCTTATAACTTATATACACTATAACTTATATCATTTTACTTAAAGGAAACATTATTTTATTTTTAAAAAGAAACAAAACTACATTCAATTTTTTTTCATTCTCTTGGCCTTTGTATTGGCATTCATGGTAAAATTAAATTACCTAATGATAGCTTTCAAGATCTTTTTTACTCGTAAGACCAAATAGAGATTATTAGAGATTTTTTCCTGAACAATAGTCCTATCGATTAGTAGAATAAAATAGTGTGCTTATTTTTTTAATGTTTAGCTGGTTAGATTCCCAGGTGAGACAAACGAATATTAGAAAATCATTTAATGCAGTTTTGTTTCTTTTTAAAAATTAAGGAATCTTTCCTTTCAGTAAAATGAGCCAACGAAAGGATTTAATGTCTCTAGATTTTTCCACCCTGTATAAGGCACTGTCGTCGCAACATGGTGCTGAGGTTTTGGCTGTGGCTTACCTACCGCTACGAAGTCTGATACTTGCGACAGCTTCCAGACCTAACAACTGCTGTGATCAGTTTGTTACCAACAGCGCCATCTACGTAAGCACTATGTTATTACCTAGATGGTTTTTAAAGTATATTTATAGCGGTCTAGGAGGCAGGGGCGAAATGTTCATCTTATTTCCTTATGAAAATGCTCTGTTTCTCCCTTATTTCGGTCTACTTCCGGTCACAAATCTCAATTTGGATAGGGTATGTTTTGGGGAGTATACAACAACATAATGCAAGAATCAGCCTTGAGGCTATAAGATAAATTTTGACCCTAATCTTGCAACTTTAGGACCGTCTGGCAGGTATTTAGCAACACCCTACTGGTCTGGCAATGTTACCTCGAGATTACCAGCATAAAAAACTATAGATTAAGCCCAAAAATATCCTTGAGGCGATAAGATATTTTTCCAGATTTTTATGCAAGTTTACGGGTCTCGCCTGGGCAAACGCAACCACTCCGAGGTGCTAGACGTTGAGATTTGTGACCGGAAGTAGACTGAAATAAGGGAGAAACAGAGCATTTTCATGAGGAAATATAATGAAAATTTCGCCCGTGCCTCCCATAAAATAAAAATAATAAATAAAATAATTTATTTCTGTAAGTAGGCCCTCAAGGGCTCTTTTACATGTCTCATCTCTAATTCTTTTCTTTTGGCGCTTCGGGTAATTGACCTTCTGGTGAGAAGAAGCGCCGGAAGAAACTCACCAGTTTCTCTTTTCGACCAACGAGTATTACAACAATATGTCGTTAATATAAGATAAGTTTTAAGTTTAATGTAATGTATTAATGAATTAATACATTACATTAAACTTAAAACTACATTTATAGAGATGTAAAGAGTCTCTCTATGCGTCCAACAAGACAAATAAAATTATAGAAAATAAATTTATAGTAAAATTAATGGAGATGTAAAGAGTCTCCGTTGTCAAAATATTATGTTTTGGAGGTGTAAAGGATCTCCAAACGTCAAAATACAAACTGAGAATATTTACTTAATATCTTACAGAAGTATAAAAAAAATCTGTGACTCACGATATAACTTAAAACTAAATTAAAATTAAAAACAATTTTCCTTAGAGATATAAATGGTCTCCAAGTGTCAAAACAATTGGCAAGTACAAAAACAGAAAAAAACACAATTAATTAAACATTGTTTTAAAATATATGTAGCAGTTAATCCCACGGTGTTTCATCATTCATGTAGTCTTGTGTGCTGTAATAAGCTTTAGACATGAGTTTACGCTTTACACAATTCTTAAATTTGTTAATAGATAATTCAGTTATGTTTTGTGGCAGTTTATTATAAAACCTAACACAATTACCCATGAATGATGTTTTTATTTTATGGAGCCGAGTGGTGGGCACTGCGAGCTTATGTTTATTTCTAGTATTAATATTATGTATGTCACAGTTCTTCTTAAAATTCATGATATTCTTATGTACATACATAATATTCTCATAGATGTATTGACAATGCAATGTCATTGCATTAATGTCCATAAACTTATCTATAGATTATGTGTCTGCATACTCTATGCAACTAAATAGTTCGCAGTGGATCCTATAGAGGTCGCTGTAATTAAAACAACTAAGATTTAAGACATTACATTTAAATTACTTTTCGCAATAAACCCGTACAGACAAACTTTTCTCTCCGCCATCAACTCCTAAGAGCCCCTGCTTCGTCCACCATCCGACACAGTTTAAGAACAAAAAAAGTCGTCCCAACTCATAGCTGCCTCATACGTACAGATGTATAAAAAAGCCCTAAAAAAGTAACTCAATAGATCGATCGTCTCCCAGCAATCCTATAGGGAACGTGCACGACGAAGGTGCTGCCAACTGGTGCCACCAATCTAAATCATCTACCCTCTCATGCTGGGGCCACATTGACCAAAATGCCGTTAATTTATCGCGATGAAGGACAATTAACGTCAGCGTAGCTACACGGCTTACTATATTTGACATTGACACTTAGATATTGTCATTGACAGTGACAGGGGTGATAGTTTCCTTTATTGTCCGACCGTGTCTCTTTTGTCGTTAGTGCACGTGCACGTGCACGTTCCCTTTGCCTATGTTAAAGTTATGAAATAGCGCTAACTTTAGATTATTTGTATCCTTAAGGAGGGTTGTATTACGTGACATTAGGGGTCCTGGAGGGATACAATCAGGTTACCGGTCCCCCATAGTGGCGAAGGAATTTTCAATTAAATACACTCACTTGGATTATTCATTTATTACGGAAGTTTAGTATAACATATCTCGGCTTCTACGATAGCTAGAGAAATGAAATTTTAGGCCCGTAGGGCCCGTAGGGTACTATTTAAGTACGACATATAAAGCGATACCAAAAACAAAGCCGTTCCAGAGATACAAGCGGTATACGCAAGCTTGACGGCCCGGTAGCGTACACAGTGGACAGGCCTTATATTTCGAAAAGTTTAAGGAAACAATTTTTTTCATCTAGGTATTTGGTCAGTACTATTTGGGTACTATTTATTGGCGGGATCAGATTCTGGATATCTTTACGGTGTACGCCATCTTGACGGTTACGAACGGTCTGGAGCTTACGTCTTTCCTATCGCTTCCACTACCCCAATGGGCATCTGCGGCCAGGTCTGCTTAGGAAGGCCACGTTTACGCTTTCCTTGAGGATTCCAGTACAGCTTGTCTTGGTATATGTTCAGGATCCCTTCGGAGGGTATGACGATTGCAGTTTCATTTCTGGCGTTTAGCCGGCGTGTCATGATGAGGGCTCATAACCCTAACATTTTTTCCAATAAGTTAAAAATGGTTGTACGCTCTTGCAGTCATGTTTCAAGCAATAATAGTAATAACTAAGATGATCGGTAGTGCGGTTTCTCGCCGGTGTGTTTCTTTACATGGCTTAGCAAATACCTTTTCAGTCTACAAGCGTAACTACAGTGGCCACATTTGTAAGGTTTATCAACTGTGTGTGTCCTTTCATGATCTACTAACATACTTTTCTTGCGAAAAGCGTAACTACAGTGGCCACACTTGTAAGGTTTCTCGCCAGTATGTTTCCTTTCATGCACAAGTAAGGCAGATTTGACTGCGCTAGCGTAGCTACAGTGGCCACATTTATAAGGTTTCTCACCGGTGTGTGTCCTTTCATGGACTACTAAAGAACTTTTCGTGCGGCAAGCATGACTACAGTGACCACATTTATAAGGTTTCTCGCCGGTGTGTTTCGTTTCATGCACACGTAAATTAGATTTGACTGCGCTAGCGTAGCTACAATGGCCACATCTGTAAGGTTTCTCGCCACTATGTGTCCTTTCATGGTTTATTAAAGAAATGTTCTGAATACTAGAGTAACTACAGTGGCCACATTTGTAAGGTTTCTCGCCAGTGTGTGTCCTTTCATGGACTACTAAAGAACTTTTCTTGCGGCAAGCATGGCTACAGTGACCACATTTGTAAGGTTTCTTGGCGGTATGAGTCTTTTCATGACGAAGTACATTACTTTTCTGACTACTAGTGTAACTACAGTGGTCACATTTGTGCTTCTGTTGATTTCGCCCTGCATTGAGAAAGTTTTTAAATTAACTCATGAGTCATGTCATGACAGAGTGTTACATTTTGTGAAACAACCATTCAATATGTACAACGAAATTAAGGATTGCAACAAATCATAAGGACTCATCCGCATATTACATCACACGCCCTTGTTCTTCGTACATAACCAGGCATCAGAAATTCCGATGCTTTTATACCTAAAGTTGGCAAAATCGCGGAAAAGTTAAACAAATATGGAATCGGCTTCTTAAAATTTTGATTTCAATAATGTAGATTACAGTTTCAGATTACAGTTTAATAATTATAAATGCATTTAGAAATTCCGGGAAATTTAAGAATAAAATTAAATTGAGTCCACCTCCACACTAATCAACACCGTCAGCGACGCCAAAGTTTAGGTATAAAAGCCTCCGAATTTCCGATGTCTGTACATAACTAGCTATGTACAAAGAAAAAATATTCTTCGTAGAAAACCGGGTAATGTACCAAGAAACCTACCTTCTTTATAAATTCTTCCCACATAACCCGGTTTCGTACAAAGAAATTGCTGTCCCTTTTACAAACCCAAGGAGTTTTGCGAGTAAGCAATCAATATAAATCTGCCGGGCGACAGCTGCAGTTCAGGAGCATTCACAATTCTCTTAACTAAAATCTGAGACTGTGAACGTACATTGACTAAGAGCTCTTGTGGACCAATAAACTAATACCTACTAATAGTTCGTGTCAAGTATTCGAAAAAAAAAAAATTCAAACTGTCTGGTGGACTCATATATTCTATCAAATCTAGAAACAGCAATTTCTTCGTATTAAACCGGGTCATAGGTTTTGCAATTTGAATATTCGTCGGAAATAAAATTCGAATACTAAAGTTTTATTTTATTTTATTTTATATTTATTGATTTCATTACTAAAGTATTCATTATTCGAATAATACGAATATTTCGAATACTGAAAAAATAGCATTAATTAAATATCTTAATTTTTTCTTTAATAATCGCCAGGGTTCATAATTTTTTACGTGAAGGTTAGACCCAACTGATCAGTTAGTCAATCAAACAATATTTTATGAAATATTAAGATCGATCGCCAACCGTCAGCAGATCTTGGGGTAGAGTTCGGAAGAGGCCTCAGGGAAATCCGTAATTTAAAAACCACACCAACAAACGATGGTTCTATACCGTAACAACCAAGTACACTGATGCACACATAGTGTCCATGGAGCCGCCCTTTGCGTTCTGCCAGCATGCTGCGTCTTCCGGTTCGTGGTAGCTATGCTCAAATTATTTGAGCAGTGAATGTTATACTGGGTATAAGAGTGGTCTTTCGCCATGGGCTTTATGAATCTCACAACATGTAACGGAGAAAGCTATGCTCGATGTCTCTTTATGTGATCGAATCAGAAATGAGGAAATCTGCAGAAGAACTAAGGTGATTGTCATAGTCTTTTTTTTTTTTTTTTTTATTTATTTAGGCAACAAACAGTCATATTGTGAAAACAATATAATAGTATTATTACATTAAATGACCTTGAGTGCCATAACTTAGCTAAAGACAAAACGATTGTATAGGAACGGTAGAAGGCGAAATAAACCGCATTGCAAGTGGTACATTTCTAAGAAGGTAGTCTTCTAGAGTTAACAAGTTGAAGTGGCAACAGTAGGGGCATACAGTTTGAAGAACTGATGGCCGATGAGGCGAAAAGGTTCTGAAATGGAGACCGCGAACCGGACGATGCAGTGTGGGTCGGCGCGCCACATTGTCTCATGATCTACTTATTTAAAAATAACTGGCCAAGAGCATGTCGGACCATGCTCAGTGTAGGGTTCCATAGCCGTTACTATAAGGTAAATAAAAAATACGATGTAAAAAAAGTACAACAATAAAAGAGCGTATCTTCATAGCAATTTCGTCCTATTGTTGAGAAGCGCAGTTTATCAGCAATAACTCAAAAACGGGTAATCCGATCTTGTTAAAAAAATAATTTTCGTTGAAAGTATTAATTGAAATTTACCTTCCTGATTTTTTTCATATTTTTGGACATACGATTTAAAAAATAGCGGGGGGGGGGACACAATTTTTGCAACTTTCGGAGCGATTATTTCCGAAAGTATTCACATAATCAAAAATATTACTTAAGAACCTTAAAGTGATTTTAAAAGACCTGTCAAACCATGTACCACATGTTGATGTTTGATGAAAAAAAAAATCGTTTTCTGTTATATGTATGGAGTACCCCCCCTAGAAATATTTATTTTTGTTATTTAACTACAAAACTAAGTACCTAGCGGCTTATACAACACATCTACATTCCAAATTTCATCAATATACGTTATGTAGTTTTAGAGTAAAACGCCTGTGACATACGGACGGACAGACGGACGGACGGACATGACGAAACTATAAGGGTTCCATTTTTGCCATTTTGGCTACGGAACTCTAAAAAGAATAAACAAATACGGCGCAGAACATCAGTGGCTGACGTTGAAACGTACACTTGCTGCACAGGAACGTTAAGGCGAGGTAAGACGAGAATCGGGCGCGGAAGCCTAGTTTCCAAATCATTTTTAGAGCACTTATTTGACTCGTAGGTCACTGTAAAACATATATAATAATATTCAGAACTGTATCTAGGGCTTCCTCTCACTTAGAACACGATAGCGAACACTTCGCTCGATAGAAAAGTAGCGCGAAAACACTATAAAATAAAGTATTTTTTTCATTTTGTTCATTACCAGTTACCTTTTCTGACAAAATTAATACCTGACAATCATGATTTCACAGTCATGCAGGGCATCCTCTCATGTTTGGGTTGATAACGTATACTTTTATGTTAGAAATCGAAGATAATCTGCATTCCGCCCGACCCTAGTTGTATGTGAAATGCGAGCCAGGTCCTACCGGGCCTTAAGAGATAGTGTAAGCAGCGGATGGAGCTAGCACTACAGGTCCGAAGGCAGTAAAGAGGAACACACAAGCTGAAAATATTTTTTTCTACAGAAAGTTTGATGAATCGAAGTATTTTAGCTAAAAATATATAGAGATTTACAGTAAAATTGTAATGATAAGGACTTCCAATTTTTTTTATTTATTATCTTAGTTTATTTTTGTACTGTCTACGTGATTTCAAACACTAGTACGCATTTTTGTGTTAATTTTCGAGAATATTCGAATATCGGAAATCAAAGTATTCATATTATTCGAATAGTAAAATTGGCAAACAGGGGCCAAAAAAGGGGCGCCGCGCTTTTTTCTAAAACATACAAAGGCCGAGATTGCAGATGTTTGCGGCCCGAGCTGCAAGCGAGGGACGTAAATATGCGATCAGGGAAATATGTGTTGTTCCCGTGTTGTGTACATCATTTTATGTTTACACTAGGCCAGAAAGCGGCTTTGTCTGAACGCGTAGCGTGCGGTAAAAGCCACTTTATGGCCAGGTGTTGCATAAAAATTAAAAATGCATGCAACACTGGAAATCTGCACTCCGGAAAACCCATAAAACCATACCCATGACGCTTTTTCTGTCAGTGTCATACATAAGTAACATCCGTCATATTAAAAATGCATGCAAATTTTTTAATTTGCACTCCAGAAAACTAATAAATCCATAGCCATGACGCTTTTTCTGTCAAACATAAGTAATATCCGTCATATTAAAAATGCATGCAATTTTTTTTATTTGCACTCCAGAAAACTAATAAATCCATAGCCATGACGCTTTTTCTGTCAAAAGTGACATATATCACCTTAAAAATAAATTGCATGCAAGTTTTGAATTCTGCACCCGTGAAACCCGTAAATATATATGACGCTTTTTCTGTCAAAACTGACATCTGTAATAATGAAAATCTAGGGCGGGGAACTATGGGTAGTTTAGATCAGAGATTGACCCAGTGAGTGACCCCCAGGGGTTACAAGTTATAAGTGTGAGTCCTAGAAAATGTTGGCCTGACTTGACTTACGTCGCTTACAGGCGATGCAAATATGCTACTAAAAAAATTAAAGGAGTAAAAAGAACAAGTGTAGACATATAAATGATGTACACAACACGGGAGGTAATAAAGAAAGTAGTATCCGACCGAAACTAGTTTTCAAGGCCGAAACTGAATTTTGGCGTTGATCTCAGTTTCGGCCGAAACCAGAACCGAAACTTCCATATAAGGTCATGTTTTCGTGGGAAGTCATCTTGTTTTAGCCTTTTTCGTAGTTGGGTTTTCGTTTTTAATTTTATTCTATTATATGTATATAACATTTATTGGATATGGCATTCATTGTCAAAAACTAAAATTAAAAAATAATCTATCCGAAATACTAATCGATTCACGCAAAATAGGCGCATATTTGTCGTCGAGTTGCGGAAAACAAGCCCGCGTAAACCTATAATACTAATCGATATCAAAATGTCATTGCTAATAAAAAGTAATACATTTTTAAAGAATGAACATTCCCATCACTACGAATAAAGACAATATAGATTTTTACATTTTAGATGAGTAAAAAAATTTGAGTAACATTATTTGACACATAGTAAAAAGGTATTAACTAAGTTTGATTTGAGAAAAAGCGCGGGAAACGTGAAACGCGGCGGTTGTGGTTTTTCGTTTTCTTAACTTTTATTTTAAAATTTATGTAAAATAAGATCAGATTGGTAGTAGATTTGTATATATTTTAGTTTATTATATCTGTTAATATAATTTTTTGTATATAGTGTACATAAATACGACAAACTAGGTAAGTTTTATTTGTAAATATATTTCATGGGACCGGAGGAGAAAAAACCTCCCGACCCTGGAGGTGCTAATCTCCAGGTCGGTTATAATGTTGTTATTGACTCAGAGTCCGGCATGGACACCGATGCATCCGGTAAAAATGAACTTAAACGGCATAAATCCCAAAAGCGGTGCAGACACTGCAATAAAAAAAGGAAGAGGGATCAGAGCTCTGGCGGGGAATATTCCTGCGATTGTTTAGGTGCTGATGTTGTTAGCGAACATTCACTTAATAATACAACAAATACTGTACCTGACCCGCTTACTACATCTAACAATAAAACAAGCACTCAAGTTAGTAGAACTTTATTTACTAACACAGATGTCGCCCCCTATACTATACATGTTCAGCTCGGTAAAGATAATGCAAGCTCTTCTTTACATCCAGTTGCTTTTGGGAGGTTTCTGATGAAAAATAACTTTCGGAACGTCGTAAACGGCAGTGTGAAGCGGATTGGAAGGACCCGTATTTCGATGGCCTTCTCGAACATGATCGACGCCAACGCATTTATCACCGATGGCCGCCTTGAGGCGGAGAAGTTAAATGCCTACATCCCTTCTTTCTCCGTCACACGCATGGGCTTAGTGCGTGGGATCCCAGCACAATGGTCGGAGGAGGAAATTACCTCAAACATTTCAGTACCATTTGGGTGTGGTAAGGTTCTAAAAGTAAGGCGTTTAAACCACAAAGTCATGGTTAATGGCTCTGTCACCTGGCAACCGTCAGAAACCATTGTACTAACTTTTGACGGACAAGTATTACCTAAGCGGGTCTACTCCTGCTACAACTCCTTGTCAGTAGAGCTTTATGTCTTCCCAACCATTCAATGCTTTAATTGCTGTAAATTCGGACATACAAAAACAAATTGCAAATCAAAACCCAAGTGCTATAAATGTGGGCAAATGCATACTGGTGAAACGTGTAGGGTTGAAGAAGATGATGCAACTTGCTTCTTATGCAATGGTTTCCACTATGCAACAAATAGGTCATGCCCAGAACATAAAAGACAAAAAGAGATTAAAATAACAATGGCAAATCAGTGCATCTCCTATGGAGAAGCGTTGAAACTTCATCCAGCAGCTGTAAAATCATATGCAGATGTGCTAGTTTCCCAGCCCCAGCGTCTCAACACAAACACAATCCAGCATACCCATAACACAAGCACAACTACTAGCCAGCCTTCACCAGGTCAAAGCTATAGGAAAACAATTTTCCTAAAACCCAGAGTAACACCTAGGAAAACTAATAAAGGCTATGACCAAGCATCTCATAACGCTTTAATACGGGAATTCTCTATGCCATCTTCCCCAAATGGTTGTGCACTGCAGGAACCTACTAGTAACCAATCAGAAACACAATCTGTAGCTGAGGCTATTAAAGCCTTGATTAGTTTGCTGTCATCTCCAAACCTTACCCTACCGTCCCACGTTGCCCCACTGCTTGAATTACTTGCAACTTCAATAAAACATAATGGACAAAATAGTTCAATGGAATTGCAGAAGTGTAGTGAATAAAAAACATGATTTAATTTACCTTTTGAATAAATACGAACCTTTCGTTTTCGCCCTGTCTGAGACATGGTTGAAGCCTAGAGCTCTTCTTAGAGTTACTGGCTATTCATGTCTCAGAGAGGATCGACCTGATGGGTATGGCGGAGTGGCCTTACTCATTAGGAATACAATTTCATTCACCCCACTTCCTCTTCCGCCACACAGTGACGATTTTTCTATCGTTGCTGCCATTGTAAATAACATCTGTATCATATCTGTATTAGACTCAACACATGGAAGTGATCATTTTCCAATTATAATCTCTTTCCCGTCCTCTATTCCATCAATTCCAAAGCCTAGTCCAAGACTAAAGTACATTTTAAGTAATGTAGATTGGGAAAAGTTTAAATGTTGTGTTGAAGAGAAGCTACTGCAACTGCCCAGCACAGACGAAAATGACGTCGCAAGTTGCTCAGCTGCCCTGGCTAGAGTGATGACAGATGCGGCTGATGAAATTTTCCCTGTAAAAAATAGTGCATCTGGTAAAATTCCGTCTCCACCATGGTGGGATTTCGAATGCACACAGGCAATTAAAAATCGCAAAGAGGCTGAAAAACGTTACAGTCATTCAATGACAAACGAAAACTTTGACTCATATATGCAAATTGCGCGTGAGACTAAAAAACTACTGCGGAAGAAAAAATATGATGGATGGAGGCGTTTCTGTGCATCTCTCAGTCCCAACGTAAAACCATCAATAGTGTGGAATAATATTAAAAGGTTCAGACATGCTTTTAACGAAACATCAAGGCCAATACTTCCACCCAGCCTTGCAGAACAATTTATGGATCACTTGGCACCAGCATCGGTTCCAGAACAATATGTTTATAACACAGAACAGTGCAGAGGTGCACTGCTGGAAAATCCTTCTGCTATGTTTAATTTGAACTGTCCATTCCAAATAGAAGAGTTAAAAGGTGTATTAAGTAATTTGAAAGATACTGCACCTGGTGAAGATGGAATTCCTTATTCTTTCCTGGCCAATGTCAGTGATAGCACTCTTTGTTACTATCTACAAATTATAAATTCCATTATACAGTCTGGAGTCGTCCCAGACTCATGGAGATCACAAATAGTTATTCCTATTCTAAAGCCCCATAAACCAGCTTCGGAGGTCTCTTCATATCGTCCCATTGCTCTTTCGTCAATGTTTGCTAAAGTTACAGAGCATTTAATTAAAAACAGATTAGAATTCTTTGTTGAAAGCAATATGTTACTGGCTGAAAGCCAATTTGGCTTCCGTAAGGGGAAATCCACTTATGATAGTTTGGCCATATTCACGTCTCATATTCGTTTAGCTTTTTCACATAATGAATCAGTAGTTGCAGCCTTTCTTGATATCAGCTCTGCTTATGACAATGTTTTAGTTTCAATACTTAGGGACAAACTTTACAGGTTAGGCATACCGACAATGCTAACAAACTTCATAGTTAATTTTCTATCAGAAAGATTCATTAGTCTTCTTATTGATGATAATAATAAAATCACCCGTGTTGTGTGGAGAGGACTCCCACAAGGGTCTGTTCTCAGCCCTTTATTGTATAATATATATACATTTGATTTAGAATCTTCACTAAATAATTCTGTCAGAGTTTTACAGTATGCAGATGATTTATTGTTGTACTCGTCAAATGTCTCCATCCAACATGCTAGTAAAACCCTTACCTCTTCATTAAGGTCCTTAAAGTTATGGTTAGACAGCAATGGTTTAGACCTGTCAGTTGCCAAAAGTACTGTAGTTATGTTTACACGAAAACAATTTCCTCCTCCGATCATTGTTAAATTTGGAGATTTTCCCATAGCAGTAAAAAGCCAGTGTAAATTCCTGGGTGTCATTTTGGATAGTAAATTATCTGGCCTTCCACATTGTGATTACGTGGTTTCGAAGTGTGAGAAGAATATGCATATTCTTAGATGTGTATCTGGAGTGTGGTGGGGTGCACACCCTTTTTGTTTAAAACTGTTGTACAATGCCTTAATTAGAAGTGTTTTGGATTACGGAACTTTCCTATTAGAGCCAGGAAGTGCTGCAGGTTTCAAGAAATTGCGTGGCATTCAGTCCAAAGCACTTCGAATTGTCTGTGGCGCCATGAAGTCAAGTCCCATTAATGCAAGGCAGGTGGAGTGTGTTGAGCCTCCACTCCATTTGCGAAGACAATTTCTTTCTGACAGGTATATTTTCCGCTGCTCTCAATTTTCAAACCATCAACTCTGGCCCATTTTAAGTGAACTGTCATTACAAATAACCCTTTCAAAATACTGGAGACACAAAAACGTGCCCTGCCTTGTTACGAGCTATGCTCATTTTAATTCCATTTCAGCTCAAACCATTAATTCTCCAACACTCCCCGTCTTTCAATTTGAATATCAATCTTTAATTCTTAAACCTTCAGTATTCTTGAATATTGGAATTGCAAAGCATGATGTGGAACACAACCGTCAATTTTTGGGATTCATTGGCAATGATGCTCAGGACACCCATCATATTTACACGGATGCCTCTAAGATGTCGGCTAATGGATGCGTTGGCGTTGGAGTATTGCATTCACAATTTAATATTGTACAAAAAGTTAAAATGCCTCCAGAGTCATCAGTTTTCACTGGTGAATGTTTTGGAATTCTGAAAGCAATAGAGTACATTTTACTAGTGAAACTTAACAAAACAATCATATTTTCAGATTCCTTGAGTTCATTACAGTCAATTGCCAAATTTCCATTCAGATCGAAATCTAACAATCCAATAATCTACAAAATTCGAAGTCTCTTGTTCAAATGTTCACTGAATGGATATATTGTTTCTTTAGCCTGGATCCCCGGGCATAGGGGTATTAAAGGTAATGAAAGGGTTGACCAAATAGCACGCGAGGCCATTGACTGTGGGGACCTCTTTCCATATAAAAATATTCCTGAAGATCTCTTGGCGCTGCCAAAGACGTACCTAAGGGATGCTTGGAATCAACTTTGGGCATCCCCTGATGTCAGGACTGGCTTGCGTTATCGTGATATTCAACCCATGATTCCTGTCAAACCATGGTTCTCACAAATGTACATTCCAAAACCGGCTGTGACTATAATTATCCGTATGAGATTGGGACACGTTTGTACGCCAGAGCACTTAGCAAGGCTGGGAATCGTGCCCAGTCCTGCATGTGAATGTGGAACGGATCCTTGTGATCTTAACCATTTGTTTTTCGCCTGCCGGCTTTACGATCGCTCTTCCTTGATGTCACAACTGACAGATCTTGCCATTCCGTTCCCTACCTCTATCGCATCCCTCCTACATATAAACAATAGCTCAGCGGTATGTGTATTCAAAGCACTTTCTTCATATTTATCGTTTAATAATATTAAACTGTAATTTATTTATATTCCGTACCCCATCCTGATCTTTTCCTCGCCTTTTCCAAATTCCGTATATTCCGTTTTCCTATCTTAAACAATTCCGTTTCCTCGTTTTACTTGTCTGGCTGAATGCGCCAAGAGCGCGATGCCATAAAAAAAAAAAAAAAAAAAAAAATAAGTTTGATTTTACTGAAATATGAATGATTAATGGATATTTTAATTAAAAATAAATGAAAATACAAGGTTTATGTATATAAATTGTTGATAATACTATGTTCATTGTTAAAAAGTGCTTGATTACGAAGTAATTAAGGTAAATCCACTTGTTAACGAATTTGTTCTTTTCTATCTCACTGTAGATAATAATGACATCCTAAAATGGGAAGTAGTCGCTCACTGTAAACCAAGGTTTTGTTGTATTAACAACTACTGCAACTATTATGGCCGGGGTATGAAAATAAAGGAAAAATAAATATTGAAACACTACTCTGCTTCAGTTTCTATTGATCTTACGTCGCCCTGCACTTTGCAGTTGCAGTGACACTGTTAAAATAGACGGGCAATTGTAGCAAGGGAATAAAATCAAATGGCACCAACCTACGAGCTTCTTCTTCCTTGGACTCTTGCTTTCTGGATCTCTGTCTTCATTTTGGAGGTACAACCAAAACTGATATGTCTCAAGACCAATCCTGCAAGTGCGGTGCTCCATGTCTACGAGCATGTGCTCCAGACTGACAGAGCAAGTCTTGCCCGGTGCAGGAGTGGCCTGCTCTGTTTGGTGTAGAGATGCTGCAACACAGTTCAATACACATTAGTACATTTAAACGTTTTTTGTTACAAAATTTCAGACAATGCCTGATCATGGCAATAAAGGTGCAGAAGGGCCTAAGAACTTAATAACACGATTTAGAAAATACTTAACTAATGTGGACGTGAAATTGTATGATGCTCTATGTATTGTTTGGGTGTGCTTACAGTTGAAATTCGTGCTTAAAAGTGTCTCAATTTCCTATCTCGTATTTATTTCTATAAATACATCAGTCGCAGAATAAGAATTTGTACTATGTACAGAAGCCTCTCTCCCCAACATAACTGCCGTTCGCGTTAGATGACGGGACGGAGCTGACCCGCATTCGACCGTCTCTCTCTATCGCATGTGCGCTTTTATCTCTAACCTAGAGTGGCGAGATATAATAATAATTACCGCGCAACAGAATCGCCGAGTGAGTCAGAACTGCTACAATAAATATTAAATATACACCTTGAGATGAGAATGCATATTAGTTAAAACACTGACCTGGAAGAGTAAAGAACACGTCGGGCGGCTGCAGCAGCTCGGGGCCCAGCACCAGTTCGTCTTTCACGATGTGATCGGCGTACAGCCCCGCCTGCGCGGCCGCCTCGCTCACGCCGCACGCGCCCGCTTCGGCTTCGTACTCAAACTCGGGCTCGTCTTTCACGCGCACTCCCTCCAGTGCCTCCTGCGAGTCCTGTGACATGGCTGTGGCGCCGACACAAGACGACGTGTGGATCCCAGTCGGATACACCCAGTACAGATATGACGCCCAAAATGTTGATGATTAACTTTGCAATCAGGTAAACGATAGCATGTAATAATTTCTTAGATATTTGTATAAGATCTAAAATAGTGGTAAAGTAAAACCCAAATCCAAATGACAATTTGATCACAATAAACGACCGACGCTTTCATTATTGACTTGACATTGACAGTTCCGCTCGTCTATGGTTGAACGCAGCTGTCATTACTTTCTTCATAGTACGGCCTCGGATACGAGTCTTTTGCTTTCAGAAAATTGCAAAATCGACGACATTGGGCGAAACGAAACACGCAATGCTCTTGTTCTGATATTCTCACGTCGATAGTCTGTGCGGAAAGAGAATAGGATTAATTTTGGGGGGCGCTGTAATGCTTTTGTACCGTATTTTTACCCGACTGCGGCGAAGCCCAAAGGAGGGTTATGTGTTTGACCTGGTATGTATGTATGTCCATTCCTGTGTCCGCTGGTAACTACTCAACGGCACATCCGATTTTGATAAATGATACATCATTAGATTCGTCTTGATGGTGCGAGTGTCACTGGGTATAAAGTTCGTTAAAATAAACAAAATGGCGGATTTTATGCAGTTTCAAAGTGCACCGCGGTCGGGTTTTTTTTAGTAAA
This sequence comes from Eudemis profundana, assembly GCA_947034925.1. NCBI lineage: Eukaryota > Metazoa > Arthropoda > Insecta > Lepidoptera > Tortricidae > Eudemis > Eudemis profundana. The sequence continues at coordinate 6,681,693 of OX344819.1, forward strand.
AATGTGGTTATCTGTTCTGTGGCCATACTGGTTAGGTTAGTTCTGTTTTTCGCCACGCCTATTCTTTTTCCGCACAGACTCTAACATAAGGTTGTCATGTCGCCTCGTGTAGCTATCCTTCGCTCATCTTTACTGTAATTGCGCAATATCATTGATAATGTCTAGTCAATATTAAGTGTTCATTTTATTCAGCAGGTCAGAACTAGTTTTCAAAAATGAAAAGTAGTCAAAAATGGTTAAAGGTGATTCGAATTGGTCAGTTTTGTATACAAACCAAAAGGTCATTGTTTGCTTCTACGGTATCAATTATGTTTGAAATGAGTTTTATTTCAGATCTTGATACATTTGCGCGAAGTTTATCGGCATCATTTGAAACTAAACAATTTTTTGCTATAAATCGGTTTTGTTTCAAATGATACTGACTTTGAAGGCCTAATTGCAATTAATTCATGCATTCATTCATGCTGTTCATTTGAGACTTTTTTTATAATTTTTTTATTTATTGTCTTTACATGAATAGTACATATTTCAGTTACAATAGCATCGTTAAACCACAAGTTGGTTTGTCTCGATATCTTCTCATATCGTTTCGCGCAGACTAAATGTACCAAGCTATAAAATGACGCGTTTTAAACAAAATTGATGCCGTGGAAGCCGGTCGGTTCTCCATACAAACACAAAGAGGGTCATCATTTTCTTGCACTATTTGCACGTAATTTTCTGGAAATGAACACAAGTTGAAAGTTGCCAAAATTATTTATTTGCGTTTAATTATTTATTTCTTACACACGTCGGTAACATGATAAGTCTTTGATGTACTTACAAACATAGTCTTACTACGATTTTATGTGTAAAAACGTCTTACTTAATAAAAAAACCGGCCAAGTGCGAGTTGAACACACGAAGGGTTCCGTAACAGAAAAAAAACACTAGAAATACGTTTCTTGTATGGGGACCCCGTTTTATTTTTAACTTTATTCTGTTCTTAGTATTTGTTGTTATATCAGCAATAGAAATAAATATTTTGTGAAAACATCAAACATCCACTACCAAAATTAAAATAGAAAAACAAAAACCAAACTATATGTTTCTTGTAACGTCCCCTTGTATTTTCTTTTTATTATTTGATGTTTTATAGCGGCAATAAAAATAAATATTCTGCGAAAATTTCAAGTTTCTACCTATTACGGTTCAAACCGACCGACAGACGAGGCTTAATAACAGGGTTCCGTTGGCACCCTTTGGGTACGGAACCCTAAAAAGCCACCGAACTCACTCAAAGTCCATAAATTAAATGTGTACTTTTTTGTATTTGCCATCTTAGGTATAAACATTTGTTATCTCCAACATATGAACAATAAATGTGACAAATGTTTGCTTTATAATATTAATGTCTTGGTCATGTAAGCTGCATCGTAGGATGCAGCTTGCACCATACACTCAAGAGTTAAGGTCCTATGTCTGTAGAAGGGGCAGAGGGCGTCCATAGTGCGCCGGTATCCCGAACGGTCTTGAGCTTCGCGCTTACCACGTCTCCCCCTCCTCGCCGCCGCTTCCGCAATGATTGATTGATTTCTTTGAGAATTGCAGTCTAGAGCTTGCCTCTGTGCATGTTCAGGATCCCTTCGGAGCATATGCCGAATACAGTAGGTACCATTTCCGGTGTTTAGCTGGCGTGCTACTATCAGGGCTTATAACTCTTACGTTTTCCTAAAGATTATAAAAACCGGCCAAGTGCGAGTCGGACTCGCGCACGAAGGGTTCCGTACCAGAAAAAACCGGTAAAAAAATACTTTTGTTGTATGGAAGCCCCTTAAATATTATTTTTAGTATTTGTTATTATTGTGGCAATAAAAATACGACATCTGTGAAAATTTTAACTTCCTTGCTATTACGGTTCATGAGATAAAGCAAAAAACGCCAACTCTGTACCCTTAATTATTATTATTATTTTGATTTTAGTATTTGTTGTTGCCACAATAAAAATACATAATCTGTGCGGGTTCTGCGCTCTTGCAATCATATTTAATGCATTAGAAAATACGCTATACTAAAGGGAACGCTAAAAGGTGATCACTAGTGAGATTTCTCGCCGGTGTGTTTCCATACATGTTTTACTAAATTACCTCTGTGCTAACTGGCGATGGCGTAACTACAGTGGCCACATTTGTAAGGTTTCTCGCCGGTGTGTTTCCTTTCATGCACAATTAAATTATATTTTTCATCACACTTGCTCGAAAATGGTGTCATTACACGTAGGTTTTGCGGGCCGTAAATGACCTATTACGCCCTAGGGCGTAATGGTTTTCTTTTTAAATTTGAAACGCTGGTTCTGTTTTACTCTTATTTGTCATGTTCAAAGGAAACGCCAACGTACTTTTTTAACTTTTATTACTGAAATATTTATTTAAACAGAACTGTTATTGCAAATACATGTAAACACATATTTCTGTAACATTAATTAAATGTTTAAATAGTGCATTTCAGTATTTTGCAAAAATAAAAACACACATTTTAAGTTTTTACCGCTATGGTTTCCGAACGTGAGTTGACATTCGCATTGTCTATGGATAATGTCACTGTCAGTTTTACAATTTTATTTAGGTTAAGTAAGGTTATTTTAATCAGATTTCCTCACAAGTGTGATGAAAAACATTGTGTGTGCCACGGGCGGTAAAGGAATTACAAACTCGTGTTATTAAAGCCCTCGGCTTTGCCTCGGCCTTGTAACAAACACTCGTTTGTAATTCCTTACCTACCGCCCTTGATACACAATGTACTATTTCTGCGCTGGCAAAACTACAGTGGCCACATTTGTAAGGTTTCTCGCCAGTATGTGTCGTCCTTTCATGGTTCATTAAAGCACTTACAAAAGCTTATTTTACAACGCGTTATAATAAATAGATAACCTAGTTTACACTCGTACTAAACTAATTCCATATTTATTGCCAATTAAATTGCAACTTTAAAACGTGCTAATTAGGGTTTTTTTTTCTCGTAAATTGGCTACTTGACAACTTTTTCCTGTTATATGTTATAGAAACACCTCTCAATAATAGAAATATTAGTGAAAAAACCACTTCAATATCATAAAAACTCACCGAGATACTACAATGTTAAAATCACATTTTTAGACTTTCCCAAATAAGTGCCGAAACGCTCCATACTGAAGCCCGTTATACAGTGACGTCACTACTCTTACGTTGTTTGGGTAAATCAATAACTTTGTTCTGCAACTATGTTAAAACTTGCGTTTATCGTAACGATTGCATAACAAAAGTTACTATAAATTTTATGAGTTATTTAATGGTACCTATTAATAGTTTTTAATAATTTTCTACTTTTAAAATGGACTTTCCCACCCAACTTTGGAGGCTCATAAAAAAGTTACACGTTAGATATCAAACTCAAAACTTGAAAATATTTCCTTATTTTTATTTATTTATTTTAACAGGATCTTTTATATTTTTTACAAATTTCAGTAACAGTCAAGTACCCAATTAGTACGAATGTGAACTAGGGTCGAAATGAGGAATTACAGAAATCATAAATAACATCAGGCGGCGGCACAATGGCGAATCGTCTTTCTCATAGTCAAAATCTTGTGGTGTATTTGGATTTTGACTTTATTTGGCCGGCTGCTATTAAACGTTCCATGTCCCGTGACCCCACATACGGTCACAACAAGCCTTATTACAAAGCCGTAAGGTTTACAATTTAAATTGGGGCCGTTAACGTGTTAACATATATCCACAAGTAAAAGAAGCTTATGCAACTGACTGACACATTATGGGAGGCTTCAATACACGAGTACATATAACCACTGAACTGAGCCGTAGCCGAGTTTCATAATATATAACATGTTTAGGCTTAATTATGAACTTACATACATATCTTCGCGCTCATGCCCAAAATACCAGATTTTAGATTTATCAGATTCCTGTCTTACCATATTTCTGTTACACTATAGCTTGGCAATTTCGTTCTTGACACTCTCATGGTCCGCGGGCGCCGGGGGCGGGGAGACAGCGGGGGTGCTATGAGGTTAGCCCGTGGCGGGGGCCGCCTGACAAGAGCTCAGTCGGCCGCCAGTGCTCTTAGCGGTAACTTATGGACATAACTACGGCTGCTCATAACAAAAAGCACACGAGATAACTACGCAAAGATGAGTCTGCGGATCAGGAAAGTTTTTGGATGTGGAGTCAAACAAATTGTACAATAATGTATATGCATACCTATTTTAAGAATTACTTTCCGGCTGCAAAAGTACATTTGGAAGGCAGTTCTTTTTCAGGTGAAATAACTGCATCAAAATTGTAAACCAACTTCGCAGGCCGCTTGCAGTCGGCGTGCAGTTATTTTAACTGCAAAAATCTGCCTTCAAACTGCATTTGCAGCTAGAAAGCATCGAAAGACTGCTTCACGAAGAATTTTAGGGATATCGGCAGACATATCCGTACGTAATTTGCATCATGTGTAGCGGTGCTCAATATGTCATCGTCCCCCGCCCCCCGCGCGGACCATGGGAGTGTCACCAACGAAATTGCAAAGCTATAGATTATAATATAATTACACATGCATACACTAGATTATAAAATCGTAGGTTACTCAAGGCTCTAAATGATTTTTTCTACTCGTCGACTTTAATCTTTCCATTAGGATCCCATAGACTAAACTATAAATGCTAACTTTTCAATGTTATTTAGTCTATGACACTCTCTACTCAACTATAATATTTATTATAATATGCTTTAGACAACTATAATAATTTTGAAAATAGAACTTTCAAATTTAAAAAAGTGTATCCTTGTGTAAAAACCTCCTTTTAATGCAAATTCGATGATTAAATGCGTTTCAGAACGTAACACCTGTCAAATTTGCCTCTACTTAAACACGCTCCTGCCACGCGATTGGTGCAATTAGTCCTGTAATGAGCCAATCACAAACCGCTTTACAACCAATGCTGCCGCTCAATTGCTTTCGGCCTTTAAATAAAACTTTGAATGAATAGTTTTAGTGGAAGTACGGTGATTGTGATAGTTTATTTGACTTACAATACAAATAAAAATGAGCGACAATTTAACCTCCACTCCTGAAGAAGTAACGAATATTGCAGAGCAAGCAACTATCAACTTGTTGCCAAAGAAGTCAAGAAAGCTGTACGATAAAAGTTATTCGAACTTAATGGAATGGCGGATGAAGAAGAACGTTTCCTCTTTTTCTGAAATAGTGTGGTATGTTGTTTTAGTTGACTCATAGAAAAAGTAGGGTATCATTTAATCGATCAGCAAAATATTCATATTTTGGTCAGCAGAAATTTGTATTTGGTCAGCCAAAATAGCTAGTTGGTAAGCAACTTATGGTTAGCAAACATTTATAAATCAGGCTACAATTAATGATATACTGAACTGCTCTAAATTAATTTGGTCAGCAAATTAAATATTTGAGCTGCATTAAGCGATCTACGGTTAATCAAATTTTGGTAAGCAATCAGTAGGTAAGCAAAATATTTCATTTTGTTCATCAAAAAAAAAGGGGGCAATAAAACCTAACTGGTCATTCACAAAATGGGCGCAACTATTCTGTCGCCAATTGTGTGCGTATTTTGTCATACGGTAATTGTCAGCTGTCAAGTAGCAGGTGTCACTGTAATATATACAGGGTGTCACTGTGATATATACTGGGTGTCACTGTGATATATACAGGGTGTCACTGTGTTATATACAGGATGTAACTGTGATAGATACAGGATGTCACTGTGATATATACAGGGTGTCACTGTGATAGATACAGGGTGTCACTGTGTTATATACAGGGTGTCACTGTGATAGATACATGATGTCACTGTGATATATACAGGGTATCACTGTGTTATATACAGGGTGTAACTGTGATAGATACAGGATGTCACGGTGATATATACAGGGTGGCACTGTGATAGATACAGGGTGTCACTGTGTTATATACAGGGTGTCACTGTAATATATACAGGGTGTCACTGTGATATATACTGGGTGTCACTGTGATATATACAGGGTGTCACTGTGTTATATACAGGGTGTAACTGTGATATATACAGGGTGTCACTGTGATAGATACAGGGTGTCACTGTGTTATATACAGGGTGTCACTGTGATACATACAGGATGTCACTGTGATATATACAGGGTGTCACTGTGATATATAATCAAAAAATATAACCCCAACCTACCTATTTTTGGGAGCCGTTTCGTTTTTAGGGTCATCAAAAAAATATAACCCTAAACTACCTATTCTTGGGAGCCGTTTCGTTTTTAGGGTCATCAAAAAAAAATAACCCTAACCTACCTATTTTTGGGAACCGTTTCGCTTTTAGGGTCATCAAAAAAAATAACCCTAGCCTACCTATTTTTGGGTGCCGTTTCGTTTTTAGGGTCATCAAAAAAAAATAACCCTAACCTACCTATTTTTAGGAGCCGTTTCGTTTTTAGGGCCATTAAAAAAATAACACCCTGTATACATTACAGTGACACCCTGTATATAACACAGTGACACTCTGTATATATCACAGTGATATCCTGTATCTATCACAGCGACACTCTGTATGTAACACAGTGACACGCTGTATACATTACAGTGACACCCTGTATACAGGGTGTCCAGTAATTAATAGCCAGTAAAAATATTTTCATTTGTGACCTAGACGATCATTACAGTGAAACACGAGACCAAAAACTGAAAATTAAGAAAAGTGTGAAAATCTCGAAAACCAAGGGACTTTTACTAAACCTAAAAGTCGATTTTCTGAGCCACCCTAAGGTGCCCTCTCAGTGGTTAGAAGATTGGCTATTAATTACTGGACACCCTGTATAACACAGTGACACTCTGTATATATCACAGTGACATCTTGAATCTATCACAGTGACACCCTGTATATAACACAGTGACACCCTGTATAGTGATATCATAGTGACACCCAGTATATATCACAGTGACACCCTGTATATCTCAATTAAATTGCTTGCAGACATGTTTTCTCTGCTGACAGTGACATCCTGTATCTATCACAGTGACACCCTGTATATAACTGTATGATAGTCGTGTCCAATGCGCGCAGCGACGTAGACGCATTGATGACTAATTAATTAATTAATTGCGGAATTAGCGCGGCACGGCCGCTGCTAATAGTTTTGAAACGATGAGTAAAACCGTCGTGAATAAGCTCCTCACCTTTCTGCTGCGGATACTGCGGGAAGATGAGTTGGACGCGGAGCAGGTGTGTTTGGCGAGCTTCAGTGCTACCGACATCTACGCAGCGAAGAAGGTGCTGTTCGAGTCCCTCGGGATCGCCGGCACAGTTATACCTCACCGGAGAGGAGACGAATCCGGAAAAAAATCCCTTAAGGACATCGTTGATGTTCTGAGGGAGCGAGAGAGCGACTTGCCTGAGTTCGTGGCGACGGAGGTCTCCAGATTGCCGTCCTGCATTCCAGAACATGTCGACGTGAGTGGCCTGCTGAAGGAAATCGTGGCCCTTAAAGCAGGCATGGCTGAAATTTTGAGAAAATTTGACGATTCACAGGCTACTATAGCCGAGTTACGCAAAGAAATCATCAGTTTGCGTAATAGTGCCCCAGAAACTCGGTCACCAGTGACGTCAAATTCCAAGAGTAATGACCGGGCGTCAAGTGTCGACTCGGTCAGTTTGCATGTTGCTGACACTGCGCATGCCGTTCCACTGCCCGCGTGCCCCCTCCGCGCCGGGCCTCCCCCCGCCCCTTCGTCTAAATCACGTCATCGCTATGCTGATGCCGTAGCCGGTCGGTCTGTCGCAGCCAATCGGAGAGACGCGCCATCAAGAGCGCGTGAAGTTCGGGTTCCTCCAAAGGAGAAGCCCCCGCGCACCGATGTGGATAAGGAGGGCTTCACAATGGTGTCGAGGAAGCGCAACCCGCGCAAGAGTCAGTGTGGTACTGCAGAACCGGTCGGTTCTGGTCTGCGGGTCGCCACACCGGGCAAGGCGCTATATGTATCGCGCCTACATTACACCGCCACGGCTGATGAGGTGGCGGAGTACGTTCGTCAGAAGACCGGCTTCTCGCTGAGGGTGTTCCAGCTGCGTTCGCGCCACTATGTGCACTTCAGCTCGTTTGTGGTGCGCGTGCCGCGGCCGCTGCAGGAAACCATCGCAAGTGCTGACTTCTGGCCGAAGGGTGTCGTGTTTCGACGGTTTCGGGGCAACCTGCCGAATCCTACACCAGAGACGACGATGCAACGGGGCCACGCCGTTTCGTCGCCTAAATAGTTATTTTATTTCTACGTTTCATGACGCATTGGTTTTTTTACTGTAATGTCATGTTAACATGTATTAATAAATAAATAAATAAATAAATAAATAAATATAACACAATGGCACCCTTTATATATCACAATGACATTCTGTATATATCACAGTGACATCCTGTATACATTAAAGTGACACCCTGTATTTATAACAGTGACACCTAGTATATATCACAGTGACACCCTGTATATCTCAATTAAACTCTCTGCTGACCAATTGTAAAATCTTGCTGCCCAAGTTATTATTTTGCAGCTCGACTGGTTATTAGGCAGCCAAATGATAAAAAAAGCAGATTAATATTGGTTAAAATGTTAACCGTTTTTAAATTGTTTGCTGAACAAGAGTTGCCGCCCGATTTTTATTTATTGCCAGCCAAAGCTTTGTATGCTGCCCAAATGATTTAACTGCTTATTTTTTTTTGCGGATCAATTTTAATAACGGCTGACCAAAAAATTACTTTTCGAAAAAGTATTGTATACAATAGTTACATAATTAGCTCTTAAAGTTCTCGTACCTTACATAGGCCACTCGGCAAGCCTCGTGGCCTAAACACGGTACTCGACTTTAAGAGCCTTCATTATGTTACGATTGTATAAAATACTATTGTTGGATGTATTATTTTGGGAATCTGGTATACGGTGAATCTGATATACCGAGAAACTGGTATTTTGGGAATGAGCGCATCGTCGCGCTCTGTGGTCACACTCATGGCAAACTTGCGAATGTGCATTATTGGTGAACTTGGATTTTAGACTTAAACCTATGCAGAATATGATCGAATCTGCGAATCTCTCAAAGCGGTAGATTCTGAGTTCACCATGAGAGCGAAGACATCTTTATCTACACATATATTATAATTCCTCAATTATGTGTCCGGAAACTATAGGAATGATTGCCATAGCACCGCTATGACTGAATAGATTTCAAATCATGACCAACTAGAACTTCATTATAGTACTGATTTCGATGACGTTATGACTTTTCATACGTTATTATAACACTGGTAAAGATAACACACGGATGATAAAATAATGGCGACCATTATACACGGCTTCCGAACGCATAAAAGAGGATTTATGATATGGGTGTAGATGTAGATCAATAATAAAAGAGATTGTGCGCTTTTGCATTCATTCCTTCATTCCTGAACTAGTTAAAACTAAGGTGATCGCTAGTGAGGTTTCCCGCCGGTATGTTTCCTTTCATGCTTAAGTAAAGCAGATTTGTCTGCGCTAGCGTAGCTACAGTGGCCACATTTGTAAAGTTTCTCGCCGGTGTGTGTCCTTTTATAGACTACTAAAGAACTTTTCTTGCGGCAAGCATGGCTACAGTGACCACATTTGTAAGGTTTCTCGCCGGTGTGTTTCCTTTCATGCAAACGTAAAGTAGATTTGTCAGCGCTAGCGTAGCTACAGTGGCCACATTTGTATGGTTTATCGCCGGTGTGTGTCCTTTCATGGACTACAAAAGAACTTTTCGTGCGGCAAGCACGACTACACTGACCACATTTGTAAGGTTTCTCACCGGTGTGTTTCTTTTCATGGCTTAGTAAAGAACTTTTCGTGCGGCAAGCATGGCTACAGTGACCACATTTGTAAGGTTTCTCGCCGGTGTGTTTCCTTTCATGGTCTAGTAAATTATTTCTCTGCCCACAAGTGTAACTACAGTAGCCACATTTGTAAGGTTTCTCGCCGGTGTGTTTCCTTTCATGTTTAGGTAAACTAGATTTGTCTGCGCAAGCGTAGCTACAGTGGCCACATTTGTAAGGTTTCTCGCCAGTATGTGTCCTTTCATGAGTTATTAAAGCACTTTTATAGCTACTAGAGTAACTACATTGACCACATTTGTAAGGTTTCTCGCCGGTGTGTTTCCTTTCATGTACACGTAAATTAGATTTGACTGCGCTAGCGTAGCTACAGTGACCACATTTGTAAGGTTTCTCGCCGGTATGAGTCTTTTCATGTTAAAGTAAATTAGCTTTCTGGCTACTGGCGTAATTACAGGTGCCACATTTGTAAGGTTTTTCGCCAGTGTGTTTCCTTTCATGAACAAGTATAATAGATTTGTCTGCGCTAGCGTAGCTACAGTAGCCACACTTGTAAAGTTTCTCGCCGGTGTGTTTCCTTTCATGTTTAGGTAAACAAGATTTGTCTGCGCAAGCTAAGCTACAGTGGCCACATTTGTAAGGTTTCTCGCCGGTGTGTGTCCTTTCTGTAAAATAACTATAAATGTGGAGGAGTCAATGACACGCAGAGGCTGGTATTAGACTGGATTTATTCACTTACCCACACATACTAATATAAATGTATGACATCTCCCTTTTCACAAAAAAAAAGGAAAAAAAAATATGTATATAACTTTGGCATGCAAAATCGATTTACAATTCCTACATTACTTAACTTTTACATTGAAAATCATGATACAATTTATTTATTTGACATATCAACAAAAATAGGTACCTACTTACTTTTCTATCACATTTGAGTAGGTACTTTTTTTTTTTTTTAAGTATGAAATTTTAATTTACAAATTTCTCTCATTTCATAATATATATAATTTTTTTTTTAATTTAAAAACAATACATGCTTTAATTTACTTTAAATACTATAGTTAATTTGTGAAACACTTTCACAATTAATAAATTAGTATAAACAAAATATTCAGACACATTATTAATTTTGCGTTAATATATCATTGAGTATTATTTTTAATTAAATTAACATTACTTCTAAATTCATGCTTTTCTATAAAATTATAACCTAAGTAGGTACTTATTCTAAAATACATAGTTTAGGTGTCCGTCAAGATAGCGTACACCGTAAAGATATTCAGAATCTGATGCAGCCAATAAATAGTACCCAAATAGTACCGACGAAATACCTAGGTGAAAAAAATAGTACCCTTAAACTTTTCGAAATATAAGGCCTGTTCACGGTGTACGCTACCGGCGTCAAGCTGGCGTACACCGTTTGTATCTCTGGAACGGCTTTGTTTTTGGAAACGCTTTATATCTCAAAAAATAGTACCCAAATAGTACCCTAGGGCCCTAAAATTTTATTTCTCTAGCTATCGTAGAAGCCGAGATATAGTGAGCTCTTTCTATAAGGAATTCCCGGGTACGCCAGCTTGACGGTGTGAAATTTTGTACACCGTTAAGTTATGGAATATCTCGGCTTCTACGATAGCTAGAGAAATAAAATTTTAGGGCCCTAGGGTACTATTTGGGTAGTATTTTTTGAGATATAAATCGTTTCCAAAAACAAAGCCGTTCCAGAGATACAAACGGTGTACGCCAGCTTGACGCCCGGTAGCGTACACCGTGAACAGGCCTTATGTTTCGAAAAGTTTAAGGGTACTATTTTTTTCACCTAGGTATTTCGTCGGTACTATTTGGGTACTATTTATTGGCTGCATCAGATTCTGAATATCTTTACGGTGTACGCTATCTTGACGGACACTAGTTTAGTTCCTTGGCGCTGTGTTGGTGTGGCCCCAGCGATCAGGCGGCCTCACTGTCCTGCCATAACGAGTAATATATAAGTTGTTATTCTGTCTAATTAAATCATTTTCATTATTTAACTGACAACTATTCTGGTTATTCGTGGTGACAATATCATCATATTTCATTTTGTGATTATATTGTGTTTCATTGTTGCGACGTTTATAATTCGGGATTAAATGCCTACGGTTTCTAACTACTTCACTTCCGGTCTCTAAACTAACTAAGTAAGATCGAATACCAACTATCTTCTTGATGATCCCACTTTTCCATTCGTGGTTGATACGCGCCTTGACCTTTTGAGCCACTTTCAAGGGTGAAAGATCGCGAGCATGTTTGTCATAATATCTTTTTTGAACAACTTGCCTCACCTGAAACTTTTTGACTATATCACGCCGATCTTTTATTTTTGATACTGTAGAGGAACACGGAACTATACTGCATAATTTTCTGTTATTTAAGAGCTCTGCAGGCGAAGGTATATCATGACTTATAGGTGTATTTAAAAATTCAAGAAGTGCAAGTCTAAAATCAGAATTACTGTAAGTCGTCTTCTTAAGTATATTTTTTATCGTTTGGATACTTCTTTCTACGAGGCCATTAGACTGGGGGTATCGGGGAGATGACGTAATATGTTGGAATCCCCACTCCTCGGCAAAACGTTCAAAGACATCTGAACGGAATTCAGGCCCATTATCAGAAAAAAAAATAACAGGAATTCCTTGCCTACAAAATATCGCTTTTAGTTGTTTAATTATGCTTTCTGACATTAATGACTTAAGTTTAGCCACTTCAATAAACTTACTATAATAATCAATTACTAACAGGTATGACTCACCATTATAATGGAAAACATCTGCCGCCACCTTAAACCATGGGGTGTCCGGGACGTCGTGTTGTATCAAAGTCTCTTTACAGTTAGATTTCCTATAAGATAAACATGCCTGACAATGCGAGATCATATCGGCTATCTGTGAATTTTTATTCGGCCAATAAATAGTTTCTCTCGCACGCAACTTACACTTTTCTATTCCTAAGTGAGACATGTGAATTTTTTTTTAGCATAACTGACCTCATGCAAGTAGGTATGACTATACGAGAACCTTTCCATATTAACCCATAAGATAATGTTAAATCATCTCGTACGTCCCAATAACTACGAATATCGAGATCAACATCGTTTTTGTTACAAGGCCACCCTTTTTAGGGTTCCGTAGCCAAAATGGCTAAAAAGGAACCCTTATAGTTTCGTCATGTCCGTCCGTCCGTCCGTCCGTATGTCACAGGCATTTTACTCAAAAACTATAAGACCTATACTGATGAAATTTGGAATATAGATGTCTTGTAGATGCCGCAACTAAGTTTGGTAGTTAAATAATAAAAATAAAAAAATCTAGGGGGGGCACTCCATACATGTAACAGAAGCTAAAAAAAAATTTTTTCACAAAATGTCAACATGTGGTACATAGTTCGACAGCTCTTTTGAAAACATTTTAAGGTTCTTAAGTAATGTTTGTGATTAAGTGAATACCTTTGGAAATAATCGCTCCGAAAGTTGTGAAAATTGTGTCCCCCCCCCTCTATCTTCTAAACCGTGTGTCCGAAAAATATAAAAAAAATTACAAATATAACGATCAATTAATACTTTCAACGAAAATTATTTTCAACAAGATCGAATTAACCGTTTTTGAGTTATTGCCGATAAACTGCGCTTCTCAACAAAAGGACGTAATTGCTATGAAGATACGCTCTTTTGTTGTTGTACTTTTTTTACATCGTATTTTTACCTTATAGTTACCTACGGCTATGGAACCCTACACTGAGCATGGTCCGACATGCTCTTGGCCAGTTATTTTATCGTTTCAAGTAGTTGTTGTAGTTCCTTATCCTCGCGCGTGCAATTTTGTATTTGAAGGAAATGCGTGTCTGTGAGCGGGTTACATGTGGTCAGCGCACACACCTGCGCCTGCGCTTCCAGATGATCGCGCGGCTCAGTGTCAAGGTCATTACCTATGCTGTTGTCACACGCTCGCGATAAGGAATCCGCTATGTATAGGTACTTACCGGGTTTATATACGAGTTTAAATGAATAGGGTTGTAATCGCATCAGCATTCGTTGTAATCTTGGCGGCGCGTTAGCTATGGGCTTATTTATTATGCTAATGAGGGGTTTATGATCCGTCTCAATAGTTATATCGGTGCGTCCATATATATAAGCATAAAATTTCTCGCATGCATACACACACGCATATAATTCTTTTTCTATTTGTGCGTATGCCTGTTCTGTCTTGTTAAGCGATTTAGACGCATAGCATACTGGCAGATTATCTTGTAATAGACAAGCGCCTAACTCATTTTTACTTGCGTCAACGGATAAAGTTATCTCTTTATCTAATGAATAGTATTGAAGAACGGGCGGATTTATTAAACTTTCTTTAAGGGTTTCGAAATCTTTCTGATGATTTTCAAGCCAATGCCATTCGACGTCTTTCTTTAGCAGTTGGCGCAAGTAATGTGTTTTGTCCGATAGGTTCGGGACAAAACTACCTACATATGTTATCAGGCCGAGGAATCTCTCAAGGTCTTTGACATTTTTAGGCTGGGGCATGTTACGTACGGCTATAACGTGAGTATCGTCCGGTGAAATCCCGTGCTCACTTATTTTATGGCCCAAGTACTTTATTTCCTTTAGGGCTATTTTACACTTATCTTTATTTAGTTTTATATTTATTTTTCGACATCTTTCTAAAACCTTACGCAGGCGCTCATCATGTTCCTCTTTAGTTTTTCCGTAGACAAGCAAATCATCAATAAACTGACACACGCCATCTATGTCATCAAAATGCCCCAACAGTTTCTTATGGAACACTTCACTGGCAGACGAAATTCCATATGGCAAGCGTAAAAATTTATATCTGCCAAAGACAGTGTTGAAAGTACACAAATCAGTGCAATCATCACTAAGTTTTACCTGCCAAAATCCTTGCTTAGCATCTAAGGTGCTAAACCATTTTGCGCCTAATAGCTTGGACGTAATTTCATCCAGGGTTGGCAGACGAAAGTGTTCCCGTCTTATAGCCTTATTTAAATCCTGTGGATCCAAGCAGATTCGGAAATCACCGTCAGGTTTTTTAGCGAGAGTCATACTATTCACCCAGTCAGTAGGGCCTTCAACTTTTGATATTATTTGTTGCCTTTCCATATCCATCAATTTATTTTTTACACTTTCCCGTAGGGCAAGGGGTAACTTCCTGGGTGGATGTATGACTGGACGTACGTTTTCCTTCACCTGGATCCTATATTCCCCGGGAAGACATCCAATACCTTCAAAAATGTCAGGATAACTGGCTAAAATATCATGTGTTTTATTTAAATTTGAATCTACTGACATGATCCGTTTAACCAAATTTAACTCCTCACAAGCGTTACGACCTACAATGGGCAGAGAGTTAACGTCGGCAACAATGAATTTTAATACATAATCAATATCTTTATAGAATATTTTCAAATAGCACTTTCCAACTATTCTGATACTGTCACCCGAGTAACCTCGCAATTTCATTGAAGTACGTGTTAACTCATTTTCTGAAATGTTAATTTTTTCCAAATAACATAACGGCAAAACATTGACATCTGCACCTGTATCAATTTTAAATTTAATCGAATTATTATTAATTTTTAGTACAGCGGACCACTCAGAATTATAAGATGTATTATCATGACATATTACCTGATCACTGGAGGCTTCCTCGACAGCATATACCTGGCACATCTTTGCGTAATGATTATACGAATTACAATTACTGCAACGAACACCGTACGCGGGGCACTTGTAGAAATCATGACTACCACCGCACTTAGAGCACCCTCGATATGACCTCGAATGTTGTATCGGGGCTAGGGCTTGCAATTCGAATATTCGAATTCTTCGAATATTCGGCTAATTTTGCTATTCGAATAATACCTGGTAAGGTATTCGAATATTCGAATAATTTTACTACCTATTTAAATTAAATAGAATTTAAATTAAAATGCTAACAAAGGACATAATAAAGAACGATAAAGTAATCAATTAAATTTTTTCAAACTGAATATACCTAAAATAGCGCAGCGTAACTTTTTACGCTATAAAAAACAATGATTAAATAAAAAAATAGAATATCCTCTCTAGGCTGAGCTGCAGCCTGTGGTATGGTGTTCTATTTGCATGCGTCATTAACTTTCTTAATAGCAAGGACAATTTTTTGGGAGAAGTATGCGCCAGCTCTGGGATCTCTCGAAGCATAGACCAGTTAGCTAACATTTCTGAAACTAATATCCTCGTGAGGCCCATGAGGGGGTGATGAGCAGGGAAGCATTTATGAAATTAGAATTCTATTCTCATCTTAATAAACTCGAAAATTACTTCAGACATTGATAGACGTCCATAGCATTGATTCAGAGCACTCACCGTCAACTACGACCTATATGCATCTGGCTGCTAGAAAGCTACTGACCCATCCGCATAATTTCTCGGAAAGCCCATAAGATGGAAACTTCGAAAGAAGTGCTTTGTGCCAAACCCAATCAAAAGCCTTCGCCATGTCCAAACTAACGGCCAATGATTCACCCTTAGTCTCGATCGCCTGTGCCCAACGATGTGTTAGGTAGACCAGAAGATCACCAGCTGAGCGGCCTTTACGGAAACCGTATTGGGGGGTCACTAAGCAACTGGTGGTCCTCTAGGTACCGAAGGAGCTGGCAGTTGATAATGGACTCCCATTATCTTCGAGAACAGAGAAGTTATGGGTATCGGCCAATCGCAGCGTAAAAAATATCTCTTCTAGCATGTTTTTCACAAGAAATACTAAGAAAAACAATTTTTGAATAGTTTTAGGTAGTATTCGAATAATATTCGAATATCTACAAAATCATATTCGAATATTCGAATATCTGAAAATGTCGAATATTTGCAAGCCCTACTCGTGGGAGCCGCGCGGGCGCCGCCGGCGCGGCCGAATCGGGGCATGGCTAGGGCCAGGTCTAGGGGTCCGATCAGCCTGCGTGACGGCTCCGGGGGTGGTGCGACGACCTCTTCCACGACCGCGACCGCGCCGGCGGCGCCCGCGCGGCTCCCACGAGCCGGGGGCGGCGGCGGCGGCTGCGGGGGGCGCACCTCTCACCACGCGAGTTCCGCATTGACAACTGGAACTGTTCACCCAATGTACTGACTCCTCTCTTCCTGAACTACTATGAAGATCCTGTTCTCGCTTACTTAACTCGTGAATATGATGCATTTCCGCTTCTTGTTTTATAGTGCCCGCTTGGGCCTGTGACATCTCCGCTAGCCGGCATATATCCAATGCTGAGGCAAGAGTTAAATCTGGCTCCCGAAGTAAACGTTCTCGTAGCAACCCATTTCTTAAGCCACAGATCAACCTATCTTTTACCAACTCGCTACATAAATCTTTAAATCCGCATCGGGCTGCCATCTTGTTGAGCTCAAAAACATACTGCTCCGTTGACTCTGTTACCTTTTGATCCCGCGTAAAAAACTTATGTCGCTCGACTGTTACATTTGTTTTAGGCAAAAAGAAGTTATCAAATGCCTGTAAAAGTGCCTTTAAAGTTGCCGGCTTAGTTGTGAACTGTTCATAGACGTCTCTGCATTTGGGTCCAATCACATGCAACAAGATGTTTATTTTCACTTTTTCCGACTTTTCACCAAGTTCACACGCTTCAAAATACACCTCAAAGGACTTCTTCCAATTTTGCCATGACTTGCATAAATTCCCCGATGTAACGCTAGAAATATTATTTTCGAATTGAAATGGCGCGGGTGGTTGTAACACTGCTTCCATTGTTCACGAGTTATGTTCACTTTACGCTAATCTGCACAACGCAATATAATTATTGCATTCTATTCGGTGATTAGGATGTTTATCACTATAATATTTTATATAAATCGCGTAGAAATAACCGTCTGCGCCATGTAAAATAACTATAAATGTGGAGGAGTCAATGACACGCAGAGGCTGGTATTAGACTGGATTTATTCACTTACCCACACATACTAATATAAATGTATGACACTTTCATGAGTTATTAAAGCACTTTTATAGCTACTAGAGTAACTACATTGACCACATTTGTAAGGTTTCTCGCCGGTGTGTTTCCTTTCATGCACACGTAAATTAGATTTGACTGCGCTAGCGTAGCTACAGTGGCCACATTTGTAAGGTTTCTCGCCGGTGTGTTTCCTTTCATGTTTAAGTAAATTAGCTTTCTGGCTACTGGCGTAATTACAGGTGCCACATTTGTAAGGTTTTTCGCCAGTGTGTTTCCTTTCATGAACAAGTATAATAGATTTGTCTGCGCTAGCGTAGCTACAGTGGCCACATTTGTAAGGTTTCTCGCCGGTGTGTGTCCTTTCATGTTTTAGTAAATTGGTTCTGAGCCTACTAGCGTAACTACAGTAGCCACATTTGTAAGGTTTTTCGCCAGTGTGTTTCCTTTCATGAATAAGTATAATAGATTTGTCTGCGCTAGCGTAGCTACAGTGGCCACATTTGTAAGGTTTCTCGCCGGTGTGTGTCCTTTCATGCACATGTAAAGTAGATTTGTCTGCGCTAGCGTAGCTGCAGTGGCTACATTTATAAGGTTTCTCGCCAGTGTGAGTCGTTTCATGGTCAAGTACATGAGTTCTATGGCTACTAGTGTAACTACGTTGATTTCGCCCTGCATTGAGAAAGTTTTTAAATTAGCCAACACAGAGAGTACACATTTTGGTGTCCGTCAAGATAGCGTACACCGTAAAGATATTCAGAATCTGATGCCAGCCAATAAATAGTACCCAAATAGTACCGACGAAATACCTAGGTGAAAAAAATAGAACCCTTGAACTTTTCGAAATATAAGGCCTGTTCACGGTGTACGCTACCGGGCGTCAAGCTGGCGTACACCGTTTGTATCTCTGGAACGGCTTTGTTTTTGGAAACGATTTATATCTCAAAAAATAGTACCCAAATAGTACCCTAGGGCCCTAAAATTTTATTTCTCTAGCTATCGTAGAAGCCGAGATATTCCATAACTTAACGGTGTACAAAATTTCACACCGTCAAGCTGGCGTACCCGGGAATTCCTTATAGAAAGAGCTCACTATATCTCGGCTTCTACGATAGCTAGAGAAATAAAATTTTAGGGCCCTAGGGTACTATTTGGGTACTATTTTTTGAGATATAAAGCGTTTCCAAAAACAAAGCCGTTCCAGAGATACAAACGGTGTACGGCAGCTTGACGCCGGTAGCGTACACCGTGAACAGGCCTTATATTTCGAAAAGTTTAAGGGTACTATTTTTTTCACCTAGGTATTTCGTCGGTACTATTTGGGTACTATTTATTGGCTGCATCAGATTCTGAATATCTTTACGGTGTACGCTATCTTGACGGACACCACATTTTGTAAAAGAACTATTCAATAATATGTACACGATTGATTGCAACATTTGCAACAAATCATGAGGGGCCATCAACTTTACGTCACACTCCCTACCCCTTGTTGTTGTCACTGGTGATCACGTTTGTATAACCCCCTCCCTAAATTTAAATCCCATATCAGGCATTTTAAGTATAAAAAATCAGAAAATTAAAGCTTAAATGTCCATTAGGGTGGGCCAAAAGTATATTTTTGTGGTTTTGCTTTTTCCACAAGGTTGCCTTTATTCCAATAGACTTTAAACGTCCTCTTGCAAAATTTGACCGAAATTTAACAACATTTAGGCGTCGCTAGAATTTGAAGATTTTGTTGAGTAGTAAATTGAAAAAATGATGTTCCTAACTATACTTTCGCGAATAATAATGAGGAATGAGATAAAAAGTAAAAACCTAGATTATGCTCGTAGTAATTTTGAAATGTACCCGCTATAAGCATGTCCGTCAAGATAGCGTACACCGTAAAGATATTCAGAATCTGATGCTGCCAATAAATAGTACCCCAATAGTACCGACGAAATACCTAGGTGAAAAAAATAGTACCCTTAAACTTTTCGAAATATAAGGCCTGTTCACGGTGTACGCTACCGGGGGTCAAGCTGGCGTACACCGTTTGTATCTCTGGAACGGCATTGTTTTTGGAAACGCTTTATATCTCAATAAATAGTACCCAAATAGTACCCTTGGGCCCTAAAATTTCATATCTATCTAGCTATCGTACAAGCCGAGATATTTCATGACTTAACGGTGTACAAAATTTCATACCGTCAAGCTGGTGTACCCGGGAATTTCTTATAGAAAGAGCTCACTATATTTCATTAGATTAGGTACTTACTAACATTAGATTAGAGTAACTAATACCATTAGTTAGTGTCATATCTTAATAATGGAAGTACCTAATCAAATGCTAAAACAATTTACATATGGATGTAATAAAAATAATGAATATTGCAGGTATTTAAGCATAATAATAATAATAAAATAATTCCTCCAGGATACAAAAAACGTCAGACTCCAAAAATCAGGCATAAAAAGAGATCACGTCATACACAAACAAAAATCAAATCATGTACATAATTACACAAGTGACTTACTATTTTCCTTCTAAAAAACGTTTCTCTTGGAAATGCGTTTCTAAAAATGACAGGGAATTTAGCATCCGGTCTGACAACGAACTTTTATCAACTCAAACCGTCAATTTTATTAAAAGTAATTAACAAAATACTGTTTATGTATCTAATCTTAACTAAAAACCCTAATTTATGTAATCCCGGTTTTTCTCTATTCTTCTTAACCACATAGCTTCTTAACCACATAGTCCTCATTCGGCATTTTATTCTTCATATAATTAATAATGTCTTCTTCTGTAGCATCTGCGTGAAAGTTCCATGCGTGGATATATTTCTGTGGCTCCATTGTTCTTAAGCTAGCGTCCTCTACGCCGGTCGCTCGTATGATAGTTCGGCGAGCGCGCGGTCCATTTGTTGGTACTGATGATTGCCGCCCTTTGTTAACACTTTCCGCTGTACTGCTTAGGTATGAGTTCGTTTCCATTGGGATGTGCATATCTGACTTCGTAGATATGGACTTAGTGTGAGCCGATCTTGTTGGTGGCCCCGGTCTCGCAGGCGGCTCTGCCGTTGCTGATACAGGTGCCTTATTCTGCGTAGTTAACTGCTGCATGCTACAATTACCATCCTTAGTCCGCGGAGATGAAAACTGCAACAGTTGCGATGTGCCGAGGTCCTCAGTGTCGCATGACGTGATTATATTGTCCTGGGCTAGGGTCTCAGATGATGTTGATCGTGATAGAATGGATGTAAGCTGGTTCATTGTTGACGCTAGGTTATTCTTCATCAGTAATGCCTCGGATTCCACCAGTGCTAAGTGTTTGTTATGGTTTTCTAAGCTTAAGCTTAAGGTTTGACACTCGTCCATAGCTCCGTCTACAGCACTAGCCAGATTGTTTACGTCAGAATTAAGATTGGCATACTTTTCATTTAAAATGCTTACGTTATTTTTTAGTTCCTTAAACAAATCTGAGATGTCACACAGCCGTGCATCTTGGGTTTCCATCCGAGCGGCAATAAACGCACGGAATGACCTGATTTCAGCCAGAATAGTATTATTATCACATTTATTCTCCGTCTTGTCGATATCCATGCTTGGTTGATGGATCGGCTCAATTGGATAATCATTTGTTGTGTTGTTTACAATGTTGTCGCGCTTATCGGTTTTAGCTTGGTTGTCATATAACTTGACGGGTATTATTTTTCGCAACGTAATTTTGTTACGACTATTTTCACTAGGCATGCAGGTGCTTATCGAATGTCCTGGACCCGATATTGGGGTATTAGCATTGTCGCCTTTGGGTAACTTACAAATACAACTAACGCATATGCAAGCAAGCTTCTTTTGTTGCTCCATACGTTTAAAAACATCCGATGTGACATTTGCGCATAGTAAATCGTATGTTCATTTACATCGCGAGCAGGTCATACATATGTTGTCCTGTATATTAGCTTTACAACCCTCGCAAGTATTGGCCATCGTTGTAGAATAAGTTATAAAGAGATTCTTTGTTTATTTGCTCGCGCAGTTGCAGATACGCGGTACGTTAAAAATGTTCTTGATGACTTGCTACGTCGCGAACGACGCAAGCGCCATACAAACTGCAGCGTTTACGACGTCTTTATATTGTGCTGCGTACCGAACACTTGTTTACTGGTTTAGGATTGATATTTTCGATGATTATTATTACATACACGCACTTCACTCAGGTAATTAATATATATTTGTCTTCATTGCACTGTATAGTCACTTATAATGTTTAACTTTAGTAGATATTCCCGGGATAAACGTGAGATAATTAAATATTACGCGTCCGGACGAAACGGTCGTGACGACGCCATCTTGACCAATAGTATGTGTCCTTACATGGTTTATTAAAGCACTTTTCTGGATACTAGAGTAACTACAGTGCCCACATTTGTAAGGTTTCTCGCTGGTGTGTTTCCTTTCATGCACACGTAAATTAGATTTGGCTGCGCTAGCGTAGCTACAATGGCCACATCTGTAAGGTTTCTCGCCGGTGTGTGTCCGTTTGTGTACATGTAAACTAGATTTGTCTGCGCTAGCGTAGCTGCAGTAGCCACACTTATAAGGTTTCTCGCCAGTGTGTTTGCTATCATGAACAAGTAAACTAGATTTGAATGCGCTAGCGTAGCTACAGTGGCCACATTTGTAAGGTTTCTCGCCGGTGTGTGTCCTTTCATGGACTACTAAAGAATATTTCGAGCGGCAAGCATGACTACAGTGGCCACATTTGTAAGGTTTCTCGCCGGTGTGTGTTTTTTCATGTTTTAGTAAATTGGTTCTGAACCTACTGGCGTAACTACAGTAGCCACATTTGTAAGGTTTCTCGCCAGTGTGTTTCCTTTCATGAACAAGTAAACTAGATTTGACTGCGCTAGCGTAGCTGCAGTAGCCACACTTGTAAGGTTTCTCGCCAGTGTGTTTCCTTTCATGCACACGTAAATTAGATTTGAATGCGCTAGCGTAGCTACACTGGCCACATTTGTAAGGTTTCTCGCCGGTGTGTGTCCTTTCATGCACATGTAAAGTAGATTTGTCTGCGCTAGCGTAGCTGCAGTGGCTACATTTATAAGGTTTCTCGCCAGTGTGAGTCGTTTCATGGTCAAGTACATGAGTTCTATGGCTACTAGTGTAACTACGTTGATTTCGCCCTGCATTGAGAAAGTTTTTAAATTAGCCAAGACAGAGAGTACACATTTTGTAAAAGAACTATTCAATAATATGTACAACGAATGATTGCAACATTTGCAAGAAATCATGAGGGGCCATCAACTTTACGTCACACTCCCTACCCCTTGTTCTTGTCACTGGTGATCACGTTTGTATAACCCCCTCCCTAAATTTAAATCCCATATCAGGCATTTTAAGTATAAAAAATCAGAAAATTAAAGCTTAAATGTCCATTAGGGTGGGCCAAAAGTAATTTTTTTGGTTTTGCTTTTTCCACAAGGTTGTCTTTATTCCAATAGACTTTAAACGTCCTCTTGCAAAATTTGAGCGAAATTTAACAACATTTAGGTGTCGCTAGAATTTGAAGATTTTGTTGAGTAGTAAATTAAAAAAAAATGATGTTCATAACTATACTTTCGCGAATAATAATGAGGAATGAGATACAAAGTAAAAACTTAGATTAGAGTACCCGCTATAAGCATGTCCGTCAAGATAGCGTACACCGTAAAGATATTCAGAATCTGATGCAGCCACGGAATAAAAAAAACAGTGGAAGTGGCATAAGCTTCAATAACTGCGAGAACCGCTGTCGCCAATCTCACACAATGACAAAAACACATACAATGAAATCTTGAATTTGATTGGTCTTAGTATTTTATTTTATACAAGACTATGCACCTTGATACGTTAGCATAATTGAAACTTTATAACAATGCCGCATTGTCGAAATTACACTACACATTTTACGACTTACGACGTATTGATACCAAATATCTATTTGTCATACTATGTGCTGCCATCTAGCGTTCAATAGCTAAACAACAGAGCCCAAATCTACAGTATCTATCTAAGTAGTTTGGCCGCTCGACGATAGAGATTCTAGTGTTGTGCCCAACGCTTTGTAATCATTATATCGATAAAATTATGGTAATAAAATGTACGAGTATTTTTTTAAATTTATGTTTTATAAATTTTGTTTGCATAAGAGACGGAAATAAAACATAAAGCGAGTTAATAATAAAGGATTAGAATCAAGGATCATATCATAAGATAGGTAGTGTTGTGTATGAGAGCTTTAAGAAGTACGCTCATCGCCATCAAAGTATAGCGAGTAGCCTGATCATATGGTAGGTAAACAGAAACTCGAATTCGTTTCTATCAACATACCTATAGATAGGCAAACAGCAGTGGTAAGTACCCATTTTACTAATTCTACTTATTTATTCAAACTTTGCATAATACATGAAGGTACAATACAAACAGCGTACTTAATATTGTACCGATTTTTAAAATAAAATGTTAAACTAAATTAATTTAATTGCATTAAAATAATTGCAAATTGCTTGGCTGATTTAAAACCTCCTTAGTCTGAAGGTGTATCCACCTTGATATTACGTACGGGTAGGTTCTATATTTTTCATCACACTTGCTCGAAAATGGTGTCATTACACGTAGGTTTTGCGGGCCGTAAATGACCTATTACGCCCTAGGGCGTAGTGGTTGTCTTTTTAAATTTGAAACGCTGGTTCTGTTTTACTCTTATTTGTCATGTTCAAAGAAAACGCCAACTTACTTTTTTAACTTTTATTACTGAAATATTTATTTAAAGAGAACTGTTATTGCAAATACATGTAAACACATATTTCTGTAACATTAATTAAATGTTTAAATAGTGTATTTCAGTATTTTGCAAATATAAAATCAACCATTTTAAGTCTTTACCGCTATGGTTTCCGAACGTGACTTGTCGTCTCGATATATGTCACTAATGTCACTGTCAGTTTTACAATTTTATTTAGGTTAAGTAAGGTTATTTTAATCAGATTTCCTCACAAGTGCGATGAAAAACATTGTGTGTGCCACGGGCGGTAAGGGAATTACAAACTCGTGTTATTAAAGCCCTCGGCTTCGCCTCGGCCTTGTAACAAACACTCGTTTGTAATTCCTTACTTACCGCCCTTGATACACAATGTACTATTAAAATTAAACTCATAACTCCCTCGGGAGGGGTACGTATCAAAATATAATTATAAGGTCAAAAAATATACTGTTGAAATGAATAAAGTTTAAATGTAGAAATCCTAAATATATAATGGGTCTAAATGTATAAAGTTGTTTGATATAAGTTCGAAATCGAATCATTTTCATTAAAATGCATGGAACATATAGTGCTTGTTTTAGCTGGCATCCAAATTTGTCTTCCAGTGGCATCAATCCATTTGCCTTTCTGATAAGGATCCTTCGGGAATCTGAAAAGTGGTTAAGTCAGTTTCTCGGAAACATGCATTAAAATGTACGCAGGAGTTAATTATGTGCCGTTTAAATATAGTTTTAATAATAGTTAAACGGAATACACAATCGACTGACAGCATAAAATTGCGAACCTTATACAAAAGATTTATCGATAATTATATCGACAACACCCTCTCTCTACTACAGTGAGGTCAATGTACTATCGAGTAGCGAGCGTTTTGCGAGTAGCGTAGAACATTCTAGATTGTTGTCTAATTCTGTTGTGAGTTAAAATCGACTTTATTCCATTGACTTTAAGTTTAGTTTTGTATAGTGAAATGCATAAAAATGTCTTTGAGGTCGTAAAATGAGAAATTTATTTAAATAAAATAGAATTAAGACTTACCGATGATATGAAATGCCACCATGGGAGATGTTTTTGGTGCGGCTATGATTTTTACAGTCCAAAATGGAACAGTAAGGCATATTTCTCGTCTTATATGCGTTTCGTCGGCACAACTATCTCACACAAGCGATCGCGGGGAACTGGGCTTGGTTGCGTACAATTGTACGTAACTATGGCACGCGCAACACGCCCACTTTACACTTCTACTGTTTTTTCTGTTCTGTGGATGCAGCCAATAAATAGTACCCCAATAGTACCGACGAAATACCTAGGTGAAAAAAATAGTACCCTTAAACTTTTCGAAATATAAGGCCTGTTCACGGTGTACGCTACCGGGCGTCAAGCTGGCGTACAACGTTTGTATCTCTGGAACGGCTTTGTTTTTGGAAACGCTTTATAGCAAAGTCTTTATATCTCTATCTTTATATCTCAAGAGAGAGATGGCGCCACTACAACCGTTAGCATCGGCTCCGCGAATAATTTCGTTACAAATCTATTAATTATCGTATTTAAGAACAACAGCGTGAACATTGTGAAGATACTGTGCTAATTACGCGCCGTGAGTGTTATTTACGTCTAATAACAACGCGTTTTAAAACTATTATAACTTATATGATAACCAGTGCCTCTATTGTGATTTGTGAAATACCTACCTACTGTAAACAATAAATGATTATCAGTGACTTTAAGCGACAACAGTTAAGAAAGCTCAATAAATCAAAACAGACAGTGAGTACTTTTTGTGCATTGTGGAAAATAGTGTTTAATATACTATAATAAGGATTTAAAATTAAATTATCGCAGCTCAGCACAGCTCACAATTACTGCCATCTAGTCCGAAATCTGCAGAATCACTGTATCGCGCCATCTTTGGAGATTACGAAGAACCTAAGTGCTAGCTTTCATTTACGCACTCTGGCGCATGAGAACTTCGGTGCTACTGTCACGCCATCTATATTTAAGGAGCCGTACTACCACGTATACTATGTTCCTAAGCGGACTATTGATAAACTGATACACAGCTTGTGTTTGTGCCTCAGTATCGCTTAAAAGATTTAACAGAGGGCGCCTATAGTAACAAGATTTGCAATATTCACTTAAGTTTTAATCACTATGCCTCCGAAATCGATGAGAAAGGTTTGCACAAAATGCAAGAAGGAAATCAAAACACGTAGCTACCTAAGATGTTCGCAATGCCATAGCTTTTATGATGTTTTCTGTACGACAAACGTATCAGATAAACGATTTGACCTAATGACCACCGAAAATCGTCTCTCGTGGACATGTCACAAATGCATCTATACAGTCGAACAGACCAGCAAGCCGAAGAGCAAACCAGGTCAGCCAAGCACGTCCCGCGAGCTTATTACTCCAAAGCACATACTACATAAGGATGGCACAGCAGGCAATAGACCCAAACCTATTTTGAAAAGGCTTTCCCTAGATTGCTCTCTAAACTATGATTCTGAAGATTACTCTAGTTTGTCTTCTTCCCTAAACACCACCTCAAGAAGTCTCCCGAGCATGTCTAACTTGGAGGATCCTGAGGTAACAGACCTCAGGCAAGAAATTATTTCTCTAAATTGCCAGCTTGAAAGCGCACATGCAGAAATTGACCGCCTTTGCTCTGAAATTGCCGAGTTTAAGAAAATTGTCTGTGACAAACAAAAAAGACTCGACATGTATAATAAACTGTATAGAGAAAAGGAATCCTCATTGTTGCGGAGATCAACTCCCTTAAAAAAAACCCTGAAGAGAAGTAACTCCGTTCCACGGTCTCGAAGAAATGATATCTACATCGACGCGACGACCTTTCAACCCACTCCGCAGAGACTTCCTGTGAGGACAGCCTTTTGGCAACCAGCTACGGATCAGAGTCGAACTCTAACTCGAAAGAAGTCTCTAAAATTAATTCATTAGAGAATAATTCAGGTCCTATTGGAAGCAACGACCACAATGTAAAGGGGGTGAAAAGGAGAGCGGCATTCTCAAGGAATAAACTTGCTATTTTAAGCAGCAACAACAGAAATGATATTACTGGGACTTTAAAAGTAAACACATCACTACGCAACTTTGATTGCTGTCATTATATTACACCCGGAGGAGGCATAAGAGAAATGTTGCGTAATATAGACAGTAAATTATCGAACTTTACTCATAGTGATTGCTGTATAATATTAATCGGTGAAGAAGACTTCCATCAGAACAAGGATTACACGGCATTAGTGAGACATATTACTGACATTCTTGTTCCGATTGTCCACACCAATATAATTATAAGTTGCTCTACCTATATTTGTGGCATGCCGATTTATAACTATAGAGTCGAGTTGTTTAACACTTTGTTACGTAGTGATATACTCTTCCATGACAAGCATTACCCGTTCGATTCCAATCTCGACTTATCCCATGACATGTTCTCGACTAAAACGGGACGTCTAAATGACCTTGGAATGTCAAATATATTCTATCACCTAGGCAATTTTACTGCATCGAACATTCAATTGTTGCGAAATGAACCTCAATCAGAGCGTTTTCAATACAGGCAAAAGAGTAAAAGCACACAGAAAAAAATAACAGCCTATTTTCCAAAAAATACCGTAACAAATATAGCAGAGCGGAGAAGTGTGCAGAAAAAAATCTCTGACTATCTTTTAGTGAAAAAAACAAAAAATAATACGGAAAAACTATCGAATGGTACGGCAGAAAAACTGAATCAAGATTTTTTTCGAGAGTGAATCAAGTTATTTTTTCTAGACCATAGTAAACAATAATATAAAAAATAAATGCGATAACCAAGTTCATAAAAATGTTAAAAGCCTTAAGTCTAAAGATTCTTCTCCGTCTCTTAACATACTTTTCCAAAATATGCGCAGTGTTAACAACAAATGCCATCTACTCACATCTCTAACGGAAGAAGAAAGCTTCCACATCCTATGTTTATCTGAAACATGGATTACTCTCTCTAAATTGGACCTCTTGCATGTGGACGGCTACACGCCCGCATCTTTCTTCTGCCGAACTGAATGTGAAGGAGGAGGAGTGTGTATACTTGTCAAAGAAGAAATTGAACTTGATTACGCTGAGTGTCGTGATATAAATGTAATGTCTATACAATCTATTTTCGAAGTTTGTGCCGTAGCTCTACCTAAACACAACTTAGTCCTTATACAATTGTATTGGCCCGACAGCAAAAGGATGCCGGAAAATTTTATAACTCTCTTACCAAACTTTTACAACACTTACAGAGAAAATATGCTAGTAAAGACATTGTAATTGGGGGAGATTTTAATGTAAATGTACTAGAAAAATCTACTTCCTCTACAACCCTACTAAATCTCTTAAGCAGTTATAACTTTTATCAGCATGTGAAAGAACCCACCAGAGTAACTACAACCAGTGCTACTTGCTTAGATCTACTGTTTACTAATTTCACAGGACATCACTTGAGTGTCGGCGTAAACGAGTATGGTCTTTCTGATCATAAGGGAATATTAGCAAACATACCATGCAATAAATTAAATACCCGATACAGCTGGACCACAGAAAAAAGACAGTTTAATGAGCAAGACATTCAATATTTTAAATCGGAACTAAAACAAATAGACTTTGGTGAACAATAATATAAATGATAATTTTAACTCTTTTGTAACTAAGCTCAAACACACTCTAAACTTATGTATACCAATAAAGAAAATAAAATATAATAATAGACGGAAAAATACCTGGCTTACAAAAGGCATCAGAATATCCTGTAAGCATAAAAGGCTGTCCAATTCTAAACAATGGGTATAAAAAATACGAAAAACTACTAAAAAAAAACGGTTACTACTTCAAAACGTTTGTAAAACATTCGACGAATGAAACAGTCTAATAATATTACTAGGTCTATGTGGACAATAATAAAAGAACAAACGAACAAAGCGCCTGTTAGACAGAAGAAAAATATTAAATTAAATATTGAACATATTTCTACGGATGACCCTATTAGAGTTGCAAATGAATTCAATAATTTCTTTTCAACAGTATGCACTAGCGGTAGGACCGGGAACCTGCGGCCACTTGGCCGGCCTGTCGTAGCTCCATCAAAAATTCCATGTAACTGTCGCCTGTCACCGCGCAACAAGTATGGAAAATCATTAATAACTTAAAAAATAAACGCAGTTTTGGTTCAGATGACATGCCCCCTATACTAATTAAAAAATGTGCACAAGAACTAGCCAGTCCATTATCCGTAATTATAAACCAATCTTTTGCCGAAGGTACTTTCCCAGATTCATTGAAAGTCTCTATTATTAAACCTATCTACAAAAAAGGCCACCAAACCGACTGTAACAACTATCGACCGATAGCACTGTTAACGACCTTCTCAAAAATTTTCGAATCTGCGATGACTACGAGACTATACTCATTCTGTGAAAAATTTAAAATCTTCAGTGATTGCCAGAACGGTTTTAGGAAGGATCGGTCTACTTCTTTGGCGGTCTTTAAATACATACGTGATGTTCTCAATATCATAAACGATAACAAATATGCGATCGGGATCCTATTGGACATGAGTAAAGCGTACGACCGAGTTCTACACGATATACTGTTAAAAAAACTATATGGCATAGGCGTAAGAGGGGTTGCGCACGACTGGTTCTCATCATACTTAGCCAACCGCGTACAGTACGTTGAAATAGAGCACTATGACTCGACCTCGGGCAACATACAGAAAGTACGATCACAGGAGATTAGCGTAACTCAATCCATCCCTCAAGGTAGCGTCCTCGGTTGTATACTATTCTTGCTATACATTAATGATCTGCCCAAAGCAATAGATGATCCCTGTACCTTATTCGCGGATGATATATCGATTGTTATACCATGTGAAAAAGACTGTAACCTAAAAAACCAACTTGACTCTGTATTATTAGACATCACGACCTGGTTAGCCGATCACAACTTGGAAGTAAATTTCACAAAGACGAAACTGATTCACTTTAAACCATACCAACGACGATCGATAAACATGGAATATATGTTCAAAGACACCAAATTAGAATGTGTTAATACGTTTTCGTTGCTTGGTATCACCATTGATACAACAATAAACTGGAAAGAACACATCAATAAAATTATTTCCAAGTTAAATAGGTTTACTTATGCTCTCTATAAACTAAAAACATCAAGTGACCTAAAAACAGCCACTTGTGCTTATTACGCCTATGCCCACGCTTGGCTGAAATACGGAATAGTGATGTGGGGTAATAGTTCAGATTCTGTACACCTTTTTAGGCTCCAAAAACGATGCCTTAGAATATTAGTAAATATAAAGACGATAGAAAGCTGTAAAAAACACTTTATCGAACAAAAGATACTTACACTACCATCAATGTATATTATGGAAGCATGTATATTTGTTAAGAAAAATATGCCATTATTTCCGCAATACTCTCGGCCACAAAATCTCCGGCGTCGTGACAAATTGGACAAACCTTTCTCAAAATTACATATGGTGAACTCTGGCCCTTTCGCAATGTGCATAAAAGTCTACAACGCGATCCCGGACTTTCTTAAAAAAGAAAGCAATTTTACTAAATTTAAAGCCCAGCTAAAGGAGTACTTGCTTGGGAAATGTTACTACTCCACACAAGACTTCTTGACTGATGTATAGTCCGTAAGACATAGCTTTAGTTTATATTTAGTTGTAAAATATGTCCCTAGTTTTTAAGATTGCTGTGCCCTTGCAGGGTTCATGTTCTTGCACTTGTTTAAGCACCTATAAGACCTTTATACACATGATTTGCAATAAACCATTTGATTTGATTTGATTTGAAAATAGTACCCAAATAGTACCCTTGGGCCCTAAAATTTCATATCTAGCTAGCTATCGTACAAGCCGAGATATTTCATGACTTTTAACGGTGTACAAAATTTCACACCGTCAAGCTGGTGTACCCGGGAATTTCTTATAGAAAGAGCTCACTATATTTCATTAGACTAGGTACTTACTAACATTAGATTAGAGTAATTGTTACTAACTTAAATGTATGGACTATCTGTCTGAAATAAAAGTTATTGTTATTATTTCCGTATATCTTTATTTGCTTAAGTTAGCTTTTTTACAATATATATATATAAAAAGTAAAATACAAAATGAAATTACAAAACATAAACACATTATAAAAAACCTAACCTAGGGTGCCGCCGGCAGCGGGGCGGGGCCCAGGCTACCGGTGGTTAGGGCCGCAGAGAGAGGAACCTCCTGACGATGCGCGCCGTGTCCAGAAGAACCGCTTTCTGTATCTGACCCTTGATCCAGCCATCTAGCGAGAGTCTCTTAAGGTGGTGATCGAGACTCTTCGCTATAATCCCGTTCGCCGAAACGACTATCGGAACAATGATCGTCGAATCAACATCCCACATGGCGGTAACCTCGTGAGCCAAGTCAAGGTACTTGCTGAGCTTGTTCTTCTCGGCTTTCACGAGGTTCTCGTCATGGGGGATGGTAACGTCGACGAGCACTGCACGGCGCTCGGATCGATCTATTAGCACGATATCAGGCTTATTGGCTACAATAGTCTTGTCCGTGATAATGGATCGATCCCAATAGAGCGTGGCACGGCCATTTTCGAGAACTGGCATTGGTGCGTACTGATAGTACGGCACCTCAGACCCCACAAGACCATATCGAACAGCAAGTTGCTGGTGAATGACCCTGGCTATTTGATTATGTCTGTGCAAGTACTCGCCGTTAGCTAGATGGGAACAACCAGAGATAATATGCCTGATAGACTCTCCGGGACGGCGGCATGCCCGACAGATGTCGACCGTACCGTCCTTCAGGATATATCTCCGGTAGTTGTTCGTCATCATAACTTCGTCCGCAATTGCACAGACAAAACCTTCAGTTTCCCCGAAGAGATCACCGAAGCGTAGCCAGTTCACCGACCCGAGCAGGTCTACATCGGGCCCCGTGAGGGCCTTGTAGAACCGCCCGTGTAGCTCCTTACTCTTCCATATGTCCTTGCGGTCGTCGGTGCTAAGCACCTTAGGTCTACGCCAGTTCTCGTTTGCCAAGGAAAGAGGGGTAAGGGTTCTGTCTACTGCTACTACATCGCGATGTATCTCACACTCGTTGTTTAGGAAGTACTCCCTGAGGCTGCACACCTCGCGGTTATGGAGGTCCTTGGCGTTTAAAAAGCCACGGCCGCCACACTTACGCGGGATGTACAGTCTCATAACTGACGAGCGTGGGTGTAGCATGCGGTGTGTAGTGAGCAGCACACGGACCCGCCTATCCAGGGCGTCCAGCTCAGTCTGAGTCCACCTTAGTATGCCAAAGGAGTAAGTGAGCAGGGGCATCACCCAAGCGTTGAAGGCCCGCACCTTGTTGCCGCCAGACAAAAGACTGTTAAGTACTTTTGTCAAGCGACAGAAGAAGCGCTCCTTCACCGCCTGCCTAGTGTCCCTGTCCGCAATACTCAAGGCCTGTGACATACCAAGGTACTTGTAGGTTTCAGCCTCGGAGATAGACTTGAGAGTCATTGTCTCGGAGAGTTGCAAATTCGGAGAATTTACGACTTTCCCTCGTTGTACATGCATGACCGCACACTTATCTACACCAAACTCCATTTTGATGGCGCTACTGAAGGTTTCTGTGACTTTCAGTAGCTCCAAGTCTGGGCGTTTGGGTGCAAATAGCTTGAGGTCGTCCATGTACAGCAGATGAGAAATGACGTCACCCTCTCTCCGAAGCCGACAGCCCAGTCCTGAATCCTTCAGCAGAGTGCTGAGTGGGTTCAGGGCTAGGCAGAACCACAGGGTACTCAGACTGTCACCCTGGAAAATACCTCTCTCAATCCTTATAAAGTCATGCGGGCCAGGGGGGCCATCTCCGCCGCCTGGTTGACGCAGGACTGTGGTCCACTGCCTCATACATGCGCCTAAGAAGGATTTTAAAGCTGCATTGATTTTATACAGCTCCAAGATCCTCTCCAGCCATGAATGAGGCACCAAATCATGGGCCTTCTTGTAGTCAATCCAGGCAGCTGAGAGAGACCCCCTGTCCCGCTGGACTTGTTGGCAAATGGCCGTGTCGATGAGGAGGAGCTCTTTAGTACCACGTGACCCAACCCTACATCCATTTTGAGAGAAGGCCATAACGTTGTTCGCAACAATGTGCGTGTTGATTTTTGATCTCAAGATGGATGTAAGGAGCTTGTACAGCGTGGGCAAGCACGTGATGGGTCGGTAGTTCTTCGCCTCCGTGGTACTACCGGACTTGTAGAGCAGGAAGGTAACACCTGTTGTTAGGAAAGATGGCAGGGAGCCGAGCTCAAGGGCTTGTTGGAATTGTGTTGCCAGGCGTTCGTGTGAGCACCGAAACCACTTGATCCAGAAGTTGTGCAACCCGTCCGGCCCAGGACTTTTCCAGTTCTGAGTCGCGCGGGCCGCACAACTCACGTCATCGGGGCTGATGGTAACAGCCCCCATGGTTTCGATGGGCTCACATTCTCGCTCAAGAACAGTTATCCACTCGCCCTCGGTGTGCACGACTGGCACCGACCAGATACCACGTCAGAAATTAATCATGGCGGTAGGATCCGGTAGTTGTCCGTCGGCCACACGTTGATCGGCTCCCTCCCACTTTCGATATACCTTCCTTTGGTCACTCCGAAAGAGACGATTCTGCTGGTATCGATCCACACGCTCTCTATAGCGGCGAATACGGCTTGCCCACGCATAGACTTTCTGCTTCAGGAAGTCTATGCGCTCCGTGACACATGCCATGTAGTCGCAGGGTCTGATATCAGTCCCCGCGAAGGCCTGTGTCACGAAACGCATAACACGGGGGCGGTTGTTACCCCCCCTGAAGCAGGTCAGCTTTGCAATGAGAGTCCTAAACGTGCTGATACGCCGCTCGATCCGTACTTGCCAGGCGGGGACACCCCCGGCGGTCCGCGGCGCTCGGTCAGCGTCCGGGAACTTGACGCGAGCGACGCGGCACGCCGCGATGGCCCCGCAGTACATGATCGCGTGTGTGTGTATCAGCAAGATCTTCGCTAGCCTGTATGTACGGGTCTAGCAAAGCGTTTAGGGCTCCCACTAGCGCTAGATTACGTCTATTCGTGGGCAGGCGAGGTAATCGCGGTCTAGATTCCGGCGTGGCTCGATACCGCTCAATCGCCTCTTCCAGAGCCCTCCTCAGTTGCTCATTGGCCTGGGTACTTACACTACTCGCAGCATTCTCCTCGTCGGCAGCGGGTTCCCCCCGCGGCGCCCCCGGCGCCAAGTCGGGTGCTGGCACCGGGACCGGCGACGTAGCGGGCAGATTCCGAGCCGAGGTGGAGACCGCGCGAGTAGCAAGTACTTCCAGGCGCAGTCGATCAAGTGTCGCGGCATCCAGTCGCTTCCGCCGCTGGATGACGCGCACCTGATCCGATAATCATTGCGCAGACACGTCGATGGATGGTTCAAGGGCCTGAAACAGAGGCAGCATCCGGTCACGGTACGCCGACAGGTTAGTTCCCCCCTCTGTAGCCCCATAGTATGCGCGCATGCAGTTCTCATTCATGGTTTGAGACCATCGCATGCGACGCACTACTCCACCGGTAGCGGGAGCCGTGGGCGGGACAGAATGCCCCGCTGGCCCCAAGCGTGCCGGCAGCGGTGGCCGTCCACGTCGCTGTGGTGGTCGTGGCGGCGGGGGCGGCGGCCCGCGCTCGTCGTCGCTCGACTCGCTGGTGTCGGCCGCGGTCGCGAACTCGTCGCTAGACGAGGCCGATGAGGAGCTGGACGAGGCGGGCGGGGGTGGTGGGCGTACGTTTTCAAGTGCCGCTTTTCTCGTACGCTGTCTCGTTATCATTTCCCTTAGTATTGCGTGTATTTACGCCATTATGTTTAGATCTGCAGTCCGTATATTTTTGTTGTGTATAGCTGGTATAACATATTATGTCTATTTGTAAGCACTGTATTTTGCAACATTTTGGTACACATTAAGCAACTTTAGGCGTAAAATACTATAAAAAATACATTTTTCTGAGAAATATAATGCTTGACGCGTCCGTCAATGTCAGCGGTTATTGTTATTATTATTATATATATCGGCTTCTACGATAGCTAGAGAAATGAAATTGTAGGGCCCTAGGGTACTATTTTTTGATAAAGTGTTTCCAAAAACAAAGCCGTTCCAGAGAAATACCAACGGTGTACGCCAGCTTGACGCCCGGTAGCGCACACCGTGAACAGGCCTTATATTTCGAAAAGTTTAAGGGTGCTATTTTTTTCACCTTGGTTTTTCGTTGGTACTATTTATTGGCTGCATCAGATTCTGAATATCTTTACGGTGTACGCTATCTTGACAGACACGCTATAAGCAGGTATTTGGTGCCTTTCTTCATTAATTACTTGCAAATCTTAGCGTCCCCTAAATATTGTTAATTTTAATTATAGATACATTTAAAAATCAAATACGACCCACTACAGCCAAAGCCGGATTTGAACCCGCACCTCTATCATTCCGGGACAGCGAGATATCAAATTTCTCAATGTAGCCTCTGTCAGACCGCACGTAAACTGCCAATGTATTCGTATCGAGATACTAACACCCTCTGTACCATTTTGTTTGAAAGGCTTATCGCCTTAGCACCACTCAAAGACATGCGCGAACGCAGTGCCTCCTGGCCCCTCTCCTGTTACAGCAGTGACAAGTCAGCGATAGAGATGGCGCTGTGCTCAAGTTAATGCACTTTTAGGAATCAACATATTTGTTTTTATGTAAGATTTTGGTTAATTTAGCAAAATAGTGTTTTAAGTCTAATAGAATAAAGGGAACATTGTGGAGAGACTAAAACAAAAAAGCATTTTTTTCGGACCACCCCAATGTCAATTTCGATTTGTAATATGATACATACTCAGTATATACAAGGTGAAATTTTAGTGGTTGCTTTCCGTTTAAGGGCATATTCAGTATCGTGTTTTGTCTTTTGTATGGAGTGGAGGGTCGGCTAATTTGAACGACCTGCTCCATAGAAAAATTTATTTTTTCTTCGCGTTAAAAAAAAATTCTTCCACTTTTTCCTAATCAGAACACGATACTGAACATGCCCTTAAACGGAAAACAACCACTAAAATTTCACCTCGTATAAAATTCACAGTTTTTAGAAGCACCTACATACAGTCATACAAATATAATTACATCTACTAATACTTCTAGCCCTTAGCCCTTTTATGATATGGCCCTTATACGATGCCGCCGTAAAGCCTATTACTCCCTCTCCCTTTTGTTCCACTTCGTGGGTTCCTCCTGCTTTCTTAACGTGTGACCTAATATTTAGATGACCCCTAAACGCCGCGTAAACATTAAAGGAATTCACCAAAAACGAGAGGCTGTTTACAGAAATCACATAACTGCATTGGAGGTGATTTTACAGGAGATGGATGACACTAAATTACTCTAAAAGCATTACTATTAGATCTGGACTCTGGGCCGGATTAACCATGTGGCAGAAGTAGCTAATGCCACAGATCCCGCGTATTGGGGGCCCTCTTTTTAGGGCACCAAAGACCCTCTGCTCAATCTCTGAATTTAGCCACCCCTGGGAATTTGCCGCCTTGGGCACAAGCCTTTAGCGACTCTAGTGTAATTCCTGGCTGGACTTTATAAATGCAATATATAAATTTGGCCACAAAATGATGTATACATTTTTATTTATTTCAGCCAAACCTATTTTTCTAAAAATTATGAAGTAGTACAGTCATTTAGGCACTGGCGGCGAGTAAGCGAGTAAAATTGGGCGAGTAACAGTTCATTGCGGGCTGACCAGGCGCAGTGTGATCCATCGACCGTTCCAGATCCGCAATGCTACTCGCGCAACTTTACTCGCTTACTCGCCGGCGGTGGGACCAGTGCTTTATGCTGTTTTGACAAAGTTTGTTACTAATGTTGTATTTGACAAAAAATTATTTGACAAGGAATTTAATTTCCAACCCGCCTAAGGTCCAATATCGTATAGCATACTGTCATCATAAGAGCTAGCTAGAGTACGACGTTACTTTGACATATCACACGCATTGTTTTGTGTCAGCAACTAGGTAACAGATTAACAAAGTTAACATGGTGAACTGAAATTTGGAACGTCAAGGCCTACCAAAAAAGGACGACAACCGCGGAATCGAAATTCGAAGAAAGTTCATCTTTCTCGCTCTTGCAATATTCGAATGAAAGGAACGCAGATAACGATTTTCTCGATTGACACTGTCACCAACTGACACGTATTCGTAATTAGATGAGCAAATGACTTCGCAAAGAGGTTATCTGTGCAGTGACAAATAATACGTATTGACATTTAAATACTATTACTGAAATAGAAATTTCGACCCTAATGCATCGTGAATGCTTACCAACATGTCAATGGAACGGGTAGAAAATTAAATTCCTTGACTGTACATGTATTAAAGTACCTTATAAATTTTGGTTACCTTAGAAGTCTATTTAATATGCATTCATTAAAAATGTAAAGTTTTCAGATTTTTCCCTATACTTGTAGTATAAGACGGTATTACTTGCCAAAGGACTATTTTTCCCTATACTTGTAGTATAAGACGGTATTACTTGCCAAAGGACTATGGGCCACTTTGTATGGGAAGTGGACCCAAAACCAACAGAGCTGAGAGTTATGTCATTAAAAAGGTCTTTACATGTACTTCATTTCATTCTATGGGCACCAAGTCCAATTCCATTGCAAAACTGAGATATTCATATTTTAGTTTCTATGAGAAACGCCTACGCCAGTCCAGTAGGCCTACGCTAGCTGACGCGGGTGTACGGAGCGGGCGCACGCGACGGGCGGGCAAAAATATGGCACTCGCGCCCGCTTCAATTAGCGCTGCTAATAATATTTTAAATTTGAATATCTCAGTTTTGCAATGGAATTGAACTTGGTGCCCATATAATGAAATGATGTACATGTAAAGACCTATTCAATGACACAACTCTCAGCTCTGTTGGTTTTGGGTCCATTTTGACGCATGGCCCTTTCATAGTTCTAGGTCAACGTAAAAGTACCCTTTGAATTGGTTTCTTGAGTTGAGAGTGTCTAAATTTACGTATTTTGCAGCATAAACGGTCGTATCTTTTTTCCAGGTTAATTTAGAAGCTTGATTTTTTCACAGCTTCAAGGGATGGTAAACCTGAATATATGACTTTATTTACAACTCGATATCTCGACGCGTTACCGAGATAAACGATCTTGACAGACAGACGGAAAATAAAGTGAAGCCTTTTGATTTTTTTTTATACAAAGCTATTCTGCGATTGACCGCAATAGTGCCTGATCGTAAGCGACTATGAGGCCGAGGTAATTCATAATAATTTTGAATAAGACCACTTTTTTCCTAACAGTGCAATATTATTTACACTGATTGTAACCTCTTCAAGGATAAGCATACTGATAGTTGCAATAGCAAAAAAATACAGTTATGTTGTTTCCATCATTCATGAACATCTCATAGTGGGAAATAGTTGCTCACTGTGAAGCAAAGTTTGGTTTGTAATATTAACAACTACTAAATCGCTGCGTTAGAAATAAGCCAGCCTAATAAAAAATAAAAACAATTTGTTTTCAATCTTAGAGCGTTTTCAAATGAGCGTTATCGTAAAAATATTTTGATTTAGGCCAGTTTATTACTAAAGCAGTGAAATGTATTATGCCTGTATGAACATAAAAATAAAATAAATATTACAAGCTAAATGAAACAGAGCTCTGCTTCAGTTTGTTTTGATCTCAAGTCTCCTTGCACATGTAACCATAGCAAGAGAATACAATCAAATGGCACCAACCTAGAAGCTTCTTCCTTGGACTCTTGCTTTCTGGACCTCTGTCTTCATTTTGGATGTACAACCCAAACTGATATGTCTCAAGACCAATCCTGCAAGTACGGCGCTCCATGTCTACGAGCATGTGCTCCAGACTGACAGAGCAAGTCCTGCCCGGCGCAGGAGTGCCCTGCTCTGCTTTGTGTAGAGATCCTAAAATAGAGAATTCAAGTACATTTCGCTCATGCCTAAAATACCGCATTCCCGAAATACCAATTTTTTTCAAAATACCAGACTCAATATATCAGATACCTGTCTTACCACATTCCCATTACACCAGAGATGGGCAAAATTTATTCGAATGACGAATAAAAATAACCAAATTACTCACAGATGACAAATAAAATTGGCGGATGTTTATTCTAATTTGAATAAGTTATTCGTGGATGATTTATTCGCAAATAAATTGCCACAATTAATTATTTATTGGAATACCTTATTAACTTTACTCGACAAAATAATAAATAAACAGACTGTTGTTTGTAATAACGAACAGGCTAAGGTTTTTGCCTTATATAAAACATACCTTCTATTTTTATTTTGTGGTTTGACTAAGACAAATGTTTTATGTTAAACAGCAAACCTTAGCGGTTTGGATAAAAGTTAGTGTTCCAAGAGACTCGAGTCTAGGTGGTGGGGTGGTGGTTGTGGTGATGGTGATGATGATGATGATGATGATGAAGATGCTTAGGCTTACTTTCGCATTTATGTATGGATTAATAATTAGTAACTACATAGTTAAGATTCCCATACAATACAACCCAGACTGCGACTGCATTCATAAATGTTAATATGGAATTTCGATAGTGCTTAGGTCTTAAAAAAGGCTGACTTTAAATAAAGACTTGAACCCTACCATTACCATTTAAAAAGGCTTTAAGCTTTTTTTAAGGATGAAGCCTTATTGAAATCACTAACTCTACTGAGCCTTTTCTATCAGTCTAGCTATAAATAAAAAAGGGCTTTGTTGCTAAAAATTTCGGGCTAAAAGGCTTGAGCCTTTAAAACAACGGTCGGCAACCTGCGGCCCGCGGGCCGCATTCGGCCCATGAACCGCTCACTTGCGGCTCTATCTTGTGGTAGCGACCACAATGCAGACCGTATTCCAAATAGTATAAAATCACAAATAATTAACAAAATGCAGCCCACATCAAGGAAATTTCCTTAGCTATAGGTAATTTCACGAGAGTTAAGGCCACGCACACAACAACACTGTCATGTAATGACAGCGGGATTTTGAAATTACTGTTCTTTTTTCGTACCAATAGCAGGTTCAACAGTGAATTGCAAGATAGACCAAAAAGTTTGTTTAAACTATTGCCTTGTACTTTATATGAAAGAAACATTTCTGTCTCTTCATTGGTTTTTTAATGCGGGTAAATTACACCACATTTCTATGTTACATATATAGATACAAGAAATCAAAGTACACAGAAAAATTAAATGGCAGTCTAATGTGTACAGACTGGGAATTGAACCCGGTACAGTCAAGGAATTTAATTTCCAACCCACCTAAGGTCCAATATCGTATAGCATACTGTCATCATAAGAGCTAGCTAGACTACGACGTTACTTTGACATATCACACGCATTGTTTTGTGTCAGTAACTAGGTAACAGATTAACAACGTTGACATGGTGAACTGAAATTTGGAACGTCAAGGCACTATCAAAAAAGGTCGACAACCGCGGAATCGAAATTCGAAGAAAGTCCATCTTTCTCGCTCTTGCAATATTCGAATGAAAGGAACGCAGATAACGAAATTTAGATTATCGACGTTTGTGGTAGACTTTCCGGAGTCTGGATTCGGAATTATTTTAAAATGTTCTCGATTGACACTGACACCAACTGACACGTATTCGTAATTAGATGAGCAAATGACTTCGCAAAGAGGTTATCTTTAATATGCAGTGACAAATAATACGTATTGACATTTAAATACTATTACTGAAATAGAAATTTCGACCTTAATGCATTGTGAATGCTTAACAACATTTCAATGAAAAGGGTAGGAAATTAAATTCCTTGACTGTACCTCTGGATTTCCAGCCCAGCGAATCAACTTTGCCATCTACTTTGACCTCCGCATCATTCTGTTTTTAATAGGAATTAACGTAAACGCCATCTATGAGAACGCATATTACACGGGTATCTCACCCCAATGCAAGCCTTTACAGGTTGCTACAATTGAGTGAGAGATGGCGTTACTATTAATACTTTATATGAAATAGGTAGGGAGATATTCAAATGAAATAACGAATAAACCAATTGTCATTTAAAAAGTTGTCAGATGATTTATTCGCAAATAAAAATCTCGTGAATTATTTTTTATTTGAATGATCATTCAGATAAACATTTATTCGAAAAATGCCCATCTCTGCATTACACTAGATTATAAAATCGTAATTTAATCAAGGATCTAAATGATTTTGGTGGATGTATTATTTTGGGAACCTGGTATACGCGGAATCTGATATATGGAGAATCTGTTACTTTAACTAAAATCATAACCCTCCTTTTTGCTTCACTGTAGTCGGGTAAAAAGCTGGTATTTTAGGAGAGCAGTATCTTGGAAATGAGCGGTACCAAGGACCATTAAAACAAGAGGACTGTCATTCTCCATACAAAAAGCTATTCCCCGATATTACTACGCCATCGATGTATAAGCTTGGTATAAGAATTATATAAAACTATTCAACTTTGCAAGCCTAACACAGTATTTAAATGTTAGAATTAATTTATTATTAGCTGTTTACGAACTAATTGTTACTGCACTATGTTTCTTTGTTCAATTATAACAACAAAATTTCAGAGAACGCTTAATCTCGGAAATAAAGGCATAGGAGAGCCTTAGATCTGGATGAAACACTTTAGAAAATACTTTTACATATTAAAGAATATGGAATTGATATTGTACGATGCTCTACGTATTGTTTGGATGTGCTTAAAGTTGATATTCTTACTCTATCTGAATGCTCTCTGCCTTCAATGACTACCGTAAAAATACACCTTGAGATGAGAATGCATCGATCCCAATCCCAAGTATTGACAAACACTGACCTGCAAGCGTAAAGAACACGTCGGGCGGCTGCAGCAGCTCGGGGCCCAGCACCAGTTCGTCTTTCACGATGTGATCAACGTACAGCCCCACCCGCGCGGCCGCCTCGCTGACGCCGCACGCGCCCGCTTCGTACTCAAACTCGGGCTCGTCTTTAACGCGCACTGACATGGCTGAGGCGTCGTCAAAAGCGCGCGAGGAAGTTACGATAGAGCCAGCACAGATAAATGACACCCAAAACTTTGACGACAGACTTTGCAATTAGGTAAATTTAGCCGAACACTTGCAATACTTTCTTAGATAACATCGAAAACAGTGGTCAAACTTTATACATATTCCAATCGACAAACAACGCTTCATCTCATCATTCATTAAATTGACATTGACATGACATAACAGTTCCGCTAATCCGCTCGTCTATGGTTAAGCTCAGCTGTCATTTTTTTTCATCTTGCAGCCCCGGATACCAGTCTTTTGCGGCCATGAAATTGAATAAACATAAGCATTATTTTTAATTATTTAGTAGTGTCTGTGCGGAAAAAGAATAGGATTTAGATGGGGGGCGCTGTAATGCTTTTCTACCGTACTTACAAAAAAAATGCCATACTGTTTAGGTTAGTTCTGTTTTTCGCCACGCCTATTCTCTTTCCGCACAGACTCTAATAACTTTTTGCTACAGTAAAGGTACTGACAGCTTTGCCTAAAAATAAGCAAAGTTTTAATTATGCTCCAAATCACCATGCTCTGTAGCTGTCCAGATTGGCCAGAAATAAACATGCTACTTTTGAGCAAGCTTCCAAATAAGCATGCTCAAAGCAAACGACTGGACACACTTCGTTGACCGTAGGCTGAATTACGGTAAGGGACAGGCAAAACAATGTCCCTTACGCTAATTCAGCCTACGGTCGACGACTTGCTAATAAGCACATATTTTTGGCCAAGATGGACTGGTTTTCTGTGGTATTACAGCAACAGTTCTATACAAAAATAACTCAAAAACATAATCAAATAACCCCCTTTATATAACATGTGCGTTCCCATTGAGGGTCCATGTTGGAATTTCGAACTTTTGAATGTGTCAGTCTTTAGTAAAAGTTCTCAAACGATTGTAAATTCAACCAATAATTTGTAAAAGTTGGCACTCAAAAGTTACAATCGATTAA
The DNA here is from genome assembly GCA_947034925.1 of Eudemis profundana. NCBI lineage: Eukaryota > Metazoa > Arthropoda > Insecta > Lepidoptera > Tortricidae > Eudemis > Eudemis profundana. The sequence continues at coordinate 6,725,473 of OX344819.1, forward strand.
AGGTGGACCCTCAATCGAAACGCTATGTGCGTTCAAATTCAAGGTTCACGTTGGAATTTTGAGCTTTTGAATGTGTCAGTCTTTAGTAAAAGTTCTCAAACGATTGTGAATTCAACCACTAATTTGTAAAAGTCGGCACTCAAAAGTTACAATCGATTAAAGGTGGACCCTCAATCGAAACGCTATGTGCGTTCAAATTCAAGGTTCACGTTGGAATTTCGAGCTTTTGAATGTGTCAGTCTTTAGTAAAAGTTCTCAAATGATTGTAAATTCAACCATTAATTTGTAAAAGTCGGCACTCAAAAGTTACAATCGATTAAAGGTGGACCCTCAATCGAAACGCTATGTGTGTTCAAATTCAAAGTTCACGTTGGAATTTCGAGCTTTTGAATGTGTCAGTCTTTAGTAAAAGTTCTCAAACCATTGTAAATTCAACCACTAATTTGTAAAAGTCGGCACACAAAAGTTACAATCGATTAAAGGTGGACCCTCAATCGAAACGCTATGTGCATTCAAATTCAAGGTTCACGTTGGAATTTAGAGCTTTTGAATGTGTCAGTCTTTAGTAAAAGTTCTCAAACGATTGTAAATTCAACCACTAATTTGTAAAAGTCGGCACTCAAAAGTTACAATCGATTAAAGGTGGACCCTCAATTGAAACGTTTGTCATAGAAAAAATCAATTTACGTATTATTTGGCTGTTAAATAGACAATTGATATAGTCTATTCGTTAGTAAAAAAAAATTACTAACTATTGCTCCGCCGAACAGTATAAACAAATGTACCGTTTTGCATAAAATAATAATCGAACGCCTGCGAAGAAATACTACGGTCCAAGTGACCACATATTAGGATTTTGTAGGATAAGTAAATAAAAATAATAGGCTTGTTTCCACTAAGAATAAATCGCATGTAAAACGGTTTCTAATTATAGAATATGATATGGATATTATAAAAAACAACAATATTTTTAATAAAAACTTCAGATTATTTTTATTTTTTGAAAATAAACTCGGTAAAATTAGGCAGTCAGTCACGTGACAGTGAACACCAATCAGAAATCGCCACCCCCATTGTCGTTGTCTACGTTTTCAAGGAACTTCATACAAGAATAATAATGTAAACAGGATTTTGTGAAGCAAATAGCAGTAATTTGCCAAGAATTGACGCACTTAATTATGCTGGGCAGATTCTTTTAAGTCTAAATATTAATTTCAGGTTCGTATGAAGATGATGCCATAAGTTATGAGCAGTTGAAGTGTGACAGTTAATTGTGTACTGTGAAGTGCAAAATATATCCAGAGCATAAAGTTCACGCAAAATTATATATCTAGTTGCACACTTGTTGTTGACGAAGATGATATCGTTCTCTCTGTACAATAGCACGACTGCGTAGCTTCACAGGGTGGTTGTAAGCACGCCATCGCTTTTCTTATGTGGGTTAATCGCCAAAGTGAGGAACCATTATGTACTTCGGTGGACTGCTAGTAGAAAAATCAAAGCTGCCCAGAGTCGGTAGTAGGTACTTTAAAATAGGTATATGACCTCAAAAGATACGTTTAATGGCAGTCCCACTTTTCCAGCAAACTCCTAACCTAACTGATTATGATTGACTATTTTTTTCTTCTCACGTAAACATGACCTTATATAGAAGTTTCGGTTTCGGCCGAAACTGAGACCGAAGCCGAAATTCGGTTTCTGTTTCGGCCGTAAAAACTAGTTTCGGTCGGACACTAATTATTTTTATTTACTTATCCTACAAAATCCTAATTTGTGGTCACCTGGACCGTAGTATTTCTTCGCAGGCGTTTGATTATTATTTTATGCAAAACGGTACATTTGTTTATGCTGTTCGGTGGAGCAATAGTTAGTAAATTTTTTTTACTAACGAATAGACTATAGCAATTGTCTATTTAACAGCCAAATGATACGTAAATTGATTTTTTCTATGACAAACGTTTCAATTGAGGGTCCACCTTTAATCGATTGTAACTTTTGAGTGCCGAATTTTACAAATTAATGGTTGAATTTACAATCGTTTGAGAACTTTTACTAAAGACTGACACATTCAAAAGCTCAAAATTCCAACGTGTACCTTGAATTTGAACGCACATAGCGTTTCGATTGAGGGTCCACCTTTAATCGATTGTAACTTTTGAGTGCCGACTTTTACAAATTAGTGGTTGAATTTACAATCGTTTGAGAACTTTTACTAAAGACTGACACATTCAAAAGCTCGAAATTCCAACGTGAACCTTGACTTTGAACGCACATAGCGTTTCGATTGAGGGTCCACCTTTAATCGATTGTAACTTTTGAGTGCCGACTTTTACAAATTAGTGGTTGAATTTACAATGGTTTGAGAACTTTTACTAAAGACTGACACATTCAAAAGCTCGAAATTCCAACGTGAACCTTGAATTTGAACGCACATAGCGTTTCGATTGAGGGTCCACCTTTAATCGATTGTAACTTTTGAGTGCCGACTTTTACAAATTAGTGGTTGAATTTACAATCGTTTGAGAACTTTTACTAAAGACGGACACATTCAAAAGCTCGAAATTCCAACGTGAACCTTGAATTTGAATGCACATAGCGTTTCGATTGAGGGTCCACCTTTAATCGATTGTAACTTTTGAGTGCCGACTTTTACAAATTATTGGTTGAATTTACAATCGTTTGAGAACTTTTACTAAAGACTGACACGTTCAAAAGTTCGAAATTCCAACATGGACCCTCAATGGGAACGCACATTTATATAACCACCATGAAATTTAAAGACTATTCTATTTATATAAAATTCAAAATTCTTCACCCTTTCATTTAAAATTCCCGCTAAAGAATCAATGACACTACGAGTAGCATGGTAAAAAGCAAGCCTGTTCAGACGAGTTTGAAGCAATCCCCCTTCCACCCGCGCCTCAGGTAGCAAGCTTACAAATCAAACAGCGGTTGATTTTTAAACATGCTAGAATTAAGCATGCTTATTAGTGGCAATGACTAGACACACATGCCACTAATGAGCACGTGCTCATTAGTGGCTTTCTTACGTGCTACTAATAAGCAAATGTGTCAGTACTTGGTCAGTACATTAATGGCACGCATATTGTGTTCTTCTCGCAACACGCATAAAACAGACGTCACCCGAATCTCGCTTCGTAAGTATAAAAAAAATGCCATTAAGCTATCCTTGCCCTATCTTTAATATAATTGTACAATAATATTGAACATGTCTGGTTAGTATCAATGTTGAACGTTAATTCACAAGAAGTCAAAATGAACTAAACAAAATGTGAATAAAAGTTGTTAAACTCACTTATCTCTGCATACAAACGAATTAGGGGTTGACAATCCACTTTCTCGAAGTAAAATTTATTTGTTTTTTTAGGCTTCCGTCGCCAAAATGGCTGTCGGGACGGCCCTTATGCCTGCCTTACGTTACTATCTATTGAGGATGAAAGAACCGCCGTCACGATTGTGTGACACTAACTATGAGACATACCTTATAGTACTTCAGGGAAGTTCTTTCTGGATAGCTCCTTCAGCCTCTCCACTCTCTCTCTCTGATCTGCTTCGCAACTTGGGTGACGTCAGGAACGGGATCTTTCCACCTCCTGTTAAAATTATATCAAACTGATACTGACCATCTTAGCCTTCACATCATTCCTATTCTCTCTCTAATCATATACACGATAAGTATATGCTAATATTCGTCTTACTCTGTACTGCTATGCAAGGTATTTTAGCATAGATATACGCATATTATCTTACTTACTTTATTGGTTATAAAGTATCTCTCTCGGTATGTTTGATACACTTCGCAGAGCGCCCTCGCAAGGGTCATACCGAGCAGGTTGGATTTAACACTTCAGAGTTAAGCGCCTCACGCATGAGCCAACCCGAGTCTAGTAGCTTTTTCCACATCAGGTGCGCACATGACACTTAAGTCATGGAACTACTAACTCCTCTAAGTACTTACTACGCAGTCGACTGCACCCGAGGCCACTCTGTTGCCTCGAGCCTCAATGGATCCCCTCCGGCTATCCGTCGGGGCCTCGGTTCAGTAGCTTGACCCACGATCAAGAATACTAACCTACCCAAACCTCTACTTACGTACAAGCAAGACGATCACAATCCGCACCTAAAAGGATGCATTTACACATAATAACAATAATAGGAATAAAGTGAAACACTAAGATATACTCAGCTTTCGGAGCTCTTGATCAGGACACAGGAAAAGTCGACAGCCAACACGCCTTGTCCAGAGCACATGTTTGGGGCTTCGCGCCATTACAGTAAAAGAATTGACAAGTGACAATCACTATGCTCACCATAGACAATCGTAGAGAGGCGATGTTGCTGGTTATTATTTTACGTTCCGTTTCGCGCTCGTCGCGACAATGGCAAAAACGGAACCCTTATAGTTTTGTCATGTCCGTTCGTCCGTCCGTACGTATGTCACAGGCATTTTACTCAAAAACTACACGACGTATATTAATGAAATTTGGAATGTAGGTGTGTTGTATGAGCCGCTACTTAGTTTGGTAGTTAAATATAAAAAAAAAATATTTCTAGGGTGGGTACTCCATACATGTAACAGAAGGCCAACAATTTTTTTCATCAAATATGAACATGCGGTACATAGTTCGACAGCTCTTTTAAAAACACTATAAGGTTCTTCAGTAATATTTTTGATTAAGTGAACAAAGCTGCAAAAATTGCCCCCCCCCCTCTATCTTTTAAATCGTATGTCCAAAAATATGAAAAGAAACTGGAAGATAACGCTCAATTAATACTTTCAAAGGGGGTTATGTGTTTGACCTGTATGTATGTATGTATGTCCGTTCCTATGTCCGCTCGTAACTACTTAACGGCACAACCGATTTTGATAAATGATACACCATTAGATTCGTCTTGATGGCGCGAGTGTCACTCACTGTATGAAGTTCAAGAAACAAAATGGCGGATTTGATGCACTTTTAAAATGCACCGCGGTCGGGTTTTTTTAGTAAAAATATTTAGTTAATGAGTTATTGTCGATAAACCGCGCTTCTCACTCAACAAAAGGACGTCATTGCTATGAAGATACGCTCTTTCGTTGGTGCAATTTCTTACATTGTATTATTTACTCAAGTACGGCAAAGCGAAAAGGAGGATTATGATTTCAGCGCCGTATTGTACATGTATGTATGTTCGTCTGTTCCCTCTGAACTTAAAAACTACTGAACCGATTCAGACATGTGGGGTATCGTTAGATTCGTCGTGATTGGACGCAGGTTATAGGCTAGTTAGTTGGAACCAAAATTAAGATAGGTCCCATGATCCTCATAAAAAGTGAAGGATTGAATAAAGGTCATCAAGTCGCATCGAATGAAAAATTGCTTTTCTGGGAAAATAAAAAAAACACGTATACCTTAGAATTTGATCTTTTTTCAATACATAACATAAAATAGCCCACTTGAAAAAATGAAATGTTGTCAATTACAATCGATATATGGCTTGCGTAAGACAACCTGGAACGGGCCTTCAGCTTCACTTTGAATTAATGCGGCATAAAGGGCACCTGCAGACGGATCTTCGACTTTCCTTTCGGCTTGAAACTTCCTTCACAAGATCAGTCACAAGTCGTGGTGACCCGAGGAGTGATTTACTTTACTTTACTTACTGGAAACTTATCTTTTAATGGCTATTGTATCAACGTCCATCCATCTAATAAACTTGTTCTTTTAAAAAATTGTAGTACCTATATTGCTAGTAGTCCTTAATTTCCACAATTTGCTAAACTACGAGTATTTACCGCTGGGCTGCGTTACTGATTATAAACGTATCGGCGAAGAGCGCGGGGTGTTGAACATGTTTCTTGTTGTTATTGAATTGAAATATACATGTGTGATAGGTACCTATATTTTTGAAATGAGCTCAATCCAATCCTCATAATCATATGATGTCATATGATGTCATTTGCACAGTCATTCAGTTTAGTCGGTTCGTTCAGTATAGTCGTAAGTTAAGAATTTAATTATTATGTACGGAAATGAAAAAAAATAATCAACGATTCATAGATATTTATAGTTTTTAACCTGTTATTTTTGAAGTCGGTGCCAGCTTAGGAGCTCCGCATAGCCAGCTTTGCGTGGCAGACACCGACTTCAAAAATAACAGGTTAAAAACTATAAATATCTGTATATGTATATATGAATCGTTGATTATCCATTTCTTTGGGGTAATTAACATATTATTTTCTGTTTTTTAGTTAAAGTTTTTGGAAGTCGGTTTTTATTTTTGTCTTAAAATAGACTTAAGTCTATTTAGTTAAAAGAAGAATTTTCCAAATCAGTCTAGCCGTTTTCAAGTAATCGGGGAACAAACCTACATAAAAATTGCTCTTTATTTTGAAGTCGGTTACGACTGGAAACTTGCAATGGAATCACCTCGGAAGTATACCCTTTCAAACAAAAAAAATATTTTCAAAATCGGTCCAGCCGTTTTTATGTAATCGGGGAAGAAACCTACATAAACATTTGTTCTTTTTTTGAAGTCGGTTAACACTAAAAACTTATTGCTAATAAGAAATGGACGAGAAACTACGAAAAATACCGAAATCGCTATATGTGTGCCTCTAATATTTGAAGAGCTCCCTCGGTTTCTCCAAGATCCCATCATCAGATCCTGATTTTGTTGCAATGGGACCACCTCGGAAGTATACCCTTTCAAACAAAAAAATAATTTTCCAAATCGGTCTAGCCGTCTTCGAGTAATCGCGTAACAAACACACAAAAAAAACATACAGACGAATAGAGAACCGTCATTCTTTTGGAAGTCGGTTAAAAAAATTACTTATTTTATGCCACACCTGGCCATAAAGTGGTTTTTTCCGCACGCTGCGCGTACGGAAAATCCGCTTTCTGGCCAAGTGTAGACATAAAATGATGTACACAACACGGGAGGTAATAAAGAAAGCCCTCCATCGCATATTCACGTCCCTCGCTTGCAGCTCGGGCCGCAAACTTCTGCGATCTTGGCCTTTCTTTGTAATACCACCCTAGTTGTGTAATGTACTATTGAAAATTGAAATACCGTTTCACTATTTCGTTATTTTAATGTGCACATTAATATGCCAAAATTCTTGGAAACAAAAAAACGCAGTTGGCACTGTCATCCCAACATGGTGCTGAGGTTTTTGCTGTGGCAAACCTACCGCTACGAAGTCCGATAGTTGTGACAGCTTCCAGAGCTAACACCTGTTCAAGCACAAAAAAGTCTTCCCAATGCTGGGCAGCGTCTCCCAGCAATCCTACTGTCGATGTTAAAGTTATGAAATAGCGCAAACTTTACATTATTTGTATCCTTAAGGAGGGTATTACATGACGTTGGGGGTCTTGGAAGGATAGTCTTGGGTTTCTGGTCACCCATGGTGGCGAGGGCATCGTCCATTAAATACACTCACTTAGATTATTCGTTTATTACAAACAGTGGGTCTTATTACACATACATACACAGCTAATTGTACCACATAGGCACGAGCTTGCACAAACGTTACGCGATAAGTTCGCAGAGAGTGGTGCTATCCATTTTGTCTCATAAACCAAAAGTGTGATGTCCTTCGTCAGTCAACTTAACATTATTTTTTTATAAGTTTTATAGGATCCCCTCGTTCATAACCAACGTCACATCCTTGTCTTGTAAAAGATAACACTCACGAACACAATACGACATATAGAATTACATAATTGGAAATAAAATTTATTTAGAAATCCTACTATTCGTTAGTGTAAGCCAAGGGACAAAAATATCTCGTTGGTGATAAATAAAAGAGTCTCAAATTCAAATTGTTTATTGCGTTAATCAAAACCAAAAACTAAATCTAAATCTAAGTCTAAATGTGTTCTATAATATTTAGTGCGGAAACACCACAATCTTCATTACGACTATAGGTACAAAGATCAACTACGCATGTAGAAAAATAAAACGCAACGCCCCACGGAAGCCACGACCGGATTCAAAAGGCGTCCCTGTCTTGACCAGCCAGATCGCTCGGACGCCGCGCCCGCATGCATATCCTTTGACTTACTTTTGTCTTAAGATCCCATGTCCCCTATGAGGGGCAGATTGCGTCCACAGTGCGCCGCCATCCCAAACGGTCTGGAACTCCACGTCTTTCCTCTCGCTTCCGCTTCCGCAATGATCGTCTGCCGCCAGATCTGCTTAGGACGACCACGTTTACGTTTTCCTTGAGGATTCCAGTCTAAGGGCTTGTCTCGGTATATGTTCAGGATCGGAATGTATGCCGAATGCAGTTTCATTTCCAGCATGTCATGATGAGAACTTTATAACCCTAACATTAATCCCAAGATGTTAAAATTGGTTGTACGCTCTTGCTGTCACATTTCATACAATAGTAATAACTAAGATGATCGCTAGTGAGGTTTCTCGCCGGTGTGTTTCTTTAAATGGCTTAGCAAATACCTTTTCAGTCTACAAGCATAACTACAGTGGCCACATTTGTAAGGTTTATCAACTGTGTGTGTCCTTTCATGATCTACTAACACACTTTTCTTGCGACAAGCGTAACTACAGTGGCCACACTTGTAAGGTTTCTCGCCAGTATGTTTCCTTTCATGCACAAGTAAGGCAGATTTGACTGCGCTAGCGTAGCTACAGTGGCCACATTTGTAAGGTTTCTCACCGGTGTGTGTCCTTTCATGGACTACTAAAGAACTTTTCGTGCGGCAAGCATGCCTACAGTGACCACATTTGTAAGGTTTCTTGCCGGTATGAGTCTTTTCATGACGAAGTACATTACTTTTCAGACTACTAGTGTAACTACAGTGGCCACATTTGTAAGGTTTCTCACCGGTGTGTGTCCTTTCATGGTCTAGTAAATTATTTCTCTGCCCACAAGTGTAACTACAGTAGCCACATTTGTAAGGTTTCTCGCCGGTGTGTTTCCTTTCATGTTTAGGTAAACTAGATTTGTCTGCGCAAGCGTAGCTACAGTGGCCACATTTGTAAGGTTTCTCGCCTGTGTGAGTCTTTTCATGACGAAGTACATCAGTTCTCTTGCTACTAGTGTAACTACAGTGGCCACATTTGTACTTCTGTTGATTTCGCCCTGCATTGACAAAAAAGTTAAATTAATAAAGAAAGAATATTATGTATTGGGAAATATTTAATTGAGCGTTTAAAATTGTAAATGAGCATTTTAAAAAATAACTGCCTTTTTAATTTGTACAAAATCTGTAAATAAATTATTGTGTTTATATTACTTGAGCTAAAAATAAATCATAAATGAACTGCAAATCACTACATAGCACAGTGGCAGCGGCCTATACAAACGGCGTGACATGCGTTTTGGCGCTTAGTATTTTTGCTATAATTTCAAAACCACAAGTTGTATAGCTTTGATATTTTTAACAAATATTTAAAAAACACTTGTCCTTGTGATTTATTGCTTAAAATATAAATGGTAACACATTTTCTGCATACAAAAAAAAAATAAAAAATAAAAATTCGTTAAATCAATGATATCGAAATTACGCAATGTTTATGAGGAGTTGGACCAAATAAACTAATTATTGTTAAAAAATATATGGATACATCGTTATTTTTAACTACACCAAATGTAACGCCTGAAGCAATGTTACTTTTAAGTTGTACATTTTATTTGCTATTTTATTTGTGCTGGCGCACTCACACATCACGGCGGCCATTAAACAAACAAATAAAATAAATTAACAATGCGTTGTCAATTTTAATATTCTGTAAAATTGATAAAAAATATTGTACTTGTCTTTAAATATTTTATCGGTATAAAAAAAACTTCAACATTTTCCATCTCATCAATCAATATTTTCGCATCAACGTTTAAAGATTTTTTTGTTTTTCTTACAATATTGGTTGATATTACGGGATCTGATAACAAAATCATCGTATTTGACACAACTCGACTGCATTTACGGGTATGGTGTAGTCTAACGTACCGAAAAATTTTGTGGCTCGCTTCCTGTGCATCTTCTGACAGGTGACCAATTCGTAAAGTAAAATTATGACTAATTATGCCCATTAAAATTTTATGCACTGTAACGGGCATAATGCCACCTATATAATGTTACATACAAGTAACGTGTTTCTTGGGTGTATTTTCTACGTATGTACGTACGATTTTAGTACCTATTAATAACCGTAAAAGAAACATTTTTTAAATGGATGATACATACGAGTAGCGTCCTTTCCTATTCCTATTACATTATTTAAATAGGACACAAGGCATTTGCTGAATTCTTCTATGGCTTTCCGAGGTGGATAGATGTCAGTATTCGACAAAGTCTTTGCTCGATGCATTTTCACCAAAACAGTAATTACAATCCATTGACATTGTTTCTTTTAACATGTCCAAAAAATATGGTTTAAGTTATATATGTGTTACCATATTTACTTACAGTTTTTTCTCAGAATTGTATCTACAAATTACTTGTGGTGCGATTTATTGCTTTGAAATTATTTCCAGGCGTATCGGTTTTATGTCAAAAAAATCATTTTATTCGAAATAGCTCGGTTAGGCTAAGCCAATATTTTGCAAAACATTTTGTTTTATCCGCGAACTTGTGATGGAGTGGGTTAGGTCGCCTAGGCAGCCTCTCCATACATATCCCTCAGTTCAGACGGGACTCTCGAGGGTTTCCAGACTAGCTCAGGGATAGGAGGGACTTAACTAAGGAGTAGAATACGAACAACAGATTGACGATATAATTGCGGGTCTTTTACGCCCTTTATTAATAATGAAACCTTATTCTATTGACTCTAGGTGCTCTAACAATTGAGCTGTGCCCTAATTTGTTGGCGGATGTCCTGAGGGGACGGTTATACGGGTTTATTCCCGGCTACTCCTGAGTACTAGGCGTTGGACTCCCGCAAATCGCGAATACGAGCACGCTGCGGTAGTCGTCCCGCCTAGGAGTCAGGTACAGACTCCGGGAGTCTTAGACGAGTCCCTAAGGAACCAATTCCCTGAAACGTTCGGTCTGGAAGAGCCTCCCGTCTAGGGGTCGGTTGCCCACCGCTGGGATGGAGGTACCCGGCAGGTCGCGAATACGAGCGCGCTGCGGGAAGCCCACTTCCGAGAGGGGGGAAGTTCGGACGGATCCCTCGGGAACCAATGCTCTGAAGCGCTCGGGACCAGTGCGAACGCGAATACGAGCACGCCGCGCCTGGTGCCCTCCCGCCTAGGGATTGGCTGCCCACCGCTGGGATGTAGGTACCCGGCAAGTCGCGAATACGAGCGCGCTGCGGGAAGCCCACTTCCGAGAGGGGGAAGAGGGGGGGACTCTGGAACCTGCGAATCGCGGATACGAGCACGCCGCGGTAACCAGAGGAGAACGCTCCCAGCCGACTATCACCGTGAGCGGCGGAGAACGTTCTGCCCGTTGTATTTTTTTTTTTTTTTTTTTTTTTTTTTTTTTTTTTTTTTTTTTTTTTTTTTAAACCTGACAAACTCACAACCCACTTTCGGGCATTGTGATTGTCGGGCCGGGTGGTTGGCCGTTGCGGTCACTGGGCTCGAACCAGTTCGCTTGGCCAGACCACCCAAGGGCGTCCGACCGTGTGCCTTACACACGGCCGACATCGGACTGGGTATGTGCCGGGGGGTGCCTGGAGTCGAACCAGGTCACCGGTCCCGGCTTACCACGATAGGAGTCGGGCTAGGTGGGGGCTTCACGCCTGGAGTCGAACCAGGTCGTTTGGCCAGGGCCACCTTGACTTTACGCTGATTGCTCAGAGTGAGCAACGGACCAGCGGGAAGGATGACTCGGGTCATTTTTAGTTGCCGGTTCGCTAAACCTAGCCCAGCTAAGAAGACTCCGGCAAGAAACTTAGCTGGGCCCGAGCAAGGTCGGAGTGAAGTTAAGCCAGGACATTCGGGTCCTGGGGCAAGTCGGGACGCGGCCCTTGTGTGGTGTTGTCGCGAGGAGGTCGACCCCGCCGGCGGGGTCGACGCTGCCCGTTGTATGGCGCGGGGCTTGCTTTTAAGCTCGCGGTTGTAAATGTTGGTAGTGGGGGCTGCCGGCTCGCAGTCGGTGGCTGGCCGCTGCGCGATGCGTCCGCTCTATGCCGGCGCGCCGCGCGGTGACGCGGTGCGCTTGTGTGCGCCTGCGGTGATGTCATCGCGGCGTCACAAACTTAATAATTATTCCGGTGCCGACTTAAAGCCAGCTCTAGAACTTAATCAAAACTCAAAGTATAGTCATTTCAATACATGTGTTTAAAAAGAGATGAGTATAAGACTTAGGAATTGATTAATTACATTCAAAACTATGAAAACTAATTCTGTAGTATACCTTCTTTAAGAAAAAATAAATACAATGGCTTAATACTGAGCCATTCATCTGAGATAATGACTATAACAGACACACGATTTTTACCCAGTTGTGAATCGAGCAAGTTTAAAGGTCTCTTACATCGCAGTGAGTCCAAAATTTGAAAAAATATCGCTTGATTCCAGTGAACCAATTATTGAACTTTCATATTGTTTAACTTTTAACCCCTAAATCATACTTTGATTATGACTCAAATGTCCGGCCTCTTGTATAGGCCGCTGCCACAGTGCATAGTATAAAACAAAGTCGCTTTCTCTGTCCCTATGTATGCTTAAATCTTTAAAACTACGCAACGGATTTTGATGCGGTTTTTTTAATAGATAGAGTGATTGAAGAGAAAGGTTTATATGTATAATACATGCATAATATAATAGAGAAACACCGTGCGAAGCCGGGGCGGGTCGCTAGTATATAATATTTAAGGAGGAACGTTAGAGAAAGTTACCAATTTTAGCCGCTCAGATGGCGTTGTACGTCGTTTGCGTAGTGTTTTTATTATTTTTAGCTAAACCCAACCAAATATTTACTATTTCTATGTCTTGGCGGAACCAGTAAAAAATGATGAGCTTAAATCGCAACCAATTTCAGCTCTACAGTCTTCTTGTGGACAATAAAACAGATTTTTTTTAAATAATCGCAATTTTCCACATTCTCGCACACACGCGTACCCGTTGACAGGCATTAGTGTCAGTGACTGTCAATAATTATTATTATGACAGTATGACAGGTCATGAATGTTTACATTTTATGTTGGCGCCATTTTAATCTATTTGATAAAGATTTAGACGTTCAGGTGATGTTGAAATATAGTTTTAGTTTCATACTACATATTATATTGTTAGGTATCCAATATATTTTTATATTTCTGCACATGTTTGTTACTTCTTTCTTTGTAAATTGACCTCTCATATATGAATAGTTAGTTGTGCATGTAACTTACATGTAACTAGTATACTTACTGACCTAAGTTAGTATACTTTTATAGTATACTTACTTATTAGCCAAGCCAAGAAAAAAACATATTTTATATCGTATTTTATTTATTTATTTTCATTGAGAATTGTCGCGTCAAACTTACTTACTCCAAAATGCTAAAATTCCACTACAAGCAACTTTTGTGAATATCTTGCTACCCTGTCATACATTTAGGATCTGTTATTAGTGCGCTGTAAAAAAAGTTTGATTCACGGGTTCGATAGAATATTATTCATAGACTTCGGTAGAATACAAAGCCAAGCCTTTCAGCTGCCTCATATTGCTTCTTAATTCTTGAACGCGCTAGGTAGGCGATCTCCAGTCTGGCTGATTCCAGCCGAACATCTCCATGCAGAGCTATAGCTTTTCATAGCAGGGGTGACGGCAACGAACTTCTGATGATGACGCAAATTAGGATTTACTTGGGTAATCCATCTGGTCTTGAGTGTGCGTACGTTTGTTTTCATTATTTTTAGTAAAATGGCAGTACGCTCCGGTGACTACTTCACATCAGGCAGGCTTACCACTCAAGTAGTATGCAAAATGTTGATCAAGGAAATATTTAACTAATTGTTTTCTATTCAAATAATAAAATTAATAACAAGGAATATCTTTGCTATTGTATGAAAAATTTTGACAACTTCAAATATAAATGTGACTGTTGTAGGCAACATATTTTTTTAATCGAGCATGGGAGTGCAGTAACGAAAAAGGTTTTTTTCAAACGATACATTTATGGTCAATGATAGCAAACTCTTTTAGCTTTTAAAACTAATGGACTGCATTGAAAAATCCAATATTTTTTACTAAGAATAAGAGCTCGTATTTATATCCATAGAAAAAAAATAACTCAATTATTTGTAAAAATTTTATCTATACGATAAAAACGGTTACAATGTAATACTACCACCTTCATCTTGAAATCAGTTTAGGAAATGAAATTTGTTGATGGAGATAAACTTCGACACCGACTGACAGCACTTTATTTTTAAATTTTTATTAGCTTAGCGGCCAGAAGTTTTAGGAGTAGGTTTTATACAATCTAGGCATTCTTTTGACACCTAGAATCAGCTGTTGTTGATAAATGCCGCCCTTTTGTTTACACCGACACGATACTCTACACTCACACAAACAACGGTTTGATCGAAATTTTATTAGTTTTCAAATGGATTTATTTAGAATATTTCTCATTTTTTTCTTATTGGCGGAATCAGAATGAAAAGTACTATCGAACTAATAATGTTTCAAATACAGAAAATGATCACGGCTGGAGAAAAACGGGACTGAAATTTGTATGAAAATTCTCTGAAACGTTCAACCTTAACACTCTTTTTTCATGATTGAGCTTTTTTTTTAATGATTGAGCTTTATTTAATATTTGGTAGTTTTTAATGTAGTATGCATTTTAATATTGATCTCCTAATTAATACACTTCGATCTTTATTATAACTAAACTTAACTAAAAACTATTTGATCAACGAAATTAATATTATTGGTGTATATTTTTAATGAAAATAATCTTTAATGGAATTTATGGAACGATATTTTTAATGAAATTTACAGGATAATAGATTGCAGTGTTAGTCTGCTAGGGGCGTAGCTGATGTAAAAAGTTGATTCAACCCTGAACCTGACCTCGCAAAACAGAAGGTGGAGGGGGGGGGGGGGGGGGCGTAATTAATCACGTTTTTGTTTTAGGTTAGGTTAGCTTGCGTCCCTTAGACTAGTCGATCATTAAAAAAGATGCTCATTTATGTTTATTTGCTTAACATTTCTGCAATATTAAGACGATCATTAGGACGTAGTTATGCAATAACGTTCCAACCCACAAAACAATGTATCAACCTTCTGTCTTTAAAAACAAAGTCCATAATCCAACAAATTTTGCATGTGGAATGGAACGTTATTGCATAACTATGTCCATTAAATACATGCCAAATATTTTTTGCGTAGTTCTAAACAGATTAAAATATCGCTCGATTTGATTTATTCTATATCTCACAGAAAAAAGCTCAATCATTAAAAAATATGCTCATTTATATTTATTTGCTTACCGTTTCTGCAAAATTAAAATGCTCATTTAAATAATCAAAAGATCGTTTAAACACATGCCTTATTTATTACATTTTGCAAAACAACCATTCTATAATAATGTATAATAAGGGGCCATCCACATATTACGTCACACGCCCTACCCTTGTTTTTGTTACTGGTGGTCACATAGTCTATTTTTTATATACACCGTGGGCCCGTAGAACCCGACCAACTTTAACCATAGATTCTAACAACTATTAGAAGTAAAAAACGTAATGTGACGTATAGTTGAGTAACGCTTACTTTCCGAGATATTCATAATTTTTAAAATTAAAACTCCCAAGTGTGTAACAAGCCCTAATAAATGTGACTAAGTTACTATTACTGATTTTTTAAAATCCTTTAACTAAACAGCAATTAACCCTCGCAGTATTAGATGGTAAGCGATTACAAAGCCAAAATATTGACCTTTCCTTTCCATTTTAGTTTTTTTTTTTCCTTTTTGATAACTTTTCCTCCAATAAGGACATGTTTATAACGAGGGACTGAATTTATTGATTTGTTTTGTTCCATAAGACTATTAATGTAAAATGACAAAATTCGACCTATGTTCATATAACGTTATTTACTTGTAATACCATCAGGAATACGTGGTTAAAGTTGGTCGGGTTGTACGGGCCCACGGTGTATGTACATATAATAATAATAACACTATACGTACGTACGCACTGTAAGTACGCACTAATGCCGGTTCTCGAAAATGGTCGTGCCACGCTCTATTGGGATCGATCTATCATCACGGACAGGACTATTGTAGCCAATAAACCTGATATCGTGCTAATAGATCGATCAAAGCGCCGTGCAGTGCTCGTCGACATCACCACCCCCATGACGAGAACCTCGTGAAGGCCGAGAAGGACAAGCTCAGCAAGTACCTTGACTTGGCTCACGAGGTTACCGCCATGTGGGATGTTGATTCGACGATCATTGTTCCGATAGTCGTTTCAGCGAACGGGCTTATAGCGAAGAGTCTCGATCACCATCTCAAGAGACTCTCGCTAGATGGTTGGATCAAGGGTCAGATACAGAAGGCAGTACTTCTGGACACGGCGCGTATAGTCAGGAGGTTCCTCTCTCTGCGGCCCTAACCACCGGTAGCTTGGGCCCTGCCCCGCTGCAGGCGGCACCCTAAGTTAGGTTTTTTATAATGTGTTTATATTTTGTAATTTCATTTTGTATTTTACTTTTTATATATGTATTATAAAAAGCCTAAGCTAAGAAAATAAAGATATACTGACATAATAAGACATAGTGTAACCCTTCCCCCTAAACTGACATTGTTTATCATGCAATTTCAATATTAAATTACTGAATTAAAACTCGTATTTCATGTTAAATGTCAGTTTCGATTTGTAGAAGCATCCATGTACCCTTATAGAAGTACTTCTAGTTAAACTCCAGTGACTTCTAGTGTTCTTTCTCTCGATTTTAAATATTTTATATATTCAGAATGTGTATTTCTATAGCCGCTTTAACAACAAATAATAAAAATCGGGTGCGAGCCGTGGTTGTGTACAACATTTTATAATAATCTAACTGACAGACTAAACGGTTTTTTTAGTTATCTAGCCTATTGTAGCAAGAGAATAAAATCATATGGCACCAACCTACAACCTTCTTCTTCTTTGGACTCTTGCTTTCCAAACCTCTGTCTTCATTTTGGAGGTACAACCGAAACTGATATGTCTCAAGACCAATCCTGCAAGTGCGGCGCTCCATGTCTACGAGCATGTGCTCCAGACTGACTGAGCAAGTCCTGCCCGGCGCAGGGGTGCCCCGCTCTGCTTTGTGTACAGATGCTGAAACAAAGAATAAATACTAGGGTGTCCCAGAAAGCAAATCTCCATACAATCTTTGAAGTCTAGTCGGCACGGGTTCCCATCATCACAGAGAACTGAAATTTTATATACCATAATATTTTAGTAGTTACAACTTTTTTAGCGGGTATGCCTTACAAAAAAATAATTAAAAAATATCTTGCCCATACTACAAAAATATATTTTTTACTTATTTTGTAATGCATACCCCTCAAATATTTTTTATCTACTCAAATATACTGGTATATAAAATTTCAGCTCTCTGTGATTATGGGAATGCATGCCGACTGACTTCAAAGTTATGGAGATTTGCTTTCTGGGACACCCTAATAAATACACATTAATATTTTTGAATGTTCTTTTGTTACAAAATTTCTCTTGATCTTGGGAATGAAAGCAAAGGAAGGCCTTAAGACCTTAATACGCAATGATCTTTAATCAGTGATCAGGAGTAGATAAATATTAATATCTAGCTAAAATTAAACTCATTAGGTGTGGTCTCACGCAATTACCTCACTATTTAATTAATGAAAAGTTAAAACACAATTTAAATTAATAATGACTGGTTACATGATCATCCTACATTCATTATTGAAGCAAAGTCACGTGATCACGATATGTCAAGTAGTGCCATCACTTTGGCCGAAAATTTGATATCTTTATCAAGTTTTGACAAGTTATTACTCATAAATTATGATTGCCATTCATTTTTTAAACAGGTTGTAAGTTTGCAGATACAGATGAGTAGGGTGACAAGGAATTTAGGATAAATTCGAATTCTAAATAAAAATTACAATAGAAAATAAAGTTTGTTTCCTTGTAATTCATTACAACCAATGAGACCGCCATAAGTGATTGAGTTAGAAAAATTGGTACCTGATCACAAATTAAAAATCATAGTGTATAAAACAATTTAGAACATATTGTGGACCGTAGGCTGAATTAGCGTAAGGAACATTGTTTTGCCTGTCCCATACCATAATTCAGCCTACGGTCGACGATATGCTCTTGTGTAATAAAATAATGTGGTGTGGAATCAAAATTTTATGACTTGTTTACTAAAATTTTGTTCAGATGTGTAAAAATTCTTACTCTATCTCAGTGGTTCTTAACCGGTGGTCCCTGGAAGCACTCAAAGTGGTCCACGAAGTCATCCGAAAAAAATGGATATCCTCCCGACTCCCGTTCCACAAAATTTCTGCTCATACATGCTAAAAAATAGGTCGCGTCGAGCGCGCGGGGCAAATGGACTTTGACAAATGGTCCCTCATCACTAAAAGGTTAAGAACCACTGCTCTATCTGAATGCTATCAGCCTTCAGTGACTCAACAACCCAATAGTTTAAGATGGATCATGGATTCCAATCCCAAAGCAAAGTATTAGTTAAAATACTGACCTGGAAGCGTAAAGAACACGTCGGGCGGCTGCAGCAGCTCGGGGCCCAGCACCAGTTCGTCTTTCACGATGTGATCGGCGTACAGCCCCGCCAGCGCGGCCTCCTCGCTCACACCACACGTTTCTGGTTCGTACTCAAGCTCTTCTTTAACACACACTACCCCCAGCGACATGGTTGGGGCGTCGTAGTTGCGCGTGGAAGTTGTGATAGAGCCAGTACAGATATATGACACCCAAAACGTTGATGATTGACTTTGCAATTAGGTAAATCCAGGCGAAACCTTGTAATAATTTCTTAGATATTCGTAAAAGATCGAAAATAGTGGTAAAACCCTATATTTTTTTTTTTTTTTTTTTTTGTGTTTAGTGGCTTTTGCTGCAAGGCACTTTGCCAATGTCAAGTGACTTAAGAGATGTCAAGTTTGACGGTACTTGTCGCGGAGCTGTGGAGCGAATTCCCCCATATTTTAAATTGCATTGGATGATACTGAATGATACATAAATGATGATAATTGAATATTAAATGCAAGTAAAATATATACAAAGGATGACATTATAATTTAATATTATTCTTATCTATAAACTCTGCTAAGGCTTTTAGAACAGTAGGGTCAGAAAAAGATAACAGGGCTTTAACGTTAGTAGGTAACTGTATTTTAAGCTTAACGAGTTGGTCATAAAGACTGAAACGGTTTAGCGGACATTCGAAAAATATATGATCAATTGAGCCAATCTCATGACCGCACCCGCATTCAGCAGAGTCCTTGACCCTAATCTTATATAAGAATTCTGGAGAGCATACGTGACCAAGTCTGAGACGAATTAAGGAACTAGTAACTTTTTTTTTAAACTTAAATTTAAAAAACCAGGGTCTCGGGAATATATTTCTCTGGATTTGATAAAACTGCAGTTTATTATTAGTAGCCCATACGTCCATCCAGGAAGAAAATAACTTTAACGAGGAGATTGCGACTAGGTCTTTACTAAAACAATGAAAAATAGAGCGATTGCCATTTGTTGCGGCATCCCTAGCAGCTTTGTCGGCTATTTCATTCCCGGAAATACCCTTATGACTAGGAATCCAAGATAATAGGACTTCCAGCTGAAGCAAATGACAAGAAAAGAGAGCCTCCTTGATAAGACACACTAAAGGAGTCTTAGCGCAATTTTTAATTGAATTGTGGGTAATAGCCTGAATGGAACTAAGGCTATCCGAAAATATAACTGACTTGGCAAATCCATGTTCAATTATATATTTAATAGCCTTGAGTATGGCATAACATTCACCAGTAAATACAGAACATATTGCAGGAAGTTGAAATTTTAGAATCGTCCCTGAATTGTCATGAACAAAAGCGCACCCAGCTTGTCCCCCATTATCGAGCTTTGATGCGTCTGTGTATAGTAAATCCCACTCTTGCCACCTGGTTCTTATAGCAGTCAAGAATTTAGCATTAACAGAGGACGAGTCTCTTTGAACACCAATATTTACGGATTTAGGCTGGAAAGTGAGAGCTGAGAATGGAACTGTATATATAGGCAACTTAGGAAACTTTACTACAGGGGCTTCAATTTCATTCAGTCTATTTAAGCTAGTTATAAGATTTGGTTTAAATTTTCTACGCCAGAATGGATTGACTTCAACATGGTCATTTAACAGACCAAGCTTAGGAAATAAAGGATGGTGCTCCATTTGAGCAATACGAAATAAATATCTATCTGCCAGGTATTGACGGCGAACATTTAGAGGAGGGTCTGCACATTCAACCTGAAGAGCTCGGATTGGAGACGACTTCATAGCGCCAGTGACTATCCTCAGAGCCTTGGCTTGAACCTTATCGAGTTTTTTAAGATCAGCTTTATTACATGGTTCTATTATAATACAGCCAAAATCCAAATGAGACCTAACTAGAGCATTATACAACAGTTTTTGGGAATATGGATGCGCACCCCACCAGGAACCTGATAAAGCACGAATTATGTTCAAGTTTTTTTCACACTTGCCCACAATATTATTGATATGATCAGTGCCTGATAGTTTAGTATCAAAAGTTACCCCCAAAAATTTGGCTTTATCTTTTACCTGAATAGGCTGAGAACGAAAAGAAATTTGAATTGGCGGAAGCATACGACTTTTAGAAAAAACTAAAGCTACACTTTTAGCAGGTGACAGATCTAAACCATGGGCATCTAGCCACAGACCCAATGAGTTCAACGCATTGTTAATGAAATTGGCAGCATCATTAATGTTCTTGTGTTGAGAGTAAATCGCTATATCATCGGCGTATTGAAGAACATTGCAGTGTTGATTAATAGCCTGATCCAGATCAGAGGTATAAATGCTGTATAGTAAGGGACTCAAAACAGAGCCCTGAGGAAGACCCCTCCACACCAAGTTTACTCTATCCGGAGCATTATGGGTCCTTAACGAAATCCTTCTGCCAGATAACAGATTACCTATGAAACGAACTACTTTTTCCGGAATATTCATCCGCCGCAGCTTGCTGCGAAGCACCGAGAGAAGCACGTTGTCATAAGCACCACATATATCCAAAAAGGAGGCAACCACTGATTTTTTCTGCGAAAAAGCAATTCTAACATCCGTTGAGAGCAGAGCATGACTGTCAGTAACACTTTTACCTTTTCTGAAACCAAATTGCGAATCTGCTAACAGTCCCGAACTTTCTACAAACCACTCCAATCTATTTTTAACCATATGCTCAACTATCTTACATAAGACTGACGAAAGGGCAATAGGCCGATAAGAATTATGATCTTCCGGATCTTTTCCGGGTTTCAAAATGGGCAAAATAATCTGATGTTTCCATGCTTCAGGAATATCTCCAGTGCCAAATACTTTATTAACTAATTTTAAAAAGAAATCGTGACAGACAGGACCAGCTTTTGTTAAAAATGAATAGACGATTCCGTCCAAACCAGGGGACGAGTCCGTTACCACAGACAAGGCTGTCTTTAGTTCAGCCAGGTTAAAATCCTTATCCAATAAGTGATCAGAATTTTCAAACAAATAAGTTGACGGAATGTCTTGACAGTTAGGAACGACTGGAGGCGCTAATTTGTTTAAGAATTCATCCACCCACTCATTAGAAGAGCCCAGAGCTGAAGACGGAGATATACCCTTACGGAACCTACGAATATTTTTCCACACTAGAGAAGGATGGGAGGAAGGAGAGATCGATTCACAGAATGCATGCCAACCTTCAAATTTTTTAGAAGAAAGGACCTTACGGCATTTTGCTCTCACTTTCTTGAAAGTAATATAGTTTTCAATATTAATATTATTGACATATTCTAATTCGGCCGCATTACGCTCCTTCACAGCAGCAGAGCACTCAGCATCCCACCACGGCTGAGAGGGACTATGGCGTATATTAGACTTTTTAAGAGGAATAGCCTCTTTAGCTGACTCATGGATGGCAACAACAAATTCGTCATTAGCAGAATTTACGTTTACACTTGAATTTAGAATCAGGCCTTCAATTTTACTGTCTAAGGAAGAGGAATAGCTGTCCCAGTCAGCTTTGTCTAATTTATATTTTTGCAGAGGAGGAAGCGAATTACAAGTGGTAGATCTGCTAGGGAGGGAAATGAAGATAGGAAAGTGATCACTATTATGAGAGAGAGATGAAATGTTCCAGACTAGATCCAAAGCTATATCCGACGAACAGAATGTTACGTCCACCGCAGATGCATTTTGACTGGGAGCTGTGCGCCTGGTTGGACTCCCATTATTTACACAACAAAGATTAAGCCTATTAGCCATTTCAAGCAACGCTTTTCCGTTATTATCAGTCAAGCCTGAGCCCCAGGACTCGTGATGGCAGTTGAGGTCACCCATAATAATAATGGGTTTGGGAATATCCTTCACAATAGAAAACAGTTCAGATAGTAAATTACGAGACGGGTGAGGAATGTATACTGAAACATAGGAAACATTGAAAATCTGAGCCGCAACTATATAAATATTATCGGAGTGAGCCGGAACAGGAATTTGGAAAAAGGGGATATTATTTTTAATACATAGGTAGCGCAGACCCATCCCATCCATCTGCCCTATCATCTCTAATAGTGTAGAAACCTGGCAACTTAAAAAATTGCTGAGGCTTAAGCCAAGTTTCCGCTATTGCCAATAAGATAGGATTATATTTTTTACAGAAAAAAGAAATTTCCGACTTTTTATTAATTATGCTCCGTGCGTTCCATTGGACTGCCGTATACATTATGGAGTCTTTTATTTAAAATCAAACAAAGAGTTTCTATTTTGGATGCAACGTGGGACGGTATTTTGTCGAGGCTCAAAAGCATAATGACAGTGGATAAGAGGGAGTCTAGGACTCTGTCGTTTACTTGAACTTCCTCGAAAGGAGATTGGCTAGCTTGGAACTCCCGAACACTTGTATCTGGAGAGAGATAAGCAGATTGACTGTCCAGCCACTGCTCCTCATCCAATGCAGACCTATCGCGAAGAGCGCAGCCATTCTGGGGATCAGGGATCCGAAAACTATTTATAACAGCTTGATGAGCTCGCCTGTCATACCCGTCCTGCAGAGGGGCACGAGGTTTTCGGGGCAGATATACAGTCTTTTTATATGATACACTAGGATTAGGAGGATCAGAGGCTGCGACTTCAGCAAAAGATCGCTTAGACGACGGGAAACGTTGGGACGCTTCTATAAATGAAATGGCATCCTCCGTCATAGCTGACTTAATCTTGTGCTGACGATCATACTCTGGGCAGGATTTGTCAGTGGCCGGGTGAGAGCCAGAGCAGAAAAGGCACACAACATCATTGGATGAGGAGCAGTCGGAAGTCAAGTGCGATTGGCCACATTTTGAGCACCGGGGCTGAGAACGACAATTCGTCTGAACATGACCATATCTGCAGCATTGAAAGCACTGAATCACTGGAAAGTTATATTTATGGACTTCAAACGAATTATGGAACAGAAATACCCGTTGAGGTAGTCTCTGCCCATCAACCGTGAGAGCCACAGTCCCAGTAGGGATCCATTCCATTGACTCGTCAACTTTACGTTTTGTGTTGAGCCGCCGGGCTTTTATTACTTTACCGAATCCATCAGGGGTAACGACACCAGCCGCAATCTCCTCATTTGTCAGATCCTTGGGAACATTACGAATTACGCACATTTTGCATACATTATATGTAGGAATGAAAGCTGAATACTGTGTATCTGACCGATTGCTTTCAATAAACTTGTTGGCCGCGGCCGCACAAGTAAATTCAAGACTTAGTCGATTTCGCCCTACTTTACTTATCCCGCCCTGTTTCAGACGGTCAATGCCTTTCCTACATAAAAATTGGCCAAATTTGACAGGGTTGAGGACAGTACTGACATTTCCTTCATTTACACTTTTTAATTGAACGTGGACAATATACGGCCCCATATCTTTATTAGTGTAACATTGTCTGCCTATAGGAGCCGATGTCGGTGTTTGAAATTGACTCACCTTGGTAACCTTATTCTTAGTCGAGTCTTGATTAGACAGATCGGCATCCGCTAAACTCGAAGCAGTTCTCTTTTGAGCTTTTTCCGAAGTTTTACGTGTAACAAGATGAAAACCCTCATCATCAATATCTGGAGACACGGACGCTACTTGGTCTACCATAGGAGGACTAGCAGGAGAACTAATGACCATATCTTGACTATCGGGCGCCGGGCCCAATGGCGGGTTGACAGTACCCACCATTGTGCCGGCTAAGAAATCATTAGAAAAATTACCCGGGAAAGCCACTAATCAGAGTTCAAATACAATATAAATACAACAATCCGTTGAAAATATAGTATTATAAATACTAACACAACTAAATAAATATTAATAGATGAATTCCTACCAGGAGATACAATTTAAACGTGTAGCCCTTCCCGCGCTCCACAGCTCTTATCAAAACCCTATATTGCAAATGATAACTTGATGACAATAAACAACGCCAGTGTTGCCAGGTCCGATCTGAAAATATCAGGATAAGTGATACTTGAAAATCAGGAGATTGAGAAAAAAAAATTGCTGACCGAAAAGTTACTTATCCGAGTTGAATTTGTGACTTATGATATGATATAAAACCTAACAAGAAATATATGACCAATTTCTTATACTAGCAATCATTTTAATGATTGTCAGTGCCACTACAGCTGTATAGCGGCCAATAACCATCATCACCACCCGATGGTGTGAGACGACTAGTCGGCTGACAAGGCCCTGTCGGAACGTGAATGGTGCTGCTGGAGTCCGACACTTGGGATGCCAGGTCGTGTGCAGCAACATTCACGGTCCGACAAGTGATTTGTTGGCCAACATGGAGTTCCGCACCGTCAAAGTGTAAAGGTGATACGCAGATAATGTTATAAGAAAAAATATTATACAAGTTTCCTCACATACTCACATATATGTTCTCCAAAAACGGCAATTACATCTGAATCAATAACAACTTAACAATATGAAGATGAGTGGTACTCTCACTTCACTCCCAACTGAATATCGCTAAAACCGCCAACGCCAAAAAGTAGTTCTCATTCTGAACTGTTCAAGTAGTTTTTTTTTTTTTATGCTTGTACACTGCTAGCCTCTAAGGCTGTAACAATAGTCGGACTGCATGGAGGTAGGTGGCCGCAGCTGAACCTCAGCTTCATGGGAGTAAAACGTTGGCGTGCTAGGGCACTTTTCAAGTAGTAGTAGTGCCACTAACAACAAGAGTTCAGATTGAATAATAAATAACAACCACAAACCACAGATCAGATAGCATTGACAGTGGCACGTACGGCACAGATTAGGAAGATAATCGAAGCTCACTTTCAATTGGGAACACAAATAACAAAAAAAAAAAATTTGTATTTCCGCTGGTCTTCAGTCCCGGGACCATCCGAGGAAATTCGAACAACCCGAATGGCGTGATGATTGCTGTCTTCTCCACGTCTCGTTCGGCGACTGGGATTTGTTGGTAAGCGCGATTTAAGTCGAGAGTGGAGAAAATCTTCTTGCCGGCGAGCTGATAAGTGAAGTCTCGGATGCGCGGTATCGGGTATCGGTCTGGTACGGTGATGGCGTTGAGTCTTCGGTAGTCGCCGCACACTCGTAACTCTCCTGACTTTTTAGGTACGACGTGCAACGGCGACGACCACGGGCTCTTGCTGGGTCGACATAGGCCTTGGTCGATCATATTTTGAAACTCCTTTCGAACTTGTTCATAGCGATGTGGTGCTATGGGGCGTGGCCTGCAGTGGAGGGGAGGGCCTGTTGTCTCGATGAAATGTTCGACGGGATGCTTGGGGTTGAGCTTCATTGAGGTTAGTCGGGTGATGCCGGGAAAATCTGCCAATATTCCGTGGTATGCTTGATGCACGTCTATGCTACGAACGGTAGGTATGTCCGTAGCACAGAGTTGTGCATTTGAGATGAGTTGCGTCTTCCCATCGATTAATCTTCTATTTTTGAGGTCAACGGTGATGTTGTGATGCTTCAAAAAATCGGCTCCCAGGATCGGTTTGGAAACTGCGGCGATAATGAATTTCCACTTGAAAGTGCGTCGAAGATTGAGGTCAAGGTCGAGCGTCTTCTCGCCGTACGTAGGTATGATGGTGTTGTTAGCGGCGTAAAGTTGGAATGGCAGTGGTTGCTCAGGAGCGCCTTTTCCTCTCGGCAGGACGGAAATATTTGCACCCGTATCTACCAAGAAGGTGAGTTTTGATGATCGGTCCGTAACAAATAGGCGGTGGGATGGTTCGTTAACGCCGGTATCCGCCGCTGCCAGCGTTGACGTTAGTTTTCCGACGGCGGTGATGTGATGGGTTTGAAGCTGCAGGGTTGCTCGCATTTCTTTGCGTCCTTGCCGAACCGCCGATGATAATAGCAGTATGGCATGGGCGAGCTCTTGCGGCTTGGTCTATTTTGTGACGAATTTCTTGAGCGTGACGATGACCGGAAGCGGTTGAACGGACGACTATTGCGTTGAAAACGGGGTTGCGTGCGTAGCTCGGCGACTTCCAGTGATAATCTTCGAATTTCGTTAATTAAATGTTGATTGTCGAATGCGGGTTGTGGTTGTGGTGGATATGTCGGAACGGTGGGCAGCGTCGCGACGGCGGCGATGTGATGTGTTGGGTTCGATACCTCCATCATTTTGTCGGCGAGCAGGGCTAGGTCATCAAGCGTGGTCTTGATTTTAAATGCTTCGCTGACGGTGAGCACGGAGCGGATATGAGGAGGCAGATGATCGAGCCACATCATCTGTATTGTGCTTTCGGGAAACTTCTCTCGGTTGAGATTCTGCATTCGCCGGAGGAGTTGGCTTGGCTTCTGGTCGCCTAACTCGACTTGCGACAGTAGTTTCTTCGCCTGGGCGCTGCTGGATTCTTCGTATAGGGAGATTAGACGGTCCTTGATTGCCTTGTAGTAGTCATTCTGCGGCGGCGAGTAGATGAGGTCAGAGATGTTCTGAATATCTTGCTTGTCGAGCTGGGCGATCACCATTTGAGCGAGCTGGGCCTGGCTTCGTTTGAGTTCTGCAGTCGCGGCTTCGAAGCTGCAGAACCAGAGTAGCGGCTGGTCCCGCCAAAACGGTGGTACACGTAGCGACAGTGATATGCCGGAGACTTCTTGGGGCGCCGCTGCCGGTTGCTGTTGCTGCGGTTGGGTGTTGCCGGGATGTGCTGGAGCTTGCTGCTGGTCTGGCATGGTGACTGCTTCTTGATGGTTCTTCTTTTGTCGGGGTCACCACTTTAGGGTTGTTTGGTTGAGGTAGTTGTAGTTAAGTAAACTCCAGATCAGAAGGTAAAAACATAATTTATTTACAAAAAAGCATGATTAATATATAAAAATAATAGGGCACAATTAGTTAATAGGTACGCGAGAATAGATTCCGGGGTGAGACGCGCGGGGGACGTGAACTCCGAAGTGCGCCGGCGTTGGTGGAACGCGGCTATGTTCGCGCCGCATTACGCATGCGCGAGTCGCCGCGTGATCGCCGAAATAAAATAGCGCGCACGGGCCCGGCTCAGCCTTTTCTGCTCCGGCCGTCGAGGTGTAACGTCGTGTCTCCGCTCTGCGCTGCGCCTCTTCTCGCGGACAAGGACATCGTGGACATCGTGTTGCTGCTGCTTGAAGACTTGAAGACACTGTGTTTCTTGCAATATCCAATAAGAAAAATGTTCTTATTAGAACAATCGGATGCCTTTGTGGGTGTCTGCGTTTCTTGGAAATACGACGATCAATCAATCACCTACATGTTTGTTCACTGTTTTTTTTTCATTATTGACAGATTTACAATGAAAAATTAAGAAAATATTCCTTAAGACCTAAAATGTGTTAAAAATCAGGAGATTCTGTTGAGAATTCAGTAGTACAGTAGACATAGCCCAAAATCAGTAGATCTCCTGATAAATCAGGAGACCTGGCAACACTGAACAACGCTTTTATCATTGGGTTGACATTGACAGTTCAGCTCGTCTATGGTTAAGCTCCGCTGTCTTTTTTTTTTTTACTTTATATCCCGGATACAAGTCTTTTGCGGTCAACAAAATTATTAAATTTAAGGATTATTCTCGGTGCACTACAGTAATAGTGCCGAAGACAAGGTTGGACACGCATATTGTATTTCTCGCGACATTAGTAAAACATGGACGTCATACGAGTCTCGCTACGTATGTACAGACAGACGCCATGAAGCTATCCTTCCCTATTACAATTGCGCAATAATATTGCACATGTCCAGTTAATATCAAAGGTTGCGCGTTATTTCAAAAAAGCGAAATGAATTGAACAAAATGTGAGTAAAAGTGGTTGGTGGGTTGAACGTAATGTAACTCACTTTGTTCTCCATACAAACGAATTGGTGGTTGACTATCCACTTTTGACAAATTACCGACTGCTTTCTATAATTCTTAAAATTTTATTAGTAGAGAAAAATTAAACAATTATATGTCTCGGACAGGATCGAACCTGCATCTCCAAGGGATTTCCGGGCCAACACAGGCGCGCTACGAATTGCGCCACCGAAGCCTCCGATATACACTGATTACCCATGTCATTCAATTCTTCGATCAGTTTTCTCATTTGTAACGTCATTATTTTTTTATTCAAATTTATTTAAAGTTTGTTCGAGAGAGTGAAATAAGTTAAATATCTCTTTTTTACTGCGCCGTAGTAGGTGTAAAGTATACAATGGGCTAGCCGCAGTCCACAGAATAAAGAAGTACACCAAATTTTCTAGAATTCAGTCCGGTAGAATAGAAGAGAGCAGTCGTAGAAGCCAACATATTCCATGACTTAACGGTGTACAAAATTTCACACCGTCAAGCTGGCGTACCTGGGAATTTCTTATAGAAAGAGCTCACTATATCTCGGCTTCTACGATAGCTAGAGAAATGAAATTTTATGGCCACAGGGTACTATTTTTTGAGATATAAAGCATTTCCAAAAACAAAGCCGTTCCAGAGATACAAACGGTGTACGCCAGCTTGACGCTCGGTAGCTTACACTGTGAACAGGCCTTATATTTCAGAATGTTTAAGGGTACTATTTTTTTCACCTAGGTATTTCGTCGGTACTATTTATTGGCTGCATCAGATTCTGAATATCTTTACGGTGTACGCTATCTTGACGGACACGTCAAAAAGCTTCATGTCCATGCAATAAGAGTGAAAACGACGTAGGTCGGCGCCGAGTCGTACGTCTTTTTTCACTTACACACTTCGTCTACTGGTTATACAGAGCGCTCGTTCAGTTGGAATCAATGCTCCGCAGCTTTGCGCTCCCACATGCTTTCCATATCAGCCATATAGAGAACGTGCACGACGAAGGTGCTGCCAACTGGTGCCGCCAATCTAAATCATATACCCTCTCATGCTGGGGCCACATTGACGAAAACGCCGTTAATAACGTTAATTTATCGCGTTGAAGGACGATTAACGACAGTGTAGCTACGACTTACTATATTTGACATTGACACTTACATATTATCATTGACATTGACACTTACATATTATCATTGACATTGACAGGGGCGATAGTTTCCTTTATTGTCCGCCCGTGTCTCTTTTGTCGTTTAGTGCTGCCACCTATAGTTCGTGCACGTTCCCTATAGCGCGGACGCTGCGCACGCGTGCTCTTTGACTTACTTTCGAGATAAGACCCTATCAGTGGCGTGGCATCCACAGAACCCGATTCCCATCGGCTTGCCTATATTTTAAAGCATATAATAGGATAAGATAATCATTTATTTATTTGCAATAAACATTACCATTACATACATTGCTCTTATTCAATTATTGCTAGGTTTACATGTTTAGCCGTGGACGGTATGCAAATTAAATTAAGAGCTAAAACTAAGAGGTTCTTACATGAAACACAACATTTCTTACAAAAAAATCTAGTAATACGAACAAAGAATAAAATATATAAAGAAATTTAACTATTATAGTCTAAGATCCGAGTATAGAACGACCATCACCGAACTGGTTAATGGATGAAAAGTATTTTATATTAAATTAAATATGTTAATAAATATATTGCAAGTGGGTTGCCTAAAAAAATGCAGTACAGAATATGATAAATTAAAAATTTAAGTTAAATTTGCACCTGGTTGGTATGTGATGCTAAGGAAACGAGGTGCAAACTTAGCTCAACCGGTTAGTGTGAGAAAGTTAGGATGAAGTCGGCACCAGTCGGGTCGGGGGGGTTCACAGAATGAGCAGATTTTTGGTTTAGGGGCATTTTAGCACATAGCAAGCCGCGCCGCTCCGTGTGTTCTTCACCTACGTGCGACAGAGAGGCCCCAGCGAACCATCCCATGCGATAGAAGAGTGTTATGTGCTAAAATGCCCCTAAACCAAAAATTTGCTCATTCTGTGCCCCCATCATTGTGTACCCATCATTGTGTATCATTGTGTACCCGTGCCGACTTCATCCTAACTTTTTCATACTAACCGGTTGAGCTAAGTTTGCACCTCGTTTCCTTAGCATCACATACCAACCAGGTGCAAATTTAACTTAAATTTCTAATTAATCATATTCTGGACTGAAATTTTTTAGGCAACCCACTAGCAATATATTTATTAACATATTTAATTTCATATAAAATACTTTCCATCCATTAACCAGTTGGGTGAAGGTCGTTCTATACTGGGATCCTCTACTATTATTATATGGCAATTACAATCTACTTTATGTCAAGGAATTCGTTAACACTGCAAATATTATTATTATTTATCTATTCATATAATTTTTCGGAGTATCTACTTCCTGAAGGAAAAGTAATCCAAATCTGCTCCGGCTTTACTAAGAATATAATTGACGCCACGCCATTGGATCCTATGTCCCCTAGAAGGAGCAGAGGGCATCCACAGTGCGCCACCATCCGAAACGGTCTGGAGCTAGGGAATGCAATTACCGGTAAATTTACCGTCTTTTCATACTAAAGTTCGGTAAATTACCGGTAATTGCATTCCCTATCTGGAACTTCCGTCTTTCCTATCCCTTCCACTACTCCATGATCGTCCGCTGCCAGGTGTGCTTAGGAAGGCCACGTTTACGCTTCCCTTGAGGATTGCAGTACAGCTTGTCTTGGAATATGTTCAGATTCTCTTCGGAGCTTATGCCGAATCCAGTTCCATTTCCGGCGTATCATGATGAGGGCATATAACCCTAACATTTTTCAAAAAATGTTTAAAATTGTTGTGCGCTCTTGCGGTCTCATTTCATGCAATAGGCTACTTGACAGTGTGAAAAATAATGGAAGAATTATGGATATATGTCTTAATTATAAGTATTAAAACCAATTTACGTCAATATTACCAAAAATAAATGGATAATTTATTTATAAAACTCGGATGAAAATTGATTATTTTTTATCTGTCGCCATTCTATCGAAAACGGTTTGGATTGGCCGATGACGTCACACCATAGTAAACAGCATCGACAGCATCTGTCAATCCTATTTTTAAAGGTAGAACGTTATGCGATCCTCGTTGACATTTGTTGGTTTACTATAATGTGTCGTCATAGACGCCATATTGTCCGAGAAACCGTTTTGGCGGCTAATTTTAAAAGTGCATTTTTATTTGCTTTTTTCGGAAAAAATACACAAAAGAATTTAAAAATTACCACTTTCTGAGTGCTCAATAGACATCATTAAACAATCGGATTGACTTTTCAGAAACCTGTCAAGTAGCATATAGTAATAACGATGATCGCTAATGAGGTTTCTTGCCGGTGTGTTTCTTTTCATGGCTTAGTAAGTTACTTTTCTGGCTACTAGCGTAACTACACTGGCGACATTTGTAGGGTTTATCGTCGGTATGTGTCTTTACATGTTTTACTAAATTACTTCTCCGGCTACAGGTGTAACTACAGTAGCCACATTTGAAAAGTTTATCGCCGGTGTGTATCCTTTCATGGACTAGTAAATCACCTTTCTGGTTAGTAGCGTAACTGCAATGGCCACATATGTAAGGTTTACCGCCGGTATGTCTCCGTACATGGGCTAGTAAAGCACCTTTCTGGTTACAAGCGTAACCACAGTGGCCACATTCGTAAGGTTTCTCACCAGTGTGTAATCTTTCGTGCACAAGTAAATAACTTTTCCTGCGACAAGTGTAACTGCAGCGGCTACATTTGTATGGTTTATTGCCTATGTGTGCCCTTTCATGGACTAGTAAATGACTTATTGTGCAACAAGTATAATTACAGTAACCACATTTGTAAGGTTTCTCACCGGTGTGTGTTCTTTCATGGACTAGTAAGTTAATTATCGTACTGCAAACGTAACTACAGTGGCCACATTTGTAAGGTTTCCCGCCGGTGTGTGTCCTTTCATGAGTAAGTACATAAGTTATCAAGCTACTAGCGTATCTACAGTGGCCACATTTGTACTGCTGTTGTTTTTGCCCTGAAAAGACAAAGTTTTCAAATTAACCCAAGAAGTATTGTAAGGTTTGGATCATGATTACCGCCTTGAATGACAGACTGGCAGCCTTTGGAACTTTTAAATATTCAAATTTAATCGAATTCAGTCTGTCTCGCTCTAGTGGAAGAACAAATGGATCAGTCGTGTGATAGCTATGGTAACATACAGTTGAATAAACGAAAGAACTAAAAGTATTGCCTTGTATCAGTCCCTGATCCTCCCACGACCCTGACAGTATTCAAAAATAGGTTATATAATAATAAAAAATCTTTATTGACAAAATAGG
This sequence comes from Eudemis profundana, assembly GCA_947034925.1. Lineage (NCBI taxonomy): Eukaryota > Metazoa > Arthropoda > Insecta > Lepidoptera > Tortricidae > Eudemis > Eudemis profundana. The sequence continues at coordinate 6,758,353 of OX344819.1, forward strand.
TACAATTTCAGTTGAAGTCCCTGACTTCTGAGAGGTTGATACCTGTGTTACGGAAGTTCTATAATACGAGGGTGGATTGATAAGTACCTGTAATGAAGTAATTCTAGAATCTTGACATGATCATGTTTCCGGCTATTGTATGACACATTATTTATAAGTATTTGAGACAAATTTCAATGCAGTCGCATCTTTATTCTTAGAATGATGTATACCAAAATGCACGATTCCGACGACGACGTGAACGTAACTATGTGAAAATTACAACAGTTCGCCCCATGTATCTACACGTATGTTTTTTATTTAATAGGCAATGAAAAAAAAAATTATTATGTCTGTTTTTGGAGACTCTCTAGCTGTTATATTTCATAGTGTTTTTATTAGAATATAGATTTTTGTTGAAATGTAAGCCGAATCTTGACATTATTGCCTCAAAATTAACACCGACTAATAAAACATATGAAAAATTGGAAACCACATGTCAAGTGATCAATGATGATTAGGTGATAGCTAAAGTCAGAAGTAAAAAAAAGCACTTACGTGTTGGCGATTTTAAGAAACTTTAACACATTATTCACAAGAATGGGATAAGTAGGTAACTGAGTGTGGCTCCAAATGAGCATCAAAAATGGGTTCACAATCTCAAATTGCAAGTGGGTTCGGCAGGAAGCAGGATAGCGAGTATTTATTTATCTTTAGCCATTATTTACATTGGATTTCTAGCAAGTTATTTGTATTCTCCAAGTTAAAAAAGAAGAAAAAATAAAAAAGTTGTATCCAAGTAAAGAGACCTAGAAGCTTGTCATGCGACTAGTTTACAATTTTTTAATTTTTAAGGAAAAAAATAATGCCACAACAACAATACATAGTGTATTTAGCTAGTGAATAGTCAAGCTACAAATTGTGTTAACATAAGGTTTTACCATCTTTAGTCTAAATAAATACCTCATTACAGGTACTTATCAAATCAATCCACCCTCGTATGTACTACAACATGTAGGATTGCAATTTGCAACAAATCATCAGGGGACATCTACATATGACGTCTAGGGTGGTCCAAAAAACACTTTTTATTATATTTTGATAGGCCACCCCCTTATTTTGTTACACATATTATGTTGATAAAATACACCTAGTTTTGTAATTTTATCTCAACTATAAAGGGGTGCTTAACGACTTTGAAAATTTTAATGTTGTATGAAACCTAAAAAAAAAAAATATTTCTCTGATTTTTATTTCAGACATTGTTTTTACTCTGCTTGGGCATGTGATTAATAAATTGGAATTCTAAAAATATTTTTATTTCTATTTACTATCAAAAAATAAAAAAAACGTGTTTTATTGGACCACCCTAACGTTCTACCCCTTGTTTTTGCCACTGGTGGTCACATTTGTGTAAGCCCTTTCCCCCTGTTATGAAGCATCACATATTGTACAATTTAAATATAATAGTACATTACACAACTAGGGTGGTAAAACAAAGAAAGGCCGAGATCGCAGATGTTTGCGGCCCGAGCTGCAAGCGAGGGACGTAAATATGCGATCGAGCGCTTTCTTTACTACCGCCCGTACGCGTAGCGTGAGGTAAAAGCCACTTTATGGCCGGGTGTGGCATAATAGTACATTACACAACGAAGGTGATAATACAAAGAAAGGCCGAGATCGCAGATGTTTGCGGCCCGAGCTGAAAGCGAGGGACGTAAATATGCGATCGAGCGCTTTCTTTACTACCGCCCGTGTTGTGTACATAATTTTATGTCGACACTTGGCCAGAAAGCGGCTTTTCCCGTACGCGTAGCGTGCGGTAAAAGCCAGTTTATGGCCAGGTGTGGCATAAAAATGATTACATTAGCAAATCTACAAGTCGAATGTTAATGAAGTTCCATATATCCCATAAAATATTTTAACGCAAACACTAGGTCCAAGTCAATCGACAACTGAGGATGAAAAATAATGCACGGATTGTGACCAAAACGAGATGGATAGTGGACGCATGTAATGGACATTTCAAAAATGTATTTAAATTCTCTGGCCAAGTCATTTCGACATCCCATGTCCTGAATTTGAACACATTTCTTTTACTAGCTGGAGCTATCATAAATAAATACTGCCAGATTATAATGTCCAGTTAGGTAATGAAATGCTCCAATGCGTTGAAGACATTAGTGTTGTACAGGCACGGATTGAAGCTGAAAATCTTAACCGAAGAAGAGCAGCCCACTAACTCCTGCACAAATACCATTGTTTCCACAGCTAGACCGGGCGTATTTGCACTCTGTCACATTTAGAATATATCAAGTGAAACTGTCTCCAGGATATATTCAAGCAGGGCTCGTAAACCAGTATTTGCTCCATACAAAAATACTGGTATTCTTATCGTTCTTTGGTATATTATTTCGTTTTTTAACCAGACAATCTAATAATACGAAATCATGACTTAAATACATTACTGAGCTCTACATAAAAAGCATAAAATAATTATTTGGCTAAAAAATATTTGGCTATTTCGGAGTTTTTGCAAAATACCGGTTCCGAGCCCTGTATTCAAGACAGTACATTGCGTCATATTAATGATCTAGCAGCAGAAGACCAAGACTAAAGATGAAAACTTCAATGAGCCAGTATTTATACAATAAAGGCTACATTGAGTATCCGAAACGCAATGTTTCATTATGTGTGGATTGCATTCGACAAAGAACACAATAACAAATGCTATTCTCAAGTGATAATTGAATTGATTTTAATACATTGTGAGTCTCTTCAAGCACACAACAATATTTTAGGGCATAATTTCAGTGTAATTCAAGAGTAAAGTGTGATAATGTCATCAAGAAAAGTTTGTTTACGTGTACTCATAAGCCTGAAAACACTATAGTGGGAAAAGAATAAAATGAAATGGCACCAACCCTTTCTTCCTTTGACTCATGCTTTCCGAACCTTTGGCTTCATTTTGGAGGTACAACCGAAACTAATATGTTCTAAGGTCAATTCTGCAAGTGCGTTGCTCCGTGTCTTAGAGCATGTGCTCCAGACTGACAGAGCAAGGCACACTTGAATCTTAGGAATGAAGGAGAGCCTAAGAACTAAATAAAACAATTTAGATTGTACTTTTATATACTAGGATAAAATGGATTTGAATTTGAATGATGCTAACATATTGATTATGGTGTTTATTACTCTGTTGTAAATCTTACTCTATCTGAATGCTATCAGCCTTCAGTGACTCAACAACCAAATAGTTTAACATGAGAAAGAATGGAACCCAATCCCAAAGCAAAGTATTAGTTAAAACACTGACCTGGAAGCGTAAAGAACACGTCGGGCGGCTGCAGCAGCTCGGGGCCCAGCACCAGTTCGTCTTTCACGATGTGATCGGCGAACAGCTCCGACCGCGCGGCCGCCTCGCTCACGCCGCACGCGGCCGCTTCGTACCCAAACTCGGGCTCGTCTTTAACGCGCACTCCCTGCAGTGCCTCCTGCGAGTCCTGTGACATGGCTGTGGCGCCGACAAAAGTAGGCCCAGTACAGATATATGATGCCCAAAATATTGATGATTAACTTTGCAATCAAGTAAATCTAGGCGAAAGCTTGTAATCATTTCTTAGATATGAAATAAAATAGTGGTAAAACTATTATAATCTAAATGACAAGATAACAACAAACAATTGTTGAGTTGACAGTTCCGCTCGTCTGTGGTTGGTTAAACTCAGCTGTCATTTCTTTTTTCACAGTTCGGCCTCGGATGCGTGTCTTTTGCGTTCACATATCAAATTTAAAGTTTTCCGCACCAAGCTATTTTTTATATTTTTGTGACAAGTTTTTGCTACCGTAATGATTGCCTGAACACGTAAACATGTGCGCCACACAACATGTTGTGTTCCTCTCACAACGTCATCGTCAGTAAGGAAGGTTGTCATGCGTGTAGAGACTGTGCGGAAAGAGAATAGGCGTGGCAAAAAACGGAACTAACCTAACCAGTATGGCCAAAGAACGGAAAATATGGCACATACGATAGAAAAGCATTACAGCGCCCCCCAAAATTAATCCTATTCTCTTTCCGCACAGAGTCTAGGAGTTCTACATTTCAATTTTCTGATCTCAAAATACTGGTATCCGGGGCCATATGAATCATTAAAAGAAATGACAACTGACATGCTGACGTCCATCAGCTGAGCTTAACCATAACCATAGACAAGCTTACTTAATTGTCAAATTGTCAATGTCGACTCGATTATAAAAGCGTCGTTGTTTTTTGTCAAAGTGCCTTGCAAAGAGTAAAGTAATATATGTGCCTTGCTGGTTTGTTGTTATCAACTTGTCATTTGGAATATTAAGTTTAACTTAATCACTATTTTCGATCTTTTACAAATATGTAAGAAATTATTACAAGCTATCGCCTACCTTACATTTACCAACTCATCAACGTTGTGGGTGTCAAATACCTGCACTGGGTTTACCACAATTTCCACGCGTAGTCGACGCCAGGGCCATGTCGCAGGAGGCAGTGTCCGTTAAAGACGAGCCCGAGTTTGAGTACGAAGCGGGCGCGTGCGGCGTGAGCGAGGCGGCCGCGCGGGCGGGGCTGTACGTCGATCACATCGTGAAAGACGAACTGGTGCTGGGCCCCGAGCTGCTGCAGCCGCCCGACGTCTTCTTTACGCTTCATGGTCAGTGTTTTAACTAATACTTGGGATTGGGATCCATTAATTCTCATCTCATGTATATTTATAGTAGCAGGACTGAATCACTCTGGGATTCTGTTGCGCGTTGTTAATTATTATTAAATCTCGCCACTCTACGGTAGAAATAAGAGCACACATGCGATAGAGAGGCACAGTCGAATGCGGGTCAGCTCTGTCTGGTCATCCAACGCGAACAGCAGTTTTGTTAGAGAGAGAGGGGCTTCTGTACATAGTGGTAAATGGTAATTCTTATTTTGTAACTGATGTATTTATAGAGATATATACTAGATGGAAAATTGGGATGTAGATTTAATTTGAGAGAATTCCAAAGACAACAGAAATGCAGACGAAAGTTTATCTATGTAACTAGTTCAGTACTTAAGCAATAGTGTTGTCATTAAATGTTAATGGGAGGGTCAATTTTATAAATACAACAGTGACTGTAGGCACTGAATGCTGAGAGCATTCACATTAGAGCAAGAATTTCAACAGTAAGCACACCCAAACAATACATAGAGCATCATACAATTTCAAGTCCATATTAGTAAAGTATTTTCTAAATTGTTTTATTAAGTTCTTAGGCCCTTCTATGCCTTTATTCCCATAATCAAGCAATATCTGAAATTTTGTAACAGAAGAACATTTAAAAATATTAGTGTGTATTAAATCTTTGTTTCAGCATCTGTACACAAAGCAGAGCGAGGCACTCCTGCGCTGGGCAGGACTTGCTCTGTCAGTCTGGAGCACATGCTCGTAGACATGGAGCACCGCACTTGCAGGATTGGTCTTGAGACACATCAGTTTCGGTTGTACCTCCAAAATGAAGACAGAGGTTCAGAAAGCAAGAGTGTAAAGAAGAAGGTTGTAGGTTGGTGCCATATGATTTTATTCTCTTGCTGCAATAGGCTAGATGATAAAAAAAACCATTTAGTCTGTCAGTTAGATTATTATAAAATATTCTACACATATGTTTTCTTTTGTATTACAAAAAAAATTATGAAGATACGGTGCTTAGAAGTTTCGAGTGATGTCACTATTTGGTACAGTTTTTACTTAGGAGTGACATCACAAGCCCCCACTCCGGAAGTTTGATGATCTACATCAGCGGTCGGCAACCTTTTAGCAGCCAAGGGCGACATAGTAGCTAACGAAATTGACGCGGGCCGCACCATGTTAATAATTGGTGATTTTATACATATCTGAATATATCGACCTATACATACAAAATAGCCAGGAAGGCTCGCGGGCCGCAAGTGAGTGGTTCACGGGCCGCATGCGGCCCACGGGCCGCTGGTTGCCGACCGCTGATCTACATAAAAAGGTTGCGTTAAGTTTGCACCTAATTTGTAAGTGACATCAATGAAACCAGGTGCAAACTTAACGCAACCGGGAACTGATTGATAAATTACTTAACTTTTTATTTTTTATTTAAAACCGTTTTACTTTAAGCCAAGTTATTTACTTTTTTATTTACATGTAGTAAACGGGTGTCGGTTGAACACAATTTTAAAATGATCATGCATCTGTAAATTCATTTATATACTGCGTATTCCGTCTCTTGTGCAGTGGCGTAACTATATCATCTGGGGCCCTTGGCAAATTCCTTTGATGGGGGCCCTATCCTTAAGCTTTATTATTTTAACGTTATACTTACACCGGGGCCCTCTTGGGTCAGGGGCCCGTGGCATTTTGCCAGCCCTGCCACCCTGTAGTTACGCCACTGCTCTTGTGGTTATTTTTGAGGTATGCCCTTCAAGACTAATCTGACAATGACATTTGTTATGTTCTTGGAGGTTGAGTACAACTTAGCCAGAAAATTATTAGTGCTTCACCTAGACCTGCCTGCCTTACCTATCTTACCCATGATTCCCTCGACCTGAACCCACTATCGTTTCATAATGTGGACACTCTGGCCCATTCCGTGGGCTAAGGTCTTAGGGAAGATTTCGATACTATTACGTTCAAGGAAGCTTACGATGTCCTTTGGTCCAGGCTGCCACCAAGGCCGGTCAGAATGTGTGTCAAGCATTGTGCTTTTATTTTGAAATAAAGGTATAAGCCATTAGAACCCCCTTTTATGTATTGTAGGAGAGTAATAGAAATGCGTATGTGTGCAAAAAGGGCCCGCAAGGTGGCGAGATTATGAGTGTCACTTACGGCGGCAGCTTAGGAGTGTAGACGTGTCTTGTGTGCCGAAATTAATTAATTGTTGCGTAATTGACCTTTGTTATTTTGTTCCATTTTTACTTTTAAGTTGTAAATTAGTGTCATATTTAATCATGTAAATTAAATTAGTGTGTAAAATTAAGTGTTTTAATAAAACCTCTGTCTGGTTCCTAAAATCAGATGGTGGGATTGTGCTCAGCCCATAAGGCCTGAAATACCGCTTGTGAAGTATATTAGTGTCGCTTGGAACAAAGTAACAATTCTCTTAAGTAAAAGACAATTTGTTTTAGTGCTAGTGAAGTGATAAGTTCAATATGCCGAATAAAAGAAGGCGTTCGCGAAGCAAGACCCGTCGACACGATAGGGATCGTAAATCACGCAAATCGCGTAATCGGTCGCGCACTCGTACACCATCGCTTCCAGATCTTCACTCAATTTCTACTGCGTTGAATTCAATGTTTTCGCGTATAAATGCATTGGAAAACAACAGTGTTTCGAGTCCTTTGACGGATGTAAATAGTGATCTTGCAAATATTAGAGGATCCGTAAGTGAAAACGGCATGCAAGCCAATTTGATACCGTCTCCTTTTGTAATTCCTGTCACTCTTTCTAATTCTCAAATTGAGCCGTATACAACTAACGCCGCGTCGCGTAGTGTTTCGAGTGCTACGCACTGTAACGTTAATAGAAAGCTGCCGCCGTCGAACGTATCAGGTAACGTAGATAACGTGAATTTGATGCCCATTGCTCAGCCGAACGAAAATACGACATCTGTTTCCACTTCAGTACAAGAGTTTATCGATGCTATCAAATCAATAAACCCTATGCGATCCCAAAACTATTTTGTGTCTAGTTTTGACCCGTCCATACACGATATAGACGATTGGTGCAAAGAAGTGGAACGAGTAAAATGTTCGAACGGCTGGGATGATTATGAATGTTTATCCCGTGTAGCGACTTGCCTCAAAGGTGACGCGCGTACTTGGATAAATGAATGGGTGTCAAATGACCGTTCATGGCGCAACTTTATCAAAGAGTTTAGAACTCTGTGCCCGCGCCGACTTAATTATGCCAACATCCTTTACGATGTTATGAGTACGAATTCTGATAAATATACCACGTACGCTGAGTATGCGCGACGAACAATGCTTCGTTTAAAAATAGTTAAAGGTCTAAGCGACGAACTAATGTTGCAAATTATTATTCGTGGAATTAATGACTCGCAAATTAGAGCAGCTGCATCAAACGCAAATCTAACAACCGAAAACATTATTTCATTTCTGACTATTTATGTTAAACCAGATCGTAACAAACCTGAAATGCGGACATTTGGTAATAAAAAGCGTAGTATGCCGGTTTCCTCAGATGAAAAGTGTTATACTTGCGGACAACTAGGACATAAAAGTTTTCATTGTCCAAAGATACAAACCACTCACGACTCGAGAGCGCATGCAGATACGTCCTCTAATAATTTGTCAACGGATCGTGGATGCTGCACGTTTTGTAAATTGTAATAAACCTGGTCATATTGCGGAAAGCTGTTTCGCAAAAAACAGGTCAGAACAGCGTAATAAACGTAGTCAATAGATGTTCGGAAGTGCTCTTTCCTTACAACCGAGATTGAATACTTAGGTAGGATAATTAGTATGGGTCAGGTTAGGCCGAGCCCCCAAAAAAATCGAAGCATTAGTCAACTCACCACCACCTACTAATGTAAGACAGGTCAGGCAATTTTTAGGGCTTGCAGAGGGTGGTATTAACCAATGTAGTGGACCTGTGTGGCACTGACAAGCCTGTGTGGCGTGACAAGCCTGTGTGGCGTAACCAGTAATGTAAATTTGCCCCGATGGCAGAAAATGAGTAGTTGCTTATTTTGGGAAAAGCACTCAAGGCGCAGAAAGTAGGTACCATTCATACAAATTAGAAACGCTAGCAGTTGTCAAAGCATTACAGCACTTTCGCCACTATCTAGTAGGCATAAAATTTAAACTTGTAACAGATTGCAACGCATTAAAAGCTACTGAGAAAAAGAAAGACCTACTCCCACGTGTTGCTCGTTGGTGGGTGTATCGTCAGGATTTTTCATTTGATATTGAATATCGAAAAGGCACAATGATGAGCTACGCTGATTATTTGAGTCGTAATCCAACCGCCAATGCTAATCTCGTCTCCTGGCCACGTAATTGGGCCCAAATAGCTCAAGTAGCTGATGACGAGCAGCCTAATCGAGCGGCTGAACGTCTGGATCAGAGCTGCATCCAGCGGGATACCTATTTCAATGAAAAACGGCGTCCAGCCCGTGTTTTTTAAGTTGGGGATCTTGTATTTGCGATTAAATATTCGCAATCGACGGGCAAACTGGACCCAGGCATGAGGGGTCCTTACAAGATCATCAAGGCATTGTCAAGTGGACGCTATGAGCTACAGTTGTTGAGTGGATCGTATGGAAAGACCACACAGTCAGCATCGGAGTACCTTGTCTTATGGCGAGGAGAATGGTGTCCCGAGCCATGTGCTGCTTTCTTTGAAAGTAAGAACTCAACTTTACTTTGTGTTTGTAGGACCTAAAATTGTGATTTTCTTTGTCACTACCCCCCACTGAATACCCCCAAAGATTCTATTTTGCAAATGTCTCTATTGAAACTTAACTTGACAGACTGACACATTGCTACCAAAATACATGACAAAAGAAATTACAATAAGGCCTTGTATAACAAAGGGAAGTTGGTAGTGGTTATAGTTGGTTGTGGAAACTTGTTGGATTGTGGAAACTCTAAATGTTGTATAGAGGTTTCAAATATCTGCATTGCTGTTATATGGAAAACACGCGATTCAGTGATGCCTCTGTTTATCTAAATGCAATGCAAATGAGAGTCTGATAGGAAGATTGGCTTCGTTCATATCTTCCTGGGTAGGCGAGAAGGGAGGCCTCTGCCCACACATATATTTTACAATTCAGTAAAGTGCAAGAGGAAGATTGGCTTCGTTCATATCTTCTTGGGTAGGCGAGAAGGGAGGCCTGTGCCCACACATATATTTTACAATTCAGTAAAGTGCAAAAGGAAGATTGGCTTCGTTCATATCTTCCTGGGTAGGCGAGAAGGGATGCCTCTGCCCATTATACACAACAGCAAGCGATTCAGCGAGGCTTCTGCTGTGATTGTGTCTACTTGAATATTCTGAGACATCTCTAGTTTTCCACATTCCTGGGTAGGCGAGAAGGGATGCCTCTGCCCATTATACACAACAGCAAGCGATTCAGAGAGGCCTCTGCTGTGATTGTGATTATTCGAATATTTTGAGATGTCTCTAGTTTGGTCCTAGTCCTGCGTTTGAATACAAGTAGGAGTCAGCAAAATTTTAACTAAAAAAAGGATGGTTTTCAACATCACTCTGTTTCAGATGACGAAACTGAAGATTTGAAGTTGGGCTGGGCTAGCTCAAACGTCCAGTTCAACGACACAAGTCTCTAGCTGCCCTGGTGAGGTAGCTGGTCCCCAGAGCTGTGTTGGTAGAGCTAGTGCAGTCGAGGACGATGCATCGTCAGGAGAGGCCGTGTAGGAGAGTAATAGAAATGCGTATGTGTGCAAAAAGGGCCCGCAAGGTGGCGAGATTATGAGTGTCACTTACGGCGGCAGCTTAGGAGTGTAGACGTGTCTTGTGTGCCGAAATTAATTAATTGTTGCGTAATTGACCTTTGTTATTTTGTTCCATTTTTACTTTTAAGTTGTAAATTAGTGTCATATTTAATCATGAAAATTAAATTAGTGTGTAAAATTAAGTGTTTTAATAAAACCTCTGTCTGGTTCCTAAAAGTATAATTCCCTATTAACTGTGCCTATGGGGTTGGACGATACTGCACTGACCAATTATCTGGTGCACCAGATATTTGAAGTAACACTTTTCTATTCCAATGGTATCATCATATCATGTGAATGTGGAAGAACCACGCTTAAAATAATGTGTAATATTTATTACCTCATAATGTAAAGAAAATAACTTCTAGGTACATTTCGTTCCAAGTAAATTAAATTTTACAGCCATTTGACGAAAATAATTTTTTGATGTCCGCTTCAAATGAGTTCAGTGTCTTTCTGAAAAGTTATTGAGAGGATATTTTTTGACCTAATATTCTTGTGATACTGGTGGTGTAAATGATAAATACGTAAGCAAAAAAAATTGGAAGATAGTTGGAAAATCACTTTGTGAATTTGGCAGATTCGTAACGAATCAGGCCTTAGAGTGAAAGGGGGAAGAAGGGAAAGAGTGTAAAGTTCAAAAGCGTGAAAGGGGGAAAGAGTGAAAAGGTCAAAAGGTTGAATTGGGGAAATGGTGAATGGGGGAAAGAGTGAAAGTTAACCCTTTGTGAAAATAGTGACAGATTGAAAGGAGGAAATGTGAAAAGGGGAATGTCGGAAGGCGCGAATGAGTGAAATCATGAAGGAGGAAATAGTAAGAGGATTAACGGGGGAAAGAGAGAATAAGTCAAATGAGTGAAGAGAGAAAGTGTGGGCGGGGAAATGAGTGAAAAGGCAAAAAGGTGAAAATTGGAAAGGGTGAAACGGTAAAAGGAGGAAAGATTGGAACGGGCAAAAGGGTGACATAACATGTCGTGAAGTGGGAAAAGTGCAAGGTGTGAAAGGGCGAAAGGGTAAACCGGGGGGAGGGGTGAAAGACCGAAGTGAAGAGTGAAAGAGTGGACGGGTGATTGAATGAAACGGGGGAAAGGTGAAAGGAGAAGATTGGAAGGGACGAAAGGGTGAAATCGTGAAGGGGAAAAGTGCAAAGAATGAAAAAAGTAAGAGGGAAAGGGTAATAAGAGGAAAGGGTGAAACGGTAAAAAGATGAAAGCGGGAAAGATTGGAACGGGCGAAAGGGTGACATATCGTGAAGTGGGAAAAGTGAAAGGTGTGAAAGGGGGCAAGAGTAAAACGGGGGGAAGGGGTGAAAGGCTGAAGAGAGAGAGTGGACGGGTAATTGAATGAAAATGGGGAAAGTGTGGAAGGGGGACTATTTAGGTACTATTTATTGGCAAAATCAGATTTCGCATATCTTTACGGCGTACGCCAGCTTGACGGTCACGGAAATCCGTAATCCCAGAGCATATCCACATTACCATCACGATTGAGATCATTGGCCCCTTATTGCACCGTTGGTGCCGATCACTGTTGATAATGCATTCTAACCTATTCAAAATTAGGCACTTTCACCTATTGCGAGTAGGCCAGTCAGTGTCCAGCAATGGGACTTATATAGGCTGATGATGTGTTAGATAAAGCTATGATTAAATTCAGTGTTACCTTAGATTGTTATGTAATATTGAAGCAATGTCTCTAATGTTTCAGATGAATGTCAAGTAGCAGAACAGACAGAGCCAGTGGAAGTTAACATGTTTCAAATGGAAGTTGAAAAACAGGCAAAGAAACCGAGTAAAAGCAATGCTCCAGTTGAGCGACTTGAACAATTTGGCGAGAAGCCCTTCAAATGCAGTCACTGCAGTTCCTCATTCACAGAAAGCGGTACTTTGCAAAAGCATCTTAGAACCCACACTGGTGAAAAGCCCTTCAAATGCAGTCACTGCAGTTCTTCATTCTCACAAAGAAGTAATTTGCAAACTCATATTAGAACATACACTGGCGAAAAGCCTTTTAAATGCAGTCAGTGTAGTTATGCGTTTGTCTATAACGGTACTTTACGAGTTCACCTTAGAACCCACACTAGTGAAAAGCCCTTCAAGTGCAGTCACTGCAGTTCCTCATTCGCACGAAGCGGTAATTTGAAAAGTCATCTTAGAACCCACACTGGTGAAAAGCCCTTCAAATGCAGTCACTGCAGTTCCTCATTCGCACGAAGCGGCGTTTTGCAAAATCATCTTAGAACACACACTGGCGAAAAACCTTTCAAATGCAGTCACTGCAGTTCCTCATTCACAGAAAGCGGTAATTTGCAAAGTCATCTTAGAACCCACACTGGTGAAAAGCCCTTCAAATGCAGTCACTGCAGTTCCTCATTCGCACGAAGCGATAATTTGAAAAGTCATCTTAGAACCCACACTGGTGAAAAGCCCTTCAAATGCAGTCACTGCAGTTCCTCATTCGCACGAAGCGGTAATTTGAAAAGTCATCTTAGAACCCACACTGGTGAAAAGCCCTTCAAGTGCAGTCACTGCAGTTCCACATTTGCTCATAGCAGTGCTTTACGAGTTCACATTAGAACACACACTGGCGCGAAGCCATATAAATGCAGTCACTGCAGTTCCTCATTCACAGAAAGCGGTAATTTGCAAAGTCATCTTAGAACCCACACTGGTGAAAAGCCCTTCAAGTGCAGTCACTGCAGTTCCACATTTGCTCATAGCAGTGTTTTACGAGTTCACATTAGAACACACACTGGCACGAAGCCATATAAATGCAGTCACTGCAGTTCCTCATTCGCACGAAGCGGTCATCTGCAAAGCCATCTTAGAACACACGCCGGCGAGAAGCAACATCTGTGACTACAAGACTACTCAGTCAGGTAGTCTAAAGTCTCATGTAATGAGCCGACACTCGGGCCAAAAGCCGTTCATCTGCGACGGCTGCAGTTACAGGGGCGACAGCACAAGTCGGCTTAAAGTTGTAATCTTGTTGAAATTACTTTTATTTTATTAATGTTAGTTGTTCTTTCCATTATCCGCTATAGGATACGCTATCCATTCCTTGATGGAGCATTCCATGAAAACATCAACTTTTTGTCCCTTACGAAACGCTATGGCAGCTACCCTAATAAAACGTATTAGCTGCTAAGAAACACTACCAATCTTAAAGCCGAGTTAGGATATTACAATGCTGATAATTAGCTTCCTGAATTTATTTCTCGGAAGTATTAAAACGGTGGTTTCCCTTACGAAATATTTTCATGGAATGCTTCTGATACGTCAAGTAAAGTCACTGGTAACAAACATGATGAAACAGGGCACGCATAAATATCTGAACAGAGCAATTAAACTATTGACGTAGAGTGGTATGTCAGATATTTTTGGGCATTTCTCTAGAAATATGTCTGCGGTCACCTCATTCATGTGGCCCTTGTTCATACTAAATGTATGGAGACAGATGAATGAGTCGCAGACTTATTTCTGGAGAAATGCCCTTTTATCTGTCCAGATTGCCGTTCACTGTAAAAAAAATTCTTAGTTTATGCTTACAAAATAAGTTCAATAAAGTTTGATAATTCGAAACGGTCTCAAACTGGGTATTAGTATGGGGAATGGGGACTTACTCGTATTGTGAAATGCACTGTATTTAATTTTTCACGCCTATTCAGAATAGTCTTTCATTCTCTTGCAAAAGAGATTCACAACCACATCTTACTACTTTTACGTACTTTCCAAATACTGATGGGGAAACTCATGGGAAACTGATGAGTACCTATGAACAAGAATATGTAGTAAAACGCGAAATAAATAGTTTTTGATTTTGTTTTTACTGTTGTCGACTTGTTTGTCTTGTCTGGTTGTTAATTGGCGCGCGCTTCAAAAACTACCGGACTGATTTCCAGAAAATATGGTGTAACTCTAGTAGATTATGACTAGCCCATAGCATACTTTTCACCCTACTATGGCGAAGAAGTAAAAATAGATATTAATATTTATAAAGAGCTCCACGGTAGATGGCGCTGCATACATCACCCAGGATGACGTCACAAATGAGAAGACTGGTTGAAGAATTGGATGACTTGGGTATGGCTTCGGTGGCGCAATTCGTAGCGCGCCTGTGTTGGCCCGGACAGCCGTTGGAGATGAAGTTCGAATCCTGCCCGAGGCATACAACAGTTTAATTTTTCTCTACTAATAAAAGGGTATCATTTAATCGATCAGCAAAATATTCATATTTTGGTCAGCAGAAATATGTATTTGGTCAGCCAAAATAGCTAGTTGGTAAGCAACTTTTGGTTAGCAAACATTTATAAATCAGGCTGCAATTAATGATATACTGATCTGCTCTAAATTATTTTGGTCAGCAAATTAAATATTTGAGCTGCATTAAGCGATCTACGGTTAATCAAATTTTGGTAAGCAATCAGTAGGTAAGCAAAATATTTATGGTTAAAGAAATTTTTATTTCTCAAAAAGAAATTTTACATTTCACTTAATTGAGAACTTACATACTATAAAAAACAAAGTTTACATTGGTGTGCACCGTGAGGCGCAATTATGAATTTAAAACTTAAGTAATTGTAAACATAATAATGACAGCCATCTAGCCTGTACCGTAACAACTAATACGCAATTACGTATCTTTATAATTATATAATAAATTAACAATAAAAACTCTGGTGGGTAAAGAGAGAATCGCCTAAGCAACAAAGTTGTCAATAGATGGACAAATTTATTTCCTAGTTAACTATAAATAAGGTCTACAATAGTTAAACAATGATATCCTTCTCAACGACTTCTATTGTTTGCGACGCAGTGCTCCCAGGGCCGGATTTAGATATTGTCAATTACGTATTCCTGTAGCTTACGTTTATAAATATTAATGTTTTTGCATTCTTTGATACATTTAGGTAATTTGTTGTAGAACTGCACTCCTTCAAATCCTATGTTCTTTTTACCAAATTTAGTTCGTACCGGCTTCAGATAAAGATCATTGGCATTCCGTAACCTACATAGTCCGATTTCACGCTTAGTTTTGAAGTTGATTTGACAGTGGATTTTTTTATCAATTATTTTTTTAATAAGTGTACATGTATTGTTGAAATATAGCTGATTGAGATTCATAATTTTGGTTTCCGCGTAAATTCTCTTGCTAGGCGTAAGGAAATCGTACCGAAAAAGAGTCTTTATAATTTTATTTTGGGCAACCTGTAGACTTTTAAGCGTGGTTTTATTTGCAGTGCCCCATATCTCTATGAGATAGTTTAAGTGAGATTTTACAAGAGAGTTGTAAATGGTGTATCGCACCTGGCGAGGGAAACATTGTGCTATATTAAAAAGACAACCCCGTAATGATGACAGTTTCGACGTAATTTTCTTTATATGTAGTTTCCACGTTAGCTCACTATCTAATGTTAGCCCTAAGTATTTTTCTTCTGTTGACTTTTTTATTTGTATGTTATTAATCGTAAGTGGGGTGTCGTCGGATATTTTTTTGTTTTTAGCCTTGAATATCACGTAGCTCGTTTTTGCTGTATTTATGGTAAGTAAATTATTTTGAAACCATTCATGAAGCGCATTGAGGTCTTCTTGTACAGTTACTTTCATTTCCTCTACCGAATGCCCGAAATAAAATACACATGTATCATCCGCATATAAACTTAACTCTCCTCGCAAAGATACTTGGCTTATGCTATTTATATATATTAAAAACAAGAGTGGCCCGAGTATAGACCCCTGGGGGACGCCGCACGTGATTTGCTGAGGTGTACTTTGCTCATTTCCTATCCTAACAATTTGGCAACGATTTCTTAGATAGGATTCAAACATTTTTAGTGCTATGCCTGTAATACCTATGTTTCTGAGTTTTGTCAGAAGGAGTGAATGACTTACTGTGTCAAACGCTTTTCTGAGATCAATGAAGATCCCAATAGCTACTTTTTGTTTTGTTCATCAAAAAAAAGGGGGCAATAAAACCTAACTGGGCGCAACTATTCTGCCGCCAATCGTGTGCGCATTTTGTCATTCGGTAATTGTCAGCTGTCAAGTAGCAGGTGTCACTGTGATATATACAGGGTGTCACTGTGATATATACAGGGTGTCACTGTGTTATATACAGGGTGTAACTGTGATAGATACAGGATGTAATTGTGATATATACAGGGTGTTACTGTGATAGATACAGAGTGATACTGTGATATATACAGGGTGTCACTGTGATAGATACAGGATGTCACTGTGATATATACAGGGTGTCACTGTGATATATACATAGTGTCACTGTGTTATATACAGGGTGTCACTGTAATGTATACAGGGTGTCACTGTGATGGGCTCATATAAAATAGGTATTTCGATTTTTATACATCTCATAATGTTTAGAAGTTATATTATTTATTCACAACGTGTATCGTTTCGTTTTTAGGGTCAGCAAAAAAAATAACCCTAACCTACCTATTTTTAAGAGCCGTTTCGTTTTTAGGGTCATCAAAAAAAATAACCCTAACCTACCTATTATTGGGAGCCGTTTCGTTTTTAGGGTCATCAAAAAAAATAACCCTAACCTACCTATTTTTGGGAACCATTTTGTTTTTAGGGTCATCAAAAAAAATAACCCTAACCTACCTATTTTTGGGAGCCGTTTCGTTTTTAAGGCCATTAAAAAAATAACCCTAACCTACCTATTTTTGGGAGCCGTTTCGTTTTTAAGGCCATTAAAAAACATAACCCTAACCTACCTATTTTAGGGAGCCGTTTCGTTTTTAGGGTCATCAAAAAAAATAACCCTAACCTACCTATTTTTGGGAGCCGTTACGTTTTTGGGGCCATTAAAAAAAATAACCCTAACCTACCTATTTTTGGGAGCTGTTTCGTTTTTAGGGTCATCAAAAAAAATAACCCTGACCTACCTATTTTGGGAGCCGTTTCGTTTTTAGGGTCATCAAAAAAAATAACCCTAACCTACCTATTTTTGGGAGCCGTTTCGTTTTAGGGTCATCAAAAAAAAATAACCCTAACCTACCTATTTTTGGGAGCTGTTTCGTTTTTAGAGTGACACCCTGTATACATTACAGTGACACCCTGTATATAACACAGTGACACCCTGTATATATCACAGTGACACTCTGTATATAACACAGTGACACCCTGTATATATCACAGTGACACCCAGTATATATACAGTGACACCCTGTATATCTCAATTAAACTGCTTACAGACATGTTTTCTCTGCTGACAGTGACATCCTGTATCTATCACAGTGACACCCTGTATATAACACAATGGCACCCTGTATATATCACAGTGACATCCTGTATCTATCACAGTGACACCCTGTATACATTACAGTGACACCCAGTATATATCACAGTGACACCCTGTATATCTCAATTAAACTCTCTGCTGACCAATTGTAAAATCTTGCTAGAGTCTGGCTAATGAAAGATGAGACTGACATTTATTCAAAACTTTTTAAATGGCGACATTATACAAACGTCAAATGTGTCAAACGTCATTAGATTTCTGAGTATAGTATGCCGTGGTGATATTGATCCTCAATATGCAACATAAGAAAGTAACAGTTTCCGAAAACACTTACTGAATTGTTTTTGCTTTTCTTTCCGCGGCTAATGTGGGGAGTAAATATATCATAAATAAACACTAACACTTTAATAATAGACACTATGTACTTACCAATTTTCACTAAAATCGGAAGAATTAATAAAGTGACACCAAAACAAAAATCGGCCCAAGTATCATTACCGTTTTTGTCACCCTATAAACAGTGTTGCAACCCGTTGTTTTTTTAAATTTGCCGCTATTTTCTGGACTCATCTTTCATTAGCCAGACTCTAGCTTAATGGCAACTTTTTTTATATTTACGAAGCGAGCTTCGCATGATGTCCATGTTTTACTCGTGTTGCACGAAGAACACAATATGCGTGACATTACGGTAGCAAAAATGCATTACTAAATAATTAAAAACTGCATCGACAATATTATAATGCTTATGTTTATTAACCCATTCACTGCTAATCACGACACATTGTCGTGATTCCGGAACGCTCTTCGCGCGCTGGTCACGACAGTGTGTCGTTACCGCATTTTTGGCTTTTATCTCCATCAGTATACATCTTTTTAATATCGTTTTCTTAATTTTACATACTTAAAGGATGTGTTAAAAGCAACTGATACTTATTTTGAGAATATTAGAATAAAATCTCTTTATTTAAGAACACTAAACTTTTAGTAAATTTCAATAGAGATTAAACACTCTCTGATTAAATTTTTTCATGACTGCCATATATAGCGAATTACACGATAAGTAATATAACAAATAGTTACATTTAAAAAATAAAATATTAATTATATTAGTACTTTTAAGTATCACGACAGCGTGTTGTGATTCAGCGAGCGGCGAGAGTTGTATTTCCTTCAATGCCAATAATGACGTAACTCCGAACTTGGTTTATAATCGTTTTGGACCGTAACCCGTACACATAAAGTTTATTTCTCCTTGAATTGTAATGGAGTTATATTTTTTCGTACATGATAATGGTACTACGTGAGTAATGAATGGCGTTATGCAGTTTTGTATGTTACCAGTGAGATTTTAGGTAATCGAATGCATTGATCCCGTGCATTGATCGAAAATGAATGCGTAAATGTATATAAGTACGCAACCATGCGATTTTATGTTAATCGTGTTGATGACATTATTTTATTATAATGTACAAAGTGCTCGTGAGGAATCCAAAAGGTTTTAAACACACATTCCTGAGATCATTAGGAGTAAAAAATGTTATATAACATAATGCAAAAATACAAGAAAAAAAGATACAAGGATTTTTTTTATTGATTTTTGTACGTAAAATATTTTTTTTACTGTCGAATTACATTTTGAGTTCCTCACGAGCACTTTTGAGAAACGCGACATGGTTAAAACCACGAAATCTACAAAAACTCAAAAAATATCATCGTATCATGAACAAATAAAAATTATTGCCGGTTTTGATATTATGTTATAAACATTTTTTACTCGTAATGACCTCAAGAATGCGTGGTTAAAATCTTTTGGATTCCTCACGAGACACCTTGTATGAATAGACATTTCAAAAGGAAATATTTTGATGTTACGTCTGAAGAAAAAAAAATACGTTTTGAGCAATAGGTAACGAACTAATGATTAATAAAATTACCTACCCGGCGGCCCTTTTGTATTAAAGTTGCACGTGCAGATAGAGAGTATAATGGTTTGCAGCGTCGTATTTTTACTGATAATAATTAGCACTGACACTGAGCTTTTACCCGCCATGCCTTTTGTTCATGTAGTTGAAGCAGTGGTCTTGCTTATGCACAAATTAGCGTGTTATTTTTAATCATTGTTACCAATGCCGCTCTATAATCCCCATAAGGAAGATAAGCGATAACGATTACTCTCATTCCTAGAGTTTATATTCCCAGGAACATTAGAGTCGGACTACGCTAAGTTTGTAGAGGTTGAAAGGTTTTATTTAAAAAAAATCATATGGCAACATCACAAGAAAGAGGATAATTCAGTCCTGATACTAGGTAAATATCTTCCGATTTAATAAGTATATATTTGTCTACATGCCTACTGAAATAAATATTCAGGACAGTCTTGCACAAATCGATCTAGTCTCAACCAAACTAAGTAGGTAATGTTTGTATACATGTACATATTTAAATATATTACTTAAATACATAGAAATTATCCAAGAACCTGGAACAAATTTGGTTGGAACTAAATCGATGTGTGCAATACTGACGCAGATATTTATTTCAGTAGGCATGTAGACACATTTTGTAATAAAGGGAAGAATTATTGCCAAGTACCAAGATTTAAAATTCCTCTCGCTGTAGTTTCCACATGTTGCCATAATTATGATTTTTTTTAAATAAAACCTTTCGACCTCTGCAAACTTAGCGTAGTCCTACTATATTGACGTTACCTATTTTTTTTTTTTTTATTTATTTCTCACAAATACAGTACATAGTAGTGTCTTCGCCAAACTGCGGAACAGTTTGTTGGCGTAATTTCAAATTATCAACTACCGCTCCATGTCGGCGAGCAACGCAGCTCTGCGCTAAGTTTTTTTAATAAATAAAAATTGGGATAGGCAAGATATTTGTTCCTGAGTCATGGATGTTTTCTATGTATTTAAGTATTTGTATCTATTAAATATATCGTCGACTGGTGTCCATAACGCAAGCCTTAGAGTCTGTGCGGAAAGAGAATAGGATTAATTTTGGGGGGCGCTGTAATGCTTTTGTACCGTATTTTCTGTTCTATGGCCATACTGGTTAGGTTAGTTCCGTTTTTTGCCACGCCTATTCTCTTTCCGCCCAGACTATTGAGCTGACTATGGGGCTAGTTCGATTTGTGTAAGATTGTCGCCTAATATTTATTTATTTTATTTTATCTTGGTTGGTATGTAGGTTGATGATACTTTTCATACAAAATAAATTAATATTGAGTATTGCGGCCAGCCTCCTGGGCACCGACCTGGAGACCGTGCATTATTTATAGTTTGTTTTCTATCCTTTTATTAACCTTAATATTATATGTCTAGTTTTAAGTCTTTTTATCTGTACTGTTTTGCCCATTTCACTATTAACTAAATAAATCTACACATTGAGTTGATGACCATTTTAAAAGACACTTCTGTGTTAGTCACAAGTTAATGTCAACTATGACAGTGTTGGGGTTATGACAGCTCATTTATACTGGTTGGTGATTAAATTAAGATTATGAATATTTTAAAAACGGTATGAGTTACAACATTACTTTCTTGGAGAAATGAACTTAATTAGATCTGAAGAATATACGAATAAGTTAACGGAAAACAATAAAAACACGGTGTATAATTCGAGTTAGCGAAACCTGTTCAAAGTTTTAAAGGATTTGTATATAACGTATGGTTTTCACATTCTTGAATAAAAAAGAATGTTTACATTCGGTAGTATTTAAATTGCATACAATCATTGTATTTTACTTCTAAAAACACCTTACCCAAGTTAAAAATAAATAACTACCGCTGCCAGGCACCCTAGATTAGGTTTTTTACTTTTTATTTTATGTATTGTAAAAAAAGAACCCAGAGAAATCAAAGATATGCTAAATAAAAAAATTGCAAAAAACATTTTAAAATTAAAACAAAACATTATGTTGGCTAAAGAGAAATCGCGCATAACGCTATCCAATATAAAGCTCGCATCGCTGAGCCACTGAGTAACGACACGCTGTCGTGACTCTACGACAGCTAGTTCGAATGTATGACAGCGCGCCGTACATGCTTCTGGAGTTCGGACGTCGCAGTGAATGGGTTAAATTTAATGGTCGCAAAAGACTCGTATCCGGGGCTGCAAAAAGAAATGATAGCTGAGCTTAACCATAGACCAAGCCAAGGCCATAGACGAATGGAACTGTCAATGTCAATTCAATAAATGATAAAAGCGTTGTTTGTTGTGTCTAGAGGAATATAAAAAAAACTACCACTATTTTCGATGTTTTACAAATACCTAAGAAATTATTGCAAGTTTTCGCCTAAATTTACTTGAATTGCAAAGTCGGTCATCAACGTTTTGGGTGTCATTTATCTGTGCTGGCCCTATCTTAACTTCCTCGCGCGCTTTTGACGACGCCTCAGCCATGTCGCAGGAGGCAGTGCGCGTTAAGGACGAGCCCGAGTCTGAGTTTGAGTACGAAGCGGGCGCGTGCGGCGTGAGCGAGGCGGCCGCGCGGGCGGGGCTGTACTTCGATCACATCGTGAAAGACGAACTGGTGCTGGGCCCCGAGCTGCTGCAGCCGCCCGACGTGTTCTTTACGCTTCAAGGTCAGTGTTTTAACTAATACTTGGATTTGGGATTAGGATTCATGCATTCTCATCTCAAGGTGTATATTTATTGTAGCAGGACTGACTGCGATTCTGTTGCGCGGTCATTATTATTAAAGCTCGCCACTCTAGGGCTAAAATTAGAGCACACATGCTATAGAGAGAGACGGTCGAATGCGGGTCAGCTCCGTCCAGTCATCCGACGCGACCGGCAGTTTTGCTAGGGAGAGAGGCTTCTGTACATAGTACAAATTCTTATTCTGTGACTGATGTATTTATAGAAATGAATATGAGATAGAAAATTCGGTGAGTGTCCAGATGGCGGGTGTAGTAGCGTGTGTAGCTGTGGTATACCTTAGGAGTTAGTGCTAGCAATGTGCTCTTTAAACCCCAGAGATATTTAAAAAATAACTGAGCCTGCCATTCTGACGTCAGGTTGGCGGGTGCATTTCCAGTTCTAGCTAATGGCTGCCCACTTAAGGGTGAAAGTACTGCCTAAGGTTAGTGCTCGCAATGTGCTTCCACATGAATCTCAAATTGATTTTATAAACTGTATTCGACGTGTGATATGCCATACGATTAATAATAATGTATGAAGCACAATCATATTCAGAGAGCGGTTAAAGAGTAATATGGAATTGAATATGGATATTGGAATATGGGTCAAATGCAGAAAATATGTACCTTTTACTTTTTTTGTCTGATCATGATTGCCCAAGGTGAAAAACAAATCTCAGTTTCGTTACTATTTTGCCCTATATTTAGTATGGGCGTAGCGAAACTGATATTAAAAATTTGTACGGAAAAGTTATGTTAAATAATAATTGTCTTTATACTTTGACTATGTGTTACAGCATCTCTACATACATCAGAGCAGGCGCCTTCTGCGCCAGGCAGGACTTGCTCTGTCAGGTTGGAGCACATGCTCGTAGACATGGAGCACCACACTTGCAGGATTGGTCTTGATACATATCAGTTCCGGTTGTACAACCAAAATGAAGAGAGATGTTCAGAAAGCAAGAGTCCAAGGAAGAAGAAGTTCAAAGGTTGGTGCCATTTGATTTTAAGCCGCGTATCGACTGCGCGCGGCAAACCATCGAACATTGGCTCGCGCGGCGGCCGCGCAATATGGGGACGGCTCCGCCGCGCGCGGCAGCTCGAACATTGGCGCGCTCGAACGTGCCGCGCGGCGAACCAGTTCGTGTCGGTTTTTGGTGGCGCGGCATAGGAGCGTGTGTTGTGCGCGCGCAATTGGGACGGACCTTTACTTAGAACTGTTCACGGATCGCCTGCCGCGCGCGGCTGCCGCGCTATATGAAAATGTGCGCTTAAAATTGGCTCGCGCACCAAACCGCGGGTTTGCCGCGGTCGAACATGGCTCGCGCGGCAGCCGCGCGCAGTCGATACGCGGCTTTATGCTCTTCTTCTTCTCATTCACTACAATTACCTGTCTATTTTAACAGTGTCACTGCAACTGTAAAGTGCAGGGTGACGTAAGATCAAAAAAAACTGAAGCAGAGTAGTGTTTCATTTTGCTTGAAATAATTATTTTCCCTCTAGTATGTTCATACCCAGGGGTATGATATATTTAGTAGTTGTTAATATTTCAAACAAATTTTGCTTTACAGTCAGCGACTACTTCCCATTATAGGATGTCACTATTATTTAAAGAAATGTTTACAAAAACAACATAACATTTTTGCAAATACAACTATCAGTCTGCTAATCCTTGGCTATAATCAGTATAAATGAAATCACACGATTCATAACAAAGTGGCAATTACATGAACTCATAATTAACAATATTGGACATTTACATTCTATACTGCAGTTAACATGTTATACACAGTCTAGCCAGGATTTACACTAGGGACACTAGGAGCGTTTGAATTCGTAGATTGAATGGAGTCCTTGTGGCTCTAGAATAAAGGGAAATGCGCGGGGCCTGTGGCATTTGCTGCATCTGCTACATGGTTAATCTGGAGGCTCTAAGGCAGGGGTTCCCAATCTTTTTCAGCCAGTGCACGCACTTGCAAGTTTAGTACTTCGTCCCTACCCTAGTTCGCTCAAAATACGAGTAGGTATTGTTGCTTTAGGCCGTGGTCGTTCTCACCCGCCACCCGCCACCCGCACCAGCGGCCCGTCGCCCGCGGCGTCTGTATGGTGTATGGCGGGCGGACGTCTCTGAGTCCAGCTCTAATAAGTAATACTTTTAGAGTAATTAAGTTTCATCTACCTCCTGTAAAATTACTTCCAGTTATGTTGTTTCTATAGACAGCCCTTCATTTTTAGTGATTTTTTTTTGATGTTTACGAGGTGCTCTTAGGGGTCATCTAAGTATTACGAAGGAATCAACGATGTGCAACAAAGAAAAAGAGATAGGCTTCATGGCGTCATATTCTTAAAAAACTTAGTAAAAATCGAAATAAGATACCTTACCCTGGAAGTTTTAGTAGAAGTACTTATATGACTGCTGTAGGTGCTTCTAAAAATTATAGCTACTATGTATCATATTATACAGGGTATTTGGAAGCTAAGTGCAAAGCTTTAAGGGGGTGATAGCTGAGATGTTTTTGAACATTTTTAGCCGTATGTGTCTTAGACGAAATTTGGTATTTTTTTTTCAATTGAAAATTTTAGAAAAATACCCATTATTTGATAGTTATGCGTTAATAGTGGACAATGTCTATTATTTTAGATAGTTTAATGTTTACTGGACCACATGGAACAAATTTAAAGCATCTTTGTTGTGATGAAAATAAAATGGAGGCATTCCATAGTTTGTCATATCGCATCATCCTATCTGTTTGTCCTGGACCCGTTATGTGATTATCTCGTCATGACGTCGCCCCTGTCTGGTTCCACCGGAAGGCCAGCGCTGGCTCTTATAGGTCGGCATTTTGCTGAGGTGGGACCATTTTGTGGCAGCATTCAGCTTTACTTACTGCTGTATTTATATTTTGTGCTGTTGTCATAAATAAATGTATTTTCTTTTTTAAAAATGTATTAGGTTCGAACAGAGTAATTTTTCAATGATATAAAAAAATTCATAACAAAAACTATGAATTGTTCAAACTCTTTTAAAAACATGCCTGTTTATTGCTCAATTTTTTAAGATATCACTTTTTCATATCACATCCCAATTTCTGAGTGAAGGCAGGCACTTCACTCGATTTTGGCCTTTCGCGTGGTGGGCGTAGCCGATCCAGACGCCGGCGTCCAAAACGTCACAGTTTCACAATATAATTATCGTGACACTACAAAAACGCCGTTGATGCCGGCCGAACGCCGTTCACTACTGTACTACGTGTGTGTACGTGTGTGTGTGTGTGTGTGTTATTTAGTGATGGGTCGGCGGTAACATTCCCGCTACCAGTAAATTTCCAACTGGAATATTACTAGTAACTTACCGGAAAGTTACCCACGATCGGTAAGATTGGGTAATATTGAAAAAAATGTTAGAAAGTAGATGTTTTATTCGTGTTAAGTACTAACAGAGTGTATATTGCACCGATTTTTAATGATAAAAGTTACGAATCTTTTTTAAGTTAGTAAATTACCAATCTTACCAGTAACATTCTCAATGTTACTGGGTATTTTCCCAATGCTACCGGTAATATTACCAGGTAAGATACGATGAGATTTTTACGATGTTGAGATTTCATGATCAATTACTTAGTTCAAGGAGCAATATGATTATATCTGGGGGCACGGTAATGCCCCGCCAAGTCGAGCATATCAAAGGCACGTGCGTACCATACTTTTTTCGAAGCCATTGAGGCCATATTCAGCCTCCCGTAATTTTGTGCTGGCTAAAGCTATAACCTTGAATTTTCAGGGATATATAGGGCATTATAAGACTTAAATATATTCACAATAACAGTAAATTTCGACGTGCAGTTTAAGAAAGTCAAAGTTCCTTAGTTTTGTCACAGACTGACTGACTGATGATCATCATAATTCTAAGGTACTTCTAGCAGACCCACAAGCTCCAAATTTTTAGCTGTTAGGCTACTATGTCATGCAAAACCTAAAAATATTACAATTTCATAATCATCAATATAAACTGCATAAGTAAGTTTGTAATCCTATATAAATACAGGCGATTACAAAGTTACTTTTGTAGTTCAAATAGGAAATAGAATGGATGAACGCAGTCTGCGTTGCAAAACTTACACCTTTTTACATGTAATGTTTTTGATGGGATCTCATTTCTTTTTGTAATTGGTCTTCCTTTATTATTACATTCCAATCCATTCTATTCCCATATTTGAACTACAAAAGTAACTTTGTAATCGCATGTATTTGTATAGGATGACAAACTTACCAATGCAGTTTATATTGATGATTATGAAATTAGAACCCATCAAAAACATTACATGTAAAAAGATGCAAGTCTCGCAACGCAGTTCTCCTACAATAAAAAAGTTTTGAGATGTAAAGTTAAACCAAGTCAGTACCGGAGGGGGTATCAACAGACCTCGATTTCCACCGACTTGCCTATTATTAGATCTATAAAACGTGTTCCCCCACGGTTAAATAGGTCTTCCTTTAATTATTACATTCCAATCCATTCTTTTCAATTTTAACTGCAAAACTAACTTTGTAATCGCATGTATTTGTATAGGATGACAAACTTACCAATGCAGTTTATATTGATGATTATGAAATTGGAACCCATCAAAAACATTACATGTAAAAAGATGCAAGTCTCGCAACGCAGTTCTCCTACAACAAAAAAGTTTTGAGATGTAAAGTTAAACCAAGTCAGTACCGGGGGGGTATCAACAGAACTCGATTTCCACCGACTTGCCTATTATTAGATCTATAAAACGTGTTCCTCCACGGTTAAATAGGTCTTCCTTTAATTATTACATTCCAATCCATTCTTTTCAATTTTAACTGCAAAACTAACTTTGTAATCGCATGTATTTGTATAGAAGGAACTTATGTTTGCAGTTGTGACTGAAATTACAACATATTTAGGCTTTTAAGGACTTGATAGGCTATAAACTAACTATGTTTACAATTTGGAGCTTGTAGGTCTGCTAGAAGTACCTTAGAATTATGATGATCAGTGTGTGAGTCAGTGACAAAACTAAGGAACTTTGACATGCAATAGTTCTTAAACTACACGTTCAAATTGAATGATATTGAGAATATATAGTCGTATTGAGCCCTATATATCCTTGAAATTTCAGGGTTCTAGCTTTAGCCAGTACAAAATTACGGGAGGCTGAAAATTGCCTGAATGGCTTCGAGAAAAGGATGGTACGGCCGTGCCTTTGTTTTGCTCGACTTGGCGGGGGCACTATCGGTCCCCTCAGATATTTTTAGGTCTAGCATGACATTATAGCCTAACATCTAAAAATTTGGAGCTTGTAGGTCTGCTAGAAGTACCTTAGAATTATGATGATCAGTGAGTGAGTCAGTGACAAAACTAAGGAACTTTGACAAGTCTTAAACTACACGTTCAAATTAAATGATATTGAAACTATATTTAAGTCTTATTATGCTCTATATATCCCTGTAAATTCAAGGTTTCTAGCTTTAGCCAGCACAAAACTACAGGGGAGGCTGAAAATGGCTTGAATGGCTTTGTAAAAAGATGGTACGGCCGTGCCTTTGTTTTGCTCGACTTGGCGGGGCACTACCGTGCCTCCAGATATTCATATATTGCTCCTTGAACTAAGTAATTGATCAATAAATCTCAAGTAACACTGCTGTACTTTCGTATCTTACCTGGTAATATTACCGGTAGCATTGGGAAAATACCCAGTAACATTGAGAATGTTACTGGTAAGATTGGTAATTTACTAACTTAAAAAAGATTCGTAACTTTTATCATTATAAATCGGTGCAATGTAAATCCTGTTAGTACTTAACACGAATAAAACATCTACTTTCTAACATTTTTTTCAATATTACCCAATCTTACCGATCGTGGGTAATATTACTGGTAATGTTACTGGGAATATTCCCGCCTTTAGTAAGTTACCGGTAGCGACCCATCACTAGTGTTATTGTACTACGTGAAGTTTCTGTGCTGTGGCGGTAGGAATTCCCACGATCGCGTGAAAACAATAGGCGCGAGCACGAGAGTGGGAATTCTTGTTTTTTGTATGGAAACTCGCGACACTGAAATATCTGTTTATATTCTCTAATCTAGAGTTAAGGGGTAAACACCAAACTTAAGCACCGCTCACTAGAAATGTAGGTACTGTACTCGTGTTGAAATGTTACACCTTAATATGGTTCCTACTTATGTAACTAGTAAATAACATGTAAAAAAATAATTTTGTAACATTATTTTACAAACACAGGAACAGTTAATTAATTTAAATTTAATAAATAAAATTAAAAAAAAATCTAAATCATTCTACAACACGTGAAGGTCGTGAAGTCCATAACAGTGTGATCAAACGAATTGTAAATTCAATATCAATGTTTTGAATTTCCGTTCTGTTAAAGACATGAATTTTTAAATTTGGTATGTTCTGAAGTGCTTTTGTTATTAATTTTTGACGACAACTAATTTCGAATTTAGTTGTCTCATGAAAATTCAACAAACAGTTGTAGCGGCTTTCAAAAATTAAATTAGCATCATAAACATGCCTGATTTTGTGTCATACTTTCTGGCGGAGACATGGTACCGTATCGTACCAAATTCAAAATAGCATCAAAAAACTGTACGAAAAATGTACTAAATTGTACGTTAATAAAAAAAAAATACTACACATACGAGAAAACAACGATTAATCTGTCCCCGCTAGAAAGGATACTTTCTGGCGGGCGCTATCTATTGTACCATGTTGCCGTCGAGTTTCTGACTTTCTTATGAATCAGAAAAAATGTACTAAATTGTACGCTAATTAAAGAAAACTGTACTACACGCACTTACGAGAAAACAACAATCAAATGTCACCGCTAGGAAGCATACTTCCACCCCTATTTTAACCCCTTTAGGGGATGAGTTTCGAAATACTGTAAACTGCATTGTTCTATGCAGTAAGGTTCACTTTGGTTTAGAGATATTAAAACACGTCTTCTTGGTATGATTTTTGTAATGCGACTAAATAATAAATACACTGTCGATCTTTAGGAGTATTGGCGTTAACATACCGCCGGCCAAAGGACTACTGAGTCCTTTAAGTTCACAAAACACATTCAAATGACTAAGCATGCAAAATTGATTAGTAACATAAATATTTAATAAATTACTCATTGATTTCTATTGGCATTAGACATAATTTAGTTACAGGTCTTTTAACTACATTATCACCACTTTTGACACTATACACTCGTGTGACACTATCTGGTCCTGGATGTTTATCGACTATTCGGCCGAGAGCCCATTTGCCAGGTGGAAGATTATCGGCTTTGATGAGTACTATTTGGCCTTTTTCGAATTCTTCAACTCTTTTTAGCCACTTCGGTCTCTGTTGCAGACGTGACAAGTACTCTTGCTGCCATCTATTCCAGAAATCTCTCACCATTTTCTGGGTATGTTGCCATCGTGATAATGTGCTCATTCGGACATCTTTTAAGTTCGACGATGGAACGTTTATGGGTGCTTCACCAATCAAAAAGTGCCCAGGCGTTAAGGGTTCTATGCTATCTATGTCATCATTATCAATTGGACACAGCGGCCTCGAATTCAAGCAAGCCTCAACTTCGCAAAGGATAGTGTTCATTTCTTCGAAGGTCAGGTGGGTAGTAACTATTCTTTTCAGGTGATATTTCAGCGATTTCACCCCGGCCTCCCACAGGCCCCCAAAGTTCGGGCTGTAAGCGGGTATGAAGTGCCACTGCGTGCCTTCTGCAGCCAGAGCGTTATGAATCAACGAATCGCCAGTAAATTCAAGTTGTGCTTCTTTCCATGCAGTGGTCAATTCTTTGTTGGCTCCAACGAAGTTTCTGCCTTGATCACTCCACAAATGGATACATTTTCCTCTTCTGGCTACAAACCTCTTGAAGGCAGCTATGAAAGCCTCAGATGTAAGGTCTCCAACAAGTTCTAAGTGTATGCATTTGACGGATAAGCAAATAATAAATATATAAGGGGACAAGGGGTCTTACACAAACTCTTCTCTTCTCATGACTCGGTCTCTTAACATGAGTTTTAACTAAACTCTTTACTCTTAAGATCCAAAATTTTGACCTTAGATATGCCAACATCAGCACAATTCCTCCATGAAGGGTCTTCATATGTGCGTCAGATATGATCAGAGGAGTCAAATTGTTTTTATTTCCTAGAATTATAGGGTGCTTGCTATCTTTATCTATATTTGCAAATCTCAATCTTCCTCCCACTCTCAGCAAGCCGTCTTCTAAATAAGGATTCAAAGATTTTATCAAGCTTCGTTTTTGTACTTGTTTGTTTGATTGTAATCTATTTATTTCTTCTGTAAAGTCTTCTTTTTGTACTAATTTTATGCATATATGTAGACTTATTTCCAAATCATATGTTGTAGGTGTTAAATTATCAAATTGTAGTTTCTTCATGTTTAAAAACTTGTAGCAGTGAGTGATGGTTCTTATCAGTTCTTGCAAATTATCAAAATCTTTGAATTGTTCTGTTAAACTCCTTTCATCTCTGCTTTCGCAAGCATTTAAATTTGCCGATATAATCTTTCTTCTTTCTATGTCTGTAGTGGTAACGTTAGGCCTTTTGTATTCGATTTCTTTGCTTGATAGCCATTCTGGCCCTTCCCACCAAAGCTTAGATGTTTTGAGCTCTGCTAAGAACATGCCTCTTGAAGCAATGTCGGCAGGGTTGTCTTGTGAGAGGACATGATGCCACTGTTCTTGACCAACAATGTTTGTAATCTCTACAACTCTATTTGCTACGAACGTTTTCCATTTCTGTGGTTCACCAAAGATCCATGAGAGCACAATGGATGAGTCTGTCCAAGCGTATATTTGTGAAGCTGGTATTCTCATGGCATGGCTGATTTGTTTTAACAACTTGGCCAATACAACAGCTCCACACAGTTCTAATCTTGGTAATGAAACCGTCTTAACTGGAGCGACTCTTGTTCTTGATGCAATCAGCTTTGTCTTGACTGTACCGTCATCTTTCTCTACTCTGATATAGACTGCTGCACCATAACCTGTGATAGACGCATCGCTGAATCCGTGGATCTGAACATTTGTCAAGTCAGTGCTCAAAGTGTCGAGCCATCGATCAATGCGGATATCATTAACATGTGTTAAGTCTGCTCTTAGTTTGATCCATTCGTCTTTCATCGGTTGGCTAAGTTCTTCATCCCAGGTTACCCTTGCCATCCACAGCTTTTGAATAAGTACTTTAGCCATGAGTACGCAGGGTGAAATCCATCCCAAGGGATCGAAGAGTTTCTGGATGTCGGACAAAATAGTACGTTTGCTGATGTGATCAGTTGGTTCTGGTAAATTAAGGTTGTATTCGAACTGATCTGTTCCCATGTTCCATTGAACACCAAGTGCCTTGATAGTACCATCCATATTTAAATCGAGATGTGCGTTGATTGATCTGTCTTCTGGCTTCAGACTTCGCATAAACTGAACGTCGTTAGATGACCATTTTTTAAGCTGAAATCCACCCCTTTGTAGAACGTGTTTCAGTTGTTTACTGGCTTCTATGGCTTGCTCGCTTGTATCACATCCAGACATCAGGTCATCGACGTAAAAATCTTCAGCTATCATCTTTGCTGCAATTGGGTAATTGTCTCCTTCGTCTATGGCAAGTTGCTGCAATGTTCTGACTGCGAGATATGGAGCTGATGCTGTGCCAAACGTCACGGTGAGGAGGCGATAATCTTCTATTTCATCGCTGATGTCCTTCCTCCATAATATTCGTTGATAGTCAACATCATCATGTGTGGTCAACACCATTCGGTACATTTTATGAATGTCTGACACAAAACATACAGCGTGCATGCGCCATCTCAGTATCAAGCTTCTCAAATCTTCCTGTAATACTGGCCCCACAAGGAGGTCATCGTTCAGAGAGAAATTATTAAAGCCCTTACACGACGCGTCGAAAACAATTCTCGTCTTCGTCGTCTCCTTCTCCTCCCGGACGACGGCATGATGAGGTAAGTATATACTCTTCTTCGTGTGTATATCTTCAGCTGGTACCTTTTCCATATGTTTTAGTTCGATGTAATCTTCAATAACTTTCGTGTAATCTTCTTTCAAACTTGGCATTTTCAGAAATCTTTTCTCTAGTTGTAATAATCTGCTTTCAGCTATTTGTCTTGTATTTCCTTCACATGCTCGAGGTGTTTCTGTTTTTAAAGGTAACTTGACGACATATCTTCCTTCTTCATTTCTTGTGTGAGTGTTTTCAAATATTGTTTCACATGCTTGTTCTTCTTTAGTTAATGTTCTTTTTGTTTCAGTGTCTACTTCCCATATCGACTTCAATAGCTCATCGACATCAACTTGATGGTGCATTACCATGAACGATTTATCTTGTGTGTTTGTATTTATCTCTCCAAACAAGATCCAACCAAGGCTGGTTTTCTGAGCACATGGTGTACCTGGTGGACCTCTGATTATATCTTCTTTAATAATTTGTGCGTATTCTTTGACTCCCAGAAGTAGATCGATCGGACCTGGTGTAGAATAGCTTGGATCAGCCAGGTGAAGATCTTGCAGGTGAGTCCAGTTGCTTGTTTGTACAGTTTGCGTGGGCATCTTAGTGGTCAATTGCTTGGATATCACGTAGGCTCGAAGCTGCATAGTAAACGACGATTGATAATGCGACGAAACCTGAAGTTGAACCACTTGATTTATACTTGTCTTCGTAGATCCCACTCCAACTATACTTCCTCTTGCTGGTTCTCGTGTGAGCTTTAGTAATTGAGCCGCCTTTTCACTGATAAAAGATGCTTGTGAACCCTGGTCGATCAGAGCTCTGAGTACAATGGTGTGTCCTTGCTCACTTCGTATGTTAACCATTGCAGTTGCTAATAGGGCAAAACTATGTCTGGCAGTGTGATGAGTAGCAATCGCCATGGACGCTTGAAGCTCTGGTTCGCTTTCATCAATCTTAGAGAGCGCCGATTGAATTGTGTCATCTTGCTGTGTAGTTTCGGCACTCTTGTATACATGTACCAGAGAATGGTGGCGCTTGCGGCATATACGACAGGACATGGGTACACGACATTTGAAGACTGCGTGTCCTGGTGCCAGACAGTTAAAGCAAAGCCTATTGTTTTTCACATATTCACATCTCTCTGAAGGTTGCATCTTTGTAAATTCTTTGCAGTGAGCGAGTGTGTGATTATCTTTGCACATAGCACAGCTCTTCTCATTATTTGTAACATGGTACGTACGTTCTTTGATTGTTGATCTTTCGCGCGGGGTTGACGTAGAAGCAGTGACTAGTTCTAATGTTCGAAATTTGGCCTCCAGAAATTTGACGAAGTTTGTCCACTTGGGTAATTCCTCAAAATTATCCTTGTGAGCGTACTCCTCCCAGTCTTTGTGTGACTCCGAGTCCAATTTCTGCACGACCAGAAATATGATTAAAGGATCCCAGGAATCGGTCGATATTTTCAGGTTATTTAAACTGTTCAAACATTCTGTTGTAGTATCCAGTAATGATTTTATTTGGGTGGCCGACTGAGTACTCAATTTCTTTTGCATAAATAATCGCTTCAAAATAGAATTGACAATTAACCTCTTGTTCCCGTAGCGCTTTTGAAGTGTATCCCATGCTTGTTTATAGTTGCTATCAGTGACTTGTATGTGTTTTAATATCGCCTCCGCCTCGCCAGACACACTTGTTTTCAAATAATGCAATTTTTGTACATTACTGAGCGACGTGTTGTTGTGCACGATGGACACGAACAAATCTTGAAAGGTAGGCCACTGCTCGTAAACACCAGAAAATGTCGGAAGTTGAATACGAGGGAGTTTTCCTAATTGGTTATCCGAAGTACTTGTGTTGATGTTTGTATTAATGGGCCTCGTACTGTTCAATAAATCTTTTAGATCGCCTTCGATATTCAGGTACAAATCTTCGTAAATAAAATATTCTTCATTTATAAAATATTGCGTAACTGCTCGTTGTTCGCGTGGCATACATTTTATTCATTCTTGATGTGTTTGTTTGAATGTCGCCCAGTACTCTTGTATGCATTGTAGTCTCGCTTCAACATAACCTTTAGTTAATCGAGTTTTAGGACATTTCTTCAAATTAACTTGAGTTTTCTGTAGTAAACTTGCGGTGTCCTCCAAAACAGTCATTAATTGTTCAGAAGTAGGCATTGCGGGCACTAACTCGTAGTAAAATCACTTTAAACAGCAAGTAAACACGATATTTGTAGCGAGTTATTTACGTATTTAAAAGTAAATTGCATTAAATGATGCACATTAACTCGTTTCGCCGGCGAGTCTTATCGCTTCCTATTGTTCCGCGGCTACCACATGGTCGCCTGCTCGACTCTCGATGCACTTGAATCCGGTTCGTTTGGGCCATATGTTCTATGCAGTAAGGTTCACTTTGGTTTAGAGATATTAAAACACGTCTTCTTGGTATGATTTTTGTAATGCGACTAAATAATAAATACACTGTCGATCTTTAGGAGTATTGGCGTTAACATGCATATTAAAGTACAAATTAGTACATTTTTTTAGATTAATAACATTTATCAATATGTGCATGGTAAATTGGCATACACCCGCCGTCCCAACGGGCGTACCTCCACATTGCAATAAATTCACGGAGTTTTTTAAATAGCGTACAATGTTGGACCCTGCTGCAAGCATCCGATCAGTAACTCAGAATCTTAACATATCAACATGGCAGGTCTGGAATACAATGCATCGAGAAAATAATATCCTTTCCGCGGAGAGGGGGTGCAGGGCTTAGAAGAAACGGATCCCACACGACGAATTCAGTTTTGCGGATTTTTATTAAACAGCGACATTGATGACGCTTCGTTTTTAAACTCTATCATTTGGACTGCTGAGTTAAAGTTTTCGAGCGAAGGCATAACAAACTTCCATTATCTTCATCAATGGGCTGACAAGGACTTAAATCCTCACTGGAAGAAGCAAGTATACTTTCAACAGAAGTGTGGGCCGGAATGATTGGCAAAACCTTGATCCGGCCTAATTTTCTGCCTGATAATTTAAATGGACCCAATTATCTTAAAAAAAAAAGAATTAGAATTCCAAAAAAAAAGAATTAGAGATGAGACATGTAAAAGAGCCCTTGAGGGCCTACTTACAGAAATAAATTATTTTATTTTATTTTTTATTTATTTTAATTTTTTACAAAACGACCTTCTATTCCTTCTGGAGGAAGCCGGGGTGCCTCTAGAAAGGGACAGAGAATACGTCTTTCAGCATGATGGCTGTACGGCTCATTGGAGTTTGGCTGTAAGAGAATACCTCAACAACTGCTCCCCGCAGCGCTGGAGTGGTAGAGACGGATCAATCCTGTGGCCCGCTCGGTCCCCCGACTTGACTCCTCTGGACTTTTTTGTTTGGGGACGGGCCAAAAACCTTGTGTATACGGTAGAAATTGCAACAAAAGAGGAGTTAATTGCGAGAATTCGCGAAGCTTTTGTCGTTATGAGGGCGGAGATGAAACTAAAAATAACAACCACAGAAGTTCGAGAAAGGGCCCGTGTATCAGCAATCACGGTTTACATTTCGAACACATAATTTATGTGTTTTCTTTGTTTTTATCAATGAAGTTGAAAATTGAAGTTCGTGTAGTTTTATTAAGAGTGCTCCCTAAGTTTAGTTTTTACCCCTTAACTCAGAAATTAGGCAAGCGATATGAAGAAGTGATACCTTAAAAGATACAACAAAAAACAGGCATATTTTTAAAAGTGTTTGAATATTTCAAATGAATTTTTATAGCACTGAAAAATGACTCCGTTCGAACCAACCAACCCAACCGTTCCATCTGTTCTTATTTTTTATACTTTCGAATGCCTCCATCTTGGATTCGTGGCAACAAAGATGCTTAAAATTTATACCATGTGGTCCAGTACATATTAAACTATCCCAAATAATAGACATTGTCTAAAAACTAACGCTTATCTAGGCACTATTAACGTATAACTATCAAAGTCTGGGTATTTTTCTAAAATTCTAATATTTTCAATTAAAAAAAAATACCAAATTTCGTCTAAGACGTATACGAGTGTAGCTAAAAATGTTCAAACACATCTCAGCTACCACCCCCTTAAAGCTTTGCACTCAGCTTCCTTTGTTATATTAACAATTTCAAATAAAAAAGTAAAAAAAATCTTATGACGATTTTTTTATTGATTTGTACGTAATTTTTTTTATTTTCGAATTTTGCATTAGTTTATATTACTTTTTTTACTCCTAATGACCTCAGCAATGCGTGGTTAAAATCTTTCGGATTCCCCACGAGTACCTTTATTCATTGCATGGTTGTTTTACAAAATGTAACACTTTCTGTCTTCGGTGTATTTGAAAACTTTCTCATTGCAGGGCGTAATCAACAGAAGTACAAATGTGGCCACTGTAGTTACACTAGTAGCCAGAGAACTCATGTACTTATCCATGAAAGGACTCACACCGGCGAGAAACCTTACAAATGTGGCCACTGTAGCTACACTTGTAGCCAGAAAAGTAACTTACTATGCCACGAAAGGACACACACCGGCGAGAAACCTTACAAATGTGGTCGCTGTAGTTACTCTAGTAGCCAAAAAAGTGCTTTAATAATCCATGAAAGGACACATACTGGCGAGAAACCTTACAAATGTGGCCACTGTAGCTACGCTTGCGCAACCAAATCTAGTTTACTTAAACATGAAAGGACACACACCACCGAGAAACCTTACAAATGTGGTCACTGTAGGTACTCTAGTAGCCAGAAAAGTACTTTAATAACTCATGAAAGGACACATACTGGCGAGAAACCCTACAAATGTGGCCACTGTAGTTACTCTAGTAGCTATAAAAGTACTTTAATAACTCATGAAAGGACACATACTGGCGAGAAACATTTTTTAATCTTTTATATTTAAAAAAAAAGTGCACCTCCGGGAAATTTTGGGTACGCCAAAAAATCAGAAATAATTGTTACTATTTTTGTGCTGCAGGATATTACGGTTTTCGTTGCACTTTTTGAAATATTCCGTTTTTTTCCTATACGCTCCATACAAAGTTTAAGAAAAAAAAAACTCGTCGGTTTTTTAGCCAAATATACCCATAATCATTTTTTACTTTAAACATGATAAGTGGATTCGATTTCAATAAAAAAAAAGAACAACCACCATACATTTTAAGTCGAATATGACAGCAAAAGCACTTTTTTTTTCTTGATTTTTTTAAGAAAAAGTGCACCTCCGGGAAATTTTGAGTACGCCAAAAAATCACAAATAATTGGTACTATTTTTGTGCGGGAGGATATTACGGTTTTCGTTGCACTTTTTGAAATATTTCGTTTTTTCCTATACGCTCCATACAAAATTTAAGAAAAAAAAATATTTCTCGTCGATTATTTAGCAAAATATACCCATCATCATTGTTTACCCTAAAAATGATGAGTGGATTCGATTTCAATCAAAAAAAGATACACTTACAAAAATAAGTCCCTATTTCTATGGAGAGTCGATTTTCGATCCACAGTGCGCCGTTAGGGAAAACTATGCGAGAACGTATTGTACTGCGTGAAGTTTCTGTGCTGTGGCTGTGGCGTTAGGAATTCCCACGCTCGCGTGAAAACAATAGGTGCGAGCAAGAGCGTGGGAATTCTTGTGTTTTGTATGGAAACGCGCGACACTGAAATATCTGTTTATATTCGCTAATCTGTGGTTAAGGGGTAAATACCAAACTTAAGCACCACTCACTAGAAATGTACTGTACTAGTCTGGAAATGTTACACTTTAATATGGTACCTACTTATGTAACTAGTAAATAACATGTAAAAAAATATTTTTGTTACATAATTTTACAAACACAGAAACAGTTAATTAATTTAAATTTAATAAATAAAATTTTAAAAATCTTAAATTCTACAACACGTGAAGTCCATAACAGTGTGATCAAACGAATTCTAAATTCAAAATCAATGTTTTGAATTTAGAACACCCGTTCTGTTGAAGGCATGAATTTTTAAATTTGGAATGCTCTGAAGTGCTTTAGATAGCTCATCAGATGATGATGCATCAGATTACCATATTCAGTTTTTTTAGAATATAGGCAAAAATAAGAATATAGATTATTATAGAATATAGTTTTATGGATTTAGTCAAAAATGCGACCACTCCGATTGAATTTTTTAAGCCCTGGCCCTCGAAAGGGTCTGACATTTGAACCCCAATATCTCAGTAAATATTGGTCGGAGAAAAAAAGTGATGAAACAAAATATCCTGATTTTAGCGTAGTCTACACGATTTAATCTAATTTAAGCCTAAAAAGACCAACAAATGTTTGATTAAAAAAATCCAAAAACCTTTCCAATACCTTATCCTTTTAACAAAAAATACAACGAGTAATCACGAAAACTCGTGGTTGTTGAATAAATAAAATATCATGAATTCCATTTGATTCCGATATTCACTGCACACCGTATAAAGGTCTTGTAATATATATTTTGTATGTTAAGATATCATGTTAAGATATATTACGCATCTTATGGTATCTTAACATAAAATTTCCATATCGCTCGGTATCTTAAGATACTGTAATATGAAAATATATATTATCGTGTGTGATAGCTCATTCAAATTGTATAGTGAGCGACATTTTATCTTATGATAAAATAATGTAGTATCTTCGCCGTGTGTGATGCCCTTTATAATAACCGCTTTAAGAGGAAATAGGAAGGCCGAGAGAATTGAAAATTAGGTATTTGTAAAATGTGTCGCTGTCCCGCACTGCCCGCCTCTCCCGCGCAGAGCGCGATAGAGACAACTGCAGCTTGGACCGAAAATACCTTTTAAAATTTCATGAAAACAACGTTTTGTAGTCCCCTGATTTCTTCCAAAAACTTAACCTATTTAACTAATTTTTTCATTAAACATTAAAGAAAGGCTTTGGCCGTGTTCCTATGTTTTCCTTTTTTTAAATAATCTAGTCAAATTTGTTTTCTGGATGTGTGAACACAGCGGAAAATCTGGCATTTTTTTTAGGTTTTTAGGTTTAAAGAATCTTTATTTCTCGTAAGAATAATGGAATTCACTTACACGAGAAAAATTTAAGTAAAATATATGTCGTATGGTGAGCGCATGCATTTCTCACCTGCTTAACTACATACAATACACTTTCGGTTTACTGTTATTAATATTCTTAACTGAAACATTTTAAAATATTTTAAATAAAACAGTTTTATATTATTTATTAGTGGGTACACCGGTAATGTTCCTTCACAAAGTACGCATCTAGAGACAGACAAAAGAATCGCGATAAGGTCGCTGTGATACACAGCTTAACCAAACAGCGGGAACACCCGAACACTGCAGAAGTGTGGATACTAATTTTAAACATTTGAATGTATGAATACCTTTACACGGATCTATTTGTTATTTGGCCATCGTGGTTATTATTATTACTGGTTGGAAATAATATTTAAAATATAGCTTAATATATGTAAATTAATAATATTCGCGACAGCCAGAAGAAAATTACTAGGTAGTACATTTTATGTTATTAATAACATAATGTTTGAGTAGTTTTTTAAAAGTTTTGCTAGATTTAGCATCTTTTATGCTTTCTGGGAGTTTATTATATATATTTGCACCTTCGTATAATATACATTTTTTTCCATAGTTAGTACGGGGGGCGCGGAGGACTAAATGGTCTGCGTTTCTCAGTTTTATCCTTTGTATCTCCCGTTTTTTGGTGAATGAAACTTGGATATGTACGTCTTTAAGAATAATTTTACGTATTAGCGTACATGTAGAATATATGTAAGACTGATGAATGCTCATTATTTTTGTATCTTTATATATTTTTGTTGTGGGTGTCAGATAATCGTATTTAAATAGAACTTTTACTAGTTTATTTTGTGCTCTTTGGATTTTTTTTATGTTGGTTGCAGCAGCTGAACCCCATAACTCAATGAGATAGTCTATGTGAGGTTTCACGAGTGAGTTGTAGATTGTATAGGACACTTTCTTGGGTAGGCACCGTGCTATGCCACGCAGAGCTCCAGTGAGTGAAGTTATTTTAGATTTAATTTTGTCTATATGTATTTGCCAGTTTAACTGTTTGTCTAGTATCAACCCAAGGTATTTCTCATGGTCGACTCTGTTGATACGCTGATTATTTATAAAGGTTAATATCTCTTTTGAGAATCAATTTATCGTAAAAAGGAAAACATAGGAACATACCAATTGTAGCCATAGATTTTTGGACAAAAAATTATTGCTCTACTGGCATTAACCAGGGAGGAAACAGGGGACTACGTTTGTATGGAAAAACTGCCCTCCTGTTTCC
This sequence comes from Eudemis profundana, assembly GCA_947034925.1. NCBI lineage: Eukaryota > Metazoa > Arthropoda > Insecta > Lepidoptera > Tortricidae > Eudemis > Eudemis profundana. The sequence goes on from OX344819.1 coordinate 6,799,117, forward strand.
TCTTAACGATATAGATATTTTTTTAATGTAATATAAGTGCTTATAAGAAACTTATTTTGATTTGAACACACTTTCTGAAAATAATTAACTAAGCGAGTCCTTTTTCTCTCATTGTTTGTTAATTAGGCTCACTCATATACGTTACCAACAATGTCACACTGTAACTTTAACTAAAAAATAACAAACACTATTATAATATATGTAAGGAGGAGATTACTATTTATCTCCGAGTGTATCTAAAGCACCGATATGTGCCGATACTTGCTTTGAATGATTATTCGGTCAACTTTTTGTAAAATTAATTCGTGGTGAACGGTGTTGGTCACACATACTTAAAAACAATATTGTAAACTATTTATGTTCCTATTGTGTTGACTGTTTGTTTACCTAAATAGAAAAAAAAACCATCGTTTTCATGTATGGCATGGCTAACGGTAACGGAGAATTGGCACGTCGAATGTACCAGGAGCATTATATATATTCTAAAACCAACACGTCGTATGCAGACACGTTGAAAAAGGATGCTATATCAACGAAAAGCAATGACGATGTGGGATGGACGGAGTTTATAACTAGAAAACACCGTAAGAGTAATAATAGTCGATTTGTTGGATGTTTGGGTAAGGCGGGTCAAGCCGCAGATGCAAAATTTAAAGCGGCGGAAAGCAAGGTGCCCGTATTTATATCGAATGTACATAAGGATGTAACGGAAGCAGATATTAGTGACTATATATATGAAAAGACTCGAGATAGGCTGGCATTGTCGAAAATTTCGATGAAAAAAGACAAAGGGTATAGCTCGTACAAAATACAAGCCAATCAAAAATAGATACGTACTTAAATGATACCCTGTGGCCAAGGGGAATAAAGTTCAGGCGGTTTATTGTTTTTAACATTAGAACGAACGAACAAACGAGTAAACCGGAAAATGGAGATAATTATATTAAAAATGGCGGGAACGTGTAAAATGGTTACATATAATTGTAGGTCATTTAAGAGGGCCATCGAGGGTATAAGATTGCTGTGCCACGACGTGGACGTATTGGCACTTCAAGAACTTTGGATTCTCCCATATGAGGTACCATTGCTAGGGACTGTGGATGCTGACTTCGGCTGGACTGGTAAATCGGCGGTCGATATATCGGAGGGGCTAGTCAGTCCGTATGGCGGTGTTGGCATCCTGTGGCGGAAAAGTGCTTTCCAGACGGTAACAGTAATTAACTGTGATAGTGACAGGATTGCGGCGATAAGGGTGAGTGCCAATGACAATGTTTTCTTGGTTTTCTCCGACTACATGCCTACGAACTCACAGGAAAATCTACCAATATTCACGGAGTGTCTCAGTGTGTTGTCCGCGACGATAAATGATAACAGTGATGTGCAGGCGGTTTATGTGTTAGGGGATTTTAATGCTCACATAGACGAGTTGTTTTATCGGGAAATGATGGATTTCTGTGAGGACAATGTTTGGTCGTGTGTAGATGTAGATATTTTGAGTGCGCGTTCTGATACATATACGTATGTTAGCGATGTGTATGGCTGTAGGAGGTGGTTAGACCATTGAGCAAAAAATACCATTACTAATGTCGCCATTATGTACAACGTATACTGGTCTGACCACTTCCCTATGCGCATTGAGTATTCTCTGAATGTTTTGAAACCTGTTTATATACCTACAGTTAAGTTAAATAACAGAGTAGTTTGGGGTGTACGAACAGAGGAACAAATAGAGGAGTACCGCAGTATCTGTCACAGTAATTTGAAAAATGTGGACTTTCCATACGAATTGAAAGACTGTTGTGACAATAAATGTAGTTGTAGTGAGCATTGTGTAGTCTTAGACAAGATGTATAATACCATCATAAATACTTTGTCGGATGCGGCGGCTGCAACTTATATATGTAAAAAACGAAGGAAAAGCGGTTATGTGGCTGGCTGGAACAAGTATGTGGCTGAAGCGCATAGGGAGGCTCGACTTCACTTCCAACAATGGGTATCTATGGGAAAACCTGTGCATGGTAAATGGTACAACTTGATGAACGACAGTAGAAAGAAGTTTAAATCTAAATTAAAATGGTGCCAGGATAGGGAGGACCAATTCCGAATGGATAAACTCGCTCTAGTACATAAAGATGGCAATTTCAAACAGTTTTGGAAAGAGACGAGAAAAATGGACGTGAAATCCAGCCTTCCAGTAAGCGTGGCAGAAAAATGTGACCCTAGTGAGATCGCGGAGTTATTTCAGAACCACTTTACGGTCAAGTCACTAATCGGTACTAGGTCCGACTTTGGCGTAGTGCGTGAAAATGAGACCGACGGGGCTGGGGCTCTCTTTGTAGCTAAAGATGTAGCGCAGGTAATAAACAAGATGCAAAGAGGAAAATCGCCTGGCCACGACGGCCTCAGTATCGAACATTTTAGGTACGCCGGCGTACATCTTCCCCGCGTGCTTGCAATGTTCCTTAGTATGTGCCTAAGCCACGCTTATTTACCTAAAGAATTTATGAGGACATTGGTAGTCCCGGTACCCAAAAATAAGACTGGTGACCTTTCTAGTAGGGATAACTATCGACCCATCTCTCTTGCAACAACAGCTGCTAAGATACTCGATAGTATGCTGGACTCGATACTCGATAGGCACCTGAAGATACAGGACGCCCAGTTCGGTTTCAGAGCTGGGCTGTCCACTGAAAGTGCCATTTTATGTCTGAAGCATACTGTCGGGTATTACACGCGAAGAAAGACACCTATCTATGCCTGCTTCCTCGATTTGTCAAAAGCTTTTGACCGAGTATATTATAACATCCTGTGGCGAAAGCTAGAGGAGACAGGTATACAAAAAGAGGTAGTGCACATCTTACATCACTGGTATCACAACCAGACAAATCAAGTGAGATGGGCCGACAGTCTGTCCTCAGAGTACAAACTCGAATGTGGGGTGCGTCAGGGGGGGCTTACGTCACCCAGGCTGTTTAATCTATATGTAAACGAGTTGTTAGTCGGACTTAGCAGCATGCATGTGGGGTGTTACGTGGATGGTGTTTGCATGAACAATGTCAGCTACGCCGATGACATGGTGCTACTGAGTCCGTCTATCAGTGCACTTAGGAAGCTCGTAGCAGCTTGTGAGGCGTTTGCGGTGGCGCATGGACTGCAATATAACCCGAGTAAAAGCGAGGTCTTGGTTTTTAAGGCGGGAAAATATAGACCCAATTTTATACCGCCAATAGTACTCCATGGGACCCCCCTATCTGTTGTTGATAGATTTAAATATCTCGGGCATATCCTAGCACCTGATCTTAAGGATGACTTGGATATTGAACGTGAACGCAGGGCGTTAGCTGTAAGGGCTAACATGCTTGCTCGCAGGTTTGCTCGATGTTCCACCGATGTAAAAATCACTCTGTTTAAAGCTTACTGCCAGTCTTTTTACTCGAGCAGCCTGTGGGTCAAATACACTAAGAAAGTCTATAACGCCCTGCGTGTTCAATATAATAATGCATTTAGCATGCTGTTGGGACTGCCTAGATGGTGTAGCGCATCGCTGATGTTTGCGGAGGCCCGCACGGACGGTTTTAAAGCGCTCATGCGTAAGAAGATCGTTTCGTTACTAAGTAGACTCAGAAGAAGTCCTAACAGCATCCTATGTGTCATTGCTAACAGGTACGACTGCCCCATTCTAGCGTACTGGGTCAGTCAAATAAAGGCTGTAGCGCAATTTAGATTTAAGTAGTTAATTAGGTAAATATACTAACGTAAAATAATTGTTACTAATATTATATGGATGGTTTAACGTCTGAAATAAAGATTTATTTAATTTAATTTAATTATCCGAACCGTAGATTACCAATGTCAGGATGTTTTGTGACGCATTTCGTCGTCTCAGCGAAAATGGCATCCATCGTCTGGCAACTGGCGTTAATCAAGGACGGCATGATGTGGATGTCGAAGTAGAAATTACTCTCGCATTTGAAGCTGACCCTACTGCAAGCATGCGATCAGTAGCTCAGAAATCTCAGAATCTTAACATATCATGGAAGGTCTGGAATACAATGAATCGAGAAAATAATATCCTTTCCGCGGACTGGGGGTGCAGGGCTTAGAAGAAACGGGTCCCGCACGACGAATTCAGTTTTGCTGATTTTTATTAAACAGCGACATTGACGACGCTTCGTTTTTAAAATCTATCATTTGGACTGCTGAGTTAAAGTTTTCGAGGGAAGGCATAACAAACTTCCATTATCTTTATCAATGGACTGACAAGGACTTAAATCCTCACTAGAAGAAGCAAGTATCCTTTCAACAGAAGTGTGGGCCGGAATGATTGGCAGAACTTTGATTGGGCCTCATTTTCAGCCTGATAATTTAAATGGACCCAATTATTTTTTTTTTATATTTAGGATGATATTAATAATTTTTAATTTACAGATTTTTTGGGGGAATGGTATTTTATTTAAGTTTTTTCGTCCTAAATCAAGAAATAAGAAAAAAAATAAAACTGTTTTGAAATCTACACATTAAGCCCTTTCATTTGATATCACACTTGATATAATAGCTCTACTTTTGATTTTCGATATCCCATTTCGGTCCCCTTTAAAAAAGGTAAAGAGGCATAAGATTTTTTTTCTGTCCAATAGGCTCGGGTTAGCGGTTTTTAACACTATTCCAAATTTCAAGTCGATAGCGTCAGTAGATCCTGAGATATCTTGCTGTGACAGACGGACAGACAGACAGAGTCGCACCATAAGGGTTCCTTTTTTACCGTTTTGGTACGGAACCCTAAAAAGAGCTCCAGCACTACTGAGTACTGAATCAGTAGTTAAAAATAAACACCAAAACGTACGTACAATCTAAGATATTAAGATACGTACCTATCTATAACGAGTGAAATCGAAACTAAAAACTTAAAAAGTAGGGATGTAACGATACCGATACCGATATATCGGTATCGCCGATAATATACAACCGATATTTGAAGAACGCGAAAAGAATTTGCTGTATTAAAAAAAATCTGCAAAAAGTAATTTCAATTACTGACTTATTTTATGTATTGCTCTATTAACTTGTACAATGACAATTACTATGTTAATTAAATCTTTGGTTCTTTTTAAAAAATAAATTTTAATTTTGAGTTGACAATCTATATTTTTCTAATATTTTTACTTTACACTTTCAAGGTTGACTCTTTTTTAAATACAATGGCTATATAGCCAAGTTTTAGGTATAATAAGGACATACAAATATCTGAAGTTCATACTTCATTATTGAGCTAAGATATCGGTATCGGTATCGCCGATATTTACTACAATATATCGGTATCGTATCGGAAAAAGTATGTATCGTTACATCCCTAGTAAAAAGTACACAATAAAGTTTATTACTTACCAATCTACTGCTTAAATTTGGACAGGGTTACCCTCATCTGGCAGAATAATATTGGTCAGAAATACACTCCGCAGAACATGTTTCGCAGAAACACATTTAGTCGAATAGTAGTTTTGCATAAACTTTATTTGGCATTATTATTTCTAGGCATACAATACATTTTGTAGCATATCATTTTGCAGATAATGACTTTCGCAGTTTTTTTTTAGCATAATTTTATGTAGCATAATAGTCCTGTAGCATACTTCTATTATGGCATAATTATTTTTCTGCTTGCAGAAAAGTAGGTTAGGTTAATTACCTAAAGCTTAATATTCCTAACATGAATTGTCCTAAGAATTATTTTGCCTATTATTAAATTGGCTACACTTATAGCTCCTAAACTAAACTATGGTAGGCGTGAAGTCAGAATCGTTACGTATTCTACCTTCAGGCAGGTCAGATTTCGGTTAGGCACGACGCTACGCCACTGCGAGTCATAACTATACACAAATACTAATAATATTATACAAAACCATAAATAATATTTTTACAGCAGCCCATAAAGCCTCTCTGCTTGGGTAAATTATTAGGGCGTAGAACGAAAAGGGGGGACGGGGGGGCGGAGCCCCCCACAAGGGGGGCTCGGGGGGCGAAGCCCCCCGCATTAAAAAAAACTCAAACCATAAGTTCAATTAGGTTAGGTTAGGGTTCGAACTGCGTCCCCCAACAAAACCGAACTGCTGTCAGAAAAGTAGGTTAGGTTAGGTTTGAACTGCGTCTCCTAACAAAAACGAACTGCATTCTTATGAGCAATTTATCCTATCCTGCATATGTCTAGTACAGTTAGAGTAGTAAATGAAGTTCACCTTGACATCAAATGTTATTCTGCTAAGCAAATTTTATGCCACCTAAATATTATGCAGAAAAATAATCTACGAAATGACTTTTCTTTTAGAAGACTGTTATGACCATCAACATTATGCCAACATATGATTCGGGATTATAAAATTCTGCGAAATGATTTCTGCTAAAAAAAATTCTGCGTAAGGTGTTTCTGCCAAACAATGCTTCTGCTAAGTATTATTATGCAAACCAAATATATGTCAAAAAAGTGTCTGCCAGATAATAGTGAACCATTTGGATATCTACACACCAAAATCAACAAAATGTCCACTTCCACTCACTTTAACACGTATACCCGGTATACCTAGATATTTTGTTTTATTTTGTTTGTATCCCGCATTCTAATTGTAAACTTTTCTTCCGCAATAACAACAACGAAAAGAAATGAACAAGTTAATACTTGCAATCCTGCCAAATCGCCTTATAATTGGCTTAAAATATGACATGGCTAATCTAAATCGCCAATAGCGTTACAATAGCCGACGCTGAACCGACCAACGGGCCGCATAGGGGCGTGCGGCCATGCGCGGCAAATCCAAATTCAACAATCAGAAGTCCTTGCGTAGTCTCGGCTGCGGCCGAGAATCTCGGCCCTTTTTGGCCGAGAGCCGAGACCGGTGTCTCGGCGCGATTTTTGGCCGAGAATAGCCGAGACCGAGATCTCGGTCGGACGACAATAATAGACATTGTCTAAAAACTAACGCTTATCTAGGCACTATTAACGCATAACTATCAAAGTCTGGGTATTTTTCTAAAATTCTTATATTTTTAATTAAAAAAAAATTACCAAATTTCGTCTAGACCAGGGGTTCCCAATCTTTTTCAGCCCGCGGCGCCCTTACAAGGTTCGCACTTCGTCACGGCGCCCTACCCTAGTTAGCTATTTGAAATAGATATAATGGAATAGATATAAGGATCGACTCGCGGCGCCCCTCTACACTTTCCGCGGCGCCCCAGGGCGCCGCGGCGCACAGTTTGGGAACCCCTGGTCTAGACGTATACGAATGTAGCTAAAAATGTTCAAAAACCTCTCAGCTATCACCCTCTTAAAGCTTTGCACTTAGCTTCCAAAAGAATATAACAATTTCAAATAAAAAAAACGGTCAAGTGCGAGTCGGACTCGTGCACCGAGGGTTCCGTACAAAGTCATAATTAGATACGCGAATAGTACAAGAAAAACTGTATGTCGATTAGTTTAGTAGGAGCAAATAAGTATATGTTATGATTTTTGCAAATTTGTAAAAAACAGTGCAAGTTAGGAAAACAGTTTTTCCTGTAATGCTTAGAACCTGACGAGTAATGATTCTATTTAATAGCAAGGACCATTAAATCAAGAGGACTGTCATTCTCCATACAAAAAGCTGTTCCCCGAATTTACAACGCCATCTATGTATAAGCTTGGTAAAAGAATTATAATATTATTTACAATTATTCAACTTGGCAAACGTGACACAGTATTTAAATGTAAGAATTTAATATATACTATACTATGTTTCTTTGTTCAATTATAACATCGTTAAATGTTTAGTGTTTTAGCGCCATCTAGTTTTTGCCCGGAAATCCCCTAGCGTGAAACAGGGCATCGCTTAGTTTTGCTTCTCGCCACTAGGGATTTTAAGTTTTTATAAATTTCTAAAAAAATATTAAAGTTAGCAAGACCGTTCTATTTTTCCTGTAATATTCAGGTTGATATTTATAATTAGTAATTATGACACATTTTTCTGATCAGTAACTTCGGAGATAATAGGGGTGGAATGGTACGCTTGCACTTATAAATAAAAAAAAATAAGAAAAAAAATTTATAATGGTGTTTTAATCTACAAATTAAGCCCTTTCATTTGATACCCCACTCAATATAATAGCCCTACTTTCAATTTTCAAAGTCCCATTAAGGAGCCTTTAAAAAAAAAGCAAAAAAAGGTACAAGATATTTTTTATGTCCAATAAGCTCGGCTTAGCTACTTTTAACACTATTCCAAATTTCAAATCGATAGCAGAAGTAGTTCCTGAGATATCTGGCTGTGACAGACGGACAGACAGACAGAGTTGCATCATACCCTAAAAAGAAAAAAAATCTTAAAACAATTTTTTTATTGATTTTTGTACGTATTTTTTTTTATTGCCGAATTTCGCATTAGTTTAAATAAATAACATTTTTCACTCCTAATGACCTCAGGAATGCGTGATTAAAATATTTCGGATTCCCTTTATTCAGTCATTGCATGGTTGTTTTACAAAATGTAACACTTTCTTTCTTCGGTTTATTTGAAAACTTTCTCATTGCAGGGCGTAATCAACAGAAGTACAAATGTGGCCACTGTAGTTACACTAGTAGCCAGAGAACTCATGTACTTATTCATGAAAGGACTCACACCGGCGAGAAACCTTACAAATGTGGCCACTGTAGCTACACTAGTAGCCAGAAAAACAACTTACTATGCCACGAAAGGACACACACCGACGAGAAACCTTACAAATGCAGACACTGTAGCTACGCAAGCGCACTCAAATGTAACTTACTTGCTCACGAAAGGAAACACACCGGCGAGAAACCTTACAAATGTGGTCACTGTAGCTACACTAGTAGGTTTAAAAGTAACTTACTATACCATGAAAGGACACATACTGGCGAGAAACCTTACAAATGTGGCCACTGTAGCTACGCTTGCGCAAAAAAATCTAGTTTACTTCAACATGAAAGGACACACACCGCCGAAAAACCTTACAAATGTGGTTACAGTAGGTACTCTAGTAGCCAGAAAAGTAGTTCAATAACTCATGAAAGGACACATACTGGCGAGAAACCCTACAAATGTGGCCACTGTAGCTACGCTTGCGCAGACAAATCTAATTTACGTGCGCACGAAAGGAAACACACCAGCGAGAAACTTTAGGGGTCATCCATAAAGTATGTCACACTCATTTCGTGATTTTTTTTACCCCTCCCTAGTGTGACGTCACATATTTCTCAATTTTACATCTATAAATTGTTAATTTAAAACAGCAGTTCCGAAATAAGTTATTTCCGTTTAAATTATTTTTAATATAATTTTAATGAACTTACAAACAAAGTGATTAAAACCTTATGCGCATACTGATAGAGTTGGCAAATATTTTCAAGTTTTTCGTTAATAGTTGTAATTTGGCATTTTAACATTTAGATGTATTATATATTGAAATATGGCATCACGAAACTTAGAACCGCTCTCTCCACTTGTCACATTTCGTCGCCCCCCTCCCCCTCTCTTAACGTGTGACGTACTTTATGGATGACCCCTTACTAGCAGCGATCACCTTCGTGAATAGTGTGAGGTGAGTGCAAGAGCGCACTACCTTTGTTACAATTAATATACACCCATATCATAAATCCTCTGGTTCACTAATGTTTGACCAAAACATTATTGACAAATGGTCATTTGACAAAAGTATCATCTTACAAAAACTCACTTGGCAAATGATTAATTAGCAAACACTCTTGGTAAATGTGTTAAATAATAAAATGTCAATTGACCTTTTTTCATTTCACCGAATCATATGTTTCGCAAATTAAGCATTTGTCCAAATGTCATTTAACAAAATGTTATATCATAAAAAGTACTTATTTTTTCAAACATTAAGATTTAGTCTGTTGGGTAATTTATTCCGCTACCCTCTTATCGCCATAAGTTACAAGATTATATAGAAGGCAAGCAATCATGCATTGTGACGCCCCGCTATTGGTGGTCATAATACAAACCCAACCTAACCGACGATCTAGGTTTTTCCATGATTAGTCTAAATGCATCAGTTCGTTTTTGTTGGGGGACGCAGTTCAAACCCTAACCTAACAATCTAGTCTTTCTTGCAGCAGTACGTTTTTGTTGGGGGGCGCAGTTTAAACCCTAACCTAACCTAACAACCTAATTTTTCTGCCAGCAGTTCGTTTTTGTTGGGGGACACAGTTCAAACCCTAACCTAACCTTACAACCTACTCTTTTTTCCAAATACTGTGTATTAATTTGACCCATACCATATATATTATTAGATTTATTAAGTAACGAAACACTTGTCGAATAATACATTGTACCAAACGTTTTTAGACCAAGAGTAGTTTTGTCTGATAACTCAGTTGCTGAATGTTCATTTTGTCAAATAATTATTTATAAAATGTAAATTTAACTGTTGATCATTTGGAAAAGTGAGTCATTTGTAAAATGACTAGTAGTAAAATGATCAATTGGCGAAAAATTTTTTTGCCAAACGTTGTTTGTCAAGTGTAATTTTGCCAAATGACTTTTGGTCAAACGGCAGGACACCAAATCCTCTAATATGCGTTCGTAAACTGCATGTACTCGTAATATCCACCATTATTGTATCGTCCGTGTGTTTACCGTACTAGTATTATAATAACGTATGATGACTACGAAATCGGTACTATAATGAAATTCTAGTTGGTCGTGATTTGAAATCTAGTCATGGCGGCGCAATGGCGATCATACTTTTAGATTCCGCACTTAGAGCAATGCGGACTTCGTAGGGAGTGTCCTCACTTAGTATTTCCCCTCTGCCAGGCAATCTGCGCCAGCGCCATCATATTCCTTGTATAAAACTAGTTGCAATTGGATTAGTCTTCAGACTAAATCTAGTAACTCACCTGAATGTAGTAACTCATCTCTGTGAATATGCCGAATTGTTTCGTATTTCGCTGCAAAAGGAGATCTAACACGTCAAACGTACAAAGAGATAGTATTTCCTTTCACATCTAAAGTATTTAGAATCACATTATCATTATTTACTTCCTTTAAAATATAAAAATCTGATTGGACATTATTTTAAGTTTTAAGTTTTTAAGTTTGTTTGCCAGTTGACAAACACGTAGCACCGGTTGCCATGGAGTCCTGCTAAACTTATCAATGTTGGCCGTCACTTCATTACACTATTTCAATGCAAAATGTATGTTTGTGAATGTGTTGTTCTGTTTGTTACGCGTTAGATTCGTAGTGATGGACGATTTTTCGTGTACGCGTGTGAAAGTAAGTGTGCGTTACCTCGTTCCCCCTCGCTAAATATGGCAGAAATTTGTGTACCGGACAAGTGCTTTACGAGGGTGGATTGATAAGTAATAATAATTAAGTAATAATAATTAGTAGTAATTAAGTACTTCTAGAATTTTGGCATGCTCATGTTTCTGGCTATCGTATAACACATTATTTATAAGTATTTGAGGCTCATCTTTATTCTTTGAATTAGTTATGGATCACAAACTGCACGATTCCGACGACGACGTGGACGTAACTATGTGAAAATTAAAACAGTTCGCTCAAGATCCACACTTTTTTTTTTATTTAGTAGGTAATGAAAAATAGTACATAAAACAACTAGGGTGGTAATACAAAGAAAGGCCGAGATCGCAGTTGTTTGCGGCCCGAGCTGCTAGCGAGGGATGTAAATATGCGATCGAGGGCTTTCTTTATTACCTCCCGTGTTGTGTACATAATTTTAAGTGATCAATTATGAAGATAATATAGATAGGTAGGTGATAGCTAAGTCCTTGACTTTCGTGTTGGCGATTTTAAGAAACTTAAACAAATTATTCACAAGAATGGGATAATCAACTGAGTGTGGCTCCAAATGAGCACCAAAAATGGGTTCACGATCTAAAAAAAAAAACTTAAAATTTAATCTGTTTATTTCAAATAATTACAATTTAATTTATAATTCTTAACTGCTAATCTTAATTTATAAAGATTTTTTGAGTTAAGGAGCTCTTTAATACTTGCATTTTTTATAAATAATTAACTAATATTAGGAACTTACTAAGTTATTATGCTTATTTAGGTAGGTATTTTTCTATTATTAAGTAAATATCGCTTAAGTGTATATTTTGTTTGAGTACATGTTATCTTTTCTAGTGTACTTATCAGATCACTTGAAAATCGATTTAAAATTCGAGGAAGGACACAATTCCAGACCCTCTGACCGTATTCGTTTTTACAGGTTGGTGTTATAAAAGTAGGGACATTTGACAGGTTCCGTAGATTGTTTGGTCTAGTTTTTTTCTTTAGGTCAGGGAGGCTGTTGCTGTATTGATTTATGATTGCTAGGTCTACTTTTTCGAATACTGTCAGTACTTTACAATAATTAAATAGATTTTCATAGTTATATCTGTGTTTATATTCGATCTTAATAGGAACTATAATTTTATGTAAACGGATTTGTAGGTTGTAAATGTTATTTAGATAAGTCTTGTAGGTTCTACCATAGCTAGCTAGGCCGTAGTCTATCACAGAGTCAGCTAATGATAAATAAAGAAGCCTTAGTGTATTGTAGGGAACTTTATGTTTAAGTACTGATAGTTTTGACAGTATAGATCTTAGTTTATTACATACCTGGTCCACTTGTGGACCCCAGTTGAACTTGTGGTCTATTTTAAGTCCAAGGTATGTATGTTCCTCTACAATATCCAATTGCGTACAATCGCAACAGGCGCTAGGAGAGTGCAGACAGGTATGCGCGTGGGCCACGATCTTCGGCGTTATATTTGCCTTCATGTAAGGTGAATGTATGTGCATCAGTTTGGTTTTAGAGTAGTTTAACGATAATCTCAATCTCAACTTGTAAGTGGAATCGGGAGGAAACAGGATAGCGAGTATTTATTTATCTATCACCATTGTTTATACTGGATTTCTAGCAAATTATTTGTATTCACCAGCTTAAAAAAAAGAAAAAGAAAAAAGTTGTACCCAAGTAAAGAGACCCAGAAGCTTGTCATGTGACTACTTTACAACGTTTTAACTTTTAAGAAAAAAATAATGCCACAACAAAGCTAGTGTAAGTATTGAGCTAGTGAATAGCCTAGCTACAAATTGTATTAACATAAGAGATTTTTCCATCTTTACTCTAAATACCTCGTATGGCGCCTCCTTTCCGTGTTGCTCTAAGATTCCGCATCATTGAGGATTTGCAATATGTGTGTAGATCAACATGTTGTCGCACCCACGGTAAACTCACGAATCTACCTCTCTTTTAGAGATTCGCAAATTCGATCGTAATCTGTATATGTTTAGGTCCAAAATCCAAGTTCGCCAATGTTGCACATTCGCAAGTTTACCGTGGGTGCAACGATGTATGCAATGCAATTATACATAATTAAGCCTTAAGGTTGAACGTTTCAGAGAATTTTCATACAAATTTTAGTCCCGTTTTTCTCCGGCCGTGATCACTTTCTGTATTTGAAACATTAGTTCGATAGTACTTTTCCTTCTGATTCCGCCAATAAGGAAAAAATACCGAAAAAATGAGAAATATTCTAAATAAATCCATTTGAAAACTAATAAAATTTTGATCAAACCGTTGTTTGTGTGAGTGTAGAGTATCGTGTCGGTGTAAACAAAAGGGCGGCATTTATCAACAACAGCTGATTCTAGGTGTCAAAAGAATGCCTAGATTCACTAGATTGTATAAAACCTACTCCTAAAACTTCTGGCCGCTAAGCTAATAAAAATTTAAAAATAAAGTGCTGTCAATCGGTGTCGAAGTTTATCTCCATCAACAAATTTCATTTCCTAAACTGATTTCAAGATGGAGGTGGTATTGCATTGTAACCGTTTTTATCGTATATCGTATAGATAAAAATTGTACAAATACGTGAGTTATTATTTTCTATGGATATAAACACGAGCTCTTATTCTTAGTAAAAAATATTGGATTTTTCGATGCAGTCCATTAGTTTAAAAAGCTAAAAGAGTTTGCTATCATTGACCATAAATGTATCGTTTGAAAAAAACCTTTTTCGTTACTGCACTGCCATGCTCGATTAAAAAAATATGTTGCCTACAACAGTCACATTTATATTTGAAGTTGTCAAAATGTTTCATACAATAGCAAAGATATTCCTTGTTATTAATTTTATTATTTGAATAGAAAACAGTTAGTTAAATATTTCCTTGATCAACATTTTGCATACTACTTAGGTGGTAAGCCTGCCTGATGTGAAGTAGTCACCGGAGCGTACTGCCATTTTACTAAAAATAATGAAAACAAACGTACGCACACTCGAGACCAGATGGATTACCCAAGTAAATCCTAATTTGCGTCATCATCAGAAGTTCGTTGCCGTCACCCCTGCTATGAAAAGCTATAGCTCTGCATGGAGATGTTCGGCTGGAATCAGCCAGACTGGAGATCGCCTACCTAGCGCGTTCAAGAATTAAGAAGCGATATGAGGCAGCTGAAAGGCTTGGCTTTGTATTCTACCGAAGTCTATGAATAATATTCTATCGAACCCGTGAATCAAACTTTTTTTACAGCGCAATAATAACAGATCCTAAATGTATGACAGAGTAGCAAGATATTCACAAAAGTTGCTTGTAGTGGAATTTTAGCATTTTGGAGTAAGTAAGTTTGACGCGACAATTCTCAATGAAAATAAATAAATAAAATACGATATAAAATATGTTTTTTTCTTGGCTTGGCTAATAAGTAAGTATACTATAAAAGTATACTAACTTAGGTCAGTAAGTATACTAGATTACATGTAAGTTACATGCACTGCACAACTAACTATTCATATGTGAGAGGTCAATTTACAAAGAAAGAAGTAACAAACATGTGCAGATAATCAAAAAATCAGTAATATAAAAATATATTGGAGACCTAACAATATATGTATAGTATGAAACTAAAACTTCATATTTCAACATCACCTGAACGTCTAAATCTTTATCAAATAGATTAAAATGGCGCCAAAATAATATGTAAATAAACATGACCTGTCATACTGTCATAATAATAATTATTGACAGTCACTGACACTAATGACTGTCAACGGGTACGCGTGTGTGCGAGAATGTGGAAAATTGTGATTATTTAAAAAAAATCTGTGTTATTGTCCACAAGAAGACTGTAGAGCTGAAATTGGTTGCGATTTAAGCTCATCATTTTTTACTGGTTCCGCCAAGACATAGAAATAGTAAATATTTGGTTGGATTTAGCTAAAAATAATAAAAACACTACGCAGACGACGTACAACGCCACCTGAGCGGCTAAAATTGGTAACTTTCTCTAACGTTCCTCCTTAACGCAAGTATTAACACGTTCCCTGTCCCGGTGCCCCCAATGTGGGGTCATGAAGGATTTTCTGGAGTCCGCGCTTCCACTATGGGGTCACTTCCCCATACTGATTGCACAGTTGAGACTTGTGATATTGTCCGATAGTTTTGTATGGGGACAGTGAACGTGTTAAGCCCTCCCGGTATGTACTTATGAGTTGCACTAACTACTTTTACTTGTGGTTGTGGATAAATAAATGTTAACACGTTCACAGTCCCAATTTAAATTAAATCTTTAGGCTTTGTAATAAGGCTTGCCGTGGCCGTATGTGGGGTGGGGTCTCGGGACAGGGAACGCGTTAACACTCACGCCCAAGCACCCGCTAGGCGGGCGCTCGTAACTTTTGCTCAGATGCTGGCCGTTTTTCTCGTACCGCCTTATTGTTCTCACAAACCCGCCTAGCGGGCGCTGTCGCGTCTGGGGTAGTTTTAAATTTTTTGTTTGGTCATGAGTGTCTGTCAAGATAGCGTACACCGTAAAGATATTCAGAATCTGATGCAGCCAATAAATAGTACCCAAATAGTACAGACGAAATACCTAGGTGAAAAAAATAGTAACCTTAAACTTTTCGAAATATAAGGCCTGTTCACGGTATACGCTACCGGGCGTCAAGCTGGCGTACACCGTTTGTATCTCTGGAACGGCTTTGTTTTTGGAAACGCTTTATATCTCAAAAAATAGTACCCTAGGGCCCTACAATTTCATTTCTCTAGCTATCGTAGAAGCCGAGATAGGTATTCCATGATTTAACGGTGTACAAAATTTCACACCGTAATGCTGGCGTACCCGGGAATTATATATCTAGGCTTCTACGATAGCTAGAGAAATGAAATTGTATGGCCCTAGGGTACTATTTTTTGAGATATAAAGCGTTTCCAAAAACAAAGCCGTTCCAGATATACAAACGGTGTACGCCAGCTTGATGCCCGGTAGCGTACACCGTTAACCGGCCTTATATTTCAGAAAGTTTAAGGGTACTATTTTTTTCACCTAGGTATTTCGTCGGTACTATTTGGGTACTATTTATTGGCTGCATCAGATTCTGAATATCTTTACGGTGTACGCTATCTTGACGGAAACGGTCATGAAAGTGTTAACGATATTTTTGGTAGCTGGCCAAAGTCAAAATTCAAGCACACCACAGGATTTTGATGTCTACCATGAGGAAGACCATTCGCCATTGTGCCGCCGCCTGATGTATTTATGGTTTCTGAAATTCCTCATTTATTATCCACGTTGTAAACTAAGCTTTTTAACCAACATCGAACCTATTTCATATTGCATGAAGTCGCTATGTAAATATTATGGAACTGAAATAAAACAAAAAGTAAGAGTCAACTTTTATTCTCTCATTGATTCGAGATTTCAGATATTTTCCGTTTCATGATTGTACCACAAAACACGCTCAAGCTTCACAGATGTTAACGTCGTCGACTTGAACCCACCTTTCCGTGCCTACGCAACGCAATGAAAATGCAATAAAATCAAATCATCTAGTTTATTAAGCAGTTGTTGCAAAGCGTAGTGTTGGAACAGAACTGGTGCAAGTCGACGAGTTGTGGACAGACTGTTACCGCCGCAGACATACAAAATGCCAAATTACACTTAAACTATCACATTCAGAAGAATGATAGAAAGAAACTCTTTAATAAGCTGTAAAAACATGTTGAAAATTATTAATAGGACGTTAGTTCTATCCAAATTAGTTTCCCTTCACTAAGTAGTGAGGAAAGTATCGCAAATTGAGATTAAAGGGCATGTTTTTACAAGTTATTACAAGAAAGAAGATACTTTAGTCATTAATTCTCATTAATATTTATTTCGCAATTTATATGCATCAATAAAAATGCTCAAAAAGTGAAACATTATTGATAAGACTTAATCACAGAGTTCACTAGCTACTAATCATTTTTTGGACATTTTTTCACATTTTTTAAGACACATGTTCACCTCACTCTACACACAATACATGACTCTGTTAAAGGCTAACTTTATAAAATCTTAAAAAGATCCTTTTAAAACGAGAGTGGCGCGCATCGATAAAAAAGCGGGGAAATGCAAACCATAGACACGCCACTCACGCTTTTACATTTGTTTTTTTTTTTAATTATTTTCGTGATATTTCGTGACAGACTATGAAAACATTACCTGAGATCATTTTTTTTATTTTTTCAAAGATTTGTAATTTTTTTGTCATTTATTAGTTTATAGCTAGACATAATTATGAAATAATCGAAATATTTATAAGAATTATTATTAAGCTATAAAATAAAGTAAATAAATCAAAATAATAATGCCAACGTTTAGATTAAATGTTATGAAATTTAGAAACTCTCAATCAGAGAGTTAGTCAGTAGTTTTTAAAGAGAATAAAATATATTAATTATCATATAATAGTAAATAATTTACTGCACACATGTATGTATGTACATTTGATTTCGGTGGATATAGTTACTTCATACATGCGCTTGATCTCTCAAAAAACATGAGTACACTTACAACTACGCAATATGGAATTTTTTTTCAACATTTTCTTATAAAAATCATCACAGTAAGAAAGCTATGGGCGGCTCGGACGCCGCTTACCCAAAATAAAAACTAAACGTTACAATTAAATTTAATAAAGCTTAAAAAGACTGATATTAGTTTTAATAAAACGACTAAGCCGTACAAACGCGGTTGACAATGATAAAGAAAAGATAATTGTTTAACTTAGATCTAATAATTTTAAGTACCGCGCTTGCACGCCAGGGCCATAGAATAAGCGACGCCCGGGCGACATGCATTAACCAAATTCAATAATACTCCAAAAATGTCAAGACAAATTTCGACTTGAATTGCACTATTTTATTCTTAAAACTGTATATTTGTAGAAAAATTACCTATTTTCGTTATAAAACGTTAAAACACGCTTGCTGGTACTCAACCACGTTACCTTTATTATTAAACTAAACGCACTGCTGCCTTTTACAATAACTCGCTTCAAACGTATTGAAAAAAAAAAGTCGTAAGTTTTTACTTGAAACAAATTCGTACATAATTAAGAACCAAGTTGCGTTTGGTATTCAAAATCAGTAACTATGATCAGTATTGTAAAAGACAGCGATTTAATTAAAATACTCATACCGAAACACTCAACCATTCAGGATCACGGACTTTTGACTTTTCAAAAATGGGATCACATTCTTCCGTTCAGTAACCAACCGAGCTGCCTAATTACCAAGAAATTATAACTTACAAGTCCTAGGGGCTGCACTGTTTAGATTTTTCAAAATAATCTAGTCTAGTACAACAATATAACCGCCCCTCTCATACTACAATAGACAAAAGAGACTTGATAGTTTTATCTACAGTTTACCTAAAAGTTTCAGGTTCTTGAAGAAATGACTACAAACAGTGCAACCTATAGCCACACGACCAGCCTAAGGCACAGAGCTAGCCATTTTCTGGACTAAAGCACCTGCCATGGAGCCACAACGCTATCTACGACGAACTTTGATTCAAGTCGGATTATTTCAAATATTGAACGCACGTGCATATATTAACTTGGTGTTTAAAACAATCATCGATACTGTTCAGTATTGATTTGAGGATTATCAATTTCGATGTCGTTTTAGATGACGGTGGAACTTAAGGCGTGTCTAATCGGGCAATTTTTTTCCTCAATTTATGGCCGGCAAGTCTTGCTATCCTTATCATATTTCGTATGCTAAAGTAAGATGCACATAGTTGCCGGGCCATAAGTTCTGCAATTTATAATATTGCTGCATACGAAAATATCGCCTGTTTAGACGCGCTTTTATCTGTGAAAACTCGCACTGTCAGTCCAATGCCTTTTTTGGAAAATATATTAATGACTGGGTATCCTGGTCGCGGCACCAAAATTGTAACGCGCACGTGACGTCACGAGGGTCCGTCGTGATAGCCGCCGCAGCGGTCTCAGTGGTCGCAGTAGACGGGGAGGACGGGGCTGCGCGGCCAGTCCGAGGTCTCTTCGCTTTCGCTGCTTTCGCTGCCGGATCTGGAAGAAAATAATCATATTAAGTCTTAATAGCCATTATCTATACAGCACACTAATATTATAGGTGTGAAAGTTTGTGAAGATGTTTGGATGTTTAGATATTTGGAGGTTTAGATGTTTGTTACTAAATAACGGGGTAACAACTGACGGGATTAAGCTGAAATTCAGCATGCAAGTAGCCTAAGTCCTGGATTGAAACATACGATGCTTTATATACCAGTAAAGAGTTCCCTTGGGACAGTAACGGGAACAACGCGGGCGGAGCCGCGGGTAAATGCTAGTATAAAATAGCTCCGCGACTACTGATATACAACATACAGCCTACGGCGAGGGAACCCACGATGGTAACCTCTTCGCGCGATAAATAATAAGTAACGTCACTCTCCGATAAGTAAGTGCGAACGACTCTCCATTTTGTCAGCAGATACCTTTATTGGAGCATTCCACCGAAACGTTACGTAAACCTTTTTAATATTTTTGACATGTAAAATGTTTGTATGGGAGATCTGTAGCTACTCAGTGGGCCGGTGTTGACATCGAGCCGGTCTGATTCTTTGCCATCATATATCGTCGACCGTAGGCTGAATTACGGTAAGGGACAGGCAAAACAATGTCCCTTACCGTAATTCAGCCTACGGTCGACGATATGTTGAAGCGTATAAAGCAATTCATTCATATATAGGAAAAAAATTAGAAAGCTGAATATTGGTATAGTCCGTACAAACTCTTAAGACCAAATGCTGTCAAACGAACGCAAGCCAAAAACTACCTTATAATCAGAGCATAACGTAGTTTTTGGCTTGCGTTCGTTTGACAGAATTTAGTCTTAAGAGTTTGTACGGACTATATGGTAATGGTAATACCATAACTTGGCTTTAAGATTGGTAGTGTTTCGTAGCAGCTAATAAGTTTTACTAGGGTAGCTATCATAGCGTTAAGTATGCGACAAAAAGCAGATGTTTTCATGGAATGCTCCTATTACTTTTAAATAGGTGAATAGTATTATGAGTTTATAAATATATTTATGTTTTGGGGGATAATATTATGCAAATATATGAATGTTAATTGTATGTACCTATTTCTGGTGGGCGTGGCTTCGACGGCGAAGTGTTGCTCTTCGATGGTAGGCAGTAATGACGTCAGCCGGTCCGTGGGTCGCAGCACCTGGAAAGAACATGTGGTTTTAAAGAATGTCGAATTTTGCCTTCGTTGTACCATGTTAGAACGTCTGAAATATTTTTATAGTATCACAGTGCGACTCACGAATCTTGGAAAGATGTTAACAAGAATGTAGCAAGTTCACTTATCTCTACAAAACATTGTTCAATAAACCGGCCAAGTGCGAGTCGGACTCTCCTTCCTGCTATTGTATATTCATTTTCTATTTTATTTTTATTGTCTTGTTATAGCGGCAATACAAAGAAAGGATAGCTCTGGAAAGATATACACACTTTGGGTGTCTCAAGTCATTTAAAGTCCATGAGATACAGCCCCGTGACAGACGGGTGGGCGAACAGCGGGGACTTATTTAAGCCGTTGGCACCCTTTAAGTACAATAACCATAGTCGCTTACCATCAGGCGCTACTGAGGTCAATCGCAGGGCAGTTCACAACACTTTCATGACCAACAACCTGCCTAGGCGCTTTTAACATTTGGTCGGTTGCCGGCTGATTTTGCGTAGCACGTTATTGACCTTACAAAACCACCTAGCGGGCTTTATCGGTTTCTAGTAGGGTGCGCTCCCGGGAAATACCGGAACCGAAAGTACCGGGATTTCCAGGTATTTTGAGCCGAGCAAACAACCGGGACGTGACAATAAAAGTCACAGTACTTTCGGGACTCGCATTTAAGTAGTATTTTTCATTTAATTTGTCTGGTCGTGAAAGTGTTAAAGTAAAAAAAAACATAGTGTTCAAATAGTGTCAACTGTATGACGATGGTATACCTTGAGGGTGCGTTCGGAGAGTCTCCAGACCAGCCGCTGGCGCTGCGGCGCCGCCGCGCGCGCCTCGTACCGCGCCAGCACGTGGCGCATCAGGCCGCTAGTTTCCGTCAGCGACGCGTCAGACATCTGCAAACAAATGCAACATTGTTGACAGTTCTAGGGAACACTCTGGAACACATCGACAAAAGAGGCAACATAAAGCGTCTGCTAGGCTTTCTGGTAAAGTTGGGTTGGCAAAAGTAGTGCCTTTGACGGGGTATTCCCACCTGTTACCACCAAATTGATTTAGTGGTAACAGCTGGGAATTTTTTCCCACTTTAACAAGTGAGAAAAAATCTATGTGTATGGACTCACGTGGCAGTAGTGCTGCAGTTGCGCGCCGACCTCGAACAGCTGGTAGGCCTCCTCTGGTAGAGGCTCGCCGGCGCGCTGCGCTAGCCCCACCAGCTTCGTCTCTATGTGGTAGTAGAGCACTAATGCTAGAGCGGTCAGTATGGACTCACGTGGCAGTAGTGCTGCAGTTGCGCGCCGACCTCGAACAGCTGGTAGGCCTCCTCTGGTAGAGGCTCGCCGGCGCGCTGCGCTAGCCCCACCAGCTTCGTCTCTATGTGGTAGTAGAGCACTAATGCTAGAGCGGTCAGTATGGACTCACGTGGCAGTAGTGCTGCAGTTGCGCGCCGACCTCGAACAGCTGGTAGGCCTCCTCTGGTAGAGGCTCGCCGGCGCGCTGCGCTAGCCCCACCAGTTTCGTCTCTATGTGGTAGTAGAGCAGCACTAGCGCCAGCTCGCTGGTGCGCGCGTTCACGCAGGCAGCGTCGCAAATGACGATTTCTAGAAGCTTCACCAGTTCGCTATCCTGTAATAGAGGACGATTTTTAAATTAGAATGTAAGTTAAAACTATCAGACTATGCCTATAATATTCGAAGAGATCGAAGATATCGCCAAGATCCCATCATCAGATCTTGGTTTTGGTTAGACCACTCTGGAGGACCACTCTTCAAACGAAATCGGTCCAGCCTTCTTCGAGTAATCGCGTAACAAACGTAATGTAACGTGAATTAAAGACTAATTTACTGTAAAAGTTATTTGCACTTATAATGCCTTACATTTCATTTAGTTGTGGCCACGATAACAATGCTGATAATGAGTATTGTTCGTCAGGTACAAAGCTAAGTATTTTGTTAGAGAGACTTCTGTACGTAGTATCAAGGACAATTAAAACAAGAGGACTGTCATTCTCCATACAAAAAGCTGTTCGCCGAATTTACAACGCCATCTATGTATAAGCTTGGTATAAGAATTATATTATTTACAGTTATTCAACTCTGCAAGCGGGACACAGTATTTAAATGTTACAATTTATTTATTATTAGCTGTTTACGAACTAATTGTTACTGTACTATGTTTCTTTGTCCAATTATAACATCGTTAAATGTTAAGTTTTTAGCGCCATCTAGTTTTTGCCTTTCCTTTTGATATCCTCTTGCGGTCGGGGCACGGTCCAAAGTATGGAGAATGACAGTCCTGTTGTTTTAATGGTCCTTGGTAGTATTATTATCGTGTGGTATTGTCAGTGTACAGACACAGAATATAAATAGAGCGTTACGCTTACTTTTTGAAATAAATACCTACGCTCTATTAGAGCGTTAGGGTTGTTTAAAATGTAAAGATCGCGGGCTGTCTGAACGCGCGCACGTAACAAACGCAAAGCGCGGCCACTCGCCTCCATGCGGCACTCGCCTCCATGCGGGCACCGCGAGATTCCCTTATGAGCCTTATAAAAGCGCGCGTCTATGTGTGCGTACGTTTCGATCGTTGTTTGTAGCTTCCTTACTGTTTAGCTTATATATATTCTGTGGTACAGACCTCGGGCTGGACGGGGCAGTGCGGGCGCAGCAGGTCGGCGAGCAGCCGCAGCCAGTCCCTGGCGGTGACGGGGCGCGTGCCGGGCGCCAGCGCCAGCTTGTCCACCACCCTAGTTGTGTAATGTACTATATCGTGTGGTATTGTCGGTGTACAGACCTCGGGCTGGACGGGGCAGTGCGGGCGCAGCAGGTCGGCGAGCAGCCGCAGCCAGTCCCTGGCGGTGACGGGGCGCGTGCCGGGCGCCAGCGCCAGCTTGTCCACCACCCTAGTTGTGTAATGTACTATATCGTGTGGTATTGTCGGTGTACAGACCTCGGGCTGGACGGGGCAGTGCGGGCGCAGCAGGTCGGCGAGCAGCCGCAGCCAGTCCCTGGCGGTGACGGGGCGCGTGCCGGGCGCCAGCGCCAGCTTGTCCACCACCCTAGTTGTGTAATGTACTATATCGTGTGGTATTGTCGGTGTACAGACCTCGGGCTGGACGGGGCAGTGCGGGCGCAGCAGGTCGGCGAGCAGCCGCAGCCAGTCCCTGGCGGTGACGGGGCGCGTGCCGGGCGCCAGCGCCAGCTTGTCCACCACCCTAGTTGTGTAATGTACTATATCGTGTGGTATTGTCGGTGTACAGACCTCGGGCTGGACGGGGCAGTGCGGGCGCAGCAGGTCGGCGAGCAGCCGCAGCCAGTCCCTGGCGGTGACGGGGCGCGTGCCGGGCGCCAGCGCCAGCTTGTCCACCACCCTAGTTGTGTAATGTACTATATCGTGTGGTATTGTCGGTGTACAGACCTCGGGCTGGACGGGGCAGTGCGGGCGCAGCAGGTCGGAGAGCAGCCGCAGCCAGTCCCTGGCGGTGACGGGGCGCGTGCCGGGCGCCAGCGCCAGCTTGTCCACCACCCTAGTTGTGTAATGTACTATATCGTGTGGTATTGTCGGTGTACAGACCTCGGGCTGGACGGGGCAGTGCGGGCGCAGCAGGTCGGCGAGCAGCCGCAGCCAGTCCCTGGCGGTGACGGGGCGCGTGCCGGGCGCCAGCGCCAGCTTGTCCACCACCCTAGTTGTGTAATGTACTATATCGTGTGGTATTGTCGGTGTACAGACCTCGGGCTGGACGGGGCAGTGCGGGCGCAGCAGGTCGGCGAGCAGCCGCAGCCAGTCCCTGGCGGTGACGGGGCGCGTGCCGGGCGCCAGCGCCAGCTTGTCCACCACCCTAGTTGTGTAATGTACTATATCGTGTGGTATTGTCGGTGTACAGACCTCGGGCTGGACGGGGCAGTGCGGGCGCAGCAGGTCGGCGAGCAGCCGCAGCCAGTCCCTGGCGGTGACGGGGCGCGTGCCGGGCGCCAGCGCCAGCTTGTCCACCACCCTAGTTGTGTAATGTACTATATCGTGTGGTATTGTCGGTGTACAGACCTCGGGCTGGACGGGGCAGTGCGGGCGCAGCAGGTCGGCGAGCAGCCGCAGCCAGTCCCTGGCGGTGACGGGGCGCGTGCCGGGCGCCAGCGCCAGCTTGTCCACCACCCTAGTTGTGTAATGTACTATATCGTGTGGTATTGTCGGTGTACAGACCTCGGGCTGGACGGGGCAGTGCGGGCGCAGCAGGTCGGCGAGCAGCCGCAGCCAGTCCCTGGCGGTGACGGGGCGCGTGCCGGGCGCCAGCGCCAGCTTGTCCACCACCCTAGTTGTGTAATGTACTATATCGTGTGGTATTGTCGGTGTACAGACCTCGGGCTGGACGGGGCAGTGCGGGCGCAGCAGGTCGGCGAGCAGCCGCAGCCAGTCCCTGGCGGTGACGGGGCGCGTGCCGGGCGCCAGCGCCAGCTTGTCCACCACCCTAGTTGTGTAATGTACTATATCGTGTGGTATTGTCGGTGTACAGACCTCGGGCTGGACGGGGCAGTGCGGGCGCAGCAGGTCGGCGAGCAGCCGCAGCCAGTCCCTGGCGGTGACGGGGCGCGTGCCGGGCGCCAGCGCCAGCTTGTCCACCACCCTAGTTGTGTAATGTACTATATCGTGTGGTATTGTCGGTGTACAGACCTCGGGCTGGACGGGGCAGTGCGGGCGCAGCAGGTCGGCGAGCAGCCGCAGCCAGTCCCTGGCGGTGACGGGGCGCGTGCCGGGCGCCAGCGCCAGCTTGTCCACCACCCTAGTTGTGTAATGTACTATATCGTGTGGTATTGTCGGTGTACAGACCTCGGGCTGGACGGGGCAGTGCGGGCGCAGCAGGTCGGCGAGCAGCCGCAGCCAGTCCCTGGCGGTGACGGGGCGCGTGCCGGGCGCCAGCGCCAGCTTGTCCACCACCCTAGTTGTGTAATGTACTATATCGTGTGGTATTGTCGGTGTACAGACCTCGGGCTGGACGGGGCAGTGCGGGCGCAGCAGGTCGGCGAGCAGCCGCAGCCAGTCCCTGGCGGTGACGGGGCGCGTGCCGGGCGCCAGCGCCAGCTTGTCCACCACCCTAGTTGTGTAATGTACTATATCGTGTGGTATTGTCGGTGTACAGACCTCGGGCTGGACGGGGCAGTGCGGGCGCAGCAGGTCGGCGAGCAGCCGCAGCCAGTCCCTGGCGGTGACGGGGCGCGTGCCGGGCGCCAGCGCCAGCTTGTCCACCACCCTAGTTGTGTAATGTACTATATCGTGTGGTATTGTCGGTGTACAGACCTCGGGCTGGACGGGGCAGTGCGGGCGCAGCAGGTCGGCGAGCAGCCGCAGCCAGTCCCTGGCGGTGACGGGGCGCGTGCCGGGCGCCAGCGCCAGCTTGTCCACCACCCTAGTTGTGTAATGTACTATATCGTGTGGTATTGTCGGTGTACAGACCTCGGGCTGGACGGGGCAGTGCGGGCGCAGCAGGTCGGCGAGCAGCCGCAGCCAGTCCCTGGCGGTGACGGGGCGCGTGCCGGGCGCCAGCGCCAGCTTGTCCACCACCCTAGTTGTGTAATGTACTATATCGTGTGGTATTGTCGGTGTACAGACCTCGGGCTGGACGGGGCAGTGCGGGCGCAGCAGGTCGGCGAGCAGCCGCAGCCAGTCCCTGGCGGTGACGGGGCGCGTGCCGGGCGCCAGCGCCAGCTTGTCCACCACCCTAGTTGTGTAATGTACTATATCGTGTGGTATTGTCGGTGTACAGACCTCGGGCTGGACGGGGCAGTGCGGGCGCAGCAGGTCGGCGAGCAGCCGCAGCCAGTCCCTGGCGGTGACGGGGCGCGTGCCGGGCGCCAGCGCCAGCTTGTCCACCACCCTAGTTGTGTAATGTACTATATCGTGTGGTATTGTCGGTGTACAGACCTCGGGCTGGACGGGGCAGTGCGGGCGCAGCAGGTCGGCGAGCAGCCGCAGCCAGTCCCTGGCGGTGACGGGGCGCGTGCCGGGCGCCAGCGCCAGCTTGTCCACCACCCTAGTTGTGTAATGTACTATATCGTGTGGTATTGTCGGTGTACAGACCTCGGGCTGGACGGGGCAGTGCGGGCGCAGCAGGTCGGCGAGCAGCCGCAGCCAGTCCCTGGCGGTGACGGGGCGCGTGCCGGGCGCCAGCGCCAGCTTGTCCACCACCCTAGTTGTGTAATGTACTATATCGTGTGGTATTGTCGGTGTACAGACCTCGGGCTGGACGGGGCAGTGCGGGCGCAGCAGGTCGGCGAGCAGCCGCAGCCAGTCCCTGGCGGTGACGGGGCGCGTGCCGGGCGCCAGCGCCAGCTTGTCCACCACCCTAGTTGTGTAATGTACTATATCGTGTGGTATTGTCGGTGTACAGACCTCGGGCTGGACGGGGCAGTGCGGGCGCAGCAGGTCGGCGAGCAGCCGCAGCCAGTCCCTGGCGGTGACGGGGCGCGTGCCGGGCGCCAGCGCCAGCTTGTCCACCACCCTAGTTGTGTAATGTACTATATCGTGTGGTATTGTCGGTGTACAGACCTCGGGCTGGACGGGGCAGTGCGGGCGCAGCAGGTCGGCGAGCAGCCGCAGCCAGTCCCTGGCGGTGACGGGGCGCGTGCCGGGCGCCAGCGCCAGCTTGTCCACCACCCTAGTTGTGTAATGTACTATATCGTGTGGTATTGTCGGTGTACAGACCTCGGGCTGGACGGGGCAGTGCGGGCGCAGCAGGTCGGCGAGCAGCCGCAGCCAGTCCCTGGCGGTGACGGGGCGCGTGCCGGGCGCCAGCGCCAGCTTGTCCACCACCCTAGTTGTGTAATGTACTATATCGTGTGGTATTGTCGGTGTACAGACCTCGGGCTGGACGGGGCAGTGCGGGCGCAGCAGGTCGGCGAGCAGCCGCAGCCAGTCCCTGGCGGTGACGGGGCGCGTGCCGGGCGCCAGCGCCAGCTTGTCCACCACCCTAGTTGTGTAATGTACTATATCGTGTGGTATTGTCGGTGTACAGACCTCGGGCTGGACGGGGCAGTGCGGGCGCAGCAGGTCGGCGAGCAGCCGCAGCCAGTCCCTGGCGGTGACGGGGCGCGTGCCGGGCGCCAGCGCCAGCTTGTCCACCACCCTAGTTGTGTAATGTACTATATCGTGTGGTATTGTCGGTGTACAGACCTCGGGCTGGACGGGGCAGTGCGGGCGCAGCAGGTCGGCGAGCAGCCGCAGCCAGTCCCTGGCGGTGACGGGGCGCGTGCCGGGCGCCAGCGCCAGCTTGTCCACCACCCTAGTTGTGTAATGTACTATATCGTGTGGTATTGTCGGTGTACAGACCTCGGGCTGGACGGGGCAGTGCGGGCGCAGCAGGTCGGCGAGCAGCCGCAGCCAGTCCCTGGCGGTGACGGGGCGCGTGCCGGGCGCCAGCGCCAGCTTGTCCACCACCCTAGTTGTGTAATGTACTATATCGTGTGGTATTGTCGGTGTACAGACCTCGGGCTGGACGGGGCAGTGCGGGCGCAGCAGGTCGGCGAGCAGCCGCAGCCAGTCCCTGGCGGTGACGGGGCGCGTGCCGGGCGCCAGCGCCAGCTTGTCCACCACCCTAGTTGTGTAATGTACTATATCGTGTGGTATTGTCGGTGTACAGACCTCGGGCTGGACGGGGCAGTGCGGGCGCAGCAGGTCGGCGAGCAGCCGCAGCCAGTCCCTGGCGGTGACGGGGCGCGTGCCGGGCGCCAGCGCCAGCTTGTCCACCACCCTAGTTGTGTAATGTACTATATCGTGTGGTATTGTCGGTGTACAGACCTCGGGCTGGACGGGGCAGTGCGGGCGCAGCAGGTCGGCGAGCAGCCGCAGCCAGTCCCTGGCGGTGACGGGGCGCGTGCCGGGCGCCAGCGCCAGCTTGTCCACCACCCTAGTTGTGTAATGTACTATATCGTGTGGTATTGTCGGTGTACAGACCTCGGGCTGGACGGGGCAGTGCGGGCGCAGCAGGTCGGCGAGCAGCCGCAGCCAGTCCCTGGCGGTGACGGGGCGCGTGCCGGGCGCCAGCGCCAGCTTGTCCACCACCCTAGTTGTGTAATGTACTATATCGTGTGGTATTGTCGGTGTACAGACCTCGGGCTGGACGGGGCAGTGCGGGCGCAGCAGGTCGGCGAGCAGCCGCAGCCAGTCCCTGGCGGTGACGGGGCGCGTGCCGGGCGCCAGCGCCAGCTTGTCCACCACCACGCGGGACATGCGGGACACGTCGCCCGCCGTGCACGCCGATTGGGAGATGGACACTGGAATAATTCATAATATTAAATATAAGGGGACAATCTTACACAAATCGAACTAGCCCCATAGTAAGCTCAATAAGGATACTAGACGACAATATATTTAATAGATACAAATACTTAAATACATAGAAAACATCCATGACTCAGGAAAAAATATTCGTGCTCATCACACAAATAAATGCCCTTACCGGGATTCTAACCCAGGACCTCTTGCTTCGTAGGCAGGGTCACCACCAACTAAGCTAAAGCGGTCGTCAAAATTCATAATTCATTTATTGCTTTTCCATGTTGTACAAGGGTCTTAGATAAAAATAATGTCCAAAACATGAGCCCTGGTAGGGCACGGCAAAACAATTAAACACTAAAAACTAATACGCTAAAACAATTTCGTAATTATTAAATGTAATGGAATAAAATTAAATAAATTTAAATTTCACAAAATTAAAACAATAAAAATACCAATGCCTAATGTAATACTAAATAATTAATTTGAAGAAGTAAAATAAGCAATTTATTACAACAAATATAACAAAATTATAGGTATATAAATTGAAAAAAAAAAACGATAGAAATGACTAGCTAGATTTAAATAATTATGTCCGCATTTATGAATAAGCAATATACGGTTAGATACCGGTGTATCCCGAAGAACTTTAGATTCTAACAACTATTAGGAGTAAAAAAATGATGATCAAGACCCTCCTAAACCAGCTGTACTTACGATTTTTACAAAACCTTAGCTACTTAATTCTTGAATATTAACTAAATTCGCCAGTTACTAATTTCTTTATGCCACACCTGGCCATAAAGTGGCTTTTTCCGCAAGCTGCGCGTACGAAAAAAGCCGCTTTCTGGCCAAGTGTAGACATAAAATGATGTACACAACACGGGAGGTAATAAAGAAAGCCCTCGATCGCATATTTACGTCCCTCGCTTGCAGCTCGGGCCGCAAACATCTGCGATCTCGGCCTTTCATTGTATTACCACCCTAGTTGTGTAATGTACTATATCGTAAGTGACTTACCCAGCTCTTCAAGAGAAACCTTGCGGGGCTCCTTAGTATGCGCGGCGTGCTGGTCTATGGCGATGTTCATGCACGCCACCGTGATGCACGGCACATGGCACGGACGCACCTTCATCTTTGTCAGGAACCTGAAATACAAATAATAGTTAGAAAACAACCGTGAGACTCAAACATATTGAAATAAAAACGGACCACTCACGTCATACAAAAGAGGAGACATCCACTCGACATGTTTCGGGAGCATTCGGTATTCCCTTAATCATGAGTAGTATTCGCGAACGCTGCTCGGCGACTGCTCGGCGGGGGAATGCCGAATGCTCCCGCAACATGTCGAGTGGATGTCTCGTCTTTTTTACTTATAACGTGAGGGATCCGTTTTTATTTCAATATACAAAATTTAGAATCTTCGGAATTAAGGATTTTGAAGGAATTTCGTACGGCTTTTTTTTAGAAGAGAAGATAGAGATTTCTATAGGCGAATGGCGTGAGGAACCCAAATCGATGAGAGCTCGTCGAAATCCCTCGCGCCCAAAATACCGCATTACCAGAATACCAGATTTTTCAAAATACCAGATTCTCGAATTATCGAACTCCCCGTATACCAGATTTCCAAAATAATATATTCCACATAATCATTTGTGACGTTCCGCGGCTAAAGGTACCTTATGGATATTGTGCTTTGGGCTTAAAATCACTAAATCTCATAATACCTTATTTGCCAATACACCCTATTTTCAAATTACCATGAGCTCATAAAACCTAAATGTCAAATTGTAACATTCTTAAAATGAACGAAATTCATTATGACTTTGACTTAAAACGGCATATTCTCTAAATGCCTGAAGATTGAAATGCACAATCCTTCAATTACCGAATGACAGAAATGACAAAATATCAAAACAACTCAACCTCAAAATACTTAAATTTAGGCATTTTTCCTACCTACCTTTCCTAAAATACCTAATTTTTTTTACGTGTGTTTATTTGATAGTATAAATTTAGGTATTTTGAGGTTTGGTTGTTTTAAGCATATGTTGTTTTGCCATAATGCTGTTTTGAAGTTTAGGTATTATGAGCCTAAGGTATTTTGAACATCGGCGATATTAAGGTTTCGGTTGATTGTGAAAAAAATTTAGGCATTCTGCAATTTAGGTATTTTGAGGCCATGAAGTTTTGAGATCTGGGAATATTGATAATGAGGTAAAATGAAATTTAGTGATTTTAAGCCCAAAGCGATATTTTCGCTTGCGTATTTCTATCTTGATGCCCTATAATAAGTATAATAACGGAGTCGGATACGATTACCCGCGGAACGACACATTTAGTTTCTCGAGTAACCAACGATTTTATAATCCAGCTCAGCGGTCGGCAACCTTTTAGCAGCCAAGGGCCACATAGTAGCTAACGAAATTGACGCGGGCCGCACTTTGTTAATAATTTGTGATTTCATACAATTTTGAATATAGCGACATTTACATACAAAAGAGCCACGGAGGCTCGCGGGCCGCAAGTGAGTGGTTCACGGGCCGCATGCGGCCCGCGGGCCGCGGATTGCCGACCGCTGATCTAGCTAGTGTAACGGGAATGTGGTAAGACAGGAATCTGATAAATCGAGAATTTGGTATTTTGAAAACGCGGAATGCGGTATTCTGGGTATGAGCGGTCGAAATTGCATATGCATACAACTTAGAAAAATTTAGAAAGTGCATTGTAAGTATCGCAGTATTCCTATTACTAAGAAAGGTAAGAGTACTAAGAGTGCGTAGTTGCAACATCTTAACACTAGTGACTTGCGAGTGTGATAAGGCCCTAGATGTCGCTGGTACAGTCGAGTTCATTTATATCTACACACTTACGGGAACAAAAATATCTGAACCCTATTGTCAGGAGCATAAAAGCGTGTTCAGATTCAGATACATATTTTTGTTCTCTTATATGTGCTGTAAGTGAACTCGATTGTACTAGCCACAGTGATAAAGGTCTACGTTGACTCACCTGTCAAAGAGGCTGATGGCGTCGATGAGGACGTCAGTAGGCAGGTCGTACCACACCTTAAGGCAGCGGAGGACGTGGGCAGCGCCGTCGCGTGCGCCCGTTGTCACTTCCCCGTTCTGAAATAGAAGTTGAACGTTTGATGCGCCTCTAAGGAACTAAGGTACGTCAGAGTGCTTCACATTACTAGTAGTTGGCATATTGAATGGTAAGTCCTCAACATCACATATCACACTAAAATTATAAATGTGAAACTTTGCGAAGATGTTTAAATGTTTGTTAGTAAATAACGCAACAAGAACTGAATGGATTGAACTGAAATTTGGCACGCAAGTAGGCCAAAGTCCTGGATCGAAACATAGGATACTTTTATCCCGCGGTAAAGGGTTCCCTTGGGATAACAACGGGAATAACGCAGACGAAGGTAAATGCTAGTTAGTAGTTAGCTATAAAATAACAGCAGTGTCAAATATTAGGCTTTAGGTGACTGTCAAGATGGCGTACACCGTAAAGATATCCAAAATGTGATGCTGCCTTTAAATAGTACCGACGAAATACCTAGGTGACAAAAATAGTACCCTTAAACTTTCGAAACATAAAGCCTGTTCACGGTGTACGCTACCGGGCCGTCAAGCTGGCGTACACCGCTTGTATCTCTGGAACGGCTATGTTTTAGGAAACGCCTCATATCTCAAAAAATAGTACCCTAGGGCCCTAAAATTTCATTTCTCTAGCTATCGTAGAAGCCAAGATATTCCATTACTTAACGGTCTATAAAATTTGGCACCGTCAAGCTGCCGTACCCGGGTTTGCCTTGGTTTTGCCATCTTGACGGTGCGAAATTTTACCTTTAACGAATATAAGAATTGAGAGAACAGATTTCGTGAGGTTGATTACTGGCAGCTACGTGCATGTATTTATTAAAACTCATGGCTGCGACCTCCGTAAACTATCAAACATTTTCGCGAACGTTCCTCACTCATTACGAATATCGAAATGCAGGAACAGGTTTTCTGTTTACAAACATTTTTCGCAGCTCTAAAACGTAATAAACACCACAGATATTCATAAGAATATATCGTTTTAGATGTAGCAAACGGAGTCTTCGAAAGACCTCGGTTATATGCAAACCGGTGAATGTCTAAGGCCATCAAAACTGAACATTGCCCCATGAGATTTTGTCGCTCGATTTGCAACCTTGTTAATAACAATATAAAGGATATTTTAGCATGTTGTTTGACAGGAATTGATTTCGGATGTGTGGTGTGTTTTCTTCCTACATACTTGAGGTCACAGATGTGTTGTGTAGGTGGATTGTCTATGAACTTGTTATTCGCAAACATGGTCTTTAGCGACCAAAGGCGTTTTACCTTTTTTAGTAGCGACTTTAGTTTGTGTTTATTTGCTTGCCAATTAAATAAAGAATCTCTTAAATTCTTTACCTGAGGGTACCAAAAAATAAATTATTTGACCCACAATAACATTTCAATGAAATTACTAATATTCTAATAGTCACAGAAGAAGAGAGCTGACGGACGAGTCATTTGACATAGTCTCGACTGGAACTTGTGATCCATTTGCAGGTACTCGTTGAGATTTGTTCCAGTTCCATGAACGGGTTGCTAATCGACCGACTATGGCTCACTCACTATAGCAGTGGTTCCGAACCTGTGGGTAGTTACCCCTCCAGGGGTAAAACGAAGTTTTCTCAGGGGTAATACGCATGAATGTTAAGCCGTTTTACTTTGAGCAGTTTCTATAAATAGGTCCTAAAAATAGGAATTATAAGCTTTTATAATACCTATTTTTGGAGGGGTGATAATACAAATCTCGATGAGAATTTGGGTGATATGATAATAAAGGTTAGGAACCACTGCACTACAGAGACACGTACCTTGGATTCATTAGGCAGACACTGTCTCGGCTGGAACTTGTGTTCCATTAGCAGGTACTCGTTAAGCGTAGCGGAAATCTGTTCCAGCTCCATAGTGTTTGGTAGTCGATCGACTATGGCTGGCTGTAAGGACACGTACCTTGGATTCATTAGGCAGACACAGTTTGGGCTGGAACTTGTGTTCCATTTGCAGGTACTCGTTGAGCGTAGCGTAGATCTGTTCCAGCTCCATAGTGTTCGGTAGTCGATCGACTATGGCTGGCTGTAAGGACACGTACCTTGGATTCATTAGGCAGACACTGTCTCGGCTGGAACTTGTGTTCCATTTGCAGGTACTCGTTGAGCGTAGCGTAAATCTGTTCCAGCTCCATAGTGTTCGGTAGTCGATCGACTATGGCTGGCTGTAAGAACACGTACCTTGGATTCATTAGGCAGACACAGTTTGGGCTGGAACTTGTGTTCCATTTGCAGGTACTCGTTGAGCGTAGCGTAGATCTGTTCCAGCTCCATGGCGGCGGGGTCGCTGCTCGACGGGCTAGCATCCGGGTGCCTCGCGCCCGCTCTCTGCATCTTCGGGCTTAGTGCGAGCGGAGGGTGAATCGGCACCTGGGGGGTTAAGATTGGTTAGAAAAATCGTTTAGGCTACGCTTCCACTATAGCTAAGCGCGGTAAGGAAAAAATACACCAATAATGCCTGGCCTCGCTCAGTGCAGCCCAGTATTGGTGTTTTTTTTCTTGCGCACCACTCTGTTACCTCGAGCAACTGTGGTGCAAACTCTGCTTAATGGATGCAAGTCTTTACACGCCGCGTTTATATAAACTCCTGGAAGGTGTATCGACTTATAGAACAGATGCAGCGGCAGTAAAATATACAAGCACCGAACAGACCCGAAATCGCAGTTTGTGCGAGACACAGACGTGATAAGTCTATTTTATGTGACATATCAGAATATATTCGGGTATCTAACTTGAATTTAAACATGAATTTGATATAGTAACAGTACGTGACTATTTAGATACTAGAATACTTACCAAACTAAATTAAGTCACATATTTATGTGAATTATCTATGCGTGCATAGGGATCATTTGGCTGGTATAAAAATAATAAATTCCAATGACATTTATAGTTATTGAATCTATTTTTAGTTTGGCGTATTAACAAATATCTAGGCGCCTTTATATCGTATTTAGATCGTACCTTGACCATGTTAATAATCATATCAACACATGACTCATGGTAGCATAGCTCAAGGGTAGATTGTTTTTCAGCTGAATTACAATCAATTAAATGTTAGAAATAACCATAGTAACGTATAAAACATACTATGTATATTTAAATTACATACGTGTTTTCATGGCAATTTCTAAACACCATATATCAATACCTTTAGACTCAAAGGGCGTAAACGCCGTAGGTTCTAATGGAGTTTACACCCTTTGAGTCTAAAGGTATCGATATATGTCTGTATTCAAAGGGCTTATTAATTTGATAATAACCAACAAAAATAACATGCATAATTAAAAATACAGAACTTCTACCTTATGCCTAAATAAATATACGGTTCCAACCACACGTTTTGAATGACTTTATTGTTGGACTTAACAAACTAACTAGGGATGTAACGATACACAGTTTTGCCGATACGATACCGATACCGATATATAGTAGTTAATATCGGCGATACCGATACCGATACCGATATCTTAGCTAAATAATGAAGTATGACTTTCAGATATTTTTATGTCCTTATTATAACTAATGGCAATGACTACTGGTTATATTTACCAGAGAGTCAACCTTGAAAGTGTAAAGTAAAAATAATAAATTGTCAACTCAAAATTATTTTTTTTCTATTAAGAACCAAAGATTTAATTAACATAGTAATTATCATTGCACAAGGTAATAGAATAGACCAATACATAAATTAAGTCAGAAATTGAAATTACTTTTTGCAGATTTTTTTTCATACAGCAAATTCATCAAATATCGGTTGTATAATATCGGCGATACCGATATATCGGCGATACCGATATATCGGCCGATATATCGGTATCGGTATCGTTACATCCCTAAAACTAACCAATATGGTCTATGTTAGTCGTGTTTATCGTCTGACAAAGACATCCCCAGCTGAGATGGATAGCTTTGTCTTTATCACACGATAAACGGTCGCATCATAGATTAATAGTAAAGGGAACGTTCACGAACTATAGGTGGCAGCACTAAACGACAAAAGCGACACGGGTGGACAATAAAAGAAACTATGACCCCTGTCAAATCAAGCGGTCAATGACAATAAGTGTCAGTGTCAAATATAGTAAGTCGTAGCTACACTGACGTTAATCGTCCTTCATCACGATAAATTTACGGCGTTTTCGTCAATGTGGCCCCAGCATGAGGGGTACATGATTTAGATTGGCGGCACCAGTTGGCAGCACCTTCGTCGTGCACGTTCCCTATTAGGATAGCAGAAGTATGCACTCACCTAAACTTTGTGCAGTCGGCAGCAGCGGCCTGAAGTCGTTGTATGTGCCTGCACCGATTCGCCCTTCGACCGACCCGAGTTGCGCGACCGGGCGCGGAGGCCCTAGTACCTGACGAGAGAGAGCGGTCAACACAGAGCGGCCGGGGCCACTGAGCGAAGACTGGGAGGGCAGGATTGGTATGTCGATTCGGGAGTGTAGCTTTGTATTCAAAGCTATGATGCTTTGGTGGGTATATGTTGACGATTTAGGATAGGATAAGGAGTTTAGGTGCTTCGGAAACGAGTATAACGCTTGGAAGGTTAGGATGGGGTTGCTTAGTAAGGCTACTGAATCAATGTCTTGTTGAAAAACAATTGCTCAGCCACCTTCGCTCTCTAATGTGTCAGATACGTACAACAGCGGTTGAGCGCTCGTTGTAGGGCGAACACTGAACTCTAGCGAGACACAGTGTCAAAAATAAGCTGTAACTTAAGGCCCGGTCAATCCCTTGACCCTTAGTATACACTGGGTTATTGCTAACCCTTAATACTATTTTTAAACGAACGTGGTTCGTAGCGGATCGCTTGACAGGGATTAAATGTACAATTGTTTGGAACTGTATGAATATCTGTAAATATTTAAAACATGAATATGGCGATGTGCGAAAAATTAACGGGGAACCAGTGTCTCTTCGTACATTTTTTTAAACTACTACAAGCGTATGGCCTGCCTCATGCTAAAGTTAACGTTAACTAGGAGCATTGCAGCTCGGCTAAGTCTAGCTCTGACCTTGATTGCGCAGTAGCAAAATGTAACGGATCTTAGGAACGTTAGTTATACGCAAATCCCCTCTAGAGTCTGTGAATAAACACATTTTTACTAAAAAAAACCCGACCACGGTGCACTTTGAAACTGCATAAAATCTGCCATTTTGTTTATTTTAACGACAGTGACACTCGCACCATCAAGACGAATCTAATGATGTATCATTTATCAAAATCGGATGTGCCGTTGAGTAGTTACGAGCGGACACAGGAACGGACATACATACATACATACATACAGGTCAAACACATAACCCTCCTTTGGGCTTCGCCGCAGTCGGGTAAGAAAATATTTGCCGTATTTGTCATACTGGGTAGGTTAGTTCCGTTTTTCGCCACGCCTATTCTCTTTCCGCACAGACTCTACATTTTGTTCACGATAGACCAGAAGTGGATCACTCCGCGATTTCGTCTACGTAGTATAATAATCTAAAATTTTGCCTTTACGGAGGGGCTACGCCAGCGACCAGAAAGTGCGCTATGCGATAGAAAGAGGCGGTTGGATCCGGTGCGTCCCGTCCGGTTGTTGGACACGAACGTCAGTTTTGTTAGAAAGAGAATTTTCTGTACAATCGAAGACACTGCTAACTGACCCTTATTACAATGTATTAAGGTCTACTGATGGTCATTTAACTGTGTCTTCGTTTGCACGTAGTACTATTATTTTGTGGCAAGAGTCAGCTGCCGCGAATTATTCGTGTGTTGCCGACCTTTAAAAAACCTATTCACTCCTCTCTTAAAGAAACCCAAGGAATTATTATTATTTTGTTTTTTATACATCAATAGAAGGTGATCATACTTTAAGTTGTTTTTTAGGCTCAATTGTCATGAAAACAAAATGCAATGCAGGGCAACGTCCTTTGACAATAGAAATAGCTGTGTGACCTTAGGACCTGACTATTCACAAGATAAATGTATTCGCAAAGATATATTATTACGACTAGTTGAGATTCGGAACTTATCAATAAATTATGCCGTTTCAGAAATCCTAATAGGCGTATCGTTGAAATGAACGTAAGCGAAACAATATAAAGTTAGGAATTGAGATTTGAACAAAACGTGGAAAAAAATTATTTATGGTGATCCTAGTCGGTTGATTTTCCTACATTCAAATTCTTTGAGACTTCTTCTTTCTCATGTCACTTCGCGCAGGCAAAATGTATCAAAATATGAAAATAAAACATAATTCCAAGTGAAATTCCGACTTTTTTATGCAAGTTTAGTCCCCCAGTTCTAATCCATTCAGGCCGGGGTTGAATTTTGAAAAATCCTCTCTTAGTGCATATCTACATCCTTTGAGAATATGTGATTAAAATTTCATCCTACTATCTGCAGTGGTTAAGGCCGTTCTTTATCTGTTAATGGGTCGTTTTTCAGCGTTTTTTTATTTCAATGTATTTCGAATTTTTAGATTTTTTTATCGCGAAGTACTATCGAGTAACGACAACTTTTAACAACAAAAACCGTGTGTAGCCTCGATACCGTCTATCGTTTATATTATAAACGTCGTCACAGTTAACTTTTAATATAAACTTTATAATAAAAGTTAACTGTAACGACCACCGCTTACTGTTATATTTGCTGGAACACGAATGAACAAAACCGCCGCGGTCGAAACGCTCTGAAATCGACCCTAGTATCTTCTTTACGGAACTGATAAACGTGAATAAAAACGTGATAGATAAATTGAATATTATAGCTTACCCCCCCCCCCCCCCCCCCCGTCCCCCCGTCCCCCTCCTATATCTTCTAATATAATCAGTTAATAACAATCCGACATTGAAAATCAAAGGTCATTTCGATTGTAAAATTTTAAACAATCTGTAAAGTTTTAGGCGAGATTAAATGACGCATGACCTTATTGTTTCATACAAAACGACCTGTGTATAATCGCAACTTCATAAATATTTGCCTTTCGTCAAACTACCAAGTTTAATCTGAATAAAATATACTTATTGCGTAGTTGTTATAAATAAGAGATTGTGGTTAATCATATTATTGTTTTTATGATAATGTAATCGTGTGACGGAGACGATAATGCAGAATGAAGCAGATTCAGTGCAAATGGATAAGCTAAGCGTGTATTAAAACGTGTCTATAGAAGCGATACGCAGCAGGATTTCAGTACCCAACTCAACCGAGCGCGACAATTAGGGTTGCCAGATTGAATTACCCTAATATCAGGAGCAGGAAACAATATGTCGGGATTTTGAGACTTTGGTCGGGAGATGCCCCGCGCACTCTACGCGCGAGTTTTTTTTAGCCTGAAAGAGCAGATTTTCGCTGGCAGGACCACTTTGAGTGGATCGGGCTAAGTTTTAAAATGAAGTCGTTTGTCGGGAGATTTTCTTCTTTGTCGGGAGTCGGGGGGACATACAAAAAATCGGGAGAATCCCGCCAATTCCCGACCATCTGGCAACCCTAGGGACAATCGTGAATGTGCCACTCCGTACTTTTAGAGGAAGCATACGTATATCATGCATGCGTTTATATGTGAATAGAAGCATCAAATACACCGGCAAGCTAACGATTCCAAGCAAAAAAGAAATTATTGATTCTGTGCCTTTCAAACATGGATATAAATCGCGCTACAGTAGCAAATTAGCTCATTTCTAATACAGTTTTTATGACCACTTTTTTACAGTTGCAAGCGTATATTTGTGATCTTTGAGTTGTGTTTTAAGTAACACTCTTCATTAATAAAACCTTAATTGCAGTTTATATATTCTCATTGGGTTGGGATCATAACGACTACATTGTCAAAACGACCAAATCATCATAAGGTCCAGATCTCTAAAGGACCATCTCTTTACAAAGCCCATATCTCCGAATGACTAGGTAGCAAAACGACTACTTCTTGAGAAGACCACATCGTTAATAGTCCACATATCACAAAGACCAGGGAGCAAAAAGACTAGTTCGTGAAAAGACTATTTCGTAGTCTCCGTCCGGCTATTTATTTTAAGGTCCTTGGCTATTATAGTGCTGTTAGATTGTTGTATCTCATTAAAAAAAACGACTGCAGCGTCAGCTGCTCACCCTAAGTTGCCTCGAACTGTTACATAGTAAAGCTATGACGTAAAGCCGTTTAATTATGAAGCACTCTATTGATGCCGCTGGCTCTGACCCGATGTTCTGATAGCGAGTCGATGACTCTGCACAGTCATAAAACTACGTAAACTGAGGCAAAACAGACCATTTAGGACATTTCTACGAGATTCAACCTGCCTTCGACGATAGCATTATGTTTTTGGAATTCCATTTTCGTTTATGTAAACAACTTTGAATTGTACCAAATAAAATAATAGAACGCAGTATGCGACTCGACCAAGGCTGGTCAGATTGATGGAAAGTCACTATAAAAATCGCTTTGCATAAGATTATAGGAGTAGCAAAGCAAGATGGAAAAGAATAGCAACAAAGGAATCTCTGTTCTAAACGAAACATTTAGCAATGCGTCAGAATGCTCCAGTATGGGTCGCACTCGAATACGTGTCGCGCGCTCCTAAACGGGTGAAGTCTTTATACTTTACCCAGGCTGTTAAATAAATCGCGCCTATAGGTATAAAATGATTACTTGATTAAGTATCAACTGAATCACGCTCTTTCTGCTCCGCTGCTGATGAAGTGATGATTTACTTGTGCAAAATGACCCCATTATCATTGTTCCGCCAGTGCATTATCAGTTACAACGATACCTACGCAATGGGTTTGATTATCACGGATTCACGCAACGAGGTTACCGACCGTTTATGATATGAACGCCCCAATTCTTATGGTAATCATTACCCTCATTAAAATGCGAAAGAGCGGCACCCAAGAAAGTCTCCTTTGAACATAGAAAAGTTCCTCAACTTCGAAAAGTGGCACACTTTTCCATTCCGCAACTGTACATAAAAAATCAACTGTCACTTTGACACTAACACACGAATGAAACAATGGTTCTTAGTGTTCGCTGTTTGGTGAAAATCAGTGCCGACAATGCCAACATGGCGTTTTTAGTAATTTAGCAGTGACCGTCTAGATGGCGTACACCGTAAAGATATCCAAAAGTCAAACCCAAATAGTACCGACGAAATACCTAGGTGAAACAATAGTACCGTTAAACTTTTCGAAATATACAGCCTATTCACAGTGTACGCTGCCGGACAGTCAAGCTGCCTCCTGCTGCCTGCTGATCTACTAGATATAAAGCGTTTCCGAAAACAAAGTCGTTCCAGATCTTGACGGTCACATTTAGCATAACAGAAATAGTAAATTACACAAATAGGGTGGTAAAACAAAGAAAGGCCGAGATCGCAGATGCGGCCCGAGCTGCAAGCGAGGGACGTAAATGTGCAATCGAGGTCTTTCTTTATTACCTCCCGTGTTGTGTACTTAATGTTATGTCTACACCTACACTACGCCAGAAAGCTGCTTTTTCCGTACGCGTAGCGTGCGGTAAAAGCCACTTTATGGTCAGGTGTGGCATAAATATGATATTATTGGTACCGTAATAATGTGTTCAATCGCCCTCCCACTTTTAGTAGTGTAGAAACGGCCGTCTAAACTAACCATATCGGATGGTTGCCAAATCCGCGCTTAGTTACGCAGTTTCGACGCGTAGAGAATCCCAATTATTTCCTCACTTCACACGGCGTCTGTCGTCATACATCAGACCGATCTAAAAGTTCATTAAAACTTAGATTTCATATACCATTGAATGAAATCTGCAACACCAGGCGTGTTACCTATACGTTGCCGATCTTTGAGTACTCGTTTCTTGAAGTACCTCACGTCATAGCTTATTTTATATTCTGGTTTATCCTATACTTTTCTATATGATTGATTGATGAATCCAATAGAATTTGAATACAACTGTCGTGAAGTATGAGACGTTTTGTTTCTTCAACTTCGTTTGTCTTACAAGTTTAAAATTTCCTCATTGCTTTTCTTATCTGTTCATTCATTCTTACTTGTCTTAAGCCATTAAGTCACTGTGCCATGAAAGCTGAAGTATAGAGCTTCGTCATTATTGGTGATACCTTTCTAACGTTACCTTTGAATCGGCAGAAAATTGAATAATTTTCGACCTGTAGGCGTGGCGTAATGTTTGCGCGAGCGCTTTCACTAGCGACCGCGAATATTCCAGCAATGTCTGTAAATCATATCAGCTAGCTGTAATTTAGATGCGCGGGAGTGTTTAATGGGCCTTGACCATTTGTTACCGATAAACCGGCCTTTACACGTACTGACTAAAAATCAAACAGGTTATTTTCATAACTAGTAGCGCCCTGAGAGCTAGCAACTTTCGCCGTACCCCAAACACTGCTCATCTTCGAACTTCTACTCTCTTGGCATACTTGTAATCAACACTAGGGATTCTAATACCGAAATCACGGCACGAAAGACCTAATTAGCATTATGACCCGATAATGTGTGGGATAGCCAACTTGTAATAAGTCTGTTGCTATATTTAATGCTAATTGTTCCCCATCCTAATTGAATTCAGATCTCGGCAAACCATGCCTGAATTGGTGCACTTCCAAAAAAAACAGAATCGCAATCAATTTGGGATATACGTTCAGATAAAACGGTAGATGATAAGAGAAATGCCGTTATGTTAGGTATACATAATAACAGTTGAAACAATTGTTATTATTTATTTATTTTATTAATGTCATGGCACTTATGACCTCAAGAGTCTATAACGGTTTTTTAACGTCTGAAATCAATTCAGATAGTTCCGTTTAAAAAGATCACAAAATTACGACTCTTCGGGGTTGACTTGACAATAAACAAGTGACAATAGGCTGAAAACAAATATTGCAAATTGAATAAAAAAAGTTTAATAAAAAAAACTTAATAACTTATATAAAAAAAAAATAGGATTTAAAGCTTATTGAATAAAGAATTAAAATTGAATTTAATTGGTCAGTTTTTCCAGAACTTTAGCACATTCGCACACCTCTCGTCACCAGCACCAGAATACCTCCGTGCAATCATTTGGTACTAAATATGTATAAGTTCTATACTTTAGGCACTGGTTGGAGATAGGAAGAGACGGTGACTCATCCAGACGCAATGTACTGAGGAAATTACCACGACCCCTAGTAATAAAACAAATATTTGCAAGTAAGCCTCAAGAGCTCTTTTACAGGTCTGATCCTATTGGCGCTTCGGAAACTGACCTTCCGGTGAGATGCGCCGGTAAGAAACTCACAAGTTTCTCTTTTCAAAAGTATTAAGCCGTCGCCGTCGCAAGGATGGTCGTATGATAATCGCCCAAACACTACGTAATACAGTTTCCACAAAGCCTGTTTTCCTGGGACGCACGCCAATGCAAATACACTTTCCAATTTGGCACGGTTTATTAATTTGCATTATTTTAAAATGAAGTTTTTGACCAGAATCTAAGACGAGAATTGTCCCTTTTTGTATGTCACAAGTGGAAGAGTAGACGGGCCACCTGATGGAGAATGTTGAGCACTAATAGTACCTACTTTATCATAACCACAGAATGAGTAATACTACATACAGAAGTTCCTCTCTCTTTCTAACAAAACTCTAGTTCAGGTCCGACCCCACCCGACGGAACGCACCAGATACGACCGTCTCTCTCTATCGCGTAACGCGTGCTCTTTCTGGTCGCTGGCTAAGGGTCGCGCGGAAAATTCGCGGAGTACGCAACTAATATCATAACAATGCTCAAATAAAAGAATTCGAAGCAAGAATGCCAATTTAAAAAAAAAAACTTTAGAAACTAAAGTACATAGTATGCTGAACATTTTCGTTGGCAGAGTGTACATTAAAATTGCTCAAATCGGTGTAGTAATTGTTGAAGTAATCACAGATACATAAACTAACAGAAATCTGGTGGTGTAGATACAAATTTTATAGGCAATTTAAACTTAATCACCCATACAAATTGTTTGTGCCACACCTGGCCATAAAGTGGCTTTTACCGCACGCTACGCGTACCGATAAAGCCGCTTTCTGAACAAGTTTAGACATAAAATGATGTACTCAACACGGGAGGTAATAAAGAAAGCCTTTCTTTGTTTTACCACCCTAGTTGTGTAATGTACTATTATACCACTCTGTAATTTGTGTGTGCTCAAGCGTTAGCATGGGGCTTTACATAACTATTGTGAACTTTCTTTTCACTTTTAAATGCGTGCATGATACTCATACATATTCATAAAAATGGTGGTGATATTTAAATGTGTAGTTTTTATTTTCGTATTTCGTTGACCTAAGTTTCACCCTTAGCGACGTCAACGTCTCAGTGTATACATATTGCATTCTAAGTTCACCTACATCTAGACTAGTGGTTCCGAACCTGGATTTGGTACCCTTTAGGGGTAAAATTAAGTTTTCTCAGGGGTAATACTCATAGTAAGTCGTTTTTCTTTGAGTACTTTCATATACTTGTCTGTATTACCTATTTTTTGGAGGGGTAATGATACAAATCTAGAGGGGGCCTGTGGGTGATGTGGCAATAAAAGTTAGGAACCACTGATCTAGACTAATTAATCGGTTGTAGCCGGTGCCGAAGTGCAAACCATACCGCACATTATTGAAGACTGTCCTCTAACGCGGTACACAGGGGGCCCCGCCGTAAACCTGATCAATCTCAACGACGACGCCATCAAATGGCTAATGAATCTCTAAACTGAATTTATAAACTGTATTCGACTTGTGATATGCCATACGATTAATAATAATAATCAGTTGTACAAGGCTCTAAAGTTATAAAAAAACATGTTTCTATTTCAATGAACCTAATTCACATGTTAGCTGATTAGATGACGCTTACGACGAAACTATGAAAATGTCGT
The DNA here is from genome assembly GCA_947034925.1 of Eudemis profundana. Classification (NCBI taxonomy): domain Eukaryota; kingdom Metazoa; phylum Arthropoda; class Insecta; order Lepidoptera; family Tortricidae; genus Eudemis; species Eudemis profundana. The sequence goes on from OX344819.1 coordinate 6,843,954, forward strand.
GAAAAATATACAAAACCGTAAATTTAAACCGCAAACTGTGACAAAATAGCGAACCCAGAATCCACCGTTATCCCAAATTACCATACGACACGAGAATTATGACAAAAAGACCGTTACAAAAACAAAATGGCGTCGGATCGCGGTTCTAATTTCGAATGCTTCTATTTCTGGCCTTTATCGGCTGTAAAGTGGGCCGCGAAGACTGATCATAACGAAGTTTTTAAACCGAACATCCGGTGGGAAGTGATGAACGAAGATTTTTAAGGAGATACGTGGAAACTAACAAGGCTCGAAATTTATAGTCACATTTTTTGGATGAAGGATGGGGCCTTTGCCAAGCAGTGGGAAACTTGAGGCTATACAAAAATTCTCATTCATAAATTCATGAATATTTGTTTTCACCATTTGTGAAATTGTGATCGATGTATGTGTGAACAATTTCGTACACATAAACACTGAAATTTTACGTAGATATTCTAATGAGTCAACTAAATATGATATAACGTATCATCATATACGGTATACGTAACTCAATATCTAGTTCTATAATAGTGTCCGTTTACTACTAATACCTTCCACGTGTAGGCTCAATGGCAGTAGGTATTGTATTGAATGCGCAAGACGGTCGGGCGGATCGCATGATATAGATAAGATAGAATGTAGTTTTCCATTCCTAAATAGATTTTCAGGTAAGATCATCACCTAAAAATATATATTAGAAAGTAATCAAAGTAGTAATACATGTTAGGTAAGAGCCAGTGGCTTGGCGTCCATAGAAACCGATTCCCACCGGCTTGCCTATTTTTTAAAGCAGTGTTTTTCAACGTGTGGGTCGCGACCCCCTGGGGGGTCGCGAGGCTTCTTAAGGGGGGTCGCAAGAGGTCGAGAGAACTACTTCAGTAAAAAAATCGATAGTTTAAAAATATAGATTTCATGTATGTCACACATGATCAAAAATTGAAGGGGCGGGGGGTCGCAAAATATTTTTTCGTACCAGGAGGGTCGTGTCATGAAAAAGGTTGAAAACCACTGTTTTAAAGCATTCTTTAGTTTAGAAGTACTGTTGACGTAGACATTGAGTGCAACAGAATGCGCTAGCGCAGACGTAAGGCGGAGCCTGTTCCCGACTCTCACATTTACTGTACTTTTAAATACGTTTTTATATTTGAATTTGAACGCAGTCCTAAAAATGTAAACGTAAAACAAACCATACCTATTTTTACGGATCGGACTATTGTTATTTTCAAACATGTATGAAATAAATTGTTGATCAAAAACGTATTTAAAAGAAATTCTTAAATATTTACAAAGATATTTAAATTTCAATTTTGAGCGACTATATGCTACTTTCCTGACAGATCAAATCAGTTGCTTTTTATGAAGTGTCAAAACGCTTAGATAGTATGAAGTTGGTATGGAATAAAAGTGAAATGACGTCAAATCATCTTCTTATTTATAAGTTTTGATCTTTTAAAAATCGTTTAAAACGCTAAATAGGTGATGTTTAGTTCATTTTTGCAAATTTTCGAAAGCTGATTTAATGCCTAGCGTGTAGTAATTTATATTGACTACAGGCAAATACCCTATTGATTACGTATTTGAAACTGACAATGGTTCGCCCATCGGTTACACCCATGTATGGCAAGATAACGCCCACACATCGAGGTTAAGTATTTGTCCTCGTTTTAACAAACCTATAATTGAGATCGTTTCTAAGCTCCGTCCACATTTGACGGTGATTATAATAATCCCGTAACGTAATCAATCGTAATTACTTAATTGCCGTGCCCTAAGACTATACGAAATGTACGACTTTATTTAAAGTTAGTCATAAGAACGTGTGTAAATGTTTATGAACGCTTCATTTGTTTAGCGATTATTAGGGTTACGCTAATTGCACGACTATAGTTTTCAGATCGATCTTTTCCAGTATAAATACAGGGTGATTACGGGGTCGTGGAGCAAGAAAGAAGCATTTAACTTATTTTCTCCTAAGGATCACGATAGGTTAGGACTAACAGTACACCAGCGACTTATTTTAGTCAGCAAAAAAAACTGCGATAATTCGAGATCATGGTTATCCTACTATTTCCCAAGAAAACTTATGTCAAGTGCATGGACTTATATCAGAGAGTTTGTTTTCTAAAAAGGTGTAATATTAAAAGTAGGGTGACCACGCATTTTGAGTCAATAATAATTTTTAAATAAAAATACGTAAATAACGAATCATCTTTGTTTCAATTAAAATAAATACAGGTAGCATCGCAATCATTTACTGAGTCAGAAAAAAATTGTTGGGATCACGACCCCGAAATCACCCTGTAGAAAACTTTATTCTGTGGTTCATTTCCCATACCATAAATCTCGTTGGTCCTACCTACTTTGTTGTTACGTGAAAGGATATACAAAGGAACACTTTGTATTTATAATATTGATTAAAGAGAACTATCGACTCAAACGGCGATAAATTGGTAACAAAATATTCAGCAATAACTGATTAATATTATATGTATAACAGCTTTTTTTCATATGTAAAATTGTTGCAAGATTTTGAAAAAAAATGCTGGTGTTACAGTGTTATGCTCCTCAAGTACGGAAAATATCCTACCTGAGGTGCATAAACACTAAGTCCTATTATGCACCATACATACTTAGAGTCTATCCGGTGCCGTAAGAGTGAAAAGCCATAAAACTTGATTACAATAGCATGTTTAGTTCGAAAGGTGACAAGTCGTAATACGAACAAGTGAATTTCGAAAACACTGTTCTATTACAGTTTAAAATGCTTTTTATGTTTCAAATACAAAAGATATCTTCACACCTGCATAGGGTTGTTGTTTTTTTTTTATACAGTGTTATGCTTCTCAGGTATGGAATGGATATCTACATGTCATGCCGGCTAGAACGTACGTCTGTATTACATGTACATGTCAAGTATTGTTCTAGCTGCTGTATACGAGAGAAACGGTGAAATTATTCTCAAACTGCGTAGATATTATCCGTACGCGTTTCTCTTGCAGTCATGCTTCGTTATCCGCGTCGCCATTTTTTAATAAAGTGTTGATAATGTTGGTATTGTCGGTGATTTGTTTTGTGTAGCTTTCGCTAGCGCAAGCAAATTCGACTTAATCTTCAGGAATTATGCATTTTTAAAGGTTAGAAACAGTATGGTACGTTCTGACCACCAAGAAACAATCCTGATATTGTGCACGAATTTCAGTCTTATAATTATGTATTGGCAACTGTAATAAGACGTTTTAGACTCTGTTCTCGATTATTGTATATTAAAAAAAACGCCGTTAAACATTGACAATTATTATTACTAGCGTACGGAGGTGCGATGGCAAAGTGGATACACTTTTTTATTTAAAATAGTGCCTACTTTTTAGAATGATAATATTTAATTATTCTACATATTATTTCTCAATTTAATTAGGTCAAAAGCACACCAATAATAATGTAACAACATTTCCGACATAGAATTAAATTTTATAAGTGTCATATAAACATTTAATTTATTCATTCTATCATAAAAAAATTAGATATTAGTGACTCCACTATACTTTTGCCACCGCATGTTCGTACGCTAATTATTTCAACTATAAATTGTGATTCTCAATAACCAATAACTTAATTATAGTATGGTCGACCTTGTTTAATTTTGATAAGCAAATGTAGGCCACAAATACCAAACTAACCTGATTTCCGGGAAAAAATAGTTATCCTTTTATTTTAACTGAACACTATAGCACCTTCAATGAATATTTCGACATAATTTATTATAAAATGTACACACACTATTGACTAAGTCTGCTAAACGTTAAATACTATGAGTAATTATAAATCATTTAGTAAGAAACCCTATTTGAATTTTAACGCGTCATCGACGATTTTCCTTTGTACTTTTTGATTATTAACTTCTAAATAAAACGGTGACATGTCACAATGTAAGTTACTACCAATTTTGACTTAATTGGATAGTGTTAAGGTCCAATTTCGAATTCAAGTTTAATACAATATAGCTTTAAAGGAAACGTATCTGTAAGACTCGATAGCTCAGTTATCTCAATTAAACTCTTTTCTTTTTACATGCAAAACCATTTATTCCAATTCACCATCAACCACAGATAATCATACAAAATTACGTATGTCACTTTTGACAAGTATAAGGGTACAATAACGGCGCTGTCTGACGACGCGATATGAAACATGCTCCAACATACTCCCCCCTAAAGGACAGCAGTGTCCTTTCCACTAACATCAGGTAATGAGCAGAGTTTCGACACTGTACGAGTGAACACTCCAGATGCAGTGCGAATATCGTAAGTACGGGTCAAGTTGTCTTGTCCAGGATACTTCTGCAGAACTCGTCCCAATAACCATTTGCTCGGTGGGAGTCTTTGGTCCTTAATCAGTACTAGATCTCCAATTTCAAGCTCTGGTTTTCTTGTCTTCCACTTAGGTCTCTCTTGTAGTCTAGTCAGGTATTCTGCTTGCCATTTCTTCCAGAATAGTTGCAGTTTCTGTTGCATGATTTGCCAACGTGTCAAGCTATGTGGTTTACTCTGTGTCAAGTCTTTCTCCGGTATAGTAATCAGTGGCTCACCGACCAAGAAATGTGCCGGGGTTAGGGGCTCCAAGTCATCAGGATGATTGCTCAGCGGTGACAAGGGTCTGCTGTTCAGACACGCTTCTATTTGTGTTAAAAGGGTATTCAGTTCTTCGAAAGTAGGTGTAGCGTCTCCAAGCGTTCTTTTCAGGTGGAATTTTATGCTTTTTACTCCTGCTTCCCATAATCCACCATGGTTGGGTGATCCAGGGGGTATGAACTTCCAGGTTGTGCCTTCCGCGTCAAGAAGTGCGGCCAATTCATCAGGAATGGAAGCTTTTCCAAGTTTCCAAGTCTCAAGCAATTCTTTGCTTGCGGCGACAAAATTCGTCCCGTGGTCACTCCATATCTCTATCACGTGTCCTCTTCTTCCCGTGAAACGTCTGAATGCGGCCATGAAGGCTTCCATCGTCATGTTACTCACACATTCAATGTGAATGGCTTTGGTCACCATACATATGAAAATGCTGATGTACGCTTTTAATGATTTTGATCCTCGTCCTGAGCTCATGCGTACGTTTATAGGGCCTGCGAAGTCTACGCCGCTTATGCGGAACGATCTTGTAGGCTTCACTCTCATCTCAGGTAAGTTACCCATAAGTTGAGTAATCGTCTTCGCTTTCTGTTTAGCACAAGGTACACAATTTCTGACGTATGTCTTTATGGTATTGCCGGCGTCAATCAACCAATACCTTCCTCTGAGGTAAGTAGTCATCAGTTGTGGTCCTCCATGCAATGTCTTCTTGTGTGCGTCATGCAGTAAGAGTTGCAGCAGTACATTACTCTTCGACATTATTATTGGATGTTTACTCAGGAACTCTAAGTCTGCATGCTTCAGTCTACCTCCGACTCTCAACACTCCTTTATCATCGAGAAAGGGCGTGAGTCTCAGCAAGTGACTATTCGCCTTAAGCGGTTTGCGATCTCTCAGTGCTTCAACTTCTTCTGGGAACTCCAGGTGTTGCGACAGCTTAATGCAAATGGTAAGTGCTTCTTCGCGTTCATCATGTGTCACAAATGCAGGTAAGTCTCCTTTAATCTCCTTTTTATTTTTCAGGTGCAGCCATCTTCGACAGTAAGCTACAACTGCGACGAGTTTTCTCAACGTGGAGTATCTCTTTGCTATGGTAAGTATAAACTCTTCTTCTTTCTCTCTTATCACGGTGTTTGCACATTTAATTGTTTTTCTCTGTTCCAGTTCTGTATCTTCTACTTCACATGTTTGTATTTTCCATTCTCTCTGATGTAGAAATGTAGGACCCTTTAACCACAATGTGTTCTCTTTTAGTTTTTCAGGTGCTACTCCTCTCGAAGCTGGATCGGCGGGGTTCTCTTTGGTGTTCACGTACGACCAGGTAGTATCTATGTTATTATTGATTGCTATGACTCTATTTTTCACAAAGGTTGTCCATCTCTGCGGGTCTCCAAGAATCCATGCTAGCGTTACTTTAGAATCTGTCCAAGCATAAGTATTCTTCAACTCTATCTTCATCGCTGTAGCAATGTGTTTCAGTAGCTGGCTCAATAACATTGCCGCGCTCAACTCAAGGCGGGGTAAGGTAATTTGTTTCAATGGAGCAACTTTAGTTTTTGCCATGATCAGTGCTACTCGTACTGTTCCATCTCCTTCAATCACTCTGCTGTACACTACTGCTGCGTATGCGGCCATCGAGGCATCAGCAAAGCCGTGCAGTTCTACTAGTTGGTTGGTACGGGTAGTTCCGATCCATCTCTCCAGCTTTACCTCTGACAGGTGCTTTATTCCCTTGCAGAATGACGTCCACTCTTTCTTCAGATCTTCAGGTAAGTCTTCATCCCAGTCTAAACCTTTTGCCCATATTCTCTGCATAAATATTTTTGCCATCACCACGGACGGGCTTAACCAACCCATGGGATCGAACAAGGATGCGATGACAGTAAGCACGTTGCGTTTGGTTACTCTCTCCTCCAGTAATGTATTTACTTTGTTTGTTACTAGCAGTGTATCTTCATTTGCGTTCCAGGTGATTCCTAGTGTTTTGATTGTCTCTTTGCTGTTGATACCAATTTCTGTATTCTTGGCTCTCTTCTCTGGTTCGATTGTGCTCATGAATTCTTTGTTATTAGATGCCCACTTTTGTAGTTCGAAGCCTCCTCTTCTCAGTACCTCAATCAGTTGTTGTTTAGCTTCTATTGCTATCTCTTCCGTATCTCCCCCAGACAGTACATCGTCCATGTAGAATGAGTCGTTAATTATCTCTCGTGCTCTTGTATACTCCTCTGTGTTTGCTTCATCTATTGCAACTTGTTTCAGCGTTCGTATTGCCAAAAACGGTGCGCAGGCTGTACCGAAGGTAACGGTAAGTAGTCTGTATTCTCTGATGTCTTCCTCGGGGCTGAATCTCCAAAGAATTCTCTGATAGTCTGCGTCTTCTCTTCTTATCATGATCTGCCGGTACATTTTGATAATGTCCGCGACAAAACAGATCTTATGCATTCTCCACCTCATAAGAATGTCTCGAAGCTCTTCTTGAAGTGACGGTCCGATTAACAGTTCATCATTCAAGCTGACTCCATTTACTCCTTTGCAGGATGCGTCGTATACGATTCTGACTCTAGTGGTGTCTTTGTCATCTCTTACCACGGCGTGATGCGGCAGATAGACGTTTCTCTCACTCTCATGATTCTCTTTATCCACTAGCTCCATGTGTTGTAAATCTATATACTCTCTCATGACCTCGTTGTAAGATTGTCTCAAGTTTGGATTAGCTGATAGCTTTCTCTCGGTGCTCATAAATCTTCTCAATGCGATTTCTCTCGAACTCTCTGGCAATGTAGGTTGATCACTCTTGAACGGAAGTGCAACGATATATCTTCCACTCTGTTCTCTCGATAATGTCTTCTCATAGATATTCTCTGCTCGAACTTCTTGCGGGGTGAGAATGTCGTTCTCCTCTGACTCTAATCTCTCGGTCACCCAAAATTTCTCAACCATCTTCTCTAGTGTTACATTTAAATGCATGCTCTTGATCTCTTTCGGGCCATCTGTTAGAACTCCTCCTGACAGGATCCATCCCAAGCGGGTTTGTTGTGCTATGGGGGCACCTGGTTCTCCTTTGATCACTCCGCTCATCAATACATCTGTGTAGACGTTAACTCCCAACAACATGTGTATTTCGCCAGGTATATGATAAGTCGGGTCTGCTAATGACAGATGTTGCAGGTGTGGCCACTTCTCTGGGTGTATTTTAGCTGTAGGCATCATGTCCATGACATGCTTCACAACGAATGCGGTGCAATCTCTCTTGAAGTCGTTGTTGAATCTCGAATAAACTTCTATGTCTGTAGCATACTTGATTCGGGTTGACATCTGACCGACTCCAGTTACTAATCCATCAGCAGGTTTTCTATGTAGTTGCAGTCTCTGAACAGTTTCCTCGCTGATAAATGTCTCTTGTGAACACGGGTCAAGTAGGGCTCTTACTATCTGCATACCTCGGCCAGTTCTAATATTTACAAGTGCGGTTGCCATCAGTGCGGTGTGACCTTGTGTAACTAGATAGTTTCTCATCTTCATTGTTCCAGATGTTCCAGCAGTTTCAGATGTAGCTTCATTCTCATGTGCTTCTCGCTGTGTCACTGTGTTGGTTGTATCTCTAGACTCTCTCTCGGTAGGAGAATTCACATAGTGTAGCAACGAATGATGTCTCTTGTGGCAGCGATGACAGGATACTTTGGATCTGCAGTTTTTGATACTGTGTTTAGGAGATAAGCAGTTGAAACACAGTCTCTCATCTTTGACATGCTGCACTCTCTGGTTCACATCTATCTTCTCAAACTCTTTGCATAAAAATAACATGTGGTTTTGCTTGCAGTATGTGCACTGTATACTCGGTGTAGCGGGGCTTGTTAGAAATGATCTTTGTCTCACTATAGCTCTCTCTTTGTCCTTCGATTGTGTTGACGTTGAAACCATTTCTAAAATTCTAAATCTCGTCTCTAAAAAGTTTGTAAACTTCTGTAGCTTTGGTAGCTCTTGAACAGGTAGCGAACTAATTTCCTCTTCCCACTGTTTTCGTGACTCATCATCTAATTTATTGAGTATAATGTGAATTACTATGATATCCCACTCCTTTGTATCTACTTCATTGTTTATCAGGCTATTTAGGCACTCTTGGGTTGTATCTAGCAGCTCTTTAATAGATTTAGATGTACTCTGGTTGACTTTCTTTTGATTCATAAATCTATTTAGAATTGTGTTCACTATCATTCTCTTGTTGTTATATCTCTTGTCTAGCGTGTCCCAAGCGATATCATAATTATTCTCAGTGATTTGTAGATGTTTAAGTAGTTGCTCAGGTTCACCGCTCAAACTACTTTTCAAATAATGAAGTTTTTGTACCTTGCTCAGATTTTCTTTATTATGCACAAGTGATTTATATAGATCTCTAAATGATGTCCACTCATGATAGCTTCCAGAAAAATGTGGCAGGTTCACTTTTGGTAATTTCACATCTTCGGCTAAGTTTGTGCGATTGACCTCATACTCCGGGGCCGGAGCAGTCATCACTGGGGTACTCAATTTTTCTAATGCATCACACAACTCTGCTTTATTTGAGGTATACTCCTCTTCACCCTTTGAGAACAAGTCTGTTGTAAAATAATTATAGTCTTTTTTTTCTGAAGTAATCGATAATTTGACTATTTGGAAATGTACCGAACGAAATTTCTGCCAATACTCATTCAGTGTTTCAATTTTCGTTTGTAAGTAGCCTTTCGTCATGCGTGCTTTAGGTTGCTTTTTCAAGTTAACACCAATTTTCTTGATGAGTTCAAAGGTTACTTCTTGTTCCGCCATTGCCAACTCCATTTTGTAGGTTATTTACAAGAATTTGCAATAGTTCACGGCTAAAACCCACTAATTGTTCATTGACTAATATTGTTTAACACTGATTAGTCCGTTTTATGACGAATTATAACGTATTTCAACCATAAAAGTTCAATGTTTACATTATTTCACGTGCTCGAAAATAGTTTTGTTTTACGAAAATATTGTTCTTTGTAGATTCCACACTGTTTGTTTATATGTTATTTAATATTTTATAAGTCCACAATGTCTGATCACAATGTATTTCACGTATTTTAGTCCTTTTTAACGTAAAATGTAAATCCTTTGTCCCGACGTCTACGTATAGCCGGACACTTTTTCTATCACAAAATAATGTTTGTTTCACTGCACTCAAGCGTATTTCCACTGTAATTGTTCGATTCTCACACTGTTTCGACTCAATCCGGTTCGTTTGGATCACTTTGTAAGACTCGATAGCTCAGTTATCTCAATTAAACTCTTTTCTTTTTACATGCAAAACCATTTATTCCAATTCACCATCAACCACAGATAATCATACAAAATTACGTATGTCACTTTTGACAAGTATAAGGGTACAATAACGGCGCTGTCTGACGACGCGATATGAAACATGCTCCAACAGTATCCGTCACGACGTAGTTATAACGAACGTCACTTGAATCATTACAAGGATGATGTCAGAGTATATGAGATGTTAGTTTTTTGGCATTCAGTCAAAGAGTATGTATTTTCGTCATTGGCAATTACAATTTATTACAAAATTTGTGGGGGAACTAAATAAACTAACGTTTATGCCACATCTTAAAATGATAAGCATATCGTTAGCTTAGCAAGCATATTTTTTGAAATAAGAACCAGGCTACGTTTCGCATGTACATAATTCAAGGGCGTCATAAGATAATTATTATAGGAAGTCCGCAACTATTTAATTATCATACCGGTAATTATATAGTGATAAAACACCGGATAAAACCAGACACTTCTAGTTTTAGAACTTCCGACCCGATTTGAAAATATTATTTACGTAACATTGGCCTAATCTGATAAATAGCAAATACTAAGGTCAATATATCACGAAAAGGGTTGCCAGGTTCAGTTTACAAAAAAATCTGGACCTCGTTTGATAAAACTTGGGACAGTAATAACATCTGGTCGACATATGTAAAACTTGCTAATACAACAAAAAGGTAAATTTGAAATGAATAATGATAATAACATTTTCGTTGAAATGATGTTAGATTTGATCCATGTATTTGCGACGACCTGTGGACAGCTAAAGTCATCTGAAAATCTGGACAATTGGCGCCCTAATCAGGGAAAGTCGGGGCGTGACTAGACGCCTGAAAATCAAGACGTGCGGTGTATATCTGAACATCTGGCCACTACTCGCGACACCTGTCGGTTTAACCGACCGTCCGTTCGGCCCGTTAGTAAGCCGGGTTATTTTTAACCCGTGCCAACCCAATTGAACTTGATGGGCCTCGAGTGCCAAGGTCTAGTGTCCTGTGATGTAATCGATGATGATTAAAGATTATAAAAAAACTAGCATCTAAGAATTCGATCTTAAAGACAGAACGTGACTGGCATTTTCTGACAGTTTGATACTTTAATATCCGAACAGAAATGACTACAAAAAATGGGTTACATGGATGATAGCGTTGGTCTCTTTAATGTATTATTATTAACTCGATTTATTCTGCTAATATCGTCTAAACTTAGTCTGCCTTGCCCACGAACTACATTGACAGTTTAAGAATGAATTTGTTTACAAAAATTAGCTCAACTTCAAATAAATGGCGAGAATTCTAAACTAGAATAATCTTCACCTTAATATTTATTGTTACTAACTACACTATGTATATTATAGTTAGATATAAAGACACAGAATATATGCGACCGTAAGTATGTGGTATACATTAGTATTTATCGTCTCAGCATAGATATCCCCTAAAGATAAACCATCTGTCTTCTTATCAAATGTGTAAGCATAACAGAGATCTCTAAAAAAGAGCGAGCACTTCTTTTTCAGTCAGGGAGTAGTTTATTTATCTCCTTCGTTGACAGACAGCTATATTAGGAACAAAACAAACGATAGACAAACAGTATTAAAGCGCTATTTGAAAGGCAATTTAACACGAGTTCATTACGCTAAATACTTGTTGACAACAGTATTTAGGTTAATATAAAGCAGTTCTGCATATAAAAATAAACTTGACACTAATTACTATGCGTCCAGCTAATGTTATTGTCCATAACCAGTGGGTTGTACGACCAGTCGCTACATTCAGACTAATATTGTACCTTGTTGCTCAATTAGCTTGGGTAAAATCGTCTTGAAATTGAGATGGACATTCATCCTTTTAGATTTGGAAACAAGTTGTTTACAAGAATATTGAGTTTGGGGACTTGAATAGCTGTTTCAAGCGTAGGCGGGAATATGCGACTAATGAAGAACTAAAGTGGAGTTAGTCCTGAATTAAACTCCATGCTTTTACTCCGGTTACTTAGACGTAGACTATTTCGTTTTGCTTGTAAGCTGCAGGTTTAAAGAACATATTGATATAACCTGAACACGTCTGCGTATTCCATCTTTAAGCCAGCGCATTTCTCAAATTTATGAAACAGGTAACTAGTAGACTAGACTTTGGTTATTTTCAGCCCAACACTATTGATTTCGGCAATATCTTTTGAGGTTAACAAATAAGTTATTTCTTTGGCGTAAACAACGTACTAAACCTCGTCTCGCCCACAGTTTACGTTCTAGAACATTCTTCGGTCCTCGCCTCGCGCCTTGACCAGACGTGAAAATAAAAACGTTTGGGCACTCGTCCATGGCTTTGACTCTCTATTACGAACTGTTACGTTATGTTGTTTTTACAAACGATGTAATGTTCTGAAAGAGCGTAAGTTGTCTAATAATAAAGATTCAAAGTGCCTTTCGCTGTAGAATGGTATAGTTATGCATTAATTTGATGTTCGTGACAATACTGAAGATTCAGTGCGCGAAGATTATTACGACCGAGCAAGCGCTACTACTAGCTACTAGGCGCTAGCGGTACTTAGTCAAGACCTCTAATGGGGTCTTTGAGGCCTACATGTTATATATAATAGTTTTGAGTATCATTATGTTAATTAAATTAATAGTTCTTACGTAGAAACAGCATTATAACTGAACGCATTCAGAGCCAAGCTCCCAAATTTTCATACAAAATGAACCCGATAGATGGGTTCTAGGCAATGAATATTTTAAGAAATAAATTTCTGGTTAGACTAAGTATCTAAAATATTGTAAATCCATGTGAGTTTTGATGTCTTAAGTCAACAAAAATGGCGACTGCGGTGCATAGTACGCTAATTAGATGTTTACGTAATTCACTTTTTGTGGATATTTACATGTATTCGATATTGAAGTTTTTGCAATATTTGCATTCTGTTTTAGCTGGGTAGTTTGTTTTATATAGCACGATATGTCAGTTGTTTTTATTGGTAACGTGTTAAGTGACACAAGGTTATACACAAACTCTTGTATTCTAGTGATAATGATATTATGTGGCCTCGTATTTGAAAAGCATTAAACCTCTTTAATGTATTTTTACTGAGCTATACGGATTAAGCAGAAGACGTTTTAATTTATTACTTAAAGACGATGACAACACAAGAAAACTTAAACTACATACAATGATTTATGATTTCCACTGATATGTGTACAAATGAGCTTTAATAAAAAAACCAGTGTCAATCCAACTTTCTCGATTCGCGGCGATCGGCGAACGTGCCGCAAGATGCGCAGCCTCCACACAAGGTTGCGTACGTGCGTAATACAAGGACCGTGAATTGGGTCGCGATGCGTTGTGAAACGAGTGACCTGACCCGAGCCGTCCATTGTTTTATTTTGGCGACGAGAGTAATACGGTTAGAAGGACTATCTTTGGGTTGCTAACGCGCTTCACATAACAGTCAGATAATATGACCCTTATAAAATATACGTACTTTTAATAATAACTCACGAAGGATAAAATATCCAATTCCGAGTAAGACTCGTATTTTTATAATTTTATTTTGGTGGCGAAAGAAATAAATCCGGTCAGAAGGACCATTTTTGTTGCCAACTCAGTTCAAAGGACCATTACGTCATTATTGCGTTAATAATCTGGACGCTACAATACATGAAAGCACATCAAGGAGTATACATATAATATATTTACGACCGGACGGAACTGATATGATATGATTTCGTGAATGTTCAAGCAATAAACATTACGTAACGCGATTACAATCGAATCAACATGATTTTCGCGTATTTTCTTTGAAACAATCGTATAGGACGAATGACTGATAAAGAAATAGCGCTTTATATCAATGATTAGGTTTTATACTTTTCATACAAAATATTCGATCACAATAAAATTTGTTTGTCTAAGACCCCGCCTAAATCCTTGACGATGATGTTTTTTGACACTTCCGATACTAGGTCTCTAGGTCTACACAATAATAATGTTCAAACCAATTTTAAAGTACCAGTAAAACAATGAACCAAATATTTATTACTCTTAAGTATTTAAAACTTCCAATACTACGTAGTAGTATCGATGCTTAGCATCTTACGAAAAACTAGCACGCCTGGCGTGCGTGGTGAGCACGCGTCAGAGCCTACGACGTCACATTACACCTTTGTCTATAAAAACAATATCTGGGGTTTGGTCTAGTACCAAATTACTCTAGAAGATACCAAAACAACTGGGCTTGTTTTTGCGAGTTATCTGTCACCTTGAAACGTTAATTATTCAAATGCGCGCAAAAAGTAGAATGTAACGTGTTGGGGCCCGAAGGGATAGTCATTAGCGTGGCGATATTATCAGTACTTTATTACATATGTTAAATAAGCTACGATTTTACAAATGATAATTAAAAACCTGGAAATTAGGGTGTAAAAGCATTTCAAGTATTTCACAAAAAACTAAGTCTCCTCGTACCATTAGGACGGAAATATGACTATTGGACCGGAACCAATTTAGCGTTGTCATTATAGGGGCTTGTACATCTTGATATATCTAAACAGCGTCTGTATGAGAAGGGCAACTACGTTTCACGTTTGTGACTAAACAGCCCAATTCAGGAATGACATGTCCACATTTATGGCACGCGATCGAGAAATATTGACGATGTATAATGGTGTTCTTTTATAGAAGTATTCCCAATTGATTGGTCACTGTTAAACCTCAATAAACACACGTTTTTTGTCGAAATTACTCCAATTCAATAATTTACTTGTTATTGTTGACATAACATACAATCATCTTAAATTGAGCAATTCATCGATTCTTTACTTCAAGTCTATAAGGGTAAACGAGTAGGTATTCTGATACGGTTTTTGCGCGGTATCCTTGGTTGCGTGACTTACTATGTGTACGCAGATGTGGGATTATGTGTAGGTATATTTGCATGTTTCATGGCTAACGTTTAGCCTGATCAAATTTGGAGTGGCGATGAGTATGTTTTTGCAATGAGTCTGAGAGTCACGTAGGCTATTCATCTACTTCGAATAAACCCTAAAAAGTTTGAGCAAACTTTTAAGGGCTCAGTCATGTAGGTATTTAGCGGCTGACTGTATAAATTATGATTCAGGCCAACCGCCCGGAAGTGGCCAAGACAGCTGAAGGCAGATGCGCTAAGGGAAAGGTTTCCATAATCGATGCCCCAAACGAGTTCTCAAGCAGATTGCGTAGGTATGATTCATGCAAAGGACGAAGGGTGAGCGGTGCGTCCGAACTTTGTAGAAGCTCTCCTGCTCTCCCAAGAGCTGGATTGCTGTTTACCAAGTGAAAACGAGGAATTTTGCAACTAGGACATTGAAATATGATAAATTGCTGCAAGTCCTGTCACGGTCGCCAATTTTACAAAAATAGTAAGCCAAAAAGATTGTTTCGTAGTGTAGTTAAGACTTATTTAAATAATGAATGCTGTGGCGAGAGTATGCCGTTTTTCCAGCATTGCTAAATAGCATATTTTACATTGGGTTGAGCGTTTATGAAATAGATACTTAATGAGATAGCGAGGAAGATCGTGACAAAGAAACAGACACGCGCAAAAAAGCTTTCGCACTGAGTAACATACACCGATGCTTGATAAAACCTATTCACACATAAGATTTGCTAGATTTCTAGCCTAACAATGCCCGTGAGAAAACATAAAACTTTAGAATAGAACTGGTAAGTGTAATGACAAAAACAATGTATAATAAACCTTAATTCAGGCTATTAAAGTTTAATATTGTGTGTAGTCGTTTTAGTTCAATTGAAACCAGTTAACAGGGGGACTGAAAATAACCACAATGTTACTGTACTTAAAAAAAACCTCTCGAGCATTGCTGTTTGTCAGTAAGGACTATTTTAGCTGCACTTATATAGTAATATGCTGTTCCTACGTCCATATTGACTAAAGGCTTAGACAAAAAGGATTAAAATCGTATAGCAGAATGCAACTGTTTGCACTTTATGTTGCGAGTGGTAAGGTGTAGAATTGTGTGGCGGTGCAACAGCTGTGGCTACGTCACAGTTGAAGGGTGTTGACCTTGAATTGTAAATCCCTAACCTCTGTTTAAGGCCAGTCGGATGGTAGTAGGATAAAAACTGACTGGGTTTGCATTGGTATCCGATAAATGTACGACTACGGTTGACCATGGGAGGTAGGTAAGGTATATGTGATGACGATTACCTCATAAGACGATCAAAAATGCATACGTCAGTTTCTTTCGCCGCTGTTTTCGGGCCAGAGGTTTACCTTTTCCGAATAATTGGCATAGTGAAATTCAAAAGGTGCATTATACTTAGCTACTATGGTTAGGTTACTGCTTTAAATTAATCTGATTACTTAGTAAGTGTGTGCTGCTTTGATGAGCGTAATAAACATTTTCCAGTCCAATTTATGCCTTTTTGGATGCACTTTCTTTATAGCAGTTTAAGTATATAATCGGTCTAAATGTTGCCCCATCAGAGGGGCTTAGCTAGCGACCGAGCGAGAGACGTTCGTATGCGGTGCGTTCCGTCCGGTGGTCGGACCCGAAAGTCAGTTTTGTTAGCAAGAGTAACTACTGTAAGTAGTACTGTTACTTATTCTGTGATGTTAGTACGGTCTTAACTTAACAATGTGCTCCAAGAAGATGCCACTAACAAGCTTCCTTATTGACAAACGTCAGGTACCTTTTCCAGAAAACGTCACATACAGTGAACTCATTTCCTAACGCAGAACACATGTTTGTCCCCAGCAAATAGATGAAAGCTACGACGCATGCGCGTAACTGCGTATTAGCAACACCTGAACAAACATACATTGTTTCGTTTTGCGCAGAATACGTTTTGGTATCATTGTAGCTTGTGGTGGTAAGCCATTGTTGTAAGTTTTATACGCCTAGATAAGAATAGAAAAGGCCTCAATACAATGAATTATCACTATGAAAATGAGGGCAGATAAGGCACCCTACAAAATATTCACTATGTTGTACTGTCTTCAAGCAAAAAGGTAATTATGTACCCAGAATCCATACTAAGTTAGTACATTCCTCTTCTGAGCAATGTTATCACCGTCCCAAATGCGTTATCTGCATTTAGAAGTATTATTGAAAACTGTTCAAATATTGGCTTATGTTTGGTGATCAATTTTGAGTATTGGCTACTTGACAACTTTTTCTGTGATATGTTATAGAAACACCTCTCAATAATAGAAATATTAGTGAAAAAACCACTTCAATATCATAAAAACTCACCGAGATAAATGTAAAAATCACATTTTTAGACTTTCCCAAATACGTGCCGAAACGCTCCTTACTGGAGCCCGTTATACAGTGACATCACTACTCATACATTGGTTGGGGATTTCAATAACTTTGTGCTGCAACTATGTTAAAACTTGCGTTTATTGTAACAGTTTCATAACAAAAGTTGCTATAAATTTTATGGGTTATTTAATGGTATTAATAGTTTTTAATAATTTTATACTTTTAAAATGGACTTTCCCACCAAACTTTGCAGGCTCATAAAAAAGTTACACATTAGGTATCAAACTCAAAACTTGAACATATTTCCTTATTATGCTTATTTTAACAGGATCAGTATGTAGTACTATTACTTATTTTGTACCTGGATAAGATAAATAATTATTCCCATAATTATCATAGATTCATATTAAAAAGGCCTCCACCAGCAGAACACAGAATAAATAATCAAATTTGTTATTTCCATATGGCAATGTGCCGATGCTAAAACCACATTGTAATTGTTGAGTTAGCATGTTGGACTTTGTACTATAAACCATGTGCACAAGTTTCACAATATATAACTTGTGTTCTACAATAATGGCATGTAATTAGTAAATTAAATAAATCAGCTTTTTTTTTCCGTTTCCGGCTGTCAAAGCGACAACAGTGTTCGATAAAGTGCTCCTGATTTTTAATCGAAATCGCAGTGAAAATCAACTAATATCAGCCGCGTATTGCACAATATCACTACAAGGAAATATTCCGACGCGAATTCTAGAAAAAAGTGCGCAAAAAATCCGATAAATTATCGAAAAATCTCAAACAATAACAAGTGTTTATATTGAGGTTAGAAATATTTCACTATCAACTGACAAGCGGACAAAGACGTTGACAGTGACAAACGTCATCCAGTGCTGCCAACTGAAATTACGTTCCAATACACGCAGAGTGAAACGTTTTGTTTCAACATGAGTTCTACCGGCATGTCAGAAGATATGGCCAAGCTATTCCAGATGATGAAATCTGAACTCGATCAACAAACCGCAACAATTACAAGGAGTGTCACTGAAAACATCATGCACAATATAGATGAAAAAATAAACCCATTTTTGGAAGAAAACAAATATCTCAAAAGTGAAATACTAAGATTGAATGAAAAAGTGAAATATTTAGAAGAAAAAAATAAACAAAATAATTTGATACTACACGGCATAGAAGAAAAAGAAGAGACACATCAACAACTATTTAATATCATAAAAGATACAATGGAGAAACTAGATATCAACATCGATATCTACGAAATAGATAACTACTATAGACTGGGAAAAAAACAAACTGAGAAAAAAGCAAGACCAATACTTATATCTTTTACGTCATTCCAGAAAAAGATAGCAATACTGAAAAATAAGAAGAAAATGCCGAAACCAACGTATATAACACAGGATTTTTCGAAAGAAACGATGGAGTTGCGCAAAAATCTACAGGAAAAACTTAAACTAGAAAAACAAAATGGAAAAGAAGCATTCATTCGAAATAACAAAATAGTTATAAAAGAAACAACAGATACAGAAAAAAGGAAGAGAGAGGCCTCGATGTCACCTAATAAAATAGATACATCAGCACACTCTAGTGAATCGGAAAATATGGCACCTACTAAACTGCATAAAACAAATGCATTTGAATATATGAGAGCAAGATCCTCGTCTCTGACTGAAAAACTACCTCAACAATATAAAGCATAGGAAATGTCAGACACCGGTAACGAAATTGATATAAATAGTATAGGCAAGAGAAAAACGGAAAACAACAAAATCCCCAATACGGTTGGTCACCGCGGGGCTATCGACCAAATCCCCCGAGATCTTACAGCAACATCAACGACAAAAAGTCAGAAGAATCCAAACAAGAAACTATACATAGCAACACTAAATACAAGATCATTAAAATCAAAAGAATGTCTAACAGAACTAGAACAGGCACTAAATAATATTAATTGGGATATCCTTGGTTTAAGTGACATACGGAGATCAACAGAAAAGATTGAAGAACATGAAAAGTACATTTTATACTATAAAAATGAAATACCAGGAATATATGGAGTAGGTTTCTTAGTTAAAAAATATCTAAAAAGAAACATAATAGAATTTAAAGGAGTTTCAGACAGAATAGCCGTCTTAAACATCACACTTCCTGATCACAAACATCCGACTTCAATTGTTCAAGTATATGCCCCTACTGAGGTAGCAAAACAAGAAATTAAAGACAGCTTTTACACAAGCCTGAATAAAACTATGGAGACCCTATATAACACCATTATTGTGATGGGAGATTTTAACAGCCAAATTGGCCAAAGAGAAAAGAACGAAGATAAAATACTTGGACCCTACACAACTGGTAAACGAAATGATAACGGGCAAAGATTGATAAACTACGCACTAGAAAATAACTTACATATTATGAATACTTATTATAAAAGAAAACCCAAGAGAAAATGGACGTGGGAATCTCCTAATGGAGAAATAAGAAACGAGATAGACTTCATAACTACAAATAAACCAAAGATATTCTTGAACGTGGAAGTTCTGAATAACTTTAACTTTTTTACTGACCACAGATTACTTAGAGGTCATATACATATTCTAGACCCAAAGAAATCAAGAAAATATATACGAAATGCAAAACAACCAACTCCACTACCACTACCAAGTCAAATCTTAGATTCTTTAAAAACCAAGTTAATACCAATAAACGAACTTAAAACGGTCCAGGAAAAATACAATACCTTAGAAGAAGAAATAAAAGAAACCAATAAAAAACTAGCAACGGATAAACCACGGAAAGATAGATTGGGATCTGAAGCAAGAAAACTAATAACACAAAGAGCACTCTTATTTAAAAACAGAAAAACCAATAGAAATAATATAACTAAACTAAGTAAAGAAATAAATCTACAGTTAAGAAAACACAGACATAAACTGAGAACAGAATCAATACAACTTCACATAACAAAATCAGGTGGAATCAAGAACGCGTGGAAAGAGTTAAATGAAAATACAAACTGGATTATTAACATAACACACCATAAAACTAAAAAACCTAACTCAAAAAGAAACGAAATACTAGATGCAGCGACCGATTTCTATCGTGAACTTTATCATGATGACCAAATTACAGTAAGTCCTAGCAAACCAACTGTAGAAGAAGAACCAGTTCCAACAATACTAAAAGATGAAGTTGACAAAGCCATAAAATCACAGAAGAGAGGTAAAACACCAGGTGAAGATAATATTTCAAATGAACTTTTAATTGGAGTGTCCGAAATCGTCTTGGACACACTAACAGATATTTTTAACGAAATTTTAGCAACTGAACATATACCTCTTCAATGGACCACGTCCACTATAATTTTACTTCATAAAAAAGGAAGAACAGATGATGTTTCGAACTACAGACCTATCTCGCTAATGTCTAATGTATATAAAATTTTCTCAAAGATAATACTAGAGCGACTTACAAAGACCTTTGAAGAAAATCAACCAAAAGAACAGGCTGGTTTTCGAAGTGGCTTCTCAACCATCGACCACATTCATACCATCAAACAACTTATTCAGAAATGCAATGAATACAGCATAAACTACTATTAGCATTTATAGATTACAATAAAGCATTCGACTCGTTAAAGCACGAAAAAATATGGGAAGCTCTTACATCACAAGGGATCCACAATAAATACATTCGTATAATAAAGAACATATACGGCAATATGACAGCAAAAATACGCACAGAAAAGGTAGGACAATATTTCCCCATCAGACGTGGAGTTAGACAAGGGGACCCTCTATCACCCAAACTTTTCTTGGCAACCCTAGAACATATATTTCGACAACTTGAATGGAACGAATACGGTATAAATGTTAATGGAGTATTACTAAACCATCTAAGATTCGCCGACGATCTTATACTAATATGCGGAGACCAAATGACCCTACGGGTTATGATTGAACAACTGATATATGAAAGTGAAAAAGTAGGACTATCGATGAACACCAGTAAAACAAAATTGATGACAAACTACATAAAAATTCCTATTAAAACCGATAACGGTACTGAACTAGAATATGTAAACGAATATACATACTTAGGCCAAGTAATATCTCCCAGAGACCTCACAACAAAGGAAATCAACAATAGGATAAGCATAGGATGGAAAAGATACTGGGCTCTAAAAGATGTAATGAAAAACCCGAGTATACCAATTGAAGGAAAAAAGAAAATATTTAACACATGTATTCTACCAAGCATGACCTACGGATGTCAAACCTGGAGCTGTACAAAGAAAAATATTAAATCACTGGAAGTTTGTCAACATAGGATGGAAAGAAGCATACTCAACATAAAATTAAAAGATAAAATTCGGTTAAGAACAATAAGAAAAGAAACCAAGGTTACAGATATAAAATACCGAATAAAACAACTAAAATGGAAATGGGCAGGACATCTGATGAGAAATAAAACAGAGAAGTGGGCCAAAGGCGTGACGGAATGGTGCCCTAGATATAATAAGAGAAATAAAGGCAGACAGTGTCGTAGATGGGAAGATGATATTAGGAAGGTAGCAGGAATATGTTGGACGAGAAAAACGGCTGATAGATCGCTATGGAGAACACTTGGGGAGGCCTATGCTGAAGAGCAAGACAATCAAGAAACCGGTGTCTAAAAGGAACATTGTTATTTACATTATTTTTTTGTATTTGTAAATTCTTAAGGAAAGTAGGATTAAGACGTAATGTATGTAACTTAGAAGATTGTTAATAAAGGCTATTATTATTATTATTATATATGTGTTCAGCTTAAATGCAAGCAACCATCTCAAAAATTCTATGATGTAGTGAGTAATGCGATGAACCAGAGTCGATGGCAGCAATGTATTCATGCTAGAATGATGACCACCAACCTTTTCAATTCATCTTGCATAAGAACCAGTAATAATTCAGTAGGTATTATACTAGTGATAAAATGTTGAGTAAGTCTCTCAAGCAGGCTTCAACAAGTTCAGTTCTAATTTTGGATTGGATATTTCTAGAAATTTACACCCTAATTTCTGGGCCAACTAACAGAATGATTTCGATAAATAAGGCTCATAGAAATTTCCGGAAGTCACAGCGATGAGAAAAACTTTGTTGCTAGGCAGAACTTTCTATGTAATTCGAAGGTGGTCGCGGGTGAGGTTGACAGATTTCACCTACGTAGAAGGCGTTCGCGGTGACGATTATGTAAATATATCCAAGCAAACACTGAATTAATGGCGAAGACGACACTGGTTGACCCAAAAAACAAGTCCTTACAACAGTACAACGCATTTAGGTTAGGTTCCGAACAAAGACATTTTCGCACAAACACAATGTAAATGATAGAACTATGATGTGAAATGGCAATTTAAGACTTACCCGGATGCCTCCGTGATTATTTTTCGCGTTTAAAACACCCTATGAGAGGATAAGTTTTCCTTTTCCACCTCGGATGAATAAGACTGAACGCTTGACAGATGACTGACTGACCGTCCAATCGTCCAAAAAAAGATGGAGGATGGCTGCCCGAATTACGTCATACGGCGGGAAAATTAAAAATTGCCATTACACACACTTTTAATAATAATTCATGAAATAAAGTTTCAGAAATAGTCTTAAAACACGCTTAATATATAAACTCACCTCATGAACTGAAGATTTATGTGAAAAAGTCACAATATCGTGAGCTTTGTTAATACATCTAGAAGTCTGGTATCAATCCGATTCCGTGCGCTGTTGCCAAATGGTTATTGCATCAGAAATTTGAGAACGTTCAGATTTACACATTTCAAAACACTTGAGCATAACTTATTGTTTATTCCACAGAAATAATGATAAAGTATCTATTGAATATACAAAAATATCCAAAATGTCGACGCAATTATTACTTTTCGTTGTTCCAAACCTGTATGGCGGAACGGCAACGTCGCTTGGCTTGTAGCACTTTGAATTTATATGACCAAAGAAATACTGACTTTTAACTGAAATAGGATGTTAATTTTAAAAGAATTCCTTTTTTTATTTAAATGTAATTATTATGACTTATTAATTATGTAAAAAAATACAACTTCTTTTGTTCGATCAGACAGCTACCGCGAGAAAGTGTAAAAACAACTGAGAATACGAACGAAGCGAGCTTGTTTTCGTTTAGGGTTCGCGCAGACAGAGCGCGGTCTGGCGTTCTGAGTTCCGAGTTCTGCGTTCTGCGTTCTTTCGAATGTACTGAGTCCCTTACGATAATGCACACAGCAGGCGGCAGCGGTCAATACACAGAACTCTGAACGCAGAACTCGGAACTCCAGACCGCGCTCTGTCTGCGAGCGCTCTTAGGGAGGAGTAAACAAACAATGACGCTATGTTGCCATGTTCAAATTCAAGAAACTACCGAAGTTACCGTTAGTTTTTATTTAATTTGTAATGTATGTAACAGTGTCTTTTAACCAAGTAGAGTCAAGGTGGAGTAAGTAAAAGAAATAAGAGAGAATAAAAAATTATGAAAACACGGGTTTTATGGATATTTCAATGCCTTAGTAAAAAACATCAAGAGGCAATTTGTTATGTGATATGTTTGAAGAAATATGTTTTTCGTCTTATATACGACTCGAGTCCTACATACCTAATACTTATGAAATAACTAAGAAAAATTTATACTAATGCACTAACAAATCTGTCAGAAAAGATGCGTGCTTAGGAGAATAAGTCTAGTGGTCCTTATCACGTAACGAAGCTACGATTTATAATGTATCAGTCTGGTCTAAACTAGGAACATTGGTGAAAAACAACAACAGCATAGCATTGGTTGTGAAATTGTAGCTTTGTGAGACTGGTCAGCATTGACGTATATAAAAGACAGGGCTAACGAGCGCGCAGACGGTTCCACCGCGTTGGTCCTAAAAATCAGTTTTAGGACCAACGCGGCAGTGGGACGCGCAGCGCACGTTATAAAAATGCCTAATTGCGTGGTAAAAGGCTCCATTTACTGTTACGGGGAATATAGACCAGGGTGGATTTTCGTCCGCGACATTTGTATGCCATACATTTAGTTTGGCATACAAATGTCGCGGCCGAAAATCGACCCACCCGAATTGAACGGATCGCCCTATCCTTACTTTTGAAATCATTGCTGGTCAGGGGATGTTTGATTTTTAAGGAGTAGATTTTAAGATTCATATTTATGACTTACAATTTCAAGCACTCTTTATGGTGGCGTAATTGCCCACAACACAATATTATTATCAGTATTTATAATCTACATGTCTCATTTTGAACAAATGCAGCAAAGTATGATACTTAGGGCCAAAGTATGACACACTGGCGATTTGTGAGCGTGTTTTCATACAAAACTTGCCGTGACGATTTCACCGCGATTGAAATCTGTATGAAAACACGCTCGCAAATCACTAGTGGGATACGACCTTTAGACGATAATGCGCAATTATAATGCTGGTGAGTAAGACGCCAATCCAATAGCTGCTTTCGACTCCCGCTGTTATTGAAGAATGTGTTGATTGACGACTTACTACGTCATGCCGTAAAGTAACTGCATTTTAATTTAAGTTAAAATAAATTATTTGAAACATTGGTTTCACTAAAACGATTATCTGTGAGAACTATATAAAATTACAGCAGCCACTCAATGACGCTACCGCGAATGAATTTCGCCGCTAGAGGCAGCGTAGCGTGGGGACTACACGGGTTTATTTTTTATTAGAATAATGTTATCAATATTTTGCAATACCTTATTATTTATGGCAAATATGAGTTACGGGTCGACGTATGTCAGACGTTTGACACATTTTCA
Organism: Eudemis profundana; assembly: GCA_947034925.1. Taxonomy (NCBI): domain Eukaryota; kingdom Metazoa; phylum Arthropoda; class Insecta; order Lepidoptera; family Tortricidae; genus Eudemis; species Eudemis profundana. The sequence continues at coordinate 6,869,034 of OX344819.1, forward strand.
TCATTCGGAAACTTACGTTTCTTTTTTCCCGAACCAAACGCAATACTGCGGCATGCTCGATATTTTTATGGTACGGTTTTAAGGCATTAAATACGATTGAAATGTAAATTTCGTTTGCACACCTGTAATAACAAACTGACAGCTATACTTTAGGACCCTACTCGACAGTGGCGCCAACTGGTGAACACTAAAATGGTAGCCCTCATTGCTTGCTATTTTCTTTTCAATTCTATTGCTATAACAGATTTAACGGGTAGCTACGGCTACCAAAAGCAAGTATGTGGGTAACAATTAGGACATAATTATATTATAGGTCAAGGGCGACCTTTAACCGAGTAGAGGAAAAGGGACAGCATAAAAAAATAAAAAAGGTTGTATAAAATTTATTGAAACGATGGGATTGTAAATAGCATTAGCAATCATACTAAAATATTCTAAATGGTAGTTTTTTCTTACGCCTAGCAACACTAGCTATTTAAATTATGCCCAACAGGCCTAATATTTCCAAAAAAAAAATAGGGCCAAACAAAACGATTACTTTTTATCGTTAATAAATGATAACAATGTCGTTAATTATTAAATTAAATGTTTTGCGATTAAAATAAATGGTAATTAATTACACTACTATTCGCAGTAAGAAGCAACCTAGGGGTCATCCACATAGTACGTCACACCAATTGGGGTCTAGCCAAATGTGACAGCCTATACTGACAAGGTCAAATATGTTAGGAAAAAGTGTGACATGTGGGGGGGGGGGGGGGAGTGTCTAAAAGTCTGAAAAATCGTGTGACGTACTTTGTGGATGACGCCCTATAACAAATTATTACAAAAATTGCAGTAAAAGTACAACAAAACTAAGTGTATAATTTCTTACATAAACAATTGGGTAATTGATAACAATTTAAATAAATTCATTAACTCTAACCAGCAAATTACGCTGCCAAAACAGCCCGGATAAAATCATTCAAACATATTTTCGTGCCACCGACGATTTTACAATGACGGAAACTAAAAATAAGGCACCATGTTGAGCATGACGTCACAAGTTAGTATTTCATACTAAACTGCATACTTTCGGAGCGCCTTGACACTCGATAAAAAGAAGCTGATTTGAACTGTCATCAAGTAGCCTATTATTATTACGTGCGGTAATGTAATGGCCCAGACCGCAGATGTTTAGGGCCGAGCCGCAGCGAGGGCCATAAATATGCGATCTGGGACTTTAATTACTGCCCGTGGTATGTCCAAAATTTTAAGTCTTCCCTTTCCCAGGAGGGGGTGAAAAATTTCAGTTACGGCCTAGGGTGACGTAAAATGAAATAGACACAACGGGTGGTAATAAAGAAAGCCCAACATTGCATGTTTAGAACAGCTATGATCTGGGATATCATTTATTTTACCGCCCTTGGCGTGTAATAGTATATTTAAAAAGGCTCACATACAGCCTGGGATGACGCATAAATAATATTAGACTCATTTTCAAAAAAAATTGTACACAATTAAGGGATTTAACTAAAACAAAACTTAATTTATTCCTGTGTTACGAAAGTTACCCATATAGTTTGTATGCCTAACTTTCGTAACACAGAGGCAGCGATCTTGTTTTTATTAGGCCCTGACTCATTAATGTTGTTCAAATATAAGGCACTTATTTACAGTTTATACTAATACTCGTAATATGTATAGCTATATCAAATCAACACACTATTCACCATTTTTAAACGTATAATAATATACTAAAAAGTATTAAAAAATACATTAACTTAATAGTATATTACTTACCTTGGGAGGTAAAACAAAGAATGTCTCAGATCGCAGGTATTTGACGCCCGAGCCGAAGGCAAGGGCGATAAATATGCTATTTGAGGCTTTCTTTATTACCTCCCGTGGTAAGTACTACTACATTGTGTATCAAGGGCGGTAAGGAACTACAAACGAGTGTTTGTTACAAGGCCGAGGCGAAGACGAGGGCTTTAATAACACGAGTTTGTAATTCCTTTACCGCCCGTGGCACACACGATGTTTTTCATCACACTTGTGAGGAAATCTAAATAAAATAACCTTACTTAACCTAAATAAAATTTTAAAACAGAAAGTGACATTAGTGACATGTATCCATACACAATGCGAATGTCAAGTCACGTCCGGAAATCATAGCGGTAAAGACCTAAAACGGTTGATTTTATATTTGCAAAATACTGAAATACACTATTTCAACATTTAATTCATGTTACCGAAATATGTGTTTACATGTATTTGCAATAACAGTTATCTTTAAATACATATTGCAGTGATAAAAGTAAAAAAATTAAGTTGGCGTTTCCTTTGAACATGACAAATAAGAGTAAAACAGAACCAACGTATTCAAATAAAAAAAAATCATTACGCCCTGGTCATTTACGGCCCGCAAAACCTACGTGTAATAACACCATTTTCGAGCAAGTGTGATAAAAACTTAAACGTATGTGGAAGATGATTTGATGTTTGAATAAAATGACGTCATTTCATTTTTTTCATGCAAACTTCACACTATCTGAGCGTTTTGACACACCATAAAAAGTAACTGATCTGTCAGAAAAGTACCCTATTGCTGCCTGAATGTTTTAAACTGCAGTACAGAAATATAATACTAAGCTATTTGGCCTTAAAAAAACTCTGTATAGAAGTTTGCACTAGATTATCACCAGTTTTCTCTGTCTTAGTATATTACGCCCTGGTCATTTACGGCCCGCAAAACCTACGTGTAATAACACCATTTTCGAGCAAGTGTGATAAAAACTTAAACGTATGTGGAAGATGATTTGATGTTTGAATAAAATGACGTCATTTCATTTTTTTCATGCAAACTTCATACTATCTGAGCGTTTTGACACACCATAAAAAGTAACTGATCTGTCAGAAAAGTACCCTATTGCTGCCTGAATGTTTTAAACTGCAGTACAGAAATATAATACTAAGCTATTTGGCCTTAAAAAAACTCTGTATAGAAGTTTGCACTAGATTATCACCAGTTTTCTCTGTCTTAGTATATTTCCTCTTTATAGGAATGATTTCCGCATCTGGTTTACCAATAACTTTGTCTGTTTGTGTAGGCGAGTAATTCAATACATACTGTTGGAAACTTTTTACTTTCTGCTTTTTCTTAGATTTCTTAATTTTGCTCTTGGCATCTCTCAATTTTATTTTAACAGTTATATGTGTATCTGTTGCCAATTTCCTTTTAAGCTCTTTAGCTTTTTTCCTTTTCTTACTTCTCTTCCGTTCTGTTTTGATTTTAATCTTCAGTTTGCTTTTCTTTCGTTTCTTCATAACAACTTCCTTCATTTCTAGTTTTCTTTTCCTATTTGTATTATCTTCAGCGTTTGACACTTTGCAGTCATCATTACTCATATCTTTTTTGGATTTAAAATCCTTATCAACCTCATTTAGATATTGCTCTTTAAAACTCTCAATATCCATATCAACATTACTATCTAGCAATATATCTTTATTACTGGGACTGAATTTAAAAGTACACATACTTTTAACAGGACTCTTAAACGTTAGACCCTTTATAAATTCCTTTTCTTTGCCACTGCCTATTTGGACTACGTCTATGTTAACGACTTCATCTTTTGCTGATATTTCGATGCTAGAATCTTCCTTGAAGTCAACAGTTTTTAGCTTCTTCGGTGTATCAAATATTGGTAAACTGTCGTCGCTCTCAGCCACGAATTCTGATGGTAGATAGAAAGTGCTATTTGAAGATTCATCGTCGTTTTTAGTGTCCATATCCTCTACTATTTTAGTATTCTTTTCTTCTGCTGCATCATTTACATCTAAATTGGCGTTGTCAGCCGAGTCATTTGCATCATTTTCTTTATCATCAGTTCCTTCAGGTAAACTCTGGGCATCGTTATCTTTTTCATCTGTTTCTTTAAGTATAGCCGTTTTTTCTTCAGGTAAAGCTTCCTTGAAGTTTTCATTCACAATTTCACATTCTTCTTCGTCGGAAATCAATAAGATTTCACCTTCAACTGCAGTGCTTTCATCAGCTTTTTCACTACCTGTTTCTGGATTCTCGTCAACCTCCATAGATTCAGTTGCGTTCACTATTCGTTCAGGGTTTTTCATCAATTCCTGTCGAGAAAAAAAAGTTAATGCATTTTTAATACATTACAGAAAGTATGGAATTCATTTTTATCTTATCAAGTTTCTCAGCTTTTCCAGCCTAACATTGACTGCTGACGTAAAGAATAGGCAGGGCTGAATCACACCGCGATTCGGTTGCGCGGTGAATATTACCACTTGGAAGTCGAAAAAAGAGCACGCGTTATGCGATAGAGAGAGACGGTCGGATGCGGGTCAACTTCGTCCACTTATCCGACGCAAATTGTTAGCGTGAGAGGTTCTGTTCGAAGTACAAATGGAGCATTCCATGAAAACATCAACTTTTAGTTCCTTACGAAACGCTATGGTAGCTGCTAGAGATGGACCGACTACGGATTTTGCCTACTAGCTAGTCAGCCGACTAATCGGTTCTCAATTTGCCGATTAATCGGCCGACTAGTCAGCATTGCCGATCATTGTTCGGGTGCAATCGGGAACTCTCGGTTCGCTTCGTCTCCCCGCCATTTGTGGTCACGCGTTCGTGTTTGGACCAGTTTAGTGAGGTTTGTTTACGTTATTATTTAGCCGGTGTGTTCAGTAAATAAGAAAAAAGTGATAAAACAATTGCCTAAAAGAAAATCGCGTGTCTGGACATTTTTTGATGATGTTGAAGGTGATTCAACTAAAGTGAAGTGTAACCAGTGCCAAGTGCTTATTTCCCGTGGCGGGCAAGGACGAGCGGCAAATAAACCGAGTATGACTAACTATATAAAATATAGGCTTATCCACTAGGCAATAGTGCCGAATAATCGGCATTTTTTGCCGACTAGTCGGCCGACTACAAATGATGCCGAATAGTCGGCGTTCCCGACTAGTCGGCCCATCTCTAGTAGCTACCCTCTAATAAAAACTTAGTTGCTAAGAAACACTACGCATCTTCAAGCCAAGTCATAATATTACTATACCGACATTCAGCTTCTCATTTTACATGTCAAAAGTATTAAAAAGGTAGCGTCCCTGACGAAACGTTTTCGTGGAATGCTCCGAATTCTTATTCCGTTGTAGGTCTCTTTTTAATGAGCGTGTCTGTGTGAAGAGGTTGAAGATTTAACATGATAGGGGAAGGAGCAGTTGCGAGAAACCGTTTGAGGAGTAGAAGACATTATTTCGCAATATCGTTTTTACCTGACTGCGGCGAAGCCCAAAGGAGGGTAATGTGTTTGACCTGTATGTATGTATGTATGTCCGCTCGTAACTGCTCAAGGGCACAACCGATTTTGATAAATGATACATCATTGGATTCGTCTTGATGGCGCGAGTGTCACTGGGTGGGTGAAGTCCGTTAAAATAAACAAAATGGCGGAATTTATGCACTTTTAAAGTGCACCGCGGTCGGGTTTTTTTTTAGTAAAAATTTTTACTTTTACTTTTACTTATTTTATAAAAAAAAAAATGACACGCATACAATCATACATACATACATATATAGTAATCCCTGGGCTCCTTTACGTTACTTTCTTAAGATATTCTCAATACTTACTTCACATAATAACTACTATTAACGACAGGATATTTACCATGTCTGCAGCACGTCAGTTACTCCGTGATGATGGCGCTTGCAACAGTGCCGAAATATCGGGAACTCACAAAAACAAACATACATGGCAAATATCCCGTCGTTAATAGTAGTTATTATGTGAATGACCATGTTAGCTTAAAACTTACTTCACAAGTATCATTAGTGATATCAAAGGACTTCTTGGGCGAATTCCATTCCTTGATCGGGTCTTTGCTCTTCAGGCTATCTTTGTAGACGTTTTTGAACAGGTCGTCCAAGATTTCACTAAAACAGATAAAAACTATTTTAGATGTTGGTGTAAATAACGCTGAGCTAAAATGGGACTGAACTGAGTACTCGCAAGTCACAACAGGTTGTTTTTTGTTAAAGCAGAAACGTCTATAGAATAGGAAGAGTTAAGGCTCAGCAGATAGACAATAGACCATTACATAACCCGGTAATGAGACTTACTTGAGAATCTTCTTCTTGGCACTAAGCGGCTTCGGCTTGCTGAACTTCAGCCTAATTTTCTCGATCACCTCACTAGTGACCACCACATCCCCCCCGCCCCCCTTCTCTAGGTAACTCTGCTCCAGCATCTTGATCGGGGATAGGAGTTTGGTCTCCAAGTCTTTGAGGCTCGGGGTGAGGAGCTTTGGGCGTCGGGGGGTTTTCAGGTTGAGGTCCAGGCGATCGGTGTCTTTCATGGATTGGGCTGTAACATAAAATAAAATTATTTTTCTGCAAGTAGGCCCTCAAGGGCTCTTTTACATGTCTCATCTCTTCTTATCTTTTGGCGCTTCGGGTATTGAACTTCTGGTGAGAAGAAGCGCCGGAAGAAACTTATTTTCTCTTTTCGACCAACAAGTATTACAACAATATGGCGTTAATATAAGATTTCATTAATACATTACATTAAACTTAAAACTACATTTATAGCGATGTAAAGGGTCTCTCTCTATGCGTCCAAACATAACGATTTTATTACCATTAATACAGTGGAGTTATGGAGTGCGTGCGGGGCCGGTCCCGTCGTCTAACCTATAACACTGGTCTTTGTAACGCTGGGCTGTCGGATCCAGAGTCAGATCAAGCTAAATTATATTATAAGTTGTATAGGATGTGCATAAACTAAGTGGTAGCTTGGTTGACGCATATCTTATAATAATTAAGTGAACGTATCGAGCGGCGTGATCGTTCAACGACCAAGCTCCTTATAATTAAGATTAAAAAAACAAAAAATTGTGGAGTTCATTTACATCACAGTTACGGAAGCAAAAATATCTGAACACGACCCTATTGTCAGGTCAGGAGCATAAAAGCGTGTTCAGATATGTTTGTGTACTCTTTATGTGTAGATGTAAATAAACTCGACTGTACAACACAAATATTAGAAACTAGCATTTACCCGCGGCTTTGCCAGCGTTATTCCTGTTATTATCCCAAGGGAACATTTTACTAGGATAGGTATCCTATGTTTCAATCCAGGATTTGGTCTACTTGGATACAAAACAGCTCAATCCACTCAGTTGTTACTACGTTTTTTAGTAACAAACATCTTCACAAACTTTTTCATTATAATAATATTAGTAGGACAAAATAGTAACTTACGTTCAGTCTTAATTTGAATAGCATCGTGTGTCGGCAAGTCTTGTGATGAACTAGTAGAGCTGAAAAAAACGTTTCTATAAAAAAAAATTGCCGGCCACAGAAAAATTACGAGTTAGAAGGAAATGGACCACTTTTTCAAAAGTTGTACACACTTACTTTTTTAGATCTGAGAAATTTTATATAATTTCTACTCAGAATCACGCGTACTATCACTGATAGAAGAAAAAAAGTGTCCCAAATTTTTCATACAAATATCGCTCTTCCGTTCCGTCACCCCCAAGGACCATTAAAACAAGAGGACTGTCATTCTCCATACTTTGGATTGTCACCCGACCGCTAGGGGATTTCCGGGCAAAAACTAGATGGCGCTAAAAAACTAAACATTTAACGATGTTATAATTGAACAAAGAAACATAGTATAGTAACAATTAGTGCGTGAACAGCTAATAATAAATAAATTCTAACATTTAAATACTGTGTCACGTTTGCAAAGTTGAATAATTGTAAATAATATAATTCTTTTACCAAGCTTATACATAGATGGCGTTGTAAATTCGGAGAACAGCTTTTTGTATGGAGAATGACAGTCCTCTTTGTTTTAATGGTCCTTGGTTACCGCCATACGAGTGTGTATGGAAAAGCTACCCAATACCCTATTAGTAAAAGTAGGTTACCTGTGTGGCTGCACCCGGCCCTTGGTGCGACGAAGGGACATCCGGCTCGGCATGACCGGCCCGCTGCGAGCGTTTCTCTGTTCGCGCGCCTGCTCCGCCAATATCACTGTAAACAACATTTTACATTAGGGGTCATCCATATAGAACGTCACACTCATGGGGGGGGGGGGGGTCTAGCCAAATGTGACAGACTATACTAACAAGGTCAAATATGTCAGGAAAAAGTGTGACATGGGGGGAGGGCGGGGTCCTAACAAATGTGACAGCCTATACTAACAAGGTCAAATATGTCAGGAAAAAGTGTGACATGGGGGGGGGGGGGGCTAGCCAAATGTGACAGCCTATACCAACAAGGTCAAATATGTCAGGAAAACGTGTGACATGGTGGGAGGGCGGGGTCCTACCAAATGTGACAGCCTATACTAACAAGGTCAAATATGTCAGGACAAAGTGTGACATGGGGGGGGGGGGGGGGCTAGCCAAATGTGACAGCCTATACCAACAAGGTCAAATATGTGAGGAAAGTGTGACATGGGCGGAGGGGAGGGCTAGCCAAATGTGAACGCTTATACTAACAAGGTCAAATATGTCAGGAAAACGTGTGACATGGGGGGAGGGGTCTAAATTGTGCGATGTGCTTTGTGGATGACTTAGACCAGACCAGGGTTCTCCAAACTACGGCCCGCGGGAAGAAAGCGGGAGGGCCTATGATCCGTCCCACGAGGCATTCTAATCTGGTCCGCGGTACATAATAAGAATAGTAACTACACACAGAAGTCTCCTCACAAAAGTCGCACAGTAAAGTACCTACAGATGATGTGAGACACAGAGCTCCCCCCCAGGACGAAAACAGATTATACGTAAACTCATCGCGCCGAATCATGATCCCTATGACAGTTAATAGGGAATACCTATGCATGATATTTTTTATTTACTTTTATAAAAGCTCATTAATGTAAGAAACAGTAGGAAAAAAACATTTTTCGAATAACTATAAAAATAACCAACATATAAGAAAAGAAAGATTTATCTCTATCTCTTTCTAGCAAAACAGAATATAGTATGGAGATTGTATGGCGGCCGTGTACTATGACGCCATAGTCCATATCGGATCTCTTTGTCTAATCCCGGTCTGATTAGTGCTTTAAAATGTTTATATCTTCCGTATTTCTGGGTAGATTTAAATTTTATTTTCACTTTATGTCATCTTTTTTACGGGGTTTTCATATTTTGTTAAGAAATGTGTTTAAAAAAATTCATGCATATTCCCTATTTTCTCCACTTGTATTCATACATCTAAATCCGAAAATTTTATATTATTATTTTGTATTATTATTACTTTAATGCAATATATCTTCATAAATTTACTTGCTATACTTTCAAACAATTTTGACGACCGCTTTAGCTTAGTTGGTAGTGACCCTGCCTACGAAGCAGGAGGTCCTGGGTTCGAATCCCGGTAAGGGCATTTATTTGTGTGATGAGCACGAATATTTGTTCCTGAGTCATGGATGTTTTCTATGTATTTAAGTATTTGTGTCTATTAAATATATCGTCGTCTAGTACCCTTAACACAAGCCTTATTGAGCTTACTAAGGGGCTAGTTCGATTTGTGCAACATTGTCACCTAATATTTATTTACAATGACTAAAACTATTCAAAGTGGCAGCGTCGCCTATGGAGAAAGAACTGTCATAGGGATCATGATTCGGTGCGAGGAGTATAGCTCCAAGTCGACCTGTCATGTGGCCCGCGCGACATTTTCAAAGGTGCTGCATGGCCCTCTGGGAAAAAGTTTGGAGGTTAGAAGCATTACACGCATAAAAGTGGTGGCAGGATGCGCACACGGGTCGCTCGCCTCCGGAGCAGTGCCGCATGATGAGGCACAGTGTGTCACATTAGTACATTACTAGGGTGGTAATACAAAGAAAGCCCGAGATCGCAGAAGTTTGCGGCTCGAGCTGCAAGCGAGGGACGTAAATATGCGATCGAGGGGAGCGGAAAAAGTCTTTTTCCGTACGGAAAAAGCCGCTTTCTGGCCGAGTGTAGACATAAAATGATGTACACAACACGGGAGGTAATAAAGAAAGCCCTCGATCGCATATTTACGTCCCTCGCTTGCAGCTCGGGCCGCAAACTTCTGCAATGTCGGCCTTTCTTTGTATTACCACCTTAGTTGTGTAATGTACTATAGTAGCGTGTCACCTTTTTTTTTTTTTCTGAAACTGACAAACTCGTGACCCTGGGCGTAGCGATTGTCGGACCGGGTGGTTGGCCGTGGCGTTCCCTGGGGTCGAACCAGGTCGCTAGCCAGACCACCCTGAGTCGGGTGGGTGCCGGGGTGCCTGGGGTCGAACCAGGACACCTTGTCCGGTCCACCTCGATATGATCGGGCTAGGTGGGGGCGTGTCACCTGCGGCCAGCCGGGGCTCCAGGCTATCAATATCCTCGGCGGCGGGGCGGCAGGACGCGCACACGAGCCTCTCGCCCCCGGAGCAGTGAGCATGCATGCCCCAGCTCCCACACAGGAGGCACAGTTTGATGTCCCATATCCTGTAATGTACGAAGTAAAGCAATGTAAAAGGCTCATGTATGTATAGTCGTTTTTCGATATAAAAACGTAGTTGGGCTAATTTTTATTTTGTTGTCGTTTTTCTTTATTTTTTCCGGTTAGTATACAGTATGTTACCAAAAATAAAGCAAAGAAATGTACCACGCAATCGTTAGATCGTGAATATGACAACGGTACCTGATTTATTGAAATGCAGTCATTTTTACCGTTGGCAAAAAAAACAAAACAAATCATTTTGTGTAAGTGTGTGTGCGTGTAGTAAGTACGCGCATTTATCCTTTAACGAAAACTTTGTATGAAATCTTCCACTGAGTTACCAAAAGGATATGGGATTTCATGCAAAGTTTGGAGGACATATCGGGAAAATATGTTTTTCTTACACAGAAGCTGAAGGCACTTTTTTGATCTCCGATTACTCTTAATTCTTGAAATTCGACGGACAGACTTTTTTTTTCCTTTTGAGGTACGGAGCCCTAAAAATGACGAAAAATTCAACGTTGGCAATTATATCCTAAAATAAAGGCACTTAATAATTTTTACCCGACTGCGGCGAAGCCCAAAGGAGGGTTATTGAAATACCTTATCGGCGGTTCCATCGCGAGGGATGTTCGTCTCAAAATTGTGGTGTACCTACTTTGTAGGCATTGTAAGTATGTACCTATGGAATCTCGAACAGCCATCATTTCGATTGTTAAGTCTGTGAATAGGGAATATGCATGAATTTTTTTTAACAGATTTCTTAACAAAATTTTAAAATACTGTAAAAAAGATTACATACAGTCAAAATAAAATTGAAATCGACCGAGAAATACGGAAGATATAAACATTTTAAAGCACTAATCAGACAGCGATTGGAGAGAGAGATCCGATATGGACTATGACGTCATAGTACACGGCCGCCATACTATCTCCATACTATATTCTGTTTTGCGCGAAAGAGATAGAGAGAAATCTTTGTTGTGTTATATCTTGGTTATTTTTATAGTTATTCGAAAAAAATTTTTTTTCCTACTGTTTTTTACATGAATGAGGTTTTATTTAAGTAAATAAAAAATATCATGCATATTCCCTATTGCCACACAGATACAGTTATAGATACGCCGATATTTTAGAATACGCCTTCGTTTACCAATCCATTAACCGTGATGTTCATACTTCACTTATTCTCGCAGTGGTGGCAATGGCTGGTCCATACGAATGACATCAAGCAGCTGTGGGCAGCCCAGCTAGGGTTGCCAGATTGAATTACCCTATTATCGGGAGCAGGAAACAATATGTCGGGATTTTGAGACTTTGGTCGGGAGATGCCCCGCGCGTTTTTTTTTAGCCTGAAAGAGCAGAAATTTTCGCTGACCGGAACACCGTGAGTGGATCGGACTAAGTTTTTAAAATGAAGTCGTTTGTCGGGACATTTCTTCTGTGTCGGGAGTCGGGAGGACATACAAAAAATCGGGAGAATCCCGCCAATTCCCGACCATCTGGCAACCCTAGGCACTACTGAGGTTAATCGCAGGTCAGATTTTTTTTACCCGACTGCGGCGAAGCCCAAAGGAGGGTTATGTGTTTGACCTGTATGTATGTATGTATGTCCGTTCCTGTGTCCGCTCGTAACTACTCGACGGCACATCCGATTTTGATAAATGATACATCATTAGATTCGTCTTGATGATGGTGCGAGTGTCACATGAAGTTCGTTAAAATAAACAAAATGGCGGATTTTATGCAGTTTCAAAGTGCACCGCGGTCGGGGTTTTTTTTAAATAGGCTATTAATTACCCGAGCTCGTCGTGCGTGCGGCCAAAAGGACACTTGCAGTCGACGGCTGCGCAGGCGGCGTCTCTGGCGTACATTTCTGCGAACGCATTTTGCTCCAACTCCCAGGCCGCGTCCCTGTTATAAGTCAATGTAAACCACGGATAAAACATCTAGAACAGAAATTTACCTTTTCACACCTCTTATTCAGAAAAAAGTATTTTGCTCCCTCATAAGAGGGATCAAAGTGGTACTTTTCTGTTCAAGGACAACAGGGTATTTTTAGTTTGAACTCGCTTAGAATATACCATACTATAGACAGCTTTATTAGTATATTACACACAGAGGGCGGTATAATAAGGAATGGCCCAGATCTAAGGCGTCTGCGGTCCGAGCCGCAGGCGAGGGTCATTAATATGATATGGAAAGTGTTATTTTCGTCCCGTCCGTAAAAAATAAAAATCGTTTTATAAAGGAAATAATAATAGACTATATAAATTAAACATTTCATTTTTAATAAAAATGTGTGATGAATTTTGACTAACTATATATTTCGTTATTTTGGTAGGTAGCGTTTGTAGTTGAATTTTCGTCATAATCGGTGTGAAAAGCAGTATGTGTCACAAGGTAGCAAAATTATTTTCACCACGGGCGTTAACACTTGAATCCCTCACTACGCTCCGGATTATACTTTAGAATCCCTCGCTACGCTCGGGATTCTATTGTATAATCCTTCGCTTCGTTCAGGATTCAATATACGCCCTCGCCGTAAATACATCATTTTGCTCCCTTGTGACACAATCTACTATTTCGCCGCTACGTAAATAAAAGTCGCAAATCAGAAGCCGTGGCATAACAGTGCCAAAACCGAAATTGAACTTTATGCTGGTGCATGAAGGTTTATGTCGATCTGCGGTCTGTGACCAATGTATGCGTCGTTGGCATGGAAAAGGTTAAATGAATAAATATTGAGGGACAATCTTACATAAATCGACCTAATCCCAAACTAAGCAATGCTTACTATGACTAGGCGACGCGATATACATACTTAGTAGGGTCATGAAAAAATACTCGCGCTTGTCACACAAATGTTGGCCCTTACCAGGATTTGAACCCAGGACCTCTAGCTTAGTAGACGGTGTCAGCCCCACTAAGGTAAACGTGTCGTAAATTATTAATTGATATACTTCATCTGTGAGAAACAACACGAGGAGCCCAAGGAAAAACCGGTCAAGTGCGGGTCGGACTCGCGCACCGAGGGTTCCGTACAAACATAGTTCAAGATAAACTGTATGGTGGGACATCGACATAGGTCGTTAGTTTAGCAGCAAATAAATTTGCGTTACGATTTTTATGTATTTCTAAAAAACAATGCAAGTCAGGAAAACCGTTATATTTTTCCTGTAATATTTAGGATCATATTAATAATTGGTAAATATTACAAATTTTTCTGTTCGGTAACTTACGAATATAATAGGGGGTATGGTATTTTTTCTACCGTTTAAATAAAAAAGTACACAATTAAGAAAAAAATTAAAATGGTTTTGGAATCTACTAATTAAGCCCTTTCATTTGATACCCCCTTGATATAATAGCCCAACTTTAAAATTTTAACCTCCCATTTCGGCCACCTTTGAAAAAAAGAGTAAAAAAGATTTTTTTTTATGTCGTGTAGGCTCGGACTAGTGACTTTTAAAACCATTCCAAATTTCAAATCGATAGCAGTAGTAGTTCCCGAGGTATCTGGCTGTGACAGACGGACAGACAGACAGAGTAGCACCCTAAGGGTTCCTTTTTTACCATTGTCTTTCTCATTTTTATGCACACAGTCACTACCGTGGGCCTGATTAATTACTACTTCTAATTGATAAAAAATAAAAACCGGCCAAGTGCGAGTCGGACTCGCGCACCGAGGGTTCCGTACAAACTCATAAGTAGATACATGAATAATTCAAGAAAAACTATATGGCGATTAGTTTAGTAGGAGCAAATAAGTATGTGATAAGATTTTTGCAAATTTCTCAAAAACGGTGCAAGTTACGAAAACCGTTTTATTTTTCCTGTAATATATAGGACGACATTAATAGTTAAGAAGTATAAGATAATAGGGGGGGAATGGTTTTTTTTTTAACGTATTTCGCCATAAATCAAACACTAGGTACTTATTTAAAAAAAATACAAAAATAGTGTTTTAATCTACAAATCAAGCCCTTTCATTTGATACCCCACTCGATATAATAGCCCTAATTTCAATTTTCAAAGTCTCATTACGGACCCCTTTAAAAAAAATGTAAAAAAGTTACAAGACTTTTTTTACATCCCATAAGCTCGGGTTAGCGGTTCTTAACACTATTCCAAATTTCAAGTCGATAGCATCAGTAGATCCTGAGATATCTTGCTGTGACAGACGGACAGACAGACAGACAGACAGACAGACAGACAGACAGAGTCGCACCATAAGGGTTCCTTTTTTACCATTTTGGTACGGAACCCGAAAAATGATGTCACGAATTCACTCATCCATGTGATAAAACGACCACATGATGTGATGTTTTGACGACCGCTTTAGCTTAATTGGTAGTGACCCTGCCTACGAAGCAGGAGGTCCTGGGTTCGAATCCCGGTAAGGGCATTTATTTGTGTGATGAGCACGAATATTTGTTCCTGAGTCATGGATGTTTTCTATGTATTTAAGTATTTGTATGTATTAAATATATCGTCGTCTAGTATCCATAACACAAGCCTTATTGAGCTTACTATGGGACTAGTTCGATTTGTGTAAGATTGTCCCCTAATATTTATTTATTTATAAAAAGAATTCCTGATAATATGACGGTTAGGTCAACGACTAGAAAGAGTGATTAAAGCCACAGTAGTGACTTGACATCCACAGTAATTACTATGTGCTCACAAATGAGAATGACCCTTATAGTCAGCGACATCTATCAGCATCATACAAAAGTAAAGTTTTAATTTTTGACAGAAACTTATTGTCAAACAAGTGTTCCTAAATTGCATTCCCAATACTAGGCGATGAATGCTGTCATAGAAGGATTGCTATATACAGGGTGGAAAAAAATTATGGGCAATGACCAGATTAACCTAGTCGTTCGTATTTTGAAATCCTTAAAATTAGCTGAATACTTACCGGTCAGGTAGATAGTAGCCCTGGTCGCAAACGGCATCGTAGAAGTTCTCTTTATCGTTGCACAACGGGCACTTGATGTAGTGCATGCCCGCACTCAGAGCCATGCGCTGTAATAGATATACACAGACACTATAAAACTGTAATAGTACATTACACAACTAGGGTGGTAATAGTACATTACACAACTAGGGTGGTAATACAAAGAAAGGCCGAGATCGCAGAAGTTTGCTGCCCGAGCTCCAAGCGAGGGACGTAAATATGCGATCGAGATTTCTTTATTACCTCCCGTGTTGTGTACATCATTTTATGTCTACACTTGGCCAGAAAGCGGCTTTTTCCGTACGCGCAGCGTTCGGAAAAAGCCACTTTATGGCCAGGTGTGGCATAAAAGAAAGAAACGCCGAGATTGCAGATGTTTGCGGCCCGAGCTGCAATTTTAAAGAGTTCAGATTTAATGGAAACTTCAAAAAACGCATTTGCTCCCATAGACAAAATTACCCCGGTTGCCCTTAGTACATTTCACAACTAGGGTGGTAAAACAATGTTTGCGGCCCGCTGCAGCTGCAAGCGAGGGACGTAAATATGCAATCGAGGGCTTTCTTTATTAGGGTCATACAGATTTCGAAAAAACGTCTTTCCTGTGGGAAAAACAATGATAGTTAACTGCCCGAATACACATTACTATGTTTTTATCATATAGGCCTAGAAGTAGAAGAGTAGGGTTATATACCTATAGTGGTCCAACTAGAAAATTAGGCTTTTAAGAGGAAATAGTAAGGTCGAGAGAATTGACAATTAGGTATTTGTAAAATGTGTTGCTATCCCGTACTGCCCGCCTCTCCCGCAGAGCGCGATAGAGACAACTGCAGCTTGGACCGAAAATACCTTTTAAAATTTCATGAAAACAACGTTTCGTAGTCCCCTGATTTCTTCCCCAAAACTTAACCTATTTAACTAATTTTTTCATTAAACATTAAAGAAAGGCTTTGTCCGTGTTCCTATGTTTTCCTTTTTTTAAATAATCCAGTCAAATTTGTTTTCTGGATGTGTGAACACAGCGGAAAATCTGGCATTTTTTTTAGGTTTTTGAAGGTTAATATCTCTTTTGAGAATCAATTTATCGTAAAAAGGAAAACTTAGGAACATATCAATAGTAGCCATAGATTTTTGGACAAAAAATGATTGCTCTACTGGCATTATCCAGGGAGGAAACAGGGGACTACGTTTGTATGGAAAAACTGCCCTCCTGTTTCCTCTTAAAGCCCTTAATTATGTGATGTCCACGGGAAAGACGCGAACACTTAACTCATACTACAAAATCTGTATGACCCATTACCGTTCGTGTTGTATACATCATTTTATGTTCGTGGTTTCCATTGATGTATATCAACATAGGTCGTATTCTGTCATTTTACATTACTAGTTTTTTGGAACAAAATAGATCAGTAAATTCAGCCCCTCCTTGTAAACATGACATGGGAGGAAAATATAACAAAAAGGAAAAAAGAAGTTAAAATGTAAACAAAAGGTACATTTTTGGCCTCGTCTTACCTTACCATCAAATGCTACGAAAGCCAGCCTAGCAGCCTGCTAGTTTAACTAGCGGAATACAAAAAGTGGTAAAAGTGTCTTAGTTACATTTATAAGGGCTTGTTACACACTAATTGGGAGTTTTCATTTTTAAAATGATGAATATCTTGGAAAGTCAGCGTTTTTAGGCATCATATGACTTTTTTTTTAACCCCAATAGTCGTTAGAATCTATAGTTAAAGTTGGTCGGGTTACTTGTTTCCCACCGTGTATAACATTACCTGGAGACGTCCTGTCTCCAGGTAATGCTATAACGCCGATTCCTCTGTAAATAATGACCATTATACAACGTGTTGCCTGCACTAGGAGCAAATAATTAAAACGTAGATTGTACTCCTCAAACTGCACAAAATTTGTTCCGCAACATTAAAAAATAAGTTATGTTTTAATTTTTAGTACACTTTTAAGTTTATTTGAAACCGCAATGTATAGCGATGTTTTTTATGTTTGTATGTATGTATGTATGTATGTAAACTCTTTATTGCACAAAATAATACAAGTACAGGGTTACAAAATAAAGGTATATGTACAAAGGCGAACTTATCCCTTTAAGGGATCTCTTCCAGTTAACCTTTGAGCAGTTGAGTGATGAGACAAGAGAGGTGGTAGACAAACAGGATCATGTACAAGAGATTATAGAGGTATTTATGTGTAAATAGATAATATGACTACATTATTAATATATAAATACATACATATATATATATATGATTATAAACGTAAATAAATACATAAAAATATACAGAACCTGTAAAAAACAACTAAAAACGTGTCAAGTATTCAGTCAGAGGGCAACCACAACTTTTTGAGTTTTCCCTTAAGCGAGGCTACAGACCGACACTGCCTGAAAGACGGTGGCAATTTGTTCCATAATTTCACAGTGTACCGTGAAAGATTTGCCGTAAGAGCGATGATTATGAAGATGTATTGAGAGAGACAGATCAGCACTAGAGCGCAGCCGGTGGCCACTATCATCCGCCATAAATGTAAACCTCTCGGTAAGGTAGAAAGGAGAGGAGGGGACAAACAAAACATTAAAGAGGAGAGACAAGGTATGTTTGTAGCGTGACAAGCGACGTCAATTAGACTGATGTTAACGTACATTGAAAATACTATTTAATTTGTATGAAAAAATATAAAATCTAAACATTACATAATTTTTAAAAGCTGTTGAACGAAAGTTTTATTGTAGATGAGTAGAATCTACGTTTTATTTTTTTCTGTTACAGGCAACACCCGGTATAGCATTACCTGGAGACAGGACCTGTGCAGCCAAGCGTCGCGGCCGCAGCAGGGCGGCCAGAAAGTCTGCGTAGTCGGGTAACCTTGCACCTCCTCGTAACAAATCACGCACACCATTGCCGATTCCTCCTCTGTAAATAATGAACACCATTACGATTATGGATACAAAGACCAAATGTATGTAATAACTTACTTCGCCTACGCGCCTGCTTGGCTAAAGTACGGCATTGTGTTATGGGGCAATAGCTCAGAATGTGAACACTTATTTTGACTGACGATGCCTGAATTTAGTAAATATCGGCCCTATGGAAAGCGGTACAAAATATTTTCTATATCCTAACTCTGCCATTATTATAGATCTTTGAAGTATGTATTTTTGTAAAAAAAACATACTCTATTCCCGCAATACTCAAGACTGCAAAACTTACGACCCCGCAACAAATTATGCATGCCAATCTCGAAGCTACAAACGGTGCACTCTGGTCCATTTGCGATATGTGTAAAAAAAATTCAATAAATTACCAGACACTACTAAGAATGAATTAGATTTGTAGAAGTTCAAAACGAAGCTTAAGACATTCCTATTAGAAACATGTTATTATTCCATGAATGATTTCTTTTCTGACATCTTAATGTAAAATAAAAGCGGACATAATTAATTATTTAAATCCAGTTAGTCATTTTTATTGTTTTGAATTTGTATACCACTATTTTTACTATATTTGTTGTAATAAATTGCTTATTCTACTTATTCAAATTAATTATTTAGTATACATTAGGCATATAAAATTCTAATTTTAATTTATTTACTTTTATTCTATTCCATTTAATGTTTAAAGAAATTGTTTAGCGTTTTTTGCAGACCCAACGTCACACTATGCACGTATGGTGTATAGGTTGGCTGACGTTGTCTAGTTTTATGTAATAGAATTAGGTAGTTAGTAGTTTAACAAATAAGTAGTACTGGTTGTTTTGTGATGATATGTTTGTCTTTATAGGGCCGATATGTACTAGTGTATAAAGGTCCTTAACACAATAAATAAATAAAAAAAACTGGCCAAGAGCATGTCGGACCATGCTCAGTGTAGGGTTCCATAGCCGTAACTATAAGTAAAAATAGTACAACAACAAAAGAGCGTATCTTCATAGCAATTACGTCCTTTTGTTGAGAAGCGCAGTTTATCGGCAATAACTCAAAAACGGTTAATTCGATCTTGTTGAAAATAACTTTCGTTGAAAGTATTAATTAAGCGTTACCTTCGTGATTTTTTTCATATTTTTTGGACAGACGGTTTAGAAGATAGAGGGGGGGGGGGGGGGGGACACAATTTACACAACTTTCGGAGCGATTATTTCCAAATATATTCACCTAATCAAAAACATTATTTTGAAACCTTATAGAGGTTTTTAAAGAGCTGTCGAACTATGTACCACACGTTGATATTTGCTGAAAAAAATTTTTTTTAGCTTCTTTAACATGTATGGAGTGCCCCCCCCTAAAAATATTTTTTTTAGTTCTTTAACTACCAAACTAAGTTGCGGCCCATACACGACACCTATATTCCAAATTTCATCAATATCCATCATGTTGTTTCTGAGTAAAATGCCTGTGACATACGGACAGACGGACGGACGGACATGACGAAACTATAAGGGTTCCGTTTTTGCCATTTTGGCTACGGAACCCTAAAAAAGCATGTTAGTATTTAGTGTTTAAGTTACAATTTTACAAGTCGAATTGTGACTTATAGCTTAGTGAAATGGGCCATTGGCAGAGTATAATAGCTCCTACAAAAGGTACATCGCACGCTTGAATGTGTGCGCGCCGTGTACGAACGCACTAACTAACTTGGCTCAGGGACCCAAAGAGGGTCTTGGCCTCCGAAACGAGAGCACGCCATCTGTCCCGATCGTGCGCAACTTCTTGCCAGTTAACGACTTGAAGACGTCGCAGATCCGCCTGCACACTGTCCTCCCAGCGGTACCTGGGTCGCCCGACCGGGCGGCGACCAGTTGGTCGTCCCACGTACGCTCTCTTGACCGCACGATCCTCTCCCATTCGGAGTAGGTGACCGAACCAGCGAAGTCTGTGTGATTTTGTTACGCCGATGATGTTGGGTTCAGCCACCAGCTCCTGGATCTCTATGTTCTTACGGATCCTCCACGTGCCGTTTTCACTCTTGACAGGCCCCAGGATCTTACGCAAAACTTTGCGTAAGATCCTGGGAATTACGGAAAGTTTTGCGTACGAACGCACTACAAGCAAATATTTAAGAATGCGTAAGAATGAATGCATGATCGCACTCACACAGACGTCTTATTCCGCGTCTGTGTGAATACGTGTCGCGCACACCTAAACGGCCGAAGTTGGACTACTTGTTCGTCTTTATACTTTGCCATGATTTGTTCCTGACTCGTCATATTCCTAATTGGTCATATTCCTGATTCGACATATTCCTAACTCGTCATTGTACAGTCAAATGAAATCGTCTAAAGAGGTTCTTATCATTTACCACAGAGGATATCTATCTATAGTATATTTGCGCAGGCAATGTACGTGATATGACGAGTTAGGAATATGGCGAATCCGGAATATGACGAGTTAGGAATATGACCAGTTAGGAAAGTGTTGAATAAGGAATATGACCAATTAGGAATATGACGAGTCAGGAACAAATCTTTGCCATGGGTAGCAAAATCTCTCCTCATTTTAATAATATGAATCTCACCAGTCTGTTTGTTTTCTTTACTGCTAATGGGCATCTTCCCCGCTCTGATCAGCCGGTCTCTCTTCATCCTAGCTCTAGCGTTCACCATCACAGAGTCGGATATCTTCTGCTTCGGAGCGTGGAGTGAACAGAACGACCTGAAACATACAAGCAATTGGGTACTTGATTGTAACTGAAATTTGTAAAAACTATATAAGATCCTGTTAAAATAAGCAAAATAAGGAAATATGTTAAAGTTTTGAGTTTGATACCTAACATGCTACTTTTTTTATGAGCCTGCAAAGTTGGGTAGAAAAGACCATTTTAAAAAGTATAAAACTATTAATACCATTTATGCCACACCTGGCCATAAAGTGGCTTTTACCGCACGCTACGCGTACGAAAAAAGCCGCTTTCTGGCCAAGTGTAGGCATAAAATTATGTAAACAACACGGGAGGTAATAAAGAAATCTCTCGATCGCATATTTACGTCCCTCGATTTCAGCTCGGGCCGCAAACATCTGCGATCTCGGCCTTTCTTTATTTTACCATCATTTTATGTCTACACTTGGCCAGAAAGCGGTTTTATCCGTGCGTAGCGTGGGGTAAAAGCCACTTTATGCTCAGTTGTGGTATAAAGTAGGGGTTCCAAATCTTTTTCAGCCCGGGGCGCACTTACAAGGTTAGTACTTCGTCACGGCTACCCTAGTTCGCTCAAAATTGGTCTTGTTGCTTTATACGTGCAGTCGCCATCAGATATATCTGAGCTGTCAGTGTACTCATAAATATCTGAACACGGCTCTAACGCTATGAAAATAGAGCCGTGTTCAGATATTTATGAGTACACTGACAGCTTAGATAATGATAGAGCATCGACTCGCGGCGCCCCTCTTTTCTTTCTATGGCGCACCAGGTGGGAGGGTTGCCAGATGGTCGGATTTGGCGGGATTCTCCCGATTTTTTTGTATGTCCTCACGACTCCCTACAAAGAAGAAAATCTCCCGACAAACGACTTCATTTTAAAACTTAGTCTGATCCACTCAAGGTGGACCGGCCAGCGAAAATTTCTGTACTTTCAGGCTAAAAAAAAGGTCGCATCGAGCGCGCGGGGCATCTCCCGACCAAATACTCAAAATCTCGACATATTGTTTTTTTCTCCCGATAATAGGGTCATTCAATCTGGCAACCCTAGTGGGAACCCCTGGTATAAAGAATCTTACTTGTAGTTGCCGTAGAAGAGAGAGACAGTATTCTTCTGCCGGCCGCACGGCAGATGGAATTGCTTGCGGCACGCCGCCACGGCGCACCCCATGCTGGCGCCGCCGCGCCCGCAGTATGAGCATTTCTGAAAACAAAATTCGTAAAAAACTATTTTTGCTTATTCTTTACTGCTGGGCAAAATTCTTTGTATGTGACCAATAATCCAGGACCCCTCACATCATCTGTAGGTACTTTACTGTGCGATTTCTGTGAGGAAACTTCTGTAGGTACTTTACTGTGCGATTTCTGTGAGGAAGCTTCTGTAGGTACTTTACTGTGCGATTTCTGTGAGGAAATTTCTGTAGGTACTTTACTGTGCGATTTCTGTGTGGAAACTTCTGTAGGTACTTTACTGTGCGATTTCTGTGAGGAAACATCTGTAGGTACTTTACTGTGCGATTTCTGTGAGGAAACTTCTGTATGTACTACTATTCTTATTCTGTGCCGCGGGCCGGATTGGAATGCCTCGCGTGCCAGATTAGAATGAAGTGCGGATCATAGGCCCTCCCGATTTCTTCCCGCGGGCCGCAGTTTGGAGTTCCCTGGTCTAGGGTCATCCATAAAGTACCTCGCACGATTTAGACTCCCCTCCCCCCATGTCACACTTCTTCCTAACAGGCTGGAACAGCTCGCGGGCCGTAGTTTGGAGACCTCTGACTTAACACATTATTTCGTAACAAACATCTTTGCAAACTTTCACATTTTTATTATTACTAAGAAGTATAAGAAAAGAAAAATAATAACTTACATGCTTTTTGCTTCTCTCCACCTCCGCTAATATGTCTTTGTAAAGAAACCCAAACAGACCTTCCGAGTCCTTGCCCTTCTGCACCAGACAGCAGGATAACAACTGGAACAATATTTAACAACACTTGTATCAAAATTTTCTCAGCAAGAAAGAAAGAAATAGTACATTACACAACTAGCGTGGTAAAACAAGGAAA
The DNA here is from genome assembly GCA_947034925.1 of Eudemis profundana. Taxonomy (NCBI): domain Eukaryota; kingdom Metazoa; phylum Arthropoda; class Insecta; order Lepidoptera; family Tortricidae; genus Eudemis; species Eudemis profundana. The sequence continues at coordinate 6,892,182 of OX344819.1, forward strand.
GGTAGAGATAGCAGACATTTGTCTTGTCTGCTATCTGAGTCGAATATGTGATTGAGGGCTTTCTTTATTACCTCCCGTGTTGTGTAGGTACATCATTTTATGTCTATACTTGGCCAGAAAGGAGTTCTATCCGTGCGTACTGTGCGGTACCACTTTATGGCCAGGTGTGGCACAAATACATTTATGAAAGCACAAAAGGAAAGCAGTGAAAAAGAAAACTTGCTACCACAAAATGATCCCAGCTCAGCATGATGCTGTCTCTAGAGCCAGTGCTGGTCTTCCAGTAAGACCAGAGAGTGGTGACGTCTCGGCTAGTTATTCGCTAGACTAGTCTAGGATATCAGGAGGATAATTACATGTAAAAGTAATGTGAGTCATGATTTCATAGTGTTTTTTTTTTCATTAAAGTTACAAATTTTAGTGTCAATATATCTAGGGATTATAAGTAACACTACTTTAGATATAAAATAACACTTAAATATTGCATTGTGATGATTCAAAACGCAATGAAATCGCGACTCGCGTTACCTCTTACCGTGGAATGACCCAAGAGACAATTTCTTTTGATAATATAACAATGTATATGTGTTAAATAGATTTCATGCAAAATAGGCACATAACTATCATAGTTCGAGTTGAGGAAAACTAACCCACAGCCTACATAGATTTGAAGCATTTATATAGCAGGAGTAGCTAGATATATATGGAAGATCAAAGGATACTTTATACTTCACAGTCCTCTATAATTGTCTTTAAATCATTTAGTAGACTATTTCCTCCATATGCTTAACTAATTGGTACTGAAAGCTCATGTTAGATGCTAATATACTCGAAAAACTATGTAATTACTGCTAGAGAAGTGCACAACAAGACATTAGCAGTAATAGTTCATTGAAATCAGATATGACCGCAAGAATGTAGCCTCTAGATATCGATGAGTGATTATGATAAAACAACAACTTACCACACAGAAGTAATGACATTGTATGTCACCGAGGGAGTATAATTTGCCGTAAATAACTTCATCATCCACATCCTGTTGGCAGAAAACACAGGGCTGCCTGTTTTCCGTTACAAGCTTCGCCACTGCCCTGTTCTTCAGGAATTTAGCAACTTTAGTAGCCATTACAGAGGCTGTATATACTACAACACACCTTAAACGTCTCAAAGACAGTTACGTAAATGGTTTTTCTTATTCAATTCACTCATTTTCTCGAAAATAAAGTAGAAAGCTTTCACTAATCGCTCATTATCAAAATGTCAAATCCAAACAAAACATGGCCACAAAATTTGGCGGGAGTTTTTTTTTCTGGCAGATGAAATGTTCAGAAGAACCGTTTAACATTTGGAAATTAAAAGAAGGAAAACTTGATGATGGCCTAGCCAGATAAATAAGAAAAGAACAGAAAAATTTACTTGCATATTTTCTAGTGTACTAGATACATACATTTTAAGTGATTTGCCAAGATTGTCGCATGCCACATGGTCAAGTTCTATAGAAAACGTACCTTAAATAAAAAATCGGTTTGTCTATGCTCGTTTGTTTGTTATTTATGATATGATAAGTATGACAGTGACAGCTCCCTGTCTGCTGCCGTTATTCAATTCAACTCAACCGTTATTAATACACTTTTAAAATTACAACTCGGTATCGTGTATATTTTCTTAAAGAAAAGTGATTAAAATGTCGGCTGAGCCTAAATCTAGTAAGCGCAATTTTTTTTCCAATAGTTACTTTTAACATTGCCCTTTTACTCGATCGACAAAACATATTTTTGTGCAAACACCATTTGTTTATGTCTGTATAATAACTACTTTTTCAACATTCCTTCTATCGTTCACTTTCTTCCCTACTCGTATCATCATAATTTCAACCTTGATACGTCCACCGTTGAACATAGGTGTCCCCCAAAGACTTCACAACGACTGGTCGCACGCCTCCTGCCTCCATCCTACTCATATTGCATATATACAGGACTATATTACAATTCATGCATGTTTTTCGTCGTTTCAGAGCTCTCCGAGCTTCAAGCGACGATATCCAAAATGTCGTTAGAAGCGTGTTGCGTAGCGGTGTTGCCGGAGCTAGGGCTCCGCTGGGCCGACGTGTCCCACGCCATTCGCAGCTCCCGGCTCGCCATGACGCCGACCGGCGCTGCGAGGGTGCTGTGCAGGCATATTGCCAGGTGCCTACCGGCTGAGGAGTATGACGATTTGCTTAGCCGATTGAGGCTTAAATGTGAGTAAAATAAATTTTCTAATCAAGGAATAACCAGCAACATTGAATCTACATTTGAGGAGTTACCTTCATTTCTCATGGATCGTCATCAAAATAGAGTTAATACAAAAGGAACCAAATTTGCCTTGCAACCAAAATAAAATTTGTCTCATAATTGGACGGAGTTATGGAATATTGAATTAAGCGCTATAGATCTCCATAGTGCTTAATTTGTTATTGCATAACTCTGTCCAATAGACTGAGTTTTGAGGTAATAAAATTTAAAAATACAACTATAATTTTCTTTATGCCACACCTAGCCATAAAGTGACTTTTTCCGCACACTGCCTGTACCGAAAAAGCCGCTTTCTGGCCAAGTGTAGATATAAAATGATGTACACAACACGGGAGGTAATAAAGAAAGCCCTCGATTACATATTTACGTCCCTCGCTTGCAGCTCGGGCCGCAAACATCTGCGATCTTGGCCTTTCTTTGTATTACCACCCTAGTTGTGTAATGTACTATATTGCACACAAAATACAAAAAAAGCAATACATAAATCAATGGTTATGTACAAAGGCGAACTTATCCCTGTAAGGGATCTCTTCCAGCGAATACTTGAGCAAATGAGAAAGAACAACCAACATCGAAGAAGATAAACAAAATAACAAAATTAATTCATTCTTACACAAAGAGAACAATGCAGGTTTTGAAAACACTTAAAAACTTAACATTTAGGCAAGCCGGAGCAGCTTTGGCTTCAATTTTCTTTACTATTACTATATTTTGAGATATAAAGCGTTTCCAAAAACAAAGCCGTTCCAGAGATACAAACGGTGTACGCCAGCTTGACGCCCGGTAGCGTACACCGTGAACAGGCCTTATATTTCGAAAAGTTTAAGGGTAGTATTTTTTTCACCTAGGTATTTCGTCGGTACTATTTGGGTACTATTTATTGGCTGCATCAGATTCTGAATATCTTTACGGTGTACGCTATTTTGACGGACACCTATTTTTTGGTTTATCAAATTATTAAAAATCGACAAAGGTATAGATCATCAAACTTCCGGAGTGGGGGCTTGTGACGTCACTCCTGGGTGAAAATCGTACCAAAGAGTGACGTCACTCGAAACTTCTAAGCACTATATCCTCGTAATTTTTTGTGTGAGGTGAAAATATACATTTCCAACATTGTTTTCCAGTGGTAGCGACACAGCAGAGGGTGTGGCACCTGATCTCCCTGTCGGAGCCGGTAGCGGAGGAATCAGAGGGCACAGCGGTAGGGACGATGGTGGCGCGCGTGAGGCAGGCGCTGCGGAGCGCCAAGAAGCCTAAAAACATGACTGCTGTGGTATGTCAACCAGACTTTTAGACCCCCCCCCCCCCCCCATGTCACACTTTTTCCTAACATATTTGACCTTGTTAGTATTAGCTGTCACATTTGGCTAGACCCCCCCCCCCCATTGGTGTGACGTACTATATGGATGACCCCTAAGCAAATTTAAAGAAGACACAAAAATAAACTTTTAAATTTTTCATATGACATCCCGGGGTTAAAAGGTACATCCATATTAAGCACCGATGTTCCGCTACTAATCCGCCTACTGCTGATAAGTCAGCTGCACCCACCGCTGGCGAGTAATCGACTAAAGTCTGTCGAGTAACAGTTCACTGCGGGCTGACCAGGCACAGTTTGATCAATCGTCCTTTCCAAATCCGCAATGTAATACTACTTGCCCAACTTTAATCCCTTACTTACGGGCGGTGGGACCAGTGCCTAAATTCGGTCGACGGTCATTCGAAATAAATAGTATACAGAATGATTGGGAATTCGATCTATTCCTTGAAAGGGGTTATATTCTATAGCTTTCTATATTAAAAATGCTCTCTTACAAAAGGCTTATTATACTATCCAAGAGTATTTGGACGACAAAAACGCTTGGCCTTCTTTAGAATTTAATGATTGAATTGATAAGATGAGATGTATGTATAGTGAGATTCAATAGAAAAGGACAAACAAGTAAACAAACGGATTTACCTTCATTACTTCGTAATCACGCACTTTTTAAGAACGAACATAGCCTTATCAACAATTTATATACATAAACCTTGTATTTTCATTCATTTTTAATTAAAATATCCATTAATTATTCATATTTCAGTAAAAACAAACTTAGTCAATACCATTTTTCTATATGTCAAATGTTACTCAAATTTTTTTACTCATCTAAAATGTAAAAATCTATAATGTCTTTGGATTCGTAGTGATGGGAATGTCCGTTCTTTAAAAATGTATTACTTTTTATTAACAATGAGATTTTGATATCGATTAGTATTTCGGAAAGATTATTTTTTAATTATAGATTTTGGCAATGAATGCCATATCCAATAAATGTATATAGGAAAACCCAACTACGAAAAAGGCTAAAACAAGATCCTTGCGTTTTTACTCGTCTGATTACAACCGCCAAAAGAAGTGACAAATTATGTGAGCCTGGTACAGGGCTGCGCCGCCCCTGTGTGCGAAGTGTGCAGCGCACACAGGCGCCAAGGTGATAGGGGCGCCGGAAGTCGAAACACGACGACAATAAAGAGGAACTGCTGCATAGGTTTCGCACAAAGGCGGGCAGCCAAGGGCAGCAATGGCCTGGTGAAATCATACTCATCCATCACATCAACTCTTGACCATCATCTTGACGTTTCGGACAAGCCGTGACGTCCATGGTTGTGAAAAGACTGGCGAGGCGGGTGTCAACATCTTCTAGCCGCGCGTGTTTTCCGAACTACCCGCACTTGGCCTTGATTTTACATACGGCGCTATAATCCTCCTTTCTGCTTCGTCGTCGTCTGGTATAAGGCCATAGCTATCTATGGCCTTAATTAAAAAATAACCATAACTGACAAGAAGTGACAAAGATTAAAGAAACGTTTATTCGCATTATTCCGGTCTTCCGATTTTGTTAGAAATACGACTTTGCTTTCCCATTTCTTGACTTCGAAAAACATTGTTTTTTGGCTGGACTTTTACTACTGGATAACAACAATTTGGCTCTGTAATTTACGGACTGTGCTTTCCCTTAAAAATATTGTTGAAAAGGTACCGGTAAAGGTAAAGGTAAAATAGCACGTAACTTTAAAAACTGCGTTATTAGGGTTCCGTACCCAAAGGGTGCCAACGGAACCCTATCATCAAGCCTCCGCTGTCCGTCCGTCATAGGGCTCTAGCTTTTGAACCGTAAAAGAAAAAGACTTAAAATTTTCACAGAATGTGTATTTCTGTTGTCAACAAAAGATAATAAAATAAAAACAAGAATTCGTTAGGGTTGTTATGGGTTTACACTAAATACCCGAGCAAACCCGCCTTTTCATACTTGTATCGCCAAAGTATCGAATGCCCGCTACAGCGAAGAGGATGATTCACCGCGATACACCTGTGGCCCGTTCCCAACGACGTGTGAGGTCGCGGCTCCGCGCTACCAGTACGAGGGACGACAATTAATTAATTCGGATCTTACATCGACCGGCTTCACTCGTTTATAATTAGAATATTTTATTTTTTTTTGTAATTAATTAATTAAATCGTGTGCTTAAAACGGACTCACGTCATTCCTCTCCAACCTCCAGCTGCCCCCAAACTATAAGTGGGTAGTTAATAATAATTTCATGAATGTCAAATGGATTGATTAATTAATGTTATACCTTTCCCATCACTATTTCACAGTAAATCCATAGACAATAGATCCAAATTGTCAGTCAACATATTTGTTATTGTTTTTGTTCAGTTCTATCGAATCTCACTATAGTTGTACAGTGAATAAAATTGTTAGTTATAAGAGGACATGGCGTCTGTTGGAAGGCATTTACAATAGGGTACTTTCCTGACAGATCAAATCAGTTACTTTTTATGAATTGTCAAAACGCTCGGATAGTATGAAGTTTCTATGAGAAAAAGCATAATGACGTCATTGTGCTCAAACATCAAATCATCTCCTCATTTATAGCTTTTGGTCTTTTAAAAATCGTTTAAAACGTTAAATAGGTGAATTTTAGTTGATTTTTGCAAATTTTCGAAAGCAGATTTCAAGGCTAGCGTGAAGTAATTTATATTGACTGCAGGCAAGTACCCTATTGTTTCCTAATGCAAATCATCCTTTTCAGTGCCACGACTGTTAAAATAAGTGTCTAGATAAATTATACCCATATATAGATATTTATGAATTGAATGATAATTATGTATTTGTTTTGAATTTATAATAATATCCTGATGATTTATTGTTTAGCTTATGACGACGCAAAAGTGATTGGAAAATCCTACTTGAATAAATGATCTTTTATCTTTTAAAAAAAAAAGCTCATTTGCAATGATTTAAATCCAATCAACCAGGGGTTAAAACTCGTGGGTTTTCTTGTTATTTGAGTTTTTTTTAAACGCCTTTCGACCTAAAACTGGTAATTGTGAAAAACTATTAAAATTGAATATTAAAAAAAAAAGCATTTATCTAATAGCCAATAAACGACTGATTAAGCAAAATAAAAAAAAAAGATGCGAAAGCTTTTCAAAACTTTACAAATAAAAGGATTTGAAGTCACAAGTTTTTTATTTTGTTCCAAATTCTGTAACACTTCGAGTTATTACTTCAACTCAGTTCATAGGCTTTCTAAAAAGGTACAATTGCTGAACATTTTTGTAAATAAGTAATTTGTCAATCAGTTCCCGGTCCCGCCCGCCGCTTTTTTTCTCGTGTCAGAGCGTCTTTGAAAGAAAGAAAAGTATTTATTCGGATAACACATCATTACAGTTACATGTATAAAAAAAATCATGAAAAAAATTAAAATCGCAAATAGAGATGTGCAACCCATAATGGTCTCCACTCAGCAATTCAGTTGGCTGGGCTAGGCATAGCATGGCAGCATGGGCTTTGGTCTTTATTATTCTTAACGTTTTTTTTTAAACATTGAGCTTGCTTGTGTCATCATGTTTTATTCCAAGCATTTCATGAAACACTTGATAAGTACATTAAATGTGATGAATTTTTGTGGTCGAACCCCGGATTGCATGAACTCGTCACCACTGGTGTTATGTTACAGGTGGAGTCAGTGAACATCGGAGACCTGGTGTACTTCAGCGTGCAGCTGGTGTCAGCCAGCAGGCAAGGCTCTGTGGTGTTCTGTGCTATTCCACCCGGTCGACCCGTGGCGCTACTTAGCTCGCTAGGAGCCAAGGGCCTCCTCAAAGCTGTAGTTGAAGGTAATTGCAGATATTTCAGTGTGCAGCTAGTTGTACAATACAATACAGTCATACTTTATTGCACACCAAAAGATAAATTACATTGCAAACTTATACAAAAACAGTGGTATGTTTACCACTTTAGTAGTGTTAGGCGGTCTTATCGCTAAAGAGCGATCTCTTCCAGACAACCTTTTTTCATACCAGAGGGGTCGTGTCATGAAAAAGGGTGTCCGTCAAGATAGCGTACACCGTAAAGATATTCAGAATCTGATGCAGCCAATAAATAATACCCAAATAGTACCGACGAAATACCTAGGTGAAAAAAATAGTACCCTTAAACTTTTCGAAATATAAGGCCTGTTCACGGTGTACGCTACCGGCGTCAAGCTGGCGTACACCGTTTGTATCTCTGGAACGGCTTTGTTTTTGGAAACGCTTTATATCTCAAAAAATAGTACCCAAATAGTACCCTAGGGCCCTAAAATTTTATTTCTCTAGCTATCGTAGAAGCCGAGATATTCCATAACTTAACTTTCGAAAAGTTTAAGGGTACTATTTTTTTCACCTACTTATTTCGTCGGTACTATTTGGGTACTATTTATTGGCTGCATCAGATTCTGAATATCTTTACGGTGTACGCTATCTTGACGGACACTGAAAAAGGTTGAAAACCACTGGTCTAGCCATTATAATGCTATCGACATCATCTTGAGACATTCCCGCTCGGAGCTGAGAATCTCCTCAAAGCCGTCTGTCATCGAAGATATTCATCGGAAACCTTACTTCACTGGTCAGTGTGGCCAGGGCTCTAAAAAACTTTATTTCGTTAGTCACCTTACGTTCTTTGGAGTGGAGATAGAAGCCCCGCGAAGGGGGGCTTCGTCAGCTTGCTCACGGTCCATTGCATAAAAAACGAGTATCATTTTTAGTTTTGTACGATAATAACGTTATTGCTCGGGGCCAAGAGCCTCCTCAAAGTTGTGGTCGATCGAAGGTATACATCGGAGACAGTGTGCAGCCAGTGTAGCTAGGCTAGGGGACTCTAAAAAACTTTAAAACCAACTCTAGAATTACCTGGGTTCGTTAGTCACCTTATGTTCTTTGGAGCAGAGATAGAAGCCCCGCAAAGGGGGGCTTCGTCGGCTTGCTCACGGTCCACTGCATAAAAACGAGCATCATTTTTAGGTTAGTACCATAATAAAGTTATTGCTCGGAGCCAAGAGCCTCCTCAAAGCTGTGGTCGATCGAAGACCTTACTTCAGTGTGCAGCTAGTGTAGCTAGGCTAGGGGACTCTAAAAAACTCTAAAACCAACTCTACAATTACCTGGTTTAGTTAGTTACCTTGTGTTCCTTGGAACGGAAATAGAAGCCCAGCGAAGCGGGGCATCGTCAACTTGCTCACGGCTCACTGCGCAAAAAATAGTATTATAACAGCCTATATACTGCCATAATAATGTTATCAGATGTCGTAACGTTTCCATGGCATGCTCCTATATCGGTTCGAACTCATTATACATTCTTGTCTTGAGGCGACCTGAGGTCCTAAGTAGGGATGTAACGATACCGATACCGATATATCGGTATCGCCGATTATATACAACCGAGATTTGAAGAGCACGAAAAGAAGTTGGTGTATGAAAAAAAATCTGCAAAAAGTAATTTCAATTACTGACTTATTTTATGTACCTATTGGTCTATTACCTTGTGCAATGACAATTACTATGTAAATTAAAACTTTGGTTCTTAATAAAAAAAAAAGAATTTAGAGTTGACAATCTATTTATTTTTACTTTACACTTTCAAGGTTGACTCTCTGTTAAATATAGCCAAGTTTTAGGTATAATAAGGACATACAAATATCTGAAGTTCATACTTCATTATTTAGCTAAGATATCGGTATCGGTATCGCCGATATTTACTACAATATATCGGTATCGTATCGGCAAAACCATGTTTCGTTACATCCCTAATCCCTAGTTATCCTGTTTGCAGGGCTCGGCTACAAATCGTACGAAGACGAGAATCTCCACGGGCGAGACATTCCTTCTCTGTTGCGTATTCACGATCGCCGCTGGAACGATGACAACGTGTTACTAAACACCGTCCCCGAGTACCAACCCACACCGGTGCTTACTGACAACGGGATAGACTTCACTAACAGGTAAAAATATATAGGGAACGTGCACGAACTATAGGTGGCAGCACTAAACGACAAGAGACACGGGTGGACAATAAAGGAAACTATCGCCCCTGTCAAATCAAGTTGTCAATATGTAAGTGTCAATGTTAAATATGGTAAGTCGTAGCTACACTGACGTTAATTGTCCTTCATCGCAATAAATGAACGGCGTTTCCGTCAATGGGGCCCCAGCATGAGCGGGTACTTGATTTAGATTGGCGGCACCAGTTGGCAGCACCTTCGTCGTGCACGTTACCTATAGGGCGGCTTTTTATTTTGGACAGCTTTTATTTGACAAATGAAAAGTGCACATGATTCTGAGTAAAATGGTGACCACCATGATCAGACAAAAAAGTAAAAGGTTAATTTTTTCTGCAAGTGACCATATTACAGGTTTCTCTTTATAAAACAATACACTAAGGCTCTCCAAACTACGGCCCGCGGGCCGAAAGTACCGAAGTAAGTAAGTGCCTAAATATCGGGAACTCGTGGAAACAAACATACATGGTAAATATCCCGGTGTTTTTAGTAGTTATTAATATGAGTTTTTTTTTTCAACTGTAATTGAGCGAGACTTATTACAACTAAATTAAAGGAGATTGCCGACTTTTGGTACCAATATCGTCATTAAATTGTGTCACAACCAAAACGATACCAAAAACTTAGTTTTATTTTTTTAACCAGAGGGATTTTTTTATTACTGAATTTAAAATGGGAAATCTGAGATCAATTAAAAAAGAATTTTGTGGTACAATTTCCGCCGCCACCATGAAAAATGTATGATTTCCTTAAAACTGTATTTGACAGAACAAAATCGGTCAAAATCTAAAAGGCCTATGACAGTGGCACCACCGTCGATGCGAATGTATACAAAAATATTAATTCCATAAAACTCTGAGGTTCTTTCTTATACGAACTGCATTGTAACTCAGATAAATTAAATCCAGCTGCCCTGTACCCAAGAAAGTAACATGTTTGTCTCGTTCTTTCTTAAGACTACTTCTCACATGAGCGTAAAAGACAAAGCTAACGTCATATTATCTATGTAGTTTTCTTGATCTTAACAAGAAAGTTGACAGCTTGACATTATGTCTTATTCTAAGTTTAAATATAAGGTATTTTATAAGACACGACTTTTCACAATTGTGTCGAAGGACGTATATCATTTTAAATTATTTATTTGGTACAAATAACTCGTGATACTTCACTATTCGAGACATTGAGCGTAAATGTAATGTTACAATATTTTTTATCTCACGATGTATCAAAATAGTTTCAAAGAACTTTTTTTGTAATAATATTTTAACAATCTGAATAGGCACAATAAAAAAACCTAACACAGGTATCCGAAATGACATGTCATACGATACGACTAAGATAAGTGAAGTCTCGACAACGTCAGGAATTAAAGTTATTAGGTTAATTAGGTGATTTTGTATTTGGCCGGTTGACAATTATATAGACGGTTTGTTACGCAAAAACTAACTTCGAAATCTGGAAATCAATCTCAATTTCCTATGAATCCCCGAATACAATTTTAATGGGATTTAGTGATTAGGAAAGGCAGTTTCTTGTTCTTTAAGATACAGTCAGTTTTGTGTTGACACAATGACTTTTGATTTGGTACGAGGCCCCATAGACGCGTCGGCAATGTCCTTGTCAGTTTGTCTATCTTTGATCTTAGTTATTCTTTCTCATTTGCTCAAATGTTAGCTGAAAGAGATCCCTTACAGGGATAAGTTCGCCTTTGTACATAATCCGCCGAGTACGAAACGCGATTATACACTATGTAAAGTATAGATATCCCCTCACTGTTGCGTATTCAGGTTTCAGAATGACCATGCAAGTAAAAGGCCTAATTTGCATTAGAGCTTAGGGCTCGTCCAGAAATCATGTGATCAAATTTGGCCTATTTTTGACCCCCCCCCCCCCCCATTCAAGATCACGTGTAATTTTGAAAATTGAGTAATTAAATAAAACAATATTTTTTTTATCGTGCAACGTCGAATTAAAAAAAAAACAGTGTATAATCGTAAACCTATTTGTTGTTATTACAGGGGTTATGATGAAGAGTACATGGAGGAAGTGCTTGGTCCGACGCCGCCCCTGCTCACCGACCTCACGATACAGACCACCAAGTCCTTCTTCGATCCCAGGTATTTTTTTTAAGCCTCACAAACTTGCATGTCTTACTGAACGTTGCAAAAATCGGACCGGTGGGGGCCGCTGCGTTCCCTGGGGTCGAACCAGGTCGATTTCAGACTAAGGTTTCAAATCAGCCAAGGCTTATTTCCTATGTTCAAAACTGGACTACAAAACCAATTTTACTTTATATAAAACTATAATTTCAGAGAGTATTATTTTAGTTTTCATTTTGAAAATCGGTGCAATCTGGCAGGATGGCCGGTTAAGATTGAAAACTAAACGCTATTCTTAGGATTATCTGTGGAAGAGTACATTGAAAAAATTGACAGTTGAAGTCTTTTAGTGGCTGCGTTTAGTTTATTTGATTTTTTTCCTCGCAAAATCTAAATTTACTTTATGCCACACCTGGCCATAAAGTGACTTTTAGCCGCTTTCTGGCCAAGTGTAGACATAAAATCATGTACACAACACCGGAGGTAATAAAGAAGGCCCTCGATCCTATATTTACGTCCCTCGCTTGCAGCTCGGGCCGCAAACTTTTGCGATCTCGGCCTTTCTTTGTATTACCACCCTAGTTATGTAATGTACTATTCTCTTATCCAGCCTGCTGAAAAAGGACATAAATCTGACTGTACAGCTTAAGAGCGAAGACGTCGCAGCCACGCTTAAGGAATGGGTGAAGATAGGAGCCCTCGCCCCGACGTCGCCGCTCGTGCAGGTATTCCACGACATGCAGAGCAACAGCATCGCTTATCAGGACGATGACTAGTGTCTAGAAATAGTACATTCTTTTTGACATTTCATTTCATTTCATTCATTTTTTTCATTTTCATTTTTTTTGACGACCGCTTTAGCTTAGTTGGTAGTGACCCTGCCTACGAAGCAAGAGGTCCTGGGTTCGAATCCCGGTAAGGGCATTTATTTGTGTGATGAGCACGAATATTTGTTCCCGAGTCATGGATGTTTTCTATGTATTTAAGTATTTGTATCTATTAAATATATCGTCGTCTAGTATCCATAACACAAGCCTTATTGAGCTTACTATGGGACTAGTTCGATTTGTGTAAGATTGTCCACTAATATTTATTTATTTATTATTTATTTATTTATTTTTTATTATCATGCCGCAGTGACCCTGTTACAAATATGAAACTACCCAGCGTTTTTATTATTTTGGTAACTTGATTGATATGTTGTCAAATGTGAACTCCTTTTTTGTAGGAGCATTCCATGAAAATATTTCGTAAGGGACACCACCGTTTTAATACTTCCGAGAAATAAATTCAGGAAGCTAATTATCAGCATTGTAATATCATAACTCGGCTTTAAGATTGGTAGTGTTTCTTAGCAGCTAATACGTTTTATTAGGGTAGCTGCCATAGCGTTTCGTAATGGACAAAAAATTGATGTTTTCACGGAATGCTCCTGTATTGAATGATTGAAGTCAGTTGTTGGTGAAAAAAAAAATAGGCTGAGACCGACCAGGCTTTGAAATTTGATTAATAGTACATTACACAACTAGGGTGGTAAAACAAAGAAAGGCCGAGATCGCAGATATTCCTGGCCCGAGCTGCAAGCGAGGGACTTAAATATGCGATCTAGGGCTTTCTTTATTACCTCCCTTGTTGTGTTCATAAATTTATGTCTACACTTTGTCAGAAAGCGGCTTTTTCCGTGCGCGTGGCGTGCGGTAAAAGCCACTTTATAGCCAGGTGTAGCATAAAATATTAAAACCGAGTTCAATTAAAAGGAGGTTATCTATTCGACCCATATGTATGTAATATTGTCAGAATGGCAGTTTTTATTCATGTTAGACATACCAGCTTCTGAATATGTGTGCCAAATTTCATAAATCTATGTATGTTTGTCTGCGCATATCTCAAAAACTGACCATATAGTTCAGTCATTATAGATTTTGACCCGTGAATAATTAGTTCTTGGATTTTTTTTCGTAGGTCCCTCGGGGGAGTCACTGGGAGTGTAAATTCAAAAAGTAGACTGAATAAGGCTCCTGCGTATATTCGTAAAACGGTTTTTCTTGAATAACTCGGCCATTTTTGATTTTACAGTAAAACCGTGGGGACAAAAATTGTAGGAAATTTGATTCCTACAATTTTGGGATCTACGAAACAAAATCCAAGAACTAATTATTCACGGGTAGGGTCGGTTTTTCGGATATAATAAATATTAAATAAATAAATAAATATTAACTTACTATGGGGCTAGTTCGATTTGTGTAAGATTGTCCACAAATCGAACTAGCCCCATAGTAAGCTCAATAAGGCTTGTGTTATGGATACTAGACGACGATATATTTAATAGATACAAATACTTAAATACATAGGAAACATCCATGACTCAGGAACAAATATTCGTGCTCATCACACAAATAAATGCCCTTACCGGGATTCGAACCCAGGACCTCTTGCTTCGTAGGCAGGGTCACTACCAACTAAGCTAAAGCGGTCGTCAAAGTGTCGTAATGACTGGACCGCTCGGATCCAAAATACCGCATTCCGAAAATACCAGATTTTTCAAAAAACCAGATTTTCGATTTATGAGATTCCTGTCTTACCACATTCCCGTTACACTAGACTATAAAATCGTAAGTTACTCAAGGATCTAAATCACTTTGTTGGGTGTGTTATTTTGGGAATCTTGTATACGGAGAATCTGGTGTATCGAGAATCCGGTATTTTAAAAATCTGGTATTTTAGGAATGCGGTATTTTAGGAATGAGCGGACTGGACTAATAGTTATGCAGTAAGAGACTAGATGCAATTTTCCTATACAGTACTTTTATCTAACGAGCACGGGTGAGCCCATGATTGTAGTTGTGACGCGTATGGACACGCGTGCTTGTGTGCGTAACTCACAGAAATACATCGAGGTAGAAGGAAAAGTGTATGTACCTCGCGTGCTAAAAAGAAGTGGCGACGACCTACTTTGAATACCGTTAACTTCAGTTTCCGTCAATATTATTAGCAGATTTGAAGATCTGATAATAATGGTAATAATTAATTGTTCAATTACAACCAAATGAAATGGACAATTTATGTTTTCCATCACTAAATTGCACTTTTGGCGCCAAACGCCAAGCGAGAAACGTTACACGCTTCTTTGCCATACAAATCGGCGAACTATTTCTATCTGGATATATTTCTGTGGTTGATACTTTGAGACTTGGTTTATTTTTGTAGCCTGACTAACTTGCAACTTTTACCGACTGTTGCAAAAATCGGACCAGGTGGGGGCCGTGGCGTTCCCTGGGGTCGAACCAGATCGCTTGGCCGGACCACCTTGAGAGGGTCGGACTAGGTGGAGACTTGGTAATGACGTCTTGTTTGCGCAAGGTTTTCCGGCTATCCGGCCGTTGTCTCAGTCGGGCGGTGTATGCTGTCGCAGGGCCCACTCAATATCGATACCAAACCAAAGGGCGTAAGCTCCATTAGAACCTACGGCGTTTACGTCGTTTGAGTTGGTTTGCGTAACTGCAGATACTATCAGCAAACACATCGAACATTATTTGCTCACAGTATCTTATGAACAAAATAATGTATTAATTATGAAGTAGCAAAAAGTCATGAAGTTGTAAAATAATTATTTATTCTGTACATTGACGTTTTTTTAATGGCTTGCACAGACTATTTGGAGAATGAAATAAATACATAAATTATATTAAGACTTATCAAACGGCCCTCGTATTCATTAGGTATCTTAGTTATAAAGACATTGATGACGTAAGTTTGTAATAAAAGACTGATGAATTGAGAGTCGCATTTTATTTCAATTACTATCAGAACGGTAAAATCCACACCGCAACATAACAGGCTGAATACTACAACTTTAATGATAAACTTGGATTTTGTTGAGGACCTGATCATTGACCAAAATTATTATCAATATGAACTTTTTTTTTAATTCTTTAATAGAATAAGTGTACTTGCAGATTGGTCCCATTTTAACCGAGTTAAAAAAAACCGAGGTTATCAATTATATAACCTGTATGTGGGTCATTCCACGGTAAGAGGCAACGTGAGTCACAATTTTCATTAAGTTTTAAATCATCATGATGCATTATAGTACATTACAAAACTAGGGTGGTAACACAAAGAAAGGCCGAGATCGCAGAAGTTTGCGGCCCGAGCTGCAAGCGAGGGACGTAAATATGCGATCGAGGGCTTTCTTTATTACCTCCCGTGTTGTGTAGATCATTTTATGTCTATACTTGGCCAGAAAGCGGCTTTTTCCGTACGCGCAGGTGGCATAAAAGTGTTAATATATCTCTAAAGAAGTGTTACTTGTTGTAACACTTATTTAGAGTAAGTAAAAAACACGCAATGAAATCGTGCTTCACGTTGCTTTTACGTGGAATGACCCATGTATGTAATATTGTCAGAATTGCAGTTTTTAGATATGTTACTCTGTACCAGCTACTAAACGTGTGTACTAAAGGTTCAATGTTTGAAGCAGGTTTTTTTTAGAAATGATGAAGTCTACGACGGCGCGAACTCACCCAGAAGACGCCTATTCACTCAGATTCTATATAGACGAAGGAAGAGGATTGGATAGGTTTCTTCTATAAATAAAAGTAGATAAAATCAAACATCAAAGGAACATTTACTAATATAATATAATTAGCACGAGCATATAATTTTATGACAAATAAAAATAGATTCTTTTCCTTAAGCAAATTAAAATAGCACTTTATAGTAATATGGCAACACTAAGATTGCACCCAAGATGACACGGACAGAGATCATTTAAAAAGCAAAGAATACCATAGACTATTTCACCGCCTTTTTTCAAGTTAAAATCGTGCTGTCTCTTTTTCTCTCCGCTGTTGTACAATATGAGTGAAAGGGGCGGCACGATTCTTATTTAGGAGTAGGTAATTTATTAGAAAAACATCATATGCAACATTCCGATGCCACCATTGACGATATAATCAGGATATCAGTTGTTTTCATAGATATAACCGGACTGTAATAAAATAAATATTTGCAAAGTTTTCCTACGAAATAAGGGCAAGTCCATATATCCCGTGAGGCCACTTATGGGCTTTTGTTTACAAATTTTATCCTGCGAATACATGTGCAAAACTTACTGGATAACGCGGATTTAAAAGCCCCAATTGATAACTGAACTACTTTTTCGTAACCTAAGAAAACATGATATCTCGTCACCATAAAGAAACTACACGCATGATAAGACAGTCCGCAGACTACAGACTGCATCGGTCGACAGTTTAGTCGGGCTGTTAATTAGTTTAACATACATACATAATCGGTGTAATGTGCGCACTCTCATACAT
The DNA here is from genome assembly GCA_947034925.1 of Eudemis profundana. NCBI lineage: Eukaryota > Metazoa > Arthropoda > Insecta > Lepidoptera > Tortricidae > Eudemis > Eudemis profundana. The sequence continues at coordinate 6,909,270 of OX344819.1, forward strand.
GTTCATACATGTTGTAAATTGTCGCCTGCAGTGTTTCCGGACCGATTCGACCTTCAAACCTTCAAGAAAAGAGCGTAAGGTCAATGTGGCTAATTCCGTCTGGTGGGGCAATTCCGTACAGCGGTTTTTACGGCTAAACTATCATTCTAACAAACTTCTAATTTCGTCAGTGAGTGTGAAAAGTTTCGCTCCTGTGCCAGTCGAGTCATCAAGTGCATGCTATTGTTTGTTTGGCTGCAAGAACCGCTGTACGGAATTGCCCCACCAGACGGAATTAGCCACATTGACCTTACTCCCACCAGAAAGGCCGGCAACGCACTTGTGACTCTTTTGGTGTTGGAGGTGTCTATGGGCGACGGTGATTGCTTACCATCAGGCGACCCGTCTGCTCGTTTGCCCCCCTATTTCATAAAAAAAAATGTGCATACTGATTAACAGCCCGATTTAACTATAGGCCGATAAAAAGTGTAGGTTGTCGAGACTCCTTGCTATCAACTCGACGGTGAAAAAGTTATATGAAAATGGACACAAGTTTTTTTTTATCACCAAGTTAATATTCCTAACTAATTGCGGAAAAAAATATGGGTACAATCGCCGTCAAATAATATATGAAACAGTATGAAAGTTTTTCGTAACACTATATCGTGCCGTTTTTGTAACTTTGGACCATCAGATATATCTGAGCTGTCAGTGTACTAATAAATATCTGAACACGGCTCTAATGCTATGAAAATAGAGCCGTGTTCAGATATTTATGAGTACACTGACAGCTCAGATATATCTGATGGCGACTGTACATATCTTTATGCCACACCTGGCCATAACGTGGCTTTTTCCGCACACGACGCGTACGGAAAATGCCGCTTTCTGGCCAAGTGTAGACATAAAATGATGTACACAACACTGGAGGTAATAAAGAAAGCCCTCGATCGCGTATTTACGTCCCTCGCTTGCAGCTCGGGCCGCAAATGTCTGCGATCTCGGCCTTTGTTTTACCATCCTAGTTGTGTAATGTACTATTTTGCAGTCAACTATATCATCTACCTTCCTAAGTTGAACTATGTTCCTGGTTCGAACATAGTCATTACACTTTACGTTAGGACTACAGTAAGAATTATCAAAGGTGTCCGAATGCTTGTTCATTCTCTTTACGAACATTCGGACACCATAGATAATTCTTACTATACTGCATGATCTATTTTAAGATCTACTAAATCGACATGATAGCGATAAATGAATATCTAAGATTATTACGGTGATTGTACCTAAATGATACAAATTAATATTATAGAAATTGTAAAACTTGCGCCCATTTCGCGGCAACTGGCAATGTTTATTTCAATAATGCAGAGCGAATATCTTAAAACATCTACATTTAATAACTATTTTAACCTTCCCATTCACTATACCTTTTGACTAGCTAAAATCAAATGTACAGCGAGATGTCTGTCTATACTTCGAAACTCTTCGTTAGAAGTTCGTTTCCTGCGGTTTCGCTCACTCAAATACAGGGTGTCCCATAACTGACACTGGAGGTAGACCAGGTCAAGAGGTACCAAACCAACTGAACATGACCCCAGTAAAAGTGGCACGGTTTTTGAGTTATTGTCGAATTCAAATTTTTCATGAATTTTGACCGTTTTTAACATTATTAGTGTCCAGTGTGCACTCGGAAAGGTGTCAAGGTTAGTTTTTTTTATGTGTACGGTAACATGAATTGTTAATTAAGGTTACAGAATGGTATTTTATCCAAAAACTAAGTAAAATTGAAAAAAATACTAGTTTGATCTCGAATTAATTCACAGCGAAACATTAATTTAGACTTTAACCACCAGTTTTGAAAAAAAAACCGTGCCACTTTTACTGGGGTCATGTTCATGTTAAGTTAGTTTGGTACCTTTTGACCTGGTCTACCTCCAGTCACTGTGACGTGCCATTTATGGGACACCCTGTATAAGTATAAGCAGGAGTAGCTCATTCCGCGATTTCGCCGCGCGGTTGCTAATAGACATGTGTAACTCGCGAGTGAGTGATTCAAAAGATCCTAGCTCACCGACTCACTAGCTCAGTTCCGATTCAAACAACTCAGTATACTCTTTCTCTCTTCAACTCACTCGCTCTCAAGTGGCTCTAATTGAGCCGTGAGCTGCAAGAAAAAATAAATAGTACCCAAATAGTACCGACGAGATATCTAAGTGAAAAAAATAGTATACTATAGGCCTGTTCACGGTGTACGCTACCGGGCGTCAAGCTGGCGTACACCGTTTGTATCTCTGGAACGGCTTTGTTTTTGGAAACGCTTTATATTTCAAAAAATAGTACCCAAATAGTGACTTAACGGTGTACAAAATTTCACACCGTCAAGCTGGCGTACCCGGGAATTTCACATAGAAAGACTTCGAATTCCGAAATCACGCTGTTCACTACATCTCGGCTTCTACGTTAGCTAGAGAAATGAAATTTTAGGGCCCTAGGGTACTATTTGGGTACTATTTATTGGCTGCATCAGATTCTGAATATCTTTACGGTGTACGCTATCTTGACGGACACCTAAAGATTCATATCACTCTTTTCACTTTAGTGACACATTTTGCGCATGTCTAGTTGCTAGTACCAAATGCCCCCGCAGAGGGGCTTAAGAGAGCGACCAGAAAGAGCATGCGTTAAGTGATAGAAAGGACGGCACGAAACGAACTTTGAACGAAGTCGCTCGTAGTTGAGCCGCCAGAAGTTCCATCAGCATACATTTTATCAATTGTTAGGCGGCCCGCGCATCTGCTATATAATGGGCTAGACGACTAAAAAAAACTGTTTAGTCCGTCAGTTAGATTATTAAAAAATATTGTACACGTATTTTTTCTCTTGTTTGACAAATAAAAAAATGACCAGGATGTGTCAGAGTGCTTAGAAGTCTTGAGTGACGTCACTCCTGGGTACAATTTTCACCTAGGAGTGACGTCACACGCCTCCACTCCCAGGGCCGGATTTAGAGGTGTGAAGGCCTAACGGACTAGTGGAGGCTCCTGGGCGATTCTCCGAGCGTTTTAACCGCGCGGTTTGACAATCATTATTGTCCGACGATTATTTACTATAAGGAAAGGACAAATCGTGACAATTTTGATAAAACTAGACTTAAGCTCGGGACTGTTTTTTGGTTTCATAAAAAGTTAACTCTAGGCATCGTTTTATTGGACAATATTTACTGAGACAATAATGACGAAAATAAAACGCCGTAAAAACGCTGAATATTCGCCCTCCTACTAATTAGGGAAGTGTTGTGGAGGCCTTGGGCAGTAGCCCCGCTTGCCCTCCTCCAAATACGGCCCTGCCCACTCCAGAAGTTTGATGATCTATAACTTTGTCGATTTTTAATATTTTAATAAACCAAAAAATACGTGTCCCATATTTTTCCATCATCTAACTGACGGACTAATAGTACATTACACAACTAGGGTGGTAATATAAAGAAAGGCTGAGATCGCAGAAGTTTGCGGCCCGAGCTGCAAGCGAGGGACGTAAATATGCGATCGAGAGTTTTTTTTATTACCTTCCGTGTTGTGTACATCATTTTATGTCTACACTTGGCCAGAACGCGGCTTTTTCCGTACGCCGCACGCCGGTATAGTATAGTCCGAATCATACAAATCGGCCATTCTCACGAAATCTGACTGCGTCTAATTACCGCGTCTCCATACATATAGTATGAAAACAGCGTCGCGGTAATTAGGTGACCGCAGACATACTCCGTGAGAATGGCCGAAATATGTTTCTTACGAGTAACTTGCGTAGACTACATGTTGACCATATATATCATATAATTATAGTTCCAATACTGCATAATAAAATACCTGTCTATGCGAGTCTGTTTAGTTAAAGCTGAACCCGAAAAAAACCGGCAAATAAACGATTTTGATACTTTTCTTATTTTGGTGGCACTAAAGGAGAGGAATAGTGTACTTTTTCACACTACTAAGGCCTGTATTAATAAACTGCTATGAAGGTTTTTGAATTTGCCGCTTTCTTCTGGTTCAGTTTTCATTAAACAGAATCTATAGAACTTTACAAAAATTGAGAATATTTTTGTTTTCAGGCAACATTTCTGGCTATGTCATGTTTTGCACCACATTTGCTTTACTTTATAGTTTCGAACGGATAAAAATGTGAAGACATCACTTATTTTAGTTTGTTAATATGAAATGACATGAATCTTGACATTTTGGGAACGTATACGCTACATCGATGGAACCTCTGAATTAAATCAGACTGTACTGATAAGCAGAGCAAAATAATTATACAATATTTTCAATAAAATCAATAATTACTTAGCACCAATAATTTAAAAAAGAACATACATAAAGTATGGGAAACTTAATTGAAACTTATCATTCTTACTAGCAACACCTTAGCATAGACAACAAAAACCACTTTTTAATCGCAACATTCTTAACATTCAAAAAACACGGCTGTACCAAAAGTTCTACCTACAACACTGTTTTATCTGGACTGGTGCCGAGACCTGGGTTCTTAACTTATCGATTTCTCTCTCTTTCGTTCATCGCACAGCAATTGAATGAAAGAGACACGAGATCTTTACTGACATTAGAGTTTTCTAACGGTCACAAAATGTATTTTTAGCAACTATGAAACAACGTTTTTTACTTCTGTTTTTGTCATATTTTGAATACTTGATATAGCGTACTGGTATTTTTCACAGTTTTCAGGAAAGATATCAATTATTAATATTAAAATATCAAGGTAGGTATATAATTAGGAACGCGCTTAAATAAAATAAAACTAAAAAAAGAGTGTGAAGAAATACATGATTGCTTTAAATGAGATACATATTGCCAGCCCAAATAAATCAATGTTCACCTCTCACCTTATTATACTAACTAGAAAGAGATAGACATTTTATGACGAATTTTAAAAACACTAATTTCTTTTAATAGAATTTTTTGTACTGAAAAACGGCCAATTCTATACTCCTCGACGGACGTGCCATAGACAATGTTTTTCATTTAAAGCCTTTTTAAAAGGCGCTCAAGTGCGAGTCTGACTCATATATCTATTTATTTCTGATCCTAAAATTCTATATTATCGCAAAAAGATATGATATTTCGAACGTCCCATTCCATAGGCGTGATTTTACTAGTTTTCAACAGTTCCATGATCCCGTTGTGTGACTATAATAGTAATTTATGCAACTGATAAATACTGAGGGATCTTAAAACACGAGTGAGTAATTCCATGAAAATGTAACGCGAGTTACCATCCCGCCGCGTGTTTATTTATTTATGATGTAAGCATTAATTTTGCTCCAGGTAGGTAAGTATTTCTTTAATCCCGAGATATATTGACCCTTAAATTTGCAGCATCAATAAAAATAACATGCGAAAAATTGGTAACTGGCGTTACCTACTCTCTGCAATGGAATTAACCGAGTGTGGTTTTATGAAACGAGCTTAAGGCGAGTTTAATTATAACATCACACGAGTGTTTTAAGGCCCAATTATGTAGTTGCATAAAATATTTTATCTATACACATATTATAAATCCTCGATCTTGTGTTCGGGAATCGTAAGAATAACCGCCATTATATTTGCATGTCTCTTGACGAAACATGTAGTTCTGTAAGTAGATTTAAGACCATCTGTATATATATACCATGTTTAAGCAAATAAATGTCTGATTCTGATTCTGCACCGCCACGGCCGCCTAGATTTTCATAATTGCATCGTTTTCGATGTTATTATGATTAATAATACATTATAATAACATAGGCACAGATAACACATCGATGTTACGTTACTGCTTCCAATAATAGTGGTAATTTTATTATATGCGGTTTCCGAAAGCATAATAGAGGGTTTATGATATGAGTGTAGATAAACAATATATAAGTAATTTTAACCAAAACTATTGGTCTTCACCATTGCGCAATGTAAAAACACGTCTATGGAAAGGAACCTTATAATTTATTATTTTTAATAAAAAACGCACGATAATGAATGCCATGTAACATTTCACGAATTTCGATGTAAGGAAACAATTGAAAATTATATCAATGCTAATTTACTTTGCCGTTATGGTCGGTGGAATTCAAAAGTTAATTAATTTGTCATATCATTTTTTTAAATAATTTTGATAAAATTTCAAGCCCGCGTGTATGCGTGAGTTGTCCACACGCCATTCTTTTTGAAAAAGTTGCGTCTTCAATTATAGGCTTGTCTGCGTCTGGATTTTAATATACACGCGTTGTAGACTAACCCGATTAATTGGTTTGTCTGTCTTAGGAGTTAGGACCTAAGTCTCTTAAGGCCAAAGCCCAGGAACTCAGTTCCGATTTAAAAAAAATGTTTGTCTATGGCACTTCCGGGTTAGCGCGCTAATCTACGATCACATTATGCCTTCAATCACAGATATTTGACCCTGCCTTGGGGTAATTTTGTGCTGTATTATTACTTTTCAAACGGTTTTATTTAATTCAGCGTAACATTTTTTGGCGTGGAAAAAAAATCATAATAGGTACCTACCTCGTCACAGATGTATAATTTATTTTTTATTTGGAATTATTTTTTATTTTCTATGACAATAATTGTCAGAATATTTATACAAATGACAACAATTAGGTGCATCGCACCGTGGTGCCATCTGCCATCAGGTTCATTTTACCGTCTATTCTCACTGACCGGAGCGCGCCTCAACTCCATACTAAATTATAAGGATTGATAGCAAGCAGCCAAGCTGTATGGAAAAATGAACTTTAACCATTTTATATTGATTTAAACTTTCAAGATTTTCACTCATAATTATAACAAAACGCGGCCACGCGACCATGGACGTTACGGTACTTCCGAAACGTCGAGGTAATAACATGTTTTCACGCGATTAAGTCGCGTTTTGTTTCAATCACTTTGAACATATTTAGAAAAAAGGCAATTTTTATTGTGAAGTTTTCTTTCAATTTTATGTTATATCTATTTAGAATTAGGTAAGAGCCCTTTCCATCCCAATAAAAGGAAAAAAGTGTCCCAATTTTTGAAAATGGTAACAATCGGAATAAAATTGAGACAATTTTTGGTTCCATTAGGATTGTAAAAGCTCGTAAATAGTAGAAATAAAATAATACTGGCAGAAAATGACACAATAAAAAAAATGCCAATTAGGTAGTTTAGAAACGCGAGCTCTGATCGGTTCGGACAGTGATCTTACTTTGCTGACCAAAAGGCATATTTTCCAGTTATGAATTTTTCCGTTAAAATCTGTCACATACCGAGCGGTTTAAAAAATAATTGTACATTAAACGTACTATTGCAATAAGACAGCACAAAACAACCGCCCACACTTCCACCTCAAACATATCACTTCAATCATTTTAAAACTTCCAAAAATCACACCGAAATCCTTAATACTAGGAAACAAAACTCTTAACTAAAACAAACTTAAATGTGCGGCCGGCAAAAAATATAACTAACGCCAGCGCGTATTAAACATACGGCGACTGAGCGAGCAATGCCGCTGCCGACTGCACATTTAAATTTGTAGCGCGATTCGATTATCGTTCTAAATTCAAACTTTAAAAATGGAATCGCTACGGAGCCCACAGACTATATCTGTCTCCTTCCCTCTCACTGCCTCCTGATATGGTAGAAAGAGGCGGCATTACTGTTACTGACGTATCCAGTTTTTATAATTTGACTTTTGGACGTAGTTATGCCACAAGGATCCAAACCACTAAGTCATAATTACATTTTCGTGAATTAATCTAGCTATTTTTATGGATTGGATGATTTTCATTGAACGATAGCAACATTTTAATCGGCTTTAAATATAGCGTCGCCAAAACATCGAGGTAAACGATTTTTTTATGATCTTCAGGTCCACATACACTTTTTTTATCTAATATTCTAACTTTTTGGCTTTTCTTATTCAGAATCGTTCCTTTCCACAAACAAAATAATATATGTAGTTTCCTCCTTTTCTCCTTCCTAAATAACACTTATTTTAAAGCTGATTCAAATGTTTTTATTTTTTATGTCGTATAAGTTTTCGTACTTGATTAGGCTGGACTGCTGTCTCGTTGTTTGCGGTCTTCTGGCGTTATGTGAGTCATATTCATATGGCGCCTGAGGAAAACAATATATACAGGTGATCAGGATTAATAGAAACTAGATTTTATTGAATTAATAGAAAATAGATAAAAACTGCAAGAAAACTGTGTAAACCGGGGTCTTCAACCCGCGGAGGTTTCATCGGCCCGCCAATAACCTCAGTCAGTTTTTTCATTATAGTCAATCGTTTATAAATTGAGTAATATTATACTTAATTAATTGATTACCTGATTTTTTTTGTATAAGAATTGAATGTGGGCCAATTTTTACCGAGTTCAAAGAAATCGTTATAAATACCTACGTATAGTCGGGTATAATCGCAAACCTCTTAACTTCTATTGTTTCTCATATATCGTTACGAGGTTTGCCACTTTACCCGACGATATGACACGCAAATGAAACATTATTGGCCCTTGATTTGGAAAAGGTTGAAGACCCCTGGTCTAAAGTGTCTAAATATTATTATTTTTACATGAAACAGAGTCGATCCAAATTAGAAAAAGCGAATAGTATTATGTTTTTTAAAAGACTCAAGAAGATATTATTCTTATGGATTTTTTTAAATCGAAAGGAGTAAATGTCTCCCTGGTTTCCAATCTTTTATTAGAATTTTTATTTTTTTATTTAATCTCAATCAAACCATTTCATTACGAATTTAATAATGAGGTCGTCAATCCGATGAAACGGATATCTTTAAATTATTCAATTTTTAATTTCATTGCCGAAAAAAAAATGTATAACTTAACCAGATAGACCACAAATCAAAGCAACGTTCTACTTGATTAAATTGTATTTAGATTGAGATTAATTTCACTATTTGTGTATACCAATTACATATATTGAGAAAGTAGATTGAATGAATGACGGTACCTTAGTCCCCTCTCGCCCCTGAAGCACAGACTACACATGGTGCAGGACTTGAGGTCCACGCCCCCGCCCTTCTCCTTCTCTACGGCCTCCTTGTCTATCTTGTCAGTGGTCGTCTCGGCCTTGTCTTTGGTTATCCACGGTTTCCTTTCCGGCGTTTTGATTCTTGGTTTGTGGTCTGAATGAAAAAAAAAACAGCTAGTATGCTGGAGCAAATTTCGCTTACTCATTATTCAAGATATGTTGAATAATGCGCTCAATGTCTTAATGTCTTTTTGGTCCCTTGGCAGGAGTGACTCACTCCGCGATCTCGCCGCGTGGCCTTGAAGCCCTCTGTAGGGGGCCTAAGGCAGCGACCAAGAAGAGCACGCGTTATGCGATAGAGACGGTCGGATGCCCGTGCGTTCCGTCCGGTGGTCGGACCCGAACGACAGTTTCGTTAGAAGAAAGAGAGAAAGAGAGAGAGAGAGAGAGACTCCCGTACGTCGTACTATCAATTATTCTGTGTCCTTGGTGATGTTTCGTGAAGTTTTAAGCAGACCCCGTTTCCTCATCTTATAAAATTTTACTTTGCGAAAATAATTTGGAATATTTTAAATATTTAAAAGTATTCAGTACGTCTAGCAGGCCGCGACTTCGTTTCTCGCGCGACTGAGCATCACCTGTCACTGTCACACGATACTGAGTGGAAAGAGATAGGTAGCATTTGTCGCGCGACAAAGAGTCGCGTGTCACAGTTGTGCTAGAAGTACAGGTTTACTATATAATCTATACAATTCAGGTATTTAAAACATATGGGAAAAATCCTGGAAAAGCGTACCTAATTGACGATTTCATTGTTTTTCTTGAGGCCTAAGAAATAAATACACGCGCTTCACCTTTTGTTTCGTACGGAACCCGGATGTCCCGGACGAAATTTGACCCCGATACGGAGTGCAAACGAAACCCTAAAAATACAAAGGACAACCTGGACTTACCTAGTCGCTCGTTGACGTGGGCCCATTTCCGTCAAGTAAATCACAGTCAGGTCAGTCACAGTCAGAGTCTCGTCAATTTCAGCTATGCGCTGATGATGCGCTGGGCCAGGTCGCCACGCGGCAAATCACAGCACCGGTCCAGACGCCAAAACTATGTGTGGATTCACTCGCGAATATAGTCTCACACCTTAAACTACACCAATTGTTCATGTATACCAAATTCACAACCAAAAGCCCGTTATTTCGACCACAAAACAGGAGACCGATCGCATGGGCGCGTCCTGAGTCGAATTCCGAGTACGTAATGTGTCAAAAAAGCACATTATCTCTTTGAGGTTATAATTATTTGACATTGACAAATGTCATGTTGTGGGCGCGTTCCGATATTGCATCGGGACGTAACAAACACCCGCCTCGGACAGGCCTCTAAGCCGGTCCGCTATACTAATGGAAGTCGCGACAAGGTTGCTACCGCTCGCTTGAGAACCGAGTCCCCCACCATGACCTCGGCAAACCGGGGCGTCTGGTCTTTACCAGGAAACAAGTTAACAATGCGCCCCCGGCGCCAACGCAGTGGCGGTAGGTTCGCCTCCTTAACTAGCACTAAATCACCAACCTTGGGGGGACTGGTTTTGTCAGTCCACTTGAGGCGCTGCTGCAGGACATGCAAATATTCCAATGACCATCTGGCCCAAAAGTTCTGAGACATTTGTTGCAGCATTTGGTAGCGCGACAAGCGAGAGCTCTTTACTTCCCTGAGGGGGTGCTCTGGCAACGCTGCAAGTGGCTGACCAATAAGGAAATGGCCTGGAGTCAACGCCTCCAAGTCATTTGGGTCGGAGCTGAGCGGACACAACGGACGGGAATTGAGCACCGCCTCAATTCTACAAAACAACGTCGCTAGCTCCTCAAAGGTCAAAATAGTTTGACCAACAACCTTGTACATATGTGCCTTGGCTTGTTTTACACAGGCCTCCCAGATTCCACCCCAGTGGGGGCAGCCTGGCGGATCAAACGTCCAGGTGATACCCCGACGGGAGAGGTCTGTTTCTATTTCAATCTTATTATCTAACAAAAATTTTACAACATCTTGTAAATATCGGTCGGCGCCCTTGTAGTTGGTGCCACAATCTGACCGGATCAGAGACGGAAGTCCCCTACGTGAGACAAACCTATCCAAAGCAGCAATAAAGGCCTCCGTCGAAAGATCACTAACAAGCTCAAGATGCGCGGCCTTGGTGGACAGACATACGAAAACGCACAGATACGCCTTTACCGTCTTCGCGTTGCGGAGTTGCGAAGTTTTCACCAAGAAGGGTCCGGCGAAGTCCGTTCCAACCCTGGAGTAGGGTCTAGCCTCAGTGACCCGGTCCGGTGGTAGGTCACCCATCTGAGGCTGCATCGTGGCTGCCTTGAGTCTGAAACAAGGCAAGCACCGAAACACGATGCCCCGCACGAGTCTTCGGCTGTTCAAGATCCAAAACTCCCGCTGTAGAATGCCCAGAAGCGCATTGCAGCTGGCATGGGAGTTCTTAAGGTGGCGATCGGTCACCAACAAGTCCACCAAGTGCCCCTTCTTGGGCAACAATATGGTGTGGCGCGCCGAATACGACAAATTCGCATTACGAAGCCGTCCTCCAACCCGGAGTACTCCTGACTCGTCCACAAACGGGTTGAGGCGAGCTATCGCCTTCTGCAATTTGGGTCGCCCCTTCCGTAAGGTCTTCAACACATCTCCAAAGTGTTCTTCCTGTACAACCCGAATCCAATGAAGTAGGGCGGTACTCCGCTCTTCACTGGAGAGAACACTACCACGTGACCGGTTGTCAGGGTGGCGACAATTGTGTAAGAAGCGTTTGACCCAAGCGGTCACTCCAACAAGCTTGTCGAGGGAGCTGTACCGTTCTAGCAACCAAGCGGTGTCTGGCGCTGGAGCTGTCTCGACAAGGTGGACCTTCAAGCCAGAAGATGGGGTCCCAATCACACAACTGGCAGGCCAGTGTGTCTCCCTTTCCAATAACCAATTTGGTTTCCACCACAGTGAGTGGGCAACAAGCTCAGGTGCTGAACAGCCCCTGGATGCCACGTCAGCTGGATTCATTTCACCTGGCACGTGTCTCCAAACCAATGCAATCTCAGAGTTCTGGATCTGCGAGACACGGTTGGCCACAAATACCTCCAGGCTATGGACTGACGACTTCAGCCAGCACAAGACAATCTGACTGTCCGTCCATGCGTAGGCACCCTCCGCAAGGTCCACGGTGTCCTTCAGGGTGGAGGCCACATGGTTCATCAGGCGCACAAGAAGAGCGGCACCCGCCAATTCCAACTTCGGAATTGTCCAACGCGTCCGAAGGGGGGCCACCTTGCTCTTCGCCATGAGCCCATGACCAAGCGTACGTCGACCGCTCCGGCGGAGCTGACCGTTCTCAAGTAGACGGCAGCTGCAAATCCTCGCTCGGAGGCGTCGCAAAACCCGTGAAGGGTAGCCCTGCATTTGCCTGCAGGCAACAGCTTACGCGGCAGTTCGACCTGATTGATCTCCGTGAGCGTGGAGAAGTAGGTCTCCCAATCGCTCAGCAAGTCCCCGGAGAGCGGATCATCCCAGCCCAGTGGGACTATCCACAGGCGCTGCATAAACGCCTTGGCCGTGAAGATGACCGGTGCGATCCATCCGTTTGGATCGTACGTTCTGGCCACCGTAGACAGAACAAGCCGCTTTGTCCAGACCTTCGGGGAATCCAGTTCCACCCGATAGGTAAACACATCTTGGACCGGTCGATACTGCACGCCCAGGACCGATAACATGTGTGGGTTCTCGGCGTTTTCGAAGAGGTGCGGGTCTTGCTGGTGCTCCTCAGGGAGCCCGGCCAACAGTGCCGGTGAGTTGGACAACCATTTCCGCAACTCGTAGCCACCAGTCCGCAAGAGTTCAACCAACTCGTTCCGTAGAACCAAAGCTTCTTCGACGCTATTTGCCCCGGTGCACACGTCATCAACAAACAGGTCCCGTTCCAAAATGGCGGACGCTCGAGGGAACCTCAGTCGCTCTCGGGCCGCCAATTCAATCAAAGTACGAATTGAGATGTACGGGCTGCTCTTCAGGCCGTACGTGTTCGTATTCAGCTCGTACACCAACATCGGTTCATCAGGGCTCTCGCGCCACAATATCAGCTGATACCGACGGTCTTCAGGATGGATCACAGTCTGCCGGAACATCATCCGGATGTCAGCGACGAACACTACCTGATGCTTCCGAAAGTTCGTTAGGATGTCCGTTATGTCCTTGTGCAGCTTCGGACCTGCATGCAAACACTGGTTCAAGGACACGCCCGTCGAAGTGGCCGCGGAGCCATCGAAGACCACCCGAATCTTGGAATCCGGGGACTTCAGGACGGCGTGGTGAGGCAGGAAGTAGTGCTCAACCGTACGCCAGTCCAGGTTAGACACCGACATATGTCCTAACCCCTCGTACTCCCTCATGAAGTCCACATACTTCTGCCGGAAGAGCGGGTCTCTTCTCATGCGGCGCTCCATCGAGACCAGCCGCTTCTCGGCCAATGCGCGAGAAGCACCCAAGGGTGGTCGATGGGTAAGCAAAGGAAGTCGAGTTATGAACCGACCAGAGCGGAGGCGGCCAGTGTTATTCTGGTAAAACAACTCGCACTCCTGTTGCTCCGGACTAATCCGCGGCGCGGTCGGCGGTTCTTCAATCTCCCAGAATCGTTGCACGGCTTCTGAGAGTGCAGTTCCAACCAAGCAGCTCTCCTCAGCAGGAGGCGGAGGAACTGCCAACACCTGACCCATCACAGCATGTCCAAACTTGGTGTCCAAGGCCACTAGGCCACCAGGCTGTAAGGTCCGTTTGCTGGTGAGCAAGACCCTCCCTAGGACGTCCGCACCCAGCAGCACGTCGATCTGGCTAGGGGTGTCGAAGCCAGCATCAGCCAAATCCAAACCAGCTGTCAAGTCGCGCACCTCCGGCGGCAGCCGCACTTGGGGGAGTCGCCCGACCACTTCATCTAGCACCAATGCGGAAGCTGTAATCCTCGCATGGGAAGTGGGACTCTGCCCAAACGTGAAAGTAACCTGTCCGGCCAGGTTTGACACTTCTACATTACCTACACCACGCACAGTGTCCGGGTGGGGTGTCATATCCAAGCCCAACCGTTGCACCAACCGACTGGATACCAAGCAGCCTTGTGCGCCCGTGTCCAGGAGAGCACGTGCACAGACTGATCCTTCGCCAGGACCCCACACACAAATCAAGGCCGTGGGCAACAACACGGTCTTGTGGGTGTTGGCGGTGGTGGGTGCATGGGCGGCGTACCCCTATTCGGAGCGCCGGGTGGCCTCCGGGTCCGGTTGGTAGGGGCGCTCGAACTGTGCGAGTGGATCCCACGCCGCTTCGTACGCCCGCCGAGTCGTGCGTGCCCTCTGCGGCACCCGATACGCCTGGGGGCGGCCGAACACCGGCAGCCTCGCCTCTAGGCGGGGTCGTTCCGCAAGCGGTGGCGACATTCGCGGCGGCGCCATTCGCAGCGGCGACATTCGCGGCGGCGACAATCGCGGCGGCGACATTCGCGGCGGCGACAATCGCGGCGGCGACATTTGTCGCGGCGACAATCGCGGCGACATTCGCGGCGGCGACAATCGCGGCGGCGACAATCGCGGCGCCTGCCGAGGTGGAGGCGGTCGCGGGCACCCGCCCGTAGGACCCCCCCGTGGGGGCGCGGGCGCGCGCGCAACCGCAGCGTAACTCTGGGGGAGGGGGGGAGTACCACCCCGACGGCCCCTCGCCTCATTGGCCCTGTACCCCTGGTCAGCCTGATGCTGACTCCGAACAGGGGGGGAGCATGAACCCCGCGCAGGGGGTGGTTTTGAACCCCCACTACGGTTCATGCATAAAATTGGGTGGTGCTTCCCATCACACCAACTGCATGCTTGGCGGTGGGCACAATCCCTAGCAAAATGATTGCCCAAACAAACAAAGCACCACTGTCTCTGCTTTGCGATACCGCGGCGGCCCTCTACCCGCTGGTCCAGGAACTGCTTGCACGCGGGCACCCTATGGCCCGGGTTCCGGCAATATGCACAGGGGTCTGGGTCCGCCGTCGCCACATTGTAATGTCGGGGCCCTGGTGGGCGCGGTCCCGACTTGCCCCCATATCCCCTCGGAGAAGCAATCCTCATCCGGGGCCGGGGTGCTCCAGATGGTCTCGGAGGGGAGGGCAAATCCGAAGTGTCTGCCCGTCGACACTCGGTTTCCAAAAATTCCACCAAGTCGTTGTAAGCCGGCAGATGCTGGGCACTATCCCCACCATACCGGTGCTCGAACCGGGCCCGAACATCATCAGGCAGTCGGTTCAACAAAAAACTCAACAACATATATGACCACTTGTCCACGGGCAATTCCAATTTTTCCAGGCCCTTTGTCGCACTCAGGGCCGGATTCAACATTTTTATCCGGATGTCGGAGACCTGTCCGATCCGAGGAATTGACCAAATCTTCCCCATGAGCGCGTCCGCTAGCCGTCGCACGTTCTCGTATCTACTCCTCAGTAACGTGCGGGCGGTTTCATAGTTGTCGTCGGTTACCGACAAATGCGCGACCAGGTCGCGTGGCTCACCGACCAAAGCAGACAACAACTGCGCCAACTTCAAAGATGCAGGAAGATCCGTCCGTGCATGTACCAGACTGTCAAATAAATCAATAAAACTGGTCCACTGGTCTAAGTCACCCCGGAACACAGGAATCTGGATGGCAGGTAAGCGAGCTGCCAATGCCGGGTTCAAATTCCCCACCGGTTTACCCTCGATGGGTACTGAAGCTGTCCGAGCCCTTAGTAGCTCAGTAGCCCGCTGTGTGATCTGATCCGCTAAATCCAGGCATTGGTCAAAATCAGCCTCTACTTGCCCACAGTCCGAGGCTTCCTGGTCGGCTCCGGCCAGAAATTTTCCAAACCGAGATTCCAAATCTGTAAGACGCTGCGGTACCTGTTCATATCGCGACAACAATGCATCTTCCCGGTCTTGTCTGCCAACCAAGGCAGCCGCTGAAGCAAACCAACGCAACGTCGCCTATATTGCTGCTTTATCCGACATGTTTTAAACAATTTATTCAATAAACACAAACAAAACAAATTTATTTCCTGTGGAAATTCCTCAAATATAAACAATATGGTCACCCTACTTGTGACACCAACTATAAGATTACTTACCAGACAAAACAATTTAATTATTCTTATTTTTATTTTGGGTGTCCACTATTGGATGTAATTTTAAATTCAAATTTACCACTCAATCAGTAAGCTATCAAAACTCAATTACAAGTTAGCTGATAAATAATTATGCTATTAAATTTACAATGAATTCCAATTAGTTTCAATTTTTACCCGAGAGATATATTTCCAATTCTCCAATATTTGTACAATATACACAACTAGACAATATGATTAGCCTATAGGCAACAAATAATCATTCAAATATGGTCTGTTTGCTAGAATGCACTTAATTTAAACTAACACAAGTATTGGGTTTATTTTAAATTTTAAACTTATTAGAAAAAATCACTTAACTAACAGGGATTTCGGTACAATTTCTATCCAAATTACTTGTGTATGCTAGGGAACCACTTTCAGACAATCAATAATCAATACAATTGATCGAAATTGTAACTTTTGTTCCGTAATTCTAACCTCAAAAACGTACACGTGTTTCAACTAAATGCCAGAAAATTACCAAAAAAATGCGATTTCTTTGCCGTGAATCGCAAAATCAACCATATGCTTCTGCTACCAAATTTGTTTCGTACGGAACCCGGATGTCCCGGACGAAATTTGACCCCGATACGGAGTGCAAACGAAACCCTAAAAATACAAAGGACAACCTGGACTTACCTAGTCGCTCGTTGACGTGGGCCCATTTCCGTCAAGTAAATCACAGTCAGGTCAGTCACAGTCAGAGTCTCGTCAATTTCAGCTATGCGCTGATGATGCGCTGGGCCAGGTCGCCACGCGGCAAATCACAGCACCGGTCCAGACGCCAAAACTATGTGTGGATTCACTCGCGAATATAGTCTCACACCTTAAACTACACCAATTGTTCATGTATACCAAATTCACAACCAAAAGCCCGTTATTTCGACCACAAAACAGGAGACCGATCGCATGGGCGCGTCCTGAGTCGAATTCCGAGTACGTAATGTGTCAAAAAAGCACATTATCTCTTTGAGGTTATAATTATTTGACATTGACAAATGTCATGTTGTGGGCGCGTTCCGATATTGCATCGGGACGTAACACCTTTAGTGATGTCGAGATTATGTCTGAGCGGCACGGCGGAGTCGCTCGACGCGTCCGAGCGCTCAGACCGCTCTACTGATCTCTACAGCGGCAGTGATGGTGACGATGTTGGGCTTAGGGCTTGCAATTCGAATATTCGAATATTCGAATTCTTCGAATATTCGGCTAATTTTGCTATTCGAATAATACCTGGTAAGGTATTCGAATATTCGAATAATTTTACTACCTATTTAAATTAAACGGAATTTTAATTAAAATGCTAACAAAGGACATAATAAAGAAGGATAAAGTAAAAATTTAAATTTTTTCAAACTAAATATATCTCAAATAGCGCAGCGTAACTTTTTACGCTATAAAAAACAATGATTAAATTAAAAAATAGAATATCCACTAGGCTGAGCTGCAGCCTGTGGTATGGTGTTCTTTTTGCATGCGTCATTAACTTTCTTAATCGCAAGGAAAATTTTTTGGGAGAAGTATGCGCCAGCTCTGGGATCTCTCGAAGCATGGACCAGTTAGTTAAAATTTCTAAAACTAATGTCCTCGTGAGACCCATGAGGGGGTGATGAGCAGGGGAGCATTTATGAAATTAGAATTCTATTCTCATCTTAATAAACTCGAAAATTACTTCAGCAAAATATCCTAAATTTAGGAAACGGGTTTGACGAGGATAAACCTACCAATTTAGTTAAAGTACAAAAAAGCGGTGACGAGACAGCTTTATGATTTGGGACTGATACGCTGAACCGGCCTGTTAAAGGTTGCCTGAATGCGGAATGCAGCTAACTAACTACCCACCAGGGCTTGTGGACACGTTGCACCAGCATGTGCACCAGGGCTCTACGGAGCTTCCATGTGGCCGGCGCTTCTGTTGCATGAAAGGCCGTGTCGCCCCACCTGATTAACGTCCATGCCACCAGAGCATGACCTTCAGAGCATATGTGGGGAACTCTTAGACAGATTGCTATTCTCATGTAACTCGGGTCCAGGTGGTTTTAGTGGGGGTATGTCTTCTCCTTCTGAGGGGGTGAGTCCGACTCCCCCAAAGGATTTTTTTTATGAAATAGGGGGCAAACGAGAAAACGGTCCGGAAACACTGCAGGCGCCAATTTATTCCACAGTTCAGTCGTGTGAGGCAGGAAGTTTCTAGCAAAACGCTCAGTTGTTGACTGCCAACCATCTAAGTGGTGAGGATGAAAGTATTGTCGCGTGGGACGATGGCGGAAAGATGCGGCAGGGATCAATTCGAACTATTCCTCGGAGCACACCCCGTTATAGAGACGATGGAAGATGCAGAGCGAGGCTACATCTCTACACAGTGCCAAGGAGTCGAGCCGATCTGAAATATCTTGGCAGCCGACGATACGAGTCGCTCTCCGCTGAATGCGGTCTAGAGAGAGAAGCTGGTACTGGGGAGCCCCAGCCCACAGATGAGAACAGTATTCCATATGTGGACGGACCTGCGCCTTATAAAGCTGTAGGCGGTGGGCCGGAGTGAAATACTGTCTCGATCTGTTGAGCACTTCTCTTCTTCTTAGAGGCTAATTTAGCCTTACCCTCTAAATGGCCGCGGAACTAGACTTCACTCGATATGTCGACACCAATGATTGCAATAGTAGCTGTGGCAGTTAGGTGGGGGTGCTCGCAAAACGAGGTGATGCAACAAACGTAAGCTTTTTAGCGGTGAAAGCGCAAACCTGTGTCTTCGTAGGGTTAAAACGGACTAGATTAAGTAGACCCCATTCTGAAACTTCTTTTAGGGAAGTTTCAATTTCAGACACAAGTCTGTTAAGGCTCTCGATGACGTTATCCCGAGAAATATTGGCGCGGCCGGTGTAGGAGGCATCACCCGTGCTGTCATCTGCATACCAGTGAATGCCACAGATTTGCAGCATGTCGTTGATACGGCCAATGCTTAACCCTTAGTCTCGATCGCCTGTGCCCAACGATGTGTTAGGTAGACCAAAAGATCACCAGCTGAGCGGCCTTTACGGAAACCGTATTGGGGGTCACTAAGCAACTGGTGGTCCTCTAGGCACCGAAGGAGCAAGCAGTTGATAATGGACTCCCATTATCTTCGAGAACAGAGAGGTTATGGGTATCGGCCTGTAGTTGGATGGGTTTGAGCGATCGCTTTTAATGTAATAGATTTTGAGTAAGACTAATTAAGTTTGATTAGTCTTAAGGTAATCGCAGCGTAAAAAATATCTCTTCTAACATGTTTTTCACAAAAAATACTAAGAAAAACGTTTTTTTAATAGTTTTTGGTAGTATTCGAATAATATTCGAATTATTCGAATATCTACAAAATCATATTCGAATATTCGAATATTTGAAAAAGTCGAATATTTGCAAGCCCTAGTTGGGCTCCACGCGTTCGCCGAGAATGCGGCTGAGCGGCGCGGCCGAGTCGCTCGACGCGTCCGAGCGCTCAGACCGCTCCACTGCCCTGTAAAGCGGCTCACCTTTAGTGATGATCACGATGTTGGGCACCAGGCGCTCGTCGAGCATGCGGCTGAGCGGCGCGGCCGCAGACCGCTCCACTGACCTGTATAGCGGCTCACCTTCAGTGATGTCGAGCATGCGGCTGAGCGGCGCGGCCGAGTCGCTGGACGCGTACGAGCGCTCAGAGCGCTCCACTGCCCTGTATAGCGGCTCACCTTTAATGATGATCACGATGTTGGGCACCACGCATTCGCCGAGCATGCGGCTGAGCGGCGCGGCCGAGTCGCTCGACGCGTCCGAGCGCTCAGACCGCTCCACTGCCCTGTAAAGCGGCTCACCTTTAGTGATGATCACGATGTTGGGCACCACGCGCTCGCCGAGCAGGCGGCTGAGCGGCGCGGCTAGAGATGTGCCATTCCCGGGAATATTCCCCGTTTGTATGGGGAATATTCCCCATACAAGTGGGGAATATTCCCGGGAACGGCACATCTCTAGGCGCGGCCGAGTCGCTGGACGTGTCCAAGCGCTCAGACCGCTCCACTGCCCTGTAAAGCGGCTCACCTTTAGTGATGATCACGATGTTGGGCACCACGCGCTCGCCGAGCATGCGGCTGAGCGGCGCGGCCGAGTCGCTCGACGCGTCCGAGCGCTCAGACCGCTCCACTGCCCTGTATAGCGGCTCACCTTTAGTGATGATCACGATGTTGGGCACCACGCGCTCGCCGAGCATGCGGCTGAGCGGCGCGGCCGAGTCGCTGGACGCGTCAGAGTCCGACCGCTCGGCGACTGGGCGCTTCTTTACGCGTTTGCGGAACCTGGAAAAAAGAAATAGTAAAGAAACATCCAACTCCAATACGCTTGGGCATGGAACAGTTGGATATGCTGATCAGATAGGCTGTTTATAGCTAGTGGTACCTTGATAAAGTTTTAGACCTAAGTGGTACCTTTTGTTACCTTGTGGTGCCTGTGGTTACTTACAGTCAACTAGTACCTAACGCAGTGCTATCTAATAACATATAGTGGTTCCTATTGGCAGCTAGTGATGCCTAACGCCACTGGTACCTAACGCAGTGGTACCTATTGGCAGCTAGCGGTACCTAACGCAGGTGGTACAGTCAGCATCAAATATCTATTGTCGTCCAGAGTAGCCAAATTTATCTTAACACGCCTTTGGTGCTATAGGAATAAGGTCGTTGTTAAGATATATTTGGCTACTCTGGGCGACAATAGATATCTGATGCTGACTGTACCTATAGTACTATCTCTTCCTCGGGCGCCGAGCGGCCTTCTTCTCCTCGTTGTTGTTGATGTTGACGAGCACGGCCGGCCTCGCTTGGGGCTCGGGCTCGGACGAGCTGGAGCCGCTGCTCTTGTAAACGACCAGCTCTGGCTTGTTAGTAGTACTGTGCTGTATATAGCTAGTGGTGCCTTGAGAAAGTTTTATACAGACCTAACTAGCTTAAGTGGTACCTACTGTTACCTTGTGGTGCTTGTGGTTACCTATTGGCAGCTAGTGATACCTAAAGCCAGTGGTACCGAAGTCAGCTAGTGGTACCTTATGTCAGTGGTACCTATTGTCTACTATTGGTAACTAATGCCAATAGTACCTAATAACAAATATTGGTACCTACTGTCAGGTGGCTAATGCCAGTGGTCTTATTGTCCGCTAGTGGTACCTAATGCCAGTGGTACCTAATAATAGATAGTGGTACCTATTGTCAGGTGGTAGTACCCAATGCCAGTGGTCCCTATTGACAGCTAGCGGTACCTAACGCCGGTGGTACCTATACTCCTACCTCTTCCTCGGGCGCCGGGCGGCCTTCTTCTCCTCGTTGTTGTTGATGTTGACGAGCACGGCCGGCCTCGCCTGGGGCTCGGGCTCGGACGAGCTAGAGATGCTGCTCTTGTCGCACGCAAACAGGTCCGTCTCGTTGCTGAGTTCGTTGCTGTCGATTTCATCACTAGGACAACAAAAAATCGTCAGTACTTTAAAAAACTGGCCAAGAGCATGTCGGACCATGCTTAGTGTAGGGTTCCATAGCCGTAACTATAATGTAAAAAAAGTACAACAACAAAAGAGCGTATCTTCATAGCAATTACGTCCTTTTGTTGAGAAGCGCAGTTTATCGGCAATAACACAAAAACGGTTTCCGATCTTGTTGAAAATAATTTTCGTTGAAAGTATTAATTAAGCTTTATCTTTCTATTTTTTTTATATTTTTCGGACACACGGTTTAGAATATAGAGGGGGGGGGGGGGGGCACAATTTTCACAACTTTCGGAGCGATTATTTCCAAAGGTATTCACTTAATTAAAACAGGCCCAAAAAAACCTACATAATAAAAAGAAATTATTTAAAAAGGTATATTTAAACCACTTTTCAAACGGAAATTTAACTCATTTTATTCACCCGTTTTCTCTCTACAATAATACCACTTGCATTATTAAAACAATATTAGCACATATGTTTCTATAATATATTAATATATGCGGCTATATCACACTTAAAAAATGAACACCAATGTTCAAAATAACATCTTAAGCACATAAGTATAAGTTTGAATTTCGGATACAGACTCTTTGAGTTACGACTTTATTTCGTCAGCACTGTTTTCTATTTTTAAATGCATGGCTAGCATATTACGGCAGCGAGATTTCCTCATGTGCGATAGCATGTAAAGCCTTATCACAATCGCGATTTGCGGGCGTGCTGCGGGCGAGTTTCCAAGCCAGTCGCGATATTTGTATGGGTTAGTATCAAGTGGTCAAAAACGCAAGTGGCCCACAGCGTGAATTCACCCAAAAATCACTTGGGCAAATCTGCAGACCGTCGAATACGCAATCGGTCTATGAAGCAACTCGTACTTTTTTTAAATCACTATAGTAAGCTATGTCAGCACGAAATTTCCGGCGGCTGTCTCGTGCTAGTACTGGCCGATCTACGATTATTCTGTTTGATGGCTGATGCATTTTAATGTGGTTATTTTTACCTTAAACCAGTTTTTGCTCTTGGTCTTTCTAAACATTCGAGATCCTGATCAATTGAGGTTTAGAGAAAATATTTCGAGTGAGATTTTAAAGTTTAGAGAATACAGGTCCCAAGACCATGCGAAATGAAGGGAAAGTACCTCAAATATTGTGCATAGGATATACTTTATTTTATTATTAAAAGTAAGTCATACCATAGATTAATAAAACATACTTGTTATACAGGGTGACTGGAAATTCGCCGTATTCCTTGATAGGGGTTTTTCTACAGCTCATTTGCAATGATTTAGGCCCAGTCAACTAGGGGTCAAAACTCCTTGGTTTTCGAGATATTCAAGTTTTTTGGTTTTCTTTTCAAATACCCGCCTCTTGACATAAAACTGGTGATTGTGTAAAAACTACGCAATTTTGAAATAAAAAAAAACATGTTTTGAATAGCTAATAAACTACTGATTACATTACAATAGTAAAAAGTGCCAAAACATTACAACAATTCAAATTAATTTATTTTTTAAAATCGGCAAAAAAAAATTCTTTTTCTTGTAACAACATTTTTTTATTGGTTTTTGTACATTTCGTCGTTTTTTTTTTGCCGATTTTGACATTATGTTATATAACATTTTTTACTCCTAATGACCTCAGGAATGTGTGGTTAAAATATTTTGGATTCCTCACGAGCACCTTGTATAATGCCATAATGCTAATCTATAATCAGCCATAAATTTGTATAATTAAGGTAGTTGTGTTATTGGCTATATGTACAGTATAATAAGGATTTTCTTACTACTCATTGTAAACGCTGTTGAACTTCTTGAATAAATAAAATAAATCTTTATTACTATACGCACACAGGCTAAAGCTAATTAACTCCGAGAGTCAAGGCCAGTGATGAAAAGTATATTTCACCTTGAGTTTTAATGACTATAACAGAACCAAAGGCGTCCCAACTGACAGATTGGCATTTACCCTGACTATTCCTAACAGTAGATAGTATTTTTTTGTGGTTTTTCCCACAAGGATATTTCATTGGACTCTAGGAAATAAACATTATCCTCAAATAAAATAAAAAGTTGATTTTATTCAAGCTAGCAAATTAACACTTTCGCAACCACACAGCACTACACACTATGGTTTTAGCCGATAATGGCAAACTCCATAAGAAGGCCGTAGCTACCAGTGGCGTGGCATTCAAAGAACTCAATTCCTACCGGCTTGCCTAACATCAGGCATTTGACCACCTTATTCTACAGATCTTAAGGAAAATGTACGTCAAATCTACACCGGTTTGCCCTAGAATAACTTTAACGAGACGCCACTGGAAGCTACTATAAGCCTAGCGCCTGTTTAGTGGGTTTCTGGTGTTAAAAGTGTTAAGCAAAGTTGTTCTGTGGATGTATTGCTGCATGAAAGAAGACTAAAGCAATACACTTTCACATTTAAGATAATTTTAACATATTCAGTGCCACAATCCAGTCTGTTGGGTTAATTTTTTAACACTTTCAGTACTAAGGCTGAACAGTTTTTACAAAACAAAAGGAAGCTTTAGCAGATTATATGCCTAGCAGTAGCGTGGTGTCCAAATAATTCGATTCCTACCAGCTTGCCTAATATTAGGGATTTGAGCAGCTTATTCTACGGCTCTTAAGGAAAATGTATGCCAAATCTGCACCGGCTTGCCCAATTATATATGTTATGCCACACCACTGATGCCTACCATATGTGTCAAACGAATAAAAGTATATTTATTGGTTACAAATTAAGTCTATAATGTGTTATGCAGATTATTAATTGAGGAAAGCATTAAATTAATAAATACCTTTGGTCCGAGTCATCACTTTGTGTCCCTGTCTCCAGCTTTTTGATTTGAAACGTTATGTTGATCCTCTTGTAAATCTCTTCCGTAATATTGCGACACTTCTCATATTTCTCGTCAAGGTTATCCCTCGATATGTTCGACCACACTTGCTTGGTGTCGATTGCTGACATCATTGATTTTCTTATTGGAATCTTATGTGTTTACCACCAAAACCCTGTTTCACGCTGTCCAAGAAACTTCCGCGGCCGAAATTGAGCAACACAGCCATATCTCTCGCAGAAAACACAACGCCAACTATTACGAAATATTACAAAGAACTCCAATCTATGGTCGGCGATTTTAACGCAAAGAACCTCGAAATACCTGCTCTCTGAGCTGTATAGGTAAAAACAGGACGCAATAATGCTATTCTAGTCGATAAAACACTTAATGATTGGTCCACGGCCGGAGAAATAGGCGACTTCCAAACAAAGGACCGTCAATCAGCAATTTTATGGCACGATAACATGGTCATTGCTTTGGAATTGCGAGCTAAAATACCGTATATACAACTAAGACTAGATAAAATTATGGTTGTTGCACTCTTCAGGAGTTTATGTTAATAATAATTAAACAAATAACACTAAAAACTAAATAAACTACGATCGCCTTTGCGGCTTTTTTGATTTTTTGACGTTTAAAATTTAGTGTTGCTTGACGTTAATTGCTCATAATTTTTAATAAAACATCATTTTTTCCCATAGACTATGACGGAATTTTCTTATTTTAGTTATGGTAACACTCTGACCTAAATGAGGAGCCTCAATGCCATGTTTTACTTAAAATCCTAATAAAAAAATAAAATTTATTTTGAAAAATAAGTAAAATTTAGTTTTTGTAGATGATTATTACCTATAACTTTAAACTACATGTAGTATTTTGCCGTGTTGCGATTTGGCTGCGGCATATCCCACGCCATCTTGGTGGCATGCGTCAAAAGTAAGTCTATAAAAACATGATTGAAACTCCCGCATCGAAACCTCCCGGGATTTTTGAATTGAATATCTCACCATCGTTATCGTGCACGCTTGTACTCAATCTTGTACTACGACTGATGGCTTAGGATTTTTCTAATCAAAATAATAGCTCACTTGGATATGGGAAAAAATCATGTTTTTGATGATTTATTTACGCGATATGTTTTTAACTTTTTAGGCCTCTTTCGAAGAACACCCGAGCCTTCTTGCCGAAGAAACGGAAGAACACCACAAACAATAACATTTCTTCTTCTGAATGACGCAAAATTCAAAACAAAACTGACATAAAGAAAACCTTAATGATTATTTTACTTAATTTATATACGAGCTCAAATGTTATTAATTAATTTTATACGGTGAGTTTTCTGTAGGCAGTATAAGTTTCTTCTTAACCAGGTTACTGTATAATCGTTACAGTTATAACTGAGGGTGTACTCCAAAACAATCATAAAGTATGAAAGTGTCTGTTCAGCCATTTTAACCATTTAAAGCGTATTGTATTAAGTAACTGAGCATTGTATGATACAATCGTACAATAGACGTTTAAAGTTAAAAAAATAACGTGATGAGTCAAGTCAAATATCAAAAGAACAAATTTACCCCACATTATAATCCCATACCGCAACCACAATGATCAATTGATCATAAGTTATTAATTATTTGGCCTTATTTTTTAGTAAATATAAGAACTGAAAGAGGAGAGATTTCTAAGAGTTTCAAGGTATAAAGATTGTTTTATTTTACAGTTTATTTTATTTCATGGTGCTTGTAACATGCCGTACTATATCTAAAAATAAAAATAATGCCGAGATAGAGTCATATGATGGCGTATTCGACGAATTTAACATGCAGCACTTAGGTCACTATGCCCCAGGTAAGTAAATAACAATATTTATGTAAAGACTGACTAGCAAAGTGGCCGAGGTACTTTAGATTCGACATGCAGTCCTCATATGAAGTACCATCTTTACCACAAAAGCACACGGGGTCCTCATTCATGGGCAATGCCGGTGTGGAAGAGAGAGGACAAAAGAGAGATCTCTCTCCAGGCGGGTGTTGTGCCTGGGGAGCGAAGTCCGAAGGAAGTTGGTTGGAAGTGGTATATGTAGTGTTAACGTTATAAACACTTCGATAGTGCGATGCAGAACTGTATGGGAATTGTGCCGTTTGTATGGGCGTTGATGTAAGCGCCATCTGTCGTGGAATTGCTGTAACTGTCCGCTTCTTCCAACGAGTGTCGCTAGGTGGCAGTGTCGCCACAGCGGCTTTACCTATAGTCCAGTACCTCTAGCACAACTGTGACACGCGACTCTTTGTCGCGCGACAAATGCTACCCATCTCTTTCCACACAATATCATTCAAGGTGACAGGTGATGCTCTGTTGCGCGAGAAACGAAGTCGCGGCCAGTTATGCTAGACGTACAGGGGGTGCAGCTCACACGGGCGCAGGGTCTTAGAGGGCGCTGGCGTTTTTAAACGCCCTGCGCCCATGTTCAGGGCCGCGCCGCCCCTGTGTGCGAAGTGTGTAGCGCACACAGGCGCCAGGGCGATAGGGGCGCCGGAAGTCGAAACACGACGGCAATAAAGAGGTGCATCATAGGTTTCGCACACAGGCGCTGCCGGGGGTCGGCGCGACCCTGCCCATGTTATGGCCGACTCCGGGCGCGGTAGCAAAGCAAGCTTTTTCGCTTACTAGAGGGCGGCAGGGTATTTATTGCACATGGGCGCTACATGGGCATGTGTCGTCTCTGTTCATGGGGCGTAGATACCGTCAAATGCTATTCAATATTAAGTACCTATTCAATACTTGATATTTAATAGTTTTATTAGCAGCTTGGCCCAGTTGAAGTTTATGAAATCAAGTAGGTAAAGTTAGGCAACCTAGGCAAACTTACAGCATTTGACGGTAACTATTGAGCTTAGCTCATGACAACATTACCTGTCACTTTTGCACTGTATTGAGTGGAAAAGAGTAGGTACAGTGAACGCAGATAAAACACTGTCTCCGTTCACTGAGTACCAGTAGCGTGGCGTCCAAAGAACTCGATTCCTACCGGCTTGCCTAGTATCAGGCATTTGGGCACCTTATGCTACAGCTCTTAAGGAGAATGTACGCCAAATCTGCACCGGCTTGCCCAAGGATATCTTTTACGCCACGCCACTGCTGAGTAGGTAGCATTAGTGCAGCCGCAGGTAGAGGTACAGACATCATCCCTTGTCAGTAGCATCCATTTTTGACACCACTCTATATTCCTATCATTGTTTTTCAAAGTGTGGGTCGCGACCCCCTTGGGGGTTGCTGAGGCTCTAGAGCCTCAGCGACGGGGATTGCAAAGATCGAAGAAACTCAGGCAAAAATAAAAAAAAAACATAAGTGTAATGAAATAAAATTCACGTTAGAAATCGTGAGGGATAGGACGTCGCGAAATATTTTCACATACAAGGGGGTCGTGCCATGAAAAGTTTGAAAAACATTGTCCTATAGCAATTGAATGGAGACAGATATATTTGCGTGCGTGTTTCATCTTACATTATTGGCCGTGACTGTACCTAGGTACCTATAAAAAAAGTTAAATACATATTCTTATAATAGATAAATTTGACTTCAGACATCTTTTTTACAGAAAACGTAATATTCAGCCAACCAAATTATTTAAACGACGTCCAAACATCAGAAACTTTCAAATATACAATTCAAAATGAAAGAGACGGGCCTACAGAACTTCCTAGTGTTAATGTTGGCCCTGCAGCAGACATAAACATGCGACATAAATTTGCAAAATTACCAATCTGGAATACTGGAAAATTATTACATGATATAAATTCAAAAGTAGGGTTAAGAATCCCTAAGACAGTAAAGAATCTTAGGAGCCTGACTAAAAAACCATGGCAATTCACTGGCTCTTTTAATGGCTATCCAAGTACACATGGTCTTGAGACTATGCTTAATGATATAAAATTTAGAACTATGAAAGATAAAGGTGTCTCACCATCAGTTACAGATATGATGTTTAACATAGTTACTGAGCCTGGTCTAAAGACAGGTTTACAGAATGACTTGACTACTGTTAAACCCAGAGATATGTACAGAACAAACCAATATGGAAATCAAAAAATAATGTCGACCGATCTGAACGAGATGAATTATTTTGGAAATACAATAAAAGATCCTGGAAAAAATAGGCGCCATAATGCCAACGAAGCCATCGAACAGGCAAAGACAATAACATGTGATATACAAGAAGAAATAAAGAAGATTTTCAAGTTTGTTAAAGGGAAAGTCACATGCCTTCCGACTAAGGAAGAAACAGAAGATAAAAAGCGTAAGAAGATTAAAGACAAGTGTGAAAAGAAGTGCAACAAAATAAAAGAGAGGTACGAAAAGTGTAAAGAGCATTGCAAATGTAAAGAGAAGTGTAAAGACAAGTGTAAGTGTAAAGAGAAATGTAAGACGTCAAAGGAGAAGAGTAAGAAGAAAGAAAATAAAAAACACGAGGAAGAAAAGGGAGCTGCAAAATTATCTAAAGAATATAGCACATTGGAATTGGCTGCGATAACCGAACCTGGTTTTAAACATAATGTTCACGGGAAATCTGAGAAAACGCACCAATTGGAAGCTAACACGCTAAGCGACAAGATCAATACGGAATCTAATGGCTCAAATAAAGAAAAACATGGACATAAACATAAACCCCATATCAAACGACACGAAAGAACCGTTGCCTATGAGAAAGGGCTACTAGATTTGAAAACCGAAGAACCATCACAAAACTTGTTAGCCATTAATGAATCGGATGCACAGAAAAGTGACAGTACAAGCTATGCAGCTCTCAGCGATAAGCTCGCATACAAAGACTTTGTAGACGGATTCAAATATTACCTCAATTTTGAAAAAGACATGGCGAAATCGAACTTTTCAGACCTAGTGCGTTATGAAGCGCATAAACATCACAATGTGGATGACATCGGTAAATTCATATTGGAAAAAATACCTGCCATACCGATGGATAAGAGCTATAGAAGCAAGCTTTATGAGTACGACATTTTTGGCCGTTCGCCATTTGAGAAGGCTACGACCAAAGTATCATGGTGGAAGAAATACTTTTTCGCTGGTGATCCAAAAAGTTCCAAGTTGAAGATTAAGTCAACACCATCGACTGGACAGTCTAGTCTTTCAGAGAACTATAGGATGGTCAGGGTCACCCCAGACTTTAGTTCTGAAGATATGGAAGCTGTGGACCTTAATGACTTGGACAAATTGACTCAACAACTGAAACAGTTTAATATAACTGATTCGGAATCAGGTATTTTACACCCTTGAGAAATGTTTACAGTGGCTTGTTTCACGAGGCTACAATTTTACAAGTCTTAAATTATATGACCAATGTTGCTTTAAGGCCGAGCCACACCGGCTGCGTGTGCACGCACTGTACGCTGCAGCTCCTTGACTTTGAGCGTGACTAGCCGCCATTTTGAAAAACATTCATACTATACAACGCGTACGCCACGCGCACGCAGACGTGTACGCAGCCGGTGTGGCTCAGCCTTTAGACTTGTAAAATTGTTACATAGTAGCTTCGTAAAACGGACTATAGAGTTTGTGATTAAGGATGTTGTGAATTTTCGCATCCGTAGGTCCATATCCACAGACTTTCCATAGAGAGGAATACCTACTTACCAATGTTTTTTGTCCATACATAATTGACGGTTTCCTCCTTGGTTTTTGTCTCTATAGAAATGAATTTTATACACAAAATAAACACTTAGTTAATCTCTTATACTACGTGTTTTCCTTTTTAAAAAAAAAATACCTACTTTCTATCACTGCAAACAGACGTCTAGTGTGCAAAGTCTATGAGAAATAAAAAAAAAGGAAAACACACTGATGCTTTAGATTTAGACCGTATGTATTTTTAGGGTTCCGTACCAAAATAGTAAAAAAGGAACCCTTATGGTGCGACTCTGTCTGTCTGTCTGTCTGTCTGTCTGTCTGTCTGTCCGTCGGTCACAGCAAGATATCTCAGGACCTACTGATGCTATCGACTTGAAATTTGGAGTAGTGTTTTATACAGCTTAGAGTATTTAAGAAATCCGTAAGTGTTTTAGATGACAAATTAGAATCGAGAGCGTATACTTTTATTCCAGATATAAATATGGATGATTACGATAAAATAAACACCAAAACGACCGTCAAGAGCTCTGTATCCCCTAATCAAAAAAAGCATAGCTTTGGGCCGTCATGGTCAAGTAAAGAATGGGGATATGAATCGAAGGCGCAAAAGTTTCGTTTTCAGAGGGAGGATGGTTCCGCTCAGTCCGTGGACATTAACTTTGGTATGATGGACCTCTCACACACAACTCAAAGCTATGGACGTAGAAAAGAGAAAGATTCCACTAAAAACATGGGTTTTGCTAAGGTAGCTTTAGTAGAAGCTACAAAACCTAAAAGTTACAGAGGTTGGTTCGAAAGATTCAGACATCGAAAAGCTAAAGCAAAACGTGCGATCCCGAGGTCGGGTAGATCAAATTTTTTGAAGAAAGTTAAAGATTTATTCACATACAACGATATGATGACTGAATCCCGAAGGACAACAGTTGGATACGATTTCCCGTCAAATCGTTACGATATCATGAAAGTACAGTATCCAACTATTAAAGTTGGTGATTATCTAACGAACTATTACTTAGATTTTGACGATAAATTGCAACCGACTACGGCAAGTTACTCAACTAAATTATCTGCAGGAAATGATTATGAAATGGAGTCGAAGATGAAATCGACGTATTCTAGTAAGTTTTAGTTCTCTTTAGTCTAGACGCCACAGCGTTGGGACATGGCGAGAGTCATCGGTAACTATATTGTAGCTCCACTTAGACGGGGCGAGAACTCGTATGCGAGTTTGATTACATCACGGGCTACTCAGGTACGATGAGTACAGTTGATCGATTAATCGCCGCAATGAAGTGAAAATCGCATACAAGTTCTCGCCCCGTCGTTCTGTAGGCAGTAAGTAGCCTTAGTCAGACGTTCCTCCGTATCAAGCTGAGGTAATCAACTGACTTTTTACAACCACAAAGTTAAATGTGTTAATTAAAACAAAAATATTGCTTTGCTAATCCGCGATATGATAACGTGTTAGTCAATTAGTGCTAGCTCGTTATATTGATTTGCGTATTTTATCATGCATTCACATGCAAAATAAATAAACATGCAAATAAATATAACAAACCAAATCAAAAATACAAAACTCGACACGTGTTTCGCGTCTCTACGAGGCATCCTCAGAAGATGCTGGAGATGTTGACCGTCCGGCGTCCGTTGATGGAAAGAGCCAAGAGGTGTAACAAAGGCGATGACGGAATATTCAACTGTTAGTTAATAATCGCACCCCTATTGTTGTAGGTAAGTACCTAATTATTTCTAACTGTTCTATAACACTCAAACGCAACCCTTTTTCGTAAAAATTTAAAATAGGTACTAAAAGAAAGATCCCCAGGCAGGCTCTGGCCACTGTCTAATATTAAATGTTTTGCAAAGTTTGATTTTTAATTATTTTTATTTTTTTTTCTTTTCATTCTTTTAGTATTTTACATGTTTGCGAAAAAGGGTTGTGTTGAATGCATGATAAAATACGCAAGGCAGTATAACGGGCTACGACTAACTGACTAACACGTTATCATATCGCGGATTAGCAAAGCCATTTTATTTGTTTTAATTAACATGGATTTTTATGGATGTTTTTCGTTTAACCTTGGTCTCACCTGATGGAAAGTGATTAGTGAATTTCCGCAAAGTAACGCCTGATTCAATCAATTAGTTAAATATGTTGCCGACCCTTTAAATAGAAAGAAAGAAAGGCCGAGATCGCAGATGTTTGCGGCCCGAGCTGCAAGCGAGGGACGGAAATATACGATCGAGGGCTTTCTTTATTACCTCCCGTGTTGTGACATCATTTTATGTCTACACTTGGCTAGAAAGCGGTTTTTTCCGTACGTGCAGCGTGCGGAAGAAGTCACTTTATGGCCAGGTGTGGCATAAAACCTGTTACCTACTCTCGGCGAGACCGGGCGAGGTTAATATACATTTGAAACACTTCCCGGTTTTCGATACAGCTGAAATTTAGCAAGAATATGAGTCGAAAGCCATCTAAATTACACAAGATAAATTCACCGTGTTTAGGCTCATTTGATTAGTTATCAAATCAAATCAAATCAAATTCTTTATTTCGGACAAACAAGGTATCCATAGTGTGTTAGTAAACTTAGTCTAGTGTTAGTATTAAATTAGTAGGTACTTATTACTTATTACAATATTTATATAATAATTTGCGCTAAAGTTATGACGTGCAGTTTGCGATTATACAAACAAAAGTACAGCCGGCAATAAGCTTGTCTCAAAAACCATTTTTGACAGAAAGTTATTTCTCAGTAAGAATTTACAGTGAAGTAGTCCTCGATTCCAGGTAATCTTAACTTAGATCTCCAAGAATTTTCGTTCGAGCCTACTACGCCCACAGCAGAGGACTCTACGCTAGGGAAGGACTTACAGAAACTGGACATGCCCGTCATGTCCGATTTAGCTATCTCCGAAAATTATAACCCGTTGCAATATTTCGATAAAGATCATACGAACTATATGGATACAAGTACGATGCAAGGCTACAAAATGGATTCTTGGATGACCGCTGTACCGGGATTGAAAAAGTTTGAAAATATAGGTAACCATGTTAGTTAATCTTATTTATTTTCTTCTTATACTTCGGCAGAATTAGACGAATTAGCTTGATTGTTCTATACACAAATGTTGGTACAGGTATACTATAGTGATATTTTATCCATTTAATTAAAATTAATTGGCTCTCTGAGCTGCAGACCCCGCGAGCCTGACAACTCCCTGAGCTCAGTCATTTTGAAAAAAAAAGAAACAATCGTTGAAAAAGTTATGTATAGGTAATGGGAGTGGTGACTAATGTTGAATTGTACAATATAATATACTTAGTCACATGGCTTGGAAAATACTAAATTATCATAACATACAATAAACAAACAAAAAATATATAAAAGTTATAAGACCACATTTTTTTGCTATTTTTTTATCGTCTTTAAAAAAATTAAAGTTAATTTCGGAATGCTTAAATAACACTGAAAAATAAATGTACGGCAACTAGTCCTTAAACGGTGTCCGTCAAGATAGCGTACACCGTAAAGATATTCAGAACCTGGTGCAGCTAAATAAATAGTAATAGTAATAAATACAAACGGTGTACGCCAGCTTGACGCCCGGTAGCGTACACCGTGAACAGGCGTTATATTTCGAAAAGTTTAAGGGTACTATTTTTTTCACCTAGGTATTTCGTCGGTACTATTTAGGTACTATTTATTGGCTGCATCAGATTCTGAATATCTTTACGGTGTACGCTATCTTGACGGACACCTTTAACCCACTTTTTCGTGCTCAAAATGCGAAAAAATTAGTTGATGTGTGCGTGCGGCTCGTAAGTATAATCAGCCGGCTTATTAAAAATGGCTTCAGTTCTCTGTTGGCGAGGCTCCGTCCGGCTACTTATTTTAAGGTCCTTGATTGTACTGTATTTGTTACAGGCTACGACTGGGGGGAGCTGGCTGTCAAGGAATCAACAAGAAAGGAAACAGACAATATGTTGATACATGAAGACGTAAAGATACCTGAAACCACCCCTACTTCAGTGGCCATATACAAGAATGTAGAAAATGAAAAGAAATCGACATTAGGTACCTACTTACCTGCTGATTTTAATAACCTCACTAATATTAATGCAATACCACCGAATAAGTAATAGTACTAGAGTCTCTGCGGAAAGAGAATAGGCGTGGCGAAAAACGGAACTAACCTAGCCAGTATGGCCACAGAACAGAAAATACGGCACATACGGTAGAAAAGCATTACAGCGCCCACTAAAATTAATCCTATTCTCTTTCGGCACAGACTCTACGTACAGAGGTTTCTCTTTCTAACAAAACTGACGTTCGGGTCCGACCACTGGACGGAATGCACCGTAGCCGACCGTCTCTCTCTATCGCATAACGCGTGCTCTTTCTGGTCGCTGGGTAATCCCCTCCGAAGTTTGGTACTAGTAGCGCCGCGGCGAAATCATAGACTCGACAACCGATTCGAATATGCTTTATGCCACACCTGGCCATAAAGTGGCTTTTCCCGCACGCTGCGCGTACGGAAAAATCCGCTTTCTGGCCTAGTGTAGACATAAAATGATGTACACAACATGGGGGGGTAATAAAGAAAGCCCTCGATCGCATATTTACGTCCCTCGCTTGCAGCTCGGGCCGTATACATTTCTGCGATCTCGGCCTTTCTTTGTATTACCACCCTAGTTATGTAATGTACTATTATGCCACACCTGGCCATAAAGTGGCTTTTTCCGCACGCTGCGCGTACGGAAATAGCCGCTTTCTGGCCTAGTGTAGACATAAAATTATGTACACAACACGGGAGGTAATAAATCTCGCTTGCAGCTCGGGCCCCAATCATCTGCGAGCTCGGCCTTTCTACCCTAGTTGCGTAATGTACTATAAATTATCTTACGCAACACGGGCGGTAAGTTTTTTTTTGAAGCTGACAAGCTTGCAAGTCTTACTGACTGTTGCAAAAATCGGACCAGGTGGGGGCCGTGGCGTTCCCTGGGGTCGAACCAGGTCGCTTGGCCCGGACTACCTTGAGAGGTTCGGACTAGGTGGGCGCTTGGGATTGAACGAGGTCGCTTGCCCCGGAACCACCTTGAGAGGTTCGGACTAGATGGGGCCGAAGCGCCTGGGATCGAACCAGGTCGTTTGGCGGGGGGCGGTACCTAAGTAAAGAAAGCCCCAGAATCTTCTGGCATATCTATGGCCCTCACCCCTTACCTTACATCACAATGGGGAACGTGCACGACGAAGGTGCTGCCAACTGGTGCCGCCAATCCAAATGATGTACCCTCTCATGCTTGGGCCACATTGACGAAAACGCCGTTAATTTATAGCGATCAAGGACGATTAACGTCAGTGTAGCTACGACTTACTATATTTGACATTGACACTTAGATATTGTCATTGACATTGACAGCTTGATTTGACAGTGGTGATAGTTTCCTTTATTGTCCGCCCGTGTCTCTTTTGTCGTTTAGTGCTGCTACCTATAGTTCGTGCACGTTCCCTACTAAAATCCTGCGATCTGAGTCATAATTTATTTACCGCCCTGGACGCATTATACATTGTTTCTTCCAGCTTCCAAAAGTTCCAAACCACCGCAACAAGAATTCGTCAAATCCAAACATAAATTATTGGAGTCCACAACAAGCCTAACGGACATTTTGAATTTACTCCGCGAGGTCCACGAGAACATGCAGAAATTAAGTAAGATACGTTTATTCCTTAAATTTCATTCGTTTTCCAGCAATTAGCAGCAGGCGGTAGTGATCACAGTTAAATTAAAGCACACTAAGTATTCCGCCTTGGAGTCAGCTTATGATTTTGTGCCGGTAGCGGTCGAAACAGCGGGACCCTGGGGCGCGGAGGCTCGCAACCTCTTTGTGAAGTTGGGACGTCGTTTGCGTGAGAGGGGCTGTGATCCTCGTTCCGGATCGTATTTGGTTCAACAGGTCTCATTAGCTGTTCAGCGGGGGAATGCTGCTAGCATTATGGGGACCTTTGAGCCGGGTGCGGTGCGGGGCGGAGTATTTTAAAGGGGAGGCAGTGTTGACGAAGCGTGTTGCGGATTTGTATTTTGTTTAGGTTAAGGTCCATTGTTATTATTGACGAGCCGTGTTGGGGATATTATTTTGTACCTATACATTAGAAGTTGACGAAGCATGTTGCGGATTTTTTTTTAATTGTAGATTGGTTCAATAAATTTCTTTACTTGTTAAATTTTAAATAGTACTAAGTGATAAATGTTGGACGGTATCGAGGCTACATATGTTCTAAATCAAAGGTTGTCGTCACTTGATGGTCCTTCGCGGTAAAAATTTAGTGACATTAATGAAGTTAAAAAAAACGCTGGAAAAACAGCTTAACGACCCCATTAATTGATGGCCGAGTCGAGCGAGGGAGGTATATCTCGATTACCCAATTTTTTTCTTCCCTCGTCTTCCGAAAATACTTCACGTGATGATGATGATGATGAATATATCTTTTGAGAAGAACTAATAATTCATTTTGTAAACTACTCATTCTTTAATCATTTGGATTGGGGAAAAACACGCCTGAGTAAAATGTCTGTCAGGGATAGAGATGTGCCGTTCTCGGTAACTTTCTCCGTTTTGTATGGAGCGAGAACGTTCTCGAGAACTTTTCCCATACAAAACTGAAAACGTTTCCGAGAATTGCCGAGAACGGCACAACTCTAGTCAGGGAAAAGACCATGCAGAATTTAAAATATTCGGAAAAATATGCGATTGGTAACACATACCCTAAAGAAAGTATATGGGGAAAAACCCGATTGGAAATAAAAATATGTAACGGGGAAGAAAAAAATTGGGTAATCAAACTATACAGCCTACAAAACTATCGGACAATGTCACATGTCCCAAGTGTGCAATCAGTATGAGGAAGTGACCCCATAGTGGAAGCACGGACTCCTGAAAAAACACCTTCATGACCCCACAGTAAGGGCACCGGAACAGGGAACGTGTTAATGCCGACCGTGTGTTTGACGACCGCTTTAGCTTAGTTGGTAGTGACCCTGCCTACGAAGCAGGAGGTCCTGGGTTCGAATCCCGGTAAGGGCATTTATTTGTGTGATGAGCACGAATATTTGTTCCTGAGTCATGGATGTTTTCTATGTATTTAAGTATTTGTATCTATTAAATATATCGTCGTCTAGTATCCATAACACAAGCCTTATTGAGCTTACTATGGGGCTAGTTCGATGTGTGTAAGATTGTCCCCTAATATTTATTACTAACATTTTCCCGCGGCTTCGCCCGCGTTGTTACCGTTATTGTCCCAAAGGAACTCTTTACCGGGATATAAAGTATCCTATGTTTCAATCCAGGACTTGGTCTACTTGCATGCCAAATTTCAGCTTGATCCATCCAGTTGTTACCCCGTTATAAGGTAACAAACATCCAAACATCCAAATATCCAAACATCTTTACAAACTTTCGAATTTATAATATTAGTGGGATTAATGCCGAATAGTTGAGGACTGACAACTATGGGCGTGTATGGCCTATTGGGCGTGGACTTAGCGCAGGCACAAATGTTTCATGTGTTACGTTGCAGAGAATCACGCTGATAAAGAGAGGATTACAGGCAATCCTCATTTTACGACACTGAAGCTACCTCACCACAACACGCACTACCACGATGATACGCTGGAGCTACGTAAGTTTGGTGTAATAAACCTTAAAATAAATAGCCAGACATAGCTTCGATATTTATTTTTTTTAAGCCTGACAAACTTGCAAGTCGTACTGAATGTTGCAAAAATCCGACCAGGTGGGGGCCGTGGCGCTCCCTGGGGTCGAACCAGGTCGCTTGTCCCGGTCCACCTTGAGAGAAACTCTAGTAAGCCGGTCACTTAACGCTGGTTGTCTGCGTGTGCGCGTTGCTCGTAGTAATAGTCTACTACGCTGGTTAATGTGTGCGTGCTGCTCGTAAGTACAAAGCGACCGGCTCACTAGAGGTGCTTCAGTTACCTGTTAGCGAATCTACGTTCGGATATTTATTTTGGTTGTAAAATTAGGAATTAAGGCAAATGGGCGGTTTTCAAAAGTGTACAATTAAACAGTACTTAAATTTAGTTTAAATACCGTCTAACTTTCCTTTGCATCACTAAAATTTGATACTAACTTTCAGTTCCGTCACGGCTCGTAACTGCTCGAAACATGTACATTTTGGTAACTGCTTCAATATATATTTTATGCCACACCCGGCCATAAAGTGGCTTTTTCCGCACGCTGCGCGTACGGAAAAAGCCGCTTTCTGGCCAAGTGTAGACATAAAATAATGTATACAACACGGGAGGTAATAAAGAAAGCCCTCGATCGCATATTTACGTCCCTCGCTTGCAGCTCGGGCCGCAAACATCTGCGATCTCGGGCTTTCTATGCATTACCACCCTAGTTGTGTAATGTACTATTTCAATACACTTGCGCATAAAGTGGCTCTTATTTCATTGTTCTTACACCTGAACGCAGCTTATTAGACACGCGTGCTTTTCACTTACCGCACTAGTGTTATACAATAAAAATTATGGAATATACACACCACCCCTTTCATTTGAAATCCGTAGGGGCTTCCAAATTCCGGGAATATTTGTCCCGGAAGCCCTAGAATTGGATTACCTGAGATAACTAGTTGTGTCAGACGGACAGACAGGCATACAGAGTCGGAACACAAGGTTCTTTTTACTATTTTGGTACGGAATCCTAAATACGTGTCAGATCCTTCCAAACAGGGTTCGGAAACCAGTATTTGCTCCATACAAAAATCCCGGTATTCTTTCCGTTCTTATCGTTCTTTGGTTTATTGTTTCGTTTTTTAACCAGACAATCTGATAATACGAAATCATGACTTAAATACGTTACTGAGCTCTACATAAAAAGCATAAAATAATTAAAAATATTGGGCTATTTCGGGGTTTTTGCAAAATACCGGTTTCGAGCCCTGCTTCCAAATATATATCCACAACTTCTTTTCAGCGTATAAACCTACAAAATACGGCTATAGACGTCCAACCGGAACACTGAGAGAAAGAAACGATTACGTATCAATAACAAAAATAATAAAATACAGCCCGGAAAATGACCCATTACATAATAAATTATTATACGGCAATACAGACAAATTAAGCACATATAAAGGGACAATGGTGAAAGTTCATCCAAAGAGAGTTCAGATCGTGA
The DNA here is from genome assembly GCA_947034925.1 of Eudemis profundana. NCBI lineage: Eukaryota > Metazoa > Arthropoda > Insecta > Lepidoptera > Tortricidae > Eudemis > Eudemis profundana. The sequence continues at coordinate 6,948,674 of OX344819.1, forward strand.
ATCAACCATCTGGTGTCGATGAGGCACAAGAAAACGAGAGTAAAACAGAATCTAGCAATCGGAGTAAGTATACTCGTTCGGTTGGCGTTGTGTACGGTACGATCCACTTTAAAGGAAACAAAGCGATTGTATAGTTCACGGGATTACAGATTGTACGATCCACTTAAAGGAAACAAAGCGATTGTTTGTAAACCTCAAAAACACCAAGATGACGTTATTGTAAAAAGTAGTTACAACCACCTTTAAAGTTCAATTGATTACCAACTCTATCTCCATGAACCATAGTTTACAACTGCATTAATAGAATAATGGCGTTCGAGCTGCCTTCGCTTTGTGCGGATCTCAGGTAGTCAGGTAAATGCCAAGGGTGTGCAGTGCATAATTCGTCTAAAGTCACATTTCTATTCAAGCAATTTTAACTCTTGGCAAAGGCCTTAGAGTTGATAATCCACTAAAATGACAATGCACGAAGTCTTTATTTGTGAAGCACGCTTCTCTTTTATGACGGACGATAATGAGGTACAGAACCACACAACAGTAGGTATTGTTTCCTTTAAGTGGATCGTACAATCTGTAATCCCGTGAACTATACTATTGACTTTGACTTTTATTTTTCAGTGTTTAGCCAGTCGCATAAAACCCTCAAAGAGGCTCCTGCCATTAAAAAACACAAGTTAAAGAAATCGAATAGTGAGTAAGTCCTGTTTACAAAATTTTACATTTACAAAATCGTAGTAAGACTGTGTTTGTACCTACATTAAGTTCTTTCCAAAACAGTCACTGGGGAGTATAAAGAACAAGTACTTACTACTGTTTTATTTGTAAACCCTCTTACAGATCCGATGATGGGTAAAGATAATAACGCTCGGACACAGACGACAAGATCCACAGATGAAGCTGACCAAAGCGAAAACAGTGAAGAGGTGAGTGCTTTTTTATGTCAAAGGGCAAAGTGCAAACGAGCAGAAGGATCCCCTGTTACACCCCGACCCCCGCGACACCGGAGGAGACATAAGACTCATAAGTTCTGCACAGTTCAGTAAGGGCTCGTCCAGAAATCATGTGACTGTCTATGGGGGGGGGGTCAGAAAAATATGTCCAATGATCACGATGGGGGAGGGGGGGTCCGAAAAGAGATCACGTGCAATTTTTTTTACACCACGGGAAAGCCAAAAACTATAAAATTACTCAACAATATTTTCAAAATTACACGAGATCTTGGAGGGGGGGGGGGGGGTTAACGTTACACCAAATATCACCGGGGGGGGGGGGGGTGTCAACAATAGGCCAAATTTGATCACATGATTTCTGGACGAGCCCTAACGGCCAATGGGAGCGCGCATTTGTAACGCTGTGTAATGTACGCGCATTTTCATTGGCTGTTAGATTACTGTTAGATCACAGGATTACGTACAGAAGTCTCTCTCTAATTAAACTGACGCTTGAGTCCGAGCACGCAACATAAACCACCGGATCCGACCATCTCTTTCTATCGCATAACGCGTGCTCTTTCTGGTCGCTGGATAAGCTCCTCCGCGAGCGAGAATCGAAAAACCAGCGAAATCGCATATTGCGCGTCAGACATGTCACTGCTGTTTTGTGTAACCCGTGCTGGATATTACGGTCCTATTGAACTGTGACGCCACTAGATGCAACTTGGACGTCGGTGACATCAGCTTTGCGAGGCCCTTTTCGTTTTTCTTTTTTTGCGAAGCTACAGGGCGCGGATGCCTAACGCCGCCACGCCACTGCTAATGAACGAAGGAATGTGGCGTTTTTGGAACGGGGAAGTAGATCAGAATTAGGCTGATACTAATAAATAATAGAAAGTGATATAGGAAATATTAATGTGTTTGTATCTTAGAGCAGCCTTTCCCAACATTTTTCCGAACCCCTTAGCATAGGTCCACGAACCCTAGCTGACACTATCGTACAGTCGAGTTTATCATTATCTGAGCACAGAACGGATCAAAAATATCTGATCTAGTTCTTATGCATCTGACAATAGAGTCTTGTTCAGATGTTTTTGATCCAATCTTTACTCAGATAATGATGAACTCGACTGCACTGTCGTGTCATATGTTGTCGCATTGACAATTTCACTACCACAAAGATATCGGACCAATTTAGTCAGGATGTTTGACGGTTGCTTGACAGCGGGGAATATCTGGCTTATTATGCTACTCCCTATAAAGTCCGCGTTTCTCTAAGGTTTGTATTTATATTTTGTATTAAACAGGTGTTCTCCAATGTCACCCCGGATCCAGAGAAAAAGAGAGCACTTAAAAAGAGAGAGGCAAATAAAAAACATATAGCTAGAAATGTAGCCGCATTAGAAGTGATAATAGATATGTCTAAAAATGATGAAGAACACCAAACCTCTGTAGAACGATCAGTAACTAACAGCCAGGACAACACTAACGCTATTCAAGTTCATATAGCTTTGCCGAATAATAATATGAAAAGATCTCTAGGAGGAGTAAAGAAAGTATTCAAAGCGAGGATGTTTAGTCCAGTGGACTTAGAATATCAGATTAATTCCTACGAATCTGTGGAAACCACGACGTCGCCAGCCGTTTTACCGCCAGGACTATACTTGTTAGTTGAGAATTGCAATGCAACCATGCCCAGAGGAGATTTAATGCTGAAACCTGTGTTAAATAATATAAATTTACCTAAAATCGTGCAACGGCATATCCAGAATACCAGTAAAGAGTTTAATAACAAGGAAACTGATGAAACAACACAAAGCGATACATTCAGCAAAGTTACTTTGAGTAAAGACTTCGTATCTGCTGTAAATCAGCATCTTGTAGAATTGTACGAGGCATTTGCCAAGAAAGACTTTAAAATAGATGAATCTAAACAGACCAATCAAATCAGTAATGTGACTATAAGTAAAGATTTAGTAACTGCTGTAAGTCAAAATCCGGTACTACTGTCCGTGACACCAGCTGAGAAAAATTCTGAGCTTGAGTTAAATAAAAGAGACACTAATGCGACAAGAAAAAAATCAGTTCTTAACTGGAATAATATATTGAAGTATTTTAGCGAAGATAAAGAATGTCATAGTCGACGAAAGAGACACCACGAGACTTCTATTGTTAGCGATAGAGCTATACATAATCTTGTATCAGATATGAACAATTTAGTTAAGTACATGCACGATCATTGTACTGAAGTACAGACTTTTTTCTGGCTGAACCCAAGCGGCGGGAGGAAACTCAGAGATACGGTCAGAAAAGTAGATAAATTACTTGACAGCTATTTCAAAAAGGCTAAAAGTAAAAAAAATAAGAGCAGACCAAGACGTTATGTCCAAAAAATTAAAAGTAAAAAAGATATCGCAGAATTCATAGAAGTCTCTAAAAACTATGCAACGAGTAATCTAGTTGATGATATAGAACACTTATCTTCCGATATCAACAAAGCTGCTAAGTTAAGAATACGTTTCACTGATAAGCTGAAAGATGGAGGTAAAAACTTAGTGGGTGTTGTAGAGGAGTGTGTGTTAAGTGAAGACAAAATCCCCAAAATACTGCTAGTAAATGATAAAAAACACAAAAACGTGTACTCTCTTGACAAAGTCAACGTTAATATAATTTGCAATACTGAAGCACCGACTACAACGCAACAACGATTGTCGGAGAATCAGACACTTCAGTCTTGGTTAAATGACTGTGTCAACGAGGGGCAGACGCCTAAAAGGAAATGGAGCTTGAAAAACTATCTTCTGCAAATGGCGCATAATAAGAAAAGCAAAAAAGGAACGAACGGATTCGGCAAAAGAGAAGTGGCAAGTATTGATAGTCCATTAAATGCTGACGCAGGTGGATCGTTCTGGGTCAACTACCTTCACAAAGGAGTATCCAACTTTAACAAAGAAAATACTTCACCAGACAGTTATGCTTCCGTCAACGACAGAGGACCTAGTTATTTTAATCTTAAGGAACAGGCAACAACAAAAGCAAATGCTAAAATAGCAAACACTTACTATAATTTTACTAAACGTTTAGCAGCAGAAAATAACATAACAACTTTTGAAACTCCTAACGAAACATTAACTAGTAATGCAGATGAACTATATAAAATATCAAAGACTGATACCGCTGGTGGAACTGCTACTACAGCTAATGAAGAGACATCTTTAGATAATTTGTTAGAATCACATTCAAATGAAATGAATATAACTAGCGGATATTTCAATAATTCAAATGAAAAGAAATTTTGTAAATTCAAATCTAAGCATAAAGACAATCATAAGCATTTTAATAAGACGACTAGTTCAAAAACAAAAGATAAGGGTGTCATAATAGATAACATAACAACTGAAGACGCCAACAATGGTACAAAATGGACATCAACAACTGCCATAAATAAGTCTCGTCATGGCAATAACATCACGAAGCAAGCCAATAATACACTAGAGAAAAAATACAAATTCAATATGAAAGAAATATTAACCCGTTTTCATTCCAACTCCAATATATCTGATGTTAAAAATAATGATAAAGGTGAACATTCTGATGTTTTTGTTACACCAGACATAGCTTCTATTCATAATTTGAAAGATAATACACTAATAACTAGCACTGTAAATACATATGGTACTATTACCCCAAGTATTAAACTAATTGAAGAGACTAATTTCACAAATCTAACCAATTTAATTTTAACAAGCACTGTTAGAGTTACTATAAGACCCAAGGTGGCAAACAGTCGGATTTTGGAAATGTTACATCTTTCTCGTACTCCTATTAAAAGAAAAGACAATTTAACAAGATATTCAAATGAATTTGTTAATTTAAATTACGATCTCGCTACAGAAGATAATTCAGACAAGAATGCATCTAAAATTGCTGTTGATGAAGATTTTAGAAGTTTGCTGTTATCTCTTTTACAATATGAAACAAAGAGGATGGATGATAATTTTGATGTACCGTGAGCGATGGAGCTTATAAACGAAGAACATCAAATCTAAAGACATACTTTTCAATTTTGAAGTGACAGTGACCAAACAAATAGGCTTGAAGCATATAATATTGATCGAATGCCTTTAAGCGTTCAGCATCGGATATTAGGTAGGTGCATAATTACACGTATTTTATTCAGTTACCCTTTTTAGCTATCGATTCTACATAAAACGTAACATTCCCATTCACTTAATAGATTCCTAGAGTCTGTGCGGAAAGAAAATGTGATTTAGATTTGAGGGCGCTGTAATCCGTACCCGTACGTTTTCTACCGTATTTGCTATACTGGTTAGGTTAGTTCCGTTTCTCGCCACGCCTATTCTCTTTCCGCACAGACTCTAACGTGTGTACCTTTAGAAAAAAAAGAAATTATCGCACAACGGCGTGATAAGCCGCATAAAAGTATAATAATGGGCATTTCTCCGAGCGCTTCAAACGCTGTGTCTTCGGTGGTAGCGATACTGTCGAAGTTCTGCGAGATTTGTGCAGCATTTTCAGTTAGGTATGTTCTAGACGTCGGGGCTTTCTAAAACATAACTGAAAATGCTGTCTAAATCTGCTGTGGTACATTCGTAATTTCGTACCTACTGACGACTGACACTTTTTTTTAATGTGCAAATGTTGTCTTTTTATCTATAAATCCAATTAATATTCGTTCCCAAAACACCACATTCCCAATATAGCAGCAACTCGATCTAGATAATATACTATTTTGTCATTAAGTACCGTAAACTCAAGTTTCTATGGTGCAATGCTCACAGTTGTGGTCCAAACTATGCACTCTTGTGTAGACAGTTGCATATATTCAATATAAAGCCCAAATTGCATCATATACGCAAGGGGATAACCCAAGCTTTGTGCAGTGCATTGGACAATAAAAACCCGAGTTCACGGTACTATTTTAGAAAGACGAGGCCATGTCAAAAAACATATAATTCGTAAATATGTAATTTTGAAATGCGTTGTTGGTCTGATTTATAAAAATGTGGTATTGCGGGAACGAAAAAAACGTAGGTAACTTACAAAATGTACTTTATTGAACAGGAATACTCCAATGACGCGGATCAGCAAGTTCAAATCAAAGCAAAGACTAATAAAAAGAGAGAAACGCAACCGACAGAAAACAATGACAGTTACAATCAAATTAATATAAATAACTCAATACCAATCAACTCTGAATTGGACAATACTATTCAAGTTCATATAGTTTCACCTAAGAATAAAGCTGGAGAAAGAGGCATATCAAAAAATACCACTCCAGTGGATTTAGAAGATCAGATTCTTTCACAAGATGATTCTGCTGTTACCCATCCTGTTAATACTGCATCTAAAACAACTATTCTACCGTTTAAGCTGTATTTACTGCTTGTAGATAGTGATACGACTTTACCTAAAAGAAATTGCTTAGTCAAGCGTCTACCAAATAGATTTTTTGGGGAAAATTTATCCAAAACGATACATAGATACATTCCCGATATAACTATAGAATTCATTCATAACAAATTAGATGACAAAGTTGCTTTGTATGAAAATACTACTGCTAATCTCGATTTGGCAAAGTTGGATGAGATTCTTGGAAAAGAATTCGAGCTTGAACCGCAGAAAGCAAATGAGAATAGAAAGAAACGAGCCCTTAATTGGAAGTCAATTAAAAAGCATTTTCACAAAGATAGGGTATGCGATTGTCATTGTCAACCCTACAAACCGATGTGCAGACCGTGTGCTGCCAGCGACGCTGTAATGTGGCACGTTATATCACGCATAAAACATGTATTCGGTTACATAAACAGACATTGCAAAGGAATAGAGACGTATTTCAGAGTCAAACCTAGACGCGGTGCAAATTTACGGGAAGCCGTCAAAAGCGTTGATAAGTGTTTGAAGAAATTATAACAAAAGAGTAAAGGGAAGACAGCAGTGTCATGGAAAGCCGTGTGATGCTTTTTAATTTGTAAAAGAGATCATCATCATCATTTCAGCCATAGGTCGTCCACTGCTGGACATAGGCCTCCCTCATAGATTTCCACTTAATTCGGTTGGAAGCAACCTGCATCCACCGTGAGCCAGCAGCCTTAACCAGATCATCTGTCCATCTTGTTGGTGGACGTCCGACGCTGCGCTTGCCGATTCGTGGTCTCCATTCATTGGTTGTAAAAGAGATGTAATAGTACATTACACAACTAGGGTGGTAATACAAAGAAAGGCCGAGATCGCAGTGCTTGTCGAGCGAGGGACGTAAATATGCGATCGAGGGCTTTCTTTATTACCTTCCGTGTTGTGTACATAATTTTATGTCTACACTTGGCCAGAAAGCGGTTTTTTCCGTACGCGCATTGTGCGGTAAAAGCCACTTTATGGCCAGGTGTGACATATAATTAATAAATCACACTGACATAGGTAACCAACTAATAACGATATATCGGCGTAGGTTGTAGCCTGGGACAGGTACAGTAAGATAAGGTATGTTCTTTACCGAGAGTGAACTTTCTTGTCACAATGATTTTGCTGTTGCCTGAGCCTCGATATGCTTATGACGCAGTCAAGATCACACGACGTCATCAATGTATACGTACGGGTTTTACTGTACCATGGGTTGTAGATCTGCCGTCCTATGTCTAAAACTGGACTAACCTCTATGGAGTTGTATAGGGGTTAGTCCAGTTTTAGATATCGGACGGCAGAGATAGTTTGTCAACTGTCCCGATTTTATATAGTCCGAAAGTCTATGAACATGTCCCGATTACCAATTATTGAACCGACCCTCACTGCACCTTACCTAAACCTAATCACCTACACACACACACACACACTACACCGCACAATAACACACCACCTAACCAACATACATACATGCACACAAATACACCGCGCCAAAGGAAACAAAACACTTCACTAGCGGAAGGGACTATCCGCTCAAACCGACCGTTTCTAAAAAAAAAACCTAATCACCTTAAATGTAATAATGAAGATGTGATGTGACTTTCTGTACTTAGTATAAATGTGATTTGTGTCCCTTTTCTGGACTCTCTCTGGATGATACAGACTTGAAGTTGGCTGCAGGCAATCACAAGGTTAATTGAAGACATAGAGGGTCAAGTCATCTGTCTGTAAGTGTCTTATAAGGTCAACCTGGGTAATTGCGTATATGGGGCAAATGCGTATTTGAAAGATTCCATTAAATCCGAACTCCTTAAAAGTTCCTCTACCTTACCTGCCTGAAGTATACGCTGTTCTTTGGGCGTTTTCCAAAATAAATATCGGGGTAGCTACTTTCTCAAAATATGGACTTTTGAGGTTTTTCTGGCTCAGAATCATTAGTATTTTCGAACCTTATTATACGTAAAAAAAGTGTCCAAAATTTATTTTCCCATTACGACACCACTTTGTACTTACGTTTGTATGAACGTGACGTATTGGAAAAAAATCCATACAAATTATGGGACATTTTTTTTTACGTACAAGGTTCGAAAGCACTAACGATTCTGAGCCAGAAAAACCTCAAAAGTCCATATTTTGAGAATGTAGCTACCCCGGGATTTATTTTGGAAAACGCCCCTTTACGGGCAGGTAGTTTTAAAGAGTTCGGATTTAATGGAATCTTTAAGACGCATTTACTCCCATCGTTCTAAGAAAGCATATCCGTATAGTACCTACGACCAAAGACAAGTAATCTCTTGAAAGTCGTTATATCCGGCTTCTACAGTAACTTCTGTGCATTAGTCGTTGTATATGAATGTATAAATTTAGCTATGACTGTTTACTTAAGTTTTGTATGTAAGTGTATACTTTTAGATATAGTATTAATTTTATAAGCACATTTGTTAGTGATTTTTTTGTTGCGTGCATTGACCAAAAGCTCAGTGTACGCATTCGGAAAATAAAACTAAGTGTTATTTAGAGTATTCTGTGTAATAAACAGTGTTGATTCTATTTGCGTTTCAATCCCAAATCTGTCTAGCGCTACCTTTTTTATTGAGCTTATTACACTTAGGCAAAGTATAAAGACAGACACTAGGGGATTTCCGGGCAAAAACTAGATGGCGCTAAAAAACTAAACATTTAACGATGTTATAATTTAACAAAGAAACATAGTATAGTAACAATTAGTTCGTAAACAGCTAATAATAAATAAATTCTAACATTTAAATACTGTGTCACGTTTGCAAAGTTGAATAATTGTAAATAATATAATTCTTTTACCAAGCTTATACATAGATGGCGCTGTAAATTCGGGGAACAGCTTTTTGTATGGAGAATGACAGTCCTCTTGTTTTAATGGTCCTTTGTATCCGGAGCGCGCCATAGTAATAGTTAGGTACTCCGTGATGATGGCGCTTGCAACAGTACCGAAATATCGGGAACTCATAGAAACAAACATACATGGTAAATATCCTGGTGTTATTAGCAGTTACTGTATAAAATATTACTGCTATTATATTGTGTCGTGTCTTAGGGCTGTAACAATAATCCGACTGCATCTCAGCACCAAAGTATAAAGACAATCAAGTAGTTTGTCTTCGGCGTTTAGCGCGCGATACGTATTTACACAGACGCACGATCGCGTCTGTGTGAGTGACCTCCCTACTGTGGCATGGGCAAATGCTTGCTTGTGGTGCGCGTGCGTCCGTACACGGCGCGCACACATGTACCTTTTGTCGGAACAAAAACTACTGCTTATTTATACTGTGTCAGCACCGTGTCACGCGTATAGGGAACGTGCAGCACAGCAACTATAGGTGGCACTAAATCGACAAGAGACTATGCGCACAGAAAAGGAAAATAATCTGGCCAGAAATACTATTATGCCACACCTGGCCATAAAGTGACTTTCCGCACGCTGCGCGTACGGATAAAGCCGCTTTCTGGCCAAGTGTAGACAAAATGGTGTACACAACACGGGAGGTAATAAAGAAAGCCCTCGATCGCATATTTACGTCCCTCGCTTGCAGCTCGGGCCGCAAACTTCTGCGATCTCGGCCTTTCTTTGTATTACCACCCTAGTTGTGTAATGTACTATACTGGTTCTGGTGATGGAGACCAAGGTCAAAGTATAAACAACACGTAGTTCAACTTCGGCCGTTTAGGTGCGCGCGACACGTATTCCATACGTCGTTATCGCGGGTGCATTAACCAATCTAATAAAGAGCACATATAACAGAATGTCTATTTGGTAAAAACCGACATATTCTGCCTACAGCTACTAAGCATCTAAGAACCTCTTTGCATGTGGAGAGTTTTCGCTAGAAAAGTTCTATAAAAATTGAAGGCAAGTTTACAAAAACAACATAACTAACGTTTTTAGCGGATTTGAGTTATTGGTATCATAGTGGTCGTCTAAGAAGGAGCTACAAGTAGTCCAAAAATATTGACTAAAAATGACCCCATTTGTCCAATATCGGTCTTTAATACCCATAATACAAAGGTAAATAATAAACTAAAATGATTAGTCGTACAACGTACATGGCACAGTCGCAAATTTAGTATTTCAGTAAGTAAGTTTAGTTTTAGTAGGTTAGGTTAGGTTAGTTTTGTATCGCGAGCCTGTAACTCAGGATAATCCTTTATCCACAACTCCACAAATTCTACGCACGTTTTTTTCCTTCGCGGCATTTTTAAACTTTAGCACTCTGCAATAATTATATTGTGAATACAGTTATCAGTACGGATAATTGATAATGTCCTTACTAACAAATGACAATATCAAATAGGAAAATTTAATAAAGAGTTTGCATTGCGACTGCATAGTTAATCTATGTATGTAATGGTACTCAAGTCAAATATGGAGGTTGGGTATTAGAAATACCTAATGTTGATAAATTGTAAACTCGTACGAGTAGGCATAAATGTTCCTCAAAATCAGTTTCGCGTCTGTTATTGCTTGTTTTTCATAATCTTTCTGTACTGTCAAATCGTTTTTGCACCCGCGATAACGACGTATGGTTCACACAGACGCGCGATAGCACGTCAGTGCGAGTGCTTTCCATACTGGAGCATTCTTATTTCTTTGCTTGAAAATTAAAAGAATTAAACTACCGCCTTCTGCAGCCAATGTCAACCTAGCAAGTACTGAGCAATAAAAAACCTTTTAAAAGCAATTTTACTTTATTTATATGTACACAATTAAAACAGTACATTACCTCTCAGTTCCATGCAAAATCTATTTATTTCCTATAGTGCTCCTACGTCAACATGTTTCAAGGTCTTGGTCTACTTGCATGCCAAATTTCATAGCAATCCATTCAATTTAAACCGTGGCATTTCGTAAAAACTTCACATTTACGAGTATAATATTAGTAGATATTTTTCCAACTTTCACATTTATAATATTATGACGTGGTTACGATAAACGCAAGTTTTAACATTGTTGCAGAATAAAGATTTTGATTTCCCCAGTAAAAGTATGTATCGTGACGTCACGTTACAGTATGTTTTAGTATGAAGCGTTTTGGCACGTTTTTGGGAATAAAAATGTGATTTCGACATTGTTGTATCTGGGTGACTTTTTGTGATAATATTTCTAATATTGAGAGGTCTTTCTATCCATAATATCACAGAAAAAAGTTGTCAAATAGCCAATTGTGGCAATGCCCACAAAAAGATACGAACATTAACATACTAAAAACTGCGTATAACCCAAATACCTTTAATGAGATTATCCTGTTGAAGTAGGAGCATAATAGTGCAATTACATTTTATTCGTTACTATAAACTATTTCATAAATAAGGTAGTATTTTTATAATAAAAACATGGATTTCCGGCGTTACTTTAACACTTAAGATAACCTTGCGGCTTGCCGAGTATGTAGTTCTAACAGCATTTAAACCACTCTCACTTTCCTGCCTATCTAGCAGTGTCATGTTCCCCAGCAGAACCACCTTGGCTTTGATGAATTTAAAACATATAGGAAAATTTCTATATAATAGGCTAGACGATAAAAAAAAACTGTTAGTCCGTCAGTTAGATTATTAACAAATATTGTACACGTATTTTTTTCTTTTGTTTGACAAACAAAAAATGACGAAGATAGATAGATAGAAGTTTCGAGTGACGTCACTCCTTGGTACAATTTTCACCTAGGAGTGACGTCACAAGCCCCCACTCCAGAAGTTTGTTGATCTATAACTTTGTCGATTTTTAATATTTTGATAAACCAAAAAATACGTGCCCCATATCTTTCCATAATCTAACTGACGGACTAAATCGAATTATATATTTTTAACCCAGTCGTCATCCCTATCTATTACCAATAAAAAAAAAATCTATGTCAATAGTTCCGCCGTTGTGATTACAAGGTGGTCCTGCTGGGAAGCATCCCCCAGCAGAACCACGGTGATATTTCGATAACTACTTCATGTAGCTGTGTGTGTAATCATTCACCTCAACTCTCGTGAAACTACCTATAACACGGGGGAAGCTAAAAGTGAATGCTAATGGGTAATAATGCGACCTGAGAAGTGAGAGCGGTTGCAAGACTGTTAGAACCGCCCTGCCAACCATAGTAATATATCGAGATAGAAGGTTCGTAGATTTGTATGGGATCCAACGCTTTTAGCACAGAATATATACAGGGTGGGAGGGACTATACCGACAAATTCCTGGTGGTGTGACTAGTAAATAATGTTATATCAACATGGGTCGAATATTTTCATTTTACATTAATAGTCTTATGGAACAAAATAAATCAGTAAATTAAGCCCCTCGTTATAAACATGTCCTTACTGGCTGAAAAGTTATCAAAAAGAAAAAAAAGCTAAAATGGAAACGAAAGGTCAATTTTTTGGCCTCGTAGTCGCTTACCATCAAATGCTGCGAAGGTTAATTCCTATTTAGTTAAAGGATTTTAAAAAAATAGTAAAGGTATCTTAGTCACATTTATTAGGGCTTGTTACACACTTGGGATTTTTCATTTACAAAATAATGGATATCTCGGAAAGTAAGCGTTTTTCGACTATACATCACATAACATTTTTTACTCCTAATAGTTGTTAGAATCTATAGTTAAAGTTTGTCGGTATAGTCCCTCCCACGCTGTATAAGCTTAAGCAGTAAGGAAGCTACAAACAAAACGATCGAAACGCACGCACACATAGACGCGCGCTTTTACAAGGCCCCTAAGGGAATCTCGCGGTGCCGTCAGTCGCGAGTGCGCATGGAGGCGAGTGGCCGCGCTTTGCGTTTGTTACGTGCGCGCGCCCAGGCAGCCCGCGATCTTTTCATTTTAAACCCTAACGCTCTAATGGAGCGTAGGTATTTATTTCAAAAAGTAAGCGTAGCTTCCATACTGCTCTATTTATATTCTGTGCTTTTAGCTTGGCGTTTTGACACCAAAAGGCTAATTTAGTGATGGAAAACATTTGGTGGTGTTTGAACCAGTGATGGGCCGTTCTCGAGAAGTTTCGGAAACAAGAGAATATCGGGAGAAGCTTCTCGGGAAAGTTCTCCTCAGCGGAAATTTCTGAGAAAGTACCTTATATTTTTGAGTTATGCATTTTTTGTTCGCTTAATACTCATTATATTTGTGGTATATAACTATTTGCAGAGTATTTGTGCGCAACAGGTCATTCTATCAATGAAATTCTCTTTGTTCTCGAGAATTTCCCGGGAAACTTCTCGGAAACGTTCTCTGGGGAACGTTCTCAGCAAAAATTCTTGTTATTTTTTCTTCTAAAAAGTTTTTTTTATAGATTATTAATCATTTACGGTACTTTATTAGGCGTTGTCATCGTATTATTATTCGTTTACACATTAAATGTTAAGTCTATTCAAGACTGGAATGGGTAAAAACGGACTACTGCGACTTGATCTGCGGACATTGATATATTATCTTTTTCATCACTTTCTCGAAAATGGTGTTGTTACACGTAAGTTTTGCGGGCTGTAAATGACCTATTACGCCCTAGGGCGTAATGGATTTTTTTTCTGTTTTACTCTTATTGGTCATGTTCAAAGGAAACGCCAACTTACTTTTTTAACTTTTTTTACTTTAAAGAGAGCTGTTATTGCAAATACATGTAAACACATATTTCGGTAACATAAATTAAATGTTTAATAAATAGTGTATTTCAGTATTTTGCAAATGTAAAATCAAGTAAAATGGCTGTTTTAGGTTTTTACCGCTATGGTTTCCGAACGTGACTTGACATTCGCATTATCTATGGATATTTGACGACCGCTTTAGCTTAGTTGGTAGTGACCCTGCCTATGAAGCAAGAGGTCCTGGGTTCGAATCCCGGTAAGGGCATTTATTTGTGTGATGAGCACGAATATTTGTTCCTGAGTCATGGATGTTTTCTATGTATTTAAGTATTTGTATGTATGTATCTATTAAATATATCGTCGTCTAGTATCCATAACACAAGCCTTATTGAGCTTACTATGGGACTAGTTCGATTTGTGTAAGATTGTCCCCTAATATTATTATTATTATTTAATATTATTTGTCCCCTAATATTATTGTCCCCTAATATTATATTAATGTCACTTTCTGATTTAAAAATTTGTTCTCATACTGGGTGGATTAGTAAGGTTATTTAGGTATTTAGATTTCCTCACAAGTGTGATGAAAAACATTGTGTGTGCCACGGGTGGTAAAGGAATTACAAACGAGTGTTATTAAAGCCCTCGGCTTTACCTCGGGCTTGTAACAAATACTCGTTTGTAATTCCTTCCTTACCGCCCTAGATACACAATTTACTATAAAATATCACCGACTCTTGTGCTTTCTTACCTGTCATAAATAATTATCTCTCTTTACCTGCCACCCAGTGCCCAAAAAAGGGGACAGGTCCGATCCATCAAATTACAATCCTATTGCTATTACTTTCCTTTTCTCTAAGGTGATAGAGCGTGTGATTAATATAAAATTCCTTAGATAGGTATCTAAAAGAACATAATTTGATCAACGGCCTTCTATATGGTCGCTGCACTGGTGATCTCCTAGTCATCATGTTCCTCTTGGCTCGGTCCAAAAACGCACTATGTGACAAATTTGAAGCGGTAGTGAACCTTTAAGTCTAAGGAGAGACTTCGCCTATTTATGTGTATTCTACCATTTTTAAAACTTGTATAATAGGCTGTTTATTTCATTGCATATTTGTGAAAAGCACTACCTCGGCGTGAAATAGGGTTGCCAGCCTCGTAACTATTTGGACTCGCTCTCGCTCGGCCATGTATATGTACTCGGCCGGCAATCCCTTCTTTCTGTTGTGAAGTAATTTATTAATTAAAAAAACAGCAAATAGCAAATGTATTAAATATAGAAACTAAAAGTATAATCAAGTAACAACAAATCCTATAACGTAATAAAAATAAAAGCAATTATGTAGGCTGTCAATATTGTTCATTATTAGAAACAGCTACCGAGGGAGAACGTTTCCGAGAAGCTTCTCGGGATTATAGAGAATTTTGCCTTTAGAATATTTATTCAAGGTACACTCATTTACGAATGCCTATTAAACACAATAACGAAAACATTTCAGCCCAAAAAATACCTGTATTTTAAATCTAAATCACTTTTATGCTAATATTTGTTCCGGAGAAGTTTGCCGGAAATATTTCACCGAGAATGTTTCCGAGAAGCTTCTCGGGAATTTCTCGAGAACATAGAGAATTTTGCTCTCAGAATATTCGAAAAAGTTCAGGTACCTTACGAACGTCTATCAATAACATATACGAAGACATAAAAGCAAAATAATACTATTTTTTTTAAAGTATTTATGTACTTTCTCAGATATTTCCGTTCCCGGAGAACTTTCTCGAGAACATGTGAGAATTCTCAGGAGAAGGAATTCTCGAGAGCGAGAACGTTCTCACCGGCACAACACTGGTTTGAACAATTAATTTTACCATTATCAAATCTGATAACACGAGTCATATTGACGGCAACTGAAGGTAACGGCGTGCGAAGTTGGTCGTTGCCACTTCTTTTTACGCGAGGTACAAACAGCAACACACTTAACTGCCCATTAAAGACAGAGCAGAGAGAAAATGATAACGATTGAAAGAGATATATATATTTGTATTATGTCAACTTCAGATCAAATAACGTTTGCGTATGTGTAATGTGCCTTTGAGCTTTGTCATTGTAGTTGTTTGGGCAAAGTTTTTTTTTCCATACTGTAAATAAAGGTTTTATTTCAACAAGACAGGTGAATTTGTCAAAATTATGATTTAGCTTTCAGACGAACGTTGGGATGAAATAAACTAATTATATTGCTAATGCTTTTATTGGTGCTTCATATTTTTGATATGATGCACCAATATAATGTAATTTATATTTATTATTCATTCATTCTTTTCCACGAATTCAATAATATGGCATTAATGTCAATAATGACGTTGGATCAGCCATAAAAGAAAAATTATTGTTTCAAAACTCTTTTGAATAATAGCCAATTTATACTCATAAACACACGCACACATGCATAACACGACGCCTTCAAGTGTAATTCTCTTTCTTGCAGTATTTCCCATTTTTGAAGTGTATAGTTAACTGTGTTGCTGTTTGTACATACACTTTTTCCTTTTACCTCGATGTATGTCTGTGCTGCCAACATTAACACAATGGGAACCTATTAGATCGCATAAATTTAAAAGGCATAATGCATCATTTGGCATAATTCGTCATTCGGCATAATGCATTTTTTTCTTAAACTGTAGAATTTTCAGGACTCTTTAAGGCCTCATCCTGTTAAATAGGTTAGGTTAGGTTTGCGTTATAATAATCCTGAAAAGTTTCTTCTTCTTAGTCGTGCACTCTTGGCAGTGTGGTCGTGGTCATGTCTTGGTCGACTCTTGCGCCATCGCTTCTCTTGTGATGCGGCGCCATGTATCTCTATGTTTGGCGGAGTGAGAGTTAACATTTATGCTGGAATGTGTCACAGATTTTATGAGGTCTGTCCACCGTGTTGGAGACCGCCCCCGAGTAAAATTTTTGTATAAATGTATGCGATCCAATAGTAAACCTAACACAATCAGTGCCAAGAACGCTAATTTTGCAATAGGCTAGATGACTAAAAAAAACTGTTTAGTCCGTCTGTTACATTATGAAAAAATATTGTACACGTATTTTTTGTTTTGTTTGACAAACAAAAACTGACGAGGATACCATGCTTAGAAGTTTCGAGTGACGTCACTCCTAGGTACAATTTTCACCTAGGAGTGACGTCACAAGCCCCCACTCCAGAAGTTTGATGATCTATAACTTTGTCGATTTTTAATATTTTGATAAACCAAAAAATACGTGTCCCATATTTTTCCATAATCTAACTGACGGACTAAATAGAATTACATATTTTTAACCCAGTCATCATCCCTATTGTATGGAAATAAGGGAGTTTGGCACTGAAAGTGGTAATATTTTCATAGTTTGTAAAAAAAAAAACAGCTATGCAAAAATCTATTATGCTGTTGGGTACCAGTAGCGTGGCGTCCAAAGAACTCGATTCCTACCGGCTTGCCTAATATCAGGCACTTGAGCACCTTATTCTACAGCTCTTAAGGAAAATGTACGCCGAATCTGCACCGGCTTGCCCAAGGATATCTTTTACGCCACGCCACTGTTGGGTACCAAATAAATAAAACAAAAACTCGAACCACATCAGATACTTCCTTCAACATGCATTCCGATTACATTTCATAGAAACTTTGTAATCATTCAACGTCAGTTCAAAGACGTCCACCTAGGGTTGCCAGATTGAATTACCCTATATCGGGAGCAGGAAACAATATGCCGGGATTTTGAGACTTTGGTCGGGAGCTAGCTTTTTTTTTTAGCCTGAAAACGCAGAAATTTTCGCTGACCGGACCTTGAATGGATCGGACTAAGTTTTAAAATGAAGTCGTTTGTCGGGAGATTTTCTTCTTTGTCGGGAGTTGGGAGGACATACAATAAATCGGGAGAATCCCGCCAATTCCCGACCATCTGGCAACCCTACGTCCACTGTTGGACATAGGCCTGTAAAACCCTGCCACCATGACCATCCACATACCTTCAGACTCTGCCTTCAGTCATCAGTTCAACTTGTGGGTCGATTTCAGGCGTTTTTCCAGCTTTTATTTAATAGTACATTACATACCAGTAGGCCAGTCAAAATCGGTTGTGCCGTTGAGTAGTTACGAGCGGACATAGGAACGGACATACATACATACAGGTCAAACACATAACCCTCCTTTGGACTTCGCCGCAGTCGGGTAAAATAGTACATTACACAACTAGGGTGTCCCCCGTGTTGTGTACATCATTTTATGTCTACACTTGTCCAGAAAGCGGCTTTTTCCGTACGCGCAGCGTGCGGAAAGTCACTTTATGGCTAGGTGTGGCATAAATAAAGAAACAGCACTACGAAGTGTCACTCGATTTTTACCGCCATGGATTATTGAGTTACAACTTTTGTTTAAATCCCGTGTAGCCTCGATGCCGTCTATCGTTAATCATAAAAGTTAACTGTTTTTTTAAGCCTGAAAAACTTGCAAGTCTTACTGACTATTGCAAAAATCGAACCACGTGGAGGCCGTGGCGTTCCCTGGGATCGAACCAGGTCGCTGGCCGGACCACCTTGAGGGTCGGACCAGGACGCTAGGTCAGGGCCACCTTGAAGTTATGCTGATAAGTTAACTGTGATCACCACTTGCTGCTATATTTACTGGAATACGAATGAAAAAAACGGCCGAGGTCGAAACGCTCTGAAATCGACCCACAGTGCGTTTTCCGGTGACAATACTGTCCCAGATATTATCACTATTTACAAAAAAATTGTCTTTTCACTGCTGCGAGCCAAAAGTTCACGTCACTTAAAATTACACTAAATCTTCAAAATTAAAATGTTACAGTCATTCTCTTGTTCTTTCACTTCATATTTGATTTCTTTTACACTACCAATGCTCGTTCTCGGTGATACTGGACTTTTCTTTGGTGACGGCGATAAAGTTTTAGGACTTTTGGTCGGACTCTGTTTAAACTGACCCATCTTCGTTTTGACAATATTCTTCTTAACATTATTCGGTTTCTTTTTCTTCTCCGTAGATTTCACAAATGTCTTTCCGACAAAGTCCTCGAAAGTCCCTAAGAAGGACGGAGACTGGTTGACCTTCGGTAAAGATTGGTTTAACTTCTGCGGAGACTGATTTAGCTTCTGAGGCTCACTGGGTTTTCTTTTCTGACATTTCACATTTTCTATCTCATCGTCTTTCATATTAGAGAGTGAGATAGCGCTAGATAACTTAATCGAATCAGCTTGAGTACTTTTCAAAGTATTCTCCGTACTCTGAAATACAGATTTGCTCCTCTTTGCTGGGGATTCCTCTATCTGTTCACTCGGTTTCCTCTTTAAGCTTAATAGAGCCTTTTTCACTTCTTCCTGTAAGTTGTCTTGCTGATCTAGCCTAATTACTGACTTCGATGTCGAGATATCATCGTCTTCATCATAGTTTTTGAGTATTGCTATCATTTCGAGAGCTTTCCTCATGAGTTGCTTGAGGCCGTTGACATTGATTTTGGCTGCTTCGTTTACTACTATATCGGTTAGTTTCTTGAACTGAATGTAAAGGTCCGTCTCAATCTGAACCTCTTCATCGCTATCTGGCAGTCGGTTAGCTGTGAGGCTCATGAGGGACGATATGGAGTATTTCTTGAAAGCTACGCTGAGTGAGTACGGTTGGAACTTGTGGCCATGGTGGTTTGGATAGTAGTGCACCTGCAATTGACAAATACAAGTGTCAAAATCATCACAACAAGACTAAAACAAGGGGTTATCAGCTTGTCTTAAATTTGCAGGTTTGAAAAGACTTTTAGTTTGTACACAACCTATCATCATCATCATTTCAGCCATAGGACGTCCACTGCTGGACATAGGCCTCCCTCATAGATTTCCACTTAATTCGGTTGGAAGCAACCTATGCCTGTGATCATTATCAAATTGTCTTAAATATGTTACATCTGGTAATTTTTTTCTAGTATGCATTAAAGTAATTAATTTGTAATATTAACATGCACAAGAGTATACTCACATAAATGGGGATGACAACTGGGTTAAAACTATATAATTCTATTTAGTCCGTCAGTTAGATTATGGAAAAATATGGGACACGTATTTTTTGGTTTATCAAAATATTAAAAATCGACAAAGTTATAGATCATCAAACTTCTGGAGTGGGGGCTTGTGACGTCACTCCTAGGTGAAAATTGTACCTAGGAGTGACGTCACTCGAAACTTCTAAGCATGTAAGTAAGTATCCTCGTAATTTTTTGTTTGTCAAACAAAAGAAAAAATACTTGTACAATATTTTTTAATAATCTAACTGACGGACTAAACAGTTTTTTTTAGTCGTCTAGCCCATTGTAACCTATCACATATCAACAATGATTACACTGATGTTGAGCATTGTTTGTTGCAATTGTTGCAATATTACTATGTTTTTTACCACATTTTACCCCTTAGGTTAACGCGGGCAAATTTTTCGCAACTCGACAACAAACATGCTCCTATTTTGTGCGATTCCAAGTCCATGTGTTACCCCATATTATAATTCCATAACACAAGCAAACATAGGCATAGTACAGAATAGGATATTTCCCAACCCAAACTACATAGTGTAATATACCTGGAAGCCCTTAGTAAATTCCTGCACCACGACAGAAGATGGACACATCCGTTGCCTGCTCTGGTTGCCAGTCCCTAGCACAGTCCGGTGCGTGCAGCGGTGAATCTTCTTAGTGTCGTTCTGATCCAGGATGCTGTATTTCGCTTTGGTTTGTGTCTCCATCTTCTGCTTCCAGGTTTCAAATTCTGTAATAAGGTACAAAAGGTTTTTTATGTATTGTGCATCGCACGCATCGCATCGGTAGTGCATCTGGTGTGGTAAATGTCTGTTTATAGGCGGCGGTTACTTTCCATCGTGACCGTCCAGATGGCGTACACCGTAAAGATATCCAAAATCTGTTACTGCCAATAAATTGTACCCAAACAGTACCGACGAAATACCTACGTGAAAAAAATAGTACCCTTAAACTTTTCGACATATAAGGCCTGTTCACGGTGTACGCTACCGGGCCGTCAAGCTGGCGTACACCGCTTGTATCTCTGGGACGGCTTTGTTTTTGGAGACACTTTATGGACATATGGGTCTGCCCTGTTTGACCGTCTAAGGCAATAAAAAGCAGGCCTCTTTCCATTTTGATTTGGGGTCTCGGCTAACTTTTTCGTCATGCATGCGTAAAACTATCCATTTTTATTTCTTTAAACATAAATATAATAGAATTTGACAACAGGACACTGGAGTGAGCTTGGGCAGTTTTTAATCTGATCGCAAATCATTGAGCTTAGAGAATAAATAACGAGGACTGTGGTCAAACTTCCTCGTGTACAAGCGAGTCAAGTCGGAAGACGAGAGAAGACATGTTACACGACAACATTCGAATTTGGCTCTATGTAGATACACTTTTCATATTTTGTGTTTTATAACATTAAAAAAAATCTTTTATGCCACACCTGGCCATAAACTGACTTCTTCCACACGCTGCGCTTACAGAAAAAGCCGCCCTCGATCGCATATTTACGTCCCTCGCTTGCAGCTCGGGCCGCAAACTTCTGCGATCTCGGCCTTTCTTTGTATTACCACCCTAGTTGTGTAATGTACTATAGTAACATAGCTTACCATCTAAAGTACTGAAGAACATGCTCTCCACTCCCTCACTATGCATGCTGGACTTGTGCATATCGAAGAGAGTGAGCGTCTTGTATTCCTGCTCGCAGCCCGTGCAGATGAAGGCGAGGGCCAGCTTCAGTGGCCCGGCACACAGGTGGATATTGCCATCCAGTGTTGAGCTGCAGATGGTGCATATCTCTATGCGGTTCGGTTTTGGTATGAGATTGCTGGACCTGGAAATTATAAGAACATAGATAAATACAAGCTCATATCAAAGTATAAAGACGAATCATAAGCCCAACTTCAGCAGTTTAGGAGCGCGCAACACGTATTAAGGTGGGTTTAGACCAAACGAATTCTAACACATTCTAACCCCACTCTACCAAATTCTTTGTATGTACACAAAGAATTTGGTAGAGTGGGGTTAGAATGTGTTAGAATTCGTTTGGTCTAAATCCACCTTTACACACAGACCTGCGATAGCACGTCCGTGAGTGCGATTTATACTGGAGCATTCTTACGCATTCTTAAGGCGAGGTGAGACCAGAATCGGGCACGGAAGCCTAGTTTCCAAATCATTTTTAGAGCACTTATTTGACTCTTAGGTCACTGTAAAACATATATAATAATATTCAGAACTGTATCTAGGGCTTCCTCTCACTTAGAACACGATAGCGAACACTTCGCTCGATAGAAAAGTAGCGCGAAAACACTATAAAATAAAGTATTTTTTCATTTTTTTTCATTTTGTTCATCACCAGTTACCTTTTCTGACAAAATTAATACCTGACAATCATGATTTCACAGTCATGCAGGGCATCCTCTCATGTTTGGGTTGATAACGTATACTTTTATGTTAGAAATCGAAGATAATCTGCAATAATCTGCATTCCGCCCGACCCTAGTTTGTATGTGAAATGCGAGCCAGGTCCTACCGCGCCTTAAAACTTTGCTTGTAGTGCGTTCGTACACAGCGCGCACACATTCAAGCGCGCAACGTATGCTATTATATTGTACTCTTATCATATTGTATCTCTAAATCTAGCACAACTGTGAATCTTTATCACACGAAAAATACCACCAATAGCTTTTCATAACATATAGATTGGGCAAATAGGGATGAATTTGGCCGATCCGATACCGATTATTGCAGTAAATAATCGGTGATACCGATATAAATAGCTAAATAATGAAGTATGCACCTCAGGCGTTTGTACATCTTAATTATATATAAAACTTGGCTATATGTAACAGAAACTCATACTTTAAGAGTGTAAAACAGAAATTAATAAATTGTCAACTCAAAATTCAAAGGAAATATTGATTATGAATCAAAGAGAAAATTTAGAAAGTAATTATCATTCCACAAAGTAATAAATCGACCCATAAATTCAGTCAGCAATTAAAATTGGTATCAGCGTAATTCGTCCCATTCATTTTTCGTTTAATTCGTATTTCGTCTCATTCTATATTCGTCACACATTCTTTATGTATAAATAATAGTCTTAATAAAGAATGAGTGAAGAATAAAGAATGAGACGAAACACGAATTGAACGAAAAACGAATGGGACGAATTACGTTGATACGTTAAAATTACCTTTGGCAGAATTTTATTCAGAAAGCAAAGTTATTTCGCGCACTTTTCGAACATCGGCTGATTTCACAGATTTTTTTACATTTCTGTAAGATATTTAGTAAATAAGTATTCTCAATTTGTATTTTGACGTTTGGAGATCCCTTACACCTCCAAAACATAATATTTTGTCAACGGAGACTCTTTACATCTCCATTAATTTTTGTATCAATTTATTTTTTATTTGTCTTGTATGGACTCATAGAGAGACCCTTTACATCTCTATAAATTTAGTTTTTAAGTTAATGTAATTTATTAATGAAATCTCATGTATGAAAAGAGAAACTGGTGAGTTTCTTCCGGCGCTTCTTCTCACCAGAAGGTCATTACCCGAAGCGCCAAAAGAAAAGAAAAGGAAAAAAAGAAGATAAAATAATGTAAGAAAGACATGTAAAAGAGCCCTTGAGGGCCTACTTACAGAAATAAATTATATGGTATCGGAATCGTTACATCCCTAAGCGAAAGTAACAGATCATGCAATGTCGTGCGACAAGCTAATCGCCGCCAGTTAGAAACTAATAAGAATCCAGTGAGAATATTACAAAGAAAAGTAACAAAGAGACACTAGTATTTACATTTATGCTCGATAATATGTGAGGGAAACAAAATCCAGGGTAAGCTATTGTTAAACAGTTTCAGGACCAGGCAAAACATTTAAAACTACCCCAGAAACCGACAGAACCCGCTAGGCGGGTTTGTGAGGCCAATAATGCGGTACGAAAAAAACTGCCGGCATCTAAGCAAAAGTTACGAGCACCCGCGAGACGGGCTGTTGGTCTTAAAAGTGTTAAAATGCATAAAAATTATTTGATTGTTATTAGAAAAATCTTATTCAAGAAAAAATATCATAATGAGCATTTACTTAAATGATATTTAGAACTATAATCACATTAGAAGTTTCCCCAATAATACTTTTGTGAAACAAATCCTATTTCAATGAAAGTTACCCAAGTGTTAGTCTCTGATCTTTAGCTACTACGATAATAAATACAGAAAATACTCATGATATAAATTCATATTTTTCTGGTATGTAATAAAGTATTTTTGTGTTGTATTGTATAACAAATCATTATCTCAAATTGGACTGTACTAGCATTTGCCAGGGAGTTCCAGTCCCTACATTCCAGCTGCATTATCAAACCAGCTTGATACTATAGAGCAGCGGTCGGCAATCGCTTAGCAGCCAAGGGCCATATAGTAGCTTAGGAATTGACGCGGGCCGTATTTTGTTAATAATTTGTGATTTTATACTATTCCGAATAAAGCGATGGCAAAACAGACTGGAATATAGGGCCGCAAGTGAGCGGTTCAAGGGCCGCAGGTTGCCGACCGCTGCTATAGAGTGTACTGTTAGGTATTAAAAAAAAGGTAAACAAAACACCACATGACTCGGTCATTCAGCCAATCAAAGTAACATTTGTATCTGTGGCACAATACCACTGGCTGAACGACCCGAGTCATGTGGTTTTTTGTTTACCTTTTTTTAAATACCTAAAAGTATAGACTATACTGCAATAATATTGCATTGTCACCAAACTTATACAAATATACCAAATTTCAGCTGATCAAATACAGCCACCACAACCACATGCGTGAAATGCATGGTTTGCAAATTTAGAAACAGACAACTTACAAATAAGTGCGAGGGAAATGAATGCTTGCAAAAATGTGACTGAACAAATCGCCCAGTTTATATTCATAGTACTTACATTTTGCTTCCATTCGGCCCTCCGGAGTGGTGCTTCTGTATATGCCTGGACGCCATAAAGTACACAGCGAACCGGCGCTTGCATTTAGGGCACTCGAACTCAGTTTTCGTCTGATTTAGCTTCTCAATTTTAACCGAATCCTTCTTCACACTAGAGTCTGATGAGTCAGATATTGTACCCAAGTCGCTGTCTTCCTGAAGCACTTTCTCAACCAGCTCGCTCGCGTTCATCGACTTAGCTAGCTTATTATCCTTCACGATCGGTTTTTCTACAGGTTTTACTGGCAATTTTTTAGGACTTTTCACGGATATTAAAGCTACAGGAACTGGTTTCGGCGATGATTTGGGCTTATTAATAGTTGGAGAGTCTTTTTTAGGGTTGATCAGGTTGGTTCTAGCGTTTTTATGCGCGGTTTGCTGATGAGTTTGCAACGCTCGCGGCGTAAGGCACTTTCTACCGCATAACTCGCATTTCAAGACTCCTTTCCGGTTTCTGAGCCTCGTTGGGGCGGTTGCCCGCATCTTAAAGCAAACATTTGGCTTAATAATAAATATCTAGGCACGATTATCACGAAATTCGATGGGAATATGCTAAAAATACGCGAAATTGAAGTGGGGTACGCACTTTGACAGTTTGACTTTGACATTTGTTTTTTTTTTCATTCCACAGATAGTGCAGGCAATAGCGGCCGATATACAGCCAACATAACGACAAAAAATTATAAGCAGCGTTCTTATTTTCAAGACTTCCAAAAAAGGAGCTTATTCATGTATTTATTTTAAAGCACATTTAATAATGCACCGCAAAGTTGCGAGTGCGCTAGTAGAATAATAATGATGATTATTATTCAAAGCCATTATGTTCCACGGCTGGGCAAAGGCCTCCCCCTGCTTCTTCCAATTTTCCCGACTTAGTGCGGTCTCTGGCCATTCCTGCCATCGCCTGCTAGGTCTACCGTGTTTCCGTTTGGAGTTGTTGGGCATTCACTTTGTGGTACAGCTCACTCGGCATGGGATAGACATGACCAGCCCAGTCCCACTTCAATTTGACCAATTTCCGAGCTACATTGACTATTTCAGTCTTGAAGTCGAATAATAAAAAAAAATAACAAAGTACTTACATTATTAGCATTCTTCTTAGCCTCTGGAGCATCATCACTCTTCGCAGTGGATTTCACAACACTAGCCTCAACAGCCTCTTCTTTCTTATCTTCAATTTCATCATCTTTCTCTATTTTGAGATCCACGGATATGGTTTCAACAGATGTTACTTCGTCCGATTCATTAGTATCACTTTTCGTTGGTGATTTTGGTTCTCCAGGTTTTACTGGTTCAGACTTTTTAGCAGACGATGGTTCAGTTTTACTGACAGGGGAATCAGACGTCCTGTAATTAGTAAAATTATTAGCTTTAAATTATTTATCAAGGCCAGAGTACAATTCAGTAGTATAACTTCAATGAAAGATACAGTAAGATATGATGTGTGGGTCGCTTTCAAAAAAAGATGTCTTTCAATTCAATTTTTGGTTTTAATGGCTACTGTCCAGTGGGACAATTCTACCAGTGTCAAGGTTGGAAGTTACAGGTGATCGGTATTGAAGTTCAAGCTGAAAAGATGATCGATTGGGATATCTAAAAATAAAATAAACACATAGAATCTGTGCGGAAAGAGAATAGGATTTAGATTTGGGGGCGCTGTAATGCTTTTCTACAATATTTGCAAAAAAAAAATTGCCATACTGGTTAGGTTAGTTCCGTTTTTACAAAAACAAATACATGATTAGTATGTTTTCTCTCAACAGGTCTTTTTTTCACGTTATGCCTTAAGGAGTTATAGTTTAATATTAAAGTTGTTAATAAATTTTGCCAGGACATACACAAAGGGAGTATTTACAAAAGTGAGAATGTAATTAAGATTTCCTGCTAGGAAGTTGGATAAAGCAGGGCTCGGAAACCGGTATTTGCTCCATACAAAAATACCGGTATTCTTTCCGTTCTTGTCGTTCTTTGGTTTATTATTTAGTTTTTTAACCAGACAATCTAATAATACGAAATCATGATTTAAATATATTCCTGAGCTTCTACATAAAAAGCATAAAATAATTCAAAATATTGAACTAATTCAGGGTTTTTGAAAAATACCGGTTTCGAGCCCTGGGATAAAGTCAGAGAGGAAGTCATAGAGAAAAGAGGGAATATTAGGACAATTATAGAAAATGTGGTCTGGAGTGCCTTCCTCAAGGTCACATTAAAGATGGCTGTTTGTGTGACTCTGTAGGCAAACAGAATCAGACCACGGACGGTATGCAAACTGATTGGTAGCAAAGGTCCCAGGAATTAACAAAAAACAAAAGGGCTATGATATACTCCACTCTTCTTTTTCCTCTTAGTCCTGGCCACTTTGTAACTCTTATTGTCCATCATTCATCGGTCATTCTGGCAATGTGCCCAGCCCATCTCCATTTTTGTTTCAGGATTAATTCAAGAGTTACAAAGTGGCCAGGACCAAGAGGAAAAAGAAGAGTGGGCAGACCGAATGCAAGATGGGCAGATGACATAACAAAGATAGCCCGGACCAGAATGGCTTGATCTGCCCAACACCGGGATGAATGGAAAGGCTTGGAGGAGGCCTATACCCAACAGGGGTCCTTAACAATATAAAATACACTTTCGAATAAACTTTTGTTTAAAAATACTGCAAAAAGGTTAAGGAATAATAAATATTTTATTTATGTTATACTCCAGTGGTGCTCACTCAAGAGAAAACTTCTTAAGACATTAGATAGATTATTTTTAGTATTATACTTACTTTTGCTGACTCCGATTCATCAGTCTCTCCATCCTAGCCTTGGCTAGAGTAGGGCTGACCCGTTTGTTTGGAAACTGCCACGGCAGATTCTGAGATGGTACAGCTGTCTTTCTTAGTCTCCTTACTTTCGCCGCACCTGGGTATTCTATGAATAATATTATAGATATATCTACTTGTACAACTTAACACATTCAGTGCCAAACTCACAATGGAAATCCATACAAAATGGACCTGATAGTTGGGTTCATGGCACTATGTGTTAAAACCATGGTATGCATTAGGTGTGTAGAGGGCAATAATAACTAGTCAAGCTTTGTTGGATCTTATCCCTGCACTTAATAAATACATTTAGAAATGGGTAATCTCGACTCCCAAGTGATTCTAACCGAGCATTACAACCTCAAAGACTTTCACAAAATCTTCACACGTAACAACAACTCCCATCTAAGAGGTCATCACTTAAAGCTGGACTCTCATCGGTCACATAGTAACCCCCATAAAAACTTTCTGAGCAACAGAGTGGTGAAAGCCTGGAACAAACTACCAGAAGATGTAGTTTCGGCATCCAATGTCAACCAATTTAAGAACAGATTAGACAAGCATAATTCCACTCAAGCACGTCAATAAGTTATTAGCTCACTGGATACAGGCATTATCAGTTGTACCAACTGCCTGCCTGACTAAATAATATAATAATAATATTTGAATAATTAAATCTGGCTCCGCTTTCAGTACTGACTATTCAACTCTTTTGAACCCTTCAGATCAATTCATTCCGGACTTGCTGATTTTGATTGACTAATAATAATGTGCGCTTTGCTCGGTGCCCTGAGTCTGCGTTGTAGTAGTGGGGCATAGATTCGGCTCCATACTGATAGATTAGCTAGTTGGAGTTAATAACTACATGGATTCAATAAGATTTGGAAGGAGTTGATAGGAAATCGAAACCGCTTATGGATTTGAATCATTTAAATCTTCTAGTCCGGATTTACCCATCTCTAAATACATTTAGTGCTGAGATCCCAACTATCAAGTTAATATTGTATGAAAATTGGGGGTTGGCACTGAAAGTGTTAAGTTCTGTTAACTATCACTTGGATACAATTGGGTTAAATTCCTTAAATAAATTGTGTCCTGCTGCTGAACTAAAGCCACTCCCCGTTTTTTCCTCTACATTAAAGAATGCTCTTTTCTTTACACACATCTATAAACCTAACCTATCCATAATTCAGAAACAAGATGCAAAATGGTTTATGCTCTCAAGGCCAAATTTATTTTCATCCAAAGGCTTGTGCACAAAATGTGATTCTGAACAATGTAACTGAATTCAAAGCAAGGAGGATCAATAGAAGTGAAACAAGTATTTTAATATATTGGTACATTGTGTAAATCGTCGCAATTGAGGCAAGAATTAAATGCGCAGAAATCCGCTCGCGCCATATCTTGTAAATACCGGTTTAATCAATTACATATGTGAATCGGTGTTACTTATGCTCTAATAGTCACTGACCTGATAGAATGTAATCATTTTTAACGAAATGCCGGCTGCAGACTTGCATATGCTCAGTAACTTCTTTCTCAATTTTGATAGCGTCAGCCCATCGCTTCCTCAGCGGAATATCTCTAGGAAAACGGAATAGTGAGATTTCATTCGTGCACCGCGACTTGCACTGCGGCACAGAGCAGTATTTATTGGAGTTGGAATCGCTGAATTTTCCCATTTTCACTGAAACTCACTGAATTAAGAGAAAACTAAAACGATTACATGTCATTCATTGTGATTGTATTCTTTTCATTTTATTTTCTGTGGCACGTCAAATGCAACTGTTCCTCGGTAGATGTCGCTTCGCTTTGGCGGTTTTTGCGTGTTATTTTTTTAGGGTGCGTTCCGTTTTTAGTCAAATATGCAGCGTTCTGCGTGAAAACGTTAGGTGGCAGCACTAACTCCTAAAGTTTAATGCGGGAAATTTAAGCTGTGGGCGTGTAAATAAATAAAAATTAAAATAATTTATTTCAAACATAACATCCATTTTTGGTTAGAAGCAAAACTTATAAAACTAGGTGTTAGTGACTTACAATATTAGACAAAGTTAAAGTAAAAGGAATTATTAAAATATTACAAAGTAAGCAAGGTAAAGTTTAACGAGTGGGGAGGTGATTTGATGATTTCTAATCTTAGTTGGGTTGAGATGAGAGAGAACAGGGCGCAATAATTTATAGAACTAGGACAGTTATACATACATACGTATGTATTATTTATTTAGCACATCCCTTAACATCCCTCTTATCTGTAACACGTCAATCCAAACTGTCAATATTTCAGAAAACATGTGATTTCTTCATTCTATGGAATATATAGACCAAAAATTCCAAAAAATAACTAAATAAGCGATCATCTTTAAAATCTATTAGGAATTTAAATTGGTAACGCATGAAGGTCCAATGCCAAAAAATATAAGTTTAAAATGCTCAGCAAAACTTTCTTAATTCTCCTGGTTGTTGCACTGGCTGCCGTTGCCACCATGGAGGCCAAGTGGACGCGGGAGCGCCCTTGTGACTCGTTCTGTAGCCGAACCCAAACGGTGAAAATGTTCTGCTGCCATCTGCGAGGATACGCCCTTTACGCAACTTGTGAAAAGGGGAAAATGTTCTGCTTATAGAATTGAAGTCTATTTGTGGTATGAATTTGTATGTTTCGAGACTTAGGTACCTGATTTATTAAAGTGTTTTTAATTTTTAATTAAATTCACGACTCTTTAATATAATTTCCCATATAAAAAGAACAACAGATCAGTAATTGAATGTGTGCATTCAATAGTAATGTGTTGTTCTCATGTGTTCACATTTGCCATTCATTTTATTTCTTGGGACTGAATTTCCCTTGAAAAATGGTTCTCATGTTTGTTACATAAATAAATTATTTCAGACCTAAGAGAACATTACGATCACGAACAAGTAACTTCTTCGTAATCGAGTTGACATCTATCTATACAGCAACTATACTTGAACTATACAGACAGGCAACTGTTGCAGCGCCGACAACCAGAGAGAAACTCTATGTATAGTAGGTATGTTTCTTCAGCAAGAAAATAGTCGCTTCTTAGGCAGCGGTGGGATACCTGTCTTATACCAGTTAATCCTACGAGTTGCCTACGAGTTAATCGATTCCTATCTCTACATGATCTCTACACATCTACATCACTTTATTCATGTCACTTTGAAAGAAAACTGTCAACAAAAATGCTATAAATCTAAAAATTAAAAAGTGAAAAAAATCATATGCAAAAAACAATGGACGCATGACGATACCAAATACCATCTGAAGATATTTCTGGTTCAAAATGAGCAGTAAAACCTTCTTGATCCTCCTGGCTGCCGTGGTATTGGTTGCCATTGCTATTACAGATGCCCGATTTACAAGGGAGCGGCCTTGCGACCCGTTCTGTAATAAAACTAAAGAAGAAAGAGTATTCTGTTGCCGGCTACAGGGCTACGCGGCGTATGCGACGTGTGAGAGAGGCCTGATGTATTGTTTATAGAACTGTGTCTTATAACCTAATGGTTGCCGAACTATTAGTCAGAGGCGTTGCGTGTTGTCTAAGGACAGTTGTAATGTATGTTGTTGTAATACTCAGGACCGTATTTAGAGATTCAGGGGCCCTAAACACATTGTATTGAGAAGGAAAGCCATGCTTTTGGGCTTATATGAAGGGTCCACCGCTGGGGCCTCTCTAGGCTGGCCGGGCCCCTACGCCGGGGCCTTGTAATAAAAGAAGTAACAGCGCCTCTCCAACATGGAATCGAAGGGGTGTATTCCGACGCCGAAGTGAAAGTCGACGGGAAGAAAGTGGAAGTGCAGTTGGACGTGCAGTATTTCTCACCCGACCAAATCCAAGTGAAAACGGTCGGTAACGAGATATTTGTGGAAGGAAAAAAGGAAGTGAAGCGAGAAGATGGTTGGACGAGGAGTCACTTTGAGAGGCGGTTCCTTCTTCCTGAGGGCTTCCCTCCGGAGAGGGCGGAGTGTCATCTCGACAAAGGAAAGCTACTGCTGGTTGCCTTCAGATCGCAACCGATCGAGGAGAGAACAGTAAAGATCCAGGCCAAAGAACAGAAGGAAGCGGAGAAGATTGAAAACTAGACTGATTAGAAGAATTAAGTTTTAAGTGTTAGTCCCAAATTTTTTGTGCTATTACTTTTTAATAAATTTGTGTTTCTTTAAAATACTAGGCGGAAATCTGGCGCTGATAGTTCTAGTGGTTACGTGAGGTGTAGTCCTTGTAAAGTCTGTCAACCCCTATGGCACCACCATTTTGAAAAAAATCCTAAAACCGAATCGACTAAGAAAATCTACATCAATTGGGTACTCGATTGGACTGTAACTGAAATTTGTAAAAATTATACCTATAAGATCCAGTTAAAAACTTAAAATAAGCAATATAAGGAAATATGTTAAAGTTTTGAGTTTGATACCTAACGTGTCACTTTTTTAGGCACCTCCAAAATTGGCTGGGGAAGTCAATTTTAAAAGTATACAAATATTAAAAGGCCGGTTATTGCGAGCCGGACTCGCCCACCGAGGGTTCCGTACAAACTTGTAGTATGTATTTAGCACGCATTTCATATCTTTATAATTATTAATTTACATTTTCTTACCTGGCCTTACAAGATAATAATACAAGAGATAACCTTGCATTTTTTTTATAATGCTGGTCCATATCCGGTCTGTTTAGAACGACCATGTAGGTACTCTGGGTCGGAGATTACGTTGCAGCAAACCCACCTTAGCCCCAGGAAAAAAATCGGTTGTCTGTAAAGTCGGTTTACTGACGATAGTCGAACGTGATAACGTTGACTTTGACTTTGACTTCGACTTCGACTTCGACTTCGACTTGAGTACCAGCCGCCCTTTTCTCAGCAGCAGCAGTGATTTTTTGTCACGATTGGCCGCCCCTAAATATCTGGCCGCCCTAGGCCCGGGCCTACTAGGCCTTAGGGCAAATCCGCCACTGGTCTCTTGTCATTCAATAGAGATTTTTGACAGCCGTATCTTAGGGAATAAGGGCTATTTTATTAACAATTTGTAAGAAACTATCGTCTTAACGACTTTAGTGCTGGAATAATATATAAAGTACCTATTTGACAGGTAACGACCCTGCAAGGTAACGGCCCATGACGTCACACTTTTTCGTGCGTGCAGCCCACAGAACAGAAAAAAAGAGTTTACTGTTTTTTTTATTCCGTGGTGCAGCCGGCTCCATCGAATTATAAGACGTTATCACGTCAAAAACCTTAACAGCGCGATGCAGCGTTAAAATTGGGGACGTAACAATTCATAAATAAAATTGTCAACTCAAAATAAAAAAAATAAAATTATGAACCAAAGATATAATTAACAGTCATTATCACTGCACAAGGTAATGGACCAATACATAAATTATGTCAGTAATTGAAATAACTTTTTGTAGATTTTTTCATGCAGCAAATTCTTTTCGCGCTGTTCAAATATCGGTTATATATAATCGGCGATACCGATATATCGGCCGATATATCAGCAGTCTTTTTTTAGACGTCTTTCGAGTGTTAGCGAATAGCGACGATGTTGGAGAGCTACGATGCATTGACAGTTCAACATACGTATGTGCATGACGTTAAAATTGCAATGCCTAATCTAATGTAGCCCTGATAACGTTTTCAACGTTTGTTTTCTTTATCTCTAATTATTTCCGATGGTTTTCCTTATTATTTTAAATAAATTATAAACCAGTTTTTAGGGTAATTCTACTCTTTGAAGCAAAACTAAATAGTATAATATATTTCACTATGTTTATAACCAGGAGACGCCCACCGCCACGCGAAAAAAACATGTCTTTGAAAAACAAATAACGTTGGGGCGATTCAATACAAAAAGCCGCTTTTCTGGCCAAGTGTAGACATAAAATGATCTACACAACACGGGAGGTACTAATAAAGAAAGCCCTCGATCGCATATTTACGTCCCTCGCTTACAGCTCGGGCCCCAAATATCTGCGATCTCGGCATTTCTTTGTTTTACCACGCTAGTTGTGTAATGTACTATTATTGCACACCAGAAAACATATTACAAGAGGTACATCACATAATTACAAACTATTTAAAAAGGTGGCAGGCGGTCTTTTCGCTAAAGAGCGATATCTTTCAGACAACCTTTGGGTAGCAGAATTGCCACAAAATAAAACTAGAAAGGTAGGTGGTGTGAAGGGTAACAAAAGCGAAAACTAATTAGGTACATACCGAAAATAAATAAACCCGGGGTCATGCATAAAAATACATAAATAAATAGACATATAAACCTACATATAGATACATAATCACTACATAGTATAAAACAAAGTCGCTTCCCGCTGTCTGTCCCTGTAAGTATGCTTACTCGTAGATCTTTAAAACTACGCAACGGATTTTGATGCGGTTTTTTTAATAGATAGAGTGATTCAAGAGGAAGGTTTATATGTATAATACATGCATTTAGTATCAGCACTGCATCCGTGCGAAGCCGGGGCGGGTCGCTAGTTACAAATAAATAAATAAATAGGGGGAAAACATTAACCGCAAAATTGTCAGCAGACATATTAAACAACAATTTGGAAAAATACCTACCCGATTTTTTGATCTCGCGATGATTTGGTACGCACCCCTTCATGTGCGAATCCGACTCACACTTGGCCAGGTTTTTTATTTGTCTGCCCAATCGGCCCACCCGTTTTTGAATAATCGTGAAACTTAAAAAAGATACAGATTTCTACGAACTGAGAACCTCCTTTTTTCTAAAGTCTGTTAATAATAGATATAAATTGAAAACGAGTCAGCCTCACTGAATTATGAATGTTATCCGTAGGTGCTAGACAGGCTTTAACCTACAAAACGCATGAATAATTCAACAATACCCCGTATCATCGAGGAAAAAAGTCACGATTTTCCCAACCACTTTCCTTAACCGGTACCTATAAATTCTCTCAGAAATAAACTTACTGCCTGCGCATAACTAAACGCAGTCTTCCATGATGGCCGCTTTGAAAATGGCGCTCTTTTTGTTGCTAGCCGTAGCTGTCGCTCTGGTGGCGAGTGAATCAGTCTATGTGCCGCAATGTGACCAAGTTTGCAGTATAATTGCCACAGAGAGGAACGCTTGCTGCAAAGCCCATGGGTTTCCGAAGGGATACAGTAGCTGTGCCCTAAGCAGAATGTACTGCTTGAAATAGTCTAGAGAGCAATAAAAAAGTAAATGTTTTCAGTGATGTTTGATATTATGTTGTATTGTAATTCAATAAATTTTGTATTATTCAGGTTTTTATCAGTTTTTTTTTCATTTCCCCATTTGGCTGAATGCACAGTGTGACGGTGTTCCCGAGTCTGACACTGACAGACCCAAGTGGCCAAGTAAATACAATCCCATCAAAAACATTATATGGAAAAGATGCAAGTCTCGTAACTAGTGATGGGTCGTTGCCGGTAACTTACTAAAGGCGCGAATATTCCCAGTAACATTACCAGTAATATTACCCACGATCGGTAAGATTGGGTAATATTGAAAAAAATGTTTTATACGTGTTAAGTTCTAACAGAGTTTACATTGGTGTGATGATTGATAAAGGTTACGAATCTTTTTTAAGTTAGTAAATTATCAATCTTACCAGTAGCATTCTCAATGTCACTGGGCATTTTCCCAATGCTACCGGTAATATTACCAGGTAAGATACGAAACTACAGATTTACTTGAGATTTCATGATTAATTACTTTCAACCAATCAAATTCAGTTTCAGTTTCGGCCGTAGTTTCGGCCGGATGGCAGCCGAAACTCTTTTTTTTGCCGAGAGTAGGCCGAAACCGAAACCGAAATTTCGGTCGGACTCTATATATGTTATATCAGTTTGTAATCTGAGATCACGCTGCTTTGGTCCAAAATGTCGAAGTGACGAGCGCTCGACGTACAAGTTTTGACCCCCGATTTCGAACTGTTATCGAACTGTTAGGGATTTGGCACACTGACGACGGTCTGCGGTCAGCGGGCACGCGGTCTATAGGTACAAAGTACTAGCATTTTCCCGCGGCTTCACCCGCGTTGTTTCCGTTACTATTCCAAGGGTACTCTTTACCGGGATATCGTAGTCCCGATACACACTTTTAAACCCCTTAGAGGATGAATTTCGAAATACAGTGAAATAATTTTTCTTGTAATCTAATAAAGAGTCTAAGCATGAAGTTTCAAATCTCTTACTTTTAAAATCGTAGACTCTCCATACAAATTTTGAACCCCTTAGGGCAGCGGTCGGCAACCAGCGGCCCGTGGGCCGCATGCGGCCCGTGAACCGCTCACTTGCGGCCCTGGCTATTTTGTATGTAAAGGTCGATATATTCAGAATTGTGTAAAATCACCAATTATTAACATAGTGCGGCCCGCGTCAATATCGTTAGCTACTATGTGGCCCTTGGCTGCTAAAAGGTTGCGGACCGCTGCCTTAGGGGGTGAATTTTGAAAAATCCTTTCTTAGTGCATCCCTAGACCTTATAAGGAACCTACGTGCCAAACTTGGAATTTCTAGGACCAGCGGTTCGGGCTGTGTGTTGATATGTCAGTCAGTCAGTTTCTTCTTTTATTTAGATATTTAAACACCGACAAATACTTACAAAATATATAGACACCGACTATTGGTTTGTTTAGGAATACCTAATCCTTAAATGCACAAAACAATTGATTTTTACGGTAAATTCTCAGTTTTAGGCCCAATATTCGAGGATTTTGTTTAATTACAACCAAGTTTATCAACAAATATCAGAAACTATTTATGAAGACTAATTGCCTAATTATATTTTACCCCGCAGACGAAGTCTCGGGCATAAGGTAGTGTATAATAAACGAGTATTTGTGCACTAATTAGATCATACTCTTTTAAGTAGGTAAGATTTTCCTTATTTTTTGTTATGTGGGCCTCTCGTGAAGGTAAATAATAGTTTATCGTCTTCATCTACACAATAGAGGGTGATTCTGTTTTAATTGGATCGAACTAGGTTGCTTGGCCCAGACCACTTTGAGAGGGTCGGACTAGGTGGGGGCCGAAGCGCCTGGGATCTTACCAGGTCGCTTGGCTCGGACCACCTTGAAGTTTCGCTATAATATAGTTGCTCAAAGTGAGCAATGGACCAGCGGGAAAGGTTGAAACGGATCAACCTGCCCTTATGTAGAGTGTGTAAGTAAACAGTGCCGTAAATAGGGCGGTGCCACCGGTGCCCAGGCACAGACTCTGGGGGGCGCAAGAAAGGCCAGACCAGGCAAGACCCTAGGGTACCTACCTATAATATCTAAAAAAAAACAAGGCCGCAGTTATAGAAGCTCGCACAGGGCGCAGAAAAGGCTATTCACGGCACTGATGTGTGTAAACCGAACTAATGGGCTTCAGACGTGTACGTTAGGGTGTCCCAGATTTTGCGAAAATTTAAACTGAGTAACGCATACCCGCTAAAAATCTGGGACACCCTAGTGTACGTAACTCGAGGTTTATTACCAGATGCGATCGAACACAATTTAATGAGAGGGAAGGGACTGAACGATGTATTCCGTTACCGAAAAGCAAGGTTGTCTAGAAGAGCGCTTGTTAGCTATAAGACCGCCTGTTATTTACCATTTAATATGGTGTTTTAGATTTAAGTTTTATGATCTTTGCAGTACTTTAAGTGCACAATAGTTAACAATATTATTGTACGTGGATAAATTTTCGTTCGACATTTCTATGTCATACTCTTAGTTTTGCATACAAATGTCTCGAACGAAAATCCACTCAGGTATTGTAAATGGTAAACATCACGTAATATTACGTTCGTATAAGTTCTGAAAAACTTTTCAGCATGAGCAAAGTATGTATGAGCCAGACTCGAACCCGCGACCTGCATGTCCAAACCATTCGCCTTAGCGTCTCAAGGTACAAAGACGTTTAGCCGCTAAATAAGACAGTAATGATAGACTGACTTGGAAATGAAAGTAAGAGGTAAACAATATCAGAATCAGCCTTCAAGGAAAATACCACCTGGTAATATTCAAATTTTCCTCATAGCATGTACAATAACTGTATTACTAATATAACAAGGTAGAATTTCCTTTATTTCAGTACCTCCAGTAAGAAAGGGACTAAGTAAGAAATGAGTTAAAGGCAAAGAGGCGTAAGTCTTTATGAGATTTGCGGCGTTTTGTACCCCGTTTACATATGAGATGCATATTAGTTATTACCTTTTTCACTGTATACCTTGATTTTCCTTTACTTACGTTTACGCAGTCACCTGTTTTAAGAGTCATCACTAGTTGCTATAAATAGGGAATCGCAGACTAAACATCATCAGTCTTCACTGCAATCTAGTGTCAACATGACAGTTAAAGCGGCCATTTTGTTGCTCGTCGTCCTCGGTGTCATGGCGGCGATGGTTGTCGCGATACGGGTGGACCCCTGCAACGAAGTTTGCAAACGAAGCTTCGCTGAGAAGGACGAGTGCTGCCGAGCCCACGGGTACTCCAAGCATGCTGATTGCCGGTACGGGTGGATGAACTGTTGGGACAATTAAAAAATGTCGAAATTTTAACGTTGCTTGACATGACAGTGAATTCAATTATGTATCTGAAACATCTTAAAATTCGTTTAATAATGTATTTGTATTCGGTTATTTTATAAAAATTACAACAGATTGTCATCATTAAATACTGTTTTTTTGTACCCTGCGACGAAAAATACCTACTAAAATGTAACAGACTAATGTCTGACAGACCAAGCGCTTTCATAATAGCCGAAGATCACAATAGTGTTCGTTAATGGTGCGGAAAAAGGTTATTTTTATCGGGAGAAAAAAAAACAATATTTTGGGACGTTGGACTGGAGATGCCCCGCGCGCTGGACGCGGAGCGTAGAAACGTTGCGTCGGACGGAGCGGCAAAATTTAGCTTGACCAAAATTCGGAACATATAAATTATTGTTTTAGAAAATGAAGTCTTTTTTCGGGAGTTTTTTTCTTTATCGGGAGTCGGGAGGACATACAAAAAATATGGAGAATCCCGCCAAATCCCGACCATCTGGCAACCCTAGCGGCAGCGGCGAGCGGCGGCCATAGGTTCAAAGTATAAAGACGAACAAGTAGTACAACTTCGGCCGTTTGTCCGATCCGGACGACGACATCTCAGCAGGATTCGAAAGAATCATAGCTGCGAGGTCGTCGGACGGAGCTCGACGCACATAGCGTCGACCGCGCCGGCGGGGTCGACTTCCTCGCGACAACATCACACAAGGGCCGCGTTCCGACTTGCCCCAGGACCCGAATGTTCTGGTTTAACTTCACTCCGACCTTGCTCAGGCTCAGCTAAGTTTCTTGCCGGACTCTTAGCTGGGCTAGGTTTAGCGAACTAGCAACTAAAACTCCTAATTGTTCGATTCACACACTCACATAAGGACAGGTTGATCCGCTTCATCCTTCCCGCTGGTCCGCTGCTCACTTTGAACAATCATCAGCGAAAAGTCAAGGTGGCCCTGGCCAAACGTCCGACCCTATCGTGGTGGACCGGGACAAGCGACCTGGTTCGGCACAGGCGCCCCAGGCCCAACCCAGTCCGATCCACTCAGGGTGGTCCGGCTAGCGACCTGGTTCGACCCCAGGGAACGCCACGGCCGACCACCGGGTCCAATAATCGCTATGCCCAATAAGGGTCGCGAGTTAATCAAGCATTTCGGCCGTTCAGGACTGCGCGCCACGTATTCACACAGACGCGCGATAGCACGTCTCCCAGTTACGTAGAACATCGTAGCTAGACAATAATCATTAACGTATGTATCGGAATGATTTTTTAAAATTGATAAACAACCCCTTGGCTATTAGACTATACAAATATTTTGCAGGATAATTAACTAATTATGAGTAATTTAGGTCACTATATAAGGAAGAGGGTAGGTAAGTACGTTTGAAATTATTTGCGTTTCTGCTTTAGTTGCGTTGCGATACGTAATCCCTGTTATATTAACATTGATTTTTTATATTGAAGTAATGAATTAGAAGATAAAGGTCAGTATTTTATTGTAATTGTTTATATAAGTTTTCTAGATATTTTTAAATTTTACCGCAAACTTAAAGATTGTAAGTTTTTTGCTAATTTTCTAAGTTCTTTAGACTAGAAATAACATTTCCTGGCAGGTCCCGGGTCTGAATTTTAAGTATGTTATAGCAGTAGGTAACTCTTAATTAAAGTAACTAATCGTTTTTATTTTATTGCTAAATTTTGCAAAACTATTCTTTTTTTATTTTTTTTTCAGTTTTCGAGATATTCACGATTACGTACGTTCAGTTTGCACCTACAGTAGAACCCGCTTAGTAAGATCACGTTTAATACGATTTCCCGCATAATACGCCATTTTACGCCGGTTTCTGCGACTTGAGGCCTGTTTTCATACATTTTGTTCACGGTTAATAAATATGACTCACACAATGGGACGCGATTCTGGCGACACCTCCACCGGCTCCACCTCTGCAGATAAGTTTGTAGCTATCTACACTTAGATTTCATTCGCTCATTATCACCGCTCCGCTATTTTGATTTGTTTTAATTTGCAAATCACATGCAATTTATTAAATTCTTATCGTCATTCGTGTCGGCGTTAGTTCAGTGATGTCAAAAATTAATAAGAAATGCACGAGAAAGTAAGAAAAATACCGAAATCGCATATGTGTGCCTATGATATTTGAAGAGTTCCCTCGATTTGTCCAAGATCCCATCATCAGATCCTGATTTGGTTGTAATGGGTCCACCTCGGAGGTATACCCTTTTAAGGCGAGGTGAGACCAGAATCGGGCACGGAAGCCTAGTTTCCAAATCATTTTTAGAGCACTTATTTGACTCTTAGGTCACTGTAAAACATATATAATAATATTCAGAACTGTATCTAGGGCTTCCTCTCACTTAGAACACGATAGCGAACACTTCGCTCGATAGAAAAGTAGCGCGAAAACACTATAAAATAAAGTATTTTTTTCATTTTTTTTCATTTTGTTCATCACCAGTTACCTTTTCTGACAAAATTAATACCTGA
This sequence comes from Eudemis profundana, assembly GCA_947034925.1. Lineage (NCBI taxonomy): Eukaryota > Metazoa > Arthropoda > Insecta > Lepidoptera > Tortricidae > Eudemis > Eudemis profundana. Next base: position 6,989,535 of record OX344819.1, read on the forward strand.
CAATCATGATTTCACAGTCATGCAGGGCATCCTCTCATGTTTGGGTTGATAACGTATACTTTTATGTTAGAAATCGAAGATAATCTGCAATAATCTGCATTCCGCCCGACCCTAGTTTGTATGTGAAATGCGAGCCAGGTCCTACCGCGCCTTAAACAAAAAAAGAATTTTCCAAATAGGTTCAGCCGTCTTCAAGTAATCGGGGAAGAAACCTAGATACAAATTTACTCTTTGTTTTGAAGTCGGTTAACACTAAAAACTTGTTGCTAATAAGAGATGGACGAGAAATTACGAAAAATACCGAAATCGCTATATGTGTGCCTATAATATTTGAAGAGTTCCGTCGATTTCTCCAAGATTCCATCATCAGATCCTGACTTGGTTGCAATGGGACCACCTCGAAACTCTACCCTTTCAAACAAAAAAGGAATTTTCCAAATCGGTCCAGCCGTCTTCAAGTAATCGGTGAACAAACACACAAAAAAAAAATAAAAAAAAAATAAAAAACATACAGACGAATTGAGAACCGTCCTTCTTTTGGAAGTCGGTTAAAAAAAGCATTATCGCTGCAAGATGAAGTGACGTTGGCGCCCTTGCCCCGACTGACCTTACCTTAATGTTGATTTATTTGTAATCTTTGTTGTGTCTTCCGTTCTAAATAAACAAATTACACGAAATGATACTAGTATGTTTGTCGTTGAGTTGCCGAAAATAAGCCCGCGTTAACCTATAACCTATAATACTAGCATGTTTTTCACGTTTAATGTTTAATAGCTACGATTTCCCGTTTAAGACGCTTTTTTGCTAGGTAGGTCCCCTCAGAATCGTTCTAAGCGGGTTCTGCTGTAATTTGCAAGTGACGCCAAGCACGCCAGGTGCAAACTTCGTTCAACCAGATCGTATGAGACTGTATTTTAGATGAAGTCGGCAGACGAACGACGGGTCCTCGATCGCACATTTACGTCCCTCGCTTTCAGCTCGGGCCGCAAACTTCTACAGTCTCGGCCTTTCTTTGTATTACCACCCTAGTTATGTAATGTACTATCGTTATTTTGGTAGATAGCGTTTGTATTTGAATTTTCCTCATTGTCGGTGTGAAAAGCAGTATGTGTCACAAGGTAGCAAAATTATTTTCACCACGGGCGTTAACACTTGAATCTCTCACTACGCTCCGGATTATACTTTATTGTACAAGTATTTACGGCGAGGGCGTATATTGAATCTTGTTCAATATACGCCCTCGCCGTAAATACTTCATTTTGCTTCCTTGTTACATAATCTACCTACTATCTACTATCTCCGCATGGTGCGCGAAGCCGCCACATTCTCCTGGCCGTCGTGGCTGATAGAAGGGACAGTGGGTTGGTGAAGCACTGGACTGGTCTACAATTTAAGTTTAGCTACTAACATAGTTATTTAAGTTGTTTGTTACTAACAAAATATGGATTTTTAATTGTCCGAAATAGACCATTTTTATTTTTTTTCTTAGATATGTAGTTTTTGATTAAAGACAAAAAGCGTTAAAAAAAATACCATTCCCCTTATTATCTCCGAAGTTACTGAATAGAAAAATCTGTAATAATTACCGATTATTAATAATATCATCCTATATGTATATTACAGGAAAAAATAAAACGGATTTCCTAACTTGCAGCGTTTTTTTTTAGAAATTCGCAAAAACCGTAAGACAAACTTATTTGCTCCTACTGAACTAACCGCGACAATGTCGATTAATGGGGGCAACAGTTTTTCAAGACCAAAGTTAAGTTTGTCCCACCATACAGTTTATCTTGAATTATTCACGTATCTACTGACGAGTTTGTACGGAACCCCTGGGTGCGCGAGTCCGACTCGTACTTGACCGGTTTTTTATTAATAAAGAGCCTTTATGCCACACATGGCCACAAAGTGACTTTTTCCGCACGCGCGCGTACCGAAAAAGCAGCTTTCTGGCCAAGTGTAGACATAAAATGATGTACACAAACACAACACGGGAGGTAAGAAAGAAAACCCTCGATCGCATATTTAAATCCCTCGCTTGCAGCTCGGGCCGCAAACTTCTGCGATCTCGGCCTTTCTTTGTTTTACCACCCTAAGTTGTGTAATGTAGGTACTATAGTAGTTTCGGCATCCAATGTCAACCAATTTAAGGACAGATTAGACAAGCATAATTCCACTCAACTACGAAATATCTCTAAATTGGGCACAGGTGAAACAAGTTTATATTTGAATCTTTTATTTTGCTGTTTTTGGAAGATGTTTATATTTTTACGCGCGAACATGCAAATTTCGTAAATATATAAGCATGGTAGTGTGAGTATACCGTGTTCCACGATAATACGTTTGCAGCTATCTCTGTTTTTTATACCTACTAGTACACGTATGCACTTTTTCTGCATTATGAACAGGTCGTGTGCATTTGTGCTGTTTCCCCACATTGTAATTCCATATCGTAACCATGAGCGTGCATAGGCGTAGTAAGCAGAGAGTGCGGTTATGAAGTCCGTTGTGTTTCGTAACGTGAAAAGCGCATATCGATACCTTTAGACTCAATGGGCGTAAACGCTATTAGAACCTACGGTGTTTACGCCCTTTAAAGGTATCGATATAAGAATCGGGATATTTTCGTCTTAATGTTTGAAACGTGGGTTTTCCAGTTCATGTGTGTGTCAAGTACCTAGGAGTGTCAAATTGTCTACTTCTTCAATTTCTTCGCTGTTAAGGGTTCATTTAAATTTTAGTGGCAATTTCTGGTACGGATAGAACTAATTTGGTTTTATTGGTATTTATTAGAAGATTATGGTCTGACATCCAATTATTAATTTGGTTTAAGGTTTGAGCTAAATTTACATTATAGTTATCACTGTTATTGAATTTAAATAGGAGAGAAACGTCATCTACGAACAAGGCACATTTAACATCTATTTCCTTCGTGAGATCGTTTATATATAATAGGAAAAGTACACATCCTAGAACACTGCCTTGCGGAATTGAGCCCCTAATTTCTGTGGTATCAGATCGAACTTTAACTAGCTCATTCGACGATGGATTGAGATACCCAACCTGAACAAACTGCGTGCGATGCTCAAGGTAAGTTTTAAACCAGTCATGAACTATACCCCTTATACCCGACCCATATATTTTATTTAGTTAAATATCATGCAAAACTTTGTCAGGTTGTAGTGAGGTCTAGAAGCAGTCCTACTCCATAGAGTTTGTTATTTACTGTTGTCAGGATCTCTTGTGTGTAACTACTTATGGCGAGGGTAGTAGATCGATTTTTCCTAAAACCATATTGATTATCGTCGAATACTTCATTTTAACCACTCAAGCGTCACGAGATTTCAAGACATAAGCCATTTATGTATTGATATAATTTATATAAATTATATTTTCGCAAATAGGACTAAGTTATTATTATACAAGAGGCGTTTTATAAAATTTTGACAAAAGTCTTTCAATATATTGCGAAGTAAAAGTTTAGAATAAAATTGGATACAGTAAAACTTAATATATATATTTTTCTTCAATTTCATCTAATAAAGCAACTCTTCAGTAATTCAGAAAACCAAAAATAATGATAAAAAAGTGCATAGTACTGAAAATATACGCAATACTGTCATGACGCCACCATTGTGCCATGCGCACCGAAGGTTCATAAGATTCAAAACATAATGACACTTGTGTGGCGTCATTGCGCATTGAAAGGGTTAAGGGTCATCAGTTCATCACTAGTTGCTATAAATACGGAATCGCAGACTAAACATCATCAGTCTTCACTGCAATCTAGTGTCAACATGACAGTTAAAGCGGCCATTTTGTTGCTCGTCGTCCTCGGTGTCATGGCGGCGATGGTTGTCGCGATACGGGTGGACGCCTGCAACGAGGTTTGCGTACGAAGCTTCGCTGAGAAGGAAGAGTGCTGCCGGGCCCACGGGTACTCCAAGCATGCCGATTGCATATGGATGAACTGTTGGGACAATTAAAAAATGTCGAAATTTCAACGTCGCTTGACATGACAGTGAATTCTATTATGTATCTAAAACATCTTAAAATTCGTTTAATAATGTATTTGTATTCGGTTATTTTATAAAAATTACAACAGATTGTCATCTTTAAATACTGTTTTTTTTTGTACCCAGCGACGAAAAATACCTACTAAAATGTAACAGACTTGGTCTGTCAGACCTTTCTGACAGACCAAGTGCTTTCATAACAGCTAATCTACATATCACAATACGTGTCGCGCGCTCCTGAACGGCTAGAGTTTTTTTTTAACGCCTGACTAACTCACGACCCTTACTGGGCATAGCGATTATCGGACCCGGTGGTCGGCCATGGCGTTCCCTGGGGTAGAACCAGGTCGCTTGTCCCGGTCCACCTCGATAAGCAGGGCCGGATTTGGAGGTGTGAAGGCCCTGGAGCAACGACGGAGCGGAGGCCCCTAACGGACTAGCGGAGGCCCCTACTTATTATATAGGGAAGAGTTGTGGAGGCCCGGGGCAGTAGCCCCGCCTGCCCTCCCCCAAATACGGCCCTGTCGATAAGGTCGGACTAGGTGGGGGCCTGAACGCCTGGGGTTTCACTGATTGCTCAAAGTGAGCAGCGGACCAGCGGGAAGGATGAAGCGGATCAATCTGTCCTTATGTGAGTGTGTGAATCGAACGAATGGGAGTTTTAGTTGCCGGTTCGCTAAACCTAGCCCAGCTAAGAGTCCGGCAAGAAACTTAGCTGAGCTCCAGCAAGGTCGGAGTGAAGTTAAACCAGGACATTCGGGTCCTGGGGCAAGTCGGGACGCGGCCCTTGTGTGCTGTTGTCGCGAGGTCGGCCCCGCCGGCGGGGTCGACGCTGTGTGCGTCGGACTCCGACCGACGACCTCGCTCGCAGCTATGATTCTTTCGAATCCTGCTGAGATGTCGTCGTCCGGATCGGACAACCGGCCGAAGTTGTACTGCTTCTTCGTCTTTATACTTTGCAGCCGCCGCAGCTGCCGCTAGGGTTGCCAGATGGTTGGGATTTGGCGGGATTCTCCCTATTTTTTGTATGTCCTCCCGACTCCTGATAAAGAAAAAAAAAACTCCCGAAAAACAACTTCCTTTTATTAAACAATAATTTTATGTGTGTAAATTTTGCCGCTCCGACGCAACGTTTCTAAGCTCCGCGTCGAGCGCGCGGGGCATCTCCCGACCAAAGTCCCAAAATATTGTTTTTTCTCTCACGATAATAGGGTCATTCGATCTGGCAACCCCAGCTGCCGCTGGTCGCGCGCACGCGCAACGTAGTGGCCGAGCACTGCGAACGGTTAGTTTTTAATATAAATAAAACACACAATTAGCAAACTAAATATAATTGAGACACGTTATTCAGATGATAAATAAATGCTTTTGAGACCGAGAATACATCTGACATACAATTTTGACTAAATACTAATTTTGCAAACAAAACGCAATATAATTTGCGTTTAAGGAACCCGCTTCCACAAGGGTTTTTTAAATGCGGAGTTCACATTTATTTTTATTAAACATAAACGAGGTAATTAAGACAATTACGCGCATTTAAGTATCAATAAAATGTAATAACACCACATAACCTAGATTTTATACAAAAATACAACTGAAATGTATGTATATTACAAACATAACGTATTCCAATTCATGAGCTGACGCAGAGATCTTTACATAATACCTACATACAAGTACATATACAGGGTGTTTCATTGAACGTGATACAAATTAAGCAATTCCGGCTCAGTTAACGACCGAGAACAAAATTCACAAATTGATTTATTAAAATACGTCATAATTAACTTTTCCTAGTTTGCTAACAGAATTAAGAAATAACAATCTCATGGTGTGGGCACCCCTCATGATGTCACGCTTGCGATGAAGTTTGTTTGTTATGACCAATAACTTCAATAATGTGTCAGAATGCATGCATTTTATTCATAAATTATCGACCTAGATAAGCAAAAAGGTAAGTTTTCACTACAAAATTAGATTCAAACTTTTTTCTCTTAACTCTAAGTAGGATTACCACGATATGAGACCAAAAAAACATGAATAATTAAAACAGTGATATCAATTAATTAAGATGACTTTAACAACACGAGACCTAGCATAGGGTTTTAGCACCAGGGAGATGAGTTTAAAAAACATGAGTTGTACTGTACCTAATACGTTCAATGAAACACCTTGTACTAAACACCGTGTTTTTATTGATTTGCGTTAACTTCGAGGGCACATTCTTCAGATCTAATTAAGTTAATCTCTCCAAGAACCTAGTGTTGTAACTCATAACGTTTTTAAAATATTCGTAATCTTAGTTTAATTACCAACCAGTATAAATGAGCTGTCATAATTCCAACATTGTCATGGTTGTCATTAACTTTTGACTAACTCAAAAGTGTCTTTTAAAATGGTCATCAACTCAATATTAATTTATTTTGAATGAAAAGTTTTTTTTTTTAATTTAACAAAAAGCGATATACCAGGTATATAACTTCTATTGACGTACGAAGCAACGTGTCGAATTTAACGGAATTAAAAAAAATACGGTGCATATAGGAAAATAAACAAAAGTTTTATTCGACTAAACATTGATTTTTTAATATAGGTAACTGAAAAGAAATCCTTAAAAGTAAAATGATATGAAAACCGACATTTTTATCTTGTAGACCAGAGCTCATTTTGGTTTTCACTTAAAACTGAACCTTGCTAAAATGGGAAGAATTTACTAAAAGCTGCCTATACATTTTATACAAACTATAAGCAAATTATTTATTTTTAAACTTTACTTATGTTATGTTTTCTTATATTGTGGACTTTTTTATAAAACTCTAGTTTTTACTTGTGCATTTTTGACAGAATTTGATTTTATTGTATACCCATATATAGTAAGAATTATCTAAGGTGACCGCATGTTCGTAAAGCGAATGAACAAACATTCGGACACCTTAGATAATTCTTACTATACCATACTTATACTATAATTATGTACATTGTCGTTAATCAACAAATTATATCGATACATGTCGATTCACAAGAGCTGGCACGAATGGATTGAACGAGTGAATGATAATGTTTATGTGTGCGTCACAAAATGATTAAATACAGTTTGATTCAATAAGCGATAATTGTGTTTTTAGACTATCTCATCTCATAACTTCGTAACCCAGTCTTCATTGAGTGAGTATTTTATGTACAACTAAAAAATCCCTACCTACACAATCGCATCCTTGTTTGCACACTGACGGAAATTGCATCGAAACATCAAAATTTCGTATGAGTTTCGCTTATTTTCGCCATGAATTCGTAGATTGCGGCGTCAGTGTGAAAACAGGGTATAAATTAAATAAAAACTCCATGATAGTAGGTCAAATATTTTTAGCGAACCGTCAAATTTACCTTTTGCCGTATCTTTTACCTGCTTAGTCTTAATAATGTGCAGATTTGATGTATTTTTTATATTTTTCTTGAATAATTTTTTTTTTTTTTTTTTAAACCTGACAAACTCACAACCCATAACCGGGCATTGTGATTGTCGGGCCGGGTGGTTGGCCGTTGCGGTCCCTGGGCTCGAACCAGGTCGCTGGCCAGACCACCCAAGGGCGTCCGACCGTGTGCCGTACACACAGTCGGCACGCACATCGGGCTGGGTAAGTGCCGGGGGGTGCCTGGAGTCGAACCAGGTCACCTGTCCCGGCCTACCACGATAGGTGTCGGACTAGGTGGGGGCCTGTTCGCCTGGGGTCGAACCAGGACGATGGCCAGGGCCACCTTTGACTTTTCGCTGATTGCTCAGAGTGAGCAGCGGACCAGCGGGAAGGATGAAGCGGATCAACCTGTCCTTATGTGAACGTGTGTATCGAACTAATTGGACGTAATTCTTGAATAATGAAGAAGTGTTATGTACTTGTTTACAATATATTTGGATCCACCCGTATAAGAACGTTACTCTACGGTGACAAGTGACATTACTTTCGTTCAATCCATTCGTGCCAGCTCTTGTGAATCAACCTGTACGTAAGAGTTAGAAAAGTATAAATAATACAGGTGTACAAAATATTCGCTAAAGTATATTTTTACGTGGGGGGTACAACCCCCCCACGAAAATGTTAGCGGTATCGATTAGAGTTTTAGCAACTATCTCAAGCTAGACAGTGCCTCCCCCAATGTGTTGTTGGGGCGGTACCACCCCATATGCCAGCCTTTTCTGAGAAGTGAAGCAACTCAAAAAAGGATGTTGGATTGTATTTAATATTTTTTTATCTTATATTATGGTTGTATTTTTTTTACTGGGTGCGACCAATATGGATGAAGGATGCACTTTGAGATATGCAGAAGAAATCCACTGGCAATTTATATAAATAATGTTGTGACAGTATTACTAAAGGTGGATTTTATGGCTATTTAGTTTTTTAATGATCTTTGTAAAAGCCCTCAAGATTTGTGTAAAAAAATAAAAAAGGAGTATAATTAAAATAAGAGATATTCCTACCACTATTACATTTTTTATTATGCTAGCTTATGATATATCTAAATTCATCGTTATTATTTATTCGAATTAACTTTTCTAAAAAATGTGCTGAAGTATCGTCATTCGAAGTGTAGGCTCTGATGGCTGCTGGCAGTTGTTGTAGTACTTTGACATTTGGTCACTATTTTGTGTCAAAAAGCTAGTGAAAATTGATCAAAGTAGATTCAAGGCGTCATATCTTGATGCCTCCTCTTTAATGCAGATATTTGCTCATTTTTTAGAAAAGTTCTATACATAATACATTCCTCTGTGGAAACTGAGATTGACTTATACATTTTAAAGCCTTAGTCAACCGGCCTAGCACAACTAGCCGTGACTTTGCTTGTCGTGCGAGAGGGCATTAGGGAACGTGTACGAACTATAGGTGGCAGCACTAAACAACAAAAGAGACACGGGTGGACAATAAAGGAAACTATCACCCCTGTTAAATCAAGTTGTCAATGTCAATGACAATATGTAAGTGTCAAATATAGTAAGTCAGACAGACAGACACAGACAGTACACTGACGGTAATCGTCCTTCATCTCAACAAATTAACAGCGTTTCCGTCAATGTGGCCCCAGCATGAGAGGGTACTTGATTTAGACTGGCGGCACCTTCGTCGTGCACGTTCCCTATACAGGGTGGTGGGGTATGATAGCATAATTATTAAGTAATGTTTAACAAAAAGCAGATTAAGAAAATACTGAAATTTGAAGTCATGACATTCGAAAGACTGATCCAGGCTATCAAAATTCGCGACTTTTACAAAATGGCGAACAGGGCTGATAAACCAGCTCATAGAAAACGAGACTGAGTAAAATCGACCTCATAAAAATTTCTTAGTTTTCGAGATATTGACGATTACGTGAAGTTTGCACCTAATTTGTATGTGATGTCAAGCACGCCAGGTGCAAACTTAGTTCAACCGGATCGTATGAGATGAAGGCGGCAGACAGTTAATTTTGTAACAAAATATCATTATTTCAAAAATTATTACAGTGTTTAGTAAATTTTATACCATTTTAGAAACTACAATAAATGCGCAATTTTTTAACGTTGAGTGCCAGGTTATGTTGGTACATTTTTTTTTCACCACGCTAGTTCGAAGTCAGAGGTGAAATTTGAAAAAAATCGAATAATTTTTTCTTGTTATTGTACTGTGTCCACAGCATGAATAAATTAGCAAAAATAGAAAATACGTTCAATAGCATAGTTATTTGGCCACACATAGCAAAATACAGATTTGTAAAATACTTGATATTTTAGCAATTACACTCAAAACACCGAGTCAGGGTATCACTTAGCACGAGTTTTACAAAAACGTCAATATCTCGAAAACTAAGATATTTTTACTAAGGTCAAATTTGCTTAATCTAGGTTCTTATGAGCTGGTCTATCAGCCCTGATCGTATAAAAGTTGGTTTTAGGGACACCCTGTATATTGATTGGAAACGGATAGGTAGTACGGGGCCCTTTGTTTCTCATAAAGTTATGTGTCATAAAGTGTTGTTTGTCATAATTATCAGTCATAACGTATTTTTCAAGGGCATAATATTTACAAGATATTTTCTAACACTATCGCATGGAAACGAATAGGTTAGGTTTGTTTTATTACAATGTCAGAGAAAAAAGGTTTTTGATAATTATGACAAACGATACATACAATAAAAATATTGTTTTCTTTCACAATTTTCATTAATTATTAGTGTCCGTCAAGATAGCGTACACCGTAAAGATATTCAGAATCTGATGCAGCCAATAAATAGTACCCAAATAGTACCGACGAAATACCTAGGTGAAAAAAATAGTACCCTTAAACTTTTCGAAATATAAGGCCTGTTCACGGTGTACGCTACCGGGCGTCAAGCTGGCGTACACCGTTTGTATCTCTGGAACGGCTTTGTTTTTGGAAACGATTTATATCTCAAAAAATAGTACCCAAATAGTACCCTAGGGCCCTAAAATTTTATTTCTCTAGCTATCGTAGAAGCCGAGATATTCCATAACTTAACGGTGTACAAAATTTCACACCGTCAAGCTGGCGTACCCGGGAATTTCTTATAGAAAGAGCTCACTATATCTCGGCTTCTACGATAGCTAGAGAAATAAAATTTTAGGGCCCTAGGGTACTATTTGGGTACTATTTTTGAGATATAAAGCGTTTCCAAAAACAAAGCCGTTCCTGAGATACAAACGGTGTACGCCAGCTTGACGCCGGTAGCGTACACCGTGAACAGGCCTTATATTTCGAAAAGTTTAAGGGTACTATTTTTTTCACCTAGGTATTTCGTCGGTACTATTTGGGTACTATTTATTGGCTGCATCAGATTCTGAATATCTTTACGGTGTACGCTATCTTGACGGACACAATTATTACATCCAAACGGGACTTAATTGCGTAAAAACAAGTCGCGGCTTGATTGTGTTTATTGAAGAACAGAAAACCGCTAATCGGCAAAGTTTCGCTATAGGTATATGGGAGGTAGCACACGGCGACTTTTTGTAGAGTCGCGCGTTTCGCGAACGCGCTACTGCATTGCGACAGTCGCCTCCTTGTCGTAATTCGCCTGTTGACTCGATTTTTTTTCTGTCGTAAATCGATTCTACTATTTGTGAGGAACAAATATCTATATGACACCTAATACATTTGTATAAGTATAACAGCCACAAATTGTTATCAAAAGTAGCAGATCGCACAGAGCATTGAAAACGCTCTATACAAAACGGGAGGAACCTATGACTGTACTAAGTTGTATGAAAATAATAGCATTTTGCTATTTTGAGCACGAAAAAGTGCGTTTAAGCACATATTTGTCATACATTTATTTTTTCAGTGTTATTTAAGCATACCGAAATTGACTTTAATTTTTCTTTAAGACGATAAAAAAAATATCGTTCTTTTTTAGGGTTCCGTAGCCAAAATGGCTAAAAAGGAACCCTTATAGTTTCGTCATGTCCGTCCGTCCGTCCGTCCGTCCGTCCGTCCGTCCGTCCGTATGTCACAGGCATTTTACTCAAAAACTACAAGACCTATACTGATGAAATTTGGAATACGGATGTCTTGTAGATGCCGCAACTAAGTTTGGTAGTTAAATAATAAAAATAAAAAAATCTAGGGGGGGCACTCCATACATGTAACAGAAGCTAAAAAAATTTTTTTTCACAAAATGTCAACGTGTGGTACATAGTTCGACAGCTCTTTTGAAAACATTATAAGGTTCTTAAGTAATGTTTGTGATTAAATGAATAACTTTGGAAATAATCGCTCCGAAAGTTGTGAAAATTGTGTCCCCCCCCCCCTCTATCTTCTAAACCGTGTGTCCGAAAAATATAAAAAAAATTACAAAGATAACGCTCAATTAATACTTTCAACGAAAATTATTTTCAACAAGATCGGATTAACCGTTTTGGAGTTATTGCCGATAAACTGCGCTTCTCAACAAAAGGACGTAATTGCTATGAAGATACGCTCTTTTGTTGTTGTACTTTTTTTACATCGTATTTTTTACCTTATAGTTACGGCTATGGAACCCTACACTGAGCATGGTCCGACATGCTCTTGGCCAGTTATTTAAACTTTATGGTCTCATAATTTTATATTTTTTATACATTTTTGGTTTATTTCTTTTGTGTTATGATAATTTAGTATTTTCCAATCCATGTGACTAAATTATGTTGTAAAATTCAACATTAGTCAACATCCTTATTGCAACGCGCGACTGTCGCGATGCAGTAGCGCGTTCACAAAACGCTAAAAAAGTTGCCGTTTGCTGGGTAGCAAACGTCCATAACGTCCATAGACATTCTACAACCCACGATTGCATCGATGCTGCATCGCGACTGTAGCGATGCAGAATCGCGGCTGTATCGCGACTGTAGCAATGCTGGATCGCGATTGTAGCGATGCAGAATCGTGTTTCCGTGTGCAGGGATATATGACCAGCGACAGCGACTTTATCGCTACTGAATCGCTGCAAAAAGTCGCCGTGCGCTACCTCCCTTAGGTACTGAATCGGCCTTAAATAGGCTAGTTTCCTAACAGGTCAATTCAGCTTCTTTTTATGAAGTGTCAAAACGCTACGATAGTATGGAGCCTCATAGATAATTTGAATAAATGACGTCACAGGGTGCTAGGGTCAAATCGTCTCCTTATTTTAATATCTTATCTTTTTAAAATCGTTAAAAGCAAGAAAATAAGAGAATATGGATTTATTTGGGATCAGTTTTGGAAGCTTAATAAGATAATAAGTGTAAAATATTATTTTTTTTACTACAGGAAACTAGCCCATTATATTATTACTCAAGCAATCTTACTTCCCTTCTAATTATTCGAAGACGAGCGACGCACTCGCGTAAGACACGGAGGAGTCCTGCGGTGTCACGCACTGCGAGGATTGAGCGTATTTGAGGAATTTCATAGACATCTTTGGCGCGTTCGGCGAGCTTGAAAGCTTTGATATCGCCTGTTAATAGAGAAGTATATTGGAATAAAACAACTTAATCCGTTTAAATCGCGCATTTTTAACGAACTAACGCTGAAAAGGGTTACGACACGTCGGCACGTAAAAATGAAGAATGGTACATTACACAACTAGGGTGGTAATACAAAGAAAGGCCGAGATAGCAGAAGTTTGCGGCCCGAGCTGCAAGCGAGGGACGTAAATATGCGATCGAGGGCTTTCTTTATTACCTCCCGTGTTGTGTACATCATTTTATGTCTACACTTGGCCAGAAAGCGGCTTTTTCCGTACGCGCAGCGTGCGGAAAAAGCCACTTTATGTCCAGGTGTGGCATAAATATCATACAATGACTGATAATCGCGGACAATATTAGACAAATATACACCGTGGGCCCGTAGAACCCGACCAATAGATTCTAACAACTATTAGAAGTAAAAAAAGTTATGTGACGTATAGTCGATTAACGCTTACTTTCCGAGATATTCATAATTTTTAAAATAAAAACTCCCAAGTTTGTAACAAGCCCTAATCAATGTGACTAAGATACTTTTACTGATTTTTAAAATTCTTTAACTAAACACCAATTAACCTTCGCAGTATTAGATGATAAGCGATTACAAAGCCAAAATATTGACCTTTCGTTTCCATTTTAGCTTTTTTTTTCCTTTTTAATAACTTTTCCTCCAGTAAGGACATGTTTATAACGAAAGACTGAATTTATTGATTTGTTTTGTTCCATAAGACTATTAATGTAAAATGACAAAATTCGACCTATGTTGATATAACGTTATTTACTTGTAATACCATCAGGAATACGTGGTTAAAGTTGGTCGGGTTGTACGGGCCCACGGTGTATGTTTACTAAATTCATTTATTTAGCAAATACGAGGGTGGTTTGATAAGTGTAATTAAGTACTTCTAGAATCTTGACATGCTCATGTTTCCGGCTATTGTATGACACATTATTTATAAGTATTTAGGCCAAATTTCAATACAGTCGCATCTTTATTCTTTGAATTATGGATCACAAACTGCACGACTCCGACGACGACGTGGACGTAACTATGAAAAAATTAAAATAGTTCGCCTCAAGATCCACACATATTTTTTTTTATTTAATAGGTAATGAAAAAAAATAATATTATGTCTATTTTTGGAGACTCTCTAACTGTTAGAGTTCACAGTGTTTTTATTAGAATATAGTTTTTTTTAAATAAGAGCCGATTCTTGACAGTAATGGCTCAAAATTGACACAGACTAATAAAACATATAAAAAATTGGAAACCACATGTCTAGTGATCAATGATGAAGATTTAGGTGATAGCTAAAGTCCTTGACTTACGTGTTCGTGATTTTAAGAAACTTAAACACATTATTCACAAGAATGGGATAAGCAACAGAGTGTGGCTCCAAATGAGCACCAAAAATGGGTTCACGATCTCAACTTGCAAGTGGGTTCAGGAAAAAACAGGATAGCGAGTATTTATTGATCTATCACCATTGTTTACACTGGATTTCTAGCAAGTTATTTGTATTCACCAAGTTAAAAAAATAGAAAAAGAAAAAAAGTTGTACCCTAGTAAAGATACCCAGAAGCCTGTCATGCGACTACTTTACAATTTTTTAATTTGTAAGAAAAAAAATTAATGCCACAACAATAATACTTAGTGTATTGAGCTAGTAAATAGCCTAGCTACAAATTGTAATAACAGAAGGTTTTTCTATCTTTACTCTAAATACCTCAATGCAGGTACTTATCAAACCACCCTCGTAGGCAATAGGGATTTTTTTTAAAGTCTGAATGTACAGTTAGCTGCAGAGATGAGTAACCCCTACTACGAATGTACCAGTGGTTCGGAAAGTGACATCTGAAGAAAAAACTACACTTACATAATTTTCAATAAAATAACTTAAAGAAATGTGAAAATTCTACGAAAGCCAATTTTGTTTCTCTATTTGTTTGTAATGTGGGTTAATTACACTACTTTTCACTTACGCATCTGTCACTCTCACACACTAGTTGTCAGAACGTGACAAATGCTATATCATTTATTTATCGCGCGACAAAGCCACCTTGAGAGGGTCGGACTAGGGTTTCATATTTACCTGTAGTAAAACTCCAATGGGATGACGCCCGCATATAGTGTTGCCATACTTGTTGAGGTATTCAGTAAACGAGCGAGGATCCATCGTCTCTATAATGTCCATGCCCTGGAACAAGAGAAGAGGTTAGGTTCCGTAGTCGCTAAGTGAGGAGTCGCTAGCACATCAGAAGTGGGATAGATATGTATAGTTGACACATCTATCCTACTTCTGACCACGAAGAGGCTGTGTTCTGAAGGGTAACCACACTATACCTGCTTATCTAGCCACTCGATGCGCTGGTACAACTGGCCCCGGGATGAGTCTTACCACGTATAACGGAACCTGCTGCCCCAATGGCAGAATTCTGAGAATATTACGAAGAGGTTCCGTAGTAGCTTAGTGAGGAGTCGCTAGCACATCAGAAGTGGGATAGATATGTATAGTTGACACATCTATCCTACTTCTGACCACGAAGAGGCTGTGTTCTAAAGGGTAACCACACTATACCTGCTTGTCTAGCCACTCGATGCTCTAGTACAACTGGCCCCGGGATGAGTCTTACCACGTATAACGGAACCTGCTGCCCTAATGGCAGAATTCTGAGAATATTACGAAGAGGTTCCGTAGTAGCTTAGTGAGGAGTCGCTAGCACATCAGAAGTGGGTTAGATATGTATAGTTAATACATCTATCCCACTTCTGATCTCGAAGATGCTGTGTTCCAAAGGGTGACCACACTATACCTGCTTGTCTAGCCACTCGATGCTCTGGTACAACTGGCCCCGCGACGAGTCTCGCCACGTGTAACGGAACCTGCTGCCCCAGTGGCAGAAGTCTGAGGATATTATGAAGAGGTCCGGTAGTCGCCAAGTGAGGAGTCGCCAGGACATCAGAAGCGGAATAGATAGTATAGTTAACCCATGTATCCCACTTTTGACCACGAAGAGGCTGTGTTCTGAAGGGTAACCACACTATACCTGCTTATCTAGCCACTCGATGCTCTGGTACAACTGGCCCCGGGATGAGTCTTACCACGTATAACGGAACCTGCTGCCCCAATGGCAGAATTCTGAGAATATTACGAAGAGGTTCCGTAATAGCTTAGTGAGAAGTCGCTAGCACATCAGAAGTGGGTTAGATATGTATAGTTAATACATCTATCCCACTTCTGATCTCGAAGATGCTGTGTTCCAAAGGGTGACCACACTATACCTGCTTGTCTAGCCACTCGATGCTCTGGTACAACTGGCCCCGCGACGAGTCTCGCCACGTGTAACGGAACCTGCTGCCCCAGTGGCAGAAGTCTGAAGATATTACGAAGAGGTTCTGTGGGTCCGCTAGGTAAGGGGCTAAAATGGCGCCATATCTGAAAAAAAGATAAGCTATATTAGACACAGCAGTTTTTTTAAAGATCACTTTGTAAATTGGCCTCTACTGAACGAAATAAAAGAAGGTTCCAGTCTAAAAGCTTTCTTTTTTTATAACCGAGTACGCAAAAAGAGGGGTGTTATAAGTTTGACCGCTGTGTGTGTGTGTGTCTGTCTGTGGCACCGTAGCTCTTAAACGGGTGAACCGATTTGGATGCAGTTTTATTTATTTGAAGGCAGGTTTTCTAGCGATGGTTCTTAGACACCTTTCATCAAAATCAGTTCATAAAATAAGATATTCTAATTTGAAAGGAAAATATGTTAAGCAAAAATGTATTTGTCAAAACTATTTGTGACTTGTCCCGTGGATTTTTATAACAATGAAAAAACATCGGAGATTTTTAGTTATTTCATTTTCTTCTTTTCGTAAACAGGCAAGTTTTTGAAGAAATCAGTTAGATTGGATGAGAATGCAGTTATACCAAAGTATAAAGACAGAAAGGCAGTCCAACTTAGGCCTTTTAAGAGCGCACCATACGTATTGTGTCGCGCTTGTGAGAGTGCGATCCGTACTGGAGCATTCTTACGCATTCTGTTGCTATAGCTTGGCAACTTCGTTGGTGACACACTCATGTGTGCTTTTTGTTATGTGCAGCCGTAACTACTGACACAAGTTACCGCCAACACGAACGACGACCGACGGAGGCAGCCTCCGGAAGCCCCCGTTCGTGTTGGCGGTAACTTGTGTGAGTAGTTTTTGGGGGTTAATAATGTCCGCTTCCGTAGGTAAGAGCTCATACCCGAATATACACGAAACCCTACAAGTGACCCCTGGGTGGTGCTAAATGGACATAAATCTTTACCGGTGGTAGGCTTCGGCCGTGGCTGGTCACCACCCCCCAGATTAAGCCATACCGCCAAACGGATTCCCGTGTTCCGGCATGAAGTCTGGGGTTGCCTTTTTGGGAGAATGTGTCCGGTCAGTTGCTATACCCAACTGGCGTCGTACCACTGGTGTGTGTTACAACGAGCGTCTGACTCTGGAGGCTAGCGGGATCCGAAGCACGGTGCTCCGCTGGCCGACCGCAGGTAGTTGGGGGCCCAAGTAGCGGGAAAGCCACCCGTGAAAGGCTGCCCCGCCAACTAGCGAAAAATCCTGGAATGGCTCCACCTTGCCGGTTGGCGACCGGACGGGAGGGCCAGGTGGCCATTTCAGGGGGGTTCGGGCGTCCCCGCGGTCTCCAAGTCAGCTGTCTTTAGGGTGGGACCACATGAGTAGGTTATTCACGTTCTAGTGGACTAATTAGCCTCGACCAACTGGCATTCTTCCGTCTTTTCACTCTCTCTCCATTCTCTCAACTCCAATGAAAAAGCAAGGAAATAAGAATAAGGCTAAACAGCGGTTGCACTCCCTCCCACTTAAAGTGCACCTCTCTAATATCCGAGGTTTGCACTCAAATATCGATTCAGTTCACCACCACCTGGAGACTGACAAGCCGCAGCTACTGTTCCTCACTGAGACGCAAATCAAATGTCCAACTAACGCGACATACCTCAACTACCCCGGGTATTCTCTGGAGTATAGGTTTTTACCTCATGCTGGGGTTTGTGTGTATGCACGCGACGACATCTGTATTAAGCGTCTCAAACATCTTGAGGAGTCCAGTTTTTCTGTCCTTTGGATTTGGGTGGACACTGGTGTGGCTCAAATCGTTTACGCCTGTATCTATCGTTCGCACAGTGGAGACCCGGAGACAACTCGGCTGTTTAAGTATCTAGAAGAGGCAGCAGACGAGGCTCAGCATACGTACCCCTTGGCAGAGCTAGTCATTTTGGGGGACTTTAATGCCCACCACCAGGAGTGGTTGTTCCCGTACAAAATGACCGACCACGCTGGGAGAGAGGCGCACAAATTTGCTATTTCGCTGAATCTCTCCCAGCTTGTCAGCTGTGCCACCAGGATACCTGACGTTGAGTCTCACACAGCCAATTGCTTGGACCTTCTGCTAACTACAGATCCAGACCAATACTCCGTGACGGTCGGGCCACCCTTGGGTACCTCCGATCACTGTCTGGTGAAAGCTGTATCCGTCTATTCCCCACCCGATCATGGCCCTTGTGGTAAAAGACGGGTGTGGCGTTACAAGTTAGCGGATTGGGACGAGATGCGTCACTTTTTTGCATCCTACCCTTGGCGTGAGGTCTGCTTCTCTTCAGGGGATTCATCGAGCAGCGCAGATGCCATAGCTGAGGTCATTCGACAGGGTATGGAATATTTCATCCCATATTCTGACGTTCCGACTGGTTATAAAGCTCGCCCTTGGTATAACGCGGACTGCAATCGTGCTGAGGCACTAAAGCAGTCTGCGTACATAACATGGGCTGATGCTCGTAGGCGTAAAGCTCCAAATACATCCCAGCTAAAGAAAGCCTTCAATAAAGCCGCCAAGTCCAGCAAAAGACAGCTACGCAAGGCCCGCTTTGAACATGTACGCCACATTGGGACCAAACTAGCCTCTTACCCGCCAGGGAGTAAGGCGTTCTGGTCCCTGGCTAAAGCAGTCGAAGCCAATTTCTGTCGTCCTTCGTTGCCACCCTTGCTAAAACCTGACGGATCACTGGCACACACCGCGGAAGAGAAAGCGAATTTGTTTGCATCTCTGTTTGCGGAAAATTCACGTCTAGACGCTGCAGGTAAATGCCCACCTATTTTACCGCAAGTTGCTACCTCTATGAGCGTAATCCATATACGCCAAAAAGAGGTCCTTGCAATCTTGCGGAGTCTAGATGTCAATAAAGCTAGTGGTCCCGATGGAATTCCAGCTGTCGTTTTGCGGAATTGTGCGGCTGAGTTGTCTCCGGTTCTGACACGCCTGTATCGCTCCTCACTTGAGACTGGGGTTGTTCCAGCGTCATGGAAGTTAGCAAATGTGCAACCTGTACCCAAAAAAGGCAGTCGGGCTGATTATCGCCCAATTTCCGTCACCTCCATACTCTGTAAGACTATGGAGCGTGTACTGAATAAACGCCTCCTTGCATACCTAGAAGGGAATGACTTGCTCAGCGATTGCCAGTTTGGATTCCGTCCAGGGCGATCGACTGGGGATCTTCTGGTGTATGTCACCCATCTATGGGGCGAAGCGATCGAGAAACACGGTGAGGCTCTTGCCGTGTCTCTCGACATTTCTAAAGCGTTTGACAGGGTCTGGCACGCTAGCCTAGTGGGTAAACTTCCAGCGTATGGAGTCCCTGAAGGCCTTTGTAAATGGATTGCTGATTTCCTGAGTGAGCGTTCGATCCGAGTAGTTCTAGATGGCTACACTTCGGATCATAGGGCTATTGACGCCGGTGTTCCTCAGGGGTCTGTTCTGTCTGCAACTCTTTTTCTGCTGCATATTAACGACATGCTTATACCCGGTACCTTTGGGTATGCCGATGATAGCACAGTTGTTGACAGATATATATCCAGCGCGAAGGCCAAAAGGGACGAAATCCAGTCTTGTCGAGAAGCCATGGTGGCTCGTGTAAATCTAACCCTCGGGGCAGTGTCCGATTGGGGAGATGCCAATCTGGTTAGTTTCAATGCCACCAAGACTCAGGCGTGTTTGTTCTCCGCTAAACGGAGTCCCTTTGATCTGGCTCCAACTTTCCGAGGTGTATCCGTACCGATTTCAGACCATTTGATGCTTCTAGGTATGAATCTATCCTCCAACATGAACTTTGGTCAGTACATTGAATCCTTGGCTAAAAATGCAGCAAAAAAACTTGGAATCCTATCCAAAGTGAGGCGGTACTTCACGCCGGGTCAGCTACTTCAGTTATACCAAGCACAAGTCCGTTCGTGCATGGAGTACTGTTGCCATCTTTGGGATGGGTCTGCCAAATACCAACTGGCCGCCTTGGATTCAATTGACAAGCGTGCGAAGAAGCTCATTGGTGACCCTGTGTTAGCTCAGGAGAAGCTGCAGAGTCTTGAGCACCGCAGAAATGTCGCCAGGTTATCGGTTTTCTACAGGATACATTTCGGTGAGTGTGCGCTGGGATTGCATGATTTGATTCCACCGTCTCCATTCCATCATTACGCCACTCGGCGTGGATTAGGGTACCACCCTTATGTCGTCGATATTCCACGAGTTCGTACAAAACGCTTTGCATCCACCTTCCTTATAAGGACCGCAAAAGAGTGGAACTCTCTTCCCGCCCATCTTTTCCCAGAAAAATATAACTTGGATCTCTTCAAGTTGAGAGTGAATAGACATCTTCTAGACAAGCATGCTACATCCTAGGCTTCATCGTCACTTAACATCAGGTGCGATCGGAGTCAAATGCTTGTCTATCACACATAAAAAAAAAAAAAAAAAAAAAAAAAAAAAAGTTACGTTACGGCTGCACATAACAAAAAGCACACATGTGAGTGTCACCAACGAAGTTGCCAAGCTATAGCTTAGTGCGTTCGTTCACGGCGCGCACACATACAAGATCTTTTTTTTTGAAGGCTGACTAACTCGCGACCTTTATGGGCATAGCGATACTTTGACCGGGTGGTCGTCCGTGGCGTTCCCTGGGGTCGAACCAGGTCGCTAGCCCACCCTGAGTGGACCGGACTGGGACATACAAGATCACGATGTACGTTTTGTAGGAAGAGAAATTCGGATGTTGACTAATGTTGAATTTTACAACATAATATAGTCACATGGATTGGAAAATACTAAATTATCATAACACAAAAAAATAAACCAAAAATGTATAAAAAATATACAGTTATGAGACCACAAAGTTAAAAAAAAAAACGATATTTTTTTCAAGTCAATTTCGGAATGCTTAAATAACACTGAAAAAATTAATGTATGACAACTATGTGCTTAAACGGTGATATGACAATTAGGTGTCAAATACAAATGTATTAGGTGTCATATAGATATTTTCATCACACTTGCTCGAAAATGGTGTCATTACACGTAGGTTCTGCGGGCCGTAAATGGCCTATTACGCCCTAGGGCGTAATGGTTTTCTTTTTAAATTTGAAACGCTGGTTCTGTTTTACTCTTATTTGTCATGTTCAAAGGAAACGCCAACTTACTTTTTTAACTTTTATCACTGAAATATTTATTTAAAGATAACTATAATTGCAAATACATATAAACACATATTTCGGTAACATTAATTAAATGTTTAAATAATGTATTTCCTTATTTTGCAAATGTAAAATCAACTAAAATGGCCGTTACCGCTATGGTTTCCGAACGTGACTTGACGTTCGCATTGTCTATGGACATATGTGACAAATGTCACTGTCTGTTTTAATAATTTCTTGTCATACTGGGTCAAAAAGTAAGGTTATTTTATTAAGATTTCCTCACAAGTGTGATGAAAAACATTGTGTGTGCCACGGGCGGTAAAGGTTCACCTCGGGCTTATTATAACAAACACGAGTTTGTAATTCCTTACTTACCGCCCTAGATACACAATGTACTATTGTTCCTCACAAATAGTAGAATCGATTTACGACAGAAAAAAAATCGAGTCAACAGGCGAGTAACTGGTATTATACCGTCGTGGTTATACTCACTTGGCTTCCTTTTCCGGCGTTAGCGACCCTACGAGTATAGGTATGATCGTGAAGCCGGTTTTGTATCTGAAATAATAAACATTCAAAATTAAATAAGGGCCAGTTTTTCTCAACCGAGTCCATAATAGTACATTACACAACTAGGGAGGTAAAACAAAAAAGACATCACGTGTAATTTTTTTACACAACGGGAAAGCCAGAAGCAACGAAATTATTTTTTCACAGGCCAAAGGACCATGCGTCAAAATGGACCCAAAACCAACAGAGCTGAGAGTTGTGTCATCACTCTCAGCTCTGTTGGTTTTGGGTCCACTTCCCATACAAAGTTGCTCATGGTCCTTTGATCAAATGATTTCTGGACGAGCCCTTACCTCTACCCTCCACACTGAAAACATTTTAAAGGTCATTCGGCATTTTGATTCGGACATATGACCCACGGCGTACACAAACGAAATAGGGCTAGGTATGTAGGTAAATGTATCTGCTACCCAGTGGTATGAGTCGCATTCTTGTAAACCATGGGAAATTTGAGAAAAAAAACAAAAATAATTTCTTATCATTATAGCATATTTTGCCATGAATTAAGTCAGAACTACTGGAATTATTTCAAAAATACTTTGAATAGCTGCTGTTATATTGCGTTGCTGTAGTTATATTGTTTAATATAATGAGGAACAAAAATAAAATCCAGTTCTAAAAACCAATTTTTTATTCTGCTTTATCAATGGCCCGTCAATCACTTCTTGATGCCTGGCCCACGATAAAAAATCGTACACATACTGTTGAATAACTTTTTTCTTCTGGTTGATAGGTACATAAAAAAAATCCATATTTAGAAAAGTGAGATTAAATTCTCTATTTTAAAACTAGTTTGGTCTCTGTACGGGAAAGTTCGAAAAGCGGGTCAAAAACGCCCAATGACCTTTTCTAAGGTTATACTCACTCTTCCATAACTTTGGCTATATAGGGCAGGTGCATCTCTATAGAATGCTCGTCCTCGTCCGTTTGTACGTCCATCCATTCGAACTGCCGAGTTGCTTCTAGTTCCGCGTAAACTAGAAACAAGATAAACGTCAATGATACTCAGATTCAGTCTGACGACCAATCCGATTGCAACTACATTAGAACCCACTTAATACGATTTTGAAGGAACCCAGCCAAAAACGCGTCATAAGCGGGAAAGCGTATTAAGCGTGATAAAAATGTATGAAAACATGCCTCAAGTTGCAGGAACGTATGGCGTATTATGCGAGAAATCGTATTAAACGTGATCGTATTAAGCGGGTTCTACTGTAGTTTTATAGAACGAATGCTCACTGGCTCACATTGTTGACGTATCGCTTGGAAGGAAGTAAAGTCTAACTAAGGCTCCCTCCTCCCGCGTTGCTCTATGGTAAAAAAAAAACGGTCAAGTGCGAGTTTGACTCGCGTGGAGAGGGTTCCGTACGTTCAAAACAATATAAAACAATTATACTTTATTGCACAGACTTCTTACAGGTTTTCCTGTAATCTTTAAGGTGTAGGACTATTTTCCATTTTTTTTTAAATTCTACGTCGAATAGTTTCGGAGATAAGAGGGGGAATGGTCAATTTTTACCTATTTTCTTAAATAACTTCTAAACTATAGATATAAAATTATAAAAAAAATATATTTGAGATTCTCACAGTGAGCCCTTTCATTTCATGTCACACGATATAATTCGCTAACTTTTTTTTAATTCTCTAGTTGACCCCCCAAAAGTGGCCCCATAGTTAAAATTCATATATTTTCGTGACATGTCTGTGTTTGGGTCATTAACCTTAATATATGTACCAAATTTCAATTCGTTCGGGCCTATACTTTTGCAGAAAATTGGCTGTGACAGACAGACAGACACACAAGTGATCCTGTACCTAAGGGTTCGGTTTTTTCCTGAGGTACGGAACCCTAAAACCGGTCAAGTCGGACTCGCGCACCGAGGGTTCCGTACAAACTCGTAAGTAGATTTTTTTATGTCAAATAGGGCCGGGTTAGCGACTTTTAAAACTATTCCAAATTTCATATCGATAGCAGCAGTAGTTCCTGAGATATCTGGCTGTGACAGACGGACAGACAGACAGAGTCGCACCATAAGGGTTCCTTTTTTACCATTTTGGTACGGAGCCCTAATAATAGAATAAGAACTCGTTTAATCAAGTAGGATTCATAAGAACCACTTTTTTATCGTCATAGGCTACATTTTAGTACAAAAACAGAAGGTACATTTAAAATTTAAATTAAAACACACAAACACAGTAGTATTACAAGCGAGGCAGAAGTGCTTCAGCTTTATGCATCGTCAAAAAAAAGTCAGCTTTATGCATAGACAAAATACTCACTTTGTTTGTCTATGGTGAGATCGTAGAGAGGTGTCTGGTATTTGTCCAGGGATGAGAGCGCGCAGCCACCCAACCGCACGTGGTGGGACGGGCCGAGAATGAAGATACGTTTACTGAAAAAAAAAAAAACTAATTTATAAATTATTATCATTTTACCCCCGATGGAAAATCTGTGTATCTGTGGCTTTGTGTATCAGATTTTGATTTGTTTTTTTTTTTTGAAAGGTGATTTAATCGATAGGGTAAATCCGCGGTAAGAGGTAACGTGAGCCACAATTTTCATTAAGTTTTAAATCATCATGATGCAAATTAAAGTATTAATATATCTCTAAAGAAGTGTTACTTATCATCCCTAGATACATTAACACTAAAATTTGTGTCTTTAATGAAAATAACACGCAATGAAATCGTGACTCACGTTACATTTACGCGGATTGACCCGAGGTAGGTAGGTTTCATCAAAATCGGTTCAGTCTTTTATGAGATATTCTAAGTTGAAATTAAAAGAGGTCGGAGATTTTAACGTAGTAACATTGTATAAACGCCATCTAGTACGACTACGAAATTACTATAATCTATCTACTGGCGGCCCTTTAAGTTTTCAAGATAAGTTTGTAATATTTGTTTGGGCTCGTCCAGAAATCATGTGATCAAATTTGTATCATACGTGATATATTTCTGACCCAATAGACGATCACTTTTCTGGACGAGCCCTTTCCTATTGGGGGATCTATCACATACAATACAATATACCCAGTCTTTGATATGGTGCTTTGTTCAACATAGCATATAATGTAGATATACAGATTACTCACACGACCACAGGGCTGACTTGTCTGTAGGCGAAGGCGGCGCACGCGCCGCAATACGAATACCCCGCGTGTCTGAAAGCAGCAGGATTCGAAATAACAACAAGTTAATACAAAATTACGAGCCTAGACTTTGTTATCAAAAAATCCCATATTGCAGCGCAGTGGGAAAATCTTAGCAGGCTTAGCTTTTTCCTGATCCTTCCATCATGCGCTGAACGCGCCATGTAAAGTGATAAGGCCAAGCGACTGATGACTAGGGCCATGCCATACCCGGTCAAATATGAAAGGGCATTTCTCCAGAAATATGTCTGCGACTCATTCATCTGTCTCCATACATGTAGTATGAAAAAGGGCCAGATGAATGAGGTGATCGCAGACATATTTCTGGAGAAATGCCCGAAACCCGGGTATTACCAGACTCTAAATTAAGTCAGTTACCCGGGTTTTCGGGTACTTAATGAACTAGCCGGCATTGCCGGCCGTGTTTAAGATAAGAAAGCATGTGATGTTTTTTCGCGTTTGCTTTAAAGTGGCCGACGTTTGATTTTATCAACTATCTTTAAAATATTACGATACATGCATTATTTTCATTAATTAGGTTTTGTAAACCCCGGGTTCTGAGTCAAAATGCCGGGGTTTTTCGGGCTTTTTTATTTAAAGTGGGTTCTTTCTTAACTGACGGTTAGCAGGTCGTCACAGAACTGACAATTAGTGTCAAACTCCATACATTTCGTCACGGACTGACAGGTTAGACGGTATTTGAACATAGCTTAAGAGGAAACAGGAGGGCAGTTTTTCCATACAAACGTAGTCCCCTGTTCTCCTCCTCTCCTCCCTGGATAATGCCAGTAGAGCAATAATTTTTTGTCCAAAAATCTATGGCTACTATTGATATGTTCCTATGTTTTTCTTTTTACGATAAATTGATTCTCAAAAGAGATATTAACCTTCAAAAACCTAAAAAAAAATGCCAGATTTTCCGCTGTGTTCACACAACCAGAAAAAAAAAATTGACTGGATTATTAAAAAAAAGGAAAACATAGGAACATGGCCAAAGCCTTTCTTTAATGTTTAATGAAAAAATTAGTTAAATAGGTTAAGTTTTGGGGAAGAAATCAGGGGACTACGAAACGTTGTTTTCATGAAATTTTAAAAGGTATTTTCGGTCCAAGCTGCAGTTGTCTCTATCGCGCTCTGCGCGGGAGAGGCAGGCAGTGCGGGACAGCGACACATTTTACAAATACCTAATTTTCAATTCTCTCCACCTTACTGTTTTCTCTTCAGTTTCGCCTAACCGTAGATTTTAAAATAAAAATGCCCTTACCCGACTCTAAATAAAGTCGGTTACCCGGGTACCCGGGTTGCATTCACTAATGAAGACGCAAAACACAAATAACTTACGGAGCAATAATGGCGCGCGCCGGGCCGTGGGTAAGGTCCGCCTTCGACAGCCATAGGTCCAGCTGCCGAGACAGCTCGCTGCCTGGAACAAAATAATAAATAAATAAAATCATTTAGTTCTGCAGGTCCCTCAAGGGCTCTTTTAAATGTCTGATTCTATTCTTTTATTTCGGTACTTCGGGTAATGACAAGTCGGGTAAGCCAAGGTATACAAGGTAGTATGGTAGTGGCGCGCTATTGACATGGGGTACTTCAAGCAACGAGTAAACAGGACTCTCAAAGATCGGCAACGTATAGATAACACCTCTGGTGTTGCAGATGGACGACGATGACTGCTTTCCATCAGGCGGCTCGTTTGCCACTTATTACATAAAGAAAGAATCTGCAACCTCATCTGCGAATTCGAGATTATTTTGCCAATAGAGCTGTGTATCTCAAAAAATAGTACTCAAATAGTACCGAGAAGCCGAGATATAGTGAGCTCTTTCTATGTGAAATTCCCGGGTACGCCAGCTTGACGGTGTGAAATCGTGTACACCGTTAAGTCATGGCATAACTCGGCTTCTACGATAGTTAGAGAAATGAAATTTCAGGGTCTGAGGGTACTATTTTTTGAGATATAAAGCGTTTCCGAAAACAAAGCCGTTCCAGAGATACAAACGGTGTACGCCAGCTTGACGCCCGGTAGCGTACACCGTGAACAGGCCTTATATTTTGGAACGTTTAAGGGTATTATTTTTTTCACCAGGTATTTCGTCGGTACTATTTGGGTACTATTTATTTTTTCTTGGAGCTCACGGCTCAATTGGCTACTTGACAACTTTTTTCTGTGATATGCTATAGAAACATCTAGTAATATTAGTGAAAAAACCACTTCAATATCATAAAAACTCACCGAGATACTACAATGTTAAAATCATATTTTTTTTACCTAGCTATTTCGTCGGTACTATTTGGGTACTATTTATTGGCTGCATCAGATTCTGAATATCTTTACGGTGTACGCTATCTTGACGGACACCACTGTAATCACCTATATTATCAGAGGCGATTTCTCTAGTTCTCCCAGATCCCATCAACAGATCTTGATCTGGTGCCAATGGGACTACCTAGTGCTAAAGAATTTTACCATTTTTTTATTGTACAATTTTCTGACAAATTTGTGTTATTTCTATTTAGAATAACAGACTTTTACAATCCCAATGGGACAAAGATGTCCCAACATTGTTTTCCTGTTGTGTTACCATTTTTCAATATACTTTGTATAACGGTAACACAAAGGAAAGTTTCATTAATGTATGAAAAACTTGGGACGCTTTTTTTCTTCTATTGGTATGGAAAGAGCTCGTAATTCTAGGGAAGGTAGCGCACGGCGACTTTCTGTAGCGGTGCAGTCGCGCGTTTCGTAGCACTGTCCCTTTTACACCCTAACAATAAACAGAGACAGCGCTACGATACACGCGACTGCATCGCTACAAAAAGTCGCCGTGCGCAGGTAGCGCAGGTCGCGCCTAAGTAGAAATGAGATAAAATTGGCAGATAAACTTCACAATGAAGAAAATGGCAATTTTTCTAGAAAAGCTCAAACTCAGTTAATTTTTTTTAATAGTAAACTAGTAGTAGTAGTAGTTTTTGAAAGAAAGAACCTGTAAATTGAGAAAACTGATGATGATAGCATTAAAACAATTTTATAATTTCAACAGGTTATAATGTATATTTGAATTTTACAAAAATACACGATCTTACGAGATAATGTTTTACAGTGAAGGCCATTATTTTGCACTTATGTTTCATATTGTTTGTATGAATATGGTTTTTTAATTGGCATACTTTGCTATTGGACAACCAGCGACGGGAATAAGTTGATTAAAAAGATATCTCCCATATAAGGTATTTCTTAAATTTTATAAGTTCTAACAGAAAATATGTTTATAATTTTATATTCTATAACATCCAAACACATGTCAGTGAATATTTGAGCATTGTAGGTGCTCAATGCATTAGATTTCATTGCCGTTCTGGGGTTGATATCAGAGTGTTTCGATCACAATGGTTATTTTCATTCGTGTTACAGCAAATAAAGAAGCAAGAGAAAAAAAATTGCTGCAGTAGAAATGCTGAATATAAACATTGTTAGGCACAAGTTAATCTAAAAATAACTCCCCATTCAGACTATTTTTAAACATGGTCGGTTTATAAAGCACTGCTCAATAAAACAATCAATCATCTTCTTCCTCCACCATCTTTGCAAACTTCTCAGACGCCTCCTTTAAAAGCTTGTCACTAAACTTCGGAAACTTAGTCTCAAACTCCGACTTCAACGTCTCCAGATCCATCTTACTCAACTCCAGCTTTTCCATCATTGTCTTAGATGTTTCAAACTCTTTAAACTTGTTCATGTCTAGGTTGGAATGTTTCTTAATCTCTTCTAGACCTCCGATAGCATCGTTTACGGCGTCTAGCAGTTGTTTGTAGCCAGTGTTCTTGTCATAGCCGAAGTCTACGTTTTTTGTGGTGAGTTTGTCAAGATGTGCTTGCTCGGTGGCAGAAAGATTGGTTAGTGTGTTCGGTGCGGTACTGTTGGCGGTAGCTTCAAAGATATTTGTGTTGTCTTGCCGTCTTAGTTCGAGTAATCTGAAAGTGAAATGAAAACACACTTAGGTTAGGGGTCATCCATATAGTACGTCACACCCATGGGGGGGGGGTCTAACCAAATGTGACAGCCTATATTAAAAAGATGAAATATTGTTAGGAAAGAGTGTGACAGCGGAGTTGGGAGGTCTAAAAGTCTGAAAAATCGTGTGACGTACTTTGTGGATGACTTAGCAGAGCAATGAGACAAAACACACTTTAAGAGGTGTAGAAAATGCCAACTAATCTACTTTATTCACAAAGAAATGCTGATTACACATTCAGTACCCAGAAACTGGTTATCGGGTTCATTTTGTATGTAAATTTAGGAGCTTGCACCAAGTGTTAATGGAAAGAGATGCATTTAGAGGTTATACTCAAACTCATTTATTGATAATATTATAAAATATTACATGTCAAGGTTTTATGGTTATAATTATGTAAATTACAATTATTTTAAGGAGTAACAAATTAGATTATTTATCTTAATATAGATATTTTGGGTTAGATAATTTAATAATATTATTAGTCACATCAGCAGTTAGAATGAAAGAATCTATGTTGTAAAAGGCTTGACTACTAAGCGATTTCATTAATTGATTATAGAAAGAGTTTGTGCATTCCAGAAGTTTAATGTCAGGTGGTAATGCATTGTAAATCTTGGGACCCACAACATTCATTTTATTTACTAAATACGGTTAAGGAACAACAGGTTATTGAGAATCATCTTTGATTATTTTATTCTGTGCACACAAATATCTATAATTTTTGTAACTTATATTGCAGTATATAAAAAGGATAGTTGTTCCTCCAGCTGAAGTAGGAGCCTTATCACTTTTTTTATTTGTAACATCTATGTTTATTTTTAGAATTCAATAATGACTATTTCATTCCAAATAGTAAAGCTACAACTGTTTATCCATGCATGCATTTAACACATTCAAGAACTCAAGCCAAGAACTCAACTAATTGGATTTGTTTTGAATGAAAATATATGAGCTTGGCACTGAGTGTCAAAAGGGCATTTCTCCAGAAATATGTCTGCGGTCACCTCGTTCATCTGGCCGTTTTCCATACTAAATGTATGGAGACAGATGAATGAGCCGCAGACATATTTCTGGAGAAATGCCCATAAATGGTGAACACAAATGTGAAAGTGAAAAATTACCTCTCTTGTTCCACAACAAATGATATATCCTTCAACCGTCTGTTAGTCTTATCAAGCTGAGCCATAGTCTTCTGAAACCGATCCGCTAACAACGCCATATCTTTATCAATATCAGTTTCCTCTCTCTCAATTTTCTCCTCCAGTAAACATTCCTCTAGCATTGATCTAAGAAATTTCCCGTACGTTACCTGCTTATTCTCTGTTTCAAAGTCAGGCAAAGCTTCAGATCTCATAGATATATCCCATTCGATAACAGAAGAGTTTTTGTTGATTTTCGTCGGTCGTACGTTTCGATCTTTAGCTATGGTGGACGGCACGCGTCGCGTAGACGGCAACCCCACAGTCGACGGACGGCTCTTGAAGGCTTTAGACACCGTCGATGGCACCGTTTTTGATTTTTCAGACATTTTCGAACACAATTCTTCAAAAATGGGAGTGTAATGATCGTTTGTTTACGAGGAATTGACGTTCGTTCAAATAGTGTCATGGCAACCGGTGTTTCCGGTTCGTTCGGAAATAAAATGTCGTGCGAAGAGCAGTCGATATAAAAGGAAATTATAAGGCATAAAACATCTCAATAAGTTGAACACATTTTTAAAAATATGTGGAAATATATGAGCGAAATAGAGGCGTGAATTAAGTCGCAATGTTCAGTAGATGTGTTACGAAATATTGTCGTAATACGAATTTCTGAACGAAAATCTAAACGGAAGTCAAGCTTTACTTAAATAACTTTATACTTTTAAAAAATATGCAAGCATTCCGATATAATATATCATTAAAATTATAAAGTTATATTTGCATCGTTCACGACTGAAAGTTAATTGTCACTCTCTTAAAAGGATACAAAGGGACAAAAGGACGACTCTGACAAAAGGTCAACGAACCTTTGACTTACGTAGTCATTCACAAAAAAAAACTTCTATAATATTTTATAAGGAATCATAACATGACCTACGTTATAACAGCCAGCTAAAAAAAACATATTAAACAAGAACCGTTCGATTCAACATTTATGTTCTGATTTAGCTAGTCTTTGTTAAAGAACACTATATCAATACCTACTAAAAAATGACTTACCATTCTCCGTATACCAACTTCCAGCATGAGAAGCGTTGCGGCAGGACATTTTTGTTAGAATGAAATGAAGATTATTAATAGAAACCAAAAACTAATCAACAATTTATTAGCTTTCACTTCAAAATCACAAAAATAATACTTTGACGTCGACTGTCATAAATATTGTGTGAGTGAATGAGTGAATGGAAGAACGAGGTCTGTTATTGCCATATACTGAAAATAAATATGACTAATTAATTGAAAATAAAAGAAAATGTTTTGTAGACACATATTAATATTTATTGAAATTCTATTCAAGATACCCAGAATATGTTATTTAAATTCGGAAATGTTGCATAGACATTTATTCAGAGAAATATACATTACTTAAAAGTTATTATAAATTGAAAACTAAACTATAAGAATACACATTTTAAATTAAATATGCTAAATTGCATATAGAAATGCTTGACACGAATAAAAAAATAAACGTCACTATGACAATGTATTTTTAATTAACCATTCGTTCAATTCAATTCAATCATTCAGTTTCATATTTATCTTTCGTAATGCTGAGACACTATTGATACTGATAACATTTATTTAACTGTTTATTAATGAAAATCGGCATTTGATGGCACATATTGATCGGTGTTTAATGGGATATTAGTACAGCTAAATATCTTGTAGTCCATTGTGTATATATACTGATATTTATTTCAATCGGCGTTGAAGAAAAAGTAGGATGATTTCTTCAATTTGTAAGTAGAAGAACTAATTATTTAAACTACTTGTGATTTCCACGTTCTTGTTACTTAAATATGTTTTTACACCAAAAGTATCAGCTTAAATAATATGAAAAACAACTGAACTCCTTCAGTTGTTTAACGAGTTATTGTTAAGAAATGGCCGGTTTACTATTTATGTAATGCTGTTATTATACAATATGTTTTTTTATACTTCTAAAACGTCTAGATTACTAAAATACACATTCAAATGTTCGTGTAATATTTATGTTGAAGTTCTTTACATAGTTCACAGAAATTAGTCTTTTAAACATATACCAATTTTATTTTTTAATTCCTCAAAAGTTAGCGGAATGTCCAATTAAGTGGCATCCATAGAATGACAAAAGTAACATAAATAATGAAGTATTTTGTTGTCAAATATTGAATAATCCAATATATTTATAGGTTAATTTCCCGAAAACAAT
Source organism: Eudemis profundana (assembly GCA_947034925.1). Classification (NCBI taxonomy): domain Eukaryota; kingdom Metazoa; phylum Arthropoda; class Insecta; order Lepidoptera; family Tortricidae; genus Eudemis; species Eudemis profundana. Next base: position 7,022,174 of record OX344819.1, read on the forward strand.
GGCGAACAAACATTAAAGCTTTAGAGTTAGCTGGAAGAGTTCCCTTACAGGGATAACTTCGCCTTTTTACATGACCATTGTTCTTTGTATTGTGTACAACTGTGTTTATTTACATAAAAGTGTTTAGATTCATACTAATGTATTTTTTTTATTCAGGCAAAAGCGCATCCCTGGTGCGACGGATGTCAACCAGCGTAAAACCAAAAACTGCCATAGTCATGTTGAACATGGGTGGCCCGGAGACAACTGACCAGGTACAAACATTCATATAATCTTTTTCTTAGTGGTATCTAGGGATTTTTATTTTTCATTGTACCCAATTAAGAAACTGTTAGCGTGGAATGAAATTTTGTCTGTAATGTAATTTTGTTGATAACGCACATTTTCAATGCTATAAATAAAATATGTAACAAACAGTACAAATCTTTACTTTTTGTTAATATTGTTAGACTTGTACTATTTGTCACATTTTTTTTATTTTTAAGCATTGAAAAAGTGCATTACTAAAAGGACAAAATTTAACTCCATGCTAACAGTTCTTAATTGGGTATAACAACAAATAGAAATGCCTATCCACAAAGATCCAGATGGTTTTCGTCATTTTAAAAATATTGATGGCACGAAAATTTGTGTAAGTACTTGATTTTATCCAAGCAGTTTTAGAAATATAATTTCATCAATTAATTTAGTTTGATTGTTGTCAAAATATAATTAGTGGTTATCACCTTGCGGTACTTATCAATACAAGGTGACAGAATGACAACAAATAGTTTTAGTGTTTATGCAAATCCTATCTGGGGTTAAATAACAGCTGCAATAGTTATCTTTGTACTCAAGGGTAAAAATAAGTAAACACATTTTTCTTTAAACATCACATTGAGAGTTAAAACTCAATGTGTGTCACAATACAATCTATTTGGTGTTCCACTATCGAACTTCTTTCTGCTTCTAATAAGGGTTCCATACCAAAATGGTAAAAAAGGAACCCTAATGGTGCGACTCTGTCTGTCTGTCCGTCTGTCACAGCCAAATATCTCAGGAACTACTGCTGCTATCAATTTGAAATTTGGAATGATAAATATAAGATATAAAAAAAATCTTGTGCCATTTTTACTTTTTTTTTAAAGGGGGCCAAAACAGCACATCGAAAATTTAAAGTTGTGCTATTGTATCAAGTGGGGTATCAAAAGAAAAGGCTTAATTTGTAGATACTGAAATCATTTTTTTTTAATCATGTACTTTTTGATTTAGGCCAAAAAATGTTTAAAAAAATACCTTCCCCCCTATTATCTTCGAAGTTACTGAACAGAAAAATCTGTAATAATTACCAATTATTAATATCAATCTAAATATTACAGGAAAAATATAACGGTATCCTAACTTGCACCATTTTTTAGAAATTCGCAAATATCGTAACACAAACTTATTTGCTCCCACTGAACTAGCCGTCATACAGTTTTTCTTGTACTATTCACGTACTTTCTTACGTGTTTGTAGGGAACCCTTGGTGCACGAGTCCGACTCGCACTTGACCGGGATTTTTTATATACCCATGCAATATAATGTTTCTAAGAATTGCGTGACTAATATTACAAAACACACGCAAATAATTATAGGTCTGCTGCCAAGATTAGTCTATTTTACTGAAGTTGCTTAAAAATACTTCAACTTTCATTGCTAGATAAACTGAAGAGTAAACAATGTTTTCATTTTCTCGAAACGTCTTAAAAGGAGATGACTAATGAGGGCAGAATAACAATTGCAACTTGAAAAACAGTAGATTCTAGTTTCATGAAATAGTTTATAAAAATATTGCACTGAAAATCCACAGGTCGGTGGCTACCTACTCCGAATCATGACTGACCGGGACATGATCCAGCTACCCGTACAAAGCAAGCTGGGTCCGTGGATCGCAAGCCGACGCACAGAGGAGGTGCAGAAGAAGTATAGCGAGATTGGGGGTGGCTCGCCTATACTCAAGTGGACGAATAAACAAGGTTACTATTTCATATATTAACCAATCGTTAGAGGCGTATTTACCCTATGGCCATCCGGGTCATGCATGACCCGGGGCGCCAATCCGCCAGGGGCGGCGTAACCGCCCCTGGTCGTATGCATTTTGTTTTGGTTTTGGTGCCATTCAACCAACATTTACTTGTTCTGGGGCAGTGAAACTTATTGGCTCAGGGCGCCAAATTTCAAATACGCCCCTGCCAATCACACTACAAGATTTTGCAATCTACTGTCAAATAGACCTTTCTCCACCATGCTTGCATTACATAGTGATGCTCTGACGAGAACATTTTAAGAATAGTTCGGTGGAACAGGGCAAAGACTTAGCTGCTGAAAATATAACATTTTACCTTCCAATAAAATGATTATTATTTTTCCTGAAGTCGTTCGACGTCTTCATTGAGAGAGTAGCGATGTTCGCGCCGATTTGAACGCCGCCGGAAGTACCACGTGATGCCGTCGTCGCCTCGAAGCCGCATCCGGTTCCCGCCGTCAACTGTCAAAAGCAAAAACCCGCCAACTCGCTCGCCGCCATGTTAAACCATTGTTGCGGAGGTAATGCGTTTGGTGGTCCACCAGGAAGCCATTACTCAGACGTCGAACGACTTCAGGAAAAATAATAATCATTTTATTGGAAGGTAAAATGTTATATTATTTGTTCCGTTTCGTCGTTCGACGTCTTCATTGAGATCTGTTTATTATCTCCTGGTGGCGAGTGAGAGGGCGCAACAATGTGAAGCTTAAGTCAGCGAGAAGGGAAAGGACTTGCCTTGCATACGGCAAGAGTACTTGCCTAACGTACCTGATGGTAACGCATTAGTTACCCGGTGGTTCACGAAGTATGCTAGTGTATGTAGGACCCACTTGACAGAAGATACTCGGCAGGCGCAGTCTGTGGTTCTCGATGTCCTGATAACATAGTTGTACTTTACCCAGGACCGTGAGAAGGGAACCCGTTTAGAAGACTCTTGGCTCGAGGCGAGTAGGACTAGCAGTCCTCGTCAGGGATTTTTGAAATCTTACACGTAGACATTTTAGAGATACTGATAGGGGATTAGACCTTTTATATTTCCACAAAGGCATATCATACGTATATATAGGATATGAAGCATTCAGTGTTGATACTAGTACTAGTTGACGGTACTGTTGTATGACATTTTAACATGTTTTTGGATATCGTTATATTACGTTGTTGTATTCTTATGATGTATTACCAAGCTCAAGACGAAACTGTACATGTTGGACATACCGTAGGCACAGTTCAGACAGGAGGAGGGATGCATAGCACTTTATACTCTGGCGTGGCGTCAAAAGTATCATTGGCCAAGTCGAAGCAATTTTGGCTTAATTACGATTGCCAAATTAAATTTTAGAGAATCAGAATATTACCAGAACACAATCTTAACTGTTCTTATTCTGAATAGTACTAGGTACGGGTGCTCACGCTTTAAACAAAAACATAAAAAAAAAATAAAAAAAAAAAATAAAAAAAAATAGTCAACGCGATTAGGGTCGCGTTCTATTGACACTGACATTTTACCTTTTGTTAGGCTAACGACCCTGCGATTAGTTTTCTTGGGCCGCCATGATCTTCTACTTCGGCCAGGTCCGATGTCGGAGCCTAGCGGCTGTAGTAGCCAGATCTGGCACCTTGGAGATACGTACAAAGGTGTGTCTGTAGATTGTGTAGTTTCGGTGTTTGCCAGCGGCTCCGCAGTGAGAGAGCGGAACGTGATGTAGATGAACAGACTTACTTAGTAACCACTTGAAATTGTGTCTCCGAAAACCGTGTCGCGTCGGCAACTATCTCCACCTTGCCAAGCGGATAGTTTTCTGGATATTTGTGCATTTATTTACGAATTTGTTTGATTCTTAAGTAAGGGCCATTAACTGGATCGGCTTTAGAAGTTTAACCATATGGTACATCTGTCCGTATAGACAAGGAAAATACCTCGAGGGTTTCATATCTCACCCCTGTATGGCAGGGCCGCCGTAGCGATTAAAGAATAATGAAGAAAAATTAAGTATTTGTCGATATAACTTAAAAATTTCTGCCGGCGCGGCTAGATTACTTTTAAAGTGTACGCAAAATAGGCGTATAAATATCAGTCAGATGTGCAAAAGTAGCCCACATAACTTCTATAGTGTTAAAGATAAACCGCTGCACGCTCTCCCGAGTTTTTACCCAGATTGTCTATTTAGTCGCGAGCAAAAATGCTGGCCTTGGCGAAGCCTGGCCACAGTGGCCGCGGCCGGGCGGAGAGCTGCTGCGCGTTCTGCTTTGAACCTGATGGCATTGCCTTTTCCGATAAGGATGTAGCGAACACAAGATGACATACCTGTACTCTTAAGAGTCGTAAGACAGTTACGGTGATTGGTTCCAATGGGATAAGAAGCATTTTTTTACCTCAGATGGCAGACTTGCGCCAGTCTCATTGGTGGCAAAGGTCTGTTCCGACTGGTCAAAACGCGTACGTCGGGATATCGACAAGTCTTTTAAAATGGTGGTGCTCGACATTTCCCAGCTTCTCGGAGAAACCCGGGAGGCGCGACATACTTTTATAGATGTTGATGTAGTGGCGAGAAAGATGATGACGTCGGAGTGACGGCTGCGACGGAGTTTGGTCGAGACGCGCGCTTTACCTCTGAATTCTCTGATGGGGACTCTCAAAATACTGCAGTAGCGCGTGTAGCGCGCGGTGCTTCAGAGGTTACCTGCGACAGCGCCATGGCGGTAGGTGGTGCCGTTGCGGCAGCCGGTAGTGGCGCGTAGACAGCGGTCGGTGCCGTTGTGGCGGTCGATGTTAGTGTAGTGGCGGACGGTGCCATTGCGGCGATCCGTGCCCTTGCAGCAGCCGATATTGACGCGTAGACAGCAGTCGGTGCCGTTGTGGCGACCGATGTTAGCGTAGTGGCGAGCGGTGCCATTGCGGCGATCCGTGCCAGCGCGAAGAGGAGCCCCGCATAGAAGATTGGTGTGGCAATTGATACCGGGGGCAGTGGCAAGTGGCGCCATTGCGGCGATCCGTGCCAGCGCGCAGGGTAGCCCCGCAGAAGGCCAGTATGGCGAATTATGTCGGGGGCAGCGGCAAACGGAGCCATTGGGGCGATCCGTACCGGCGCAAAGTGTGATTCCGGCATTGATGCCGGCGCAGTGGCCAATGGTGCCATTGCGGCAGCCTGTGCCAGCGTAGAGACCGCCGTATAGCGGTGGTTGATGCCATTGCGAAGACCGATGCCTGCGGCGCGCTAGATGCTGTAGCATGGTTGGCGCCCTCGCAGCGACCGATGTGGGGACGATGGACGCCCTCACAGCAGTGGTCGGAGCCATCGAGGCGACCCGTACTGGTGCGGTGGGTGGAGCTATAGCGCGTTATTTACCATTGCGATGACACCCAAGTGGTGGCGTTACGGCAACAACCGGAGAGGTGACCGACGCCATAGCGGCGACCGGAGCCTCGATAGAAGCTGACGTTACGGCGGATGCCGCGACGGCGGACGGCACAATGGCGACACCGATAACTTACATAGGTACCTGTACAGCAGTGTCGAAACCCGCCAAAATCCGCAGATTCTGACGCGGAGTGACGCGGAGGGACGGCCGAGGCGGTGACTGCACGAGGACGCAGCGTCACGCACGAAGTGACGCAACAGCACACATTGTGACCTCGTTCTCAATTTCAGTGAGAGTACTGGTGGCGCTCGATGTCGCGGCGCGTGGCGGGTGCGGGGTGCGGGCGGGGCGCGGGGCGGGGGCGGGGCGCGGGCGGGGCGCGGGCGGCGCCGCGGAGCCCCCGCGACCGCCCGCGACTAGCTACCCGCGCTGCGAGGGCGCCCACACGAGGTCACGCGAACATTACTGGCCAACAGGTCGATCGATGCGTAGAGTGAAGGCGTACCTGTAGACGTAGCGGTAAGGGCGTGGGCGCGCGGGGGGACGAGCGGCGGATCGTTTGAGGTACTTCTCCACAGCAATCTTCGTCTCTACGGGATTATGGATGCCGGATACTTATGCCGCTTCGCTGGATCCTACGGCTCCGCGATACCCCGCAACGCCTCTCCTAGGGTTCATGCCTGGCGATCTGTACCTGTAGTCGGAGTCCGCTGGAACTATTTCTCAGGGTCCGGCCGGTGCGGGGTCACTTTCGGAATATTATTCCGGAAAAATCTATATCACCCCCGCTGTTACAATTATCTCGCAGCTGGGGATCGAACCCGAATTCATTCTGAAGATTCCTTACGTTAACCCTGTTAAGATACAGTCGAAGCACTAAATAAAAGGCGCCACGCACGCGGTGCTCAGGGAGCGGCGGGTCCGCGGCGCGGCGACTGCGTTCTGGACGCGCGTCTATCACGAGACGTCGATAATGTGCTTCTTGTCTAGGCTAGGGAAGCGCTCATGCGGCTATTCTGCGGGATGCGGTGAAGGCGGCCCAGGGGGCACGGGACCTGAATCGACACGATGCTCACTTTTTGCGGAAGGGTTAACCACGTGTCATAAGTGACTTTCGATAATTCTTTAATCATTAATTCACGTTCAACACGACGTTCACGATTCAAATAAAATATAACGCGGCATAGTCAGCGATAATTATTCATTAATTCGATAAATTCTCGTCGCTCTAAGCACAGATAAAAATAACGACGTATACGTTAGCGACTACATCTTCTATGACTGACTATGTGTCGGCCGTTAAAATACTGTTTAGATAGCACAGATGCAAGATATTACGCGGCAGAAGACCACGTACTTAATAACGGTCTTTACGTCCAGATCCGAGGGTAGGATGGAACGCGCGTGATAAAAGAACACTTATTAAGAAGATCGTAATGCTTTCAGCTGAAAAAATAACGCAATATGACTATTGCAAGAGCTAAGCATTGAAAATTTTAAAAGTAAAAATGAGGGTAGGTTTCTACCACACGAGTTAATTTATACGCTTGGAGCAAATTCGCTTTTGGGACTGTTCGAGCTCCAGATAAAGAACCTCCGCTTAATAAAAGTTCTAATTTCAATGAAGTAAATGATAAAACACTCCTGGTTGGTAGGTAGGTATGATGGCTGACTCACCGGCTGTCGGTACAAGTTTGTACCTGACCGTGTCCTCGGCGCTGCTGTACGCGACGCTCTGCTCCGGAACATGCGACGGCACGTTGTGGCACTTCGTTCGTATCTCCTACTTCACATCTCGGAGATACGCGGGCTAACTATTCACGGGGACGCGAGATAGTCAGACCTATTAACCTTGCAGTAACCGAGCGATTTTTGAAATCGGCTTTTAGCCGAATATTAATAATTAACAAAAATGATAATATAGTTTTCGCCGGTTAGAGCAAAGGCTAAGGGCGGACGTCCGTCTCGGACGGCGGACGACGCAACAATGGTTTAACATGGCGGCGAGCGAGTTGGCGGGTTTTTGCTTTTGACAGTTGACGGCGGGAACCGGATGCGGCTTCGAGGCGACGACGGCATCACGTGGTACTTCCGGCGGCGTTCAAATCGGCGCGAACATCGCTACTCTCTCAATGAAGACGTCGAACGACGAAACGGAACAAATAATATACATATCTCATAGATTTCACATTATGGTGTTCTACCCTTTGGTATGACAAAAACACCAACTGTTTTCCAAGAGTTGTCAGCATCGTTTAATACTTACTTAGTTATTTACGTTTTATAACTTATTTTTACAACTCACCAGTTACTTTTTTGTAAAAATCTTTAACGTATAAAGTCTTGCTACGATTTTATTACATGTAGATAGAGTGAACTTAGTATTGACTGGTTGGTCTCAGGTGAACTCCTCACGAAGAAGCTAGACCAGATGTCCCCAGAGACTGGTCCACACAAGCACTATGTGGCGTTCAGATACGTGCCTCCCTTCACAGCGGACACCTTCAGTCGGCTAGAGAAGTGAGTTACGCTATCTGCTTTCATTTGACCTTCTTACTTACTTTTTACTTCTGGTGGCGCTACGACTTTTTGCGGGTTTTTGCCTCCTCTACAATCTTCCGCCAGACGCTTAGAGCAACGCGGACTTCGCGGGGAGTGGACTTGGCTTAGTATTTCCCATCTGCCAAGCAATTTGCGCCAGTGATCATATTCGTTGTATAAAACTAATTTGAATTGGATTAGTCGTCAGACTAAATCTAGTAACTCATCTGGAGAGATCTCCGTGAATATGCGGAATTGTTCCGTATTTCGCTGCAAAAGGAGATCTAACACGTTAAACGTACAAAGAGATGGTGTTACATTATCATTATTTACTTCCTTTAAAACATAAAAATTACAAAAATCTAATTCGACATTATTTGAAGTTTGTTTACTAGTTGACAAGCAAGCAACTTCGCGTTGCCATGGTGTTTTGCTAAACTTATCAATGTTGTGCGTCACGTCATTATACTAAAGTATGTTTTTTATTTCCGAGGACAAAAATGACATTTCATGTGTTGCCTGTTTTTTACAACTCATAAATAGTGATGTGATACAACCGGTACTTGCCGACAAAAAATTAGGCAGGTACTTATGTTTATTGGTATTAAAGTGTCTGTAAAGGTGGGTTTAGACCAAACGAATTCTAACTTTGTGTGTACACAAAGAATTTGGTAGAGTGGGGTTAGAATGTGTTAGAATTCGTTTGGTCTAAACCCACCTTGACACAATGACTGCATAATCCGCGAAGTTCCAAAATGATACAATACTTTAGGTAAAAATTCCACTCTTTTGGAGACATAGAATATTTGTAAATACACCATATTTCTAGTATTTAAAGGTACATTTTATTTGATTCCAAACTCATTACTTATCTTACAAAGCTGAAAATACGCCAAACCCGCTTTATTTCTCAGCGTTATAATTTCAAGCAACGGAATCGCATACGTAGGCACTAATTATCCAATAGTAGGTTAAAGGTTTAATACAAATGTAGTTATTATATGTAATTAATTTTCGATAAGTACCTAAAAATGTATGTTTTAACGTAAATAGTAATTTTTATTATATCGGTTATTAATAATTACACCACGAACCGAAACAAAGGACTGCACTGTTTCTTAAAAGCTGGCCACATTATTTTTACGTTTGACATTTGTAGCTGTCATATTTGTCTTCGGAAATAAAAAACAGACTATATTTCAATGTAAAATGTATCTTTGTGAATGTGAATTGGTCATACGTGTGAAGTAGCCGTAACTTGTGTAAGTAGTTACGGCTGCACATAACAAAAAGCACACAGGTGAGTGTCACCAACGAAGTTGCTAAGCTATAGGCCAGTGGTTCCGAACCTGGGGGTAATTACCCCTCCAGGGGTAAAACGAAGTTTTCTCGGGGGTAATAGGCATGAATGTTAAGCCGTTTTCTTTGAGCAGTTTCTTATAAGCTTATAATACCTATTTTTTTGGAGGGGTAATAATACAAATCTCGATGCGAATGTGGGTGATATGATAATGATAATAAAGGTTAGGAACCACTGCTATAGGCTAAACGTGTCACTTGTTTGTTGATTTCAGGGATGGAGTCGAGCGAGCCATAATATTCTCGCAGTATCCCCAATACAGCTGCGCTACCACTGGATCTAGCTTGAATGCCATAGCCGATTTCTACAAAGACAGGTTACATTTGATTTAGAATCATTTCTGGTAGATGGGTGAATCAACTTTTAGACCCACACTTTTGACGTCTTTGACGTCTCTGGCGTTACCGAAAATGTTACATTTGATTTAGAATAATTTCTGGTAGATGGGTGAATCAACTTTTAGACCCACACTTTTGACGTCTTTGACGTCTCTGGCGTTACCGAAAATGTTACATTTGATTTAGAATAATTTCTGGTAGTTGGGTGAATCAACTTTTAGACCCACACTTTTGACGTCTTTGACGTCTCTGGCGTTACCGAAAATGTTACATTTGATTTAGAATAATTTCTGGTAGTTGGGTGAATCAACTTTTAGACCCACACTTTTGACGTCTTTGACGTCTCTGGCGTTACCGAAAATGTTACATTTGATTTAGAATAATTTCTGGTAGTTGGGTGAATCAACTTTTAGACCCACACTTTTGACGTCTTTGACGTCTCTGGCGTTACCGAAAATGTTACATTTGATTTAGAATAATTTCTGGTAGATGGGTGAATCAACTTTTAGACCCACACTTTTGACGTCTTTGACGTCTCTGGCGTTACCGAAAATGTTACATTTGATTTAGAATAATTTCTGGTAGTTGGGTGAATCAACTTTTAGACCCACACTTTTGACGTCTTTGACGTCTCTGGCGTTACCGAAAATGTTACATTTGATTTAGAATAATTTCTGGTAGTTGGGTGAATCAACTTTTAGACCCACACTTTTGACGTCTTTGACGTCTCTGGCGTTACCGAAAATGTTACATTTGATTTAGAATAATTTCTGGTAGTTGGGTGAATCAACTTTTAGACCCACACTTTTGACGTCTTTGACGTCTCTGGCGTTACCGAAAATGTCTCTGGAGTTACCAAGAAATCGAACTTCTAATAGGATATTTTTCTATTTATTAAGTTTATGAGACGGGGCATTCAACACTAACATGCACCATTAATTTAAACATACACAAACCATTAGTACTTAAAGGCGTTATTTTACAACTAAAATTAAAAGTTGCGGACAGCGTCGTGTGGGTAAAAAAGTTGATTGACCCAGGTACTAAGGTGCATCGGGGTGAATTCGAAGATGAGGTAATGCCGAAATTTAAGAATCTCGTAATCCACGCTACTTATACAGGGTGGTTTTCGATAATCTGTACATATGAAAAGGGGTGAAATTTCAGCCAATTTTATCGGTAAAACTGATTTTAATTTTTGTTTGTGGTCATTCGTTTTTTTTTTACAGATTTTTAAACTTTCAATGAAATTTTCGGCAGTACATCTGTTTGCCGCGGTATAACTTTTGATCTAATTGCTTCAAATTGAAGAAAAAATTGCAGGATCATGGCAATAGACACGCTATTTAGTAGCAATAACAATAAACAACCGATTTGAAGAAAAAATCCTCCAAAAAAATTATAATTGCGGAAAACGGTTGCAAGCTTCAGTTTTTTTTTACGGAAAACACTGTTTTTCTCGAAAGTTTGAGAATATTGTGACCATTTTTTCATGCTTATTTTCGTTTAGCACTTAATTTTGATCTTAAAACATTTTTTTCTTACAGCTTTGAACAATAAGATCAAAAGTTATACCGCGTCAAACAGATGTACTGCCCGAAATTTCATAGAAAACAGTAAAAATCCGTAAAAAAATTTTTTTGCCCAGAAACAAAAATTAAAGTCATTTTTACCGATAAAATTAGTTGGAATTTCACCCCTTTTAATATGTACAGATTATAGAAAACCACCCTGTATTTACTGTAACACTATACTAGACACACCAATAGTGTTTCAACTTATACCCTGTACTTTTAGGTACTTAAAAAAGGTAAACAAAAAAAAAACACGTGACTGGGGTCGTTCAGCCAGTGGTATTGTGCCACAGATACAAAACATTACTTTGATTGGCTGAACGACCCGAGTCACGTGGTTTTTTGTTTACCTTTTTAGTACCTAAAAACAGAGTATAGAGTTTATACTTTTTGCCACATAGACAGCCGGTCAATATGGACATTTTGAGCTCCTGCATATTCTAACCATTGAACCAAATCACGATCTTAGAGTTATTGAGGGAACTTTTCAAATATTATAGGCACTCATACGGCGATTTGGTTATTTTAGATCAGTGGTTCCTAACCTTTATTGCCTCATCCCCCAGAGGCCCGGTCTAGATTTGTATCGTTACTCCTCCAAAAATAGGTGATACAGGCAAGTACGTATGTAAGTACTCAAAGAAAAACGACTTAATATGAGTATTACCCCTGAGAAAATTAAATGTTACCCCTAGAGCAGGGTTTCTTAAACTGTGGTCCATGGACCCTTTAGGGGTCCGTGATACGAGAACCAGGGGTCCGTGGCTATGCATGCAATACAAACTTTTATATGCCCTTGTTTTTCTTTTTCTTTGATTGTATTCTAAAAGGGTCCGTAAGGCTTTCGAAATAATGTAGGGGGTCCGTGACGAAAATAAGTTTAAGAACCTCTGCCCTAGAGGGGTAATTACCAGGCATCGGATATTCCTGCGCCTATTTACCTAAAGTTGGCGAATGCCCGGAAAAAACTAAGCAAGTATGGAGTCGGCTTCTTAAAAATATATTTTTAAATAATATAAGTTCCGGGATTCCAGGATTGCATAAAACGTTACGCATATCGCAAAAATGTTTAGGTTTTACTTTTTAAGGTTAGTTTTGTAAGCACTCAAGTTGATGTATGCGCTTGCCACATGAAGTAGCTGTAGCAGTATCAATGAATTCAGTAATTTATTCGGTTTACTAAATACATTTAACTCTAAGGACAAGTTTGAGATATTTGTAAATAATTTCCAAAATCCCGGTAAATTTACTAACAAAAGTAAAAAAATAAATTGAGTCCGCCTCCATACCATTCAAATACCTACGCCGACGCCGAAGTTTAGGTAAATAGGCGCAGGAATATCCGATGCCTGGTAATTACCCTTAGGTTCGGAACCGATGTTTTAGATAGTCTCGGCATTTATTTTCGAAATCAGTTTATTGACGTCAGTTTGATTTCAGGTCAATTCCAAAGAACATAGAGTTTAGTATGATCGAGCGTTGGGCGACGCACCCGCTTCTAGCGCAAGTGTTCGCGGAGAGGATTCAAGAAAAACTAGCCAAGTTCGAACAGAAAATACGCGACGATGTGCTCATATTGTTCACAGCACACAGTCTACCACTGAAGGTACGTACTTCAACCAAGGACCATTAAAACAAGAGGACTGTCATTCTCCATACAAAAAGCTGTTCCCCGAATTTACAACGCCATCTATGTATAAGCTTGGTAAAAGCATTATATTATTTACAATTATTCAACTTTGCAAACGTGACACAGTATTTAAATGTTAGAATTTATTTATTATTAGCTGTTTACGAACTAATTGTTACTATATTATGTTTGTTTGTTCAATTATAACATCGTTAAATGTTTAGTTTTTTAGCGCCATCTAGTTTTTGCCCGGAAATCCCCTAGCGGTCGGGTTACAATCCAAAGTATGGAGAATGACAGTCCTCTTGTTTTAATGGTCCTTGCTTCAACAATATAATCCAAAAGTATCTCAATACACGGTCGCTCTCAGAAGTAGTCGACAGCATGGATCTGCTACAGTTGTTGCAAGAGTGCCTTCAACCCATTACCTTTTTTTTTTACAGTTTACCACTGACGGTACGTCATCTATCCAACAATACAATACAATCATACTTTATTGCACACCAAAAGAAAATTACATTGCAAACTTATATAAAAACAGTGGTAAACAATAGGCGGTCTTATCGCTAAAGAGCGATCTCTTCCAGACAACCTTTACCTACCTGTGTAGGACCTTTAGTAGCAAGAAAAATTACTGCTTATACTGTCCCTTCGTTGTGCACGTTCACCATAGGTTATAGGGAACGTGCACGACGAAGGTGCTGCCAACTGGTGCCGCCGATCTAAATCATATACCCTCTCATGCTGGGGCCACATTGACGAAAACGCCGTTAATAACGTTAATTTATCGCGTTGAAGAACGTCTAACGTCAGTTAGGGTATGCAGTACCGGTACCATTCCGGAGTACCGGGATTTTCGGTACTGGACGATAATGGAACCGGGATTTCCCGGGATTTTCGGTACTTTCGGGACAGGTCTTCTATAACTTTGTCGGTCGATACTCGATGCTTTAGTCAGATGAGATTTCGTTGGAGTATTAGTACGTTTTTTAATAAAACGACTACACTTCGCAGCTAAACTACTTTTATTGATATATTTGCTATATAATTCAATTTCTAAATCAAAAGTATCCTTTGTTTCAATCCAGGACTTGTTCTACTTACATGCCAAATTTCAGCTTGATCCATCCGGTTGTTACTCCGTTATTTAGTAACAAACATCTAAACATCTTCACAAACTTTCTCATTTAAGTATAATTTTAGTGTGAAGATTTTCGAACGTTAAAAGTTAAAATATACAATTTAATATAACACGTGGTTTTAATACATAGAGTACGCTCTCCAGGACAGTAGTTGACATAGTGCATTTTAAAATAGTCCAGTTGCACGCAAATCAAAAATCCGATAGCAGTAAGCCACAATACATAGTCCAATAATATAACTAGCTTTTGCTCGCGACTTCGTCCGTGTTAAATTTGAATATCGTGTGCCGAATTTGAAGTTACCTGGAACGGCGGTAAAACTTATGATTTTGACTAATGTGAGTGGTTAGTGGTTACAGATGCACATATTTTACCGCAGGCTAATAGTAGTACGCCTATACATTGTTACCTAAGGCACGTTAAAGTGGCCGTGCGCGAGGGAGTCCCCCCTAAGCAATCACGTCTCTTAACCCCGCCTAGGGATGAAATAAAAAATTAAGAGTCTAAACATGATAATTCAAACATCTTACTTAAAAAGATCGTAGGGTCCCGATACAAATTTTCAACCCCCATTTAAACCCCTTAGAGGATTAATTTTGAAAAACGCTGAAATTGCTTTTCTTGTATACTAATGAAGAGTCTAACCATGATATTTCAAACCACTTACTTAAAAAGATCGTAGAGTCCCAATACAAACTTTCAACCCCCGTTTCAACTACTTAAAACACCTTTTTTTTTTTAATTTATCCAAATAAAAAAAAGGTGAAATTACTTTTCATTTATTTTAATGAAGAGTCATGAAGTTTCAAACCTCTTACTTCAAAAATCGTAGACTCCATACAACTGTTTAACCCCTTAGGAGGTGAATTTTGAAAAATCCTCTCTTAGTGCACCTCTAGACCTTATTAGGATCCTACGTGCCAGATTTGAAATTTCTAGAACCAGCGGTTTGGCCTGTGCGTTGATATATAAACTTTCAACCCCCATTAAAACCCCTTAGAGAATGAATTTCGAAAAACGGTGAAATAACTTTTCTTGTAATCTAATAAAGAGTCTAAACATGAGGTTTCAAACCTCTTACTTCCAAAATCGTAGACTCTCCATATAAACTTTGAACCCCTTAGAGGGTGAATTTTGAAAAATACTTTCTTAGTGCACCCCTAGACCTTATAAGGAACCTACATGCTAAATTTGGAATTCCTAGGACCAGCGGTTTGGGCTGTGCGTTGATATGTCAGTCAGTCAGTCAGTTTCTTCTTTTATATATTTAGATAAGCGTTAATGACTATCAAGGTCTTCGACGATCGAAAAGCGATGACTGAATGACTACCTGGTCTACCTGCGCGGCACGGGGTTGCGGACCCGCGGGGCTGGCGGGGGTGAGTGAGCCGCCGCCAATCGCCGTGACCACGGCTGCTAGCCGTGTTTGGTTAAAAATGAGCAACGCTCTTGTTCGTTTCAAATTATACGTCTTTTGTTCGCGAAAATTAATTAAAAATGCTCCTCTAATGTGTTTCCCGAAAGTCCCGAAAGTACCGGGATTTTTATTTTGACGTCCCGGTTCTTTGCTCGACTGAAAATCCCGGGAAATCCCGGTACTTTCGGTTCCGGTATTTCCCGGGAGCAAACCCTAACGTCAGTGTAGCTACGACTTACTATATTTGACATTGACACTTACATATTATCATTGACAGCTTGATTTGACAGGCGGGATAGTTTCCTTTATTGTCCGCCCGTGTCTCTTTTGTCGTTTAGTGCTGCCACCTATAGTTCGTGCACGTTCCCTATATGAAAAAAAATCCTCGCTTTCTCCAAGATTAATATTAGTATAATTTAACAGGCGGTGTCCCGCGGCGACACTTACCCCCACGAGGTGGCCGCCACCGTGGCGCTCACGATGGCGCAGCTGCAGGTCCCCAACCCGCACCGGCTCGTGTGGCAGTCCAAGGTGGGCCCGCTGCCCTGGCTGCAGCCCTACACCGACGACGCCATCAAGGTAGATACGGCTATATCCATAACGAGCAAACAATTGGCTATTTGACAATTCTTTTCTGTGATATGCAGGCATCGGAAATTCAGATGCTTTTATACCTAAAGTTGGCAAACGCACGGGAAAAGTTAAGCAAATATGGAATCGGCTTCTTTAAATTTTGATTTTAGTAATGTAGATTCTGGGATTCTGGGATTGTACAAAACGTCACGATAATGTCTCGCAAAATATGTTTAGGGGTTTTGGCTATTTTTACCCACCTTCAGAAAACGAGTACACGGGAAATAACTGTAAATAAATAGATCATTTAAAAACTGAAATAGGTAGTATGCGTTTATTACAGTTGAATAAGTTAATTTAGAAATTCCGGAATAATAATAAAATTAAATTGAGTCCACCTCCATACTAATAAACACCGACACCACAGAATATATATAAGCTAAAGCAGTAAGGAAGCTACAAACAAAACGATCGAAACGTACGCACACATAGACGCGCGCTTTTACAAGGCCCCTAAGGGAATCTCGCGGTGCCGTCAGTCGCGAGTGCCGCATGGAGGCGAGTGCCCGCGCTTTGCGTTTGTTACGTGCGCGCGCCCAGACAGCCCGCGATCTTTTCATTTTAAACAACCCTAACGCTCTAATGGAGCGTAGGTATTTATTTCAAAAAGTATTATATAAACACCTCTCAATAATGGAAATATTAGCGAAAAAACCACTTCAATATCATAAAAACTCACTGGTATGCTACAATGTTAAAATCAGACTTTCCCAAATACATGCCGAAACGCTGAAGCTCATTATAACGTGACGTCACGAGACATACGTTGATTGGGGAATTCAAGAACTTTGGTCTCTAATTATGTTAAAACTTACGTTTATCGTAACGGTTTCATAGCAAAAGTTGCCATAAATTTTATGGGTTATTTAATAGTTTTTAATAATTTTATACATAAAAAAACTGACTGGAGAGTCTTAATTTTTTTGTGAAGTCGGTTTTAAACTAAAACCAAATCAAATAATACATAAAATTCAAATTCAAATAAATGATTTTGAATTTTGAAATGATTGTTTCAGGCGTACTCCAAACAAGGCAAGAAGCATATGATCCTGGTGCCGATAGCTTTTGTGAACGAGCACATTGAAACACTGCACGAGCTGGATATCGAATACTGCGACGAACTCGCTAAAGAGGTTACCATTTTTTTCATCACACTTGCTCGAAAATGGTGTCATTACACGTAGGTTTTGCGGGCCGTAAATGACCTATTACGCCCTAGGGCGTAATGGTTTTCTTTTTAAATTTGAAACGTTGGTTCTGTTTTACTCTTACTTGTCATGTTCAAAGAAAACGCCAAGTTACTTTTTTAACTTTTATTACTGAAATATTTATTTAAAGAGAACTGTTATTGCAAATACATGTAAAAACATATTTCTGTAACATTAATTAAATGTTTGAATATAGTACTTCAGTATTTTGCAAATATAAAATAAACCATTTTTAGTCTTTACCGCTATGGTTTCCGAACGTGACTTGTCGTCTTGATATATGTCACTAATGTCACTGTCAGTTTTACAATTTTATTAAGACATATATAGATACAAGAAATCAAAGTACATAGAAAAATTAAATGGCACTCGCCTGTGTACAGACCGGGAATCGAACCAGGTACCTCTGGATTTCCGGCCCAGTGACTCAACCATTCGTCCACCGTACACTCAGAAAACGCCTTCAAATTTGCCATCTACTTTGACTTCCCGCACCATTCTGTTTTAATAGGAATTAACCTAAACGCCATCTATGAGAACTGCATTACACAGGTTCCCACCCCAATGTGCATCTTTACACAAACGAAAAACGAAAACGAAAGTAATGAAAAATTGTTTATTGCTTTTCCATGTTTAAATTTTCAAATTATCCTATAACTGTATGCCTCTTTCCAAAATAGTTTATTTTGATTTGGCTGAATGGTAACAACCGATGCCATATTTTTGTTTCATTGTATTTTTTTCGCAAATTTATTAAAAAACGTCGCGCGGAAGTGTCTTTTCTCACGAGTCCCGAGTTGTCTTGGCCCGAGCCGTTAGGCTGGCCTTACACACTCTGAATCCGAATCTGAATTCATACTCTGAATTCATACAATTTAACATTGCATACAATTTAACTATTATCCACACACATTCTGATTTTTTCTGATTATTCAGATTCGGATTCAGACTGTGTAAGGCTGGCCTTAATTGCTCTTCCATGTCAACTAGGTATGTTACGTACGTACTTATCTATAAACGTTCGCTAGATAACTGATCAATCAGAATTATTAAGTCATGTGTGAGGCAAGGCTCCGGAATTCAGACTGTTGCGACGCTCCTGTCATCTGTCAATTCTGACATGTTCTACAACGCGCTATCGAAGTTTTCTAAGTCGGTTGCATAAATACAACTTCCGACTAGCTCTCATTGGACTTCGGTCCCCAGGCACAACACCCGCCTGGAGAGAGATCTCTCTATTGTCCTCTCTTACCACAAGACTATGAATTAAGATTCGGATTCAGACTGTAAGGCCAGCCTTAGGCGAGCGATACTTTTCTGACTTATATCAAAGAGTGCTATTTTATCTACAGGCTGGTGTGATACAGATAGAGCGAGCGAGCGCGCCGAACGACCACCCCACGTTCATATCGGCGCTGGCTGACGTTGTCAGCTCACACATGAAGAGCGGACCCAGGGTCTCCAAACAGTTCCTCAACAGGTAAACTACTAAGAAAGAAAAAAAATACATTTATTTATGACAGCAAAAAGTTATAAAAATAAGAAAAAAATAAACAAGAAAACACAAAAAAAATAAAAATCTTGCTGCCACAAAAAGACACTAATACATATGTCGCAGCCAACTGGTTTAATTAGCCATTTGGTTAACTGCCTAGATTTTTCACGAAACGGTGCCATTTAGTTAATTGCCTGGATGAAATTTAGCCAACCCGTCAATGTATCAACGATATGGCTGACCAATGCTTAGGCCGTTCGTTTATAAGGGCAACTATGAAGTTAATGAAATGCCTAACCGTGACTCTGTCACAGTTTTTCTTGGACCGTAAGTGGGGTTTATTGTGATCGCTAACGAAACAGATACCTAACACTCCTCGCTTCGCTCGTCGTCGTACCTAACTGTGACTCTGTCACAGAAAGTGGTAAATTAATTAAAATTCATATTAGTTAACAACAATCGCACTCGGCTAGGCGGGTTATTTAATGTTGTCGATAGTTTTAGTTTGCCTAGCCGTTTGATAGAAGGGCTAGACGGCCCGATGTTCATCCAGGCACTTAACTAAATGGCTTCGTTTAATGAAAAGGCTAGTCAGCTAGCCAAATAGCTAATGAAGCTAGTTGGCGGCGACACATACATTTGGTAGGTAAATTGTGCGGCCTAGGGATATTGAGACACATTCGAGGTAATAGAAAGATGAGGTTGTCCATAAGCGGTTGACTTGGCGCTATCTGTTGCCAAGTAGAGGAGTCGTGTGTATCATTATTGCACACTAGATGTCGCTACAGGTTCATTAAGCATAATATGTTGGGTGCAATAGATAAGGTAACATACATAACATACAGGTCACGGATCTGAACTAGTTTAATGGAAGGGATGTTTACAAAAACAAATAACTGACTAAACTAGTTGATACTTATAGAGGAACAGTTTTAATGACAGCAGGTGTCAACCAACCATCTTGTTTAGATGTCTTGGTTTCGTAAACAAGCTTTCAATGTAATAATGGTATACTAGTACTACATTGTAAAGATATGACGCCATGCCTCTATTTTTAAGTTATTGCGTCTAGGTGGTCCTCACTTTTGACCCTAGATAGGTATCCACATGATCATTTAAATCGTTATTGACCTAGGAACCTAGGCAATTAATCATAACTATTCCTAATTAATCTAGACATAAATCTAGGCCACCCACCAGCGGGGTTAACTCTTTCCTAAGACGCTGAGAGCAATTATTATGATTATGACCTTTGATACAAATGCTAGTCATAGCCTGTCAAGATTCTATTTGGCCCTGATATAGTGTCGCTACAAGCAGCTTACATATGGCAATAATGCGTCGAAATATAATAAGTATGGAAGGGTAACTTAAAAATTATTAAATGTTAGCCTCGGTTCTCTGAAAACCAATGTTTTGGCATTCTACAAATTAGATTACGTCAACACGAAGTCAATACACACTATAACACACTATACTCCGTTTTTTTTAGATGTGAAAATTTGGTAAACAAAGTTGACATCTGTCAACTTGAGGTATTTTATCAGGTACATTGTGTGGCGACATTGTGAAATTAATTTCATATGATAATGAATACTTGATTTTTATATACGTTTGCAATGTACATAATTAACAGATGAAGAAAAAAACTCATTTCTTTTATTTTACTTACATTATTCTAAAAGAAAAAATGAGATTCATTTTTTGCCTATTATTTTAATCATTTGTAGAAATGTTGCACAATAAAATACCCAAAGAGGCGGAGGTTTTGAAGCTATGGTCAGGTTTTTAAACGTCGTTGTCGTTATGATCAGTTTTGCAACACAGTTGCGAATAAAAAGTAATATATATCTTTAGAACTTCTGTTTTTGTATTTATTTTGTGATTTATCATAGTAAAAAGCGCGTGTGTGTAATAAGCTGCGTTGCGCGCATAAGAATAATGAAATTAGAGCCACTTTATGAGCACGTATGTCGAAAATCTTTTTTAAGTATACATTATATTACTGTGCCTTGGCTTGGCCTACTAAGTGGGTAGGTACTTGAGGCTTATAACTAATGAATTAATATCGGACAAAGAAAACGACATAATAAATATCATGTACTTTTAAATTGTTCATTGATAATTACAAATGTTGACGACCACTGATTCTTTTGTTTACCAAATTTTCACATCTAAAAAAACGGAGTATATATGTATGCGTATTAGAGCATCGAAATTATAATGTATGGGTGGTGGTATGTAACAAAACTGACACTTAAAATTTGCCCCATAACGCCCACTTTTTAAAATCAATACATGTTATGTATCAAGTGATATTGATAATGATAACCAACTTAATGTGTACTATGTGTGAGTCTAAAGTCATTTATGACAAATATTGGTCTTCAGTTTGAGAAGTCAGCAACTTCGAATATGTTGCATGTCTTTAAAAGAATAATCAGTGAACAAATACACACAAAAAAAAACATACAGACGAATTGAGAACCGTCCTTCTTTTGGAAGTCGGTTAAAAAAAAACTGTAATCGGTTACAAAGCTAGTGATGTGACATATTCATTTGACGCTATAGTTTTTCCATTTGTACTAAGTACTGGCGCCGCCCCATTAGTAGTATTCCGTGGGGCCGTTTTTCAGCGTCAGTTACGCTTCCATGCTTATTATATTTCGATGTCAATAGGATAAGAATTAGACTCTCCGTCTAATTGCTGTCTATTTAGTAGTTTAAAATGCTTATATCTTCTGTATTTTTCGTTCGATTTTATTTTTAATTTCACTGTTATCTTTTTTACTGTTTTTTTATATTTTGTTAAGAGATGCGATAACATTTCACGCATGTTCCCTATTTTGTTTGCAGATGTCCTCACTGCGTAAGCAAGAGATGCGAGACGTCCAAGAGTTTCTTCAGAGAGCTGGTCGGCCCAAAAATCTTCAAGCCTCTAGCTGCATAGGCATTATAGCTAATTTTGTAAGCAAATGCAGTCCAGGAGGAACAACAGACATTTGTTAGCTAAGAATAAAACTACAATTTTGGTTTATATACAAAGTACAATCAAGATCTATATATACATGTTACCGAGGAGACAATAATATCTGAACGTTCTTGTAAATGGGTATGGGGATGTGGATTGTGGATTAATGTTGAATTTTACAACATTTACAACATAGCCATATGGATTGGAAAATATGCGATCTGAGGTTTTCTTTATTACCGCCCGTGGTAAGTATTAGTACATTGTGTATCAAGGGCGGTAAGTAAGGAATTACAAACGAGTGTTTGTTACAAGGCCGAGGCGAAGCCGAGGGCTTTAACAACACGAGTTTGTAATTCCTTTACCGCCCGTGGCACACACAATGCTTTTCATCACACTTGTGAGGAAATCTGATTAAAATAACCTTACTTAACCTAAATAAAATTGTAAAACTGACAGTGACATTAGTGACATTATCCATAGACAATGCGAATGTCAACTCACGTTCGGAAACCATAGCGGTAAAAACTTAAAATGTGTGTTTTTATTTTTGCAAAATACTAAAATGCACTATTTAAACATTTAATTAATGTTACAGAAATATGTGTTTACATGTATTTGCAATAACAGTTCTTTTTAAATAAATATTTCAGTAATAAAAGTTAAAAAAGTACGTTGGCGTTTCCTTTGAACATGACAAATAAGAGTAAAACAGAACCAGCGTTTCAAATTTAAAAAGAAAACCATTACGCCCTAGGGCGTAATAGGTCATTTACGGCCCGCAAAACCTACGTGTAATGACACCATTTTCGAGCAAGTGTGATGAAAAAAATTTTACGTCTCCCGCAGGCCAGGAAGTGGGATTATCCGCACGCGTAGCGGGCGGTAATTGTCACTTTATGACCAGGTGTGACGTAAAAAAATTAATCTGGTTTTTAACCCCATTACCTAAACTAATCTAATTTTTTCCCTAAATACCTCTGAGGTGGTTTTTGATTATTTCCGGTACAACAGAACCAATTTTAAGTATTTATTTCTTCAAGCGCTATAGGGAACTAAACGATAAAAGAGACACGGGCGGACAATAAAGGAAACTATCATGCCTGTCAAATCAAGCTGTCAATTCAAATTATCTCTTCAAGTGTCAATGTCAAATATAGTAAACGTAGCTGCACTGACGTTAATCGTCCTTCATCGCGATAAATTAACGGCGTTTCCGTCAAATGTGGCTCCAGCATGAGAGGGTAAAAAATTTAGATTGGCGGCACCAGTTGGCAGCACCTTCGTCGTGCACGTTCGCTATACATCTTTGAAGTGTTCTTTGAATATCGTACTCTTGGTCTAATAACGACGCATGTGAATTTACGTCAAAAGTTTTTTTTTGCTCAAAAGTCATACAAATCATACGAACTACATGATACGCACAGATCCTGAAAAGTTGCCATTTTGCAGATGCGTCGTTATTTTACCAAGGGTACGATATGTCGATCTGTTTTCATACGATGGTTGTATATTGGTGGCATTTATTTCATGTTTTTTTTATCTATATATAGTGTAAATAATGGTGTTTGTATTTTATAGTTTATGATGAAATAAATTATTGTTTTAAATTCTCCTTTCTTTTATTATAATCAGGTCAGTTCCCATACAAATCAACGAACGTGTGTTTAACTTATGTGATTTAAAGGATCCTACCCTGGCCACTTCCGACATCAGACCAGCTCCAGGGTATATATCGTTGTTGAGCCTGCAGACATCGCTATGTGTTTTTCCCGCTATGCGATTTTTAATTTTGCACCTTCTATACGTGTGTGCTCCAGCATATAGCTAGAGAGCAGCCGATAGCTAGAGAAATGAAATTTTAGGGCCCTAAAGTACTATTTGGGTACTATTTTTGAGATATAAAGCGTTTCCAAAAACAAAGCCGTTCCAGAGATACAAACGGTGTACGCCAGCTTGACGCCCGGTAGCGTACACCGTGAACAGGCCCTATATTTCGAAAAGTTTAAGGGTACTATTTTTTTCACCTAGGTATTTCGTCGGTACTATTTGGGTACTATTTATTGGCTGCATCAGATTCTGAATATTTTTAAGGTGTACGCTATCTTGACGGACACAAAAAAATAGTACCCTTAAACTTTCTGAAATATAAGGCCTGTTCACGGTGTACGCTACCGGGCGTAAATCTGGCGTACACCGTTTGTATCTCTGGAACGGCTTTGTTTTTGGAAACGCTTTATATCTCAAAAAATAATACTCAAATAGTACCCTAGGCCCTAAAATTTTATTTGTGGTGTACGCCAGATTGACGCCCGGTAGCGTACACCGTGAACAGGCCTTATATTTCAGAAAGTTTAAGGGTACTATTTTTTTCACCTAGGTGTTTCGTCGGTACTATTTGGGTACTATTTATTGGCTACATCAGATTCTGAATATCTTTACGGTGTACGCTATCTTGACGGACACAAAAAAATAGTACCCTTAAACTTTCTGAAATATAAGGCCTGTTCACGGTGTACGCTACCGGGCGTAAATCTGGCGTACACCGTTTGTATCTCTGGAACGGCTTTGTTTTTGGAAACGCTTTATATCTCAAAAAATAATACTCAAATAGTACCCTAGGCCCTAAAATTTTATTTGTGGTGTACGCCAGCTTGACGCCCGGTAGCGTACACCGTGAACAGGCCTTATATTTCAGAAAGTTTAAGGGTACTATTTTTTTCACCTAGGTGTTTCGTCGGTACTATTTGGGTACTATTTATTGGCTACATCAGATTCTGAATATCTTTACGGTGTACGCTATCTTGACGGACCCTTATTTGGCAAAATACGATAGCACAAGCCTTAGCGAATATTCTGGTTAAAAAAAAATCAAAATATATGTAACTATGGGAGGTCAAGTACTGTGAAATTAAGTGTTTACAAGATCTAATACTGACTGACGGTTAAGTAAACGACTTAAAGTAGCTACCAGCGCAGTCAGTAGTTACTTTTAAACAGAAGTTACGCAACGGATAATAGTCACAAGGCTTTCTCGAGCTGTTAATGTAACCAACGCACGTATCTAGGATCCTCTATACTACTGACACAGTGAGTATATGTTTTTACGTCACCTCAGGCCGTAAGTGGAATTTTCTGCCTACTGTATGACGAATAGCGCGCGTTCCTGCGAACTGGGACTTTGTTTATTTTACGCCACACCTGGCCATAAAGTGGCTTTTACCGCACGTTACGCGTACGGAAAAAGCCGCTTTCTGGCCAAGTGTAGACATAAAATGATGTACACAACACGGGAGGTATTAATAAAGAAAGCCCTCGATCGCATATTTACGTCCCTCGCTTGCAGCTCGGGCCGCAAACATCTGCAATCTCGGCCTTTCTTTGTTTTACCACCCTAGTTGTGTAATGTACAAGTGTACTAGTTCAACACACTTGCTCATAAAGTGGCTGTTATTTCAAGGTTCCTACGCGCGGAGCGCAGCTTTATTACACAGGAGTGCTTTTTACTTTACATGACCGCACTAGTGTTGTAATCACGTTATAATCACCGCAAATTGACCAATTAGCACGCCTTTATTCCCGCACCGCCGCTCAGCGCCATGTCCATGTAGGTACCTACGCCACACGACATAGCCCACTCGTATCAAAATGTACTATTACCTGCGATTTGTGGACGTTTGTATACGTTTGTGTACCTATTTGAGTTTCTATGAATGTTAGTACATATGTCACAAAGGATGTTATTGTCAATAAGCGCGTACATCACAGGCCCGTATGCGCTAGAGTCACGATGGACGGCCAGTGTGTTTATACGTGGCCTAAATAAATAAGTAGATAATGAATATACGTCACTCGTAGTGGCTATAGTTTTGAAGTTATAACTTTCCTTCTGTGGCCAGAAAAGCAAGAAAAAGCTCAGCAATAAACCTACCTTTCGTACAAAATTGAAAACGAGATGGTTCTAATTTTCTGAGTAGTAACTGTTCTTTATGCTTCCTACCTCAATATGAAAACACGGAATCCTTAAAGGATCACTCGCGTGTTTGTCTGTCTGTCCTGTCCGGCTGTCACAGTCAATTTGCTTTGCTCCGAAACTTCTGAAGATTGAGTTAAAATTTGGTACATATCCAAGACGGACATGTATCGTACATTTATAAATGAATTTGAAACATGGAGGCCGCTTGTGGGGGGGTAAATTAGTACAGCCAGATGTTAGGTTACGCTGGTAACGCATTGATTATTATGGGGCTTTCCGTTCTATAGGGAACGTGCACGGCGAAGGTGCTGCCAACTGGTGCTAACTGGTGCCGCCAATCTAAGTCATATACCCTCTCGTGCTGGGGCCACATTGACGAAAACGCCGTTAATAACGTTAATTTATCGCGTTGAAGGACGATTAACGCCAGTGTAGCTACGACTTACTATATTTGACATTGACACTTACATATTATCATTGACATTGACAGCTTGATTTGACAAGGGCGATAGTTTCCTTTCTTGTCCACCCGTGTCTCTTTTGTCGTTTAGTGCTGCCACCTATAGTTCGTGCACGTTCCCTATAAGAGACTAGTCCATCCATTAAAACTCAGGGGTGCTTCCGTCCTGTCCCTTAGTGTTGATGCCATGGGATCACGAACACCACATCACCGGCACCTTCGCCTTCGGGTGAACACTCACCGCACAATCCCCAAAAGCAAACTGTTGCGGGTGTATTTTCAAAAACGTAATTTCGCTGTCATGACATATTGGCGAATACTGAGAAGATTCTGCCTTATTAGAATTGGACTTTTGGTTACAATGTAGAATCACTCAAGTTCTAACAAGTAACCAACGAATGCCAGTCCAGTGAGGAGGAATCTTTTAAATATTGGTGGCCAGAGAAATTACGCCAGCGAAAATACACCCCCTTCTATAACTCAAAACCTCTTTAACGTAGTGTGTGTCAGTATTTTGCAAATATAAAATTAACTAAGATGGCCGTTTTAGGTCTTTACCGCTATGGTTTCCGAACGTGACTTGACATTCGCATCGTCTATATATATATATGCATCTCATATATATGCATTGTGACATATGTCACTAATGTCACTTTCTGTTTTAATATTTACCGCCCTAGATACACAATGTGCTATTGGGTATTTGTGGCAAGTCGGCTGAACGGCTAGCTTATAAAAGGTTTACTTAACTGGTCAAGTCAATGGTCAAGTGTCTGTGTCTGTACGCGGCCTAAATAAACAACAACGTAACGACGTTACGTGGTTACGACACACAGCCATAGCGTTCACAGGTTGAATATGGCTTGAAGTGATAACTTTTCCTTTTGTGGTCAGATGGTGTACACTATGAACTACTTTTTATTGAACCTGTTCCTTGAGTCTGCATCCGTGAATAAAATTACCTTTACTGGTTATAGTCATAACTGGTACATATAGTAGAACTATTGGATAACAAATTAATCAGGTAGGTTAGGTAATTAGGTTTCCTGCTAAAAAGTTTTCCCACTGCGCTACAATATGGGATGTTTTTTTTAAATTTCTTTAAAGATGGCAACGCATTGGTAATGCATTTTTTTTTAAGCCTGACCAATTTGCATGTTTTACTGACTATTGCAAAAATCGGACCAGAGGCCCGTTTCTCGAAGCTACAAGTTACAAATTACAAGCGGAAGTCTCTTTTCAATACCTTTTGAAAGAAAGAGACTTCCGCTTGTAATTTGTAACTTGTAGCTTTGTGAAACGGGCCCCAGGTGGAGGAAATCCCCTTGCGGTCGGGGTACGATCCAAAGTATGGAGAATGACAGTCCTCTTGTTTTAATGGTCCTTGGTATAACCTTGACCCCCCTATAACTTTCACAATTCGTTCTACATATTTGCACTTTTAGTATAGTAAAGATGCGGTCACACCACTGCTCAAAATACGCTAACGGGCCAATATTGAGCGTTTTTACGGCGTTTTCTTTTCGTCATTGTCGTCTCAGTAAATAGGTATTGTTCAAAAAGACGATGCCTAGAGTTAACTTTTTATGAAACCGAAAGACGGTCCGAAACTTAATCTAGTTTTATCAAAATTGTCACGATTTGTCCCCCGTTGTAGTCAATAATCGTCGGACAACAAAACAACGATTATCGAACCGCGGTCAAAACGCTCGGAGAATCGCCGTAACGCACTATAAACGCAGTGACGTGATTCTTGCGTCACGCTTTTACCGCGTGTCGTCCACACCGCTGCTCTAAAACCGCTGACCCACCGTAAGCGCAGTGGCGTGTTCATGCGTCAGGCTTTTACCGCGTGTCGTCTACACCGCTGCTCTAAAACCGCTGACGCACCGTAAACGCAGTGACGTGATTCATGCGTCACTTTTTTACGCGTTTATGTTTGGAAGACGCGTTACAAAAATGATTCTAGGTACTTATTGTGTTAGTCCTATTTACGTTGTCGCATAGGTACTCCAAAAAACGTCTCTGTCAAAATAGTACATTACACAACTAGGGTGGTAATACAAAGAAAAGCCGAGATCGCAGCAGTTTGCGGACCGAGCTGCAAGCGAGGAACGTAAATATGCGATCGAGGGCTTTCTTTATTACCTCCCGTGTTGTGTACATCATTTTATGTCTACACTTGGCCAGAAAGCGGCTTTTTCCGTACGCGCAGCGTGCGGAAATAGCCACTTTATGGTCAGGTGTGGCATAAAATGTTTTTTTGAGACAAGCTTGTATTGCCGACTGTACTTTTTTTGTACAATCGTAAACTGCACATCACAACTAATCAAATGAACCCACAGTTGGGACTGCACGGTGAATTTATGTTTTGTAATTTAGATGATCCATGGCTACCATCCAGCTCCATCATCAGATCAGCCCCATGTCATAATAATCCTTATTTGATAAGTATATATTCGTGCTAAATTTCTGCTCAATCGGTTGAAGATATGTGGTTCAAGATTGATTTGCATGATTCCACCTGAATAAACAAAGTTACATACTTACATACGCAATGTATCTGCAAGTTAAATAAAAGCTTGTAAAAAAGGAAAGCATGTGATTTAATTATTTAATCCAATGTTTGACTGGCTTACAATAACGGCACCTATGCACTTATTTGCGCAAAAAAAAATTAAATAAATAACATGTGAACATTTTCAAGACATTTTGCCGGCGTTAGTGGGAGGCAAATAGTTTATCGATATCGATATTTTGCAATTTTAACCGGTTGACAATGAAGTTTGAATTTCCATAAACCGCCAAACTTTTTTTTAATGTAATGAATTAAGTTGTTAGGTATAAAATTTTACTAGCCTAACAATTCGTAGTATGAAACCACAAGAGTGAAAGTGTAATTGTTGGCACGCAACTCGCATTTTATGTTATATATTTTCTTTTAGTGCTGCAATAAAAAAAATCAAGAAAGATTTTTGATAACTTGACAATTGACATGTACAACAGGTAGGTAGGCATATTTTTTTCTTAAAAGGTCCATTTTGTTTTCACTATTTTGTGTTATTTTTAGTGATTTCACTTGTAATATACAGATAATATGCTTTTCTTGAATCTTTTTATTTAGGTAAAATAGCTACCTACGTAAATAATATTTTTATCGGAACCGGAAGTAAGAAGCCAAATATCCACTTATTATGAAGATCTCATTTGGACACATTAGCATAAAATCGTGATTTGTTCGAACAATAAAGTGCGTTTTAGTATCAAAGTATGTACAGCGTCTGTCTGTTAGACATTACTCGTAGTGTTACAGTATTTCTAATTGAAATCGGTGTTAATTATAGTGTAGGCGTACTAAATTATTGAAAACCACGTTAAAAACTACTACAAACAAAATGTAACTTCTACTCCTACGAGTCCTACGTAGCGCTATCTCTTTCTAAAAACCCAAGGTAAAGAGGGATAGCTAACCGGTCGAAATTGAAAAAAATGGCTGTCAGGTCAACAGCTGCCCTGTGCGTTCAAGTAGACGCTAGTTACTGTAACTTTAGTGAGTAATTATTTTGAGCTTTATTTCATGAACATTAAAGTTACATTTTGAATAACGTATAGTTTGTAAGGAACCGGCAAAGTGTTAAAATGGCGTCGCTGACTTGACAAGAGTCAATGAAATAAAATTAGTATAGCAGTTACGTCGCGTGTTTTGCCGTGATAGCACGTCCAGTTGTGTTAAAGAAATATGTAGGATGTAAACAAAAACATTGTTTATGTATTGAGTGAAACACGTCATTATTTCCAAACAAAATGATGAAAATAACAACAGATAATTTTGTGCGAGTGTTTGGTTTGTTAGTGCTACTGTTTGTGAATTTGGATCATGTTTTCAGCATTACTTTTGTGAATCAATTGTCTAGTAAGGTGGAACATCATCATGTTCACTGCAAACACGAGCACCCAAAGGCTGATCAAGTAAGGCTCTTAGTCTAGTTTATACTTTTTATTTTTTTTCGAAAACAAACTTGGAGTTAGGTTATGTTCGATTCACTACTGCAGTTATAGGATTGTCTTTTGCTCGACGTTTCATTAAATTAGATTAGTTTATAAATAGTGAACGCTTCACGCTTTCTAAGTCATGTAATAAATTATTTTTGCATGTTTAAAACACTATAAGAATGTAAACGACATAAAAAAATTGAATAGGTTTTTATCAGAAGAAGAACACAAGGTATTAATGCAAAATAATAATATTTTCATAAACATTTATACGAATGTATGAAAAAACCTAATAAACTTTCGGTGACACAGAGTGATTTCACGGACGTGGAATAGGGATGTCCCTGCAATGTTCTACATTATCGATAACAAATTATCGACAAAAAAACCTTTTATTAATGAAGATATTTTAGTTTTTTTATAAGTACACTAGTAGTAGTAGTATACTATTTTCGATAGCGTTTGCCATATAACAATAGATATAATATATTAGGTAGTTAAATTATGAAAGCAAAGGTCGGAGGTTCGTTTTCATGTTTTTTATTCATTTAATTTGGCATGTTACTATAAGAGTAAATCGTGTTAATCATTACTTTAATATCATAACACTTTTACATAAGTATGTTATGTATTGTATTTTCCCTAAATCAGGGTTTCTTAAACTGTGGTCCATGGACCCCTTCGGGGTCCGTGAGACGAGAGCCGAGGGTCCGTGGCTATGCATGCAACACAAACATAAAAATGTAGTTTTATGTTATTGAATTGAATGTAGGTATTTAGTTAAGAAGTTGTTTGTGATATGCAATGTAATATTGTCACAATTACTGTAATGTTTTTAAAAGAGAAACTAGTGAGTTTCTTCCGGCGCTTCTTCTCACCAGAATGTCATCTGCCGAAGCGCCAAAAGAATCAGACATTTGAAAGAGCCCTTGAGGCCTACTTACAGAAATAAATTATTTCATTTCATTTCAAACTTTCATGGGCCTTTGATTTTCTTTTTCTCTGATTATACCTACCTATTCGGAAAGGGTCTGTAAGGTTCTCGAAATAATGTATATTTTATTGGAAGAGAAAAATTATATGTATGTCTCTGGCAGCATTCGAACCTGCATCTGCAGCTATCCGGGCCAACACAGGCGCGCTACCAACTACCTACGCTGCCGCTACCGAAACGTTGCCCAAGTCATCTAATTTTTCAACCAGTCTCCTCCTTTGAGACGTGTTGTTGTTGTGTGTGTGTGTTCTAATAAATAGTCTGATATCCCATTAAAATCAGCAGGGATTCCGACAAAAATGTGTCCACTAAGTGAGGCGGTTTAAACACTCGTTTTATAACCCATTTGTCGCATGACAAGATTGACAAGGGAAGCCATTGTGCTAGCCCTATTCCTAACTTTTATACTACCTAATGACGATTAATAAAATCGTAACCAAAGAAAATGGCGACGGAATTTTTTCTCAATAAAACTGAAAGTTATAACCTGATTTAACCGCACAATTACCGTATGTAACCTATTAAAATGCATTGTAACCATTGACGTGTATGTAGGGACCGGGCCAACGTAAGAAATAAAAGCGTCATATCCATATCGCACATATTTTATTGCTCTTGCCTTCGGCTGGGGCGTCAAATACCTGCGATCATTCTTTGTTTTACCGCCCTAGATAAGTAATGTACTATCTATAGTGTTTGAAGAGTATAATCTACGAGCGACGTTTTAATCATTTGCTCTTATTACAGGGGCCACATTGTATAAGTCAATGCATACAGCACGCAACGTAGTCGAATCGGAATGCGATATGCAAAATAACCGATGCACTTTTCGATAGGCTCACGTGACTAGTGATGCGTGGTGCTTAAGGGGGGGATGTTCGAAGACGACAAGCATTTCTAGCTCCCCGCCCCCCTTAGACGAACAAGCGGCGCGATCCCGTTCGGAATGAACTTTCGTGAACCCAACCTGTGTAAATGTGTCAACTTATGCCGCAGCGAAATTGTAACAGTAGGTCTACTACCTTACGTACTCTCTGGTTAAGTTTATATCAGGTAGATATACCTATCTATGACATCGAAACACTTAAAATAAAAGGATCATCGTAATGTTAGGAAAGAATAATAGGTACCTAACGTTTAGTTAATAAATAAATTTAAACTACACATGATAATATTATCACTGCCGGTTACAGTTGGGAGATATTGTAGATTTATTACTACTTATAAATGAATTCGACCAACAGGCATCGTGTCGTACAATGTGAAAGGTAGGTACATATTTCATCTGGGGGCACGGCAGTGCCGCCGCCAAGTCGAGCAAAACAAAGGCACGGCACGGCCATACCATCCTTTTCTCGAAGCCATTCAAGCCAATTTCAGCCTCCTGTAATTTTGTACTGGCTAAAGCTACAATCCTGAAATTTCAGGGATATATAGGGCACAATAAGACATATATATTCTCAATATCATTCAATTTGAACGTGTAGTTTAAGAACTATTGCATGTCAAAGTTCCTTAGTTTTGTCACTGACTGACTGACTGATTCACTGACTGATGATCATCATAATTCTAAAGTACTTCTAGCAGACTCACAGGCTCCAAATTTTAAACAGATTTTAACCGATTTCCAAAAGAAAGACGGTTTTTAATTCGTCTGTTTTTTTGTGTGTTTGTTCACCGATTACTTGAAGACGGCTGGACCGATTTGGAAAATTCTTTTTTTGTTTGAAAGGGTAGAGTTCCGAGGTGGTCCCATTGCAACCAAATCAGGATCTGATGATGGGATCTTGGAGAAACCGAGGGAACTCTTCAAATATCATAGGCACACATACAGGGATTTTGGTATTTTTCTTTGTTTCTCGTGCATATCATCATCATCATCATCATCATCATCATCATCATCATCATCATCATCATCATCATCATCATCAACCGAAACCGAAACCGAAACCAGAACCGAAACCGAAACAGAAAAGAGAATGTATGTTAAGGCCGGGTCAGATAATAAGATAAAACATTGCTATCGTTATTCTGTTCTTTAGGTACTATCAATTCAAAAAAATACAGTCATAGAAAATAGGTCATTCCTCTCTGATAACATTATCAGGCCTGTCACTAACTAAATGAACACCAAATTGCAGGTTTGAAATTGTTACACGCCTAAAATAGTATATTACACAACTAGGGTGGTAATACAAAGAAAGGCCGAGATCGCAGAAGTTTCTGGCCCGAGCTGCAAGCGAGTTACACTCAATCACATGTTCCACTAAACGAACGAGTCAAATCAAAACAAAACACAACACCCATTCCCTGCCGTGCACCAACCAAAACAATAATGAATGTAAAGGTGGGTTTAGACCTAACGAAAGAATGCACATTCTAACCCCACTCTACCAAATTCTTTGTGTACAAACCCACCGTAAGTAATCGTTGCAGAACACGTGGGGTGATTCCCGGAGAGACAAGTACAAACCTGTTTGTCTTGGCACGCGCCACGCAATGCGGCCGCTGGGCTTCGAGTTTCGGTATAACCTTCGCTTGAAATTTATCGGAACCGAAACGAAACCGGAGGTGTGAAATCAACCGAAAGTTTCGGTATATCCGAACTGAAACCGAAACTTCGTAACATCCCTACCGCCTACCCATCTATCCACCTACCAACTATACTATCTCATATGAAAAAGGCTCGAAGCCTAAAGTCTATTTAGTTAAAAGAAAAATTTTCAGAATCGGTCTAGCCGTTTTCAAGTAATCGGAGACCAAACCTACATAAAAATTGCTCTTTATTTTGAAGTCGGTTAAGACTGGAAACTTATTTCTAATAAGAATTGCACGAGAAACAAAGAAAAATACCAAAATCCCTATATGTGTGCCTATGATATTTGAAGAGTTCCCTCGATTTCTCCAAGATCCCATCATCAGATCCTGATTTAGTTGCAATGGAATCACCTCGGAAGTATGTATACTTGCCGTTTCAAACAAAAAAAGAATTTTCCAAATCGGTCCAGCCGTCTTCAAATAATTGGTGAACAAACACACAAAAAAAACAGACGAATTGAGAACCGTCCTTCTTTTGGAAGTCGGTTAAAAATAAAACAAATGTATGCAATGGCATACAGTTGAAGAAGCCTATGTTTTGCACAAGACTAAAATTTACTAATCATGATGAAGAAATAACAGTGATAAGTTAAATAACCTATCATTTTAATATTCAGCTTATCATTTTATATCAAAGGCGTTGGATTACTGTTAGAGTGTATACGCTGTGATTCTAGCGTGACGTTTATTTTGTCCGTCGAGTGAGGAGAGCTGTCACGAGCTCGAAAGCGACACAGGTCCGGCCTCGGACACGCCCGGCGGGCATCTGAAGCCACAGCGCGTGGGCTACGTTGTTAAATACTACTGAGCTACTAAAAAATAAGTAATTTAAAAAAAACTTAACCGCACAGGTCCCGGTAAAATGTCATTATCTATCGATTGACATGTTTTTTAGTGGTATAAGTGTGATAGAACTCGAATAAAACTGGAAAAACTGTTAAAAAATTACCTGTTTTCGTGACGAATTATGATCGAGCGAAGTTAAAAGTATCGTGTTTTGAACCGCACAGAAACACAGAAGCACTCTTGGGCCAATATTCAGCGTTTTTACGGCGTTTTATTTTCGTCATTCTTGTCTCAGTAAATATTGTTCAAATAAACGATGCCTAGAGTTAACTTTTTATGAACCCGAAAAACAATCCCGAGTTTAAGTTTAGTTTTATCTAAATTGTCACGATTTGTCCTTTCGTTATAGTAAATAATCGTCGGACAATAATGATTGTCAAACCGCGCGGTCAAATCGCTCGGAGAATCGCCCTCTTGTACTATAATGTATTTCTTTTTCGATCCAAAAATATGAATATTTCGTTACTTAATTTTGATTCTCCCGGAGGTCGATTTCGGAAATCCTGCCCTTAAGAAATACCGGTTTTATTAATACCGGTTTTGCGTGCATTTGATGATCGAGTATGACATCGTAATATGTGAAATTTGCTGTTATTGACCTGTAAAGAAAAATAAATCGGGTTTTACTCAGTAATAACTTCAAGTGAACGAGATTTTATTAAAATACTTATAATAATAGTACATTACACAACTACGGTGGTAAAACAAAGAAAGGCCGAGATGTTTGCGGCCCGAGCCGAGTTGCAAGCGAGGGACGTAAATATGCGACCGAGGGCTTTCTTTATTACCTCCCGTGTTGTGTACATCATTTTGTGTCTACACTTGGCCAGAAAGCGGCTTTTACCGTACGCGCAGCGTGCGGATAAAGCCACTTGAGGGCCAGGTGTGACATAAAGAATAATAAATCGGGTTTTAGTTGGTAATAACTTCAAGTGAACGAGATTGTTTTTAAATACTTATATTAAAAATAGTTAACATCCTCTTTTTGATTTTTAAGTAAAATAAATTGGGATGTCATGTGCATCCACGATAAATAGTGATAGATCCATGTCAAGTTAAAAAAAGTTTGAAATTTAATTGGGGATATAATTGAATTCTAACATCGAAAATTACACCAATTTAAGTACAAAACACACACATGACATTTAAGCTCATGTCATGGGAAAGGCAAATGAGCAAACAGGTCACCTGATGGAAAGAGACTGCTGGGGCCCATGGACAATATGGACATTTGCAATCTTACAGCGAGATACATAATTTCTTGTCCATATTTTGACGCTGAATCTAAATCTGTCCACAGAATTGCTCTAGGACGTCAGGACGTTAATCTAAAAACACGGTTTTTGGCGATATTATTTAAGGACAGCGAATTTTTTGTGGTCATCACGTGTGTTTTCAACGGGTTCAGATTGGAATCTCTCAAAGTCTTGCTTATTTATTACTAAGAAAGTCGTCTCACGTAGTTAATGGAATCAAAAGTAACGATTAAACATTATTCACCAACGGATCTTAGAAAGTTCGCAACTCTTGAAATACAGTTTTTGTCATTTGCCAATCCGTTACGCAATCTTTGTAATGATTAATAACAGCCAAAAGTGAAAACTGTCACTTTTCAGTATTACCTAAGTACATCAATATACTTGACTATTAAAACCGAGCCCACAGAGTGAAAAAAACCCGGCCAAGTGCGAGTCTTTATATCGCTGTTGAGCAAAGAAGTGCGTTTTTTGCTCAACGGACTTTAATTTTTAACTTTAGCGGCACTAGAAATAACCATTCTGGGAAATTTTAAAGTCTCTACCCATTACGGTTCAAACGATACAGCTCTGTGACTGACCGACAGCAAAGGTAGTAGGTTAGTAGTAGCGTTTATTTGGCACTGTTGGGTACGAATAACGGAACCCTAAAAATGTATTTTAATTTGCGACAAAATAAAAATAAATGCACTATTAAAATGTGAAAAAGTCAAAGGTCATTTACCATCCTATTTTTAATAGGAAGACTTGGTAATTTTACAGATTTTCCTTATCTGTTATATTATAACACTACTTACTAAGTAGTTATAATTTAATTTTTCTACTCCTGTACTGTTATCTGTCTTTTACTTGGTCACGAACACTAATATAAGAACATACATAATATGAGTTCAGAGAAGTCTATACTCTATTCCCCATAACAGCACTAGTGTCGTTATAGTCACTTTACGTTATTGCTAGCATCCACAGACTTCTAAATCTAGGTTAAACTTAGGTCAAGGATTAAGCGCTCAATTCTAACTTCACGATAAAAATTCACAACTACCAACTTAACAAACAATTAAATTCCTACGATTCATAAGAAAAACAAAACTATCTGAATTAAATTAATTGATGCCAACATAAAAAAAAGTATTTTAATTATCGTCACATCGTGTCACCAGCCATATCAAAAAAAAGTTTACCATAGACACAACTGTCACGCCGGCTGTACACACTCGGAGAGAACGGACGAGACACGCGTGACGTCCATGTATTTTATATTTTAACCTAGTCGTAGAAAAAGTATTGTATGCAACGTTGTATAATTAAGTCAAAAAACGCTCATTGCGTCTCTATTTGCGATACTCGCCGCATTCGCGGCTCGTATCGCAACTCACGCAATTCGCATTTTTTGAACCTTCTTATACAACTGTTGCATAAAATACTATTAACGTATCCGTTCCTTTAGCAACGGAAGTCAATTAACTGTAGAGAAATTTGCGTAGAATAGAATACCTTTGGTAATGGTTATTTTGACATTATAAGTAATAGACCTAAGCATTGCCTTTTACTCACAAAGAAAGTCGTGAATTCGTGATCTGCTGATCTGTGAGTAGTTCATATGTGATGTGTCATTCACAGCGATGGCTGTTTGAATAGGAAGCAACTTATTTCGCGGTTTCGTCACATAACGCCGAGAGACGTCAAATAGGAGAAAACTACTCAAAATATTACAGTAAAAGATTTTTGGAATACTCTTTATATTGTCACTTAATAGTTCATTTTCATTTTACTCACTAATATGCCTTCCGAAAAAAGTATAAAAATAATGTTAACTACTTATGCGTCTTGTGAATGACAGGTTGATTTTTGAGGTTAACAGAAAACCGGTATTTCCACAAAAACCGGTAATCGTTCTTAAAATCAATCATGTAATTTTAATACGTTCGTAAAATGCAATAATAGTACATTACACAACTAGGGTGGTAATATAAAGCCCTCGATCGCATATTTACGTCCCTCGCTTGCAGCTCGGGCCGCAAAATTCTGCGATCTGGGCCTTTCTTTATTGTAATGAAACAAGGTGGGTACCTACCTACATTACATGCCTATATATTATTATGTTTCTGTTGAACTTTAGAAATCGTTGGAATCCTGTAGATATCACCAGCGTTTTCATATCTCCAACACGACCCAGTTTTATAAATTGATTGTATGCAAATTATTTATTTTGTGACAGTCATTCTTTCTCGTTTGGCGACGCGGTTACATTAGGTCTTTAGGTCTAAGCTAGCGATCTCGGGTTTGATCCTTACTTATGATCCTGTCCTTATGTTTTAAGAAACTTAGCTAAGCCCGACAATGTCGGAGGGAAGTTAATTCAGGATATTCGGATATTGAGGCAAATCGGGACGCGGCCCTTGTGTGCTGCTGTCGCGAGGAGGTCATCCCCGCCGGCGGCGGGGACGACGCTGTGTGCGTCAGACTCCGTCCGACGACCTCTCAGCGATGATTCTTTCGAATCCTGCTGAGATGTCGTCGTCCGGGTCGGTGAGGAAGCTCCTGGGCTTCTGGAGAAGCTGGACCGGCTGAGCTCGTCCTCGGGACCTGGAATAGAAGGAACATAATTGACCGCAAACGAGAAACTGGCATCTTCTATAGTCTATACTTTTAGGAATTTAAAAAAGGTAAACAGAAAAACCACGTGACTCGGGTCATACAGCCAATGGTATGATGTCGTCCAAAGAACTCGATTCCTACCGGCTTGCCTAATATCAGACATGTGACCACCTTATTTTACAGCTTTTAAGGAAAATGTACTCCAAATCTGCACCGGCTTGTCCAAGGATATATTTTACACCACGCCACTGGATGTCACACATATAAAGCATTAGTTTGTCATGTGGTTTTTTTGTTTACCTTTTGTTAAATACCTACCTAAAAGTGACTGACTATAGCCACTGAATAACAGAAAAAAATGAGTCAGTGATTTGTCGAATCTACCTCTCTACCGTGATCGAGTTTCATTTTTTCACGTTCCTATCTAGGTCAACCTAAGTTGGCCGGGATATTCGGGACTTCGTTAGTATTGTCTGAATTCTGCAGTAAACTTTTATGAACCGTTTTTTTCCGGAAAATGAACGGTTCCTGAGATATATGCGATGTATGAGAGCCCCACGGGAATAACTGGTTTACTGTTGTTCAGCCGAAATTCCTTCGAAATACCTACCTATTTCATCATCATCACATCGTTACTGAGAATTTCTCAATAGGGGCCAGTCATTTATTACGTAAGACAATTTAGGGGGGAGGGGGGTCAACCATGTCTTATTTTTTCTTACAGGGGGGTGGGAGGGAGTTTAGATCGTTCTTACGTAAGATCATAAAAATGCGCAAAATAATCTTAACTTTTGAAAAAGCGCACAAATTCGCGCGAGAGCGTAGGCGCGTGCTCGGTTGCGTATAGGTACTTTACTAAAAAATTAAAAACCGCAAATAAACGTCCCTACAAAAATGATTCTATGAAAAATAAAAATTAAAACAGCCCAAACGTAAAATCATTTTTCCTTTAGATTCTTACGCAATAAATATTAAATAGGGGGGGGGAGGGGGTCAGCCGATTCTTATTTTTTCTTACATAAGGGGGGAGGGGGTAAAAAACTGGCAAAAATCGTCTTACGTAATAAATGAATGGCCCCATACAAGTTGGGACGCGGACGATAGTGCCGTATATAAATAAAGTGCTAACAAATTAGATACCAATATTTTAAGAGATGTTAACTTAAATCAACATAATTAACTGTTTATAGAAATTAAGAAAACTTTTTATATGATATTTCTGGTTTTCATTTCCCCAGCAAAATAAATAAATTAAAATTCTATCCAAACTTAATCGTACTGTTAATTTAACTGACAAGAACATTTTCTGTCAAGTGGCCGTCGTTTTCTGTTAAGTGGCCAGTTCATTCATATTGAAAAGTTAGTAACCATAAGATAATCAAAGAGGTCTTAATCACTGGTTAATGTTTACCTCATTAACAGGGTGCTTTACGTGACAAACTTATTTCCCTAATTTTCTCCAAAAACATACATAATCTCTCTCAGAAAGCTGAGTACAATCAGCCCTAAAAATATTGGTATCTAATTTATTAGCACCGTAATGACCCCTAACTTCGCCTAGGGTGCCTATCTTTGCCTAGTTGATTTTCCTAAAAATCTTGTAAGAAAACCTGCACATAAAACTATTCAATATTCAGTACTTATACATTTACTTGATATAGTTTTAGGTAATTGTAGCTTGTCGTAAAGCAAGTTTAGGAAAATCAACTAGGCAAAGATAGGCACCCTAGGCGAAGTTAGGGGTCACTACGGCACCTTATATACAGGGTGTCCCATAATCGACACGTCACAGTGACACTGGAGGTAGACCAGGTCAAGAGGTACCAAACCAACTTAACATCTGGTGGTAAAAGTCGAAATTTATGTTTCGCTGTGAATTAATTCAAGATCAAACTTAGTATTTTTCTAATTTCACTTAGTTTTTGGATAAAACACCATTTCTGTAACCTTAATTAACAATTCATGGTACCGTACACATAAAAAAACTAACCTTGACACCTTTCCGAGTGCACACTGGCACTAATAATGTTAAAAACGGTCAAAATTCATGAAAAACTTTAATTCGGCAATGACTCCAAAACCGTGCCACTTTTACTGGGGTCATGTTAAGTTGGTTTGGTACCTTTTGACCTGGTCTACCTCCAGTGTCACTGTGACGTGTCGATTATGGGACACCCTGTATAGTTCAATTGGACTCACTTAATGCCTCCCAGGATGGCGTAAAAAGTTACGAGAATTATCTCTTTTAAACGGAATATTTACCAATAATACAACAAGAATATTAATATATGTCTGTGACGTTAACACTGGTTCAGTTCGGGGCATTACGTTTCCATATTGTTTGTTGTTTACTGATCGTTAGAACTGAACCTGATATATTGGGAATGCCAGATCAAACAGTACAAACTACAAGGGTATTACATTTCGTGGCGTGGTAGAATGAGTGACACCTGGGGCAGGATATCTATGTTGCCATTGTACAGTCGAGTTCATGTAGACTTACGGGAACCAAAATATCTGAACACGACCCTATTGTCGGGAGCATAAAAGCGTGTTCAGATATTTTTGTTCTGTTATATGTGTAGCTGTAAATGAACTCGACTGTATGTCCTGAAATTTTCCTTTTTCGCGACCAGATTGGGTGTCACTCGTGGTCCGAGCTGTATTCCATCTGTTTCTTCTTATGTGAACACCTCACATTGACAAGCATACTCGTCTCAATTTACATTAACAATGAATCACTGTAACGAAATGTCTGTTCGCTCGACGTCGGACGACATTAACATGTATTCAATACATTTGCATAATTTTATTAACAATGTTCGCTGATTTTTAGCTAAATTCAGATCCGTGTAAACTCAAGGAAACTCAATGGTTAGCAGTTTAATGAGCATTTAGTAGAAATAACATAAAATTGGCACAAAATTGCACAATAAAACCGGACAGTCTGACTCACCCACCTAGGGTTATATTAAAATAAAATAGAGTCTGTGCGGAAAGAGAATAGGATTTAGATTTGGGGGCGCTGTAATGTTTTCTACCGTAGAAAAAAATATTTGCCGTATTTGCCATACTGGTTAGCAGGGCCGTATTTAGAGGAGGGCAGGCGGGGCTACTGCCCCGGGCCTCCACAAAACTTCCCCAATCTTCCGCTCCTTCGTTCCAAATACGGCCCTGCTGGTTAGGTTAGTTCCGTTTTTCGCCACGCCTATTCTCTTTCCGCACAGACTCTACCCTATAAATTTTGATTCCCTTAATAAAGTCTATTTTTTTATGATTTCATTGAAAATGTATAATTGTACATTACACAACAAGGGTGGTAAAACAAAGAAAGCCCAAGATCGCAGATGTTGGCGGCCCGAGCTGAAAGCGAGGGACGTAAATAAAATATGCGATCGAGGGCTTTCTTTATTACCTCCCGTGTTGTGTACATCATTTTATGTCTACACTTGGCCAGAAAGCGGCCACCGGCACTTTATGGCCAGGTGTGGTATAAAGAATATTTGTATTGTATCGTATTGTGATATACGCGACTTAATCCGTTTAAGTTGTTTTATTACAATAAGGAACAGCCAGTTATGAGTCTGACTTGATGCCAGTGCATTATATTCAGAACTACACGTTAAATCCTTCAGACTTATCTGAAGTAGGTAGGTATGCACTAATAAGCTAGGAGTTCAAACGGTGTTTGTTAATTGGATATCAGTTTCTGTCCAATTTAGAACAATATCAGGACTTTGAGAGGATTTAAACTTTGGAATAGGAAGCTGTAAGCTCCAGAAACAACATCGTTATATCATAACTACTATTGACAACGGGATATTTGTATGTTTGTTTTATTGAGATCCGTGATGATGGCGCTTGCAACAGTGCCGAAATATCGGGAACTCAATAAAACAAACATACATGGTAAATATCCCGTTGTCAATAGTAGTTATTATGTGAATGACCATGTTAGCTTAAAATCGTATATCGTTATATCAACCCACAATGCCTTTAGTTTGTAGAAATCAGAGTGGTTCTCTCCGCGATTTCGCGGCTGCTAGTACCAAATTTTGCCTGGTTTTTGAATCTACAAATTAAGCCGTTTCATTTGATACCCCATTTGATATAATAGCCCAACTTGAAATTTTCGAACTTCCATTTCGACAAAGTAAAAAGGATTTAAGATTTTGTTTACGTCCAAGTAGACTCGGATTCCGGGCTCGGAAACCGGTATTTGCTCCATATAAAAATACCGGTATTCTTTCCGTTCTTATCGTTCTTTTGTTTATTATTTTGTTTTTTAACCAGACAATCTAATAATACGAAATCATGACTTAAATACATTACTGAGCTCTACATAACAAGCATAAAATACGAGTAATTCAAAATATTGGGCTATTTCGGGGTTTTTGCAAAATTCCGGTTTCGAGCCCAGCTCGGATTAGCGATATTTAAAACAATTTCAAATTTCAAATCGATAGCAGTAGTAAGTAGTTCCTGAGATATCTGGCTGTGACAGAAGGACAAACCGGGTTCCTATTTTACCATTTTGGTACGAAACCCTATAAAGGACGGTTCCCACTTCCCAGTTTGTCGATCGCCAAAAACCGGTAGGATGTTATAAAACGGAATGTATAATTAATTCTAAATGAAATAGTATAAGTGTAACTACATAACGTGTATATGAGTTTGTTAACCTTAAAGTATCATTGCCTTGAGTTTCGCTTCGGGACTGGTTTGAAGCCAGGTAACTAACTGGATACCATCTGTCGAACAACGGTGTTGAAAAATCTACTGCAGGCAAAAACATGTTTAGGAGTCATACAGATTGGGTAGCATGCAAAATACAAACAATTGCACGATTCGAATTTGGGCCTCTCTGGGCCACCTCCGGGCTAACAAAGGCGCGCTACCAATTCGAACGTTGATTGATGTTGAATTTTACAACATAATATAGTCACATGGATTGGAAAATACTAAATTATCATAACACAAAAGAAATAAACAAAAAGTGTATAAAAAATATAAAGTTATGAGACCACAAAGTTGAAAAAAAAAACGATATTTTTTTTATCGTCTATATGTATAAGAAAAATGAAAGTCAATTTCGGAATTTTTAAAAAACACTGAAAAAAGAAATGTACTACAACTATGTGCTTAAATGCACTTTTTCGTGCTCAAAATGGCAAAATGCTATTTTTGTCCTTACAACCCATATGCATGCCGCTGTCGTCCCACATCTAGTCTATAGGAATTTTTACATCTATAACTCGATTTTGTATTTATTTTATCTCTGTAACTCGAAGTCACAAAGTACAGAAGCCTCTACATGAGCCCATGAAAACCTCTGTAAGTCGAAGACCTCGATAAATCGAAACCTCGTTAACACGATTTGTAAGGCCGGGGTGCCTGTCGTTTCGCATAACGTTTTTTGTCCTAAAAATGTTTGGCCGAGAATGTTTGGCATACTGTTGAATGGCATACTACTCGTTTGTCCTAATAATTTTTGCGCATACTCATTTAAAGTCCTAAAGCAAGTTTGCCCTAATATTGATAACTCTAAAATCTAATTACCTAAAGCTTAATATTCCTAACATGAATTGTCCTAAGAATTATTTTGCCTATTACTAAATTGGCTACACTTGTAGCTCCTAAACTAAACTATGGTAGGCGTGAAGTCAGAATCTTTACGTATTCTACCTTCAGGCAGGTCAGATTTCGGTTAGGCACGACGCTACGCCACTGCGAGTCATAACTATACACAAATACTAATAATATTATACAAAACCATAAATAACATTTTTACAGCAGCCCATAAAGCCTCTCTGCTTGGGTAAATTATTAGGGCGTAGAACGAAAAGGGGGGACGGGGGGGCGGAGCCCCCCACAAGGGGGGCTCGGGGGGCGAAGCCCCCCGCATTAAAAAAAAACTCAAACCATAAGTTCAATTAGGTTAGGTTAGGTTAGGTTAGGGTTCGAACTGCGTCCCCCAACAAAACCGAACTGCTGTCAGAAAAGTAGGTTAGGTTAGGTTTGAACTGCGTCCCCTAACAAAAACGAACTGCTGTCAGAAAAGTAGGTTAGGTTAGAACTGCGTCCCCCAACAAAAACGAACTGCTGTCAGTAAAGTAGGTTAGGTTAGGTTTATAGTGCGTTTGCTGCATTTGCAACAAACAACACACAAACAACACACAACAACACACACAACACATAAACAACACGCAGGCGCTTAACCAACAAGGTTAACTTTTAACGTTTGAAAACTCTGCTTGCAAAAAA
Organism: Eudemis profundana; assembly: GCA_947034925.1. Lineage (NCBI taxonomy): Eukaryota > Metazoa > Arthropoda > Insecta > Lepidoptera > Tortricidae > Eudemis > Eudemis profundana. Next base: position 7,066,878 of record OX344819.1, read on the forward strand.
TCATCAAGATTTATGCTTAATGACATGTAGTAAAACAATTTTAGCACATAAAATATTAGGAACACTACAATTATGCACATCAATCATTCGATATTAGAATCTTAGCCACATTAAATGATAGGACAAATAATATTTAGGACAAACGATAATAGGAGCAACAATTTCGGACAATCAAAAATATGCGGAACGAAGTGTAGGCCAAACGTTATTAGGACAAAAGACGTTATGCGACACAACGATAGGACTAATAATTGTATGCCAATCGATATAGACCCGTAAGGCCGAGAGAATTGCAGCAATAGAGACAACTGCAGCTTGGACCGAAAATACCCTTTAAAATTTTATGAAAACAACGTTTCGTAGTCCCCTGATTTCTTCCCCAAAACTTAACCTATTTAACTAATTTTTTTATTAAACATTAAAGAAAAGCTTTGGCCGTGTTTCTATGTTTTCTTTTTTTTTAATAATCTAGTCAAATTTGTTTTCTGGATGTGTGAACACAGCGGAAAATTTGGCATTTTTTTTAGGTTTTTGAAGGTTATAATATCTCTTTTGAGAATCAATTTGTCGTAAAATGGAAAACATAGGAACATATCAATAGTAGCCATAGGTTTTTGCAAAAAAAAATATTGCTCTACTGGCATTATCCAGGGAGGAAACAGGGGACTACGTTTGTATGGAAAAACTGCCCTCCTGTTTCCTCTTAAGTTTATACTTATCGAGGTTCCACTGTAATATTATGTAGTTCCGGCCAAGCTCTAGGGTCTGTACTTTTAGGTATTTAAAAAAAGGTAAACAAAAAACCACGTGACTCGGGTCGTTCAGCCAATGGTATTGTGCCACAGATACAAAACCTTGCTTTGATTGGCTGAACGACCCGATTTTATTGTTTACCTTTTTTAAATACCTAAAAGTACATACTGTACACCGTGGGCCCGTATAACCCGACCAACTTTAACCATAGATTCTAACAACTATTAGAAGTAAAAAAAGTTATGTGACGTATAGTCGCTTAACGCTTACTTTCCGAGATATTCATAATTTTTAAAATAAAAACTTCCAAGTGTGTAACAAGCCCTAATAAATGTGACTAAGATACTTTTACTGATTTTTTTAAATCCTTTAACTAAACAGCAATTAACCTTCGCAGTATTAGATGGTAAGCGATTACAAAGCAAAAATATTGACCTTTCGTTTCTATTTTAGCTTTTTTTTTCTTTTTAATAACTTTTCCTCTAGTAAGGACATGTTTATAACGAGGGACTGAATTTATTGATTTGTTTTGTTCCATAAGAATATTAATGTAAAATGACAAAATTCGACCTATGTTGATATAACGTTATTTACTAGTAATACCGTTAGGAATACGTGGTTAAAGTTGGTCGGGTTGTACGGGCCCACGGTGTAGAGATTAACTAAAAATGCCATTCTAAAGAGGCCAAATCTTCTAAATATTGGCTGGGTGTGTCTGGGGGAATTATGTCCTCCAAGAATCACCCCAAAATACAAATACTAGATAAAAAAACTTTATTAGGGTAATTCCAGGGGAGATGTCTAGTCTATATAGGATAAATGGCCAATGGAAAAAAGAAAGAACATAACCACATTTTTACTAAATAAAACCCGACCGCGGTGCACTTTGAAACTGCATAAAATCCGCCATTTTATTTAAACGAACTTCATACCTAGTGACACTCGCACCATCAAGACGAATCTAATGATGTAACATTTATCAAAATCGGATGTGCCGTTGAGTAGTTACGAGCGGACACAGGAACGGACATACATACATACATACAGGTCAAACACATAACCCTCCTTTGGGCTTCGCCGCAGTCGGGTAAAAAGACAGTACTGTAGTGGTGTCCGTCAAGATAGCGTACACCGTAAAGATATTCAGAATCTGATGCAGCCAATAAATAGTACCCAAATATTACCGACGAAATACCTAGGTGAAAAAAATAGTACCCTTAAACTTTTCGAAATATAAGGCCTGTTCACGGTGTACGCTACCGGCGTCAAGCTGGCGTACACCGTTTGTATCTCTGGAACGGCCTTGTTTTTGGAAACGCTTTATATCTCAAAAAATAGTACCCAAATAGTACCCTAGGGCCCTAAAATTTTATTTCTCTAGCTATCGTAGAAGCCGAGATATAGTGAGCTCTTTCTATAAGGAATTCCCGGGTACGCCAGCTTGACGGTGTGAAATTTTGTACACCGTTAAGTTATGGAATATCTCGGCTTCTACGATAGCTAGAGAAATAAAATTTTAGGGCCCTAGGGTACTATTTGGGTACTATTTTTTGAGATATAAATCGTTTCCAAAAACAAAGCCGTTCCAGAGATACAAACGGTGTACGCCAGCTTGACGCCCGGTAGCGTACAGCGTGAACAGGCCTTATATTTCGAAAAGTTTAAGGGTACTATTTTTTTCACCTAGGTATTTCGTCGGTACTATTTGGGTACTATTTATTGGCTGCATCAGATTCTGAATATCTTTACGGTGTACGCTATCTTGACGGACACCTGTAATGTTAGTTTGCTTCGTTTAAATTAAACAAACGTTTATTATGATAAAATGTTTAGTTGTTTGGGCACTATACAATTTGTAAATTACCTGATATTGACCTCGGTACGGCCTGATGCGACCACGAGGCCGAATATAGATCAATTCAACACATATCCATCCACGATTCCAAGAAATCGACATTGTTACAGATTTAGCCTGAACCGGATACTAATTATCGACAACAGATACCATTCAATGGCCACGCGTAGCCAGAGGGAAAATGTCGGTTTTTCGAACACTGTTTCACGAAAACCGGTAAATGTATCTCGCCGCGGGGGTTTCATAGTACATTACATAACTAGGGTGGTAATACAAAGAAAGGCCGAGATCGCAGAAGTTTGCGGCCCTAGCTGCCAGCGAGGGACGTAAATATGCGATCGAGTTGTGTTGTGTACATCATTTTATGTCTACACATGGCCAGAAAGCGGCCAAGTGTGGCATAAAAACAATAACCTCGTGTTTTGGAGCTAGGGATGAGCCTGGGATGTTTAATAAAAGTGAATAAGTCGATAATTTCATTAAGGTATCCATGTGCACAATCAGACTTGCATTGCATAGACTCCGCTACCCAAAGGTTGTCTGGAAGAGATCGCTCTTTAGCGATACGACCGCCTATGGGGTACCACTGTTTTTATGTAAGTTTGTATTGTAATTTTCTTTTGGTGTGCAATAAAGTATGATTGTATTGTATTGTATCAGTACATCCCTGGACTTCGTTTACAAAAGTCAATAGCGATGGGCTAAAAATTTCCAGAATACCAGTCTCGATTTATCAGATTTCAAAATAGTACATTCAGCGTGGTAATGCGGCCAGCCTTCTGGGCACACTCCTCACTGGCAGCAATTTGGAGCAAATTTATTAACTTTGGTTTGTATTTAATTTATAGTTTTAGTTCTTATTGTTATTGTTTTATTTAAATTTTATTGTATACATTCTACAAAATCATTTAGTTTCTTGAGCGTTTATAATTATAATCTAGTGTAACGTGTGGTATACGAATCTCTGATTGATAAGGAATCTGGTAATCTAGGAATGCGGCAAGAATGCGGTATATTGGGTACGGGGGCACAGTGGGGGCAAATAAACGTGGATTGAAAATTAAAAAAAAAAATCTTGCAGGCCTAGGCCGGCAATGTTGTATGAAATTTCATTAAATGCTCGTCTTGCCGCACCGGAAACGAGGTACTTTGCAGCCTATTATATTACAAGGCGCGTAATGTCAATATTTCATCATCAATGTTCAAAAATAATCGGGACTGCTATGAGCATGGCTAGTATTAAAGTTCAAAATTGTTATCTACACATAAAATATTGTTAAGTCCGTGGGGTAGGTAACGTGATAGAAAATACACTAATTAACCACTAATTAAAAATGCAAACTATTATTTCATTGCATGTTTGAAAAAAGTGTATTCTCTTCAGTAGTTCAGTCTCGTTAGGGAAACTTCAGAAATTCCCGGCCATTAATCGCAATACAATGGCATTGCCTGTATTTGTCTACATAAATAAACACTGTTTTCATGCGGTTTGTTTGTGAATTTAAATGAGTAAGCTGTTAAGTGATGCAACGTTTAATTTTACATGTTTTGGCTGTAAACATGTTAACATTGGTTTTTAAATTTTTATTATGTTTATACAAACTTGTTTGTAATGAATCAAGATCTTTATTGAAAGTTTATCCTTCATAACATAAGATATTTTGTGCTAAGTTCGCCAGATATCAAAGGGGTTTTTGTTTGTTGTCGAAATAATATGAGTATTGAGTATTTAAATCCTCCAATCAATAGTCTGATGAAGTTCACTATAAATCTAATTATATGTATGTGTTGACATTTTTGACCCACTATATTTATAGTGCGAAGTATATGGTGGGGGACCACGAAACGATCGCAGCGCGCGTCATGGCCAAAAAAGGAACTTTCGGCAGACCAGCTGTCACTTTTTACTAGCGAAATTTACGTTTTTAGTTGGCAAAGTGCCTTGCAGCAAAAGCCACAAAACACAAAAAAAAATAAAAAAGTCCGCCGTATTTGTAACCGCTAGTTGGCGCTGTCATCGCGCACCCAGCGAATATATACAATTTTTTTGGATGACCTTTTGGGTCCAGCAGAATACCAGTGTTTTGCTCAGTTGTCATAAGCAATAATTGATCACTGAGCTGGAACCTTTTTGTACTGCTGCAACGCACACAGTGTACAATTTACAATCTGTCATGTGCATTGTTTGTTTTATTTTTCTGTGTTTAATATTATTGTTATTTTCTTTTCATGTTTCACCTTTCTGTTTTTTTCTGTTTCCTATGTTTTTTTGTAATTATTGTATTTTTGTGTGTGTTATAGTTGAACAAATAAATGTTTTATCTATCTATCAATCATAACACGCTAACATTTTCACAACCGTGTTCGACAATATCGGTTTGAGCGCTTGCGATGATGATTATTGATTGCCTGATATATTTGTTAGTGACAAATAAAACGATCAATTCACACCTCAGACATGACAAAAATATAAGAGATGTCTTGAAAGAATATCCCTTAATCTGATCACTCTAACACAGGTTTTTGCCTGGATATCCCCTTGCGGTCGGGGCACGATCCTAAGTATGGAGAATGACAGTCCTTTGTTAATGGGGAACCAACTTCTATCTACGCCGCAGAATGCCACATCAATGACAAAGTACCTGTAAAGACAACCAAGTAGGACTTCGGCCGTTTGGGAGCTCGCGACACGTATTTCCACAGACGCACGATCGCGCGTCTGTGTGAGTGCACTCTATACTGTGGCATGGGCGCGCATGGGCAAATGGTTGCCTGTGGTATCTATTTTGTGCCTGTGGCCCGTACACGGCGCTCACACATGCGCGCTCCCGATGTAGGTACCTTTTGTCGGAAGGAAAACTACTGCCTAATACTGTGTCAATGATGTCTATTTATCTTGCAAATGCGTCCCCCGAGATCCACAAATTCGCAGGCTTCGCCGTTGGTACGCATGCGTAATGATTATTTTCACGATGTTACAGTGAAAGCTTTAATTGCCTATTTATGCATATTTGTGTAATTAAGTTTATACATCCTAACTATGTTGGATTCGCTTTCAAGCGCGCGCTAAATAATAATATTATATCATTTATTGTGTGCTAAAACTGTAGGTAGATGGAATATCCGTACAAACCTTCATCATCTTTTAAACACGTGTTTTGTATAAATAAGTATGCAAAATGTTATGTTTCCTAAAGCTACCTGTGTTGTCTTGTAGTCATTATCAGATTTATCAGTGAGTTCTTTTTCCTTTGAGTACATGCAGAATTTTAAACAAGAGGATTTAGCTATGTCTGCAGCGTATGATGTTTACTTATATTAACATTATTAGTTGTATTAGCACATATAATAAAATCGTTTAAGGATTGTTTGTAGTTACATTCATGATTTTTCCAAAAAAATACTGGGTAGTGTTAAAAATAAGCAATAGAACTTATATCAATCGTTTTTATATCTTATTTCTGAAACTTTCATGAAATTTGGTAGGTAAACAGGTAGATTATGACCCCGGTTAATACATTACATAGGATATTTTTATCCGCCTACCTAAGCAGAAGCAAAACAGAGACTTTCAACCTTTTCACCTCCGCGAACTAAGTCCCGGGTGGATTTCAGAGCGTTTCAAACGCCGTCGTCACCAATCCCGAAATTTCGACGATTCTCTTTAAGAATGTGTCCCATTATTTTGATAAAATCCGAAAATGCTACTTACTTTTTTCATGATTTGATCAAAAATTAAGTAATTTTTAGAAATATGTCATCATAATATCGGGATTGGTGATGACGGCGTTTGAAACGCTGTGAAATCTACCCCCGAGCGACTCTACTAGTACGTCATACAATACTTTTTTTTTGCGGTGGGAAAATGCATTACGCATACCCCCCGGGCCTAGGGAGGCCAGGTGTTGGTTGGGGGGGTTATGTGGGGCTCTCTCCTCGCGCACTCTTCTGCTAGTCAGAGGGGGGAGGAGCCTACCCACTAAAACCCACTGGCGTTTCTCCGCACTGCCGCTTTGGGGGCACAATGGGCTCGTAGCACTTCTACCATGTGTGCCCCCCGATACAATACCTACTTAAATACTTGCCGGAACGAAAATGCTTTATCATTTATCACGAGATTCACGCGATCATCGTAGGCCACTGGTAACCCGACCCGGGTCCACAGTCTAGTCTAACACTTTCCCAGGCGAAACCGCGGCGAAAGCTAATGTAATTCCTAATTAACGTTCACGCGTCTGCAAATTTAGATTACATATCGTTGAATATGCTCGGAAATTATACGCTTTCGTTACGCAAGCTTAACGTCAGACAAATACAAAATGGAAAAAACACTTCTTACTTTTTACCAGCATCTACTCACGACTTCGTCTGCATTAGTCTCCATTTATACGTGGACGGGGTGAGAACTAGTATGCGAGTTTGATTACATTTAGGGTTGCCAGATTTAATTACCCTATTATCGGGAGCAGGAAACAATATGTCGGGATTTTGAGACTTTGGTCGATCTACGCGCGACCTTTTTTTTAGCCTGAAAGAGTAAATTTTCGCTGGCCGTACCACCTTGAGTGCATCGGACTAAGTTTTAAAATGAAGTCGTTTGTCGGGAGATTTTCTTCTTTGTCGAGAGTTGGGAGGACATACGAAAAATCGGGAGAATCCCGCCTATTCCCGAACATCTGGCTACCCTAATTACATTGCGGGCTACCTAGGTACGATGAGTACAGTTTATCGATTAATCGCCACAATTAAATGAAAATCGCATACGAGTTCTCGTTCTGGCCCCGTCTGAATGGGAATTGGGGCCTTATTCTCCTACCACTCTCTCTTATTACCCCAACCAAGGGAACTTCGTACCGGAATGGGCATTTTTCAGAAAAGAAATCCATTAACTTCGGTTAGCGTCGGTGACAAAACTGACAGCAAAGATTTGGTCACAAAGTGGAAAGTTTGATGGCATTTAAACACAACTTGAGTATAACTTAATAATGGATTTGTTTTCTGAAAAATGCCCGAATATTAAGTGTTCTATGTTTCAATCCAAGATGTCTAAAGGTGGTTTTCCACCGGCAGGGCGAGATGAGACGAGGATTGAATTGAAATTTGTATGAAATTTTCAATAGGAGAGCTCCTCGCGCATCGCTGGGAGAGGATTGAAAACTTCATACAAATTTCAATTCAATCCTCGTCTCGACTCATCGCGCTCTGCCGGTGGAAAACCACCTTAACATAACTGGCCGCGACTTCGTTTCTCGCGCGACACAGCATCACCTGTCACTGTCACACTATATTGAGTGGAGAGAGATAAGTAGCATTTGTACCGTGACAATGAGTCGCGTGTCACAGTTGTGCTAGAGGTGCGGGGACTTGTTTACTTGTAAACAAGCTAAATTTCTTAATCCTTCGCTACCGCGTTATTTATTAAGAAACGTACAAACATTTTCACTAACTTTCACGTTTATAATATTAATAAGCAGGATAAGTAGTGTAGGATAATGTTTTCACTTTTCTATCTGAACTGAATAGTTCAGATAGAAAAGTGAAAACCTAGTGCATCTTCTTGTTTTGACCATAATCCCGGATTATTGCCTATGAGGTTACATACCGATATTTTTAGTATACCATAAAAATAATATAAAAAGCAAGCCCTAGTCGCTAGCCCTAGAAGGAACGCGACAAAACGGCCATTTTTAATATTAGTTTAGGTAAACTTTCATTCCTATGGTATGTAAAATGTATACTTTTGCTCAGGTTCTTAGTTTTACTACTGCGATGCCATGACTGATATTGGAATCGTGTGCATATAAGGGCCGATACAGACGGACTGCAACCGCAAACCTGATTGAAACTGCGCAGTCGGCGTGCAGTTGTGATGCAGTTCCCATACACATCGTAGAGAGTTGCAGTTGGGTTGCAGTCCGTCTGTATCGGCCCTAAATCATATTCCAGAAACTGGATAGCAACGACATTATTGAACGAGTCAACTGACTTAACTTGCATCCAAGTTTAATGATGACAAAGTCCCGAAGACGTGGATTTTTAAAAACCGGAAACTGACTAAGTAATGGAAATAATATTTAGGTTTAGCCAAAATAACAATTATTTTTACACACTCACATTGTTTTTACACAATTAATTTACAATTATGAGTAATAGAGGAGTAATATAAAAAATAGATACAAACAAATAAGTTAGCTGTCTCCTATAATTATCTCCTCTACTATAAAATTTACACAGCGAAATATTCAACGCGCCATACACGACAACTGTCAATTTACTGCAGCTATCTAAAATCCAACATACACTCTCATAATGCAAAGCCCAAGTCTGACCTTGCGAAGTTGCGAATATACAAAAAACTATATTTTCGTTATGCAAATACCGGTTTTCATTCCCTAGTCGCCGATTGAGAAACGCAATTCCAATGGGAAATAAAAACTATAAAAAGTAATCTACATCACTGTCACGGTGAATGAACTGTACCTGGGAACCGATATTTCTGCATATTCCGGTTAATAAAAACAAACCTTGGCCTTCGAGTGTTGTAACAGTTCTCGCGTTGCCATTAAACTTGTGTTGAAATTTTTCACTTTTGCTCTCACAAAGGTTAATTATAAATGCCAAAGTATATGTGTCTGTTTGTCTGTCTGTGACATTCACACGCTTAAACCATTCAACGATTAAGATTAATTTAGGTACCTAAGATAAGAAGATAATTTGAAAACTGAACTGAGACCCTGGAAAAGGCATAAGGGGGTGAAAAGGGATGTGGACGTTTGTATGGTGAATAAAACATTTGTAGAGTATAGAGATATAAATAGACTACTCGAGGTAATTCTAGACCTTTGGAACATGGACCTTAAAGTAAATAGCCGGATGGAGCCTCGCCAATAGATAACTGCAGTATTTTTAGTGGGCCGGTCGCTTTGTAGTTTGCAAGTTTTTTCCTACTACCCACAGTACGCACACATTAACCTGACCAACCAGCGTTAAAGCAACCGGTGAGCTAGAGGTGCTTCAGTTATTTGTTAGTGAGGCAACGTCCGGCTGTTTATTTTAAGGACCTATTGCTGTTCTAGATATTATTGACGCAAGCATTGCTAGGTGATAAGAGGCTAAGACACTATTATTTTGCTAATACACTATTCAATTGAACCAGACGTTTTCTCACACATCAACGGTCAATCCGTAATACTCAACAATCGTTTTTAAACGTTCGAAGTTTCCCACGAACTCTTCTCACCAATTGTTTGCGAAAACCATGTGGATTCATATTCCGTAGCGCTCGTTTGAACCTCATAACATTCCGTCCAGCTTATTCAAATATTGTAAAGCATGAGTGCGAGAGGGAAGACACAAAGCGAATTTCGACTTGGGAGTAGACCCTCTGTTACATATTGTGTTACGTGAAAACCTTTTATTTTCTGTCGACGACGGATCCAATCTGTAATTGTGTAGAAAACTCATTAGGCAACTCCAGAAAGCCGTCAAATATTGATGGAGAAAACAAAGCTTTTTATTGGTGACAGATAAAAACCGATACTTTGTTGCGAGGGTGCAACACTATTAACAAAGTTGGAATGGAGTGGCGTGTGTTTAAGTAGACTGTTTTATTTATAAAGGGTGCAACACTACTAAAAAAGTTGGAATGGAGTGGCGTGTGTTTAAGTAGACTGTTTTATTTATTAAAGCTAATATCTTATACATCACTTTGTTCGTTTGAAATCAATCTTGCGAGTATATTTTCAGTCAAGTATTGCTGTAACATGAATCTTGGTAAAAATATACTGTATAATTAGACTTAAATAAAATATTACGTTTAAATGAGCTGAGGTAAAACTGTTTTAATTTAAACAGACTTCAAAAAAAGACAGAGCTTCACAGTTCGTCAAAATATTTGTTAATTTTGATGCATACTTAACCACGATTACACAAAAACGGCTGGACAAATTATTTTTTGAGAAATTTGGAGCGATTTTAGTGCTTATAAAGTAACAATTAAATAGGTTTCATTTTGTATCAAGTTATATATCAAAATATGTACTTAAACTTAACAAAGTAAACCTTGTTTACAGCAGTACCTAGGAGTGTATTTCTAAGATAAGTTACGAACTTATTAATGAATGTATTTTCAATGTTTAGCGTGAATAGATAAACGAATATTATTTAACGTCTACATTTCAATTATTTACGTTTAATATTAAAGTAATACCTACGTACTTGTAAAAATGAACATGGACAAGACGAAAATTATGTCAAACGTCCATGTCGCACCCACTCCTCTTAAAGTTGGGAACTCGAATCTCGAAGTTGTCGACGAATATGTCTACCTGGGACAAACAATCCAACTAGGCAGGTCCAACTTCCAGAAAGAGGTCAATCGTCGAATTCAACTCGGCTGGGCAGCGTTCGGTAAGCTACGCAACATCTTTTCGTCCCAAATTCCGCAGTGTCTGAAGACGAAAGTTTTTGACCAGTGTGTGTTGCCTGTGATGACTTATGGAACAGAGACGTGGTCGTTTACAATGGGCCTCATAAGAAGGCTCAAGGTCGCTCAAAGGGCAATGGAAAGAGCTATGCTCGGGGTTTCTCTTCGAGATCGAATCAGGAACGAGGAGATCCGTAGAAGAACTAAGGTTACCGATATAGCTCAACGCATTGCAAACCTTAAGTGGCAATGGGCAGGGCACATTGCTCGCAGAACTGATGGCCGTTGGGGTGGTAAGGTTCTCGAGTGGACACCACGTACCGGAAGACGAAGTGTTGGCAGGCCTCCCACTAGGTGGGCCGACGATCTGGTGAAAACCGACACGAACGACAATCGTGCAGATCCTTGGGGAAGGCCTATGTCCAGCAGTGGACGTCTTTTGGCTGAAATGATGATGATGATGACGTACTTGTACGAATAAAGTATCTTTATTTTTTTATGCCACACCTGGCCATAAAGTGGCTTTTTCCGCATGCTGCGCGTACGGAAAAAGTCCCTTTCTGGCCAAGTGTAGACATAAAATGATGTACACAACACGGGAGGTAATGAAGAAAGGCCTCGATCACGTATTTACGTCCCTCGCTTGCAGCTCGAGCCGCAAATATCAGCGATCTCGGCCTTTCTTTGTATTACCACCCTAGTTGTGTAATGTACTATTTCTGAACTAGCCGAAATTATGAATTACTTTTAACATCGCTGTTACCGAATTTTGTGTTAATATAAAAGCCTTTGATATTTCACTGCTAATAGAAAAACATTTCTTCAAACGATTTCACAAAGTTAATTTTTTACCTACAAAGAATTCACCATTAAAGTGCTCAACATTACGAGCAAGACTGCGCAAAGCGGGAAACTTGTTGAAAAAGTTTTTTACATAACTGTAACCTTGACTTGACTGTGGCGGAAGTAACGAGTCTACTTGAACTCGGCGAACCGAACTTTTTTAACGCACGGAGACTTGCACCATGACTTAATTCTACACAGCCAGTGGCAAAATAGCGGGAAAGACTATTCCTCAAATACCGTTTTTTTTATGGTGCATTGGCATTCAAGTACAGTCAACTACAAAGAGGTCGATACGGATATTGTAGTCGACTGTACATAGAGAGATCTTGCAGATAAGTTAGTAGATTACAAGTTTGTTTTGTTCGCCATATTGGTAGAGGAAATGGAACAAAGAAGTGATACAAACTAACGAGTGTTTATTGATTCATTTAAAGGTTATGATTAATGCCTATTCATTGCAAAGCGATATTTATTGAGATAGATGTCTAGATGGGTGACTGACGTGATGTAAAACTGTTTGTTTTCAATCAATCCATTTGGCATCTGAGAATAAGAATTCAGACGAAAATATTATGTTATAAACTTAAACATGACATTTATTAACATTTATTCTGCAAAAGCGTGCGTATCCGTCATTCGATTTCAAGGAAAAGCATTTTGAAACTCAAAAATACAAGTTGTGCTATTTTTAAAACGCATATTAGAGTGGTTAGACTGTACCGATTTTCCATATCTACATCCTTAAAGATTAGCACCATCCACCATTGTGTTTTGTTTATGATTTAAGGATTAGGTACACGTTTCATGAATTTATTTTGTCTTTTTAGACACCTATCCTGATGCGTGCAAATTATTGTCGATAGCATTTTATCGATATTTACCTATCACTATTTAATTTTCTGTGAGCCAGGCAACATTTTATCTGTCAAACTAGTTCGCCTGATTATGGCGTTGACTTTAATACTAGCGCTGCTATCGTTTTCCCTGGTTTTCCCCCACCATGCACTTCGCACATAGCATAGCCAATACGAAAGTGAAAGAACACGTGTTACAAAAAGAAGTAGCTGTGTAGTTAGCAAACATGATTAACTATTGATGTAATCATCCGTGTTGTGAGGTGCTAATCATAATATTATCGGCTTATGTAATCGTATTATTAGTCTGGCCATATTTATTATAGTATAGCATAAGGTGATGTATACAGGATGCCTCTAACGATGGCGCTTTAAATGAACCGGTCGTTTCTACTCCTTAATCTGAGCTACTTTCGTTTTGCAACTTTTTAAAAACACGCCGAATCCTAATTTTATTTTTTTTATATAAACATATGAAAAGTTAAATTTCTCTGCTTTCAAAATTGAACTTTGAAGATGAATTAACTACCTTAATTTAAACAAAAGTATCTCAGTTTAGCGAAAAATATCGAACCTTACATTTAATTTTAAATGCCCATATCGTTGGAGCCAGACTGTATAATAGATTTGTGTCCAATATATTGTATATTAAATTAATCCAAACTAATATAACTGAATGAGAAAGTAGGAACGTCTCTCTGTTTGTCCTTTGCCACGTTTTCGGGCTTAAACCTAAACCGACAAGATTAAATTTAGAAAACATGTTTGAGACCCTGGAAACAGTGGAAACGGCTGAAAAGGGCATGCAAGTTTTGTATTGTATGTGGTATCATATCAATCATTTCTTAAGTGAGAGATAGAAACTGAAATTCTACGCGGACGCGAACGAAGCCAGTTAATTACACATTTTGCCGCTTTTTAACGACGCTATATGAAGAATACTGCTGGATGTGAATATTGTATCAGCTAAGTCTAAAAAAGTGGCGTTAAATGCAAGTAAAAAATGGCCGCGATTTAGCACATAGATATTTGCTATATTATGAAAATCGTTAAGTCCATGATTCTGATTAAAACGTATTTCATAAATTAATTGTAGTTTAATATCAATAATGGTATATATTTATACAGCTATGTGTGTATAAATTTCATTATCTCGTGAAAATGAATCACTATAAAAACAGGTTCAGATTCACTGCGTCGTTTACAATGCAAAACGGACCTCATTACCCTACTAATACAGTCTAGTTTCAAATGCGAGTGCAGTCGAGCGAAAAGGTCGGAGTTTATAAAATTCATAATGGAAATTAAAAAAAAGAACGCTATACACAGATACTAAAACGCTTCGCTTCATCTCTTTATCTAGCATACCAGCATAGCAATATAAACCTTATAACGCTATAAATAGGGTTGAATTTAAAGTAGGTACGTAAGTTCAAAAAATATTGCATTTGTTGCTTATTTTCAAAAAGACGTATCTGGGTATTGTTGTTGAATAATATACTCTATACAAAATGCGTAAGAGTAGAAAATTCTACGAGGGCTATGTGAGATAGCATTAAGCTTTTAACGGAAATTATTATCATTTTATATATTTGACATTCCATCAGAAAAGGGTCCTTATGGCGTTGACGTAAGGTCCCCTTTCTGATGGACAGCCACATATGAATATCTTGCAATGGATATTGCATTGTGTTTATTCGGTTAATAGAGGATGCTGCATCGTGTTTTTCTGGTTTTTATTTTTGCGATAAAGTCTGGTAATATAAATCGGAAATTATTGCCGAGATAAAGTATAGACATTATTTCCTGGAATGTAGCGTACAGTCAGCATTAAATAAGTAGTCTGTAACATCCAAGGCGCCATATATAGTATAGCAATACACCTTTTTCTACTCCTGTACTGTTATCTGTCTTTTACTTGGTCACGAACACTAATATAAGAACATACATAATATGAGTTCAGAGAAGTCTATACTCTATTCCCCATAACAGCACTAGTGTCGTTATAGTCACTTTACGTTATTGCTAGCAGCCACAGACTTCTAAATCTAGGTTAAACTTAGGTCAAGGATTAAGCGCTCAATTTTAACTTTACGGTAAAAATGCACAACTACCAACTTAACAAACAATTAAATTCCAACGGTTTTTAAGAAAAACAAAACTTTCCGAACTAAATTCATTGATGCCAACATAAAAAAAGTATTTTTAATTTAAGTATATCTTAAATTAAAAAAAAAAATTACCATAGACACATACTGTCAGTCAAACGTCATATTTGCCTTGTTTCCAGGTTATGATTAATTTTGTATTTTATAATTTAAAACCTCGTCGTAGAAAAAGTATTGTATGCAACGTTGTATAATTAAGTCAAAAAACGCTCATTGCGTCTCTATTTGCGATACTCGCCGCCTTCGCGGCTCGTATCGCAACTCACGCAATTCGCATTTTTTGAACCCACTTATGCAACTGTTGCATAAAATACTATTATTACTATGTGTGACGATCACAGACAAACTGTAAATAGTACAGTTTGGCAAAAAAGTGTAGAAATTGAACTAATTTTTATTTAATTGCAACACTTAATTATCTCATAGAAAGTTACTCAATAGTTGCCACATGTAAGACAGTTTGACATAGATAGAGGCGCCCCTAATAATTTCTACTCTTTTTTGCCAGACTATACAGACAAAAGTACTATTATTTTTTCTGTGGTTTGGTCAAAGTATAAAGACAACCAAGTAGTCCAACTTGGGCCGTTTAGGAGCTCGCGACACGTATTCACACAGACGCGCAATAGCACGTTAGTGTGAGTGCGATCCACTGGAGCATTCTTACGCATTCTTATCTCTTTGCTTGTAGTGCGTTCGTACACGGCGCGCACACATTCAAGCCCGCGATGTAGGTGGGCTTTTTTATTTAAAGTGCGGTCTTAACTGACAGTTAGCAGGTCGTCACAGAACTGACGATTAGTGTCAAACTCCACACATTTCGTCACGTACTGACAGGTTAGACCAGAGGTTCTTAAACTTTTTTTGGTCACGCACTCCCTACGTTATTTCGAAAACCTTACGGACCCTTTCCGAATACAATCAGAGTAAAAGAAAATCAAGGGCACATGAAAGTTTGTGCTGTATGCATAGCGACGGACCCCCGGCTCTTGTATCACAGACCCCTAAGGGGTCCATGGACCACAGTTTAAGAAACCCTGGGTTAGACGGTATTTGAACATAGCTTAACTTTCGCCTAGCCGTAGATTTTAAAATAAAAATGCCCAGGTACACTAGGCTTATGATGCTACGCTTTGTCACGCGATAAATAAATGATAAAGCATCCGTCACTCTCACACACTATTTGTCAGAACGTGACGGATACTTTATCATTTATTTATCGCGCGACAAAGCGTAGCATCATAAAGCCTACAGGAATAGTTTGTATTGTAGGGTGATTATTTTAATTTTCAAAAGTGGTAGCACCCCCCTTTATAGTATCAACGCCCCTCAACCACTTTGGGAACCTACCTGTGTGAGTGCGATCCATGCTGGAGCATTCTTGCGCATTCTTAAAACTTTGCTTGTAGTGCGTTCGTGCACGGCGCGCACACATTCAAGCGCGCGATGTACTTTTTGTAGGAAGAAAAATTATTGTTATCAAACTGTGATCATGTACAAATGGAAATTGCAAAACGGCTCGTCGACACATCTGGTGATCAGAGGGCTGGCAGCTTCCTCGCTCAGCGCTCAGCGTATCAGTATTGCCATACAGCGAGGAAATGCTGCCAGCATCTCCGGTGACCTGGTTCACCGGTGACCTGGTTCGACTCCAGGCACCCCCCGGCACATACCCAGCCCGATGTGCGTGTCGGCCGTGTGTAAGGCACACGGTCGGACGCCCTTGGGTGGTCTGGCCAGCGACCTGGTTCGAGCCCAGTGACCGCAACGGCCAACCACCCGGCCCGACAATCACAATGCTCGAAAGTGGGATGTGAGTTTGTCAGGTTTAAAAAAAAAAAAAAAAAAAAAAAAAAGCCAGCATCTGTGGCACCATGCCACGGGGGCCCTTTTTAGATATAATTTGATCGGTAGTTTAGCTTTAACTTTAGGTATTTTAGTTTAGGATAATGTATTGTTGTGTTATTTATTGTTTTCTTAGTTGTTATAAATAAACTCAGAAATGTAAACTAGGTAGTTATTATCTATATGGTTCTTATTTTTTTGTTTACTTAATACATTTCGCATTACTCCGTATTCATAGAGTGTTTGTAATTTGTATGTAATTTATTCGTCTGCGGCAAGCAGACTGGCGTTAGTATATTTATTATTTATACAACACGTGAGGTGATTTGTTAAGCAGATATATGTAATCATCGGACATCTGTGAAGGGTATAAACTATTGGTCGACTTTATAACTCGGACCTTTTCCACTGCATATTAAAAACCGGCCAAGTGCGATCAGTATTCGCAAACGAAGGCTTAAAAACACTTTTATGCCACACCTGGCCATAAAGTGGCTTTTTCCGCGGGGGTTTTTAAAATTTTTAGTTTAGGTTAGGTTATTTGGAGGAGTAACGATACAAAATCTACAGGGGGCCTGTGGGTGATGTGGCAATAAAGGTTAGGAACCACTGTGTTAATGGAAACCGCAGGTGTCGTGTTTAAGGGAAGTTACGATTCCGAGCAATTTGTTTCACGCTTACAAAAGTTAGAGATAGATAACAGTGCGTGCATTACGTAGGAAGTGTAGAAAGTGCAATGTTACGCTACTAGTGCAATTATTGTTATAATCTGTGCAGGGGGAGTTGGTCGGTTGAGTTCATTTACTCCTGCTGTGTACGATGCTGCATCATTTTCTAACCCTGGCTGTATTCTATCCTTTTAGGTATTTAAATAGGGTGCCCTTTATTTGGCATAATTTTATTTGTCCGAATGTATTGTTTAGCCCGAATTTTATTTCGCATAATTTTTCTCTAGCTTTAACGGAAAATATTTTGCAAAATCTTATACATCAGCCATTTAGTACATATTAGGTTAGGTTAGGTTTCTTTTATAGTTATTCTGAAAAGTCAATATTATCTGTAAAATAACAATTATGCGTAAATAGTATTCGGGCAAATAGAACATTCGGACAAATAAAATTATGCCAAAAATAGGTGACCCATTTAAATAAAGGTAAACAAAAAACCACGCGACTGCGCTCGTTCAGCCAATCAAAGTAGCGTTTTGTATCTGTGGCACAATACCACTGGCTGAACGACCCGAGTCACGTATAAAGACGAACAAATGTGACATTCCGCGGATAAAGGTACCTTATGGATATTGTCGCTTGTGTCTTTCTATCTTGATGTCCTATAGTAACGGAGTAGGATACGACGCAAGCGACAATACCCATAAGGTAGGTAGGTACCTTTACCTGCGGAACGTCACAAATAGTCCAACTTCGGCCGTTTAGGAGCGCGCGACACGTATTCACACACACGCGCGATAGCTCGTCAGTGTGAGTGTGTGAGTGCGATCCATACTGGAGCATTCTTATTTCTTTGCTTGTAGTGCGTTCGTGTTACACGGCGCGCACACATTCAAGCGCGCGATGTACCTTTTGCAGGAAAAAAAAATACTGCTATTATACTGCGCCACTGACTCCTAAACTGCCGCTGCTGTAAGTGGCCTGTCCTCTACGAGAAGATAAAAAATAAATAATTTATTTCTGCAAGTAGGCCGTCAAGGGCTCTTTTACATGTCTTATATTAATTTCTCTTCTTTTCTTTTGGCGCGATAAAATTATGTAAAACCACGGGCGGTAACATAGCCTTAAATTGTATATTCCAATTACTTGCGAATTAGGGCATTTATTTATTTTACCGCCTTTGATGTGTAATTTATGCTATTTCCAACGCTTTTACTCCTTTTTGAAACTCGATACACGTTTACGTTTCAGAAGAATGCCAAATGTTAATTTTCACCAAATGTGTACTATGACCACTTGACTACAAAACTTATATATTTTTAATGTGGTTCAGAATGCTTCGTACTTCATTTCGTTGCATCGCTCTTTAATAATTTAACTCCGGTGCTGGTGTTTTTGCCGCTTGTATTTAATCGTCGCTATAAAGCGCTGTTTCTTTAATTATATACACAAATACTCTTCAAATTATAATGATAGAAAGTGGTTTCTTAAATTAACCTAATATACATTTTGCACATTTACTTTGACCGTTAAACAACAATAAAGCAAACTCAAATAACGGTCTACTCGAACGCGCTTTTTACATGTCAAATTTCCCGCCATTATTTATAGGTTAGGACAACAAAAGTCAAATCAGCAACCATATTCAGCCGTTATATAAATCGATTATCTTAATTCGATTCTCCAACGCTATTGTAGAATTTATAAATCGTAAGAGCGCAGGCGAACTTTCACTGCCAACAGATGAGATAACATAAAGATCGTTACGTTTGTATTACGCAATATGGCGGGAACGGTGACACGAGGTCGTTCGGAAATCGGTGTTTAATTTATTTATTTATTTATTTATTAATACATGTTAACATGACATTACAGTAAAAAAACCAATGCGTCATGAAACGTAAAAATAAAATATCTATTGAGGCGAATTGAGGGTTTGATTGAGGTTTAATATTAATCATAGACCATTATGTCTGCTAAGCATTATTTAATTATGATAATATGGATAATCCAGTTTTTGTGAGTTTTCCTTTCACCGAATGAGGCTTTTAAGCTCTATTTATTAATTATCTTGTCGTGGGTGAGGCTCGATGTTAGTAATTATTATTTGTTCCGGGTAAAAAAAGTTGGAATCAAGGAATTGAACATTCGAGTCGAGATCGGCAAAAAAAGAAGGTTAACAAAGGTCAAGGGGCTTAAAAAAATTTTTGACCTCTATATAGATTGACCAGAGACAAAACCACAATTTGTATGGAATTTATTTTTTTGGTCAGAAATTTCTGACCAATGTAGGTATTTTGTAGTGTTGGCCAATCTTTTAGGCGTCCTAATTTGAACACGTATAGACGATCATCGCAAGGTCGCCTACTCGGACTGCTCTACTCGGACGAATTCGATTCTAAAGCGTGTCACACACTAAGCAGATACGATAAGATATCTGTATCTGAACGCATATCTGTCAATATCGCTCCCTATACAATTCAATGAGCTAACACACACAGCGCAGATAACTTATATTTTATCGTAAAGTATCTGTGGGCACCGACATATATCGACAGATGGCAAAGATATTATCTGCGTATATAAATTGATCTGTGTATAATATCTGCCGATATAAATATGGTATAGTATTTTATCTGCAGATCATCAGTTCAGTTTGAAGGATTTAGACTGAATGTATCGTCTCGTATATTATCGTATCTGCGTAGTGTGTGATAGTTTCAGATCATTAAGTTATTATACGCAGATAAAATATTATCGTATCTGCGTAGTGTGTGACACGCTTTATAGGTTTTCGAATAACCAATGAATTAGTCGAAATAATCCGTTCGAGTAAAACACGCCCAAATAATAACTATTATTAACACCTGGATATTTACCATGTATGTTTGTTTTTACGAGTTCTCGATATATCATGGTATTAAATAGTAGTTATTATGTGAATGAGCATGATAGCTTAAAATCGTATAACACGCCCAAAGTTCGTCGTATTCACGTTCGCCATAAAGAATTCCCATTCAGGCTGCCCTTACTTTTTTATTTTCTCTTCTTTCATTTAGGTCTTATGGTGGTAGGTACTAGGTAAACTTTAGCAATCCATGTCGGTCTAACAGAATTCCTAATTTTTTTTCGTCGTGTAATAAAAAATGCGTGAGACCGCTAGTTTTCGTGAGCACTCGGGCAGAACGAGCACTGAACCGGCGTCCTAGCGTCATCCAATCTATATATTCATCCTCCGAGCTATTTTCACTTTCACACTTCATTGCATTTGACAAACTCTGACGGAGACCCTGCATGTAAATATTGGTTTTATCAAGGACCATTAAAACAAGAGGACTGTCATTCTCCATAAGGTGGGTTTAGACCAAACGAATTCTAACACATTCTAACCCCACTCTACCAAACTACTTGTGTACACAATTAATTTGGTAGAGTGGGGTTAGAATGTGTTAGAATTCGTTTGGTCTAAACCCACCTATACAAAAAGCTGTTCTACGAATTTACAACGCCATCTATGTAGGTATAAGCTTGGTAAAAGAATTATATTATTTACAATTATTCAACTTTGCAAACGTGACACAGTATTTAAATGTTAGAATTTATTTATTATTAGCTGTTTACGAACTAATTGTTACTATACTATGTTTCTTTGTTCAATTATAATATAACATCGTTAAGCGGTCGCGGCAGCGGTCGGGTTATAATTTGTAACCCGACCGCTAGGGGATTTCCTGGCAAAAACTAGATGGCGCTAAAAAACTAAACATTTAACGATGTTATAATTGAACAAAGAAACATAGTATAGTAACAATTTTCTCCATACTTTGGATTGTAACTTACAATTCAAAGTATGGAGAATGACAGTCCTCTTGTTTTAATGGTACTTGGTTTTATTTAGTGTCCGACCGAAACATCTTTTACCGAAACCGAACCAACGGTGTTGGCTCTAGTTTGGCCCGAAACCAAAACTTTTATAGACACTTAGAATCGTTGAATAAAAGGTTAGTGGGACGTTCTTTCTAGACATAAGAACAATGAAACACCTATAACTCGTAAGCTGGTAAAAAAAAGTTTAATAACAATATATAAAGTGTTAACAGTGTTAATATTGACAAATCAGACTACAAGCTAGCCTCGAAATCTCTCGAAATCGGGACGTCCCGCCAAAATCGGGACGTCTGGCAACGGGTTTGGGGACTTCACAATTCACATACACGTTTGAATTTCCGAATTCCTTTGAATCCTTTTGAATGGTCCGATAACACTATAAAAAGCACCAATCAAGAAAACGGATCATAAATGAAATATTTAACAGTCATTAAACTTTTCGTGGTTCCCTAACAGATCTTAGCCAATATTTGAGCAAATCAGTCCATTTGATTAGAGCACAGCGAAGGTTGCTTTACAACACCGTTCCGAAATACCAATTTGTAATATCACAAGGTCACCTCACCGCTTGGGAAAAAGTAACAAAGAATTTGAATAACAGAGTCTACGGGGCATTGTTATGGCAACTGACAGGACAATGCGCTTAAAATATCTGTCATAACTGTTTCCTAGGCTCACAGTTACTCTAGCGCTTGCTCCGTTTTTTTTGCGGGAATTTTATTATGATTTAGGTAGATTTGGTAAAGTAGGAAGGAGGGGATCCCCTTGTTTCCCATAACGGTTTAAGTCATACTGTATTGTTAGTCATAATTAGAGACCGGATTTGAAGTAGCGATCTCAATATTAATATGGATATGACTGGTATAATTTATTATTTTTTCACACAAAAATAATGTAACTTATCGGAACAAAAAAGTAAAGAACTTTTTGGAAAATGTTGTAAATATTGTTCTAAAATCATGGTGTTAAGAAATAAAAATATTGTTTGTTAATTTTTGAAATGGTTTATTTTTGTTAAGTTCTTCTTCTTTAATATTTCTTCTGCGCAATGCACAGTAAAAATTAAGACCCTATATGACCAACATGACATGTATTCAACAAATTGCACTAGTCATATCCATATTAACGTTTTTATTTGAAGGCTCATCAAAATTTCATTAAAAAAAAACTTAAAAGTTATTATAAATTGCAAGCTAAACTACAAGAATACAAATTTAAAATTAAATATACTAAAAACTAAAACTAAATTAAAATTAAATACGTTAAAACTAAAATAAATCTAAAAACGGCCCCTGCGGCATGGTGCCGAAGATGCTGGCAGCATTTCCTCGCTGTATTGTGAGGCATATTAATATTGAGATCGCTACTTCAAATCCGGTCTCTAGTCATAATTATCTATATTTGTTTTATAACCATTCTGAAAACTTGACGGTTTCATAGAAAATAAGTTGCATGACTATCGATAATTATGACTAACAATACAGTATGACTTGAAAAAAATATGGGAGATAATGTAGACCCTACGCTACGAAGGAGCGATTGTCAACTTCCAGTTTTGTCCACCTCTTTTTAACCGACTTCACAAAAAGAAGGAGGTTCTCTAGTCGGGTTTTTTAAAGTTTTTATCACAGGCTTCCGTCGTTTATTAAATATGAATCGATTTGTAAAAAATAACTTTTTAAATGAATGGGTAAACTTCATGACTGGTCCTTTTCAAAGTCTAGTTTTAAATGGATAAATTGGATCTTTTTAAAAGTCTAGTTTTAGTGATGGGTGTTTTTACTGTCTTAGACTGGCAAACAGGCAGACGGCCCACTTGACAGAATGTAGTCACAGCCGTCTATAGACAGTTGCAACACTAGATGCATGCGTTGGCGGTCTCGAAGAAATTTGATGGCACCCTTTGTAAAAAATGCCATATTGTAGCGCAATCGGAAAATCTTAAATCAGGAAGTTCATTCCCACAATTGTACGCACCAGAAAGGTTCTATGTAGGGATGTAACGATACACAGTTTTGCCGATACGATACCGATACCGATATATAGTAGTTATGATATCTTAGCTAAATAATGAAGTAAGAATTTCAGATATTTGTATGTCCTTATTATAACTAATGGCAACGACTACTGGCTATATTTACCAGAGAGTCAACCTTGAAAGTGTAAAATAAAAATAAATAAATTGTCAACTCAAAATTCAATTTTTTTTTAATTAAGAACCAAAGATTTAATTAACATAGTAATTATCATTGCACAAGGTAATACGAGTAGACCAATACATAAATTAAGTCAGAAATTGAAATTACTTTTTGCAGATTTTTTTCATACAGCAAATTCTTTTCGCGCTCTTCAAATATCGGTTGTATAATATCGGCGATACCGATATATCGGTATCGGTATCGTTACATCCCTAGTTCTATGAAACCCGCGCGTTGTTGAGTGTAGTGACTCAAGGAAGTGGGAATGAACCGCCTGCCGATGACGAGTGGTGCGATGGTAGAACGATAGGTAGGTACACGAAGAACTCGTTAAATATAGATTTAATGTTTGATTTTCCTTTAGAAAAGTTATTAAGAGTCGATTAAAAATGATGAAAAATTAGCTATTAAACGCAAGTAATGTGTGCATTGTTCGGAATCATATGTTTGTCTGTAAATAATGCCAGACTCGAAATGACGCACCGCGCCAAGTAAAGTAGCCATCTGGTTCTTTTTAGATCATACCAGCAACCCAAAACGTGCAGTTTACAAATATGTAGCTACCTATCTGCTTTCTGGCTTATACCGATTCTGTAGAGTGAGTAAAGTGTTCGTGTATTTTCTGTGGACTTCGCTTTTATGACCTAACTTTCTTGTTAGACCCTTATACCCGACACCACCTCACCTCGGCACCTCAGACCCGACAAGACCATATCGAACAGCAAGTTGCTGGTGAATGATCCTGGCTACTTGATTATGTCTGTGCAAGTACTCGCCGTTAGCTAGATGCGAACACCCGGAGATAATATGCCTGATAGACTCTCCGGGACGGCGGCATGCCCGACAGATGTCGACCGTACCGGATATATTTCCGGTAGTTGTTCGTCATCATAACAAAGAATGTCTCAGATCGTATATTTATCGCCCTTGCCTTCGGCTCACGCGTCAAATACCTGCGATCTGAGACATTCTTTGTTTTACCGACCTAGGCAAGTAATGTACTATTATTTTGATTGTGTTGATACTATTGGCGATAAATCGCCTCTTTACAACAAATTTCAATTTAATATTGCTGTATCTATCTACTAAAGTGAAATAGATGTCCAAATGTTTTACAATATATCAAAGCAATATAACTTACTTCCATTATTGGGAATTTCATTTCAAGTTCCATTTGTCGAAATGATTGAAAATGAAATGTCTTTTAAAGAAAAGTACTAAGAATTCTTTATCTTACTTTGACTCTGTTACTTGAAAAGACCCAATGAAAACTGGAATCGATATTTTTTATTAAAGTTTAAATTAGGGATGTAACGATACATAATTTTGCCGACACGATACCGATATTTGTAGTAAATTATCGGCGATACCGATACCGATACCGATATCTTAGCTAACTAATGAAGTATGAACTTCAGATTTATTATTTGTATGTCCTTATTAATTATTATATCTAAAACTTGGCAATATTTAACAGAAAGTCGACCTTGAAGGTGTAAAGTAAAAATAAATAAATTGTCAATACAAAATATATATTTTTTATTATGAACCAAATATATAATTAACATAGTAATTATTATTGAACAAGGTAATGGACCAATATATAAATTAAGTCAGTAATTGAAATTACTTTTTGCAGTTTTTTTTTCATACAGCAAATTCTTTTCGCGCTCTTCAAATATCGGTTGTATATAATCGGCGATACCGATATATCGGTATCGTTACATCCCTAGTTTAAATAATGTTGCTAGTTTAGACTTATAAAATTGTAACTTGTAGCTTTAGGAAACGGGTCACTGCTGAAAAGCAGTAAGGTCGGTCGGGGCTAGGGTTGCCAGATTGAATTACCCTATTATCGGGAGGAGGAAACAATATGTCGGGATTTTGAGACTTTGGTCGGGAGATCCCCCGCGTGCTCGATGCGCGGTCTTTTATTTTAGCCTGAAAGAGCAGAAATTTTCGCTGGCCGGACCACCTTGAGTGGATCGGACTAAGTTTTAAAATGAAGTCGTTTGTCGGGAGATTTACTTCTTTGTCGGGAATTCGGAGGACATACAAAAAATCGGGAGAATCCCGCCAATTCCCGTTCATCTGGCTACCCTAGTCGGGGCATGTGCGCCACGGAGCTTGCATAAAAAATCTCGAAAAGTACAGATATTATACTACAAACACGCTACTGGAGCATTCCATGAAAATATTTCGTAAGGGACACCAGCACCGTTTTAATACTTCCGAAAAATAAATTCAGGAAGCTAATTATCAGCATTGCAATATCATAACTCGGCTTTAAGATTGGTACGTAAAATGGGGCTCGAAATCGAAGTTCAAACCTGGATAAAAGTTTATTTTTATATGTGGCACATTGATTTATATACAAAAACAGTGTTCCGAAGGTATGAATTTTAGTTTGTCGATGATAGTTTGTTGCTTCATTGCATAGTTTCAACGAAAAATTCATAATAGTAGGCAAAGCCAGCTCAACCCGTAGTTGGGGTTATAAGGCCTAGCAATGGGGTGAGATGGAAAAATTGCTAGGGTTGACACTTTCGGATCAAGACAATAGCTCGACTTATCAAGAGATTTTTTTATTAATGTAGCAAAATTATGTTTTATTTATGCTCCTACTTAAACCGGTTTAATGTTTTCTGTAAGTAGAGACCCTTATTTTTATGACGTATAAATAGTTTTTTAGATCAATTTATAAAAATATGTTTTGATCTATACGGAATTAGTAAGGTGAATCCCATCAAAAACATTAATATGAAATTAATGACCTGCATGACATACTATGACACGTCGACAGACAGAAACGTCTATCGCCGTAGTATCAAATATCGCGAGTGCGGTGAGGGAAGAAGGTGGGCTATAGTGTGAGAAGGATCGCGGGGGTGTTTAAATGGCCGGCTTTTCAAATATTAATAATAAAATAAAAATAAAAAACTCACGAGTTAAATAAAAGTCGATTAACCACTCAGTAGGTAATAGCCTGTATTACTGTATGAAATAAATAAAATGCAAATTTTAATATAACATATTTATTTAATTTGCAACTTATTTAATTCCTCCGCTACTTCAATATTTTTTTTTAATAATATTTAGCATTTTATCATAATGTAAGACACTTTTGACTACTTATGTAAATCGTCAACCCTGAACTACGAACACCAACTCCCCCCTCTATCAAACCGGTACACCCCGTTCGTAACACCAACTCTCCCCATAAAAATCCTCAAATGCGGTAGGATCGTTTTCTATGTTAAAACCATTATAAATAAAGAAAATATAACTTAAGTTTTTCTGTTTCCAATAAGCCATGTAAGTATATAAACGATATCCGAAAGGTGGATGAACACTTACTTTGGTAAACATCACTTAAAAACAAAGTTAAGTTCAACTAAAAATCCGCCGATTTCGAGCATCAACTTTGACAGTGAATTTGTGTTTCAAAATTGTATGATTTGACAGCTTAGTGTTGCGAAAAGTAGAAAAATTATGTCTAAAAATATAATTAAATTACTTTGAGAGCAACCTAAGCATTAAAATTAAAGTAGCTACTCATAAATGAAATTCTGGATTCGCAATCCAACTCCCCCCGCGAAACCTACTCACCCCATTTTACGGTAGTGTTTCTTAGCAGCTAATACGTTTTATTAGGGTAGCTGCCATAGCGTTTCGTAAGGGACAAAAAGTTGATGTTTTCATGGAATGCTCCTACTAACTAAAATGGAGAGGGCGTTGTCGTTCGTAGAATAATATCTGTACTTTTCGAGATTTTCTATGATAGCACTTGTCTCGTAGACGCACTTGCCCTTAATCAACTAAAATGAGGTTCGTACTATTTCCACATACCTAAAGGGTACAAAAGAATCTGTACTTTTTTAAGTTTTTTCTACAGGTTGATTTTTGGGTCGTGGAGCAAGAAAATAAGGCATAATACAATATTCAAAGATGAACCTAATAATGTTAATTATTAATTTCTTATCACCAATATTTGTAATTATTATCCAGATTATAAGTAGAAAAAAAACATTTTTGCATAAAATTTAGTCACCCTACTCAGTGTGACGTCTTGTCGCTTCCCATAGGTACTGCATATGTCAAAAGTCATAGGGTGACCATGATTTACTAATTCACTTAGTTTAATATTAATTTTACTTGAAAATAAGAAAATTTAATTAATTCTGTTTTGATCAAATGCTATCATAAGATAATATTGGACAGTTATAGAGTCAGAAAAACTGGTCCGGGATCACGACCCAGAGATCACCCTGTTTAGTTATTAAAAGTTACGAGCTTATTCTATTTTATAGAAATCCCATTATATAACCTAGCGTGATAAAAATTATAACAAAACGCCTACTTTTAGTGTACAGTCACGTTTACCGCCGAAAATTAAGTCAATAAGTTTTTATTGACTGCTTTATCTTAGGTTTAATGGCGCTTAATAGATATATTCATGTTTTATGACTGAAATAGGCACTTAGGTATTTATTATCTAGTAAAACTGCCGGGACCGAATTCAGCGTGAGACGTGTAGAGTTATGATGAGTAGGTAGGTAGGTACAGTCAAGGAATTTAATTTCCTACCCTTTTCATTGAAATGTTGTTAAGCATTCACAATGCATTAAGGTCGAAATTTCTATTTCAGTAATAGTATTTAAATGTCAATACGTATTATTTGTCACTGCATATTAAAGATAACCTCTTTGCGAAGTCATTTGCTCATCTAATTACGAATACGTGTCAGTTGGTGTCAGTGTCAATCGAGAACATTTTAAAATAATTCCGAATCCAGACTCCGGAAAGTCTACCACAAACGTCGATAATCTAAATTTCGTTATCTGCGTTCCTTTCATTCGAATATTGCAAGAGCGAGAAAGATGGACTTTCTTCGAATTTCGATTCCGCGGTTGTCGTCCTTTCTTGGTAGTGCCTTGACGTTCCAAATTTCAGTTCACCATGTCAACGTTGTTAATCTGTTACCTAGTTACTGACACAAAACAATGCGTGTGATATGTCAAAGTAACGTCGTAGTCTAGCTAGCTCTTATGATGACAGTATGCTATACGATATTAGACCTTAGGTGGGTTGGAAATTAAATTCCTTGACTGTACCTACATAACCTACATGACAGTAAAATAATTTGAATGCCACACAATTTTCGTAGCAATTTTCGTACTATTTTCTACACTCGCGGTCAAAAATTTCGGATCAGTCAAATACCGCCATGTCTCCTAAAATACTCCAGGGTTGTGAAGTTATTGAATCCCGTTTTGATCTTTAATTAATTTAAGATATTATCTGCAAGAATAACACTGAAAATAATAGCAATTTCAGGTTTAGATACAACTCGTAACAACACATGAAAAATAAAGACGTTAACGGAGTGACATATCGCAAAAATCACCATTTTTGGATAATAATATTTTTATGATGGGTTAGCGGATATTGCTAATACAGCCAGATATAATGAAGAATAGTATATTATGTAAATGAAACAAGTGTGAAATATTGAAAAAACACCTATTTCTATTATTTAAAGTTTCGGGTCATCGTGACCCGAAACTTTTGCTCTTGAGTGTAGTTCTTATTAAAAATGGTTTCATAACAAAGTTACCATATTTTTTATGAGTTATCAATGCTATTAATGAACACATAGTTTATTTAATTTCATATTTTTTTTTAAATAGACTTTCGCATCCAACTTTGAAGGTTACACTTTAGGTATTGAACTCAAGACTTCTACATATTTCCTTATTTTGCTTACCTACTTCAGCAGGATTTCTATCAAGGGCTCTTTAACATGTCTGATTCTATTCTTTTCTTTTGGCGCTTCGGGTAATGACCTTCTGGTGAGAAGAAGCGCCGGAAAAAACTATTACAAGTATTACAACAATATGACGTTAATACATAAGATTTCATTGATACATTACATTAAACTTAAAACTACATTTATAGAGATGTAAAGGGAGACCCTTCACATTTTCTAGACGTCCAAACAAGACAAATAAAATAATAACATTATGATTGTACCTCATGTTTTCGGTCAGTCTTTACACTAATAATTGTGTATAAAGTCTAAGAATCGGCCACGCTCCACCGCGCGCTAGCTATGCTCCAGAAAAGATGAAACTCGAGTGTAGGTTAACATTAGATTTCTAATTACATAGTTAAACATAATTAAAATGCTTCGAGAGAAACAAATTATCTGCTCATCATTCTGGAGTTGATCATTTAGTCATTGTGGTCTGCGTGCGCAATGATAAGACAATAAATATCAGGTCAATAAGACAGGAAATCATTAAATGCACCAGTATATAATCTACTTTTGGCGCATAGGTAGTTTGTAGGGAATGCAAAGTGATAGCGTCTCCATTACAATAGTATGGAGAAATAACTATCACAGGGACATTATTCAGCGTGAGTTGTGTAGAGTTGTATGAGAACGAAATAAATTGATAAACGATTTGCTTTATTTAAAAAATATTTGACATTCTGCATCTTTTGTTTCAGGTAAGTGTTCCGAAAAACGTCAACGCTTGATTGGCAGATGACGCGTCCTGCCTGGTTTTAACCAGCTGTATATGGGTTGGTTGGAACAGGTTGATGTTTTTTTTTCAAAATTAACTGCGTCAAATACGGCAGCTCTAGATGCTGCTGCCTGTACAAGGAAACAGAAGCGGCCAGCCTATTATGTACATAAACGAAACTAGTTATGACCAATCTCTTGTCCAACCTGTCGCCAACTCGTTCGACCAATTTACATGTGTTCCGGCCGTGGCCAATGCAATCCAACCGCTCAATTTTGAAAAGGCATATGTGCAAATCGTGGAATATACTTCATCATCATTATAAATTTAAGAGTTACTTTAAGTTTAA
This sequence comes from Eudemis profundana, assembly GCA_947034925.1. Taxonomy (NCBI): domain Eukaryota; kingdom Metazoa; phylum Arthropoda; class Insecta; order Lepidoptera; family Tortricidae; genus Eudemis; species Eudemis profundana. Next base: position 7,097,257 of record OX344819.1, read on the forward strand.
GGTAAAACATTCGTCCCCAGTTTCAACCGGAAAATTCAAGGACTGAATTTCTAAAATTCATTTTGATGTGCTTTAAATAATAATGTACCTACATTCAAAAATTAACTGTAGACAAAATAAGAAATAACTTTTATCAATTGGTACCTAGTAAAAAAAACTTACCTAGTTAAAAATATAATTATCATCAGTCATCACCCTAAAAATCTCACCCTAAGGCCCTAAGGTTTCTCAGTTTAAGAAACCTTGCACTTGGGATCACTTATTCCCCATACTGATTGCACAGTTGGGATTTGTGACATTGTCCGATAGTTTTGTAGGGGACAGTGAACGAGTTAACTGTCACTTTTTACAGAGTGTGTCCATTCTCAAAACTACACAAATTATTTGGTCTGATTTCCTTAATTGGTGGTAATTTTCTCATGTTAAAATCTGGCTGCTTGGTTCTAACGACTTTTTAGAAGTATAGCAGCTATGGCAACCTGTTATTGAAATATAGACTTCATTGCAATGTGTTAAGGTCCATTTGTTCCACGGATATTTACACTTATTTGCATAATGACTGTTATGTCATTGAGATTATGTGACAGACGTCATAGCCGACTGTCATGTCCTTTGTTGATGTATCCGAATGGATGTAAACATGAAGAATCGATGTAGTGTTATAGAAAAAAGTAATTTATAGTACATTACACAACTAAGGTGGTAATACAAAGAAAGGCCGAGATCGCAGATGTTTGCGGCCCGAGCTGCAAGCGAGGGACGTAAATATGCGATCGAGGGCTTTCTTTATTATCTCCCGTGTTGTGTACATCATTTTATGTCTACACTGGGCCAGAAAGCGACTTCAAAAACGAATTACTTTCTTTATAAGACAAAACATTATTCTCCCTTTTTCAGTCTTTGAAGTCAGTTTTAAGTTTTTATATTACCTACTTTTTATTTCTTCATTTTTTTAATTTCGGTTGATTCACTATTAATTTAATATATTTATTTATGCCACACCTGGCTATAAGGTGGATTTTACCGCACGCTACGCGTACGGAAAAAGCCGCTTTCTGGTCAAATGTAGACAAAATGATGTACAACAACACGGGAGGTAATAAAGAAAGCCCTCGATCGCATATTTACGTCCCTCGCTTGCAGCTCGGGCCGCAAACATCTGCGATCTCGGCCTTTCTTTGTTTTACCACCCTAGTTGTGTAATCTACTAATACTAATACATATAGACATATTTCCGATGGAGACGGCGGGCTTCCGCTAAGCTACCTAGGTACTTTTGCGTTACGGAATCTTAAAAAAGGTTTCTTTTAATTACTTTCTTTTTTTCTTCTTCATATCTGTTATTTACGATATCCGATCTGCCTTGAATGGGTCTGTAACCAGGTTGCGTGCTTCTGCATAAATTTGTGTTACTTTCGGCTCATTCGCGATATTTCCTTATTGTTCTTATATTCCGGGAAAAAATTATGTTTGTTATTCGGGAAATTGGGGATAGCACACGATGGTTTACCTTTGAATCGCCGACAAATGTTTCATCGACGTATCATTTCATCGAAAGTAAATTTTCCCTGAAGGACGACGGACGACGAACGATGAATTTGGGTCACCGTAATTTAAATAATAGAAATGGGTGTTTTTCAATATTTCACACTTGTTTCATTTACATAATATACTATTCTTCATAATACCTGGCTGTATTAGCAATATCCGCTAACCCATCATAAAAATATTATTATTATCCGAATATCATTTTTGCGTTATTTCACTCCGTTAAAGTCTGTGCGGAAAGAGAATAGGCGTGGCGAAAAACGGAACTAACCTAACCAGTATGGCCACAGAACAGAAAATACGGCACATACGATAGAAAAGCATTACAGCGCCCCCAAAATTAATCCTATTCTCTTTCCGCACAGACTCTAACGTCATTATTTTTCAAGGGCTTTTCCGAGTTCGATCTAAACCTGAAATTGCTATTATTTTCAGTGTTATTTTTGCAGATAATATCTAAAATTAATTAAAGATCAAACAAAACGGGATTCAATAATTTCACAATCCTGTAGCATTTTAGGAAACCTGGTGGTATTTCACTGACCCGAATTCCTCGTCCGCGAGTGTATAAAACAAACCTAACCTAATGGTATTTACAGGATGACTTTAAAAAATCCTGAAAAGTTAGCGGTTTCATAGAAAAAAGTTGTTGACGAAATGAAAATTCGTTGAAATGAAACTTCGATGAAATGAAACATTCGATGAAACGTTTGTCGACGAAACAACAGGCACCGGCACGAGATTAAATCATGTTTTCTATATAGAGCGGCTGCCCCATAGCAAAAACCTACTATGCTTATGACAAATTTAAAAAAAGAGCTTAACAACATTTTTACTTTTACATTTTTACGCCCTTTTTAAAATTTTATCTGAAACACTTACTAGGTTTTGATATGGGGCAGCCGAGTAGCTTTGCACAGTTGTTTTTCTTGTGTTTTCCAAATATATGTGCCTATTCTTTCACACCAAATTGTTCTACACCCCAGGAAAAGGTAATAGGAAAGAAGAAAACGACATCACTGACACTTTGTCTTATTGTACCAACCATCCTATTAATATTATTTATGCCACACCTGGCCATAAAGTGGCTTTTTCCGCACGCTGCGCTTACGGAAAAAGCCGCTTTCTGGCCAAATGTAGACATAAAATGATGTACACAACACGGGAGGTAATAAAGAAAGCCCTCGATCGCATATTTACGACCCTCGCTTGCAGCTGGGGCCGCAAACATCTGCGATCTCGGGCTTTCTTTATATTACCACCCTAGTTGTGTAATGTACTAAAATGTGAAAGATTGTGAAGATGTTTGAATGTTTGTTACTAATAACGGGGTGACAACTGAAGCGATTAGTAAAGAGTTCCCTTGGGACAGTAACGGGAACAACGAGGGCGAAGCCGCGATAAAATGCTAGTATAAAATAAACGACAGAGACAAAGAGTGTATGTATGGTATGTATGTATGTACGTAGGTGGCAAAGCGCGAAGGTTCGTGCCTTGAACCGGTCCGCCGTGAGTAGTACTGTCGCGTAGGGAGGGACAGTGGTTTAATTATTCAAACTTTATTCCTTTATATCAATATCACATCACAACAATGCACATAACAGACTTATCAATTAAATTTAATCATTAAACAATATAGAATTTAGTTGTAATTAAATATACTAAAAACTAAAACAAAATTAAATAAGCAAAAACTAAAATAGATCTAAAAACGGCCCGTCTACGGCATGGTGCCGAAGATGCTGGTCGCATTTCCTCGTTGGATTGTAAGGCTGATGCGTATAACTGACTAGCTACGTATATATACAGGGTGTCCCATAACTCACACGTCACAGTGACACCGGGGCTAGGTCAGCTCAACAGGCACCAAACTAGCCTAATATAACTTTAGTAAAAGTTGCACGGTTTTCGAGATAATGGCAAATTAAAGCTTTTTAGAAATTTTCACGTTGCTTGCAGCTCGGGCCGCAAACATCTGCTTTTCTTTGTTTGGTTGTGTAATGTACTATTCTAAAACATTTCACTGGTCATTTGATAGGTAGGGGCTCCAATTCGGCCATTCTCGCGAAGTATGTCAGCGGTCACTTAATTACCGCGACGCTGTTTTCATACTAAATGTATGGAGACGCGGTAATTAGACGCAGTCATACTTCGTGAGAATGGTCGAACTATATTCTGTACTTTTAGTTAGGTACTTAAAAAAAGGTAAACAAAACAACCACGTGACTCGGGTCGTTCAGCCAATCAAAGTACCTAATGTTTTGTATCTGTGGCACAATACCACTGGCTGACCGACCCTAGTCACGTGGTTTTTTTTTAAGTAGGTACCTAAAAGTACAGAGTATAGGATGGATTTTAAAGCGAACTGCCATAATGCCATTCTACTTTCTGACGTAAACTTCGTTAACGCTTGTGGCAGTCACAGTACGCGAGGGAAAGAGCTGGGAAACGCAAAGGTCAATAACACTGTTCCGGCAACAGACAGTTCACTCTGTTCCGGTGACACATCATTGGTACCGACGGGGAACTTAGTACACGCGGGGTAACATTAGGGCCTAGGGCTGCCATCCGTCCGGGTTTCCCCGGATTTGTCCTAGTTTGTTCATTTGTAGTCCGGGTTTGCTAGCTCGCGAGCGCTAATGCACCCCCCCCCCCCGAAAGTGAAATTGCGTTGCTGTTGAGATGTCCGGATTTTAAGCTCGAAAATCCGGGGATTTACGCTTTTGGTCCTAGGTGTCAAATTTTGGATATCGCAGCCCTACATTAGGCACTAGTCCCCTTGCCGGCAAGTAAGCGGGTGTGGTAATAACACAGAATTAAAAAAAATAATATCAGACTCTAGAAGTCTAGATGAACAACAATCACCGTATGTGTTTGAACAGTTTCCTCGATATCTCAAAGATCAGATCGTGGATTGGTTGCAATGGGACCACCTCGGAGGCATACGCTTTCAAACAAAATTCCAAATCGTCTAGCCGTCTTCAAGTTATCGGGGAACAACCCAACATAAAAATTGCTCTTTATTTTGAAGTCGGTTAAGACTGGAATCTAATATGTAATGCGTGTCAAACAGCCTTTGATGTCAAATTCAAATTCATACTGTTTATTTCTTTCATGTTGTACAGTCGCCATCAGATACATCGGAGCAAACAAGGCGCTCGCAAACAGGCGAGGTGAGACCAGAATCGGGCACGGAAGCCTAGTTTCCAAATCATTTTTAGAGCACTTATTTGACTCTTAGGTCACTGTAAAACATATATAATAATATTCAGAACTGTATCTAGGGCTTCCTCTCACTTAGAACACGATAGCGAACACTTCGCTCGATAGAAAAGTAGCGCGAAAACACTATAAAATAAAGTATTTTTTTAATTTTTTTTCATTTTGTTCATCACCAGTTACCTTTTCTGACAAAATTAATACCTGACAATCATGATTTCACAGTCATGCAGGGCATCCTCTCATGTTTGGGTTGATAACGTATACTTTTATGTTAGAAATCGAAGATAATCTGCATTCCGCCCGACCCTAGTTTGTATGTGAAATGCGAGCCAGGTCCTACCGCGCCTTAGCGTGTTCTGTTCAGATATTGATTATTCTGTAGGCTTATGATGCTACGCTTTGTCACGCGATAAATAAATGATAAAGCATCCGTCACTCCCACACACTATTTGTGGCATGCGGCCCGTGAACCGCTCAATTGCGACCCGCGAGCCTCCCAGGCTATTTTGTACGTAATGGTCGCTATATTCAAAATAGGGATGACGACTGGATTAAAACTATATAATTCTATTTAACCCGTCAGTTAGATTATGGAAAAATATGGGACACGCATTTTTTGGTTTATCAAAATTATAAAAATTGACAGAGTTATATATAGATCATCAAACTTCTGGAGTGGGGGCTTGTGACGTCACTCCTAGGTGAAAATTGTGCCTAGGAGTGACGTCACTCGAAACTTCTAAGCACTCTATCCTCGTCATTTTTTGTTTGTCAAACAAAAGAAAAAATACGTGTACAATATTTTTTAATAACCTAACTGACGGACTAAACAGTTTTTTTATTCGTCTAGTAGCCCATTGTATAAAATCACAAATTATTAACAAAGTGCGGCTCGCGTCAATTTCGTTAGTTACTATGTGGCCCTTGACTGCTAAAAGGTTGCCCAACGCTGTGTAGTGTATAGATCTATAGATGTATCTGATGGCGACTGTGCAATATAGGATATATGTGAGAAATTGAACGGTCGCAAATAAATCTATTCTATAATTTCTAATTGGTTTTCATTGCTAGAAACCCGCCGTCCGAAATCGGTTGATTTTCCGGTGATTTAACGTCACGGCAATGACATTGAGACGTAGAAAACCGTGTCGTATCGTACGCCGAATCGGCACAACCGTGGACGTGTCTAAACGGACATTGAAAGTGTTGGTCGTTGACTGTAGATGGAATGATTACGCAGTAATAGAATACTATAGCTTGGCAACTTCGTTGGTGACACTCACCTGTGTGCTTTTTGCTATGTGCAGCCGTAACTACTTACACAAGTTACCGCCAACACGACCGGCTTCCTCCGGAGTCTGCCCCCGTCGGTCGTCGTTCGTGTTGGCGGTAACTTGTGTAAGTAGTTACGGCTGCATACAACAAAAAGCACACATATGAGTGTGACCAACGAAGTTGCCAAGCTATAGTGTCTCTATGAGTTGTAGACTTTGCGAATCTGTCAACCCCTATGGCTTCTCAATTATGAAAAAAAATCAAAAACTGGATGGACAAAAAGAAAAATACTGGACTCGCCCACCGAGGGAACCCTCGGTGGGCGAGTCCAGTATTTTTCTTTTTGTTTCAGATTTTGCCCTATACATATAGTATAAGATGGTATTACGTGCCAAAATTCATAGTTCTAGGCCAGTGGTTCCGAACCTGGGGGGTAATTACCCCTTTAGGGGTAAAATTAAGTTTTCTTAGGGGTAATACAATACAATACAATCATACTTTATTGCACACCAAAAAAATAAATTACAGTGTGAATACAAAAAACAGTGGTAAACAATAGGCGGTCTTATCGCTAGAGAGCGATCTCTTCCAGACAACCTTGTAATACTCATATTAAGTCGTTTTTCTTTGAGTACTTTCATTATACTTGTCTGTATTAGTTACATATTTTTTGGAGGGGTAATGATACAAATCTAGAGGGGGCCTGTGGGTGATGTGGCAATAAAGGTTAGGAACCACTGTTCTAGGCCAACGGAAACCCTATAAATGTTGGTTTGATACAGGAATCATGTAATATGATAATATCTCGGCGGATAGCTAGACAAATGCAATTTCAGGGCCCTTGGATACTATTTGGGTAACGCGTTTCCGAAAACAAAGCCGTTCCAGAGATACAAGCGGTGTATGCCAGTTTGACGGCCCGGTAGCGTACACCGTGAACAGGCCGCCTTATATTTCGAAAAGTATAAGGCTATTTTTTTCACATTGGTATTTCGTCGGTACTATTTGGGTACTATTTATTAGCCGCATCAGATTTTGGATATCTTTGAGCGTTTTCCAAAATAAATCCCGGGGTAGCTACTTTCTCAAAATATGGACTTTTGAGGTTTTTCTGGCTCAAAATGGTTAGTTACTTTCGAACCTTATACGTAAAAAAAGTGTCCCAAAATTTATATAGAATTTTTTTCTTCCACTACGTCACGTTCATACAAACATAATGCAAAATGGTGACGTAATGGGAAAATAAATTTAGGACACTTTTTTTTACGTACAAGATTCGAAAATACTAACGATTTTGAACTAGAAAAACCTCAAAAGGCCATATTTTGAGAAAGTAGCTAACCCGGTATTTATTTTGGAAAACGCCCCTTTACGGTGTACACGCTCTTGACGGTCACACACATACCTGCTTCACAGAAATCTATGTGTCCTGCAAACCGGCAATAAGAGGCCTAACGGAGGCTAGATTAAGCGCCGGAGCTATTTAATTACCGTCGAGCTAGAAAGCGAATTAAACTCCGTAATTGGCAGAGATTGTTTCGTGAAAGTCTGCGATTAATATTAAATAAAGTTTATAAATATTAAATGCAAGCAAAGGATGCTGATAAGAGGAATGTGTCTCGGGTAAAAATGCTCAAAGAAACGAGCTCTGGCTCATTTCTTTGAGCTTTGGAAGGGAAATTGAATTTTATTCATTCTGTAATTCAATTTTTTGTCTAGACTCCGCTTTTAGTGTCTCTAGAAAATAAAGTGAGATTTTTTGGAGTATTTTAATTTATTTCATTCCATATTTGAGAAAAGCACTATACATACCTCGGCTTGAAATGGGGTTATTGCCAGCCTCGTAACTATCTGGACTCGTTTTCGCTTGGCCATCTATATGACTCGGCCGGCATTCCGGCAACCCCTTACTTCCCGGCCTCTCTGCAGTAATGTACTTTTATTTAAATATAACTAGAACAGGAAACTCTTCCATTGATTATTTGCGCTGATCACTGTGTGTTGCAACTATTTCCTACATCTTCAATTATATTTGCGCAAAGTTGTATGGCGAGCTATTAACTCATTATCCAGCAATGACTCGTACAATTTAACTGAATAATTGGACTGCGAAACGCGTTACTACAGAATTGATGTCTTTTTAATTCGCACTTCGGTTGGTCTGGTCTGTAAAGCCCAGTGGTTCCTGGCTAAATGCAGTCGTAGTTAGCAGTGGCGTGGCGTCCATAGAACTCGATTCCCATCGGCTTACCTAATATTAGTCAGTTCAGCACTTAATTCTAGTGTGCTCTTAAAGAAAATTGAAGCCAAAGCTGCTCCGGCTTGCCCAAGGATTTCTTCAACGCCACGCCACTGGAGTTACGTATGCTAAGAACGACAGAATTATAATCTAACAAAGTACCTCACATGATTACAGAAATTATTCAAAACTCAGGAACAAACATCGAAATTTAATAAGTGTGGAAGTGTAACTGGGTATTTCTCCAGAAATATGTCTGCGACTCATTCATCTGTCTCCGTACATTTAGTATGAAAAAGGGCCAGATGAATGAGGTGACCGCAGACATATTTCTGGAGAAATGCCCAACTGAAGCTCAAAATCTGTCCCACGGAATACGTACTAACGGGGTGCAGCTATTTACTTAGTACCGAAGAAGAAACTGTAGCGGCAAATGAAATTCTCACGTCAGTCGTCGGTAGCTTTGTAACCAATCACAGATTTTCATCTCTTAACCGATCAGCAACCTATCCAAAAATGAGTTCTTCTCAAACTTAATACTAATATTTGTCAAAAAATATTTTATGCCACACCTGGCCATAAAGTGACTTTTTCCGCACGGAAAAAGCCGCTTTCTGGCCAAGTGTAGACATAAAATGATGTACACAACACGGGAGGTAATAAAGAAAGCCCTCGATCGTATATTTACGTCCCTCGCTTGCAGCTCGGGCCGCAAACTTCTGCGATCTCGGCCTTTCTTTACCACCCTAGTTGTGTAATGTACTATTAAACTCACGCATAGTAAACATTAAGTTGGTAATCAATACCACTTGATACATAAGACGTATTGATTTTAAAAAGTGGGCGTTGTGGGGCACATTTCTACGTCATATTTGGTAGACGTTATCATTCGACGAGAACAAACATATCACGCCGTATTTATAATATCGATACCTTTAGACTCAAAGGGCGTAAACGTCGTAGGTGCTAACGGCGTTTACGCCCTTTGAGTCTAAAAGTATCGATATAGGGCAGCAGGGATTTCCCACGGCTCTTTTGTAGGCACAGAAATATCAAAGGTAAATAGCTATATTCTCATGCTAAAAAGACGTAAGTATCAATATTAGCACAGATTAAAAACATCCAATATTTGAAAACAATCAAAATGATTTAATTAACGCACTATGTTTTTAAGTGTGCCCGGTTAAAATCAATTACACTCATTTTCGTATCTAAAATGACATTTCGTATTTAAAATGACAATACTAAAAATAAGGCAACATGTCGAGCATGGCGTCACAAGTTAGTATTTCATACTAAACTTCTTTCTGAGCGTTTTGACTCGTTATAAAACGAAGCTGATTTGAACTGTCATCAACTTATCAAACATTCCGACGCCCTAAGGTGGTTGCGTTCGGTTGCATTTTTGAGCAAAAGTTCGTGCACATTCACCGCCACGTTTTGACGCGTACCTATCAAAACGGTGCTTAAAATACGCAGTGTACATGGGTCAATAAACTTTTTAATGTTTGTTATTTTATCCCGTTGCCCAAGGGACAATAGTGTCTGAGTTTCTTAAGAAAACTGTTATAATATATGCAATGCTACTGATGTGCATAGAAGATGGTCCATAAAATAATAGGCTTAAAACTATGATATTCTGCTTTTGATGAATTTTTAACAGTAGAAAACTTATAGAAAATCATGTTTTTAAAGAGTTGCCCAGGGGACGTAACGTAACCATGGCAACCCGGTACAAGAAAAAATTGATCGATCCTCATGCACTATTCATGCGTAATTTAAGCACTGGTTTGGAAAGAACGCGTCAGAAACGTAACGCATGTGTCACATCACGTCACTGCTTTTACGAAGCGTCAACGCATTTCGAGCAGTGGTTTGGATGGCATGCGTTAAAAACGTGACGCCTGAGGCGCGTCACTGGTCGCATATTTATAGGACAAAGGGACTTATTACCTTCTTAAAAGGAGCTCAGAAATGAACTTATTCAGTCGGGCGTTGCCTCACAGCGGTAGCGACCTTTCCAACAATGATCGCGGTCGATTGTGGTCAATTTTAGGCCAGGAATGTGATTATTCTACCCAAGGCCGTATGCAATGTGTCTCGTAATTTTATACATTTTTGAAAAGGTGCTCCATTTCGCCGAGTGACAGCTAAAACTCACTAATTACTTTCAAAAAATTATATTAGCAATCACCTTTATTAGACTAACAACACGGTTTATATTCCAATAATTTCATTGTTGTTAGAGTCTGTGTGGAAAGAGGATAGGCGTGGCGAAAAACGGAACTAACCTCTAACCAGTATAGCAAATACGGTAGAAAAGCCTTAGAAAAGCATTACAGCGCCCCCAAATCTAAATCCTATTCTCTTTCCGCCCAGACTATAGTGTTGGTTGTCACCCCGGTAGTTCTAATAGCGTTTCAACCGCTCTCACTTTCCTGGTAGGATTATGAAGCATTTCCCCGTAGACTCGGATTACTATTTTAGGCTATTTTGTAGAATACCAGTACCTGTAGAAAATAATTTTTAAATTTCATGTAATGATAAATCCCATATTAACATTAAGTTATACGAGCTATTATATCAAAGTAAAAGGACAGACAAGTAGTCAAACTTCGACCGCTTAGGAGCGCACTGTATTCAAATTAGGGGCGCAGACACAGCAGTGCTGGATTAAGGCAGCGCGGGGCATGTAGCATTTCTTCAAAGAGGCCCTTGGTTGGTCTTCGATATGCTTAAATACCGACTGACTGGTAATTTATACGTGACGAAATGTCATAACGAGGAGGGGGGTCACATTTTGCGAGTGGGCGCGGGGCCCCCCAATGCGCGGGGCCCGTAGCATTTGCTACTCTTGCTATATGGCTAATCCGCCACTGGCAGACAGCATTTGCACTGGAGCATTGGGCATTTCTCCAGAAATATGTCTGCGACTCATTCATCTGTCTCCATACATTTAATATGAAAAAGGGTCAGATGAATGAGGTGACCGCAGACATATTTCTGGAGAAATGCCCCATACGCATTCGTATAACTTTGCTTGTAGTGCGTTCGTTCACAGCGCGCACACATACAAGCGCGCGATGTACCTTTTTTAGGAAGCTTTACTGCTATTTATTACAGTACAGTACAGTATTTGTAGTACAGTCGCGTGGCGTAAAGATATATCCTTGGGCAAGCCGGTGCAGATTTGGCATACATTTTCCATAAGAGCTATAGAATAAGGTGCTCAAATGCCTGATATTAGGCAAGACGGTAGGAATCGAGTTCTTTGGACGCCACGCCACTGCTGTGGTATAACGTTCGTGCCAGGAAGATATGTAGGTAGGTCTAGGTAGGTATAGTTATAAGAGGTCTAGGACAATTTTAATCTAAGCGATTGTGTTAATGTCCTAATGATGACACCATTTTGGAGGTCTGTCTAATTTCGTCGCAAATAACCACAATTCAGACATTCAGACAGTAATTAAAGTTATTACTGGTTTGAGTAACTTGTGGAGACCGCGTTAAGAGGCCTCCATAATTTCTAAAAAGTGAACAACTTCGAACAACTCCGGGTTTAGTTAATATAGGTACAAATAGCACAATAAAAGGGGATAAAACAATGATAATTATAGTGCGACTACGCTAAGTTTGCAGAGGTCGAAAAAAGGTTTTAATACAAAAAATATATGGCAACATGGGGAAACCACAGCATGAGGATTATTTAATCTTGGTACTTGGCAATAATTCTTCCCTTTATTACAAAATGTGTTTAAATACGTTACTGGAATAAATATCTGGGTCAGATCTCCATCACATTGCTCTAGTTCCAATCAAACTAAGCGATTTGTTCCAGGGTCTTGGATACTTTTTATGTTTTTAAGTATGTACATGTATACAAGCAGTAAGTATAGTACCACATTTTGCTCCACCGGCTTAGCCAGCGACCAGACTAGTCCGGTTCACCCAAGGTGGTCCGGCCTGCGACCTGGTTCGACCGCAGGGAACGCCACGGCCCCCATCGAGTCCGATTTTTGTAACAGCCTGTAAAGCTTGCAAGTTTATCAGGCTTAAAAAAAAACGACCAGAAAGAGCACGCGTTATACGATAATGACGGTCGGATGCGGAGAGTTCCGTCCGGTGGTCGGACCCGAACGTCACATAAGGTAAACAAAAAAACCACGTGACTCGGCTCGTTCAGCTAGTAGTATTGCGCCACAGATACAAAACGTTACTTTGATTGGCTGTACGAGCCGAGTCACGTGGTTTTTTGTTTACCTTCATTTAAATACCTAACAGGACAGAGTATAGGTATTACCAAGGACCATTAAAACATGAGGACTGTCATTCTCCATACAAAAAGCTGTTCCCCGATATTTACAACGCCATCTATGTATAAGCTTCGTATAAGAATTATACGAGGGCTGATTGAAAAGTTCGCGGCCTGACCATTAAAAAAAAACTTTTTAATTTTTTTCTACCGCCATTTTGAACTGTCATTATTCAGTTCTCATCCCGCGAAATTTCAATTGTAAGACATTGTAAAAATAATTTATACGTCTAATTAAAAAATAAGAGTCAACAGATTTTTCATTATGGACAATTTGGAGCAACGTGCTGTAATTAAATATCTTCATAAAAAAGGATTGACTCCAAAAAAATTTTTTGACGATATGCAGTATACATTGGGGCAATCCTCTCCATCATATACGACAGTAAAAAAGTGGGCAGCTGAATTCAAGCGGGGACGAGTCAATATCAAAGATAACCCTCGCCCCGGGAGACCAACCACTGCGACCAATCCACATAATGTGGCAATTATATGCGAGATGATAATGCAAGACCGACGATTAAAAGTAAGAGAAATAGCTAATCGTAGGCATCCTATGAAAGAACCCAAAACATTATAGTCAACGAATTAGGTTTTTCGAAGGTGTGGGCGAGATGGGTTCCGAAGCTCCTTTCAGTGGAACTAAAAATCACTCGTCTAACAATTTCACGCGAATGTCTCGACTTGTTTGAAGCTGATCCTCAAGACTTTTTGGACAGATATGTTACTATGGATGAGACATGGGTCCATCACTACACGCCCGAGACTAAACAGCAATCAAAGCAGTGGGTTCGTGCTGGATCTCCGCCTCCCAAAAAGGCAAAGGCCATTTTGTCGGCGAATAAAGTTTTAGGAGAGACTGGTTGGTAGAGAGAGTAACTCCTAATTAAATGATAGTCAGATGCGTGTCGGAATCGGAATGTTTTATTTATTTATTTTTTTTTTTTTTTTTTTATTACCAGGCTAGACTGTAGGGCGTCTGCAGGGCCCTCTAACAGTAAATACATAACTGCGCGGCGGGGGTGAAGCCCCCGCCGTGCGGATAGAGGCAAAATTTATATAATACTACACTTAAAATTACTTTGTAATTGTGTTTTTTTTTTTGTAAGTTAATCCTAATGTTTAGCAATGTGGTGTAGGTATGTATGTATAGTGTGTCTCTAATTGCGAATGTAGGTCACTGTCTCGGTGGTCGGCCCCTCCGCCGCGAGCACCTCTGAATGAGGGTCGTGTCGTTCAGTAGTGAGTCTTCGTCAAAGTCGGGTGGCGTGGTCACCTCGTTCCATCGTTTGATGGTCGCGGTGACCACGTCATCCGGGTCGGTCAAGGCGTGTTTGGGTCGTCGGACGAACCGAGGGTTACGTCGTTTAGCTCGCGGCTGCGGGGGGGTGGGGGGAGTCGGGGTAGTGAGACTGTCAGTGTTAAAGTCACTTACGCTATTTGTTATAGCGGGGTCATTTTCGTCTTCCAGGTACTCCGGTATGTCGGTGCTGTAACTAATTTTATTAATCAATGGGTTAGGGTGGTGGGGTAGGTTGTCAAAAAATTTTCTGGTACAAGAGACAAAGTACGACTTTATTGTGGGCATATGGGTATCGTAGTGGATGGATAGGTTAGATTGGTACCAGGGGGCGCTAGTTGCGCGCCTTAGGAGCTTGTTTTGGAGCACTTGTAGCGGTTTTAGTGCTGTGGGCGGGGCTTGTGTAAAGACGGGACAGGCATAGGATAGGATTGGTCGGATACAGGTTTTGTATAGTAGGAGTTTATTTGGAGTAGATAGTTTGCTGTTTTTGTTCAACATCGGCCCAAGTCGGTGTTGAACAAAAAGGGCTTTTTGTCTCACATTTTTGAGGTGTGTACGAAAGGTGAGCCTAGTGTCCAAAGTGACCCCTAGGTATTTTACTGTATTTGTCCAGGGAATCGGTGTGCCGGCCAGTGAAATTTGCTTCGCTCGTTTAGAGAGTAAATTACTGTTTTTGTGAAACAGTATTGCCGCACTTTTGTCGGCATTGACCTCGATACGCCAGCGGGTGAACCAACGATCTAGATCGTTGATAGCCCGCTGGAGATCGCGGGTAATTACGTTGAGCGTGTGGTGCGTAGTGTACAGGGCCGTGTCGTCGGCAAAAAGAGCAAATTTCACTGTCGGGGAGTCCCTGGGTATGTCGTTGATGTATAAAATAAATAGTGTCGGTGATAATGTGGAGCCCTGGGGGACGCCTGCGTGTACTGGGTGGGGTGCAGAGAGGGCCGAGTCTACTCTGTAGCGGAAGGAGCGGTTTGTGAGATAGTCGCGGACCAGGCGTATGAGTTTGTCGGGCATACCGGCTATGTACAACTTGTGTATCAAGCCGGCGTGCCAAACCTTATCAAACGCCTTTGCGACGTCTAAGAAAATGGCTCCAGTGGTTAGGCCACCCATACGAGAGAACCCGTCTAGCACGTCCTCCGTGATTCGCAGCACTTGATGCACGCATGAGTGTCTGGCTCGAAAGCCAAACTGCTCATTGATGGTAAGCGCGGCGTCGGCTACGAATTCACGGATTCGTCTGAGGACAATTCTCTCGTATAGTTTACCTAACGAGCTTAGCAAACTAATGGGTCGATATGATGATGGTTGGGTCCGCGGCTTTCCCGGCTTCGGGATACCGATAACAACCGCCTCCTTCCAGGGTGGGGGAAAGTAAGAGAGTTGGAGGGCTGAATTGAAAATCCTAACTAAAATGAGCGATACCTCTTCTGTACAAAGTTTCAGTAGTTTGTTAGAAATCCCGTCGGCGCCGGGTGCTTTTCTAACATGAAGGCTACGGAGTAATAAAATGAGTTCATCGGGTGTAACAGGGTCGAGGGGAGGGGAGGGGTCTTGGCATTGCCCCAGCCTTATGTTTATGTCATTTTCGATGAACGTTATGTGGTCTTGGTCGGGTCGTATAAGGCTGGGCGAGCACTGTAACTCGAGGCTGTCGGCCAAACACTCGGCCTTTTCGTCGTCATCGAAGGCTGGCGGAAGGCCGCCTGGACGTTCTAGTGGTGGGGATGTATAAGTCACCTCTGTCTTAAGAGATCTAGCCAGCCTCCAGTATGCTAGGTGGCTGGGTTCGAGCTCCTTTAACAGGGCGCTAAACTCGTTCGCCCGATACTCAGTCAGTCGTTTTTTGGTCTCGCATTGCAAGGCCCTCAAACGACGCCGGTTATCGGGAGAAGGGAAGCGGGCTGCGTCTTTCATGGCGTCATTTTTCCTTCTTAGCAACTCCTTTAGCTCGGGCGTTAACGGCCTCCGCTTGGTGGGATCGTTGGGTACCTCCTTAGAGGCGTCAGCAACGGTCTCACGCAAGAAGTTGACAAGAAGGGAAATGGCCATGTCTATGTCGTCTGTTTTTGTCATAGTTTCAGGGATCGAGTCGAGGAGAGAGGATGCCTTTACGAGGCCTTTTTTAACCTTTTCCCAGTCCACGACGGTCCTGGTACTTGGTTCGTTACGGGCGTCAGCGCCGAGTCGCAAAATGACTGGTCTGTGATCGGAGTCTAAGTCATGTACTACTTCTATAGAACGCATCCTGAGTGATACGTTCTTTAGAAGTGAGATGTCTAGTATGTCGGGTCTGTGGTCGACGTTAAGGGGATAGTGGGTCGGTTCTAAGGGCGCTATAAGGTCGAGTATAAGGTCGTCGCCTATTAGGTGGTAAAGGCGGTTCCCGTTGGGATTTGTAGCCACGCAATTCCAAGACGTATGTTTAGAATTTAAATCGCCTGCAATAATAACAGAGGGGCCTAATTGGGCGATCTTAACAAGGTCTTCTTTAAGAATATCCTTGTTTGGAGATAGGTATGCGCTCACTATGTGTAGTGGGAGGTGCCCCTCCACCGAGAGACGGCAGACGGACACCTCTATGTTAGAAAGGGATGGAGGATCGATACCCATACAATGCAGTCGTGATTTATAAAAAATAAGCGTGCCGCCGAATCTGCGGTCTGTGCGGTCGTTACGTACCAGTGAGTATCCAGGTAGCTTGTAGATTTTTGTATGTGGCTTGTAGAATGTCTCTTGTACCAGAAAAAGGTCTATATCGTGATCTATGAGGAACTTAAGTACTTGGTCTTTTGAGCCCGCCAAACCGTTAGCATTATAAGTCGCTAGATGAATGAAGGAAGGTTTTATTTTAGGGCCTAGTGACATAATTGTTTGTAGGAGGGAAGGGGCCCCTAAGGGTGGCCGTTGCTACGTCATATTCATTTAACAGCTGTTGTGTTAGTTGACTGTCGGCACCCGCGAGTCTCCGCTCGATGTCGGCGATGTGTTCGCGCCAGGCGACCAATCGCTTAAGCATCGGCGGAAGCTCGTTAGCTCCGACAATCGGTATGTAACCTGAAGGGTTGAGAGGGCGCGGGGGCCCTCCGGCGGCCGCCGCGTATGACCAGGCTGTGCTGGGCACCTGGTGAGGCGCGGGCGCGTAATGCGCGAGGCGCGGGTCGGCGGGGCGGCCGGGGGGCTGTGGGGCAGTACGGGGGCGCTGAGGCGCGGGGGGTTGCATATTTGCAGTATTGGCAAATGTTGGTGGGAGGTTGTGAGGGGGCGAGAGACCCGGGAAAGAGTTTTGGTCTGCTAAGAGGTTGTAGCCTGGGTTGTTTGCGTACCTAGCGGTTTGGCGGGCGCGCTCGGGGCCTGCCCCCGGGCGTGCGTATCGTGACTGGTTCCTGCGCTTCGGGGCTTCCGGGCAGCCTCGGTAACTTGCGGTATGGTTTCCACCGCAGAGTGCGCAAACTACGGGGTCGGCACAGTCCTTAGGACGAGGGCACTGCCTCGATTCGTGCCAGCCCGCGCATTTCACGCATCTCGGCGGCGAAAAACATCCTCTCTGCCCATGGCCGTATAATTGACAATTAAAACATTGTACCACCATGTCCTTGTTGTCAGGTTCTTCAATACGCACGCCCGTGAGCATGCAGATGTCCTCTATGGAGAATATTTTCTCGCAGGTTTTTGGATCTGGGTCTATTTTTACAAGGACGAGGTCAAAGGCCCCCCGCCTCTTATTGTGGAGGCGGTGGACCTCACGTACCTGGATACCTTTCCTCAGCAGGTCGGCCTTGACTTCGTCAACTCCAAACTCCTTGGGGACGCCTCTGATGACCACATCAAAGGTCTCCTCTCCTGGGAGCTTGGAGCGGTTGTAGGGAATGTTGTTATCCCCTAGCAGTGTGCATATAGATCTGAACATGTCCGCACCTTTAACTTTTAAATGGATACCAGACCTCCTGTTGTATGCCGCCAACGGCCGAATGCCCCTCTGCGCCATTAGTGCCGAAACAGTTACCCATTTCGATTTATCCACAAATGAAATGTGGTGGATTTTTTCCCTGATTACAGGCTCCTGTGGTGGCAGGGGGGCACCCGTGTCCATGGCGGGTGAGGAAGAGGTAGAGGGAGTGGGTCCTTGATAGGCCTGAGTGGAAGGCGCTTGGGAGGAAGTAATTGAGCCAGTTTGGCTTGGTAGGCCTGAGTTAGCTACCGGTAGATCAATGGCGCCGTTTGAGGGCGTGGCTTGTTGGGTAATATTTCCGTCTGTACGGAGAGCTTTCTGAGCCGGAGAAGGGATTGTCGGTGACCCGGCTAGGCGACGTTTGCGCCCTACTTCCTCCCATTCACCCTCCATAGGGGTGGGGCTATTTTGGGCGCATGGAAGCGAGGCGTCCAGCTGGGATAGGTCGGGTTCCAGAGGAATAATGACCGGAGTACCTGGTTTGAGCATGGTGTCTCTGCTCTTTGGAGAGGGGCTCCTAGGGGTGCCCGGAGGGTTGACGCTTCCGCGCTCGGAGGCCCTGCGCCTCGGGGAGCGGGAGCGACTGCCCTTTTTACCTGAAGTTGAGTTGGAGCGAGAGCGCGGCGGTTTGCCGTGCTTCTGGGTCTTTGCCTTGTTGGGCGCGTCCGCGCCGCAGGCCCCCAGGCCCGCCGAGACGGCAGGGGGGGGCATGGAGTCCTGAGGGGTTGCGTTAGTGGCCTGAGTGGCCGGGGTCGCGGTCGCGCCCAGCTCGGCCGGAGCGGGCCCTGTGAGGGCCGAGTCAGTCCTGGTCTTGTTGTTGTGGCCTGCCTTAGGAGTCGGGGGCCAGTGGTACGCCCGGGCGAAGGCGCGGAAGCGCTCCACGAGCTCATCATCAATTTCCCTTAGGAAGTTGAGGAAGAGCCCGACCAGGGGCGTATCCCCGCCGGCACGCGGGGGCCCACCGCCGTCCGAGTCCGCAGGTAGGACGTCAAAGTCAAACATATTTTCGTCAACTGTCGGTGAGTCCCTAATCCTATCACTGTGTAACGGGCCGCCCTCGGACGACCCGGATGTGTAACTACTCACAGAAGCCCTAACTAGCCTATCAGCGACCGGGCGGCAGGTAGTAGGGTCCGGCGGCGCATCTCCCGGTTGGGAGGGAATCCTGGATTTTCTTGGGTCCTTTAGTAATCCGAAACACTGTGATCCATGGGTAACACTGTAATCCATGCGCAGAGCGCGGTAGCAATCCTGGGTGAGCAATCCAAAGTGCCGTAGTGTCGTACGCGTACGTGTGCGAGATACGTGTTCACTCGGTGAGTGCCTAACGCAGAATGATGTTTTATTTACAAAAATAGGGCTATACTTATACTAAAAATGTAGACTTACAACTAGAATATGTACAGACAAGTGATATTCGTTATTTCAACTATTTACAATATATAAAAACAAGATGGCAATAAGATCATACGATAATCACGCGATGGGGCGTTTTGAATTATCGCTACAATATAAAACTAGGCAGCGCCAAAGTTTACGCATCAATCCGTTGCTCACTGCCGGGGATGCGCGACGTCTCGTGACCGGCGGGCGCCCGCGCCGCGACAGTCACTCGTCGTTCGCTGCGGTGAACACGTCGCAGCTGCTGTACTGTTTCTCGCGGACGTTAATCGGAAACGTTCTTATCAGAACGTCTTCCTGTTTCTACGCAGCGTCAATCTTATAGTAGCTACAGCTACATGGCTCCCCTTCAAGCGAAGCGTACGGGCAGACGGATGGTACGGCCGCTGCGTGAAGTCCGTGGCTGTTGCGGTTGTTGTGCTTGAGTTGCAGTTGTGTGCGTAGGCGACGTTCCAGTGCTTCGTTGTGTTGTGTTGTTATCGGGATCGTGCGGTGTCGTTGAACTCTGGTTGTTGACGTTGTTGTAAAATATAGCTGTAGGTATCGGTGTTGATGTGTCTTCGGTGTCTTCGTTGATGGTGTAGGCAGGTTTCAGGCGGTCGATCGATATGTTTGTTTGTCTTGTAGGTAACTGGATGGTGAAAACTTTGTCGTTGCGTTGTAGTACTTTGTAGGGTCCGTCGTACGGTGGTTGAAGTGGCTTTTTTACGGCGTCGACACGAACGAAAACATATTTGCACGTAGTCAGGTCTCGATGTACAAATATAGGTTTGTTGTTGGTATGTGGTTTCGTAGGTATTGGTTTCAGCTTGCGGATTGTTTCTCTCAGCTGTTCGACGTAGGTACTGTCCATGATGACGTCATTGTTCGTGTCGGGCGATAGGAAATCTCCGGGTAGGCGAATGTTCGAACCGTAGGTAAGTTGTGCGGCGCTTACGTCTGTGTCGCTACGTAAGGCGGCGCGCACACCCAAAAGCACTGTAGGTAGTTCGGTGATCCAGCTGGTCGCGGATTGGAGTCTGGCCTTCAGTGCGGTCTTCATGGTTCGGTGCCAACGTTCGATGATTCCGTTTGCTTGCGGATGGTATGGTGTGGTACGACCTTTATCGATTCCGAGTAACCGTGTTAGGTATAGGAATACTCGGCTCTCGAATTGTCGACCTTGATCCGTTGTGATAGTGGTTGGGCTTCCGAATCTTGATATCCATCCTTCGTAGACGGCCTTGGCAACTTCTTCGGCGGTAATTTCTTTAAGTGGGACTGCTTCGGGCCATCGGGTAGCGCGATCGATCATCGTTAGGCAGTAACGATAACCTTCCGATGTCGTCGGTAGGGCTCCGATGATGTCGATGTGTACGTGGTCGAATCGGCCGGTCGGTTTGAACGTAGATATAGAACTTGAAGTATGTTGCTGTATCTTCGCTCGTTGACAGGCTGTGCACAACTTCGCCCACGTCCCGATGTCCTTGTTCATTGCTGGCCAGAAGTACTTGCTTGCAATCATCTTGCGCGTAGTTCGTATACCGGGGTGACTGACGTTATGTATACAGTTGTATATGTTGCGTCGGAAGTCGGTAGGTAGGTATGGACGAACGTTGCCTGTAGATGTTTCGCAGTAAATTTTGTAGTCGGTTCCGGGAATTTGAATTTGTTTGAGAGATAGGTTTTTCTGTTGTTGTAGGTTTTGAATGTTGTTGCTATCTCTTTCTTGAGCGGCGGCGAGTTCTTGGAAGTCGATCGGCGTTGGACAGCTGATTGCGTCGACGCGTGAGAGTGCGTCCGCGACAGCGTTTTCGCTCCCACTCACGTAGCGAATATCGGTGGTAAATTCGCTAATGTAGAGTAGCTGACGAGTTCGGCGTGGCGATTCGCTGTCGGTCGATGACTTCGTATAGGTATAGGTAATTGGGCGATGGTCTGTAAATATTATGAGCGGTCTTCCCTCGAACATTTTTCTGAAGTGTTTCACCGACATGTAGATAGCGGTTAGTTCACGGTCGAAAGTGCTGTATTTCTTCTGAGCGTCGGTGAACTTGCGTGAAAAATATCCGAGTGGTTGCCATGTGCCTTCGATGCATTGTTGTAGGACGGCACCGGCTGACGAGTTTGAAGCGTCGGAAAATATGGCGATCGGAGCTTGGTGTTGCGGGTGAGCGAGTAGAGTGGCGTTGCTGATGCTCACTTTACACGCTTCGAATGCGCGCGTTGCTTCGTCGGTCCATTCGATTTTCGACTTGTCTCGTTTCTTCGCGTTGTGTAGGTATTTATTGAGTGGTGCTTGAATTGTTGCGGCGTCTTTAATGTTTTCTCGGTAAAAGTTGATCATACCGAGAAAACGTCGTAACTCTTCTATTGTTTCGGGTTTAGGGTACTCGACTATGGCTTGCACTTTTTCGGCGGGTGGCTGTATTCCGTCTTGATTTACTTGATGACCGAGGAACTTGACTGTAGGCTGGCCGAACACACATTTGGCGGGATTTATTGTTACGCCGTAATCGTCGAGTCGTTGTAGTATGGTGCGTATGTGCGTTCGGTGTTCGTCTTCGGAAGTTGATGCGACGAGCAGGTCATCGATGAATGGGAATACGTAGTCGAGTCCTCTGAGTACATCGTGGATAAATCGTTGAAAAGTTTGCCCTCCGTTCTTCAGACCTGGGACCATACGATTCATCTCGAATAAACCGAATGGAGTTATTATTGCGGTTTTTTCTATGTCTTGCGGGCTGACTGGGAGTTGCTGGTAAGCAC
Source organism: Eudemis profundana (assembly GCA_947034925.1). Classification (NCBI taxonomy): domain Eukaryota; kingdom Metazoa; phylum Arthropoda; class Insecta; order Lepidoptera; family Tortricidae; genus Eudemis; species Eudemis profundana. Next base: position 7,119,263 of record OX344819.1, read on the forward strand.
GGTTCAGGTCAAGCGTAGAAAAAATCTTCTTTCCGGCGAGTTGATAGGTAAAATCTCGTATGCGTGGTATGGGGTAACGGTCGGGTTTAGTTACCGCGTTCAATCTTCGGTAATCGCCACACACACGTAAATCTCCCGATTTCTTCGGTACGACGTGTAATGGCGACGACCATGGGCTTTTGCTTGGACGACATAGGCCTTGTTCGATCATGTTCTGAAATTCTTTTCTGACTTGCTCGTAGCGATGCGGTGCGATAGGTCGCGCGCGGCAGTGGACGGGCGGCCCAGTCGTTTCTATGAAATGCTCGACGGAGTGTTTCGGGTTGAGTTTCATAGAAGTGAGTCGCGTAATTCCAGGAAAATCGGCTAGAATGTCGTGGTAGTTTTGTTGAACGTCGATACTGCGGATTGTAGGTATATTTTCGGATGAAAGTTGTGCGTTTGTAGTTAGTTGTGTTTTGCCGTCGATTAATCTTCGGTTCTTCAGGTCGACTATGAGTTGGTGATGGTTGAGGAAATCGGCTCCGAGGATTGGTTTCGTGACGGCGGCAACGACAAACTTCCATTTAAATGGACGACGCAGGTTGAAGTCGAGTTCGTAGGTTTTCTCGCCGTAGGTAGGTATTGTTGTGTTGTTGGCAGCGTACAGTTGAAAAGGTAGAGCTGTGGCAGGTGTATTTTTCGTTCTCGGTACGACCGATATGTTTGCACCGGTGTCGACCAAGAACGATAGTTTTGTCTTCCTGTCCGTGACGAATAGGCGGTATGATTGTTCCGGTACGCTGGATTCCGCCGCAGCCAGCGTTGGTTCTAGTTTTCCGACGGCTTAGGGATCGGTCGGAAACTGCATGGCGGGCTGCATTTTTCGGTGTCCATACCATAGCGGCGATGATGGTAGCAGTACGGCAATGGTGATTTACTTCTGCTTTCGCCTTTCTTCGAGTAACTGCTCGAACGGGACTGCGAATGCTTTTGGCTGCATGGACGGCTGTGGCGGGTCTCGTTCTGCTGTGATCTTGTTCGAAGTTCGGCGATTTCTAGTGACAGTCTTCGTAATTCTGCGACAAGAAATGCTGTGTCGTCGTGACCTTCACAGTGTGACGTTGGCGTTTGAGGGACGAGTGGAAGCGGTTGCGGCTGCATTGCTGGTATCGTCGTGACTGCGGATATTTGTTGTGAGCGCAGTGATAGGGTGATTCCGTCGACTTTGGTGCGAGGTGCTGGTTCCGGAACTGGTGCAGGTGCTGGCTGGGTGGCTGGCATGCTGGTTCCGGCAGGTTGCTGCTCGCTGGTAGCTGGCATCTTTTTCAGGGTTTGATCTTGCAGGGCTTTCTTCTCACAGGGCTTGTTCTTGCAGGGCTTGTTCTTGCAAGGTTTGTTCTTGCGGGGCTTGTTCTTGAGGGCTTGTTCTTGCAGGGGTCACCACTTTAGGAGAGACTGGTTGGTAGAGAGAGTAACTCCTAATTAAATGATAGTCAGATGCGTGTCGGAATCGGAATGTTTTATTTACAAAAATAGGGCTATACTTATACTAAAAATGTAGACTTACAACTAGAATATGTACAGACAAGTGATATTCGTTATTTCAACTATTTACAATATATAAAAACAAGATGGCAATAAGATCATACGATAATCACGCGATGGGGCGTTTTGAATTATCGCTACAATATAAAACTAGGCAGCGCCAAAGTTTACGCATCAATCCGTTGCTCACTGCCGGGGATGCGCGACGTCTCGTGACCGGCGGGCGCCCGCGCCGCGACAGTCACTCGTCGTTCGCTGCGGTGAACACGTCGCAGCTGCTGTACTGTTTCTCGCGGACGTTAATCGGAAACGTTCTTATCAGAACGTCTTCCTGTTTCTACGCAGCGTCAATCTTATAGTAGCTACAGCTACAAAGTCATGGCATCAGTCTTCTCAGTCTTCTGGGACGCAAAGGGAGTAATAATGGTTGACTATCTTCAGTAAGGTACCACTATAAACTCGGACTACTATTGCGACCTTTTACGCCGATTACGAGAAGATCTGAAAGTAAAAAGACCTGGATTGTTGACAAAAAAAAGTTCTGTTTCACCAGGACAATGCACGTGTGCACACGTCAATAAAATCGATGGCAGAAATTCACAACTGTGGGTTTGAATTATTGCCCCACCCGCCCTATTCGCCTGATTAGGCACCATCGGACTTCCATCTATTTCCAAACTTAAAATAACTGGCCAAGAGCATGTCGGACCATGCTCAGTGTAGGGTTCCATAGCCGTAACTATAAGGTACAAAAATACGATGTAAAAAAGTACAACAACAAAAGAGCGTATCTTCATAGCAATTACGTCCTTTTGTTGAGAAGCGCGGTTTATCGGCAATAACTCAAAAACGGTTAATCCGATCTTGTTGAAAATAATTGTCGTTGAAAGTATTAATTAAGCGTTATCTTTGTAATTTTTTTATATTTTTCGGACACACGGTTTAGAAGATAGAGGGGGGGGGGGACACAATTTTCACAACTTTCGGAACGATTATTTCCAAAGGTATTCACTTAATCAAAAACATTACTTAAGAACCTTAAAATGTTTTCAAAAGAGCTGTCGAACTATGTACCACACGTTGACATTTTGTGAAAAAATTTTTTTTTAGCTTCTGTTACATGTATGGAGTGCCCCCCCTAGATTTTTTTATTTTTATTATTTAACTACCAAACTAAGTTGCGGCATCTACAAGACATCTATATTCCAAATTTCATCAGTATAGGTCTTGTAGTTTTTGAGTAAAATGCCTGTGACATACGGACGGACGGACGGACGGACGGACGGACGGACGGACGGACATGACGAAACTATAAGGGTTCCGTTTTAGCCATTTTGGCTACGGAACCCTAAAAACACATGGGCGGTAAGAATTTTTTTACCAACGACGAGGTCCAAGCTGAAGTGGACACCTATTTTGAAGGCCTGGAGGAAAGTTTCTTCAAAAGTAGTATAATGGCTTTGAAATCCAGATGGAACAAGTGCAAAGAGCTCGACGGGGACTACGTAGAGAAATAAAAATATTAAATAAAATCTTTGGATTTGATTTCATACTTAGGCCGTGAACTTTCCAATCACCCCTCGTATTATTTAAAATTATTCAACTTTGCAAGCGTGACACAGAATTTAAATGTTAGAATTTATTTATTATTAGCTGTTTACGAACTAATTGTTACTGTACTATGTTTCTTTGTTCAATTATAACATCGTTAAATGTTCAGTTTTTTAGCGCCATCTAGTTTTTGCCTGGATATACCCTTGCGGTCGAGGCACGATCCAAAGTATGGAGAATGACAGTCCTCTTGTTTTAATGGTCCTTGCTTACTCGTATTCCGTGCTAAAAGGCCACCTTAACAGCGGTCGTGAGGCGACGTCACGCTCACGCAGTGCAAAGGAACGTGCGCCGAGCCTTTGTTTCTTTCATTGTTACTTTGAATTTCAATAAATCCTTCTTTAACTGACTAGGTTCGATGAGTTCAACGGTTTTATCCATTTCAAAAAAGGAGGTTCACAGTTCATCAGAATTTGGCAAGTAATGCCGTCTTATACGGCAAGTATAGGGAAAAATCTGAAAAACTATAGATTTGTAAAAAATTAAATCATAAAAAAATTGACTTTACTGAGGTAATCAAAAATTATAGGGTACTTTAATATGTGTACCTACAAAGTACGGAACCCTCGGTGGGCGAGTCCGACTCGCACTTGTCCGGTTTTTTTACGTCGCCACCCTGCTGCCAGCTGGTGGGTTTATGATTTCTAAACACCCTCATTGGGGTAAGGGACATGCAAAACAATGTCCGCCAATTGAGCCGGTCGGGTCGACGATAATATATTCAATAAGTAATTAATTGCCAACGTAACATAACCAATTATATAACTCATGTTGGGTATGCTGATTCGATTCGGTCGCGCGGTCAGAACTTAACTGTCAAAGGTTAAGTATTTTAGTTTATTAATAAACACTTTCACCTGCTTTTGGATTTGGTTACATAATGATTGTGAAAGGACGAAAGATTACTTTATTTTAGAGGCATTCTCATAAAATAATCGGAGATTGTGTTTTGCCTGTATTATATATTTATAATATTACCTACTTTTTATATAGGTGTTATATGTATTTCAACTAGTATTTCGCATACATTTTGCCATCGTGATTAAGTTATAGTACATTACACAACTAGGGTGGTAATACAAAGAAAGGCCGACATTGCGGAAGTTTGCGGCCCGAGCTGCAAGCGAGGGTCGTAAATATGCGATCGAGGGCTTTCTTTATTACCTCCCTTGTTGTGTACATAATTTTATGTCTACACTTGGCCAGAAAGCGGCTTTTTCCGTACGCGCAGCGTGCGGAAAAAGCCACTTTATGGCCATGTGTGGCATAAAAATAATAAATTAAATTTCCTCTATCTACCTATACAGGGTGTCCCATAACTTACACGTCACAGTGACACCGGGGCTAGGTCAGCTTAGCAGCAGAGGCACCAAACCAGCCTAATATGACCTTTGTAAAAGTTGCACGGTTTTCGAGACAATGGCAAATTAAAGCTTTTTAGCAATTTTCACGTTTCAAGATAAATGCAGTATTTTTTCGCACATTACACTAGCTATCGACCAAATAACACTTTTGTCATCTCAATCTAATATTCATGACAGCGTACACATAAAAATAAAATGATTCATGAGCTACTGGAGCACACGCTGGTACTACACATGTTAAAAAACGTGAAAATGTTCTAAAAGGCTTTAATTTGCCATTACCCCGAAAACCGTGCAACTTTTACTAAGGTCATATTAGGCTAGTTTGGTGCCTCTTGGGCTGACCTAGCCCCGGTGTCACTGTGACGTGTGAGTTATGGGACACCCTGTACATGTAATCAAATCGTAACAAGACTGTACATAATAGTATTTTATGCAACAGTTGTATAAGTGGGTTCAAAAAATGCGAATTGCGTGAGTTGCGATACGAGCCGCGAATGCGGCGAGTATCGCAAATAGAGACGCAATGAGCATTTTTTGACTTAATTATACAACGTTGCATATTGCATACAATACTTTTTCTACGACTAGGTTTTAAAATATAAAATACAAAATTAATCATAACCTGGAAACAAAGCAAATATGACGTATGACTGACAGTATGTGTCTATGGTAAACTTTTTTTTTTAATTTAAAATATACTTAAATAAAAATACTTTTTTTTGTTGGCATCAATGAATTTAGTTTGGAAAGTTTTGTTTTTCTTAAAAGCCGTAGGAATTTAATTGTTTGTTAAGTTGGTAGTTTTGCATTTTTACCGTAAAGTTAAAATTGAGCGCTTAATCCTTGACCTAAACTTAGGTCCTAGATTTAGAAGTCTGTGGCTGCTAGCAATAACGTAAAGTGACTATAACGACACTAGTGCTGTTATGGGGAATAGAGTATAGACTTCTCTGAACTCATATTATGTATGTTCTTATACTAGTGTTCGTGACCAAGTAAAAGACAGATAACAGTACAGGAGTAGAAAATAGTATTTTATGCAACAGTTGTATAAGTAGGCTCAACAATTGCGAATGGCGCGAGTTGCGATACGAGCCGCCGCGGCGGCGAGTATCGCAAATAGAGACGCCATGAGCGTTTTTTGACTTAATTATACAACGTTGCATACAATATTTTTTCTACGACTAGGTTTTAAAATATAAAATACAAAATTAAACATACCTAGCGCGCAAACAAGGCAAATATGACATATGACTTACAGTATGTTTCTATGGTATTTATTTATTTATTTGACGTATACTCGCTAGTGACACGCAGTGACGATATTAAAAATACTTTTTTATGTTGGCATCAATTAATTTAGTTCGGAAAGTTTTGTTTTTCTTAAAAACCGTAAGAATTTAATTGTTTGTTAAGTTGGTAGTTGTACATTTTTATCGTAAAGTTAGAATTGAGTGCTTAATCCTTGGCCTAAGTTTAACCTAGATTTAGAAGTCTGTGGCTGCTAGCAGTATCGTTATGCGACTATAACGACACTAGTGCTGTTATGGGGAATAGAGTATAGACTTCTCTGAACTCATATTATGTATGTTCTTATATTCGTGACCAAGTAAAAGACAGATAAAAGTACAGGAGTAGAAAAAAAAAGAGTTTATCTAAACAAATATCATAAATCCTGATTTTACAAAAACTATAGATGGAGAGAAACTTCAATTAGTCACTTTGTAGTTGCTTTCGCCCTTGTCCTTACTATATTACTGTGGCTCTAGTGAAAAGGGTTACAAGTCACATTTATACCAGGACCAAAAGGTCACAACTCTATTGTATGACTGAAGCCCTTTTGCTCCTAGGTTAAATGCGACTTCTACCCGTTTCACTAGAGCCACAGTAGTTCTTTGTAAAAATAGTTGTCTATCTATAGTTACATGCGTGTCCCGAGTTCCCCCATTTAACGGGAAGGGGTCCATAAAGTACGCCTCATTTTAACCCAGCCCTTCCGTTCCAGTTCTTTCTCTTGTTTCCTCCTACTGATATATATCTGTTTCTTCTTCTCGAGCTTTTTAAGGATGCGGCGTACGAAAGGACTCTCTAGCAACTTTTTCTTGACTTTGTTTTCGTCGATAGTAATTAATGAACGTCTGTTAGGTCTGCTAACGATGGCGTCGTTTGTACCAGTGGTGCTGTCATCCATTGGATTGGCAAGTTTCTCTTCCTTTTTCTCAACGTCCTTTTTTGTATCACCATCTTTTTCTTTACTCTTTGCATCTTTCTTTGCAGACGTTTTTGCATCTTTTTCTTTATTTTGGTTTTCATCCTTTTCTGTATCAGCAGCGTTTTCTTCATTCTCTTTTTTTTCTGTATCTTCTTCTTCTTTTTTTTTTGCCGTAGCTAAGTCCGAGGCTTCAGTGTCTCTTAAGTATTTACTGTTTTTTTGCTCTATCGAGGCCAGTACATTTCTAAATTGCCGGCTGTCGATCTCTTTTTGATATAGCTCTACCAGTTTCGCTACCATTTCATTTTGCCTTAATACAACGTCCATCATAACTTCCTTGCTATTGTATCTTGGATTTTTATTGTCATTATATAACCGTTTGTTAATGATGCTTTCGTAATCGTCATACCCTTGTTCTGATCTATAAATGGCAGCATTTTGATCCTGCGTATCACTTCTGTATACTTCACTATCGGTAATGTAATTAACGTTGTAGTCTTTGTCTAGAACTTCAGTTTGTTTGACAGGCTTTTTACTAAAAGTTAAGCCGTTCATATCAAAAGCCGGCGTGACTACGAAGGCCTCTCTTCTTTTCATTCTAAACTTGTCCAACCTTTCCTTCCTATCGTGTTGATGCTTTATTCTTTGTAATTTCTCTAAAGACGTTTTGTGGTGTATATTGTTTTTAACTTCTATGTAGTCTTCAGAATACAAGCTTCCGAGTTTTGCTGGAAAAGTAAACGTTTTTGGAATATTACGGAGATTTTTTTTTTCATAAAGACAACTTAGGCTCAATGCGATACGAACCGACATTATTTTTATTTAATGTACTTATTCATTGAGTCATTCAAAATATAACAAAACATGTTTCTCATATAATCGATTGAATCAGGCGTTACTTTGCGGAAGTCCGTGTTAAATAAAAACAAAAATATTGCTCTGCTGCTTGGCAACTTCGTTGGTGACACTCACATGTGTGCTTTTTGTTATGTGCAGCCGTAACTACTTACACAGGGTACTGCCAACACAAACGGCTGCATGCGGAGGCTGCCTCCGTCGGTCGCCGTTCGTGTTGGCGGTAGCTTGTGTAAGTAGTTACGGCTGCACATAACAAAAAGCACACATGTAAGTGTCACCAACGAAGTTGCCAAGCTATAATCCGCGATATGCACATATCGTAGTGATCATATCGCTTATTAGCAGAGCAATATTTATGTTTTTATTCAACATTTTACCAATTAAATTTAATTAAGTAACTAAAAAATAATTTAATAAAGTAACTTACGCATCAAACATAACATAAAAATCACAGCAAATGGCATAATGAAAAAATAAAATCAGTAACTGACTTGGTAGTTGTTTGCAAACTTATAAATGTCCACTTATTTCATGTTATCGGATATATAATAATATATCGTAAAAACGAATCCGTTCCAAGGAAAACTTTATTTTTATTTCCAATTCATTTCCTTTTATGACGAGTTTACAGTTCCGTATTTATGTTTCAAAAACTGACTGGATGTTTGGAGGTTTGGATGATTCTTACTAGAATCTGGCTAATGAAAGATGAGACTGAGATTTATTCAAAACTTTTTAAATCGCAACAATTATATAAACGTCAAATGTGTTAAACGTCATTTGATTTCTTAGGATAGTATACCGTGGTGATTTCGATACTCAATATGCAGCATAAGAAAGTAACAGTTTCCGAAAACACTTACTGAATTGTTTTTGCTTTTCTTTCCGCGGCTAATGTGGGGCGTGAATATATAATAAATAAAAATTAACACTTTAATAAACACTATGCACTTACCAATATTCACTAAAATCGGAAGAAATAAAAAAGTGACAACAAAACAAAAATCGGCTCAAGTATCATTACCGTTTTGTCGCCCTATACACAGTGTTGCAACACGTTGTTTTTTAAATTTGCCGCTATTTATTAGTCTCATCTTTCATTAGCCGGACTCTAATTAACGCAGTAACGGTTTTTGTTGCTGCGGTATTTTACATAATCCATTAACAAAACATATTTTCTAGATCTTAATTAAACACCACCTCTTTCACCTCAAAAATAATAAAATGCGTATATTAATTGTATAAAAAATAGTTGCGCCCTTCAAAGCCGGTTGCGTTAAATTTGCACCTGGTTGGTATGTGATGCCAAGGAAGCAAGGTGCAAACTTAGCTCAACCGTTTAGTATGAGAAAGTTAGAATGAAGTCGGCACGGGTCCCCGTTCACAGAATGAGCTGAAACGGACGCACCCTGTGACGTCATCTCTTGTCCTCGCTGTACTTAGGGAATGCAAACCGGTATACCGATTTACCGGTTTACCGGTAAACCGATCAAAAATGAAGCCGGTAAATTACCGGTAATTAATTATAACCCCAAACCGGTTTTTTACCGAAACTTATATAAATAGATAAATATTGGTTTACGCTGATGTTTATCATTTTATGTACTATAAAACGCCCGTACTTTATCCAAATACACTGATGTTATGTGATTTAACAATTTAATTACCCTGCCCTGCCTGATTTTCCTGCCCGAGACATATAATTTTTCAATTTTTCTCTTCTAATAAAATTTAAAAAAATTACCTTTAATTAGTTTCAAAAATGTTGAAAAAGTTTTCTAGCATCCAGAAGTTAGGCCATCTAAGATTCTTTCTTATTTTTCATTTACCTACACTCAATCTCAGTGTTCTATCTCTTATTAAATACAAAATACTTTGAATTTATTCAGTAATTAAAATAACTTACAAATTAAATTAAAAACTAAATACTAAATTAACTCATCTCCACGGAACCTACAATCGTGCGGGTGCGGCGGCCGAAGCGGCCGAAAAGCTCAAAACCCATAAATACAGGGGTCTCGGCGCCGAGTACAACTCCATTAGTTCGATACACAAGTTCACATAAGGACAGGATGACCCGAGTCATCCTTCCCGCTGGTCCGCTGCTCACTCTGAGCAATCAGCGTAAAGTCAAGGTGGCCCTGGCCAAACGACCTGGTTCGACTCCAGGCGTTATGCCCCCACCTAGCCCTATCATATCGAGATGGACCGGGACTAAGTGACCTGGTTCGACCCCAGGCACTCCCGGCTCCCACCCAGTCCGACCAACTCAGGGTGGTCTGGCTAGCGACCTGGTTCGACCCCAGGGAACGCCACGGCCAACCACCCGGTCCGACAATCGCTACGCCCAGGATGGGCTGCGAGTTTGTCAGTTTCTAAAAAAAAAAGCCGAGTACAACTTCGTGCCGTTCGGCGTCGAGACCCTCGGCCCGTGGGGCCCCAGCGCCCACCAGCTGTTCAAAGAAATGGCCAAAAAGCTGGTTGACGTCACAAGGGACCGAAGAGCTGGCAGCTTCCTCCCTCAACGCATAAGTATAGCGATACAGCGAGGAAACGCTGCCAGTATCTTCGGAACCATGCCAAGGGGGCCGAATTTTCTAGATATACTCTAGTTTTAGCTAGGTATTTTTTAATTTTTACTTTAGGCTTTTATTTTAGAAATACAAAATGAGGTATCGTTTCTCAATATGAGGAATTTATTTTAATAATCTATTACAAAAAATCGACCGAAAACTAAAATATTTCCAATGTTTTAAAATGTTACGAAGCTATATTGTCGAAGTTCCGCGCGATTAGTGCACCATTTTCAGTTATGTCATAGAAAGCCCCACCGTCTATCACATAACTGAAAATACTGCACGGATCCCGCGGAACTACGACAATATCGCTCCCACCGAAGTCACGGCGTTTGAAACGCTCGGACAGATGCCCTTAAGTAGGATCAAGGAATCAAGGACCATTAAAACAAGAGGACTGTCATTAGTAGGATCAAGGAATCAAGGACCATTAAAACAAGAGGACTGTCATTCTCCATACTTTGGATCGTGACCCGACAGCAAGGGGATATCCAGGCAAAAACTAGATGGCGCTAAAATACTAAGCATTTAACGATGTTATAATTGACCAAAGAAACATAGTACAGTAACAATTAGTTCGTAAACAGCTAATAATAAATAAATTCTAACATTGAAATACTGTGTAACGCTTGCAAAGTTGAACAATTGTAAATAATATAATTCTTATACCAAGCTTATACATACATAGATGGCGTTGTAAATATCGGGGAACAGCTTTTTGTATGGAGATGACAGTCCTCTTGTTTTAATGGTCCTTGGTAGCATGTAAAAGTGTATGAAGATGTCTGGATCTTAGGAAGTTTGTTGTTTGTGTATTAAAACATAGGATATGCTTCAATTATCTATTAGTGAGGCTACGTCCGACTTTTTATTTTAAGGTTATCATCATTATCCCGTTCAAGATTTTCATAACATTTACATTTGTTATTAACCAAGAAATCAATTAAAAATCCCACGTCGCAGCTCATCTCTTAAGTCTATAAGTTAAACTTCGTTATTTTCATAATTATTCTCTTCTTTCTGTTTTATATTTACGATTTCTTCAGTAACAGTTTCTTTAAAATTGTGCTCATCATTCTCTTCGTTTGCAATATTTTGTGTTAAATAACCGTTTCCTTGAGATAGTTCATTGTTTTCATCATTTTTGACATTATATAGTGATGCCAGTTTTTCTATTAATTTGTGTTGTTTCGACAAAACATCAAGCATCGGTGCGACCGGTTCTTTCTTTGTCGCTACTCTTTTATTATTAAATCTTACATTCATAAGATCTAAATCATATGCGTTGCCATTTTCAAGTTGTTTTTGCTCAGATGCAGCTGTATTTATAACATTAACTACAGAAATATCATGTCTTGCGGTGGCGACTTCATGCTTCCCAACACCTTCATCTAGGATTTCAGTTACAGCAATGAGAGGGACTATATTTTTACTCTGTGAATTCATTTCAAATTCTGGGGTAACAGCAAACGTTTCTTTTCTATTCATCATGAATTTGTCAAACGTTTCTTTCCTCTCGTGTTCGTTTCTCATTCTTTGCAGTTTTTCCTTCGACTCGTCGTGCCACAAATTTTGTTCCCAAAACAATCTGTTGTCAATTCCTCTGTTTTCTTTTGAATATGGGCTACCAAACGTTACTGAAAATAGGATGACGATCGGGTTAAAAATATATCATTCTTTTAGTCCGGCAGATTATAGAAACATACGGGACAAGTTTTTTTTTTACTTTGATATGGTGGATTTCAGTCCTCGCGATGGATACGGGCGGCTGAACCCGCGAGTATGCGTGACTTTATATAATGGACTATAATGGAGTGATTCTATTTGTGAATGGTGTGAATGGAAGATGAAGGTTTGAGATATGGGACAAGTATTTTTCGGTATATCGAATTATTAAAAATCGACAAAGGTATCGATCATCAAACTTCCGGACGTCAGTCCTAGGTAAAATTTGTACCATAGAGTGACGTCATTTTTGTTTGACAAACAAAAAAATACGAGTACAACATTTTTTAATAATCTAACTGACGGACTATTCAGTTTTTTTAGTCGTCTAGCCTATTGAAATTATAATATGAATACCTAAATATGTAACAGCTTCTGCTTATTTTTCTAATAATTTTAGATTAAAATTCATGTCATGTTGTTGAGAGCATTAGTTGTTCTAAAATTGTACTCTTTTTTGCAAAAATGCATGCTTCGTAAAGAATTAGCGATAAGATAATATAAATCAGTCAATACTAAGTCAGACTAAGTATGATTTTTTTTATTATTTTAAATAAATGTATTCAATTACCAACTACCAACCAAATAATGCTACATTTGCAGGCAAGTCTCTCGTTCCATGACCAACTAAATAAATTTATAATATAATCGACACGTTCGCCTAGTTTCAGTAGTTCGGTGAAATTAGTCCGGTTCAAACAAATATATGTATATGAACCGGACTAAAATCACCGAACTACTGCAACTAGGCCGACACGTTTAGCCCAGTGGGGGTGACAACGCCTACGAAGCTAGAGGTCCCGGGTTCAAATCCTGGTAAGGGCAAATATTTGAGTGATGAGCTCGGGTATTTGTTCCTGAGTCATGGATGTTTTCTATCTATTTAAGTACGTATTTATCTATATAAGTATGTATATCTTCGTCTAGTAGTTTGGGACTAGCTCGGTTTGTGTAAGATTGTCCCACGATATTTATTTATTTAATCATGAAGTAAAAATGTATATACGGTATTGGTAACCTTAAGAAAGAAATTTCAACTTTCATCTTCAATTGAACTAAACATAAACTAAGTATACTAGACTAAATAAAGTTAACGTAAATCTAAAGTGAAAATAATATAGGTACCTGGTAAACATAACATGGCAATAATGACAGTAAATACCATTTTGAAATAAGTTGCACAAAATCGTGAGCGGATTACAACTGCTGCCTATAAACTAGCGTACAAACAGCAACACACTTAACTGCCCATTAAAGACAGAGCAGAGAGAAAATGATAACGATTGAAAGAGATATATATATTTCTATTATGTCAACTTCAAATCAAATAACGTTTGCGTATGTGTAATGTGCCTTTGAGCTTTGTCATTGTAGTTGTTTGGGCAAAGTTTTTTTTTTCCATACTGTAAATAAAGGTTTTATTTCAACAAGACAGGTGAATTTGTCAAAATTATGATTTAGCTTTCAGACGAACGTTGGGATGAAATAAACTAATTATATTGCTAATGCTTTTATTGGTGCTTCATATTTTGGATATGATGCACCAATATAATGTAATTTATATTTATTATTCATTCATTATTTTCCATGAATTCCATAATATGGCATTAATGTCAATAATGACGTTGGATGAGCCATAAAAGAAAAATTATTGTTTCAAAACTCTTTTGAATAATAGCCAATTTATACTCATAAACACACGCACACATGCATAACACGACGCCTTCAAGTGTGATTCTCTTTCTTGCAGTATTTCCCATGTTTGAAGTGTATAGTTAACTGTGTTGCTGTTTGTACCTACGTTTATTATCACTTTTTTATTTCTTATGGTGTTCATCGTAAAATATGCCTTTATTGAAAATTCAAGTGTTCGTTGCGATAACTACCTATATCTAAAATGGACGATGCGAAGTTTTCAAGAGGAGTTTCTTCATTTCATTCTGAACCTTTTTCCGTAATGACTGTTATTTTACAAGGATTTGATAAATTATTAAGTTTAATACTTTTCTATGCCACACCTGGCCATTTATTCCGTACGCTGCGCGTACGGAAAAAGTCGCTTTCTAGCCAAGTGTAGACATAAAATTATGTACAAAACAAGGGAGGTAATAAAGAAAGCCCTCAAACGCATATTTACGTCCCTGGCTTGCAGCTTGGGCCGCAAACATCTGCGATCTCGGCCTTTCTTTGTATTACCACCCTATTTGTGTAATGTACTATTTTACACGATGAAAGGCATTAAAATACGAGTGTGGGCTTATGAAACCAGCCGTCAGGCGAGTTTCATAATAACATCGCACGAGTGTTTTGTGAGGTTATTGAACGCATAATAGAAGGTTTATGATATGTGTGTAGATAAAACAGTATAACCAATGACCTTTTATATTTTGATGTTATAACGGAGGTTTAGGTAATATTGTGCACCGAGGGTTGTAAGAAGCGGATTACTAACGAGAGTCTATTAGGAGTCCGACGCCGTAGGCGGAGGGCTTTTAATGACTCGAGTTTGGAATCCCCTTACTGCCCGTGATACACACAATGTTTTTCATCACATTTGCGAGGAAAAAAAATGAATCATAAAAATCAATTAAACTAAGAGACAACTTCAACTGTCAACTTTTTCAATATAGTCTTCCACAGATAATGCTAAGAACTGCGTTTAGTTTTCAAACTTGACAGGCAATGCCGCCATATTGTACGGATTTTCAAAATAAAATTTTAAACTAAATTAATTAATTGCATTAAAATAATTGCAAAAATTACTGAAATAATAGTCAAATATACCACACTTGTAAGTTTTATATACACTAAAATTTAGGGATGTAACGATACATAATTTTGCCGATACGATACCGATACCGATATTTGTAGTAAATTATCGGCGATACCGATACCGATATCTTAGCTAACTAATGAAGTATGAAATTGATTTATTATTTGTATGTCCTTATTATATCTAAAACTTGGCTATATTTAACAGAGTCCCTTGATAGTGTAAAGGAAAAAAAAAATTCTCAACAAAATTATTATTTTTTTATTATGAACCAAATATATAATCAACATAGTAATTATTATTGCACAAGGTAATAGACCAATATATAAATTAAGTCAGTAATTGAAATTACTTTTTGCAGATTTTTTTTCATACAACAAATTCTTTTCGCGCTCTTCAAATATAGATTGTATATAATCGGCGATACTGATATATCGGTGATACCGATATATCGGTATCGGTATCGTTACATCCCTACTAAAATTGGTTTTGTAGCCAAGTTTTGAAGATGTGAAATAAATAAGCCTTGGCTGATTTGAAACCGCCGTAGGCTGAAATGACGTACGGGTAGGTTCTATATTTTATGCCACACCTGGCTATAAAGTGGCTTTTACCGCACGCCACGCGCACGGAAAAAGCCGCTTTCTGGCCAAGTGTAGACATAAAATGATGTACACAACACGGGAGTTAATAAAGAAAGCCCTCGATCGCATATTAACGTCTCTCGCTTGCAGCTCGGGCCGCAAACTTCTGCGATCTCGGCCTTTCTTTGTATTACCACTCTAGTTGTGTAATGTACTATTAAAACTAAACTCATAACTCCCTCGGGAGTTATAGATTTTCACATAGTTTTTCCTCCCGTGGGAGTTATAGATGTTTATAACCCACGGGAGGTAAATCGGCTCGAGCTGGTCTATAAGCCCGCGTCTTATAACACCCTTTACGAGCAAGTGTGATGAAAAATACATTAACTGACATCGGAGGACCTTGTAATTAAGAGTAGACTTATGTGAATATAATATTAAGAATATCAGACATCAGGAATATAACCTGAGCAAAATAAACAGTTTTATTTCACCCTCGCCACCATGGTGTGGCCGTCGCACGTATTTTTTCAAATTTTTGCTCCGCCTCTTTCTTCTTAAAATACTTAGCTTTTTCTTGATTTGCTTCTTCAACTATCTTATTGATGAATGGGTTTTTTCTTAATACCTCCAGTACTTTTATTTTGTCTAGTGTGAATATGTCATGTTTTGGTTTCACGGTACCATGAAGCCACTGATGTTTTTTTCCTCGTATAGTAAATTTGATAGGTTCTCGCCGAGTTTTAGGGAATTGGTCTGGACCTACAGTTACCCAGGGTATCGTGGGATAGTGATCGGTGGGCGTTTTTTTCGTCGGCTCATGGAAGTTCTGATTTGTATTTGTAGTTGTTTCGATACTTGTCGAATTTGTTTCGTCATTTTCTGCAGCAGTCGTTTCTGTTTCATTTTCAGCAGCAGTCGTTTCTGTTTCATCTTCTGCAGCAGTCGTTTCGCTTTCATCATTATCTGCGGCAGTCGTTTCTGTTTCATCTTCTGCAGCAGTCGTTTCGCTTTCATCATTATCTGCGGCAGTCGTTTCTGTTTCATCTTCTGCAGCAGTCGTTTCGCTTTCATCATTATCTGCGGCAGTCGTTTCTGTTTCATCTTCTGCAGCCGTCGTTTCTGTTCCATCATTCTCTGCAGCAGTCGTTTCTGTTTCATTTTCTGCACCAGTCGTTTCTGTTTCATCTTCTGCAGCAGCCGTTTCGGTTTCAGTCTGTGCAACAGTCGTTTCTGTTGCATTTTCTGCAGCAGTCGCTTCATTAAGACCGTCTCTTAGGTATTCTGTATTTCTTAATACTTGGTTCATACGATGTTTGTTTTCATTGTATTTATTACGTTTTAATTCTTTTTCGTAAAGTGAAACCAGTCTTTCAATCATTTCATTTTGTTTCTCTAGAACATTAAGCATAGGTACATGTTGCTGTTCTACAGCTTCAACGTCTTTAAAAGTAAGTGAACGCATAGTAGCATATCCGGTGTCTAAGTCATGAGTTCCAGGTTTCGTCGCAGTAACATCAACTTTGCCCATAACAATGTTATTCTTGTGTTCGACAGTAGTAAGTTCGTTTTTCATGACACCGTAATCTAATATTTCAGTGAATCGTAACACTGGATGTATTATTTTATTTTGTTTGTTTGTTTTTATATCCATATCGAAAGCCGGGGTAACGACGAAGGTTTTTCTTTTTTTTATCACGTAGTTATCGAGTTTTGCTTTCCTTTCCTGCTCGTGGTCCATTCTTTGTAATCTATCTCTTGGTACTTGCTTGTCTTCGTAACGCCTGCTGTCGACTCCGTTTTGTGTTGCAGGATTCGTTTTTACGAGGTGTACTGTAAGTGAAATATAAATCGTGTTTAATCTATATGTCCATATATACATGCAATAAAATCGTAGAGAAACAGAGAAAAAGACTGTTTGTATTTCAAAACAAAAGAAAAGAAGAGATGAGACATGTAAAAGAGCCCTTGAGGGCCTACTTGCGGAAATATATATATTTTTTATTGTAACTGAAGGGTGTTAATACTATACATATAATAAAATCGTAGAAATATCATGTTGTGACTCAGAAACAAATACTCGTGCTCGTCACACAAATATTTGCAATTACCAGGATTTGAACCCGGGAACTCTAGATTCCTAGGAGGTCACTTCCACGAAGCTAAACGTGTCTAATCATTTTCAATAGATTAATGCAAAAACTTACAACTTAAGCACAAAATATGAGCGACCAAAGTGAGCAGCATTCTGAATTTAGTTGCAAAATGTATGATATCGTTGTATTGCTATATATTTTAATGGATATTTTGTCGTAAAATAAAACTAGTCGTGTGTACTGGTTTCTATTGGCAATACAGGATGGGAATTGGGTACGGGTGACCTTTTTTCGACATCTGTAAACTTAGCGTAGTCGCACCCCTTCTGGTTCGATCCCAGGGAACGCCACGGCCCTCACCTGGTCCGATTTTTCCAACAGTGAGTAAGACTTGCAAGTGTCAGTTCCCAAAAAAAAGCGTAATCGCATTCTATTTAACCTTATCACTAGTGTAGTTATCTATACATTATAAAATCGCAGGAAGTTCATGTTTGTTCACGCATTGCCATGAAATTTGACATACATGTAAATTATGACCCCGGTTATAATAATGAGACGGCCCCCTCCCCGCAACCCCTACCCCGCTCCCGCGTTGATTCGCCGATACAACTTAAGGTGGGTTTAGACCAAACGAATTCTAACACATTCTAACCCCACTCTACCAAATTCTTT
Source organism: Eudemis profundana (assembly GCA_947034925.1). Lineage (NCBI taxonomy): Eukaryota > Metazoa > Arthropoda > Insecta > Lepidoptera > Tortricidae > Eudemis > Eudemis profundana. The sequence continues at coordinate 7,137,264 of OX344819.1, forward strand.
GTGTACATACAAAGAATTTGGTAGAGTGGGGTTAGAATGTGTTAGAATTCGTTTGGTCTAAACCCACCTTTACGCGTCGATACGCGTAAACCTCACGTTAACTAATTATTTTTTCCGACAACACATTTTATGTTGAAAATGTTACCCACATTTTTTTCTTCAGAAATGGCATCTTCTATTGATACTGTCATTATATTTCGTATCCCAACTTCCCAACCGAAGACGATTACTATACTATATATTACTTTTCTATCTATTTAAGTATGTATTTATCTATACAAGTATGTATATCGTCGTCTAGTACCCATAATACCAGCATTGCTTAGTTTGGGACTGGATCGATTTGTGTAAGATGTTCGGCAATATTTTATTTATCTATACATTTTTTTATTTGTTTTTCTATCCTAACACTAGCCAGCTAAGAAGGTTAGTGGACTGCATACTTGTTTGTTACTTGGCTGTATAAAATACGATATCGTAGCTAAACACTTTTTCCTAACATATTTCATCTTTTTAATAGGTATAGGCTGTTTGTTACATTTGGCTAGAACCCCCCAACCCCCATGGGTGTGACCTACTATATGGATGACCCCATGGCGGTTAGGGTATCCCCACATCATTGTCTTTTTCGCTCTTATTGCGTGATCATAAATATTTTTTCATCACACTTGCTCGAAAATGGTGTCATTACACGTAGGTTTTGCGGGCCGTAAATGACCTATTACGCCCTAGGGCGTAATTTAAATTCATTTATTTCACGACCAACTTGGATCAATTATGTTAGTATACACACTTAAGACTATTGTTAGTACAATAAAATCAATTTACAGATTAAAAGTTAAAAACAACACCCCTATTTAGGTGGACCATCACACAATGGTTCACATACGGGCAGTCAAATCGTTCAGCAATCATTCTCAGGGTGCTGTTGGAGCTGGTCCGAATCCTGCGCACCAGGGATGTACACCTTTTGCGCATGGTCGCGTGGAAGCAGTCTATCCGCGCCTGCGCGAACATCCCCGACGCACTGCAGTATCGGGGCAGCCCCATCAGCACTCTGAACGCATTATTGAACTGAACTTTGAGAGCATTGTACTGTGTACGCGTGTAGTTGGCCCACAGGCCGCTAGTATACAATGTTGTACAGTAGGCTTTAAACAGAGTAATTTTGGCCTCCTTAGAACATTTAGCGAACCTGCGAGCTATCATGTTAGCTCTCACAGACAATGCTCTCCGTTCACGCTCAATATCTGTATCGTCTTTAAGATCAGAAGTCACAATATGCCCAAGGTATTTAAATTGTGATACTAAGTTTAGCTCAGTCCCATTTAGCTTTATCGGCGGGACATGTGGTATACTCTTATTTCTGACCTTAAAGACCATACACTCGCTTTTGTTCACATTATAGTTCAATCCGTGACTACCAGCGTACCTTTCACAGATACCGATAAGTTTCGCCAGGCCACATGGAGAGGCACTCAGCAGCACCATGTCATCGGCATAGCTAATATTATTTACGCATACCCCGTCAATATGACAGCCGACACGGGTGCTGCTGAGCTCCTCTATCAGTGCGTTTACATACAGGTTGAAGAGCTTAGGCGAGGTTAGCCCCCCCTGCCTCACCCCGCACTCCAACCTGTATGTATCCGAAAATCTTCCCGCCCATCTCACCACATTGATTTGATTATGATACCAGAATTTAAAAACATTATTTAAGTCTGCTGGCATGTGAATGTCCTTTAATTTCTGCCAGAGGATGTTATAATTAACCAAATCGAATGCTTTTGAGAGGTCTAGGTAGCATGCGTAAACATTCGTCCGTCGGTCTGTGTAGTATTTGACAGTATGCTTTAGAGCCAAAATTGCACTTTCAGTCGACAGTCCCGATTTGAAACCAAATTGGTTATCGTGTAATGTTAGATACTGATCAATGCTGGAATTGAGCATACTGTCAAACACCTTGGCTACAATGGTAGCCAGTGAGATCGGCCTGTAGTTGGTTTTATCACCAATATCACCAGTTTTATTTTTCACAATTGGCACCACCACAGTCTTCATCATATCCGCAGGCAGATATGAGTGCCCTATACAGAACGTGTACAACATGGCAAGCACCCTCGACAAGTGTGGGCCAGCATGTTGCAGATGTTCAATACTGAGGCCGTCGTGACCAGGGGACTTTCCTCGTGATATACCTTTAATAGCCTTTCTCACATCCTTCGCTATAAACTTGGTACTTATCCCCTGGCCACGCGAGCCTGGACATATCACCTCTGCTGACTGTGATGGTCCCAATGGTGATTTAACTGCAAAATGGTTTTTAAACATGTTCGCAATACATTTTCGATCGCTTATGCCTTCTACACTTGCTGGAAGGCCCGGTTTACCGTTCAGTTTATTTGTCGATTGCCAGAACCCACGAAAGTCACGTTTAGAGTGGTGTTTTGTGATAATGTCTAGTTTAATTTGTTCTTCATTCTTTTGACACCACTTTAATCGAGACTTAAAAATCCTCTTGGCTTCGAGCATTTCGTGAAACGTTGGCCCTACTCTAGGTTTACCATGCCATATCCAAACTTCAAATTTGAACCGGGCCACCCTGTGGGCCTCGCTTACATGCATATTCCATCCGGCTATCGACTTTTTCTTTTTGACCGCCTTTGTAGTTTTACTAGCAATGGCCGATTCTGTTAAAGCCGAAATTATATTTTGATAAAGGTTATCTATAATTATTCTATGGCTAGTGTCATTACATAGATAATCGCAACACTGGCGTAATTCCTTAGGAAAATCTATTGATTTTAATCTGTTACTACATTCTTTACTATACATTTCAACTTGGTCAAGCTTTCGCTCACCCCAAATAGCCTCATTTAATGGAATTTTGTCTTCGAGCATAATTTTTGGTTTAATACACTGTAAGTCGCATTCTACTATTAACGGAAAATGATCCGACCATACTACATTATAATCAACATACACATTCGTAACCGAGTCCTTGGCTGACTTAGTTGTAATACAGTGGTCTAACCAGCTAGTCGATCCGTGGGCATCGCTTACAAATGTGTACGTACCTGAATGCAGACCTAACTTTTCAACATCGGCACAGACCCAATTCAGATCCTCACAGAAATATAATAATTCTTTAAAGAACAATTGTCCAGGATGCGCATTGAAGTCTCCTAGTATGTACACTGACTCTGTATCATAGTTATTCACAATAGCACTTACTGTACTTAGGCAGTCCGTGAAGTCCGTTAAGTTCTCCGGTTTATCCGTAGGCATATAAACACAGATCACCAAAAATGACCTTTGACCCACATTTATCTTTATAGCACATATTCGCGGGTTAGCACACGACACGACCGACACATTCCGAAATACATTTTTATTCCACAGCAAAGCTACTCCACCATGGGGTCTACCGCGGAGCATCCCCGCCGTTGTGTCCACCGCCGACGTTCCCGTATAATCAAAGTCACTGTCTATACTACTAAGAAATGGGATATCGAAATCAAGTAACCAAGTTTCCTCTAACGCAATTATGTGGGAAGTCTTACATAACCGCCGTATATCCTCCTGCGAGCGTTTCACATTTTTACAGTTAAAACTGACTAATTTACATAAGTGATTATCTCCCATTTAATTTCTTAGTGCCGCCTCCAGCTAGACTGCTGGCTTTGTCTCCGTTAATACGATTTTTGAAGTGTACGAATCGGCGAAAGATTACGCCCTGTGGCCACAATGAGTCATCCAAAAACAATGAGAGTTTTTGTTCCGGAATATAAAATTTATAAGCATTGTGACCTTTATCTTTTTTAATCGTAATTTGCTCCAAAGTGATGCTCTCTTCAGTTTTAGTCCGTATATAGTCCGTAATATCCTTCATAGTCGTCTCCTTGTGTACGTTCGAGATAAAAATTGGCACATATGTGTCTGCAGCCTTAAATTTGCAGTCATTTTGAGACGCACAGCCCCTTTTTCCAGCATAACGATAATTATTTCTGGCCTTCCGACGCTGTACTACAGTAAACTCGCCACTATCCATAAGTACGTCTCTAAAGGTCGGTGCGGTTGTTAAAGTCTCATTTTTACTCGCCGTTTCGTTATCATTTACGCCCGTTGTAGGCATTGTAAACAGCTGATGCTGATCTGCCTTCGCCTCCGCCGCCGCCTGGCTACTAAGACCGGTTTTGCGCTCGCTTTGCGTCGACTGTGACTGTGACGCGAGACCGGCCGCTCCCGCCGGCTCGCTCGTAACGGCGGTTATATTTTGAAACGTTTCGGTCACAAATTGCGGGTACGTTTGCGTTGGTGATTCACTCACCGAAAGTTGCGATGAAAGTATTTTATTATGGATACATTCATCAGAGCTTGTCCTGTCCAAATGAGATAGCCCAGAGGGTCCACTGTCCAAATAACCGCCCCGCTTCGTGTTTACGTTTATTATACTACGAAAACGACTAGGTACTGACATTGGATCAGGCTCCAAGGCGGGTGTCAGCCTCAAAAGATCTTCTTTTACATTTTCCAGCTGATCCTGAGTGACATATTTTGATTTAATGTCTTTTATTTCCGTTTGAAGTAGCACCAAATCCTTGAGTAATTTAGTGACATCGAGATGATCGAAGGTAACAGGAGGCAATTTCTCCAGATTCCGAGCCACAAACACTGGTACCAATTCCGGGTTTATTCCCTTTAGGAGTGATACAATATCCTCCAGATCACGGTATTCTTTTCCTGCTTTTTTACGAGTGATGTTGCGTTTATCCGTTGGGAGCGATTCGAATAACAGCTGTTTTGACCGTTTAATCTCCTCGCTATTAAATGTCGACACACAAATTTTAATTAAGCTGTCCTCATCTATAATGGATAACTTGTTTTGCACATAGGCTAACAGTTCGTCAATAACTACGTTACAGTTACAACACTTCACAAACGACGTCATTGTCACACGATCGATAGTACACACATCCGTCACGAACGAATGCGCGCGCGCAACTGAACTGTAATGGTTTTCTTTTTAAATTTGAAACGCTGGTTCTGTTTTACTCTTATTTGTCATGATCAAAGGAAACGCCAACTTACTTTTTTAACTTTTATTACTGAAATATTTATTTAAAGAGAACTGTTATTGCAAATACATGTAAACACATATGTCTGTAACATTAATTAAATGTTTAAATAGTGTATTTCAGTATTTTGCAAAAATAAAATCAACCATTTTAAGTCTTTACCGCTATGGTTTCCGAACGTGACTTGTCGTCTTGATATATGTCATTAATGTCACTGTCAGTTTCACAATTTTATTTAGGTTAAGTAAGGTTATTTTAATCAGATTTCCTCATTTACTGGCCAAACGACCTGGTTCGACTCCAGGCGTTATGCCCCCACCTAGCCCGATCATATCGAGGTGGACCGGGACTAAGTGACCTGGTTCGACCCCAGGCACTCCCGGCTCCCACCCAGTCCGACCAACTCAGGGTGGTCTGGCTAGCGACCTGGTTCGACCCCAGGGAACGCCACGGCCAACCACCCGGTCCGACAATCGCTACGCCCAGGATGGGCTGCGAGTTTGTCAGTTTCTAAAAAAAAAAAAAAAACAGATTTCCTCACAAGTGTGATGAAAAACATTGTGTGTGCCACGGGCGCTAAAGGAATTACAAAACTCGTGTTATTAAAGCCCTCGGCTTCGTCTCGGCCTTGTAACAAACACTCGTTTGTAATCCTTACTTACCGCCCTTAATACACAATGTACTATTCTGACCGGCTTAAAAAAGCTACATTTGCGTCGATAGATGTGGGAAGACCCCTAGTAAACTATTTCCTCGTTTTAATCGATTTGACACTTAACCCATGATAGCATTGCATCAATGACCTTTTAATAGCTATTTAACCTTTCTTAGTAAACTGGACCATTAATCATTGTTGTAATTATTTATGTAATTAATCTGCATGCAGTGCCGGATTAGCCATATAGCAAGAGTAGCAAATGGGCGATTCCATTATAACGGGTGCAACATTTTGACTCATTCAAGGCCTCCTCCTAATAAAACGAAAAACATTTTTTATAAAAATATTATTTTAAGGATTACTTTTTAACCTCTTTTCTATAGATTTGTGTATAACAATTTAAATTATATTATTATTATTTTTTTTTTTTAAATAAATCTTTAAATAGTCACAAGAGAGGGTTAAAGTGCTATTGCGGGTGCAACCAAATCGGTCCACCTCTCCGGATCATAGTATAAAAACAGAATTTTTTTTAAATTAAAAATGTTTTTTGCCTATTTATATTGAAAGACAATAAACAATCAACTATAGAAACATAAAAAAGTATTAAAAACAAAAACTATCAATAAATTATTCACTGTCAAAACGATCGCGGGTGCAACATTGTATGATTCGCAGGTGGTCCTAAATCATAGAATGCTAAGGTTTTCAAGCGCGTTAACATCCTTAATATGAAGTTAAGTCCATAACAATTAATTTAAGACCTCACCCTACACGATGGTATCAAAAAAAGTAACAAATATTGGGACTTGCAAATTGATGTCAAGGTGCGTCTCCAGCGGAATCGCCCAAATGCTACGGGCCCCGTGCCCACTCGCAAAAGGGGACCCCCCCCCCCCTATGTAATTCTTCACGTATAAAATTACCGGTCAATCGGTATCACTTCACTACATAGTATAAAACAAAGTCGCTTTCACTGTCCCTATGTATGCTTAAATCTTTAAAACTACGCAACGGATTTTGATGCGGTTTTGTTTAATAGATAGAGTGTTTGAAGAGGAAGGTTTATATGTATAATACATGCATAATATAATAGAGAAACACCGTGCGAAGCCGGGGCGGGTCGCTATTATAGTTTAAGTATAAATCGAATAGAAATTAATTCGTCCGATGAAATTACCTAATGGTAACATGGCCGGATAGGAAAATAAAAAAGTGGGGAAAAAGACGAATGGAACAATAGTCATTACACACATGTTTGCGGCCCGAGCTGCAAGTTAAATAAGGGACATAAATGTGCGATCAAGGGCTTTCTTCATTGCCTCCCGTGTTGTGTGCATCATTTTATGTCTACACTTACGCGTTGCGCGTAGCGTGCGGTAAAAGCCACATTATGGCCAGGTGTGGCATAATAGTACATTACTGCAGAGTCCGAGAAGTAAGGGGTTGCCTGCCGAGTACCTACATATAGATGGCCGAGTGAAAGCGACTTTAACCCATTCACTGCTAATCACGACACGTTGTCGTGATTCCGGAACGCTCTTCGCGCGCTGGTCACGACAGTGTGTCGTTATCAGATTTTCGGCTTTTATCACCATCAATCAGTACACGTCTTTTTAATATCGTTTCCTTAATTTTACATACTTAAAATCTGTGTTAAAAACATCTGATACTTATTTTGAGAATATTAGAATAAAATCCCTTTATTTGAGAACACTAAACTTGTGACTGACTGAAACTTGAAACTGTGTGTGAATCAATCGCACCGTCACTCACTATCTACGTCTCACTCATGAAGGTCTTACTGATATTGTATTTATCTTTTGTCTCTCTCTTTCGCAGGTAATCAGAGGGGTGCATATAGAGCCGGCGCACATTGTCAAGAAACGCAGCATAGACCAGCCCCTCAGGATCAGCATATTTTATGACCATTCCGTTTATAGGCAAGCACCTAAGTACCTAATTATACATTCTATCCCTCTTTCTACTGTGGATCTAGATAAAGACGGTAAAAGTCACATAATAACTTAAGCGCAAAGGAGCTTAAGTCATACGAAGGTAGGAGTGGCTCACTCCGCGATTTCGCCGCGCAGCCACTAGTACCAAACCAGATGCACTTCACTCGATTTTGGCCTCCCGCGCGGTGGGCGTAGCCGATCCGGTCGCCGGCGACCGAAACGTCACAATGGCACAATGTAATTATCCTGACATGACAGTACGCAAACGCCGTTGATGCCGGCCGAACGCCGCCGCCGAGTACTGTGCGAAAACGTACTGTACTGTGCGAAGTTTACCGTGCTGTGGCTGTGGTGGTAGGTGTCTTTTGTTTCGACGCGAGCGTGGGAATAGGCTAGATGACTAAAAAAAACTGTTTAGTCCGTCTGTTACATTATGAAAAAATATTGTACACGTATTTTTTGTTTTGTTTGACAAACAAAAACTGACGAGGATAGAGTGCTTAGAAGTTTCGAGTGACGTCACTCTTGAGTACAAATGGTACTCAAGAGTGACGTCACAAGCCCCCACTCCAGAAGTTTGATGATCTATAACTTTGTCGATTTTTAATATTTTGATAAACCAAAAAATACGTGTCCCATATTTTTCCATAATCTAACTGACGGACTAAATAGAATTACATATTTTTAACCCAGTCATCATCCCTATTCTTGGTTTTTGTATGGAAACGCGGAACAATGAAATATATGTTTATTTTCTAATCTGTGACCAAATTTTGTACCTTCGGAGGGTATTAGCCAGCGACCAGGAAGAACTCGCGTAATGCGATAGAGAGTCGGTGGGATGCGGTGCGTTCCATCCAGTGGTCGGACCCGAACGTCAGTTATGTCTGCGACTCATTAATCTGTCTCTAAAATTTATCCTTGAGCAAGCCGGTGCAGATTTGGCGTAGATTTCCCTTAAGAGCTGTAGAATAAGCTCAAATCCCTGATATTAGGCAAGCCGCTAGGAATCGAGTTCTTTAGACGCCACGCTACTGGTACTGTAGTATTATTTATTAGTTATCCTGCGCCAGGGCATTTCTGCCGTCCTACTGTAAAAGGCGACCTTTTTCTATGGAAGTTCATAGTAAAAAGTAGGGATGTAACGATACCGATACCGATACCGATATATCGGCCGATATATCGGTATCGCCGATATATCGGTATCGCCGATATTATACAACCGATATTTGAAGAATTTGCTGTATGAAAAAAAATCTGCAAAAAGTAATTTCAATTTCTGACTTAATTTATGTATTGGTCTATTCTATTACCTTGTGCAATGATAATTACTATGTTAATTAAATCTTTGGTTCTTAATAAAAAAAGAGAATTTTGAGTTGACAATTTATTATTTTTACTTTACACTTTCAAGGTTGACTCTCTGGTAAATATAACCAGTAGTCATTGCCATTAGTTATAATAAGGACATAAAATATCTGAAATTCATACTTCATTATTTAGCTAAGATATCGGTATCGGTATCGGTATCGCCGATATTAACTACTATATATCGGTATCGTATCGGCAAAACTGTGTATCGTTACATCTCTAGTAAAAAGTCGCTTTTTACACTAGGACGGCAGATTTGGGGGAGGGCTGGCGGGGCTACTGCCCCGGGCCTCCACAACACTTCCCTAATATGTAGGGGCCGCCACTAGTCCGTTAGGGGCCTCCGCTCCTTCGTTGCCCCAGGGCCTTCACACTAGGGTTGCCAGATTGAATTACCGTATTATCGTGAGCAGGAAACAATATGTCGGAATTTTGAGACTTTGGTCGGGAGATGCCGAATTTGGTTGACGCGCGAGCTTTTTTTTTTACCTGAGTGGATCGGAGTAAGTTTTAAAATGAAATCGATTGCCGGGAGATTTTCTTCTTTGTCGGGAGTCGGGAGGACATACAAAAAATCGGGAGAATCCAGCCAATTCTGCCGTCCTATCACTAAAACTGGACTAAACTCTATGGAGTTGTATAAGGGTTAGTCCAGTTTTAGATATCGGACGGCAGAATTCCCGACCTGGCAACCCTACTTCACACCTCCAAATCCGGCCCTGTTCTGCGCCTTAGTCTAATTAAATACTTGTCTCACTCAGTATTAAAAAATTAAGCTAGGCTAGATTACCTGCTGACAATAATTCAATTTGTTTTGTTCACAGATTAGAACCGGAGAAATTCGATATGATCAACGTAAGTATTAAGTACCTGTATTTATTTTAATTCTTCGTGTAATCTTATTTATTTATATTGTAAGAAATCTGCATGGAAGTCTCAGCGTCTCGCTAGGGAACGTTCGCCAATCTAAATCATATACCCTCTCATGCTGGGGCTACATTGACGAAAACGCCGTTAATAACGTTAATTTATCGCGTTGAAGGACGATTAACGTCAGTGCGTAGCTACGACTTACTATATTTGACATTGACACTTAAATATTATCATTGGCATTGACAGCTTGATTTGACATGGGCGATAGTTTCCTTTATCGTCCGCTCGTGTCTCTTTTGTCGTTTAGTGCTGCCACCTATAGTTCGTGCACATTCCCTATAGGGGGTCTGTCTACCTTCCAGGTCTTAAGCAAAGCATAAAGACAGACAAGTAGTCACACTTGAGCCGTTTAGGAGCGCGCGATACGAATCCAAGACAGTGCGATCCGTACTAGAGCATTCTTGCGTATTCGTAAAAATTTGCTTGCAGTGCGTCCGTTCACAGCGCGCACACATTCAAGCGCGCGATGTACATTTCGTAGGAAGAGAAATTACTGTTATTATATATTAGGCCCATGGAAATCGACGCGTTAAAATGCTAAAATCGCAAAGCACGATGTAGTTGAGCGTTTTCCAAAAAAAATACCGGGGTAGGTACTTTCTCAAATATGGACTTTTGAGGTTTTTCTGGCTCAGAATCGTTAGTACATTCGAACCTTGTACGTAAAAAAAAGTGTCCCAAAATTTGTATAGGATTTTGTCTTTCCACTACGTCACGTTCATACAAACACTATGCAAAATGGTGACGTAATGGTTCGAAAGTACTAACGATTCTGAGCCAAAAAAACCACACAAGTCTACATTTTGAGAAAGTAGCTACCCCGGTATTTTTCTTGGAAAACGCTCAGTTCTGATTTTTTGGTACGTTGTTTGGACCAGTTAGGGTAGTGTGAATCTAATTTTGCACGTTCTAAAAAGTTGTGCTAGCTGAGCAACATCCACAAAAGTAGGTACGCCATTTTTGAAGTTTTTTGGATTCCTGCTCTAACTATGCAGTTTTGACAGTAACGTCTAAGGCACAAATTAACTACATTAAATTTCTATATATTAGGTTCTATAAATTTTTACTGTAAGTGTAATAGTTACCGAGAGTTAAGGTTTTGAAATTGATGAAACTCCAAAAAGCAGGGGTGCTCGTCCAAGCTTTGTGCGCCTTGCCCGTTTAGATTCAGTTCAGAGCCGATTATTTCCACGGGCCTATATTGTGCCTACAGATATACATATATTAGGTTAGGTATATATTTTATGCCACACGTGGCCGTACGGAAAAAGCCGCTTTCTGGCCGTAGGCTGAAATGACGTACGGGTAGGTTCTATATTTTATGCCACACCTGGCTATAAAGTGGCTTTTACCGCACGCCACGCGCACGGAAAAAGCCGCTTTCTGGCCAAGTGTAGACATAAAATGATGTACACAACACGGGAGTTAATAAAGAAAGCCCTCGATCGCATATTAACGTCTCTCGCTTGCAGCTCGGGCCGCAAACTTCTGCGATCTCGGCCTTTCTTTGTATTACCACCCTAGTTGTGTAATGTACTATTATTGCGTAGAAGCAGAATGTCAGACAACATACGTATTGTTTCAGAATACTATCCTTCCGGAAGCGGTGAAGTTTTGGGAGCAAGCCCTCAAGGTTCGGAAGACTGGCGGTCCGATCAAACTGAACAGGTTAGTAATAGTACATTACTTACCTAGGGCGGAAAAATAAAGAATGTCTCACATCGCGGGTATTTGACGCCCGAGCCGAAGGCAAGTAGGTACAAAATTTTACGGCTCCCCCAGGCCATGAAATGGGATTTTCCTGTGATGTTATTGCCACTTTATGGCCAGGTGTGGCATTTTTATTATTTATTAAATAAAACATAGTTTATCATACATTTATGAACAGTGTCCCACGAAACCTTTAATAAGGTTGTGGGATCATGAGTCTCTATATAAACGAATTAGTACCTATATTAAGTTATTGTGCTTAAATAGTGTTTTTTAACGGTCTTTTAAATCGGTTTTTGTTAGGCTCACGTCTCATAGAAATGTTATGTTCCGTTGACACCCTTTGGTGGAGGGCTTAAGCCCTTTCATTTGATACCCCACTTAATACAATAGCACAACTTAAAATTTTCGACCTCCCATTTCGGCCCCCTAAAAAAAGTATAAATACCCTTGATAGACGGACAGACAGACGGACAGACGGATGGACGGACGGACAGGCAGACAGACAGAGTAGCACCGTAAGGGTTCCTTTTTTACCATTTTGGTACGGAACCCTAAAAATATGTAGTTTTTGTTATATCAGTATTTTGTATATTTAAGAAAGTACTGGCTGATATGAGCTAGAGAGGGCGTTTCCGTCCGAATTCTATTTACGCATAATTGTTATTTTACAGATAATATTGACTTTTCAGAATAACTATAAAAGAAACCTAACCTAACCTAATATGTTCTAAATGGCTGATGTAAAAGATTTTGCAAAATATTTTCCATTAAAGCTAGAGAAAAATTATGCGTAAATAGTATTCGGGCAAATAGAACATTCGGACAAAAAAAAAATGCGAAATAGATGGCACCCGTTTTTCCTATATAAGGGGATAATCATTTTTTATAAAAAGCATAGACTGAGAATATCTAAATTAAAAAAAAAAACTTATTCCTTCAACAGTAATATTCTATTACTTTTTTGCAATGATGCTCATTTACTAAAGCAATAGTAGGTGTAACGGATATCCGGGTACGGTGTATGTGACGTTATTTGCATCCGTCAATTTGTCCATGACGGCCAGTTCACATTATTCCAGTTGCATTCCAGTCCAGCAATCCAATCCAGGGCTGGAATGCTACTGGAATAATGTGAACCGACACTGGAATGCACTGGAATGTACCCATTCCAGTCCAGTGACTGGAGAGACCGTCAACTTTTCATTCCAGCTCACCCAATCCAGCGCCACTGGAATAGTGTAAACCGTGAATCCAGTGCTGGATTGAACGTGATATAGTGAATACGCGTGGTTGTTTTTGGTAACAGTCGTAACAGTTTGGTAACATCTTAAGGTGGGTTTAGACCAAACGAAAGAATGCACATTCCCAACCCCACCTTTAAAAGACTGGAATAATGTAAACGATATGCTCCAGTCCACAACTGGACTGGATCACTGGACTGGAATAATGTGAACTGGCCATTACTGATTAGGTAGGTACCATAACAGTCATACATATAAGGATAAAATAATAAAAAACAAATGAAATATATAACTCCTGTTTAATTTTCAAACTTAAATATGCTGATTGTATTTACATTTAATTAATCTCATATTTTGATTTATATTTTCAAAAATATACAAATTAAAAACTATACAATAATAAAAAATACGTCTAGTGCTCAGATCATAGAAAGAAATGTTCTTTCTATGATCTGAGGTCTAGTGAGTAGTGACTGCAATACAGTCACATCTCAGGGAAAAATTTTTTTTGAGAGTACTGTTGATTAGGTACTGTCGCGTACTTTTAACTCTTACAACTTTGACAAGCGATTTCTCGAAATTTTGGCATTTTGAGATGTGAGACAATTTGACTATACCCACAGCGCTTTTTTAACCGCGGTTATATACGAAGAAGAAGAGGTGGAAGAGATCCCTTACAGGGATAAGTTCGCCATTGTACATAACCATTGCTCTTTGTACTGTTTTTGTAATTTTATGTGCAATAAAGTGTTTACATACATAATACTCTTATGTAATATCACCTATTTAAAAAACGTTCATAAATATTTACACACATGAGTCATTTTCAAAAAAATTGTACACAATTAAGGGATTTAATTAAAACAAAACTTAATTTATTCCTCTGTGTTACGAAAGTTACCCATATAGTTTGTATGCCTAACATTCGTAACACAGAGCAATCGATCGTGATTTTGTTTTTATTAGGCCCTTAACTATGTACAATTTTTTTGAAAATGACTCATCAGAGCTTTTCTAGAAAAGTTTGTAATAGTATACATTACACAACTAGGGTGGTAAAATAAAGAAAGGCCGAGATCGCAGATGTTTGCCGCCCGAGCTGCAAGCGAGGGACGTAAATATGCGATGCGATCGAGGCCTTTCTTTATTACCTCCTGTGTGTACATCATTTTATGTCGACACTTGGCCAGAAAGCGGCCTTTTCCGTATGCGTAGCGCTATTTGAACTTTATCAAACACTCCAACATTCATTAAAAGGTGTATGGTGCGAACCATAATAATTGACAACATTTCTTTTTAAGAACACTTTAAAAAGTATATACGATTCGAAAGCATTTTGTCTCCTGAACTATTTTTATATTTTTTTTATATCGCTTATAGTCTGTTTTTTATTTCCGAGGACAAAAATGACATTTCATGTGTTGCCTGTTTTTTACAACTCATAAATAGTGATGTGATACAACCGGTATTTACCGACAAAAATTTGGGTAGGTTCTTATGTTTATTGATATTAAAGTGTCTGTAACACAATGAGTGCATAATCCGCGAAGTTCCAAAACGATACAATACTTTAGGTAAGAATGCCACCCTTTTGGAGATATAGAATATTTGTAAATACACCATATTTCTCATATTTAAAGGTACATTTTATTTGATTCGAAACTCATTACTTATCTTACAAAGCTGAAAATACGCCAAACCCGCTTTATTTCTCTGCATTATCATTTCAAGCAACGGAATCACATACGTAGGCACTATTTATCCAATAGTAGGTGAAAGGTTGAATACAATGTAGTTATTATATGTAATTAATTTTCGATTAGTACCTAAAAATATATGTTTTAAAAAAAAGTAATTTTTATTATATCGGTTATTAATAATTACACCACGAACCGAAACAAAGGACAGCACTGTTTCTTAAAAGCTGGCCACATTATTTTTACGTTTGACATTTGTAGCTGTCATATTTGTCTTCGGAAATAAAAAACAGACTATAATATAAAAAATACAAATGAATAAAAAATATGTTCTCATTTTACCAGTTCTACGGCACAATAGATGAAATGCCAGTGCCTTTTGCCACAGAAAAAATAAGCTGTCATAATTTTGAATTTGACATTGTCAATGCATACTGTGAGATCACGTACTTTTTTTCGATCGCGATAAGACTAAAGTAATGGTTTATTCTACCGTAGAACTCTAGTTACGCCCTTTTATAATAAATAAATATTAATATATTAATTATAAATTAATTACAAATCCTGGTGAAACAAATAAACTATCAGCGTATTCGTCTTTTCAAACCAAATACAGTGAACCAATAAAATTAAAGGCTCAAAAAAATGAAAGGTTGTCAATTGTTAACATCAACAGATACGTAAAAAAGTAGGAATCAAAATTAAGGATTCGTGATCGAATTGATGTAGAAACTTTTTCAGAAACGCTCATCAAGTCTTACCTAAGTAAAAATATAACCTACCTAATTTAAATGATATATCTATCTATTTTATATACACTCGCGGGAAAAAATATCGGGTCACCGAAATTTAAATAATAGAAATAGGTGTTATTCAATATTTGACATTTGTTTCATTTACATAATTTAAATATACTATTCTTTATATCATAATACCTGGCTCTATTAGCAATATCCGGTAACCCATCATAAAAATATTATTATCCAAAAATCGTGATTTTTGCGATATCTCACCCCGTTAACGTCATTATTTTTCATGGGTTTTTACGAGTTCGATTTAAACCTGAAATTCCTATTATTTTCAGTGTTATTTTTGCGGATAATATCTAAAATAGGTATCTGCTATTATATTAAATTTATTATGATTATTAATTAACACAGTATCAAATATACAATTCTTTTTGTTTGTAAGTTATGTAACGTGTATGTAACACAAAGGACTTGATACTACAAAGAATTGAAAAATAATAAAAAATAATTAAAGATTAAAATCAATAATTTCACAACCCTGGAGTATTTTAGGAAATATGGCGGCGTTTCACTGACCCGAAATTATTGACCGCGAATGTACATATCGATACCTTTAGACTCAAAGGGCGTAAGCTCCACTAGAACCTATGGCATTTACGTCGTTTGAGTCTAAAGGTATGGATATGTATAATAAAATCATAGCAAAACTATGTTCGTATTGTACCTCCAGTTTAGACGCTATAAGAGCTGTATAAGCTGTTTTACAGCCTGTGTGCCACTTGGGTATGTTCGCATGATAAATGCCCTATTTATTGACCCTGGTAAGTTGATGTATGTGTATAAGTCATATCTGTGCAGAGAAAAGGGATCTCGTGGCCGATCTTCTTATTGCAGTTTGGGCAGTAGTGGTTCCGATACTTGCAGAAATGCGCCCAGTACACCAGGATCACTAGGGGAATCAGCCTGAAAAAGAAATGATACAGTACAATAAAAATTAAGAAATGGCGTGACGGCGTCCCGGCAGATAAGCAAATTGTCCCGGTTTAAAAATCATAGTTATTCAGTAGGGGCCTGGACTTGTAAATAAGAATAATATTCCTACAATAAACACGACTAACTAACTAGCTAGGCTAATCGTACGTGGATAGAACGACCGGTCTCCCAGATGACCATGGTGTGGACTCGCTGCCCGCAATGCTGACAGTAGGTACACCACCTTCCGTGTGGGGTTCGGGAGGCCCATGCAATGATAGAGAGGCCCTTACTTCCATGAAACACATAAACATGATCGCAATGAAGTGTGTCGCTGGCCCGGTCTCCCAGATGACCATGGTGTGTCCCCGCTGCCCGCAATGCTGACAGTACACCACCTTCCGTGTGGGGTTCGGGAGGCCTATGCAATAATAGAGAGGCCCATACTTACATGAAACACATAAACATGATCGCAATCAAGTGGGTCGCCGGCCCGGTCTCCCAGATGACCATGGTGTGGACTCGCTGCCCGCAATGCTGACAGTACACCACCTTCCGTGTGGGGTTCGGGAGGCCTATTGGAGAAGGGAGCTCGCCGGGGCGGTTTAATTCTGATCCTGAAATTTTTTTTTTTTTTTTTTTTCCTGTCTTGTTATCTGCAATCAGTCGCCAGACTATAATCAGATTAGTTGGGAGCTAAAGAGGAGTTTGTAGGTTTGGAGGCCTGTGCCTCATTCACTACTCAAGGTACGTGGTTACGTTTCAGTCTCTTAACCACATTAGCATTATCAAGCAATCCAGAGGCCAGTGGATTGGGGTGAAAGGTCAGTCTTGCAATATGTTGCTCCTTATAGCGTTGTATTTCTGATGCCACTGTTGCCATATTTACATACTCGTGTATTTCGTCGTTCCTTGCGAACCATGGAGCATTGGTGATACTTCTTAGAATATTATTTTGTACTCTTTGTAGGCATGCTATATTGCTCTTACTAGCAACTCCCCATATCGGAATGCCATACGTCCAGATAGGTTTTAGGATCGCTTTGTAGATTAATAATTTATTATCTAGTGAGAGCACTGAGTTTCTTCCCAGCAACCAATGTAGTTTGCGGAACTTTAGGTTGACTTGATCTCTTTTGGCTTTTATGTGGTTTTTCCAGGTCAATCGCCTATCCAAGTGGAATCCAAGGTATTTCACGCAGTCCGTTTGGGGTAAAATGTTGTTTGCCAGATGTACTGGAGGACAAGTATCCTTTCTTAGGGTAAAGGTAATGTGGGTAGATTTCTGTGCACTAGCTCGAATACGCCACTTTTGAAGCCAGGCTGTGGTTAAGTCCATTACTCGCTGCAGTTTTGCACTTGCTGTAGTGGGATCATTGTCTATAGCCAGGTAAGCAATATCATCAGCATACGTTGCGACCGTGACCTCATCTGTAGTTGGAAGATCTGCTGTGTAGATGTTGTACAGCACAGGTCCGAGTACAGAGCCCTGGGGCACTCCAGCTGCAATAGGGTATAGTGATGATCGTGCTTCTCCTTGTTTGACTTGAAACAGTCTATCAGTGAGGTAGGACTCCAGAATATGATACATAGAGTGTGGTAGATTTTCTTTGATTTTGCAGAGCAGACCTTTGTGCCAGACTCGGTCAAATGCTTGTTGCACGTCCAAAAATGCAGCAGAGCAGTATTGTTTGTTCTCGAAACACTGCCTGACGGAGTGGTACACTCGATGCACTTGTTCAACAGTAGAGTGCGCTTTGCGGAATCCAAACTGGTGACTGGGAACAATCTCATTATCACTCATTGCGCTGGCCAGTCTTTTGAGAAATATTTTCTCCCACAGCTTTGAGAGTACGGGAGTGAGGCTTATTGGTCGATATGACGAACAGTCTTGTGGAGGTTTGCCATCCTTGTGGATCATCACGATCTGTGAGATCTTCCATAGGTACGGGAAGTAAGCGGTTCGCATGATGGCATTAAATAGGCAGGTTAGAAATGTGATGCACTTTTTTGGAAGCTCTTTCAGAATCCGCGGAGTTATCAGGTCGAAACTTGGTGCTTTGTGAGAATCAAGTAATTTAATTTCTCTCGCTATTTCTCGGGGCGACGTTGGTTTGAGCGGTAGACATAGTTGGATATCTTGCTCGAGGATATGATCGAAGGAGGCGTCATCTTCTTGGCCTTCGTTAGGCGTAAATACCTGGGATAAGTGCGTAGCAAAAACCTCGACTTTTTCTTCATCTGTCCGTGCCCATTTGTCAGTCTGGTATCTAATGGGAGGGAATGACTGTTGGGGTTTGTTTAGATGCTTGGTAGCCTTCCAGAGTGAGCAGTCACCTCTTCCTGTTGGTGTCATATTCTCCAAAGTTTGTCTGACCGTGAGATTTCTCTGTTCTTCAAGTGCTGTTTTTAGATCCTTAATGGCTTTATTTAGTTTTGTTTTATCGGAGTGGTGTCGAGACTGCTGCCATGTCCTTCTGAGTCGGCGTTTTTCAGCTATCTTCTTTTTTATTTCAATAGGGTGTGTTATGTTTACGATCGGGTCTTTAATTGTCGGGGTGTTGATCCAGGCTGCTATCTGAATAGTGTTAGTGATGTACTTGCAGGCTTCTTCAACATCTTCATTCGATTTCAGTGGAATCCTTAGGTTAACGTGGTCTTGTAAATATGAGCGAAAGCCCTCCCAGTCAGTTTTTCGATTATGTAGTGATTCCGAGTGTTCACGAACCATAATAGTCGAGCTGACGGTTATAATCACCGGTGTGTGGTCAGACGATCCATCAAGGTTTGATTCGATACTGGTAAAAAGATCACTTATGCCCTTTGTTATATAAAAGTCTAGCAGGTCTGGTAACTTTTTCTTGTCCGTAGGCCAGTAAGTTGGTTCTCCGGTCGACAGCGGATGATAGTGGTAACGGTCGACACAACTCTTTAGTTGACTTCCTCTTGTAACTGTCAGTCTGGAACCCCAGAAGGTGTGCTTGGCGTTCCAATCTCCACCGGAGATAAATCTGCTTCCCAGCGTATTGAAGTAGTCAGCGAACATTTCGTCGCTTATTTTGTATTTAGGCGGGCAGTAGATGGCTGATAGGGTGATAGGTCCTGCTCGGTCTACCAGGCGCACAGTGGTAGCCTGGAGATGATTAGTCGAGTAGTCTTCCAAAAGGCAGTGCTTTAAAGTTGATTTGATTACCAGCGCGGATCCGGCGTGGGCGCGGCCATCGGGGTGGGGAGTGCAATAGATATCGTAGCCTTTCATGTGGTAACAGCTATTGCTTGTAGCGTGCGACTCTGAAATCAGAACGACGTCCAGTTTGTTGGTAGCTATCAGAGTTTCCAGCTCCAAAAGGTTCGAGGATAGCCCATTTATGTTCCAAGTGGCAACCCGTAGTGATGCCATTATTTGGTAAGTTTTGGGATGATGGCAGTGAGAAGATTGAGCAATGTGCTAATTTGTTGTAGGAGTAGGTCTATCTTTTCCGATTGTTTGATCAGTATCTGTTCTACCTTATTGGTTTGTTGATTGGGATTACTATCAGCTGTTTCAGCAGGTGCTGTGTGGCGAGTTCTAGGATATTTAATTGCTTCCGCGTAGGTAGGATTCGCAGCGTTGTTGTGTGAGTTCTCGGGTAATGTAATGTTATCAGTTGCGGGTGCCTTGTCAGGTTCAGTATTAGGAACATTCGTTGGCGCTGGGCGTATTCTAGGTCTAGTTTGTTTGGTCCTTCTAGCTGATATCTCTTTATACACTTGGCAGCCTTTGTGGTTGGCAGGGTGATCACTGCCACAGAGAGCACATTTGGCCGGGGTGTTTCTGTCTTTTAGGCAGTCAGATGTTTTGTGCCCTTCTCCGCACTTAACACAACGGTATGGCCTCATGCAATTGTTTTTGGTGTGGCCATACTGCTGACATCTATGGCATTGCACAATGGTATTCAGTTTGCGAGGGTTTTCAATTTTAACACGTTGGTGGAAAATATATTCGATGTCCTTCACAGCCCTATTCTGGGTATTTGGTTCAAGGTTTACGAAGAATGTGTGCGTGGGTGTCTTTTCCGTGCCATATCGAGCGTTTATGATCTCACCACGTACCGTATTTCCCGTTTTCTCTATTTCTTCTACTATAGCTTCATGCGGTGTTGTGTGATGGAGGTTTTTGATAACTATTCTATAGGCTCTTGTGTCTTTCCTAGTGAATGTGTGACCTATCAGCCCGTTTTGTCTGACTACGTCTATCACTTTTTTGTAATTGTCTGCGGAGTTCACTATTAGACGCAGAAGATTCTTATTAGGGATCTTGAGTTTGAAGTCGGCCGCCGAGACAACTGGTTGTACTAATTTGATTAGTTCATTGACATCCTTGATTCCATATAGGACTATTGGTGGTGGTTTATTTGGGTGGTTAACAATTGGAACAGAGTCATCCTTTGGGTCGAGTGGTAGTCCACAAAATCTGTTCTCAATTTGCGTAGAAGGTGAGGTTGGTGAGACTTCACGGATTTTGCGCTTTTTTTGCATTGGCACTTGCTGCCAGGATGGCGGCTGTTGTTCCTGGTTTGGAGATTTGCTTGCAGTTTCGGAGCATCCTGCTGCGGGTTCTTGGTCATGTCCATTTCTTGTGCTTCCACTGAAGGATAAGGACCTTGGTCTTTGTTCAAACATGCTTCTATGAAAGACCTGTTGAGTGTATGTTTTTGGGGAGGTGGTTGGGTTACTTGAATTTTTGGTTTGGGTTTTGCTCATTTTGTTCCCACGAGTATGGACGAAGGGTGGTCGCTCACAGGGTGACGCCTTTCCTGTGAGAAGGCTATATACAATGATGATTGCCAGTTTCATCAAGGTTGGCGCTAGTGACTGAAACCCTCAGCCATTCATCCTCTTGGCGCGGTCTCCACCATAGGATTGGGGTAATTTGTTATGGGGTTGTCTTCCCCTTAGTCCGGGCGATGAAGCCAAGACCCCCGGCCTCGAGATAGCTATCCACGAGGTAACGGGTTGTGCAAGTCATTTCCTACCTACACCATCAAGACTGTTATGCCTTGTGGGTCTGGTTATTTACTGCCGCCAGACACTCGGCGTCCTTCTGTGTTACTCGTTTTGCACCACCCGGGGGACACGTGTAGGGTGGGCCTAGGATAAGGTGGTAAATCCTACGGACGCGAGTAACTCCATCCCCCTAAATCCTGAAATTGATAAGAATTATTTACTATATGAAAGAAACATGATAGTAATAAAACAACTTACGGATTAAATCGCCTATATTACTACATTTTAAGTCCCGACGTTTCGTAACCCTTTTCAGCGTTTGTGGTCGCGGGTAACCACCACGAACGCTGAAAAGGGTTACGACACGTCGGGACTTAAAATGTAGTAATAATATACGCGATTTAATCCGTTTAAGTAGTTTTATTACTATGAGTGATAATCGCGGAAACCGAACACAATATTAAAGAAACATTATGTTTTTTTATTAGTTTTTAATGCGGGTAAAAAATTCAAGTAGATGTAAGTAGGTGTAGTTTAGAGCAAGGACCTTAAAATAAATAGCCGGACGGAGTCTCGCCAACAGAGAACTGAAGTATTTTTTTAAAAACCGGCATCTTGTACTTACGAGACGCACGCACACATCATCTAGTTTTTTCCTATTGCGAGCAGCACGCACACATAGGTAGCCGGTTTATTAGACATGCTTCAGTTCTTTGTTAGCTTTAGAGATTATCGTTTACTATGCGTCACAACTTAGTACGATAGTTTTGTTATCAAGAAACCGTAATATAACTATACGAACAACCATTAGTTTAAACATTAAACAAAGTTGCCGATAAACAAAACTTTAGGATCAAAGAACTTTGCTTGGTAATCTGAGCATTGATCTTTAACGAAGTATTCTTGGGAGAGTACTTAGTGAAGTTCTGAACTGCTTTGCGTCCCTTACAAATAATCTAAACCAATTTTGATTATACTTGAGTAGACATTGCTTTCGAGGTTAATTTTCCGTACCTATTGTGTTTATTGATAATTATTTTAACGTTACAATCATTATAAATTTACCTTATGACCGTGACTGCGTCCGTTTGTAATTAAAAAAAAATATCAACACACATATTGTATGTAAACACTTCAGGCGTTCAAAAACCGCAAATTACAACCAGCCTAAAGATAACTGTTTTGTTAGAACAAAATTCTTATATGTGAAAATGTTATAATTACTTAATAATGTTATTATTTATTCAATCAATCAACTTCATGGATTTAAATATACTCGCTTTAATAATAATGTTTATTTTGTAATAAGGAACTTAATAGTTTTATTCTCAGCTGTTTAGATTTAATTTAATTTATAGTTAATTTTACTTTAATGAGTAGTTCTACAATATGAACAGATGATCTGGTTAAGGCTGATGGCGCACGGTGGATGCAGGTTGCTTCCAAACGAACTAATTGGAAATCTATGAGGGAGGCCTATGTCCAGCAGTGGACGTCCTATGGCTGAAATGATGATGATGATGAGTAGTTCTAGATAATATCATCGAATTCGATGTTATTATGACATTCAAATTTAGAGCATCTCTGGAAAACAAAGCAATTTGACTTGACTTATTCTGATATCAGTCGAAATGACGTTTCATTCGAAATGAAATGTCAATTGCAAACAATTCTGGCAAATCTCGCCTCTCGTTTTCTTTTGCCGCCATTTGATATTTTTAGTTTGCGGTTTTTGGACACATCATAGACAACTTATAATGTGTGCAGATAAAGCAGTGTCTGCAAATGTACACAATTAAGCCTTAAAACATTGCATGTACACGTTCCCTATAATATACAGGGTGGTTCTCGATAATCTGTACATATGAAAAGGGGTGAAATTTCAGCCAATTTTGTCGGTAAAACTGATTTTAATTTTTGTTTGTGGTCATTCGTTTTTTTTACAGATTTTTAAACTTTCAGTGAAATTTTCGGCAGTACATCTGTTTGCCGCAGTATAACTTCTGATCTAATTGCTTAAAATGGTAAGAAAAAAATGCAGGGTCATGGCAATAGACACGTTATTTAGGAGCAATAACAATTAACCACCAACTTGAAGAAAAAATCCTCCAAAAAAATTATAGTTGTGAAAAACGGCTGCAAAACTTCAGTTTTCTTACGGAAAACATCGTTTTTCTCGAAAGTTTGCGAATATTGTGACCATTTTTTCATGCTTATTTTCGTTTAGCACTTAATTTTGATCTTAAAAACATTTTTTTCTTACGGCTTTGAACAATAAGATCAAAAGTTATACTGCGTCAAACAGATGTACTGCCCAAAATAGAAAACTGTAAAAATCTGTAAAAAAAAAATGTTTGCCCAGAAACAAAAATTAAAGTCATTTTTACCGATAAAATTAGTTGGAATTTCACCCCTTTTAATATGTGCAGATTATCGAAAACCACCTTATTACAAATTACCTTGAGTAATCACGATAGTCCTCGGTGGTTCAACGCTCGCTGGAGTTTGCGGCCTCTGCACCGGCCTAGTCTCCTCTCTTTCTATCTCGCTGTAGGCCGGCGGTGGCTCCGGGAACTCAGATACGGGTATAGGCGAGAGAGGGAACCCGTCGTCATCAGGGGTGCGGCCGTAGAGCGAGGCCTCCTTTGATAGCGAGGCCGGGAGGCCTGCAGACGAGTTGTAGCTCGAGCCGTAGCCTGGAATTATGTGAATTTATTTAAACTTTATCGCAAAATACAAAAAAGTATACATGGCTATTATTATTATTTTTTTTATGTGTGTTTCCCAATTACTCGACGACGGCTGGACCGAATTGGAAAATTCTTTTTTTGAAAGGGACATCTAAGGTTGTCCCGTTGTTATCGGGTCAGGATCTGGTGATGGGATCTTGAAGAAATCCCAGAAACTGTTCAAATATTAGTATAGTCACACCTATAGCGACTCGTCCAGAGTTTCAAAATCCACACCTGATGATGCTATCCAGGGTCTCCAAACTACGGCCCGCGGGCCAGATCCGGCCCGCAAGCCGGTCCAATTCGGCCCAAGGAAGAGTCCATGGGCGCGACGCGCTCACCAGTGAAAGGGCGCCAGCGGCCGAGAAAAAAGATTAACTGCGTGATCAACCATGTAGTCTGACCCGCGCAAGATTTTGAAAGGTGCAATGTGGCCCTATGCTAAAAAAAGGAGAATTGAAGGAACTCCTCAAATAGTCAATGTTAGAAGCTGCTTTTTTCAATTTTAGCATGTCGATGTCACAACCAAAACTCAGTAACCACACTAAACAAATCACAGAGATAGTCAACCTTATTTACTCTCCCAACACGGTTTATTTTCCTTTGTGATTTATTCGTTAATTAATGGGTTTTGGTTGACACCCGACGACATTTGAATTAAATTTTAAAACGTTACCTGAAGACCCCGAGGCCGCAGAACTCAGGCTCAACGTGTTCGGCGGCGCAGGCCTCGGTGGTGGCCTCGTCGGCCTCGAGCTCGGGCCCGAGTCCGAGTCCGGAGTCTCGGCCTCCTTCCGCTGGTCTATTCTCCGGTTCTCGAACTGGTCGTAGAATATCGTCTCCTGCGTAATACGGTTTGTCAGTTTGCTGCGAAAGTTTATAAAGGTAGCACTTATTTTAAAATTTTATATTACCTACATTAGTTATAGCACGAATTTAAATTATAGGATTGGCAAGTATCATAGATATCCTACGAATCCTTACTACCCTACCAATCCTACTAGTTAATATTATATCTAAATGGGAAAGATGTTTGAAGATTTGGATGTTAAGATTTTTGTTACTAAATATCGTGGTAACAATTTTGGCCCAAATGCTAGTATTGTATGAAGACTTACTTGGACGTACTCGGGCTCTGCAGGCGGCGAGGCGGGGCAGGCGACGTCGCTGCTGCTGCTCTCCGGCACGTCTATGTAGATGACCGGGGTCTCGTCCAGGTCGGGCAGGTCTGACTTCTCAGCACTCGGTGTGGTGTTGGGCCGCTGGAAAACGATACAAGTTTCGTTTACTTCATCTGTGTACAGACCCGCGTCGACCCCCGTCAGCCCCTGTGTGCAAACCTATGAAACTCCTCATTATTTTCGTCGTGTTTCGAATTCTGGTGTACCTATTGCCTTGGCGCCTGTGTGCGTTGCACACTTCGCTCGCACACAGGGGCGGCGCGGCCCTGTCTGTGTATATTTTACTAATCCGATTTCAGGCCAGGCCTGAGCGTGTCAGGATAAACCAGTTTGTCCAAGGACAAACTAGATTATCCTAGGCTAAACTAGTTTATCCTGACTCCTAACAGTCCTAACACGCTCAGGGTAAATCAGTTTGTCCTAGGGCAAACTACATTGTTCTAGGCTAAATTAGTTTAAAATAAATAAATATTGTGGGGACATCTTACACAAATCTACCTAGTCCCAAACTAGGCAGTTGCATGTATTAAGGGTACTAGACGACGATATGCATATTTATATATAGATAGATAGATATATACTTAACATCCAAGACTCAGGAACAATAATCGTGCTTCGTATGCGATGTCACTCCCACTAGGCATAACGTGTCGTCGTTTATCCTTTAGATGATGTGTTACACACTTCCATTACACAGTTCTAGTATTTACACATCTTTAAAAGTTACTCACCGAGACCTGGCTGCCGCCTTCTTCAGGTAGCTCCACGTAGAGGACATTCCTGGGCGGCTGGGGCCGGATGGGCCGGCGGGGCAGGTTGTTCCACCGACTGGCCGTCGCCGCGTCGATAGACGGCGCGTCCGTGACGTGCGGCTGGGTGTACGGGAAACCTTGGTACGGCCGGGTTGCCATCTTGCGCTGGAATTTATAAACTTTCTTAATGACACTATGATGGCAAACATCCGTAGCATCAAAGCATAAACGAACAAGCAGTCCAACTTCAGCCGTTTAAAAGCGCGCGATACGTATTCACACAGACGCGCGATAGCATAGTTAGCATTTTTCTTCCAATTAAAGGTAAATCACGCAGCGGATCCAAGTTTTCGTCAACAGATGCCTACGACAGATTCTCGGAATTTACTGGCCTGAGAAAATTTCAAAACGAACACCTCTTAGAAATCTGTCACGAAACCCCAATCGGTCACCATCACCAGATCACACGTCGCAAATGGATCGGCCACACCCTTAGAAGAGATCCCAGCCACATACCTAGGCAAGCCCTAGAATGGACACCGCAAGGCAAAAGGAAACGTGGTCGACCGAAGAAATCCTGGCGGCGCTCAGTGGCATCCGAGATGAAGACAGCCCGGCTATCGTGGCCCGAGGTGAAGCACGCAGCCCGAGATAGGACGCGATGGAGACGCACTGTGGACGCCCTCTGCCCCACCTAGGGGACTCAGGACCTTAAGTCAAGTAAGTCAAAGGTACATCGCGCGCTTGAATGTATGTACTATTGCAGTACATTATAAAAATGCTGTTATAAAAATGCGTGAGAATGCTTTAGAATGGATCGCACTCACACAGACGTGCTTTCGCGAATCTGTGTGAATACGTGTCGCGCGCTCCTAAACGGTCGAAGTTGGATTACTTGGTCGTCTCGTCTTTATACTTTGATTTCGGGTACTTCCAGGGATCGTGGTCCACCGGTTAAGAACCACTGCCTTAAGGCGAGGTGAGACCAGAATCGGGCACGGAAGCCTAGTTTCCAAATCATTTTTAGACTCTTAGGTCACTGTAAAACATATATAATAATATTCAGAACTGTATCTAGGGCTTCCTCTCACTTAGAACACGATAGCGAACACTTCGCTCGATAGAAAAGTAGCGCGAAAACACTATAAAATAAAGTATTTTTTTCATTTTGTTCATCACCATTTACCTTTTCTGACAAAATTAATACCTGACAATCATGATTTCACAGTCATGCAGGGCATCCTCTCATGTTTGGGTTGATAACGTATACTTTTATGTTAGAAATCGAAGATAATCTGCAATAATCTGCATTCCGCCCGACCCTAGTTTGTATGTGAAATGCGAGCCAGGTCCTACCGCGCCTTAAACCTGTTCATACCTCTCTTGAAGAACCCCGTACTGGGCTGAGTTCATTCCATAGCTGGAGCGCTTTTTTCTTACAATAAACAATCATCTCGCACAAGTCGTCACAAATATTTTCTTTGTAGTAACGTTCCAGACTTGATCACATCACATCACACTAATATTATAAATGTGAAAGTTTGTGAAGATGTTTGGATGTTCAGATGTTTGTTACTAAGTAACGGGGTAACAACATACACCTCTCTACACATTGGGTAATCATGAAAACTTATACGTAAGTCCTTTATTTCTTCTTCTGCCATACCTTGACGGGTATCGACGACCACCTTTGCAAAGTCCTGTCTGTTCTAGTTCTTTTTTTTTTTTTATTTAATTTGCTGCATTTATTTGAACATGCATGCCCTAGTTGTTACCCCGTTATTAAGTAACAAACATCCAAATATGTTCACAAACTTTTACATTTATAATATTAGTAGGATTTTTAACGCTCCTTAGAAACTTTTGATTGATAGTGTTTGATGATGACTAGGCTGATTATTACTGTGATTATGCATACCTACATAATACCAAAGTTTATTACTGTTAATTTTTTGATAGTGAAAGGATAATAAAATGATTTTCCATAAAATCGATTATTTTTTTCAAAAATCCCCAATACCGAAACCGAAACCGGAATTCCGGTTTTGAGTCTCAATATCGAATCTCAAAACCGGTATTGCCTTATGCCTTATATGCCCTAGTTGTTTGTTACCCCGTTATTAAGTAACAAACATCCAAATATCTTCACATACTTTTACATTTATAATATTAGTAGAATTTTTAACGCTCCCTAGTAACTTTTTGAGAAATCTTTAATATACAAACACAGTCTTTCTACGATTTCAACGGACGAATTATGTTTGAAAACAACTAGTCGTGTCTATATCACTCTCTACACTAAACATGTCAATCTACTATCCAAACTTAACCAGTTTTCCAAGTTTTTTTGTCATGTTTTGCGTAGTTTTTCCTGTTGTTTGTATCCTGACGTCAAATGTTTAATTTGATGGAATTCGCGGAATAAATATTTTTATTTTATTACAATAAGACGTATTGATTTTAAAGATTTGTTCCTGACTCGTCATATTCCTAATTGGTCATATTCCTTATTCGACACTTTCCTAACTGTTCATATTCCTAACTCGTCATATTCCGTATTCGACTTAGGTATTCCTAACCTAACTCGTCATATCACGTACATAGAAATCCTCTGTGGTAAATGATAGGAACCTCTTTAGATAATTCCTAGATGACTGTTGCTTGTCTGTCATGAAGCTTGACTGTACAATGACGAGTTAGGAAGATGTCGAATCCGGAATATGACGAGTTACGAATATGACCAGGTAGGAAAGTGTCGAACAAGGAATGTGACCAATTAGGAATATGACGAGTCAGGAACAAATCATTTTAAGAGGAAACAGGAGGGCAGTTTTTCCATACAAACGTAGTCCCCTGTTTCCTCCCTGGATAATGCCAGTAGAGCAATAATTTTTTGTCCAAAAATCTATGGCTACTATTGATATGTTCCTATGTTTTCTTTTTTACGATAAATTGATTCTCAAAAGAGATATTAACCTTCAAAAACCTAAAAAAAATGCCAGATTTTCCGCTGTGTTCACACATCCAGAAAACAAATTTGACTAGATTATTAAAAAAAAGGAAAACATAGGAACACGGCCAAAGCCTTTCTTTAATGTTTAATGAAAAAATTAGTTAAAGAGGTTAAGTTTTGGGGAAGAAATCAAGGGACTACGAAACGTTGTTTTCATGAAATTTTAAAAGGTATTTTCGGTCCAAGCTGCAGTTGTCTCTATCGCGCTCTGCGGGGGAGAGGCGGGCAGTGCGGGACCGCGACACATTTTACAAATACCTAATTTTCAATTCTCTCGGCCTTACTGTTTCCTCTTAAAAAGTGGGCGTTGTGGGGCAACGACGTCAATTTTGTTATACGTTATCGTTCCATACATTATATTTCGATGGGATATCTAGGTACAGTCGCCATCAGATATATCTGAGCTGTCAGAGTGCTCATAAATATCTGAACACGGCTCTATTTTCATAGCATTAGAGCCGTGTTCAGATATTTATGAGTACACTGACAGCTCAGATATATCTGATGGCGACTGTACAGGGGCGTAGCGTAAAAGATATCCATGGGCAAGCCGGTGCAGATTTGGCGTACATTTTCCTTAAGAAATAATAAAAAATTAAATTAATTTATTTCTGCAAGTAGGCCCACAGGGGATCTTTAACGTGTCTCATCTCTTCTTTTCTTTTGGCGCTTCGGGTATTGACCTTCTGGTGAGAAGAAGCGCCGGAAGAAACTCACCAGTTTCTCTTTTCGACCTAAGAGCTCTAGAATAAGGTGGTCAAAAGCCTGATATTAGGCAAGCCGGTAGGAATCGAGTTGTTTGGACGCCACGCCACTGCTAGGTAACTAGGTACCAGTGGCGTGGTGCCCATAGTACCCGATTTCCACCGGCTTGCCTATTTTTTAAAGCATATGACCGGAGTATCTAATCTACTACTCGTGAAGAAAAAGTAAACCAAATATGATCCGGCTTTACTAAGATTATTGACGCCACGCCACTGCTAGGTACCCGCGCCGTTAACTAATTGTATCGATCACGGTGTAATTTTCTAGGCTTTTCTCGTCATCATATAAATAAAAACAAACTACTGATCACGCGAATACGTTATCACAATTATCACATTCTTCATTAACGTTATCAATATCGATAACGTTTATCGGCATCATGCTGACTGGTATGAACTGTGTTGAATTGTTGATAATTTCTGTACACGTGCACGCCCACGTAATTTCCAGGAATGTACAGTCTAGTTCATTTAAATCTACACATATAAGAGATCAAAAATATCTGAACACGCTTTTATGATCCTGACAGAGTCGTGTTCAGATATTTTTGTTCCCGTAAGTGTGTAGATGTAAATGAACTCGCCTGTACAGTCACCATCAAATAGTGTGTAACGTCTAAAGCACCATATTGTCACAGTATACATATAGCAGTAATTTTTCTTCCTACAAAATGTACATCGCGTGCTTGAATGTGTGCGAGCCGTGTACAAACGCACTGCAAGCAAAGATTTAAGAATGGGTCAGAATGCTCCAGTATGGATCGCACTCACATAGACGCGCGATCGTGCGTCTGTGTGAATACGTGTCGCGCGTTTCTAAATGGCCGAAGTTGGACTAGGTACTTTATTTGTCTTTATACTTTGATAGTCGCTGGGCCTGCAGGAGTCGCTATGTGATTTTTGTTGATTTATCGTTTTGAACCTTATGTGTCACTAATATTTTCCCGCGGCATCGCCCGCGTTGTTCCCGTTATTGTCCCAAACGATCCTCTTTACCGGGATATAAAATATCCTATGTTTCAATCGAGGACTTGGTCTACTTACATGCCAAATTTCAGCTTGATCCATGCAGTTGTTACACCGTTATTAGGTAACAAACATCCAAACATCTTCACAAACTTTATTTATAATAGTACTAGCATTTTCCCGCGGCTTCGCCCGCGTTGTTCCCGTTATTGTCCCAAAGGAACTCTTTACCGGGATATAATGTATCCTATGTTACAATCCAGGACTTGGTCTACTTTCATGCCAAATTTCAGCTTGATCCATTCAGTTGTTACCCTGTTATAAGGTAACAAACATCCAAACATCCAAATATCTAAACATCTTGACAAACTTTCGCATTTATAATATTAGTGGGATAGTGGGATTTCGCGGGTAAAGGTACCTTATGGATATTGTCGCTTGCGTCGTATCCGACTCCGTTACTATAGGACATCAAGACAGAAGGGCACAAGGGACAACGTCCACAAGAAAAATATGGGACACGTATTATTATTGTTTATCAAATTATTAAAAACCGGTCAAGTGCGAGTCGGACTCGCGCACCGAGGGTTCCCTACAAACTCGTAAGTAGATACGTGAATAGCTCAAGAAAAACTGTATGGCGGTTAGCTTAGTTGGAGCAAATAAGTATGTGTTATGATTTTTGAAAATTTCTAAAAAACGATGCAATTAATAAAACGGGAAATAAAACGGTGTTCCCGTTTTATTTTTCCTATCATATTTAGGATGATATTAATAATTGGTAATTATTACAGATTTTTCTGTTCAGTAACTTCGAAGATAATAGGGGGAATGGTATTTTTTTGAACGTTTTTGGTCATAAATCAAGAAGTACAAACTTGAGAAAAAAAATAAAAATGGCTTTGGAATCTACAAATTAAGCCCTTTCATTTGATATCCCACACGATATAATAGCTCTACTTTTGTTTTTCCACATCCCATTTCGGACCCCATTAAAAAAAAGTAAAAAAGGTAGAAGATTTTTTTTCTATCCAATAGGCTCGAGTTAGCGATTTTTAATTATATTCCAAATTTCAAGTCGATAGCATCAGTAGATCCTGTGTGACGTCACGCCTAGGTAAGAATTGTACCAAAGAGTAACATCACTCGAAACTTCTAAGCACTGTATCCTCGTCATTAGGGTTCCGTACCAACATGGTAAACAAGAAACCCTTATGGTGCGACTCTGTCTGTCTGTCCGTCTGTCACAGCCACATATTTTAGAAACTTCTGCTGCTATCGATTTGAAATTTGGAATAGTATTAAAAGTAGCTAACGCGAGCCTATTGGATGTAAAAAAATCTTGTTACTTTTTCACTTTTTTTTTAAAGGGGTCCGTAGTGGAACTTTGAAAATTTTAAGTAGAGCTATTATATCGAGTGGGGTATCAAATGAAAGGGCTTGATTTTTTTTTTTCTTAAATAAGTACTCAGTTTTGATTTATGATGAAAAACGTAAAAAAAATACCACTCCCCCCTTCCCCTATTATCTTCGAAATTACTGAACAGAAAACTCTGTAATAATAACCAATTATTAATGTCATCCTAAATATCACAGGAAAAATACGAGTGCGACACTGAAAGTTTTTAGAACTGGCCACTTTTAAAATATATAATGAAAAAATAAAAAATTGTCTGTGTTACGTCAGGATGAATTTAACGCGAGAAAATTTCCGTGCAATGATTTTTTACGACTTTCGATGTCATTTAAGTCAGCAAGAAAGTTATGATAGACTTCGATTGGCCGCCTTTCACGATGAAGCCCCATCTCGTGCCTCTGTTTACAATTGGTTTAATGAATTTAAACGTGGTCGCA
This sequence comes from Eudemis profundana, assembly GCA_947034925.1. Taxonomy (NCBI): domain Eukaryota; kingdom Metazoa; phylum Arthropoda; class Insecta; order Lepidoptera; family Tortricidae; genus Eudemis; species Eudemis profundana. The sequence goes on from OX344819.1 coordinate 7,169,882, forward strand.
CTAATCTCACCGATGATCTGCGTGAGGGGACGGCCTTCTACGGCGACGACGGAAGATAACATCAGTGTTGTGCGGCGTATGATAGAGACTGACAAAGGAGTGACCTATCAGCAGATTCGCACAAGCTTAGGCATCGGTATGAGTCAAGTCCACAAAATCCTTCATGAACATTTAGCGCTTAGGAAGATTTTTACTCGGTAGGTGCAGGGGCATTATGAGGTGTATAATTTGACCGAAGCTCAAAAAGTCCACAGAAAAGACCCCTAAGCACGAGTGGGCAAAGTGCTTTTCTCAGTGGTCCCATCGAATGCAGCGATGAATTGATGTGCACGGAGACTATTTTGAAAAGATGTAATAAAACTAATAACTTGATAGTTTATTCAGTTTTTGATTTTCTAAGAACTTTCAGTTTGACCCTCGTATAACGGTTTTCCTAACTTGCACCATTTTTGAGAAATTGGCAAAAATCGTAACACTTAATGGGTCCTACTAAACTAATTGCTATACAGTTTTTCTTGAACTAACTATCTACTTATGAGTTTGTGCGGAACCCTCAAGTGCGCGAATCCGACTCCCACTTGGTCGGTTTTTAATCATCTCGTAGATATTGTTTATCTATTTGTTGGAATGTATGTCATGAAGGAGATAAGGCTTGTATTGTTTGACACGATAATGAAGGCATGTCCGGAATAAACTTCCCTTTTTTCATACTACTAAGGTGGCAAACAAGCATACGGCCTACCTAATAGTAAGCAGTCCCGCAGAATGTAAAAACTAAGATACAAAATGCAAATACAACATATAAACGCATTATAAATCAATCAAAAAGTACATAACTAAGAATAAAAATGTTATTAGAATCTACAAATTAAGCCCTTTCATTTGATACCCCACTTGATACAACAATAGCACAACTTTAAGTTTCCGACGTGCCGTTTTGGCCCCCTTTAAAATAAAAGTAAAAAAAGCTATGAGATTTTTTTTATGTCCAGTAGGCTAGGGTTAGCGACTTTTAAAACTATTCCAAATTCAAATCGATAGCAGCAGTAGTTCCTGAGATATCTGGCTGTGACAGACGGACAGACAGACAGAGTCGCACCATAAGGGTTCCTTTTCTACAATTTTGGTACGGAACTCTAAAAACCTAACCTAGAGTGCCGCTGGCAGCGGGGCGGGGCTGAAGCTACCGGTGGTTATGGCTGCAGAGATAGGAACCTCCTGACAATACGCGCCGTGTCCAGAAGTACCGCCTTCTGTTTCTGGTTTCTGACCCTTGATCCAGCCATTAAGTCCCTTGAGATGGTGATCGAGACTCTTCGCTATAAGCCCGCTCGCAACTATTTATTTAAACTTCATTGCACAAAAGAAAACTTATCGTACAAACGGCGAACTAAACGTCATATTATATGACGTTTAGTTCGCGCATTGTCAGGAGGTTCCTCTCTCTGCAGCCCTAACCACCGGTAGCTTGAGCCCCGCCCCGCTGCCAGCGGCACTCTAGGTTTTTAGGGTTCCGTAGCCAAAATAGCAGAAACGAAACCCTTATAGTTTCGTCATGTCCGTCCGTCTGTCTGTCTGTCTGTCTGTCTGTCTGTCTGTCTGTCCGTATGTCACAGTCATTTTACTCAGAAACTACATGATGGATATTGATGAAATTTGGAATATAGGTGTGTTTTATGAGCCGCTACTTAGTTTGGTATATAAATAATTAAAATAAATATTTTTAGGGGGGGCACTCAATACATGTTAAAGACAGTAAAAAAATTTTTTTTCAGCAAATATCAACGTGTGGTATAGTTATATATATAGTTCGATATATAGTTCGACAGCTCTTTAAAAAACACTATAAGGTTTCTAAGTAATGTTTTTGATTAAGTGAATGTATTTGGAAATAATCGCTCCGAAAGTTGTGCAAATTGTGTCCCCCCCCCTCTATTTTCTAAACCGTGTGTCCGAAAAATATGAAAAAAATCACGAAGGTAACGCTTAATTAATACTTTCAACGAAAATTATTTTCAACAAGATCGAATGTACCGTTTTTGAGTTATTGCCGATAAACTGCGCTTCTCAACAAAAGGACGTAATTGCTATGAAGATACGCTCTTTTGTTGTTGTACTTTTAATACATCGTATTTTTTACCTTATAGTTACGGCTATGGAACCCTACACTGAGCATGGTCCGACATGCTCTTGGCCAGTTATTTTTAATGTGTTTATATTTTGTAGGGGTATTTTGTAGTCAGGGATAGTGCAATACTTCGTAAGTAGCACATGTAGATAAGGTTTCAATTTCTAACAAATTTGCTTGAAACTGAACCTTATCGACATATGCTACTTACGCGGTATTGCACTATCCCCGACAAGGCATTCTCTACCAGTTAACTTAGGGCAAACTATCGGAACGATGATCGTCGAATTAACATCCCACCAGTGGCGTGGTGTAAAAGATAACCTTGGGCAAGCCGGTGCAGATTTGGCGTTCATTTTCCTTAAGAGCTGTAGAAAAAGGTGGTCAAATGCCTGATATTAGGCAAGCCGGTAGGAATCGAGTTCTTTGGACGCCACGCCACTGCATCCCACATTTGTAGTTATTATGTCGCCGCCAACTAGCTTAATTAGCCATTTGGTTAGCTGCCTAGCCTTTTCATTAAACGGCGCCATTTAGTTAAGATCCTGGATGAACGTCGGGCCGTTTAGCCCTTCTATCAAACGGCTAGGCAAACTACTTTCGTTCGGCAACATTAAATGACCCACCTAGCCGAGTCCGTCAAATTTTAGTTATATAAATCTATTCTGTCCTAGAACCTGATCTCATATGGGGGGACGGCGGGGCGGAGCTCCCCACAAGGGGGGCTCGTGGGGCGAAGCCCCCCGCTTGGAGTGTCAAAAAGTGAACAAAACAAACTCCTTTTCCTAGTTTAGGTTTGTAAGTGAGCTTGCTTCCCTCAGCGCAGAAATAGAAGCCCCGCCCAGCGGGGCTTCGTCGACCTGCTTGCGGGTCATAGTAAGTGACCCTAATCTTCCTCATAGTTGCCCTACTAAACTAACGGCCTAAGCATTGGCCAGCTATATCGTTAATTGATACATTGAAGCATTGGCTAAATTTCATCCAGACAGTTAACGAAATGGCGCCGTTTAGTGAAAAGGCTAGGCAGTTAACCAGATGGCTAATTAAACCAGTTGGCTGCGACAATTACACACATACCTTCACAAGTTAGCTCTACATGGGTATCCTTTTGGGCACTCTGTCCATTTAAAAACACTTTTTTCCCACTACATCCGATGTTCCGCGGCGCACTGCGTCAGAAACACTTATCATATCGTACGATAAGCAGTGATAAACGCCGATATCTCGTATTTTATTACCATATGCTGCTACAGAAATGATACCTCTTTAGTATGTTTTGTTTATTTGAACTTTACTACCATAGAGGACTTAAGGTGGTCGGTCACTTTTCATATACCGGGTGTTGCCTGTAACAGGATCAAATAATTAACGCGTAGACTCTACTCATCAAACAATAAAACTGTATATACAACATAAAGAGGGTCACCTCTTGCTTTTGCGGTATCAATTATTTTCGTATATTTTCGTATCGACCGAATTGGACAGTGGCGTAGCTACAATGAATGATACTCGAGGATATCTACGTTGCCACCCCAAAAGCCGCTCTGTTTTGCGACAGGGGAGGGGCAGGGGGGGGGGGGGTGCATTTGTCTCGGAAATGAAATGTGGATGTTTGTGCCCACTTATCCCTCCTTAGTCCTCCCGATCAAGGAATTGATTTCAAATCAAATCAAAATTGTTTATTTGCCATACGTATACAAGTATACATGCAAATACTATTTGATTTGCAAACCACTATTTATCTTGATTGACTAAGGAATTGATTTGTTCGTTTGTCTATCCTCTTTGGTGTTAGTTAACGCCGTAAGATACTCACCAGTATCTCTTAAAAAAAACTCTGAAATCAGAAGTGGGATAAACCTACTTATCCCTTTCTATTCCTTTTTTCCGGTGTGGGAAATGCTTTACTCATACCCCCCGGGCTGGGGAAGCCCATTGGTGGGGGATTATATGGGGCTCTCTCCTCTCACGCACCCTCTGCTAGCGAGAGGGGGGGAGGAGCCTACCCACTAAAACCCACACCGGCGTTTCCCTCTCCTTGCCGTTGCTCCTTGGCGTCTTGGGATCACATTGTGCAGCCAAGACGCCCCCCGGCGGCCCTGGCTAGCCTACGCCAGGGCACCCGCGCCAAAGGAGGGGAAGGTCAGAAACGCTTGACCTTCCCCCCAGACGTGTAGTGCCGTGCAATGCGGGTTTCCCAAACCCGCGGCCCTACCGGGGGAGCATGCGGTTAATAAACCTATGCTCTACCGCTCCGTCTGCGCCGGATCGGGACCGCATCCACCCTGTCTTCGCGCTCCCGCTCCGCGGCTCCCTTCTGCGAAATAACTGATTCGCAGAAAGAGGCCACCGCCTCCCAGGATCTCTCGCTGCTCAGCATGGCCGCCACGACGCTGTGCAGCGAGAGATCACCTACCCCCAGAGACGCCTCCATTGTGCGGCGCTCATCGGCCCAGTGCACACACTCCGCGAGGGTATGCTGAGCCGTGTCATCGTCAGCGCCGCACTCGTGGCAAGAGGGTCCGGGCTCCCTCCCAATCCGATGCAGGTAATGACCGAAACAGCCATGTCCGGTCATTACCTGCGTCAGTCGGAACCCGAGCTTGCCGTGGCGTCTCTCCAACCACATGTCGAACGACCCGAGGAGGGCCCCTATGGTGCGAATCCCAGGGGGCGTCCTCGAGGTCGTTCTTCCACCTGTCCCGCAGCCTTCTCTCTGTTTGACTGCGGGCGGCCCTCACCTACTCGTGAGCGGGATACACCCCAGTGGCCCTGCTCCTAACCCGCTATCCCTCTCCAGTCCTACCCTAACAGGAATTAGCTTACCAACTACTAATTAACTGGAATTTATTTGTTCGCTTGCCTATCTTTTTTGATGTTAATTAACGCCGCAAGACTCACCAGTTTATCTAAAAAAAAGCTCTGACATCAGAAGCGGTATACACTTATCGCTACCTAGTCCTAACAAGATGAAGGTAACATTCGGAATGAGATTACTGCTATAATCTAACTTGTATTGAAAGCAGAATTTATTTTTAGAGCTTTCACGAGTCTGGACTGTCTAGACTTTTCTTTTACGTACAAAATACGATAACGAGGTTGGATAATCCACCTACACGACTAACTACTTATATGTATAAACAGACCTAAGAGTTAGTCTGATGTTAGTTATTTTTTAGGGTTCCTTAGTACAGAAATATATCGAGATAGAAGATCGTTGATTTGTATGGCAACCAAGCGCGTAAGATTTTGCGTTAAGAGGAAACAGGAGGGCAGTTTTTCCATACAAACGTAGTCCCCTGTTTCCTCCCTGGATAATGCCAGTAGAGCAATAATTTTTTGTCCAAAAATCTATGGCTCTTAAGAGGAAACAGTAAGGTCGAGAGAATTGAAAATTAGGTATTTGTAAAATGTGTCGCTATCCCGCACTGCCCGCCTCTCCCCCGCAGAGCGCGATAGAGACAACTGCAGCTTGGACCGAAAATACCTTTTAAAATTTCATGAAAACATCGTTTCGTAGTCCCCTGATTTCTTCCCCAAAACTTAACCTATTTAACTAATTTTTTCATTGAACATTAAAGAAAGGCTTTGGCCGTGTTCCTGTGTTTTCCTTTTTTTTAATTATCTAGTCAAATTTGTTTTCTGGATGTGTAAACACAGCGGAAAATCTGGCATTTTTTTTAGGTTTTTGAAGGTTAATATCTCTTTTGAGAATCAATTTATCGTAAAAAGGAAAACATAGGAACATATCAATAGTAGCCATAGATTTTTGGACAAAAAATGATTGCTCTACTGGCATTATCCAGGGAGGAAACAGGGGACTACGTTTGTATGGAAAAACTGCCCTCCTGTTTCCTCTTAATGTTTTACGTCAAAAGTGTAATTTAGTGATGGAAACATCATACACAGCACGCGATAAACCGATTATATTAGCGATTATTTCTATTACATTCCGGAACGGACTGAAGTTGACGGCGGGGAAGGAAGAGTTCCTCGGCCTGTCTTTTTGCCACGCGAGCAAGAATCATGTACTTTAATTGTTGTCGATAGGGTTCACCTTACATTCGTGTCATAGATTGTGTATTTCACGACAAAATTAGCGCTCATTCCCAAAATACCGCATTCCTAAAATACCAGATTTTGAAAATACCAGATTCTCGATACATCAAATTCTCCGTATACCAGATTCCCAAAATAATACATCCAACAAAGTTATTTAGATCCTTGAGTAACTTACGATTTTCTAACGTAGTGTAACGGGAATGTGGTAAGACAGGAATCTGATAAATCGAGAATCTGGTATTTTGAAAAATCTGGTATTTCAGGAATGCGGTATTTTGAGCACGAGCGAAAATTAGACTCTGATCTAAAGAATGTGCCCTCGAAGTTAACGGAAATCAATAAAAACACGGTGTATAATATATATTTGAGTGTTTCAAGATCGAGCAAAGTGGAGGCCTACCGTGGTGGTAAATGTGCAAGCCTTCGAAGAAAAGAGAAGGGATGAGGTCAATGCAAAGCGCGAAGAGCTAAAGACCCGACCAGCAGCGGTCATTAATTATAATTTAGTCGGTGGAGTGCTGACTTGCAGTGAGTGTGGTCGCACATTCGTTGCAAAAATTGGCTATGTCAGCCACCTGAGAGCTCATGAGTGGTGCTCTCAATAAGCCACATAACGTCGGCTAATATGCTAATATCCAGTCACCGTGGTCGAAATCGGCCAGGATACGATGATGATGATGATTTGAGTGTTTTTACAGAATAAAAATGTGTATAGAAACTCAAAAAATAAAATAAAAACACCTAAAAGTAAAAATGCAATGGCGACGCACCGTTTGCACCGGAGAATTGGGCAGCAGATTTTCAAATGCAATTTTGTTTGTTGCAGGAAATGTCCGACGAGGCAAGTGTTCGTCCGCGGCGGACGCTCGCACTGCATCGACGCGTGCAGCGCTGAGACCATGTGCGGCGAGGTCCGCGTGCCAGAGAACCACTTGAACGTGAGTGTTTCCTTATAGTAGACTTGTATTTACCCGTCCGCGGCGGACACTCACACTGGATCAGTGCAGCGCTGAGACCGTGTGCGGCGAGGTCCGCGTGCCAGAGAACCACTTGAACGTTAGTGTTTCCTTATAGTAGACTTGCATTACCCGTCCGCGGCGGACACTGACACTGGATCAGTGCAGCGCTGAGGCCATGTGCAGGGAGGTTCGAGTGCCAGAGAACCACTTGAACGTGAGTGTTTCCTCATAGTAGACTTGCATTACCCGTCCGCGGCGGACACTCACACTGGATCAGTGCAGCGTTGAGACCACGTGCGTGAGGTCCGTGTGCCAGAGAACCACTTGAACGTGAGTGTCTCCATAGATTACTAGACTAATTCCGCGGCGGACGCTAACACTGGCTCGACACGTTCTGACATGAGTGTGAGAGTGACAGATGCTGTATCATTTATTTATCGCGTGACAAAGCGTAGCATCATAAGCCTACGGAGTGGCTCACGCTGCGATTTCGCCGCGCGGTCGCGGGGTCTTAGCCAGCGACCAGAAAGAGCACACGTTAGCACGCGTTACGCGACAGAGAGAAACGGTCGGATCCGGTGCGTTCCGTCCGGTGGTCGGACCCGAACGACAGTTTTGTTAGAGAGAGAGAGACTTCTGTACGTACTTACTTATTCTGTGGCACAACTAGAAAAGGACTATTCATACATAAGAATTCTTAGAAAAAAAAGACAACATCAAATTCAAAATGATATGAGATAGGCAGTCCTATTTACCAAAGCCACATCTTATGAGCTAAAGATTGTTAGCCTCAGTTAAAACAGTTTAAGGTGCTTAAACATTGGTCCTTCTAACCGGATTCACAAAGCAACTGTCGTCTAATTTAACATAGCTTATATCTTTGAACCGGATCCCAATGTTTGTTAGTTTCAACATCAAAGGTTGTATTCGAATCTTGGATCTTTTAGATCTTTGTTAAGAAGACGTCTCCGGTAATTATGTTATCCGATCATTTGACTCATAGATAAGCCTTAGTATATAATAGATAATGATTTGTCTTGCAATCTCTAAACAAACAAAAGTTTTTCTCGCAATGGTAAAGGTACCGGAACATTCACTCTTGTAAATGGTAATCTCATGTAATAATAATAAATTATTTGACGCTAAATACGAATTCAGTCTCCAAAACTTATCCCAAATAAATCACTTATTTTATTGCCTTTAATATACAGTCAAGGAATTTAATTTCCTACCCTTTTCATTGAAATGTTGTTAAGCATTCACAATGCATTAAGGTCGAAATTTCTATTTCAGTAATAGTATTTAAATGTCAATACGTATTATTTGTCACTGCATATTAAAGATAACCTCTTTGCGAAGTCATTTGCTCATCTAATTACGAATACGTGTCAGTTGGTGTCAGTGTCAATCGAAAACATTTTAAAATAATTCCGAATCCAGACTCCGGAAAGTCTACCACAAACGTCGATAATCTAAATTTCGTTATCTGCGTTCCTTTCATTCGAATATTGCAAGAGCGAGAAAGATGGACTTTCTTCGAATTTCGATTCCGCGGTTGTCGACCTTTTTTGATAGTGCCTTGACGTTCCAAATTTCAGTTCACCATGTCAACGTTGTTAATCTGTTACCTAGTTACTGACACAAAACAATGCGTGTGATATGTCAAAGTAACGTCGTAGTCTAGCTAGCTCTTATGATGACAGTATGCTATACGATATTGGACCTTAGGTGGGTTGGAAATTTAATTCCTTGACTGTACAATTGGAATAAGGAGACAATTTTACTATGCGGACCAGTGACTTCGGCCGTTTAGTTTAGAGTTTAGAGCCTTAGAGGTCATTAACAAATTGCACTAGTCATATCGTGACTACTAAAATAAAAGATTATAGATTTATGATAAAAAATATTGCACTCTATTTAACAACAAAAAACATGACTATACATATAAATAGTACCCAAATAGTACCGACGAAATACCTAGGTGAAAAAAATAGTACCCTTAAACTTTCTGAAAGATAAGGCCTGTTCACGGTGTACGCTACCGGGCGTCAAGCTGGCGTAGGTACACCGTTTGTATCTCTAGAACGGCTTTTTTTACCCGACTGCGGCGAAGCCCAAAGGAGGGTTATGTGTTTGACCTGTATGAATATATGTATGTCCGTTCCTATGTCCGCTCGTAACTACTCAACGGCACAACCGATTTTGATAAATGATACATCATTAGACTTGTCTTCATGGCGCAAGTGTTACTGGATGTGAAGTTCGTTTAAATAAACAAAGTGGCGGATTTTATCCACTTTTAAAATGCACCGCGGTCGGGTTTTTAGGGTTCCGTAGCCAAAATGGCAAAAACGGAACCCTTATAGTTTCGTCATGTCCGTCCGTCCGTCTGTCCGTCTGTCCGTCTGTCCGTATGTCACAGGCATTTTACTCAGAAACTACATGATGGATATTGATGAAATTTGGAATATAGGTGTCTTGTATGGGCCGCTACTTAGTTTGGTAGTTAAAGAACTAAAAAAAATATTTTTAGGGGGGGCACTCCATACATGTTAAAGAAGCTAAAAAAAATTTTTTTTAGCAAATATCAACGTGTGGTACATAGTTCGACAGCTCTTTAAAAACCACTATAAGGTTTCAAAATAATGTTTTTGATTAGGTGAATATATTTGGAAATAATCGCTCCGAAAGTTGTGTAAATTGTGTCTCCCCCCCTCTATTTTCTAAACCGTGCGTCCGAAAAATATGAAAAAAATCACGAAGGTAACGCTTAATTAATACTTTCAACGAAAATTATTTTCAAATCAAATCAAATCAAATCAAATACATTTATTTGCAAAAATACAGTCACAATAATAGGTGGTAGGTACAAATTACGTTCAGTGTATTTTGCTTGCAAGCAAGCGTGCAACTATTTTTGTGAGTCGACACATTAAATTAATTATAAATAAAGAATTAAATTATACAATTCGCAAAATAAAATAATATCACAATAGTAACCATAATCATAAACATCGCAGTAAATATCAAACATAATTTATTAGATTAGTCAGTCAAATTAAAATTAAATTCTAAATATTCCTTAACACTATAAAAACAACTGTCAAGAAGCCAGCTTGTTAAATTGCGACTAAATATAGTCCCATGCAGCAGCTTTAGGTGTTCCGGCAAATGGTTATAAATTTTTATGCACATGTTGTAAGCATTTTTCCCGTACATTGCCTTATTACTGACAGGTTTACATAAACGCTGCATGGTTTTCTGCCTGGTCGGTCTTTGAGTAACTTCATTTCTCTGAGTGAATAAATGCTGATGGGACTTTACAAAGGTACAAATGTTTTTAATGTACAAACATGGCAATGGGAGTATGCGCAACTTTTTAAACAACGGAACACAGCTGTCATCATGTCTTGCTTTGCTAATGATACGTATGCACTTTTTTTGAATTTTAAAAATGGTGTCTACTTCTGTAGCGTTACCCCAGAGTATTAGTCCGTATCTCAGCACCGAAGATACATAGCCATGGTAAGCTGCCAGTGCAGCTTCTGTCGAAACTGTTTCTCGAAGTCTTTTCAGAGCAAAGATAAACCTATTTAATTTTTCCCTGGTTTTCTCTATATGTTCCTTCCAGTTTAAATGTTTGTCGATAGTGATACCAAGGAATTTTACTGAATCGACTTCTTGGACATTATCATTATTTAATTGGACATTTACAGGTAAACCATTAGAATTATATGAAGTGAATTGTATGTAATTGGTTTTATTGATATTAATATGCAAATCATTAAAATTTAACCAGTTAGCTATGTCTACCATTGCCTTATTACAGTCCTCTTCAAAAGTTGCCCGGTTGCTACCTCTGACTAAGAGTGTCGTGTCATCTGCGAACAGTATGGTTTTTTGAGAAGTAGTCCTTGGCAAATCATTGATATAGAGGAGGAAAAGCAACGGACCCAGGATGCTACCCTGCGGAACACCAGTATTATTTGCTTTGAGAACTGATCTATACGTTTCCTTGAAAATAGCATTTCTGGCAACAGTGTTCTTTTTTATCTCAGTGCACTGCATTCTATCCGCAAGGTAACTCCTGGTCCATTCAAGTGCTCTTCCTCTAATCCCGTATACTTCAACAAGATCGAATTAACCGTTTTTGAGTTATTGCCGATAAACTGCGCTTCTCAACAAAAGGACGTAATTGCTATGAAGGTACGCTCTTTTGTTGTTGTACTTTTTTTACATCGTATTTTTTACCTTATAGTTACGGCTATGGAACCCTACACTGAGCATGGTCCGACATGCTCTAGGCCAGTTTTTTTTAGTAAAAATATTTCACGTGTCGCGCGCTCCTAAACAGCCGAAGTTTGACTACTTGCTCGTCTTTATACTTTGTCTCCGGACCAATAAAGGCTCTTGTTGTTCCCGTGACTAGAACGTTGGCAACAACCCACGTCTCCAGGTAACTATAGATAAGTAACGAGCTTTCTGCAAGCGTGGCACGTGAGCAGGCGCAGCGTGAAGCGAGCTTAAGGGGATTCTGCTCTTTGTGTTTTATAATACTTAAGATTGACTGAACGGACGATAAAGTTTTGACAGTATATGCGGAGCGTAGAGCCTCAAGCGCCTCCCGAGCATATAATTTTATGTGTGTTTTTAATGTTTCTATTTAATCGGGAAAATTAGCAAAAGTGATTTATGAATGCTGAATTAGCTACTGCTGTTCTTACTCTTTCAACGGGTTGACAAAAGGAAACGGACCGAATTTCATATTTTAATCGTCATGCAGTGGCGTAGTGAGGGTGGTGCAGGCAGGGCACGTGCCCTGGGTGCCAACAAGTAGGGGGGGGGGGGGGGGCAAAAAAATATCATCAAGTTCGCAAATATGGTGAAATAACACCTTTTTCCTTCTATTTCGATATATTTCTAGGTCCTGGGTTCGAATCCCGGTAAGGGCATTTATTTGTGTGATGAGCACGAATATTTGTTCCTGAGTCATGGATGTTTTCTATGTATTTAAGTATTTGTATGTATGTATCTATTAAATATATCGTCGTCTAGTATCCATAACACAAGCCTTGTTGAGCTTACTATGGGGCTAGTTCGATTTGTGTAAGATTGTCCCCTAATATTTATTTATTTATTTATTTCTGAGACAAGATCACTCTTCTCTGCAGTTGTTCGTACCATCAGTCGCGACCGCGTTAACTCGGCACCTTTAAACATTTCGATACTATTTTGTGTGGCAAAGTGCTACGCTTTGCCTGAATGAAATTAAAGTTTTTAGAAAAGCTCGTCATCCCCCTTAACAGTGCAACTGCACGCTTTACGGTCCCATAACCAGTTTATTGCAATCGCCTCCGTAACTTTGTCGCTGGGAATATTAGGGCATTTCTCCAGAAATATTTCTGCGACTCATTCATCTGTCTCCATACATTTAGTATGAAAAAGGGCCAGATGAATGAGGTGACCGCAGACATATTTCTGGAGAAATGCCCATTAATGAAAATGTGTTCTTACTAGAACAGGAATGTACAAAAATAGCTCACAATTTACAGAACCAATTAAAAATAGACCTGAACCAAAATACTCAGAACTATGTTACACAGTATGCATCGAATTAATAGTACATTACATACCGAGTCCAGTAAAGTAAGAAATGCCTCAGATCACATGTGATCTGAGTTTTCTGTTTGATAAAGCCAGAAAGCGACATCTTCGTGCAGCGGCCGGCAAGGTGACGCTTTCCGGCCGGAGGGCGGAAGAAACAATTACATTAAAAGGAGCAGATATGTAATAATTTTGTCATAGACAGCTGGGTCATTATTAGAGCGTTTCACCGTGTCACTTTCGTGGTCACACTTTTGTCGAAGTTCTCTCAGATTTGAGTCTCATATTGAGCTATTTTTGCGGAACATATCCGGGACTACTAACAAATATCTTGAAATTGCATTAAAATCTGCTGGAATCTCGACTAAAGTGACGCGCGTGAATTCTTATTTCTTTGCTTGTAGTGCGTTCGTACACTTTTGTAGGAAGCATAATTAATGCTGTTATACTGTGACCCAGCTATTTAGGTAACCGACGTCCGAAGAGGAACGGTTCTCAATCCAAGTATGTTTTTTTTTCTTTTTGTATGTTTCTTACGCGATTACTCGAAAACTACTGCATCGAATAGGAAACTTCTTATTTGTTTGAAAAGGTCCTTTCAGTTGGTCAATTGTAACGAGATCAGGACCTGATGATCGCATCATGAAGAAATTGAACGAATACTCTTCAAATTAGGGATGTAACGATACCGATACCGATACCGATATATCGGCCGATCGGTATCGCCGATAATATACAACCGATATTTGAAGAACGCGAAAAGAATTTGCTGTATGAAAAAAAAACTGCAAAAAGTAAATTTAATTACTGAATTATTTCATGTATTGGTCTATTACCTTGTGCAATGACAATTACTATGTTAATTAAATCTTTGGTTCTTAATAAAAAAAAATTGTTTTGAGTTGACAATCTATATATTTTTACTTTACACTTTCAAGGTTGACTCTCTGTTAAATATAGCCAAGTTTTAGGTATAATAAGGACATACAAATATCTGAAGTTCATACTTTATTATTTAGCTAAGATATTGGTATCGGTATCGGTATCGCCGATATTCACTACAATATATCGGTATCGGTAATCGTATCGGCAAAACTATGTATCGTTACATCCCTACTTCAAATATTTAGTCACACATGCTATTTTAAACTAAGGCCACCACAATAGAAAATAACGTCGTGTACAAGAACCCTACCTATTCAGAAATGGTAAAAACTTGCGATATTATACCTAAAAAGCGATATATTTCATTTCAGACAATCTTACAAGTGATGAAGTAGTGGCATAGAATAATAAGTAATAGTACTTAGTACAAAACTGTCGTTCGGGTCCGACCAACGGACGGAATTCACCGGATCCGCCCGTCTCTCTCTATCGTATAACGCGCGATAACGCGTGTTCTTTCTGGTCGCTGGCTAAGGCCCCCTCGCGGGGGCCTCAAAACCGCGCGGCAAAATTACTGAATGAGCCACTCCTTTTTTGTAAATTTATTTTATTGAAAACAGTTTTTAAAAAAGTATTTTTCTTTCCAGCCATGTTACGTATGCAACAGCACCGGGCAGAACTGCCGCGCGCTGCCCCGACGACGGATCATCATCGAGGACGACGCCGCGGAGTTGGAGGGAAACGCGCTCACCGAGGGCACCGACCTGCCAGGTAAACCCCCATACATGCCACTCTAAAGGTAACAGCACTGGGTAGAACTGACGAGCACTGCCCTGACGGCGGATCATCGTCGACGACGCCACGGTGTTGGAGGGAAACGCGCTCACCGAGGGCACCGACCTGCCAGGTAATCCCTCATACATGCAACAGCACCGGCAGCAGAACTGACGCGGACTGCCCTCACGGCAGGTCATGATCGAGGACGACGCCACGGAGTCGGAGGGAAACGCACTCACAAAGGGCACCGACTTGCCAAGTAAACGCCCATACATGCCTCTCTACCGGTACGGCGAGAAGAACGCCGCTGCGCGCGCCAGGTCATGATCGAGGACGACGCCACGAAGTTAGAGGGAAACACGCTTGCCGAGGGCAATGTCCTCTCAGGTAAACCCCCCTACATGCAACTCTACAGATGACAGTGACGATTCCAAGTACTGCGTTACCTCGGTGGTGTAGCTGGAAGGACATGCGCTCACCAAGGGCTCCAACCTATCCGATAGACCTCATACATACACACACGCGCAACACAGGTATAGCGAGGAGAGGGTCCCTGCCAGCGCAGTCACCATCGAGGACGACGCCACACTGCACGGGCACGCGGGATCGGACTTTTCTTTAAGCCTGTACATACTACAGATTGATGTCTTGTAATCCCATGATTACCTCAACAGACTAAACAAATAGTTATCCTCTTTGTTGGCGCCCAGGGCACGTGCCCTGCCTGCACCACCCTCGCTACACCACTGGTTATCATGCAAATATATTTTATCTATGTTATTTTCCATTTAATACAATGTACTTATATATCATAATGTATGATTAATACACTAAAAATGTATCTATGGTTCAGATATAGAAGAAGACGAGCCAATAGGCGTGGAGAACACGGACTTCGTTTTGTACGTGAGCGCAGTGGAGACGGAGCGATGTAGGCGTGGCCTCACCGTGGCGTACGCGTCGCACTGCCAGCAGGAGAGCGCTCTGGACCGGTGAGTCAGTCCATACAGCAAAACTAGACGGACCAACAGTCGTGGACTTACTTGACTTAAGGTCCTGAGTCCCCTAGGTAGAGGGCGTCCACAGTGCGTCTCCATCGCGTCCTATCTCGGGCTGCGTGCTTCACCTCGGGCCACGATAGCCGGGCTGTCTTCATCTCGGATGCCACTGAGCGCCGCCAGGATTTCTTCGGTCGGCCACGTTTCCTCTTGCCTTGCGGTGTCCATTCTAGGGCTTGCCTAGGTATGTGGCTTGGATCTCTTCTAAGGGTGTGGCCGATCCAGGTCCATTTGCGGCGTGTGATCTGGTGACCGATCGGGGGGAAGTGGAAAACATGGACTTAGAGCGGTGCAGACTGTACGGTGCGGAGATGGCGTCCCAGATAGCAACGTATGTACAACAGCGTGTACTACCATAATAGCACTAATTGAAGCATCATAAGGGCTGTATCAAGCTCCTATACAGCTTGTGGGTTTATACCCGGGGGTAGATCTTGTATTGCCAGCAGGAGAGCACTCTGGACCGGTGAATCAGACTACAACTATTACACAGGCGTGGGGGACAGGACACAGGAGAGCGTTCTCCGGTGAATCTACCCGCAGACCAGTACGGCCAGCACAACTCGGCTGCTCCGTATCAAAACCTACTAAGTGCTCCAGATCAAATTTTAAAAAGGGCGTAAAAACATAAACAAGAATGTCCTTAAGCTCTTTTTTAAATTTGTCTGGAGCACTTACTAGGTTTTGATGTGGGGCAGCCGAACTAGCAGCGACTTCACTTGTCGCGCGACAGAGCTGATAAAAGCTAATACAATTTTTTCTACTCCTGTACTGTTATCTGTCTTTTACTTGGTCACGAACACTAATATAAGAACATATATAATATGAGTTCAGAGAAGTCTATACTCTATTCCCCATAACAGCACTAGTGTCGTTATAGCCACTTCACGTTATTGCTAGCAACCACAGACTTCTAAATCTAGGTTAAACTGAGGTCAAGGATTAAGCGCTCAATTTTAACTTTACGGTAAAAATGCACAACTACCAACTTAACAAACAATTAAAATCCTACGGCTTTTAAGAAAAACAAAACTTTCTGAACTAAATTCATTGATGCCAACATAAAAACAAAAGTATTTTTAATATATTCACTGCGTGTCAACTTCATTTAAAAAATAAAAAGTTTACCATAGACACATACTGACAGTCATACGTCATATTTGCCTTCTTTGCAGGTTATGCCTTGTTTGTATTTTATAATTTTAAAACCTGTCGTAGAAAAAGTATTGTATGCAACGTTGTATAATTAAGTCAAAAAACGCTCATTGCGTCTCTATTTGCGATACTCGCCGCATTCGCGGCTCGTATCGCAACTCACGCAATTCGCATTTTTTGAACCTTCTTATACAACTGTTGCATAAAATACTATTATTTTCAACACACTTGCTCATAAAGTCGCTCTTATTTGGTGGTTCTTATGCGCGGAACGCAGCTTATTACACACAAGTACGCTACGCGTACGGAAAAAGCCGCTTTCTGGCCAATTGTAGACATAAGATTATGTACTCAACACGGGAGGTCGAAAACAAGATTTCAGCTATATGATCATCCATTACGTTACGTTACCCTTTTTTTCCAGGCCAGTTGCGGGTCACGCCAACTTCTGTCCCGGCGAGTTGTCGACCAAGTACCGAGACCTGCCGAGTCTACTGTCCACTGTGCAACACGAAATGCTGCACGCGTTGGGCTTCAGCGTGTCTCTGTTCGCGTTCTACAGGTTAGTGGGGACAAGCGACTGTCTCTTGCCACGGTAGCGGGGCTAACTGTCCTGGCGGATTGTCCACCAAGTAACGCCCCTGCCGAGTCTACTCTCGACTGTACAGCATGATTCTACAGGTGAGTGAGGATAAGCGACTTGTCTCTTGCCACGTGGGACTAACTGCCCCGTAGATTTATCGACCAAGTACCGAAACTTGCCGAGTCTACTCTCCACTGTACACATATTAGCACGGATCTTGACAACCAACTGACAATCATCTCTGTCCCTAATCTTTTTTAATCCTGCCTTGAACGGGCGATAGCTCACGGCACGAAAGTCTAGCGGATACCTTGATTGGGCAGGAGTAAAATATGAGGTATCGCAAGGACGTCACCTATGTGGAGATTCGAACAGACAAACAGAGAGCCCTTGTATAGACAAAACTCGGACTCAGGCATCAAAAAGTTGAGGAATGTTTTCTGCCTTACACACATAAGGCAAAACATTTAAGGCCCGAATTTTAAGGATTGTACCTTTGTTAAAATGATTAATTAACCTGTTGCAGAGACGATAATGGTGAACCACTGATGGAACGACGACCAGACACCGGCAACCCGCCTCTGGATGAAGAGTAAGTATACTTGGTTATAGAATCTCATACATAAAATCTTGTTGAGCATTAAGGTATCATAAGACAGACTAATTCTTATACATTTTTGTAAATATTATGATTTTTAGTGAAGTTACCTCCAAATTGTCAGTATACTTATATGTATAGATTTATTTTGCATGAATACTATAATAAATCTAGTCGATTTCCAGGCTGCAGATCCACAAATGGTCGGACCGCGTGGTACGGAATGTAACCAGGAAGAAGTGGATGATCCGGGGCGGCTACATCGAGAGGACGTTCCACATGATCGTCACCCCGCGCGTCGTTAAAGAGGTCAGTTTACTTGCTTCATTCAAACATTCAAATAAATATAAATATAATGTTATTCAATTAAAAAAAACACGCATCGTCTCATTAAACTGTATTCGACGTGTGATATGCCATACGATTAATAATAATTAAACAAAATTTGCTGATTTGCATAAAGGCGAGTGTAAAATGCTGAATATAGGTCCATTATAATTCACTAGCATTTATTCACGGCAGAGTTTCCTTTGGGTTACCCAAGGACCTTCAAATAAATAGCCGGACGGAGGCTCACCAACAGAGAACTCAAGCCATTTCTAATACGCCGGCTGCTTGTACTTACGAGCCGCACGCACACATCAACTAGTTTTTTCCTATTGCGAGCAGCACACACAGATAGGTAGCCGGCCGATTAGACTTGCTTCAGTTCTTTGTTAGTGATGCTCCGTCCAGCTATTAATTTTAAGGTCCTTGTGGTTACCTATTATCGCACACACACTGAGATATAAAGTAACTATCATATATATAATGGCATTTCTGTTTTGGCAAATTTGCCATAAATGCCATTCCAAAGAGGCGCAATCTTCTGAATATTAGTGGATAGGGGAGTGATATCCTTCAAGAATTACCCCTTGGTGTTCAAGGTGGCGACTACTGGGACAGTATCGGCAAGGACCATTAAAACAAGAGGACTGTCATTCTCCATACTTTGAATCGTACCCCGACCGCAAGGGGATATCCAGGCAAAAACTAGATGGCGCTAAAAAACTAAACATTTAACGATGTTATAATTGAACAAAGAAACATAGTACAGTAACAATTAGTTCGTACACAGCTAATAATAAATAAATTCTAACATTTAAATACTGTGTCACGCTTGCAAAGTTGAATAATTGTAAATAATGTAATTCTTATACCAAGCTTATACATAGATGGCGTTGTAACTATTGGGGAAAAGCTTTTTCTATGGAAAATGACAGTCCTTTTGTTTTAATGGTCCTTGGTATCGGGCACTCGGACGTCTACCTTAGTTATTTGCAACCTTGACTGTACCTTGTCTCAACGCTGGTGCTGTTGACAGGTCCGAGAGCATTTCAACTGCTCGACGCTGGAGGGGGCGGAGTTGGAGGACCAGGGTGGTGATGGAACAGCGCTCACGCACTGGGAGAAACGTCTCTTCGAGGTCAGTAATTGGCTACTTGACAACTTTTTTCTGTGATATGTTATAGAAACACCTCTCAACAATAGAAATATTAGTGAAAAAACCACTTCAATATCATAAAAACTCACCGAGATATTACAATGTTAAAATCACATTTTTAGACTTTCCCAAATACGCGCCGAAACGCTCCCTACTGAAGCCCGTTATACAGTGACGTCATTACTCATACGTTGTTTGGGGAAATCAATAACTTTGTTCTGCAACTATGTTAAAACTTGCGTTTATCGTAACGGTTTGAAAACAAAAGTTACTGTAAATTTTATGGGTTATTTAATGGTATTAATACTTTTTAATAATTTTATACTTTTAAAATAGACTTTCCCACCCAGCTTTGGAGGCTCATAAAAAAAGTTACACGTTAGGTATCAAACTCAAAACTTGAACATATTTCCTTATTATGCTTATTTTAACAGGATCTTATATCATTTTTACATATTTCAGTTACAATCAAGTACCTACCCAATTATTTTATGACCACATATTTTCACAATTATTGTAATGCTTTTGAAAAGAGAAACTGGTGAGTTTCTTCCGGCGCTTCTTCTCACCAGTTTGTCATTGGCCGAAGTACCAAAAGAATCAGACATGTGAAAGAGCCCTTGAGGCCTACTCGCAGAAATAAATTATTTCATTTCACTACATTTGTACTATTACAAATATACTAGAACGCACTTTAGAAAAACAGAACAAAAGGTATAATAGCACGATATAAACAATATAAAACGGTACACAACAGGCAGTATTTCCAATACAACGCGACTTTATAAGTCTGGAGTATTTTTTTCCTATTTGTTTTTTTTTTTTTCAGAACGAAGCCATGACCGGCACACACACGCAAAACTCCGTCTTCAGCCGGATAACCTTCGCTCTGATGGAGGACACGGGCTGGTACCGCGCGGAGTACTCGCGGGCGGCGCCGCTGGACTGGGGGCGCGGGCTGGGCTGCGGGTTCGCGACCACGTCCTGCAAACAGTGGCTCAACACGCAAAGGTTGAGGTACAACCCTTGGTCGATAGATTTGACAACCCTAACCACCCCTTAATAATACTCTTGACAACCCTGATAGCCCTAGTGGACACTCCTAGTAAAATAATATTTGGCAACCCTAACAAAAGAGACTTTGGGAGCATTCCATGAAAATATTTCTTAAGGGACACCACCGTTTTAATACTTCCGAGATATAAATTCACGAAGCTAATTATCAGCATTGTAATATCATAACTCGGCTTTAAGATTGGTAGTGTCTCTTAGCAGCTAATACGTTTTATTAGGGTAATTGCCATAGCGTTTCGTAAGGGACAAAAAGTTGATGTTTTCATGGAATGCTCCTTTGACAGCCCCATAGGCAATCCTTAATAATACCCTGCTAACCTTAGTGGAACTTTTAACAATTCTAGCGAATCAGCTTTTGACAGCCTTAACAAGACAAACATTGGCAACCCTAACACCACTGATTGTCTTTAATTTTGTAGATTCGATACTAAGCTTATTGTCGAATCTACAAAATTAACGAGTGTACAGTTTAGTGTCGGATTTTTGATTATTTAATCGGTACCAATTTTGAAGAATAGACATTTTTTTAATGGTCTTTCGTAAGTTTCATCCCATGATTTTCCAGATTTCTAGACCCCCCTCCCCCCTCCACCCGTTCCTTTTCCTAAGAGTAATTTACACTAATATTCTGGAATTATTGTATTGGACCTAAATTGAAAGATATTTCTCTTTTTCAAGCGACCTTCCGGACAATAAGACCGCGGTTGAGTAAGTCTGTGATTATAATATGCATGTACTAGGCATGTATATATGCATTTTAGCATTTATCTGAAATCCTAGGATGCACTGGATTACCTGCAAGTACAAAAACACTACTTATGAAGTTTCTATATCCTACCTATTATGGAATTCTTCATTCGTAAATCTATACACTTTTGACGGATTTCTATGCCAGAGGAGAGCTCTACATTGCAAATTTTAAACTTCGGCGCCATATTGGCCACCATCTTGACAAATGTCTTCTCGAGATTTCTATCACGCAACTGGCATATTCAGATTTAGGGGAAAATACCTGTTACCAAAAAAAATTATATGATTTATTTCCCACTCGAAAAAGAGTCCTTTTTTCGAGTTTATGCACGTTTTTTCGATTTTACCAAATCAGCTGATCGGGACACTGTATGTTTATAGATAGCTCAAGACCTCTATGACGTGACATATCTCGTGTGCGTCAGAGCATGTAACAACCAATGAGGACACGCGTACAGTGCGCTGCGTTCCCATTGGCGGTGACGTGTTGTGTCGCGTGAGATTTGCCGCGGCCGTATTGTGCTAGCTAGCTGTATAAGTTTATAGTTTAGTGGTTGGAATTATTTTCTCTCTGACTTTATTTGGCATGTTTATACTACACTTTCACAGTACTATAGCATTTTTGAAAAACTCTAATGGACTTTCCTATTGGAGTGGTTTTCTTCGGTTTTCTTAAATCATTGCACATATGAAAACTCATAAAAAAAACCAGTCAGGGATACTGTAGGTTATCATCCTTCCGATGAAAGCTGTGCGGTATACGGGTACGCGACCCCGGCTTCCCGAGCTGCTATTGCCACTCCCACTACCCTTAGCAATAGCATCCTAACCCATATCCTGTCCCTTGTCTCTGTCCTTTCCTCATTATTTTACCCTTTCCCGCATCCCGCATCCTTCCGATTGGCGAGATGAGCGTCTCTAGCATTGGTTTGCCACTCATCTAGGAGACGGAAAACTCTGATTTTAAACCCGGATTTGGTAACTCCGTTAGGCGCAAGTAGGATGCAATCTGAATAGCGGCAGTTGCCTGCAATCGACCTGGTGGCTCCACACGTATTGGCGTGCCTTTCCTGTGGGTCAAGCTGGGGAGATCGAGAGGGTGGCGTAGGTCTTGGGCAACCCTGCGTCATCAAACAGCGTCCCAGGCGATGCAGCGTCTGTGGAGAGGACACTTCACCTTCACCGTTCTGCGGTGTGGATAACAACACGGGATCTGACAGTTACCGGTTATAAGTCTGCGCGTATGGGCGTAAGCGCGGGCGCCAGGGGTTAGTTCCGACAGTGGGAGGACCCATCGTAGGTTCATTGACCAGTTACCGCCCGCTCTAAACTGGGCAGCCCCCAGTCAATAAGGTACTGGTCCGCCCCGGCACCGTCTGTTCCTCTGGGGTGTTGGGAACACAGGCCTTTGTCCTGAAAACGATGCTGAGCTTCTCTACACCCGCCACCAAACAGCAGAATCCAGCAAAATCTAAAGCTTGCACTTCCATGCGCTTTGGGTCTTGGAATGTCCGTACATTGAGGACAGGTCTCCCGGAAAACTCGGAGACTTCTGAATGCGCAAACGAACTGCGTAAGACAGCTATTTTGGATTTAGAACTGGCACGTCTCAACATATCCATTGCCGCATTGCAAGAAACCCGGCTTTCCGATGAGGGCTCATTGCGCGAACAGAATTACACCTTCTTTTGGAAGGGCAAGGACCCGAATGAACATCGAGAGCACGGTGTGGGTTTTGCCGTCCGCAATACTCTTCTTAGTGCCATAGAAACGCCTCGTGGCATATCGGAGCGTATTATTACTTTGCGTCTCAATACTAAAAGCGGTTTCATCACTCTTGTATCCGCATACGCTCCGACGCTTACCTCATCAGCAGAATCGAAAGATGACTTCTATGACAAGTTGTGCTCTGTTGCAAGTAGTGTTCCAGCAGGGGATCGACTTTTTATTCTGGGAGACTTCAACGCCCGTGTGGGGCAGGAGAACTCATCCTGGCCCGATTGCCTTGGTAACCACGGTATAGGAAAGCTTAATGAAAACGGGCAACGTCTGCTAGAATTCTGCTCGAAATTCC
Organism: Eudemis profundana; assembly: GCA_947034925.1. Taxonomy (NCBI): domain Eukaryota; kingdom Metazoa; phylum Arthropoda; class Insecta; order Lepidoptera; family Tortricidae; genus Eudemis; species Eudemis profundana. The sequence goes on from OX344819.1 coordinate 7,193,072, forward strand.
TACTGTGTGTTACCAATACTTACTTCAAAGGTAAAGCGATTCGTAAAGTCTCCTGGAAACATCCCCGCTCAGGTCACTGGCATCAATTAGACCTTATCTTGACCAAAAAGTTGAGCTTAAAAGAAGTCATTCACGCGAGAGCATTCCATAGTGCGCAATGTGACACCGATCACTCCTTAGTAGTGTGCAAAGTCAATCTGTCGGCAAAAAGGATCCACTCTTCCAAGACTCCCGGAAAGTTCAAATTGAACGTTTGTAATACCAAGGATCCTGAGTTGGTGGATTCTTTTAGTCATCTGATGCGACAACAAATGGCCAGTTGGGATGCGGGTGCGCCTGTTAATTCAGAGTGGAACTCCATTAAAGGTCTTCTCACTAAAACAGCAGGTGAGGTGTTCGGTCTTGCCAAAACTAAAGCACCCGACTGGTTTTCGGACAATTTGCCTCTACTTCAGCCACTGATTGACTCTAAGCGTCGGTCTGCTCTAAATTTCCGCCTAAACCCCGGCGATGCCACTCGCACTGAGTTAGGCACCGCTAAGGCACTGCTTCAGCGAACATGTCGCCAACTCGCTAATACTTACTGGACGGATCTATGCAGAAGTATTCAAGATTGTGCTGTCGCAGGAAACTTCCATGGTGTCTACGCGGGGATCAAAACAGCTCTCGGCCCTATACAAAAGAAGACGGCCCCTCTGAAAGAAATTGATGGCACTGTTATTTCTGACAGTAGTCGTCAACTCTACCGGTGGGTGGAGCACTACACTGAGCTCTATTCTCGACCAACCGAGATCAGCCCTGTTGCCGTGGATTTGATTCCATCCTTACCAGTCATGACTGAGCTTGATAGTTTGCCCACTGTGGGTGACCTTCGCGCAGCCGTGCTGAAGCTAAAGTGCGGCAAGAGTCCCGGCTCGGATGGTGTTCTCACCGAAATCCTCAAACTCAAGTGCACTTTGCCTCTGCTCCATAATCTGTTGGGGAAGTGCTGGGAGGAAGAACGCTTTCCGCAGGATATGCGTGATGCTAATATAGTGACCTTATATAAAGGGAAAGGTGACCGCGGCGATTGTAATAACTATCGCGGAATTTCCCTCTTAAGCATCGTTGGCAAACTGTTTGCAAGAGTCTTACTGACTAAGCTGCAAAGTCTTGCCGACCGTGTGTATCCTGAGGCACAGTGTGGCTTTCGGTCCCAGCGTTCTACTACGGATATGATATTTACTCTCCGTCAGCTCCAGGAGAAGTGTCGGGAGCAGAACACACCCTTGATAATCGCGTTCGTGGATCTGAATAAGGCTTTCGACACGGTTAGCAGGGAGGGACTTTATGTTGTGCTTGAAAAAGTAGGATGTCCGCCGAAGCTACTTAAGCTTATTAAATCTTTTCATGATGGTATGAAGGGCGCTGTTGTTTTCGATAGTCGAACGTCCGACACTTTTGAGATGAGAAGAGGTGTTCGTCAGGGCTGCGTCTTGGCTCCCACATTATTCGGCATATTTTTCTCCCTATTGCTAAGGGTTGCTTTTGATGTATCGCAACAGGGAGTTCACCTTCACACAAGGTCAAACGGAAAGTTGTTCAACATCAACCTTTTAAAATCCCGTCGGAACCGTGAGGATCTATTTGTTGACAGCCTTCTCTTTGCCGATGACGCGGCCTTTGTGGCGAATACTCCTCAAGATCTTCAAGTTCTCTTGGACAAATTCTCCCACGCATGTAGGCTGTTCTCCATGTCTGTAAACACCAAGAAGACCGTTATTTTAGCGCAGGGCTACACTTCCCAACCTACCATCTTGCTGGAAGGTGTGCCTCTAGAGGTAGTAGATCGGTTCTGTTACTTGGGGTCGACTGTGTCGTGCAACCTTTCCCTCGAGAGTGAGGTCGGTATTCGCATCGGCAAGGCGGCCACGACGTTCGGCAGGTTGCGTACAAGAGTGTGGGACAACAAACACCTGACCTGTAGGACTAAAATGCTTGTTTATCAAGCTTGCGTCTTGAGCACACTTTTGTATGGAGCCGAAACATGGACGTCGTATGCAAAGCAGGAACGACGACTCAACGTTTTTCATATGCGCTGTCTTCGAAGCATCCTGAATATTACATGGAAGGACAGGGTTACGAACGAGAGAGTGCTGGAGATTGCACGGCTCCCTAGCATCACGGCTCTTTTGAAACAAAGACGCTTGCGGTGGCTGGGACATGTGCAACGCATGAGCAGCACTCGTTTACCTAGGCAGACCATGCTGGGCCAAGTTGCTTTCAAGAAACGCAACGTTGGCCGGCCCATCTTGCGTTTTAAAGATTGTGCGAAACGCGACATGGTTGCTTTTGGCATCGATTGCAATGTCTGGGAGGATATTGCAGTAGACCGCGATGAGTGGAGGGGTGTTCTTTTGGATGGCTGCGTAACTCATGATAGGGCGTGGTTTCGAGGTCTGGCCGCGAAGCGGGCTCAAAGGCACAATCCTGTTTGTGTCCCCTGTGTAGGTGATTCACGATTCTCGTGCAGTAAATGCGGACGGATATGTAATTCTCGGATCGGGCTGTTTAGTCACGAAAGGCGATGCCTTTCTCGTACCGACGCTGCTTAAATCGTCTGTCAAGACGCAAAGGCCCTATGATGATGATGATGATGAAAACTTTTAGCGAAAATACATATTTAATTAAATAACTGTTTTACCAGTACATTTCCCCACTTACCTAACCAACACATTCATTTCTTGATATATTATGCCATGTATCACGTATTTCAAATCCATGTTTATTTTTACAAGCTTCAATGAAAAGGAACTTGAGGAGTAAGTTGATTTCTATATCTCTGAACGAACACAAGACGTCAGCCTAGTACCCGCGCGGCGAAATCACGGATTGAGCTACTCCTGGTAGTACCTAGACCCCCTCCATATTTTGTTTACTGTTAGACTTACGTGCTATGTGCATCAATCATATTTTTTCAAAAAAAAATTTAATAAATTCACACTTATTTTTCTTATTCCTCAGAAGTTTCCTATTCCAAATTTTACGACGTAATCTATTGTCTCTTTCCAGGCGAAAGAATCCAGCGCCATTTTGCGAGCGCGTCAAAGGCGACCCGCTCCGGACGGAGTGCTCGCCGCGCCGCTCCGCCGTGGTGCTCTGTAACCTAGTCAAACACGACAACATACTGCCGAGAGCCTACCAGGTAACCACGATACTATGCCACGAGTCTGTAACCAACGTCAGAATCCGCATCCATTTTGTTAGCGCATCAAAGGCGACCCACTCCGGGTGAAATGTTCGCCGCGCCGGTCTGCTGTGATGTTTTGTAACCTAGTCAAACACGACAACATACTGCCGAGAGCCTACCAGGTAACCACGATACTATGCCACCAGTCTTTTCCCGCTGGTCCGTTGCTCACTTTGAGCTATCAGCGAAAAGTCAATGGCGCTATGGCTAGCTAACCTGCTTGCAGATCTGTAAAACCTGGTCAGGATTCCTACCCAAGAGTCAGTAGAGTTCGTAGGTCAAATCAGGTGCAAAAAAAGCCACGAGTCTTTAACCAACGGCAGAATCCAGAGCCATTTTGCGAACGCATTAAAGGCGACCCGCTCCGGACGGAGTGCTCGCCGCGCCGCTCCGCCGTGTGCTCTGTAACCTAGTCAAACACGACAACATACTGCCGAGAGCCTACCAGGTAACCACGATACTCATCAAATTAAAAAAAGAATACGTTCTCGGTCGTCAGGATCTTTTTTGTGCATGTTCCCGGATTACTGGAAATCAGCTAGACCGACGGGAAATACTTTTTTTGTTTGAAAAAGTATATTACGCACATGGTCCTATTGTGACCTGGTCAGGATCTGATGATAGGATCTAGGAGAAATGGGGGGAACTTTTTAAATTAATTTAAAATTTGCAGCGATGCGTATTTTTATAGTAACTCTATCCCTCGCTATTCTCCGGATTCTGCTTTAGAATGTATATCTATCGTATGACCTATTGTTCCTCCATTTCGCTCTGGATGCAATGCACACGTTGGCTCCCTTGTAACACAATCTATTATTACTCGCCTGCCGCCTGTCACATGACCACAACATGCGATCAGAAGCCTACCAGTTAACCTCACTTTTCAAACACCTACCACAATCTATCCAATATTGACTGTTACAGCACTTCGACACGTTACCGAACGTGCCCCCGGGCGAGGAGGCCCACTATGGCGGGTCGGTGTCACTCGCAGACTACTGCCCCTACCTGCAGGAGTTCACGTGGCGGCACAAGAGCGTGCTCATACGCGGCAGCCGCTGCGAATACGAGGAGAACACCCCTAGTACGTACTAGATACTAGATTTATGCTTGTCGACAACCCTTACAGTGTCGGTTTTGAGAACCCTAACACCACTGCTGACAGCCCTATTACGAATAGGGCTTGCATTCCGGAATTCCGGAATTCGGAAATTCCGGAATTCCGGCCGATTTTTCCGATGTTACAGTTCCGGAATTCATGTACTTAAAATTCCGGAATTAAAACCAGTGTAATAGAGACAATTAAGACGGTTATTTTACAAAATTACGTCGTTATAAAATAGACGAACGCTAATTATCTTCTTGCCTAGTCTTCGTATCATATGCGTTATGCGTCCGACACAATAAAGTATTGTTTTAAGTATTGAATAATGGCTTAATATTTATAAAAAAATCCTTGGCACTGGAGAAGGTCCCAATAATATTTCCAGCAACGCCGGCCTGATAAAACCTTAAGAGAGTTTTTTCCAAACTTTCCTTAAGAACTCTCTAAAACTTAAATAAAAACAGGAATGTTTTATAATTTAGTAGTACACCACGAAAGGATGTCCTACAACCGGATAAGTCCGAGTCGGACTCGCCCATCGAGGGTTCCGTACAAATATTTTAAATAAAAAGATTATATTTTGTTAATAATTTAATTGCAAGTGTAGTTTTCAAATTTTTCCCTATACTTGTAGCATAAGACTATAATACTTGCTATCATACATAGCTTCATAGTTCTAGATCAACGGAAAGAACCCATCAATTTTAATTCCCTTGAGAGTGTCATTTGTGGCATAAACGGCCTTATCTTTTTTTTTCGTTAACTTAGAAGTTTGTATTTTCACAGATTTAAAGGACTATAGATCTGAGTATATGGTTTTATTGTCAACTCGATACCTTCACGCGTTCCTGAGATAAAGGGTCTTGACAGACAGACGGACGGCAAAGTGATTCTATAAGGGTTCTGTATTTTCCTTTTGAGTTACGTAACCCTAAAAACGACGAAATAAGGGCCACCCTAATTACTTGATGTCGAATTACAGGATTTGTGATAGTTAATAATACGGTGATAATTTAATTGCTATTTTCTTGCATTTTTTGAAATTTTTTAAACAATTATGACTCAAGTGTTGTACTTGGAATACTATATACGTATTTGTTGATTGTATTCTGAGCGCTGATTCTTATTTAAATATATTTTAATCCAATTTCTCATACTGGAAAACTAAACTAATAAATTCCGGAACCAGTTCCGGAATTCCGGAATTGAAGGTAAAAATCGAACCCAATTCCGGAATTGGAAATTCGACCGATTTTGCAAGCCCTAATTACGAATGTTGACAACCCTAACAATACTGCTGACAACCCTATGACAGTAGTCGATGACAAGCATTACAATTTTAGTTTTGACAACTCTAACACTAATGTTGACTACCCGAAGTATACTATCGACAACCCGTTAGGGACATTGCCGACAGCCCTAAACCATGGGCAGTCCTGGGTGACGTGACAGTTGACAACCTTTACACAACTGTTGACAAGTTTTAGTTTAGGAATACTGTTGTCAACCTTGACAATACTGTTAAAAACCCTAACAATGTTGGTTTTAACAATAACAACCCTAACGTTAGTTTTGGCAACCCTAATACTACTCTACTGTCGACAACCCTAACCAAACCGTAGACAGCCCTAGCAAGACATCGATTACCCTGGACTATCGACAGTACATAATTGACAGAATTTTTAAACAATTTTACATCGTAAATCCTTCTTTACCAAAGGTGCCTTTAACACCTTCTAGTTTTAATTTTTCATTACTATAGGTACAATTATAATGTTTTTTTTTTTTACAGAAATCGACGTAAACTTCGCGCTGGAAAACTATGGAAATCACTCCAAATGCTTCGACCACAGCGACCGCGTGTGGGAGCAGAAATCCTGTCGGCAGGTCAGTCACCATTCTAATCTAACTTAAAAATGAATGTTATGTTATAGTAGTCCGCATGAACTCTTTTTTTTGTAAGTTGGACTTTATTGGCGTTTCTCAAGAGTAGGTAAATTTACTGTTGAAAACAAACACTGGATGAAACAATCTGTAATTTTTTTCAAAGAAGGCTGTTTCTTTATTGGTCGACACGAGATCGACCTGGCATCCCGCTTTTTCTACTTTTCTTTATGATAGTTAAGAGTTCGTTATATCTTTTTCAGATAAGAGAATGGCAGCACTGGGGCTCCGGGTGCTACAAATATAAATGCGAAAGTGGCCGACTGCATATTGTGGTCAGTATAATCACTGAATTAATGATATCCTTCATTTAGCTGTTTTCTTACACAATTTTAGCTTTAAATGAAATCTAGAGGTGGTAACACTATAATATGGCACCCTTTTGTCCAGCCTCATAAATTGCTTAGGCTTAACATTGCATCGAGAAGTTTTCAAAGTTGCCAAATTTCTATAAGTAAAGTTCGCAGAAATTTAAATTTGGCAAACAATCAAAACATGTCAAGATCTTAATAGATATAAGGCGTATTAGACATTTCTACTATCTGGCTTATTAAGTACCTATTTATAAAACTTTTTTTAAGAATTCCTACAGAAAACATTCTGAATGGAAACTGCTTTAAATTTGTGTGAAAGTTACTGGAACCTTCCGAGAGCTTGCTGCACTTTTGAGAACGCTCTGAAATGTGTATATTGCTAATAAGGCTTTGAATGAATGAATGAATGAATACATTTATTTCAGACCTTGAGTATGTGTTAGTATTTACAAGCAAAACTTAAACAAGTAATGTTAGTATTACAGTAGATTATGTCAATTCATTTCATTATAGTACATTACACAACTAGGGTGGTAATACAAAGAAAGGCCGAGATCGCAGAAGTTTGCGGCCCGAGCTGCAAGCGAGGGACGTAAATATGCGATCGAGGGCTTTCCTTATTACCTCCCGTGTCGTGTACATCATTTTATGTCTAGACTTGGCCAGAAAGCTGCGCTTACGGAAAAAGCCACTATTATGGCCAGGTGTGGCATAAATTTTAATTAATTTATGATTCATAATTTCAAATAACAATAAATAGGATTAAAAGAAAATCATAACAATGACTACATAATTAATTCAACTAAAAATAGAAATAAAATAAAAACTTTAACTGTTATTATTTTCCAGGTGGGCAACTACTCGTACAGCTGCTTCCACGCGGGCCAGGTTCTTCAGGTGCGCATCATCAAGCGCGGTTGGCTGCACAAGGGCGGCGTGGTGTGCCCGCCCTGCCGGGAGGTCTGCGGGGCTGAGTTCGCGGTGAGTACAAGGCGAATTAACCAACATCCAAAAAAGGTGGCCCATGAGGGGAAGGTCGGTTGCCATATTACATAAGAAATGGAGGTTAAGTGCGTCAACGATAACTAAGTCTGTGTTATATTCTTATAGAAATTTGACTGCACTGCAGAGTTATCGTAGTCGCACTTTAACATACTCGTACTCTACTGCACGGTACTTCTAGGCACAGTCTGGCACTTGTTCCGATTGTCTAAAAATAGGATACAGACTTAAAAAAGGTACTGTGTGATGTGATGGTGTAAGTTCTGTATTATTATGTTGCCATAATAACTGTAGGCTGTCACGCCGAATCCAGAAGCATTTACAAACACAGGTGCTTCACCAAGAAACACAGCGATTAGGCACACTATCCAGCTATTGATCTAACTGTATCTTGCTAGGTATAACCCGCATAACTAGTTTTATACCATAACTTTTATCTCTCTGTCTGTGTGTCTGTATAATACCTCATAATTGATCGAGTGGCTTTGGAAAGACTAGTTTGTAATCGGTATTTGTTTGGTGCAGTCCCGCGGAGAGTACTGCAAGGGCGGCGAGGAAGCCATGCCGCCGAACTTGTACCCGAGCGACGTGCTGACTTGCCGCGCGCCTGCACTTCTGCCGACCGCCATCTTGTTTGCAGCGGCCATCTTGTGCCGACTCCTTTAAGGATCGACCACACAGCTTGATGCTGCGTTCACTGTGACGCGTCATTGGTGTCACGTTTCCTTTAATTATTTGGCTGCGTAAACGCACCGTCACCGAATTGAGTAGCGGTGTGGTCAGTCCTAATCAGCTGAACTCCCGAATTCGCCACAGTGGTTATCATTTTGAGGGTTTTCATAAATCATAATTACCCTATAGCTTTGTGGGTAGAGATCGTTTTGACAGCGGTCAAAATCTTGTGGTATGATTGGTGAATTTCTCAATGTTGCGTTGAAAATGTATAATGTACATAAGTAGGACTCGATAACCAGTGAAGTTATTTGTATCACGCTCGCTGCGCTCGCGTTTACATTTTCTTTTTCTGGGTACCACGACACAGTAACGTAAATTACCAATTTCTCGTGTGTTTCTTCATTGATGGTGCAAATTCAGGTGTCAATATAGCTAGGGCTTAAAATTATACTTATCTAGATTAAAATTAATACTTAAATTTACCCCATAAATAAACACGGGATGAAATGGTAACTTCCGTGACATTTTCATGGAATAGGGATGACGACTGGGTTAAAAATATATCATTCTATTTAGTCCGTCAGTTAGATTATGGAAAAATATGGGACGTGGATTTATTGGTTTATCAAATTATTTAAAATCGACAAAGGTATAGGGTATAGATAGATCATCAAGCTTCCGGAGTGGGGGCTTGTGACGTCACTCCTAGCCTAGGTGAAAATTGTACCTACCAAAGAGTGACGTCACTCGAAACTTTTAAGCACTGTATCCTCGTCATTTTTTGTTTGTCACACAAAAGAAAAAATACGTGTACAATTTTTTTTAAATTATCTAACTGATGGGCTTAATAGTTTTTTTAATCGTCTAGCCTAGCCCATCTACGTGCTTAGTTCCAAACGAACCAATTCAACCAGCAAGACGGCTGCAACATCGCAATGTGCGCGCGTTCTTATTGGCTTTTACATGCTGTGTCGCGCGTGATATATGTCGCGGCCATGTCGTGCTAGCCGTACAGCTATCTTTTAGAATGATGAACACGCTATCTTTCTGCAACGGATGGTCCATGTTGGTGGACTCTCCATTTGTACCATAATATTGTAGAAAACAAGTCGTGCGCATAGTTGTGCTAGCTGTCATTCATAATTTTCAAAAACATTTAATTGACCTATATTTGTGTCAATTTTGCTTATATTACAAAGGCGAATAACTACTAAAGACCTCACAGTACGAGCGGCGTGCTTATTCGTGAAATAAAAGTCAAAATACCATTAAGATATTGCTAAAATGTTAATGAAAAAATCGGAAAGGTTTCCGAGATTTTGTAAGTAAGTAGGTATGTACAGACCAAATCAAATGTATTAAATAAGATAGTTTTAAGTGTAAGTAAAAACTTAGATTTTCATACTAATAATTATTACACTTTGCAAAAGTTACCCTTTTTATTTGCAATTGTGTTATTTTATTTATTTTTGTTTTAATTGTATATTTTCTTTAAATCTGTCTTACATTGTACTTATGTATGAAAGTTGAATAAGAGTACCTATCGTTATTATACGAAAGAAACCTTGATAGATAGATACTTAATGTAATTAATAAAAATGGTTGGGACAAGCTCACACAATGCAAATTTAAAGTTTCACAAAAAAATATATTAACCGCACGTGACGTGATATATTTTACTAAAGCGTCCGACATTTTTGTAGAATTCTACAATTGCAAAAATACGTAAAACAACTTAGTGGTGAACATGTGCCCTTAGCACGGTCCCCTTACCATCAACTGGCATTATAATATTTGCCCTCTCGCACATAAGCACTCGCTAGAAAGAGACGTATGCTTAAAACCCTAACCAGGAACATATGAGGTTAGGTTCAGCCATATTGCGGAATTTCGCGGGAACAAATTTCTTACAATGGCAACAATTTTATGACTGTCAATGTCACGTCATTGTTGCTCAGTGATGCCAGCATAGAACATTTAGTGCTAAATAAAACACATTTTTCGGCCAATGATTAGTAACTTCAGTAAGTTCTGCTGTTTAGCAGATACCTTTAAATAGCAGTAAAAACAATATATCCTTTATTATTGCTAAATAACACGGTATCCAATTAAGGATATATTTTTTGGCAGTAATTTATAGATTTTTTCAACCCCTTTTCTTGCACAACTTTGGCTCTAAATAAAATCTACAGTTGGTAACATTAATTCTGCCTTATCAATCTCTAAAAAAGCCCCCTTTTGATAAATCTCATATAGTTTTGTTTAGGATTTTGATACTTACGACGATAAACGAGATGATGTTTATGTAGACATTCCTTCAATTTTATTATGTGTATAAAAAATCATATTTTTTAATCATGAAACGGTATACATTGACTCAGTAATATATCTAATAATGAATGATCTATTGACAAAAATGAAAAGAGAAAATACTATTTATTGATTAGTATCTTCTATTTTCATTTTAATCATTATTTTATACCATTACAATTTTTTTACAAGCTTTTTATTTATCGACTATCATTGGTAACTCTTATAATTGCTCAAAAATATTTTATGTTACTATAAAACGAATGTTTTGATTTTTAAAATTCTAAATTTTCTTGTTACAATCATAAGATTGGATATTGTGATTTATTTTATTTTAATAATTTACTATTCGATTCCTAAAAGATATTAAGACCAGAGATATTTTCGTCAAACATGATTGTCATGTAACGGGCGTATATCTATGATGTCATCCTGTCATGACTGGGTTAAAAAATGTACTGCAAATTGCGTCCAGTCACTTTGTAAATGCTACGTATTTTAGTTTAATCATATTTTAGCGCTAGGATCTTAAACGGTATTTAAAAATATTTTAAATGCCCAAAAACAAGTCACTACTTTGAAAAAAGTATGTTTACCTATTCAACCAAGAAAAGAAGTCAGCAAACAGGGTAAATCGCCAATAATTGAACACCTTCTAGTCTAACTTGCAAAAAAAATTATGAACCTAATGAATAATAACATGATGCATAATGCAAGGGAGCTCTTATTAAATGTATGACAAATTATCTTTTTTCAAAGTAGTAACAATTCTTAAGTTCACTTTTGAATGCCATAACTTAATTTATTTTCATTAGTGCAATCCCTATATAGGAGCATTCCATGAAAACATCAACTTTTTGTCCCTTACGAAATGCTACGGGAGCTACCCTAATAAAACGTATTAGCTGCTAAGAAACACTACCAATCTTAAAGCCGAGTTATGATATTACAATGCTGATAATTAGCTTCCTGAATTTATTTCTCGGAAGTATTAAAACGGTGGTGTCCCTTCCGAAATATTTTCATGGAATGCTCCTATAGCTATTTGTTTAGTAAATAAAATACTTTTATTTTTTTTAATGGTGCTTTACTCGCTTTAATCGTGTATGTTATTTAGTGTACCTAAGTTTAAGCTTATGTAAAAGGCTGGCCAAAGACGTTTGAGGTCTGGCCATATTGCGGAATTCCGTGGAAACGAATTTCTTACTCTGGCAACTACTTTATGATTGTCAATCATATTTTGTCAATGTCACGTCATTGTTGCTCAGTGATGCCAACTTAGCACATTTAGTGCTAAATTAAACACATTTTAGACATCAATTGCCGATTGCATGATTTTGAGATCTCTCGTTATGTTACACAGACAATATACAGTGCGTTACCAGCAAGCAGGCTTTTTTTAAAGTAGGGTAAAGTAACGTTGTTTCTTAACCTAACCATGACCTTCATTTAATTCATCGACTAAAATTCCGATTTCATAAATTTTCTAACAAAACTTTAATTGCAAGCAATGTACAGCAAAGTACTAAATTGACAATTAGATGTAAATGCCAGCCCTTCATTCTATGTTTATAACGAAGACATCAAGATAAATGCCTGCATCTACCTATTTCAACAATTAGAGATACCAGGATTGCTACACTTAAGAAAACTAGGTACGGAAAAACAACACTAATAAAATAAAACTTAAAAAGCAATACGAGTACTAGACATTTGGACCTGTTTGAAGTGATCGAGAATCCTTTCTTTAAGTTGTACGTGCACAATTCCGTTTATAGGCCTTTCAGACTAACCAGATATGACCATGCATTCTCTGGACCTCGCTGGACAGCCATTGTTATCAAACGAAGATTATGTGGATGCCGCTGATTTCGAAACCACTCTCGATAAAGTCTTAGGGCTTGAGGAACATTTCCACGTGTCGCACAAATCATGTCAGATAATTCACATGTGTCTTTAGCCATTTTAACGCAAAAAAATATCAGTTTTGCAAATAAATGTTTGTTTTGTAATTTGACAAGCCAATGTCAATACTTTTGTAATTGTCATGTCAAATTTTAGAAAAAACTCTTTAAGCTGTGTAAAAAACTCCATACATAAACGTAATGATAAGGACGGCATTAATTGTGGGATTGTTTTTCTCAACTTTTCACCTCCGTACCACGACATGCCTTGTACCAAGTGCATCAGCGATATGAATAACGATAATTACGTAGTACACCTACTACATTTAAAGGGCGGATTTAGGAAATTGAATTGTGCAGTTAATTCGCATAATTAGGATTTGCTAATACTTGCAAACGATTGCTAATGAAGCATATTATTATCAGTTTTAATAAAAGCCCGCATACCGGTAACACACTGTATATCAAAGTATAAAATAAAATTAAACACGTTGCAACCAAATGATGTCGTTAAAGTGACTTGTTAACCCACTTTATATTTGTATGGAGTACCAGACAAATCGAATCATCTTAATTTACATTATATGTCGCAGCCAACTGGTTTAATCAGCCATTTGGTTAAATGCCTAGCATTTTCACAAAATTATGACCCGCCAGCAGGGCTACGCGGGGCTTCTATTTCTGCTCTGAGGGACACAAGTTAACTAACAAACCTGACCTAAAATTTAAATGAAAAAGCTAGGCAGTTAACTAAATGGCTCATGAAGCTAGTTGGCGGCGACATATATATATACGAACGCCTGCTTTTCTAATTTAGTCACTGCAAGAAAAGTTTAAAAAGTCAAAATTATTCTATTCGGAATTTAGTTTATGATCATTCACTAAGAATGATTCCCTTGTGTATGCCTTGAATTTCAATTTAATTAGGAAAGAAATTAGTTAATTCTGCCTTTCTTACGAAAGGTAACTCAGCCTAAACTCCATTTTGATTTTTAATCTAATAATTTACAATGTAATATAGTTATATTGGTAAGAAAAAAATTACTGAAATTTCTGAAAAAACTTTCACGTTTTAAGGTTAACGCACACAGGAGTTGTGAGATGCGTAATTTCTGCTGCGGAAATTCTCAGCAATACATATTGACGACTCATTTTGCGTTGCCGTGTGAACCAAACAGGAGTTTTGTATGAAACCGAATGTAGTAGAAATTACGCGACTCACAACTCAAAAAATTACGCGCGTCTGGCTTCACCCTTACTACTAGTAATAATAAGATTACCTACTTAAAATGAAGTTTAGTCTGAGACACCTCGCATAAGAATGACTGACGTTCTTGTAATTTGTGTAAAAAGAATTTTAAACAGATGAACACTGTACTGATATTTAATAAAAATATTTTGAATGAAACCATTTTCTTTTTTTATTCACCTGTGTAAATATTCATGTAAACCAAGGACCATTAAAACAAGAGGACTGTCATTCTCCATACAAAAAGCTGATCCCCGAATTTACAACGCCATCTATGTATAAGCTTGGTAAGAATTATTTTATTTACAATTATTCAACTTTGCAAACGTGTCACAGTATTTAAATGTTAGAATTTATTTATTATTAGCCGTTTACGAACTAATTGTTATTATAATATGTTTCTTTGTTCAATTATAACATCGTTAAATGTTTAGTTTTTTAGCGCCATCTAGTTTTTGCCCGGAAATCCCCTAGCGGTCGGGTTACAATCCAAAGTATGGAGAATGACAGTCCTCAAGGACCTTCAAATAAATAGCCGGACGGTGCATCACTAACAAACAACTGAAGCATCTAATCGGCCGGCTACCTATCTGTGTGTGCTGCTCGCAATAGGAAAAACTAGTTGATGTGTGCGTGCGGCTCGTAAGTACAAGCAGCCGGCGCATTAGAAATGGCTTCAGTTCTCTGTTGGCGAGCCTCCGTCTGGCTATTTATTTTAAGGTCCTTGACAGTCCTCTTGTTTTAATGGTCCTTGATGTAAACCCATACCCTTACCATAAAGTAAGTAATAGTGGATAGTACAGAAGATCCTCTTTCTAACAAAACTCATGTTCGGGTCCGACCGCCGGACGGAAAGCACCGCATTCGATCTTCTATGTCTATCGCATACCGTGCACGCTTTCTGGTCGCTGGCTAACCGCCAGGCTACGACATTGCGGGGTTATTCCCACCTGTTACCACCAAATTGATTTAGTGGTAACAGCTGGAATTTTTTTCCCACTTGTTACCACTAAATGTATGGTTTTAGTGGTAACAGATGGGAAAAAAATCCCAGCTGTTAGAGTCTGTGCGGAATGAGAATAGGATTAATTTTGGGGGGCGCTGTAATGCTTTTCTACCGTATGTGCCGTATTTTCTGTTCTGTGGCCATACTGGTTAGGTTAGTTCCGTTTTTCAAATACAAATACAAATACAAATATTTATTGATAACACCAAAGTTACAGGTCAATTAGGTAAACAGTACATTATTTGACAGCCATTATCTGCAAAATGTATATAATATTAATATAATACCACTCACACTAACAACACTAATTATAGTGATATATATAATAACAACACTAATACTATTACATGCCTCACGTGCATGGTAATTCAAAATAATCTCCCACACTGTACAGAGTCAGGTCTAAAAGCCACTTGCGTAACCTGATTCTAAATACTGCGGTGGAAGCTGCATCTCTGATATTCGCGGGTAGTCTATTATACACCGACGGGCCCATTATGTAAACAGACCTTACAGACTTCGATAGTTTGTGATTAGGTGTAACTAGGCGGTAGTGGTACTTATCTTTGCGAAGAGGCCGGCTCACATTCTTGCCCTGACGGTTAAATAAATGGATGTTCAGGTGAGTGAATAATGCCACCTGATATATAAGCTCGCTAGGTAGTGTTAGGATTCCGAGGTCTTTGAAAAAGCTCCTACAAGAGGTATCGCCGGATATCCCCACGATAGCCCTAATCGCTCGCTTTTGCATGCGGAACGCGCGTTGAGAGTCGGCGGCGCGGGCCCACAATTCGACGCCGTACGTAAGTAGACTATGGACGGTCGCGAAATAACAAGATCTTACCACACCGCGCGACGCCGTGTTCGCTAGCCTGCCTAGCGCGAAGCACGCCCGTCCCAGCTTAGAGCTTACTTCCTCTATGTGGTCGTCCCAGGTCAGAGCACAGTCCATTATAAAACCCAGCAGCTTGGTGGATCGTACCTGTTGCAATACGGTATCGCCGGCGCTGACCTTGAGTGGCTTTTGCGTTTTACCATTTAGGTTAAAGGTCATAAAGCACGTTTTGTCGCTGTTAAGAGCTAGACCGTTGGACGTGAACCACCACTCGAGTTGCTGGACCACAGAGTTCAGATTGTGCTCGAGCTGTATGTCCGAGGGAGCCGAGACTACTGCGGCTACGTCGTCCGCATACATATATATATCGGCGCCAGTGACAGCCGCGGGCAAGTCGTTTAGTAGGAGGCTAAACAATGTGTTGGACAGGCATGAGCCCTGCGGAACCCCGAGAACATTTTGCAGCTCCGTTGAAGTGACTCGACCCGCATCTCCCACCACGACTTGGGTCCTGTTAGACATAAACGACGAAAGCAGGGAAAGGACCGGTCCGCGTATGCCGTGGAACTGGAGCTTATCTGCAATAAGGACGTGGTCGGCGGTGTCGAACGCGCGCGATAGGTCGCAGCACAGTAGCGCTACGCGTAGCCCCGCTTCGCGCGCGCTCAGCACGCACCATATCACTTCCCGTACAAGGTCTGTGGTCGCGCGACCCGTGCGGTACGCGTATTGCCTGTCAGATAGTATATCGCGGTCTGTTACGAATTTTATCAGTCTAGTGTTGAGTCCGACCTCCAAAATCTTACTAATCGCCGGCACCAGTGATATTGGGCGATATGATTTCGCATCTGATCTCGTACCTTTGCCCTTGTATAGAGGACTTATCTTGACCCTTTTGAGGGGGGTGGGGTAAGTCCCCTGCCGGGCACTAGCATTGCAGAGATAAGAGATCGTGGCGGCTAACGGTAAAGTAATTGATTTTAGTGCGTTAGCGGACAAACCGTAACAGTCCGTACTAGTTTTAGACGCAATGCGGTACATCACAATATTTACGACTTCGGAAGGCGTGAAAGGCACTAGCCTCATTGATACATCACTAGCGCGCGCGTCGGCCGCGAGCGCGGCGCCGGCGCGCGGCAGGCAGGCCGCGGGGGCGCCGCACTTGCTCGCCGCAGATATAAATTCGGCATTTAGTGCGTTTACTAGCATTTGTTTACTAGCGAACGGTTTTCCGTCGGAGTCTTTGATGCGATCGGTGTAGTCGACTCGATCACGGGTCCCGCGACCCAGCTCGGAATTGATGACTTTCCACATTCGCTTCGATTTGTTGGGGTCGTTTCGCCACGCCTATTCTCTTTCCACACAGACTCTACCACTAAATCAATTTACCTTACAATGTAACATAAGTATATATTAAATATTACAACAAAATATACTTAACAACTAGGTCACATTTTACTGCGATGTGTTGACGCTGTTCGTGGTGTCAGGTCGCGGAAGCGCCGGAATTGACACCTTTCGGCCAAAACTCTTCTTTGGTGAAGGTCGCTACCTTCTCAGTTGGAACTCTCACCACATAAGAATTATAGTACATTACACAACTAGGGTGGTAATACAAAGAAATACCGAGATCGCAAAAGTTTGCGACCCGAGCTGCAAGCGAGGGACGTAAATATGCGATCGAGGGCTTTCTTTATTACCTCCCGTGTTGTGTACATCATTTTATGTCGACACTTGGCCAGAAAGCGGTTTTTTCCATACGCCCTGTCTTTACGCGTACATATTCTACGGTCTCGTCGCACATCAACTAGTTTTTTTCTACTGCAAGCAGCACGCACACATTGATAGCCGGTGGACTAGACATGCTTCAGTTTTTTGTTAGCGAGGCTCCGTCCAGCTATTTATTTTAAAGGCCTTGGTGGACATGTTAATATTATGTAATAGTACCTAACAGTGGCGTGGCGTAAAATATAGGCAATCCGGTGCAGATTTGGGGTACATTTTCCTTAAGAGCTGTAGAATAAGGTGGTCAAGTGCCTGATATTAGGCAAGCCGGTAGGAATCGAGTTCTTTGGACGCCACGCCACTGGTACCTACATTACTCAACTAGGGTGGTAATACAAAGAAAGGCCGAGATCGCAGATGTTTGTGGCCCGAGCTGCAAGCGAAGGACGTAAATACGCGATCGAGGGCAGAAGACGGCTTTTCAGTACGCGTAGCGTGCGGTAAAAGCCACTTTATGGCCAGGTGTGGCATATAAAAACCTATTCACTCCCCTCTTGAAGAACTCCATACTGTAGCGTAGCTTCCTGGGAAAACCGCGACAGGGAAGCTCATTCCACATTCGGAACAAGAAGGAAAAGGTCAATTCAATTATTGAATATATTGCAATTCCGGCGCTCAAAATAAACATTGCTTTGAAGTGACACTAAAAACGCTATTATATTTACTCTCGTGTTGGCTAGAGCTCTTTCTCGATGGCGCTGTATACAGCGGCCGCCTTGCGCGCCATCTCGTGGGCGAAGCGCTTCACCGCGGGCGACGACAACACCTCCTCGATGCCGCGCAAGATGGCGTCGGAATTCAACTCGTAGGCAAGTGATTTCTTCGTGTCAGCTACAAATATATGAAATGAAATGAAATAGGGTATTTGACAACAATCAAAATAAATTCATTAACTCTAACCAGCAAATTACGCTTCCAAAACAGCCCGGATAAAACCATTCAAACTTATTTTCGTGCCATCGACGATATTACAATGACGAAAACTAAAAATAGGGCACCATGTTGAGCATGACGTCACAAGATACGAGTAGTATTTCATACTAAACTGCATACTTTCGGAGCGTTTTGATTTGACACTTCATAAAAAGAAGCTGATATGAACTGTCATCAAGTAGCCTATAGTAACGTGAGTAACCGAATTATATGAAAATAATAGCGATATTACACAATAAGAAAACAATTAAAATAAGAAAACACGCGTTATCTCCCCTCAGATATAAGACCAAGCTAGATCAATATCGCCCCCGAAAACCCTCATATTACATAGCAAATCGTTAGAGCCGTTTCCTAGAATTCTCGAAATCTATCTAAAACAAAGTAGGATTAGTTACACCATAACTCAAGGACCGATTTTTTATGATTTATTGGTTTTATCTCCGCCCCGAATAAAACACCTAGGTACAAAATTTAAAATTCTTTCGTGGAACAAAGCTCGCCGGGACAGCAAGTTTAATACATATACTACTACATATTATTGACTGTTTAAAGGTATAAAGGTATTCTAGATAAGTATGGATCGGAATATGGATTAACCCTTGAAGTACTCACAGAGATGAACGGTCCGCGCGCGAGCAATCGGCTGTTGCACGTAGCTGTTGTAGGTATCTTTGATAATCCTCATAATTGAGCCCACGAGGTCTGAGATCCGTCCGTCACGCTTGCCTGCGTCTCTGTCTGGCTCCTCGATCGTCAAGCTATGTACACGATCGGAATAAATAAAATAGTTTATTGCTGCAAGTAGGCCCTCAAGGGCTCTTTTACAAGTCTGTTCTAAATATGTATTATTTCTTTTGGCGTTTCGGGTACTGACCTTCTGCTGAGAAGAAGCGCCGGAAGAAACTCACCAGTTTCTCTTTTTTAAAAAAATGTTTAAATATAACAACATGTATGACATTATTACATTCGATTTCATTAATACGTTACAATAAACTTAAATACAGAAAGTTACAACGTGACTATTTGGAATAACTAGTAGTCGGCACGGGTTCCCGTTCACAGAATGAACAGATTTTTCGTTTGGGGGCATTTTTAACCCTCGACGCAAAAAGAGGGGTGTTATAAGTTTGACGCCAATGTCTGTCTGTCTGTGGTATCGTAGTTCTCAAACGGTTGGACCGATTTCGATGCAGTTTTTTTAACGTGAAAGGGGTCATACATATAGTACGTCACACCCATTTCTAGCCAAATGTGACAGCTTATACTACCAAGGTCAAATATGTTAGGAAAGTGTGACATGGGGGGGGGGGGTCTAAAAGTCTGAAAAATCGTGTGACGTACTTTGTGGATGACTCCAAAGTGGGTTGCCTTGAATACCCGGGCTTAGGTATAAAATCGATCCAGCAGTTTGAAGAGTATCAGCTCTTCTCCAAAATGATGTAAGGCATTTTCGGCATAAAATGGAATATTAGTACTAAAATATTAAGCAAGTGAGTGGTTACTGGTAAGGGGCTCACTTGGGGCGTGCACATATGCTTGTGCACTAAATTTTGTTTCTGATGTAAATCGATTCTACTGTTTATGAGGAACAAATATATACCTATAACTACTAGGTACACTTGGATTACTATAACAGCCACCAATTGCAATTAAAAGGAGCCGACCGCATCGAGCGTTGACGGTGACGTCATCGTTGAGTCCTCGCTGTACTACCTAAGTCTGTATGAAAACCATAGCATTTTCTCATTTTGAGGCCCTTAGTTGCTATAGATTAATTTCAGGCATCCGAAATTAAATTTATTTTTTCTTTAAGACTATAAAAAAATATAAAAAAAAAATCAAACTTTGTAGTCTCATAAGTTTGTAACTTTTACATATTTTTTGTTTATTAATTCTGTGTTATGATAATTTAGTATTTTCCAATCTATATGACTATATTATATTGTGAAATCCTGTGACTGACCTGCGGTCGTGGCGCGCGCGTCTCGCGCGGGCTCCCACGACCATCCTGGCTTTGTCGTCGGATGCGCGTATGTCTGGGTCACCCAATTCGGCCTGTTCGCTCAGCACATAGGCCTCTAGCTGCATCGTCAGACCTGTCACTGTAAATATGAACATACCAAGCTCGTAGTAGTAGGTAAAGTATAAATACAGACAAAAGTAGTCCAACTTCGGCCGTGTATAGGTGTGTGTATAGGGTTGCCAGATTGAATTACTCTATTATCGGGAGCAGGAAATAATATGTCGGGATTTTGAGACTTTGGTCGGGAGATGCCCCGCGCGCTCAACGCGCGACCTTTTTTTTAGCCTGAAAGAGCAGAATTTTTCGCTGGTCATACCACCTTGAGTGGATCGGACTAGACTAGTTTTAAAATGAAGTCGTTTGTCGGGAGATTTTCTTCTTTGTCGGGGGTCGGGAGGAGATACTAAAGATCAGGAGAATCCCGCCAATTCCCGACCATCTGGCAACCCTAGTAGGAGAGGAGCGCGCGAGACGCATTGTATCGCGGGTGTGTGAGTGCAATCCGTACTATACTGTCAGGACAGTATAGTGTCAAATAAAGGTAAACAAAAAAACCACGTGACGGCTCGTTCAGCCAATGAAAGTAACGTTATGTATCTGTGGCGCAATACTACTGGCTGAACGAGTCGAGTCACGTGGTTTTTTATTTACCTTTAAATACCTAACAGGACAGAGTATAGAGCATTCTTAACTTTGCTTGTAGTGCGTTTGTTCACGGCGCACACACATACCTACATAGCGATAGCAGCAGTAGTTCCTGAGATATCTGGCTGTGACAGACGGACGGACAGACAGACAGAGTCGCAACATAAGGGTTTCTTTTTTTACCATTTTGGTACGGAACCGTAAAATAGACTTTCCTAAGGGAAACACAATTTATAGGGTAACTTTAATACCTGGGTGTATTTTCAAAAACGTAATTTCGCTGTCATGACATTCAGTGCCGGATTAGCCATATAGCAAGAGTAGCAAATGCTACTGGCCCCGCGCATTGAGGGGCCCCGCGCCCACTCGCAAAAGGGGACCCCCCCCCCCCCTCGTTATGTCATTTCGTCACGTATAAAATTACCGGTCGGTCGGTATTTAAGCATAGGTATCTAAAGGTGGATTTAGACCAAACGAATTCTAACACATTCTAACCCCACTCTCTTGTGTGTACACAAAGAATTTGGTAGAGTGGGGTTAGAATGTGTTAGAATTCGTTTGGTCTAAACCCACCTTAAGACCAACCAAAATTCGAAGTAATGCTACAGGCCCGCGCTGGCTTAATCCGGCACTGGACATATTGGCAAATACTGAGAAGATTCTGCCTTATTAGAATTGGCACTTTTGGTTACAATGTAGAATCAGTCAAGTTCTAACAAGTAACCAACGAATGCCAGTCTAGTGAGGAGGAATCTTTTAAATATTGGTGGCCAGAGAAAATACACCCACCTACTTTAGTACAAATTTGTACGGAACCCTCGGTGGGCGAGTCCGCTCGCACTTGTCTAGTTTTTTACTCTCATAGCCGGCTTGTTCAGTGCACAAAGGCTTACTTATATCAGGGCAGTCTGTATTTGTGCAGAGTTCTAACACTGGTATGATATCCTAGTATTTAATGCAACAGTTGTATAAGTAGGGTCAAAAAATGCGAATGGCGCGAGTTGCGATACGAGCCGCCGTGGCGGCGAGTATCGCAAATAGCGAGCCATGAGCGTTTTTTGACTTAATTATACAACGTTGCATACAATAGTTTTTCTACCACTAGGTTTTAAAATATAAAATACAAAATTAAACAGCACGCAAACAAGGTAAATATGACATATGACTGACAGTATGTGTCTATGGTAAACTTTTTTTAAAATTTGCCGTATACTCG
Source organism: Eudemis profundana (assembly GCA_947034925.1). Lineage (NCBI taxonomy): Eukaryota > Metazoa > Arthropoda > Insecta > Lepidoptera > Tortricidae > Eudemis > Eudemis profundana. The sequence goes on from OX344819.1 coordinate 7,215,250, forward strand.
CTAGTGACACGCAGTGACGATATTAAAAATACTTTTTTTATGTTGGCATCAATGAATTTAGTTCGGAAAGTTTTGTTTTTCTTAAAAACCGTAGGAATTTAATTGTTTGTTAAGTTGGTAGTTGTGCATTTTTATGGTAAAGTTAGAATTGAGCTCTTAATCCTTGACCTAAGTTTAACCTAGATTTAGAAGTCTGTGGCAGCTAGCAGTATCGTTTTGCGACTATAACGACACAAGTGCTGTTATGGGGAATAGAGTATAGACTTCTCTGAACTCATATTATGTATGTTCTTATATTAGTGTTCGTGACCAAGTAAAAGACAGATAAAAGTACAGGATTAGAAAAAGTTATGTAATTATATAAAATATTAATAAAAACTCACAGAACAGTAGCACGACGTAAAATTTCATGTTAACACAAGCTTATTTGTAGAGATCTGTAAAATATCTAATTTACCTGTTTTATAGTTTTCAATTTCACTGCTCATAAATGTATGTAATTAATTTACAACGCTGCATATAATTAATCGATAAATATGTATGTAAAATTACAAATTGCCTGCACTTCGATGTCATGTTGGATCCTTTCTTACTTATTTAAGTAGTAAAGGTTCCCTTTTATTTACGGAAATCATTCATAAATCATAGTATTATGTTACTATACTATGATTTTTAGATTGAAATTATTTAAGGTGACACATTTGCTTTCTTAAAGCATGCCACTAATGAGCACGTGCTCATTTTAGTGGCATGTGTGTCTAGTCATTGCCACTAATAAGCATGCTTATTTCGAGCATGCTTAAAAATCAACCGCTACCAGCGCCGCAGGTACTGACACATTTGCTTAAAATAAGCATGCTTATTTTAAGCAAATGTGTCAGTACCTTTTCTTCATGGATGTAAAATTATGAAGATCTTCGACCCTGGGCCGTACTTGATCACGCTTTTCAACTGAGCTACCAAAGAATCTAGTACAGTCAAATGCAAAAACATGTATCGAATAAATAGGTTCATAAATATGGTACAGTCGAGTTCATTTACAATATTTACATCTACACACGAGAACGAAATTATCTCAACACGACCCTATGTCAGGAGCATAAAAGCGTGTTGAGATATTTTTGTCCACTTATATGTGTAGATGTAAATGAACTCGACTGTACGAAGTTCTTATAGCCACTTCAGTTGTATTCGGACATATTTTTAAGCATTTGTATGCAACCATTTTTAACACTTGACTGTACTTCAAGTCAAGTCGAAATTCGTCTTCATATCTCATCAGTACTTATGACAAGCTTTTATTTAGTTTCACCTGGCCCGTTATGTTTGTAATCAAATCTTGCAAGTTTAATGTGACCCACTTCCCGGTTTCCGATTGATATGAAATTTGTAAAGATATGTATATAACATATATACAACGCTTTATCATAAATAACTGTGTTTCATTTTTAACACCACACTAAGTATCAAAATAATACAAGTGCCGTACGTATTGCTTCGGGGAAGTCTAATATCAGTGACATTAAATTTGAACCTTAATACTACCGTTTGTTTTTCAATATGAATGTTGTAGTGGCACGTGCTAACTCGGTTTTGCGATAATAGAGACAATGGCCTTTGTTTGAAAGATTAGGGCTCGAAGCGAAAAATTCACCTGGGAAGAGCCGGACTATAAATCATGATCAGATGGCAATGCAATATTTAGGGCATTTCTCCAGAAATATGTCTGCGACTCACTCATCTGTCTCCATACATTTAGTATGAAAAAGGGCCAGATGAATGAGGTGACCGCAGACATTTCTGGAGAAATGCCCATTATACAAAAAAGTACAGTCGGCAATAAAAGCTTCTCAAAGAATTTTTTTTTTCAGATACTCATGTTTGGACAGTTTTTTTCTATTTTTCACACGTTTTGTACATAAATGTAATGAAATTAGCATTTAATTAAGAAAACATTTATTTGGTTTAAAATTTGAAAAAATACAAACTATCATATCACTTCTCTTACAAAGATTATCTTATCACATATGCATATAATACCAAATTTGAAAGTAATGAAAAATTAAGACTTACATTAATATTAATGTGTGTGATATCATATCATTTATTATCACATACATCATTACATACTTTTTCGACGCCACGTCGAATATAAAAGTTGCAAATCAGACGCCATGTCATAACAGTGTCTAAACCGAAATTGAATTATATCAGTTCGCGCACTGACGCATTAATCTGTCGTTAGCGTTGAAGCCGCGGTGCGGATATCTGTCGTTGGCGTCGAAAAGGTTAAAGGCACAGTATAATAGCAGCATTTTATCTTCCTACAAAAGGTACATCGCGCGGCTTGTATGTGTGCGTGCTGTGAACAAACGCACTACAAGTTTTAAGTATAAGACGGCTGCTCCATATCAAATTTTAAAAAGGGCGTAAAATCGATGTAGTAAAGATGTACTTAAGCTCTTTTTTAAAATGTCTGAAGCACTTACTAGGTTTTGATATGGGGCAGCCGAAGAATGTTGCAGTACGGATCGCACCGTATGCGCCTCGACCGCGTGTCGCGCGTTCCTACAGCCGAACAGAAACTCCTTGTCTGTCGCTTTCTAGCCAAGTGTAGACATAAAATGATGTACACAACACGGGAGGTAATAAAGAAAACCCTCGATCGCATATTTACGTCCCTCGCTTACAGCTCGGGCCGTAAACATCTGCGATCTCGGCCTTTCTTTGTATTACCACCCTAGTTGTGTAATGTACTATTGTTAAAGGCATCATGTATATTGTGGTCGTGCGAGCAGTGTGAATGAACATTTTTATATTAAAAAAAATATTAATACACGAACAAGCTTGCCAAAAATACATGCGCACGACTTTACTGTTAAAAGCGTAAAGATCAAAGTATAGACACAGACAAGTAGTCGTTTCGGCCGTTTAGAAGCGCGCGATACCTAATCAAGGTCGAGGCGCAGACGGTGCGATCCGTACTGGAGCATTCTTACGCATTCGTGAAACTTTGCTTGTAGTGCGTTCGTTCACGGCGCGCACACATACAAGCGCGCGATGTGTTTGTAGGAAGAAAAATGAAAGCTAGTCTGTGCGGAAAGAGAATAGGCGTGGCGAAAAACGGAACTAACCTAACCAGTATGGCTTTTTTTTGCAAATACGGTAGAAAAGCATTACTGCGCGCCCCAAATCCTATTCTCTTTCCGCACGGACTCTATTATGTTTAAAGATGCTCGATAATTTTGTCCACTCGTAGAGAGCGTTTACGCGGATCTAGTGACCTTGCATTTTTAATATTTCTTCATCATTTTGCGAAACTTAAGCGAAACTTTAAAATGTATTAATACCTAATGGGTAATTCTTGGAGGGGTATCACGCCCCTGGCCTCTAATATTTAGATGCTTCCACCTCATTAAATGGCATAGTCTGCCAGTTAAATTATCAAAAAATATTGGACATGTGTATTTTTTCTTTTGTGAAGTAAACAAAACATAGCCTGTAAAAGATCCGCGTGACGTCACGACGTGGTTCGATTTTTACCGCGTGGTAACGTCACTCCTGAAATTGAGCTCGCTTTATCTTCTTCCAACGATCCTCCTGTACTTTCAAAATTAAATCTTACATTGTACTTATAGAATGGCAAGTTAATAAAAAATAATATCTTAATTAAAAAACAAAAAGTTTCTTACACCCTAGTAATAGAATACAAAAATACTTCTGGTCTTATTTTAATTAGTAGATAACATCAAAACCGAAATACGAGATTATACAGTACGATTATTTCCACTTTGACACTCGGGAGTTCTCGACATTCCTCGGGAGATATCGGAAATGCAAATGACACGAAATGCATTGCTTCATATTCGTAATATTATAGTGTGCATTTAACAGTCTAAAAGAGTAATGATAGATCATCTGCCACAATGATTTTTTTAAAGTAGGGCAATTCCATGAAATTGTAACGTAAGTTACCATTTCATCGCGCGTTTATTTATTTATGGCTTTAATTGAAGTATTCAATTTTAATCTAGATAAGTATAACTTTAATATTGACACCTGCATTTGTAATAACAATGAAGAAACACGCGAGTAATAGGTAACTTGCGTTACTCTGTCGTGAGATTACCCAGTAGGCCTATTGAATAACACAGAAGTGGCTTGATGTGTCAATTCTGTAGTAATTAGAGTGTATAATAAATTACCAACGGAACTAAAACAATTACCAATGCCACATTTTAAGCGAAAATTATTGAAAATGCTTATAAACAATTGCTATTATTCTATTTCTGATTATTTAAATGATGACATAAATTTCAATTAGCGTAATATTATTGTATTTAAATTTAACATACCAATTCTGCACTTCACGTTTTCAATTTATTAACATTGTTTATACTTAAGTTTTAATTTAGTCTAGTGGTTTGGCTTCGGCTAAAATGTAACGTTTTTGTACGCCCATCGGCAAAACATAGCGGTTCATATATATTTTTAACAGCTCTGTAAGTTTTCAGATTTACCTATGTTTCACAAATAAAACACTTTGACTTTGACTTTGACTTTGATATAATAGGCTACTTTCCTGACAGATCAAATCAGTTACTTTTTATGAAGTGTCAAAACGCTCAGATAGTATGAAGTTTGTATGGAATAAAAGTGAAATGACGTCATTTTACTCAAACATCAAATCATCTTCTTATTTATAGGTTTTGATCTTTTAAAAATCGTTTAAAACGCGACATAGGTGATGATAGATAGATTTGCAAAAATAAACTAAATATCACCTATTTAGCGTTTTAAACGATTTTTAAGATCAAAACCTATAAATAAGAAGATGAAATTTCATAAAAAGTAAGTGATTTGATCTGTCAGGAAAGTAGCCTATTTTCGAAAACTGATTTAATGGCTAGCGTGTAGTAATTTATATTGACTACAGGCAAATACCCCATTATTACATCGCATTACTAAAAACACAAATATTAAATTAGTACAAGGAAATTAACTTCAAAAGCGTTATTATAGGTTTTATTAGTAACAATTTCGGATCTGTGATTCAATTTGGGGTATATGACTTGAAACGTTATACAGAAACATGGATTTCCTCAGGATTCTGGAAACAAATTATTACTATAGATGCATATAACAAAAACATATATACAATAATATCCATTCCCAAAATCTGTATAACGTTTGAAGTCATAAACCCCAAATGGCACCCAAGATCCGATCTATGATTAATTATTAGATATATTAAATAGAGCTGAATATTTTATGTGCACAAATACTAAGATTTTTATGCCACACCTGGCCATAAAGTGGCTTTTTCCGCACGTTGCGCGTACGGAAGAGGCCGCTTTCTGGCCAAGTGTGACATAAAATGATGTAGACAACACGGGAGGTAATAAAGAAAGCCCTCGCTTGCAGCTCGGGCCGCAAGCATCTGCGATCTCGGCCTTTCTTTGTATTACCACCCTAGTTATGTAATGTACTATTTTACACTCTATGTGAAAACACGAACCTTAACGATTAATACTGAGACGTCCCGAGTGTCAAAGTGGAAATAACCGTACAGTACGTTTACGCCACACCTGGCCATAAAGTGGCTTCTTCCGCACGCTGCGCGTACGGAAAAAGTCGCATTCTGGCCAAATGTAGACATAAAATGATGTACACAACACGGGAGGTAATAAAGAAAGCCCTCGATCGCAGATTTACGTCCCTCCCTTGTCGCTCGGGCCGCAAACATCTGCGATCTTGGCCTTTTTTTGTTTTACCACCCTAGTTGTGTAATGTACTATTGCATTACTGTTTTCAGTGGTACAAAACTCGTTTTCAGGCGATATCGATATGTCATTGAAATATGGAAAACTGAGTTTAGAATTTGCCCCATAACACCCACTTTTTCAAACATCTTATTTATCAAGTGTTGTTCATGCCCAAGTTAATGTTTTCTATGTTTGAGTCATAAGTCATTTATGACAAATATTCATAGACATATCATTTGAGTTGACGACTTTTTGAGATAGGTTGCATATCGTTTAAACTTTAAACGACTAAAATCTGTGATTGGTTACAAACCTACTGACGTGACTATTAAATTACGTATTACTTTTTTTTAATATAACATAGATTTTGATTAATAGCCTACTTCTTTGGAATGAGACATTTTTATAAGAAGTGAAGAATTATTAAAAAGATAATCTTAAATAACAAAAAAGTAAAACTTAACCCTAAACTTCGAAATTACGATAAAACAAAAAAAGGATATAAATTGAATGAAAGATACCAACAAAATAATAGAGAGTAAATTGTACTTTACGATGAAATGTCCCATATATGGTACACATGGTGCACATGCAGCATGTGCATAAGTATGTACGCGACCAAAAATAAGGTCAAAGCAACATGAGTAAATTACGTTTGCTTTTTATTTTTTTCCTCCATATATGTCATATATATATTTATGTGCATGTAGATAATACTATCTACATGGCTTACGTTGAATGTATTGTTCATAAATCATGACTGCGATTATAGGTCTTCTATAGCATAACGACGTAATACGCGTAACTACAGCCACGTAGGTGTCTTTTAGTAAGTTAAATGAAGAAAAAAAAAAACACTTTAATATACCATATACGGTACATCTTCCACGACTTAGATTGACATAATGCCGCATGCATTTTATGCATGTCCAATATGCAACACACAGGTTCCATATATAGGACGTAGCATATTTTTACAGCATAACGACGTCCTGGTCGCAGTCCGTGTAGCTTATGCAACGAACTTTGTGCAAGCTAAATAAAGAATACACTTTTTTAAATGTACCATACACGGTCATATACGACTTACATTGAAGCAATGCTGCATACATATGCGACACAGAAGTTCCATATATGGGACATAACATATTTTTACAGCATAACGACGTCCTGGTCGCAGTCCGCGTAGCTGTTGGCACCGGAGCTGTCTTTAAGGATGGTTTCGTAGTGCTTGAGATGCTTCTTGCCCTGTATATGCTCCAGGACTATGTGTTTCTTGTTAGCGACCTCCGTGTTGCACATAACGCAGTTAAGTGTTGCGTCGTTTATCTGAAAAATAGAGTGCGTTAAGTAATACTGCCGTCAAGGACCTTAAAATAGCCCGGACGGAGCCTCGCCAACAGAGAACTGAAGCCATTTCTAGTAAGCCGACTGCTTGTACTTACGAGCCGCACGCACACATCAACTAGTTTTTTCCTATTGCGAGCAGCACGCACACATAGATAGCCACCGAACTAGACATGCTTCAATTCTTTGTTAGCGAGGCTCCATCCGGCTATTTATTTAAAGGTCCTCGACTGCCGTCCAATATCTAAAACTGGACTAACCCCTATAAAACTCCATAGAGGTTAGTATAGTTTTAGTCATAGGACGGCAAATATTCGAGTTATTGTTATATTTGGCTTAGTTAAGAGGAAACAGTAAGGCCGAGAGAATTGAAAATTAGGTATTTGTAAAATGTGTCGCTGTCCCGCACTGCCCGCCTCTCCCGCGCAGAGCGCGATAGAGACAACTGCAGCTTGGACCGAAAATACCTTTTAAAATTTCATGAAAACAACGTTTCGTAGTCCCCTGATTTCTTCCCCAAAACTTAACCTATTTAAGTATTTTTTTCATTAAACATTAAAGAAAGGCTTTGGCCGTTTTCCTATGTTTTCCTTTTTTTTAATAATCTAATCAAATTTGTTTTCTGGATGTGTGAACACATCGGAAAATCTGGCATTTTTTTAGGTTTTTGAAGGTTAATATCTCTTTTGAGAATCAATTTATCGTAAAAAGGAAAACATAGGAACATATCAATAGTAGCCATCGATTTTTGGACAAAAAAATATTGCTCTACTGGCATTATCCAGGGAGGAAACAGGGGACTACGTTTGCATGGAAAAACTGCCCTCCTGTTTCCTCTTAAGGGCAAGGCTCTGGAATCGGGACCAGGAATTTCGGGGATAACTCGACCGTGCTTACAGCGTGCAAATGTGCGTGTGAATGTGCCATTCTCGGAAACGTTATATATGGAGAGAGAACGCTCTCGAGAACATTTCCCATACAAAACTGAGATCGTTTCCGAGTATTCCCGAGAACCGCACAATTCTAATGCTGAGGACGTGCGGGCGGGTGGCACAGACAAGTGTGAACTGTTTTTTTTTTAGAAACTGACAAACTCGCAACCCATACACGGGCGTAGCGATTGTCGGACCGGGGCGTTCCCTGGGGTCGAACCAGATCGCTAGCCGGACTACCCTGAGTTTGGTCGGACTGGGTGGGTGCCGGGGGTGCCTGGGGTCCAACCAGGTCACCTTGTCCCGGAGTGTGAACTGGCCCGGCGCGTATTGAAGATAAGTGCGCAGGAGAGAGGGGTGCGTGCGACCGCGACATCTCTTTCTCTTTCACTCTTTTCTTATTCCCATTTGTTTAGTTTACGTTTTTTTTCCCGCTTTCGACGGATCAATCCTGCTTTTTTTACTCAAAAAGTTTCAAAATCCAGATTTGGCAAAAAACCGCTGATGGTTACCTTCCTCACAAGCGCCGGGCAGTACCGGCGCTCGATCCTCTCCAGGGTAGCGCGGTGCCGGTCGCTGCTGACGTGGGCTGCACACTCCCCCTCGCCGAGCTCGCACTGACACATCTTGCATCTGTACCCGGAGGCTGACTCGCTCAAGCTGTGCCAGCAATCGAAATCAACCTGAAAAAGTTAAGAATGTTAAAAGGGATTTTTTATTTTAAAATTTACGGTTAGGTGGAACTTAATACGTTCACTGTCCCCATACAAAACTATCGGACAATGTCACAAGTCCCAACTGTGCAATCAGTATGGGGAAGTGACACCGTAGTGGAAGCACGGACTCCTGAAAAAAACCTTCATGACCCCACATTGGGGGCACCGGGACAGGGAACGTGTTAAGCTATGATTAAATACCGACTATACTGTCAGTTGGTGACGAAATATAGTTTGACACTAATCGGCAGCTTTGTGACCAGACCCGTCTTTCTCAGTGGGCACTTTAAGGAAGTGCCCAGGGCCCCGCGATCGATAAGGGTAGGGATCTAACAAAATAGTGTTCTGTCAGTCATAGGCGCCCCATTATCTTAATATGCCCAGGGCCTCCAATAGGTTAAAGAGAGCCCTGTTTGTGACGCCCTGTTAACTGCTGATTAAGGGAACATTTTAAAGAAAATGCCCAAAAGATAGACAATGTCAAGTAAGCCAACATAAAAAAAACATCAATAAGAGGGTATTTGACGACAATTAAAATAGATTAATAAACTGTAACCATTAAAATACGTCTACAAAATTGCCTGGGTAAAATCAATAATCATTTTTGTGCTACCAACGATTTTAGACCGACAAAAATAAGGCACCATGTTGAGCATGACGTCACAAGTCCTACATGGAATAGAATAGAAATAGCCTACATGGAAAAATAAAAAGTAAAAAAGCTACCAAAAGAAATTACCTTTAAAACATTATCATTGAAAATAACTATCTTATTCTTCCTCTCAAATTGAAGCGACTCTTTCTCTATAGCAATATTCAAATATATCTTAATATCAGTTTCCTTTTCGTTCAAATATATGTTCTCCTTTTCTATAGTGACGGTGAATTGTTGGGTGCCGGATTTGATCTCCGTCTTTCGTTTTTTGGAGGAGATTTTGGTGTTGTCTCTTTGCAAAGCGTGGGTCGCCCAAGTGAGGTGGTGGTTAAGCTGTTTTCTGGTGACGATCACGTTGCAGATACTGCAGTGGTACATGAGGTAGTACTGCAAACAAATGGTTAAATGTTAACGGAGCCTTAGGCTGGTCTCGCGCAGTATTTTATAATCTGGATTCAGCCTAAATGGTAGTGACCGAAACTAGTTTTCACGAGTCCGTCAAGATAGCGTATACCGTAAAGATATTCAGAATCTGATGCAGCCAATAAATAGTACCCAAATAGTACCGACGAAATACCTAGGTGAAAAAAATAGTACCCTAAAACTTTCTGAAATATAAGGCCTGTTCACGGTGTACGCTACCGGGCGTCAAGCTGGCGTACACCGTCTGTATCTCTGGAACGGCTTTGTTTTTGGGAACGCTTTATATTTCAAAACATAGTACCCAAATAGTACCCTAAGGCCCTAAAATTTCATTTCTCTAGCTATCCTAGAAGCCTCTTGAGGTACGGAACCCTAAAAACGGTAAGATACTAATCTATTTTGCTCACCTGTCGCAACAAGTCTTCGTTGTACTTATCAACAAACTTAAACTTGGTCATATTCTCCATATGCCCTCGGCTTTCCACGTGACTCTTCACATCAGTGCTCACGACAGACGAACACACAAAACAATATCTACCTCCGTCCCCGACATTCACTAGCGTATTATAAGCAGAATTAGTAATTTTAATATAAGTATTCCCTAACTTAACGTAAACATATTCTTCAAAATCGAAATCGTCAGTGAATGATTCGTCCAAATCATCTTCTATTTCTTCTTTAACACCATTTTTCACGATAACAAACTCTTCGTTTTTAGCTTGGATCTGTGCTGCTATTAAATCAGCCTCTAATTTGGCTTCAGCATCGTCTTGAGTTTCTTTTATTGTTTTAGCTGTATTAGTTTCAACTTGTTGAACAGGTACATTCTTGTTATTCAAATTACCAACAGTTTGAACCATAGTCGGTACATTCTTGTTATTTATATTACCATTCGGTATAAAATTTTTATTAACCAGTACTTGCTCTTTCTTGGGTGAAGCCGGTGGTATATTATTAAGTGCCACATTTTTATTGCTAATCGTTGTATTTATGTTTGTTACACTTGGAGCCACATTAGAGACAGTCTTAATTACAGTCGATGTATCATTCATATTATTACTAGTAGTTTTAGCAACTTCTGGTTTAATAGTCGCATTGTTTAAAGCTCCATTATTAATAACAGTATTATTTACAGCATTTTTAGCCTCATTATTGTTATTAGTATTATGACCCATAGCTCTGCCTAGACTTACTATATGTTTTCCAAGTATTTTATGTTTTAGGATCATTTCGGGGACTATCTGTATCAGCTCGTTGCATATGGCACAATGAAGGGCGTCACGAATCTGAAAAACAAGATTTGATTTATGTCAACTAGCGACCCACCCCGGCTTCGCACGGGTGCAATGCTGATACTAAATGCATGTATTATACATATAAACCTTCCTCTTGAATCACTCTATCTATTAAAAATAAACCGCATCAAAATCCGTTGCGTAGTTTTAAAGATTTAAGCATACATAGGGATATAGGGACAGAGAAAGCGACTTTGTTTTATACTATCTAGTGATATCGACTTAACACATTCTCAATGCCAATAACCCGACTCCATTAGTCGGGAAAATGTGAAATTTTCACACAAAATAAATAGGGTTAATTTTGTATGCAAGTTTGGGAGCTTGGCACTGAAGAGCTAAGTAATAATTGTTATTGTCTATATTTTAGTTATTTTCAGGAAAAAGGTATAAATTTAGCACTTTTCAATGCAATCGATTTTTCATAGCAACTTTCGTGTTGTAGCCTACTGCTAGAACCGTATTGACGACAACAATTTTGTTTGAAAATTACACACTTAACACACTTTAAAAAAGAGGAGCAGGTTTCCTTTGCTGGGCTGTTACTATGTTTTTAAATAAGTTATAATCTCACAACTGATTTTAATGATCATTTTTTTATCAAATTCTGGTAATAGGTACCATGAAAATAAATCTCTCTGTCCCTTTTTAAATATAACATGCACAGATTGTAATTTGGAGACTTTCTGTAGAAACTCATTTTTAACTGACTTCAAAAAAGGAGGTTATCAATTCGACCCGCATATATGTAATATTGTCAGAATTGCACGTTTTTATACATGTTAGTCTACACCAGCTTTTAAACATGTGTGCTAAATTTCGTAAGCGTATGTATGTATGCATGTTTGTCCGCGCATATCTCAAAAACTATAAGCCGAATTGCAAAAAATCTTGTTATTCGTATAATTTTAAGAATTACCATTTGAGTCATTTTCAAAAAAAATGTACAAAATTAAGGGATTTAATTAAAACAAAACGTAATTTATCCCTTTGTGAAACGAAAGTTACCCATATAGTTTGTATGCCTAACTTTCGTTACACAAAGGAAGCATTTATTAGGCCCTTAACTATTTACTTTTTTTTTGAAAACGACCCATTTACGTAATAAAGTAAACAAAAGCTTACCTCTCTAAACAAATGAACATTAAACGCTTCAATAAACGGCGTCTTATGCAACAATATCAAATGCTGCGTATCATTCAGGTGTATCTTCAAATGTTCCTTACTGATATTCACCTCGCATAACCCACAATAGTAGTCGTGTTCACCTTGACAAATTATGTTGAAAGCTACTTTTGATATACGTATGTTACTTCCATACGCACAAATAACAATATCATTAACATTGCTATTGGCGGATCTTAGACCATTGAACAATTCCGCTTCATTCTTAAGTTGATCTACATAATAAATCTTATTTGTATTAACTTTTTCATCTACTTTATTATTATCGTTAGTATAATTAGAAGCTGTATCATTAGTTATTGGTTTATTTGTTGTATTAGTAGTAGCTGTGTCGTTATTGTTAGTAATTTTGACTGGGTTAGTAAGTTTGACAGGAGTAGATAGTTTTTTAGCTGGCGATTCGAAGAGATGGGTCTGGTTGGAAGCGGGGTGTTCGGATTCAATGTGTTCGGCCATTTCGTGGATCAACTGTAGATTGTTGCAATGGCCGCAATGGTATAGTTTATTGTTAACCTAAAAAAATAATATGATAGAATTTATCAACGCGTAACGTATAGTTACACTAGCATGCATCACATCCATCACACTATAGTACATTACATAACTAGGGTGGTAATACAAAGAAAGGCCGAGATCGCAGAAGTTTGAGGCCCGAGCTGTAAGCGAGGGACGTAAATATGCGATCGAGGGCTTTCTTTATTACCTCCCGTGTTGTGTACATCATTTTATGTCTACACTTGGCCAGAAAGCGGCTTTTTCCGTACGCACAGCGTGCGGAAAGTCACTTTATGGCCAGGTGTGGCATAAATATTATAAAGTAGCATTTTCCCGAGGTTTCGCCTGCGTTGTTCCCGTTATTGTCCCAAAGGAACTCTTTACCGGGATATAAAGTATCCTATGTTTCAATCCAGGACTTGGTCTACTTGCTTGCTAAATTTCAGCTCAATCCATCTAGATGTTACCCCGTTATTTAGTAACAAGCATCCAAAATACAAAAACAAAATATTTCTAGAAAATAGTCCTTGGGAGGGATTGACGGTAATAAAACCTTTTTTGACCTCTGCAGACTTAGCTTAGACCAAGGACCATTAAAACAAGAGGACTGTCATTCTCCATACAAAAAGCTGTTCCCCGAATTTACAACGCCATCTATGTATAAGCTTGGTAAAAGAATTATATTATTTACAATTACTCAACTTTGCAAACGTGACACAGTATTTAAATGTTAGAATTTATTTATTATTAGCTGTTTACGAACTAATTGTTACTGTACTATGTTTCTTTGTTCAATTATAACATCGTTAAATGTTTAGTTTTTTAGCGCCATCTAGTTTTTGCCCGGAAATCCCCTAGCGGTCGGGTTACAATCTAAAGTATGGAGAATGACAGTCCTCTTGTTTTAATGGTCCTTGCTTAGACGGACTAACTACTAGGGAACAACATTGTATAACCACACATGGTACCTCTCAGTCGAGATTAGACGTCGACTCACCTGTCTAACTAAGTATTTCTCATACGAGTCAACAACCGGAATAGACCGGAGCCTGTTCAGATGCTCCTCTCCGTTGCAATGCTCTGCCTTCAGACGTACATGCTCATACATCTTACAGGCCATACAATAGAACAGGTTCCGGCGTTTGGTTCTGTTCACCATGTTCCAGGAGTCAAATTTTACTGTTGCTTTCTTATTACCTGAAAAATATTGATTAAGTATGAATACAAGACACAATTGGGACGTTGACTAATGTTGAATTTTACAACATAATATAGTCACGTGGATTGGAAAACACTAAATTATCATAACACAGAAGAAATAAACAAAAAATATAAAGTTATGAGACTACAAAGTTTTAAGAAAAATCGATATTTTTTTATCGTCTTATGGAAAAATTAAAGCCTATTCCAGAATGCTTAAATAACACTGAAAAAATAAATGTACGGCAACTATGTGCTTAAACGCACTTTTTCGTGCTCAAAATGGCGAAATGTTGTTTTAATACAAAATGAAAATTACTCACCTAAATCTATCTCTAAAACTTCAGGTAACTCATCAGTCTTCGGTTTTCTAGCCATAGAAGCATACGAATGAGCCAAATTTTGCACTGGCTCCTCATAATAATAATCATCATCATTATCATCAAATTGAAGACCATTAAACTGATTCCAGTTATCATCATACTTATAATCATCATAATCTGCATAATCGTCATCACTTTCTTCTGAAGTTACATCTATGTTATTATTGTTAATAGCTTTAGCGTTAAAGTGGTAGGAATCTTTTTTATCGTCTAAATTGTTGTTGTTTGTATGTATGTTGAAATCGTACATGATGTCTGAGACTTTGTTGATGGCGAAGAGCATTTTGTCTTCATGCTGTTTGCTGGAATAGTGGGTGTCTTTTTGTGATTGGTGGAATAATTCGTTGCATACGCCACAGTGGTAGTTATTGTTAATCTGAAACAAGTTAGGTTATTTTGAATTATTTTCGAAAATAAGTAATACCACCATTAATTTCAGATTTAAATGGAAACCATGGAATGGACTCCATTGGTGCGAAATAACGCTCTAGTATTGAGCAATAGTTTTTGGCGTTTTGAAGATTATCTTTTGAAGAAAGCAGATTTTTTACGATAATTATTAAAGTAACCTTTTCTCCTCAAAGAGAAACTTTTAGGCCTTTTACCATTTAGACTAGAACCGATCTGTGGAGAGCCTCAGAGACAAGATAGAGTAGGATCCACTGGTAAGCTTTTCCCGGAGAAATATCTTGGATATCTTCAAGTCGAGGGTGAATAGACACTAAGTAAGCATGCTACATCACTTACCAACAGGCCAGATTGAAATGAAATGCTGTTTTTATTTATTTGGGCCTGTTTTTATCTATTATGTTTATGACGCTTTGACCAGTACTAGGGCTGACATCCGTCCGGGCTCGCGAGAGCTAATGCACCCCCCCCCCCCCCCCGGAATCGAAAAAGAAACTGCGTTGCTGTTGAGATGTTTTAAGATGGGAGGCTTTTAAGCTCCAAAATCCGGGGATTTACGCTTTTTGTCCTAGGTGTCAAATTTTGGAGATGGCCCTAACCAGTACTGATCTTTCGAGGAAGACCTTACCTCCACTTCACTGTCAAAGGTCCGTTGAGTCTAAAAAATTTCAGATTCTTCGGGCAGTGAACTGCTTTATCTCTTCAGAAAGCAGCAAGATATATCGTCCTAGCAGTAGCGGAATAAAATTCAGAAAACACAAAGAACACATACCTTTCTAGTAACAGTCGGAAAGTCTTATTGAGCGGCTGTACCTCCCCATGTTGGACAGATGGAGACTGGTCGTGACGTGTTCCGTGACGTCACAGGGCTGCTCGCAGACGGCGCAGCGACGGTCTTCACAGTCCGGAGACAAGATAGTAGGATCTAGGTATACATTGGATACTTTGTACCTGACTATGGCGAAGCTTATCCTATTTCATCTCCGTGAACAAAGTTGTGGGTATTCTCTAGTAAAAAATAAAGTTCAGAAACCACAAGTACCCATTGACGTATACAAAGGGCAGGGCTAAGCGAGCGCGCAGACGGTTCCAACGCTTTGGCGGTAAAAATACCGCCAAATCAGTGCCAGTCGGCAGTGCGACACGCGGCGCGTGCACTGCGCAGCTGGTCTTTATAGCTGCATTTTTTGTTACGGGGAATATAGTTCCGAACTGTTCGGATGGGCCTATCCTTACTTTTGAAATCATTGCAAGTACCACTCACCTTTCTAGTAACAGTCAAATCGTACTTATTGAGCGGCCTGTACCTCCCCATGTTGGACAGATGGAGACTGGTCGTGACGTGTTCCGTGACGTCACAGGGCTGCTCGCAGACGGCGCAGCGACGGGCCTCGTGGTCCGGAGACACAAGGTACAACGTGTTCCATTGATGGTGGGACAGGTATACGTTAGAGTTGATGATTATGCCGTTTGGAACGTGTTGGAGGGTTAGCTCCAGGTGGGTGTCTGGAAATTATATCATTGGCATTAATATTGTCTTCGCTTTCCGCGATTGTCACTAATAAAACAACTTTAACGGATTAAGAGCTGCCGAACATTGGGTCTAAACTACCACTAAAGGTGGCCTCAAGTAGCGAGCGCGCGCCACTCCCGCAGCTTGTTGCCCGAGCGCGGAGTTCTATACATATTCGGAATCAGTAAATTTCACTGACCCCGAAGTTGACTTGACTTGAGTTATGGCGGCAGACTATTAGTGGCTCAATGTGCGGGTGCTCTGAGCCACTTGTGGTCGCGTCTAGTGGCCCAATGTGCTCTTAGGCTTAACAGACATTTTTTTTATTGCGTGAATTATATGAAGTGCTGCATGTCACCAATATGTATGAAGTGCAGTGCATACAATACGAAGAGCATTGTCAGTTCCTTCGCCCAAAGAATAAAGAAAACACATAGGGCAATCACACAGAAATACCTTTTAGATGCATTGCAATTAGTCTAGTCCTGTGTTTTGGGTAACGTGTTATGGCCGAGCCCTGTATGAGAAATCTTGGATTACTAGGAAAATTTACTACTGGTATAGGTAGTTTCCTGAGAGTTGAGGTGAATGATTACACACACAGCTACATGAAGTACTCATTGCAAAAAAAGTGAATGAATGAGCGAGTAAATAAACACAAGGCTATAGTTTAAACAAACTTTTTGGTCTATCTTGCAATTCACTGTTGAACCTGCTATCGGTACGAAAAAAGAACAGTAATTTCAAAATTCCGCTGTCATTCCATGACAGTGTTGTTGTGTGCGTGGCCTCAACTCTCGTGAAACTACCTAGGTAATTTCACGAGAGCTGAGGTGAATGATTACACAGCTACATGAAGTACTCATTGCAAAAAAGCGAATCATAGTACATTACAGAACTAGGGTGGTAATACAAAGAAAGGCCGAGATCGCAGATTGTTTGCGGCCCGAGCTGCAAGCGAGGGACGTTAATATGCGATCGAGGGCTTTCTTTATTACCTCCTGTGTTGTGTACATCATTTTATATCTACACTTGGCCAGAAAGCGGCTTTTTCCGTACGTTTATGGCCAGGTGTGGTATAAATGAAATTAATGAGTGAGTAAATAAACACAAGGCTATAGTTTAACGAAACTTTTTGGTCTATCTTGCAATTCACTGTTGAACTTGCTATCAATACGAAAAAAGAACAGTAATTTCAAAACCTCGCTGTCATTACATGACAGTGTTGTTGTGTGCGTGGCCTCAACTCTTGTGAAATTACCTATAGTAATACTCAATCGAGAAATTCAGAATAAAAGGCTTATTGTATATTATTATATTCATAACAAACATACTCACCATCATCTATTGACACGCCCGAAGTATCTGCATAGTCATCCATGTTTGAATACGAATACACTTCAAATTGTCTAAAGGAACTTTTAAGCTTAACAGTCTCCTTAAACGCAACACCATCAATTATAAATACGTATTCACAGCCCAATGGTATTGCATCCTTTATGGTATAGTCCCTGGCTTTTAATAATTGGTTGTCAATAAAATCTGTTTTTTTATCCTCCACACGTGTTTCTTTATCTTCAAGTGTCTGCAATGGCGTCACCCTAGAAAACACAAATATAGATCATTTATTGATAAAAGCAAATGCATTTTACAAGTCATCATTCTAACAAAGTCTACAATTGTTGAAAAACAATTAATTATTACTATTAATTTTAAAATACCATATTTTATGCTTATTTTCTCGGGTTTAATGATATTATAATGACATGTCTTTTGTTTGTATATTCTATGAAACTGCATACTATCTGAGCATTCGTATGCTTCATAAACAGAAACTGATTTGATCTGTTAGGAAAGTAGCCTTTAGGAGAGGAACAGGAAGGCCTAAAATGTGATTCTCGCAGCCGTCATGGCCAGTGCGGATGTTTTGGCGTGTTGACCGCCATTGTTTAGTTGAGAGTTGCTGCAATTTTAATACTGATACTGTTATCATGATTACTTGATACAACCCAAAAACTGTAATGATATCTCGATTCTTGAGTATCTATACATTAATTCATTACCATTATCTATATTTGAGTAACAAGCACCTAATACTTCAGTTTCCAGACAATGCAGTACCATTATTAATTAACTTCTTGAAGCAAAATGCAGTTTATAATTTAAATTAATTAGATTGACAATTAAGTGTGTTAAACTTACGCACCGATAACTATGCGCTATACAACCATAAGAAAACCAAGAATATTGTAAATCAAATATAAAATTATTAGCCTGTATTTTCAATTGATGTCAGAGTTCAAAATACCAGCAATACTGATTCGAATCACGAAGATTAGTAATCGGAATTCAGCTCATATTACGCTGACCAGCAAAATTGTTGTTATGCAATTAATAAGCTCAAAAAGAATATTAGGAATTAAATCGCACCATCTTACCATTACACACGACGTAACAAACTAGTTTTGACTTATTCGTTTTTTCTTCTAGAAAATAACCAAGCAGAATTAATACTCAAATAACCAACGACTAATAGTAATAAGGTTATTTACAGGCAAGACAAAGAAAGTTCTTTCCAACTTACAAAACTACAACATACCTTGACGCCATTTTAAAAACTTATTTAAACTCGTAACAGTAAAGACATGACAAACAGAATAGATAAACCCGCGTCTAATATTAACTTAATTACTATCACAACACAAATAGTAAATAAATATAATCTAAAAATAGTTCTCTATCAGTATTAAAAGTGTCATTACACGTCCATGCCACAGATATATAAATTTACGCTAAACATTAAACATTAATGTAATTTAAGTTATAATTAATTAATACTACCATTTCGGATAATGGTTGATAATTATAAGATTGTGATCGTAACCACCGTCCGAGCAGTTTTCAATATAATCATTCACAGAACACATACCCACCACAATAGGAAACAGACACAATGAAATTAATTGCAAACCTACCTAGACCTACCTACACAACTTCTTATTGTTAACAATATCTTCAAAACTTGTCATTGAATCATTAAAAATGTTACTTACTCATTCGCACCAGGTTTCCAAAACTCGAAGACTGGAAGAAAAAACCACGCTATAGATAAAACGGTAAAAATAATAACATCCAACACAAATGCAATATTGTCAAGCATTTTAAATACACGACACTCACATTATATTATAACGGAAATGAATCATACAGAGATAAAAATATGATAAAACAAAGTTCTTTTCACAACCACGAAGTGGGTCAAGTTCAAGTGGGACTTTTGAAAGAGGACAGGATTGTCAGGATTGTACATTTATGTTCCTCCCTTCATTCCATATACTACGAATACTGTTATTTTCAAAGAGTGTTATGTTGAGGTATGTATTTTTATGTTGGCAACAACACTAAAGATAAGTCGGGGACTTTCATGATTTCCCCAGACATATCTTTTGCGATACTTACATTTACCCGGCAAGGCTGTACCAAGTCAATATTTTGTGATATTAGAAATTTATCCATATATGTTCGGACATTTTAATTGTCAAGCCTTTCCTTTTCTCTCCACAGGAGCAGAGACTGTGCGGAAAGAGAATAGGATTTAGATTTGGGGGCGCTGTAATACATTTGTACCGTATTTGCAAAAAAAAAAAATGGCATACTGGTTAGGTTAGTTCCGTTTTTCGCCACGCCTATTCTCTTTCCGCACAGACTCTAGTATTTAATATATTGGATTAATTTTAGTTCATACTATATTTGGAACGATCCTTCCCTTGCCTAGTAATAATTTTTTGTACTGGCAATATTGGTCGTAAAATGTCACGTTGACGTTATACAAAATATTACATTGTGTTCAAGTTATTAATTAATGAATATAAAATACTATATACGGGGTCATTATAAAGAGAATAATATAGTCAGTCTACTGGACTCCGAACCAAAATACATATTGTAATTACAGGTAAATTTTATTTTAATACAGGTTTGGTAATCGGTACATTGAAACACAGCTTAAATCTAGAGTTAAATATAAGCTACAATGCTTAGACGATGTCCTCCAGATCGGGCCTTTGCGGCAGGGTCTTCTACATCTATAGATAGCTATTCTATTCCGAGGAAAGAACCAACTCTGTGGTCCCCAGTGGTCTGGTCGAGCATTAGATTAGATTAGATTATTTATTTCTCATTTTAAAATTACATTATAAGTTGCATTGCATGTCAAATTATTTGTTGTTATTGTTGTTGTTACAAGAATTTAAAGCGAGATCGTCAGATAAATGGAATAAACAAATTAAATATTGAATTTCACAATTTACACTAATCAAATTATACAATGAAAATAAAAGAATAATAAAAACAAAATAAAAAATCACTGAACCCTTTGAGTGGCAGACGTCATATTGCTTATTTTCGTTAAGTGGCGGGCACCCGGCGATGGCGATTGTCAAAAACCGTTAAGTAGCAGGGGCTGGCCAGCTGGCGATTGGTATTGTTTACTATTGACCTATGAAATGAGCTGTTTAATCTACACCCGTCTTCCTTTTCCTTGCACAATGCATTCGTGAATAGATAAGGATAGCAAACAATAACGGGCGCGACAACACTTCCTAACAAATTTCTTTAGAAATTCATTCATTCCGTAACAGCCATCGCCGCGAATGTGTCTCTGTTTTTGGAGTGTGATATAGTAAATTTTTGTGCAAGTGTTGTCTAAATCTTCTGCCGAATCATGCCTGGGTAAGTAATATACAGTTTCTAGTACTTATATTGTGGTTTTGTGATGCTTTTACATACTATTTTGATATGTCCATCCAACAACCCGCGTCATCAACGACCTAGGGCTTGACAAATTACTCATTTATTGTATCTTAAATTACCTTACTACCTTATAGATGTATTAAATATTGGTAATAGTACTTATTATTTACATTTATCATGTATTATATTGCTATAAACTTGTTAATTGAATTGAATTAAATTGAAATTGTTTATTTCAGACATTTTGTCCATAATTCATACTTTGTTAGTAACATAATAGTACTTAATAACTAGGTTAGTAGATACAAAAATAATAAATTAGGAAAATATATTGGACCTCATATGCATAGACATCCAATGCGTGACAATAGGACAGTCCATTCTCTCCGCGACCACCCTCAGGAGAGTGTTAGTGCTGCGCCTCACGCGTTGCCACAGGGATGCCACACGCAAAACGCAAAACGGCATGGAAACCATCAGTGCTCCAAGTGGCAAACATTCCCGAAGCGCTGCAATGCCAGGGCAGGCCCAACAAACTCCTGAAGGCGTTGTTATACTGGACCCACAGAGCACTGAAGGTCTTTTTGGTGTAGTTGCTCCACAGATTGCACGTGTACAAGTTTTGGCAGAATGTTTTAAAGAGGGTAATCTCAACCTCACGAGTACAGCGCGCAAATCTGCGTGAGAGCATATTACCCCTAACAGACAGTGCTTTGCTTTACCTTTCTAAATCTACATCGTCTTTTAAGCTGTCTGCAACCCAGTGACCCAAATATTTAAACCTCGTGACAGTTCGAAGAGGAGAACCAGTGAGACTTATAGGCGGGACTGGATTTGTTTTAGTGCCAGATTTAAAAAGTAATATCTCACTCTTTTTGGTATTATATTTGAGTCCATGGGCTACAGCATATCTCTCACATATATTTAACAATACCTTTAGTGCGTTCACTGAGGGGCTCAGCAGAACCATAATACTTTAAGAAAAAGCGAATTTAAATACGCGCGGTAAGCCGTTGTCGGCCGGCAAACGGCTCCTGCGACACACCGCGATCCAAGGCCAAACGGCCATTTTGTCTGAGCCGAGGCATCAGGAGTATGGATAAGACTTCTTTATAATGACTTTGATATTTTCTTTGACCAGTGAGTGGGTGGATGGTTGGCATGGCATGAACTAAGCATATTTTTGAAATTGGT
This sequence comes from Eudemis profundana, assembly GCA_947034925.1. Classification (NCBI taxonomy): domain Eukaryota; kingdom Metazoa; phylum Arthropoda; class Insecta; order Lepidoptera; family Tortricidae; genus Eudemis; species Eudemis profundana. Next base: position 7,237,513 of record OX344819.1, read on the forward strand.
TCCTTTATAATCAACATAGTACTTACCTGCCTATAATATTAATAAAACTAAAGTAGAATAAGATTTAATGATATTAAGAATTTATGGAATTTTATGATTCTAAAAAAAACATTTTTTAGGGTTCTGTTTCTCAAAAGGAAAAAACGGAACGGTTTTATATAAATAGTTTTGAAGTTATTTAAGAAAATTGGCACACATCTACCATTCCTCCCCCCTTATCTCGGAAACTATTAGACGTGGAATTTAAAAAAAAATGGAAAATAGTCCTACACTTATAGATTACAGGAAAACAATATATTAAGTACAGTGTTCTTAGAAGTCTAGTCTATAAAGCAAATATAGTAAATATTTGATTTATATTGTTTTGAACGTACGGAACCCTCTCAACGCGAACTCGCACTTGTTCGGTTTTTTTGTTTGGTTTGGGATTGACTTTATGGAATTTGTTTTTAATTTTGTTTGATTTGCTATTGTTTACTTTTTTGCGCTTTTTTGGGGCATGTGTTTTAACTGCATCTGTGTTTTTATTTGCATCTTGTGGTGTTTGCTAACTTGCTTGTTATTTTTAATTAAATAGTGGAGTACGTACACGAGGTGGAAGGGGGCGCATGGTGTGCGTACTCGTGGTGGTGGTAGAGGTCGTAGTGGTACTTCCACACTAATCTCTGTCCCTGAGCCAAGCGCTATTCCCGAACTTGGCGGGCAGGTCGGTCGTGGTCGTGGTCGTGGTCGTGGCCGTGGCCGTGGTCGTGGACGTGGCCAAGGATGCAGTAGTGGCGGTGCTGCTGTCGGTGCCGCTCCCAAACGATCAACTGCTGTTGATGAGTTGGTTCTTTGCCTTATTATTACCTTTTCTTTTCTTCTTTTGCATCATGTAATTTTTTTGGTGTAAATTTAATGACTTTGTAATAATAAGTAAATTGTTTTTAGGATCACGATTGTTAACATAAGAGGAGCTGCCGAATGGTGATCCTCTGGAGTGCGCAATGACCGATAAGCGAAGTCGTATTTGGACCCCGTAAGTATTTTATTTAAATGAGTTAGTAACATTTATATAAAATTATTTTATATGTTATTAATAATGACTATTTTTAGGGTTTCTCCTCCCCAAATGCCATCATCTACTCCCAATGCTTGTCCAATACTCCAACCACAACTAGAACAGCTGCAAGAGGGAGAATTAGATGTTCCGTCGCCGGCCATGTAAGACTCTTAAGCAGTGATGCCTTGCTGTACTTAATATATTGTTTACTAAAAATCTAGCAAGAGGTTTACGAACTATTTTATTATAGGTTTGTGGAATATGCCGGCAGTTCCGCGGGCGGCAGTGCGCCCACAACACCTTCTACCCAAAGTATGCCTCAGCGTCCTATGCATGACGCTGAAATGGCAGTTCGAAACCTTGGTGAATATCTAATTGTTTTAAAGTACTAATGGTTTTACAAGCATACTTAAGCAAAGTTAGCACACTTATTATATTATTTTTTAGGAAGTGAAGACGAGTCAGACGATGATAGTGACGAGGACGAAGCGGCCCAGTCCTTCATTCCGAGGGTCTTCCGGGCGACGTTGGATACGCCGGAGGATGATGAGTCAATTGTCGTGTCTCCATCGCTGCAACAGTCCTCGGCGCCACCTCTCGCATCGTCTGCCGCTGCCACCCCGTTTGAACCCAATGATTTTTTGGATTTTAAGTGGAGATCATTCCCGAATCATCCGATTCCGAGTAATTTGAGGAGGGAATCGTTCTCCAACTGCAACGTTGGTCCGACAACTCCATATGTTGACCCGTATGACGTATTTGTTGAAATATGGGATCAACAAATTATGGAGCACATAGCGTCGGAAACAAATAAATATGCTCAGCAGGTGGCACAACAGTTGATCCTTAGCAACAACCTCCATCCCACTAGTCGCATTTGTAGCTGGAAGGACACGACAGTTGACGAGCTGTACGTGTTCTTCGCCATTGTCCTCGCTATGGGGGTTGTTGCTAAGGGTCGAATTTTCGATTACTGGAGTGCCAATGCAAGCATATTTGCTACACCCGGGTTCACCGTGTACATGTCTTTGCGTCGCTTTCAGTTGTTATGCAGTTGTCTGCACTTTCGTGACAATGAAGATATGTCTGCGTTGAACCTAGATGGATCCGAAGCAAAATTATTTAAAATCCAACCAGTGATAGACCACTTAAATAACCGTTTTCAGTTAATGTATAATTTAAATCAGAACATCGCGCTTGACGAGTCTCTGCTGCAGTGGAAGGGGTGGTTAGATATTAACCAGTTCATTCCAAATAAAGCTGCAGCAGTAGGCATTAAAAGTTATGAGATTTGTGAATCTCAAACTGGCTATTTGTGGCGGTTTCTGATTCACGCTCATAAGCGGACAGAAACTGCGGTTCCTAGCTCGGATCCGCTACAAGCCTTCACACCTAGGCTTGTTTTGGAGCTCTTACATGGGCTCGAGAATAAAGGCCATACGGTGTGGATGGACAATTTTTATAATTCACCGGCTCTCGCCCGAAAATTAAAAACGCTCGGGTTCGACTGCGTTGGTACACTACGTACCAATCGGAAGTTTGTGCCAAAAGAGCTGACAGACCTGACGAAGGCGAAAATGCGGCCAGGTCAGTTTACAGGTGTGACTTCTGGTGATGTTGATATTATGGTATGGAGAGATCAGAACCGTGTGGCGACGATCTCGACGTACCATGGAAACACCACTACCCAAATTAAGGGGGTCACAAAGCCAAATCTTATCCACGAATACAATCTTATGATGGGAGGCGTGGACAAGAAAGATCAGATGTTGGCTGCTTTCCCCATCGAAAGAAAACGGACTAAGGTTTGGTACAAGAAACTATTCCGTCGTCTCCTTAATGCTTCTGTACTGAATACATATATAATATGTAAAAACTTTAATCCCCTCTCACATCGCATGTGCCGAACCACCCTTATAGAAAATATCTTATCACGCCATTCCTCAAAAACTCCTTCTGCTGTTTTATCGCAAAGCTTGCTGCATGTCGCTACCGTCCGGGAGCATTACCTGACGGAATATGACTTTCAGCCAAACCTGAGAGGCCGAAACCGCCGAGTTTGTGTGGTCTGTAAAAGGCGCGTTACGACATACTGCGCCGGTTGCAAAAAAACAGCATGCATGACTCGATGTTTCGTATCTATTCATTAGTTTATTTTTATATTATTAGTGTATGTAAATATTTATTTTACAAATTTCTTGTACCAAACCTTTGTTCCCGTTATAATTATGATGATGATGACGATTATATTTTTTTATTTATTTTAAGTGGTCTATTACTGGTTCGATCCTTTTTTTAATATGTACCTACTTGCCTAATGCTTACTTTGCGATTGTATCGTATCAAAATTAGGTAGCAAGCCTAATAATTGCGAGTTTTTTTATTTAAAATCAGAAATTCTAAAAAATATTCGTTAATTTTTATTTCAAATCATACTAAGAAGTTACAAGCAATAATGGAAAAATATTATTGAAAAAGTAAATAGGTACTCTGATAAAATCCGACGCCTTATCCATACTATGGTAGCCCCGGCAAGTACATATTTTAGGAATTTAGACTACTTTCATCGTTGTTTTTTACCGTTTTCATGTAAGAAAAGAAGTAGTTTTTTGCTTTCGTATCGTTAGTTTATTAATTCATATTGTAGAATCTCTAATCAAAAGTGTAAGGAATGAATTAGAATTCGTTTTTTAGTGTTTTTTCTGAAAGTCATATTCTGACGCTAGTTTTCAACTGGTATTTTGTTTGGTAAATAATTATATAAATATACAGTTTTAGGGCCTAATTTTGGGTCTGCATTATGATTACATAATACATTTTAAAATAAATATACAACTGAAGTTGTTTATCTTAACATGTGGTCAATAATCAACTTGAAATATGACCCAATTTTCTTCGACCGCACGTGTGCCCGATTTTATACTAGTTTTTGTAAAACTCGTAGTCTAAAAATATTCTAAGGAGAGAGATAATAAACATTTAGATAAATGTATATTCTTGTAAATAAACTGATATTTTCTACATTTAACTGTTTTATTTCATATTTATAGTTATTTATATAAAAGAAAAAGGAAAAATGTAAGTGTCCGAGATTTGATCAAGAGTAGCAAATTTCACATATATGGTATGGCTTTAATTATTATATAATTAGATAGGCCAATTCATGCTGAATCCAGCAATATAAGATTAATGTTTTTTTGAATAATGGTAATTTTTCTAACATGCATCGAATTCGCGGTGACCACCCATGGCCCCTGCCACTTGAGGGAAATTCGCGCAAAATTGCCGCGCCACTTGACGGTAAATGACAATCGACGGGTAGCCGTCGACTGCCACCTGAAGGGTTAACAAGGTCAATTCAAATTCAAATTCATTTATTTGTGTCGGAATGTCCATAGTGTTAGTTACAAAGGCTTATAATCTATGTTAATAAAATAATAATATAAAATACAAATAAATCTATCAAACCAATACAACTAAAACATTATTAAAATATATTGTACACACAGCCTCTCGAACCCATGTGTACAGCATCCCAGTGCTTCCACAGTGCGCAGGCAGGGTATTCCGTCAATAGGTGCACGAGACTGTTGGAACTGCCACGCACGCGCCGTATGAGGGAGGCAGCTCTCTTGCGAATAATCGCACCGAAACTATCGGTGCGAGCCTCCGCAAACATACCTGATGCGCTACAAAAACGTGGCAATCCCAACAGCATCCTGAACCCATTGTTGTATTGGACTCGCAGGGCATTGAGCGCTTTTTTAGTGCAGTTTGACCACAGGCTGCACGTGTAAAAAGTCTGGCAAAATGCCCTAAAAAGGGTTATTTTGACATTCCGATCACAGCGTGCAAACCTGCGAGCCAACATATTACAGCGCACCGCCAATGCCCTGCGCTCCCTTTCCACGTCTGCGTCATCTTTAAGGTCCTCAGTGACCCAGTGACCGAGGTATTTAAAGCGAGTCACTCTTTTAATGGGTACTCCATCCAAGAGCACGGTAGGGATCGAGTCAAGTGCCTTGTTGCCTGCTTTAAAAACCAGCAACTCGCTCTTAGCGGTATTGTACCTCAGTCCGTGGGCCACTGCATACTCCTCACAAATTTTAAGCAGTTTCACAAGGGCACTGATCGACGGGCACAGCAGCACCATATCATCCGCGTAACTGATGTTGTTAGTAATGGTTCCACCTATCGAGCAACCAACGCCAGTGCTGCTGAGCCTGGCAATCAGCTCGTCCATGTACAGGTTGAACAACCTGGGCGAGCTGAGACCTCCCTGTCTCACGCCACAATCCAGCCTGTACATGTCCGAGTGTGCACCTGCCCACCTTACTTGGTTGGTTTGGTTGGCATACCAATACCGAAGCAATCTGATCACCTCCCTCGGTGTGCTCGTGCCCTTTTCCATTTTGTGCCAAAGTAGGTCATACGACACTGTATCAAATGCCTTCGACAAATCCAAAAAACAGGCAAATACCGGCGTTTTACCCTCGGTATAGTACTTGACGGTATGCTTGAAACACAGAATTGCACTCTCAGTGGACAAACCCGGCTTGAAGCCAAACTGAGCGTCTTGCGTTTCTATGTGCTTCGACAGCAAGCTATCGAGCAGCCCGTCAAGCACTTTAGCCGATATCGTCGCTAAAGATATTGGCCTGTAATTGGACTTATCGGAGGCATTCCCAGTCTTGCTTTTGGAAATGGGCACGACAATCGTCTTCATGAGGTCATCCGGAAGATAACCATGAGTGAGGCACAGATTAAAAAACATTTTAAGCACTCGAGGTAAGTGATCACCCGCATAAACTAAGTGCTCTATACTGAGACCATCGTGCCCCGGCGACTTACCTCTTGTCATGGATTTAATAACCCTCTCAACCTCCTTAAGGGAGAAAATAATTCGCCGGTCAGTTGGACGATCCTCAGTAGAGAGCACAGGAATTTGTTTAGAGAGACTATTACCAACCTTAAAGTACTCCTTGAACATATTTGCGATTTGGGCAGGCTCACACAGCCCGTCGACAGACGCAGGGATTCCAGTTTTCGGATTAAGTTTATTTGTGCACTTCCAAAAGGTACTAAAGTCTTTAGCTTTGTGGTGAGTAGCTAATATGTCCATCTTAATTTGAGTCTCATTGTCCTGACACCACTTTAGCTTATCCTTAAATACTTTACGGGAAGAGCACATATCCCTATAAAGAGGTCCATCCACTGGCTTCCCAAACATATGCCACTGCTGGAAACACAACCTAGCCTGAGCATGGGCCTCCTTCACATGTTTGTTCCAACCAACCACTTGCCTGTGCTTACACTTTTTATGTCTACGACTCATTTTCGAGGCTGCCTGTAAAGCGTTTATAATGTCACTATACAAATTATCTAATACAATCTTATGAGAAATATCACTACAAAAATTATCACAGCACGAGGTCAATTCTATTGGAAAATTAATATATTTCAAGTTATCATTGCAAATTTTATTATATAAACATATCTGATCCATGTCCCTTTCCCCCCACACACAATAATTATTATTATTACTATTGTCATTAGAATTACAATCGCCTATGTCCTGAATTATATTTACATTTGAATTAATTAAACTAAATTTACTCCTAATGATTACTGGCAAGTGGTCTGACCAAAACATATCATATTTTACACTTACATTACTAACAGTCAGCCAAGCTGCCTGAGTGACCAGGCAGTGATCGAGCCACCGTCTGCAGCCATGCGCCTCACTCACAAATGTATACGACCCCGAACCTCTGCCCAACCACTCTAAGTCAGCACAACGCCAATCCTGTTCCAAACAAAACGCGTTCAATTCAGAGAAAAATGCCTCCCCTGGGTGTGCGTTAAAGTCTCCAAGAATAAATACACTATCTACATTCTGAGACTCAATTATCGCAGTCACTTCACTAATACAATCCGTAAATTCCGATAAGTTTGATGCATCCGCAGCAGTGTTGGCATTAATTCAATACAAATGTAATTGGATTATCAATCCCATTACATTTGTAATGAATACATTTGTATTCCATTAACTCGTTAATTCCAATTACTTTAATTGGGATTAACGAGTTAATTGTTAATTGCAATTACTGTAATTGTTAATCCCAATTAACCATAGCTTCAATTACTTTGGTATGACGGTTATATCGAGGGTGCCTTTCAATGTTTTCATAAAAGGTCTCCAGGGTCTGATGACGGAGCCGGAAGGTGGCCATGGGAACTTCGTAATAAAACGTCGGAACCCCATCGTGTTTGGGCTCATTAGTTTCGTATTGACGAGTACTCTGAACCGAAATGGTATCCAGGGTCAGATGATGGAGCCGGAAGGTGGCCATGGGAACTCTGTAATAAAACGTCAGAACCCCATCGTGTTTGGGCTCATTTCTTTCGCCTTGACGAGTACTCGGAACCAAGATGATATCCAGGGTCCGATGATGGAGCCGGAATGTGGCCATGGGAACTTGATAATAAAACGTCGCAACCCCATCGTGTTTGGGCTCATTTGTTTTGTCTTGACGAGTACTCTGAACCGAAATGATATCCAGGGTCTGATGATGGAGCCGGAAGGTGGCCATGGGAACTCCGTAATAAAACGTTGGAACCCCATCGTGTTTGGGCTCATTTGTTTTGTCTTAACGAGTACTCTGAACCGAAATGATATCCAGGGTTTGATGATGGAGCCGGAAGGTGGCCATGGGAACTCCGTAATAAAACGTCGGAACGCCATCGTGTTTGGGCTCATTTGTTTTGTCTTGACGAGTACTCCGAACCGAAATGATATCCAGGGTCTGATGATGGAGCCGGAAGGTGGCCATGGGAACTCCGTAATAAAACGTCGGAACCCCATCGTGTTTAGGCTCATTTGTTTTGTCTTGACGAGTACTCTGAACCGAAATGATATCCAGGGTCTGATGATGGAGCCGGAATGTGGCCATGGGAACTTCATAATAAAACGTCGCAACCCCATCGTGTTTGGGCTCATTTGTTTCGTCTTGACGAGTACTCTGTACCGAAACGATATCCAGGGTCTGATGATGGAGCCGGAAGGTGGCCATGGGAACGCCGTAATAAAACGTCGGAACTTCATCGTGTTTGGGCTCATTTGTTTTGTCTTGACGAGTACTCTGAACCGAAATGATATCCAGGGTCTGATGATGGAGCCGGAAGGTGGCCATGGGAACGCCGTAATAAAACGTCGGAACCTCATCGTGTTTGGGCTCATTTGTTTTGTCTTGACGAGTACTCTGAACCGAAATGATATCCAGGGTCTGATGATGGGGCCGGAAGGTGGCCATGGGAACTCCGTAATAAAACGTTGGAACCCCATCGTGTTTGGGCTCATTTGTTTTGTCTTGACGAGTACTCCGAACCGAAATGATATCCAGGGTCTGATGATGGAGCCGGAAGGTGGCCATGGGAACGCCGTAATAAAACGTCGGAACCTCATCGTGTTTGGGCTCATTTGTTTTATCTTGACGAGTACTCTGAACCGAAATGATATCCAGGGTCTGATGATGGAGCCGCAATGTGGCCATGGGAACTTCATAATAAAACGTCGCAACCCCATCGTGTTTGGGCTCATTTGTTTCGTCTTGACGAGTACTCTGTACCGAAACGATATCCAGGGTCTGATGATGGAGCCGGAAGGTGGCCATGGGAACTCCGTAATAAAACGTCGGAACCCCATCGTGTTTGGGCTCATTTGTTTTGTCTTGACGAGTACTCTGAACCGAAATGATATCCAGGGTCTGACGATGGAGCCGGAAGGTGGCCATGGGAACACCGTAATGAAACGACGGAACCCCTTCGTGTTTGGGGTCATTTGTTTTGTCTTGACGAGAACTGAACCGAAATGATATCCAGGGTCTGATGATGGAGCCGGAAGGTGGCCATGGGAACTCCGTAATAAAACGTCGGAACCCCATCGTGTTTGGGCTTATTTGTTTCGTCTTGACGAGTTGGTCAGAGTACTGGTCAAGACGAAACAACTTAGCCCAAACACGATGGCGTTCCGACGTTTTATTACGGAGTTCCCATAGCCACCTTCCGGCTCCATCATCAGACCCTGGATATCGTTTCGGTACAGAGTACTCGTCAAGACGAAACAAATGAGCCCAAACACGATGGGGTTGCGACGTTTTATTATGAAGTTCCCATGGTCACATTCTGGCTCCATCATCAGACCCTGGATATCATTTCGGTTCAGAGTACTCGTCAAGACAAAACAAATGAGCCCAAACACGATAGGCTTCTGACGTTTTATTACGGAGTTCCCATGGCCACCTCCCGGCTCCATCATCAGACCCTGGATATCATTTCGGTTCGGAGTACTCGTCAAGACAAAACAAATGAGCCCAAACACGATGGGTTTCCGACGTTTTATTACGGAGTTCCCATGGCCACCTTCCGGCTCCATCATCAGAACCTGGATATCATTTCGGTTCGGAGTACTCGTCAAGACAAAACAAATGAGCCCAAACACGATGGGTTTCCGACGTTTTATTACGGAGTTCCCATGGCCACCTTCCGGCTCCATCATCAGACCCTGAATATTATTTCGGTTCAGAGAACTCGTCAAGACAAAACAATTGAGCCCAAACACGATAGGCTTCTGACGTTTTATTACGGAGTTCCCATGGCCACCTTCCGGCTCCATCATCAGACCCTGGATATCGTTTCGGTACAGAGTACTCGTCAAGACGAAACAAATGAGCCCAAACACGATGGGGTTCCGACGTTTTATTACGGAGTTCCCATGGCCACCTCCCGGCTCCATCATCAGACCCTGATCATCATTTAAGACATATCTAAGTGGATGTGAGCTCTGCTGTTCCTATTTTTCAAAAAGATGTCTTGCCTACTTATGATGCGTAGCTAAATCAATTGTTAATCTCAATTAACGATTAACGATTAACAATTACGTAATGGTTAATTGCAATTAACCATTACTTTTCAGTAATCGTTAATGGTTAATTGCAATTAACAGATCAATCGTTAATCGTTAATTGTTAATTGGGATTACATTTTTGCCAACACTGATCCGCAGTAGGCATGTAAACAGAAAATATCAGTAGCGAGCGGTCGCCAATGCTACAACATATTGCCGCTAAACGCACACTATCGCACTGAATCACCTTTACCGACGTAAACACTCCTTTTTTCCACATTAGGGCTACACCACCATAAGGCCGCCCCCGTACTATGCCTAGGGACGTATCCATGGCCGATTTACTGGTGTAGTCAAAATTACCATCAATAGTGCCCACATAGTCCACATTGAAGGGCCAAAGCCAAGTTTCCTGCAACGCTAGGACATCAGCAAACTTACATAGCGATTTTATCCCCTCCACTGATCTCGATGCGGATTTACAATTAAATGTAATTAAAGTTATTTCCGATTCCGTACTAGCCATTTTCATACAGGTGGTCTAATGATTATTTACCTCGACACTCCTCTTATTTCCACTGAAATCCACAAATCTACGAAATATAATACCATCCGGCATCAATACACATTAAATTTCAATAAAAAAATGTCATGTATAGGTAGTTTCACGAGAGTTGAGGCCACGCACACAACAACACTGTCATGTAATGACAGCGGGATTTTGAAATTACTGTTCTTTTTTCGTACCGATAGCAGGTTCAACAGTGAATTGCAAGATAGACCAAAAAGTTTGTTTAAACTATGGCCTTGTGTTTATTTACTCACTCATTCATTTCATTCATTCACTTTTTTTGCAACGAGTACTTCATGTAGCTGTGTGTGTAATCATTCACCTCAACTCTCGTGAAACTACCTTTAATGTGTTTTCAATTTCATACCATAATGCCCAATTGGTGGGCCTCTAGGCTCCACGGTCCGAGTGTTGACCGCAAACGCCGCAAATACATGGCGACTTTCTTTAATTCCTTTGTATTTATAAAAAAAACATTGCTTTCTTTGAAAAGGGTTTATTTATTATAGTTTTACTCCATACTTGTTTCTTTCAAATCTTGTGATAGTTCTATCAACTATATCTAAGTACTGTAGATTTTAAGGAAACTGGATAAAATATTGAGTATAAATATTTTTATGCCACACCTGGCCATAAAGTGACTTTTTCCGCACGCTGCGCATACGGAAAAAGCCGCTTTCTGGCCAAGTGTAGACACAACACGGGAAGTAATAAAGAAAGCCCTCGATCGCATATTTACGTCCCTCGCTTGCAGCTCGGGCAGCAAACTTCTGCGATCTCGGCCTTTCTTTGTATTACCACCCTAGTTGTGTAATGTACTATTAAGTACTTTACACAAAATTAACCATATCACAAAAAAAGTTAAAAGTTCTATGCAATAAAACCGCACGCAATAAATAATATGGTAGTAAAATATGTGAACAAAAAAAGTTATAAAGATTTTGTTTCAGACCATGGCATGCTGCGCATTCCATGGACGGATATCAGAGATACCACAGATATCCGTAGACAATTTCACAAACAAAGACGTCCATGCATACTTCCTCAGTCACACTCACACGGACCATACACAGGGGTTGTATGACCACCGCTTCATACAAATATTGAAAACAAACGGAGCATTACTGTACATGTCTGAGATGTCTGCGGCCATTGTTAAGTATGAGGTTAAGTGTAGATTACCTGGTTATGATACCGATGAGATAATAAAAAGAATAAGAGTTATAAAAATAGGTAAGTTGGTTGTCACAACTCGCAGCATGATAGTCTAATAGTGACTAAGTAGTAGAAACATATAAGGGGTAATTCCATGAAAATGTAATGCAAGTTACCATTTCATTGCATGTTTATTTATTTATGATGAAAATGTAATGCAAGTTACCAATTCATAGCATGCTTATTTATTTATGATGCAAACTTAAGTGCTGATTTACCTTCATGCATACGAGAAGAATTGGTAAATGACGTTACTCTGCCATGGAATTACACTAAGGGACATTAGTAGTGTGCAGACATAGTATAATAGCATTTTCCTTCCTATAAAAGGTACATAGGTAGGTACACTACAAGCAAAGAATTAAGAATGCTCCTGTACCGATCGCACTTGTTGCGCCTTGACCTTGAATACGTATCGCGCGGTCCTATACGGCGGTTGGACTACTTGTACTCTTTATACTTTGATGCAAATCCCGTCCAAATTTTTTTCACCACTAAATTTATGGGCTGTACCTATTTGATTCCTAGGCCACTATAGAACCATGTCACAATGAATCAATCAATCGTTTGACCCGCACTGACGTTGTAATTCTGTATTAGTTAATGCGACAAAGTTCTATAGTGGCCTAGGAATCAAATTGGCTGACTGTACATACATGTTTTGATTCCAGAATCACTCTTCAACATCTTAAGTTTTTTAATTTCATTTAAACTTTATTGCTCAACAAAAAAGTATCGTGCCAATTTTAAGCTCTTACAAGGGACATTTTCAAAAAAAGATGGCAATAGTTAAAGGATTTATTTAACAAAAACTTGATCTTGTTCCTCTGTGTTATGAAAATAGGCTATTTGATGACAATTCAAATCAGCTTCTTTTTATGAAGTGTCAAAACGCTCCGAAAATATGCAATTTTGTATGAAATACTATCTTGTGACGTCATGCTCAACATGGTGCCTTATTTTTAGTTTTCGTCATTGTAAAATCGTCGATGGCATGAAAATAAGTTTGAATGATTTTATCCGGGCTGTTTTGAAAGCGTAATTTGCTGGTTAGAGTTAATGCATTTATTTTGTTTGTTGTCAAATACCCTATTACAATACAAGCTAGCTGCTAGGCTAGCTCCGCCCCATTAGTCTTATTCCATAGGGCGAATTTTGAAGTTACGCTTCCATACTTATTATATTTCGATGGTTCCCAGAGACAATCTCAGTGACGCTGCCAGAGGACCCAAGAAGGCGGCTGAAGAAGACCAAACTGACGGTGACGGCAATACCAGCGGCACACAGCTTTGGCTCTGTGATGTTTCTGTTCCACACCGATAACACCACCGTGCTATACACAGGTACCAATAATAGGGAACGTGCACGAACTATAGGTGGCAGCACTAAACGACAAAAGAGACACGGGCGGACAATAAAGGAAACTATCGCCCCTGTCAAATCAAGCTGTCAATATCAATGATAATATGTAACTGTCAATTTCAAATATAGTAAGTCGTAGCTACACTGACGTTAATCGTCCTTCAACGCGATAAATTAACGTTATTAACAGCGTTTTCGTCAATGTGGCCCCAGGATGAAAGGGTATATGATTTAGATTGGCGGCACCAGTTGGCAGCACCTTCGTCGTGCACGTTCCCTATAGATTATTAGAGCATTTCTAAATATTTAAGCCATTTACTCGTATTTACTGTGCAATTTTCTGACAATTTTATGTTATTTCTACTTAGAATTACGCTTTTACAATCCCAATGGGACAAAAATTTGTTACAACATTTTTTTTCCTATTGTGTTACCTTTTTTTATAAGTACACTTTTTAATGCAGAGAATACGTCTTTCGGCATGATGGCTGTATGTAACACAAAGTAAAGTTTCTTGAATATATGGAAAATTTGGGGCACTTTTTTTCTTCTATTGGGACGGAAAGAAGTCTTAATTCTAAGTATAACATAAAATTGCCAGAAAACTTCACAATTAATAGAATTTTTAGAAATGCTCATGCCGAATGTGACAGTCATTTTACTCAAAAATCATCTTCTTATTTATAATATTTGATATTTTAAAAATCGTTTAAAACGCTAAATCTAGGTAATTAGGTAATTTATATTGACTACAGGCAAACACCCTATTATTTATTATTAGTAAATTTAGATTTGTGGCTAACAATGACATTCTATTGTTCTGCATTGTTATAGATATGTCTAGTAGGTATGTATCTTATACGAATGCAATGACTATAGTAGCTTAAGAGTTAAAGGGTTTATAAATGAAATTGATAGATTGTAAATGTGTGACATGGGGGAGGCTAAAAGTCTGAAAAATCGTGTGACGTAGGTACTTTGCGAAATGACATGAGAAGTCTCTATAAACCAGAATGGACGTGCGCCATCTATTATCACCATTTGAAACCAAACGTTTATTGCTAAAAATATTTTTGCGAGTTTTCATGTTATTTCGCACAAGTAAAATGTATCAAACATTGCCGTAGAAACGAGCGATGACCCTCTTTTTATTTATATGGAAAAGCGGCCTCCTCGTTGCTTAAGTAATTATGTTAGGGGCTTCTATTGAAACAACGACATCTTTGGAAGTGTTTTATTTCTATATCTTCTGTCTCACTCTCACAATACAGTTTTCAGATACATCTATCCTTATCTAAATGACGGGTGTATTAAATATCATATGAGGTTACTACGATTCGACCTAATTCGACTTTTGCCCTTACATGCCCTTTGAAATTTCAAATTTAAATTAATATTTATATTCATTTAGATTTCAATTTCACATCTTCCTTACAATTACTTATATTTTCAGGCGACTTCAGAATAAGCGTCAACGACGTCTCAAAGTTCAACCAACTCCACGACAACGGTAACCCGATACAAATCGACGCTCTATACGTCGACACGACCTTTATAAATGACAAATACACCACTTTCCCGAAGCGAAGCGTCAGTGTGGACGCGGCCTTATGCGAGATAGAGAGATGGTTAGAGAAAGGTGGACGGGTTGCTATAAAGACTTCCGCTAAGTTTGGTTACGAGTTTTTGTTCAATGAGCTGTATAAGAAGTTGGGGATTAAAGTGTATGTTGAGGAAGTGAGATGGAAAGAGCTGTATAGGTTGGTATCTATGCATGTTTACTGTTTTTTACAAGCTTTTATTTCATTTGCAACGTACAATGTTAGTGGTGGTTTTAAAATTTGCAAAGCATTTTTACAAGATTTTTATTTTCTTACTTGCAATTACGTATGTATTTTTATTAGTAGATAATTAATTTTTGTATTTAACAAAAAGAAAAAGAAAAAAAAAAGCAAAAAGGTGTGGGTGTCTCACTTAAATAAGATGGTGAACTACCCATTAACATTTAGGATGGTAGAACATGGCGGCTTTTTGTAACGATGCAGTCGTGATACAGTCGCGATGCAGCATCGATGCACGAAACGCGCGACTGCATCGCTACAAAAATTCGCCGGGTGCTACCTGCCTTACTGAATATATAGGGTTGGTCCAGCTCACATCTCCCGAAACACCCTGTATCCTACTACTTAATATTATAAATAGAGACCGGATCTGATGTAGCGATCTCAATATTAATATGGATATGACAAGTGCAATTCGTTAAATACATGTCATGTTGGTTATATAAGGTCTTAATTTTTACTGTGCATTGTGAAGAAGAAATATTAAAGAAGAAGTTACGATAAGTTACATTGTGTTTGTGTGTAGAAAAAATAATAAATTATACCAGTCATATCCATATTAATATTGAGATCGCTACATCAGATCCGGTCTCTAATTATAAATGTGAAAGTTTGTGAAGATGTTTGTTACAAAATTACGGGGTAGCAACTGGATGGATTGAGATGAAATTTAGCATGCAAGTAGACCAAGTCCTGAACTGAAACATACGATACTTTATATCCCGGTAAAGAGTTCCCTTAGGACAATAACGGGTATAACGTGGGCGAAGCCGCGAGCAAATGAAAAAGTAATAAAATTATAATGAAAATGAAAAATAGTCCGTTTTAATTAAGTAGTTACGTAACAACTATAGCTTGGCAACTTCGTTGGTGACACTCACCTGTGTGCTTTCTGTTATGTGCAGCCGTAACTACTTACACAAGTTACCACCAACTGCGCTGCTGGCTGCCTCTGTCGGTCGCCGATCGTGTTGGCGGTAACTTGAGTAAGTAGTTACGGCTGCACATAACAAAAAGCACACAGGTGAGTGTCACCAACGAAGTTGCCAAGCTATAGTCTACAATTTTTTTTAAATAGGAGATTTTTGCAGTAAGAGGACGCGTACCTAATTTAAATTATGTCTATTTCAGCAATCTAGCCCACTTAGTCCCCGGAGTAACTAACAACAACTCGCCAATCCACCTCTGTTGGCCGAAGCACCGCAAAGACCACACCGCATGCACCCCAGAACCGACCAATCACAACTACTTAAACATTCACCTGTCTGCCCAGAAATGGACAAACTTTCAAACCGATGACAACCCTCTATGTAAGATATCAGAAAATGAAATCGATGTCTGTTTCAGTACTCATTGCAGTAGATCGGAATTGTTATATTTCGTTAGTTATTTCTCGCCAAAGAAAATTGTTGGTTTTCCGAAAGATTTTTGTGAAAGTCCGATAAAGGAATGCAAGGATTTTTTGGATGTTACTCCGAAGAAAAGGCGGCTGGAAGATAGAAAGGTGGATAAAAATGTTTTGAAACAGATTTTTGATATTTAAATGTGAATGAAGTAATGTTTCAAAACAATTTTCTATTCAAGATCCTGGCTCTTGTAATTTTGCCTTATTTTTCTTTGAGTTTATGTTGTGTTGAGAACGGCCATTCTCACGAAGTATGTCTGCGGTCACCTAATTACCGCGACGCTGTTTTCATATTAAATGCATGGAGATGTGGTAGTTAGACGCAGTCATACTTCGTGAGAATGGCCGAGAATAATTAAAGATACTGTTTGAGGAATTCATGTGATATATTTTTTGACATTATTGTAATGTAATAATACTTATGTCTTAGGTATATTTGTTAGTACACAAATTTTATGATGAATATGATGATCTTCATGTTTTTTTTTTTAATAATGATTATGAAATAGTGATGGGTTGATAAAATTATGTTTTGCTTTGTGTTTAATAAAATGAAATTTCGTTTTTGTTTACCATATGTTGTATAAGTTTACTTTTTTTATTTTTCGAATAAGTACCTACTATATAATGTCAATTTATTTGTTACCAAAATTGGTATGACTGATTTTAAGTATTGACTGCGATATCTGGTTTAAAAGTGATATTGATATGTAAATGTAATGTTACATGGTAATAAAATATTTTTACAATTTCATACTAGTTTTTATTCAGACTCTTAGAAAATGGTTTCCAAGTAATAATTGGGTACTTGATTGTAACCGAAATTAGTAAAAATAATATAAGATCCTGTTAAAATAAGCAAAATAATGAAATACCTATGTCCGAATTTGAGTTCGATACCTAACGTGCAACTTTAAAAAAAAAATACCGTTAAATCTAATCCTAAATAAAACGTAAGTTTATTATCCTTAACCTTGAGTTGCTTTGTTTATTCCGAAAAACAGCAGTTTTCAGCAAATATTACATCTTCAGTTCAGAAACCTGATTCTACATAGGACCAGTGGTGGACTACAAATACCTAGTCCAAATTTGTGTCCGTTTAGGAGCGCGCGATACGTATTCAAGGTCGAGGCGCAGACTGTGCGATCCGTACTGGGGCATTCATAAACTTGTAGTGCGTTCGTTCACGGCGCGTTCACATACCAGCGCGCGATGTACCTTTTGTATGAAGAAAAAATACTGCTATTATACTATGCCCGTAGGCTAATGATATTTTCGCTTAAGTTTCAATAAGAAACACACATTTTTTTGTGGGAAATGACATACTTTCCGCACTTATATCAAAAAGTAATTTTTTTTCGGAAATGTAAACGTACCTATTACGCCCCCCCTGACATTTCTCTACGCCCCCCAAGGGGGGCGTGCCCCCTTGGTTGGAAAGTCCTGGGCTAGAGGCCTGGGGCGGATCGGCCTTCAGCTCCACGCTTAATGAAATGAAAATGAAATGAAAGCATTTATTTCGGAAATTGATCCATATTGTGTTAGTAAGACTTATTCTAAGTTTGTTAATACGTCACTGCATAGGACAGCATTGAACAATCACATTACGCACGGCATTTTAACTCTTGATAGCTCCATAAAAAGACAATCAAAAGAGTTAATTAAATCTAGATCAACTGGAACTCAAAAACCACTCGATTTAATTGAAAATGAAAGCGTTGACTTTCCTGGTGCTATTATGTGTTGTCTACGTTTCAAATTCAGCAAGTATGAAAACAAAAAAGAATCTTTATTATTATTAAGAAACCTCTTGTTTAACTATAAGTATTTAAATTTTATTGCACAAAAAAAAACTTCCAGAAAAAGGTGTTTGTTTTTCCCTATATCTTGTGGTACGGTAATATGTACCTACTTGCCAAATTTCACCGTTCTAGGTCAACGGAAAGTACCTACTCTAAATTTTTTTATTCCCTTGAGAGTGTGGAAGTATACGTTTTTTGTGGGGATCTTCTTATTTCCCATAAAGTTATAAGTCAAACTGTATCGTTAGTCATAATTAACAATAGGTTAGGTTAGGTTTGTTTTATATCAAAATTCTGAAAATTTAACGGTTTCATAGAAAATAGGTTGTATGACTTTCGATAATTATGACTCAATACAGTGACTATTAAAAATTTTGGGAGACAATATAGACCTTTTTTGTGGTATAAACGGCCGTATCTTTTTATTTCGTTAATTTAGAAGTTTGATTTTTTTGACTTGAGTAGGTTTTATTTTCAACTCGATAACCCTACGCGTTCCCGAGATAAAGGGTCTTGACAGACAGACGGACAGAAAACAAAGTGATCCTGTAAAGGTTCCGTTTTTACCCGACTGCGGCGAAGCCCAAAGGAGGGTTATGTGTTTGACCTGTATGTATGTATGTCCGTTCCTGTGTCCGCTCGTAACTACTCAACGGCACAACCGATTTTGATAAATGATACATCATTGGATTCGTCTTGATGGCGCGAGTGTCACTGGGTATGAAGTTCGTTAAAATAAACAAAATGGCGGATTTTATGCACTTTTAATTCCTTTTGAGATACGAAACCTTAGTCGCGAAAGCCGACGATCAGAATCAGTATAATGTGATCTTCATCAAACATACCCAAAAATCACCTTGCAGGCCTATGTTGGTGTCTTTATCGCGCGATAATATCACAAACCACTGGTCTAACTAAACTAAGCTTTTATTTTTCCTCAGAACACAAAGTGCCAATAAAGTACAACTATACAATGTAAGTGTTAAGCATGTTAGTATTATGTGTATACAAGGGATGATGCAGATAATGGGGATGACGACTGGGTTAAAACTGTATAATTCCATTTAGTCCGTCAGTTAGGTTATGGAAAAATATGGGACACGTATTTTTGGTTGATCAAAATATTAAAAATCGACAAAGTTATAGATCATCAAACTTCTGGAGTGGGGGCTTGTGACGTCACTCCTAGGTGAAAATTGTACCTAGGAGTGACGTCACTCGAAACTTCTAAGCACTCTATGCTCGTCATTTTGCTTTGGGCTTAAAATCACTAAATCTCATAATACCTTATTTGCCAATACACCCTATTTTCAAATTACCATGAGCTCATAAAACCTAAATGTCAAATTGTAACATTCTTAAAATGAACGAAATTCATTATGACTTTGACTTAAAACGGCATATTCTCTAAATGCCTGAAGATTGAAATGCACAATCCTTCAATTACCGAATGGCTGAAATGACAAAATATCAAAACAACTCAACCTCAAAATACCTAAATTTAGGCATTTTTCCAAAAATACCTAATTTTTTTTACGAGTGGTTATTTGATAGTATAAATTTAGGTATTTTGAGGTTTGGTTGTTTTAAGCATATGTTGTTTTGCCATAATGCTGTTTTGAAATTTAGGTATTATGAGCCTAAGGTAATTTGAACATCGGCGATATTAAGGTTTCGGTTGATTGTGAAAAAAATTTAGGCATTCT
The DNA here is from genome assembly GCA_947034925.1 of Eudemis profundana. Classification (NCBI taxonomy): domain Eukaryota; kingdom Metazoa; phylum Arthropoda; class Insecta; order Lepidoptera; family Tortricidae; genus Eudemis; species Eudemis profundana. The sequence continues at coordinate 7,257,362 of OX344819.1, forward strand.
GCAATTTAGGTATTTTGAGGCCATGAAGTTTTGAGATCTGGGAATATTGATAATGAGGTAAAATGAAATTTAGTGATTTTAAGCCCGAAGCGTCATTTTTTGTTTGTCAAACAAAAGAAAAAATAAAATATTTTTTAATAATCTAACTGACGGACTAAACAGTTTTTTTCAGTCGGCTAGCCCATTATGCGTCCGCAACCGCGGAACTTTGGCATTGATTTAGAGTAGGGATGTAACGATATTACGATACCGATACCGATATATCGGTATCGCCGATAATATAGGTACAACCAATATTTGAAGAGCGCGAAAAGAATTTGATGTATGAAAAAAAATCTGCAAAAAGTAATTTCAATTACTGACTTAATTTATATATTAGACGCGGCATAACTTTGCTCCTAAATACTAAATGTTTCTGGAGCAACGGTTTTTGGTCTACAAATTTGCTCATTAAATGGGAACCGTAGGTACCATAGAAACAAATAACAGGGATAGAAAAAGTGGTGTGATCGTGACTGAATGTTAGCTTCAACGTTTTAATTTGTATAATGTATGGTTGTCTAATTATAGGTACATTATTTTCTTTCAGAGTATCCCAGAGGTTTGTAAATCCTAACTTTATAAGGGACCGCTTCAAAGGTGATTATGATTATATTTATTTTTTAATCGAGTTAAAAAATATATTGACAGAATTGCACAGATTTTAGAAAGGCATACTACTCTATACCAGCTTCTAAACGTGTGTGCCAAATTGTATGTATGTATGTTTGTCCGCACATATCTCAAAAACTATAAGTCGAATTGCATTTTTTTTTAGTTCGACTAGGTATAGTCTAACCAGTCAAACTTAGGGAACTGTGCAAGTTTCATCAAAATCGGTTCAGTAGTTTTTGGGATATAGTTATTGTGTATCAGTTACTAGGAAAACGTTACCTAAACAGCGTAATTCGATTACTACTGAAATAATGATGAAAATTAAGAAATAAAAAAGTAATCTAAAAAAAATAATCTGACTCCAGAAAAGGAAGAAATAACAGTTTTACGAGTATCACAGATGATCTAATAGTTCTTGTTTTATGCCAACTATTTTTTTTGAGGTCGGTGCCAGCCTTAATATTTGGAATAACGATTAGTATCTGCGAGACTGACACGAACTTAAAAAAAATAGTTGGTATAAAACTGTTATTTATTCCTTTGTTGAAGTCGGTTTATTATTTAAAGTTATTTCTTTACATAAGTAATAATGATTAATAATGATTTTGGCGTTTACCAAGAACACATTCGGTAGGGAAGTTGTTAACGATACTCGTATTTGATCGGCCTGGACTACAGACCTTAAAATAAATAGCCGAACGTAACCTCGCTAATAGATAACTGAAGCACCTCTAGTAAGCCGGTACACAACAACCAGCGTTAAGCGACCAACGTAGCGAGGCTATGTCGAGCTAAGTACCTATTTATTTTAAGGGCCTTGGTTTGTACAGATGCAATCTTCAGGCCGTTCATGCCGGCGAAATACAGGGAGCGTTTCGATAAACGGCCACCTTTCAACCCCAACGTCGGTATGGACTACTGCGCTTCATACCACTGCAACGCCTACAATAAGGTAAAACAATTTTGAAAGTGGCTTTTACCGCACGCTACGCGTACGTAAAAAGCTGCTTTCTGGCCAAGTGTAGACATAAAATAACGTACAAAACACGGGAGGTAATAAAGAAAGCTCTCGATCGCATATTTACGTCCCTTGCTTGCAGCTCGGGCCGCAAACATCTACGATCTCGGCCTTTCTTTGTTTTACCACCCTAGTTGTGTAATGTACTACATATTTCAACACACTTGCTCGTAAAGTGGCTATTATTTCTTTATTCTTACGCCCAGAATTCAGTTTATTACGCACTAGTGCGTTTTACTTTACGTTACCGCACTAGTGTTTTGCACATCACACTTTTATTTAAATCTCCAAAAAAGGTTATCATATTGGTAGATAAACTTGTTTCAGTCAAAATATGATAAGAAATAGTACATTACACAACTAGGGTGGTAGTCGGGCCAATATTCAGCGTTTTTACGGCGTTTTATTTTCGTCATTATTGTCTCAGTAAATATTGTTAAAAAAAACGATGCCTAGAGTTAACTTTTTATGAAACCGAACAACAGTCCCGAGTTTAAGTCTAGTTTTATCAAAATTGTCACGATTTGTCCTTTCGTTATAGTAAATAATCGTCGGACAATAATGATTGTCAAACCGCGCGGTCAAAACGCTCGGAGAATCGCCCAGTCATAGTCATTTATTCAGAAAACAATATACATTAATAAATAATAATAATAATAATAAATATTAGGGGACAATCTTACACAAATCGAACTAGCCCCATAGTAAGCTCAATAAGGCTTGTGTTATGGATACTAGACGACGATATATTTAATATATACAAATACTTAAATACATAGAAAACATCCATGACTCAGGAACAAATATTCGTGCTCATCACACAAATAAATGCCCTTACCGGGATTCGAACCCAGGACCTCTTGCTTCGCAGGCAGGGTCACTACCAACTAAGCTAAAGCGGTCGTCGAAACATTGTGTTTGAAATTTTTACACGATAATTAATAATAAAAGTATAGGTACTACAACAAATAAATTAATAGGTAATGTAGACAATAAATATCAGTCGCAAATCATTTAACATCATAACACAAAGAAAGGCCGAGATCGCAGAAGTTTGCGGCCCGAGCTGCAAGCGAGGGACGTAAATATGCGATCGAGGTCTTTCTTTATTACCTCCCGTGTTGTGTACACCATTTTATGTCTACACTTGGCCAGAAAGCGGCTTTTTCCGTACGCGCAGCGTACTTCATCCAAGTACCGAACTTAAAAAATACAATATACCTATTAAATCATTAATTCAGGGCTCGGAAACCGGTATTCGCTCCATGGAAAATACCGGTATTCTTTCCGTTCTTATCGTTTTTTGGTTTATTATTTCGTTTTTTAACCAGACAATCTAATATACGAAATCATGACTAAAATACAATATTGGAGCTGTGCATATACCTACTTACTCTGTTTATTACATTGTGAACATTTCTGGCTGTTTGGGTTTACCATAACACCTATTGTTGTAAAAAATTACGACTACAAGTGACTATGAACCATTAAATTTGATGCTACCTGATATAATAAATTAGCATTCGGTAAATTTCTATAAGTAAAATAAATAGTTTTTGTTGTGGAATAAGCTCGTTTGAAGCTGGTTACTTTAAAAAATTAGTTATTTATACATACACTTGGGGCATTAATTGGTTTGTTTGTTTAAGCCGGTATGCGCCTTTAACAGAGAAAAGCGCGTGCTCAAGTGGTTTCGAAGCGGATGCCATCTGCTCCTGAATAACGAATGTGCAGCTTACAGAGGCACCCTGGGTAAGGCTGCGTTTCCACCAGAGCTGTCCGAGGTAGCGGGGCGGTGTGCGAGAAAAAATCCACCAATTTTTTAAACCTGACAAACTCACAACCCATAACGGGGCATTGTGATTGTCGGGCCGGGTGGTTGGCCGTTGTGGTCCCTGGGCTCGAACCAGGTCGCTGGCCAGACCACCCAAGGGCGTCCGACCGTGTGCCGTACACACAGTCGGCACGCACATCGGGCTGGGTATGTACCGGGGGGTGCCTGGAGTCGAACCAGGTCACCTGCCCCGGCCTACCACGATTGGTGTCAACGTGCCTAATAGCCTCGTACAGCCCTGCGTGCTGCGTGTAGCTCGCTCCGCGAAAGAGCACGCAATAGTAGTACCAAGGACCATTAAAACATGAGGACTGTCATTCTCCATACAAAAAGCTGTTCCCAACATATTTACAGCGCCATCTATGTATAAGCTTGGTATAAGAATGATATTATTTACAATTATTCAACTTTGCAAGCGTGACACGGTATTTAAATGTTAGAATTTATTTATTATTAGCTGTTTACGAAGTACCTAATTGTTACTGTACTATGTTCAGTTATAACATCGTTAAATGTTTACTTTTTAGCGCCATCTAGTTTTTGCCTGGATATCCCCTTGCGGTCGGGGTACGATCCAAGGTATGGAGAATGACAGTCCTCTTGTTTTAATGGTCCTTGGTACATAGTATTATCTCTTTATCGCATAACGCGTTCTACATAGTACGCGTTATGCGATAGAGAAACGGTCGGATGCAGTGCGTTCCATGCGGTGCTCGGACCTGAACGACAGCTTTATTAGCGAGACTTCTGTACGTCTATCCAAGTATGAATACTCGGATAGACGTACAGAAGTCAAAATGACAACTACAACTTTTTTAGTTTCCCCCTAAGCGAGGCTACAGGCCGACAGTGCCTGAACGAGGGTCGCGAAGGTTCAGGCAATTTTTCCTTCGCAACCCTCACGACTCGCAGATCAGATCAGATTGCAGATTATTTTCTTTTTGCGCTTCAGTAAATTACCTTCTGGTGAGAAGAAGTGGCGTAGGAAACTGACCAGTTTTTCTTTTCAAAAAGATTACAACAATTTGACATGATTAAATAAGTAAAATTACATCAATAAAATGCAAAAGCAAATAACTGGGCAGTTTTTTTACCGAGATATGTATTATATTTGTAACCTCCGGATCTGTTACATTACAAAAACTTAAAACCTCATTTCTAGATATGTAAAGGGTCTCCAGGCGTCAAAGCACGATAAAATAATTAAATATTTGTGTCCGTCAAGATAGCGTACACCGTAAAGATATTCAGAATCTGATGCAGCCAATAAATAGTACCCAAATAGTACCGACGAAATACCTAGGTGAAAAAAATAGTACCCTTAAACTTTTCGAAATATAAGCCCTGTTCACGGTGTACGCTACCGGCGTCAAGCTGGCGTACACCGTTTGTATCTCTGGAACGGCTTTGTTTTTGGAAACGCTTTATATCTCAAAAAATAGTACCCTAGGGCCCTAAAATTTTATTTCTCTAGCTATCGTAGAAGCCGAGATATAGTGAGCTCTTTCTATAAGGAATTCCCGGGTACGCCAGCTTGACGGTGTGAAATTTTGTACACCGTTAAGTTATGGAATATCTCGGCTTCTACGATAGCTAGAGAAATAAAATTTTAGGGCCCTAGGGTACTATTTGGGTACTATTTTTTGAGATATAAATCGTTTCCAAAAACAAAGCCGTTCCAGAGATACAAACGGTGTACGCCAGCTTGACGCCCGGTAGCGTACACCGTGAACAGGCCTTATATTTCGAAAAGTTTAAGGGTACTATTTTTTTCACCTAGGTATTTCGTCGGTACTATTTGGGTACTATTTATTGGCTGCATCAGATTCTGAATATCTTTACAGTGTACGCTATCTTGACGGACACAAATATTTTTACTAAATGAGCCTCCTTAGGTCTTCGCCGCAGTCGGGTAAAAAAACCCGACCGCGGTGCAATTTAAAAGTGAATATAATCCGCCATTTTGTTTATTTTAACAAATTTCATAGGTACCCAGTGACACTCGCGCCATCAGACGAATTTAATGATGTGTTATTTATCAAAATCGGTTGTGCCGTTGAGTAGGTACGAGCGACATACATCCATACAGGTCAAACACATAACCCTCCTTTGGGCTTCGCCGCAGTCGGGTAAAAACACATAATCCTCCTTTGGGCTTCGCCGCAGTCGGGTAAAAATATAGAAAACTAGCTGTGAACCCGGCTTCGCCCGGGAAAAATGTAAAAAATCACAAACCCCCGTTTTACTTCCTTAGAAATATTTTCTTATTTTTAACAGACATTACAAAAAGGAGGATGTTGAACTGATGGCTGAGTTCCAAACATTAAAATAATGTTGAAGTCGTTTTTGGTTTAAATTATCCAAATTAAATTATTGTTGTTACACTATATTTCCCGTTAGTGAGCACAGCTCTCCCCTGTAAATTAGAATCGCCCCGGTCCAGAGGCGGCGTTAGACGTAGGCGACGTGGGCCACCGCCAACGCCACGCGGTCCAAGGGCCCTCGCGCCTCGACGGCAGCACAGCAAAAAGAGCTTCGTCACCAGTTAATAATACCATTAACCGTCTTCATGGAACAGCAAAGGGCCTCGCGAAATATCTTTTGTCCACAGCAAATTTAGGTCTTGCTGCGCCACTGTCCCGGTCCCGGGCAAACTCTGGCCGGGACCCGGCGGAAGAAATACATCTAAATCATCCCACTATCTTCGCCGCGGCCGGCCCCATCCTCGTCATCCAATTTGTGGCAGCCACTTAGCGTCAGTTTAGTCAACCTATGTGTGTGGCAGATGTGGCTAGCCCGGGCACAGTCCATCTTCAACCTGGCGGGTTTGGACCCTGCATCAGCAACGCGGTTTTGTATGCGCAGTGTGGTGTTCCAGACCCGGTCAGTTCGTGTCACTCCTCTTTCAATTTAGACCTTCTTCAAAAAGTATAGAATCATCTTATGGAGTTTATGTTTAGTTTATTTTATGGAACGGTTCCTGTGTATGTAGAAGTGCCCGCGAGAGGTAAAAATTAAGATGGCGCTACTATCACAGGTGGGTAAATGTTGCAGCAAAGCGCCAAAAATTATTTGACTTTTGTTAATTCATTAGTGAAAATTGTTAATTTAATAAAAAAACATGTGACCTACATACTTAACTGATTCCCCGTATAAGATAGTTATCCTTACCTCTATCCTCTATATTATGGGGGTAAAATTAACTTCCATCCACTATTTTGCCCTCAATAGAAAAGGAATTTTCGAAAGAATTAGTATATATTTGAACATTCCCACCTCCAAGACAAAATAAAAAAACATTAGGGAATATGCATAATATTTCTTGTTTACTTTAACGAAAGCTCTTTCATATAAGAAACAGGAGGCAAAAAGTATTTTTCGAATAAGTATAAAAATAACCAAGATACCATCAAAGATTCAAAAAATCAAAAAACGTACTATAACATCATAGTCCATGTCTTACCAACAGGTGAGATAAAAGTTAAAAAATTAAACTTAAAAAGCTACAATACCGAGTTTCGCTCAAGTCACCACTTCAGAAGGATTAAATACAAAAGTGCATCAAAACTGCCTATTCCTTGTTTTTTAAGCTTAGAATTTTAACTGTCATTTTCGCCTGACGTTGGTTCGTTTTCATTGAGCAATGAGACAATAATATTGAGCAATTTTCACTTATGTCAGTAATTTATTAGGTACGTTTTAAAAAATAAAGCAAGATGCATAATATTTTCCTGTTAAAAGATCGTTTTCTTTGAAATAATATTCGTAAGGATATCGCACGATTTTTCTAATTAAAAAACACCGTAAACTTACGTCGCGGTCAAAGTCACACGTTACGCGCGCTTCCTTAAACTATATCAGTTTCCGAACGCAGCAAAGAAACATGGCCGACTGTTTTTGGCGTTATTCGTATTATTTTACATCTTTATACGCTTATTTCTCCGTTATACGAATTTTGCGAATATAAGTTGTCGATTCGAAATGATTATTTTTTTACGCTTTAATTTTTGAGGCGCTTTTCGTTCAGGTCTACCGTAGGGCCCGGCTAAATTATTAAGGGCGTATCGCACGGTGACCCGGGGCAGAATTGCTCAGAGATGGCGCTGTCTTGGTCACGTGACCAAATGTTCAAGACTATAATTATGATATCTGCTTATTTTACCAGCATGAGAATCAATTGGCCCAATATTTTGAGTCTCTTTCGATGATTTCTAATTCATAATAATTTATGTACGTGCTTACCAAGCGCAGGAATGTGTATGAAACTCGAGTAGTACTTTGACAGGTAAATATACACGCACACTAAAGCAAAATCATTGATAAAAGTGACATCTATTGACAGAGATTCTAACTTGTAAGTTCGCCTATTGTGCTCCGGCGCTCCGGCTATTGTGTAAACCCGTATAAGCAGAAACTCGGGTAATAGTCATGAAAATTCGAAGGTAAAATAAAGAAAAGTGTAGGTACTCGAGCAACAATATTCTCGAGTTACCATCGAACAAACGAACGCCGATTTTCCCCCTTGTCTACCCCACATTTTTTTTGATAGGTCAAAAAATAACTTTGTAATTACCACCTAGTTTCATACCCAAATGGGTATTACTCAATTTTTATTACCCACTGGGTAATATAATAAATTTGTGAAACAAACGCAACCGTTTATTTCACGATAAATGTACAGCTCTTTTTTGTATGGGAATATATTGAATGGAATAAGACGTATAACTGAGTAAAATAGTTTTATTCATAATATATTTATTCTCAAATTTGGCGAAGCCGATCTCCATATTTTACAGATTCTTAGGGCCGCAAGTTTACGGACCAATAACATATTATAAGTTGTATAAACATTGAACAGGCAGACTCAGACTCACTCAATGTGTTATTGAGAGAACTCTTGATTTTCTAGATTTAGTCGTCGTCTTCATTGCTGAAGGTCGTGTCTAGTTTGAAATTTGCTGCACCAAGCTTTTCCAAGCGTCTCTGTCCTCGGCGGTCTTCATAGCTTTAGGTATTGGCAGGCCAGTGAGCTTCTTGATTAGGTCTGACCAACGGGTAGGTGATCGACCGCGTGGTCTTTTTAAGTCTACCTGCCCAACTACCATCAGCGTCTCCAAGTTGTCTGGGTTCCTGCGAGCAACATGTCCGAAGTAGTTTAGTATCCGCTGGGAGCAGATAGTGGACAGCCTTGTTGTTATTCCGAGCTCCTTGAGAATGGACACGTTGGTGCGGCGTGCGGTCCAAAGAATTCGCAACATACGCCGCCAAACATGATTTTCTAGGCTTACAAGTAAACTGGCATTGAGCACATTACTTGAAGTTTGTCAAGGGACGCCAAATTTCTCGAATACAGAGATTGATGCGAGTTGACTCTGTCAGTCGTTCTGTAATAAATAAAGTACCATGTTACTATAAGTCAATAAAACTAGCATTGCAAAACACTAGTAATTCAGTCTAATATTAAATTAACTGACTACCTTTTATATGTGTGCATCTCAGGTCTAGGAACTTAGGATTTTGTTCTAAGATTCGCGTCACGATTTCAGGTACCTAAATCATATTTTTTAAAGAACAAATCAATTCTGGCATCCTCTCTACGATAAATGCATCTTCCCTTCACCAATTGGAAAATTTAGAAACAAAACGAATGACAGCATTATTGGTGACAGCGTAATGTTCTGAAACCTTCTTCATTTTGTGGAATCCTAAATATGGAATGTCAAATATTAATTTTGTACTCGTATAGTAGATTTGTGTTTTCACATCACTTGTATTTATTAGGAAACAATAAGATGGGTAAAGTTATAAGGTGATGGTACAATATAAATTTTCTTGAAAAGTATTTGAACGTCCCTGACTACTAGACTCTCGTATTTTAGTTTGCGCGAATCAAAAAATTGCCCAGAGTTGCAACGTTGCGTTGCCACCGTGACATGCGACGTTGCCATCTGTCACCGTTTGTCAGACATCTATGAATGCCTAACGATCGACGACACTTTTGGCTTAGCGGGAGTGACACCGCCTACTAAGCTAGAGGTCCCGGGTTCAAATCCTGGTAATTTTTTACCCTAATAAGGATTGCTTAGATTGTTTTTGTAAAATTTACCTCCGTATTATTATTATTTCTCTTTATTTAAGTATCCTGATTTAAAAAGTAAAACAAAACAATATTTAGTAGGTACATATATATTTCAGAATATAAATTTAGTCAAAATATTTAGTAATTTGGCATAAACAGGCTAAATTACAAAATTAATTACAGCGTGTAGTATTCGATAAAAACGAAAAAAAAAGAAAAAATAAAATTATTTCGGGTATTAGAACCCACAACCAAACGTATCCATAAGTGAAGGCTTTAGACCACTCGGCTACGGATGCACACTGAAAAGGTGCGTAAATTAAGATCCGTTTTGAAATATCAATAGATAAGTCACACACACGCCCATACACCATTTGCCTGTGTTTGCGTGAGTTGTGTTACCCACCTGTAGGTGATTCGCACACAGTGATAGAATATCCAAGTTTTTCATCGGTGAAATATGGTATTTAGCGTGAAAATATACCATTTTTTATGCATTTGCCCAAAATAAAACGTAAATTAATTGATATTTGTCAAATTAGTTTCTTAATATACTCTGCCGTTAGCCCGTGAAGGTGCACCAACTTTTGTATGGGAACGCAACCACCTTAATATAGATAACACTTCTTCTTCAGTCGTGTAATAAGCAAACATAGACCTAAACCTCACACGCACTGTGCATTCCAGTGTACAAGGCCGTCAAATACAGTGACTGCACCAGGATCCGCTACCAACGGCGCGGATGCCGCGACTGCCAGTCGGATGGGGTCCTGGTGTGTGCAGTCAGCTTGGTCGACAGCGGTGTGGTGCTGTTCCGAGACCGCTGCGCGCTGCAAGGCGTCAACTGCGAGCCTGATACTTTCGACGGTGAGAGCGTTTTTTTTTAATCGATATATTTATTCAAATGGTAAATACATAATAATAGGTCACAAAACTGTTTTCACAGTTTGACTGTGGGACATCAAATGTGGGTTATCAACAGGCATCGGCAATTTGGATGCTTTTATACCTAAAGTTGGCAAAATCCCGGAAAAAGTTAAGCAAATATGGAATCAGCTTCTTAAAAATTTGATTTCAATAATCTAAGTCCCCGGATTCCGCGATTATACAAAACGTCATAGTTGTAGTATCTCGCGAATATGTTTAGCTTTGGCTATTTTTAACAGACTTCAAAAAACGAGGACATGGCAAAATAACTGCAAATAGTTCATTTAAATACTTAAATAGGTAGTATTTGTTTATGTTAGCATAATAAGTTAATTTTGAAATCTAGGGAAATTCAATAATAAAATGAAATTGTGTCCGCCTCCATCCAACTCAACATCGACGCTGGCGGCAAAGTTTAGGTATAAAAGCATCCGAATTTCCGATGCCTGGTTATCAAAGTGGGTACACAGCTTCAAGGTATGACTTAAGCTCTTTTGAACCTAGGTTATATGTGACTTGTACCCCTTTTCAGACCCACAGGTACAAAGATAGACAAGTAGTCACACTTCGGCCGTTTAGGCACGGTATACGGTAGTTTTTGTTCCGTCACGTGGCACGCACCAAGGATGCCGCCGAACGATTGTTCGTTCGAGGTCAACCTAATAAAAGTTACGTCGTGGTAAGTAGGTATTTTACAGATACGACGAGCGGCAGCCCTGTCCCTGTGTGTGCCCTACGTCTCGCGCGCTCCTAAACGGCGAAGACGAACTTCTTGGTTGTCTTTATACTTTGGTTTAGGAGCGCGCGATACCTATTCAAGGTTGAGGCGCAGACGGTGCTGTATTTGTAAGACTTTGCTTGTAGTGCGTTCGTTCACGGCAAGCACACATACAAACCGCGCAATGTACCTTTTATAGGAAGAAAAATCACTGCTACTATACTGCTACTCTCGTTTTACATGTATGAAGTTTTTAGACTTTTTAGCTGTAGTAACTCTGACAGCTCATTCACTATTATCTGAGAGTCGACATGGAGTAGACCAGCGGTCAGCAACCGCTTAGCAGCCAAGGGCCACATAGTAGCTAAGTAACTTGACGCAGGCAGCACTTTGCTAATAATTTGTGATTTTAGACTATTCGGAACATAGTGACCGCAATACAAACTGGAATATAGGGCCGCAAGTGAGCGGTTCACAGGCCGCATGCGGCCCGCTGGCCGCAGGTTGCCGACTGCTGGAGTAGACCTATGCCCATTGCTAGGACAGTTAGGGAAAGTAGTGAATGAATTAGTGTCGAAATAGGGAAAGTACCAAATTAGCTATAGTAGCCAATTTGGGAAAGTGTCGATCTGTTGCGCGACTCGAGAGCGCATCATTGTGTGGACTGGAACATAAAAACCTGAGTTAACCTTCTCGCCGCTCCGTAAAACATCAAATCAGACGCCATGACAAAAGTGTCAAAACCGAAATTGAACTTTATCCTGCTGCATGAAGGTTTATATCGCTCTGCGGTCTTTGACCAATATAGGAATGCGTCGTTGGCGTCCTACGTGCGGTGCCAATATACGTCGTTGGTGTGGAAAAGGTTTACAGTACGTAAGTGACACATTTCTCTAGCTAGAGAACCTACGTCATCAATAAAAACTACTTACCTATTTGGGTTTTTTTTTTCAGAATTCGAGGAGGCCGATATGCGTCTGTGCACCTACTACTTGAAAGAAGGACAGGTAGTAAAGTAAAATAAAGCTTGATACTTACCAACAAGGTTTTCGTTTTATTCCGTCCATTCAAAAATCACGCTCATGCCCAAAATACCGCATTCCTAAAATACCAGATTTTTGAAATACCAAATTCTCAATATATCTAATCCTCCGTATACCGGTTTACCAATACATGCACCAAAATCATTTAAATCCTTGCGTAACTTTCGATTTTATAATCTAGTGCAACGGGAATGTGGTAAGACAGGAATCTGATAAATCGGGAATCTGGTATTTTGAAAATGAATGAATGAATGCGGTATTTTGGGCATGAGCGAAAAATCATAGTCTGCACCAAATCTACATTTGAAGAGTGTCTTTTCGAAAGAGTTTATTTTTTATGGTTTTCATATAGTATCAATTTATTTTTTATTTGTCTTGTTTGGACGTATAGAGAGACCCTTTACATCTCTATAAATGTAGTTTTTAAGTTAATGTAATGTATTAATGAAATCTCATGTATATTAAAGGATGAAAAGAGAAACTGGTGAGTTTCTTCCGGCGCTTCTTTTCACCAGAAGGTCATTACCCGAGGCGCCAAAAGAAAAGAAAAGAAGACAAAATAATGTAAGACATGTAAAAGAGCCCTTGAGGGCCTACTTACAGAAATAAATTATTTTATTTTATAGGTATAGGGAAATAAGCCCTTTTGAAAAAAACACTTGTCATTTTAACAACCTCAACATTAATAGTAGGTTATGTAACTGTGTGCGCAGGTGCCATACAAAGAGTATGAAAAAGCTCTTACATTTTGTCTTTTTGGGGATAGTCTACCCGGAGTGCGCATTTCTTTCGGCGCTAAGAACTCATGGTCCACTTTAGGGCCGACACAGACGGACTGCAACTTGTATAGACAATGAGCAGTCGGCGTGCAGTTGTGATGCAGTTCCCATACAAATAGCAGCTGGCATGCAGTCCGTTTGTATCGGCCCTTATAGAAAAGTTGTACAAAATTTTATTAGATTTTGTACCACTTTTGCAGTTAAATATTGTACTAAAATTTATCGTGAATTATTTCAAATGGCATACAAAGATGGCAGCGATAGCGAACGGCAACTAACAGATTATTTTGACTAAAAAAAACACTTTTTACATTACATATATATTTTATGTGAAGTTTTTATACAACTTTCAATAAAATGGCCTTCATCCTAACTTTTGTGACTGATTTGTTGAGAGGGTAGTCTTTAAAATAAAAAGGAGAAATTAGTCAAGACGTTTATTATTTAAATTAAAGGATACATACAAAAAATTAATCCTAGTTTGACACTTAATTACATGGTCAGGAGCATCATTAAACGAGTCCACGGAGTGGTTAACACTTTCAACACCGGGAACCCGTTCCGCGGGCGCTAGGCTCGTAGCGCCTACGGGCTACATACATTTGCCGTGATATCGGCTACGAGCGTAGCACGTAGCGCTACGTGGTTGCGAATGTTAAATAGGCGAAGTTACATGGAACAAACTGAAAATTGCTATAGGTAGTTTCACGAGAGTTGAGGCCACGCACACAACAACACTGTCATGTAATGACAGCGAGGTTTTGAAATTACTGTTCTTTTTTCGTACCGATAGCAAGTTCAACAGTGAATTGCACGATAGACCAAAAAGTTTCTTTAAACTATAGCCTTGTGTTTATTTACTCACTCATTCATTCACTTTTTTTGCAATGAGTATTTCATGTAGCTGTGTGTGTAATCATTCACCTCAACTCCCGTGAAACTACCTATACATATAAGCAGAACCAGACAGTGAGCGGACTAGAGATAGCACATTCACTATGAGCACAGAATATAAATAGAGCAGTGTGGAAACTACGCTTACTTTTTGAAATAAATACCTACGCTCCATTAGAGCGTTAGGGTTGTTTAAAATGAAAAGATCGCGGGCCGTCTGGGCGCGCGCACGTAACAAACGCAAAACGCAACCACTCGTCGCAACGCAGCACTCGCGACTGACGGCACCGCGAGATTCGCTTAGGGGCCGTGAAAAAGCGCGCGTCTATGTGTGCGTTCGTTTCGATCGTTTTGTTTGTAGTTTCCTTACTGCTTTAGCTTATATATATTCTGTGCTATGAGATTCCGAAGTCCTCCATACAAGATAACACCGCCGGCGGGTAAGCGAGTTAGTACACTGAAGGCTAACGAGGTACAGCGTGAATCGACCTTTGCACATCCTCAATGTAATGCTACTAGCCCAATTTTACACTCTTACTTGCCGGCGGTGGGACAAATGCCCACATACAGCTTCAGTACCTAGATACAGGCCCGGATTAACCTTCAGGCGGTGTAAGCAACAACCCCGCTCAGAAAAGGGCATCATGCACACAAAAAATTAAATATTTCAGAGACACCTTTCTGATCTTTACGGCTGAAAACGGGGCCCAGAGAATTGGGTAAGTAGTTTTTCAAAGGTGTGCAATTTATATATTTTTTCGATAGTTCCCGACGTAAGAGACGCCAGGCTGACAAAATTAGTGCCTAAGTTCGTAATAAAAATAAAATAATCCAAAAATATTGTACACGTGATTTTTATTTTGTTTGACAAAGGCGAAGAACACACTGAAATCGCCCGTCGCCGCGATTTTTTCCGTGTAGCTGCGCACAGTAGTTGCGAGTCGCCGCGATTTTTCTATACAAATCGATGATTCTACATACAAAGTTGAAAATCGCTGAGTCGCGTGTCGCCGCGATTCGCGCTGCAGTGTGAGATCCGCCAAACAAAAAATGACGAGGATACAGTGCTTAGAAGTTTACTGTGTGTGTTGGCTTTGTATCGCGGGAGATACAGATCTAAGACAAAACTCGTGGACAATAGGCTAGATGACTAAAAAAAACTGTTTAGTCCGTCTGTTACATTATGAAAAAATATTGTACACGTATTTTTTGTTTTGTTTGACAAACAAAAACTGACGAGGATAGAGTGCTTAGAAGTTTCGAGTGACGTCACAAGCCCCCACTCCAGAAGTTTGATGATCTATAACTTTGTCGATTTTTAATATTTTGATAAACCATAAAATACGTGTCCCATATTTTTCCATAATCTAACTGACGGACTAAATAGAATTACATATTTTTAACCCAGTCGTCATCCCTATTATGATTATCACATTACTACATGGAAAGTGAAGGGAAGTGAAAGGTTGTCGGCCGAGTAAAGATAATTACAAGGCTGGCAAACCCATTTCACGCCGAGGTCTGTATAGTGCTTTTCTCAAATATGCAATTAAATAAATTAAAAACACTCCAAAAAATCAAACTTTATTTTCTAGGGACATTAAAAATAAAGTAGACAAAAAATAGAATTACAGAATGAAACATTCTCAATTTCCTTTCCAAAAACTGTTTCAGTATAAATTTTTACCGCGAATATTTAGGTAGATGAAAAATATTTTAAATGTGTATTCTTGTAGTTAAGTTTGCAATTTAAAATTATTGGAAATTGTTTATAATGTGTTATTTGTTATGTTCATGACGATTTTATATAAATTAAACTGCAAAATATAGCAGACATCATTTATAGTTTTTTTAATGGCTGAACGCCGCGATGCCGTGTCACAAATGAATGTGGAATGGAAATAAAAAAAAACAACGTTGTATGAAATTCTATTACATGCCAAGTGTCAAGCCGCACCGGAAACTAGGTACTTTGCGGCCCATTATTAGGCACGTAATGTCAGCATTTCATTGCATGTTTGAGAAAAGCTATTTTCGGCTGGATTCGTAGGAGCGTTGTCTGCCTTACTTTGTCCCGGCAAGACAAGATACGCTGGTTCGAATCCCGCCTTGACTATCAGTAGATTACGTTCAATTGTTCTATGTATTTGGTTTTTGTATCTTTAATCGTAATGACGATACGTTGTCTATTTTCCCATTTCAGCCACGTGCATAATTATGGGGTGTCCCTTGTTAGGCATAATTTAAAAATCGTATTATTAAAACGCATAACAGTCTAGGCATACGTTGATTGAGCATACCGCTTAAATGGCATAATAATAAAAACGCATACAAATTAACTGGCATACCGATTGATTTGGCAAACCTGAAATTCGCATAATATTGTTAGGTATACCGAACGCATTAAATTATGCGTTCGGTATAAATGAGCGTTCTTGAAGAATAATTCGAAGTTTATACCCGTTGTACACAGAATCTCAACCTTTTGGGTTTTTCTTCTTACTTGGTAGTAAATAATGTCTGAACCGAACTGCTACCAAAAAAGTAGGTTAGGTTAGAACAGCGACCCTTACAGAAACGAATCGCTTCCAGAAAAGCAGGTTAGGTTAGGTTCGAAGTACGACCCCAACAGAAACGAACTGCTACCGGAAATGTAGGTTAGGCTAGGTTTGAACTGCAATCCCAACAAAAACGAGCTGCTACCATAAATGTAGGTTAGGTTAGGTTTGAACTGCAACCCCAATAGAAAAGGAAATTCCAACGTCCGATTAGGCGTTTTAAAACATACTTTTTAATATTTATAAAAAATAATGTTTTACTTAGTTATTGTTATGCGTATTAATGGTAAGCTAATTAAAATATGCGTTTTTAAAATATACATTTTAATATTATGCGAATATACAATTCTGAGTAACAACGGTAGGCATTTTTAAAATAGGAAGATTTACTATATGCGTTTTAATATAGACCTATAATTATGAGAACATACGTCTTTACAATAAAACATTATCGACAGATCGACTGTCGGATTACTAGGTAATTCTTCTCAGCGAGTCCCCACGAATGAGTCTCAATACAAGGCCCAAAGGGACCTGATTGGAATGGGCATCGTATACCACCGCAAGTAATATATTTTCCCCATCTAAAGGAGAATCAGGCGTGAGCCCACATCGTTAATTATCATGTCATTGAAAAATGTCTAGAAAGAGAATTCAGGGGGTATACCCCAATGAAAAGAACAGTGCTTGAAATGCCCTGATGGAAATTGAAACACCAAAACCACCAATACGATCAACCATACGTCGAAGTGCAGGGGTTTATATGATTTTTTCTCATCAGGAGAATCAGAAAAAAGCTCACGCGGCGCATAAATTGTTAATTGTCGTCATAGTAAAGACATCCATTGAGACCTCATACGAACATCTCTGGAAAGCCAAAACCTGAAGAGCCTCGTGTCCAGAATTGTTACAACAAAGAAGTGAAGTGCCTCGATAAAATCGACGATTATCGAAGACAGAGAAGATCTTAGCCCAGCCCTACATATATTCGCTAACAGCCATAATGTGTAATCTTCCCAGTGTTTTTCTACATCAGCAGAAATATTGCTCCTAAAAATCAAGTAAACATGATGCCTGACTCCATCCAAGCTTAAGAGAAAACTAGGTTGACGTAGATGGGTTCATAAACAATCATTAAATGACAGCTGTACTAAATCTACAGCGAATCTTTCTCCAACATCAGGAGAATCAGACCAGAAGAGCCTACACGGCTCACAAACCGTTATTTGTTGTAATAGAAACGATTTTCATTGAACCCACAGAAGTTAACAGAGGTTAACCGATTAGGGGCGTCTATCCGAAGTAACAGGTCCGGAAATAAGTGAAGTGCCTCGATCAAATCGTTGGGTACCCAAAGGCAAACATATGTGGAATAATTGCTGCTGTACAGCTTTGTAATCTTCTCAGCGTTTTTTTCCACCGATGGGAAATATCGAACAAATGTACTGTCCTGAGCACATATTAATGAGAGTATGAAAAACGAATGCAAATATTTAGTCTTCCCCGGTGCACAGACAAAAAAAAGCTTGTAGTGCACTGATCAAAATTGTCAAAATGACCAACAATACGATCAACCATACTACATACATTGAAGTACACGACTCATGAACAATCATTAAATCTACAGCGAATCTTCTCCTACATTAGGTGAATCAGAATAGAAAAGCCTATAAGGACCATCCATCGTTATTTCTTGTCATAGAAACGATTTCCATTGAAACCACTTAAGAAAATCTCTGGAAAGCGATTAGGTGAGTCTATCCGAGTTAAGAGGTCCGGAAATAAGTGAAGTGCCTCGATCAAACCGTTGTTTTCCGAAGCCAGAGAAGATCTTAGCCTAGCCCTACATACGTGACCGTCAAGATGGCGTACACCGAAAAGATATACAGAATCTGATGCAGCCAATAAATAGTACCCAAATACTACCGACGAAACACCTAAGTGAAAAAAAATAGTACCCTTAAACTTATTACACGACTGCCCAAAAAACGGAGTGTTATGTTTTTGAAATATAAGGCCTGTTCACGGTGTACGCTACCGGGCGTCAAGCTGGCGTACACCGCTGGTATCTCTGGAACGGCTTTGTTTTTGGAAACGCTTTATATCTCATAGATATAATAAAGTGTTTCCAAAAACAGAGCCGTTCCAGAGATACAAACGGTGTACGCCAGCTTGACGCCCGGTAGCGTACACCGTGAACAGGCCTTATATTTCGAAAAGTTTAAGGGTACTATTTTTTTCACCTAGGTATTTCGTCGGCACTATTTGAGTACTATTTATTGGCCGCATCAGATTCTGGATATCTTTACGGTGTACGCTATCTTGACGGTCGCCTACATACATTTACTAACAGCTACACCTACAGGGAACAATTGCTTCTCTACAGCTATGTAATCTTCCCAGCGTTTTTTTCCACTGGCTGAAAAATCGGTCCTAAAAATCTATAATTCATTAGCAAAGATGTCTTAGACTAAGACATCTTTGCGAATGAATTATATATAAATGTCATTGAAAAACCGCTTGGAAAATGTCTAGAAAGAGAATTCAGCGGGTATACCCCAATGAAAAGAACAGGGCTTGAAATGCCCTGCTGGAAATTGAAACACCAAAACCACCAATACGATGAACCATACGTCGATGTGCAGGGGTTTATTAGATTTTTTCTCATCAGGAGAATCAGAAAAAAGCTCACGCGGCGCATAAATTGTTAATTATCGTCATAGTAAAGACATCCATTGAGACCTCATACGAACATCTCTGGAAAGTCAAAACCTGAAGAGCCTCGTGTCCAGAATTGTTACAACAAAGAAGTGAAGTGCCTCGATAAAATCGACGATTATCGAAGACAGAGAAGATCTTAGCCCAGCCCTACATACATTCACTAACAGCTATAATGTGTAATCTTCCCAATGTTTTTCTACATCAGCAGAAATATTGCTCCTAAAAATCAAGTAAACATGATGCCTGACTCCATCCAAGCTTAAGAGAAAACTAGGTTGACGTAGATGGGTTCATAAACAATCATTAAATGACAGCTGTACTAAATCTACAGCGAATCTTTCTCCAACATCAGGAGAATCAGACCAGAAGAGCCTACACGGCTCACAAACCGTTATTTGTTGTAATAGAAACGATTTTCATTGAACCCACAGAAGTTAACAGAGGTTAACCGATTAGGGGCGTCTATCCGAAGTAACAGGTCCGGAAATAAGTGAAGTGCCTCGATCAAATCGTTGGGTACCCAAAGGCAAACATATGTGGAATAATTGCTGCTGTACAGCTTTGTAATCTTCTCAGCGTTTTTTTCCACCGATGGGAAATATCGAACAAATGTACTGTCCTGAGCACATATTAATGAGAGTATGAAAAACGAATGCAAATATTTAGTCTTCCCCGGTGCACAGACAAAAAAAGCTTGTAGTGCACTGATCAAAATTGTCAAAATGACCAACAATACGATCAACCATACTACATACATTGAAGTACACGACTCATGAACAATCATTAAATCTACAGCGAATCTTCTCCTACATTAGGTGAATCAGAATAGAAAAGCCTATAAGGACCATCCATCGTTATTTCTTGTCATAGAAACGATTTCCATTGAAACCACTTAAGAAAATCTCTGGAAAGCGATTAGGTGAGTCTATCCGAGTTAAGAGGTCCGGAAATAAGTGAAGTGCCTCGATCAAACCGTTGTTTTCCGAGGCCAGAGAAGATCTTGGCCTAGCCCTACATACGTGACCGTCAAGATGGCGTACACCGAAAAGATATACAGAATCTGATGCAGCCAATAAATAGTACCCAAATACTACCGACGAAACACCTAAGTGAAAAAAATAGTACCCTTAAACTTATTACACGACTGCCCAAAAAACGGAGTGTTATGTTTTTGAAATATAAGGCCTGTTCACGGTGTACGCTACCGGGCGTCAAGCTGGCGTACACCGCTGGTATCTCTGGAACGGCTTTGTTTTTGGAAACGCTTTATATCTCATAGATATAATAAAGTGTTTCCAAAAACAGAGCCGTTCCAGAGATACAAACGGTGTACGCCAGCTTGACGCCCGGTAGCGTACACCGTGAACAGGCCTTATATTTCGAAAAGTTTAAGGGTACTATTTTTTTCACCTAGGTATTTCGTCGGCACTATTTGAGTACTATTTATTGGCCGCATCAGATTCTGGATATCTTTACGGTGTACGCTATCTTGACGGTCGCCTACATACATTTACTAACAGCTACACCTACAGGGAACAATTGCTTCTCTACAGCTATGTAATCTTCCCAGCGTTTTTTTCCACTGGCTGAAAAATCGGTCCTAAAAATCTATAATTCATTAGCAAAGATGTCTTAGACTAAGACATCTTTGCGAATGAATTATATATAAATGTCATTGAAAAACCGCTTGGAAAATGTCTAGAAAGAGAATTCAGGGGGTATACCCCAATGAAAAGAACAGTGCTTGAAATGCCCTGATGGAAATTGAAACACCAAAACCACCAATACGATCAACCATACGTCGAAGTGCAGGGGTTTATATGATTTTTTCTCATCAGGAGAATCAGAAAAAAGCTCACGCGGCGCATAAATTGTTAATTGTCGTCATAGTAAAGACATCCATTGAGACCTCATACGAACATCTCTGGAAAGTCAAAACCTGAAGAGCCTCGTGTCCAGAATTGTTACAACAAAGAAGTGAAGTGCCTCGATAAAATCGACGATTATCGAAGACAGAGAAGATCTTAGCCCAGCCCTACATACATTCACTAACAGCTATAATGTGTAATCTTCCCAATGTTTTTCTACATCAGCAGAAATATTGCTCCTAAAAATCAAGTAAACATGATGCCTGACTCCATCCAAGCTTAAGAGAAAACTAGGTTGACGTAGATGGGTTCATAAACAATCATTAAATGACAGCTGTACTAAATCTACAGCGAATCTTTCTCCAACATCAGGAGAATCAGACCAGAAGAGCCTACACGGCTCACAAACCGTTATTTGTTGTAATAGAAACGATTTTCATTGAACCCACAGAAGTTAACAGAGGTTAACCGATTAGGGGCGTCTATCCGAAGTAACAGGTCCGGAAATAAGTGAAGTGCCTCGATCAAATCGTTGGGTACCCAAAGGCAAACATATGTGGAATAATTGCTGCTGTACAGCTTTGTAATCTTCTCAGCGTTTTTTTCCACCGATGGGAAATATCGAACAAATGTACTGTCCTGAGCACATATTAATGAGAGTATGAAAAACGAATGCAAATATTTAGTCTTCCCCGGTGCACAGACAAAAAAAGCTTGTAGTGCACTGATCAAAATTGTCAAAATGACCAACAATACGATCAACCATACTACATACATTGAAGTACACGACTCATGAACAATCATTAAATCTACAGCGAATCTTCTCCTACATTAGGTGAATCAGAATAGAAAAGCCTATAAGGACCATCCATCGTTATTTCTTGTCATAGAAACGATTTCCATTGAAACCACTTAAGAAAATCTCTGGAAAGCGATTAGGTGAGTCTATCCGAGTTAAGAGGTCCGGAAATAAGTGAAGTGCCTCGATCAAACCGTTGTTTTCCGAAGCCAGAGAAGATCTTGGCCTAGCCCTACATACGTGACCGTCAAGATGGCGTACACCGAAAAGATATACAGAATCTGATGCAGCCAATAAATAGTACCCAAATACTACCGACGAAACACCTAAGTGAAAAAAATAGTACCCTTAAACTTATTACACGACTGCCCAAAAAACGGAGTGTTATGTTTTTGAAATATAAGGCCTGTTCACGGTGTACGCTACCGGGCGTCAAGCTGGCGTACACCGCTGGTATCTCTGGAACGGCTTTGTTTTTGGAAACGCTTTATATCTCATAGATATAATAAAGTGTTTCCAAAAACAGAGCCGTTCCAGAGATACAAACGGTGTACGCCAGCTTGACGCCCGGTAGCGTACACCGTGAACAGGCCTTATATTTCGAAAAGTTTAAAGGTACTATTTTTTTCACCTAGGTATTTCGTCGGCACTATTTGAGTACTATTTATTGGCCGCATCAGATTCTGGATATCTTTACGGTGTACGCTATCTTGACGGTCGCCTACATACATTTACTAACAGCTACACCCACAGGGAACAATTGCTTCTCTACAGCTATGTAATCTTCCCAGCGTTTTTCTCCACTGGCTGAAAAATCGGTCCTAAAAATCTATAATTCATTAGCAAAGATGTCTTAGACTAAGACATCTTTGCGAATGAATTATATATAAATGTCATTGAAAAACCGCTTGGAAAATGTCTAGAAAGAGAATTCAGCGGGTATACCCCAATGAAAAGAACAGGGCTTGAAATGCCCTGATGGAAATTGAAATACCAAAACCAGCAATACGATCAACCATACGTCGATGTGCAGGGGTTTATGATTTTTTCTCACAGGGAGAATCAGAAAAAAGCTCACGCGGCGCACGCATTGTTAATTGGCGTCATAAAAAGCCATCAATTGAAAACTCATACGAACGTCTCTGGAAAGTCAAAACCTGAAAAGCCAGGTGTCCAGAATTGGTACAACAAAGAAGTGAAGAGCACGCCGTACCACTGCCAGTGAAGCCTCGGCCCAGCCCTACATACATTTACTATACCTATCAGGAATAACTGCTGCTATACACCTGTGAAATCTTCTCAGTGTTTTTCTTCACCGGTAGAAAAATCGGTCCTAAAAATCTATAATTCATTAGCAAAGATGTCTTAGACTAAGACATCTTTGCGAATGAATTATATATAAATGTCATTGAAAAACCGCTTGGAAAATGTCTAGAAAGAGAATTCAGCGGGTATACCCCAATGAAAAGAACAGGGCTTGAAATGCCCTGATGGAAATTGAAACACCAAAACCACCAATACGATCAACCATACGTCGATGTGCAGGGATTTATGAATTTTTCTCACAGGGAGAATCAGAAAACAGCTCACGCGGCGCACGCATTGTTAATTGGCGTCTTAGAAAAGCCATCCATTAAAACCTCATACGAACGTCACTGGAAAGTTAAAACCTGAAGAGCCTCGTGTCCAGAATTGGCACAACAAAGAAGTGAAGTGCCTCGATAAAATCGACGATAATCGAAGACAGAGCAGATCTTAGCCCAGCCCTACATACATTCACTAACAGCTATACGTTTAGGGAATAATTGCTGCTGTACACCTGTATAATCTTTCTAGCGTTTTTCTCCACCGACGGGAAATATAGAACAAATCTACCTGAGGCCCTGAGCACATATTAATGAGAGTATGAATAACGAACGGAAGTATTTAGTCTTCCCCAGTGCACAGACCATAGCTTGTGGTGCACTGATCAAAATTGTCAAAATTACCAGCAATACGATCAACCGTACTACATTGATGTACACGAGTCATGAATCATTAACTGACTGCAGCATAGAATGTGCGTATCAGCAAATGTGAATTATGTGAAATGTGAATAGAAGAGCCACATGTCCGCAGATGCGGGCCAATAGGCCCGGAAAGAAGCAAGAGTTATATTATAAAAGATGGGTTTGAAATTGACCTTACAATGGGTTTTCTTCTCAGCGAGAATGATTTGCCATTAGTGCCTTTCAAGAACATTTGTTCCTAATTTACTAACAGCAAATTCCAAGGTGAAATTGTCTTCGGCAAATATTATTTTGCTGAAGTTTGTAGAACTTATTAACACATTCACTGCCTTGAACGAATTTTGCTGACTTTCACCCAGTACCTTCAACGCATATGTGAGGTCATATATTGCCGATACGTTTCATTTATATAATGTCCTACTACTATGAGCGCCTACATGCGTTTATGGCAGCGACCGTCCGGCACCTGGCGAAAGTTCGGAAAAAATGCCGGCAGTGTAATTTGTTTCCTCGCAAATATGATGAACAACTTAAGAACGTAAGAAAATTAAGTACTCGAGTCGTCACTCCGCCTTCGGCCTCAGGCTTCTAATAAGCAAATAAGCGGTGACGAATTTACAGTCTTGGCCGACCCAAGTTCTACGCTTATTATGACACCCTTAATACAAAATGTACAGTTATATGTCTCTATATATCGTCGACCGTAGGCTGAATTAGCGTAAGGGACATTGTTTTGCCTGACCCTTACCGTAATTCAGCCTACGGTCGACGATATGTAGTGTTGTTATGGTATGTTGTTGTTTATATTATGTGCCTATTGTTAACCACTGTTTTTATATAAGTTTACATTGCAATTTATCTTTTGGTATGCAATAAAGTATTATTGTTGCCCCTACCTCGCCCTTTCAGGCGCGAAAATGGTCTGAAGAATGGTGCCCCATGCCGTGTGAAAATCTACGAAGTAATAACTGATTCTTATTATTAGTCCTATAAACTAGCCTAAATAACTTAGCCTAAAACAGATAATAATACACAAAACACTAACTGACTGTAATAAAACAACTTAAACGGATTAAATCGCGTATATTACTTAATTTTTACGTCCCGACGTTTCGTGACCCTTTTCAACGTTCGTGGTCGCAAGTAGACAGAACTAGGATTAAAAATGAAGTAATATACGCGATTTCATCCGTTTATATTGTTTTACTACAAGGAGTGATAATCGCAGAAACCAAAGACAATATTACTAACTGATTGTTTTTTTTTTTCATGAATATTTTAGATTTATAAGAACTGTGAACGACAAACAAGCATCCAAATACAAAGTCTCAATTTTAGGTCTGTGTGCAGGCCGCCTGAGTGCTGTTACCTCAGAACTCCGATGTTTATGAATTTGATATTTTTTTTTATTGAAAAAGTAAACCATGTTCCATTTTTAGGATTCCGTAGCCAAAATGGCAAAAACGGAACCCTTATAGTTTCGTCATGTCCGTCCGTATGTCACAGGCACTTTACTCAAAAACTACAATATGGATATTGATGACATTTGGAATATAGGTGTCTTGTGTGAGCCGCTACTTAGTTTGGTAGTTAAATAACAAAAATAAATAGTTTTAGGGGGGGCACCTCCATACATGTTACAGAAGCTAAAAAAATTTTTTTCAGGGAATATCAAAGTATGGTACATAGTTCGACAGTTCTTTCAAAAACATTTTGAGGTTCTTAAGTAATGTTTTTGATCAAGTGAATACCTTTGGAAATAATCGCTCCGAAAGTTGTGAAAATTGTGTCCCCCCCCCCCTCTATCTTCTAAACCATGTGTTCAAAAACCATAAAAAAATTACAAAGATAACGCTTAATTAATACTTTCAATGAAAATTATTTTCAACAAGATCGAATAAACCGTTTTTGAGTTATTGCCGATAAACTGAGCTTCTCAACAAAAGGACGTAATTGCTATGAAGATAAGCTATTTTGTTGTTGTACTTCTTTACATAGTATTTATTACTTTATAGTTACGGCTATGGAACCCTACACTGAGCATGGTCCGACATGCTCTTGGCCAGTTATTTTTTTGTGAACGAAGACATTTGTATTGAACTTCGCTTCTAACTCGTCCGCAAGTTGCAAGTGTGATAAGGCCCTAAGGTTCGAAGGTATAAATAATTATACGTAAGAAAAATTAAAACGTCAATATTTAAGAAAAATGTTCATATGTAAAAACTTTTTGAAAATAGCTCACGTGTTATATAGCAACAGTGTCGTTCCATCAGGTGGCCTGCAATGCTTGTTTGTCACTTGTTGATATAAAATTCAAACGAAACATTTCTAAAATTGATAATAATGGAGTACTTACAACTAAAAGTATAGGTAATTTCACGAGAGTTGAGGTGAATGATTACACACACAGCTACATGAAGTACTCATTGCAAAAAAAGTGAATGAATGAAATGAATGAGTGAGTAAATAAACACAAGGCTATAAGTTTAACAGTTCAAATCAGCTTCTTTTTATGAAGTGTCAAAACGCTCCGAAAGTATGCAGTTTAGTATGAAATACTAACTTGTGACGTCATGCTCAACATGGTGCCTTATTTTTAGTTTCCGTCATTGTAAAATCGTCGGTGGCACGAAAATGTGACGGTTTTTGGGAAAACGTCCCACTTCGTCGATATGGAGTTAAGAGTAGTTCCTAATACTACCAGATCATACGCTATCTTTTGGTGAAAGATTCATGTCTCTAGATGCTACAGTTATTTTTTAAAAATTCTGCAAAGTTGCAGAAGTGAAAAAGCGACACTTGAGAAAACGTTGGTTAAAGTTTGGGATGGCAGAAAACACACTTCTACTTTGAAGTTATGGAGTGGTTGGTATTAAATGAATGGGCATACTTTAGGGATTTTAAATTAGTTAAAATCATGTATGTAACCTTAGTATTTTGAATGTTATGGAGGCTTGAACATAAAAACAGGACGAAAATATGTAAATCCTGAATATGGGTTTATTTCTATATTCTATTATACGGCACGCAGATTTATCATTAAAGTTGTATTTATAAATGGTTTCCCAGAATTAATTTTGTGGATCCTTTTATTTAGTTATTATGTCAAAAAGTTAATAACAAATGATTTGAAGAGTGCCATGCATAAAAATTAAAATACATGTGTCTCTTACTATATAACATGAGATTACTTAAAAAACATACTTATCAAGCATAGAAAGTATGTAAAATATCAAATTATAAGTACTTTTTGTGTGTATAAAGTTTAGTGATTTTATATAGGGAGCGTCCCACTTGGTCGGTTTACTAAACTTTAGTGCTTCTTCATTGATAGTGTTTGTGTTTGGTATATTTTTCAGTTTTATGTATGAGATAATGGTTTGTTATTGTTAATCTATAGTCTTTGATACTAACGTCGTTTGTTTAAACTTTTTTAACGTAATTGAACGAAATTTCTTTTCGACTCAAGTTTAGTGATCCACTTTGACGGTTTGGTGGATCATACGCTAAAAAATTACTACAAGTATAAAATCATAATTTATAAACATAGGTGTAATTTGCTGAACCAAAAACAGTATAATTACAAACCAAAAATGGTGTACGTATTGAACCTATGAGATGTAGCAAACGGATCGAACTCATCGCAACGTTTATATAAGTCGCCGCGCCGCCTCGTCGGCGACATCAAAGGCTAACTAACTATAGCTCTAAGAGACTGTGTTATATGTGGTAATCCAAAACGAAAGGAACCTTCTGCAGCTTCGGCAGGTGCTTACGAAGTTAATGCCTTATCTTTAATGCAGAAATCGAATGAAATTGCGTGTGTGTCTGCGGCCAGAAGGTCCCTTTCATTTTTATTACAAATTACTCATAACACCATATCGGCAAAGTAGAAATTGTTCTCTAATAACAGGTACAAATATGATATCGACGATTTTTTCTGTATGCGACAAAGTGGGTCGCTGGGCACTAAACTTTGAGGCCCTAAAAAGGTGCTTAAAATGGAGATTTATTACAGTATGTTCTATCAGTTTTCATCGAAAGTTGATTTTCGGTAAGTTTTGCCATATTTCACTAAACTGCCCGTAACTCCGTAACTAGAATCGACAAAGTGGGACGTTTTACTAAAAACCGTCACAAATAAGTTTGAATGATTTTATCCGGGCTGTTTTAAGAGCGTAATTTGCTGGATACACTTAATTAATTTATTTTGATTGTTGTCAAATACCCTATTCACTGTTGAACTTGAAAAAAGAACAGTAATTTCAAAACCTCGCTGTCATTACATGACAGTGTTGTTGTGTGCGTGGCCTCAACTCTCGTAAAATTACCTGTACAAGTAATGACAAAAATACGTATATTTTACGTAAGGATAGATAAACGGAGCCTAGAACTAAAACCTCACAATCTGAGGTTATCTTATAAGTGCCATAAGAATAAGTCTAGCTTTTAACCGTATTTCACCGCCTTTTAGCACAATACGGTACTTTCCTTACGGATCAAATCAGTTACTTTTGCGGCGCTAGTGTAGCGTGAGGTCACTGAAATGTCAAATGTCACTGTTTGTGTGTGGGCTACTTGAGTTTATTTGTAATTAGAATAATGTTATCAATATTTTGCAATATCTGAGATTAACTATGGCAAATATGAATTACGGGTTAATGAATGTCAGTGCTTTGAGATAGTTTCATCATTCGGAAACTTATAGGGAACGTGCACGAACTATAGGTGGCAGCACTAAATGCCAAAAGAGACACGGGCGGACAATAAAGGAAACTATCGCCCCTGTCAAATCAACTTGTCAATGTCAATGATAATATGTAAGTGTCAATGTCAAATATAGTAAGTCGTAGCTACACTGACGTTAATCGTCCTTCACCGCGATAAATTAACGATATTAACGGCTTTATCGTCAATGTGGCCCCAGCATGAGAGGGTATATGATTTAGATTGGCGGCACCAGTTGGCAGCACCTTCGTCGTGCACGTTCCCTGTATCCTTTTTTTCTGTACAAAACGCATTTCTGCGGCATGTTCGATATGTGTACAGTAAGATTTTAAGGTATTAAATATAAACTTTGTTGTTTATAAGCATTGGTTGGAATGTAAATTTTGTTTTCACTCCCGTAATAGGGAACGTGCACGACGAAGGTGCTGCCAACTGGTGCTGCCAATCTAAATCAAGTACCCTGTCATGCTGGGGCAACATTGACGGAAACGCCGTAATTTATTGCGATGAAGGACGATTAACGTCAGTGTAGCTACGAATTACTATATTGGATATTGACACTAACATATTGTCATTGACATTGACAGCTTGATTTGACAGGGGTGATAATTTCCTTTATTGTCCACCCGTGTCTCTTTTGTCGTTTAGTGCTGCCACCTGTTCGTGCACGTTCCCTATAGCAAATTGATAGCTATACTTCAGGACCTTACACAGTGGCGCCAGCTGGTGAGCCCAAAACCGGTAGACATCATTATGCTAGTTGTGCAGCGATACAGCTTTTCACGAACACTATTATTTACGTCACACCTGGCCATAAATTGGCAATTTACACGTGCGGAAAATCCCACTTCTAGGCCTGGGACAGACGTACAATTTTGTACTTACCACAGAAGGTAATAAAGCCCCGGATCGCATATTTATCGTCATTGTCAAATACCTGCGATCTAAGACATTATTTGTTTTATGCCACACCTGGCCATAAAGTGACTTTTTCCGCACGCTGCGCGTAAGGAATAAGCCGCTTTCTGGCCAAGTGTAGACATAAAATAATGTACACAACACGGGAGGTAATAAAGAAAGCCCTCGATCGCATATTTACGTCCCTCGCTGGCAGCTCGGGCCGCAAACTTCTGCGATCTCGGCCTTTCTTTGTATTACCACCCTAGTTGTGTAATATACTATTACCTCCCTAGGTAAGTAATGTACCAGTGGCGTGGTGTAAAATATATGCTTGGGCAAGCCGGTGCAGATTTGGCGTACATTTTCGTAAAGAGCTCTAAAATAAGGTGCAAATGCCTGATATTAGGCAAGCCGGAGGGAATCGAGTTCTTTGGACGCCACGCCACTGTAATGTACCCACTATTCTTATGGCACTTTGTCCTTAATTAATGAGTTTGACAAATCCAGCCATATAGAACATATCAGCAAAATTGTTCGATTGATTTGTTATTTACATAAACGCACGCACGCAACGTAAAATAGGCGCATGTTTGTCGTCGAGTTGCGGAAAACAAGCCCGCGTAAACCTATACCTATTTACATAAAAATGTCAACTTAACCTAAAGGTCATTAAAGTCGTCTGGTTCTACATACAAATAAAAAGGGCTTTAACAATCCACTTTCACGACATCAGTTTTAGTTGAAACGTGTTTTATTAGATAGATTGATACATTATATCAGCGCAAAACGACATGATGTCGTTAAATTCCTTTGTATGAAAAACCGGTCGCCTCGACTAACCCTAAGAACATTTTTGGCGATAAATATTAAAATCGCCTACACCTTTAGCAAAACTATCGAGTCGCCTGTACAGTAAAAATCATGCGGGATTAACTTACTTAACCCATTTTAAGCACTTCGCACATAGAACTAGTCACACAGTTAATAAAACGAACAGCTCAATTAAAACAAAATTACCAATTGAGTTCAAACCGTTAAGGGGCATTTCTCCAGAAATATGTCTGCGACTCATT
Organism: Eudemis profundana; assembly: GCA_947034925.1. NCBI lineage: Eukaryota > Metazoa > Arthropoda > Insecta > Lepidoptera > Tortricidae > Eudemis > Eudemis profundana. The sequence goes on from OX344819.1 coordinate 7,287,964, forward strand.
CATCTGTCTCCATACATTTAGTATGAAAAAGGGCCAGATGAATGAGGTGACCGCAGACATATATCCGGAGAAATGCCCTAAGACCGAAACGTCCACATTCCCAACTCGTCCACATTACCATCTCGTCCTCATTCTCAACCCGTCCACATTCCCAACTCGAAATGTATGAATTTGTACAACCTTGCAGAGAACAAGTAGGGATGCGGACGAGTTCGGAATGTGGACGAGATGAGAATGTGGACGAGTAGGGAATGTGGACAAAGTGAACCTGAGGGGTGTTTAGACCACGTACCGGTCTACATGAGGGCTCGGATGAGCTCGGGCGCTTCGACGACGTACTCGCCTACCTCTTGGCGTCTGCAGCTCGTCACCTTGAGGTAGCCGGTGCCGGCTTCCGTGATCTGCATGTGGCGTTTGGCGCGCTCGAGTTGCTGCGGTGACGGCGTTTTTGGGAAGTCTGGGGTCAAATGGTTGTGGTTATTATACATTAACAATAGTATATGTAGTCATATTATCTATTTACACATAAATACCTCTACAATAATCTCTTGTACATGACCCTGTTCTGTTTGTCTACCACCTCTCTTGTCTCATCACTCAACTGCTCAAAGGTTAACTGGAAGAGATCCCTTAAAGGGATAAGTTCGCCTTTGTACACATACCTTTATTTTGTAACCCTGTGCTTTGTATTATTTTGTGCAATAGAGTTTACATACATACATACAATATTGGGAACGTGCAGGAACGCATAGGTGGCAGTAGAGGAAGCTTTTCAGACCTGAAAGACATACTGGATATAAAATGTCACTGTCAAGTATTGTAAGTCGTGGTTACACTTAACGTTAATCGTCCAACATCGCGAATTCGCGATATCAACGGTGTTTCCGGTGTGGCCGCAGTATGATAGAGTACTAGATTCGGATTGGCAACACTAGTTGGCAGCACCCTCGTCGGGCAAGATAAAGAATGCAGGGTCACTCTTTAAATAGGGTATTTGACAACAATCAAAATAAATTCATTAACTCTAACCAATAAGGCACCATGTTGAGCATGACGTCACAAGCACGTCACAAGATAGTATTTCATACTAAACTGCATACTTTCGGAGCGTTTTGACACTTCATAAAAAGAAGCTGATTTGAACTGTCATCAAGTAGCCTATCGCAGGTGTATGTGGCCCGAACCGGAGGAAAGGCCCGCACTGCGTACATAATTTAACGTCTTCCCCTGGCCTATTCTAGGGGTCATCCACAAAGTACATCGCACGATTTTTCACTTTTTACTCTGGCATCATCTTGCGCACTGCGCCAGCCCCTGCCCGCTGGGGTGCTATTAACCCTTAGATGCATACGATACTGTGCATTTTATTTCTGAAATGTCTCAAGTGAAAATAAAATTCATGTCAATTTGGGATTTCGTGGAGAGTTTGACAAAGTCTGAAATTGACGTTAATTTGATTTCTACATGTGTCATTTTAGTAGTATAATTTATGATACTGTATGCACCTAAGGGTTAAAAACACCGCGGAGAGCTATTGCTTCTTTGACCATGACTTACCTAGAAGTGGCCGTTTACCTAGTCGCTACAATATGCTGAACATCGGTGCAATGGCCTCAGAACCAGACAAAGACAAAACTAGTCCATACCTTTGATCTCGAGCGACAAGGTGGCGGCGGGGATGCCCCGCGCGAACTCCGGCATCATCTTGCGCAGTGACGTCACTGGCACGTTGGCCAGGGAACCGTAGTCGTAGAACAGAACCGGGGCCTCCAGCCCACCGGGCCCGCCGGTCTGCTCCAACATCACCGCGCGTAACCATTGGTTCTCTGTAATAAGAGATTAGGGTTATACTCATACTCAGTGGCGTAACTACAGGGTGGCAGGGCCGGCAAAATGCCACGGGCCCCTGACCCAAGAGGGCCCCGGCGTAAGTATAACGTTAAAATAATAAAGCTTAATGATAGGGCACCCATTAAAGGAATTTGCCACGGGCCCCAGATGATATAGTTACGCCACTGCTCATACTAGATTGGGAATCGCAATTTCGTCCGCGTGAATCTTCGACTTTTTCCGGGAGTGGCTCACTTCGCGATTTAAATAATAAACATACATCGTTATCGCGGGTGCAAAAATGATTTGACAGTACAGAAAGATTATGAAAAACAAGCAATAACAGACGCGATACTCATTTTGAGGAATATTTATGCCTACACGTACGAGTTTAAAATTTATCAACATTAATTTCTATATTGCTAGATAAAATGTTAGCAATACGCTTAATGGTAATATTTGTCAACGATTCTGGAGATGAATGATTTCCACCCATTTTTAAGATGTACATGATACGACTTCTGGATACGTCAACCTTTATATGCTGACTGCAATCTTAATTTTTTTATTTCCATTTTTTTTTACATTTGTGCACTTAATTGCCAGTTATATAACGTACTAAAAAGAGTGTGTATGTATAATATTTAAAATCAAGTTTTTTACGTGAATGCATACAGTTATGTTCTTTTTGTAAAAAATAATGTAGATATGTAGTTTTTGTAAAACGGTAGTACCTAATCAAACCTCCGAAAGAAAACTAACCTAACCTAACCTACTAAAAACTAAACGTACCTACTTACTGAAATACTAAATTTGCGACTGTGCCATGTACGTGTACAACTAATCATTTTAGTCGCATGTTTAGTTTTTCGTTCGGACGGTTTATTTTTTACGTTTAAAAATGGGTATATTTTTAAAGACTGATTTTGGACAAATGGGGTAATTTTTAGTCAATATTTTTGGACTACTTGTAGCTCCTTCTTAGGCGACCACTATGATACCAGTAACTCAAATCCGCCAAAAATGTTAGTTGTTTTTGTAAACATGCCTTCAATTTTTATAGACCTTTGCTAGTGAAAACTCTCCACATGTAAATAGCTTCTTAGATGCTTATTAGTCCGCTTTGTATTGACATCCAATGTATGGGGAGGTCGCCAACTGGTATTATTTTATTATTATTATTATTATTTATTGAATCATAAAACATGTAACATTACAGTTGACACAAACCAAAGCGTTACACAGACTCAGAAACTTACTAACTAACTTACTTACAGCTACAAGATATCTATCTTGCTCTCTCTCTAGCACTCTCTTCCATTCTATCATCAGTCTCGCTATACCTGTCGCAAACAAATCGCATTCAGAATGTGCCGCGAGCAGGGAGTTGATGAGCGCAGTCGCGCGCAGAACGGGGGAGTGCAGGCGCAGGCGCGTGCGCGTGTGCGCTGCGGCCAGCAGGGGCGGGCGCCGCCGCCTGCTGCAGTACTCATCAGGTACTGAGAGTTTCAGGAATTTTTCCAAAAGGCCGATACTATCTACCTTACACCTTAAAATTTTAATAATGAAATAAATTAGTCCCAGATTTCTACGCAGCTCTAGTGAGTCGTACCCTAAGTGTCCCTGAAGAAATCGTGTCGGGTACATAAAAGGGTAATACGTATGTATTTTGCTATACATATTACGAAGAAATTTTTTTTGGACTTGTTCCAGCATAAGAATGTATTTTTTCTCATGTGGACTCCAGACCACTGCGTTCGTCTCCAGAATACTCCGTACAAGCGCCGCGTACAGCACACGCGTCGCTGCAATAGTCAGGGGGGCAGCGTTGCGCAGCACGAATCCCAGTCTCCGGTACGCATTGCTGGTGACACTTTGTATGTGCGGCCGAAACGTGACGTGCGGGTCAAACACCACTCCGAGATCTCGAACTTCCTCGACGCGGGTCATAGCCTTCTCTGCTATGCAATAATCATAGCAGAGGGGCAAAGGAGAGCGAGAAAAAGTCATTACTTCGCACTTTTCAATGTTAAATAATAACTTATTCTCCAAACTCCATCGGTATAGGATGGATTCCCTTGGTACAGTTGTATATTGGGTCAATCTGAGCTGATTTAGCCCGGTAGCCATGAACCCCCTCCTGGTGGGTAGGGAGGGGGGGCACTGAAAGTGACGCTTTACCTTGCTTCGGACAAAAAATTCTATTGACTTCAATTTACCTACCACCTCGTGTTTGGTATCATTTTCGTATAAACCAAGGACGACGAATTCAATTTCGATATAAATTGTATGAAGTTTCATACAAAAAAACTCAAATTTTGAAGAAAATATGAAAATTACACTTAACTTTTTTGAACAAAAAGGTGTATATTGAAAAAAATATGAGGGTTTTTGAGTGTAAAAAAATACTTTTAGACGGGAAATTTTATCAGCTTTAATATAATATATATTTTATGTAACCTTATCATACAACCTCAACCTGGAAAAAAATCAAACGTGCTACGCGATAGTCACGAAGTTATTTTTTCATCCCGTCTCTCTCAAGAAGATCGCATAATATACATGTAGTACATGCATCATATTTCAGAAATGCATAAACGAGCATGAAAAAAGAAAAATAATAAAACAAGTACTTATTTTCCGAACTTCCATCATAAGTTGGTTTTTCATACAAAATATATGGAGTACCAACTTAACTTTGCTGGTGACCTGTGCTTATAGTGTGATAAATCATGAAAATATATTTGCTTTAGATCAAAACTCAAAAATATGTGTGTAACTATACTATAGTTGGCTATAAAAAAAACGTGTTTTACACTATATTATCGTATATTATTAAATTATATCATTCTGTGTAATGAAATTTAACCAAATACCTGAAGAAAATCGTAGTTAACTTTTTATTTGATTCTCCACTCGAGGTGGCATTTCCCACCACAATTGCACAGTTCAATACACTTTAAGGATCTTTTTTGACAGTTGCACCTGCCACTGTAACGTGTCTTGCACTTGCACCTAACGAGTTCAGTAGGTAGTCCACTATGTTGTAAAGTTGTTGTAATGGGAATCCATCTTCCAGCCCCAATCTTCTGGACCTGCCAAATTTTAAATGGTCACCACTGTTCGGCCCCATTGGTGTACACCCTGTTAAACGGCCCTTAACAGATGCTGCCGAAAACTGGCTTCTGTTGGAGAAATATATTCTAGCTGTAAGTAGATCTTTTATTGAAAAAAGTTCCTTTCGACACTCCTTCAACGATGTACACTCACGGACTTTTTGTTTGGCCATTTAGGGGTCAAATTACATTAATCGTGTCATAGATTGTGTATTACACGAGAAAATTATGCTAAACCCTAAATGGCTTAACAACTAAAGTCAGTGAACGTACAATGGCTGAATCTGAAATATTTTTACGTAATTTACGTCTAAATGCGTAGTTGCAATTCAAGCTACGCTGGTTTAGTTTACTACTGACTTATTGTACACTAGCATTTACCCGTGGCTTCGCCCACATTGTTCCCGTTACTGTCCCAAGGGAACCCTTTACCGGGGTAAAAAGTCCTATGTATCAATCCACCCAGTTGTTACCTCGTTATTTAGAAACTAACATCCAAATTTCCAAACATCCACACATCTTCACAAACTTTCAGATGTAAAATATAAGTGTGATGTGTTGTCATTGTAATGATATATTTCTGAATCAATGGTTCGGTGTCTTCAGGTTTCCCATCTGCCAGCATGTGGGAACTAGAGGTTACACATGGAAAAGATTCCATGCTTCGAAGGCAGTTATCTTTCCTCTCCCATTGAACATTGATACAGTGACGCATCCAGTTAAAGCATGCAATATTGGCAATGCTCTGGCTTTTTCAGGACCTGAAATAATACAAGGTTAAGACGCTGACACGACAAAACACGAGTGAGCACAAATACTAGAATACCTAAAGAATAGCGCATTCTTGTGTCGGCCCTTTTCATGGTTGCAAGGGTCGATGTTATGCCGTCCGTGATATTTAGTTTTTTTTTCAGTTGGCACTTTTATAGTAAGATAAGCTAAGTGCAACATCCTTATGTTGCACTAAGGAAGAGTTCTTATTGGTTCTCACTATCACGTAAGAAATTGCCTCATCCTTTAGGTATTCTAGTAGTGCCCCGAGTTACGGAAAAAAAGTTCACATCCGGATACCAGCACCAAATTTTAGTATGTTGTTAGGCATGGTCTCTGGACCCCAAAACTGCCGGGAAACAGTCTCTGAGAGGTCAAGGTCACCCAATATGAGGTCATTCATCTAGCCGCTCCCGCGTTCTTAAGAAAGTTTAATTGTGACAAAACTACACATCTCACATCCACATAAGAGGTATCAAATGAAAGGTAATTAAATTTACTATAATTCACTTAAACATTTAAATTTAATAAATGTTATACTTTAGGAATTATTCACACAATTATTTCAATGTCAAAAAAAAATATACGGAAATTTAGGTTTTACAGCAAAACTAAAAACACTAAGTTATGCAAATGTTTCACAAAAATAAAAGAAATTTATTAAGCTTCATAACATAGTTTAAATCTTGAAAATCTGTCAATAAATATAGAAGCTACAGCTCAAAAATCTTGAGCGCGCGAAATAATCCCATAGTGCCCCGAGTTATAGAAAAAACATTTTTTTCCGGATATCAGCACCAAATTTTAGTATGATATTAGGCAAGTACTCTGGACTCCAAAACTGCTGAGAGACGGTTTCTGAAAGGTCAAGGTCAACAGTTATGACGTCACCAAAGTGGCGGCCGCTACATTTCGAAAAGTTCTCATTATTCTTAAACTATGCACTGTACCGTAACGTGTGTGGTATCAAATGAAAGCTCATTAAATGTTCTATAACTTTGTTTTAATATATAACACCATTATTATTGAAAAATAACAAGATACAATAAAAAAATCCAAAATTTTTTTTTTTTTATATTTGTACATATTTTAGATAGTAAATCACTTACATTAGACACTAAAAATGTTGTACAAAAATATAGGTAATTTCTTTTTCTATAATATGAAGTTTAAATCATTAAAATTGTTTGAAAATAAACAAAGATATGTCAATTACAATGCACCGCGGCAGACGCTACAAACAATGTACCCGCCGCCCGCCGCATTTGAAAAATGTAAATCACATTCAAACTATGCGATGTATATATATTTGTAAAGTATTAAATGAAAGCTGACTAAATGTTATATGATTTTTTGCTTAAGTATACTGGTGCAAGAATAAAAACAAACAGGTCATATAAAGGAAAACAAAAAAAAAGTAGAAAAACATCCATATTTATTTATAACCAGGCTAGAAATCAATTTTTTTGAGAGTGTTACATACGTAAAAACTATATACAATTTCTTGGTCATTTGCCTGACCGATAGACATATAAAAGGCTACAGTAATACACAAAGACGCCCTAGTGCAACATACCAAGCGTGCCATTTTTCAATCTCAAACATGGACGAGTTGTCTTATAGATAACCCACAGCCAATGAATCCCTGTAACTGGGGCTGGGAAAAAAAAGCAGAAGGACTCGGCTACATCCCTACGTGGAAGACTCTTCCTGACGCAAGTGCCATCTGTCAAGAACTTGTTTCTTGCAAATGCAAGGACAGATGTTCACGATGTCGATGCGTCAAGAATGATTTAAATTGTACTCTCCTTTGTGCATGTGAAGGTGCGTGCTCAAGAATTTAGGATGCTTTATGTTTTGTTTATATGACAAGTAGCTCGCAGCGAATCGAGGCCTCGTGACTCCGACAACTTAAAGTACAGCCTTTCCTACTTCCGGTATTTGGATGGAAGGCTTTCAGGTGGGGTCGCAAGGTCACTCACTATTCGCTGCGAACTACTAGTGACAATAATTACTGATGTGTATTACTGTGGCCTTTTATATGTCTATCGGTCAGGCAAATGACCAAGAAATTATATATAGTTTTTACGTATGTAAAACTCTCAATAAAATTGATTTCTAGCCTGTTTATAAATAAATATGGATGTTTTTCTACTTTTTTTTTGTTTTCCTTTATATGACCTGTTTGTTTTTATTCTTGCACCAGTATACTTAAGCAAAATATCATATAACATTTAGTCAGCTTTCATTTAATACTTTACAAGTATATATACATCGCATAGTTTGAATGTGATTTACATTTTTCAAATGAGGCGGGCGGCGGGTACATTGTTTGTAGCGTCCGCCGCGGTGCATTGTAATTGACATATCTTTGTTTATTTTCAAACAATTTTAATGATTTAAACTTCATATTATAGAAAAAGAAATTACCTATATTTTTGTACAACATTTTTATTGTCTAATGTAAGTGATTTACTATCTAAAATATGTACAAATATAAAAAAAAAAAATTTTTGGATTTTTTTTATTGTATCTTGTTATTTTTCAATAATAATGGTATTATATATTAAAACAAAGTTATAGAACATTTAATAAGCTTTCATTTGATACCACACACGTTACGGTACAGTGCATAGTTTAAGAATAATGAGAACTTTTCGAAATGTAGCGGCCGCCACTTCGGTGACGTCATAACCGTTGACCTTGACCTTTCAGAAACCGTCTCTCAGCAGTTTTGGAGTCCAGAGTACTTGCCTAATATCATACTAAAATTTGGTGCTGATATCCGGAAAAAAATGTTTTTTCTATAACTCGGGGCACTATGGGATTATTCCGCGCGCTCAAGATTTTTGAGCTGTAGCTTCTATATTTATTGACAGATTTTCAAGATTTAAACTATGTTATGAAGCTTAATAAATTTCTTTTATTTTTGTGAAACATTTGCATAACTTAGTGTTTTTAGTTTTGCTGTAAAACCTAAATTTCCGTATATTTTTTTTTTGACATTGAAATAATTGTGTGAATAATTCCTAAAGTATAACATTTATTAAATTTAAATGTTTAAGTGAATTATAGTAAATTTAATTACCTTTCATTTGATACCTCTTATGTGGATGTGAGATGTGTAGTTTTGTCACAATTAAACGTTCTTAAGAACGCGGGAGCGGCTAGATGAATGGCCTCATATTGGGTGACCTTGACCTCTCAGAGACTGTTTCCCGGCAGTTTTGGGGTCCAGAGACCATGCCTAACAACATACTAAAATTTGGTGCTGGTATCCGAATGTGAACTTTTCCCATAGAAGCATGTCCGTAACTCGGCGCACTATAGTACCTATTTGTGCATACCCGTGTCTTGTCGTGTAAACATCTTAATCTTGTATTATTCCAGGTCCAGAAAAGCCAGAGCAATATTCCATGCTTTAACTGGATGCGACATTGAGCCAGCATTCAACGGGAGAGGGAAAAAAACTGCCTTCGAACCATGGAATCCTTTTCCATCTGTAACTTCTGATTCCCAAACGCTGGCGGATGGAAATATTGAAGACCCCGAACCATTGATTCAGAAATCTATCATTACAATGTACAATAAGTCAATAAACGAAACCAGCGTCGCTTGAATTGTAACTACATATTTAGACGTAAATTACGTAAAAAATATTTCGGATTAAGCCATTGTTCATAATTTAATGAGCGTCTAAAGAATTAACTATGTTCAATAAAAGATCGACAGCCAGAATATACTTTTCCAACAGAAGCCAGTTTTCGGCAGCATCTGTTAAGGGCCGTTTACCAGGGTGTACACCATTGGGGCCGAACAGTGGTGACCATTCAAAATTTGGCAGGTCCAGAAGATTGGGGCTGGAAGATGGATTCCCATTACAACAACTTTACGCCATAGTGGACTACCTACTGAACTCGTTAAGTGCAAGTGCAAGACACGTTACAGTGGCAGGTGCAACTGTCAAAAAAGATCCTTAAAGTGTATTGAACTGTGCAATTGTGGTGGGAAATGCCACCTCGAGTGGAGAATCAAATAAAAAGTTAACTACGATTTTCTTCAGGTATTTGGTTGAATTTCATTACACAGAATGATATAATTTAATAATATACGATAATATAGTGTAAAACACGTTTTTTTATAGCCAACTATAGTATATTTACACACATATTTTTGAGTTTTGATCTAAAGCAAATATATTTTCATGATTTATCACACTATAAGCACAGGTCACCAGCAAAGTTAAGTTGGTACTCCATGTATTTTGTATGAAAAACCAACTTATGATGGAAGTTCGGAAAATAAGTACTTGTTTTATTATTTTTCTTTTTTCATGCTCGTTTATGTATTTCTGAAATATGATGCATGTACTACATGTATATTATGCGATCTTCTTGAGAGAGACGGATTGAAAAAATAACTTCGTGACTATCGCGTAGCACGTTTGATTTTTTTCCAGGTTGAGGTTGTATGATAAGGTTACATAAAATATATATTATATTAAAGCTGATAAAATTTCCCGTCTAAAAGTATTTTTTTACACTCAAAAACCCTCATATTTTTTTCAATATACACCTTTTTGTTCAAAAAAGTTAAGTGTAATTTTCATATTTTCTTCAAAATTTGAGTTTTTTTGTATGAAACTTCATACAATTTATATCGAAATTGAATTCGTCGTCCTTGGTTTATACGAAAATGATACCAAACACGAGGTGGTAGGTAAATTGAAGTCAATAGAATTTTTTGTCTGAAGCAAGGTAAAGCGTCACTTTCAGTGCCCCCCCTCCCTACCCACCAGGAGGGGGTTCATGGCTACCGGGCTAAATCAGCTCAGATTGACCCAATATACAACTGTACCAAGGGAATCCATCCTATACCAGTTGGCGACCTCGAGGTCAATACAAAGCGGGCTATATAGCTGTAGGCAGAATATATCCGTTTCTACCAAATAGACATTCTGTTATATGTGCTCTTTATTTCATTTGTTACTGCACCCGCGATAACGACGTATGATAATAAATAAATATCGGGGGACAATCTTACACAAATCGAGCTAGTCCCAAACTAAGCAATGCTTGTACTATGGGTACTAGACGACGATATACATACTTAAATAGATAGAAAACATCCATGACTCCGGAACAAACACTCGTGCTCATCACACAAATATTTGCCCTTACCAGGATTTGAACCCGGGACCTCTAGCTTCGTAGGCACTCCCACTGAGCTAAACGTGTCGTCAAATTTGGCGGCGACGAGTACCAAAATTTGCACCTCCGCGGAGGGGCGACCAGACAGCACGCGTTACGCGATTGATAGAGGCGATGCAGCCCGAACGTCAGTATTGTTAAGGTGGGTTTCGTTTGGTCTAAACCCACCTTTAGAAAGAGATACTTCTGTACAGTCGAGTTCATTTACATCTACACATAAAAGAGAACAATAATATTTGAACACGCTTTTATGCTCCTGACAATAGGGTCGTGTTCAGATATTTTTGTTCCCTGTGTAGATGAACTCGACTGTGCGTAATGCTGTTAGGTACTTATTCTGTGCTTTTCCATATTTTTTTTTATGTATGCACCTTTGCATCCCGTGGATAACAGGACCATTCACTTTCGCACTATATTGAACGGGAAGGGACCAGTATATAATAATTACATTATTTTTTTGTCGATTCGGTTTTTAGAAGTTATTGTTAATAGATTTATCTTTTCTCGCGAGGTCTACTGCTCACAGAGGCACTAACACAGTATAATAGTAGTAATTTTTTATTCCACAAAAGGTACATCGCGCGCTTGTATGTGTGCGCGCCGTGAACGAACGCACTACAAGCAACGTTTTAGGAATGCTTAAGAATGCTGCAGTACGGATTGCACCGTATGCACCTTGAACTTGAATACGTATCAGGTGCTCTTAAACGGTCGAAGTTTGACTATTTCTCTGTCTTTATACATTGTCACTAGTTTCTAAGGGTGCGATGAACTCTTTATTGTCCTCTCAAACTTACTATTAGGGCACTTTGCGATGCACAGCTCTTCTGGCATCGGCAGGTATGGCTCCCGGGCTAGCGCGCTATTGCAGTATTCATCCAACTGAAACAAAAAAAAGGTTGTTAAAATGCTAACATAGGCGAAGTGCATAGACAAGTAATTTTTTTAACCGACTTCAAAACAACTTCTTCCGTTCTCAGCTCGTCGGAATCTTTTTTCATACAAAACTAAATAAGAAAATAGAACGAGGGGTTGCTGGGAAGTATGGCGTGTATTTTTGGTCATTATATTGATTTTGCAGATAGTTCACGAACATCAGTTTAGGCGAACGAAGAATTTTGGGCTTCTTAATGTAGGCCATTTGGTTATCGTTCCTGAACATATTGTTGGGTAATTCAAAATTCAATTCAAAATTTGTTTATTTTCACCTCACAAAGGATACAAGTTATACTAAAGTACATGCAAGCAGTGGCTTAGTTCCTAAAATAAAATACCCTTTGTGAGAGACTGGAGTCCGAACTAGGTATAGACCTGTAATACAGATCTCCAGGCTCCAACCCGGAAATGAGCGGATCCTAGAGTGCCCGTATTGCTGTAAGGTACGTGTTACGTCCCGGCACGAATCGGAACGCGCCCTTTGCAAACGTCAAACGGTTTAACCTCCAACATACTTTGACAGCTCGAAAAACGCGGTATTCATGACGGCTGTCCTGTCACACTCTTACGGTTTTGCGACAAGGAAACGCGTTGCTCGCGATCGGTCTTCCTCTTGGATGTCGAATTAGTGGATTTTGTGATTGTTTTGTGTGCACGAACGATTTGTGTGAACAATTAAGTGCTAGCCTTGTTTTCGCGACGCGAACGGCACATATTTTGGCGTCTGGACCAGAGATTGGTTACGCCGCGTGGCGACCTGGACCTGGCGCCTCATCAGTGTATTGCTGAACTTGACGAGACTTTGACTCTTTGACTGACCCGACTGTGACTTTGACTTGACAAAATTAAGCCTGCGGTCAGCGGTCGATTTGGTAAGTGAAAATTATTCCTAACCGTGTCAGAGTCTCTTTCGAACTCCGCAATCGGAGTCCCATTCTACTCGGAGACACCCGGGTCCCGTCTAGAACAGTACGTGTTCTCAACATCATAGTGTCTATGGAGGTAAACAAAACAAAATAAAATAAAATAGAAGAAGTGAAAACATAAAAGGAAAAGGAAAGAAATCTATAAAGTAGATGTTTTGACATACCGAAAATGTGTGCTTGTGTGTGTGTGTGTGTGTAAATATGTGTATATATGTGTGTGTCTGTAAATCTATGTTTTGGTTGGTTGGTAATTATGATATGGATGTAGATAAAATATGTTATATTATCTTACCCTCGGGGCGAGTGCGAACGCGCGCTCCGCGTGCGGTGCGTTCCGCGCGTACCCATACAATATCCCGTTCTCAAGAATGCCGAACTCCAAAATCACCATCTCGCAGCTAGACGGCGGGTCCACGTATTCGATGTCTTTGAAGTACAGCTTTTCCGTTTCTGTGGAGACATTTTATTTTATTTATTGGAGAAACAGCAGAAGTAATAGTATTTTATGCAGTTGTATAAGTGGGTTCAAAAAATGCGAATTGTGTGATTGTGTGTGTGATGCAAACAGAGACGCAATGAGCGTTTTTTGACTTAATTATACAACGTTGCATACAATACTTTTTCTACGACTAGGTTTTAAAATATAAAATACAAAATTAATCATAACCTGGAAACAAAGCAAATATGACGTATGACTGACAGTATGTGTCTATGGTAAACCTTTTTTTTAATTTAAAATATACTTAAATTAAAAATACTTTTTTTTTATGTTGGCATCAATGAATTTAGTTCGGAAAGTTTTGTTTTTCTTAAAAACCGTAGGAATTTAATTGTTTGTTAAGTTGGTAGTTGTGCATTTTTACTGTAAAGTTAAAATTGAGCGCTTAATCCTTGACCTAAGTTTAACCTAGATTTAGAAGTCTGTGGCTGCTAGCAATAACGTAAAGTGACTATAACGACACTAGTGCTGTTATGGGGAATAAAAAGCAAGTAAAAGACAGATAACAGTACAGGAGTAGAAAAACGTATAACAGACAATTTATCAGGCAGGTAACAATATAGGCATGCACTTACTTCCTAAGATGCTCTCACTGGAAGATACATGATGTGGAAATAGTACATTACACAACTAGGGTGGTAAAACAAAGAAAAGCCGAGATCGTAGATGTTTTTCTTTGTTACCCTCCCGTGTTGTGTACATAATTTTATGTCTACACTTGGCCAGAAACGGCTGTAAGACTGTAACGGCTTTGTTTCCAAAAACAAAGCCGTTACAGAGATACAAACGGTGTAAGCCAGCTTGACACCCGGTAGCGTACACCGTGAACAGGCCTTATATTTCAGAAAGTTCAAGGGTACTATTTTTTTCACCTAGGTATTTCATCGGTACTATTTGGGTACTATTTATTGGCTGCATCAGATTCTGAATATCTTTACGGTGTACGCTATCTTGACGGACACAAATACCTAATACGTATTATTCCTTTTTCCTTAAACTATTTACTTTAAAACATAATTTTATATAATTTTCACGTATTGATGCTTAATGTACCTGTCTGAAAACGTCATAAATCCATACCCAGCACATCGCCTCCTCGTTCCAGAAGTTTCTGCCACTCTGGTGTGCTGAGAGCTTCCACGGTGCGGTTGACGTCCTCGCCAGACTTCACTACGGTCAGACGGACTGGGGTTCCGGTAGGGCCGGAGTTCGCACCGGATGGAATAGTCTAAAAAAACGGTTTGCCGTTAGATCACCTTTATTTTACTCTTTAACCGACCTACATTAATGCCAGTAACGCCTCATGGCTAGCGACTACGTGGCCCGCCGGTTCACTAAATGCAGTAAAAGCGAGGGGCCATTCATTTATTACGTAAGATGATTTTTGCCAGTTTTTGACCCCCTCACCCTTATGTAAGACCAAATAAGAATCGGCTGACCCCCTTCCCCCCTATTTAACATTTATTACGTAAGAATCGAAAGGAAACATAATTTTACGTTTGGACTGTTTTAATTTTTATTTTTCAAAGAATCATTTTGTTAGGGACGTTTATTTGCAGATACTAATAGTTTTTACTTTTGTTAGTACAATACCTATACGCAACCGAGCACGCGCCTACGCTCTCGCGCGGATTTGCGCGCTTTTTCAAAAGTTATGCGCATTTTTATGATCTTACGTAAGAACGATCACAGCTCTCGTTGACACCCCCCCCCCCCCCCCCCCCCCACCAAAAATTATCTTACGTAATAAATGAATGGCCCCCAACGAAGACAAGTCCCCAACAAGTCCAACTTTGATGCGAAGCGTTCATCTAAATCAGGGGTCTCCAAACTACGGCCCGCGAGTCTGTTCAATCCGACCCGCGGAAGGGCCCATGATCCGGCCCGCGACCTGGCGGGGGCCGAGAAAATCGATTACCTAACTCGACCATGTCCTGTGGCCCGCGCGAGCTATTCAATAGTGCATTACACAACTAGGGTGGTAATACAAAGAAAGTCCGAGATCGCAGAAGTTTGTGGCCCGAGCTGCACGCGAGGGACGTAAATATGCAATCGAGGGCTTTCTTTATTACCTCCCGTGTTGTGTACATCATTTTATGTCTACACTTGGCCAGAAAGCGGCTTTTTCCGTACGCATAAAGGTGCAATGTGGCCCTTTGATCTAAATAATTAATTAATTGATCTTAACAGATGTTAAGATCGTGTATAATGAATACAGGTTGTTACACGATTTTAATTGTGTTTTTTAACCGAATTTTGAAAGTGTTCGTATTCCAAAAACTTATCTACCTTTAGCTTATTTTTCACTTAAACTTTCACGGGTTTAAATATATTAGTTTGCGTACTGTATGTCTAATATTTGCTACATCAGAAACTTGACTCACCAGTGTTAGTTCGGCGTCGTCGTCCTTCAGTTTGTCTATGTACGCCGTGGCAGCATCGCTGAAAGACTTGGGTTTGATCGGCAGTGACACCATGGAAGTGAGAGTCGGCCGAGCGGTGATATCGAACTGCGGTGGGCACGGCAGGAGGGTCTCTAGTTTGTCCACTATCATGGCGTTACCTGGAAACAACAAAAATATTTACTAACTAATATTATAAATGTGCAAGTTTGTGAAAATGTTTGGATGTTTGTTACCTAATAACGGTAGGGTTGCCAGATGGAATTACCGTATTATCGGGAGCAGGACACAATATGTCGGGATTTTGAGACTTTGGTCGGGAGATGCCCCGCGCGAGCTTTTTTTTTAGCCTGAAACAGCAGATATCTTCGCTGGCCGGACCACCTTGAGTGGATCGGACTAACTTTTAAAATGAAGTCGTTTGTCGGGAGAGTTTCTTCTTTGTCGGGAGTCGGGAGAACATACAAAAAATCGGGAGAATCCCGCCAATTCCCGACCATCCGTAGCCGAAACCGCATCTGAAGAAGCGTTGAAATGTGGACCTTATATCACTGTATGAAGGTGTAAAACTGAATGAGTATTCATTTGGACAGGCCAGTGGCTATTACGGTGATCATACATTTAACACACTTAACTAAATATTTACTCTTGTTATATACTAAACTTTAATATAGATAAGTCTGTATACAGTATTTTAGATTTTTAACACAAGGCTAAACAATTTTTTGCGATGTTTTCGATGCGCAAACGAGAAGCATAGGTCCCTCTAGCACGGCGCGTCAGCGCACACTGTCTATTTGTATCGGAGTAAACGAGAGCCTACTGTCACTGTTTCTGGGCAGCCGGGTCTTAGAAGATAATAATAAATAAATATTGAAATAAAAAAAGTGTGGATTATTTGTGAAATGTGACTCGTTAGCGGTTTAGGTATGAATATGTTGTCTTCATGTTTTTATTTGCAGACCCATACGTCAAAAAAATAAAGACATAGAACCGTTTAATGATGATTTTAAGACCAATCTTTGCAATTTTTTTCTATCGAGCCGATTTCGTCCAATTATGTATCGAGTCCGTCCACGGTCTTTGAAATATGATGAATATTAACATATATTTTTTTTGATGTGCTAGAACAAATAGTTTTTCTTAAAAAACTGCTTAAATAACATCAATTTCAACAAAATTGGGTCTTGTCAGCCTCTTAATACGTCATCTTCTCCCGCCCCCCGCGCGGACCATGGGAGTCTCACCAACGAATTTACAAAGTTATAATACATCCTATATACGTATATCAAAGGTATAGGTAGTTCACGAGAGTTGAGCACCCAACAACACTGTCATGTAATGACAGCGAAATTTTGAAATTAGGGCGCGGCCCCATGTCGACGGCACGGCGCCGTCCACCGTGGAACGGCACGACGCCGTCACCGTGCGACGGTACGGCGTCGTGCCGTCGGACGGCGCCGTCAACGGCGCCGTGAACGGTGCCGTGGACGGTGTGACGGCGCCGTGAACGGTGCCGTGAACGGTGTGACGGCGTCGTGGACGGTGTCGTGTACGGCACACGGTACCGTGTGCGGCGCACCGCACACTGCACTCTTCCCGCTACACTGTGGATCGAAAATCGACTCTCCATAGAAATAGGGTCTTATTTTTGTAAGTGTATAATTTTTTGATTGAAATCGTATCCTTTTATCATTTTTAGGGTAAAAAATGATTTTCAGAATGGGATTTGGCTAAAAAATCGACGAGTAATAATTTTTTTTTTAATTAAAGTTATTATAAAAATTAAACCGTCTTCAAATAAAAGGAAAGTTTTATGCCAGCAATTTTTTCTGTCTTCCGGCCGACCAAACTATAACCAATACCAAAATCGCTATATGTGTGCCTATAATATTTGAAGAGTTCCCTCAATTCCTCCAACATCCCATCATCAAGTCCTGATTTGGTTGCAATGGGACCACCACCTCTACAATATTCAAATTTCAAACATCATTCTTTCAAACAAAAAAAGAATTTATAATTGGTTCAGCCGTCTTCGAGTAGGTAATCGGTGAACAAACACACAAAAAAAACGTCCTTCTTTTGAAAGCCGGTTAAAAAGTCGCCGCGACCTCACTCATTCTCAGTGTGCCATACCCCGCGATTTTTCTATACAAATTGATGATTCTAGATTCGCCGCAGTGTGAGATTCGCCTAAAACAAAACTACCGAGCCGTGCGCCGTCCACCGGTGCGGTGTGCCGTTCACGGCACCGTGGACGGCGCCGTCACACCGTTCACGGCGCCGTCACACCGTCCACGGCACCGTTCACGGCGCCGTTCACGGCGCCGTCCGACGGCACGACGCCGTACCGTCGCACGGTGACGGCGCCGTGCCGTTCCACGGCGGACGGCGCCGTGCCGTCGACATGGGGCCGCGCCCTTACTCTTCTTTTTTCGTACTGATAGCAAGTTCGACGGTGAATTTCAAGATAGACCATAGTTTCTTTAGACTATAGCCTTGTTTATTTACTCACTCATTCATTTCATTCATTCACTTTTTTTGCAATGAGAGAACCTATACTGAGAGACAACATACAGGTCGATTCACAAGAGCTGGCACGAATGGATTGAATGAGTGAATGATAATGTTTTTGTGTGCATCACAAAATTATTAAATACAGGTTGATTCATTACTTCTTAACCCAGTATACATTGTGCATTTTATGAACAAAAAAATCCCTACCTACACAATCGCAACCTTGTTTGCACATTAACGCCGTCAAGCGTGGACATTATAGCGAAACATCTACATTTCGTATGAGTTTCACATATTTTCGCCATAATTTCGTAGATTGCGTGTCAAAACAGACAAGTACACACACAAGACAGACAAGTATATGTGTATGTCTATTATTGAAATATATATATATATTATATACCTACTTACTCTTATGTTGATTTGTGACTCAAATGTCCTTTCGGCTTTAAACAATCCTGCACCAACTAAAGACTGTTTTACCCGATGGTTGACTGGTAGAGAATGCCTTAAGGCATTAAGTCCGCCGATTGTACTTTTTTATTATAGTGCAATAAAGTTTAAATAAATAAATAAAACAGGGTGTAAATGAAATAATAACTCCATGATAATCTATTCGTGCCAGCTTTTGTGAATCGACCTGTACATACAAGTATTCGATATGGAATGTTCCTTACCGTACTCTATCAGCTCTACTAGCACCTTCCTCTTCTTGGAGCTAACGCGCTTCACTAGCGCTCGGTAGTGGATATCATCCGTAAATTGCGCCACCACGATCTGTCCCGTTGCAGGCAACTCCTTCAACCTCGGTGTGGATTCTGCGGACGAAACATTATGTTATCGTATTGCATACCCGTAACCTATCACATATTATACATTCGCTGTGAGAATAAAACAAGAAAATACCGTTAGCACGCAGTTCTTATCAATAGCTAACAAAAATTATCCACCGCACGGTGCTGAAAGGTCCGATGGCAAAATTGATTGGTGTATGATTTCTAAACAAAGCCATTAGAGATATTATTCCTCATAACTTATAATTTCCATCGGTAAAGGTACATCGCGTACGAACGCCCTACAAGCAAAGAAATAAGAATGCGTAAGAATGCTCCAGTATGGATCGCACTCCCACAGAACTGCTATCCCGCGTCTGTGTGAATACGTGTCACGCGCTCCTAAATGGCCGAAGTTGGACTACTTGTTCGTCTTTATACTTTGGTTCTAGTCTGTGCTAGACTGACCGTCGGCGCCGTAAATGGCGACTTCACATAAAAGGTCGTCGAACTCGCTCTTCTGTAGACTTATGATGTTACGCTTTGTCACGCGATAAATTAATGATAAAGCATCCGTCACTCTCACACACTATTTGTCAGAACGTGACGTGGATGCTTTATCATTTTCATCACACTTGCTCGTAAAGGGTGTTATAACACGCGCGCTTATAGACCAACTCGAGCCGATTTACCCCCCGTGGGTTACAAATATCTATAACTCCCACGGGAGGAAAAACTGTATGAAAATCTATAACTCCCTCGGGAGTTATGAGTTTAGTTTTAAAAGTCGTACGTCATTTCAGACTAAGGTTTCGAATCAGCCAAGGCTATTTCACATCTTCAAAACTTGGCTACAAAACCAATTTTAGTGTAAAATAAAACTTATATCGTATATTTTACTATTATTTCCGTAGTTTTTGCGATTATTTTAATGCAATTAAATTAATTTAGTTTAAAATTTTATTTTGAAAATCGGTACAATCTGGCGACATTGCCTGTCAAGTTTAAAAACTAAACGCAGTTCTTAGCATTATCTGTGGAAGACTATATTGAAAAAGTTGACAGTTGAAGTTGTCTCTTAGCGGGTGCGTTTAGTTTATTTCATTTTTATGTTTTATTTTTTTTTCCTCGCAAATGTGATGAAAAACATTGTGTGTATCACGGGCAGTAAGAAGATTACAAAATCGAGTCATTAAAAGCCCTCCGCCTACGGCGTCGGGCTTCTAATAGACTCTCGTTAGTAATCCCCTTCTTACTACCCTCGGTGCACAATGTACTATTATTTATCGCGTGAAAAAGCGTAGCATCATAAGCCTACTGGTCGCGCGCCGCGGGCCGCACGAACACGCGCGTGGGATCCGTCGCGTCTATAGTCTGTCCGGTTAGGTATTTAAAAGGTAAACAAAAAAAAACACGTGATTCGGCTCATTCAGCCAATCAAAGTAACGTTTTGTATCTGTGGCGCAATACTACTGGCTGAACGAGCCAGTCACGTGGTTTTTTTGTTTACCTTTATTTAAATACCTAACAGGACAGACTATAGCAGCACGACGATGCTGTTGGTGCTCACGGGCGGTCGGGGAACTTGTGGTGGCTTGTCTGTGTTTATACTTCTCCAAATTCTACACGGTTGCAAGAGACGCGCTGGACAGAAACCGGTGGAGGCAGATCATCCGCGCCAGGTGCAACCCTGATGCTGACCACGATCCTCAGACATGAAAGACCGACCCCAGAGAGAGATAATATAACATTTTACCTTCCAATAAAATGATTATTATTTTTCCTGAAGTCGTTCGACGTCTTCATTGAGAGAGTAGCGATGTTCGCGCCGATTTGAACGCCGCCGGAAGTACCACGTGATGCCGTCGTCGCCTCGAAGCCGCATCCGGTTCCCGCCGTCAACTGTCAAAAGCAAAAACCCGCCAACTCGCTCGCCGCCATGTTAAACCATTGTTGCGGAGGTAATGCGTTTGGTGGTCCACCAGGAAGCCATTACTCAGACGTCGAACGACTTCAGGAAAAATAATAATCATTTTATTGGAAGGTAAAATGTTATATTATTTGTTCCGTTTCGTCGTTCGACGTCTTCATTGAGATCTGTTTATTATCTCCTGGTGGCGAGTGAGAGGGCGCAACAATGTGAAGCTTAAGTCAGCGAGAAGGGAAAGGACTGCCTTGCATACGGCAAGAGTACTTGCCTAACGTACCTGATGGTAACGCATTAGTTACCCGGTGGTTCACGAAGTATGCTAGTGTATGTAGGACCCACTTGACAGAAGATACTCGGCAGGCGCAGTCTGCGGTTCCCGATGTCCTGATAACATAGTTGTACTTTACCCAGGACCGTGAGAAGGGAACCCGTTTAGACGACTCTTGGCTCGAGGCGAGTAGGACTAGCAGTCCTCGTCAGGGATTTTTGAAATCTTACACGTAGACATTTTAGAGATGCTGATAGGGGATTAGACCTTTTATATTTCCACAAAGGCATATCATACGTATATATAGGATATGAAGCATTCAGTGTTGATACTAGTACTAGTTGACGGTAATTCGTTTCCGAATTTAAAAGAAGTTTTGATTAGTTAGAATATATATATATATATATATATATATATATATATATATATATATATGACACTGTTGTATGACATTTTAACATGTTTTTGGATATCGTTATATTACGTTGTTGTATTCTTATGATGTATTACCAAGCTCAAGACGAAACTGTACATGTTGGACATACCGTAGGCACAGTTCAGACAGGAGGAGGGATGCATAGCACTTTATACTCTGGCGTGGCGTCAAAAGTATCATTGGCCAAGTCGAAGCAATTTTGGCTTAATTACGATTGCCAAATTAAATTTTAGAGAATCAGAATATTACCAGAACACAATCTTAACTGTTCTTATTCTGAATAGTACTAGGTACGGGTGCTCACGCTTTAAACAAAAACAAAATAAAAGTAAAAAAAAAAAAAAGAAAAAAAAAAAAAAATAAATAAATAAATAGTCAACGCGATTAGGGTCGCGTTCTATTGACACTGACATTTTACCTTTTGTTAGGCTAACGACCCTGCGATTAGTTTTCTTGGGCCGCCATGATCTTCTACTTCGGCCAGGTCCGATGTCGGAGCCTAGCGGCTGTAGTAGCCAGATCTGGCACCTTGGAGATACGTACAAAGGTGTGTCTGCAGATTGTGTAGTTTCGGTGTTTGCCAGCGGCTCCGCAGTGAGAGAGCGGAACGTGATGTAGATGAACAGACTTACTTAGCAACCACTTGAAATTGTGTCTCCGAAAACCGTGTCGCGTCGGCAACTATCTCCACCTTGCCAAGCGGATAGTTTTCTGGATATTTGTGCATTTATTTACGAATTTGTTTGATTCTTAAGTAAGGGCCATTAACTGGATCGGCTTTAGAAGTTTAACCATATGGTACATCTGTCCGTATAGACAAGGAAAATACCTCGAGGGTTTCATATCTCACCCCTGTATGGCAGGGCCGCCGTAGCGATTAAAGAATAATGAAGAAAAATTAAGTATTTGCCGATATAACTTAAAAATTTCTGCCGGCGCGGCTAGATTACTTTTAAAGTGTACGCAAAATAGGCGTATAAATATCAGTCAGATGTGCAAAAGTAGCCCACATAACTTCTATAGTGTTAAAGATGAACCGCTGCACGCTCTCCCGAGTTTTTACCCAGATTGTCTATTTAGTCGCGAGCAAAAATGCTGGCCTTGGCGAAGCCTGGCCACAGTGGCCGCGGCCGGGCGGAGAGCTGCTGCGCGTTCTGCTTTGAACCTGATGGCATTGCCTTTTCCGATAAGGATGTAGCGAACACAAGATGACATACCTGTACTCTTAAGAGTCGTAAGACAGTTACGGTGATTGGTTCCAATGGGATAAGAAGCATTTTTTACCTCAGATGGCAGACTTGCGCCAGTCTCATTGGTGGCAAAGGTCTGTTCCGACTGGTCAAAACGCGTACGACGGGATATCGACAAGTCTTTTAAAATGGTGGTGCTCGACATTTCCCAGCTTCTCGGAGAAACCCGGGAGGCGCGACATACTTTTATAGATGTTGATGTAGTGGCGAGAAAGATGATGACGTCGGAGTGACGGCTGCGACGGAGTTTGGTCGAGACGCGCGCTTTACCTCTGAATTCTCTGATGGGGACTCTCAAAATACTGCAGTAGCGCGTGCAGCGCGCGGTGCTTCAGAGGTTACCTGCGACAGCGCCATGGCGGTAGGTGGTACCGTTGCGGCAGCCGGTAGTGGCGCGTAGACAGCGGTCGGTGCCGTTGTGGCGGTCGATGTTAGTGTAGTGGCGGACGGTGCCATTGCGGCGATCCGTGCCCTTGCAGCAGCCGATATTGACGCGTAGACAGCAGTCGGTGCCGTTGTGGCGACCGATGTTAGCGTAGTGGCGAGCGGTGCCATTGCGGCGATCCGTGCCATTGCAGCAGCCGATATTCACGCGTAGACAGCAGTCGGTGCCGTTGAGGCGGCCGATGTTAGTGTAGTGGCGAGCGGTGCCATTGCGGCGATCCGTGCCAGCGCGAAGAGGAGCCCCGCATAGAAGATTGGTGTGGCAATTGATACCGGGGGCAGTGGCAAGTGGCGCCATTGCGGCGATCCGTGCCAGCGCGCAGGGTAGCCCCGCAGAAGGCCAGTATGGCGAATTATGTCGGGGGCAGCGGCAAACGGAGCCATTGGGGCGATCCGTACCGGCGCAAAGTGTGATTCCGGCATTGATGCCGGCGCAGTGGCCAATGGTGCCATTGCGGCAGCCTGTGCCAGCGTAGAGACCGCCGTTAGCGGTGGTTGATGCCATTGCGAAGACCGATGCCTGCGGCGCGCTAGATGCTGTAGCATGGTTGGCGCCCTCGCAGCGACCGATGCGGGGACGATGGACGCCCTCACAGCAGTGGTCGGAGCCATCGAGGCGACCCGTACTGGTGCGGTGGGTGGAGCTATAGCGCGTTATTTACCATTGCGATGACACCCAAGTGGTGGCGTTACGGCAACAACCGGAGAGGTGACCGACGCCATAGCGGCGACCGGAGCCTCGATAGAAGCTGACGTTACGGCGGATGCCGCGACGGCGGACGGCACAATGGCGACACCGATAACTTACATAGGTACCTGTACAGCAGGTGAGGCCATAAACTGTAGTAGCATTTCAGTGTCGAAACCCGCCAAAATCCGCAGGTTCTGACGCGGAGTGACGCGGAGGGACGGCCGAGGCGGTGTCTGCATGAGGACGCAGCGTCACGCACGAAGTGACGCAACAGCACACATTGTGACCTCGTTCTCAATTTCAGTGAGAGTACATGGTGGCGCTCGATGTCTTGGCGCGTGGCGGGTGCGGGGCGCGGGCGGGGCGCGGGGCGGGGGCGGGGCGCGGGCGGCGCCGCGGAGCCCCCGCGACCGCCCGCGACTAGCTACCCGCGCTGCGAGGGCGCCCACACGAGGTCACGCGAACATTACTGGCCGACGGGTCGATCGATGCGTAGAGTGAAGGCGTACCTGAAGACGTAGCGGTAAGGGCGTGGGCGCGGACGGGGGGGGACGAGCGGCGGATCGTTTGAGGTACTTCTCCACAGCAATCTTCGTCTCTACGGGATTATGGATGCCGGATACTTATGCCGCTTCGCTGGATCCTACGGCTCTGCGATACCCCGCAACGCCTCTCCTAGGGTTCATGCCTGGCGATCTGTACCTGTAGTCGGAGTCCGCTGGAACTATTTCTCAGGGTCCGGCCGGTGCGGGGTCACTTTCGGAATATTATTCCGGAAAAATCTATATCACCCCCGCTGTTACAATTATCTCGCAGCTGGGGATCGAACCCGAATTCATTCTGAAGATTCCTTACGTTAACCCTGTTAAGATACAGTCGAAGCACTAAATAAAAGGCGCCACGCACGCGGTGCTCGGGGAGCAGCGGGTCCGCGGCGCGGCGACCGCGTTGTGGACGCGCGTCTATCACGAGACGTCGATAATGTGCTTCTTGTCTAGGCTAGGGAAGCGCTCATGCGGCTATTCTGCGGGATTGCGATGAAGGCGGCCCAGGGGGCACGGGACCTGAATCGACACGATGCCCGCTTTTTGCGGAAGGGTTAACCACGTGTCATAAGTGACTTTCGATAATTCTTTAATCATTAATTCACGTTCAACACGACGTTCACGATTCAAATAAAATATAACGCGGCATAGTCAGCGATAATTATTCATTAATTCGATAAATTCTCGTCGCTCTAAGCACAGATAAAAATAACGACGTATACGTTAGCGACTACATCTTCGGCGACTATGTGTCGGCCGTTAAAATACTGTTTAGATAGCACAGATGCAAGATATTACGCGGCAGAAGACCACGTACTTAATAACGGTCTTTACATCCAGATCCGTTGGTAGGATGGAACGCGCGTGATAAAAGAACATAACGCAATATGACTATTGCAAGAGCTAAGCATTGAAAATTTTAAAAGTAAATATGAGGGTAGGTTTCTACGAGTTAATTTATAAGCTTGGAGCAAATTCGCTTTTGGGACTGTTCGAGCTCCAGATAAAGAACCTCCGTTAATAAAAGTTCTTATTTCAATGAAGTAAAATGATAAAACACTCCTGGTTGGTAGGTAGGTATGATGGCTGACTCACCGGCTGTCGGTACAAGTTTGTACCTGACCGTGTCCTCGGCGCTGCTGTACGCGACGCTCTGCTCCGGAACATGCGACGGCACGTTGTGGCACTTCGTTCGTATCTCCTACTTCACATCTCGGAGATACGCGGGCTAACTATTCACGGGGACGCGAGATAGTCAGACCTATTAACCTTGCAGTAACCGAGCGATTTTTGAAATCGGCTTTTAGCCGGATATTACAGATACAGATACAGATACAGATACAGATTCTTTATTGGTAAAGGCAAATGTTTTTACAAGTCACATTATTACATTTCATTAATTAAATTACTTACATATACAATTAGAATTAAATTGTAACATTGTGGTATTTACATTAATTACATCTCATTTGGTGTCATAATTTATAAAATTAACGAATTAATAATATTAGATGGTTATACCTACGTATGGTTTTACTTATTTTCTTACAATGAATTCCTCAATACTGTAGCATGCCAGGTCAACTAGAACTTTTTTAAGCCTTTTAATAAATATTGCATCGCTAGGAGAATCTTTTATTTCACTTGGAAGAGTGTTATATATTTTAACGCCAATGACACCGAGTGACCGTCGAGCCTTAGCGAGTCGACGGTGCGGGACGAGCAGTAGGTGTTGTCCGCGGGTGTTTCTACCGTGACTTTGCCCTCGAGTCATATATTGGTCCAGGTTGGATCTAACGAACTTACAAGCCTCAAGTATGAACACACAAGGTAAAGTGAGTATTTTGTGTTCTTTAAATAATTCTTGTGCCGGATGATCGTGCGGTTTCTTTGAAATAATTCGCAGAGCGCGTTTTTGCATTTTAAAAGGTCTATCGCGGTTCGCTGATGTGCCCCAGAGGTCAATACCTTGGATTAAAATGGAGTGAAGGTAGCCGTAATATGCCGCTTTAACATTTTCAACTGTCAGTGTAGGAGCCAGCCTAGACAGGGCAAAACACGCCGAAGATAACTTATCACACGTTACGTCGACGTGTGGAGACCATGTCAGGCCCGAGTCTATGGTAAAACCCAGGTATTTGACTTGTTCAACTTGTGGAAGGTCTATATTGTCAATTGAAATATTGAATTGATATCTGGTAGTTTTACGAAGTTGAAAATGCATAATGCTTGTCTTATCGATATTTAACCTTTGGTATGCGCAAACGTGCCCCCACTTCGGACGTCTCAGTGCGGGAAAAATTGAGCGCGGAGAGTGCGCCCGCCGCGATTCAGATTTTCTTGATAATCAGTACATAATTGAATGAACCATATAAATGTGTTGATATTTTCTGGTAGTCGGATAACTATTGAACAACATTCACTATATTTTTTTGATAAATTATGTTTTATTTATATTTTACAGGCACTCTAACAAACCGGTTGCTGAAATTTCGGACATATTGTATTATTCGACCTTATTTTTATAAAATTTTCTAACAATGTTTGTCTTTTTATGTTAATCTAAACAGATAAAGGATACTACTAACTGAAAATACAAAAAAAAAGTCTGAATTACATGATATTTCCATAGTAATATCGTTTTGAAAATTAAAATTGAGATACTGAAAATGTTAACTTTGCTCTTGAGTCGCGCCGACTTTCGAGTTGTTTCGATACGAAATCACTTGATATCAGAGATGGAAAAGTACTTTGTTTAGGTAACTGAATGTCCTATTTTACGTAAAACCATAAAAAAACACAAAACCGATAGAATAAACTAAGATTTTTGAAGAAATAATGGAGGTATAGATGATTTGGCTACACTTTTTGACACATAGTTTCTAGCAACTTGCAATGGTCCACAGAATATAAAAAAACGAATGTTGCTAACATGAATAAACGAGGTTTCTGATAGGATAAATGTTTAGTTCAGTCTTCATAGATAATATTTGTAAAAATCCATTTAGAAATCGGTCACTTTCAAAATGAAACAACAAAGTTTTGTTTATATGTGTGCGTGTATTGCGCTGTGCGTAAGCTGCTTAGGTGCAGGTCTGCTCCACTGTCAAATAGTATAGTTTGCTAGAGAGCAGATCTGCTCCAGGGTCAAATAGTATTGTTTGCTAGAGAGCAGATCTGCTCCAGGGTCAAATAGTATTGTTTGCTAGAGAGCAGATCTGCTCAAATGTCATATACTTGAATAGTGTACTTTCCTAGGGAGCAGATCTGCGCGCATATACAGCGGGTTTGATTTTACGAAAGTATTTATATCATTATATTACAAAAAAATACATATTTAAAATTAAGTTAGGTACATAAGTAAGATTATTTTACTTACTTAACAATTTTTTGTCATTTTTATAAAATAAACTAAATTTAGTATTCTAGTACCTACTTATTTTATACGTAAAAAAAACAAAATGTATGTTGTAATTGGAGCGACTGCCATCGGACCTGCGTAACCCCTGTAACTGGGAAATAGACATGAGTAGTTCCTGAATGAAGGATTCAATTGAAGTATATCAGTTGTTATAACTCTTTCATTCACTAGTTCAGTTGAGATTCATATAGTTCAGTAGTTCATTTAGTTCAGTATATCTTGGCGTTCGTTTTCACTCACCTCACGGTCGACCGAGAGAGAAGACAGATATGAAAACGAGTCACTTAGCTTCGCTTTGTTCTGTTGACACGAACAGAACACGAACGCACCCGAGTTTGACCGAATGCGCAAGGGCTTGTCTAGCACAGTCCTTCGAATCGAACGATACATGGGAAAATAGTCTCTATATCGAGGGAGTATGACAAATATTGGCTTCCAAAATTGCTTTGTTATGATTTTGGCAACGGTAAAAATAATTTTGTTGCTTCAAAACAAATTCTCAATTGTTTGTGATTTGTTGATGTTTTTTCGTCTACTTTAGTTTCAATAATTATAAAATTGATACATGACGCGTTACCGAGTTATCGTTAATACAAAAATATTTTCTGTGGTATTAAAATTATTTTAGAAACATCATAAGCAATCAATAAACAGTTCAATATTCAGGTACAAAATCATCAATTTTAATGAAACTGTAAAATTTTAATGAAAAAGTACTTATTGTTGGTACTTATTACAAATTTTGATTTTTTTAAATTTACGGCGTGTATTGTATATTGCAGTCATTCGTGATTTACCTAACGAAAGAAACAAAAACGCTAACTGACACAAAATGATTCGTGAATTACTGAACTAGTGAGCTAGTAATTTCAATCCGTGTCACTCCTTCAATAGTTCGGTACTTCATATACGTACGACTGATACAGTAAACCAAATCTATATCAAATGAAGTAGATGGATCTGTTGAGCTACTGAACTAAATGAACTACTGAACTAAAAGAGTGATATACTTCAGTATGAACGAAAGAAGCATATCAATCTTTTCTTTTTAGTGACACATTTTGCGCATGTCTACTGGGAAAACCGACCGACGGGATAATAGTTACACATGGAGATTCCTAAATGTGCAGACATTTTTCCTCGATGTGCAGGTTTCCTCACGATGTTTTCCCTCACCGTACGAGCGTTGGTTACGTACTCAGTTTTTATATGATGATTTGTATTACTTTAAATTAAAGTATATTACATTACCAATGGAAAGGAAAGAAAATATAGTAATAAAACAAAACCTTTTCGTAAATATTTTATTTCCGTATGTCACAGAAAAAAACAAAAATATGTGCAAAATTATACAAACTTTGCTATAGGATTGGACAGAAGTAATAATGGTTCTTTATAGTGCAATTTATGATGTAATGAAAGAAGTGTCATTATGAATTAAACGCTCCAAACCTATAGACACAAGGGAGCAAAATGATGTATTTACGGCGCGGACGGTACATTGAATCCAGAATGTAATGAGGGAACGCCCAAGATGAAACTGATTTTGCTCTCGAGTGGCTCATACAACTTTTCACAGCGAGCGTCAAGAAACTTACAAAAAAATCTAAATATAAAAAGCAACCAACATAGAAAATGGCGTGGTTTTACAATTATCAACTTCAACAATTATAAAATTCCATTGGCAAAAAATCACTTAGAAAAGCCTTGAACAGAAAAGTTGCACTTTGATCCCTCTCGTGAGGGAGGAAAAGTTACTTTTCTGAATCAGAGGTGTGAAAAATAGTTTTACCCTATTTACGTGTTTAGAAATAATTTTTAGCGACTCAGTATTTTGTAAATAACAAAAAATCGAATAATATACTTTTTTATTTATTGCGGACACTCTACATTTTAACTACAAATATTGATACAAAGATCATATGCAGAAAGAAAAATATAAAGTTATTCAACATATATATTTATATATTTTAATTCTGATAAAAACTGGCCAAGTCAAATCTAACCTACTTTAAGATCTCACATTTTATTTTGTTCCTATAAATACATATTTGGATTTTGCATAGGACTTGGCACTCATTTAGATCTCCATTCTTTTTGCGGCGAAGCATAATTTTTGTATTGAACTTGGCTCTCTTTTTTTACATTTATGTTTTTGGTGGGATTGTAGTTACATAATCCGACCACTGAACAAAATCTACTAACAATCAACTGAAATGCTGTTCTAGATTTAAACTTCTAAATCTAGATCTTTATAAAATTTCTAATAATGTATGGTATTCTAACCAACATTGGCCAACGCAAAGAAATACGTGGCACTGACTGCAGCTAATGTTGGAGAATGTCGTGCGGCGTTGCTGCGCTACACATCTCGCACAACGCCCTCTCTTGTACCGCGCCTGTTTCGCAACCCGCTCCTCTGCAATATCGATGTGTTCAGGGAAGTGATTCAGTTGTCTGTCAAGGCGACAGACGCCTGCGCGAGCCGGGTTACGATTTTGGCGGGGCTGGACGTTGACACCGTATCTTTCACATATCTCTGCAGCCAGTTGGTACCTGAATTGCCTGTGGGTCATTTTCTTGCGTTGGCCCATGTTGGAAACATATATGATGTAGGAGTTTAATATTCCGATATTGAGTAACCGTTTAAAAACCTTGATGTACCATTTAATCCCCCTTTTTCTCTCTAGCAAGTACGTTGAAAGCTTTTGATCCTTAAGATCCACTCCCCCCATGAAACTGTTATAGTCTTTAATGACAATGGGTTTTTGAATAACTTGACCAGCTCGTCTAGCTTCCGTCAACTCAGCATTGTGGTAAGTAGAGACCGTGGTAACTAATTTTACGTCTTTCCATGATAAAACTGAAACGTCACCACAGTGTCTACTTACCACCGCCCCCCTCGCCATTCTGTTATCTTTCAGGTTTTTTATATCGACAGGCGTGTCAACCCTACGCCTATTTAGGGTGCCAACAACGTCCGTCTTTTGTGATTTTAAAAATTTTGTGAGTGCAACTGAGTTGTACCAATTATCCATAAAAAGGGTGTATCCTTTACCTAGATAATCGGTAAACAATTTTAGCACTGCCTTTGCACTACAACCAGTAAAACCGTATATAGGCTCCTGTGTGTTTGCAGTCTTACCCGTATAAATTATAATATTTAAGACATAGCCCGTTATTGCCTCGCAGAGCTCGTATGTTTTTATTCCAAATCGCGCTGCTTTTGTTCGAATGCATTGAATCCAGCTGAGATGGCCCTTCCACAGCAGCAGCGATTCATCTATAGAAAGCTCTCTTCGAGGCGTGTAGATAGTCCTAAACCTGTTGTTGAGATAATCTACCACGGGTTTAATTTTACCTATTTTTTTCTCTTCGCCGGTGGCACCGAGGGTAGCGTTGTCTACAAAGTGCAGGTACCTCATCAGGAGAAGAAAGCGATCTCGTCTCATCAGGGTCCTAAATCCCGGCATACCCAAAATACCTGTAGTCCAATACTCATCTATCCTAGACCTAACGCACATGCCCATTAAAATAATAACACCTATGAGTCTATAAATTTCGTCCACCGTGGTGTCGACCCATTCATTTTTTCTTGAGTGGGCGCTAATGCCGTCGGGGTTTTCGGTTTGTGGAGCGATAGATTCCCACGCGTACCTGTTGGTCTCTACCGACACAGATTCTATTAAAGTCTGGTCCCATAATTGAGTAAATATGTTCAGTGGAACGGTTTCCTCAATGTTGGGACCAGACTCTTCGATGAACTCCTCCCTCTGCCCTGTAAATGTAGTATAGTCCTCAGACCAGTCAACTGGCACGGGATTTTCGACGTCGATGGGCGCGGGATCTTCCTCCTCCGGCAAATCGTCTTGTAGGAGCGCTCGGAGCTGTTCAAGGGTCATCTCGTCGTCCTCCGCTTCACTGCCGGAGTCGACAGCAAGGACTTCGGCAAGCGTCGCATCGAACGGAATTTCTTCTTCATCCTATGATATGATAAATATGCAAATTCCCATGACATGCCAAAGTCAAAGATTCTAGCACCCAGTACCTAGCCTGTAAAACAGTGACCCCCAGCCCAGAGGATAAGCTTAACCAGGAAAAAGTCAGTATGTTAGTGTATTCCAAAAGTAAGCTATAACATCCCATTCCATTACATCAGATTTTTTTAAGTAAGTTTAGTAGTAGTTTTATCAAATAAAGGTTAAGTTCCTAGAGTCTGGCCAGCGAAACATGTCACGACTTAATTTAAATTCCTTATATGGCAACAATTTTACCTGTTAAAAAAGCTGTCAAATTATAATTACTTACCACATTGCTAACATTCCTATTGCCAGGTGCCGACATTTTCAAATTCTGCGGTTTCTTGTGACACGTTTCGCTGGCCGACTCTATTAACATACACACCACACACACATAGAGTGACCCCGCAGGAAAAAAACCTAACATAAAATCACCATGCATTGCATCAGTCATAGTAAGCTGCACCCCACACGAAACAACATTTCGTTACATGAGAATTGAATTAGTTTAGTTTAGAATTTCGTCGGACAACGCAAGCAAAAAAAAAACAAACACTGAGTCAGAATTTCGTAGTTACCTAGTCGGTGGGTTGAATGATGTAGTGATTTCTGGAAACAAGTTGATCGCTATACTTGTATATATTGCTATTATTTAAAAAAAAAAAAAAAAAAGTATACTTACATCATCCTCTCCGAATAGCCGTCGTGGCCTTAACCTCTCTTCCTCCACCACTTCAATTTGCTCACCTACTGTGAGGTTTTCGGGACGCCAAGGCTATATAAATAAACAATATTTGAATGTTTACATATAAGAAGAAATCTTAACGATCTTTTGATATTCGGTTTATACATACTTTCACTCTCCCTGAACCACTTCTTTCCAGCAAAACCTCGTCCTCCCGCACTCGAAGTGTGCCTTGCGGAGTCCTCTCGACTTCCAGTGCACGAATCAACGTTCTCCCTGACGATGACGGCGTGGTCGGTGCACTCATGTTTTGATCTTAGGAACAACACAATTATTATTTATTTAGTTAGGCGGTTTCTATCTAGCACGCATCTTGCTACCCGATGAGGTAAGTGTTCATACAAGCTCCTCATAGTGTATTATTATCATTATTAGCCAGGCTGGGCACGGATCTCCGTTCAGTAGTGAGATGTTGGCCATATTTATCTAGGTAACTTTCAGAGCGTACG
Source organism: Eudemis profundana (assembly GCA_947034925.1). Taxonomy (NCBI): domain Eukaryota; kingdom Metazoa; phylum Arthropoda; class Insecta; order Lepidoptera; family Tortricidae; genus Eudemis; species Eudemis profundana. Next base: position 7,321,142 of record OX344819.1, read on the forward strand.
GTCACGATTTTTGTTATTTTACCGTATAAAATAAATTAGTACATATGTTTAGTAATTTTTTTTTCACATGTACCTATATAAATATTATTATGCATTACTAATTTATTCTATAAAAATGTCAGAAAATTGTTATGTAATATAATCTTATAATATGCAAAACTTCATTATATTGTATTTTTGTAATATAATGATAAAAATATTTTCGTAAAATCAAACCCGCTGTATATGCGAGCAGATCTGCTCCTTAGCAAAGTACACTAGTTGGTATTTGACATTTGAGCAGATCTGCTCTCTAGCAAACTATGCTAATTGAAATTAGAGCAGATCTGCTCCTAAGCAGCTTCTGCACAACGCAGTGCACCGCCAACTTCGTGTACGTACACACCGATGTCGCCATTTTGTTTTTGCAATAGTGTGAGTGTAATTTAGACGGTTTATCAAAACAAGAGGATTTGCAAATGATTCATAATTTCTTTTACAAAACGAATTATATTCTTGGATTCCTTATAAAATTTCCTATAGGTTAACTATTTCGCACGAATTGCAAATCTTCAGCAATGTTACCAAATATTTGAAAAACTGAACCCCACTTATTGTACTTCTCAAAGTCTAAGATTTCATCAACGATTTATGCACAAAAAGAGCGTAATTTGTAACTTCCATTGTAAATAAATATTAGTAATTGAACTAATTGACAATAAATTTTGATAATAACTTACCTTTTCCAAAGTTTCACGTCGAAAACACACACTTTTTCGCGAGCCTACTTTGCACTGCTCCGCGCGATGAAACGTTCTGTTTGAATTCAATTTTCTTTTTTTTTTTATAAGAGAATGATTGGGTTCACGATTCTCTATGGTTCATTCATTCATTAGGTGTAAAAATAAAACAACTTAACACTGTATTTCTATGCCTTTAGGTTTAAATTTCAATAAATTTTGAACAAATCCCATTGGTGCAGATCAGCTCTCAAGCAGGTGACGTATATGGAGCATATCTGTTACTAAGCATACCAAAGGTTAAGAGCATACCGTTTGTTGAGAACCATTGAGAAATTTTATGCATTGTCTGAGTTGCTTTTACTCTCAGTTTCTCAAAGTTCTCAGCATGTACAATAATGCTTGTATCGTCGGCAAACATTACGAATTCGGAGTCTAAGCATGCGGCTGTGATGTCATTTACAAGAATCAAAAACAGGTTATTTCCCATAATCGATCCCTGGGGGACACCGCAGCTGCCTAAAGGTTCAAGGTTCGATTTTTTGTCAAGCACATAGGTACACTGTTTGCGGTTGCACAAAAAAGAGGCAATTGAACTGTGAAGATCACCTTGAATACCGTACCGCGCGAGTTTTTTGAGAAGCAACGCGTGATCGACCATTTCGAAGGCGCGCGACAAATCGCAGAATATAGCTGCGACCTGCCGCCCGCCCTCGAGGTGGCCTAGCACCCGCTCGACGACATCGCGCGCTGCGGCGACTGTGGAGCGACCTGGCTGATAGGCGTATTGTTGCTTGTTTAGCAGGTTATTATCAACAAAATACTGCATCAGTCTCGAACTTAATAAACGCTCAAAAACCTTTGATATTATAGGTATTAATGAAATGGGCCTGTAACATTTTGGAAGATGCATTTCCCCTTTTCCTTTGTAGATGGGTTGTACTTTAATTAATTTTAATGAGTCAGGGTAAACACCGGCGGAAATACACTCGTTAAGTAGAAAAAGGAATATTGAAATTACAACCGGAGGTAAGTAGTCCAGGATGTGGGTCGACATGTCGTTTATGTCCTTTGAGCTCTTACGCTTAATGTTTTGACATGCTTTTATAATTTCCTCTAGTTTGAACTGATGGAAATAATAAGTCGGCGTCACTACTAAGGCACTACGTAAATACTGATCGAGATATTCAAGTGCATCATTTGCGCACGGGCGAGCGTTGCTATTGTTCGCGTGTATGTAGTAGTGGTTCAGCTGGTCGGCGGCGGCCGCCGCGCGCGCGGCCTCGCAGTCGCCGACCGAGCCTCGTACCAGCGCGTTGATGGCGCCGCTCTTGCTATTGCTGCATTTGCATGTCTCAGATGAAATGACAGCCCACATGCTGCGACACATATTGCTACTGTTGTGTATTTTGTTATTTATGTAGTCACCACGCGCATTTTTTAGTATGACCCAGTATTTAGACTCGAGCCGAATTAAGGACGAATGTAACTCAGTGTCATTAGGCTGTTTAGATAGCCTAAGTTTCATTACGCGTATCTCGTGACGTAATTTGCGTATGGGAAAGTTGACCCAGGCATTAGCGGTTGCCTTTAATGGCTGTTTCTTCAAAGGGAAGTATACATCATAAAAATGTTTTATTACATTTAAAACGGCGCTCGTCCGTGTGTCGGGACAATTACTTTTTAACAAAATACTATCCCAGTCATATGAATCCAGACATAGCATAAAGTTTTGGATATTATTATTTGAGAATAACCTTTTGTGAATATGAGTAACAGTGGAAGTATTATCCCGTATATTCAAAGTAACACTAACGCTAAGGTGATCGGATAGGTTCAATTCGATGCAACATACATTCTTTGTCTCTTGTTTAGGTACATTTGTGTATAAGTGATCTAGGCATGTCTTTGACAGGTCAGTTATTCTTGTTGGTACCTTTACAAGTTGTTGGAACCCATGTTGCCTAATAATATTGTTTAAATATCTAGTATTGGAACAATTTGCCATTATATCTATATTAATATCGCCTAAAATTATGACTTTATAGTTCTGTACGGAATGCATGTCTAGTAATTCATTTAATTTAGAAAAATATAAGGATACGTCACCATTTGGGGGTCGGTAAACACATATAACGATTAAGTCCAATCCAATACACTCGATGGCACAGGCTTCAAAGTGATCTTCAATAGATAATGATGTAATCTCCTTGCGTTCCATTGTCACGATATCGGACCTGGCGTAGATACAGGCTCCCCCGCCCGGCCTCAGCTGCCTGGAGAACTGGGCGCGCAAGCTGTAGTCCATTATGTTGACCATAGCTATGTTTGTAGAAGAAAGCCAGTGCTCCGTTAGGCATAGTATATTTACGATTGGAAGTTGTAGTTGTAATTCACTTTCAAGTTTATATGTTTTGTTTTGAAGTCTATTTATATTCTGATGCAATATTTTTATATTCGAGGTTGGCGTTTCTTCAGGTACTTTTATCTTAGGGATATTTTGGTGGCACACTGTTAGAAGGTCAGTCGCGGTCTGCGGGGGCCGTGTGTGGCGCTGCGCGCACCCGCCGGTGCCGGCCGGGCTCCGGCGCGGCGCGGCGGTTCCTGGCGGGCGCGCCTCCGCGCCCGGCGCCTCCACGAAACCACTCGCTGACCTCAGTACCAGGCGGCCAGTTTTCAGGCGACATAAAAAATTCAAATTTACTTACAGGAACTGTGATTGCGAATGAGGCGTAATACTCATGTCTTAATTTAAGTTTTTGTACGTTATAGTGGTCGCATGGTTTCTTTTTCTCCATGTAAGACTTAATTGATTCGGCTTCCGTATTAAATTTAAAAAAGCAAGCATGTATTTTCTTTGGTCGTTCAGTCGTCTGTAGTATATCGTCCGCGGGTCCTGTTCCGGTCACGGTAATGCGGGAAAGAGGCGGCGCTCGGTGGTAGTTCCGCTTCTTGTAGGAGACAACTTCCCACTGGGGTTCCGCTTCGTTGTCCCCGAGTTCCTCGACACTTTCGGGTTGAACGGTCCCGGTTTGCACGATCTCCGAGCGGGTCGCCGGCATCGGTGATGGGAGTGCGGTTTTTGTTGCATCATCCTGAGAGGTCTCGTCTTTTTTATTCAGAATCCTTTTGCTTCTGACGGGATTTGGGGGGGCAGATCCAGTAGGGGTCTTGACTTCAGTGGTTTCTGAATGAGGGTTTGGTGTTTTTTTGATCACCTCAGTCGTGGCGGTTGGCCGTAAACTATTGACCGTGTGAGTCACGGGATTTTTTTTCGGAGCGGTCGCGTCGCCTGATGCGTTCGGGTCAGAATTGCGTGGCGTGTTGCGCGAGCGGTTGTCGTTGGATCGTCCATTGCACTGTGAACACGTACTATTCCGTTCCAGGTTTGTAACTTTTGCTTCTAACTTCTTTAGTTCAGCGAGAACACACTGTATTTTGGATTCCATAGGGGCTAGGTGCTTTTGTAACACTTTTTCTAAACTGTCTATAGTAGATTTGGCCATAATTATAGCACTTTTCGAATAAAGTTAACGGAGACGACACGACCGGCGCGGAGTTCGCGCTACCCGATTATTAATAATTATTATTAATAATTACGATTATTAATAATTAACAAAAATGATAATATAGTTTTCGCCGGTTAGAGCAAAGGCTAAGGGCGGACGTCCGTCTCGGACGGCGGACGACGCAACAATGGTTTAACATGGCGGCGAGCGAGTTGGCGGGTTTTTGCTTTTGACAGTTGACGGCGGGAACCGGATGCGGCTTCGAGGCGACGACGGCATCACGTGGTACTTCCGGCGGCGTTCAAATCGGCGCGAACATCGCTACTCTCTCAATGAAGACGTCGAACGACGAAACGGAACAAATAATATAGTCTGTGCTGCACTGACCGTCGGCGCCGCACATGGCGACTTCACACAGCAGGTCGTCGAACTGGCTCTTCTTGTCGCGCGCCGCGGGCCGCACGAACACGCGCGTGGGCTCCGTCGCGTCTAGCAGCACCACGGTGCTGTTGGTGCTCACGGGCGGTCGGGGAACTTGAGGTAGCTCGGTTGAGGCTGGAAATATCGTGATGAATGTGTTGATAATTGATGTAGTGGTATTGGCACTGTATAATAGATTCATTCAATAGATTCAATAGAATAGATAGATACATTTGGAGCCACATAATACCAGTGTTGAGCCACCTTGTGTGACTTGACACCATGCTGAGTGAACTCTTTTTTTCGCTTAAATAATCGATGTATAGGTACTTTATTTTTGTTATAAATGTATCTGTGTGTCATTGTATGAGAAATAAATGTAAATTCATTCATTCATTCATTCAATAGCAGTAATTTTTCTTCCTAAAAATGGTACATCGCACGGCTTATTTGTGTGCGCGCCGTTAACGAACGCACTACAAGTAAAGTTTCACGAATGCGTAAGATTGCGCCAGTACGGATAGCACCGCCTGCGCCTCGACCTTGGATTGGTATCGCGCGCTCGTAAACAGTCTTTATACTTTGCGAGGTTTAGTGTGATAGGTTTGTATACACGATTGATTTTATGCCACACGGATAAAGCCGCTTTCTGGCCAATTGTAGACATAAATTGATTTACTTGTACACAACACGGGAGGTAGTAAAGAAAGCCCTCGATCGCATATTTACGTCGCTCGCCTACAGCTCGAGCCGCAAACATCTGCGATCTCGGCCTTTCTTGTTTTACCACCCTATTTGTGTAATGTACTATAGTCGCCTGATGTCGAATTTAATCAAATACTCGATCGAATTATTAAATTCTGTGAAAAACTACCGAATATTTGTACGATGAAAACCCATGTTGGGTCCATCTGAAGGGTCCACGGAAAGATAATGTCTAGTCACTTTTTTTTTAAATGGGATTTTAATCTCAAAATGTAGAGCTCGCCGCAATGATCTATAACTTACCACTTGATTACAGGTTGATATCTTAAAATATTATATATTTTTTTCACTTTTAAAGAAATGGTTACCAATTGCTCCCGATGACTAACTTTCAAACCGCTATAACTCAAAAAGTTACTTAAGTGACTAGACATGTTCTTTCCGTGGACCCTTCATCTTTAGTTTAATATTAGATCGCTCACCGGCGGGGGCAGCGGCGGCCGACGTAGTCGGAGCGACGGCGACCGGCGTAGTCGGAGCGCCGGCAGCCGACGTAGTCGGAGCGACGGCAGCCGACGTAGTCGGAGCGACGACAGACCGCGTAGTCGGCGCGACGACAGACGGCGCGGTCGCCCTGGGGGACTCCACCTCCGGCAGCCAGCGGGACACGGTCGCCGTGCCGAGGTCCGCGTCGGTCTCCGCGTTAGATACCGACACGGTCATCGCGCCGCCAGACTTGGACAGTACCGTGCAGTTCAGTGTGTCGCTTAGCTGTGGACAAATACATTCAGTAAAGTACAGTCAGCTGCAGAGATAAGTATACCTCCTGCCATACTACGAATATATGACAGGGGGGCTACTTATCTCTGCCGCTGACTGTACAATAGTGTTACTGTGGCGCATTTTAATACAGCTTCATTATCCATACATATTACAGTTTTTGATAAATATTAAAGGAGATATAAAAAATCGCCCCGCAAAAAAATACCGACCTGCACATCAAAAAAATCCATATGTACATCAAAGCTATGTTTGTTTGGTATTTTTTGATGTGCAAGTCAGTATTTCAGTTAGGTTATGGTTATTTTTTTTATGTGCCTTTTAATACTACCCAAAAAAAAAAAAACTGTGCCCAGTTATTTGCTTGTTGCATTTTATAAATGTATTTTTTTGTAATAATGTCACAATTGTTGTAATGTTGTTTTTAAAAGAGAAACTGGTGAGTTTCTTCAGGCGCTTCTTCTCACCAGAAGGTCATCTACCGAAGCGCCAAAAGAAAAGAATCAGACATGTAAAAGAGCCCTTGAGGCCTACTTACAGAAATTTGAGTTCGAATATTAAGTATAGTTTTATTGTATAGCCCCTATAAGGGTGAAGGCCTGCCTTATTTCCCCATTTTTGTCTATTTTGCGCTCTCTTGTAGGTCGGTACCTGCACTCTGTCGCAGTCCAAGTGGCAGCAGTACTCGGGTATGTCGGCGAAGGCTTGGGGCAGGCGCTTGCAGTCGGCGGGCAGGCACGGCGCGATACGGCTCGCGTCGAGCAGCGCGGCGAGGCCGGGCGCCACGCAGCGCGCGCGGTACCAGCTGCCGTCAGACTTGTCTAGGTACGCGAATGTGTCGCCTGGCCGGGGACTGTGGAACATAACACCGTATAAAGACAACCAAGTAGTACGACTTCGGCCGTTTAGGACCGCGCGACACGTATTTACACAGACGCACGACGCGCGTCTGTGTGAGTGAACGTGGCATGCTCGCGCATACTCAAATCCTTGCCTGTGGTGCGTCCGTACTAGGGTTGCCAGATTGAATTATCCTATTATCGGGAGCAGGGAACAATATGTCGGGATTTGGAGACTTTGGTCGGGAGATGCCCCGCGCGCTTGTGCCACAGATCTATGGTCTATCTTGCAATTCTGCCGTCCTAGTCTAAAAGGCGAGTTTTTACTATGAACTTCCATAGAAAAAAGTCGCCTTTTAGACTAGGACGGCAGAACTCACTATCTTGAACTTGCTATCGATACGAAAAAATAACAGTAATTTCAAAATCCCGCTGTCATTACACGACAGTGTTGTTGTGTTGGCCTCAACTCTCGTGAAATTCATAATTCATTTATTGCTTTTTCATGTTGTACAAGGGTCTTAGATAAAAATAATGTCCAAAACATGAACCCTGGTAGGGCACAGCAAAAACACACTAAAAAACTAACACGCTAAAAACGCTAAAACAATTTCGGTAAATTACCTATACTATTACTTATTCTGTGACTTCTGTGACTGTATGTACTCACTCTGCGGGCTCGGCGGCCTCCGCGGCCTGTGCCAACGGGTCGAGCAGCAGCGCGTAGTTGTCGGCGTGCTCGCCCGTCACGACACCGATCGAGCACACCCAGCCGGGGCGGCCGCGGCAGCTGGAGCCGGTCGCGTCCACGGAGAGTATGAACGAGTCCTTCATATGTAGGACCTCGACAACGCAACTGCAATGAAAATCGTTTATTGGTCACAATCAGTGTTTACAATTAAATAACTGGCCAAGAGCATGTCGGACCATGCTCAGTGTAGGGTTCCATAGCCATAAGGTAAAAAATACGACGTAAAAAAGTACAACAACAAAAGAGCGTATCTTCATAGCAATTACGTCCTTTTGTTGCGAAGCGCAGTTTATTGGCAATAACTCAAAAACGGTTAATCCGATCTTGATGAAAATAATTTTCGTTGAAAGTATTAATTAAGCGTTATCTCTGTAATTTTTTTTATATTTTTCGGACTCAGGGTTTAGAAGATAGAGGGGGGGGGACACAATTTTCACAACTTTCGGAGCGATTATTTCCAAAGGTATTCACTTAATCAAAAACATTACTTAGGAACCTTAAAATGTTTTTAAAAGAGCTGTCGAACTATGTACCACACATTGACATTTTGTGAAAAAAAATTTTTTTAGATTCTGTTACATGTATGGAGTGCCCCCCCTAGATTTTTTTATTTTTATTATTTAACTACCAAACTTAGTTGCGGCATCTACAAGACATCTATATTCCAAATTTCATCAGTATAGGTCTTGTAGTTTTTGAGTAAAATGCCTGTGACATACGGACGGACGGACGGACGGACGGACGGACGGACGGACGGACGGACGGACATGACGAAACTATAAGGGTTCCTTTTTAGCCAATTTGGCTACGGAACCCTAAAAAGATCGGGACCTTCTAATAAGTATGAGAATTCTTACAGCATCAAGTTCAGTGGTATAACCAATACAATATGGGTGAAAAGAAGATAAGTTAACAATTCTTTAGGTTACTGATTTTATGCTAATTTTTATGCAAAAAAAATTGTCATAATGTGTGCAATGTTGAAATAATTGTCATATTCGACTATCAAAATGTCAGATCTAAGGAGCTTGAGGCCCCCAAAAAATAAATAAATAAATATTAGAAAACAATCTTACACAAATCGAACTAGTCCCTAGTTATTGATACTAGACGACGATATATTTAATAAATACAAATACTTAAATACATAGAAAACATCGATGAAAAGAATGATGAAGAATGAAGAATGAATATTTGTTATTTCCTTTACTAAAAGCTCATTCATCATTCAGACCGGCGTCCGTTGATGGAATGAACATCAACATTCCAGCTTCTCCTGAGGATGCCTCGTAGAGAGGCGAAACACGTGTCGAGTTTTATATTGATGGTGGTGGGTTGTCATATTTATTGGCATGTTTTTTTTTAATTTTATTTATTGACTTACACGTTAGCAATTTTTTTGTTTTAATTGACTATTAAAGTAGATAGATAGATAGATAAAAACTTTATTCATCCACAAACATGACATAGAAAGCACAGATACACTAGACAGTAGTAATAAGTAATCAACAAAAGAGGTACAAAGCTATAACTATATCCATGGCGTTCTTACGTGCCCGATCTGCACAAGAGTCTTCGGTAACAAGATCGGGTACGTAAGCCACACAAAAGCGCACGAGCGCCACCAACACCGGAGTTGAAGTAGTCGCTGTAGTCGAAAACGACTAGGAGGGGAGTAATTAGTAAAGAATTCAACTCACTTCTTCGGCACCAGCTTGCGAGATGTTGGAGCGACGTCGGCGACACTAGCTATCGGCCTCGCAGCGTTCGGGCGGGGCGGTGCCTCGGCGGGTGCAGTCTTAACCGGCGCAGCCTTGGCCTCGAAACTTGGCTGCTCCTTTGGCACTTGAGGTGCTTTCGGTTGCACGGGCTTGGCGGCTTGGGGTTTTGCTGCAAAGTAATATTTTGAGCAATCATAAACAGAGTTCCCATAAATATCTATAAACTCACTTATCGCTCTCTATCCCTGTAAGGAAGCGATTCATAAACATGTAAATTACTACACCCTACCAGGGTACCTATACCTAGGCTTAAGTCCTAATGTATTGGTTTATGCATTAAATAAATACTAAAGGTCTCGAAAAGTAAGAGATTTTCACCGAGAACAAATTTACTTAATCTGGTGTCTTATGAGCTGGTATATCAGCCCTTTTCGTATGTACGTTAGTTTTAGGGATACCCTGTTTAATGGGCGTTATAAGAAAGCAGAAAGAAGTATACTTACGACCCCAATCTTCATCCTCCGCCGGCGCACCAGCCCGTCCGCCATATTGTCTCGGCGGCTGCCTGCTGTCCCGGTTGTACCTTTCGCGGTCGCATCTGTCCCTGTCGTGGGGCCTTCCGGTAGACCTATCACCATCGCCTAAATGAAAATAATGGTGGTTATAGTGGTCATAGGTTCTAATTCTAATGTCACATGTGTAAGCTTAGAGTTACTAGCTAAATATTACCATGGGCTCCCAATGCTAACAAATTAGAATTAATACCTAAAAATTTCCATAGATGGCATGATAGGTTTCAAATTAAGAATTACGTGCAATTAATCCTTTCGGTTGATCGCCATCTATTGACAGGTAGTGGCTTTACGCAGGTAAAGCCACTACCTGTCAACAGATGGCGCTATGCTTTTAGCGCCATCTAGTGAGAGGTAGCGGCGGTGCTAAGTCGCAACATAAATTTCGTATCTCTATCGCACGCGCGTAATTAATTATATTGCTCTCCCGCTTGCACAGTGGCATACCGCCAGCATCATAGATTGAAAACCTTTTCGTCAAAGTAATATGGCGCGCGCGTATGGTTGTTTTGTTATTTTTTGTAATGTTGTTCGGTAGTATTTAGGGTGCTCTGCGGCAATTGTTTTATTAAAACATGTGCAGTAAAATCTTAATTAAGTTTGTACAATGAAAATGAGATTAGCTTATTTATTTCGCATTTCAAAATTACATCATAAGTCAAATTATAAATTAAAAATTAAGATTGTCAAAATACAAAATAAAATTTATTTATTTTAGGCTTTATTTATTTTGAACTTTATAGATACCTATTCCGCAACATAGATTATAAACGTAGTGAATTTAGCCCGTATATATTTAAATCCTATGATAAAATATGTTATGAATTCCGCACGTTCTGCAATTTTACTTTATGTATTTTGATCGTACGCAAAACGTATAGCATGATCGTAACCGTATAACATGTGTTTTTAAGTATTTTGCTACGTAACCGGCTTAGGTACAAAAGAGCCAGCGTAAATTTCTCCCACCTTTGGAATCTAAATAAAATTTACACACGAAATATACATTTAAATATACATTTGGTCACCAGAAGTATACTATTTACAACTTTGCTGTGGTAATTTGTAGCTAAATGGATATTACAATAATTGCACTTACACTGTACTGGACTGGAAGAAAATGAATAAAGAACATCATAATAATGTTATATTAGGTGGTGGTGGTTATAAATTGGAACTTTGTATCAAACTGTTGTAGACCTCTGCCTCTGCACAGATTATAGGAATATAACCAGATATTTCACTCTCACACGTACAAAAAAACAAGACGTACTTACATACAAACACAAACACAAAAATTCCCACGCTAACAATCCCTATTGTTGTTGTTATTGTGCGAAAAAGGGCGTAAACACATAAACATAAAAATGTTGTTAAGCTCTTTTTTTTAAATTGTCTAGCATGGTCACGGTACGGTAAACTTCACGCAGTACAGTACGTTTCCCCCTATTCGATCTTGGCCGACGCCGAAAATTATAATTATTAATATGGTAAGACTTCATGTTAAAGCATCCGTGGTCTAATAATTAAATGGTCTAATAATGAACTCAAATAATTTAGCACTTTGTTTATACACCAACAAACTAAGGTAGGTATCACTGCAATTCAATATAAGTTGATAGTATTCACAGATTTTCTTAATCAAATGAGTTGGAAAACGAATACGTTATATGTATTTAAAATACATTATTGATAATTCGCACAGTTCTCGATCGCGACGGCGGCCGGCATCAACGGCGTTTGCGTACTGCAAGGATAATTATATTGTGCCAGTGTGAAAGACTTCATAATGCATGTTTATAAAGTCAAACGTACAACCCAAAAGAACCCCTCAAGGACACACGCGCGTCGATGTGGAGTCGTAAGCGAGGCTTTATATGTATAACTATATTATATCGTGATATAGTCATTTACTTTAAAATGCCTGCGATCGGACCACAGACCAGAAGAATACTATAGACACGGTAATGGGCGGGGCACGCGTAACATAGTTTAGGTTCAGACGCGCATTTAACTTTCAAAAGTCAGTTCCGCGGCCATCAGTCGTCGTTCGACCGCGCGTGACAAACTTTACGTGAAAAAAAATATAAATATGCCTTGTTGTGCCATTTTATCGTGTCGTACACGAAGCAACAACTTAAAAGATACTCTAATCTGATGGCACGGCAGTATTCATATCGATTGCTGGCTGGCTATGGCGGTCGGTCGCCGGATTATGCCAGTAACGCGCAATGTATTGCCCACTAGTAGATGCGGCCGTCACTTGGTCCGAGGCGTGTCGGCAGCCATTGCGCTTGCGCAAGTAACATGGCCGCCGCCATAATAGTGCGCGGCCGGTATTTATCGATAATTTTTCAGTGCTTAAGGTGATTTTAGTTGAAGATATTCTCATACTAAATAAAGTATTTCTAATTAGCGTAACTATAGAAGTACTTAATTGTATTATTGTTTAATCTAGTCAATAATGTGATTTTACATCCGCAAATAATAAACCATGTTGACATTTAGTGATTTTATACAATACTTTTTTATTTTATTATGAATTCCAATAAAGACCCCTGAAAAGAATTATGTTAAAGCAATATAAGGTTATCTAGTGCTTATTTCAATTTTTTAATCAAACTTGCATTTTTTTCAATCAAACTTGCCACATTTGTTTTGGCTTTGACGAATTTTGGAATATGCAATATCACAAAAAAAGTTGTCTAATTATAATAACTTCAATACAAGATGCAAGATGATTATTTATGTATGCTATCCAGTTTCGTAGTTCATCGCTTAAAACTGTTTGACAATCTTGTAACGCTGTGTTTTTAACGACAGGGCAAAAAAATGTTATACTTTTTTATTTTATCAAGATATCTGCTTGTTTAACATAGATAACTGAATCTACCATTTCTTGGTAAACCGAGAGCATATTTAATCAATTTCATAAAAAATTAAGTATCGATAGATCGATAATTATATCGACTGGCTCCATCCCTGCGTACCTACGCGGAGCTTATACCATTGCCTTGTAGTGTTGCGTAGCAACGCGCGTGCGCACACTACTACAAAGCGAATAGCGGCTAGCATTTCTTTGTGTTTACGCCTCATGCGTACTTTAATGCAAATGTGTTTCGGAACAAACTACGCGTTATGCCGCCTCCAGTTACTCCGTGGATCGGACCTTTACGAACGCCATCTAGTGACGCATCATTATATTAGTAGGATCGATTGCTGAGCTAGATACCGTCAGTTTAGTGCTGCCGCCTATTATCACACTATGGAACTAACTTAGTCTAGTCAAATAGCAGAGTTAGGACGCTACGCGTATTTGTTTGAGATTGGGTATCTGTACTAGTATTCTGTAATCTTTGATATTACTATAGCTTGGCAACTTCGTTGGTGACACTCACATGTGTGCTTTTTGTTATGTGCAGCCGTAACTACTTACACAAGTTAATGCCAACACGAACGGTTGGCTGCGGAGGCTGCCTCCGTCGGTCGCCGTTCGTGTTGGCGGTAACTTGTGTAAGTAGCTACGGCTGCATATAACAAAAAGCACACTTGTGAGTGTCACCAACGAAGTTGCCAAGCTATAATAGCTCGCGCTAGAGTTGGAGGTCGGCGCAGAACATCGGTGACTATAGCTTGACAATTTCGTTCCGTGACACTCCCATGGTCCGCAGGCGACGGGGGCGGGGAGAAGCGGGGTGCTATGAGGTGTGCGCGCGGCGGGGGCCGCCTGGCAAGAGCTCAGTCGGCCGCCGGTGCTGTTGGCGGTAACTTGTGTACATAACTACGGCTGCACACAACGAAAGCCAAACAAATTGTACATAATGTATATAAATACCTATTATAAAAATTACTTTCTGGCTGCAAAAATACAGTTTGAATGCAGTTTTTTTCCAGGTGAAGTAACTGTATCTAAATTGTAAACCAACTTCGCAGTCCGCTTGCAGTCGGCGTGTAGTTATTTTAACTGCAAAAAATCTGCCTTCAAACTACATTTGCAGCTTAAAATCATCGAAAGACTGCTTCGCCCTTTAGGGATATCGGCACACATATCCGTGCGTAATTCGCATCGTGTGTAGCAGTGCTCAATACGTCATCGACCCCGCCCCCGCGCGAACCATGGGAGTGTCACCAACGAAGCTGCCAAGCTAGAGACGTGATTTCGACTTATTATGAATTGTATGTATAGTTACCTTCAAAAGAGCGGTTAAGCTTGCCGCGGTTGTCCGACTGGTAGCCTCGGTTGTCCGGCTGGTTGCCTCGGCTGTCCGGCTGGTTGCCGCGGTTGTCCGACCGGTTGCCGCGGTTGTCTGACTGGTAGCCTCGGTTGTCCGGCTGGTTGCCTCGGCTGTCCGGCTGGTTGCCGCGGTTGTCAGACCGGTTGCCGCGGTTGTCTGACTGGTAGCCTCGGTTGTCCGGCTGGTTGCCTCGGCTGTCCGGCTGGTTGCCGCGGTTGTCCGGCTGGTTGCCTCGCGGGTTGCGGTTGCGGCTGTCGGGGCGAGGCGAGCTAGATCCGGGGATCGATGAAGTTGCGTTGCCCGGTGGACCGAATTTCTGTTTTAGTAACGAGGTTTTAGACTCATGCCGAACAAAATATTATGATGTTAAGAAGTTGTCGACCGCTTAGTTTTGGCACTGTTGGACGCCTTTTATACTTGAATAGTTAGGTTAACAATCACTTTTTAACCGACTTCATCAAAGGAGGTCCTGTAGTCGGTTGTATTTTTCTTAATGTTTGTTCCCCCCGTCGTTAAATAACCAATTTGAAAAAAAATATATATTTGAAAGGTTACCTCCAGATTAGTTCCAAATCCGATTATAACTATCGGATCCATGAGGAATTGGGAGAACTCTTCAAATATAGGCATATGTATCGCAATTTTAATATTTCTTAAGTATCTCGTAATGACTTAGATTCAATGTGTGAAATCGATTTTTTTGTTTTTGAGAAATGTTACATACTTGAATAATTAGGTTAACAATAACAATTACTTTTTTTTTACATCAGCGTCAACCTACAAATGTCCCAGCTGGGCATACGTCTACTCTCATAGATGAGTGAAAGAGCTGATTGTTTTTACACTGTAATGGAATTTGTCATTTCAATAGTACATTACACAACTAGGGTGGTAATACGAGTGAGTAAATATTTTTATGCCACACCTGGCCATAAAGAGGCTTTTTCCGCACGCTGCGCGTACGGAAAAAGCCGCTTTCTGGCCAAGTGTAGACATAAAATGATGTACACAACACGGGAGGTAATCAAGAAAGTCCTCGATCGCACATTTACGTCCCTCGCTTTCAGCTCGGGCCGCAAACTTCTGCGATCTCGGCCTTTCTTTGTATTACCACCCCAGTTATGTAATGTACTATTACGTACCTTCGGTAGCGCCCTGTCTGCGACTGGCTCCCGCTTGGCCGAGCCCGGCGAGCGCGGGCGGCGGAGCGGCGCGACCGTCGGCAAGCTGTCAACACGCAACCGTTAATAACTACTATTGACAACGGGATATTTACCATGTTCGGTAGTTAGTGCGCGAAGTGATACTGTAAGTGTTGTGTGTCGTGAACGTGATCGAGTTCCAAGTGAGAATGCGGACGGTAGTAGTATGAATAACGCGCGGACGAAGCCGCGAACGAAGCCTAAGGGTAGATCGCTATGGTGTGTGGGTAGACTACAACTAAAAACTCGCAGCACGTCAGTTACTCCGTGATGATGGCGCTTGCAACAGTGCCGAAATATCGGGAACTCAATAAAACAAACATACATGGTAAATATCCCGTTGTCAATAGTAGTTATTATGCGAATGACCATGTTAGCTTAAAAACTCAACCGTTAATACACTAACGGCTCTGAGCTGATCTCACGAGTCTATCTTTAGCCTAGTGGTTAGTGACTCTGCCTACGAAGCTGACGGTCCTGGGTTCGAATCCCGGTAAGAGCAAATATTATTTGTGTGATGATATTTGTTTCTGAGTCTTGGATGTTTTCTATGTATTTAAGTATTTGTATCTATTAAATATATTGTCGTCTAGTATCCATAACACAAGCCTTATTGAGCTTAATATGGGACTAGTTCGATTTGTGTAAGATTGTCCCCTAATACTTATTTACTTATAGTTCCGTCATTTTAAAAACTTTCCAAAAAAATGACAAATATATGATATATAACATAAATTTTATCAAACCTGCTCACAAAATTTGACGAAAATCTGTTGAGAAATGTATCCTGTAGCCACATCCGGACAGACGGGCAACGAAAGCATATTTGCCCACGCTGACGGAGCCCTTTGCGCTCGTTCAGTTAACTAACATAGTCGGCGCCTATCAATCTACGTAATTTTGTACACCGAATGTCTCGGCTTTACTATAGCTAGAGAAACTAGGCCCTAGGGCATTATTTGGGTGCTACTTTTTTTAGTTATAAAGCGTTTCCGAAAACAAAGCCGTTCCAGAGATACAAGCGGTGTACGCCAGCTTGACGGCCCGGTAGCGTACACCGTTAACAGGCCTTATATTTCGAAAAGTTTAAGGGACCTATCTTTTTCACCTAGGCAACATCAGATTTTGGATATCTTTACGGTGTACGCCATCTTGACGGTCACAATCTTTCCTCCTTCCAAAGTTTGGTTAATAATCGGTTTTCGAGTTACCGTCACCGTCGGACAAACCTACATCAGAATACAAACAAACAAAACGTCGACACGCGCCCGTCGACTCATAGATTTCCCTCGCTTCGCTCGCTTGGTGAAGTAATTAATCTGCTCATGTAGTTTATATACTTGATTGAACCGGGCGTTACTTTTCGGAAATCCATGTTAATTAAAACAAAAATATTGCTTTGCTAATCCGCGATATGAATATCACGGATAAGCAATGCAATATTTTTGTTTTAATTATCACGTTGTTTATTTACCTGTTCATTATCTTATTATATCGTCGCTATACTTACTCAACCACGTATCTACTCGAATAGTTTGATAGAAAACGCACCTGTGTTACGAGTAGAAAAGTGCGTTTTTCCTATGAAACTATTGGAGTAGATACGTGGTTGAGTAAGTATAGCGGCGATATGGTATTTTAGTACAGTTAAGAAAAATATTCTAGAATAATCTGGTGTTGATTTAAGTTTATGATTTGCAGTAAAAAGCTTCGAAGGTGTGCAAGACTAGAAAACAGAATCAGAAATTATACTCACACCGGCGGCTCTGGTTCAGGGTCAGTTATGGGTGCGGCAGCACTACCAGATTGGCTGCAACAAGTAAAAGTAGGTATTACAGCAACACTTCGGAATATTGCGACGGTTGGTGGTTGGCGGCTGACGCAGGTATACCGAGCGACACCGGAGCGCGCTGCAACTATGGGCTAAATTAAACTGAATGAAGCAGTGTAGCCAAAACGCGCGTTTTAACATGGTTTATCCGTCCTATTTTAGATACAAGCGTTCAATTAACGGGTGAATGAAAAAAAAAACGTGCTAAAACCGTGCGTTTTAAGGCACTACTTGGTGCCTCAGAAAACCGCGCGATTTAGCACGAAAAACCGTGTTCAAACGCATGTGCTGGCAACACTGGTGAAGGCAGTCGAACGCAGCCGTCCGCGTCCGGGAACACCCGAGCGTCACGCGGCCGCTACAGAGCGCCTCGGCACAACACGACATTTGTTCCCTTACCGTTTCAGGTTGTGGCACACCTTCTTGTTCCGCTTGTTCCAGTCGTGGCGCTGGCACGCCGGCGAGCAATATGGCGTTACGCGGCCGCTACGGAACGCCTCGGCACAACACAACCTGGGTTCCCTTACCGTTTCAGGTTGTGGCACACCTTGTGCCGCTCGTTCCAGTCGCGGCGCTGGCACGCCGGCGAGCAATATGGCGTCACGCGGCCACTACAGAACAACTCGGCACAACACGACCTGTGTTTCCTTACCGTTTCAGGTTGTGGCACACCTTCTTGTGCCGCTCGTTCCAGTCGCGGCGCTGGCACGCCGCCGAACAGTATGGCGTCACGCGGCATCCGCTACAGAACGCCTCGGCGCGTTCGCCGCACGTCACGCAGACGCCACAGCTCAGAAGACCCGGAATGTTCTGTGTGTACAAATATAAACAAGTGATACTATTTACTAATAGAATAATAATATGATCATGCTTCCCATACAAATTTTCTCGAAGTTTTGTCCTCTTTCACTTGGTGTAGGGTCTCGGTAGCATTAAACAGAGTAAGAACTCAACTTAGTCTATCTAGTAGCAGATTTTGCTTTACCCTTCCGTATAATATGCTGCTGTTGCTGTTGATAATAACTTACCACATACGAACTTCGATTAGATACTTATAATATAACTATTATCTACTGCTATCCACTGCTAGTGCTAGTACAAGATTACTTTTAACAGTTACAATAAATATCTTACACCAATCGATCTGGTTCCAAACTAAGCTTACTAGACGACGACATACATACGTATATAGATAAATACATACAAAAAAAATATAAAAACATCCACGACTCATGAACCAATACTCGTCCTAATCACACAAATATTTGCCCTTACCAGAATTTGAACCCTCCCGGGTCCCTAGCTTCGTAGACGGTGTCACTCCCAATAAGCTAAACGTGTCGTGGACATCGTTACATGATACCTGTTAGTCCTCGCTCGTACAAATAATCACTGCGTGTCGAAATGGCACATTTAGGTCCCTTGTATAAGAATTTGCTATTAACTACTGTATTGACGACCGCTTTAGCTCAGTTGGTAGTGACCCTGCCTACGAAGCAGGAGGTCCTGGGTTCGAATCCCGGTAAGGGCATTTATTTGTGGGATGAGCACGAATATTTGTTCCTGAGTCATGGATGTTTTCTATGTATTTAAGTATTTGTATCTATTAATATATCGTCGTCTAGTATCCATAACACAAGCCTTATTGAGCTTACTATGGGGCTAGTTCGATTTGTGTAAGATTGTCCCCTAATCATCATCATCAGCCTGTATCAGTCCACTGCTGGACATAGGCCTCTCCCATGGCACGCCATTGAGCTCGATCTTCAGCTCTCCTCCTCCAGTCACCACCTACTGCCCTTCGTATGTCGTCACTCCACCTTGTTACAGGGCGCCCTACACTACGTTTCCCGATTCGCGGCCTCCAGTCCAGAGCTCGTCTACCCCAGTGGTCGTCGGCTCTACGACAGATATGCCCAGCCCACTGCCACTTTAGCTTGCTGATTCGCTGAGCTATGTCGGTAACTTTAGTTCTCTGTCGAATTACTTCGTTTCGGATTTGATCCCTAAGAGACACGCCAAGCATAGCTCTTTCCATGGCTCGCTGAGCGACTTTTCGAGTCGAGTCGAGTCCCCTAATATTTATTTATTATTATTATTATTTATTTATTTATTATTGACGCTTGAATTCCCTTTACCACAATGTAAGTGTACCTACTACGGCCTGAGTGGACGCTCGAGCGGGGCGGGCGTGCGGCGTTCATGTTAAACATAAACAAATGTATGAGAGCGTCCTGAGTGCACGCTGCACAAAACCCTTTGCCGCTGCCCGCCCCGCCGGACGCGACGCTGGACGCTCGCGACTTGGGCCAGTGTAAACTAAGAGGTGCTCTGACGCGGCGCAGCCGGTGAATCGTAGTGCTTTTAAAAAGAAACTGGTGAGTTTCTTCCGGTGCTTCTTCTCACCAGGTCATTTCCCGAAGCGCCAATAGAATCAGACATGTAAAAGAGCCATTGAGGCGTACTTGCAGAGCTAAATAGATTTTTTGATTTGCACAACTTGCACATAAGCAGGGTCTAATTGGTCAGTAGTCATAGCTGATGAGAGCTAATGAGAGCGCGCGTATATTGTATAAAGTTACGAATCACGCGTTTCCTGGCTGTTACATGCTGTCTCGTGGTATGTCGCGGCAGACTTGTGCTAGCCGAGCCGGGCTTTGGCCTGCACAACCCTCTACCCAACTTGCCCCCTAGGGTTAACCCTTTCAGTGCGCAATGACGCCACACACCAACCTTTATGGCACGCCTGTCGTGCCATCAGCTGGCCATACACGTACGGATTTGCCCGCCGGACCTGCCTGACAGATGTGTCTGACGGGCATCTGACGGGCACATCCATCAATGTGTGGCGAGAAATAGACACAGATTTGTCCGCCGGATGTCTGCCCGCTGTCCGTGCTAAAAACCAACGGGCAGACATCCGGCGGACAAATCTGTGTCTATTTCTCGCCACACATTGATGGATGTGCCCGTGAGATGCCCGTCAGACACATCTGTCAGGCAGGTCCGGCGGGCAAATCCGTACGTGTATGGCCAGCTATTCACAACGAATCGGTTAATATAGCACTTTCACTATCAACAACCCGCCTGATACCGCCCGATTTAGCGTTGCCCATTATTGGCCTCACAAACCCATCTGGCGGGCTCTGTCGATTTAGTTCGTTAGTGTAGTCGAAGTCAAGTAAAAAACGAGATTTGTTACTTGCATTAATGCACTGCCCGCAACGCACATATGCGTTCACGTTTAAACAGTTTTTCCCGAAAGGGCGTGGCCGGCAGTCAATGCGCCAACAAGTAACAAATATAAAAAAATACCCTCTAATAGTAATGGGAATAAAATAGAAAGAAATAAAAAGAATTCACTTTATTCAAAACATAGCAATCAAAATTAACATTAACAAATTAAAACGTACATCAAGGAATGATATTAAAATTAACATTACAATTAAAAAATCACTTTTAAAAATACTTACCGCAAAATTATGTAAACGCTAAAAACTAGAGCTCCGATATTGACAGATGTCCTTACAAAATATTACTATATTAAACTTCACAAGTGTGGTGGGTATAATATCAGAATATCACTTGAAATTTATTTTGGATTGTTTTTATGACCAGTTTGTAAAATTAACAAATAACATAATATTATTGAGTTTCATGAATTAGAAACAATCCAATTACCAATGTAATCAAAATATTACTATTTTAAACTTCACAAGTGTGGTGGGTATAATATCAGAATATCACTTGAAATTTATTTCGGATTGTTTTTGTGACCAGTTCGTAAAATTAACAAATAACATAATATGTGACGTTCCACGGGAAAAGGTACCTTATGGTTGGTATTGAGTTAAGCACAGATTCTAAATCTGTGTTAAATAAGCTATCTAATACAAAAAGAATCACGACCCTAAGTCCCATACTTTTTTTTTAAAAAAACATCAAACCTGCACATGCTAAAATTGCACTTTTGAGAAATCGTCAAAAGAAGTTTAAAACTAATTTTAAGTATGTTCCCGTTGGAAGTTATGGAGATGATGATTGATTATGTATCTCAAGGTAATTTTCTTTGGAAATCAGTAATGGTTTTATTAATGTGACTTCCAGGTCGTGAAAAATCAGCCTTTGATTAGAGCAAGTCGCTTATGAGAAAGAAAATTAAAAAAAAAAAATTCGGCCTGTTCTTTAACATATTGTAATCTGAACCATTGTATATAGTTAGAGATATTAGATTGCACATTTTGGGGTAGAAATAAAATCACATTGTTAACGAAATATTTTTTTTTTAATAAAAATGTCATTTTTATTATATGTTTCATCATTCCTATAATATTCACAATTTTCGTATAATGAGTTCTAAATTATATTTAATCAGTCTACACAAGTATCTCAAAAGTGTCATTATTATTCTACAAGTCGTATTTTTTTATTTATAAACGATTGAAGTTACGTAAAAATCACAAATTATTCCCATACATTTGAGAAAAGGTACCTTATGGCGGGCCATAAGCAAAAATTATTGATAATTACAGTATGGCACGATATTTACATTATTTATTGACAAATCTTGTATTAAGACAGAAAACTGAAGAAAAAAGGTTATTAGAAATTTACTTCAAATCTTGACCAATTAAGAGTAATTCTCAAATGTGACGTCTTACGTGAAAAGGTACCTTATGAGGGTTTCTAGTAACGGAGATATTCAATGTTGTGTAAAAATTGTGTTTTATTTATTATGTATTTCCATTTAGTAAATTATATGTTACGACACGTCTTTGCCTATCTTTATTTTTGTTATAGGCGAATTAAAGGCTGAATAATATGCTTCTACAGTGTTCAGAACGCAGCCAAACTGACGTCATCGATGGCCGTTAGCGGTCCCAAATTTGAAGATCGGCGGCTATCGGAAATAACCGCCAGTTAAAACTGTCATTCAAATATCGTGGAACGGACAACACCTATTTTTATCCAAAGATCTGTAATTTAATTGCTTTGCAATAAAATATTGTAATTATATAAAAATACAGTCTTCATTGAAGAGTCACCTAGGTTATTCCCGGATACCTACACTACAAAGGAACCTAGGTCCCAAATATTGGTCCTTCACCCTCGAAGAGGAGCGTCGAGTTCGTCTTCATCATCAGCGCCTACGAGATACGCATCCGCAATTTCACCTTGTCCCTGGGCAGACAACACTCAGCGAGCCGTCTACAGAACACCTACCACGAAAAGGACTGGGGCGTGTTAGCTGGACAAGGAGTCGAAGAACAGATCAGCGTGATAACGGTTTTTCGTCGAGGACATCTTCATCAACGGAGAAGCACCGCGAGATTCCGGTCCACAACGTCGTGCGAGTTAAAATCCCGCAAGAATTGCGAAACACCTATCAGAAAAGGTTGAGTTACGGATCAGCATAAAGTGAGTTCGTTCCAAAATCCATTTAGTCCTAATCACTTTGACCAGAAGTAATTCTTCTCCCTTTTGTTCGTGGTTAATTACCATACAGCTTCAATATATCGAATTGATATTGCTCATTTATTCGTAAGAAATTCAAACATCAAGTCAAACAATTTTCTCGAGTTTAATATTAAATACAAACGTACATTTCATTTCGTATTTAAGCAAACGTATAATTCCGTGCATACAATTAATTTCATTTGCGCGCTTAGCATCGCTCGTAAAATAAACTCTTATCTCCGATTGCATTTTTTCTATGCAACAGAATTGCGCTAGATTCCAATAACGAGTTTTAGTCACTCCCGAGTAACCGAGCGCACTGCATGCATCTGCTTATCGCTAATTACCTATCAGTACCTATTGTCGCGCGGCAGTGAATATCGATAGATTACTTATTTACATCTATTCTTGTGTTTACGGTAAATATCAAACAGTTTAGCTTAGTTTTCGTGATTAATACGTATCTTAAGTTCATTTAGTGTAAATAATGTCATTACCGCAATTAGTTAAACAGCGTGGTACGTTAAAATGTAAATTGAAGAACTTTAAAACGTTCCTTACGCCATATCTATCTATCCCGACGTTAAGTGATTTACAAATTAGTGAAGTCGAGTGCCGTCTTAGTAAGATCGAGGAAATGTATACGTCATTTGATGAATTACAGGAACAGATCGAAATGGCTTCGGAGAAGCCTGACGAGCAGTATCTCGAGCGTACGGAATTTGAAAACCAGTACTTCGCCATTTTGGCCAGCGCACGGGAGCTCCTCCGTAAGCGTGGCAAGGCTGATTCTAAGGTTATGTCTGAAACAAGTTCCAGTTCTATTCACCAAAAAAATAATCTGGTAAGGCTTCCAAAAATTGATTTACCCCGCTTTAACGGTCAATATCAATATTTTCTCGAATTTAGGGATACATTTTTGTCGTTAATTCACAATAACGAGTCTATAGACGACATTAACAAGTTCCATTACTTGCGTTCTTCGCTGCAAGGAAGTGCCGCTTTGGTTATAAAAAGTTTAGACTTTAATGCCGATAATTATAACGTAGCATGGGAACTTTTAATGTCCAGATATGATAACAAAAGGTTATTAGTGAACAATCATGTCAAAGCGTTATTTAGTGTTGAGCAAATTAATAAGGAATCTCACAGAGCGTTACGGCATATTTTAGACATTACAAATAAGAACCTTAGGGCGCTTACGACCTTAAAGCAACCGACTTCCGAGTGGGATACGCTTGTAATTTACATGATGGCATCAAAATTAGATTCGGTTACAAGTCGCCAGTGGGAAGAATATAGAAATACACTGGAGGATCCCCCAACATTAAAACAATTTACCACATTTATTTCTAACAGGGCTGATTTGTTGGAAACTCTCGAAGAATCTAAGTTGAATCAAAACAAACCTAACTTCCAATCCCACAAACAAAAAAACTTTCTTGTCGCAAATGAGACATTAAAATCAAGTAAACCAAAATATAGCTGTCCAATGTGTAAACAAAGTCATTTTTTGTTTTCATGCGATTTATTTCGCAAGTTGTCAGTTGACGTTCGTCAAAAGAAAGTCAACGAATGGGATATATGCCAACTGTGTCTTAGGCCAGGTCATCAACTATCCAAATGCAAGTTATCTACTTGTAAATATTGCAGCGAGCGTCATAACACATTGCTCCACGCAGAAATAAATAATGATACAGTAGAAGTCGCTGCTGTATCAGCCGACAAAAGTGCTCCGACTCAACAATCCTCTGTACTGCTTTCCACAGCCATGGTGCGAGTCAGCGATGCCAAAGGTGCTCAGCATGTGGCCAGAATTCTCCTGGATAACGGCAGCACCACCAATTTCGTCACCGAGAAGCTGCGCAGTAAGCTGCAACTTCCGCTTTCTTCCACGAGCTCCACTGTGACAGGTATTAACAATTCCTTTTCTAAAAGTACTCAGTCTTGCAATTTGACGATTCACTCGATGGCCGGAGACTATAAGACGGAACTTAGGTGTCTCGTGCTTCCTGAGATTACAAAATCGTTGCCTTCGTCATTCATAAATATAAAGAGCTTGAACATACCATCGCACATACAGCTAGGTGATCCCACATTCAACATTCCGTCAGTCATAGACATTCTTGTCGGCGCGGAGACCTTCTGGGACGTCATAGGATCCAGTCGTATTAATTTAGGGAAACATCAACCTATCCTGTATGATTCGAAATTAGGCTGGATAATTTCCGGTGCCGTTCTTAGCAACCAAAAACATCATACAGTGTGTCATGCTTCAGAATTACTTGACGCCGATGTCGAGAAGCAGCTCACGCGCTTCTGGGAGCTAGATAGCGTCCTACCAATACACAATTTCACTCCTGAAGAACGGGAGTGTGAAGAACATTTTATAAAAAACACGAAACGGTCCGAAGATGGACGTTTTATTGTTAGCATGCCACTTAAAGAATCACCAAAGGTTCTGGGCGACTCCTATGAAATGGCTAAGTGTCGTTTCCTATCATTAGAAAAAAGATTTAAAAATGATCCCGATTTCGAACAAAATTATAGTGCGTTTATGACTGAATATTTAGATTTGGGTCATATGTCTCTTTCCACGCGCAAGTTGAATGAAGATGATGTTGAGTGCTTCCTACCGCACCATGGGGTAGTGCGGGACTCAAGCCTCACTACAAAACTACGTGTCGTTTTTGACGCCTCGGCGCCCACGAGGGGAGGGGGGATGTCCTTGAACAGCATTCAGAGGATTGGCCCCACCGTTCAAGATGATTTAATTTCAATTTTGCTCAGATACAGACAGCACAAGTACGTAATTTCAGGAGATGTCGAAAAAATGTATCGACAAATGTTAATTGCACCTGAACAAAGATGCCTTCAGCAAATTTTGTGGCGGTTTAACCCCACTGATCGTCTTGAGTGTTACACCCTCAACACTTTAACGTATGGCACAGCCTCCGCTGCTTATCTTGCAACGCGTTGTCTCAAACAGCTAGGACTCGAGTCACCTAATCCAACAATACAACAGTCAATAATACATGACTTCTATGTTGATGATTATTTAAGTGGCAGCAGTAACGTTGACGATGCTATTCAGTTAGGAAAGGGCGTAATAGACACACTTAATTCTGCTAAATTAAATTTGCGAAAGTTGCGCTCTAATAACGCAGAAATATTAAGCACATTGCAGAGTTACACTAGCTCAAATGATTCATTAACTAGCCATGCTAATAGTAATTTGAATATTCAAAATTTGAGTACCTCAGCTTCAGCTAAAACGTTGGGATTAAATTGGCAATGTGATAAAGACATACTCTTTTTCAATATAAATTTGAAAAGTTGCACCAAGATCACCAAACGTCATGTACTTTCGTCAATCGCGCAAGTATTTGATCCCATAGGTTTGGTTGGACCTTGTATTTTAGAAGCCAAAATAATTATGCAGCAATTATGGCAGCAAAAATGTTCATGGGATGAAGAAATACCTCCCACTCTTAAATCTTTGTGGTACAAATTTGAAAATACATTACCATATTTAAATGAAATTAAAATACCGCGTTGGGTTCTAGGCGATGGTAATCAAGATGTTGAACTACACATTTTCACCGACGCGTCTGAAGCAGCGTATGGAGCTTGCGCCTATATAAAGTCGAAGGACAGCACGGGGGCAATAACGATCCGTCTTTTAGCCTCAAAAAATAAAGTAGCACCGATTAAGGCGACTACTATACCGCGCTTAGAGCTTTCGGGTGCGTTGTTAGGTGCAAGACTGTTTACTAGGATACTGAGCTCACTCACGGTCACATTTAGTAGCTGCACATTTTGGTGCGATTCAATGATTGTCTTAGGATGGCTGGCGTCATCGCCTGCTAATCTTAAGCCTTTTGTACGCAACCGAGTGAGCGAAGTACAGGATGTTACTGCTGGTCACACGTGGCGCTACGTGTCCACAAAAGAAAATCCCGCTGACTTGGTATCCCGAGGCATGAATGCCAGGCTCCTAGCCAGCTCTGATCTCTGGTGGACAGGGCCAGAATTTCTCAAGCAGGACTCAATTTCCTGGCGTAACTCTCAGCCTGCATTATTTAAGGATTTACCTGAAATGGTACCATGTTTAGTAGCTGATTCTCAAACAAACAATCAATCACCATTCTCTCTTCTAGTCGACCGAGTGTCAAAATTCTCCAAGCTAGTTAGAGTCGTAACGTATGTCATGAGATTCATTAATAATTGCTCTAAAAATAAAATTAAAATGTCAGGGTTTCTGCAAAGTTCCGAATTAACTTTGGCCAGAAAAACAATCTTATCTTTGTGTCAAAAAGAAATGTTTGAAGAAGAATACACCACGTTAAAGTCTGGAAAAACACTTTCTTCTACAAATAGGCTTCTTCCTCTCACTCCGTACGTTGACACGGATAATTTATTAAAAGTAGGCGGGAGACTTGACAACACCTACTACAGTGATGACGTCAAGCATCCAACCATACTCTGCAGTAAACATAGTATTACAAAATTAATATTTATCTATTTTCATTTGCAATTTTTACATGCAGGCCCTCAGCTATTACTCAATAGCGTCAAGCAGCTTTACTGGCCTTTAGGAGGCAGAAACTTGGCGCGTAAAACGGTAAAGAATTGTGTGACATGTTGTAGATTTAAAGGGCAGTCAGTTCAACCAATAATGGGCAACCTGCCTGCAGCACGCGCTCAATTGGACTACACGTTCTCCAATACCGGTACGGACTATGCCGGGCCAATATTGATAGCTGACCGTAAAGGTAGGGGTTGTAAATTAGTCAAAGCCTGGATATGTATTTACGTCTGTTTCGCCGTAAAGGCTGTTCATCT
The DNA here is from genome assembly GCA_947034925.1 of Eudemis profundana. Taxonomy (NCBI): domain Eukaryota; kingdom Metazoa; phylum Arthropoda; class Insecta; order Lepidoptera; family Tortricidae; genus Eudemis; species Eudemis profundana. Next base: position 7,348,728 of record OX344819.1, read on the forward strand.
GGAACTGGTCTCAGACCTAACAAAAGATGCCTTCATAGCCAGTTTAAATCGATTTATTGCTCGTAGGGGAAAACCGAAGAACATTTATTGTGATAACGCCACTTATTATACTGGTACCTGTAATGAATTGTACAGAGTGTTGCAATCATCAAACATAGCTTCAGATCTTGCTCAGTCAGAAATTAACTTTGTATTTTCTCCCCCTTATTCCCCCCACTTCGGTTCGTTGTGGGAAAGATGCGTGCGCTCAGTAAAGCATCATTTACGGCGTATTTTGAATCTAACGCACTTAACTTTTGAAGAAATGAGCACATGTTTGTCGGAAATTGAAGCTGTACTAAATTCCCGTCCTCTCACGCCATTTTCTACCGATCCCTCAGACCTGACCGCTCTCACACCAGCCCATTTCCTCATTGGACGACCGCTTATGTTTGCTCCTGGTTCGCAGGACCCTGTACCTGAGGAAAAAATCAACACGCTGCAGAGGTTTCAACGGGTCGAGCAGCTGAAACTTCATTTTTGGAATAGATTCAAACTGGAATATGTTTCTCAACTTCAGCAAAAAACCAAATGGTTTTCATCACATGACAAGTTAATAGAAGGAGCATTAGTCATTGTGAAGGAGAAAGGGGTACCCCCTCTCATGTGGCTACTCGGCCGTATCGTAAAACTTTATCCCGGCAAAGATGGAATTTCTCGAGTAGCAGATATAAAGACGAAAAAGGGGGTCATCAAGCGGGCATTCAATAACATATGCCCCCTCCCCACCGATGTGTAAGATGCCTATATGTACCTACATCCACGCTTACATCCTGTTCTGAATTATAGGTCCCTTGAAGTACTTCAACGCGGGGAGCATGTTCAGAACGCAGCCAAACTGACGTCATCGATGGCCGTTAGCGGTCCCAAATTTGAAGATCGGCGGCTATCGGAAATAACCGCCAGTTAAAACTGTCATTCAAATATCGTGGAACGGACAACACCTATTTTTATCCAAAGATCTGTAATTTAATTGCTTTGCAATAAAATATTGTAATTATATAAAAATACAGTCTTCATTGAAGAGTCACCTAGGTTATTCCCGGATACCTACACTACAAAGGAACCTAGGTCCCAAATATACAGTTTAGTACAAAAGGTACTTTATGGCGGTGTAATTTAAAAATGTTAGAAATACTTGTCGTAACTTGCTCAGTTTTTGTCCTTCATACCGCCGTGCCGTGGTATTATTTTGGCTACACCGCCAGTACCGCCACGCATCTGTCCTACTCTCACCAACTCTTTACGTATCGTTCTCTCTCGGTCTTGCTGGCCGCTCGGAGTCTCAGCCGGCCGGCATGAGCAGTATTTGCTTACCTTTTCGTTCGAATAGTTGTGAGAAGTGTTCGTCGTGGATTTTAGCGTGTTTTAAATTAAAAATATTCTTTTTCTTAAGTGGTCTAAAATGATAGAAACCGCCAAAAAATGTCTTTTTTCGTATTTTTTTTCGAAAAAATGAATAAAAACCTTTTTCTAATATGGTCAAAATGATAGGCATTCGCCAGTGTTTTTTTATTTTTGTAATTTTTTTGAAAAAAACAAGGTTTTTCTAAAATGGTCAAAAAGTTTCACGATTCGCCAAAAACACGTTTTTATGTTTAAAAAAAATGTTTTTAAGACTAAAAAGGTTGAAAGGGAAACATGACAAAGTGGTAAAAAATTATAGAAACCGCAAAAAAAAGTCTATTTTTGTAAGTTTTTTTTGAAAAAAAATTATAAAACTTTTTCTAGAATGGTCAAAAATGATCGGCATTCGCCAGTGGTTTTTTTTTATTTTTGTCAATTTTTTAAAAAAAAACAAGGTCTTTCTAAAAATGGTCAAAAAGTTATACGATTCGTCAAAAACACTTTTTTATCTGTTTTAAAAAAATGTTTAATAATTAAAAATTTAAAAAAACGACATACAAATGTATTTATTTTTATTTTTTTTTCAATTCCGAATCTGTGGCACCCAGTGGCCCTTTCCTTCCAAATTTTCAGCTTTCTAGGATCATTTCGAAAATTTTTGCTTACCATTATGCAGGCCGCATGCTTGTTTGCCACCGTCGTGTTATAAAAAAGAAATAAGCAAAAGTTGCTAGTAAATTTTATTAATGAATTTTATCAACAGCTTTATCATTTTTGTATGTGATCCGCCATAAGGTACCTTTTCTACTAAACTTTGAACCCAATTTTTATATAGAAAAAAATAACGTACAGCAGTGAAACCAAGCTACAAATACACGTCAATTCCTATATTTTACAATTTTGCATAAAAGAAAAAAATGATGATTTTGAAGGATTTCACAAAACCGTTCATATCTCCGTTACTAGAAACCCTCATAAGGTACCTTTTCACGTAGGACGTCACATATTATTGAGTTTCATGAATTAGAAACAATCCAATAGGCTACTTGATGACAGTTCAAATCAGCTTCTTTTTATGAAGTGTCAAAACGCTCCGAAAGTATGCAGTTTAGTATGAAATACTATCTTGTGACGTCATGCTCAACATGGTGCCTTATTTTTAGTTTTCGTCATTGTAAAATCGTTGATGGCACGAAATTAAGTTTGAATGATTTTATCCGGGCTGTTTTGGAAGCGTAATTTGCCGGTTAGAGTTAATGAATTTATTTTGATTGTTGTCAAATACCCTATTACCAATGCAATACAATCTTGTGACAATCTAAGAAAATTGTCTTTTCTGGGCTGTCATTGTCACATTTGTAAGGCGTTTATAGAAAAGATAAATATCTTGTAGGAACTTTTGTTGACCTTAATGTCCTGTTAACTTGATTTAAAATTGGGTTACACGCGTTATTTGGAATCATCTGTCAACATCTAAAAAATGTTAAGCATACGTAAACAATATTGAGGAATGTCATAGCTAGAGATACATAACACTTAATATCACTTTTCGGTGGTAACTGGTAAAGAACGGATCGTATTAAGTCACTTTAAGCGTTTTTCGGATTAAATTCTAAAACCTCACAGTATTTAAGACTAGTTCTAGGTAGGGGGCATAGCAATCAACATATTCGAAAGTACTTGAAAACTTAACCAAGGCTTTTTCAATGCAAGTAATACTTTCCCTGGGCAATGCAAGGAAAAAAATAGTAGAACCCGTTTATAACGTCCAATCCGGTGTTAGCGACGTAAATGCAAACTCTTATTTACTTTCATGTAGATGGTTATTCTATAAAAGCATCATAGTACGACGTTCGGTTAGAACGACCTAATATACCTGATACCTTGAGGGTCGTTATATCCGGATTCTAACCCATTTTAAGGTTTTCAATGATTATCGCTCCATATAAGCTTAATTCTTCCAACTCTGATGACAACTATTGAATTTCTCCACAATATCGTTCATCACTACTATCATCAAAATCGGTACACCTATTCAGATCTTAACTTTTAAGGCACTTTATTACTATTGTTCCACGCAATTTTAGACTACACTAACTAGCGAACATTGTCTTACAATCGGTACTACTTATTACAAAAGAAACTTCAATTTGTAACCCACTACTGTTGGACAGAAGTTGTTACTACGAACCACAGAAGCAGACTGTTTGTCAATTGACAAAATGAACTTCCCTTTTTCATAATTACCAAAGTCGTTAGTAACTACCCACAGTTCTGTATTTAAACCCGGATTGTTATCTTCCAACAGATCGAAAATGAGACTCAAATCTTCTTGCTCCTTAGGTAGAATCTCTGGCGGTATCTTCACAACCATTTTACAAACTTCATCAAATTCTGTGAAAGACAATTTATTTTCAACCTCGATGATCTTAGGATCCTGATCGGATATCTGATCGATGGACGATTGTATATCTGTTTGCTCAACTGGGATTTTATTCTCCTTAATTTCAGCATTTGTATCTTTAGGTTTCACGGCGCCCCAATCATCGAGTTTTAAGTCAGGGAATTCGTTCCTCAATTCGTTTTTCAGTACATTGAATGTGTACATGGTAGAATTTTTGCCTTCCAATTGTTTTTGTTTTGCCTTCCTCATTTTCCTCTCCTGTTTTTTTGTTAGTTTCTTAACAGACGGGAGTGGCTTGAGAAGGGATTGTAAGTGTCCTAGTTGAAACTCCACCGCGCTATCATCTACAAATTTGTTGAAGCCCGGACTGCTAATAACCTCAGCTGAAAGCTTATCTATCTGCAGAACTACATCCAAATTCGTCTTAGTTCGAACTATACTAATCGTTCTCCAGAATTTGGTTCGGAGTCTTGGGTTATTCGATTGCAGAATCGATATCACTTCGTCAGTGCCCAAGCGAGTCTTTACCGCCATACTTATAATGCCTACGGCCCCTCGGTACTCGGTTGATTTCAAATTGATTTGCAATTTAGAACTGGCTATGGGCAGCACTTGTTCGATCCAATGACGCGAGTCCATATTCTGACAGATGACGAAAATGACACCGTCAAATAGATATATGTCCTGAAATTTGGGCATAGAGGTTTCATTCATGTCTCCGTCTTCAAAGGATTTGAACACGATGTGTTCTAAAGTTTTCTTTATAGTGTGGAATAGGTTTTCGTCTAAACGCGATTCTGGGTAGTTCATCGGGCCTACATATAGTTTTAGATCGTCGGCGACTTCGTCAGAATAATGATTGGTTCGCATTCTAGTGAGTTTAGTGTTAAAAGTCCTCATATTAGATTCAACTGGTATGTAAAGTAGTTTAATAAGTTTATCCTGCAGCTCCTTATTCTCAGCATCATCGTAGTCTTGGTAGTTTTCTTCGCAGCTTTCCCGTTTCTGCCTGTCGATTATCCTGAAGTTGAGCTTCTGGCCGGCGTATTCAGGGTCAAAGTTCGGGTTTTTAATAACTTCTAGTGACTCTGGATCTACGCCAAATTGTCGTTTCTGTTTCCCAGCCACATCAGAATAGTACTTCCAGCATTCCGGTTTCAAAGCCGGGTATTTCTCTAGTACCTTTGAAATAATCTCCTCAGATTCCACGCTGGCATGTTCTTTAGAGAGTCGAATGACAATTCTCGTGTATCTGACTAGATTCTTAATGTCTCTAAACGTTAGTTTCCATCCAGTTGAATTTACAAATTTCGGTAGCACCTCTGTCAAGTAATCCTTAGTTTCTAAACTATCACAAATGTATATCACAGCTCCATTAGACAGATAGACGTCTTGGAATTTTGGAATGATGAGATTAGCAAATCGATGTTGTTTCATGTCTTTGTGCAGATATTCTTTGAAAAGTAGCTTCAGTCTTCTGATATGCGTTCCTTCTAGCTTATTCTGAGGATAATCATCGAGAGTGATGGCAATTTTCAATTCTGCTTCAACATGGAGGTAGTTCGTTCTTCTGTAGTAAGCGATTCCTCGGTTACTGTCTATGTTTATATTACTACATCTGCTGATGAGGTTGTCATTGCTTTCGATTATTGACTCTGTTATTTCAGAGTCCTGCCCGACGGACTCAGAAGCAGCTAATTGCCTGTCACACTCATATTCTTGCTCAATATTCTGAATTTCACTGTTATTTTTATCTTTCTCCGACCAAATGATCATTTCTTTTTTTTCATTCATATAATTGACATCTTTGAGTTTTTTCAAAGCGTCACCCTGGCTACTTCCTTGTTCTTCGTTGTTTACTTCATCCTTGGCCTCCTGCTCTGCAGTTTTATCCGGAGAATCATCTACATCGTTTTCTTTCTGTTTGTCTTCTTCATTTGATTTTTCTTCTTCCATAGGTTTTCTTAAACTGCAATCGGATACATTTCTGGGTGTTACATCTTCCGATTTTAATTCCTTCAAAAGTTTCACTCTAGAAGAGACGCTATGCACTTCATCTTCAAACACCAAGCATTCGTAGTAAATTTCCGTGTACCCAGATAGTTCGAACTCCATTAGTTTGTAATCAATAACATTCTTAAACGTTGGCCCTCTGATGATTTCTCCAGACACCCTGTCTATTAAGAAGTAAGTGCACTCAGCATCATCAACCCTCTTTTGTGAATACACTCTCCACAAATCAGTTCTTATAGTAGGATTGAAATACTGCAAAAGTTTGAATACATCCTGGACTGACGAAGGTCCGCTGGAGCAAGGTATCTTAATAAAAGCAAGACACAACCTTTTTATCTTCGACTTGAGCAGAATGAGGTTAGATGACATACGTTCTTGCAAGCCTGGCGATATCCTGATCATCCAATTCCTAGTTTCAATGTCCCTGCAAATGCAGACTATCGCGCCATTGTTCAAGTAATAATCGAGGAAGACGGGTGCCTGTTTTAGCAGACCAGCCTTGGTTTGCATGTCCATGACGTCGGAGATGCATCGTTGGAAGAGCTCCATTTGTCTCAACCGCATTTTCGATTTCGGGTAGCCGGCTAACGCTAGAACTATTTTCAAATGATCATCTATAATGTCTTGATAGTCTGTGCTCCTCAACTGTGTGAGTCTATTTGTCTCGTCGGTCTCATCATCGCTGTCGCTGTAGAAATCATCAAACTTCGTAGTTTCGTTAGCGGCTTTCTCAACCTTGCTATTTCTGTATTCCTTGCTACTGCCTTGTGTTACTTTGCTTACAGTTTTGCTGTAAGTCGACACGGGTTTGCTGTCTGTTTTCCTATATTTGATATCAGACTTATCTGCGGAATTCTCCTGGTTTCGGCTATCGTCAGAGCAGACAACGCAAGTGGACGCGGTGGACGCGTCGGATTCCCAGCTGATCTTGCTTTGGCAACAGCATGTTTCACGGGTGTTCTGTTGAAGAATATCGGTATCGATATGGGTTGTACTGCTCTAGCTACGTTGTCACCAGACATGCGCGTCATTCACCTAAGCGTTCATGCAAGGCAGCCATCCTATGATCGTGGGCAAGGGGAGACTTAAGTCGGATTTGGAATGATGTCACTGATCTGAAGCGCCATTATCTGCTTTTATCGGTTACATAAGTATCTCATCGTCAAGTACGTGCGTGTACAGCTAAATAAGTATCTCATCGTTAAGTACAAGCATACTTTAAGACTAGGTTGATTTGTGTAAGATTGCCCCTTCGTATTTTATAAATTTTGGTGGAATTGTTCCACAGTATATTCATAGTACAAATAAGCACAGACCTAAATCTAATTTATAGCACAAAAATGTACGTAAACAGCGAAACCGAAATCAATAACCGATTAATATGGTAACCTTGTTTAATAGGACAATTTTATGATAATGTTAGTAATGTTACTATGGATCGCCCTAACATCAAGTATGACATGATGGATTTTAGTGTTAATTTTGTAATAAAATAGTAAAAGTAAAATAAGCTGTGGAAAAAAGGTTTCATGCAATATTCTAGAAGAAAATAGTACCTTTAAAACCCCCTCCTTTTAGCTCGACGCATGAAAGCACTCAATTTTGCTTTTTAATCATTAAAGATATAAACAAATCCAATGCAATAGCTCAAACATCCGGCAATAAATATAGAATACACATAATACAAATATAAATTATAGAATAAAATCGAAGAAGCATGATAACAATTCAAATTTATAACATATGGCCCAAAATTTTGGTCAAAGAATCATATGCCTGCATAGGTCAAATTAATTTGCAAGCCCCAGGGGCTCTCATATAGGTATAATTCTACTAGCGCTTCGAAAAATGACCTTCTGGTGAGAAGAGACGCCTCAAGAAACTCACCAGGTCGTCGACCGTAGGCTGACTTAGGGTAAGGGACAGGCAAAACAATGTTCCTTACACTAATTGAGCCTACGGTCGACGGTGATCATTCATCCTAATAAAACATGTAACATCTACTTTTTCTTTTAGACAACCAAAAATCAAAATGCGACTCGTGTTCTGTGCTATTCGAGACATACGACCTTTCTGGATCATAAACAGATTTAACACGTTCCCTGTCCCGGTGCCCCCAATGTGGGGTGAATGTTTTTCCAGGAGTCCGTGCTTCCACTATGGGGTCACTTCCCCATACTGATAGCACAGTTGGGATTTGTGGCATTGTCCGATAGTTTTGTATGGGGAACAGTGAACGTGTTAAGATTTGTTTTTTGTTTCTATAGTTATAGTGGGCACGAAGGCATTTAGGCCAAATGGAACCCCATATTTTCGGGAACAGGATGATTTTTGTTTTAGTCTACCCATGAACCTATTTATTTGAGAATAGATTCACAATATAACTAGTAGTTTCTCCAGGCGTTTAGGACAATTAAGCAAGAGGACGAGGCGAGCGGCGCTACTACACCGCCTTAGCTAACCCTTGCGCTATCGATGTGTGCATGTCGCGATGCACTCCTATTGTCGTACACATTCAAGTCGTGCAATGGACTCTTCTGAAGTTAAACTATGTGTTATACTGTGTTCATTTTCAATCAGTGAAATTTTAACGGTTCCTAGAGTTCGTATGGGTAAGTACAACCCAGTGGCGTAGCGTGGATGTCAGCCGCCTGGGGCCTAAGAAAATTATGCCGCCTAACAGTGGCGTGGCGTCCAAAGAACTCGATTCCTACCGGCTTGCCCAATATCAGGCATTTGACCACCTTATTCTACAGCTCTTAAGGAAAATGTACGCCAAATCTGCACCGGCTTGCCCAGGGATATCTTTTACGCCACGCCACTGCCGCCTAAATTCATTGCCGCATTTAACACAAAATGGCTAAAAACGCCCCCTTTCGTATTTAAACCGCCCCCTTTCAAATGCCGCCCGGGGCCATGGCCCCCCCGGCCGCCCTTCACGCTACGCCACAGGTACAACCAACTGATATCAATCTCGTCAACACACAGCACTCTTGCCCCTCACACCGTATTAGAAAGAAAGACATGTTGGCACAGAACTAGCGGTGATGATTCCAGTCAAAATGTACCACGTTGCCGTGCGTGGGCGATTTTTATTTGCATTTTAATCTCAGCCTGCTAGGTGGCAATTGGTAAGTTTTGTCTGAAAACTTAACAGCGTTAGAAATTGCTGATCATTTTAGTGTAGATCATTTGATGTTAAAGTGAATGGTCAATTCACAATTCGCGTGTGTTTGTGGGCCACAATTCTTTTTGACGCCTAATAAAACGTCCCTTTTACATTTTAACGCATAATTTCTTACCCGTTAGTATTATAGTGTAATTCAGAATAGCATACGCTATACGCTCAACCTGAATGATAACTTTTGTCGAACTATGTGGACTATGAACATACAATTTTTTGGTAACGCAGTTGACGCAACAATTTTTTGGTAACGCAGTACCTCTCGAGTTAAGATGTGCTGAATCTCTTCCTATTTTTAAAACCAAAATTAAAGAGCATTACCTATCCCTCCCATAACATAACATTTTTAAATTGTGTACTTTTTGGAAACTGTTTCTTTGTAAAGTCTGCTGACTGTTTTGCGGTTAATATTTTCCCCTATTTATTTATTTGTATTTATGTATGTATATGTAGGTTTATATATCTAATTATTTATGTACAGTAAACGGCCATAAAGAATGCACATCGGCAATCATCGCATTTCCGAATACAAACGAATGCTAATTTCCATGTACATCAATTATTAGATTAATCGTTCATCAGAATTTGAATTTAGAACTAAGTACTTTATTGTTGTTTTGTTTTGATTTCACGTGGAATATACAGAGCTGTAAAACACGATGTAATTATATTTAATTATTGCTTGTTGGGGAAAAATAATATGGGTAGGGGTCGGGTTGCATAAAGTTTAAGGTCATATTTTTGATACGCATACGAGGATTCGTCATACTCATCATTACGCATAACTGTAAATAGTCATACATTTATGCGCATAACGATTTTAATCATAATGTTTATGGACATACTGTGTAATGGGCATATAGTTGATATGCATACATTTATTCAAGCATACTTTATAATGGGCATACATGGATTGCTCATACAACACTTTAACCATACTAAGTAAATGCATAAAATGCTAAACGCATAAATAGGTTGCTCATACAACACTTTAACCATACTAAGTAAAAGCATAAATTGCTAAACGCATAAACCTAATTTTAAAAGTTTTTTTAAAAGTTCTCTTTTATGTTGCGTCACAGTTCTAACCTAATATACTTTTCTGGCAGCGATGCGGTTATGTGTGAGATAACAGTTCTAACCTAACCTAACCTACTTTTCTGGCAGCGATTTGGTTCTGTGTGAAGTCACAGTTCTAACCTAACCTACTTTTCTGGCAGCGATTTGGTTCTGTGTGAGGTCACAGTTCTAACCTAACCTAACCTACTTTTCTGGCAGCGATTTGGTTTTGTGTGAGGTCACAGTTCTAACCTAACCTAACCTACTTTTCTGGCAGCGATTCGGTTATGTGTGAGATAACAGTTCTAACCTAACCTACTTTTCTGGCAGCGATTTGGTTCTGTGTGAGGTCACTAATATTGTGTAATGAGTAGAAATTAAAAATACTTCAATAATATAAATCGTTTCTTTTTTGAAGAACCATCGCAAGTCCATTATCAAAATTTATGCAATACGATTGTTATAATCATCAATATTATGGCTTGATAAATGTATGTAATTTACAATTATTACTAAAACCACTTATAATCATCAATGTTATGGCTTAATAAATGTATGAAATTTACAATTATTGCAAAAACGACTTATAATCATCAATATTATGACTAAATAAATGTATGACAATTTACATTATGGTTAAACCAATTATGACTCCGTATAATTATGACACGGAACAATTATGCCATAGGACAATTTATGCCAAAAAAAATATATGAGCATCAACTTTATGCTTAAACTGTTATGACAATTAATAATATGACAATAGTTGTTATGCAACCAGACGGCCCCCCAAATAATATACATACATATATATATACATATATTCACGCCCATATTCCTAAAAGGGGTTGACTGAGCATTAGCAACTGATGTTATACTACTAGCATATTTAAATGTGGGTTTAAAGATCGACCAAAAGTGTAATATTGCGGTGACAAGTTGCTGGTCCATCGCCCACAACACGGTTTGACCCTGTACCCTTAGTCGACTCATGCGACACCCCCGGGAAGAAAAGGTTGGTGTTATTCTAATCCGACACCACACGGGAAAAAAAATTTTTAGATAATTTCGCGTGAGTGGCAAAGTAACGGCTTACCTTTTTTCCTATAGATGCCATGTTAGTTTTATTAAATTAGGTACTTATGCAAAAATTAATACACAATTGTAGTTGCTATGCAGAGCAAATTTAGTGGTACCTAGTAGCTAACATAAACACAGCAGCCCTTTTTGTTTCAGTGATCCATACTGCGTCACATCTGTTTGTAAGACGGACGTATTGCTTCTCAGTGTATTTAATTAATTAAAAAGACAATTCATTATTTAAAAGGACTAAGCTTCATTTCGATCCCTGACCTCCTACAGGTTATGGGCACAGTAACACATTAATCAGTGCAGTGAAAAGTGTAGTAAAAGTGCAACAAAAGTTTTTTTTGTGATACAATTAAAACAGTAAGTGAATAATGGACCAATTAAAGGTAAAACGGAATAGTAAACCTTTTAACGGCGAAAAGTACAGTATATGGAAATTCAGAGTAAGATCTTTACTTACCGAAATGAATGTGATCGACATCATCGACGGCGACATTCCAGTAACCCGAACCGCTAGATGGGAACAGAGCAATAGGGTTGCCAAAAGCATTATCGTCGAATATTTGTCGGACACATATTTAAATTTTGTTACTGATGATATTGCTGCAAAGAATATTTTCGTAAATTTAGATGCAATATATGAAAGAAAAAGTTTAGCAACACAGCTTGCTTTGAGAAAACAATTATTGGCGTTAAAGTTGAAAGGGGATTTACCCTTAATAAAACATTTCTCAATCTTTGATGAATTAATAACGGAACTGATGGCAGCAGGAGCTAACTTAGAAGAAACAGATAAAGTAGCTCATTTGTTGCTTACTTTACCGACAACTTTTGACGGTGTTGTTACCGCAATTGAAACGCTCTCTGAGGATAATTTGACTCTGGCGTTTGTGAAAACTAGACTGTTAGATCATGAAGTCAAACTGAAAAATGAAAGCAGCGACACGACAATAAAAGTACTCCATGTTGAACGAAGTTTCAAAAAGAAGAAAAATGACCAACCAAATCAAAGAAACAATTACTCACAACGACACTATTCGAAGTATAAAACATTTAAAACAAAGAAGTCTCAGCAAATAAAATGTCATCACTGTGGGCGTAAAGGACATATTAAACAGGACTGTTTCTACTATAAAAGGATGAATGATAAAAGGAATCAAGAAAGGACAAGACAAGTCCAAACTGTTGCTTTACAACAAGCAACCACATCATCTTCTGATTTTTCAGGATTTGCATTTATGACTGGAGATTACCAGCTGGAGAACAGTCACAATAAAGTCACCTTTCTATTGGACTCCGGAGCGTCTGATCATCTGATAAATAGAGATGATCTTTTCGACAGCTACGAAGATTTACCGACTCCAATTAAAATCTCAATCGCTAAAAATAATCATTTTATTTCAGCAACAAAGAAGGGTACAATCAATGTTGTCAGCAATACAGGCGTGCAAGGAGTTCTGGACAACGTGCTATTCTGTAGCGAAGTGCCGTACAACCTCCTTTCGGTATCTAAGATGCAACAGGCTGGACTACAGGTAGTATTCGACAAAAAGGGCACTCGCGTAACAAAGAACGACGAAATCATCATGACAGGTAAATCTTTGAATAATTTGGTAGAAATAGATTTTGACATTCCTGAAAGGAAAGGTCAGTCTGCTTCTCAAACATATCATATTAATAAAAATAGTTATGAATTATGGCATCAACGTCTAGGGCATATAAGTAAAAGTAAATTTCTAGAATTAAAAAAACATAACATGATTGAAGATATGAATCAAATTAATGCAATACTTCCAAACGATAGTTTGTGTGAGGCATGTATTAATGGGAAACAGACTCGACTTCCTTTTAATAAATCCAAAGATAAAAGTTATATAAAACGACCTCTTTTTATAGTGCATTCAGATGTTTGTGGCCCAATAACCCCTCCAACAGTTGACAACAAAAATTATTTTGTTTTATTTATTGATCAATGGACACATTATTGTGTTGTGTATCTGATAACTTATAAATCGGAAGTGTTCACAGCATTTCAAGATTATGTAGCAAAAAGTGAAGTAAAATTTAACGCAAAAATAGTAAATCTATATACTGACTGATAACGGTGGCGAATATTTATCTACCGAAATGAAAAACTATTGCAAAGAAAAAGGGATTACTTATCACTTGACAGTTCCTAGAACTCCTCAACTAAATGGTGTAGCAGAACGGATGATTCGAACCATAACAGAAAAGGCCCGTTCTATGTTAAATGGAACTAGAATGGAAAAATGTTTTTGGGGAGAGGCAGTTTTAACTTCCGTTCATTTAATAAACATTACACCAACAAAAGCCTTAAAGCTATCAAAGACACCATACGAGTTATGGCATGACAGAAAGCCCAGCATTAAAAATCTAAGGGTTTTCGGTTCAACTGTGTATGTTCATAATAAAACCAATAAAAGTAAATTTGACGACAAGTCATGGAAAGGGATATTGGTAGGGTATGAACCTAATGGCTATAAAGTATGGAACACGGAATGCGAAAGATATGAAACTGTAAGGGATGTTGTTATTGATGAGATTAATTTCATAGAATCCAGGTCTAAGCAAAGATCTGAAGGGAGTAAGATTAAATATTCTCAAGACAAAACTGATATCGATATAGTATCGAAATCAGTGTCTAGCAAGTCTCATAGTACAACTGATCCTAAATCAGTTAATTCTAAACCTGATGAACAATGCAGTTCAAGAAAAATTCGCAGAATCAGTAATGATATACTGAGTGAACCCGAGGTTGAGTCTGGTAATAGTTCTTCAAACAATAACCAGAGCTCATCTAATGAAACACCAATGTTAAGGAGGAGTGATAGGATTAAAACTCGTCCCCCTAAATCATATACTGAAAATGATTATGACATTTATAGTGCTCAGTCAATCACAAATCAAGTACCTAAATCATTAAATGACCTTAAAACGTTAACTGACAGACCTCACTGGGAAAAGGCAGTAAAGGATGAATTAGATGCTCTTAAAAGAAATAATACATGGACTTTAGTACCAAGACCGGATAATAAGAATATTGTTGACTGTAAGTGGATTTTTACCATAAAAAATGATGGTTTCGGAAAACCTTTAAGATATAAAGCCCGTCTTGTTGCTAGAGGTTTCAGTCAAGAATATCTCACAGATTACAATGAAACTTTTGCACCGGTTGCAAGGATAGCTAGTTTTCGATTTATTATCAGTTTTGCTAATCAACATAATTTATTAATTCATCACATGGATGTGAAAACCGCGTTTTTAAATGGTATACTAAAGGAAGAAATTTATATGAAAGTTCCTGAGGGTGTACTGAGTAAAACTAATTATGTTTGTAAACTGAATAAAGCTCTATATGGACTGAAACAGGCTGCGAGATGCTGGTATGAAGTCTTTGAACAATCTCTTAAAGAAAAGGGTTTTCAAAATTCACCTGTTGATAGATGTATATATATTTTAAATCAAGGACAAATTACCAAGAATATTTACATTATACTTTATGTTGATGATTTGGTAATAGTTTGTGCGGACATTCAAATTATGAATGATTTTAAATCATATTTAATGAGCAAATTTGAAATGACAGACTTAAAAGACATCAAATTCTTTCTTGGTATTAAAGTTGAAAGATATTCTGATACAATAACTTTAGACCAAAGCGCGTACATAAAATTAATTTTAAATAAATTTAACATGAGTGAGTGCAACCCTATAAGCACTCCGACAGAAATAAAATTAAACTATGAAGCTCTAAACTCTGATAAGAAGTGTGACGCACCGTGCCGAAACTTAATCGGTTGTTTAATGTACGTTATGCTTTGTTCGCGGCCGGACTTAAGTACTTGCGTGAATATTCTGAGTCGATATACTAATAACAATAACAGAGAGTTGTAGCAATGTCTAAAACGAGTACTTAGATATCTTAAAGGCACTGTTGATTTGAAGTTAACATATACAAGAAATAATTATACCAATATCCTATGTGGATATGTAGATTCTGATTGGGGTGGCCATGATCATAATGACAGAAAAAGCACTACTGGATATCTATTTAAATTATTTGACCAATGTACAGTGGCTTGGTGCATAAAGAGACAAACTTCAGTGGCAGCCTCATCTACAGAAGCAGAATATATGGCTTTATATGAAGCCGTTAAGGAAGCACTATGGCTGAAGTTTCTGGCAGAAAGTATAAACATAAAAATAACTAAGCCAATAGTTATATTTGAGGACAATAACGGTTGCATAAGTATAGCCAACAACCCGACCGGTCACAAGAGATTAAAACATATTGATATAAAATATCATTTCTCGCGTGAACAGATTGAGAAAAACGTAATAACATTAAATTATGTTTCCACAGGTGAACAATTGGCAGACGTGTTGACAAAGCCATTACCAGCAATGGCTTTCATACAAATGCGTAAAAATATGGGTCTTGAATAAGTTTGTTTATTTATTTTTTTATTTTTAAGTACAATTTCATTAATTAGTTAATGAAATGGTCTGATTAGGTTTTTCTGGGTTTTTCCTAATCCAAAGCAACAAATGTTGGACCATTATATTGTACACTCCCCAGACAACACTTGGAAGTAATATATGTTCCGTCTAGTAATTAAGTATATATACATAATTACATTATAATGTACATTCTTAAATTCATTGACAACAATTTTAGTTAGTATGGAGTTAAGGTTAAGTAAAGATTAATTTTTGAGGGGGCGTGTTAGTTTTATTAAATTAGGTACCTATGCAAAAATTAATACACAATTGTAGTTGCTATGCAGAGCAAATTTAGTGGTACCTAGTAGCTAACATAAACACAGCAGCCCTTTTTGTTTCAGTGATCCATACTGCGTCGCATCTGTTTGTAAGACGGACGTATTGCTTCTCAGTGTATTTAATTAATTAAAAAGACAATTCATTATTTAAAAGGACTAAGCTTCATTTCGATCCATGACCTCCTACATGCCATAGTACAAATTAAATTTTGTAAAAGTTTTAGCAACTCTATATTATATATTGACTTGGATATGCGACTGCACTCTCTCGCATTTGAACCACGACTGACAAAACAAACGTCATGGTGTGTGTGACACAGATATCGCTATACGAAGTCGAAATTAGCCGATTGCCTCTTTCCAAAGATCGATGTGCATTCTTTATGGCCGTTTACTGTATGTTTATGCCCCTGCGGTTATTTATTTTTTGGTACCAAATTAGCCCTCGCTCTTGTTACCCTTCGCACCACCTACTGTTTTTAGGGTTCCGTAGCCAAAATGGCTAAAAAGGAACCCTTATAGTTTCGTCATGTCCGTCCGTCCGTCCGTCCGTATGTCACAGGCATTTTACTCAAAAACTACAAGACGTATACTGATGAAATTTGGAATATAGATGTCTTGTAGATGCCGCTACTAAGTTTGGTAGTTAAATAATAAAAATAAAAAAATCTAGGGGGGGCGCTCCATACATGTAACAGAAGCTAAAAAATTTTTTTTCAGCAAACATCAACGTGAGGTACATAATTTGATAGGAAAAAGTCGGTGCAATGTAAACTCTGTTAGTACTTAACACGAATAAAACATCTACTTTCTAACATTTTTTTTCAATATTACCCAATCTTACTGATCGTGGGTAATAAATATTACTGGTAATGTTACTGGGAATATTCCCGCCTTTAGTAAGTTACCGGTAGCGACCCATCACTACCTACGAGTCAAATAAGTGCTCTAAAAATGATTTGGAAACTAGGCTTCCGTGCCCGATTCTGGTCTAGCCTCGCCTTAAAAGCAAGAAAATACGAGAATCTGGATTTATTTGGGATCAGTTTTGGAAGCTTAATAAGATAATAAGTGTAAAATATTATTTTTTTACTACAGGAAACTAGCCTGTTAGTTGCAACGAGCTGTAAGTTTACAGGTTTTAGGTGCAATTCATTGTTCAATCCCTACTACGGTACTGCACACACTAAAATAATCAGCCATTTCTGAAGTCAGGATGTAATGAAAGTGTTACTCACCGCGTCGCCTGAGCCGTCAGCGTCGTGAGTGTCCCTGGAAACAAATTATTATATCAAATGGGCGAAATGAGACTCAATAGTCTGTGCGGAAAGTGAATAGGCGTGGCGAAAAACGGAACTAACCTAACCAGTATGGCAAATACGGTAGGAAAGCATTACAGCGCCCCCATTCTCTTCCCGCACAGTAATGTCAAAGTATAAAGACGAACAAGTTGTGCAATTTCGGCCGTTTACGAGCGCCCTACACGTATTCACACAGACGCGCGATAGCACGTATGTGTGAGTGCAATCCATACTGGAGCATTCTTATGCATTACTTAAATCTTTGCTTGTAGTGCGTTCGTACACGGCGCGCACACAAGCGCGCGATGTACCTTTTGTAGGAAGAAACATTACTGCTGTTATTATACTGTGGTAGGTAATGTGGTCAAGTTAATGTCCGTTAAGATAGCGTACACCGTAAAGATATGCAGAGTCTGATGCAGCCAATAAATAGTACCCAAATAGTACCGACGAAATACTTAGATGAAAAAAATAGTACCCTTAAACTTTTCGAAAGATAAGGCCTGTTCACGGTGTACGCTACCGGGCGTCAAGCTGGCGTACACCGTTTGTATCTCTGGAACGGCTTTGTTTTTGGAAAGGCTTTATATCTCAAAAAATAGTACCCAAATAGTACCTTAGGGCCCTAATATTTCATTTCTCTAGCTAGCGTAGAAGCCGAGATATAGTGAGCTCTTTCTATAAGAAATTTCCGGGTACGCCAGCTTGACGGTGTGAAATATTGTACACCGTTAAGTCATGGAATATCTCGGCTTCTACGATAGCTAGAGAAATGAAATTGTAGGGCTCTAGGGTACTATTTGGGTACTATTTTTTGAGATATAAAGCGTTTCCAAAAACAAAGCCGTTCCAGAGATACAAACGGTGTACGCCAGCTTGACGCCGGTAGCGTACACCGTGAACAGGCCTTATATTTCAGAAAGTTTAAGGGTACTATTTTTTTCACCTAGGTATTTCGTCGGTACTATTTGGGTACTATTTATTGGCTGCATCAGATTCTGAATATCTTTACGGTGTACGCTATCTTGACGGACACGTCAAGTTACTATTTGGGACGTGCACAATGAAGGCAAAGTATAAAGACGAACAATAAGTTTTATTAGGGAAGCTACCACAGCGTTACGTAAGCGACAAAAAGTAGATGTTTTCATAGAATGCTCCTAAGACGTTACTACACTCTTGGCATGTCTGTTTGATACGGTCACCGAATGTGGCCTTCGAATTTGGCACGAACCATGAATCGCGTTTCGTTGGTGGTGCGGAATTCGAGCGTGAAAATTGAGGCGGGTCCGCCGCGGAAGCGCGATTTATGGTTCGTGCCTTTATATCAGTGGTTCCAAACCTGGGGGTGAGTACCCCTTTAGGGGTAAAATTAAGTTTTCTCAGGGGTAATACTCATATCAAGTCGTTTTTTTTTGTGTACTTCCATGTAATTGCCTGTATTACCTTTTTTTGGAGGGGTAACAACACTGTAATTGATGTAGTAATAAAGGTTAGGAACCACTGCTTTAGATACTCTTATCCTGGAATATAAAAATGATTCAAAAACCTACCTTTCAGCGTTCCGAACGACTATTCTGCCGTCAGGCAGAATGCAGCGGGTACTAGGGGTCTGAAACAAAATCTAGACTTAGGCAACTTTCATTGGATTCACT
Organism: Eudemis profundana; assembly: GCA_947034925.1. Classification (NCBI taxonomy): domain Eukaryota; kingdom Metazoa; phylum Arthropoda; class Insecta; order Lepidoptera; family Tortricidae; genus Eudemis; species Eudemis profundana. Next base: position 7,367,621 of record OX344819.1, read on the forward strand.
ACTGAGTCAAAACAACTTCTCATTTTTAGGGTCCCGTACCCAAAGGGTGCCAACGGAACACTATTACTAAGCCTCCGCTGTCCGTCTGTGGGCTATTCTTCAGAAATAAATAATGTATATAATCGGCGATACCGATATATCGGTATCGGTATCATTACGTCTCTAGTTATTGTCTTTATTGTATGTATAGTATCCAAATATTATATCAGAAATCGATAAATTAAAAATCACTAGCAGTATTGAAAAGTTTTATCAACACTAATTCCATTATTTTCTCTTGTTTTGGCGCTTCGATGGTTCCTTCTGGTGAGAGGAAGCGCCGGAAGAAACTCAGCAGTTTCTCTTTTCAAACATATTAAGTATTACAACAAAATGACGTGACTTCAAACTCGTTGACGTTACTTTTACGTCGAATATCCTGGACGCATAATTTCATGATAAACCATCTTGATTGAAAGTCAGGGGATTCCCGGAGTGGATGAGCATAACAACCAATGCGGTATGCTTCTTTATGTAAACAGCAACGGTATTTGTTATGCAAACAGACATGATGCAGAACTTCCTGCCAGCATTCATTTTTCAATCAATTAAAACCCAGACACAATAAGAAAACATAGGTATAGAATAAGAAAGAAAGAATCACATTTATTACGGAAGAGATATAGAATAAGTATTATGTACAGAAGTTTCTTTTTCTAACATAACTGACGTTCGGGTCCGACCACCGGACGGAACGCACGGCATCCGCCCGTCTCTTTCTATCGCATAACACGTGCTCTTTCTGTTCGCTGGTTAAGCCCCTTCGGAAGGTCAATATTTGCTACTAGTAGCCGCGTGGTGGAATCGAGGAGCGACCCACTCTCTCTCTCCATTATAGGCTTTATTGATGCTCACCAACAGGCATGAATAAATGGTAATATTGAATGTTGTAGGTAATCTAAACTGAAATAAATGACACAGTAACTGTCTATCCAGCTTTTACTGGCTTCAACCCCGTGGAAGGACATAAGCTACTTTATATTCTGAAATTTTAAGAGAGCCTAACTATGAATGATCTGTATTTTTTAATATAAAAGCCGTGCCAATCCATGCTGCAAATTTCCAATTTTCATATAAATTAATAAATAAATAATATTTAGGGGCTTAGGGGACAATCTTACACAAATCGAACTAGCCCCATAGTAAGCTCAATAAGGCTTGTGTTATGGATACTAGACGACGATATATTTAATATATACAAATACTTAAATACATAGAAAACATCCATGACTCAGGAACAAATATTCGTGCTCATCACACAAATAAATGCCCTTACCGGGATTCAAACCCAGGACCTCTCGCTTCATAGGCAGGGTCACTACCAACTAAGCTAAAGCGGTCGTTGTCTGCTGCATGTTGCCTGTCAGTACCTTACACACTAAACTTCTTATATGTTAAGTTTATTTTATGAAAACAACTCACTGTTTTTTTCTCCTGCTGCATCAATAGCATCCGGCGCCTGCAGCGCACTCGCTCTTCTTGTATCCTGAGCTCCTCGCACTTCAGCTGCTCGAGCTCTAGCGTCAGATCTGGCTCCAGGGAGCCGTTCAGGACCTGTTAGAGCGGTTTTTGATAAATAACTGGCTCTACAAGTACAAAATGAGCAACCTATGCCAGCATCAGTTTCCAGTCGATTTTAAGACACTATAGCAGGGTTTCCCAAAGTATGCGTCGCGACGCCCTAGGGAGTCGCGACACTGTCCCAGGGGCGTCGCGACACGGGAGTTTCAAGTCGCCGTAAGTTAAACCTATAACGACCCGCATGTCCCCCTGTTCCATCTATCCCTACCACCACATCCCCCCAGTTTACAAGGGCGTCGCAAAAAGTTTACAACCTGCCAAAGGAGTCGAAGTGTAAATAAGTTTGGGAACCCCTGCACTATAGGATCAAAGTCACACTGCTAGGCATTGCAATAAATGTTAAAAAGTACCCAATTTATATAGAGCTTCAAATCTCACTATTTCAAGATCCCGGTATTCTTATATCCCGCACGAAAATTTACATACATTTAGAACAGCTAACTATAGTCTGTTTTTTATTTCCAGAGACAAATATGTCAGCTACAAATGTCAAACGTAAAAATAATGTGGCCAGCTTTTAAGAAACAGTGCTGTCCTTTCTGTCGGTTCATGGTGTAATTATTAATAACAGATATACCTAATAGATATTACTATTTACGTTAAAAGATATATTTTTGGAACTGCGCAGATTATCCAGTCATTGTGTTACAGACACTTTAATATCAATGAACATAAGTGCCTACCTAAATGTTTGTCGGTAAGTACCGGTTGTATCACATCACTATTTATTAGTTGTAAAAAACAGGCAACACATGAAATGTCATTTTTGTGTCCGGAAATAAAAAACAGACTATAGACCAAAAGACTTGTCTAAAAACTCTGAAAGAAATTTCCAGGCTACAAATGAGAATAATCCGGAATGCAAAAAGCTTTTGCAACACCTGAACTGTAATAGAAAATATGAAGAAAATTGTTTCATAAGAATGAACAGAAGAAAAGATTATCATTAATGGTTTATCAACAACATATTATCACTTGAAGTATATACGGTCAAGTCTATAAAATATGTTAGAGGATTTTGAATTTGAATTTGAATTCATATACTTGAGTGCCAAAATATGGCTATGCATTGCTAGAACGGAACTGATGTTCTTAAACCGAGTATTAATAAGTCACCAACCTACCGATCGTCATAAATGGAGTTTATTTAACATCTAAACAGTGCACTTACTGGATTTTCAATCGAGTCATCCATGCTGTCACCATTTGCCATTGAGTCTGATTTCCTATGACAAAAATAAATAAATATTAGCTGTCAAGCTCTTGATAAACAGTAAATCAACTGTGCTGGATTACGGGTCTTTTGAAATTATTCCATCAGACTTGAACTTTAGTCTAAGATACTTTCAAACACTGACAGACCAACTATTTTATTACAGACAACCAGTACTGCAGTCTGCCTTTTAAAAATGAGAATTGTTGTTTATCTAATCTCTTGAATTCATATCAAACTGAAAGAGCTCTTTGATCTCTTCCTAGTAACTTAACAAAGAACAAGAAGTTTGGGCGTGCATGTTTTATCAAACCGTCAAGTCGTCTAGAATTAACTTAACACGCAAAAGCACAATTATTTAACTTATCAGAAAAAAAAAACAATAACAACGGGCGGTCATTTTAGTGTAATCGTACAGAACTTAAAACGTTGATGGAGAACTAAAGAGTAATGCGACGCGAAAAAATGATAAAACGTGTTGCAAAATTATCTCACTTAAATATGGAAGCTTGGTGCTTAAATTTCGGAGGTTTTTTTTTTACATGGGTTTGGAAATTTTGAACTTCATGCAAAACTTGACCGGGTACTTTGAATAATGCGAATGCTTTGCAAACAACAAAGTAATTTACCATGTTTATACAGTAAACTTTTGTTTTAGACTGAACTTACGTCTTAGTTTTATCCAGTTCAATTGACTTGAAATACTTATTGAGAAGCATGGTGTTATTAATTACGTCGCAATTTCAACTCGTGTTAGCACTGAATAATGGATTTTACGGAAAAAACAACTCCACACACGTCTTAAGCAAAACTTACTCGCTCAGAATCGGCCAAATAGGAGTTGAAGTTTCAAATTTCAGATAAATATCGCAGAAAGTAAAGTAAGCACAACTCAGCGCTGAGAAGCGAAGACGGCCATATTATACCGGAAATGAAGAAAGCGATACAAGCGCTGCAAGTGGCGAATGGTTAAATACTTCCTTTGAACAAAGTGCTATGATTGGTCAAAATAATCTAGAAACTCTAAAGGCGGCTACAAGTGGCACGTTCATTGGTTATTTTTTTTCAGCTGATTTCGAGGCTGCAGCCACACGTACAAACAGCCAATAAACTATGAACACGAAACTGACAGTTCTATAGTATAATTACTTTTAGGGCCGATACAGACGGACTGCAACCCAACTGCAACTCCCTACGATTTGTATGGGAACTGCATCACAACTGCGCAGTCGGCGTGGATACAAATCGTAGGGAGTTGCAGTCGGTTTGCAGTCCGTCTGTATCGGCCCTTACCTCGATAACCTTACCATATAAATCTCGGGGGATCCCGAGTGTGTTCACGACGCTCCCATGTTAATCCAGAAGAATTGTGCGGCATGTTTTAAAACGAAAATATTATTTTTCTGCTGATAACAAGCCTTAAATATAACTCTTCAATCATATTTTGATAGGTAAGTACCTGGAATTCGACCAGAAGTTAGTGTCCTCTTCTCTGAAACCACGATCGTCGCGGTTCCGAGGCCCATTTGAGTTGCCACCCCGATTTCCCAGATTGCCAGTTTGTCTCTTTCCTTTGTTCTATGAAAAAGAAAACTGTATCGTCTTTGTAACTGCGAGAACTATACAAGGGCGGGTTATTTGAAACAACCAATTAAAAACAATTTTGTCACACATTTTTGTGACCATCAATATGGCGTACACAGTAAAGATATCAAAAATCGGATGCTGCCAATAAATAATACCGACGAAATACGTAGGTGAAAAAATAGTATCCTTAAATTTTTCGAAATATAAGGATGTGATACGTTGCTACGGACCATATTTTATTTTTGATAAAATAGTACTCAAATTGTACTATTAGTTATGTAATGTAAAGTAAGTGCATAGAAAAAATATACTTCTTCGCATTATCCTAATATACGAAGTTCAAACTGGTCCGTACGTAGTACGTACGCTTTAAATTTGCATTCGGTACGGAACGGGTATGTACTACGTACTCGTTCCGTACCGACCAGCAGCCAAAAATGCAAATTCAAGTAACAGACGTCCATATAAAAATTGTACTCAAAATGTACTTTCAGGTTTTAGTACAACAAAGATCCAATTGTTGTTGAATCTCATTTCAAGTTGGTCGGTACAGAGCGAGTACGTTCCGTACGGACCATGGAGCTTTAATTTGTATTTTTGAATTATTCTCGGTAGCAAAATTGAGTACTCAATTAGTACCGACTTAGTACTATTATAATATACTAGTATTTTTTTATTTTTTTTTAGTACAATTTTTACATTGACGTCTGTTACTTGAATTTGCATTTTTGGCTGCTGGTCGATCGGTAATTCGGTACGGAACGAGTACGTTATGTACGGACCAGTTTGAACTTAGTATATTAGGATAATGCGAAGAAGTATATTTTTTCTATGCACTTACTTTACATTACATAACTAATAGTACAATTTGAGTACTATTTTATCAAAAATAAAATATGGTCCGTAGCAACGTATCACATCCTTATATTTCGAAAAATTTAAGGATACTATTTTTTCACCTACGTATTTCGTCGGTACAATTATTCTATGCTAGGTACTAAATAGTACAATTTTATGTGATGATTTATAAATTCTCAAAAAATAAAATATGGTCCGTAGGTACGCAATTACGCATACGCAACGTATCACACAGTGAGATGGAGAGACATACTGGTGTCATTAGGTATGAACACGCCGCTGTAAAGTGATATGGGATGAGGAGATGAAATAAATTTACAAGCAAATAATAACAACCTCCTGAACGTATATTTAATATCATAAATCTAAAATTCAGCGTCAGGCTTAGTCGGTAATCATTTGAAATCTTGATGTCACTTGATGGTAAAACACCCTTAACCGTGGGGGCGCCCCACCCAGGCAAGGCATTCATGTGGCACCCGCGCCCTCTTGGTACTATATTTTCATATGAATGCAATACCCCGTCAACTGTAGGCTGAATTACGGTAAGGGACAGGCAAAACAATGTCCCTTACGCTAATTCAGCCTACGGTGGACGACCCGGCCAAATTTGAAACCCGGGTATTCATGGGCGTAGCGAGGCACGGGCAGGGGGAGCAGGTTGGTTGCCGACCGCTGCGTTAGACCATAGGTTCCCAAACTTTTTTGACTTGCCGCCTACATAGGCATGGTAAAAAATTTTTAGCGCCCCCCACAACAAAAAAATTGTTAGAATAAGAATAAGAATGATTTATTGCGAACTGTGTACATGGGTAGTGGTAATAAAAATGACAATTGTTTCAACAGTTGTGTTGTGATTTTTTTTAAGACTGATTGAATTATAGCAGCAATAATAACCATTTCAATGATGCTACAATCGAATTAATCAAGTAGGAGTCTATTTCTACTGTAGTTGATATTGTGATTGAAATTTTTATTTTCAAAAGCGATAGCGCCCCCCTGGACGCCCCCCAATTTTTTCCGAAGGAAAGTGGTCCCTTCCGCCCCCCCGGGAGTCCTCAGCGCCCACTGGGGCGGTAGGGACTACTTTGGGAACCCAAGCGTTAGTCTGAGATTGTGAGATAGTCAGTCTAACGTATAGCGGCCTTTGTCTCACCTGATGGACTGTGGAGAAAAGGTATAATTATGATGGAGCTGTGCAAATTAGTCCGGTCAAGTTTAAAAATATGTATACTATTTTGAATCTAAATTAAAATATATATGTTTGTGTTTTTGTATGTAAACACTACTGCACATACAGAAACAATGCAAAGATCATTGGTTAATTAACTATGTGATGTTTGTTTGTGGATCTATACATATTTTTAGACGTGACGGTAACCCCTAGATACAAGTTCGTTTTAGAAACTTACCTTGGCTATGGTAACGTGCATATTCAAAGGGTCTGTTCTGTTGAGCTTCATCATAGCCAACTTCGCTTCCCTAAGAAAAAAATAATGTTCTTAGAGGTTATATTTCAATTTGGCACAATAATGAAAACAAATGACAAAAAATGCGACATTCCCAGCAGAGCTAGCACAACTACGTTCTAGGTGCGCCTAACAGGCCTCGGAACCGGTATTTTGCAAAAGCCCCGAAATAGCCCAATATTTTGAATTATTTTATGTTTTTTATGTAGGGCTGTATTATTCGATTATCCGATTAAAAAATAAAATAATAAACCGAAGAACGAAAAGAACGGAAAAAATACCAGTATTTATGTATGGAGACTTCCTGTCATGTACGTGTAACAGCCAACTCTAATTATGTATAAATTATTTGCATGCCACGGCGTGGTAAAATAGTTGATCATATGTTTATTGTACCTACCAACCTACTGTACACTATTTTCTGCAAATAAATAACTTTGACTTTGAGAAAATACCGGTAGGTAGGGGTCGGAACCCTGGCGACTAAGCTTGACGCGTGATAGAGCATGCCCTGTCACTTTCACACTTTATTGACATGACAGAGGCAGGTAATGTTTGTCGCCCGAAAAGGGGTCAAATCAAAACGCCTCGCGGGAAGCCAGTACACTTTTCTTAGTAAGTTCGCCTTTGTACATATACCTTTATTTTGTAACCCTGTACTTTGTTTTATTTTGTGCAATAAAGGGTTTACATATATACATACTTTTGAGTACCGTCATGACCCGCAACGTTACTTAGGGTGCCTATCTTTGCCTAGTCGATTTCATAAAGTTCCTCCGAGACAAGTTGCACGTAAAACTATTAATTATCAAGTAATGAATAGGTACTTGATATTGAAATGTTTTATGTGTAGCTTGTCTCAGAGGAACTTTATAAAATCAACTTGGTAAAGACACCAGTGTCAGTGTTCCGAACCTGAGGGTAATTACCCCTTTAGGGGTAAAATTAAGTTTTCTCAGGGGTAATACTCATATTAAGCGTTTTTCTTTAAGTACTTTCATATACTTGTCTGTTTTTTGGAAGGGTATTAATAACGCGGGTAAATGCTAGTTATCTATAAAATAGGCTACTTGACAGTGTGAAAAATAATGGAAGAATTATGGATATGTGTATTAATTATAAGTATTAAAACCAATTTACGCGAATATTCCTAAAAATAAATGGGTAATTTATTTATAAAACCCGGATGAAAATTGATTATTTTTTATCTGTCGCCATTTTATCGAAAACGGTTTGGATTGGCCGATGACGTCACATCATTGTAAACGGCATCAACAGCATCTGTCAATCCTATTCGTTCGTAATTCTGTCATTTAGAACGTTATGCGATCCTCGTTGACGTTTGTCGGTTTACTATCGTGTTACGTCATAGACGCCATATTGTCCGAGGAAGCGTTTTGGCGCCTAATTTTAAAAGTGCATTTTTATTTGCTTTTTTCAGAAAAAATACACAAAAGAATTAAAAATAACCACTTTCTGAGTGCTCAATAGACATCATTAAACAATCTGTGTTACTTTTCAGAAACCTGTCAAGTAGCCTATTTAGTACATGGCATAAAGAAAACTCTTAAGACACATATTAGCAACTTACCCCGGCGTCTCAAACCCCACCAGGCCGAATCTCTTATCCGGGTCCAGGCTGAGGAAGCATTCATCCAACCTGCCATATTTGGAGAAGGCGGAGAACAGGCCATCTTCGTTAAGGGCCCGGGGTATGTTAGTGATGTATAGTCTGCAGTGGTCCAGGTTAACAAAGTTGCTGTAACAGAAGTCAGTAGTTGCAATTGCATCCTTCAATCGACCAAACCTCGTGTCACACATGCATAACCTTTGTAATTTCAGTGAACTGATTGAAGCACAATACTTTTCTATGAGTTAAAGACGGCAACAGAGCTAATTTTTGGAAGACCATGATAGTCAAAATTTGGTTTTCAAAAATTGCCTCTTTGTTTTTTGTGTCGTGGAAGACAAGAGCAAAAGGAATTTGTAGTGTCGTTTAACCCTTAATTTGGCAGAGTCCAATATACTGTACACTTACTTTGAAAAAATGTAGGTACGTATTTTTCTAGTAAATTCCCCGTATTTTAAACCTTATTTTATTCTTTGTATTATTACGAATAAGGGAAAAAATACTTACTGAGCTACAAACTGACATTTGTCAGTTTTGAACAAAAAGAGTGAGCAAACGATCGACGTTACGTCGTGTTTAGGTATTTGATGTGATTATTTACATTTTTTTGGTTAAAATTGAATATCTGATCAGCATTATATTATAATGTGATAGCATAACTAATATTTTATATGTCATAAATATTCGTCAAGTCAAATATTCTATATGTGATAGGCACACACATAGGTAAACACATATGTACAGTATTTAGGACAAAACTTTATGTCTAGCATACTGATGTTCGAAAGACTAGTACTGTATTCTTGACAAAAATCGATACTGAGGATCTAATATTTTTGTGTATTTGTTAGGTTTCTATAATAAGTTTCCATGTTTAATAAGTGAAAAGGTCAGAGTTTCACTGCTAGCACGTATTTACTTTGCCCTTTTCGTATTTAAAGTAGAAAGTAGTTTAAAACTCAACTGACCTAAGTAGTGACTCGTCAAAAACGCAGTTAGGCTACGTAGTTCCTTGTCTAGGAGCGACTTTTCCCCTTACTCCTTACAGATAACCGTGGCTAGATAACTAGTGAACTGTGAAGATTTTTTTTCCTTGGAGATAACTAGTTATCTCCGAGGATTTTATATTCTTCGCAGATAACTTTTTTTTTTAACAGTTTTCTGTGAGGAAAATCCAATCCTTGTAGATAACTGGTTACCTCCAAGGATTTTATATTCTTTGCAGATAACTATTATTTTTTTAAGTTTAGCTAGCTAGCTATCTCCGATGAATACAATTTAATCTCAGAAAACTTAAAAAAATAATATTTATCTGCGAAGAATATAAAATCCTTGGAGGTAACCAGTTATCTACAAGGATTGGATTTTCCTCACAGAAAACTGTTAAAAAAAAAAGTTATCTGCGAAGAATATAAATTCCTCGGAGATAACTAGTTATCTCCTAGGAAAAAAAATCTTCACAGTTCACTAGTTATCTAGCAACGGTTATCTGTAAGGAGTAAGGGGACTTTTCGTTCACATCCACTATTCGGGTTAGTACCAACTCGTCTAAAGCATCATTTTATAGTTTGATACATTTTTTCTGAATGAAAGAACATATGAGCAGTCTCAAAAAGCCAGAAGACACTCCAAGCACGAAACACGCTAAGGAAAAAGCCGATCTTTTGGGCAAACTCTTTGCGTCCAACTCGACTCTGGATGACGGGGGACACGTGCCGCCAACCATACCGCGGTGCGGAAACTATATGCCGGATGTCCGGTTCCACCAAAGTTCAGTGCGTAAAGCACTTCTTTCCCTCGACATTCACAAGTCGTGTGGGCCCGATGGAATCTCTCCTATTGTGTTGAAGATGTGCGCTCCAGAGTTGGCACCGGTTTTAACGCGTCTTTTTCTGCTCTCTTACTCATCTGGCGTAGTCCCGATCTCATGGAAGTCAGCTTTGGTGCACCCGATCCCTAAAAAAGGCGACCGCTCAAACCCAACCAACTACAGGCCGATAGCTATAACCTCTCTGTTCTCGAAGATAATGGAGTCCATTATCAACTGCCAGCTCCTTCGGTACCTAGAGGATCACCAGCTGCTTAGTGACCACCAATACGGTTTCCGTAAAGGCCGCTCAGCTGGTGATCTTCTGGTCTACCTAACACATCGTTGGGCACAGGCGATCGAGACTAAGGGTGAAGCATTGGCCGTTAGTTTGGACATGGCGAAGGCCTTTGATCGGGTTTGGCACAAAGCACTTCTTTCGAAGCTTCCATCTTATGGGCTTCCCGAGAAGTTATGCGAATGGGTCAGTAGCTTTCTAGCAGGCAGATGCATAAAGGTCGTAGTTGACGGTGAGTGCTCTGAATCCATGACTGTGAATGCTGGTGTCCCGCAAGGCTGTGTGCTATCGCCTACGTTATTCCTTCTGCATATCAACGACATGCTGCAAATCTGTGGCATTCACTGTTATGCAGATGATAGCACGGGTGATGCCTCCTACACCGGCCGCGCCAATATTTAGGGATAGCGTCATCGAGAGCCGTAACAGACTTGTGTCTGAAATTGAAACTTCCCTAAAAGAAGTTTCAGAATGGGGTCGACTAAATCTAGTCCGTTTCAACCCTACGAAGACACAGGTTTGCGCCTTCACCGCCAAAAAGCTCGCGTTTGTCGCATCACCTCGTTTTGAGAGCATCCTCCTTACTGCCACAGCCACTATCGGAATTCTTGGCGTCGACATATCGAGTGAAGTCCAGTTCCGCGGCCATTTAGAGGGTAAGGCTAAATTAGCCTCTAAGAAGCTTGGTGTGCTCAATAGATCGAGACAGTATTTCACTCCGGCCCACCGCCTTCAGCTGTATAAGGCGCAGGTCCGTCCACATATGGAATACTGTTCTCATCTGTGGGCTGGGGCCCCCCAGTACCAGCTTCTCCCTCTAGACCGCATTCAACGGAGAGCGACTCGTATCGTCGGCTGCCAAGTTATTTCAGATCGGCTCGACTCCTTGGCACTGCGTAGAGATGTAGCCTCGCTCTGCATCTTCTATCGTCTATATAACGGGGAATGCTCCGAGGAATTGTTCGGATTAATCCCTGCCGCATCTTTCCGCCATCGTTCTACGCGACAATATTACCATCCTCACCACTTAGATGGTTGGCAGTCCACAACTGTGCGTTTTGCTAGAAACTTCCTGCCTCGCACGACTGAACTGTGGAATAAATTGTCGCCTGCAGTGTTTCCGGACCGATTCGACCTTCAAACCTTCAAGAAAAGAGCGTACTCCCACCTGAAAGGCCGGCAACGCACCTGTGACTCTTTTGGTGTTGCAGGTGTCTATGGGCGACGGTGATTGCTTACCATCAGGCGACCCGTCTGCTCGTTTGCCCCCTATTTCATAAAAAAAAAAAAGAAAAAAAAACACCACACAAACACGTTTCTTGTATTGAACCCCCTTCAATGTTAACCTTATTTCATTATCATTATTTGCTGTTATAGCGGCAATAGAAATATACATTCTGTGATTTGAAATTTGATGATTGATGTGAAATTACAAGTCTTTACCTATTACGGATCAAAAGATACAACTCTGTGACTAACAGAGAGACGGGCAGCCGAACAGCAGAGTTTTACTAACTAATAGGTTTCCGTTGACACCCTAATTTGTTTCGAATAATGCTAATTAATGGCGCTGACATTTCTCATATAGTTATCTAGGCCAGATGCGTTTTAGACCAGATAAAACCGAATACCAGTTGCATTTTAAATGAGTTGATAGGTACTAACCCGACAATTTGCCTAACTTTTTGGACAAAATAGCCACTGTTCATACTGCATTTTACCATTATTTTGTATAAAAGCGTAAAAAAATAATATTTTTTTACTCTTTGTATTGTCCTGTTAAGCAATTTGTGAAGTATAATTGACACTTTTAGTTATAAGAGCATTGGTTTTTGTCAAATATACTGTACATACGATTTTCAGAAAATCCTTCAGTCAATATTTTTTTTTTAATTTTTTTGGGCATCTTTGCGACTAAAATAATAAATGAAAATAAATAAAACTTGTGAAATCAAACATTTGGTTCTCTGCCAAATTAAGGGTGAATAATGTGTTACATTATTTCTCTATTACAAATAAATAGAATACGTGCAATGGCGTTTTGAGCGGTTAAAGGGCGACCCACTGACAATAATTCGAGCATGTGAAAAACTTTCTAGCGAAAATGACACGTAAATCAAAAATGGGTCGCCATCCCTGGTATCAGAGCGGCCACATATTGGGCCACTAAACGCAGCCACAAGTAGCGAACGCGCGCCACTCCCGCAACTTGAGGCCCGAACGCGCCACTCGAACGCACGGTGTACGTCGGTGCCATAAAAATTTTTATAAAAAAAATCTCGCCCGCAGCTTGTGACCGCCACTAATGGCCCAATTGTACAGAGGCTCTGAGGACTCCTAAGTCAAGGTAGCCACAAACCTGGAGCTGTCCTCAGGGTTCTGCGGATCATAGTTGGAGTTGTCGAAGTCGTCTCGCATCGGGTCCCAATCCTGATTCCCCCTACCCATATGCGCCATTATGCTGTCAGGTGAAAATATAATTGCTTAGAACAAGTTTCTTGAGGGAGACCTATGTTCAGCAGTGGATATCTCAAGGTTGAAGCAATGATTATAATAACAGCGAATTGGCCAACTTCTCGTGAAGCCAAACGGGGACATAATTTTACAGCCTTTAATTATAATTCATAATTATCCAGAATCTGAAAGACTGGCCAGGGTCAGATTCATTCCGACGGCCTTCTCTAAAATTTATAAAATGTTCCGATCCCCATGAAGAAAGGTTAACCGTGTCATAATTTCTGGCGGAGTCGGAGGCGTTGTTTTCTCGTAAGTGCGTGCAGTACAGTTTTCTTTAATTAGCGTACAACTGAGTACATTTTTCGTAAATTTTTACTGATTCATAAGAAACTCACAAACTCGACGGCAACATAGTAAAATAGATAGCGCCCGCCAGAAAGTATCCTTCCTAGCGGTGACAGATTAATCGTTGTTTTCTCGTAAGTGCATTTAGTACAGTTTTTTTTTAATTAGCTTACAATTTAGTACATTTCTCGTACATTTTTACTGATTCATAAGAAAGTCAAAAACTCGATGGCAATATAGTAAAATAGATAGCGCCCGCCAGAAAGTATCCTTCCTAGCGGTGACAGATTAATCGTTGTTTTCTCGTAAGTGCATTTAGTACAGTTTTTTTTAATTAGCGTACAATTTAGTTTTTTATACTAAATAAATATTTATTAAAAAGATAATAATAATGTACAATAAACTAATAATAATAAAATAATTCACATCTCTCCAATGCAATGTGAGGTTAGTTAGAGCTGGGAATGGCTGCTCCGTCGTCAAACCCCAACAGTTTCGCTGCAGGTTTGAATTTGTGACGTGTGCCTCGTATACACATACTGGTGGCTCGAATTATAGCAGTACCTATCCTTGTTCTAAGCCAGCCCAGTATCGTACTCAGCGATTTATTCCAACGGTCAGCGAGGGCTTCTCCTATGTGTTTGACAAAGGAAGTCATCTGTGGTGCGAATACTCCATCGACGGAAGTCACGAGAGGGGTGAAGGTAGCATGTTTCGCTTCGCAAGCAGCCGTGTATTTTCTTTGTTTCTCGGTCTCAGCAGATTTTAGGACAGAAGTGACATGGCGTGCAATGTAAGAGGGAGCGTCAGTGTCTACGACACGGATATCAAAAAGAGCCTCTCTCTGAGCATTCCATACGCCACGGCAAGATAAGTCGCCGCGTAATCCAAGGTCACCTTCTGTGATTATGGGTTCTATTGTGACGTTGCCCCATGCTTGGTGACATAGTTCAGCAAATAGATCACGAATTTCGTTGTGCCGTCTTGAAATTAGCCCCCCAGTCTTGCAACAGAGAGCATGGTCAATGTTAAATTGGCTATTGCCACATCCATCACATGAGGGTGGCATTGAGTTTGGGGTTCTGTGATAGCGTATTGCCAGGGCGTCTCTGAATTCATGAGGAGACAAGTCGAAGTTATCTTTCTTCGTTGGTATAGCGGATAGCCAAGTGGAAGACTTTGTTTTAATTTTCAATGCGATTGACCTTTCTATAGCTCTTCTTTTGTTTGGGGGTAGTTTGGCCAATATACTGTCTAAAAGTTCGTTATCGCGAGCTTCTTTTATCGTTCGGCTTTCTTTGCGTGCGTCAATCAGGGATTTATTGTGTTGGGCTAGGTCTACATGTTGTGTCCCGATCAAAGCTGATGAGAGGATTGAACAGCCTGTTTTAGAGGTTTTGTAACTCAAGTTATTCTCGGTGAACGGATTAGATATTGCCAAGCCTCCTTTATGCACAGGTAGGGAAAACAGAGCGGCTTCGTCGGCAGTGATGTCGCTACCCATCAGAGTTGGCATGAAATTTGTCTGTAGAGCGAGTGTCAGTGGTTCAAAAAGTTCGTTAGAATCGGCAATTACCCGTTGTAGGAATGACCATTTGAATTGGGCGGCTTTAGTAAGTGCTGTGTAAGCTGCTTGGGGGGAGTCATTACAGATATGTGTTAGTTTCTCGATTATTGAAATAAATTGCTTTACTTTATTTCTTATAAAGTCTTCTTTTCCGTTGCCTATGTAACTACCAAGGAAGGGTGAACCTGTGGTGATGGTAATGTTAGTTCCTTTAAAAATCTGCTGTGCTTTATTTTGGTCCGTTTCAGATACAATAAGGATTGTCTTTTTAGGTTGAGGGAAGTATCCATATGCTGGTCCTATGTTGCAGATCTGTTCCCACCATTTATGAAGGCGTTCGAAGTTTCCCTGGACCGATGAGTCATCAGCGTACCATGTCTGGAGTGTATTCTGTTCTTTTTTTAGTTTATTGATTATGGGTAATGTTGCGAGGGCATATAGTGGCATAGCAAGTGGATCACCTTGGGTGACGCCTTCTTTGCTATACATTCTTGTGTCTGAGTTTCGAATAACAAGCTCGGCATGACCGTTATATGTGTTGTACAAGAAACGGGCACAATGTGGCCAATATATTCTGGCCTGCCACAAAGCAAGCTGTCTATTTACACTGTTGAATGCGTTGTTAGCATCAACGAGGAGCATGCCCCATTCCGAGCTTGGGTGGCATTTCTTTTCGAAAGTGTCATTCATTGCATGTATGGCTCCTTCGATACCACAATTGAGGCCACTGCAAAGTTGCCATTGTCCGCATGCTTCAGTAACTTCAGATCCGGTTGCCAGGATCATACATTTAGAGAGAATTCTTCTAAGGCATTCCCCGATTCCAATGGGTCTCACGCCCGGGCATTTATCCAGAGCTACAAGACGGCTTGACATAAGAGCTTGTATTTGTGTCCAGGGTACGTATTCGTTATTCAATTTCATAGTAAGTTGGGCTATGGCATTTCTTAGGTGTAGGCTCGCCTCGCCGAATCGTAAGAGAAAGTCCTTCCAATTTTCGGACGTTGAGCCAGTTGGACCACCACCACCATGTAGTTTTCTTGCAATATGCTCGACGTGGTTACTAGTTATGTCGACATCTAATAATGGTGGCATTTCGGGGAAATCCTCGGGCAAGGCGAATAAGTCAGGGTTGGCGTTTGCCGGCGGTGGATGTTTTTCTCTTAGTACGTCACTGACGGTTTTACCGGTGCAATCGATTTCGTCATTACTATTCAAGACTTTGCTTGTATCTTTGGTTAGTAGCCAGCTTAGGGCCTCGCGGACTTTGCCACGTTGGATTAGTCTTGTGAATGTTTGTGTTGCTTGATCGTTATTTTGGTGTTTTCGACTATATGTATTTTGAAGAGTTTTGTCAGATTTTATCGATTCTGAGATTAAAATATCAAACTGCTCATCAGCCCACAGTTTAAGGCGGCGGTCAAGTAATCTGCTAATATCTTTAGCCTGTTTAATGTTTTTGTCCCTTTGTAGCAATACGGCAGTGTAAATTAGTAATCGTTCTGAGGGATAATTCATTTTGGTTAGGTGTTCTATTTCATCGGCAAGTGTGTGAACGAATTTTCTGCTGGCTGTGCCAAATGGAAGATCGTAAAGTTTTCCATGAAGTGAACATATGTCATTCCATCTTTTTTGCCATATGCCTGTTTTCGATCCTGTGCTATTAAGGTAGGGCGACCCATATGCTTCTTCTAGTGGTGATGCAAAAGACGAGTGTTGAGTGGAAGCTTGTTGTTGCGAAGAGGGCTGCTCACCGTGGGCGGCACGTATGTGACGTTGCAGGCCATTTCTTTTAAAGGTTTTGGAACAGGTCGGGCAGGTTTCTTGATTGCTTGTGTTGACTGCAGTCGTATTCATTTCTTCAAAACACGATTTTGTAAGGAGCTTTCAACATGTTGACATTAGGTATGGATGTTGATATTTTTGTTTTGCGGTAATTTCGAATCGAGTAAACACTTTCCCTATATATTTAGATATTCCGGTGTATTTTAAGACAGTTTTTGTATTTTGACACCGTAAGACAATTTAGTACATTTCTCGTACATTTTTACTGATTCATAAGAAACTCACAAACTCGACGGCAACATAGTAAAATAAATAGCGCCCGTCAGAAAGTATCCTTCCTAGCGGTGACAGATTAATCGTTGCGTTGTTTTCTCGTATGTGTAGTACAATTTTTTTAATTAACGTACAATTTAGTAAATTTTTCGTACATTTTTTTTGATGCTACTTATTTTGAATTCGGTACGATACCATGTCTCCGCCAGAAAGCATGACACGGTTAACCACCACTGAACTAGTTTATGATCGAAGCATTTTATTGAAAACTAGAAGCTCACTACTTAGTGTAAAATTAAAGAAAGGTTTACCTCTCTTTTAGTTTGACATTGTAAGGTAGAGGCCTACTTCTGCTACTTCTATATCAAATGTACACCTTGAATCTTTGCAATGCAACTTTTGTAAATAATTGGAAGCCAAACAATAAAAGTAGGTATATTTTCACCATACTAAAGCGACACACAGAGACACAGATACAAGGCTGGAGGGGCAAGGGGGACAATGGCCCCTCCCTCTTCGCCTCACGCATGACTGACACGCCTTACAATATTTCTAACCAATTTTTTCCATAATTTTTTATTTCAAGTATATTTTTTTAAAAGTATTTAAAATCACACAAAATTTGCTGTCCAAAATCCTAAGCAGTATTTATTTGAACAGAGTACAGTCGCCATCAGATATATCTGAGCTGTCAGTGTACTCACAAATATCTGAACATGACTCTATTTTCATAGCATTAGGGCCGTGTTCAGATATTTATGAGTACACTGACAGCTCAGATATATCTGATGGCGACTGTACCCACTGGTAACAAAGGAATTGCCCACCTTTGTGACAATCAACAAGTAATACATATTGCAACTTAGAATGAAAGTGACCTAATTCAAATATTTTAACACTTTCACGACAAGACAACAAAATTGAAAACTACTCGAGAAACCGATGGAGCCCGCTAGATGGGTTTGTGAGACTGATAATGTGGTGCAAAAATAATGGTTGGCATCTGAGCAAAAGTTACGAGTGCCCACTATGAGAATTGTTGGTTGTGGAAATGTTAACAATTAAGTTAAAATCGTTTTAAGATTGAAACTAAATTATTATGATTGAGTCCCGCCAAGACTTAAATTATGGACCTTCTGTATTTTTCGCCAAGGGTTAAGTAAATAACTAATCATAATAATAAATGCAGTGGTTGAAAAGGCTTCCAGCATAATGCATTAAAGGGTTATGGGTGCTTAAAAATAAATTTACTTACTCAGTTAACCAGCTGATCTGCTATGCAATAAATTATAATGTGATTATACCTTAGTAACATTTTCAAGTTATATCAACAGTTTAATATATTCACAACCATTTTTTAAACAATATAAATCTAGACAAGGGAGGGGCGCCTGCATCCTCTAGCTAGCTGCGTGTACTAGACTAGTTAGGTGTCCTGTGAAAAATCAATACAGCTACTGCATCCTGGGAATTTGACATATAGATGCCTTTAGACTCAAAGGGCGTAAGCTCCATTAGAAGCTACGGCGTTTACGTCCTTTGAGTCTAAAGGTATCGATATGCATCTAGGATACCTATCAATGCATATTGATTTTATAGAATGAACTGGCCTTACATCCACACTCTTCCATAAAATGTAACGATTTTAAAGGTCAAATTAAACGCCCGGAAGTGGTCCTTTTTCCTTAAAGACGCTAAAATCGTGGTGTTTTACACGTGCCCTAAACAACTTGAATGCACAAAAAATGATATACCAAAAACTCAAAGAGATACAATAGACCACCTGCGCATAAATGTAAATGAGTGTTATATTACAATAAAATGTTAATTTTACCTTCATTCAAAAATATACGTTATATTTAGTAATAATGATAAGGAAACCGCATGAGCGTCTTAAACTAAAGTAGGTAATTGCACATTTAAAATGTGTAATACATGCGTATTTTGTATAGAAATATGTCATTATATTACTTTAATTAAACAAACTTACCAATTTAAATGTCTCCGTAAAAACAACGAAAAGCCGGGCAAAACAAAGAAAACCAAGATATCTCAGACAACCTTAGACCTCACTCACAGACTAAAACTTAAACTGGCGTTAGTTTGACGTTCCGCATCTTTCGATTCACGGTCGCCAGTCCTTCATTCGTTCGCTTAAAGCTGCATACACACTAAGCCAACGAACGCCAACGAAGGTTCGTCGGCGTTGGCTATCGCACGTTCGTTGGTTCTCGGTCAACTGCGTACACACCAGACCAACGATCGTTCGTCGGCGTGTGCCAGCGTCCCGCAGCGTGGCGGCAACATCAAAGGATTTGAAGCAAACTCAACGTGGTGTGGACGCATGCATGAAGGCCAACTAACGACAGTTTTTTTAGACTTTTAACCGAAAAAGATATTTTGTACTCAAAACAAAGAGTGAGGTAGCGGCGACATGTTTTTGTTGATTGATTTGATTCGACTGATACATCACATTCGTTGATTATTGAAGGTGCCTCCAAAGAACGCATCTTCGAGTTCCAACGAACGTGCGGTAAGGTGGATTTAGACCAAACGAATTTGGTAGAGTGGGGTTAGAATGTGTTAGAATTCGTTTGGTCTAAATCCACCTGTAGCCAACGCCGACGAACCTTCGTTGGCGTTCGTTGGCTTGGTGTGTACGCAGGTCAAATGATACGTCACGCTGCCAATTGCTGGCATACGTTAACGAACGATTATCGAACGTCCAAACTAGGTCAACGAAGGCTGCCAAGGCTGGCGAAACCCATTCGTTGGCGTTCGTTGGCTTGTGTGTACGCAGCTTCATCCTCCCCTAGTTGGGTCCAAACAAACCGATTTGGTCAACCAACTGATAGCGACACAGTACAGCTATAATTCCTGTCACTGTTAGAAGGGAGATGAACACGCTATCTCTTTTTAACCAAATAGCTGCATCCTTTTGCCTATCGGTTGGCTGAGAAAATCGGCCTAAATATGGGCAGACACATCTTAGGCTTATGCATATGTGTGGGACTAAGATATTAAAAAATATATACGTTTAAGCCCGGTTCACATTATTCCAGCACTGGCACGCCAGTAGCATTACACTGCGCAGCTTGATCATACGATTGAACTAATTATATCTAGTAAGCTAGTAATGTACTGCTACTGGCGTGCCAGTGCTGGAATAATGTGAACCGGGCTTTATGTATTGCAATGCAATTGCAACAGCTTCACAAGCGCAAAACGAAACGCAATGTTATGACATCAACTTTGACAGCTACAATTTCTTGACAAATTTATATTTGCTGCTATTTTTGATTCTTCCGATTGAGTCACAGCAAGATTTTACATCTTATTACAAAGCATGAAGCTTTAATTCCACTTGGTGGCAATTGTATCCCAATTTCGAAGAGCGTAAGAATTTGTTTCAAAGACATACATAACCTATCTTCGCTCACTTGTGATAAGAAAATTTGTGAATAATATTGAGAAATATTCCATAGTAAATAACAATATAAATATGAAGAATGGATGATTTGGAGAAGCACGCATCCTCGTACCAGCAGGACCAAGAAATACTGGACGGTACGTTCTTATTACTCGGTATTCGCCAAAGTAATTTGAAACCAACTTGATAGGATATTTTCTTAGAATCTGCAACAGGTACCTAAATTGTGACGCACTTTTTTGTTTTCTGTGACAATTTGCATGTTTATTTACAACCGTCTCCGCAAAATAAACGGATTAAAAGTGCGTTTTGTACCTTTTGATAAATAAATTAGGCATATTTCAAGTTTTAAATGTCTGTTTGCATATTTGGAGTAGTTATTAAGCCTAAAGGCTGTTTAAATTTCGAGATGATTAGTTAAATTTTAGAAATCAAGATAAAAAGTAACATACCACATTTCTTATTGCATTATTTGACCCACTGAGTACCTTTTAAGTATAACATAACAATAACAATATACAAACATGCAGGTTGATTTTTTAAATTATTATCTAAAATGTATGATTTTCAATACTCACTACTACATATATACTTTACTTTTGTTTTTTATGTTACTCAGTACTAAAATGCCAAGTTATGGTACCACTGAGTTGCCGGAAAAATACTATATATCTATTATCACAATTATGTAACTCGTTTTTAGGTATATTTAGGTTTTAGTTTATAGTGTAATTCTTTACTTTTGTTTGTTTGTTTTATTACCTATGTTTAATCAATATACTTGTATAATCCATTATGTAAGTTAGACTGCTGCAATCTATCTGATATCCCCTTCAATTGCGTGTATCCCACATGCAGTATGATCATTCGACCTCAGATTTTTATCGCATGGTAATATGAAAGAAAACTATAGAGTGTTCATACTGCATATAACGTGTAAATAGTTTACTCAGTTCGACGTTAGATGTCGTTGTTACATATGTCAAAATTCCTGCATCGCAGTATCGTTAGTTTCCCGTAGAATGTATAAAGGCTTTTTGAGAAAATATACTTTTGTTCGCAACCCAATAGTTTGTGTTATTTTAACCGCTATTGTAGAGGGCGTCCCATTGGATCGAGGTCGTGTCTTGTACATGGTCCTTACGAACTGGGTTTTTGAAGACGAGAGTTCGTCGAGTTTTTTGACGTGGTTTCAAAGGGCGACGGTTTGTCGTCAAAGAAACGTCACAGGAGCAGCGGCGGCGCCAGCGTGACCAGAAGCGGAAGTTCCTGTCATCGGGTGTGACGTCAGAGCCGGCGAACCAGGGATAAGTGCAGTGTTTACATATTCATGAAGAAAAAAGACTGTGAGTACTTTAAACTTATTAGTAGTGAGTGTTGTCTATGACAAAAGTGACCTGTCATCAAATCAAAACAAATCTGACAGTTGTCAATCTGGGACTTAGAAAAATTTAGTGAATTTAGAAGAAAGTAAAAATATTACAAGTCCTAAACACTTAGAATAGTTTTACAAGAATTGACCAGACGGGGAATCCATGCCCAATTTCACCCCGAGGTAAAGGAATATTCAAACACTTGTAAAATTTTCAAGATTTATTCAGTGGACTTAGAAAAAAATCAGGACTTGTAATTTTTCGTTGGATTTCGGACTTCAAACATTTCATCAATTTCTGAACATGAATATGGGAATTTCAAACTAGTAATTTCAATACATTGTTGTCAACATGGAAGCGGAGATAAATGTTCTTGTAGATCTTTCTGTATGCATCGCTAAGGCACATACTAACTTCAAGAAGTCACCCAAGGAGCGAGTAACGGTGTCATATGTCGAAACGCGATTAGAAAGCTTAGAATCGCTATGGGAGAAGTTTTCTACAAGACATCATGAGTTGATTCGCAGATTTTCACAGGATGATCTGGCTAAGTCAGTATATGGCACTCAATCGGTCTACGATGTAACGGACGACAATTACATGGATTATAAGTGCCACCTCAAAAGTGTGCTGAGCAGATTGCAACCGAAACCAAGTTGTTCCGATACGTCAGTGGCAATCGCCAATACGTCGAGTTCAAAGTCAAGTCACGTGAATCTGCCAAAGATTTCGATTCCAGTATTTTCCGGACTTTATACTGAATGGATGAGTTTCAGGGATCTGTTCATATCACTCATCCATGACAACAATGATATCGATGACGTACAGAAATTACATTACCTTAAGGGTCATCTCAAAGGAGAAGCGGAACAATTATTACGGCACATACCCATAACTAATGATAGTTACGAGCAATGCTGGGCTCTCTTGAAAAAACGGTACAATAACAAGCAATACTTAGTAAACTGCATATTGCAACGGTTTTTTAGTCAAAGGAATATTTCAACAGAGTCCTCCAGTGCAATCAAACAATTGCTAGATGTCACAATCGAAACTTTAAATGCTCTGAAAGGGTTAGGGGTAGACACTGGTACATGGGATGTCATGATAATTTATATAGTCAGCCAGAGATTAGATTCTGAATGTAGAAAGCAGTGGGAGTCTAAGGTCAGTGAGTTATCTCGGTCAGATATGTTACCTAACATGTCACAATTTCAGGAGTTTTTAGAGACAAAATACCACTCGCTTGAGTTCTTAGATTCAAAACCAAATTCAAGTCATGTTCAGAAACAGCGCACTTACACTTATGATCATACTCACAGTAATCAAAGCAGCAAACTAAACCCGATTCACATGTTGCATGTAGCTCAGTTATCTTGCGTATATTGTAAACAGGATCATAATCTTAGGAGTTGTAAGGATTTTATTAACACTGATCTCAACAGCAAGCGTAACTTTGTCCAATCTCACGGGTTATGTTTTAATTGTTTAGGGAGCAATCACTCGGTAAAACACTGCAGAAACACGTCTTCATGTCAAATATGCAACAGAAGACACCACTCGTTATTGCATCCAAGGGGCGAATTACAATCGGCTGACTCAAACGAGTCAGTTAACAATCAGGTTGCACCACGTGAGAGTCAAGCTCATACACTCAAGGTATCACCTCAGGAGGAGCGTCTATCGACATCCACAAACATTACAAACCATTTTGTGAAAGGAGTGGCACCTCAAATGCTGCTAGCCACAGCTATAGTAAAAGCTGAGTCACAAAATGGAGGGGAGCATCAGCTCTTACGAGCTCTTATTGATCAAGGGTCTGAAGCCTCTTTTATCACAAAAGCGGCAGTTCAATCACTTGGACTGCATACCACT
This sequence comes from Eudemis profundana, assembly GCA_947034925.1. Taxonomy (NCBI): domain Eukaryota; kingdom Metazoa; phylum Arthropoda; class Insecta; order Lepidoptera; family Tortricidae; genus Eudemis; species Eudemis profundana. The sequence continues at coordinate 7,391,208 of OX344819.1, forward strand.
CCAACCAAGGGATTAATATCAGGATTGGGAGGTGAACAAAACCTTATAGCAAGGTCAATGGTGGAGATAGCAATCAGTTCACGTCTCAATTCAGGTTGTGTGTATCATGTTTCAGCATATGTGCTCGACAAGTTAACAACGTACTTACCTGCGACAGCAGCGTCAATCACCTCATGGCCGGAGCTAGAACGCGTCAGCCTAGCTGATCCGGAGTATCACTCTCCTAACAAGATAGACATCTTGTTAGGGGCGGAGGTTTATAGTAGGATTATAGATAATGGCATAATCAAATGTCCCTCGGGGTCTCTTGTAGCTCAAAACACCACCCTGGGATGGATATTAAGCGGACGGATGGAACCACGACAACTCACACCCATCAGCAATATTGCAACCATGCATGCGCGAGTAGAGCGAGTAACACAACTGCCTAGATCCTTCTTCGAGATTAAAGCAGAACCGTCCGACAAACAGAACATTCTGTCAACTAAGGAGCAACTATGTGAAGATGGTCAATGTGTGATCAAACTCCCGTTTCGACAACATGTACCAGCCATCGTGGATGGTGAATCACAACGGGACATAGTACAGAAGAGATTTCATTACACTGGCAGAATGCAGCAGCAGAAGGACGAGCATCTGAAAAAAGAGTATAACAAATCATTTGATGAGCGGTTGGAGATAAATCACGCGAAGGAAATATATAACAACATGGCAGCACACTCTTCAGCATCATATCGAGCTGTAAAGGATATTCTTGTCGCATCTGAAAAAGAGCAAAATGGGTTTTACAAGGATGATTTCATGGGATGTGAGAGGGAGGTAGACGCAATTGAAAAATATAAGCAAAGTAATGAGAGACAAAGAGGTTTGCAAAAATGGTATAGCAACGAGGAAGCAATATTGAATCAAATACAAAAAGAAAATTTCGAAAATCAAGAAGTCAATACGATTGATGTTGAGCCAGAAGCTATGAATAAAATACTGGGACTTACCTGGAGTCTTAGTTCTGATGAATTTACATACATCATTCAGTTACCTCCGATGTCAGCACCTGTAACAGTAAGAAAGGTTAGCACAAATATTTCAAAGTTGAATGATTTAAAAGAAAGGATAGCATCGAGTATAATTCAGGTTAAATTATTTATACAGAATTTGTGGAATCCGGGAATTCGTTGGAACAGGAGACTGTCACCAACGTCACTATATGAATGGTTGAAGTACCGAGAATGTGTGTTAAATAATACACTCTTTCGGTTAAAACACTGGATCTATTGCAAAAGTAACCCGAGGTTATTTGAACTTCACAGTTTCAGTGATGTTTCAGACTTTGCCTGCAGCAATGGTATACACACAGGTGATATACGCAGAAGGGGATATTCATATTTACGTATCTAAATGTATTTAAAGCAAAGTAAGGATAATCAATCAAATTATTAGCCAAAAACTAGACTTATATGAATTCTGAGTAAAAGAAGCATTAGATACCACAACATATTATGAAATACTTCTTGCATGGATTACCAGTTATCTTAGTTGTTGAAAGACATGTCATACGGAAAACATGTTCGGAGATTCTCACGGTAACGGATTATAAGCAATGGTCACATATCAACTCTGAATATAATCAAATCAAGCTATTTATGCATCACGATTCACGAGGCATTCAACCATCTGTATCTCTATATTGATTAGTTTGTATTCTAGTTAAAGGGTTATTGGTTCAAGAAGAGTCGAAACACTTTATACTCACCCTAATGAAGAGAAATTTATGCTTACCTTATTAGTTTAGTAGACATTTTATTGCAACGGTGAAGAAATTTGGGTCAATTCTCGGCGTTGGTGAAGTTACGAAGATTCAAAGCATAATGATAAAGTGTTCTGAAAACAGAAAAACGGTATCATATTTACCTGCGTATAAAAACATTTGCAGTAATAATAGAAATCACGAAACCATACAGTTTTCAAAGAGAGTATTCATAAAGCAAGAAAATTCAGGTAGGAAAAACATGTGTACTTACTTTAATGAATCCATAAACATCTGATTTCAGTCTACTCCGTATTGGTGAACAGCACAGCACTGTTTTTCATGCAAAGATGTGGAGACGTGGTACTGGTTAAAGAGCCTGATTCAACTCCAGAGTTATAGTAATTAAAGCAGATTAAATATTAAACATCCGGGATTGGACAAGGTTATGCGAGATTTGACTTTGTGCTATAAACACTATGACATCACACGGCCAGGCTAGTGTCTAATCTAATCTTTGTGATTTTTTAGTATAATATTCATTGTTTAGGAGTCAAGAGAAATGATTATCATTTTTAATTTCACGTACTTGTTATACTCAAGTTATGTTCAAACATGTGTTAACTAACATTCAAGGAGGATAGTTTCATTTAACTGTTATTGATTTCAATTGTTATTTTGGTTATGTTAAAGGAACTGTCTGTTTTGTTTTCATTTATGGAAAACTTTTTGGAATGTTCTCATTAGCTCATTGTAAATACTGGATTGTTTTGCAATAACTACTGTTTAATCGGATTTAAGAACAGTCGTTCTTGGCGGGCGGCATGTTCATACTGCATATAACGTGTAAATAGTTTACTCAGTTCGACGTTAGATGTCGTTGTTACATATGTCAAAATTCCTGCATCGCAGTATCGTTAGTTTCCCGTAGAATGTATAAAGGCTTTTTGAGAAAATATACTTTTGTTCGCAACCCAATAGTTTGTGTTATTTTAACCGCTATTGTAGAGGGCGTCCCATTGGATCGAGGTCGTGTCTTGTACAAGAGTCTATATTAACATTAAAACTTTAGTCATATTCATACTCATACTCACTTCATTTCTTAGTCCCGTGTCCTAATATTTTTTTATAAAGCAAGGTTTTCATTTTCAAATAATATGACATAAGATAATTTTTAACAACTTTTGACCCCAAGACCGTTAAAGATAAATTGGAAAAAGTACTCGATAGAAATCCAGACTTCATTGAAATGAGACAGATGGCAAGTTCTCAATGATTTGAGCGAGTACTAGAAAATGTTACTCTGATGTCCGTAGCTTTAAAACAATCTTTTTCAAGTCACAAGTGGATTTATAACAAATATAGAACCTGCTTTACACCTGAAGCTAAGACTGCAATCTCTGCACGTTTGTATGTTGGTGGCGCTGGGCCATGGTCTTGCTCCAAGGATACCAGGTGCAACAGCGTTTGTTGTAGCAGAACCCTGATTTGTTGGTTTAGCAGCTTTTCAATAAAATTACGGACCAGACAAATTCGAGGTTTTCCCTGAGGCCTCTTCCGAATCCTACCCCACAAACTGCTAATGGTTCATGATTGATCTTAATCTTCACAAAATTATTGCTTTATTGTCTAACTCAGGGGTCGGCAACCCGCGGCCCGCGGGCCGCATGCGGCCCGTGAGCCTCCCTGGCTATTTTGTATATAAATGTCGTTATATTCAGAATCATATAAAGTCACAAATTATTAACAAAGTGCGGCCCGCGTCAATTTCGTTAGCTACTATGGGGCCCTTGGCTGCTAAAAGGTTGCCAACCGCTGGTCTAACTGATCAGCTGGGCCTAATTTTAATGTAAAGAATTATTAAAAAAAAAAAAAATTAATTAAAAAAAATTAAAAATCATTTATTTCGGACTCAGTATCCATAAGTTGTTAGTAACAATATTATACTTAAAGCTAGGGTTAGAAACAAATTAATACCTATTAACTAAAAACGGCGGGCAGGGACACGCACAGGAGCATGTGCCTCATCCCAGTACCGCATTATCGGGCAGTCCACACGTTCAGCGAGCGCAATCAGGATGCTGTTGTTACTGCCCCGCACTCTACGCATGAGTGACGCGATTCTGCTCCGCATTATTGCGTGGAACCCCGGCACGTCCGCCGCCGCGAACATGCCGGACGCACTGCAATAGCGGGGCAGTCCCATCAGCACCCTGAACGCATTATTATACTGCACTCTCAACACATTGACGGCCCGTTGCGTATGCCTAACCCATAGTGCGCACGAGTAAAAAGACTGACAAAACGCCTTAAATAAGGTAATCTTAACACTCTCACTGCATCGCGCGAACCTACGAGCCAGCATGTTACACCGGACCGCCAATGCTCGGCGCTCCCTCTCTATGTCGACGTCGTCACATAACGTATCCACTACCCAGTGCCCCAAGTACTTAAATTGTGACACTTTTTTCAAGATTGTACCGTCAAGTAAGACTGGTGGGACAATATCGTACGTTTTATTGCCCGCCTTAAACACTAACAGCTCACTCTTCATCGCGTTGTACTTGAGGCCATGGGCAGCAGTATAACGCTCGCATACAGCCAACAACTTCCTCAACGCACTGATCGATGGGCTCAGCAACACCATATCGTCCGCATAGCTGATGTTGTTAACAACTTTTCCACCAACGGAACAACCAACTGGCATGTTACTGAGCTCCTCGATCAGCCGGTTCATATACAGGTTGAAAAGCTTCGGAGACGTCAACCCACCTTGTCTCACTCCGCACTCCAACCTGTATACATCCGACACACAGCCAGACCACCTCACAACGTTCGTCTGGTGCCTATACCAATATTTAAATATTGATATAAGCTCCCTGGGCATGCTTGTCTCCTCGGATAATTTTGACCACAAGATATCATAGGTTACTAGGTCGAAGGCCTTAGAAAGATCTAGGAAACAAGCATACACAGGGGTTCTCTCTTTTGAATAGTACTGGACAGTGCGCTTGAGACAGTAAATAGCTGACTCAGTCGACAACCCAGCTCGAAAACCGAACTGAGCGTCATTCAACTTCATGTGAACACTTAACTGTTGATCAAGCAAACTATCCAGCACTTTCGCAGTCACAGTTGCTAACGAGATGGGTCTATAATTGTTTTGGTCCGATGCATCACTCGTTTTATTTTTAAGTATCGGAACCACAATGGTTCTCATTAGCTCGTCGGGCAAATACGAATGTCCGATGGATAAAGCAAAGAACATTGCCAGTACTCTGGGCAGATGTGCACCAGCGTACTTGAGATGCTCAACACTGAGGCCGTCGTGCCCAGGCGACTTGCCACGCGACATTTTCCGCAAGACACCAGCTATTTCTCTTGCGGAGAAATAAATTGGTCGTTGACAAGCGCCCACACACGACTCCCCAGTTGTCGGCGACCCGCTCACAAAGTTAAGCCGAGGTTGAACTTCGAAATGTGTTCTAAAAAGATTTGCAATATCCACCGGCTCACTCGCACTCTTGACGCTCACCGGGAGGCTCGGCTTGGTACCTAGACGATTGGTGTTTTTCCAGAAGGATCCAAATCTTTTGGCATCGTGATGCGATGCCAAAATATCCATTTGAATCTGGTTTTGATTATTCTGGCACCATTTCAGTTTCATTTTAAAATGTTTTCGAGTAGAACACATTTTCTGATAGGTAGGGCCATGATGAGGCTTACCACTGCTAACCCAGTCGAGGAAAGCGAGCCGAGCGTCCCCATGAGCAACTTTGACATGTTTGTTCCAGCCAGTGATGTACCGACCCTTATTAGGTTTTTTACAATCATAACTAAGGACAGCCGCCTCACTTAGCACCGATATTATCCTAGTGTACAAGTCGCTAATATAATTTCTATGATTAACGTCGCTACACATTGTGTCACAGCACTGCCTAAGTTCAGACGGGAAATCTATATCTGCAAGTAACTTGTTACACGTTTCAGTGTACTTAACAATTTGTGATGGCTGCCTTGTTCCCCAGATAACTTTATTTCTAAGTGCTGGGACGTCACTTATTTTCTGTTTCAGAATATTAAAGTTAACAACAATTTCCAGAGGAAAATGGTCGGACCAAAACACGTTATAATTAACCCTAATATCAATAAGAGTCTCCCAAGCTGCGTCAGTGACAAGACAATGATCGAGCCAGCTGGTAGTGCCATGAGCATCACTATAATAAGTAAAAGTGTCAGAGTCCGCGCCAAGTATATCAACGTCTGCACACCTCCACTTTTGTTCAGTACAAAAACTCACCAGTTCTTTTCCAAACCGAACACCTGGATGCGCGTTAAAATCACCCAATATAATCACAGATTCAACGCCCTCGGTCTCAATCACTGCGCTGAGTTCACCCAAGCACTCTGTAAAGTCTACTAAATTATCCACACAATCTGTAGGCATGTAGACACAAACAATTAAAACCGACCGACCTGACATTGCAATTTTTATTGCCGTTATACGCACACTACGACACGGGATTACAGATACGTTGGTAAACACACTTTTGCGCCACAGTATCGCCACTCCACCGTATGGCCTACCTCGTAATATCCCCGCAGAGGTATCCACCGCCGATTTTCCTGTATAGCTAAAGTCCGGGTTAATGCTACTTAGAAACGGTATATCATGCGGCAAAAGCCAATGCTCTTGAATAGCGATAATGTCAGCTGATTGTGTCATTGTCCTAATACACTCCACTGATCTCATGACCGATTTGCAATTAAATGATATTATTTTATGATCCATTGTACTCCACTGATTGCGAACCCGCTCCCTCCGTTCTCTTGACATTGAAGTTCACAAACCGCCTGAAAGAGATCCCTTCAGGCCACAAGTTGTCATTCATGAAAAACCTCAACTTGGCGTAAGGAACATGACACTTGAAGGCGTTGTGGCCTTTAGCTCTCAACATGGACACTTTTTCCAACTTTACTTTCACTTGTGTTTTCATGAAAATATAATCATTTATGTCCATCTCCGTAGCGTCTTTATGCACATTAGTGATAAATAGTTCAACCATATTTTTAGCAGCCCTAAACTTACAGCTACTATCGTTTTGAGCTGTTCCCAGTCTTCCTATAAACCGGTTCTTTAGCCGCTTTCTCTGGACTAAAATAAAGTCGTCCGAGGGCCTTTCATTCTTCCATTCACCAGAACGTACAACCTCAGCCATTGTCGGAGGACTAGACCGAGTATTGTTTACAGTAACAGGGGTCGCAGACTCGACATCTTGTAGTTGCGTGGTACGAGGGCGTTTCTTTCTACGCCGTTTCGTAGTACGAGGCCGAGAAGTTTGCTCCGACGCGCTGTCAGTGCGTGCCCCCTCCGTCTCCACCCGCTCCTCCGCCACGGCGCTCGGCCCAGGCGCGGAACTAGCGGCCGCACGCTGTACGATGTTTTCCGTTGGCGCTGGTACACTCGCTATCGCTAACGCAGATATAGCGCTACCCTCTTTCTTATTTAATTCAATGTCACAGGTATGCGTCAACGACCGTTGCAAAGATGACTCATTAGGTGCAACTGATTTATGCATGCTCGTTTCGCTATCTTCGTTGTAGATATGAGTCATTCCGATAGGACCACTGCCGCCGTCATAACTAAGGTTTTGGGTTAAATATGCTCCTCTTCTGGTATTTACATTACAGTCAAAGTTGTTAACGATTGAAGCAGTCTTTAGCAATTCTATCTCATTGTTCAACCGGCTCACTTCCTCCGTAGTCGCATAATTCTGTTTTATATTACTAAGTTCACTCCGAACGATTACTATATCTTTGAGAAGTCTTGTCGCGTCGATGTGATCGAAAGTTACGGGAGGTAACTTGTGAAGCTCCCTAGCGACAAACGTAGGAATACATTCAGGGTCCACCTGCTTAAATACACAAATGATGTCCTCAAGATCTCTTTGAGATTTTCCATCACGTTTCCTATTTATTTTGCGCATCCCAGTCGGCACAGAGTCAAATAATAAGCTTTTAGCAGCCTCGATGTCCGCGGCGGTGAACGCCGTGGTACAAATCCGCACCAAGCTCTCCTCTCCCATCACCTCACACTTATTCTGGATAAAGGCCAGAATCTCACAAATGACTATATTGCAATTTTTGCACATAAGCACTTTGGAACTCATTTTTAACCGCTCACAAAGAACCGCTCACAATGAACCGTGCGCACGGAACGCCGCGCGGCAGACGACTATGATGATTATGAACCCTGGCGATTATCAAAGAAAAAATAAATAATTCCTACTTTTTAGTAGGGATGTAACGATACACAGTTTTGCCGATACGATACCGATACCGATATATAGTAGTTAATATCGGCGATACCGATACCGATACCGATATCTTAGCTTAATAATGAAGTATGAACTTCAGATATTATTATGTCCTTATTATAACTAATGGCAATGACTACTGGCTATATTTACCAGAGAGTCAACCTTGAAAGTGTAAAGTAAAAATAATTAATTGTCAACTCAAAATTCATATTTTTTATTAAGAACCAAAGATTTAATTAACATAGTAATTATCATTGCACAAGGTAATAGAATAGACCAGTACATAAATTAAGTCAGAAATTGAAATTATTTTTTGCAGATTTTTTTTCATACAGCAAATTCTTCAAATATCGGTTGTATAATATCGGCGATACCGATATATCGGCGATACCGATATATCGGTATCGGTATCGTTACATCCCTACTTTTTAGTATTCGAAATTGGAAGTTGAAGAATATTTCGAATATTCGAATTGCAAACCCTACACGCCACCGCAGCCTAGAGCTATATTATTTGAATTTTCAGCCCGAGGCATCAACATGACAGTAGAGGAGGTGGCCGGGCTGCCGACAGTCAAGTACTCTGAGAAGGTGCAGGCGCTGCAGCTCAATGAACAGGACCTGTCCTTCCTGAAGGGACTCCGGAGACGGATAAAGAATAGGGTGAGCAAATAGGCCAAACATTGAACGTACAAAATTGCTAATTAGGGTCCCGTACCAAAATGGTAAAAAAGGAACCCTTGTGGTGTGACTCTGTCTGTCTGTCACAGCAAGATATCTCAGGATCTACTGATCCCATTGACTTGAAATTTGGAATAGTGTTAAAAATCACTAACTCGAGCCTATTGGAGAGAAATTAAGTCTAATACCTTTTTTACTTTTTTTTAAAGTGATCCGAAATGGGATGTGGAAAAACAAAAGTAGAGCTATTATATCGAATGGGATATCAAATGAAAGGGCTTAATTTGTAGATTCCAAAGAACTTATTTTAATTTTTTAATTTTGTGCTTTTTAATTTATGTTATGACCAAAAATGTTCAAAAAAATACCATTCCCCCCTATTATCTTCGAAGTTACTGTACAGAAAAATCTGTAATAATCACCAATTATTAATATCATCCTAAATATTATAGGAAAAATGAAACGGTTTTCAGTCACTAGTTTAATAATGTTTAGATAATACATAATTATAAACATTGGAAGCTAATAAAAATCTTGCAAAAAGTATTCCACGCTTAGTTCATAACACAGACAATTATAATCTCTAACCAAATACATTTAGAGTACCTTTTTGCAGTTTTTTAAATACAGTGTATCAGTAACCGAGGAACCACAAGAAATTGAGACTGCTTTTTTGTTAGATAGATAAAGGTGTATGTGTATTAGAATGGTGTGGCTGATATGTCATTTGGATTATATGCAAATCGGTGTATAGTTCTCAGGCTACTTTAGTTAAGTAACATGGTAGAGGAATGAAAACAAATTGTTTCACACGCAGGGATGGGCGACTGGCAATAATAAATTATGTATTCATCATCATCGTCCGTACAGCACAGTCCGTCTGTACAGCAGAGTTTCTTAATCTTTTTTGTTCACGGACCCCCTACATTATTTCGAAAAGCTTCAGACTCTTTCCGAATATATGCATAGCCACGGCCCCCGGGGTCAATGTATAAAGACAACCAAGTAGTTCGTCATCGCCGTTTAGGAGCGCGCGACACCTAAGGTTGCCTAAGGCACAGGGCTGCCGCTCGTCGGTTCTGTAAAATACCTACTTAGTACGACGTAACTTTTATTAGGCTCGAACGATATGAAACTATCAGATCGCACACGTCTGATGTAAATATTATTAAGTAGAATAGTTTAAATAAATTAGGAAGTCTCATCGGGGCCGGGACGCGGAGCGGACGTGCCCGACAGATGCGCAGGCGCGCGTCCCAGCGTCTAAGCCTTTACCGCGTGTGGCTACAGGGTCCATGGCGCGCTATAACGCTAAAAGTGCCGGTTTTTTTTTTGCGTTATTATTAGTCAAAAGTTCGGTGCGTCTATATTATACGGGCTAGTAGTGTGAGGTAGTTTGGTGTTTTCTGTGTGTGTGATTCGGACCTCATACAACCACGGGTTCGCGGCGCAGCACAGAGCTGGCGAGAGGTGCTCATGCTCGGCATTTTGGCCTCAACGCCATTCCAGCCAAATCCGGTGAGATCCTTCCATTGTAGCTTTAATATTTGGCTCGCCTAATAGACAGGCTAGGTCCAAAGGAAAGGCAGGGCCAGGCTAGTTCATGAATTACGGTCTGGGCAATGCCCAGAATCCAGCACATGATAAACAACACTGCGGCCTCGTATTCCTGTAGTGTAGGTCGCATTGAACCTAAGCCACGGCGCGCTTCTCCTTCGCCACCGTTACTTTAATCAATTACCGCTAACCATAAATTAAATAGTCATTCTTAGTCTAAAAATAAAGAAAAATTTTAAAAATTCCTTAGCTAAACTTACTCAAAACAGAGCCCTATAACAGGGTCATAAAACCCCTGCCTTTTGTTTTATCTATAGGCAACATAACATTGGAAGCTTTGGCCATCCCCATAAAACGAAGCAAATTGAAAGCGTTCCAACGCGACATCTGGGTGCCTAACGACGGCTAAGCGCACGCACATGTGCAAACCCTCGACAAGTACTTGGAAAAACAACTGGCCACTGACAAAAAAAAGGACAGGCCAAAGGATATTGTCTTACGCAGCCCACAACGCGAAGTGCGAAACGATTGACAATGGGACTATTGTCAATACCTCCCGTGGCAGAGCAAGAATCGAGGCGCATCGGCGGCGTAATGATAAAACCAACCGAAACAATTAAATATCTCGGGTCGCACCTAACTGAACCTCATGACAGGTGATCCTCAATAAAAATAAGATGCGTAAAGGCAATAATACGACATGCTAAGATTCTTATAAAGTTTATTCAGAAGTACAAAATTGAGTGACCCTCCTAAACAACAAATAAATCAGATCTTGGATGGGGAAACCATTACCAAAATCATTAAAGTTCGCAGGCTAGCTTACTACGGCCACATAATCAGACGACCTCACCCTCATCTCTTGCACGCAGCCCTGAATTACTGGGAGAACAGATGAAAAATCGGTCGCCCTATTTTCACGTGGAAGGACTCCCTGAATCACGGCGTAATACACTTTACAAACAGAAGCCAGCTGTACGGGAAATCTATCGCACACAATCGAGAGCTTATCAAGAAAAAAAGCAGAGCATATTTATGCGCACCCTGAAATAGACAGAACGGGAGCCAGAAGTCGAAGAAGAAGCTAACGTGCAAGAAGAAAGTACGCAGTGCAGTGACGGAACTCGTCAATCCTTTCCATATATATTCACACAGTTATCTATTTATCTCCTTTGACTTCGATGCTGGTATTCTTAGTCGCCCCCTCTCCCCCCCAACCTCCATCCCGATTGCACGAAGCCTACACTCCCCTCCCGTATTTATTTTGGCTCACTGGTGTCTCGGATAGGAGGGACGGTTGATCATGCCGGAGCGGCAAGACGACGGCGAGGGAAACACGAGAGTGCTCGGGTGCGCCCCCCGCCATGGAACCCATAGATCCGGCCAGGGACTGTTAAGTGTTCCTATACATCTCTGAACGACTATTGGTATTATGCCGGGGTACCCGCCTGAGCAATCGCAATGAGCCACGTCGTCCCTTCCTCTCTCGTGTGCTCAACGCCTCCGCGTCCTTGCAGCAGAACTGCTGGCTGGATGAGTCACCGGAACGGAACGGAACGGAACGGAACGTAGAATAGTTTAAATAAATTAGTACTGGTAACGTGTACATGTAAGTAACGCAACGATATTTCGGCTCGTTTCATAAAACCACTCTCGTTCTTAAGGCATTTTATGTATCAATAGAATCAACTACTATTTAATTAGTGCACGTTTAGAAAATCTGTTAATTTTGCTCATCACTGTCAAACAAAATAATTATCTACTCTATTTAATGGGTATAGTTTGATCACAAAACTATCAAACATTCTATAAACGACTTAAAATACAGCGTGTAAGTCTAATACGGGCGAACAATTAAACCAGATATAGCGTTTAGTAGTGTTATCATTAATTAATATGATTTTTTAAATTACACTTAATAGTGACCTCGTAATTAATTTTTGAAAATTTACCGAGCAGCAATGTACCGCATTTATCTAAATATGCTTCTTAGGTCCTATGCTGACCACCGTTTCAATATTCGCCCGTATTAGATTTACAGACTGTATAACATTTATATAGGTACTAATAAAATACACACCTTTCGGGATCCTTAGGAATGCAGAAATATGATAATTCTGGATTTTGCGCACTATTCCTCAAACATCCGAACACACTGCAGTATATACGTCTTCCATACTTCGCTTCGTGCGCAGACATTTTGTACGTTCGACCGCTCGCATCTATAGCTCAGCCCTGACTAAAGCACCCGGCAATGCTTGCCTGTGGTGCGTCCGTACACGGCGCGCACACATGCGCGCTCCCGATGTACCTTTTGTCGGAACAAAAACTACCGTATACCGTGGTACTGGCGCATTCGTATAATTGCTTGTAGTGCGTTCGTTCGCGGCGCGCACACATACAAGCCGCGCGATTACTTTTTGTAGGAAGAAAACTTACTGCTAATTATACTATGCTGCAGTGGCGTGGTGTTGATGAAATCCTTAGGCAAGCCGGAGCAGCTTTGGCTGCAATTTTCTTTAGCACTGGTATAAGTGCTGAACTGCCTAATATTAGGCAAGCCGATGGAAATCGAGTTCTATGGACGCCACGCTACTGCTATGGTGTCCGTCAAGATAGCGTACACCGTAAAGATATTCAGAATCTGATGCAGCCAATAAATAGTACCCAAATAGTACCGACGAAATACCTAGGTGAAAAAAATAGTACCCTTGAACTTTTCGAAATATAAGGCCTGTTCACGGTGTACGCTACCGGCGTCAAGCTGGCGTACACCGTTTGTATCTCTGGAACGGCTTTGTTTTTGGAAACGCTTTATATCTCAAAAAATAGTACCCAAATAGTACCCTAGGGCCCTAAAATTTTATTTCTCTAGCTATCGTAGAAGCCGAGATATAGTGAGCTCTTTCTATAAGGAATTCCCGGGTACGCCAGCTTGACGGTGTGAAATTTTGTACACCGTTAAGTTATGGAATATCTCGGCTTCTACGATAGCTAGAGAAATTAAATTTTAGGGCCCTAGGGTACTATTTGGGTACTATTTTTTGAGATATAAATCGTTTCCAAAAACAAAGCCGTTCCAGAGATACAAACGGTGTACGCCAGCTTGACGCCCGGTAGCGTACACCGTGAACAGGCCTTATATTTCGAAAAGTTTAAGGGTACTATTTTTTTCACCTAGGTATTTCGTCGGTACTATTTGGGTACTATTTATTGGCTGCATCAGATTCTGAATATCTTTACGGTGTACGCTATCTTGACGGACACCTGCTATGCTGTGACTCTGTGAGGGAACATTTTCATAATCAGTTAAAACATCTACGCAGTGTCTGAACAAACTTTTTTTATTTTAATAGTTCTTAATATTTTTTAATTCACTAGTAATTGTTCCAGCTTGCCTCTCAAAACAGCCGCCGTCGTAGCCTGGAGCACCTTAGGCGGTTGACGCGCGAGTTACGCGCGGTTCGCGCGCGGCGGGACGACGCGCTGGCTGAGCGGCGAGCGCTCCTGCGAAGACGGGACGCCGCGCGTGATAGGTGCAGGGCGCTGCGATTGCATGTTACACAGGTATGTGGCAGTTACCGCGGGCGGTTGACGCGCGAGTTACGCGCTTCGGGATGACTGTTGGCAGAGTAAATAAGGTAGTTTAAAATATTTTGTGAGCCTGTTCTTTTATTGTGATCTGAGGTACCTATTTTATTTATATACGTTGGTGTTTGTCGTTTTTTTTCATGCCTTTGGAAATTACGAATACGTTATTTATTTATGTTACTTTTTATCATCTCACGTGTTATTAGCTTACCCAACGATCGCCTTTAGGTCTAATATTGCGCCAAAAGAATAGAAAAGAGTAGAATCTCACATGCAAAAGAGCCCTTGAGGGCCTACTTGCAGAAATAAATTATTTTATTTATTGAAATACCTGACAAAAATCTTTATTCCAAATTGTCTTTTTACAGGTCCTACAAGAACGATCCGATCCGTCTCAAGTACCCGACTTGGACGGGCTAGAATCTCAACTGCCAAAAGAAATAAAGAAATCCAACTCCCCAGACCTTAGCGAGAGCTATCGAGACAAAAACGAGACGTATCGAGACAAAAACGAGACGTTTCGAGACAAAAACGAGACGTTTCGAGACAAAAACGAGACATATCGAGACAAAAACGAGACTTTCGAGTGCAGAATCGAGAAATTGGTCCAGAAGAGTGTTAATCATATCTTTGAGAAGAAAAAAATATCAGCAAAAACGGTCTTCTTAGAGGATACTGATAAAGGCTTCTTCAATGACCAAAAGTTTATAAAGCAAGAAAACACAGACTTCATAAAGGAAGAGAGTCCCTTTATGAAGGAGGAGTTGGATTGTAAGGTGTTGAGGGAGGAGAATGGAGGGGTTTTGGATTTGTGCGTGAAGGAGAAGAGGAGGAGTCACGGGAGGAAGCAGTCGGCGCCGCGGCGGATCGCGTATGTCGCTGATTATAATGGTGAGTTTTAGTTAAAAACGAAGATGTGGGATTAAGTTTAGAGGACTTTTGGACTTGTGTGTGAAGGAGAAGAGAGGGAGTCATGGGAGGAAGCAGTCGGCGCCGCGATTGCTCGCGTATATTGCTGATTATAATGGTGAGTTTTATTAGTTAAGAATTGGAAAAGAGTGGAGGAGTTTTGGATTTGTGCGTAAGGGCGTTACCACAACAATTGATCGATCGTCGATCGACCATACAAAACTAATTACAATCGATTTTTGTATGGTCGATCGACGAACGATCGATTGGTGTGGTAAAAACCTAAAGGAGAGTAGGAGTGATAGGAGGTAGCCGTCAGCGCGGATCATACCGGTGAGTTTTAGTTAAACATTGAGGTGTTGTTAAGAGTGTAAGGAGAATGGGGGAGTTTTGGATTTGTGCATGAAGGACAGAAAGAGTCATGGGGGGAAGCAGTCGACGCCGCGGCGGATCGCGTATGTCTATGATCATAATGGTGAGTTTTAGTTAAACATAAAGGTGTTGGATTAAGTTTCGGAGGAGTATGGGGGTGTTTGGATTTGTGAGGAGACTAGACGGAATTGGCGAATCGTGTATGTAGCTTTTAAGCAATTTATATATTTTTTCGATAGTTCCCGACGTAATGATCTAGAAAATATTGCATTTTTCTTCCCTGTAATTCTTCCAAAATATCGTGTTAAACCCACTTAAAAAAAGGGACGCCGCCGGTCTGACAAAATTAGTGCCTAAATTCGAAAAAAAAAAAAACAAACGTATCTGTGTGAAGTCTGTGTTAGCTGACAATTGTGACAGACCAAACTTCACACAGATACGTTTGTTTTTTTTTTACGAATTTAGGCACTAATTTTGTCAGTCCGGCGTCCCTTTTTTTAAGTGAGGCTAACACGACATTTTGGAAGAATTACAGGGAATAAACTTGCAATAGGGGTATTTTCTAGATTATTACGTCGGGAACTATCGAGGAATAGTACATTACACAACTTGGGTGGTAATACACAGAAAGGCCGAGATCGCAGATGTTTGCGGCCCGAGCTGCAAGCGAGGGACATAAATATGCGATCGAGGGCTTTCTTTATTACCTCCCGTGTTGTGTACATCATTTTATGTCTACACTTGGCCAAAAAGCGGCTTACGCGCCCGTACGCGGCCGTACGCGCAGCGTGCGGAAAAAGTCACTTTATAGCCAGGTGTGGCATAAATATATAAATTGCACACTTTTGAAAATCTTGACTTATCCAATTGGGGCATTACATTTTCGCTTACATTTATACTGTCGCTATAACGCAAAAGGGCACAACTAACATTTTTTTTCGACACTGAGTTCTATACATATTTGGAATCAGTGAAATTTACTGATTCCAAATATGTATAGAACTCAGTGTTGAAAAAAATGCTAAATGTGCCCTTTTGCGTTATGACGGCAGTATGTTTAGCTAAGCAGACGCCTCTGTTTTAATAAATAACTAATCATACTCCTAAAATAATTTGCTTATCACCTTTTTAATTTGAGTAACTTTTATATTTTCAGATATGGTCCTGGATTTGAAAATAAAGAAGGAGAACCATTGATATTGGTGAGACCTGTACGCCCCAACTATATACGATGACCAAAAATTATCTAACGTTTGTATGAAATAAGAGCAATAGACATAATCATGGTATTGTTTCAAAAGTACTTTTTCCCGAAATTCAAATATTCTTAACAAAAATTAGTAACAAATGGTAATTTGCTACAATGTACATTTCTGCTGAAATGTCCGCTTCTGCAAATACTGTCAAAATATAATTTAAAATGTTTACATTATAAACATACAATTTTGTACAATATAAAAACACTCGAATACGCACTTATTTTAGCCATAGGGCGAAATTAGAAATTTAGGGAAAGTGGACATTTTTTGGATGATGGGTTTTAGGTAATTGATATTTTTGGAACGGTGTGTTTTAGGAAAGTGGACATAAACATTTCAGATAAAAGTACATTTTAGGGAAATTTACATTTTCTGACAGCCAAGTTTAGTGTTTTCGGGATATTCGTACTTCTAGGCCAACTCCTTAGAATTATTTGATCGATTTTAGTTAGTTTTCGAACGCTGCTGTATCTGTTCTCCATTTTCGTTAAGGTAAGTTAAGTCGTCCGTGTATTCTTGTATTTAGGTTACTTTTTACAAATAATTTTAAGCCTTTGTATATATATATTTGATATTTTCAATGCAATAACTCTTTTGATAGTTTTTTTTTATGAAATGGTAGCAATTATATTTTAATAGGCTAGTCGATTGCCCAATACCCTTTGGTAGAAAATATCTGACTACATTTTGGTCAGACTATATGAATGTCTTTGTTAAAGGTTTACTGAATACAGCTAAGTCTGCCCGTCCACTGGAACGGAGAAGGCGAATATTAACACCATAAAAATATATCGAGCTAGAAGGAACGTGTATGTATGTACCTCGTGTGCTAAAAAGAAGTGGCGACGACCTACTTTGCACGCCGTCAACATCAGTTACCGTCAATATAATTATCAAATTTGAAAATCTGATAATGGTATAATTAATTGTTGAAATACCACCAAATGAAATAGAAAAATTACGTTTTCTATAACTAAATTACACTTTTAGCGCTCGGCTTCAGTGGACATGGATTATCACAATAGGAATGACGGCTGGGTTAAAAATATATCATTCTATGTAGTCCGTCAGTTAGATTATGCAATAGTATGGGTCACGTATTTTTTGGTTTATCAAAATATTTAAAATCGACAAAGGTATACCTATATCTATCGATCACCAAACTTCCGGAGTGGGGGCTTGTGACGTCACTCCTAGGTGAAAATTGTACCAAAGAGTGACGTCACTCGAAACTTCTAAGCACTGTATCCTCTTCATTTTTTGTTTGTCAAACAAAAGAAAACATAGGTGTACAATACTGACGGACTAAATAGTTTTTTTAGTCGTCTAGCCTATTCTATTGATTAAATTAAATTAAATAATTTATTTCTGCAAGTAGGCCCTCAAGGGCTCTTTTACAAGTCTGATTCTATTCTTTTCTTTTGGCGTTTCGGGTAGTGACCTTCTTATTAATATAAGCCATCTGCTGCTGTGAACGGGCAGCCTAAGGCACTGGTCCCACCGCCGGCAAGTAAGCGAGCAAAGTTGGGCGAGTAACAGTTCATTGCGGGCTGACCAGGCACTGTGATCAATCGACCTTTCCAGACCCGCAATGTTATGCTACTCGCCCAACTTTACTCGCTTACTCGCCGCCGCTGTGACCAGTGCCTAAGTCGACTTTTTAAATGTCAATTGAAACATTATGAAAGTCCTAAGTATTTAGAAAATTACAGGCCGACTACGGTGTCGGGTTAACACAACTGGATGTAATTATGCAAACGGGAACCAATCCGCACAAAAATCATCGGCGAGATAGGATTCTATTCTTTAAAGCCAGGACTGACGTACTCTGTGATTCGGTTGCGCGGTAATTATTATTAAACCTCACCACCCTGGTAATAAAGAGCACGCGTTATGCGATAGAGAGAGACGGTCGGATGCGGGTCAGCTCCGTCCGGTCGTTGGACGCGAACGGCAGTTTTGTTAGGGAAAGAGACTTCTGTACATACTAATAGGGTACTTTCCTGACAGATCAAATCAGTTACTTTTTATGAAGTGTCAAAACGCTCAGATAGTATGAAGTTTGAATGGAATAAAAGTGAAATGACGTCATTTTACTCAAACATCAAACCATCCTATTTACAGGTTTTGATCTTTCAAAAATCGTTTAAAACGCTAAATAGGTGATGTTTAGTTCATTTTTGCAAATTTTCGAAAGTTGATTTAATGGCTAGCGTGTAGTAATTTATATTGACTACGGGCAAATACCCTATTCTTCTGTGCTAAAGCTAACAGTTGAAATTTCAATGACTTTTTGTGCGGGTTGGTTCCCGTTTGCATAATTACGTCCAACTGTAATGTAATCAATGTGTTCACATTGTCGTTGGGAACCAAAACTTAGTAAATACTCTAAAAAAACAGAGGAATAGTCTACCTTATTTCAGTTGAGTTCCCTTTAATTTTTTGGAATGATTGAATGAGGGTGTTCATAAGTCATAAGTTCATAACTGGAGACCGGATTTGAAGTAGCGATCTCAGTAATAATATGGATATGACTGGTATAATTTATTATTTTTTCTACACACAAAAATAATCTAACTTATCGGAATAAAAAAGTAAAAACCTTTTTGGAAGCTTTTGTAAATATTGGGCAAAAATTATGGTGATAATGAATAAAAAGATTGTTTGTTAATTTTTGAAATAGTTTATTTTTTAAGTTGTTCTTCTTTAATATTTCTTCTGCACAATGCACAGTAAAAATTAAAACTTTATGTAACCAACATGACATGTATTTGACAATTTGCACTAGTCATATCCATATTAATATTGAGATCGCTACTTCAAATCCGGTCTCTAGTCATAAGTGCACCAGCGGGCAGGACGGCGACGAAAGATCTTTTTGACAGTATGTGTCAAAGTCACATCACAAGATTTTAACATCTACTGGCAAATCGACCTTTCGCCAGGAGTGACTCACTCCGCAATTTCGCCGCGTGGCCACTGGCACCAAATTTTGCCCCTGCGACGTGGCTTAGTCAGCGACCAGAAAGAGTATGTTATGCGATAGACAGAGATGGTCGGATCCGGTGCGCTCCGTCCGGTGGTCGGACCCGAACGTCAATTTTGTTAGAAAGACTTCGGTATGTAGCACTCATACTTAGGTTATTTATGATTTCTAAAAACCCTTATTAGATTGTCACCCGACGATATAATATCAGATATTTTTGGAAGGACCAATTTTCCTACTAACTAAACGAATCCGACTGTACCGTACCGAAACATTGGCCTAAAGCACAAAATAGAATTTAAAACGTATTTACTGTAAACTATTTATAATATTATTTCCATAGGGAATGTAAAAATATACAAATTACAAAAATATACAAATATACGTTATACAAAATGTATCGATTGAGGTTATACAAAATAGATTAAGTGACTAATATCAAAGTATAACCAGTAGTTTATCTCCATAGAAAGGTATGGTGACTTGAATGTGTGTGGCACAGCGTGCCAATAGGAGCGTGTCGCGTAGCGGCGTACATTATGTATGATGGTAACAGTCAGCATCATACAGTAGGGATGTAACATTCAAAGCGCCAGATGTATCGTCACACATGTTTGTGTCTATAGTAATGAAAATGTATTGTGATATATATGGCGCTTTGGATGTTATTGATAAAAGATCATTTATTTGCAGAAATGTAGTGGTTTATACAGTTGGTATTGTTTTTTGAGTGCGTACTTTTTGCTTAAAGAAGCATGCAAAGTTACTTATAAAACTACAGTTACTTAGGATCTAAATTTAACATTGTCAATTAATATATGTCATATTTATTTAATCGTTACTGACTATTATTTGATGCTGATTGATACAATCGTAATTGAACCTAATTAATGAATAAGGATCCCACCCACAGCAAAATCTTCATCGAAATTCCATGTTTCAAACTAAACCTTAAAAAGGTTGGAAATTCTTGGAAGTATGGATTATTTTCCCTTCTTTGAGTTAGACTACTGGCTATACTGTTCTAATGTATCCGTCTAAATCAAAAGGTACCTTGTATGGGAGCAATATCAATAACGATGAATGTACAGTCACCGGCTTTTTTTTAGATCAGAATGTTTACATCATTTCTACTCAGAATCGCGAGACTCTGATAGAAGAAAAATGTGTCTTTTTTTTTTTTTTTTTTATTGTTATAAAAAATCCACAGCACAAGTTACAAATAATTTAGGCATATACATTTTTGCTTAACAGTGGCCAATTACGGATTTACATTATATTTAACTATACATTTTAAAAAATAAACCATTACGAAAAAACGCATTATGACATGTGACAGATTAACAAATGATGTGACTTGAAAATCACCGACAGAAAAAAATTAATTTAAAGGAAATCAAACAGAGTATAATGAGTAAATTACAAAAAATTGCAAAAGTTTGGAATGATAAAGAAGTGTGTGTGTATGTGTGTGTGCGTGTGTGTATGTGTCTCAGTGTCTCTATATGGTAGTGTGTCTTAATATTTATTAGTCCGATTCCGTTGCTTTTTCATTTACTCTGGTATGGCAGTAGCGGAACGGAAGGGGATTTATCAGAAATTTCTATATAATAGTCCAAATATGACGAATCGGGGGTATGCAAACATCATACACCACTTTATTACTGTACTAATAAGGGAATGCGAAGGCGATAAGACCGCCTGTTGTCTACCTTTTGAAATTGTCCTAATTATGTAAGTACCTCTTGTAATGTGTTTATGCCACACCTGGCCATAAAGTGGCTTTTTCCGCACGCTGTGCCGCTTTCTGGCCAAGTGTAGACATAAAATGATGTACACAACACGGGAGGTAATAAAGAAAGCCCTCGATCGCATATTTACGTCCCTAGCTTGCAGCTCGGGCCGCAAACTTCTGCGATCTCGGCCTTTCTTTGTATTACCACCCTAGTTGTGTAATGTACTATTTCTGGTGTGCAATAAAGTATACTTGTATTGTATTGTATTGTCATGTCATGCGTGCCTAATTTCATCATATTGTATTATTGCCGGTCACTGTACATGTCACTTGCGCTCATGGTCACTTCAAGTGACTATTTGTATGCATCAAAGTGACATCTTGTTAGCTCTAATTTGATTTAAATGGACACAAATGTGTATAAAATGAAACTGATTATTAAGTGATGTTGAGTTTTGTAATAAATAATTTTAGTTACCCAAAAACGTGTTTTATTCACAATTTGTACAATAATAATATGTCGCACTTGATTTTTTGAGAGTTCTCATGTCATTTCGCGCAAACAAAGTGTATCAAGCTATATATATTCATAAAACATATTTCAAATATAATTGATGCCGTAGGAGCAAACAATTACCGACCTCCAATTTCTACTGTATAATACAAGGCCCCATTTAGACGGGGCCTCGTATGCGATTTCATTGCGGCGATTAAACGATCAACTGCACTCATCGTAGGTACCTAGTTAATCCGGCAATCGAGTTGAATTTTGTTTTTTTTTTAATGGGTGGCTTACTATAATATTTACGCAACAACCAATTATATATGCTACGGATATCTGATATAGAGACTGGCTGATGTGTATTTTAGGGCGAAATTAAAAAAAAAAGCAGTTATGTTTAAAAGCGACATCTAGTAGCACGAAAGTAAAACACTAATTACATTGATAAAAGCGTCATCTGTTGTTGAGTAGCTGAACTACTTAAAAATACTGAAGCTCACAGCTATCCAAAATTCTTAAATAGATAGCATATTTGTGCTTTAAATTTATTTAAGTTATTTATGTTTAAGTTGTATATAAAACAAAATTAGTAATTTTAGTGTATTAAAAACTAATAGGAGTTAAATTTATATTATTATATATACTGATATTTAACACTGGTATCCCTAATCGCAAAAAAGCACCCCCTAGCGTGCAAAAACCAAAACTTTCCTTTTGTCTCCTTCAATCCAATATGGCGGTAAACGATGTATGAAAGGTGCAGAATGTTATGATTTGAAACGAATAATAGAAATAGTAAAAAAGCAACGAAACCTGTGAAAAAAGCGCTTCGACCGGTGTGTTAACGACAAAACACTGTTTATAATACAAACAGATCAATACAAAGTGGCGTGTGTGTGAAAAAAACGTGTTATTTATATTTGAAATAATATTTTTCTGTGTGGGTTTTTCGCTAATGCATCACGGTGAATTGCTATGTGACAGAAAACGTAGATATGTCTGCCGATGCTGATAAGGAAACGGCATGTCCGGGCGTTAGTGCGAACGAAGGTGGTGGGGAAGAAGCCTCGAGCGAAGAAACGACCAAAAAGAAGAAAACCTCTCGAAAAGTCTGCTTCCCTGATGAAGATCATCTCGTCACTCAATATTTCGAACCTGCAAACCCTTGGCACAATGGTAAGTCTTCGATTTTGGCAAACTATCAAACTTTTATGTTCACTATATTTCCTTGTTTTGGTGGGGATTTTTACCTTTGTTGCTACTGTCTTAGCTATTGTTAAGCAGCAACATACAAACATACTTTAAGTACTTACTTATAAACACCGTTAAACACAATTTTTCTTATTAAAATCCTCAGAAGATACTACCTCACATGAATGATCAAGGAGAAAATAACTAAATATTTTTACTAAAAAAAAACCCGGCCGCGGTGCACTTTAAAGTGCATAAAATCCGCCGTTTTATTTATTTTAACGAACTTCATACCCAGTGACACGCGCGCCATCAAGACGAATCCAATGATGTATCATTTACCAAAATCGGTTGTGCCGTTGATTAGTTACAAGCGGACACAGGAACGGACATACATACATGCATACAGGTCAATCACATTACCCTCCTTTGGGCTTCGCCGCAATCGGGTAATAAACATAATTACTCTTTTTATTTACACAATCAGTCTGATGATAACAATAATGATTTTAGTTAGTGTCCCTTCAAGTATTCATATAAAACATCAATTATAAAATTCCACGTAAATTCCTGCTTATAACTTTCTTATAAGCTATGCTTTAGTCATGATATTGTATACAACACTATCTAACTAATTATTAGTACTAAAGGGAAAGAGGTTACAAACTAAACAATACTGCAAATTTACTTCTAACTAGGCTGTAACTACAAATTATATCAATCGATCATTGTTGACATATAGGTATGCAGCGTAATAATTGGTTGGTACAGTTAAATTTGAGATGCTACTGTTATTCCGGACGAAACTATCTGAAAATAAGTATTACTAATATCCATTATAAATTTATATGGGCTGGCCTCATACAAATTTTTCGGTGCCGTTCCAACTCATAAACATTTCTCTAACCTCAAGAAGCGCCTTTTTGTTGAAAATAACTATTTCCTCATGAAAAAATACACTCAAGGCAGCAGGCAGCGGCTGTACATTATCGTGCCAATTTCAAACTAAAAGGTTAGAAACAGGTTAAATATTTAGGACAGCTATGATGAATCAAACAGCTGGTTTTAAATATCCTACAACTGTGGCTCAGTGATATGAAAAGCACATCTGCATCCAAAATAAGAAAAAAAGATATATATTTTTTTGATTTAATTGTTTGCTACATACATTTTGAACCTGTCATGTCAATAACCCTCCTTTTGGCTTCGCCGCAGTCGGGTAATTAAACTGTATTTAAAATTCAATTCTATGCATATATAAAGAAAGTACTAAATATAAAATGTTCTATTATTCAACGTTGGATAATGGTACGCGTGACGGGTTAACCTAAATCTTGTATAATTGGTACATCGAAAAGGTTACCTCTCAGCATGAGCCCAATGACTGGAGACCTGGTGCTGATTTTCAGGGCAACCAGTAGAGTTTACTATGTGGCTTGATCCTGCACAGTGTCCCACTAAATAAATATAAATAATGATTGATGTTCAGCCTAGGATGGCAGAAGTAGACTTATTTTTGCTAATGATTGTAAGCTTAGTGTTTTATGAAGACCTCTCAATCTAAAAGCCTGTAACCAATCTAAAGTTGATTCCAAATCTGTAATTTTTAGTTAATTTCCTGCCATGAAAAAAAAACATTACGAAATGAAGTTAGTAAATTATTAACAAACATTAAAAATAAAAGACATCGGAATATAACATTGGTTTGTTTCCACAGATATAATTTTTTTTATTATTTTTGACATAATGATATTCATGATTTTATATGGATTTCTTTGGTGGTAATAATTGTACAAGTTGTCATTTCTTTTTATTTATAAATGGCAATCATGTTTCGAACTGTGGCACCATCTTCAATCAGCTATGCTATTTTAACCTCATAATAGTCTAATGGAGCATATCCAAATATATGTTTTATAATTATTTCTTTAAGCGACACACAATCGAACTTGGTAGCTTCTGACAGTAAGCAAGGGATCATCCCTATATTACGTCAGATGCATAAGGGGAGGGGGGTTTAGCCAAATGTGACAGTCTAGATGTTAAAAAGATGGAATATGTTAAGAAAAAGAGTGACATGGGCTGACTTCACCAGTATTTCATACTGAACTGTATACTTTCTGAGCGTTTTAATTCTTCATAAAAAGAAGCTGATTTGAGCTGTCATCAAATAGCCTATTGTTTACCAATTTGACAAGTACAGAGAGAGCATAGCATAAACAACAACATTTAAATATCTTCAAACTAAAAATTTATTCAAGCACACTTGAATGGCATTTGCATGTAATTACAGAATAGTTCCAAGTAGCACGGTCATGTATTCAACATACAACCATGTCATAGTGAGACACAGTAAACAGCTGATAGTGTCAGCTGTCTGCAGTCTTATCAGTAGTCTAGTGCAAATATTTAGCGCTGCTCTTCCTTATGTTGGGAATCTATGTATAGGGGCATTTCTCCAGAAATATGTCTGCGGTCACCTCATTCATCTGGCCCTTTTTCATACTAAATGTATGGAGACAGGTGAATGAGTCGCAGACATATTTCCGGAGAAATGCCCATAGAGCAGTTACTAATAACAAAGTATAAAGACGAACAAGTAGTTCAACTTCGGCCGTTTAGGAACGCGCGACACGTATTCACACAGACGCGCACGTTTGTGTGAGTGCGATCCATACTGGAGCATTCTTACGCATTCTTAAATAAATAAATAAAATAAAATGTGTATTTATTTAGGTATAAACCCATTGATACAAATTATATCACAATTACAATTACAACAATTAACAATTAATTAAACAATTATTAAAATTACAACAAATTAAATTATCAATTACAATAAAAATTAATTAAATTACATTATATTTACAATTACAATTACAATTAATTTCATTAATAAATTAATAAATAATTAAGGCCAATAATTTGGAATGTCTACTAACACTAAGACTACCACTTCATGACCGACACCTCACTAAAAACTGCTTAAAACTGCTTGTAGTGCGTTCGTACACGGTGCGCACACATTCAAGCGCGCGATGTACCTTTTGTAGGAAAAAAATTACTGCTATTATAATGTACTAGTATGGTGCAGACATTGAACCCCTTTATTAATTTTTTTGTGTTCCGTACCCAGAGGGTGCCAAAGCAACCCTATTACCAAGGACCATTAAAACAAGAGGACTGTCATTCTCCATACTTTGGATCGTACCCCGACCGCAAGGAGATTTTTAGGCAAAAACTAGATGGCACTAAAAAACTAAACATTTAACGATGATATAATTGAACAAAGAAACATAGTACAGTAACAATTAGTTCGTAAACAGCTAATAATAAATAAATTCTAACATTTAAATCCTGTGTCACGCTTGCAAAGTTGAATAATAGTAAATAATATAATTCTTATACCAAGCTTATACATAGATGGCGTTGTAAATATGTTGGGAACAGCTTTTTGTATGGAGAATGACAGTCCTCCCAGCCAGTTGATATTACTAAGCCTCCGCTGTCCGTCCATCACAGGGCTCTATATATCTTTTGAACCGTAATAGGTAGAAACTTAAAATTTTGACTGGATTTCTATTGTCGGTATTGCAAATAATAGAAACAAATTAAAATTAAACTTTTAATTTTAATTTACATACATGAAACGATGAAACGTATTTTTTTCGGCGTTTTTTGCTCGATGATGGTGGGTTCCCATTAGTGTGCGAATGCGACTCGCACTTGGCCGGTTTTGTATTATTTTTTATAGATTTTGAAGGCATATTTATCTTAGTGGGAGTAATACCACCACGAAGCTATAGGTTCCGTGTTCAAATCCTGGTAAGGGCAAATATTTCTGTGATGAGCATAAGTTGCACCATTATAATGAAAATGACCTAATTCAAAAAGGTTTATAATTTAGTTAAAACAATGTTGATGGTTTCCGCCAAAGCATGGAAACCATCCTGCTGTATGGTGAGCACAAAAACGGTAGCGGGCGATTCTCCGAGCGTTTTGACCGCGCGGTTTGACAATTATTATTGTCCGACGATTATTTACTATAACGAAAGGACAAATCGTGACAATTTTGATAAAACTAGACTTAACCCCGAGGTTTTTACGAACGTTAATAAATAAAACGTTATCTGTATCGTTTTTATAAACAATATTTACTGAGACAATAATGACGAAAATAAAACGCCGTAAAACGCTGAATATTGGCCCTAGCCCTCATTGAACCTTTTTTTTTAACCCGGAGAAATGCATGAAACTGCATACCACTACGTAACCTAAGGCCATCGGGGGTGACAGCCAGATGTTACGCATTGGTTATGTGGGGCTTTCCGCTTCAGAAGGGATTGGCCTACCCACTAAAACTCGGGGATGCTTCCACCCTGTGCCTTCATGGTGATGCCGTGGGATCGCTAGCAAGCCACCACGACATCACCGGCACCTTCGCCCTAGGACGAACCCTCTCCGAAAAAGGCACACTGTAGCATGGCCAGTGTGCCTTCCCTCACCAGCTCCCCCGACCAAATGGTCGTCCCCCGGGGAAGCAGGGACCAGCACCCGACACACGGTGTCCCGGTCCCTCCCTCGCCGCCACGGGAGGACAAACGCCCCTGCCCCGCAGCCGTCCACGGGAGGACACACGCCCCTACCCCGCAGACATTCGCCCGTCCGTTCCTGACCATCGCCAGCCCTCGTTGCTGGGGACAGTCAGGTTTACGGACCACGATGGACCAGTCCTCTACGTCCCGCTAACGGGACGCAGAGGACTAGTTCACCGCCACCACGCAGCGGCACAGGTCACCCGTCTGGTGCCTGCCCGCAGTGCCCCCCAAAAGGAGACGTCAGAGGGATGCTGCCCGTGCCCGACGCTCCGCCCTCGCGTGCCGCACCTGGAGAGTCCTCTAACAGAGGAAACCCGGTGCGGGACCCCCCAACCCCCCCTGACAGGCTCATTCGCAGCATCGGCAAGTGATCAATTAGGGGCCCCTAAGAAATCACTTGCCGTTGCTCCCGGGGTGCACCGGCCAAGACGCTTCCCTTTCCTGCGGATCAACCGGATCAAGAGGAATGAGAAGAATCCAGACACTCTGGGAGGTTTCCTGTCTAGCACCCCAGCCCTCATTGAACCTACGGTCGAGGATGTGACGCGGCTGTCTTGCGCTAGGCGCGCTGGTAATGAATGCTGGTTAATGAAGAATGAATGCCATCAGGGTTCGTTATAGCCGCGAGACTGCGCGTCGGCTCGCATTTTTGGCACAGTCTCAGCGTATAGTCACTACAATCTAGATTGGTTCGTGTGCCCTTACGTTGCGTTAGTGTTTTTCAACATTCTTCATTGCATCTGTTAATATTTCGCGACCCTTTACCCTCTATTGTCTGTTTTAGCTTTTTGTATTTATTTTCTTTTTTGCCTGAAGCTTTGCGACCCTCGCGACCTTAAGGCTCTTGGGGGGGGGGGGGGGGGGGGTCACGACCCACACATTGAGAGACACTGCCTTACGGTATAGTGGCTATGATGGAGACGTAACAATTTTTACCTCAACAGATGTAGCTGTAGTTGAAGAAACTGAACTTCTAATTGATTATATTTACCTTGAATAACCACATTTTTACTAAAAAAAACCGACCGCGGTGCACTTTGAAACTGCATAAAATCCGCCATTTTGTTTATTTTAACGAACTTCATACCCAGTGACTCTCAAGACTCGCACTATCAAGACGAATCTAATGATGTATCATTTATCAAAATCGAATGTGCCGTTGAGTAGTTACGAGCGGACACAGGAACGGACATACATACATACAGGTCAAACACATAACCCTCCTTTGGGCTTTGCCGCAGTCGGGTAAAAATGATCAGTCAAAGCATTTTTTAAAACTGTATGTTTATTGGAAAAGGGTACACCTTCTATACACTGTTCACGATAACAAGCTAGTATAACAGCCTCTCTTTTGCACTTTTGTATGCAGATGAAAAGGACAAAAAGGGCAGTGGGCGTAACAATGGCACCTCACTGCTATGCTCGGCCTCCATGCCGTTGCTCGGAATATTTATTCATAAATTGTTATGATTTTTCTGGTTTAGTTTTTGACATATTAATTTATTATAGTTGGTCCGTTTGCAACCAGTCAGGATCTGATAGTGGGATCTTGGGAAAATCAAGGGAACTCTTCTATTATTTTATTACATATAGCGTTCTGAGTATTTTTTGTAGTAACTAGTTTGTTGTTGATTGTATTGTTTCTTGTCTATTTATTTTTAATTTTTATTAATGATTATATGAAGCTTGCGAGAGGTACCTATATACGCGTAGCGTGCGTAGAGGTGAGGAGGAATTACTATATTTTTTTGATTAATAGATAGATTTAGACTATTTTAAGCTAACATGGTCATTCACATAATAACTACTATTCACAACGGGATATTTACCATGTATATTGCAACCGTGCCGAAATATCGGGAACTCAATAAAACATGGTAAATATCCCGTTGTCAATAGTAGTTATTAGATTTAGACTAAATTTTGGCTACCTGGTTGCCATGACTACAGACCCGTGCCGACCCATTATCGAATATACCTTTAAGGCCGTGCCTTGAGCCAGATGTGCAAAAATACCCCAAGAATTATCCTATTTTTCTTTAAAACGTTGATAGTTGTAGGCGTGAGAAAAATATATATCATTCTTGATTATATTATCTTTAATAACACAGCTTTCGATACACGATTCATAACACTTCGCTCGATACAATTAATTCCCAAAGTAACCTCCAATTCGAATCTTTACTCCAACTTTACTTGGTTTTTTACTACGTGTCACTATGAAACAAAAAAAGGAGAAAAATCAATCATAACTAAAATAGTCATTTGACAGCTTCCGAATTCCAATAATATGAGGCAATATTTATAAAATAAATAAAAATCGACAAATTCTATCGTAAAAAGAGATTGACTTTCGGCGTGCAAGCTCTATCTCCGTCACTCTTTCGGAATGTGACAGTGATCGCTGAGCGCGCGTGTCAGACGGACCTGTACAGCTACGTACGATTGCCCAAAAAAGCAAAAGATTTAATTTAACTTGCCTTGCATATTATTATTATTTATAGTAAGTGCTTCCTTATTTCTTTCTTGTTAAAACTGTGTTGTGTGTCCTAGTGATAGGTATACCGTGTGCACAAAAAAGTTTATACATACAGGGTGTCCCTAAAACCAACTTTTATACGATCAAGGCTGATAGACCAGCTCATAAGAACCTAGATTAAGCAAATTTGACCTCAGTAAAAATCTCTTAGTTTTCGAGATATTGACGTTTTTGTAAAACTCGTGCTAAGTGATACCCTGACTCGGTGTTTTGAGTGTCATTGCTAAAATATCAAGTATTTTACAAATCTGTATTTTGCTATGTGTGGCCAAATAACTATGCTATTGAACGTATTTTCTATTTTTGCTAATTTATTCATGCTGTGGACACAGTACAATAACAAAAAAAAATTATTCGATTTTTTTCAAATTTCACCTCTGACTTCGAACTAGCGTGGTGAAAAAAAATGTACCAACATAACCAGGCACTCAACGTAAAAAAATTGCGCATTTA
Source organism: Eudemis profundana (assembly GCA_947034925.1). Classification (NCBI taxonomy): domain Eukaryota; kingdom Metazoa; phylum Arthropoda; class Insecta; order Lepidoptera; family Tortricidae; genus Eudemis; species Eudemis profundana. Next base: position 7,421,645 of record OX344819.1, read on the forward strand.
TTGTAGTTTCTAAAATGGTATAAAAGTTACTAAACACTTAAATAATTTTTGAAATAATGATATTTTGTTACAAAATTAACTGTCTGCCGCCTTCATCTCATACGATCCGGTTGAACTAAGTTTGCACCTGGCGTGCTTGACATCACATACAAATTAGGTGCAAACTTCACGTAATCGTCAATATCTCGAAAACTAAGAAATTTTTATGAGGTCAATTTTACTCAGTCTCGTTTTTTATGAGCTGGTTTATCAGCCCTATTCGCCATTTTGTAAAAGTCGCGAATTTTGATAGCCTGGATCAGTCTTTCGAAAGTCATGACTTCAAATTTAATACAACCTCCTTTTGAATTAAAATAATAGCATTTTAATTCAAAAGGAGGTTATACTACAATATTCCATTGGTTAAATTTCGTACCAGAACTTGAATTTTGAACAGAAAAGGTATGATAGCATAATTATTAAGTAATGTTTAACAAAAAGCAGATTAAGAAAATACTGAAATTTGAAGTCATGACATGCGAAAGACTGATCCAGGCTATCAAAATTCGCGACTTTTACAAAATGGCAAACAGGGCTGATAAACAAGCTCATTAAAAACGAGACTGAGTAAAATCGACCTCATAAAAATTTCTTAGTTTTCGAGATATTGACGATTACGTGAAGTTTGCACCTAATTTGTATGTGATGTCAAGCACGCCAGGTGCAAACTTAGTTCAACCGGATCGTATGAGATGAAGGCGGCAGACAGTTAATTTTGTAACAAAATATCATTATTTCAAAAATTATTTAAGTGTTTAGTAACTTTTATACCATTTTAGAAACTACAATAAATGCGCAATTTTTTTACGTTGAGTGCCTGGTTATGTTGGTACATTTTTTTTCACCACGCTAGTTCGAAGTCAGAGGTGAAATTTGAAAAAAATCGAATAATTTTTTTTTGTTATTGTACTGTGTCCACAGCATGAATAAATTAGCAAAAATAGAAAATACGTTCAATAGCATAGTTATTTGGCCACACATAGCAAAATACAGATTTGTAAAATACTTGATATTTTAGCAATGACACTCAAAACACCGAGTCAGGGTATCACTTAGCACGAGTTTTACAAAAACGTCAATATCTCGAAAACTAAGAGATTTTTACTGAGGTCAAATTTGCTTAATCTAGGTTCTTATGAGCTGGTCTATCAGCCTTGATCGTATAAAAGTTGGTTTTAGGGACACCCTGTATTGTAACGAAGCGAAGTTATTATCTCGAAAAAGACAACTTGTAAGATTCCAAAGAACAATGGAGCTAACGTAAGTAAAAAAAATATTTACTAAACAGTGAAAATAGTATTTATTTAGCTTTGTAATAAATAATAAACATTAAAATTTAAAATCCTGTATATGCATGTACTTTAGAATTTCACTGGATAATTGTAAGCACTGGTAGCGCAGTGGTTTCAACGATAGGATACAATATAAAAGCGACCTAATGCTTTCGAAGGTGCCGAGCGTTCGAATCTCGCACTGGTCAAATTACGAAATACGTTTTATCATTTTGCTTTTTATTTTTAGGAAAAGGAGAAATTTGGATATTTTCACAGCCGAACAAAATAATTATACGTAAATAATTATACGTAATATAATTATAATTATACGTGACCTTGGTTAGAGATACCTACTGATTTTCCATCAGCGCATAATATGCTTATTTCTTTATGCTTCGAATTGATCTTCTCAATTATTTAGACATATTTTGTACCTACTTATTTTCTTAGATTGCTACAAGTACCTACTTAGTAAATTGCTTTCTTGTCAAGTGATTACGTATTTGTGGCACTTGCTGTAGAAACCTTAGGGCCATGGTCGTCTGATACCAAAAAATTTGTCCATGAGATATCGGAAAAGTTGGTGGGAGTCTCTGGCGATCTCAGGGCTGGATCTTTTTTCGCACAGAGGCTGAGCCTGGCGATTCAGCGAGGCAACGCCGCGAGCATTCTTGGCTCTTTGCCCAGGGCGGGGGAGTTGCAGGGGTTTAATGTTTTTTGTTAGTTAAGTTTAAAATTGGTATTCGTTGAGTTTTAGTTTTTAAGAATTGGTAGTAGTAAGTAATGTGTTAAGTTAAGTTATTTTAGATTTAAACTTTTGTAATCTTTTGTTTTAATGTGCTTGTGTAGACTTAGTAAATGATCGCCGAAAACTAAACCTAAAAGTCGGCAGTGACGAGATTTATACCCGGGCGGTGCGTTATTGGATCGAGTTCGAGACTAGGTCATGTCGCAATTTTTATTAGATTTATTTTAGCAATGTTTTTTTTATTATGTTGTTTTTTAAATTGTTGTTTTTTAATGTTTAATGTTCTTTGTTATGTTGTTTTTTAAATATATTTTCTGAAGAAAAAAAATACAAATTTCGAAAAACTTCGAAATGACTTAGTGTAGGTACAGACAGCCACGAGGCACGGTATGCTTTTCCAGTGTAAGCTGAAACACGACGCCCATAGTACGGCGGTTCTCCTCAAAACATTATTCTTGACAAAAAAAATGTCTATTTTACAAACCCCGCGACAGAGCATCTTTATTAAGCCAGATGTATACATACATGAAAAACATAAGGGAAAGGAACAAAACCCATTAATTTTCATTATACATATTTACTTTTTTGTTTAAAATGGTGTTTTTGATAATGACTTCTTATGATAATAATGACGTTTTTGTAGAAAATAATGACGGCTCGTTGCCAACAATGATTTTCACCTGAGAATCAGGTCTGATGTATATTGATTTAAGTGTTTTTTTGACGTGATAACGTCTTATAATTCGATGGAGCCGGCTGCACGCACGAAAAAGTGTCCCGTTACCTTGCAGGGTCGTTACCTGTCAAATAGGTACTTTATATTATTCCAGCACTAAAGTCGTTAAGACGATAGTTTCTTACAAATTGTTAATAAAATAGCCCTTAGTCCCTAAGATACGGCTGTCAAAAATCTCTATTGAATGACAAGAGACCAGTGGCGGATTTGCCCTAAGGCCTAGTAGGCCCGGGCCTAGGGCGGCCAGATATTAGGGGCGGCCAATCGTGACAAAAAATCACTGCTGCTGCTGAGAAAAGGGCGGCTGGTACTCAAGTCGAAGTCCAAGTCCAAGTCCAAGTCCAATTCAAAGTCAAAGTCAAAGTCAAAGTCAACGTCAACGTCAACGTCAAAGTCAACGTTATCACGTTCGACTATCGTCAGTAAACCGACTTTACAGACAACCGATTTTTTTTTGTTATGGTTTATGATATGGACGACAAAAATAAAATTCGAATACATCGACACTGGAAATTTCAAATTTCGTAAGGGACATTTTGTCGTAAGCACACTAAATACACCATTGGTATCACTAGGTATTTCTTTTCTATCTGTTCAATTGAAATTTTGATAACACTTCAAATAAAAAAGTTATGAGATGAGTATAAAATGGTTTTGTCGTAACTTCCTAAAATTTAAAGTTGTATAAGTAAAAGTAGTAAAAGTTGTGTAAGATGTATAGTGCCCATACGTTCACTTTGTTATAGGGGTCAATTTAGCATACGAATTTATATTTTCATACATTTTATGGTTACTCACTTAATATGTGCTACATTTTTAAGTCCTCTTTAAAAGGGGACTTTAACAAAGTAGTAATATACGCGTTGTAATCCGTTAAGTTGTTTTAATACAAGGAGTGATTATCGCGAAAACCGAAGACAATATTATAAACTTATTCTTTTCTTAAACAGTTACGACAATACTGATTATCTCGTAGGTATGGTTACTTGGAACTCTAAGAATTATAATGTTTATGCCATACCTGGCCATAAAGTAGCTTTTCCTGTAAGCGTAGCGTACGGAAAAAGCCGCTTTCTGACCAAGTGTAGACATAAAATGATGTACATATCACGGAAGGTAAAAAAATAGCCCTCGATCGCAGATTTACGTCCCTCGCTTGCAGCTCGGGCCGCAAACTTGTGCGATCTCGGCCTTTCTTTGTATTACCACCCTAGTTGTGTAATATACTATTATGTGAAAGTAGCTGAGTTTTGAATATATTACACCACAACTAGGCTTCGGTATTCCAAATAGCCCCAGGAAACTTTACATAAGTACCTGTTTCAGTAAAAAAATAAAAGACAAAGCTAATTGTTTACTATTATTAAACCGCGCTTATAATACGATAGAGGACATATGTCGTTTTTGAATTAATACTTGAAATGACATTGTCAATGGTTGTGTACATATAAATGAAAATACTTATTTCAGTACAAAAAAGTTCTACTTGGGAAAAAATCATTAATTAGATCACCTACTTAAATAAAATAATGTAATAATTGATTTTTCAAATATGCGGGTCCCTTGAGGTCCCAGTTATCCAGTTAATTTACACTGTATCTATAAGTGTCTGCACTTAAACTAAGAAGATATTACAGATTGACTTATAATTATATTTATTTATTGTATGTACTTTTGTTCAAACGGTACTTTAGAATCGTATTCTTATCGCGGTTTGATAATAATAATAATTATGATTAATTTTTCCTTCATCATTATTTATAGTTTTACTAACTCACTCTCATTCACACACATTCATTCACTCACAAACATTCATTCACTCACAAACATTCATTCATTCACTTACACACACACACACACACACACACACACACACTCACTCACTGTCACTCACATTCATTAACGCACTCACGTTCATACACTCATCCATTCACTTACTCTCACTAGGTTACTGACTCACATTCACACACACCCGATCACTTACACACTCACTCGCTCATTCACACTCACTCGCTCATTCACACTCACTCCCGCACAATCACTCACTCACATTCACACACACTCACTCACCCACACACGCTCAAACACTCACACTAACTTTCACTCATACATTCAATCACTCTCAGTCACTCACTCACTCACATGTTCGAAACTAAAATACACGTCTATTATCTATGAATTCATATACTAAAATCATTATTAGTAACAATCACAATCAATAACAGTTGTTGTTATAATATCGAATAATGTAATAATGAATGTCATGTAACGTAATATAATGTAATGTAATATAATATAATGTAATCCCAATAATACCTATCTATTTGACATGTAATTGATGTGTACAATTATAAATAAAGAATCTGAATCTGAATCGTCATTATACTCCTAACACATTGTCATTTTAGCAACACGCGTAATTGGTGTCTCTGACAATGTTGCCGAAAATGATGTTGCTAATAATGACAAATTCTAGAAAACGCTGCTTTACAAAACAATTAGGTATATGAACAAGGCAAGATTGCACTAAATAGTGTTAGTCCAATGTGTACTTTGATATGGTTATATAATAATACTCCACTGTAAATAAAATTATGAAGATACGGTGAAAAATGTGAAAGACCATAATGATGACAAACTTTGGAGAATCAAAATGAAACGCTTACTACTCGAATCTCGCGACGTGTATCATATCCGAAGTTGCCCGATCTACTGAGGTGCGGGGTGAAGTGTCACTTGAACTCTAAATGACCCTCCTTTTGCGATTTATTATAGGCAAAAATCGTACATAAAAGAGTTTCCTCTAGTGACGGTTTTTTTTAAACATTTTTTGATTTAATTTTTGGGCAAGTTGTAATAAACTTTTTGAACATGTTTTTGATGAAAAACAATCTTTATTTATTTAAGTATAATACTGATGTGCAGAACTTAAAATAGTTAAAATATTCCTTATGGTTATTTTTTTATGACATCAAATGTTGGAAAAAATGGAAATGGGACACCCCTATTTTTGCCATTTTAGACACAATTTTCTCAATATCTTTTTTTTGGGTGATTCAAGCTCAAAGCGGTTTTTGCGCCATCTGCCTTATTTATCTAAGTAACGAAATAAAATATTTCGGCTCTGGAATTCCTTAGTATTTCGGATTACCATAGCGAGACCCTCTTAAATATTCGCCCAGTAGTACTAATAAATATTCAAAAAAATTATGAGCAAAATTTTTCGGAGAAATGATAAGTATAGTCACAAATCGTTATTTGTATAAAAAATCGAAATACCAATTTCATATGAGCCAAGCCAATGAGCCCTACTCAGTGCATGGTTCGAAAAGTTCATAGTAAACACAAGTGGTTAAAAGATATTCTACTAGGTGGCGCTACGCAGTGGATGGTTTTAAGTTCATAATATTATAAACAGATGGCGAATCCCCTTAAGGGGAGCAGCCCCGGTAGCGGGGTAATGGGAGGTGCTTAAATGAGAAATTTCTTTCAATGCCGGCCCTTAATCTAGCAATTCTTGTATATTTATTTATTTCGCGGCCCTTGTAAAAGGCTCTAACGATTTCGATGGAGTTTGCTATTTGGGGTTGGTTTTCGGGGATAAACAATCGACGTAGCTTGATCTCTAAGAAAACGCGTGCTTTCGAGTTTTCATGTTTTCCTCCAACCAAAGCTATCTATCAAGGATCATTAAAATTAGAGGACTGTCATTCTCCATACAAAAAGCTGTTTCTCGAATTTACAACGCCATCTATGTATAAGCTATAAGAATTATATTATTTACAATTATTCAACTTTGCAAACGTGACACAGTATTTAAATGTTAGATTTTATTTATTATGAGCTGTTTACGAACTAATTGTTACTATACTATGTTTCTTTGTTCAATTATAACATCGTTAAATGCTTAGTTTTTTAGCGCCATCTAGTTTTTGCCCGGAAATCCCCTAGCGGTCGGGTTACGAATATATATAACAAAGTATGGAGAATGACAGTCCTCTTGTTTTAATGGTCCTTGCTATCTATCTATCTAAAGCTACTGAACCTAGGTATAAAACGGAGTAAGTATTCAAGTGTTGCTCGAGCCAATTCTAACCAAGCCGACTGGCAATAATAATCACCTTAACACTACGAGGTGCCAAAACACCTTCGCGTTGGAAATGTAGGAAAATACCGCTTTTACACCTAAATATACATTTTGTCGGCAAAACAACGAGAATAACACCACACGGTGACGCAGGGCGGTAATTTTTATAAAGAACTACCTAAGTATAGGTAGTTTCACGAGAGTTGAGGCCACGCACACAACAACACTGTCATGTAATGACAGCGGCATTTTGAAATTACTGTACTTTTTTCGTACAGATAGCAGGTTCAACAGTGAATTGCATGATGGACCAAAAGGTTTGTTTAAACTATAGCCTTGTGTTTATTTACTCACTCATTCATTTCATTCATTCACTTTTTTGAAATGAGTACTTCATGTAGCTGTGTGTGTAATCATTCACCTCAACTCTCGTGAAACTACCTATATAAAGACGAACAAGTAGGTAGTCCAACTTTAGCCGTTTAGGAGCGCGCCACACGTATTCACACAGACGCTCGATAGCACTTCTGTGTGAGTGTGATCCATAGGTACTGGAATTACTGGAGCATTCTTACGCATTCTTATTTCTTTGCTTGTAGTGCGTTCGTACTAGGGCTTGCAAAGTCGGTCGAGTTTCCAATTCCGGAATTGGGTTCGAAGTTTACCTTCAATTCCGGAATTCCGGAACTGGTTCCGGAATTTATTAGTTTAGTTTTCCAATATGAGAAATTAGATAACCGTCCTAATTGTCTCTATTACACTGGTTTCAATTCCGGAATTTTAAGTACATGAATTCCGGAACTGTAACATCGGAAAAATCGGCTGGGATCCGGAATTTCAGAATTCAGGTCAAAGTCGGAAACCATAATGGTAAAATGGCCATATTAGTTGATTTTATATTTGCAAAATACTGAAATACACTATTTAACCGAAATATTTGTTTACATGTATTTGCAATAACATTTATTTAAAGAGCTCTTTAAATAAATGTTTCAGTGATAAAAGTTAAAAAAGTAATTTGGCGTTTCCTTTGAACATGACAAATAAGAGTAATGGCCAGTTCACATTATCCCAGTAGCATTCCAGTCCAGCAATCCAATCCAGTGCTGGAATGCTACTGGAATAATGTGAACCGACACTGGAATGCACTGGAATGTACCCATTCCAGTGAGCAATTCCAGTCCAGTGACTGGAGAGACCGTCAACTTTTCATTCCAGCTCACCCAATCCAGCGCCACTGGAATAGTGTAGACAGCCATTCCAGTTGCAATCTAGTGCTAGATTGAACGTTTAACAGTGAATACGAGATAGTTGTTTTGGGGATAAAAAACTGGAAGACTGGAGGACTGGAATAATGTAAACGATATGCTCCAGTCCACAACTGGACTGGATTAGCCCGCTGGATCACTGAACTGGAATAATGTGAACTGGCCATAAAACAGAGTGAATACGCTGGATTCAAATAAAAAAAAAAACCACTATGCCATAGGGGGTAATAGGTCATTTACGGCGCGCAGAACCTACGTGTAACAACACCATTTTCGAGCAAGTGTGATGAAAAAATAGTTTGGACCAGATGTAGTTTCAAATGCAGATAATCCCGCCCGGCAACTGGCTGTATTCCGGCTATTTCCAGTTTCGATAACGATTGCCTATCGAAATATCAAGATCGATCAAGTCTAAAAATATATGTATATACGAATTACAATCTTATTCAACAAGTCTCTGTTGCCATTCAGCGGGGCAATGCTGCCAGCATAATGGGGACTTTTGGATCGGGCTTGATGCAGAGTGGGGGTTTATTAGGTTAATTTTTATTTATTTTTTGCATAATGGGGTTTTTTTTTTTTTTTAAATTGCTATTTTTAAGATTGACGATGCTTGTTGCGGATAAACATTTGGTTTGCATGCGTTATTAAGTAAGTTTGACGAAGCATGTAGCGGATGATTTTCATGTCTTTCTGTTTTTTTTTTTCTCCTGGAATAAATAATTAGTTATAGTCTCCTTTATCTTATTCAACAAACATAGGTTCCGAAGTGTATACTTTTTATTAGATGTCACTGTATTATGTACCTAAAAGAGTTAGGTTAGGTTAAATATACAGTAACATACTTGTACCTATGTGAAGGGTCCACGGAAACCCATGTCTAGTCACTTTTTTCTGAAAATGAGATTTTAATCTCAAAATGTAGAGCTCGCAATAAACTATAACTTATCACTTGATTACAGGTGGATATCTTAAAATAATATATATATTTTTCACTTTTAAAGAGATGGTTGCCATATTAGTTGTTCCCGGCGACTAACTTTCAAACCGCTATAACTCAAAAAGTCACTTAGGTGACTAGACATGTTTTTTCCGTGTACCTACCCTTCATGTCTACTAGTATGACTACTTGCAAGTAGTCAAACTTCGGCCATTAAGGAGCGCGCGATACGTATTCAAGGTCAAGGCTAAGACATTGCGATCCGTACCGGGGCATTCTTAGGCATTCACGGAGTAACTGGAGGCGGCATAACGCGTAGTTTGTTCCGAAACCTGCGTAGCCGGCATTTACACGCACACATTTGCATTAAAGTACGCATGAGGCGTAAACACAAAGAAATGCTAGCCGCTATTCGCTTTGTAGTAGTGTGCGCACACGCGTTGCTACGCAACTCTACAAGGCAATGGTATAAGCTCCGCTTACGCACACACGCCTGCCGACACGCCTCGGACCAAGTGACGGCCGCATCTACTAGTGGGCAATACATTGCGCGTTACTGGCATAATCCGGCGACCGACAGCCATAGCCAGCCAGCAATCGATATGAATACTGCCGTGCCATCAGATTAGAGGTGAATGTCATAATGAATGTGTGCAGTTTTTGAAAAAATGGTAAAATACTTGTTTTTCTTACTTACCGGTGAAAAGCAACTACTCCAGGGGTATCTTTTAAGTTGTTGCTTCGTGTACGACACGATAAAATGGCACAACAAGGCATATTTATATTTTTTTTCACGTAAAGTTTGTCACGCGCGGTCGAACGACGACTGATGGCCGCGGAACTGACTTTTGAAAGTTAAATGCGCGTCTGATCCTAAACCATGTTACGCGTGCCCCGCCCATTACCGTGTCTATAGTATTCTTCTGGTCTGTGTAGGCATTCGTAAAACTTTGCTTGTAGTGCGTTCGTTCACGGCGCGCACAAATACAAGCCGCGGACCTTTTGTAGGAAAAAAAGACTGCTATTATACTGTGTCACAGTTAACTTTTATTATAAACTATACACCGTGGGCCCGTACAACCCGACCAACTTTAACCACGTATTCCTGATGGTTTTACAAGTAAATAACGTTATATCAACATAGGTCGAATTTTGTCATTTTACATTAATAGTTTTATGGAACAAAACAAATCAATAAATTCAGTCCCTCGTTATAAACATGTCCTTACTGGAGGAAAAGTTATTAAAAAGGAAAAAAACAGCTAAAATGGAAACGAAAGGTCAATATTTTGGCTTTGTAATCGATTACCATCTAATACTGCGAAGGTTAATTGCTGTTTAGTTAAAGGATTTTAAGAAATCAGTAAAAGTATCTTAGTCCCATTTATTAGGGCTTGTTACACACCTGGGAGTTTTTATTTTAAAAATTATGAATATCTCGGAAAGTAAGCGTTAATCGACTATACGTCACATAACTTTTTTTACTTCTAATAGTTGTTAGAAACTATGGTTAAAGTTGGTCGGGTTATACGGGCCCACGGTATAGATACACGGCATAGAAGCTACAAGTGACTTAATCAAAAGTTGTCGTAATTGTCAATCGTCTTTTGCGGTAAAAATCGAGTAACACCAGACACGAATAAAATAATTGCTGGAAAGTCGCCTGAAATCGGCCCGAAAGTGTCAGGAAAAAATCCACCAATGCCAGGCCGCGCTGAGCATCTATTACCGGACAAACCAGTTTGTCCACCTGGTTTAGGGCTGCCATCCGTCTTTGTCCTAGTTTGAAGAGCGTCTGGGGAACGTTTCATTTGTAGTCCGGGTTTGGTTGCTGGGGGTCGCGAGAGCTAATCCCCCCCCCCCCCTAAGCGAAAAATTGAGATGTCCTGTTTTCAAGCTCCAAAATCCGGGGATTTACGCTTTTTGTCCTAGGTGTTAAATTTTGGAGATGGCAGCCCTAACCTGGTTGGACGGTTATTAGAGGTTAGAGTCTGTGGGGAAAGAGAGCGTGGCGAAAAACGGAACTAACCTAACCAGTATGGCATTTTTTCTTGCAAATACGGTAGAAAAGCATTACAGCGCCCAACCATCTAAATCCTATTCTCTTTCCGCACAGACTCTAGAGTGCGACTACTCTAGGCACGTTGATTAGGAGATTTTTTCTCGCACACCGCCCAGCTAACTCGCACAGCTCTGCTAGGAGTGGCTCACTCCGCGATTTCGCCGCGTGGCCTTGAGGCGGAGGAGGATAGAGACGGTCGGATGCGGTGCGTTCCGTCCGGTGGTCGGACCCGAACGACAGTTTGGTTAGAGAGGCTTTCGTCCATAGTAAAGTCGCCGTCAATAGAATTTGCTAACTATGTAAACAAAGGGCGTACCTTTGTTTTGTCATTGTTTCTCCTTGAATTTTCACACCACCTCATCAAACACCACTAAAAAAAATACAAAACCATACAATAAATAATTGAATCTTGGATATTTCATTGAAAGTTTAAAATTTAATTATACATAGGTTATTATGACATAATGGGATGACGTTTTTGTTTCTTTTAAATTCTACAATTGTCTATGATGATAGCGTTGTGACTAAAGTTGGTGATATTGTAAAGCTGCTACACACTACCTAACTTACGCTCTGTACCTAAGAAAATAAAATGAAATATTTAGACGGCATCATCGATAGAGCTACGGATGAAATAACGGCACCTTTTGTGATAAATACTGGTGGATACATAATTTCATGTAACGATTTGTCTTCTGATTAAGCAAATTAAAAATACCTGTTTCTTGCATTCGATACTTTAATAGTCCATATGTTTTGACATAAAAGAGTAAAGTAAGAGTCTTCCCCGTCACTAGTAAATTCATCATTCAGAGACAATTTCAATATGGCGGTTTATTTACAAAGTTAGCAAATTCTATTGACGGCGACTTTACTATTACTTATTCTGTGGCTCTGGTGGAAACGCAGCTTCATGCACTGTCTCGCGACCAGAAATGTCGGCGGTCGGTTTTGATAGCCCGTATGTGGTTCTTTTAAGGATCTCTTCATTCTTATTGTGTGGTTAAACTTTAATTGTATTCATATCACTTTAACCGTTAAAGTGATATGAATACAATTTTATCTGGCCTGCAAATATTCGGGGTCTCGTGCAAAAATATTCCTAGATTACGATAAGATAAAATACATATTCTAATGTACGTTATACCATAGAACCGTTTCGACGTAAGTTATAATTCTAATAGATTCAACGAACTAAGCGTAGTAGGTTGCCACTTCTAATATAGTATTTTATGCAACAGTTGTATAAGAAGGTTAAAAAAATGAGAATTGCGTGAGTTGCGATACGAGCCGCGAATGCGGCGAGTATCGCAAATAGAGACGCAATGAGCGTTTTTTGACTTAATTATACAACGTTGCATACAATACTTTTTCTACGACTAGGTTTTTTAAAATATAAAATACAAACAAGGCAAATATGACGTTTGACTGACAGTATATGTCTATGGTAAACTTTTTTTAAATTTTCAATTGACACGCAGTGAATATATTAAAAATACTTTTTTTTATGTTGGCATCAATGAATTTAGTTCGGAAAGTTTTGTTTTTCTTAAAAGCCGTAGGAATTTAATTGTTTGTTAAGTTGGTAGTTGTGCATTTTTATCGTAAAGTTAGAATTGAGCGCTTAATCCTTGACCTAAGTTTAACCTAGATTAAGAAGTCTGTGGCTGCTAGCAATAACGTAAAGTGACTATAACGACACTAGTGCTGTTATGGGGAATAGAGTATAGACTTCTCTGAACTCATATTATGTATGTTCTTATATTAGTGTTCGTGACCAAGTAAAACACAGATAAAAGTACAGGAGTAGAAAAAAGTATTAATGTTATGAAAAACAGGTAGTCAAACGTCGACCGTTTAGGAGCGCGCGGTTTTTTGCGGTATAAGATAAACTAGGGATGTAAATACATAGTTTTGCCGATACGATACCGATACCGATATATTGTAGTAAATATCGGCGATACCGATAACGATACCGATATCTTAGCTAAATAATGAAGTATGAACTTCAGATATTTGTATGTCCTTATTATACCTAAAACTTGGCTATATTTAACAGAGAGTCAACCTTGAAAGTGTAAAGTAAAAATATTAGCAAAATATAGATTGTCAGCTCAAAATTCAAATTGATTTTTTAAAAAGAACCAAAGATTTAATTAACATAGTAATTGTTATTGCACAATGCACAAGGTAATAGACCAATACATAAAGTAAGTCGGTAATTGAAATTACTTTTTGCAGTTTTTTTTTTTCATACAGCAAATTCTTTTTTTTTCGCGTTCTTCAAATATCGGATGTATATTATCGGCGATAACGATATATCGGCGATAACGATATATCGGTATCGTTACATCCCTAAGATAAACATTCATATCTTTTTTTCACGTTAACTTAGAAGTTTGATTTTTTTACAGCTTCGAGTGACAATAGACCTGAGTATATAGCTATAGGTATCAGCGTAATTCGTCCCATTCGTTTTTCGTTCAATTTGTATTTCGTCTCATTCTATATTCGTCACACATTCTTTATGTATAAAGAATAGTTAGCATTTTTTCTTTTATTTGACAAATAAAGAATGTGTGACGAATATAGAATGAGACGAAATACGAGTTGAACGAAAAACGAATGGGACGAATTACGCTGATACCAGTATATAGTTCTAATTTCAACATTTTCAACTCGATACCTCTACGCGTTCCCGAGATAAAGAGTCTTGACAGACGGAAAGGCAGACAGGCGGACAACAATCTTATAAGGGTTCCGTTTTTCCATTGGAGGTACGGAACCCTAATAAGTGTCCTAAATTTTCCATATAATTAATGAAACTTTCCTTTGTGTTACCGTTACTTAAAGTATATGGAAAAATGGTAACACAATAGGAAAAATAATTCTAAGTAGAATTAACATGAAATTGGCAGAAACTTACATAATGAAAAAAATTAGCAATTTTTTTTAGAAATTCTCATCAAACAAAAAAGTATAAACATATCAGCCCACCCGTTTCGAGTGATTTGGGAACATACATAAAAATATTCCGAAAAACTGAGAATATTTTTTGTTTAAGTCTCTTTTGGTTAATGAATAAAATTTGAAGTCTGTTAGTTTCGTGTTACTAAATAACTGGACGTTTGTTCTCGTACGTTATTAAATAACTAGAACTTAGTGGCACATACGACATTTTACTACCGCGACCGTAGATTGGTTTGATACTTGTTTACAGTGCCGTAGTGATAAAAAAACACGTGACTAGTCATTGATAACGGCTATCTGAAGCGGTAATCAGGAATAAATAACGACAACAACAACTATCCAAACTAAGGTTGCTAGGGGTCATTCATTAATTACGTATCTCTCGCTCGGGGTAAACGCAATAGGCTAGATCAGTGTTTTTCAACGCGTGGGTCGCGATCGCGATCCCCCTGGGGCATCGCGAGGCTTCTTTAGGGGGGTCGCAAGGGGCCGAGAGAACTTTTACTTTGGTAAAAAAAAACGATAAAGTTTAAAAAGATAGATTTCATGTATGTCATACATGATCAAAAAGCGAAGGGGCGGGGGGTCGTGAAATATTTTTTCATACCAGGGGGGTCGTGTCATGAAAAAGATTGAAAACCACTGGGCTAGATGACTAAAAAAACTGTTTAGTCCGGCAGTTACATCATTAAAAAATATTGTACACGCATTTTTTCTTTTATTTGACAAACAAAAAATGACGAGGATACAGTGCTTACAATTGGAAGTTTCTAGTGACGTCACTCTTTGGTACAATTTTCACCTAAGAGTGACGTCACAAGCCCTCACTTTGTTTGATGATCTCTATCTATCTATACCTTTATCGATTTTTAATAATTTGATAAACCAAAAAATACGTGTCCCATATTTTTCCATAATCTAACTGACGGACTAAATAGAATGATATCTGGGGGCACGGCAGTGCCCCCGCCAAGTCGAGCAAAACAAAGGCACGGCCGTACCAGCCTTTTCTTGAAGGCATTCAGGCCATTTTCAACCTCCTGTAATTTTGTGCTGGCTAAAGCTAGAACCCAACATTTTCAGGGATATATAGGGCACAATTAAACTTAAGTATATTCTCAATAACATTCAATTTGAACGTGTAGTTTAAAAAACTATTGCACGTCAAAGTTCCTTAGTTTTGTCACTGACTGATGACCATCATAATTCTGAGGTACTTCTAGCAGACCCACAAGCTCCAAATTTTAAACATAGTTAGTTTTTAGCCTATCAAGTCCTACAAAACCTAAAAATATTGCAATTTCGGTCACAACTGCACACATAAGTTTGTAATCCTATACAAATACATGTAGTTTTGTAGTTAAAATTTGAAATAGATTGGATTGGAATGAAATAGATAGAGCAAGACCACTTACAAAAAGAAATGAGATCCCGCCAAGATCATTACATGTAAAAAGATGCAAGTCTTGCAACGCAGTTTTTCTACAACAAAAAAGTTTTTAGATGTAATGTTGAACCAAGTCAGTACTGGAGGGTGCCCACAGAACTCGATTTCCACCGACTTGCCTATTAACGTAACGATGACCCCTTACGTCTGTGAAGATACAAAGCGCGACTGGAAACAAAATCTCTGAACTTTGTGATAATCGGTCCTTTTCTCCGGACTTCTTAGCTGGTAACTGTCCGACTTGTCCGAGGCCGTTTTGTACTTGCTTAAACTTGACGTACGGTACTCGTGTAACGTATAGTTTTAGTAAAGGGCAAACACACGACCCGCGTCGGCAAGGTCGGCTAACCATCGCCGCCGCGCTGTCTGCGCGCTGCCAGGGATCGACCACCTTTTATCTTTTTTTATTTATTAGCTAATAATAAATAAAATGTGTGTCGTTTCACAAATCTACTACTTTTCCCGCGTTATTCCCATTATATTGTCCTGAGGGAACTCCATACCGGGATATTAACTATCCTATGTTTCAACGCAGGACTTGGTCGACTAATCTACTTGCATGCCAAATATTGATCTCAATCCTTTCAACTTCACAAATATTCACATTTATAATATTAGTAGGATAGATAGGATAGGTAGCATAGGCTCATGACTTTATTGAAATCCCGGCCTACGTGTATGCGCGAGTGCGAGATCCAGGAAGGATTGAATTGTATTAAATGCCATGTAATTGCTGCTCGCTATTCTATCTTGTAATGCTATGGAAATTACTATTGATTACAAGAGTATTTTTTTTATCTCCGAGTTTTCCCCGCGGCTTTTCCCGCGTTATTCACGTTACATTATCCCGAGGGAACTTCTTACTGGAATATTAACTATTCTATGTCCCAACCCAGTGCTTGGTCCAAATTTCAACTCAATCCGTAAAATCTTTACGAAATTATTTAGTAACAAATATCAAAACCCCCAAGCATATTCACAAACCTTCACACATTAATTACAGTAGGATGTAGGATAGAATTCTCAGGATAGGATAATAGGATAGACGTGCAATTTTATTGAAAGCCCGGGCAATGGTGTGACGTGCACGAGAGGGGAAGGATTGACATGAAAAGGTTGGCGACCGCTGCCGGTATAATTGACCACCCGACAATTATGTGTTGAGCTACAACCGCTACATGTATTAAATGCCATGTAATTGCTGCTCGCTATTCTATCTTGTAATACATGGAACTAATCAACGATCATACAACTGAGGAAAATGTTTCAGCAGGGATTTCTGTACATACGGTTACGAGTCACGACAAAGTTAAACGCTACCAGGGTTGCCAGATGGTCGGGAATTGGCGGGATTCTCCCGATTTTTTGTATGTCCTCCCGACTCCCGACGAAGAAGAAAATCTCCCTACAAACGACTTTTTAAAACTTAGTCCGACCGATCCACTCAAGGTGGTCGGCCGGCGAAAATTTCTGCTCTTCCATCAGGCTAAAAAAAAGGTCGCGCGTCGAGCCCGCGGGCATCTCCCGACCAAAGTCTCAAAATCCCGACATATTGTTTCCTCCTATAATAGGGTAATTCAATCTGGCAACCCTAGTAGCGAGGGATGTGTTTGTGTTAACCAATGGAAACAGCTCAGCGGAGCGAGAATAGGTAAATGAAGTTCTCAACCCGTGCAGCAAATGTACACGTGTCTATATGTAGAAGTTTCCACTGTTTTTACTTCCAGCAATTAACATTGCGTGTCCTTGACAGTATGACAGCGGTGCTAATTTTGTCGCGTGTGGGATTAGGTCGATAGCTATTGTTTCGGGCTTCCAACAGCTTAGGGCTAATATATTCAGAGAAATCTCATATTTGTCATGTAATGTAGTCCGTTGTCCCCGCTACGTAATCCTAAGCACAGTAATGGTAATTTCACGAGAGTTGAGGCCACACGCACACAACAACACTGTCATGTAATGACAGCGAGGTTTTGAAAAAACTGTTCTTTTTTCGTATCGATAGCACGTTCAACAGTGAATTGCAAGATAGACCAAAAATAATACTTTGACCGTAATCCCAGACTTGGCAGGTCAGGTTATTACTTTAGTTGGAGAAGCTGTCTGACGACAACCCTTTTTTTTTTAACCCGGAGAAATGCATGAAACTGCATACCACTACGTAACCTAAGGCCATCGGGGGTGACAGCCAGATGTTACGCATTGGTTATGTGGGGCTCTCCGCCCCAGAAGGGATTGGCCTACCCACTAAAACTCAGGGATGCTTCCACCCTGTGCCTTCATGGTGATGCCATGGGATCGCTAGCAAGCCACCACGACATCACCGGCACCTTCGCCCTAGGGCGAACCCTCTCCGAAAAAGGCACACTGTAGCATGGCCAGTGTGCCTTCCCTCACCTGCTTCCCCCCGACCAACGGCCGTCCCCCGGGGAAACCAGGAACCGGCACCGAACACACGGGGTCCAATCGTGTATCCGGCGCCAGTCCCACCCTCACCGCCACGGGAGGACAAACGCCCCTGCCCCGCAGCCGTCGACGGGAGGACACACGCCCCTACCCCGCAGACACTCGCCCGTCCGTTCCTGACCGTCGCCAGCCCTCGTTGCCGGGGACAGTCAGGTTTACGGACCGCGATGGACCAGTCCTCTATGTCCCGCTAACGGGACGCAGAGGACTAGTCCACCGCCACCACGCAGCGGCACAGGTCACCCGTCTGGTGCCTGCCCGCAGTGCCCCCCAAAAGGAGACGTCGGAGGGATGCTGCCCGTGCCCGACGCTCCGCCCTCGCGTGCCGCACCTGGAGAGTCCTCTAACAGAGGAAACCCGGTGCGGGACCCCCCAACCCCCCCTGACAGGCTAATTCGCAGCATCGGCAGGTGATCAATTAGGGGCCCCTAAGAAATCACTTGCCGTTGCTCCCGGGGTGCACCGGCCAAGACGCTTCCCTTTCCTGCGGATCAACCGGATCAAGAGGAATGGGAAGAATCCAGACACTCTGGGAGGTTTCCTGTCTAGAACCCCGTCTGACGACAACCCTAAGCGCTAAGTTGGGGTATCGCTCATAACCATCTGTTAGCGAGACAACTCCGGTTATTTATTTTAAGGTCCTTGCTCATAACCAGCAAAATCCGCTGTTGGCATTGAACTGATTGTGCGGATATATCCGTCGTCGTGAAACTCGCATGATGAATGCACTAGACACGAACTCCGCAATGAATGACCAAACCATACCAACACAAAGTCTCATCTTCAAGGAAATGACTGGCGGTTAAGCTGTTTTGTGGGCAAAGCGAGTGTACTAATGAAGATTTATTTTAGACAGTGTACAGATAATAGGATAGGAGTTTCACCTATTTCTAGTATACGTGAGTAAGCATCAGAATTGATGTCAGTCTTTGTCACTTACACATATCATCAGCTTATTTCGTTTTGCTGCTAAACATAGACTCCTCCTACCAAGAGGGCATAGTAAAGTAGACGTGCGTAAAAAGTGTCTCTAAAGTGAAAAGTAGGATTTGAAGTCCGAAATAAATATGTTTGAATTTGAATTTAAATTTGAAAGTCTATCTATCGATACAGGCTGTCCCAAAAACCAACGTCAATCGAAAAGGGTTGATAGACCAACTCATAAGACACCAGTAGGCTTATGATGCTACGCTTTGTCACGCGATAAATAAATGATAAAGCATCCGTCACGTTCTGACAATATGTGTGTAAGAGTGACGGATGCTTTATCATTTATTTATCACGCGACAAAGCGTAGCATCATAAGCCTACAGATTAAGTAAATTTGTCTTTAGCAAAAATATCTTAGTTTTTGAGATATTAACGTTTTTGCAAATCTCATTCTAAGTGATACCCTGGCTATTTTTCGAATTTATATATATATATTTATTAATACTATTATTTATTTATTTTTTATTTACAAGTTTTAATTTATCTTTCTACAAAAGGAACATCGCGCGCTTGAATGTATGCGCGCCGTTTACGAACTCACTACAAGCAAAGAAATAAGAATGCGTAAGAATGCTCCAGTATGGATCGCACTTACACAGACGTGCTATCGTGAATACGTGTCGCGCGCGAATTTGGACTACTTGTTCGTCTTTATTCAAATTCAAATTTGGTACTGGCCTCTGTACCTAGGGCTGCCATCTCCAAAATTTGACACCTAGGACAAAAAGCGTAAATCCTCGGATTTTGGAGGTTAAAACCCGGACATCTCAACAGCAACGCAGTTTTTTTTTTCGCTTCCGGAGGGGGGGGGGGGGGGGGGGGGCTCTCGCGAGCCGGAGTAGCAAAACCCGGACAACCAATGAAACGTTCCCCGGACGCTCTCCAAACTAGGGGAAACCCGGACGGATGGCAGCCCTATCTGTACCCAAGGGTAAATGTAACTTCTCGCTCGCTGGCTTCACTTTTATCTCCCGCCGACAGGACATGAGCTCATCACATCAGCAATTACTCTGAATTGACGCGGTTTTGTATAATGATGGCAATAAATTATCATCGTTGTCAAGTAGGCGTTGTGTCGCTGGCGCGAGCGCACGGCAGCTAGCGTGTTAATCACTTTGTATTACAGTGGCAAGACATCCATGGAACAATAGTACATTACTGCAGAGGCCGGGAAGTAAGGGGCAGCCGGTCGGCCATATAGATGGCCGAGCGAAAGCGAGGCCAAATAGTTACGAGGCTGGCAACCCCTTTTCACGCCGAGATATGTATAGTGCTTTTCTCAAATATGCAATGAAATATGTAAATTAAAAACAATCCAAAAAAATCAAACTTTATTTTCTAGAGGCACTAAAAGCAAAGTAGACAAAGAATAGAATTACAGAATGAAAAATTTTCAATTTCTTTTCCAAAAACTGCTTCAGTACACATTTTTACCGCGAATATTTAGATGAAATATTTTATATGTGTATTCGTGAAGTTAAATTTGCTATTTAAAATTATTAGAAATTGTTTATAATGTGTTATTTGATATGTTCACCTCGATGTTATATAAAAAACACTGCAAAATATAGCAAACATCGTTTATTGTCACAAATAAATGTGGAAGGGAAATTAAAAAAAAAACATCTTACAGGCCTGGGCCGGCAATTTTGTATGAAATTCCATTAAAGGCCTCTCGTCTAGCCGCACCGGAAACGTGCGGCCTAATATAAGGACACAAAGTCAATATTTCATTGCATGTTTGAGAAAACATTACTGTATCCGGATTTGGTTGCAATGGGACCACCTTGGACTACCCTTTCAAACAAGAAAAGAATTTTCCAAATCGGTTCAGCCGTCTTCGAGCAATCACGTAACAAACAAGAAAAACATACAGACGAGTTGAGAACCGTTCTTCTTTTTAAGAATGAGCCCAAACCACAGCACAAAGAAAGCGAGGAAACAGCTGCACTAATTATATGTTAAATTGTTAACCCAGAACTTGAAATTTCCATTGTATGTTTTGGCAGCGGGCCACGCCGCGTAACATTGTCGTAAAAATATAGGGCCTGACTCACCTGCTTGACGTTTTAGAGGGATTATACTGACAAACATATTTGAACTAGGGAAAAATACTGGTTAATAAACGACTAGCTACTCGCCCCGGCTTCGCACGGATGGCGTACAATTCTTCTTAGTCGTATCCATCATGACTGATGATCGTGGTTGGTGGTCGTCTTTCTGGCACGAATACATTCCCGCTATCGACTCCGGTCCATCGCGTTCCTCACTACATCGTAGAATTTTCGAGATGGTTGCTCGCATTTAAGCTGGTCGGTCCATCGTGCTGGCGATCGGCCACCTGATCTTCTGTATTTCCAACAACGATTAACTTTTCCAAACTCTCGTCTCCTCTTCTCATTATATGGCCAAAGTAACTCAGTAGGCGTTGTTCGCAGATTGTGGACAATCCCCCAAGTGTATTTTGAGTTCCGACAGTATCGATTGGTTCGTGCGCCTAGCTGTCCATGGTATTCTCAGCATACGCCTCCAACACCACATCTCGAAGGCATCGATCCGTTGTTTCTCTCTGCTTTTGTCCAGGTTTCAGCTCCATAGGTGATAATGGGAAATACTAGGGCTCGCACAAGACGTATTTTGGTATTTTTAGAGACTACAGGCGTACAATGGGGATGACGACTGGGTTAAAAATGTATAATTCTATTTAGTCCGTCAGTTAGATTATGGAAAAATATGGGACACGTATTTTTTGGTTTTATCAAAATATTAAATATCGACAAAGTTATAGATCATCAAACTTCTGGAGTGGGGGCTTGTGACGTCACTCCTAGGTGAAAATTGTACCTAGGAGTGACGTCACTCGAAACTTCTAAACACTCTATCTTCGTCATTTTTTGTTTGTGAAACAAAAGAAAAAATACGTGTACAATATTTTTTAATAATCTAACTGACGGACTAAACAGTTTTTTTTGTCGTCTAGCCCATTACCGACAGTAATATAGTTTCATTATTATATTATGTATGTATTTTTATAAATAAATAATAATAATAAATAATAATAATTATTGCCGGTGAAACACTCTGGCGACGCCCCTGTCATCTGTTAATTCTGACATTGTTCTACAACGCGCTATCGAAGTTTTCTAAGTCGGTTGCATAAATACAACTTCCGACTAACTCTCATTGGACTTCAGTCCCCAGCCACAACACCCGCCTGGAGAGAGATCTCTCCATTGTCCTCTCTTCCCACAACTCTATTCAACTAGGTCCTGTCAAATATTTATAGGGTTGTCGACCCGATAAGCCATCATACGAGATGGCTAAAGTCCTACTATTTTGAATTTCGAACCTGGTACATGTAAAATCTGGGGTTGGGTTTTTGGTTGCTTTTGGAGTGCCATTCAAACTACAAAAACGACACCAATTTGCCGCTTATGAAATGTGTGTATGTGAATTATTACTATATGTGTATGTGAATTATTACTATAGATGCATATAACATAAAATATGCATCTACAATAATTATCCATTCCCATTGCATCTACGAAGCAAGAGGACCTGGGTTCGAATCCCGGTAAGGGCATTTATTTCTGTGATGAGCACGAATATTTGTTCTTGTGTCATGGATGTTTTCTATGTATTTAAGTATTTGTATCTATTAAATATATCGTCGTCTAGTATCCATAACACAAGCCTTATTGAGCTTATTATGGGCCTAGTTTGATTTGTGTATGATTGTCCCCTAATATTTATTTATTTATTCCCAGAATACTGAGGCACATCCATGTTTCTATAACGTCTAAAGTAGTTTACTATATCCCAAATTGCATCCTCGATCCGATCACTGATTGGGCTATTCTTCAGAAATATATCTGCGACTCATTCATCTGTCTCCAATTCTCCAAACATTTAGTCAAACTCAAACTCATTTATTTTTTGTAAGTAGGCCTCAAGGGCTCTTTTACATGTCTGATTCTTTTCTTTTGGCGCTTCGGTAGATGTCCTTCTGGTGAGAAGAAGCGCCTGAAGAAACTCACCAGTTTGCAAAGTATGCAAAAGGGCCAGATGAATGAGGTGACCGCAGAGATATTTCTGAAGAATAGCCCGATTATGATTCAGCCAACTAACTGGAGTTTGTGAGAGATTTGTAAGAGTTAAAGACGGTCAGCGTTATTCGGTTTTATTGTTTTAATAATCTAACATTCTAACTTGCCAAACCTGAGTCAAAACATACCTCGAAAAAAGCTAGGAAAAGCGCAAAGAAAGAATACTATTAAGAAATTCTGAAAGCAATGTGTCTTTTTCAACCCATTCTCGATACATTTGCTTGTTTTTTTCGTTATCACAAAAATATCATAAACGTGCTTTTCTTAAGGCCAGTAACCGCTGGCGCGACGCCAGAGCTGAAATATTTCACATATTACAATTATAATAAATTTCCCTGCTATCTAGTTGTCTTCGTTCGAATTAGTATCAACAGGTAGATTATTGCGATATTTTTAAGCTTTCCACGCTTTATCGCATCATAAGGAACGTGCAGAAGGTGCTGCCAACTGGTGGGCATTTCTCTAAGAATATGTCTGCGACTCATTCATCTGTCTCCATATATTTAGTGTGAAAAAGGGCCATGATGAATGAGGTGACCGCAGACATATTTCTGGAGAAATGCCCTGGTGCCGCCAATCTGAATCTTGTACTCTATCCTCCTAAGGCCCAAGGTCCTACCTACTATACTAATTTACATTGTTATTCAGACCCAGCTCCTTTAACTGTTGGGTAGTCATAGCGTACCACGGTCCTACCATTAGGACTTGTATTAAATATAATTCAAGACTTATAGAAAACCTATGGTCTTCTCTGTAGCACTTATTCAAATAGAATCAATTGCCCAAAAAGCTATAAAAACATTGACTACAAACACGCCCAAAAACTATTGGTACTATACATACAAGTTAAATTAAATTAAAAAAAAAGTGTTAAATGCTTGGGTCTCAATTAGTATAAAACAATAGTACTACTAGTAGGACCATGGTTCACAGTCACTATAAGCGTTATTTTGCTTTGCGCCTTATCATAACGGGAAACGCCGTTATTATCGCGATGAAGGACGATTGACGTTAGTGTAGCCACGACGTACTATACTTGTCATTGACATTTATACTCGTATGACAGTATGACATAGTTTCAGGCCTGATAAGTTTCCTTTACTGCCCGCTTAGTGTCTCGTGTCGATTTAGTGCTGCCCCCTATAGTTCCTGCACGCAGGGTTCGAAAGGATAATTATCAACGATAATTATCGCGATAATTATCACGATAATTATCGTGATAATAACAGGTGGATATTTATCAATTGATAATAACAAAAAATTGCGCCCGTGAAATAGAACTATATTCTAAGCCTTTGGCTTCTTCGGTCAAGTAATTTATTTTCAAATCTGTCAAATCTGACGAACACCGATTTTCACTGAATCTACCTTTAATTAATGACATTAATGTTGATTTGTATTTTATGTAATGTTATGTAAAAAAAATTAAAAATATTTTTTTTTGTTTTGAAACAATAAACCATCGATATTTCTTATGAAACAATTTAACAAATGATCTTTTAATACTGGTGATAATTATCCGATAATTATCGGATAGTTATCCGATAATTATCGGATAATTATCACGGCTCGTTATTATCTTGATAATTTCGAACCCTGCCTGCACGTTCCCTATAGGCTATGCAGTTTCGTAGAAATAAGAGCAACTGACGTGACGTTACTGGTGGTCAAATTGTCTCTTTTTTTACCCGAGTGCGGCGAAGCCCAAAGGAGGGTTATATGTTTGAGCTGTATGTATGTATGTCTGTTCCTATGTCCGCTCGTAACTACTCAACGGCACAACCGATTTTGATAAATGATACATCATTAGATTCGTCTTGATGGCGCGAGTGTCACGTTCGTTAAAACAAAATGGCGGATTTTATGCACTGTTAAAATGCGCCGCGGTCGGGTTCTTTTTAATTAAAAATGTGTTTATTTGTCATTTTAAAACCGTCTATATGTTGGTCTGTGGTGAGTTACATCATACCTCATACATACACCCACGAGTTATACATATAACAGTTTTTCAAGCAAATACAGTAACACTACCTCGTGTGAAGTCATATTAACACTTCACACTCAGACCATCAGCTTCACAGAATTACCGCCGATCGAAGGGTGATGTCATTTAAAACAATACTCCTTGTGCGGTTTCGCAAATTATCACTAATAATTTTGACATTGTCCGTTTTGACGGTAACTGTACTTGTTCGTTTATATACGTTAGTCGCTGCACCAGTGCGGCTTAGCGTAAGCCAGTTGCGATTTGTCTCGCGAGTGTCACAACCAAGGACCTTAAGGCGAGGTGAGACCAGAATCGGGCACGGAAGCCTAGTTTCCAAATCATTTTTAGAGCACTTATTTGACTCTTAGGTCACTGTAAAACATATATAATAATATTCAGAACTGTATCTAGGGCTTCCTCTCACTTAGAACACGATAGCGAACACTTCGCTCGATAGAAAAGTAGCGCGAAAACACTATAAAATAAAGTATTTTTTTCATTTTTTTTCATTTTGTTCATCACCTGTTACCTTTTCTGACAAAATTAATACCTGACAATCATGATTTCACAGTCATGCAGGGCATCCTCTCATGTTTCGGTTGATAACGTATACTTTTATGTTAGAAATCGAAGATAATCTGCAATAATCTGCATTCCGCCCGACCCTAGTTTGTATGTGAAATGCGAGCCAGGTCCTACCGCGCCTTAAAATAAATAGCCGCACCAAGGACCATTAAAACAAGAGGACTGTCGTTCTTCATACAAAAAGCTGTTCCCCGAATTTACAACGCCATCTATGTATAAGCTTGGTAAAAGAATTATATTATTTACAATTATTCAACTTTGCAAACGTGACACAGTATTTAAATGTTAGAATTTATTTATTATTAGCTGTTTACGAACTAATTGTTACTATACTATGTTTCTTTGTTCAATTATAACATCGTTAAATGTTTAGTTTTTTAGCGCCATCTAGTTTTTGCCCGGAAATCCCCTAGCGGTCGGGGTACGATCCAAAGTATGGAGAATGACAGTCCTCTTGTTTTAATGGTCCTTGGCCGCACGTAGCCTCGCTAACAAAGAACTGAAGCACCTCTAGTCCGCCGGTTTCTTCAGGCTGCGTTTCCACCAGGGATGTGCGAGGATGCGTAGCGAGGGATGCGTTTGTCATGAACCAATAGAAACAACAAATTTACCTATCCTCGCTCCGCTGAGCCGTTTCCACGAGAATAGGTAAATTAAGTGTTTCTATTGGTTCATGACAAACACATCCCTCGCTACGCATCCTCGCACATCCCTGGTGAAACGCAGCTTAACGCTGGTTGGTCAGGTCAGGTCAATATGTGCGTTCTGCGGGTAGTAGGAAAAAACTTGTTGATTTGTGCGTGCGGCTCGTAAGTACAAAGCAACCGGCCCACTACCAGTGCTGCAAACTCTCCTGGTTTTCCAGGAGATTACATGTTTTTTAGGACAGTCTCCTTCTCTACTGGTTTTTTTTAATTTTTTACGAAATCTCCTGGATTACCAAAAAAATCATAAATTATGTTAAAGTTTCGTAAAAAGTTTGTATTGAGTTTTTTTTTATAGTCTGTGCAAGTTATAGGCTTGAAATACAAGGCTGCCAGTGTATAATTAGCTACAAAAATTGTACAATCTGGGCTCATTGTGTCCTCGTTATATCTTGAACATTCATGTATAATAAATAAAATTGGGTTTAAAATACCATTACAATATAAGTTAGGGGTAGTGACGTAGAAAAAGAATGTTTCTTGGATAGACACGATGGAGTATAAAATTTGTTTTTGATTATTTTCTACTGTTTGTATATCTTAATCTCGGGTTTTCCAAAATTGTGCGGCCTTGGCGGGTGGAATAATCGTAAAAAAATTCTGGCACCACTGTTGAAATACATATCTGCTCATTAATAATCTGCGCATTTGTGCAGCATTACTAACATACATGCATACTTCTACTTCTTTGCACAAAAAAGGCAAATTGGCTTTCTCCTGATTTTTTTTGCAGTCTCCTGTTTTTTTACTTGGCAATCTCCTTTTTTCTTAGCGGTAGGAGTTTGCAGCACTGCCCACTACAAATGCTTCAGTCATCTGTTGGTGACGCTCCGTCCGGCTGTTTATATTAAGGTCCTTGGTCACAAGATGTCAATGGGACCGCGCATACATTGAGCTGCGTTACATTACAGATGCGCATTCCCATTGGTTGTTGTATGTTGTGTCGCGAGGCTCGCGACATATGTCGTAGTCATTTTATAAGCCTGTCTTGGGCTAGTCGTGTACAAACGAAAACTACAGTACGAGTATTTTTTCATCTGCATTTGGTAGACTAAGATTAGTAAAAGCCCATGTGTGCCTACACCTTTACAACGGGACGTTGATATGCGAGCTTGGATAATGGACTATTAAATTGACCGTCAATCAAGTTAAAATTTAATTGTAATTAACCCTCACAATTATATCAGCCCGGGTTTAAAGGGCTACGTTTTAAAAATACTAATCATAAAGCGATGATCTGGCTATTTTATCTGGGGTATCATTTAATCGATCAGCAAAATATTCATATTTTGGTCAGCAGAAATATGTATTTGGTCAGCCAAAATAGCTAGTTGGTAAGCAACTTATGGTAAGCAAACATTTATAAATCAGGCTGCAATTAATGATATACTGATCTGCTCTAAATTATTTTGGTCAGCAAATTAAATATTTGAGCTGCATTAAGCGATCTACGGTAAATCAAATTTTGGTAAGCAATCAGTAGGTAAGCAAAATATTTCATTTTGTTCATCAAAAAAAAGGGGGCAATAAAATCTAACTGGGCGCAACTATTCCGCCGCCAATCGTGTGCGCATTTTGTCATTCGGTAATTGTCAGCTGTCAAGTAGCAGGTGTCACTGTGATATATACAGGGTGTCACTGTGATATATACAGGGTGTCACTGTGTTATATACAGGGTGTAACTGTGATAGATACAGGATGTAACTGTGATATATACAGGGTGTCACTGTGATAGATACAGAGTGATACTGTGATATATACAGGGTGTCACTGTGATAGATACAGGACAGGATGTCACTGTGATATATACAGGGTGTCACTGTGATATATACATAGTGTCACTGTGTTATATACAGGGTGTCACTGTAATGTATACAGGGTGTCACTGTGATGGGCTCATATAAAATTGGTATTTCGATTTTTTATACATCCCATAATGTTTAGAAGTTATATTATTTATTCACAACGTGTACTTTTCGTTTTTAGGGTCAGCAAAAAAAATAACCCTAACCTACCTATTTTTGAGAGCCGTTTTGTTTTTAGGGTCATCAAAAAGAAAATAACCCTAACCTACCTATTTTTGGGAGCCGTTTCGTTTTTAGGGTCATCAAAAAAAATAACCTTAACCTACCTATTTTTGGGAGCCGTTTCGTTTTAGGGTCATCAAAAAAAAAATAACCCTAACCTACCTATTTTTGGGAGCTGTTTCGTTTTTAGAGTGACACCCTGTATACATTACAGTGACACCCTGTATATAACACAGTGACACCCTGTATATATCACAGTGACATCCTGTATCTATCACAGTGACACCCTGTATATAACATAGTGACACCCTGTATATATCACAGTGACACCCAGTATATATCACAGTGACACCCTGTATATTTCAATTAAACTGCTTACAGACATGTTTTCTCTGCTGACAGTGACATCGTGTATCTATCACAGTGACACCCTGTATATAACACAATGGCACCCTGTATATATCACAATGACATTCTGTATATATCACAGTAACATCCTGTATACATTACAGTGACACCCTGTATACATATAACACAGTGACACCCTGTATATATCACAGTGACATCCTGTATCTATCACAGTGACACCCTGTATACATTACAGTGACACCCTGTATATAACACAGTGACACCCTGTATATATCACAGTGACACCCAGTATATATCACAGTGACACCCTGTATATCTCAATTAAACTCTCTGCTGACCAATTGTAAAATCTTGCTACCCAAGTAATTATTTTGCAGCTCGACTGTTTATTAGGCAGCCAAATGATAAAAAAAGCAGATTAATATTGGTTAAAATGTTAACCGTTTTTAAACTGTTTGCTGAACAAGAGTTGCCGCCCGATTTGATTTATTGCCAGCCAAATCTTTGTATGCTGCCCAAATGATTTAACTGCTTATTTTTTTTTGCGGATCAATTTTAATAACGGCTGACCAAAAATTTACTTTCCTTTTATCTGTATGTCTTTATCACTATTGTGCTTTGCGAGCCTTTGTCACGTGACAGATGACCTATTCATTTCTACTCAATATAGTGCGATAGTGACAAGTTATGGTCTGTTGCTCGACAAGCTGATTCCCGACCAGTTACGGTGTTGCCACGAATGCCACGGCAATGCGCGATGGATGAGCGACGGCGACGGCCATAGGTGGGGTGGGAGTGGAAGTAGGGTTGTCAAGTCGCCAAACCTAATAGCCGGACAGACTATAGCTTGGCAACTTCGTCGGTGACACTCCCATGTGTGCTTTTTGTTATGTGCAGCCGTAATTACTTAGAAAAATTACCGCCAACAGGAACGGCGACCGACGGAGGCAGCCTTCGGAGACCCCCGTTCGTGTTGGCGGTAACTTGTTTAAGTAGTTATGGCTGCACATAACAAAAAGCACACATATGAGTGTCACCAACGAAGTTGCCCAGCTATAGCCAGTTTGGTCGGACATTTGGGTAAATAGGCTGACAGACATTATTGAGGATTTTGTGTCTCGGTATTAATAGGTACGAAAAGCCGGACAAGCCGGACACCGTTTATTTTGGCCGGACACGCAATTAATAAGCCTAACTATGTCCGGCTTTATCCGGACGCCTGTACGTCTAGCATAACTGACCGCGACTTCGTTTCTCGCGCGACAGAGCATCACCTGTCAATGTCACACAATATTGAGTTGAAAGAGATAGAGGTAGCATTTGTCGCGCGAAAAAGAGTCGCGTGTCACAGTTGTGCTAGAGGTACTGGCAACGCTAGGCGGGAGCGACAGGTCGGAGCGCGGTCTCGGTAGTTGTTTCTTATCTGGCTCTCCTGGTGCAGCGTCGAACCACGGTAGACGGTAGTTTTTGTTCCGTCAAAAGGTACATCGGGAGCGCGCATGTGTGCGCGCCGTGTGCGCGCCGTGTACGGACGCACCACAGACAAGCATCGGCGCGGGCTTAGTCAGGGCCAGGGTCTCTCAACTCTAGAACAAATATTGGCAACTTGTACTTTTGTACGTGTGCGTCGTGCGATATTTGACTATTGCTAAATGTGAAAATAGAGGTGTGCGCCGCGCCGGCGCGCCGCCGCCGCCGGCTTTTTTGGCCACGCCGCCGCCGCCGATTTCTGATCGGCTTGAAATCGGCGTGGATAAAAATTTATTGCAAAAGCAGATTTTCGTACCAAATATCAAATCTAACCTTATTTTAACACTTTGTTCTAGCAGTTCATAGCATATACTCTGTTGAAATCAAGGTTCATCCCATTTTTGGATAACGTTTTTTCTTATTATCCTCTCGTAGGATTTCAAAAGACGGCAGAGGCTAATTAAAATTGTCTAGATCATCATTATCATCTCAATCCGGAGACATTCATTGATGAACATAGGTCTGCCCTAAACAATTCCGAACGAACAGACGCAACGCACACGTTTTCTCTTAATCGAATACCGACGAACTAAACATGTCCTCAGATCATTTTGTGGAGGCCAACCCACGCTCCATCTTCCTTCAGATTCGTGGTCTCCATTTGGGAACCATTCCCTCCCATCGGTCATTGTTGCTCGAGCTATATGCCCAGCCCATTACCACCTCATCTTGCTAGAGTTATGTCACCTAAGTAGGTTCTTTGGAAACAGAACGAAACGGATTTACTGATTACTAATTTGGTAACGTAAACTCCATGGAACGTTGAGCGACTCGACCCTATTTATGAAGGTGAGAGACTATACGTCTACTGGATATCTCGTCACTAGTCAAAAACTATTCTTGAGACATTGAGACATGGTGAGAGAGAATAACTGGAGTGTATGTTTCAGCTACATAAGTGTATTCGTAGTTCTCGTCCTAGACAACTTCAAGGTTAACTGCCCCAAGAGCGACTGGGGTATCAGGGAGTTCGACATAACTTTCGTCTTATAAACACAGCGGTCGTTGAGCATAATTTTCGCGCCCTGTAAGGACTATACCATCACGACGATGTCATCAGCTAATCGAAGGTAGTCGTTAGCGACGTTGATTCCAAATCCGTTCTATCTAGTTCAAAAGCTTCAAGACATCCTTCAAAGCTGTGGTAATCAGTTTCTAAGAAAAGACGACTTTGGTTACTGTTCTTTCTCTGTAAACTCATAATCTTTTAAATTAGAGAATACAGATGGCTGTGTAGGTTTCATGAGCATTTTACCCCTGAGATTCAGCCTTGAGGTTGGTCACGCGTTCTTATGGAGAATATGGAATTACATGCTTCCGAAAGATGACAGTAAAGTCCCAGAGATCGAAAAAACAAGCCTTTTGTGGTACCTAATTTAATTTTGGTCTATTGCGTACGTGCGTCACGTTTGGGTAACGTTGGAAAAACTTAAGTTCATCCTCGCGACGCTTTAGATCCTGGAACTATAGGCGTTTAGCCAGTGAACTTCTCTCATATAGGCAGTGATGACCTGTGTGAATCTAAGTACCTATCTCCATAGAAATAAGGAAATCCGTACAAGCACTATTTAATTGATGTAGCTCCAAATAACCAAGTGGTAATGCCATACCATATAGCTCGAATAAATAATGTCTGATAAGGCCTAAAACCTCTCGAATAGACCGACGATGTAGGTAACATGTAGAACCAAGATGTAGCGTGGGTCACCTTCCCTCAGTGGATGGCTTTGGCATCGTAACGTTATGATCGCTAGTGCCAAAAAAGCAAAAAAACGCCAATTTTAACCATTTTATTTCGATTTTTTTGTAAAAATATATGTTTAATAGCATTAAATCAGAGTTTAAGGTGATGTACGGCGATATTTTAAATAACTGTGTCCTTAAATTATGGTTTTTTGCTGTGTGAAATCATGTTTCAATCACGCCGATTTCACGCCGAAAATACGCCGCCGCCGCCGATTTTTTGCCAAACGCCGCCGCCGACAATTTTTTGATCAGCGCACATGTCTATGTGAAAATAAAACTTGTACAATATTTTACTTTAGCAACACTAGTCTGTATTAGTGTTACCATATTGGATCTTTTTACCTAATTTATGTAATTATAACTTCTTTAGGGTTTTGAAGTTTTAGTTACATTAACATTTTAGAGAACGATCATATTAGGATGTAGACATTGTGAGAGCTAAACGTCAAACTTCTGAAGGAAAAAATAACCTTCGCCTTTTAAGATTCATGTAATCATTCAAATCTTTTGTTGTTTAGGACATCCTTAATCTGATTTTTCCAATCTAGACCTGGCAACACTGCCAATTGAAGATGGCGTCACGTCAAATCAAAGTAATAATATCTTGTCTAAAATATTTTGGTGTGATAAACGTTTAAAAATGTAATTGTGTGACAAAATCGGCTATGTTTAATACTTAAGAAAATGGTGTCGTCGAAAATATCTACCCTACACTTTGACTTTGCTGTGGTACAGGACCACGTGACATATTTGAATAGACAGAAAATTCATGACTCAAGAACAAATTCTTGTGTTCTTTACAAAAATATTTGCCCTCAGGCATCTATTCCACCGTGAAGGATAACGACTGTGCAAGTGTGATGAGCGATTATACTTGGTTTATGTGTTGTGTTCAAGGTTGTGTTGTGATCGCCATGTTAGCATCCATTTTTCCGAGGAGGCGAGTGGAAACGCATTACAAAGACAACTAAATATTTTACAAAATGAATAAATATGTTCAAGATACTTTATCGTTGTTTTTTATAAACTGAATTTCCCAGCACACACTAGAGTTCAAAATACTAAACTTCATCATATCAATCATCAACTTCACCTTTCATCAAAAGTATACAAAGTGAAATGAGACGAGTATGGAAATATATGGAGGATGAGAAACTATGTTTATTTTTATTTAATACCGAATATCGGTCGATATTTGGTATTAAATAAAAATAAACATAGTTTCTTATATAAAATAAATTTCAATGTGGCATTTAAAAACCCCGCCATATTTTGACAAGCTGTGGCATTTAAAAACCCCGCCATCAATTAGTTCATGTGTGGTACCACAATGTCGCTAGTAGTATAAACGCAAAAACCGGAAGTAACTATTTTTTTATATGGAGTTTGCGTTCTTCTCTTGAGTATTATGTTCCTTGGTCAGGGCCAATGATATTTTATAAGTAGATAGGTTACAAGCACTCCAAAAGTGAAGCACTGAAACCACGATAAATGTCTTGGTGCCCTTTTTGTAGTGGGTAGTCACTCGCGGGTCGGTCAACGAAACGCACGACGATGTCAAGGGTGAATATTTACAAGATTCACAAAAAAAATGCCGTCGTGTGTGATCAGAAAGTGCACCAATCATAGCAAAAAGTGCAACAAAGCGCAAGGGATCACATATCACCTGTAAGTACGCTGAAATAATTTAATTTTATCATTTTTATTATTTTATTTTTCAAATACGACGCCATCTTACTACCATAGAGGTCATTTGAATGAAAGAGACAAACTTACGTCTTTGACAATGAGAGTGACAAGGATAGCCGAGCAGGCTCCGAGTAAATCCGAATCTAGCCGATGGGTTCACTCGGTTACGTTTAAAAATTAATCGCGCAAGTAACAAAAAGCTAGCTGTCTCTTTTTTTTGCATTATTGTAACTATGCCATCTCTTTTATGCAATCTGTTAATATGTGTGAGTATGTACACCGTACAGTGAGGTACCAATGTGTGCTGCTGCTTTCTTGGAAGCATATTTCTCAGCTGGCGAGTATGCGTATAACGTATCTTCTTATAAAATATCATTGGTCAGGGCTGGCTCTCGACGCAAGTGGTCGAACGTTCAAAATTTCTGAGGACGAAGCAAAGAATAGAAGACGTATATACTGCAGTGTGTTCGGATGTTTGAAGAATAATGCGCAAAATCCAGAATTGTCATATTTCTGCATTCCTAAGGATCCCGAAAGGTGTGTATTTTATTAGTACCTATATAAATGTTATATTTTAAGTCGTTTATAGAATGTTTGATAGTTTTGTGATCAAACTATACCAGTTAAATAGGGTAGATAATTATTTTGTTTGACAGTGATGAGTAAAATTAACAGATTTTTTAAACGTGTACTAATTAAATAGTAGTTGATTCTATTGATACATAAAATGCCTTAAACACGACAGTGGTTTTATGAAACGAGCCGAAATATCGTTGCGTTACTTACATGTACACGTACCAATACTCATTTATTTAAACTATTATACTTAATAACATTAACTTCAGATGTGTGCGATCAGATAGTTTCATTTCATGGGCATTTCTCCAGAAATATGTCTGCGACTCATTCATCTGTCTCCATACATTTAGTATGAAAAAGGGCCAGATGAATGAGGTGACCGCAGACATATTTCTGGAGAAATGCCCTCATATTGAAATAAGTAACTTTTACTAAGTTGACCTCGAACGATTGTTCGTTCGATCGAGGTCAACCTAATAAAAGTTACGTTCGTAGTAAGTAGGTATTTTACAAAACCGACGAGCGGCAGCCCTGTGCCTTAGGCCGACTCCGGTGTCGCGCGCTCCTAAACGGCGAAGACGAACTACTTGGTTGTCTTTATACTTTGGTCGAACGTAGCTAAGTGAATATACAGTTGTAGCTCATGTTTCGTTGATAAGGTTATTTACTCGGTTTTTGTTCAAAGTATGATCTTAACAGAACGGGACTTGGTCACGCTTAAACAATACGTGACAATACAAGTAATATTTGGGTTATTCTTCAGAAATATGCCTGCGACTTATTCCTCTGTCTCCATACATTTAGTATGAAAAAGCACCAGAGGAATAAGGTGACCGCAGACATATTTCTGGAGAATAACCCATTTGTAAGCCCTATTTAGACGGAGCAAGAACTCATATGCAAGTTTCATTTCATTGCGGCGTTTGATCGATCGACTGAACTCATCGTAGCCTACCCCGCAATGTAATGAACTCGCATACGAATTCTCGCCTTGGCTAAATGGGGCCTCATACACCTAGTGTTATATACTGGACGTTCCGCTACTTAGAGCCCGCGTGAAATGTTTTTAAACAAGTAACGTACAATAAAGAATGCGTATTGTCGTATATTGGTGCGTACGCGGAACGTGCGAGCGGCCCGACAGTAGTAAACATAGTATATTTGTAAATAGTAGGCGTGAACCGCCCTTGACTCTGCCGAAGGTCGCGTGACCTTCCGCCGATAACGGTTCGGCGCGTGGCACACTGAAAGTTAATGGGGTAATCATGACCCCTCCGCATCACGCATACCTAAAAGTTTGCTTGTAGTGCGTGTATTTTTTGTCTGAAATAATATTACTGCTATTGTACAGTCATGGAATTTAACTTGCTACCCGTTTCATTGAAAAGTTGTTAAGCATTCACGATGCGTGAAAGTCGAAATTTCTATTTCAGTAATAGTATTTAAATGTCAATACCGTATAATTTGCCACTGCACATTACAGATAACCTCTTTGCGAAGTCATTTGCTCATCTAATTACGAATACGTGTCAGTTGGTGTCAGTGTCAATGTCAATCGAGAAAATTTTAAAATAATTCCGAATCCAGACTCCGGAAAGTCTACCGCAAACGTCGATAATCTAAATTTCGTTAACTGCGTTCCTTTCATTCGAATATTGCAAGAGCGAGAAAGATATCTTCGAATTTCGATTCCGCGGTTGTCGTCCTTTTTTGATCCACGTCAACGTTGTTAGTCTGTTACCTAGTTACTGACACAAAACAATGCGTGTGATATGTCAAAGTAACGTCGTAGGTACTCTAGCTAGCTCTTATGATGACAGTATGCTATACGATATTGGACCTTAGGTGGGTTGGAAATTAAATTCCTTGACTGTACCGTGGGTCGCGACTCACGAGCTAACATTGAGTGAGCCCTGAAATAGGAGGTTTCACCGGTCGACAGGGACAACGGCTGGATGGCAAAAAATATCCTTGCAAGCACAAATTAGACTTCCACTAATTGGCTATTTGATAACTTTTTTCTGTGATATGTTATAGAAACCTCTCTCAATAATAGAAATATTAGTGAAAAAACCACTTCAATATCATAAAAACTCACCGAGATACTACAATGTTAAAATCACATTATTAGAATTTCTCAAATACGTGCCGAAACGCTTCCTATTCCTACTGAAGCCCATTATAACGTGACGTCACGATATATACGTTGTTTTGGGAAATCAAGAACTTTGTTTTGTAACTGTGTTAAAACTTGCGTTTATCGTACCGGTTTCATGACAAAAGTTATCATCATTTTATGGGTTATTTAATGGCATTAAAACTTTTTAATATTTTTTTTCAAACATGCTATGAAATGTTGACATTACGTGCCTTATAATAGGCCGCAAAGTACCTCGTTTCCGGTGCGGCTTGACACTTGGCTCATAATGGAATTTCATACAACATTGGCAATGTATTTTTTTTTTATTTCTATTCCACATTTATTGCGGACACGGCATCACGGCGTTCAGCCAATAAAAAACAATTAACGATCATTGCTATATTTTGCAGTTTTATTTATATACTTAAAATTGACATGAAGATAACAAATAACACATTATAAACAATTTCCAATAATTTTAAATTGCAAACTTAACCTTTAAAATATTTCATCTAAATAGTAGCGGTAAAAACGTATACTGAAACAGTTTATAGAAAGGATATTGAAAATGTTTCATTCTGTAATTCTATTAATAAAATTCTGCCGTGTAATGACAAAACACTGTATCTAGTATATGAAATCCATACATTGTTACAGTGTTTTGTCATTGGGGGTCATCGATAAAGTACGTCACACCAATTTCGTGGTTTTTTGGACCCCCCCCCCTCCCCGATATTTAATTAAATCTAACATATTTAATATTGCTTTTATATGTAAATGTCCCGACTTTCGACAACGTAGTCATTTTACGACTTAGCTTTTCTGATATTTTACACCTTTTTAGATGTTGTCCTGGGGCCATGTGGTCATTTTACAACTTGGACATTGTGAGATACGGAGCAGGCAATTTACGATTCTGACATTTTGAGATGTTGACTAGGAGCGATGTGGTCATTTTGTGACTCGGACATTATGAGATGTGGACTATGAGCGATGTGGTCATTTTGCGACCTAGTCACAACTACTACTACTACTACTAGTGACCCGTGCAGTCAACTTGGGAGACCACTGCTGTAGTGTGTCTCGGGCCTAACTCAATTTTGTTGTTTCGCCCGCTTATCGCATTACCTCATCGTGCGATTACGAGTCCACACGCCGTTGACCACCGCTCGTAACTGGATCTACTTTCTCAACTGCGTGTCACGCAGTTTTCGTAATGTCAATGTCAAAGTCACGTCTAACTCGTGTAACTGTATATGTTTACGAGCTTCGAGTCGGATTCATACACGAAGGATTCCGTACCACTGTCGAGACAAAAACGCAAGAAAACACGCTTGTTGTCAGACGCACAGGCAAACAGTGGAGGCTTAATGATAGGGTTACCTTTTTTTAAGAGGGGAAAATGCGTTACGCATACCACCAGGGTGCGGGGACGGACCCTGATGGTTATGTGGGACTCCCTTGTTGGCTGATGAGGCCCAGGTTTACCCACTAAAAACCCGATGGATGGATGTGCCGCCTCTATGCTATAGGCGAGACCATGGGAACGGTGCCTCGCCGGCGGCCGTTCGAACTCCGGACTCGTCTCTAGGGAGACTCTCTCCCCCTTCCTCTCTAGGGGCGTGCCGATGGTCGGCAGCCGGGCACTCGGGGACCTGCGTGTAGGCGACAGACATCCCCGTGCCTGTCGCCCACGGGTTCCCTTATGGGGGAAGTCGGCGGTCGTAAGCCAACCGTAGTCGCCCCACGCGTTTGCGGCGCATTGGCTGGGAGGCCGGATCTTCCTCCCTTCCGCGCTCTGCCTCCTCCTTCTGAGTTCAACACTAAGTCCTATTGTTTTCCATACTTACTTACAGTGTTATGCTTCTCAGGTACGGAGCTGTCAAATTGACAAAAGTTACTCAATCCTCAATACTCTATTGCATTCCTTATGTATTACAGATGTTAAACTTACAATCTATAAATACACTGGACCCTGGGCACAGCAATATTTAAGTTAGGGCATGCAGCACCGGAGCCGGTTCTAGGATTTTCATTTCCCGGTTTTGAACAGGGTTCCAGAACCGGGATTCCTGGGATTCTCGGTGTTAGCAACAGAACAACATATATAAACTTTTTGCTGTAAACTATACGTTGCGGTCAAGTATGTCTATGGCCAGATAGAGTAGAAGAAAAATAACGATAAGTTGAATGTAATGTGATAGTGAGTTGCTCCGTTTAAATAAATAATTTATAACAGTTTTAAGTGAGTTGTTTTAGTTTCGGGCACGAGGACCAATTAAACATATTGTCCGGAACACCCGGTTCTACCGGCGCTGTACGATGGACGAGCGTTATTGGAGCATTCCATGAAAACATCAACTTTTCTCCCTTACGAAACGCTATGGCAGCTACCCTAATAAAACGAATGAGCTGCTAAGAAACGAATCTTAAAGCCGAGTTATGATATTACAATGCTGATAATTAGCTTCCTGAATTTATTCCTCGGAAGTATTAAAACGGTGGTGACCCTCAATCATCTTGTATGTTTTCTATTAATTTGAGTATGTATATAAGTAGTCGTCTAGTCTGTACCCATAATAAGTACAATCGAACACACTGTTAACTGTACATTTGTAAACGAATGTCAACTTTATTACCGACGTG
The DNA here is from genome assembly GCA_947034925.1 of Eudemis profundana. Classification (NCBI taxonomy): domain Eukaryota; kingdom Metazoa; phylum Arthropoda; class Insecta; order Lepidoptera; family Tortricidae; genus Eudemis; species Eudemis profundana. Next base: position 7,460,780 of record OX344819.1, read on the forward strand.
TTAAATAAAGTGTTTCGGTGGTCAGTTAACATTGGCTTCGTTTGTACAGGCATTACTTACAAGTTACAAGGAAAAGTGCTTATTATTTTTTCATCATTTCAAACATAATATCAATCCAGTAATTAATTAATATTAGCAACTTGCTTGAATTTGTTTTCTGTAAAAGTTGGAGGAGTTGTTCAGTACTTTGGAGGTCAGTTTGTCTCAATAGGTTGAGATTGGGCAGCTAAAAAAAAATAAGTGTCTATTATTTTAGACTACTCTCTAACGTATATCGAAATAAATCAGATCGGAGCCGGACAGTTGGGTACCTTTCCTTGTTAGTTTGGGACTAGATGGATTTGTGTAAGGCCGGCTTTACACCTGTAAGTTTTACTTACGTAAGTAAGGACGCAGCTTTACGTTAGACTGAGATAGTCAGTCAGCTATCTCAGTCTAACGTATAGCTGCGTCCTTACTTACGTAAGTAAAACTTACAGGTGTAAAGCCGGCCTAAGATGCATCGCAATATTTATTTACTTATTATTTATTTCTGTGCATTCATGGTGGGATGACTGAGATGACATCATATAAGATATCTAGGATGACTCGCTCGCGTGACAGGAAATAACATTTCACAATGGTTTTCTTAAGATGCCAGTTAAGATGAGTTCCGAGAAATGTATGTACTCTACACATGGTACTTAACACATGTATTGAATAAATGGCTTCATAAATATGGTAAGAAGTTCTTATTGCCACTGCAGAAGGTGTATTCGGATATATTTTTGAGTATTTGTATGCACCCATATTTTGACACTTGATTGTACACAATACCATACTAGATAGTGACCGTCAAAGTCAAAATAATTTATTTGTCGAACATGAAGATGCATAACATAAAGATGCTAGAAATAATACCGTCAAGATGGCGTACACCGTAAAGATATCCAGAATCTGATGCTGCCAATAAATAGTACCCAAATAGTACCGACGAAATACCCAGGTGAAAAAAATTATACCCTTAAACTTTTCGAAATATAAGGCCTGTTCACGGTGTACGCTACCGGGCGTCAAGCTGGCGTACACCGCTTGTCTCTGGAACGGCTTTGTTTTCGGAAACGTTTTATATCTCATAAAATAGTACTCCAGGGCCCTACAATTTGTTCCTATAGCTATTGCAGAAAGCGAGATTTTCCATGAATTAACAGTGTAATAAATTTAGCACCGTCAAGATGGCAAAATCAAGGCAAACCCGGGTACGGTACGCAGCGAAATTTTGTACACCGTTAAGCTATGGAATATCTCGGTTGAGTGAGTGTTATAGTGTATTTCACATTTTCCTTTCTAGATAATATAAAAATTGTTGTTTTTAAATATTTGATGTTTTTTTAAAGTCTTAATAATTAAGAAATTTTGTAATTGTATTGGTTATTAATTTATTATGCCAAATTTTAGTAAAAACAAAATTAATGTGGATTTTGGGTTCCGTATTTTAACCTCGAATACCGTATTTTCAATGCAGTTGTCCCGTAAAACTAAAATCACATCTGGTCAACCTATTTTCATCTGACTTCAGTTCGCACAAAGACAATTTACAAAAAAAAATACGTTTCGGGCCACAAACACCTTCAATCTGAAACATTCTTTTATTTACCGCCCTTGGTGTGAAATATACTATTCCTACAGTTACGTCGACATACAAAGCCAGATAATAATATAACAGTAACTTGACTAAGCCTCATATAACTACAGTAACTTCTCAAAATGCTATATCTCATACTTAAAACGCCTTCTAATTTCGACTTTAGCGCGCTTACAATAAGACTGAAATTCAAAGATACATCCAAGTGAACATAAGACCTTTGGTCTGTACTAACGTGGCCCTGAAGAGATTTCCAACGAGTGTGTATGACGTCATCATTGTTAATCCTATTGCACTAACAAGGGTTAGGGTGGGAACTGGTCACGTACACTTTTTAACACCCCCGTTGACGTAATAGTCATTTCTATTCCGGAAATACCTTCAGGAATTGGAAAATTTGACATTTTCAATTGAGACTATGACAAAAGTATTCGATAAACGATAGACGGTGTCGAGGCTACGACATGATTTGATCAAAAGTTGTCACCACTCGATAATACTTTAAAATCAAATTTAAAGAGGGGAGGGGACAGAATATATCACGAATGATACAATCACCGTCATAATTACAACCACCGAATATCACCAGGGTCTTGGGCCATATCCAAGTTTTTGGCCTAACTAGACACTTTCCTTGGCATATTGTATACATTCACAAGTTTATTGTGTATGTATCAGTAGCGTGGGGTTCAAAGAAGTCGATTCCTACCGGCTTGCCCAGGGATATCGATACCTTTAAACTCAAAGGGTGTAAACGCCGTAGGTTCTAATGGCGTTTACGCCCTTCGAGTCTAAAGGTATCGATATATTTTACGCCACGCCACTGGTGTGTATGTGTATATCGATGGCAAAAAGCGGAAATGTAGTAACCGCCAAGGTTTACCTTTGGCGGTTACTACATTTCCGCTTTCTGCCATCGATATATGTATAAAATGTGTGGAAGCTGGAATGCAGCTGATCGTATCTAATTTCTCCTTGACCACACATACGTATGCTAGACATAACGACGCCGACATGCTCCGAGTGACGGTCGTGGTTTGCTTTACCTCGTCTGCGCTTATTTATTGTTAATTGCCAAGGCTATATTATTTAATTGATAAAGACACCGAACCTATTCAATAACAAGTGCTCGAATTACTATATAAAATACCCAAATCCCTATATATGTGAAGAATATTCAAAGATCCCATCATCCCTTTCAAACATAAAAATATGTTTCCAAATCGGTCCAGTCGTTCTATAGTAATCGGGAAACATATACTAGTACATTACACAACTAGGGTGGTAAAACAAAGAAAGGCCGAGATCGCAGATGTTTGCGGCCCAAGCTGCAAGCGAGGGACGTAAATATGCGATCGAGGGCTTTCTTTATTACCTCCCGTGTTGTGTACATCATTTTCATACACAGGTTTCGCGGGGGCAAATCTGTACAGACGTTTATTAGTGCGAGGACACATTAAACTAATTTTATTACTTGATATCGATAAAAATGTCGTATAACCGTTGTCATTTCAAGAATTTGAATGAAGAAGAAAACTACATACACAAAAATAAACTTTTAGAGGAATTAACTTCTTTAATATTTAATATAATTTTCATAATATACAATCAATATTGTTTTCACATTTTCAGACTTTAATCTTCGTCGCCGGGGGACAATATCCATTTTAGCCAACTAAATGACCTTTCTAGGTCAACTGTAGTAATTGGAGCAAATTAAAACAATTTATATTAATAAATTTTAGCTATACGACTCAGTTCTATGAGTATAAATGAAAGAGGTTTGTACATAGTTAAACGTATTCAAACTTAGCCATTATAGCCACTGGTACATTTTTGCCCCTGCGGAACCGGTGTATGATCATTTTATGTCGGCACTTGGCCAGAAAGCGGTTTTTTCCGTACGCGTAGCGTGCGGTAAAAGCCACTTTATGGCCAGGTGTGGCATAAAAGAATAAATAAACACAAAGATGAAAGGATTGAAAAGAGCTAGTTAAAACAGACCATTTTAAATCCGTAATGACTCATAAATGGCCAAGTTTTTAAAATTAATTCAGACTTTCCCAGACCGATTTGCATTTCCTCATTTACCCAAGAGCCTTCATTGATTTTATTACAAACCCACCCTGCAGAACCATTAGACAAAATTTTAGAGCTGCCCATAAAACGTTAATACGCGAGTGTTTAACGAGGTGCATTTTACGGCGCCGGCGCTCGGGCTAGATGCATGCGCACTGAAGGGTGATGTCATTGCGACCTAGTATTATACGGGAATAGCTATTGGAACTGGTTTTATGCTTTTAACCGACTTAAGTAAGGTAGTTGGATTGACCTATATAGTTATGTAAAAAGTAGTTTTTTCCCGCGACTTTATCTGCCATGATTTAGACTCTTTAGAGTATTATATCACTTGAATATAGTATAATATACATTTTTTAAGGAAGTTACCCTATGGTAACTTCCTTAAAAAATGTATATTATACACACCCCCGACGGCTATCCGTCGGGTGATTTTCCGAGCGTTTTGACCGCGCGGTTTGACAATCATTGTTGTCCGACGATTATTTACTATAACGAAAGGACAAATCGTGACAATTTTGATAAAACTAGACTTAACCTCGGGACTGTTTTCGGTTTCATAAAGAGTTAACTCTAGGCATCGTTTTTTTGAACAATATTTACTGAGACAATAATGACGAAAATAAAACGCCGTAAAAACGCTGAATATTGGCCCTGTCACGTTCCGGGCAAAGTTGACGTTCTGTAGCTCCTAAACGGCTGAAGTTGGACTACTTGTTCTTCTTTTATACTTTGCCTATTTTATCTATTGCCTATTTACTTTGTCTATTGGAATTTGAAGACGCTAACTAGCCCTTTCGTTTCCAGTGCCGGCGACGACGCGGGCGCAGCTGGCGGCGGAGTACCTGGAGGCCTGTCGGCGGCACACCACGCCGCCCATCGACTCCGTGCTGCAGCAGATACGGGTACAATACAATCACAGACTACCTCCACTAGACGGAGCATGTTGGGCGGCGCGCGCTCACATCAGATATGGTCAATCGTATAGCATTACGACATTACGCGACCAGCCGCTCTTTCAGTTGCGACCATGTTTCTGACTTGTGTGTGCACCAAACGTGAAATAAATATTTCTGTTCAATCCGACGACAATCTCAAAACATAAAATGATAAAAAAGATGTGAAACACGCGTTGTACTAGTAATATCTACCGATATTTAATCGCACATATGCGTGGTGAGCTCGTGTCGTATGGCATGCTCCGTCTAGTGGAGGTGGTCTGTGAATACAATACACTACCTCTATGGTACACACCGTTAACTGTACATTCGTAAACGAATGTCAACTTTATTGCAACGTGTTAAAGTCTATGGGTGGTCAGTTAACAGTGGCTTTCGTTTGTACCGTACACTTTATTACGCATCTCAAGAGAATGTAAAGATCAAAGTAACAATAATAGATTATTTGCTGTCACATCGAATCAGTTTCTTTTTATAAAGTTTTATAACTCAGTTCAGATATTATAGGCGGCCATCGGTCCGAGCGGAAGGTAGGAGCGCGTTGTCTCACCTATTCTGCCCTCATCCGCTATAGGTTCTTCGAGCTGTATGGGCATATAGCCCGTTACCCTTCGGGCCATTCATGCGGAATTTTGGTAGTTTTGAAGGGCTCCACTACTAAGGAGCCCAAAAACTAAGTTATTATTGACAATGACAATGCCCAGCCCATTGTCACTTCAACTAACTAAGTGCTATGTCGATACAGCAACCTTGGTACTTCCACGGATTTCCTCAATTCTAATCACTACATTTAACTAAACCAAACTTGTCTCGTCTCCAGGAGTTACCGGAAGGTGTGATAGGCGGCGGCGCGCGGGCGGCCCGACTGACGTTGTCCTGTTGCTCCCTCCTGGGCGCCGCGCCGTGCGACGCGCTCGAGTCCGTGCTGCATCGCGCGCAGTTCCGCCGTCTCGAGCTGGAGTGCGCGGATATAGACGATGAGGGAGCGGTGAGTACATACAGCAAGCCAACAATGTTGCATCAGTATGAGGCTGATCCATCAGAGCTGTGCGCAACACTGGAGCCAGAAGACGAAACCACTCGTCTCCAGGAGTTACCGCAAGGATAGGTCTGACTGAAGTTGTCCTGTTGCTCCCTCCTGGGCGCCGCGCCGTGCGATGCGCTAGAGTCCGTGCTGCATCGCGCGCAGTTATATTCAAATTCAAATTCAAAATTGTTTATTTGCTTCAGTACAGTATACAAAGGTCTTACATAGTCATCATAATTGTTCAGTGTACTCTGCCTGTATGTAGGCGTGCAAATATGAGAGCGCGCTAAGTAAAATTATGGTTCACAATATAAAGAGTAAAAAAATAAAAGAAAATACAATGTCAAAAAAGTTACCGTCTGGAGCTGGAGTGCGCGGATATAGACGACGCGGGAGCGGTGAGTACATACAGCAACAATAGGTCCCATTAGGTCCAAATGTATCCGATATGATCGCTACAACCAGACAGATACTACAAACCGACCAAGCTCAAGAACCAAAAGACCAAGACCAAGTCACTATAAGGCTGGCACCAGAGCTGTGCGAGGCAGCGGATCATAAACCACTCATCTCCAGGAGTTACCGCAAAGGTAGATTGAGGAGAAGAGTTAGATTGCGCGGACATAGACGACGAGTGAGCGGTAAGTAGATACAGCAAGCTAACCATGTTGCGTCAGTATGAGGCTGGTGCATCAGAGCAATCAGAACTGTGCGAAGGCACTGGAGTCAAAAGGTTATAAAAAAGCACGCTTCTATTGGCGGTTACACGCTGTATGAGCTGTGCTTAGATATTTCGCAGTTGTGTTATGCTTGTACTGGTTTCAAAAAAGTGAATAAATATTTTCGTTAGCTATCTCAAATATGTACTGTTTCCTTTTCCAGGAGGCGTTGTTTGACATGGTCGAGTACTATGAGAGCGCCACGACGGTGTCGATCTCGGGGCCGAGGCACTTCGGCATCAGGGGGTGGCAGGCGGCCTCCAGGATGATCAAGAAGGTAGTGGCAATCCTTGTTCCCATAACCGGGCCGTTAATCCGTTAATAGAGAATATGCATGATATTTTTTATTTACTTTAATAAAAGCTCGTTCATATAAAAAACAGTCAGAAAAAAATATTTTTCGAATAACTATAAAAATAACCAAGATATAACACAACAAAGATTTATCTCTATCTCTTTCTCACAAAACAGAATATAGTATGGAGATTGTATGGCGGCCGTGTACTATGACGTCATAGTCTATATCGGATCTCTCTCTTTAATTGCTATCTGATTAGTGCTTTAAAATGTTTATATCTTCCGTATTTCTCGGTCGATTTCAATTTTATTTGGACTGAATGTCATCGTTTTTACGGTATTTTCATATTTTGTTAGGAAACCTCTTTAAAAAAAATTATGCATATTCCCTATTCAGGGTTTCCCAATCTTTTTCAGCCGGTGGCGCACTTACAAGTTTAGTACTTCGTCACGGCGCCCTACCCTAGTTCGCTCAAAATAGTATTGTTGCTTTATAGGTACCCGCGAATATTTGTGGTTTTAGATAATGATAGAGGATCGACTCACGGCGCCCCTCTTTAGGGGCCATTCATTTATTACGTAAGACGATTTTTGCCAGTTTTTGACCCCCTCCCCCCCTTATGTAAGAAAAAATAAGAATCGGCTGACCCCCTCTCCCCCTATTTAATATTTATTATGTAAGAATCTTTTACGGTTGGGCTGTTTTAATTTTTCTTTTCAAAGAATAATTTTGTAGGGGCTTTTATTTGCAGATACTAATAGTTTTTAATTTTTTAGTAAAATTTTTATACTCAACCGAGCACGCGCCTACGCTCTCGCGCGGATTTGCGCGCTTTTTCAAAAGTTAAGATTATTTTGCGCATTTTTATGATCTTACGTAAGAACGATCAAAACTCTCTCCCTCCCCCCTGTAAGAAAAAATAAGACATGGTTGACCCCCTTCCCCCCTAAATCGTCTTACGTAATAAATGAACGGCCCTTTACTTTCTAAGGCGCACCAGGGCACTGCGGCGCACACTTTGGGCACCCCTGCGTTAATTTTATTTGTGTGGTCGGTATTTTGAATGGCCGATTGATTCATAAGAGTTATAAGTTAATTTAACTTAAATATCGATTAACGATTAAAGGTCATGTTAAAACGTGTATTATTTAGTTACGTTTGAAGTGTGTTTCAGTATAACAGTATAAATGTTCAATACATATTTGTCTTATAGCTGGGGTCAAAAGTAGTATGTGTTACAAGTAGCAAAATTTCCATCTCGGGCGTTAACACTTAAATTGCTCTCTGCGCTATTGTTCCTTTTTTAATCCTCCTATTGTATAGATGGTGGTTTAAAATAATTCTCCTGTTTTAATACGATTGCAGAGCGCAGAGTTATCGGAGTTAGAAGTGTCCGACGGACCAATAGAAGCGACGCACGCGCCGGTGCTGGCGCGCGCGCTGCGGCCGCACACGTGTCGTCTGCGCGCGCTGTGCCTGCAGCGCGCCTCGCTGTGCGGCGAGCCCCTGCTCTGTCTCGGTGAGTCCCCCGGCAACACTGATGCTGCCCGAGCCGGGAGTGTGTGACGGGCCGGTACAAGCGACGCACACGTGTCGTCTGCGCGCGCTGTGCCTGCAGCGCGCCTCGCTGTGCGGCGAGCCCCTGCTCTGTCTCGGTGAGTCCCCCGGCAACACTGATGCTGCCCGAGCCGGGAGTGTGTGACGGGCCGGTACAAGCGACGCACACGTGTCGTCTGCGCGCGCTGTGCCTGCAGCGCGCCTCGCTGTGCGGCGAGCCCCTGCTCTGTCTCGGTGAGTCCCCCGGCAACACTGATGCTGCCCGAGCCGGGAGTGTGTGACGGGCCGGTACAAGCGACGCACACGTGTCGTCTGCGCGCGCTGTGCCTGCAGCGCGCCTCGCTGTGCGGCGAGCCCCTGCTCTGTCTCGGTGAGTCCCCCGGCAACACTGATGCTGCCCGAGCCGGGAGTGTGTGACGGGCCGGTACAAGCGACGCACACGTGTCGTCTGCGCGCGCTGTGCCTGCAGCGCGCCTCGCTGTGCGGCGAGCCCCTGCTCTGTCTCGGTGAGTCCCCCGGCAACACTGATGCTGCCCGAGCCGGGAGTGTGTGACGGGCCGGTACAAGCGACGCACACGTGTCGTCTGCGCGCGCTGTGCCTGCAGCGCGCCTCGCTGTGCGGCGAGCCCCTGCTCTGTCTCGGTGAGTCCCCCGGCAACACTGATGCTGCCCGAGCCGGGAGTGTGTGACGGGCCGGTACAAGCGACGCACACGTGTCGTCTGCGCGCGCTGTGCCTGCAGCGCGCCTCGCTGTGCGGCGAGCCCCTGCTCTGTCTCGGTGAGTCCCCCGGCAACACTGATGCTGCCCGAGCCGGGAGTGTGTGACGGGCCGGTACAAGCGACGCACACGTGTCGTCTGCGCGCGCTGTGCCTGCAGCGCGCCTCGCTGTGCGGCGAGCCCCTGCTCTGTCTCGGTGAGTCCCCCGGCAACACTGATGCTGCCCGAGCCGGGAGTGTGTGACGGGCCGGTACAAGCGACGCACACGTGTCGTCTGCGCGCGCTGTGCCTGCAGCGCGCCTCGCTGTGCGGCGAGCCCCTGCTCTGTCTCGGTGAGTCCCCCGGCAACACTGATGCTGCCCGAGCCGGGAGTGTGTGACGGGCCGGTACAAGCGACGCACACGTGTCGTCTGCGCGCGCTGTGCCTGCAGCGCGCCTCGCTGTGCGGCGAGCCCCTGCTCTGTCTCGGTGAGTCCCCCGGCAACACTGATGCTGCCCGAGCCGGGAGTGTGTGACGGGCCGGTACAAGCGACGCACACGTGTCGTCTGCGCGCGCTGTGCCTGCAGCGCGCCTCGCTGTGCGGCGAGCCCCTGCTCTGTCTCGGTGAGTCCCCCGGCAACACTGATGCTGCCCGAGCCGGGAGTGTGTGACGGGCCGGTACAAGCGACGCACACGTGTCGTCTGCGCGCGCTGTGCCTGAAGCGCCTCGCTGTGCGGCGAGCCCCTGCTCTGTCTCGGTGAGTCCCCCGGCAACACTGATGCTGCCCGAGCCGGGAGTGTGTGACGGGCCGGTACAAGCGACGCACACGTGTCGTCTGCGCGCGCTGTGCCTGCAGCGCGCCTCGCTGTGCGGCGAGCCCCTGCTCTGTCTCGGTGAGTCCCCCGGCAACACTGATGCTGCCCGAGCCGGGAGTGTGTGACGGGCCGGTACAAGCGACGCACACGTGTCGTCTGCGCGCGCTGTGCCTGCAGCGCGCCTCGCTGTGCGGCGAGCCCCTGCTCTGTCTCCGTGAGTCCCCCGGCAACACTGATGCTGCCCGAGCCGGGAGTGTGTGACGGGCCGGTACAAGCGACGCACACGTGTCGTCTGCGCGCGCTGTGCCTGCAGCGCGCCTCGCTGTGCGGCGAGCCCCTGCTCTGTCTCGGTGAGTCCCCCGGCAACACTGATGCTGCCCGAGCCGGGAGTGTGTGACGGGCCGGTACAAGCGACGCACACGTGTCGTCTGCGCGCGCTGTGCGGCGAGCCCCTGCTCTGTCTCGGTGAGTCCCCCGGCAACACTATAGAGCAACACGGAAAGGAGTCGTCATAAGGCACTTGTCCGGTACACACTGCCATATTTGGCGAGGGGGGAACGAGGTAACGCACACTTACTTACACACGTGTACATGAATGGTTGTCTGGAAGAGATCGCTCTTTAGCGATCAGGCCGCCTATTGTTTACCACTGTTTTTATAAGTTTGCAATGTAATTTTCTTTTAGTGTGCAATAAAGTATGATTGTATTGTATTGTAACCGTTTTTTTTTCCAGTGATAGCGCTGAAATGCAACCGTTCAATACGAGAGCTGCGGATATGCGACAACGGACTGACCGGGGCGGACGCGGCGCAGATCGGCGCGCTACTCAAGCTCAACACGCGCATACAACTGCTCGACCTGTCCAACAACCAGATACAGGCGAGTCTAGTCTATGTATAGGTAGTTTCACGGGAGTTGAGGTGAATGATTACACACAGCTACATGAAGTACTCATTGCAAAAAAAGTGAAACGAAATGAATGAGTGAGTAAATAAACACAAGGCTATAGTTTAAACAAACTTTTTGGTCTATCTTGCAATTCACTGTTGAACGTGCTAACGGTACGAAAAAAGAACAGTAATTTCAAAATCCCGCTGTCATTACATGACAGTGTTGTTGTGTGCGTGGCCTCAACTCTCGTGAAACTACCTTTACCCGTATAAACACTAATGCAGCTTGCTATGCAAAAAAAACATTCTTGGCTCTTGATTTGGAAAAGGTTGAGGACCGCCTTATGCCTTTAAAAAATGGATAAGCGGGCGACATTGCAGCGTTGCACCAGATTCTGGAGTTGCGTTCTTCTTCACCCTCGCCACACAAGTTTCTTTACAAATTCTAGTCTATACATGTTATAAAATCGTATTATGACTGTTTTTGTACACTAAAGACTTATCTAAAAAAGTAACTAACTGGGAGAGTGTTAAAAAATAAGTAATAAAACACAAGACTCTTTTTGCTTGACGCTGGTGCCCCCTTGGTGGCCGAATCGGACTCGCACTTGACCGGTTTTTTCTTGTTTGAGAGGTTTTCGAAATTCAAACTCAAACTCCTTTATTGATGATAGTTATCACAGGTCAGTTGCTTACAGGCGAGGCTATAATAAGTTTCAAGCAAGGACCATTAAAGCAAGAGGACTGTCATTCTCCATACAAAAAGCTGTTCCCCGATATTTACAACGCCATCTATGTATAAGCTTGGAAAAGAATTATATTATTTACAACTATTCAACTTTGCAAGCGTCACACAGTATTTAAATGAGAATTTATTTATTATTAGCTGTTTACGAACTAATTGTTACTATACTATGTTTCTTTGTTCAATTATAACATCGTTAAATGTTTCGTTTTTTAGCGCCATCTAGTTTTTGTCTGGATATCCCCTTGCGGTGGGGTTACGATCCAAAGTATGGAGAATGACAGTCCTCTTGTTTTAATGGTCCTTGGTTTCAAGAGAACATCTGTGTTCTAATACTGTTTTTTGTGTTCCAGGACGTTGGTGTGGGCCACATAGCGGACGCGTTGGTGGAACAAGCCGCCCAGACCCCGCCTTCGCCGAACAGCTCGCCGATGTCGCCACACCAGTGCCCGCGTAAGTCCCATAAGGGTCTATGCACACTAGGGTGGGTCATTTTTACTTATGTTTAATCTAATGGGCACAGTTGAAAAAAGGTGCCATTTGGTGCCATTTATTTTCTTATTTCAGTTTTATTGCCTCCGGATTACTCTGGAATCCAATTCAAAAAGTTCCAAATGTATGGAGCACTAGAAAAAAAATGTTTTGGTATATTAATTTTTTCGTTATATTTCGTTTTGTGACGTTCTACTGACTATACTCAGAAAAATATACATTAAAATATTGGGCCAAATTTAAAATAATAAAATTACCTCATAACTTATTTAGTATGGTCATTTCTATACTAACTTTAAAATGGATCCGGAGGCAGAAGATGAACTTCAATAGGGTACTTTCCTGACCGATCAAATCAGTTACTTTTTATGAAGTGTCAAAACGTTCAGATAGTATGAAGTTTGTATGGAAAAAAGTGAAATGACGTTACGTGACGAATTACTCAAACATCAAATCATCTTCTTATTTATAGTTTTTGATATTTTAAAAATCGTTTAAAACGCTAAATAGGTGATGTTTAGTTCATTTTTGCAAATTATCTAAAGCTGATTTAAGGGCTAGCGTGTTGTAATTTATATTGTCAGGAAAGTAGCCTATTGACTGTTGAACCTGCTATCGGTACGAAAAAGAACAGTATAGTGCGCCGAGTTACGGACATGCTTCTATGGGAAAAGTTCACATCCGGATACCAGCACCAAATTTTAGTATGTTGTTAGGCATGGTCTCTGGACCCCAAAACTGCCGGGAGACAGTCTCTGAAAGGTCAAGGTCACCGAATATGACGTCATTCATCTAGCCGCTCCCGCGTTCTTAAGAATGTTTAATTGTGACAAAACTACACATCTCACATCCACATAAGTGATATCAAATGAAAGGTAATTAAATATGCTATAAATGACTTTTACATTTGAATTTAATAAATGTTATACTTTAGGAATTATTCACACAATAATTTTAATATCGTAAAAAGCAATACGGAAATTCAAGTTTTACAGCAAAACTAAAAACATTTAAGTTATGCAAATGTACTACAAAAACAAAAGCAATTTATTAAGCTTCATAACACAGTTTAAATCTTGAAAATTTGTCAATAAATATAGAAGCTATAGCTCAAAAACCTTGAGCGCGCGAAAAATCTCCCGTAGTGCGCCGAGTTATGGAAAAAAAAATTACTTCCGGATACCAGCACCAAATTTTAGTATGTTATTAGACATGGTCTCTGGACCCCAAAACTGCCGGGAGACAGTCTCTGAAAGGTCAAGGTCACCGAATATGACGTCATTCATCTAGCCGCTCCCGTGTTTAATTGTGACAAAACTACACATCTCACATTCACTTAAGAGATATCAAATGAAAGGTAATTAGATGTACTATAAATGACCTTTACATTTGATTTTAATAAATGTCATACTTTAGGAATTATTCACACAATCATTTCAATGTCAAAAGAAAAATACGGAAATTCAGGTTTTACTGCAAAACTAAAAACATTAAGTTATGCAAATGTACTACAAAAATATAAACAATTTACTAGGCTTCATAACATAGTTTAAATCTTGAAAATTTGTCAATAAATATAGAAGCTATAGCTCAAAAACCTTGAGCGCGCGAAATACTCCCGTAGTGCCCCGAGTTATGGAAAAAAAAATTACTTCCGGATACCAGGACCAAATTTTAGTATGATATTAGACATATACTCTGGACTCCAAAACTGCCGGGAGACAGTCTCTGAAAGGTCAAGGTCACCGAATATGAAGTCATTCATCTAGCCGCTCCCGCGTTCTTAAGAATGTTTAACTGTGACAAAACTACACATCTCACATCCACATAAGAGATATCAAATGAAAGGTAATTAAATGTACTATAATTGCTTTTGTTTTGTGTAGTACATTTTCATAACTTAGTGTTTTTAGTTTTGCTGTAAAACCTTAATTTCCGTATTTTTTTTGACATTGAAATTATTGTGTGAATAATTTCTGAAGTATAACATTTATTAAATTTAAAAGCAACTACAATAAAAACTAAACAAACTAAAATTGAAAGTGAAATTAAAAGTGAAAGTCATTTATAGCACATTTAATTACTTTTAATTTGATATCACTTATGTGGATGTGAGATGTGTAGTTTTGTCACAGTTAAACATTCTTAAGAACGCGGGAGCGGCTAGATGAATGACTTCATATTCGGTGACCTTGACCTTTCAGAGACTGTCTCCCGGCAGTTTTGGGGTCCAGAGACCATGCCTAATAACATACTAAAATTTGGTGCTGGTATCCGGAAGTATTTTTTTTTTCCATAACTCGGGGCACTACGGGAGTATTTCGCGCGCTCAAGGTTTTTGAGCTATAGCTTCCATATTTATTGACAGATTTTCAAGATTTAAACTATGTTATGAAGCCTAGTAAATTGTTTATATTTTTGTAGTACATTTGCATAACTTAATGTTTTTAGTTTTGCAGTAAAACCTGAATTTCCGTATTTTTCTTTTGACATTGAAATGATCGTGTGAATAATTCCTAAAGTATAACATTTAATAAAATCAAATGTAAAGGTCATTTATAGTACATCTAATTACCTTTCATTTGATATCTCTTAAGTGAATGTGAGATGTGTAGTTTTGTCACAATTAAACACGGGAGCGGCTAGATGAATGACGTCATATTCGGTGACCTTGACCTTTCAGAGACTGTCTCCCGGCAGTTTTGGGGTCCAGAGACCATGCCTAATAACATACTAAAATTTGGTGCTGGTATCCGGAAGTAATTTTTTTTTTCCATAACTCGGCGCACTACGGGAGATTTTTCGCGCGCTCAAGGTTTTTGAGCTATAGCTTCTATATTTATTGACAGATTTTCAAGATTTAAACTGGGTTATGAAGCTTAATAAATTGCTTTTGTTTTTGTAGTACATTTGCATAGCTTAAATGCTTTTAGTTTTGCTGTAAAACTTGAATTTCCGTATTGCTTTTTACGATATTAAAATTATTGTGTGAATAATTCCTAAAGTATAACATTTATTAAATTCAAATGTAAAAGTCATTTATAGCATATTTAATTACCTTTCATTTGATATCACTTATGTGGATGTGAGATGTGTAGTTTTGTCACAATTAAACATTCTTAAGAACGCGGGAGCGGCTAGATGAATGACGTCATATTCGGTGACCTTGACCTTTCAGAGAATGTCTCCCGGCAGTTTTGGGGTCCAGAGACCATGCCTAACAACATACTAAAATTTGGTGCTGGTATCCGGATGTGAACTTTTTTTCCGTAACTCGGGGCACTAGTAATTTCAAAATCCCGCTGTCATTACATGACAGTATTGTTGTGTGCGTGGCCTCAACTTACCTATACCTTTTTGTGCTTTCATAAAGAAAATAAAAGTATGTTCGTTCTTTTTAGGGTTCCGTAGCCAAAATGGCAAAAACGGAACCCTTATAGTTTCGTCATGTCCGTCCGTCTGTCTGTCTGTCTGTCTGTTTGTCTGTCCGTATGTCACAGGCATTTTACTCAGAAACTACATGATGGATATTGATGAAATTTGGAATACAGGTGTGTTTTATGAGCCGCTACTTAGTTTGGTATATAAATAATTAAAATAAATATTTTTAGGGGGGCACTCCATATATGTTAAAGACAGTAAAAAAAAATTTTTTCAGCGAATATCAACGTGTGGTACATAGTTCGACAGCTCTTTAGAAACACTATAAGGTTCCTAAGTAATGTTTTTGATTAAGTGAATGAATTTGGAAATAATCGCTCCGAAAGTTGTGTAAATTGTGGTCCCCCCCCCCCCCCTCTATTTTCTAAACCGTGCGTCCGAAAAATATGAAAAAAATCACGAAGGTAACGCTTAATTAATACTTTCAACGAAAATTATTTTCAACAAGATCGAATTAACCGTTTTGGAGTTATTGCCGATAAACTGCGCTACTCAACAAAAGGACGTAATTGCTATGAAGATACGCTCTTTTGTTGTTGTACTTTTTTTACATCGTATTTTTTACCTTATAGTTACGGCTATGGAACCCTACACTGAGCATGGTCCGACATGCTCTTGGCCAGTTATTTTTGTTTTGTTATACATATTTTTTTAACTTTGTTTAATTATTTTCAGTAATGGGAGGCTACGAGTCTCGGGGGCTGGCGTTTCTCGTGCTCTGGAACAATCAGCTGACGAGGAATTGCGCTCACAACCTAAGTAGGATGGTGGTAAGTCTAACATTGATCTCAATAATAGGGCATTTCTCCAGAAAAATGTCTGCGGTCACCTCATTCATCTGGCCCTTTTTCATACTAAATGACATATTTCTGGAGAAATGCCCAATAGGATAACTTAAAGTCGATGAATTTTGCAAATATACAGGATGTTCTTTTAAGCACTAGGAATATTTTGAATATGAATTAGGTATAATTTAAGTATACACATTTTTCGGTTTTTTTTTTTGTATTTCTGCAGATGCTTTGAATATTTTTTGTTTCTTATCAGCGTGCTTCAAAATCCCTCTGCGTGCTAAACGTGGGGCGCAACGCGCTCGGCAGCGCGGGGGCGCGCGTGGTGGGGGCGGGGGCGCTGCTGTCGCTCGGGCTGCAGGGCGCGCGGCTGCTGCCCGACGCGGCGCCGCTGCTGCAGGCCGCTCTAGCGACCGACGCGCACCTGCAGGTATATCCCTCTGCGTGCCGCACGTGGGGCGCAACGCTCGGCAGCGCGGGGGCGCGCGTGGTGGGGGCGGGGGCGCTGCTGTCGCTCGGGCTGCAGGGCGCGCGGCTGCTGCCCGACGCGGCGCCGCTGCTGCAGGCCGCTCTAGCGACCGACGCGCACCTGCAGGTATATCCCTCTGCGTGCCGCACGTGGGGCGCAACGCTCGGCAGCGCGGGGGCGCGCGTGGTGGGGGCGGGGGCGCTGCTGTCGCTCGGGCTGCAGGGCGCGCGGCTGCTGCCCGACGCGGCGCCGCTGCTGCAGGCCGCTCTAGCGACCGACGCGCACCTGCAGGTATATCCCTCTGCGTGCCGCACGTGGGGCGCAACGCTCGGCAGCGCGGGGGCGCGCGTGGTGGGGGCGGGGGCGCTGCTGTCGCTCGGGCTGCAGGGCGCGCGGCTGCTGCCCGACGCGGCGCCGCTGCTGCAGGCCGCTCTAGCGACCGACGCGCACCTGCAGGTATATCCCTCTGCGTGCCGCACGTGGGGCGCAACGCTCGGCAGCGCGGGGGCGCGCGTGGTGGGGGCGGGGGCGCTGCTGTCGCTCGGGCTGCAGGGCGCGCGGCTGCTGCCCGACGCGGCGCCGCTGCTGCAGGCCGCTCTAGCGACCGACGCGCACCTGCAGGTATATCCCTCTGCGTGCCGCACGTGGGGCGCAACGCTCGGCAGCGCGGGGGCGCGCGTGGTGGGGGCGGGGGCGCTGCTGTCGCTCGGGCTGCAGGGCGCGCGGCTGCTGCCCGACGCGGCGCCGCTGCTGCAGGCCGCTCTAGCGACCGACGCGCACCTGCAGGTATATCCCTCTGCGTGCCGCACGTGGGGCGCAACGCTCGGCAGCGCGGGGGCGCGCGTGGTGGGGGCGGGGGCGCTGCTGTCGCTCGGGCTGCAGGGCGCGCGGCTGCTGCCCGACGCGGCGCCGCTGCTGCAGGCCGCTCTAGCGACCGACGCGCACCTGCAGGTATATCCCTCTGCGTGCCGCACGTGGGGCGCAACGCTCGGCAGCGCGGGGGCGCGCGTGGTGGGGGCGGGGGCGCTGCTGTCGCTCGGGCTGCAGGGCGCGCGGCTGCTGCCCGACGCGGCGCCGCTGCTGCAGGCCGCTCTAGCGACCGACGCGCACCTGCAGGTATATCCCTCTGCGTGCCGCACGTGGGGCGCAACGCTCGGCAGCGCGGGGGCGCGCGTGGTGGGGGCGGGGGCGCTGCTGTCGCTCGGGCTGCAGGGCGCGCGGCTGCTGCCCGACGCGGCGCCGCTGCTGCAGGCCGCTCTAGCGACCGACGCGCACCTGCAGGTATATCCCTCTGCGTGCCGCACGTGGGGCGCAACGCTGGGCAGCGCGGGGGCGCGCGTGGTGGGGGCGGGGGCGCTGCTGTCGCTCGGGCTGCAGGGCGCGCGGCTGCTGCCCGACGCGGCGCCGCTGCTGCAGGCCGCTCTAGCGACCGACGCGCACCTGCAGGTATATCCCTCTGCGTGCCGCACGTGGGGCGCAACGCTCGGCAGCGCGGGGGCGCGCGTGGTGGGGGCGGGGGCGCTGCTGTCGCTCGGGCTGCAGGGCGCGCGGCTGCTGCCCGACGCGGCGCCGCTGCTGCAGGCCGCTCTAGCGACCGACGCGCACCTGCAGGTATATCCCTCTGCGTGCCGCACGTGGGGCGCAACGCTCGGCAGCGCGGGGGCGCGCGTGGTGGGGGCGGGGGCGCTGCTGTCGCTCGGGCTGCAGGGCGCGCGGCTGCTGCCCGACGCGGCGCCGCTGCTGCAGGCCGCTCTAGCGACCGACGCGCACCTGCAGGTATATCCCTCTGCGTGCCGCACGTGGGGCGCAACGCTCGGCAGCGCGGGGGCGCGCGTGGTGGGGGCGGGGGCGCTGCTGTCGCTCGGGCTGCAGGGCGCGCGGCTGCTGCCCGACGCGGCGCCGCTGCTGCAGGCCGCTCTAGCGACCGACGCGCACCTGCAGGTATATCCCTCTGCGTGCCGCACGTGGGGCGCAACGCTCGGCAGCGCGGGGGCGCGCGTGGTGGGGGCGGGGGCGCTGCTGTCGCTCGGGCTGCAGGGCGCGCGGCTGCTGCCCGACGCGGCGCCGCTGCTGCAGGCCGCTCTAGCGACCGACGCGCACCTGCAGGTATATCCCTCTGCGTGCCGCACGTGGGGCGCAACGCTCGGCAGCGCGGGGGCGCGCGTGGTGGGGGCGGGGGCGCTGCTGTCGCTCGGGCTGCAGGGCGCGCGGCTGCTGCCCGACGCGGCGCCGCTGCTGCAGGCCGCTCTAGCGACCGACGCGCACCTGCAGGTATATCCCTCTGCGTGCCGCACGTGGGGCGCAACGCTCGGCAGCGCGGGGGCGCGCGTGGTGGGGGCGGGGGCGCTGCTGTCGCTCGGGCTGCAGGGCGCGCGGCTGCTGCCCGACGCGGCGCCGCTGCTGCAGGCCGCTCTAGCGACCGACGCGCACCTGCAGGTATATCCCTCTGCGTGCCGCACGTGGGGCGCAACGCTCGGCAGCGCGGGGGCGCGCGTGGTGGGGGCGGGGGCGCTGCTGTCGCTCGGGCTGCAGGGCGCGCGGCTGCTGCCCGACGCGGCGCCGCTGCTGCAGGCCGCTCTAGCGACCGACGCGCACCTGCAGGTATATCCCTCTGCGTGCCGCACGTGGGGCGCAACGCTCGGCAGCGCGGGGGCGCTAAATGTATGAAACGGTGAAACCGATTCCGATCTGATGCGTCACAACACAACACGACAGATAAATCGTCTGCTGACAAGCAAAAGTCACTAAGTAACAAATACCTACTTAAAGCAAAGCTCGTATTTCAGTATTGATTTACTAATGAGATACGACCTTTTGAAGAGCAGTGATAGAAGTTTTAGTGAATTTTTATTGTCACCGGGCGAAATGTGAATGCAGCTTAACCTCCGCTAGCGTTTCGGCGCAAAAGTTCCGTCGATGCTGCGACGGCCCTGATAAAACGACGCTTGAGTGCAGAGAACTGCGGTATCTTAAAATAGCTCTTTCCTCTAGCGAATCGGAACACCACCACTATAAACAACCTCTCATATAAATGAGGGTGTTTAGAAATCATAAACCCACCAGCTGGCAGCAGGGTGGCGAAACGTCTTTTTGACTGTAGGTGTCAAGATCCACCAATCACACCACCTGATTTTGAAATCTACTGCCAAATAGACCTTTCGCCACCCTGCTGCCAGCTGGTGGATTTCTGATTTCTAAATAACCTCATTCGTACGATGGACAGTTTTTGTAAATCTGTCCTATATCATATTCACAGAGGATAGACCTCCGCGACAACCGACTAGGCGCCGAGGGCCTGCAAGCGATCGTGGACGCGATGAAGACGAACACCACGCTGACTCAGGTCGATTTGGACGACCCTTCGGTGAGTGGACACGTCACAGGATAAAAGTTCGTGATAATAGGCTACTTGACAGGTTTCTGAAAAGTCAATCCGATTGTTTAATGATGTCTATTGAGCACTCAGAAAGTGGTAATTTTTAATTCTTTTGTGTATTTTTTCCGAAAAAAGCAAATAAAAATGCACTTTTAAAATTAGCCGCCAAAACGGTTTCTTAATACAAATATCCATAATTCTTCCATTATTTTTCACACTGTCAAGTAGCCTATAGCTGACACCACGACAGCTCTATATTTGACAGCTAATTATATATCTTGGTAGACATATGGAAGACATAACGCTCAATTAAATACCAGAAAACCTCAGAAATACAAGGTGAAATTTTAGTGGTCGTTTTCTGTTTAAGGGCCTGTTCAGTATCGTGTGATTAGGAAAAAGAAAAAAAAATTTTGACGTAAAAAAAAATTGTCTTTTGTATGGAGGGTCGGCTAATTTGAACGACCTGCTCCATAGAAAATATTTTTTTTTTGCGTTAAAAAAAATTTCTTCCACTTTTTCCTAATCAGAACACGATACTGAACATGCCCTTAAACGGAAAACAACCATTAAAATTTCACCTTGTATAAGGAGCAAATATGCGACACCTGTTAGGCAAAGTGCTCTGCCGTCCAATATCTAAAACTGGACTAACCCCTATACAACTCCATAGAGATTAGTCTAGTTTTAGTGATAGGACGGCAGTGCTGGAGGTCGGAAGCACTTCACTTACCTAGGACCTAGGCTCTACGATAAGTTGCCTAGTGAACTACAAGATATTTTGGAGTCTAAGCAGCTCAAGTAACTTATCAATAAAGCAATCAATTCTAAATAATATAAAGTCAGTAAAAAAAATCTCCTGAAATTCTCCTACAATGAATTTGGCATTTTTTATCAAAAATGATTTGCCTAATAATGTTCCCCCCTCTCCCTTATATCCATTATCATATTTATGTATATCTATTATCATATTTAAACCATATACAAGGTGCTCGCGAGGAAACCGCATAATTTTGCCAGCGTATTGCTGATCATGTTTAGAAATGAAAATGTCGTATAAAGTAAGGTGAACACAGATTAGTTTTCGAGTTTTTAATTATTTTAGATTTGTATCATCTCCAGTGTTAATCAACTTTATAATGAGGGTGTTTAGAAATCATAAACCCACCAGCTGGCAGCAGGGTGGCGAAAGGTCTTTTTGACAGTAGGCGTCAAGATCCACCAATCACACCACTTGATTTTGACATCTACTGCCAAATAGACCTTTCGCCACCCTGCTGCCAGCTGGTGGATTTCTGATTTCTAAATACCCTCATTGCGATGTTGCGAGACCGAAACACTACGGAAATTGTTGTTTAATGTGTAATGTCAAGTGTCCAATTTTTCACTTTGACATTTCACGGTAATCAATAAAGTTCCACATTAATGGATATGAAAATATCACTCATTTAATACAATCATGCCAGCTCATCCTAAGGCATAGTGTTACTGGTGAACCAATAATAATTTATTTAATTTTGGGATTTGGATTTGGGAATTGTTCATAGTCACTCTTGCATCTCATATCAAAATAGGTTTACTGAAAGTCGGTTATTTTAAAATGTTTAATTTAGTGATTATTATGATTACAGGAGTCGACGCTGCTGGGCGAGGACAACGAGTGCGCGACAATCGCGCGACTAACGCGCGAGGTGCGCGCGGCGTGCCGCCGCAACGAGCCCGCCGCCGCCAGCCCCGAGCGGCGGGTCCACAGGAAGATCAGCCTCACGTGCCACACCACGTGCCTGCACAGGGTGAGACACAAGTTCTGAATAGGGAATATGCATGAATTTTTTTAAACACATTTCTTAACAAAATATGAAAACACCGTGAAAAAGATTTCTTTCTTCTATTTCTATTTCTTCTAATCAGACCGGGATTAGACAGAGAGATCCGATATGGACTATGACGTCATAGTACACGGCCGCCATACAATATCCATACTATATTCTGTTTTGCTAGAAAGAGATAAATCTTTCTTTTCTTATATGTTGGTTATTTTTATAGTTATTCGAAAAATATTTTTTTCCTACTGTTTCTTACATTAATGAGCTTTTATTAAAGTAAATAAAAAATATCATGCATATTCCCTATTGTTTATGCTCCTACGAACGAATCCTACTAGCTCTTTGGTAGGAATCGGACTGGGTGGGGGCGTACATTCGCTAGCCACACAATGATATTTTATTGGTAGATAGGTTACAAGGGTCAATCAACTTTTTCTTGTACATTGCTATGGTTACCTCCCCCGGACGACTCTTTAATAATATGATTGTCTGCAATTTTTCTACAGTTAAATTCATCAAACGTGCATTTTTGTTACAGTTGTAAGCCCATTATTTTATGGATCATCTCCTATGCACATTAGTAGCATATATTATAACAGTTTTTTTTAAGAAACTCAGACAAAGTTGTCTCTTGGACAACAGGACCAAATAACAAAACACGAAAAAGTTAATTAACCCACAGGCACTCCCAAACGTGAAGCACCATTCTGTGAACGGGAACCCGTGCCGACTTCATCCTAACTTTCTCATACTAAGCGGTTGAGCTAAGTTTGCACCTCGTTTCCTTAGATGACATACCAACCGGGTGCAAATTTAACTTGAAATTTTAATTAATCATATTCTGGACTGACATTTTTTAGGCAACCCACTTGCAATATATTTATAAACATATTTAACTTAATATAAAATACTTTTCATCCATTAACCAGTTCGGTGAAGGTCGTTCTATACTCGGATCTTTGACTAAGGAATGATCTCTTAAATCGAGCTGTGCATATTTTTGCAGGGTATGCAAGCGGAGGAGGCGCCGCGCACGGGCCGCCTGCGCTCCCCGGCGCCGTCGCCCGCCGGCAGCCCCGTGCCCGCGCAGCATCCATCCCGCTTCTCCGTGAGTAGAGATAACACCAGTCATCAATGATGACTCATCATTGTTTTGTAGGCTTTATAGCTTTGTAGCACTAGTTCTACGAAGGCAACAGTGAAAAGACTTGGAGTTTGTAGAACACCGTGTATTCGCGACCGTGGTTAGTACAAGACGGAATTACATATTTTCATAGATATATAGGTAATTTCACGAGAGTTGAGGTGAATGATTACACACACAGCTACATGAAGTACTCATTGCAAAAAAAGTGAATGAATGAAATGAATGAGTGAGTTAATAAACACAAGGCTATAGTTTAAACAAACTTTTTGGTGTATTTTGCAATTCACTGTTGAACCTGCTATCGGTACTTAAAAAGAACAGTAATTTCAAAATCCCGCTGTCATTACATGGCAGTATTGTTGTGTGCGTGGCCTAAACTTTCGTGAAATTACCTATAACATGCCATACTAGACCATAGACCGAGAGTCAAAATCAGACTAACCATAATGACAACATTAGAAAATTATATTTTTGTTGAACTTACCAACAATAATCATCATCATCATTTCAACCTTGATACGTCCAATGCTGAAGGTTTTCCCCGAAGACTTTCACAACAAACGGTCGCACGCCTGTCTCGATCGACTTCGGGGCTATCCATAAATTACGTGACCGATTTTTGCCGATTTTGGACTCCCCCCCCCTACAATCATCCTATCGTCCTATTGTCGCCCTCTCCTACGTCATATTACCATCATCCGCTGTCCAGATCCCCCCTAATTTCAAATGACGTAATTTATGGATGGCCTCTTCCGGTGACTCTAACCAGCTCGTCAGACCTTCATGTAGGGCCGACCTACGCTGCGTCTTTCGGTTCGTGGTCTCCACTCGAGAACCTTTAACCTTTGGCATGTTGGAGCGTGTATCCACGGAATCCCGTTATCAGAATTCCGTGGATCCGGCATTCGCATGCGGCATGCGGCGGCGGGATTCGGCAGTCCGAAAGACTCCACGCGCCTAAGTTTCTCGTCACACCACCACAACGTCACATCGCCAGTCGCGGCATACCAAAGGTTAAGCCCCATCGGACATCGATTACTTGAGCTATATGGCCAACCCGTTGCCACTTTAACTTGCCAGCTCTAGTATAATTCCAGTGGCATAGTATAACAGCAGTAATATTTCTGCCGACAGAAGGTACATCAGGAAGGTTCAGGAGTTACGAAGGAATAAACAGCATTGATATAGGGCAGTGGGTCCGAACCTGGGGGTAATTACCCCTTTAGGGGTAAAATTAAGTTTTCTTAGGGGTAATACTCATATTAAGTCGTTTTTCTTTGAGTACTTTCATATACTTCTCTGTATTACCTATTTTTTGGAGGGGTAAAGATACAAATCTAGAGGGGGCCTGTGGGTGATCTGGCAATAAAGGTTAGGAACCACTGGTATAGGGGCTCCAGAGGAGTCTCGTTGTATAACCTCCTCTGCTCATGTTCGCATTTCAAATAAACATTGTGCTCTACACAGGTGACCCGAGTGACGCCGGAGCGTTCTCCTGCTGAGTCGAGTTCGCTGCGATCGCCGTACGCCGCTCCGTCTAGGTTTAAAGTCGTACAGGTAGATACGATTCCTTCAATAGGCTACTTGACAGGTTTCTGAAAAGTCAATCCGATTGTTTGATGATGTCTATTGAGCACTCAGAAAGTGGTAATTTTTAATTCTTTTGTGTATTTTTTCCGAAAAAAGCAAATAAAAATGCACTTTTAAAATTAGCCGCCAAAACGGTTTCTCGGACAATATGGCGTCTATGACGACACATGATAGTAAACCGACAAATGTCAACGAGGATCACATAACGTTCTACCTTTGAAAATAGGATTGACAGATGCTGTCGATGCTGTTTACTATGGTGTGACGTCATCGGCCAATCCAAACCGTTTTCGATAAAATGGCGACAGATAAAAAATAATCAATATTCATCCGAGTTTTATAAATAAATTATCCATTTATTTTTAGTAATATTGACGTAAATTGGTTTTAATACTTATAATTAATACATATATCCATAATTCTTCCATTATTTTTCACACTGTCAAGTAGCCTATTGTGCCGATTCATATCAAAATCGCCCAAGCCGAAACTAATTAGTAATAGGCTACCTTCCTGACAAATCAAATCAGTTACTTTTTATGAAGTGTCAAAACGCTCAGATAGTATAAAGTTTGTATGGAATAAAAGTGAAATGACGTCATTTTACTCAAACATCAAATCATCTTCTTATTTATAGGTATTGATCTTTTAAAAATCGTTTAAAAACGCTAAATAGGTGATGTTTAGTTCATTTTTGCAAATTTTCGAAAGCTGATTTAATGGCTAGCGTGTAGTAATTTATATTGACTAGAGGCAAATACCCTAATGAGTTTCGAGTTTTATTCCGACTGAAAGTTTGTTATTTTTCACTTTAGAAGCCAAGATTACCCAAAGTTGAGACCACAGTGTCATCGACACTATAATCGTCACTGTGGGCATCAAGTGCACCTTACGTGATTTCAAATATATATTTTGAAATTGCAGGCGGGAAGGGTTAAGTTATATTACAGATGGTGAAATTTTACTGCTGTTTCCAAACACCCTAATCTAACTCCATCTTTTGTACTTTTGAAGTAGTTTGTCATTTTTAACCAATCTAATCATCTTGATGACACGTTTGGCCTAGTGGGAGAGACACCGCCTATGAAGCTAGATGTCCAGGGTTCAAATCCTGGTAAGGGCAAATGTTTGTGTTATGAACCAGAGTACTTGTTCCTGAGTCATGGGTGTTTCCTATCTATTTATGTATGAATTTATCTATATAAGTTGCATATCTTCGTTTAATACCCATAATACAAGCATTTTTCTTCCAGGCAAGGTTCGGGGCTAGATCGATTTGTGTAAGACGTCCTGCAATATTGATATTTATTTATTTACTTAACAGGTAGCGGAGCCGCCTCAGATACAAGTACAGTCGGCCACGCCGGAGCAGCCGCGGCGCTCCACCTCCCGGTTCTCCGTCACGCGCAACATGGACACCATGTACAACCCCACCTTCGTGCCCTCCCCTCCACCCACCCCCATGCCCACCAAGACCAGACACAGTGCTGCCCTCACCGAGACCAAACTCCACAATGTTAACAGTGAGACAAACTGCACTGGCAACAATTGCGAGGGCAGTGATAGGCCCCGCAAAGTCGACAGTGAAACCCGGGAAGGGGAGCGCAATGTGGCTCCAATTGAGATAAAAGTGGTAGAAATCAAAGAAGTAGAAAAGACAAGTGATAAAAGTGATAAATTAAGTGCTGTAAGTGATGTAAATAGTGTGACTGTTACGGTTAGTGATAAAGACTTTAACGTGGATAACAAGTTCCACGATAAATCGGAAGCTTTGTCCCACGACGAGGCGGTTAGTGTAATAGGTGATAATAAAATAACTAAAACCGAGACGAAATTAGTTAAAAATAGCAAAGCGATGAGTGATAACGAGATGATTGATGTGCAAGTGTCTGTTACCGTGAAGAAAGAGACGGTGGATACGGCCAAAGCGCGCACCGACCAAATTAAAGATGAGCGTAGGAGTGTTGATGAAATAGTTGTTGAGAAACGTGATGATGTTGCCATGAAACAGATAGAAGCCATCACGGAAGACTTGGGCAATCTAATACAGGAAATGCGCGGCAGATCCAAAACTGTCAAACCTGTCAAAGTGAAGAGTGATTGCACGCAAACAGATATAAATATAGATAGTAAATTAGATACCTTCGACGATGTACCTGTTATAAATCGAGATAATGTAGTTCTTAAGAAAAATAAAAGCGAATCCAGCCTGGATAGTCCGGATTTGGAAGTGTCTAGGCTTATGAACAAAAAGCTGATCGGCAGCGCCTTTTGCGATAGCAGTTCCTCTCTAGAAATTTCTGGAAGCTCCATGGAAAGCTTGAATGCGTTAGACAACCAGACAGTGAAACCTATAATCATACAGGAATCTGTAGAGTCTGATTCTGAACTGGATAGGAGAAAATCTGATGTGGTGTTATCTACGGAGAGCAGTATAGAATCTACGAGTGAAGTTACCCCAGTTAACAGCGGCAATTTTCTGAATATGTCCGTTAGTTCCAACGAAAGTGTGTCTCCAATTATATTTGGGAAAAACAAAAAGATTCACGGATCACTCTCCAGTTTGGAGGCGAGTGTCAGTTCATTGGAGTCGAGACAAGAAAAAGTAATGGTGACGTCAGCCGATTCTGGTATAGAATACTCTTTACAAAACCCATCAGAAAATAAAGAGGATAATTCGTCCAATGAGGGAACTTTAACACACAATTCAAGCTTAAAAGAAACTGTGAAAAAAGACGGGTTCCAACTACAGGAGACACTTACTTGCTCTCCTAAAAGAACATCAAGTTTGCTCGATGTGCCCGCATTGAAAACTAAAGGTTTGGATCGAATGAGGAAAATATCGTGGGTCGCGCCGTCAGCTAGCTTCCATATACCACGGCCGGAACCCGAAAAGGAATCCAAAATTCCCGGCCATTTAGAAAAGTTACTAAGCCTTTTTCAACATCCTACCAGTATATTTTCTAGAAGTTCGGAAGACGAAAAGAAATCAGCTTCGAATACACCCCCTAGAAAAGATTCTTCTCTCACCAGCTCTTTCTGGTCTTGGGGTAGTGCGACAGAGAAAACAGAAGAAAGAGAAGACATAGATAGTCTTTCTGAAGCCACAGATTCTACTCTTTCGGAAAGGGTTCAAGTTTCTTTCGTCGACGAGTCTTTTTCTAAAAAACTTGATAGCAAAACACCATCCACAGATACAGATAATACGCTGAGCGAGTTCCAATCCTTCCAGCAAGGTAACTCAGAGGCGAGCGAGGCGGAAGCGGAAGCGGATAAAGTTACCGAAAAAACCACCGATGACAATTTAGTACAAAAATGTTTAGGTTTAAGCTTAAAGTGCGCGAGCGCCAACGGGAACAAGGACGTGGCGAGAGCGTGTGATATAGTAGATCTCAGTAAACCCAACGACTTAAATAAAAACTACGATACGAGTAAGCCAGCCGACAACAACAAGAATCCTGGTCTAGACGCGGATCCGAAAGACGTTAAAGATGAAAAACTAGAAGCTGTCAGACCGAGATCCTTCGCTGCGGTCTTAAAAGCCTCCGGCTCAGAGAATTCTCTAGACAAACAGAGTCCAGAAACGGGGCAGCCAGTAGATAAATTACCAAGTAAAGTAATCAGAGGTATTAAAGAAAATATAAGCCCTGAAAACACGTTGACCTCCACAATGACTAAAGCTCTAGCTTTTGAGCTAACGGAAAAACAGGTGAAGAACCAGCAAATAGTAAACACGGTTTGGGAAGTTACATTAGACAATGAACCTAAAAAGGAAGAAAAGCTCCAAAACGAATTGGCGCCTATAGCTACTATAGAAGAAACGTGTGATGAAACGCTAGAAAACGCGCAGTTAGATTATATTGACGATATCAAATTTATTGATGAGAAAAATACTTCAGGTGACAGTGGTGTTACACTAGAAGGTAACACAGAAGTTAAAATCACGAGAGAATTGGAAAGTGTTGACCTAGGGAAAGATGCTCTGTCTTATCTTATATATGACAGTCAAGGCTTTACGCCTAGTGTAGGAACTATAGTCAAAACCGAAGCGGAACCTGGTTCGTTAGCTCAAGAACTAAGAGACGCTGAAATCAAAGAAATTAAAGAGCAACTTTTGGATTTATCCCCAGAATTGATTATTGACGAGGCAGAAGAAGTGCCAGAAGTTTTCACAAAAGAGGTCATAGGTTTAAAAACGTCCCCAGTCATTCCTGAAAGGGCGAAGATTAAAAAATCTAATTCCTTAGAAGACATCTCCCAAAGCGAGGCGAGTCAGAAGAAAACAATAGCTTTTAAAGTGCCTGAAGTAGTGTCTACGCCACGCGATATACCGGAAAGACGAACGAAGTTACGCTCTAGAAGTGGATCAAGTCCAAAATCTTTACCAGAATGCTTGAACAAGCCATCTCCCTTAACCAAAATGGATTCAATATTATCTAAGAAGAAGAAAAAAGTATCGTCTTTAGGTAAAATCGCTAGAGATTCTCTCCTAGCACTAAATATGAGCGAAGAGGAGATAGCAGAATTCAGAAGATCATACAAACTAACTTCAGTGGAGAGTTTGAGGTCTTTAGAATCGGTCTCAGAAGATGCGAATTCTCAAAGTGGTACTTCTGTTGATTCCAGATGTAGATCTTGTTTGCGAATGTCGCAAGAGAGTCTGATGTCGTTAGATTCTATAAATGAGGATTGCCGATGTGGAGACGAATGCGAGAAACCGAGTCATTCGGGGAGATAGGGCGAAACGCAAGGGTCTATGGGAGTCTGCAGTTAGTGTTCGATGGTAGTCGGAAAACTGCTTCAGGGCTTTTTGTAAACGAGGATTGTATGAGGAATTCCTAAACTATAGAAGCTTCAAGATTGTTAGGACCCTTTAAAATGGTTTTTCTAATAATCTTTGACCAATGTTTTTGGTTAAGTGCGAGCCATTTTTTTATATAGATTGACTATTATAGTTTTTTTGTAGCTCGGGTATTTTAGGAATTCCTCATAGTGTCTAAGTTAAAAGAAAAACATTTGTGTATAGCTTGCTGTTTCGCTTATCCTATTTTCATTTCAATTATCATTATCATTAAAAAAATACTAATGTTAAATAAGTACAAATTAACATCTACATTCATCTGTTAGAATCACAAGTTTTTAGTACAGTTGGTGGCTAAAAAAAGTTTCTGTACTTGCCTGTCGAATAAAATGTAATAAAATTGTTCGTAAAATATATTGTTTTATACTGTTACATATTTTATTACTATTACTTTACAGGGCTGTTCAAAATAAAGGAGTGTTTTAAATTATATTTTAGTTACACAAGGATAAGTCAAAATAACAAGCTTTATACAAACCATAGTAAATTGGACGGTTGCTATTGTAAAAAGCAAATTTCTAGGAGCGTAAGGATGTTTCAGAATGTTCTAGATGTTAACAATATGGCATATTTGTCGATGCTTTATGTAAATAAACTTTGGACAGACTACCCTTAGACCTACCAAAAGGTACTTCCTGTTTATTTTATGGAACTGTGACGTCATAGAATTATAAAAAAAAATGTTTCGACATGTCCATGGTAGATTTATTACAGCCAATATGAAAATATCTGCTGTTCTATAAAAGTAGCGAATTTCATACATTCTGATAAAATTAAAAGAGCTCAAAAGAAATGAGAAAACATCATCTGGATTTGTTATATAAACTGTCTATTACTCCAGTGTCCTGTTTCACGAAACTACAAGTTAGTCTGTTTTGTTTAAAACAAGCTTTATTTTATAGCGTGATACATTTTGTCTGCGCGAAATGACATGAGAAGTCTCAAAAAATATTTTTATTTTACCGAACTTAAGCCACACCACCAGTGACACTCGCGCCATCAAGACGAATCTAATGATGTATCATTTATCAAAATCGGTTGTGCCGTTGAGTTGTTACGAGCGGACATAGGAACGGACATACATACATACCGAATACATGCGATAAAACCGCCTGTTGTCTACCTTTTTAAATTGTTCTAATTATGTAAGTACCTCTTGTAATGTGTTTTTCTGGTGTGCAATAAAGTATACTTGTATTGTATTGTATACATACAGGTCAAACACATAACCCTCCTTTGGGCTTCGCCGCAGTCGGGTAAAAAACAAGAATTAACGTGCAATTTTGACGACACGTTTTGCTTAGTGGGAGTGACACTGCCTACGAAGCTAGAGGTCCCGGGTTCAAATACTGGTAAAGGCAAATATTTGTGTGATGAGCACGAGTATTTGTTCCTAAAACATGGATGTTTTCTATCTATTCCAAAGAAAATAATAGAATCAGACTTGTCAAAGAGCCCTTGAGTTACTTGCAGAAATAAATAATTTTATTTTTTATTTAAGTGTGTATATCCTCGTCCTAGGACCCTTAGTACAAGCTTTGCTTTGTTTGGGACTAGCTGGATTTGTGTAAGATTGTTCCCCTAATATTTATTTATTTTATTTATATTTTAATTGGGCCTTCAATATCAGCGCCATCTATCAGCATCATTCGTAACAAAATATTTTTTGCTAAAATTATATTTATTGGCTTTTTGAGAGATCTCGTTTCATTTTGCGCAAATAAAATGTTTCAGTCTATAAAACATAACACATTTCAAACAAAATTGGGTATTTGACTGTAACTGAAATTTGTTAAAATTATATAAGATCCTGTTATAAAGAAAAATAAGGAAATATGTTGAAGTTTTGAGTTTGATACCTAACGTGTAACTTTTTTTATGAGCCTGCAAAGTTGGGTGAGAAAGTGTACTTTAAAAGTATGAGAATATAACTACTAATAACATTAAATAACCCATAGGTTAACGCGGGCTTATTTTCCGCAACTCGACGACAAACATGCGCCTATTTTGCGTAACCCATAAAATGTATGGTAACTTTAGTTATCAAACCGTTACGATAAACGCAAGTTTTAACAAAGTTCTTAATTTCCCCAAACAATGTATGTCTCGTGACGTCAGGTTGCAATGTGCTTCAGTATGGAGCGTTTCTGCACGTTTTTGGGAGTCTAAAAATGTGATTGTAACATTGTAGTATCACGGTGAGTTTTTATGATATTGAAGTGGTTTTTTCACTAATATTTCTATTATTGAGAGGTCTTTCAATAAATCACAAAAAAAGTTGTCAATAGCGAATTAATTTTTTTGGCTTTTTGAGAGTTCTCGTGTCATTTCGCGCAAATAAAATGTCTCAACCTATAATTGACCATAGTTATGCAGAAAGGGACCAGAGGCAAGTTGCGTATACTTGGATTATATACTCTACGCAGTTAAACATAAAGTTTAGTTTTATGCCTACAAAAAAGTGAAATGACGTCATTTTATTCAAACATCAAATCAGCTTATTTATAGTTTTTGATCTTTTATAAATCGTTTAAAACGCTAAATAGGCGATGCTTAGTTCATTTTAGCATATTTTCGAAGGCTGATTTAAAGGCTAGCGTGTAGTAATTTATATTGACTACAGGCAAATACCCTATTGCAAACAATGACCCTCTTTTGGTTTGTATGTCAAATCGTATTTTTAACGGTGGTCCTACCATGGAACAACAGTTCTTCAAGAGTTTCATATCTTATAATTTCACAGTTCCATAGAAAAAAAGGCAAGTCCCAAAAGGAAGCTCTTAGTGTATTAATATTATGTACAGTGCGTTTTAAATTTTATATAAAAAAATAAGATAATCCATTCTTATATGCGATGGCATATATATATGTACAGAAGGTAGATCAAGATTATATGACCCGCACTCTGGTGTTTACCGACTCTTCTATCCCTTTCTTATATTAAGTCTATCCTTATTTGTCTTAGTTATTGTAATAAAAGAACGTAAACGGATTATTCGCGTATAGTAAATTATTTTTATGCCACAAAAAAAGGAAAAAGCCGCTTCCTGGCCAAGTGTAGACATAAAATGATGTACACAACACGGGAGGTAATAAAGAAAGCCCTCGATCGCACATTTACGTCCCTCGCTTTCAGCTCGGGCCGCAAACTTCTGCGATCTCGGCCTTTCTTTGTATTACCACCCTAGTTATGTAATGTACTATTACATCCCGACGTGTAACGGATTAATGAGGGTGTTTAAAAATCATAAATCCACCAGGTGGCAGCAGGGTGGCGAATGGTCTTTTTGACAGTAGGTGTCAAAATCCACCAATCACATCACCTGATTTTGACATCTACTGCCAAATAGACCATTCGCCACCCTGCTGCCACCTGGTGGATTTATGATTTTTAAACACCCTCATTCGTAACCCTTTTCAGCGCTCGTATTCAACCACGTTTAAAAAAGTTGTTTTAATACAATGAGTGATAATCGCGGAAAATCGGGACAATATTGTCTTTTTTAGGTAACTTTCTAGCCCTTTCGCTGAAAACAGGTATTTTCTAATAAATAAAGCATCTGAACCAATAAACATAATTTAACAACTTTTTTGTCTATTTTGTGCTTTATTCACGTCAAAAAACAAGTATGCAGTCCAATAGAAACTGCAGCAATAACCTCTTAAGGTTCCAAATACGTCGTCAGTCCAGATGTAATGCCTCATCTACCTGCACAGCACTACTGTAACGTGAGTGCACCGACTACCTCTTCCTTACTAATTAGTATAGGGAACGTGCACTACGAAGGTGCTGCCAACTGGTGCCGCCAGTCTAAATCATATACCCTCTCATGCTGGGGCCACATTGACGAAAACGCCGTTAATAACGTTAATTTATCGCGTTGAAGGACGATTAATGTCAGTGTAGCTACGACCTACTATATTTGACATTGACAGCTTGATTTGACAGGGGCGATAGTTTCCTTTATTGTCCGCCCGTGTCTCTTTTGTCGTTTAGTGCTGCCACCTATAGTTCGTGCACGTTCCTTATTACTACTCTAAACTAGTATAATTGGTTTGACGTTTGACCAATGTTGCTAGTTTCGACTTGTAAAATGTTAACTTTTATGTTCCTGATACCATTTTGTGCCGAAACCTGAAACCTTTAATTGCGAAAATTTACTAAACAATATAAGTATAGACTTATCAAAAGGGGATTTTTGCCGCTAAACCTCAGTGGGCCGGTCCGGTGTTTATAATAATGATTCAATATATCAGATTGATGTATTGATATTACTTCTCAAAGGTTTATTACTATAGTAAAATATGAAGTAACCGTGTATACGGTCACGTCTAAAAATATGTATACATTTAACTTGTGTCAGTGGAATATGATTCAATATCGTATACATATTTTTAGATTTGACTGTACATTATGTAGCACATTTTGCTGAATTCCGTATGACATTTGGATTAAGTCCAAGTACATATATGTAAAACTCAGAAATGGTATGTGCAGTCAGTCATACATTTTTGTATGACAGGGTGCGTACGTCTTTGTTTTACTGTAAATTTGTGACAGTTATTGAAAAATTAATAATTAAACTTATGTGTTCAAATAATTTTGGCTTGTACTTAAAAAAAGCGATTGTATAATTGATCTGCGTAATGTACATTTACTTAAATAGGCGTACATAAAAATCGTCTGTCACTACATAAATAAATACCTGACTAATTACCCAACCTAACCTGACCACTTTGGTCAGGTTATTTAACCTAACCTGACCAGTTTGTTCAGGTTATTTAACCTAACCTGCCGAGTTTGGTCAGGTTGTATGATGGTTGCTTTGCAGAGGAGAACGTCTAGCAAATGCTTCCCTGCGAAGTACGTGTTGATCTATGTATACGTAAGACTGTAAATTAACTATGTTAATTTGTTTTTTTTTTCTCAATTGCTCAGTCAGGACTTTAGCAAAGTGTGCTGCAGTAGGTGTTATAGTGTAACGTTTTGTCACTCAATATATCGATACTACGGACGTGGGTGTTGTAGCAAGTTTCCAAAAAGTCGGGAAAGTTGTCAGACATTTCTGGAGACTGACAAGAATTTTAAGAATATGGTGGCTCCTAAATAACTTGAAGGACGATTTTATTTTTTCTTTAATATTGGGTAACAAAGATATTTATGATAACTTAAACAACAACAAAGATGACAAGAATAAAATGGTATTTACATCGAAAAAATGTAATATTTGGAGTAAGTAGTACAAAAAAAGGACAACTCGTTTTGTTTATACTTCTCCAAATAATTTGTTATTTATATTTTACGTTCATCATAATTTCTGTGATAGCGTCTTGGAAATATGATTTACCTCATGGGAAATGATGGTCGCGTTTATTACAGTAATCAGTGTAAAGTCGCTGTTTTCCTCCACGTATACAAATGCGTGAGTGATGCATAATATTATTGCGCGATAAACGAGATCATCACGAGCCCGGTTTGTATAGTGATTCAAATCGTCAGAATTACATTTCCCGAACCTTTTAGTCATTGTCTAATCGTGGAACTGACCATGTACAGTCAGTTACAGAAATAAGTCAAATAAGTTACCCATGCAGCCATGCTATGGAAAAATATGTGACAACTTGACAAGGGTTATATAACTCTATAGGTGACTGTATAATCAGCGTTAAAATTAAATGAACACTGCTACTACGCCACCATACAAATATGATCCGTTAATTTTTATGTTGACTGTACTAACAACCTTTGTTATTATTATTCCCTTAAACGTCTAGTATTGTATTTCAGTACATATATCGATGATATTGGAGTGATGTAACGCTGCATGTGCCTACAAATGTTTAAAAAGAGATGTGTGTCAAATAAATTATGAAAGTATTATGATATTGTTTTATTCACAACAGTTAAGTTAATAACTTCACATTATTACCTAACGTTTTAACTAGGGATGTAACGATACCGATACCGATATATCAGCCGATGTATCGATAACGCCGATATATCGATATCGCCGATAATTATACAACCGATATTTGAAGAGCGCGAAAAGAATTTGTTGTATGTTAAAAAAATCTGCAAAAAGTAATTTCAATTACCGACTTAATTTATACAGGGTGATTTGAAATTCGACGTATTCCTTGAAAGGGGTTATTCTATAGCTTATTTGCAATGATTTAAGTCCAATCAACCAGGGGTCAAAACTCAATGGTTATCAAGTTATTTGAGTTTTAACTTTTATTTTAAAGCCGCCTTTCGATCTAAAACTGCTAATTGTGATTTTGTTTATTATTTATTATGAAACAGTTTAAGTTTTGTAATTTGTACGCGAAGTGTCATAATGTTTTTTAAGTAATGACTCGAAGAATTACAAAATTTTGAACAAAATTAAAAACTTTTGACTTTAAATCCTTTTATTCGTAATTTTTTTAAAAGGGCTTTGGTTGTCTTTTGGATTTTACTTAATCAGCCGTTTATTGACTATTAGATGTTGGATTTTTTCATTCCTAATTTAAGTAGTTTTTTCACAATTAACAGGTTTAGATCTTTAAAAAAAAAGTTAAAACTCAAATAACTTGATAACCATTAAGTTTTGACCCCTGGTTGATTGGACTTGAATCATTGCAAATAAGCTATAGAGGTAACCCCTTTCAAGGAATACGTCGAATTTCAAATCACCCTGTATATTGGTCTATTACCTTGTGCAATAATAATTACTATGTTAATTATATATTTGGTTCATAATAAATAAAAAATAATTTTGCGTTGACAATTTATTTATTTTTACTTTACACCTCCAAGGTTGACTCTGTCAAATATAGCCAAGTTTTAGGTATAATAAGGACATACAAATAATAAATCTGAAGTTCATACTTCATTAGTTACCTAAGATATCGGTATCGCCGATAATTTACTACAAATATCGGTATCGTATCGGCAAAATTATGTATCGTTACATCCCTAGTTTTAACAGTTAACACGTTCGCTGTCCCATACAAAGCTATCGGACAATGTCACAAGTCCCAACTGTGCAATCAGTATGGGGAAGTGACCCCATATAGTGGAAGCACGGCCTCCTGAAAAAAACCTTCATGACCCCACATTCAAGCGCGCGATGTATCTCTTGTAGGAAGAAAAATAACTGCTATTATACTGTGCCCTTATGGACTTTTGTCCCTCATTGACAAAACCACACTCTTCTAACTCGTTTTCGCATTCACAAATTGAAGGGTTCCGGAGTCAACAAGAAACATTTATAGTTTCCATGGCCGTCTGTCCGTCTATCCGCGGGTTAGCTCAGAAACTGTAAATGTAAGTGTACGGCTTGAGTGGCGAGCGTCGAGCGTCGCGTCCAGCGTCGCGGGCAGCGTGTATGGGTTTTGTGCAGCGTGCACTCAGGACGCTCACATACATTTGTTCATGTTTAACATGAACGCCGCGCTGCACGCCCCATTCGAGCGTCCACTCAGTTCGTACACTAAGTGTAAGGCCTAAGTGGCGAGCGTCCAGCGTCGCGTCTGGCGGGGCGGGCAGCGTCTATAGGTTTTTTGCAGCGTGCACTAACGACGCTCACATACATTTGTTCATGTTTAACATGAACGCCGCACGCCCCGCCCCGCTGCACGCCCCGCTCGAGCGCCCACTCAGGTCGTACACTTATAGACTTAGTGCTAGACAACTTTCAGCTGTCGTTACTTCACTACCTATAGGGAACGTGCACGACGAAGGTGCTGCTAACTGGTGCCGCCAATCTAAATCATAGACCCTCTCATGCTGGGGCCACATGGACGATAACGCCGTTAATAACGTTAATTTATCGCGTTGAAGGACGATTAACGTCAGTGTAGCTACGACTTACTATATTTGACATTGACACTTACATATTGACATTGACAGCTTGATTTGACAGGGACGATAGTTTCCTTTATTGTCCGCCCGTGTCTCTTTTGTCGTTTGTTTAGTGCTGCCACCTAGTTCGTGCACGTTCCGATTGTGAGCAACAAAAACTTAAAACGGTGGAATTATAAAGAAACGGTTTAAACCTTAGTATTTATTAATTTTTAAGTAATCTGTGATAATACCACTATAGATATTAATTGTTACCAATAATAATCTATATCCCATCCATAAGCGATAGGCCACCAGTTGGTAGTTTTCTTCACGACAGGAGGTGATGCGACCCCGTTCATGATCATCTCTCGATCTCTGATCCCTCTTTCCTTATGGACTTTCTCTTGTCTCTCCTTGACAAGTTTTTCCCGGATCTCTTCCAACTCTTTAGCGTAGTTGAACCCAGCCGTGCCGTAGTACGATGGACTGTTCTTGTGGAGACCCAGACCCAAGTTTAGCTTTATGGATTGTCCTGTAAAGAGCGAGACACGTTTATAAAATAACAAGTGAGTAACTTAAAAATATTTTAGGTTAAACAGCTTTGTCTTTCTTCGTTACAGTTTCAGGCACCCCAAAATACTCGTTTATACTGACCAATCGGGACAAAGATGGGATAAAGCATATTGGGAAACGTATAGTTTCCCAAGCCGTAACTGGTTTTGATCTGAACGAAATTTGCTTTCTGGACGAAAGGTTCCCATTGCGTAACTAGCTAAAAATCGGCATATAAAGTCACACACTCGGAAACCAGTTACAAAATTTGGTTACAAGCTGAGACGGACAGACCCCTCTTTCCCAGTGGGCACTTTGGGCAAGTGCCCAGAGCTCCGTGATCAATAGGGGCCCGCCCGACGGAAAGTAACTATAGCACCACAAAAAAAGAGTGCCTTGCAAGGTTAGATGTTTTTTTCTTTTTTTGAGCCCTGACAAGCTTGGAAGTCTTACTGACTGTTGCAAAAATCGGACCAGGTTGGGGCCGGGGCGCCTGGGATCAAACCAGGTCGCTAAGCACGGATCACCTTGAGAGCCCGGACCTCGGATTAAGGTTAGTACAAGTACCAGTATTGTCGGCGCCGAACTTGGGGTTGATCTCGTGCATCATGTGCACCAGGTGGTACACCTTGATGTAGGCGTGCTGGACGTACTGCAGGTACCGCAGCCGGTCCGACTCCAGGTAACTCTGCTTCTTCATTTGCTTCTCCGTGAACACCAGCGCCTTCCTATAACTGTGGGTCACAGGCCACGCACACAACAACACTGTCATGTAATGACAGCGGGATTTTGAAATTATTGTTCTTTTTTCGTACCGATAGCAACAGTGAATTGCAAGATAGACCAAAAAGTTTGTTTAAACTATAGCCTTGTGTTTATTTACTCACTCATTCATTTCATTCATTCACTTTTTTTGCAATGAGTACTTCATGTAGCTGTGTGTAAGTAACCATTCACCTCAACTCTCATGAAACTACCTATACAGGGTGAATTTTAAATCGTGAATCGTAACCACGTTTACCGGTAAAGCTATTTAAGACTAATACAGAGCACTAGTGTTAATTACAATTAAAGACCCGCTTAATTAATTATTAACAAAACGGTGGAGGCGTTCATTACCATTAATCGTAATAAAACTGAATTATATGAGTAAATACGATTTTTAAATACCTACTTATGTTGACAATGTCGACGATGTTGACATTTATTGACAATACGTGCCAAAATTCTATCCAGCCAACTTCAATATTGGGAGGATGGATATCTAATGTTGAAATTTTCATGACAAGTACGAAACATGAATGTAGGTGACAATTAAGGTTTTTTTTAAAAAAAAACAACTAAGAAAATAAAAAAAAATAAAAAAAAAAAGGTTTAAAAGCATTGTAAGTTATTGTTAACTATGTATAGACTTCAAAAAAAATATAACGGTTCACGATTTAAAATTCACCCTGTATATTTGTGGGTCTAGTGAAAAGAGGTACAAGTCACATTTATGCCAGGAACAAAAGGTTACAACTCTATTGTATGACTTAGGCTCTTTTGCTCCTAGGTTAAATGTGACTTGTAACTCTTTTCACTAGATCCATAGATTTGGCGGTCTCATTATGTTCAACATTCATGAGCTGTATAAGATCCGTTTATATTAAACCGACTTCAAAAAAGAGAATATGGTTTGTCGATGTAGTGCGTACCAAAAAATGTTTTAGATTTTTATTATGGGACATAAAAGAGATAGTGAAGACTTACAGCAGCGGTCGACAATTTTTCAGCAGCCAAGGGCCACATAGTCGGGTATCTTAATACAGGTCATTAGCTTATCGTTTCAGACATTATTGCAGGGAAGTTATGATATGGATGTACTTAGATAAGATAAAACTAATTGCAATTGACGAATTTAGTATGGTCGGCGATCGATCGATGTACCGTAAAACGTTCCTACTTTGCTCCTAATTTAGAAAATTCGAAATAAATCTGTGAATTTTTTATTTTAAGATATAGGTACTTGTTTTATATATAACAAGTAAAATGTATTTCCTAACGCGTTATAATTGAAAAATACGCCACTATCGATTCCGTCAAATATACAGAAACAATAAATTCGGAGCAAAGTTACCCATTGACGCGGCAAAACTTTTCTCCTAATAAATACTAAATGTTTCTTGGAGCAAAGTTAGACCAAATTTGCTCATAAAATGGGAACCCTAATAGAAACAAATAACAACCCGTTAAATATGTTTTCGGGTATGGAGCATAGTTATCCCTGTAGGAGCAAAGTAGGACCGTTTTACGGTAGTGATAACACCAATATCTCTACTTACGTCTCAATAATATCTCCCATGATATACCCCTTCTCAAACGCTATCCGCTCGTCCACGCTCGCGGTATTCACCAATTCCTTATATTTCATGTTCTCCTTGAATCTCTCATCAGCTCGCTCGACGTACGACCGCATCAGCTCGGCCAGGCGACGAATATGCCGTTCGTCTTCGTAAATATTAAGATTCTGGTGGCGAAACGGCATTCTGATCTTTTGAGAGACGGTGCATCGGCACAACGCCATTATAACTGGGGAAGGAAATATTTTATTGACATAAAGTCATATAAGCACACACGTAAAATAGGGTGGATTTAACGCTTGCAGCCGAATGAAGTAATAGGATATTTGACAATAATCACAATAAATTACCTAATTAACGCCAATCATTTAATTATGTTTATGCCACACCTGGCCATAAAGTGGCTAGTGTAGACATAAAATGATGTACACAACACGGGAGGTAATAAAGAAAGCCCTCGATCGCATATTTACGTCCCTCGCTTGCAGCTCGGGCCGCAAACTTCTGCGATCTCGGCCTTTCTTTGTATTACCACCCTAGTTGCGTAATATACTATTCCAAAAGTCCTCGGAATAAATTCAGTAAGAGTAATTTTGGTGCCACCAACGAGAAGAAACGTACCGAGCCGAGCCGGCCGGCGGGCCGGGCCGAGCATTCTCGTCTCGCTACTATACTCGTTACGTGTAACAATAAGGGTAGGTACGCAGTAGTCGCAGTACCGATACCGGTACCGTTCTGCAGAACTGGGATTTTCGGTATTGGACGCTAGTAGAACCGGGACGTCTCGGTACATTCGGTACTTTCGGGACGGGTTTTCAAAGACTGTCGATGTCTTTATTATGATAAACAAGTTTTATAATAAAGACAACTACACATTGCATTAAAAGCACATTTATTAATATAATTTAATTAATAATCACAATTTATTAATTAAATTATATTAATAAGTCGCCGCCGATCGCTATTACCACGGTAGACGGTAGTTTTTGTTCCGATAAAAGGTACATCGGGAGCGCGCATGTGTGCGTGCCGTTTGCGCGCCGTGTACGGACGCACCACAGGCAAGCATCGCCGCGTGCTTAGTCAGGGTTGAGCAATCGTCGCGAGCGGTCGAACGTTCAAAATGTCTGCGGACGAAGCAAAGTATAGAAGACGTATATACTGTAGTGTGTTCGGATGTTTGAAGAATAATGCGCAAAATCCAGAATTGTCATATTTCTGGATTCCTAAGGATCCCGAAAGGTGTGTATTTTATTAGTACCTATATAAATGTTATATTTTAAGTCGTTTATAGAATGTTTGATAGTTTTGTGATCAAACTATACCAATTAAATAGAGTAGATAATTATTTTGTTTGACAGTGATGAGTAAAATTAACAGATTTTTTAAACGCGTACTAATTAAATAGTAGTTGATTCTATTGATACATAAAATGCCTTAAACACGAGAGTGGTTTTATGAAACGAGCCGAAATATCGTTGCGTTACTTACATGTACACATACCAATACTAATTTATTTAAACTATTATACTTAATAACATTAACATCAGATGTGTGCGATCAGATACTTTCATATTGAAATAAGTAACTTTTACTAGGTTGACCTCGAACGATTGTTCGTTCGATCGAGGTCAACCTAATACAAGTTACGTTCGTAGTAAGTAGGTATTTTACAGAACCGACGAGCGGCAGCCCTGTGCCTTAGGCACGCTCTGGTGTCGCGCGCTCCTAAACGGCGAAGACGAACTACTTGGTTGTCTTTATACTTTGCTATTACCACGGCCGCCCCCGTGTTTGGTTAAAATTTAACTACGCGCTTATTTGTTTAGTCTTTTTTCCGCTAGGTACATCTTTCACTGTTTGAATTACAATAGACAGAACTTAATAAAGTACACCAGAAAACATTAATTAAATGAAAAATGCTGCTTAAATGTATTTCCCGAAAGTACCGGGACTTTTATTTTCTCGTCCCGGTTTTTTGCTCGGCTCAAAATACCGGGAAATCCCGGTACTTCGGTTCCGGTATGTCCCGGGAGCAAACCCTAGTAACAATGCCTTAGGGCCTCCGCTAGCTGACGCGGATTACCCGGAACGGACGCGCGTCTAATAAGAAATTGTATGAACAGCTCTAAGTGAAGCGGGCGCGGGTCCATATTTTTGCCCGCCCGCCGCGTGCGTCCGCTCCGTGTACCCGCGTCAGCTAGCGTAGGCCATTAATGCTCAGACGGATTGTATCGTGTTACATTACACCGAAATCTCACAAGTCAGTCGCCAGCTTTATAAATAAATAAATTACTTAATGAACTATGAAATATATCAAGAAAAACAAAACTGCTTAACTTACACGCTACTATTAGTGGATTTCTCATTTCTGTTAAGATTTTATTCATTCAGTCCTCAGAATGCCAATTGAACCTTAGTTAAACTGGTATAAAAACACATTTTCTAGAATACCATAAAATAAGTAGGTAATTCATTTTAAATCGGCTATAAATTTGAAACACTGTAAAATTACATGTTTAATTA
Source organism: Eudemis profundana (assembly GCA_947034925.1). Classification (NCBI taxonomy): domain Eukaryota; kingdom Metazoa; phylum Arthropoda; class Insecta; order Lepidoptera; family Tortricidae; genus Eudemis; species Eudemis profundana. Next base: position 7,503,431 of record OX344819.1, read on the forward strand.
ATAAAAACAATAAGTTCTTAATTGATTGCGCGCACTTAGGTATTTGTTCTTGAAATGATTCTCCTCGCAGTTTTTTTCATAATTGGTGAGTGTAGAGAGCCATCGTCACACGATGTAAAAATATTCAAACTATCCAAACTTACTATAAACACTTTACTTCCTATAAATGTGAAAATAACTCTGTCTGTGTCTGTTACTTTTTCACCGTTGATCCGATTTGGATGTTAAGTATGGAACACCAAAAAATCGATAAAACTGACTAGAGGTAGAGGATAAAACTGGCTACTTTTTGCGGAGTCCGATATTTTTTTTCGTTAATTTAGGAGTGGCAAAACAAGCGGCCGGTCAGAGGCGACAGGCCGTGGCGGACATGATGCCGGGCAACGAGGCCAAGTACATGCAGTACACCGACCAATGGAAGAAGGAGATTGTGGCCTGGTCGTTGGATTTGATCCATGAGATCAGCTACAAGGTAAGGAATACAATAAGGCAGAACTAATAATACAGTACTATAAATGTACGAGCACTTGCCTGCTAGTACATTGCTTGATAGATTGTTGCTTGGTTTGAACTCGAAACACGGTTTTTTAATGTAAACTTGATTTATTGATATATGTGTGCACACGTATCGACTACGAACTTGAAACTGAACTTATTACCTAAGTTATATAAAATAACGCTGATGAAGCTATGACGAGGTGATAGAGGTGCTTCAGTTATCTATTAGCGAGGCTGCGTCCAGCTATTTTTTTCAGGTCCTTTTATATGAAGTTATTAATTTTCGTAGGTATTTATTTCTAGGTGTCGCAGACGGACCAGTTAGTTTGGGAATTGAATTCTGACTTGCGATACCAGTTAGGAGTGACGATGGGTAAGTGTAGAGATGTGCCATTCTCAGAAACGTTCTCCGTTTTGTATGGAGATAGAACGTTCTCGAGAACATTTCCCTACAAAACTGAGAACGTTTCCGAGAATGCTCGAGAACGGCACAACTCTAGGTAAGTGCATGGCCTCAGTGGCGAGCGTCGAGCGTCGCATCCGGCGGGGCGTGCAGCGGCTATAGGGACCGTGCACGACAAAGGTGCTGCCAACTGGTGCCGCCAATCTAAATCAAGTACCCTGTCATGCTGGGGCCACATTGACGGAAACGCCGTTAATTTATCGCGATGAAGGACGATTAACGTTAGGTAGCTACGACTTACTATACTTGACATTGACAGCTTCATTTGACAGGGGTGATAGTTTCCTCTATTGTCCACCCGTGTCGCTTTTGTCGTTTAGTGCTGCTACGTTCCCTATGGGTTTAGTGCAACGTGCACTTCAGGACGCTCACATACATTTGTTTATGTTTAACATGAACGCCCCGCTTCACGCCCCGCTCCACGCCCCGCTGCACGCCCCGCTCGAGCGTCCACTCAGGTCGTAATTTCGGAACTGCTGTTTGAATGTAAAATTGCAAAGTATGTGACGTCACGCTAAGGAGGGGGTCTTACAAATGTGACCAACTATAACAAGGACGGGGGAGGGGTCTAAAGTTCACGAAATTAGTGTGACGTACTTTATGGATGACCCCTTACGGTAGCCGAGTGGTTTGGAACTTTTTGGACGTGCGGCTCTTAAGCACAGGCCGTGGGTTCGAAACCTGGCTCGTACCAATGAGGTTTTCGGAACTCATGTATGAAATATTATTACATATTTACCATTAGCTTTTCGGTTCCAGATACCGTTCTCCGAGATCGGCCCCAAAATCTTGCAAAAAATTCTCCTCTCCATAACCTTGGCTTATTCTCTTCCTTCGACACACAATACTTACAGAATTACCCCAGAACAATTACCCCGTTGTTAAGAGTAGTTAATATGTTAATGACCATGTTAGCTTGAAATCGTATATTGACTGATTGATTTGTATGTTCCAGGCCGTATATATGAGCTGCACAGACAGCAGATGGATATGTATCGTCGCATGAAACGACGAATAGATAACAAATTCAACTGGATTCAAAGCGACTTGGCTCACAACTACAAGAACAAGGACGGATCATATTTCATAGATTACAAAGCACACATGTACATTGTTGCTTTGGAGTTTATAACTAAAAGGGAATCTGATATCGAGCATCTTGTTAAGGCAAGTACAATTTACAGATGCGGAAGTCGCGCGGCAGTGTTGGAGTATAAAAAAAAATTACGGGAGATTGATTTAAGGTAACTTTAATTGGTATTTGTTTCTGAGCCTTGGATGTTTTCTATGTATTTAAGTATTTGTATTTATTAAATATATCGTCGTCTAGTATCCATAACACAAGCCTTATTGAGCTTACTATGGGACTAGTTTGATTTGTGTAAGATTGTCCCCAATTTTTTTTTGTTATTTATTATTTATTTATTTATTTAATTACTATGTTTTTTACAACGATGTTTGGTATATAAACTCTGGTTTTTTAATTCCAAAAAATCTAGCTAAGGTACGTCACTGTCATAGTACCTACACCTAGTACAAACAGCAACACAGTTAACTATACACTTCAAAAATGGGAAATACTGCAAGAAAGAGAATCACACTTGAAGGCGTCGTGTTATGCATGTGTGCGTGTGTTTATGAGTATAAATTGGCTATTATTCGAAAGAGTTTTGAAACAATAATTTTTCTTTTATGGCTGATCCAACGTAATTATTGACATTAATGCCATATTATTGAATTCGTGGGAAAGAATGAATGAATAATAAATATAAATTACATTATATTGGTGCATCATATCAAAAATATGAAGCACCAATAAAAGCATTCGCAATATAATTAGTTTATTTCATCCCAACGTTCGTTTGAAAGCTAAATCATAATTTTGACAAATTCACCTGTCTTGTTGAAATAAAACCTTTATTTATAGTATGGAAAAAAACTTTGCCCAAACAACTACAATGACAAAGCTCACAGGCACATTACACATACGCAAACGTTATTTGATTTGAAGTTGACATAATACAAATATATATATCTCTTTCAATCGTTATCATTTTCTCTCTGCTCTGTCTTTAATGGGCAGTTAAGTGTGTTGCTGTTTGTACTACAAGTATCATTGTCGATGTGATAGATATAGGCAATAAGAATATATCTTCCACAAAATGATTCTTATTAGATATTTATTCGTACGACTTAAATTTATGTAAATGGGTTGGTTCAAACAGTTGATTTAAGATTTATTTACAATATTACTAATGAATAAATTATGCATTCCCTCGCAAATTGTTATTTTACTAGCAACCTATTTTGGAAATACATTGAAGATCGGAGGATAGATTTTAATTATGATAGTACCTCGGCCCCGTCTGGTTCCACCGGAAGACCAGCGCTGGCTAGATTTGGCATTATGTTGAGGTGGGGCCATTTTGTGGCAGCTAGCTTTCTTTGTGTTTTCTTTTTCGATGTTAATTTTGTAATGTATCTTCTTTCCTTCAAGGTGGTTGCGTTCTGAATGTACAGGATACTAAGGGCTATATCTCACCGGGACACCACGGCTGCGCGACCAGTCGCGCAGCCGTGGTGTCTAGCTGGTAAACTAAGCTTCCAAACCGAGCCACCAGATTCGCCGCAGTCTCAAAATGGACGCTGATGAGATAGTTATGCTGATGCTGTACGTACAAAGAATAAGAAACTGGTGGTGCGACTGGCAGCCGAGTGAGTGAGATAGCATACAGCGCTATACTAATTAGTGGTGGCGCAACCAACGTGGCGGCGCTGCCAGTCAGTACATGTTCATGCACGCGTCAATGCTGGTCGCGTAGCCAAATCCGTTGCGCAACCAAGTGAACGCCAGGTGAGATGCCCTCCATAGAGCTGTATACATTATGTTGGTGGCGATGACTGGTCGCGCTGCCATGGTGTCCCGGTGAGACATAGCCCTTAAGTCGTCATCGATTGTACGATCATACACTTCTATTTCAGCTAATAGATACTTATTTGGGCGAAGAGGAAGTGGGGAGGTTCAAGCCGCACATGCTGCCGGTTAGTGACGACATCGTAAGGGCCTGGGACAAGTTCACCACGTCACGCGTTGCGCTATCTGCGAAAGCCGATGGTGAGAGTACCTACCATCCCGCCCAGGAGAAGTCTCTGGGCGTTTTCCAAAATAAATCCCGGGGTAGCTACTTTCTCAAAATATGGACTTTTGTGGTTTTTCTGGCTCAGAATCGTTAGTACATTCGAACCTTATACGTAAGAAAAGTGTCCCAAAATTTGTATGGAATTTTTTTCTTTCCACTACGTGACGTTCATACAAACATAATGCAAAATGACGTAATGGGAAAATAAATATGGGACACTTTTTTACGTATAAGGTTCGAAAGTACTATCGATTCTGAGCCAGGTATTTCACCTCAAAAGTCCATATTTTGAGAAAGTAGCTACCCCGGTATTTATTTTGGAAAACGCCCCTCTAGAGGCGGCTCTAGCCCATGTATAGCACCTGAAAAGGAAAATTCGGAACCCTTATAAGATTACTTTGTTGACCGTCTGTCAAGAGCCTTTATCTCGGGAACGCGTGGAGGTCTATGGTCCCTTGAAGCTGTGAAAAAATCAAACTTCTAAGTTAACGTGAAAATATTATACGGCCGTTTATGAAGCAAAAAACGTAAATTTCGACACTCTCAAGGAAACCAAAATTCAACGGGTACAGTCGAGTTCATCATTATCTGACCAAAGAACGGATCAAAAATATCTGATCTAGTTCTTATGCTTCTGACAATAGGGTCTTGTTCAGATATTTTTGGTACAATCTTTGCTCAGATAATGATGAACTCGACTGTACTACCTGTTGACCCAGAACAGCGGTCGGCAACCTTATAGCAGCCAATTTGTTAATAATTTGTGATTTTATACAATTCTGAATATTATAGCGACCTTTACATACAAAATAGCCAGGGAGGCTCGAGGGCCGCAATCGAGCGGTTCACGGGCCGCAGGTTGCTGACCGCTGACCTAGAACTATGAAATTTGACAAGTAATATCATCTTATACTTAGGGCGTGCAGTACCGGGAAATTTTAGTATGGCAGTACCGGGAATTCCCGGTGCTGCCATACTAAAATTTCCCGGTACTGCACGCCCTACTTATACTACTTACAAGTATAGGGAAAAATCTGAAAACATACACTATTAATTGAATCATTAAAAAAAATAACTTTACTAAGGGAATCAGAATTTATAGGATACTTTAATATAATTATGTACCTACAAAGTATCACTCTAAAATATATGAGCCAACTAAGAGAGATTTTCTCTTTGTTGGCATTAATTTAAATAAAACAAACAAGATATTAAAGATATCAACGAAAGCTGATTAATTAAAACAGCAAGTTCATTAGTGATTAAAACAACAATCTAGAATCTTACTAATTTTAATAAATATATTCCTTGTTTCTATCATTATATGCTTCTTTGTATGATTCGATCATGTTTAATTAGATACCTTATACATCAATGTTTGTTGAATCACATCAGAACATGGTTAATTGAACTATGATAAACAATCAATATCATCTTAGTTGGTGCATCTACGTCTTGTTAGGCTCGTATGGAATCAAGATACTTGATTATAATTATCACAATCGTGTTAGGAGCAACCAATTTTTTTTCAATGAAAATATGTCAAGATCTTACTAGATACAAGCCTTATCAGTATTTCTACTGTCTGTCTAACGGCCATTCTCACGAAGTATGTCTGCGATCGCCTAATTACCGCGACGCTGTTTTCATACTAAATATATGGAGACGCGGTAATTAGACGCAGTAGCAGTAGCTCATACACATCTATTCTCACTTATGCTATAGTGAATGTGTATAAATATCCATCTCTTGTTTTGTAATTTGTAATATCTAAGTTAACTTGCCTTCTCTTACTGTATAAATGTAAATAAAATAGACCTATTTAAATCCTTAGACCATTCCGTAGTAAAGCCGCTTCGTTTCGTTGTTAACTGTCACTGATTCTGAATCCCACGATACAGGCCTCGCCTAGTGTGGGAACCACTGTTACCACTTACTCATTTGTATGCTCAGTTTTGGTCAATAAATCATTTTTCATTTTTCATACTTCGTGAGAATGGCCGCTAATTAATGTATTATTATTAATAGTACATTACATACCGAGGCCAGGAAAGTAAGACATGTGATTTGAGGCTTTCTTTTTTACTGGTCAAGGTTTGTATAAGTACTATTTTTCTGTTCGACGGAGCCAGAAAGCGGCATCTTCGTCTAGCGCAGCGGCCGGCAAGGTGACGCTTTCCGGCCGGAGGGCAGAAAAGATACATCTTTGAACAATATCTGAATGAAAACTTGATCCGTCATCAAATAGTATCTATAATCTATTCGCAGGTCGTCAAGGGCCGGAGTACGACGCCTGGATGGAAAGAAAACAAGAACACTTCAAAGCAAAAATGCGCGCCGATTATTATAAGAAACGAAGAAGTAATGATGAAATAAATAAATAATATCATTACGGTTTATATTCATTCAATTTTTGGTCAGCAGTTTTTTCATCGACTTAACAAAAAGTAAATTGGTTTTTCTAGTTAAGAATAACTTTGTTAATTAATCATAAATCATTTATTTGCTTGAATAGGGTCAGGTTACAGGTGTTACATGTTATAATAGTGTCTCCATATTCAGCTGTCCACAAACAGCATGCAAATATATCACATTTCAATTTTATAATATTATAATTAATACACAATTACTAATTTAAATCATATCTTATACCCTAAATAATCCTTAATAGAATAAAACATTTTATTTAACAGCCACTCATGAAGGGTTTTTTTGAATTTTGGAAATGGTAAGCCTTTAATGTCCGATGGTAACTTGTTGTAAATTTTGACACACATTACATCACAGTTTTTCTTAAATAGAGCTGTTCTTTGTTGCCTATCAACCTCGAGTCTCTCACAGTTTCTCGTGTTTCTAGGGTATATATCTCCTGCTGTGGTGAATAATTGAGTGTGCTGTTTTACAAATTTGCATATTTCAAAGACATACAGACAGGGTAATGGTAAAATGTTTAATTTGCGAAACATTGGTTTGCAGGTCTCGTAGGGCCCAACACCACAGATGGCACGAATACATTTTTTTTGGCATCTGAAAGCTCTAATTATTCCCGTGCCGTTACCCCATATCATTAGTCCATATCTAAGTACAGACTCGACATAACCGTAATAAGCCGCCATTGCAGTTTTGTGGTCTGTTGTTCTACGTAACCTTCCGAGGACGAAAACAAACCTACTTAATCTTAAGCATACACTTTTAATGTGGTCGTCCCAATTTAATTTATTATTAAGATAAATTCCTAAAAATCGTGTTAAATTGCATTCTTGTAAAGTATGTCCATTTTAATTAATATTTAAGGATTGATTAAATTGATTAAAGCGCAAGTAATTTGTTTTGCTTAAGTTGGCCTGTAGATTATTTTTTTCAAGCCATGTTACTACAGAAGCCACTGACTTATTTATAATATTCCGTCTGTCAGAGGTAGATCAGATGTAAACAGATATAAATAAAAAAATGCGTTAGATTCGAGTGGTTTATACCGAATTTGTAATATTTTATAAAATATATTTTTTTTTCGTGATAAATCGAGTTTGTCTTGAGTAAATAAAACTATTTGTGTATTACTAAAGAATTTCTTTTTAATACGTATCGCGATGACATGACATGTCAATCTACATCCTTAAGGTATGCGTCGACAAGAGGCTGCCGCGACCCGGCAGTCGCTGCCCGGCAGTCGCTGCCCGGCAGTCGCCGCACTGCTTTGTAGGGATTTGTATGACACACCGTCCGCAGCAGGCAGCTGAGCGGCGCGGCCGGGGGGCGTGGCATGCGCGCGACTTCGGCGGCGCCGCCGAGCCGCTCCTGTACGTCTAGCATAACTGGCCGCGACTTCGTTTCTCGCGCGACTGAGCATCACCTGTCACTGTCACACTATATTGAGTAGAAAGAGATAGGTAGCATTTGTCGAGCGACAAAGAGTCGCGTGTCACAGTTGTGCTAGAGGTACTGTAGCAGTATGGCGGCGCTGCCCGTTCGCGCAGCAGTCGCAAAAATGGCGTCACATGAAGCAAACGACGAGTATTTAGTGGAGCTGATAACTGCCTTCATCAACTCTGGACGTATATAATGAATCGATTCTACTCCTCTTTGATGAAAGTAAAATCATCATCATCATTTCATCATCTTCTTCTTCGTCCTGAAGCAGTTGCTCCACAAGTTTTCGCTTTCATGTATTTAAATTGTCAGACATCGTTATTTTTAATATACCCAACCGAATCGCACAACCGCTAGCACTGACTCCTGTGTGAGTACTGGACGTGGCAGTCGGCAGTCGCCGCCCGGTCGCGTCTTGCGGAATGCTTACGGCGGCGCTGCCCAGCAGTCACGTTCGGCGGCGGTGGTCGGTCGCGGCTGCCGGGCGGAGGCAGCGTCTTGCCGAATGCTACCTTTAAAGATTGGCACCATCCGCCATTGCGTTTGGTATATGGTTTAAGTATTACCGCGTTTCATGAATTTAATGTCTTTTTAGACCTATCCTGATGCGAGCAAATTATTGTCGACAGTATTTTATCGATATTTAGCTATGACTATGACTATTTAATTTTCTGTGAGCAAGGCAACATTTTTATTTGTCAAACTAGTTCGCCTAATTATGGCGTTTACTTTACGAGTATATACTCGTACTATACAAGACTACTTATTTACAGCGAAACCACGGAAAGTTAGGCAGAGGCCCCCAAACTAGGAGGTCTGTATCTTGGTGTCGCCAATTACCTAGTTGTATTATTTTGCCCACTCGTGTATTTGTCTCGAACTCCAGTTCTCGTGACGGAATACACGAGAAATTGAGGGAAGTACTCAAATTTATAATATACCAATTTTATTACTTTTTTATTATCTCGTGCATTTGCTTGTATCATAGTGATTTAATATGTGAAGTCCGTTTTTTGGAAATTATGAAACGTAATATTCAATCAATAATTTTGGCCGTAATACGTACGTACCTAATTGGCATTGGTAACAAAAATACAATGTTTTTTTAAATAACGAATAACACCATCAATTCTTGCACAACTTCTCGTGTATTTTAGTGTACAAAGGGATTCCTAAACCACCATAAATAAACATATTGTTATATTCAATTTTGAGTATTCATGATAGAGCAATGATTGTATTGTAAAAACAATAAAAAAACAAGGGAAAGTTACTTTATTTTTAAAATATGTATTTCTATTCATTAGAGCACAACGCAATCCAAAAGGCGTGCACTAGAACTAATATCGACCTCCTACCGATCGTCGAAGCCGACTCCATCGAACTCCCCAGACCACTTGCGTGGCAAAAGTGGATAATCAGCTGATTTCCACCTTCTACTCGGTTTTTTTTCTTCTGCTGCTTTCTCTTTACCCATATCCTCTTTGCCCTTTTCTTCAACGACTAGAACAAAAACAGTTCGAATATTACTATCGTGCGCTGAAGTCGACCACCAAAGTTTTTGTGTTTTCAACAAATGAGATCGTAATAATAATATTAAATTGGCTTTAGATTTTAGGTGGTAGTTTCATATAATAAAAATAAATGATTCAACGCTTATTATCAAATTAAGCTTCCGAAACTTATCCTAAATAAATCTCGAACCACTTATTTTCATGTCTTTAACGATTTTGAAATATCTAAAAATTAAAATGAGGAGATCATTTTACCTAAACTGTGAACTATCTGAGCGTTTCGGGACTTTATAAAAAAGAAACTGGTTTGATCATGATCTGTTAAAAAACTAGCCTATTATAGGGGTCAAGACTCGAAATGAAAACGGACTTATGTTGAGACGTTTTTTGTCCGAATGGCTGCTAATATAAAGTGGCAATGGGCATAATGGCTAAAAAACTGTTTAGTCCGTTAGTTAGATAATAAATAAATAATGTACATGTATTTCTTCTTTTTTGATAAAGAAAAAAATTATGACTATGCAGTGATACGTCACATCATGCCATGGTACAATTTTCACCGAGGCGTAACGTCACAAGCCCCCACGCCGGAACTTTGATAGTCTTTGTCAATTTTGATTAATGTGATAAAGCAAAAAAAACGGCCAAATGCGAGTCGGCTTCGCACACGAAGGATTCCGTACCGTCGTTGAGCAAAAAATACCAAAAAAACATGTTACTTGTATGGTGACCCCCTTTTATTTTTAATTTAATTTAATTTTTATTACTTGCTCGGCAATAGAAACACACATCCTGTGAAAATTTCAAGTTCAAAAGATACAACCCTGTGACAGACTGGCAGCAGAGTCTTAGTAATAGGGTTCATTTGACACCCTGTGGGTACGGTACCAAAACTAAAAAAAAAAACAAAATGATCTACCTATTTCAGGGCTCTTTTACAAATCTGATTCTATTCTTTTCTTTTGGAGCTTTGGTTAGTGACCTTCTGGTGAGAAGAAGCGCTGGAAGAAACTCACCAGTTTCTCTTTTCAAAAATAATACCTAGATATAACAACAATTCTAACATTATTACATGTGATTTCATTAATACGTTACATTAAACTTAAAACTACATTTTTATCCCTAGTAATACATGCCCAATATTTTTCGATAATCTAACTGAGGGGTATATGATGATATTTTCTCAGGCATTATCCCTTTTCTGAACAAACGAATTGGGTACTTGACTGTAACCGAAATTTGTAAAAAATATATAAGACCCTGTCAAAATAAGCAAAGTAAGAAAATATGTTAACGTTTTGAGTTTCATACCTAATGTCAACGACCATTAAACTTAGACCTTGTTTTAATGGTCCTTGCTAATGTGTACCTTGTTTTATGAGCCTGCAAAGTTGGGTGGGAAAGTCCATTGTAAAAGTATAAAATTAATCAAAACTATTAATACAATTAAATAACCCATAAAATGTATGATAACTTTTGTTATGAAAAAGTTACGATAAACGCAAGTTTTAACATAGTTGCAATGGGCTTCAGTAGGAATAGGAAGCGTTTTGGCACGTATTTGGGAAAGTCTAAAATGGAGATTTTAATATTGTAGGATCTCGGTGAGTTTTTATGATATTGAAGTGTTTTTTTTACTAATATTTCTATTAGTGAGAGGGGTTTCTGTAACATATCACAGAAAAAAGTTGTCAAATAGCCAATTACTTGGTGGCAGCAGGTTAGAAGGCAAGTTGCCAAATTTCTCCATCTGCTTGCTGAGGAGTTGGCGACTCTTCTCCATTATGACGCCCTCCCGCCACTGCAGCTGCTCCACCTTGTACAGCTCCATCATCATCCCTATTTCATTGTAGTCGCTGACTGTGAACAAACACCGGTCGGGGTACTTTAGCCAAATGTAGGGGTACTTAAGCCTAATTGTAGGGGTACTTCCGATTGCATGGGTACTTTAACCAAATGTAGGGGTGCTTTAGCCAAATGTAGGGGTACTTAAGCCTAATTGTAGGGGTACTTCCGATTGCATGGGTACTTTAACCAAATGTAGGGGTGCTTTAGCCAAATGTAGGGGTACTTTAACCAAATGTAGGGGTGCTTTAACCAAATGTAGGGGTGCTTTAGCCAAATGTTGGGGTAGGTAATTTAGCCAATTGTAGGGGTGCTTTAGCCAAATGTAGGGTAACTTTGCCCACCTTGTGAATCACATATCTCAAATCTATAAGGTCTAATAATAAACATGGAAACATGAACGGCCAGCTAAAACCAACCACATGGCAATGTGCCATCATTTAAATGCAATAATAAAATCTGAATACATGCCACCTGACGAAATCAAAATCTGACCTACAATGCCGAAAGCCCACTTTCGTATATCTGACCCATACTAAATCCTTGATAGAGGTAGTTCACCGGGCAAACGTATGCTGAAAGGAAGAGAATACAACTTACGCATGAACTGGTATATAACGACGACATCAGGGTTGGGCTGCATGGTCTTGTTCAGCCTGTGCCCCAGCACGTATCGCCGGACCGTCGCGAAGTTGCTATACAAGTCGCACATGTGCTTGAACTTCCTTTGAATGTCGCTGTAGACGGTGCCAGTCGTGAAGTCCGCCGACTGGTCGTATGTCTTCTCCATGCGACGTATTATTTGCATTTTCTGACCCATGTCTGATAAAAAAGTAATGTTTTGACGAGGAAGATTTCTCACATCCCCATAAAGGAGATTGCCGACTTTTGGTCAATTTGGTATCAATATTGTCATAATTGTGTCACAACCAAAACTATACCAAAAGCTTTGTTCTATTTTTTTAGTCAGGTGGAATGTTTTATTGCTGAATTTGAAATGGGAAATTTGAGACTAATTATAATAGTATATTATACAACTAGGGTGGTAAAACAAAGAAAGGCCGAGATCGCAGAAGTTTGCGGCCCTAGCTGCAAGCGAGGGCTTTCTCTATTACCCCCCGTGTTGTCATTTTAGCGTGCGGAAAAAGCCACTTCATGGCCAGGTGTGGCATAAAGAAAATTATCAGCTTCACATTCTGCCTTCTGCTAAGTTTAAAAATAAGGTACCGGTAGGAGCAGCAATAAATATAAGTCATAGGTATCATCGGAAAGAGAAGGTTAAAATCCCATAGGTGGGTACTCTAATGTCCGGCTCCGAGCGAACAGGGCGGTTTTTGGAGCGTTTCGAAGCTGTCAAGGCGCGTTTAGCAATGGCGCAGATTCCCTGACATATACTTAAACGTTTCACTTTTATACTTAACCATCGGCCGTGTGTTCCGATACAGCCTCGATTTTTTTGGTTCCAACAGGTTCCAAGCACAGAAATATATCATATATAATACAGAAATATGTATATAATAGATAGAAGGAAATAGTTCGTAAATTTGTATGAGAACGAAGCTTGTAACGTTTTTCGTCTGGCGTTGGTCGCTAAAAATGTAATTTAGTGATGAAAAACATACAATTTCCATTTCATTTGGTGGTGTTTGAACAATTAATTATACCATTATTATTAGATTTGAAAATCTTATAATAATATCGAAGGAAACAAAATTTAACGGCGTGAAAAGTAGTTCGAATCCGCTTCTTTTTAGCACGCAAGGTACATACACTTCTTTCTACCTCCATATATTTCTGTGGTTCCAAGTTTAAATTGACTTCGTAAGAGACCGAGGTCTTCTATAAATACACCTGTTATAAAGTCCCTGGTCATTTTGATGATCAAATCTGCGTCTTTGGTGGTTTGATTTCTGCGAATTTCACGAAGCACATCCAACGGGGACTGAGTCGTTGTTGTAGTTGTAGTTGTAGTATTATTCGTAGTAGTCTCCTAAAATAAAATAAGCTATACAACGGATATTATAAAGCAACGGACATTGTGAACAATAGATTACGTCACAAGGGAGTAAAATTCTGAATAGGTGTGAAATAGTACATTACACAACTAGGGTGGTAATACACCTCCCGTGTTGTGTACATCATTTTATGTCTACACTTGGCCAGAAAGCGGCTTTTTCCGTACGCGCAGCGTGCGGAAAAAGCCACTTTATGGCCAGGTGTGACATAATAGTACATTACTTACCTAGGGCGGTAAAGTAAAGATTGTCTCAGATCGCAGGGTTTTGACGATACGCGATAAATAAATATCAGAGACTCTTCATTACCGCCCGTGATAAGCACAAAATGTTACGTCTCGCCCAGGCCAGGAAGTGGGATTTTCCGCACTTGGCGGTTGTTGCCACTTTATGGCCAGGTGTGACGTAAAATATGATGATAGCGGTGGCAACTATGATCAGCCTAATAAAATAGTGCCGTGGACTGGGGTACTTTGATTCACGGGGTACCTTATATTTATCATCATTTTTAAACCTTTTGGTTTTTAACGCGTTTATTAAGTACCTATATATCTTTATTGAGGTTGCCTATCCTAATCATAAATTGTCATGAACGCATTCAGAAACCAACTTATGATACTTGAAAAATCGATGGCAAAAATGTTACCCCGTTTAACCGGTTTTTGCACCAAGAAAAAAAAACCGGTATTTTGCAAAAACCCCGAAATAGCCTAAGTAATATGTTAAATTCTTTTGCGCTTTTTATTTAGGGCTCAATCAGGTATTTAAGTAATGATTTCGTATTAAGTATTACACCGTCAAATTGAATAATGAAATATTAAACTAAAAACGAAAAAAATACCGGTATTTTTGTATGGAGAAAATACCACTATCTGAGCCCTGCCCCGTGGTCTGTGAATCAAAGTCCGCGGTACCTAATTTATGCAACTGTTATATAATGAGAGGCCTTAAAACACGAGTGTGGTTTGATAATAGGATCACACGAGTGCTTTAAAGGTTAATTACGTACAGTTGTAAACATTATCTTAGCTATCTTATTTATAATATCTGAGTAGGTACTCAGATATTATAAATCCTCAATATTGGGTTCGGGAACCATGAAAATGACCGCCATTGCACCGCCAGAACTGGCTAGAATCATGATCTACTAATTTTTTTTATGATAGAATAGATTTCAATTATATTGTAGGATTTCATACATTATAACACTGGCACAGAAACACAAATATTTATTTTTTTAGCTAAATCTGATAAAAAAGCTCATAAACGGACTCTTATTTCGAAAAAATACTGAATTAATCGTTCCCTGTCCCGGTGCTCCCAATCTTTTTTTTGTGCTTGAACAAATGCTAGCTCTTTGAGCTGTTGCACCTATCGGTCTTCGTGGCGGTAGGCATGCCTCGGCAAAACCTCGGCACCACGGGAGTTAATCATCGGCGTGCAAGGACACTCGAGCCGAAGTGGGGAATAGCGAATATGTGATACATTAGTTCGTCTTGTAGGTAGTCCGGTGCTCCCAATGTGCGGTCATGAAGGTTTTTTCAGGAGTCCATGCTTCCACTATGGGGTCACTTCCCTATACTGATGGGACAGTTGGGACTTGTGACATAGTCCGATAGTTTTGTATGGGGACAGTGTGTTTGAATAAAACCTCTGTGTAGTAGTTAGTAGTTGATGAAATAAACTGATTGATGTCACTCGCTAAATAACGTGTCAGGTTATGGGCCCAGCACGCTTCCACTGCACGTGTTAAATAGAATGTTGACAACCTACCTCTGTTGCTTGACCAAAGACCGATGTGACACACATTACTAAAAAAAGAATAATAAGTAGACATTAGGGTGGATAAAAATAATAGGTTTTTAATTTCTCCACAAGGTTCCTTTTAGTTGATTTGACTTTAAACTTCCCTCTGCAAAATTTGAGCGAAATTTAATAATATTAATTTAATAAGATTAGCAAATAATTGTATGGTATTAATTTGGGTACCGCTTATAGTCCGTACAAACTCTTAAGACCAAACACTGTCAAACGAACGCAAGCCAAAAACTATGTTATGTTTCCAAATTAGATGCCAATACTTTAAGAGATGTTAACTTACTTACATCAAAATAATTAACTCTTTCAGTGCGCAATGACGCCACACACCAACCTTCATGACACGCCTGTCGTGCCATCCGCAACGAATCGGTTAAGTTTAAATAGGAATTAAGAAAACTTTTCCATTTTGCTAACAAAATAATTTAAAAAAATCTGCCCAAACATAAACATACTGTGCATTTAGGTCACTGACTAGGCTATCACTTTCTGTCAAGTGAGCGTGTACTTATAAGAGGTTTCATCAGTAATAAAAGAAATCTTAATCGCTGAATTCTGCTTATCTCATTAACAGGGTATTGTAACGTGGCACAGTTGCTTTCCTAATTTTCTCCAAAAACTAACATAAACTTTGAATTAGTTTTATGCTTAAGTCTACTTCTAAGGATACTATCAGCTCTTCAAACATTGGTATCTAATTTGCAAACATTTTATATATTTTATAAAATTAATAAGAGAGTAAAGTCAAAATTCAAACAACACTACTCCGATTTCTAATGCAATGCTAAAATGGATTGCCTGTAAAACGACTGTTGTTATAAAAATAAATGAATCAATTATTATAACACTTACATAATAGAAATGCCGGTTTTATGAACGTCATATTCGCTGCTTTAACTGCTCAAAATACGCTGATTGTGCGTTTGCGCCACAAATGTATGTAGGAAACGTAACGCCAACTACGCCTCGTAGCGTAAACGCCGCGTCAAGCTGCGGTGTGGTCTCTCAAGTCATTAATTTAAAAATGAAAGTTTAGGTACAAAGGGCCATAATATAAATAGCCGGACGTAGCCTCGCTAACACATAACTAAAGCACCTTTTTTATCGCAGTGGAAACGCAGTCACGCGTACCCCCCTGGCTTGGGGGCCAGATGTTGGGTGGGGGGTCATGTGGGGCTCTCTCCTCCGAGTGAGGAGCCTACCCACTAAAACCACTGCGGCGTCTCCCCTCGTTGCCGTTTTGGGGGTGTTTAGGGATCGCGAACATGTCTATCCAGAACACCCCCCGGATAACTAAAGCACCTGTGGTAAGCCAGTCGCTTACCACTGGGGACGTGTGCGTGCTGCTCGTAAGTGGGTGAATCAACATTTCTTTGTCAACAAAATTTTACCTTCTCCGACCAAAATTGAAAGGAAATCTTTATTCGGATTTTTTTTAAATAAAATGTATGCTCATTTAAAAGACAGATAATAAAGCTACGTACCTAATGCAAATATTTTTTATTAATTTTTTTTTAACATAAATTTATTTATAAGCAGTGACCCGGAGGACATAGCTGTCCCTCACTTTTGTATGAAAATAAGGGTTTATTGTCCGCTGGGTTACCCTATTTATTTATTAAAAAAGAGTTTTATTTTTACCTTAATCTATCTCTAGCTGTAAGATTTTGTTACATTTAAATCATGCAAAAGGTGAACAAATAAGGAGAAAGGGCAATCTTTGCATAAAGCAAAGAAAAGTTGATTCACCCAAGTACAAAGCGATCGGCTTACTAGAGCTGATTCAGTTATCTGTTAGCGAAGTTACGTCCGACTATTTATTTTAAGGCCCTTGGGTACCTACAAAGTAGACGTAGGTACGAAAATAATGAAGTCCTTACTACTTAAAATGTAGGTATAAAACAAAATAATCAAGCTATTATAAATCGTTGAGCCATAATTTTCAATAAAACAGATATCGTTTCTTTATTGCTTACAGTTTAACCAATAACAAATTATTAATTACGATATTTATTATAGCTAGGCAAATTCGATAGTAACACTCCCATAGTCTGCGGGTGACGGGGGACGAAGTACAGCGAGGCGGTATGAAGTGTTGGCGGTAACTTGTGTCCATATTACATAATCACAGCTGCACATAACAAAAAGCACACGAGATAACTACGCAAAGATGAGTCTGCTGTAGGCTTATGATATGATGCTACGCTTTGTCGCGCAATAAATAAATGATAAGCGTTCGCCACGTTCTAACAAATAGTGTGTGAGGGTGACGGATGATTTATCGCGTGACAAAACGTAGCATCATAAGCGTACTGATCGAAAAAGTTATTGGAACCGAATTTCGACGTACTTGCATTTAGGGGGTTTAGCAAAATGAGCTTATGGTGGGTCATGATTCAGTTGGTTCGATTGTACCTTGACGAAAGTACACAAACATAAAACTATCGAACTTTCTATAAAACGACTTAAAAAAATAACATTTATAAACTATTCACAAACTACCTACCTACTCGAAAATCTCGAAATAAGATAGTTCTGGATTTTGCGCACTGTTTTTTAAACAACCGAACACACTGCAGTACCTTACCTATTGGCAGAGTGCAAAGCGGGTGGAGGGGGTAGGCTAAACGATCACAGCGCTCGCTACGGCTAAAATTGACATTTTTGTCGCTGACTTTTCTCACTGAAAACAACAATTTTAATATTATTGGCAATAATGTTACTGACTACCATTGTCCAAAATTGTGTAATATAGTAAAATAACACAAGATTTCATTAATATTTTTCACAATATTTACTTACTTCTTGTTTGATAGCGGTGACAATATTGTCCATAATGGCCGCCTATCACGTGGCGCTGTCGTCGCGCTCGGTCCCAATACACGTTTTTGATACATTTTGTGGCGATGGCGCAGTCCTGACTAAAGCATTGGTGCGCATTGGTAAATGTTTGCTTGTGGTGCGTCCGTAGGTACATGCGCGCGCCCGATGTACCTTTTGTCGGAAGAAAAACTACTGCTATCATACTGTGAGTGAGCGAATAAGTTGAAAGACATACTGACGAAGTTGTTTGAGTCGGAACTGAGCTAGTTAGCCGGTGAGCTAGACCGACTGATATAGCTCTTTTGAATCATTCACTCACGAGCTACAAATGTCTACTGGACCGTTCCATGTCCAGTCGACACTTGTAGCTCATATGTTAGAATTGTTACGAAAATCGATTTAAAAGGAGTCTTAATTATACTATGTGTAATAATGAAAAATAACAATCTAAATGTCGAAATTATGTCACTGTACTAAAATATTCTTTAGCTGATCGCCAAACGTCGAATCCTATGTAGTCCGCGGTGACGTTCCGGCGGGTGAACGGGCGTCTGCGCGCGCGCACGGCAAACCTGCGCCATTGATCTTCCTCTGCAAAGGAAACGAAAATACACATTAATACTTACGCTCAACGCGGTGTTGTCCTGAGTGGACTTTCAAGATTAAAAAACTCCTACTCAGAAAAATTTATTCATGGAGCATTCCGTGAAGATATACCTACTTTTTGTCGCTTACGTAATGTTATGGTAGCTAACCTAATACAATTTTTTAGCTGCTATGAAATACTACCATCTCAAAGCCAAGTTATGATTACCATTCCGATATTCAGCTTCTTAATTTTACATGTCAAAAGTATTAAAAAGGTAGTGTTGCTTACGTAACGTTTCCGTGGAATGCTCCTCAATCAGTTTATTTACCCACCCTTGCACGCACACACACATTTTTTAACATAGACACATCATCAGGATCCCGGTATTGGAAGCCCTAATTGTTCAAATTAGGCCCGAGTTCCAATTTATTCCTCGGTATCGGGCAGAACAAACTTAATATCTTAAGGCTTAAAAGTGGATCTACAAGCTTCAATACTCACGAACTCGCTGGCGTCTTCCTCGCGGCAATTCAGTCAAGTCTGGGTCTTATAGTGGGTCAGGTAATAGTCGAAGGAGCCAGCTCTAAGCTGGTCAGCAAGATCAAGCAGACCGGCGTCGCACACGTGAAAAAAAAAACCGTCCGGGCTCTCACTTCGCGAATCGACGAGTACAAGCGGAGTCTAGCACTTCAATTTGGCATGAACAAATAGATTACCCGAGTCACGGTACACAAGAAGAAATCTAATCGCATTCATGCGTTCTTCAGCGCGTTGAAAAACCTTATGAATATGACAAGACTGTCACTCAACTGGGGTTCGCAAAATGACTTGTCAATTTGATACCGCTGCAGTGATGAAGTCCAGAAAGACCTCTGCCCAGAAAGTACCCGACTGGCGTGAGGTGGCACAAAATAGGGAAGAGTGGCGGGTTCTCGTGTCTGAGGCCAAGATCCTTTTTGGATCACTGAGCCAACGTTACAACGTAAGTAAGTGAGGTGACATTAATGCCGCGGCTACATTATCGGGCTTCGGCGAAGGTTCGTGTTGGAGTCTCTTTCTCTGACATATAAAAAGAACGAGACGCCAACACGAACCTTGGCCGAATCCCGATAAAGTAGCCGTAGCGTAATTGTTTTTGCAGTCCATTAATACGCGTCGGACTGAATACCAATTTCCCACCTGAACGCTAGACGTCGCCACACTCACCCTGGTCGTAGTGGAAGGGGTTCTCCTGGTGACGAAGCAGGAACCGTTTGACGATGTCCCGGATCCGCGCGCGGTCGGAGTTGGCCCGCCAGTACGAGTAGCGCTCCTTGAAGATGTCTATAAGACTCAGCATCTCCATGTAGTCGCTTACTATCAACAGTTACAAATACTGATGTACAAGTTGCGGAAATTTTCCAAAAAAAAATTTTTATATAGCTGAAAGACATCTAAAAAGTCTTATTACATTTTTTTAAGCTATATCAAAAAAAAGAAAAGCTCCCGCCGAGAGCGCGGGACATCTCCCGAACAAAGTCTCAAAATCCCGACATATTGTTTTTTCTCCCGATAATAGGGTCATTCAATCTGGCAATCCTAACTGGGGGGCGGTACGGACCACTTTGGGAACCTATGTCCTAGAAGAAATTTGAAGGTGTATTTGAATTCCCCAACTCGCACCGGGCTACCGTATGCACAGCACATGCAGTTTTATGTGAAAGTAGGTCTGCGCCCAGTGGGAAGTATACACGCTGACACAGAATAAGTAACTACATGCAGAAGTTCCTCTTCCTAACAAAACTGTTGTAATGAGGTTTAATTGCAATCAACTCTGTCTGGCCGCTTAGAATCGAATGGTTAATATTTAAATTGAATTAAAGAATACACATGTCGTTCGTTTGAGGAACGAACGACATAAATCCATTCCAGTCCCGACCATCGTGAAGTAAACCTCAATGTCATTATTATAAAGATTTGTTGATAATAAGTATTGTGATTCAAATATTGTGTCTTCGGAATAAAAAGTACAGCAAAGTCCCCTGTGTATCCTTCACAGGTTATGGGCCCAGTACGCTTCCACTGCGCCACTCTGACATTCGCATCCGATAGTATCTCTTTATCTCATAACGCGTGCTCCTTCTGGTCGCTGGTCAAGCCTCTCCGGAGGGGAAAAAGTACTGTTAACCGCGCGATAAAATCGCGGACTGAGTCACTCCTGCCGGTGATGACTCACACATGAACTGCAAAGACCCCACGACGTCACCCCTCAGGTCGATGTCCCTGGAGAAAAGGCGCATAATGTACGACGTGTTTTTGTACAGCGTGACCATGTGCTCGAACTTAGTCTCTATTTGGGAGAAGATCCGACCAGCTCCAAAGTCCTTTGTCCCGTAGTAGTATTTCTCCACTCGATGCACGTCTCTCATCTTCATGTCCATATCTGTAAAAATTCATCATTAATAGGTATGAAATATTGATATTTTCACTGAAAGACGGCTTATTACGCGTTTAAGTCCCATTTTGCTATCATAATTATTAATATGACGTTCTAGTAAAACCCATGATATTAGTAAATGTTCGACGTATTATACAAATGAAATTGCTTTGCTATACATGTGCCTTTAATATTTGAGGAGTTCCCTCAATTCCTCATGGATATCCACTATCAGAATTACTATGTGCAATATAGCAATGATATTAACGGCTATGTAGGCAATAAGGCACTCAACTTGACATTACAGGCCTGCAGGCGTAGAGGGAGGCTAAGCTACGGTGGGCCCGTGTCTTAAACAAGGACTTAAACAGCTGCGGGTTGAACGACTACGATGTCCGTGATATAACGATTTGGACGCGAATAAGAAACGCCGACCCCATTTCCGGACAGGACAAACGCTGGGAGGATGTGATCCACTATCAGAATTAATTTTTAGAGGAAATGGGACTAGACCAAACAAATGGGTGTTATGGTATGTACATATATGTATTAAGGTCGATGACCCAAAGACGGACGTGTAACGAAAATATATGAATTTGAAACATGGGGGCCACTTTTGGGGCTTAAAGTAGAAAATTTAAAAAAAAGTTAGCAAACTGTATCGTGTGATATATTAAATTAAATTTAATGAAAGGGCTTGCTGTGACCATGTGAAATATATATATTTTTAATTTTTATGTAAAAAGTTTTGAAGTTATTTCAGAAAATAGGCGAAAATTGACCATCCCCCCCTCTCCCTCCTCCGAAACTGTTTGACCAAAAAATTTTAAAAAATTACGGAGAATAGTCCATTATTTATAAATAAATAAATAAGAATAAAATAAAAACGTTTATTTCAGACTACAGTCCATCCATAGTTGTTAGTCACATTTACACTGACCCTAGTGTTAGATACATTATTTCTTTATAGATTACAGAAAAACATATTAGAAGAATAGTCTGTGCGATAAAGAGTTATTGTGTTGTATTGTTTTCAACGTACGGGATCCTCTCCACGCGAGTCTAACTCGCACTTGACCGGTTTTTTTTTATATACCTTTTAGGAACTCTGCGGTCATCTGTATTATGGCGCTGACTTCTTTCTTCACCCAGTCCGCAGGATTAGTAATACGCAGAGCAGGCTTATCCGTGTCCGTCAGGTGAATGGTCCACATCACTGAAACAGTGCCGAATAGAGTGCAATACAATCATATTTTTTGGCTTTGTAATGGTAGACGTACATACCTATACGTCTATTTATTTTATTTATATGAGATAAATATTGCGTGATACTCATTTCTTAGAGTATACCGTGTAACGAGTGTCAGTGTCCTTTCCTTATTGAGTGTTGCTCCCGCCACTCTTTGCAAAATATATTCAACTAGCCCGCCATCTTGTGGGACCCACTCGGTAGTTTGGTTAAAAATCCGGGACAAGCGCGAGCCGGATTCGACCTCCGAGGGTTCCGTACAAATACTTTAAATAAAGACTATATTTTTTTGGGATTTAATCACAAATGCATAGTTTTCAGATTTTTCCCTATACTTGTTTCTTAGTTCTAGGTCAACAGAAATTACCTTATAAATTTTGGTATCCTTAAGAGTGTCGAGATATGCGTTTTTTGCGGCATAAACGGCCATTTTTTGCTACGTTAACCTAGAAATTTCTTTTTTTCACAGCTTCAAGGGACCGTAGACCTTAGGATATGGTTTAAATTTCATCTCGATATCTCCACGCGTTCCTGAGGGTCTTGACAGACGGATAGACAGGCGGACGGACGGGCGGACAGACAGCCAGACGGACAACAAAATGATCTTATAAGGGTTCCGTTTTTTCCTTTTGAGGTACGGAACCCTAAAATGAAAATAAAAATATTTGGTACTCACGTAAAGGAAGTCCTAATGTCAGGAAATGCATCTTATGGCCGACTTCCCACCAATGTAAGAGGCTTTCTCATTATACGCCTTGGTTGCGTGGCTTATGTATAGTTTATGCGAGGTTTACTTGTCGCATCAAACATTTTAATCACTTGTGCACAGAAGCGGCCATTAAAATCATAATTTAACGCTTATTAAAAAGGAAGCGGGCGGGGGGGGGGGGGGGGGGGTGTTGCTATTCCGCTAAAAACGTGACAATGGGAGTTTTTAGTTAAGACTAGCATTTACCCGCGGTTTTGCCTGGAATGATCCCAAGGGAGCTTCCTACGAGATATGAAGTATCCCATGTTTCAATGCAGGGCAGCTGATATACCAATCTATCTAATAATTCGATTACAATGCCATCTCTACTTTGAAACTACGTTCTTAATGCGACATTGAGAAATAGAATTACTGGACGTATTAATTAACATTAAGTTTATCTGGAATGACATTAGTATTAGAATTTAGATTAACAATGAAACAAAACCATTTATAGTATTTTATGCAACAGTTGTATAAGTAGGTTCAAAAAATGCGAATTGCGTGAGTTGCGATACGAGCCGCGAATGCGGCGAGTATCGCAAATAGAGACGCAATGAGCGTTTTTTGACTTAATTATACAACGTTGCATACAATACTTTTTCTACGACTAGGTTAAAATATAAAATACATGGACGTCACGCGTGTCTCGTCCGGTCTCTCCGAGTGTGTACAGCCGGCATGACAGTTGTGTCTATGGTAAACTTTTTTTTGATATGGCTGGTGACACGATGTGACGATAATTAAAATACTTTTTTTTATGTTGGCATCAATTAATTTAATTCGGAAAGTTTTGTTTTTCTTATGAATCGTAGGAATTTAATTGTTTGTTAAGTTGGTAGTTGTGAATTTTTATCGTGAAGTTAGAATTGAGCGCTTAATCCTTGACCTAAGTTTAACCTAGATTTAGAAGTCTGTGGATGCTAGCAATAACGTAAAGTGACTATAACGACACTAGTGCTGTTATGGGGAATAGAGTATAGACTTCTCTGAACTCATATTATGTATGTTCTTATATTAGTGTTCGTGACCAAGTAAAAGACAGATAACAGTACAGGAGTAGAAAAAGTACTTTAATTTATAAATACTCAACTGAACAGAGTTGCCATTTGCAAAATAAATTATAACAATACTTTCAAATTGCGAAGGGTTGCCATTCTTAAGCTAAAATTAGAACCACCATGGAGTCTGAGTATATAGTCCAAAATATCGTGTAACACTAGCTACTATCTTCCAGCCCCCCAGTGGCTGTCAATAATTCGCCTGTTGACTCGATTTTTTTTTCTGTCGTAAATAGATTCTAATATTTGTGAGGAACAAATATCTATATGACACCTAATACATTTGTATAAGTTTAACAGCCACAAATTGTAATCAAAAGTAGCAGATCGCACTGAGCATTGAAAACGCTCTATACAAAACGGGAGGAACCTATGACGTCATCGCTTCCATCGCTGTACTAAGTTGTATGAAAAAAAAATAGCATTTTGCCATTTTGAGCACGAAAAAGTGCGTTTAAGCATATAGTTGTGATACATTTATTTTTTCAGTGTTATTTAAGCATTCCGAAATTGACTTTAATTTTTCTTTAAGCCGATAAAAAAAATATCATTTTTTTGTTTCTCTTAATTTTTCTTTGTGGTCTCATAACTTTATATTCTTTATACATTTTTGGTTTATTTCTTTTGCGTTATGATAATTTAGTATTTTCCAATCCATGTGACTATGTTATGTTGTAAAATTCAACATTAATTAACATCCGAATTCATAACGCCAACCATGTCGAATATATCAGATGCGTTTTCTCTGTGGCCAGGTTCATGATCTGCTCTTAGTCAACTACTTCAGGCTAAATATATGTTCTTGACCACAATAATATTACAAAAATAACTGTAGAAAGATTCTGAAACAAGCCTCATTTGATGACATTGGCATATTTTAAAACAAATAAGCTTAATATGTTTAGGTAATAAAAAAATCACTCCGTTTATTTGAATATCTTTATTGATAGGTCATTTTAAATTCCATGAATAGCATTTGGGCTATCGTTTATCAGCAGAAGATTTTGTTTTAGTTGGTACAGACCTAATCATAGTAATTAATTGGTAAAGGCTTTGCTTGTCAGCATTCCATATTAACTTACCAACTAAATATTATGCAATCACAAAATTTATTTTTTTAGTCGTGATAAGTAAGCATTTTACCTAGAGCTCACGGATTGGTAAATGACTATACAATTACAACGAACACAAAAAAATATTGTAACTGCTTACCAAGTAACATTTAGCTAGTAACTTACTACTTTTCAGCCCATAACAACTTTGCTGATAGGTCATTTATAATGCATGCGAATGTCATTCGGTTTATGTGCGCTAGCTGCTACTTTCTAGCCCCTCGAGTAGTTGTCATGACACGAACCATGTCGACGAGATGCGTCACCTCTATAGCTAGGTTTGCGATCTGTTCGTATGCGTTCACATGCTCCACTGGCCTCCACGTGTCGTACAGCCGCTTCAGTGTTCTCGATATGTCCTCCATAACATTCAGCTTGTCGGTCACGTCGCCGATCACGTATCTGCGAGATAATATTGGATTAATGACGTTACATAAGTTTGATTAACGTAAATGAACGAGATTTACCAATTATTCACACCCTCCAGTAATGAAAAAAAAACTTGCTTCAGAGATTTCGCACACAGACGCTGCCGGGGGTCGGCACAGCCCTGGGCTTGCCTAATACATTAGGCAAGGAATAATAATAATTACCGCGAAACAAAATCGCGGGGTGACGTACGCCTGGTAATGTACTATTTCAGTCGTCATCGCGTGACAGACGCCATTCAAATTTTATCAACCTCTTTCGATTGCATTTAATGCCTCACACACTGACTTCATATCAAGTCGAGGCTTTGGTCAGGTTTTAGAGGCTTGCCCGTTCCTTTTGCGGGCCCCAATTTTGTATTGGCCTGTATGTGATTAGGGTATTTTGAGTTCAGGACATTTTGCGACTTTAGGGCAATATACGTTTAGGTCTTTATGCGTTTCGGTCATATTGAGTTTAGGGTATTTTGCTTTTGGGACATTTTGCGTTTAGGACAGTTTTCGAATTTAGGTAAATATGCGTCTAACCCTTCTTTAATTTTCTTGTAGAATTTGGTCGCTGGAGAGTTGTAAAGGAGGTTCGTTATTTGCTGAATTTCTTGTTTTTCTTATTGCGCGATCACCATGGGCTAGCTGGTTCTGGTTTTTTTTAGATCGCTGGTGATAGCTTCAACACACGCAGCAGACAATGATTGCTAGGCAACGAGTTGTCGAGTAATGTCATTGTGTTTGAATTGATTAAAATATACATTTGATTTGGTATTTTTTGAATATTCCCACATTTCTGCTGCGTGCGCAGCTACACTTGTAAAAAACTAAAATTACCCAAGATCAAACCCCGTAGCATTCTCATAGTCGGACTTAACTAGCTCCGCCCTCTTTATCTTCAGATCACTGTCTTTGACAGTTTCATACATGAGTCTGTACAGCTTCATTTTCATTACTTCTTCGTCGTCGTTGGACTGTGTAACGTTCCACATTCGGATATGGAAGTCGTTGCCGACGGATCTCACTCTTCTTACGTGGCGCATTCTCAGCAGCGAACTGAAACGGACGTGGGTAAACTATTACCAAAGTATAAAGGCGAACAGGGGCCCGTTTCACGAAGCTACAAGTTACAAATTACAAGCGGAAGTCTCTTTTCAATACCTTTTGATAGAAAGAGACTTCCGCTTGTAATTTGTAACTTGTAGCTTCGTGAAACTGGCCCTAGGTGGTCCAACTTCGGCCGTTTAGGATCGCGCGTTCGCATTCTTATTTCTTTGCTTGTAGTGCGTTCGTACACGGCGCGGCCACATTCAAGCGCGCGATGAACCTTTTTTTTGTAGGATGAAAAATTACTCCTATTATACTGTGCTATTAGAGTACGGTTTATATTTAACCGAGTATGCGAAGAGTCCGTTTTTGCTTGGGCAAACATGCTTCCGTATGTCCGGCGGATGTCTGTCTGTTGCCATATTAATCTTAATAAAAGCGCCTTCCTGACATATTTCATATTTAGGTATCCGCCAAGACGAGCCAAGCAAAGCGCAAGGGGTACTGATTAGGACTCGTTACTACAAGAACTATTATATAACAGAACGGTAATGAACAGTGGATACATTTTTCACCTTACGCGAATGTGAATGTAGCAAAATGGCCATGCCACATATTTTGACTGAGGTGTAGAGTTTGTGAAGTTAGGACTTGTAGAGTTAGGGCGTGTAACTTTTTGACAGTGCGAGTCATATGGTCTCGTCTTGGCAACATTTTACATGAAAATGTTTTTGGTGGGATATGTATTTCCCGCTGGTCTGCTGGTCACTTTGAGCAATCAGAGAAAAGTGAAGGTGGCCCTGGCCAAACGTCCTGGTTCGAGTCCAGGCGCCCCCGGCCCCCACCCAGTCCGATCCACTCAGAGTGGGCCGGCTAGCGACCTGGCTGGACCCTAGGGAACGCCACGGCCGACCACCCGGTCATACGATCGCTATGCCCAATAGAGTCGCGGGTAAAAAAAAGGGATATGTTTTTAAAAATAAATAAAAAACTCTTCATTTGGTTAAAATTGTACTGTATACATACCTAATATTGGGCTTGTTC
This sequence comes from Eudemis profundana, assembly GCA_947034925.1. Lineage (NCBI taxonomy): Eukaryota > Metazoa > Arthropoda > Insecta > Lepidoptera > Tortricidae > Eudemis > Eudemis profundana. The sequence goes on from OX344819.1 coordinate 7,531,099, forward strand.
TGTATGTCATTCACATATTCCAGGAACTTGGTTCTCGTGCTCCAGCTCAGTTCCGACATAATCTTCTGGACACTCGAGTCCAGGCCCCCGCAATAGTATACACCTGTAATAAATTAAGATAAGATAAGATATACCTTTTTTGTTAGAGCCTTATCACACTAGCGATTTACAAGCGAGTTGCGAGCGTGATTTCATACGCAGTGACTCTCAAGTCGGTTTTTTAGGGTTCCGTACCAAAATGATAAAAAAGGAACCCTTATGGTGCGACTCTGTCTGTCTGTCCGTCTGTCTGTCACAGCAAGATATCTCAGGATCTACTGATGGTATCGACTTGAAATTTGGAATAGTGTTAAGAACCGCTAACCCGAGCTCTTGTAACTTTTTTACTTTTTTTTTAAGGGGTCCGTAATGGGACTTTGAAAATTGAAAGTAGGGCTATTATATCGAGTGGGGTATCAAATGAAAGCGCTTGATTTGTAGAATAAAACACTGTTTTTTTTTTAAATCAGTAGTTTTTGATTTATGGAGAAAAACATTTAAAAAAATGCCATTCCCCCCCTATTATCTTCGAAGTTACTGAACAGAAAAATCTGTATTAATTACCAATTAATGTCGTCCTAAATATTACAGGAAAAATATAACGGTTTTCCTAACTTGCACCGTTTTTGAGAAATTAAAAAAAAACTTAACACATACTTATTTGCTCCTACTTAACTAATCGGCATATAGTTTTTCTTGAACTATTCGTGTATCTACTTATGAGTTGTACGGAACCCTCGGTGCGCGAGTCCGACTCGCACTAGACCGGTTTTTTTTAAAAAAGATGTTGAAAGTAAGTAATACCACAATATAAAAGCAGTAATTTTTCTGCCTACAAAAGGTACGTCGCGCGGCTTGTATGTGTGCGTGCCGTGAATGAACGCACTACAAGCAAAGTTTTACGAATACGTAGAATGCCCCAGTACGGATCGCACTGACTGCGCGTTGACCTTGAATACGTATCGCATGCTCTTAATAAACGGTCGAAGTTTGACTACCGTAGTGACCCCTAAGTTCGCCTAGGGTGCCTATCTTTGCCTAGTTGATTTTCCTAAAAGTCTTTTAAGACAAGCAGCACATAAAACTATTAAATATTCAGTACTTATACATGACTTGATCATAGTTTTTTTTTAAGTTTAGCTTGTCGTAAAGCAAGTTTAGGAAAATCAACTAGGCAAAGATAGGCACCCTAGGCGAACTTAGGGGTCACTACGGTACTTGTTTGTCTTTATACTTTGCATTAGGGAAATTTCCAACGAACCGATACGTTTTTTACCGTCATTATCATCTCTGCAAATGTTGGTGAAATAGAGGTAGGCCAAGGTAAACTTTTTATGGAACCGAAAATTTTGAGGCTGAGCCTAGTTTGATCAAAGTTATGGCGGCTTACTTTTCCATTTGTGATTGTGATAGATAATAATCGCGAAGCAACAATGACGTTGGAATCGTGCGGCCAAAACACACCCGTGGCAAAGTATAAAGACAACCAAGTAGTTCTTCGGACTTTTTTTTTTTTTTTTTTTTTTTTTTTTTTTTTTTTTTTTTTTTTTTTTTTTTTTTTTTTTTTTTTTTTGGTTAGTCTGTGTCCCGCCTGGTCAGTTGATGACCACTTTGGGCAATCATGGAGTTGGCACAAAGCGACTTCGGCCGTTTAGGAGCGCACGATGCTCGTCTGTGTGAGTGAATGCCATTCCTGTGGCAGTCGCGCACAGTCGCAAATGCTTGCCTGTGGTGCGTCCGTACACGGCGCGCCACATGCGCGCTCCCGATGTACCTTTTGTTCGGAGAAAAACTACCGTATACCGTGCCCGGGGTAATGTTGAAATTTGGAATTTATACCAAACCGTGTTACCAAAGTATAAAGACGAACAAGTAGTCCAACTTCCGCCGTTTAGGAGCGCGCGACACGTAGGTAGGTCACAGACGCGCGATAGACGTTCGTACACGACGCGCACACATTCAACCGTTCAGTGTACCTTTTGTAGAAAGGAAAATTACTACTATTATACTGTGGCGTTACAGTAAATATAATGTTGCATGAATAGCGAGAAATTCTTTGTTTTCCGAATTACCCCAACGCACTTTACGCTTGTAGTCATTGCCACCACAGTAGCATAGAAAAAATGTCATAGATTTCATCAGGGCCACGCCGCCCCTGTGTGCGAAGTGTGCAGCGCACACAGGCGCCAAGACAACAGGGGCGCCGGAATTCGAAACACGACGACAATAAGAGTTGTTTTATAGGTTTCGCACACAGGCGCTGCCGGGGGTCGGCGCATCCCTGGATTACAATCAATTTTAAACTATACAAGTTTTTACGATGATTTATTTGGAAAGGGGACAATTGAAAATAATGATACCAGTATTTAACAAGGACATGTATAATTTTAGGCTTCTAATTTCAGCATTAGTCTGAGGAGGGGCCATTTTGTGGCAGCGAGCTTTCTTCATGCTTTATTTTTCTTTCTTACTGTTTGTTTTTGTTGAGTTTTTGAGAAAGGGAGGTTCCCATTTGTTGAATGTTAAGTGAACTTAGGCCAATGTGTCGTCTGTGTCCATTATCAGCTCCGTTGTTCCCGTTATGATTTCTTTGCCGTCGTTGTCTCGGTTACCGTCGTTGCCTTGCTTTCCACTGTTGCCTGGCTTTCCGTCGTTGTCTGGTTTACCATCGTTATCTCGTTTGCCATCGTTGTCTCGTTTGCCATCGTGATGTTTGACTTAGATCCTAGAGGGATGAAATCTCGGTTTTCAAGCACTTGTGCTGTAACAAAAGAAGCATAATCGTCATCATCAGCCTATATAAGTCCCACTCAGAGATGGGCATTATTCGATTAATTTTTTATCTGAATGATCATTCGAATGAAAAATAATTTACAATATTTTTATATATTCACGAATTAATCAAATGACAACTTTTTAAATGATGGATGATTTATTCGTTATTTTATTCGAATAAATCCACAAAAAATGGTACAACACGACGAATACTTTACTACGCTTGGGACTAGGCGTGATTAAGGGAATGCCGAATGCTTCCTAAACATGTCGAGTGGATGTCTCGCTCGTATTGTATAACGCGAACGTGAGCGATCCGTTTTTATTTCAATATACAGGGTGTTTCATTGAACGTAATAAAAATTAAGCAATCCCGGCTCAGAACGACCGAGAACAAAATGCACAAATTGATTATTTAAAATACGTCATAATTAACTTTTCCTAGTTTGCTAACAGAATTAAGAAATTACAATCTCGTAGTGTGGGCACCCCTCATGACGTCACGCTTACGTGACCTGTTTGTTTGTTATGACCAATAACATCAATGTGTCAGACAGAATGCATGCATTTTATTCATAAATTATTGACCTAGATTAACAAAGATAGTTCGCCTTTGTACATATACCTTAATTTTGTAACCCTGTAATTTGTCTTATTTTGTGCAATAAAGTGTTTACATACATACATACATACAAACATGTAAGTTTTCACTACAACATTACATTCATACTTTCTTCTCTGAACTCCTAAGTAAAGTAAGTAACCACGATGAAACCAAAAAAAGATGAATAATTAAAATACTGATATTAATTAATTAAGATGACTTTAACAACACGAGACCTAGCACCGGGTTTTAGCACCAGGGAGAGGAGTTTAAGTGCGAGTCGGACTCGCGCACCGAGGGTTCCGTACAAACTCATAAGTAGATACGCGAATAGTTCAAGAAAAACTGTATGTCGATTTGTTTAGTAGAAGCAAATAAGTATATGTTATGATTTTTGCAAATTTCTAAAAAACAGTGCAAGTTAGGAAAACAGTTAGATTTTCCCTGTAATATTTAGAACCTGACGTGTAATGATTCTATTTAATAGCAAGGACCATTAAATCAAGAGGACTGTCATTCTCCATACAAAAAGCTGTTCCCCGAATTTACAACGCCATCTATGTATAAGCTTGGTAAAATAATTATAATATTATTTACAATTATTTAACTTTGCAAACGTGACACAGTATTTAAATGTATTTAAATTTATTTATTATTAGCTGTTTACGAACTAATTGTTACTATACTATGTTTCTTTGTTCAATTATAACATCGTTAAATGTTTAGTGTTTTAGCGCCATCTAGTTTTGCCCGGAAATCCCCTAGCGTGAAACATGCCATCGCTTAGTTTTGCTACTCGCCGCTAGGGATTCCAAGTTTTGTAAATTTCTAAAAAGGTATTAAAGTTAGCAAGACCGTTCTATTTTTCCTGTAATATTCAGGTTGATATTTATAATTAGTAATTATGACACATTTTTCTGATCAGTAACTTCGGAGATAATAGGGGGGGAATGGTACATAAAAATGTATAAATCAAAAACTACTTATTTAAGAAAAAAAATAGAAATGGTGTTTTAATCTACAAATTAAGCCCTTTCATTTGATACCCCACTCAATATAATAGCCCTACTTTCAATTTTCAAAGTCCCATTACGGAGCCTTTTAAAAAAAAAGTAAAAAAGGTACAAGATATTTTTTATGTCCAAAAGGCTCGGGTTAGCTACTTTTAACACTATTCCAAATTTCAAATCGATAGCATCAGTAGTTCCTGAGATATCTGGCTGTGACAGACGGACAGACAGACAGACAGACAGACAGACAGACAGAGTCGCACCATAAGGGTTCCTTTTTTACCATTTTGGTACGGAACCCTAAAAACATGAGTTGTATTACGTTCAATGAAACACCTATTTTTACCCAACTGCGGCGAAGCCCAAAGGAGGGTTATGTGTTTGACCTGTATGTATGTATGTCCGTTCCTGTGTCCGCTCGTAACTACTCAACGACACATCGGATTTTGATAAATGATACATCATTAGATTCGTCTTGATGGTGCGAGTGTCACTGGGCATGAAGTTTGTTAAAATAAACAAAATGGCGGATTTAATGCAGTTTCAAAGTGCACCGCGGTCGGGTTTTTTTTAGTAAAAATGTGGTTATACAGGTTGCATAGGAGCGCTTACGTTCAATCTTGTACTTCCTCTCGACCTCATGCAGCATGTTGGCAAGATGGGCGACATCCCAGTGTAACTTCTCAATCTTCTGCAAGTACATGATGTGGTCGCGAGTGCGGAGCATATCGTCCAGGGTCACACTCGTGTTGTATAAGTCCACCATTTTCCTGTATCTTTCCTATAAGCAACATTATTGTACTGTAATCAAAGATCTTAAAGGACGCGCTCTAGCGGACAAAGTGTGACAATCAGTGCCAGTGTGACATAATGTGTCATTTAGTGCCAGTGTGACAAAGTGTGTCAATCGGTGCCAGTGTGACATAGTGTTTCATTTAGTGCCAGTGTGACATAGTGTGTCATTTAGTGCCAGTGTGACAAAGTGTGTCAATCGGTGACACTGTGACATAGTGTTTCATTTAGTGCCAGTGTGACAATCAGTGCCAGTGTGACATAGTGTGTCATTTAGTGCCAGTGTGTTAATCAGTGTCAGTGTAGCTTTATGTCTTCCAGCTCCAGTGTCAGAGGGCCATGCTAGTGTTATAGTATAAATATACGATATTAAGCTAACATTGTCATTCACATACACTGTAATAAAATTTAATTGGCAATACAAAGAATAACAAGATCATAAAAAACGTAACATGACTTAAAATGTATCCTAAACTAAAATAAAATAATTAAACTACGTATAAGACTAAACTAAACCTCGGCAAAGAAGAAAAAATAATTAAAACACACAAACAATGTCATTCACATAATAACTACTTACTAATATGGTACTAATACACCGGGATATTTACCATTTATTTTTATTTGGTGTTATTAGTAGTTATTATAGTATCAATGTGCCAGTTTCAGTGTGCTAGTGCGAGTGTCCTCGCTATATTCCTTAAGTTCCTACCCTAACTTCTATTATTCTCTGTACTTTTAGGTATTTAAAAAAGGTAAACAAAAAACCACGTGACTAGGGTGGTTCAGCCAATCAAAGTAACGTTTTGTAGCTGTGGCACAATACCACTGGCTGAAAGACGCGTGTCACGTGGTTTTTTGTTTACCTTTTTTTTTAAATACCTAAATGTACAGAGTATAGGTATGGTACCTCTGTAGTCCTGACGAGGAAGCCTATCTCATACGCCGCGCTGCCGCGGTAGCTCTGCCGCATGATGTCGATCTTCCACACCTCCAGGCTGGTGTGGTGGATAGTGTCTACTGTGGTGGCTAGCAGATACTCCACGGATCGCTCTTCGGACATCAACAACTGACCAAGCGACGGGACGTGGACTGAAATACGGTAACATTTGTAAACTTCTTTTACAAGCAGTTTGTTATAAAAAAGTGAAAAGCAGTTAGCGTAAACTATTAACAATATAAAAAGCAAATATCAGATAGACGTCAGTGTGTCAGAGTGCTCGGTACTGTTTCAGAACTGTTGTCATCTTGAATGTTATAGTATATTACAACTAGGGTGGTAATACAAAGAAAGGCCGAGATCGCAGAAGCTTGCGGCCCGAGCTGCAAGCGAGGGACGTAAATATGCGATCGAGGGATTTCTTTATTACCTCCCGTGTTGTGTATGTACATGTTATGTCTACACTAATATAAGTTATTAACAATATAGCTGACACGGTCCCAACTATTGGGCATCTGCATGCCAATACGTTTACCTTACTTACACTTGTAAATTATTTTTTGCAAAACGTTTGTAAAAAAAAAAGATAAATATGTAAAGATCGGTCGTGTAGTGTCAAACTTATTAAGATTATTAAAAGTCTAAATAGTTATTTTTTTACCGAGTTAAAAAGACGAGGTTTTATGTTAGAATAAAAACGATAAGATAGGATAAACTATAGAAAATAAAAGGTTTAATGCATGCATCGATTTCTTTCGGCTTGCCTATGGGGAACGTGCAGGACACAATGCAGGACAACGTGTAGTGTGGCAGCACTAAATCGACAAAATAAAATGGTCAATTGCAGAAAAAAAATACCTTTTACTTTTTTTGTCTGATCATGGAGTGTCCTATACCATTTGACTCAGAATCATGAGCACTTTTCATTTAACTACTTTCATTTAAATACTCGTTGGTCAAAAAGAGAAACTGGTGAGTTTCTTCCGGCGCTTCTTCTCACCAGAAGGTCAATTACCCGAAGCGCCAAAAGAAAAGAATTAGAGATGAGACATGTAAAAGAGCCCTTGAGGGCCTACTTACAGGAATAAATTATTTTATTTTATTTATTTTATGTCCATAATTTCCGTACAAATTTTGAATCTCAGTTTCGTTACGCCCAAACTAAATATAGGGAAAATAGTAACGATAGAGATAAAAAAATTTAGGTACAGCAATTTTGGGCATTTTGGACGGCTTTTTTTATTTCATAAAAAATGCTCATGATTCTGAGTAAAATGGTATAAGACACACAATGATCAGACAAAAAAAGTTAAAGGTAAATTTTTCTGCAATTGACCCAATGTGCGGACAGTAAAGGAAACTTATCAGGCATGAAAAAAAGCTGGTTATAAATATCAATGTCAAGTATAATAAGCCGCGGCCACACTAACATTAATCGTCCATCATCGCGATAATAACGGCGTTTCCCGTTAATGTGGCCCCCAGACCCGTCTTCCCTAGTGGGCACTTAGAGCAAGTGCCCAGCAATGGCGTGGCGTCCAAAGAACTCGATTCCTACCGGCTATTTGTTTACCTTATTCTACAGCTCTTAAGGAAAATGTACGCCAAATCTGCACCGGGTTGCCCAAGAATATTTTTTACGCCACGCCACTGGTGCCCAGGGCCCCGCGATCGATAGGGGTAGGGATCTAACAAAATAGTGTTCTGTCAAAGTCATAGGGGCCCCATTATCCTAATATGCCCAGGGTCTCCAATAGGTTAAAGACAGCCCTGGTGGCCCCAGAAGGCTAGAGCAGAAGACTCTGTTTGGCGGCACCAGTTGGCAGCAGCTTCGGTTGTGCACGTTCCCTTTAGGAATTAGGAGTAGAAAATAACTTCAAGAAAAAGTAAGCTATGTGTAAGGTAGACTTCTGTGTTCGTCCGTCTGTTGACTCTGTTCCAGTTGCCATGTTCAAAGCTTAGTCAATAGCAAGACTGACAGCAGGATGTCAACTACTAGGTATTTAGCGGGTCAAGCACCAGGACATTTACCTTATTCAGGGTCAACCACGGTAATATTAGACGTTGCCACCATAGACTATTCGGAAAATTAAATTAACCGATTCGTTGCGGATGGCACGACAGGCGTCTCATGAAGGTTGGTGTGTGGCGTCATGCCGCACTGAAAGGGTTAATTATTAGTACTATTGATAACAAAATAATAAACCAAATATTATAGACAAATAAACGCTTACTTTTTCTTCCAACTTGCAAATGAATGTACGAAATGCCGAATGTTCTTGAAATTCATAACACAACATAAATTAGCCCTTGAGGATTTAACCCGTTCCCTGTCTACACTTGGCCAGAAAGCGGCTTTTTCCGTACGCGCAGCGTGCGGAAAAAGCCACTTTATGGCCAGGTGTGGGATAAAAGAATTTTTTAACCGACTTTGAGATGACGAAGCTTTTTTTAACTTTGAACCCGCATAATTTTTGTATTTAAGTAATTTTGTTGTGTTGACATTATTTGTATTGTAGTATTAAGTTCGCCTTTTGTATAATGTCAACCGGGGTTATTGCGTCTATGGGGGCAAATGCGTCTTTTTGAAAGATTCTATTAAATCCGAACTCTATAAAACTACCTCTCCCTACCTGCCTGTAAAGTACAGCGCATACTACAGGCAGGTAGGGTAGGGGTAGTTGTAAAGATTTAATGGAATCCCCCGGTTAACCTTACCGCTCCTCAGGGTGGTCCGGCTAGCTCCAGTCAGGGTGGTCCGGCTAGCGACCTGGTTCGACCCCAGGGAACGCTACGGCCGATCACCCGGTCATAATATTGCAACGCCCAGTAGGGTTGCAAGTTAGTCAGGCATTAAAAAAAACCTAACCGTAAACTGATTTTTCTATGGTTCGATGCACTTAACTATGGTTCAAATGTTGGAGTATCGTAGTCGTCTGAGTTATGAGCTCTAATTGAATATACTGCATCATATAATAAAATTATAATTAAAAAGAGTGTGCAACTGTCTACACGATAGCGCATCATAGTTTGGGTCAATACCGAAGTTGAATCATGTTTTTTCTAAATATTTGAATTAATGTGCATTAATTTATAAATAACAAGTTTTCATTCCCCGTTTCACCCTTTTCAAAGGAACCCTTCAAGGTTGAATTTAGAAAAACCATTTCTTAGTGCACGCTTACGTGTCCTCAAAAACGTAGGCTTCAAGTTTCATCCCGCTATTTGCAGTAGTTTAGGCTACACGTTATACCTTATAACGGCCATTCTCACGAAGTATGACTGCGTCTAATTACCGCGTCTCCATACATTTAGTATGAAAACAGCGTCGCGGTAATTAGGTGAACGCAGACACATACTTCGTGAGAATAGCCGATAATAGTGTCCGGGCTGTTTTATTTGTATATTTAAATAATAAATAAATAATAAATATTAAGACAATCTTACACAAATCGAACTAGCCCCATAGTAAGCTCAATAAGGCTTGTGTTATGGATACTAGACGACGATATATTTAATAGATACAAATACTTAAATACATAGAAAATATCCATGACTCAGGAACAAATATTCGTGCTCATCACACAAATAAATGCCCTTACCGGGATTCGAACCCAGGACCTCCTGCTTCGTAGGCAGGGTCACTACCAACTAAGCTAAAGCGGTCGTCCTATATTACTTATTTAACATCAAGTACTTACATATTAGAAAAGAAAAGATAACCGTTAGCTGCATTGTTTAAACTTTATAATAATGCGCAACGAGAACAATAAGCATTAAAGGAAATTGGCCGATTTTATTGTACCTAGGTAATATTTAAACATATTTTTACGATTCCGTATTTCAATTAAAACAAAACATTATTAGGTACTTGAATAAACTGTATGTTTTAAGAGTGATTAACTGTTTATAAAACCTACTTTCGTTTTAAAGATACTTAAAATGGCTGCTAGGTTGCGTTGCTGCGTTTCACGTGATATTTTTTCAAAAATATAGTTTTTTGCAAATATAAGTAAGAATTGTATGAAGAATGCTTCAAGCTGCTGTTTTTCTCCCTGTTATATGTAAGTATCTATTCCAGTAGCGTAGCGTCCAAAGAACTCGATTCCTACCGGCTTGCCTAAATATCGGGCATTAGAGCACCTTATTCTACAGCTCTTAAGGAAAATGTACGCCAAATCTGCACCGGCTTGCCCAAGGATATCTATTACGCCACGCCACTGCTCTATGCATATAGTAATAAGGTGTATTGAGACGGGGTAATGCTAAAATTTAAAATTTTCTCGTTTCGCCCAACATATATTTACTGTAATATGCTAACACTATACTAGACACTAATAGTACTTCAACTAATCGCACACCGAAAAAAATAGAGAAGATGTCAAACTTCGGCCAATTAAGAGCGTGCGATACGTAAGTACTTACTACCTACCTATTCAAGTTCGTAAATTATGTATGACACACACAAGTGAGCTATGTTGGTTTGCCGACGGCTCGGGCTGTGCAACACACCCTCGACTATAATGGTAATTACCACTTTAACCAGCGCGCCAGGAGTGACCGAAATATCTTTTTGCCACACCTGTAGGCTTATGATGCTACGCTTTGTCACGCGATAAATAAATGATAAAGCATCCGTCACTTTCACACACTATTTGTCAGAACGTGACGGATGCTTTATCATTTATTTATCACGTGACAAAGCGTAGCATCATAAGCCTACTGGCCATAAAGTGGCTTTTTCCGCACGCTGCGTGTACGGAAAAGCCACTTTCTGGCCTAGTGTAAACATAAAATGATGTACCCAACACGGGAGGTAATGAAGAAAGCCCTCGATCGCATATTTGCGGCCCGAGCTGCAAGCGAGGGACGCGAGGGGGTCTGCGATCTCGGCCTTTGTTTTACCACCCTAGTTGTGTAATGTACTATTCCCAATTCCTGCAAAGGCAGCATTGATGCATAAACGCATAGGTATATTGTCAAGCTAGAAAAAAATATAATAAACTACCTACTGAATTCAAAAGGTTATATATAACAATGTTAGAATTAAAGAAAAAATAATTAAAATTACTTAGAAAAAGGTCAGTCCAGTGTAGACATAAAATTATGTACACAACACGGGAAGTAATAAAGAAAGCCCTCGATCACATATTTACGTCCCTCGCTTGCAGCTTGGGCCGCAAACTTCTGCGATCTCGGCCTTTCTTTGTTACACCCTAGTTATGTAATGTACCTACTATTTCAGGTTACTACATCTCGTTGTCAATGGCCGACTCGCCTAGACCAGGTCCGCATAATTCTGATGACGATCCAGCGTACAAAGCGCTGTCTCCAGAAGCCTTCTTCGGCATGAAGGAAAACGAAGACAGCCCAGTGGGCCTCGGTATGGCCCAGGGACCTGTGGGACCTATGGGGGCTGGATTACCTGCAGCCGGACAGAACAGACAAACGGGTAGCTTTCTTATAACTACACTTGCCAACTACATAATATGAAAGAAACATGATGTTTCCTTATTTGTTGTTAATGCGACACCACATTTTAAGTTACATATATAGATACAAGAAATCAAAGTACATAGAAAAATTTAATGGTACTCACCTCTGGTCCAGATCGGGAATCGAACCCGGTACCTCTGGATTTGGTACCGGGTTTGATTCCCGGTCTGGACCACAGGCCAGAAAGCGGCTTTTTCCGTACGCGCAGCGTGCGGAAAAAGCCACTTTATGGCCAGGTGTGGCATAAAAGGCCAAAACCAGCTGATAGTTGACAATTAAAAAAATTAAAGATTCTAACCATGACCTCGCTTTTTGTCTTCGAAACCATAATGTTTGTAAAAAGTAATGCAAATTTATTTAAAACTTGTGCTGATGTGTCCAACAGAAATTTAAGAGAAAGGTATAACAATAGTACATTACACAACTAGGGTGGTAAAACAAAGAAACGCCGTGATCGCAGCAGATGTTTGCAGCCCGAGCTGCAAGCGGGGGACGCGAGGGGGTCTGCGATCTCGGCCTTTCTTTGTTTTACCACCCTAGTTGTGTAATGTACTATTCCCAATTCCTGCAAAGACAGCATTGATGCATAAACGCATAGGTATATTGTCAAGCTAGAAAAAATTATAATAAACTACCTACTGAATTCAAAAGGTTATAACAATGTTAGAATTAAAGAAAAAATAATTAAAATCACTTATAAATAAATGTTATTATTCAATGCAGGATTGTTTACAGGACAATTTAAATTAAGTATGTAATGTTCAAATTTATTTTACATGCACAGGTACTTTTATTTTTTAAGTTTAACATTTTATATATGATTACAATTTTTAATAAAAACACCTAATGTGTACTTCAACTAGGGCATAATTTAAAATTATTAAACATTATAGTTTAGCCTTACTTAGAATTAAGTCATAACTTTTTTTTTCTTTTTTAGTGGATAGTAATTTATTTACACAAGTAATGGAATTACAGTCTTAACTTAAGTTTTTGTACGCCTTTGGGTAAAACATAGTTGACCCTAAAAAATTTAACATCACTGTACTTGTACTGTTATTACCTATTTTATGAAAATAAACTATGATTGATTGTTTGAGGGTCAATTGCAGAATGATTGACCAAGATGTGTCTTATGCCATTAAAAAAAAACTCAGTTTCGTTACGACTTTTCCCCTATATTTAGTTTGGGTATAACGAAACTGAGAAATTCAAAATTTGTACGGAATATTTGGGACATTTTGGACAACTTTTTTTATTTCATAAATGAAAAGTGCTCATGATTCTGACTAAAATGGTATAAGACACACCATGATCAGACAAAAAAAGTAAAAGGTACATTTTTCTGTAATTGACCCTTGATTGAAATTTAAACAAAAACCGTTATAGGATACCAGCATTTCGACTTAGTAACGTTAAATGACATGTCAAGACAGCAGCAAGATCTGCAAGAAAATTACGCGCTACTAACCACAATAAATGGCGACCAGAGAACTGAAGAATACATAATATACAATCTCTGCTTTTGTCTATCGTACATGTGGCGCCGAGGCAGACAGAGTATACGGAAGTATTTCCATCTAAGAGATATATATGCTGATCATTTGCCGTATGAAGTCGGGTATATTACCCATGTTATTATGATCAAGTATCAAAATATGCTGGAATTGTATCAGTACTCTGCCTCGTTAATTGGTAAGTTAGCGGCCATTCTCACGAAGTATGACTGCGTCTAATTACCGCGTCTCCATACATTTAGTATGAAAACAGTGTCGCGGTAATTAGGTGACCGCAGACATAGTTCGTGAGAATGGCCGTTAGGTCGATTTTTATAAACTTAGGGTACCGAGTATTAGGGACGTAACGAACATAGGTTTTTTTGAACATTCACCGGTGGACGGGACTAGCAACTGGTGTACCGGGACTAGCGACCTGGTTCGATCCCAGACGCCCCCGGCCCCCACCTAGTCCGACCCACTCAAGGTGGTCCGGCCAGTGACCTGGTTCGACCACAGGGAAAGCCACGGCCCCCACCTGGTCCGATTTTTGCAACACTCAGTAAGACTTGCAAGTTTGTCAGGCTTAAAAAAAACCGGTCAAGTGTCGACTCGCGCACCGAGGGTTCCGTACAAACTCGTAGATACGTGAATAGTTCAAGAAAAACTGTATGGCGGTTAGCTTAGTAGGTAGGAGCAAATAAGCATGTGTTACGTATTTTCAAATTTCTAAAAAATGTTGCAATTTAGGAAAACCGTTATATTTTTCCTGTAATATTAAGGATGATATTAATAATTGGTAATTATGACAGATTTTTCTGTTCAGTAACTTCGAAGACATCCTAAATCAAAAAGTGCATAATTAAGAAAAAAAATAAAAACGGTTTTGGAATCTACATATTAAGCCCTTTCATTTGATATCCCACTTGATATAATAACTCTACTTTTGATTTTCGACGTCCCATTTCGGTCCCCTAAAAAAAACTTTAAAAAAGGCATAATATTTTTTTCGGTCCTATAGGCTCGGGTCAGCGGTTTTCAACACTATTCCAAATTTCAAGTCGATAGCATCAGTAGATCCTGAGATATCTTGCTGTGACAGACGGACAGACAGAGTCGTACCAAGGCTTCCTTTTTTACCATTTTGGTACGGAGCCCTAAAAAGGACATTCGCTAAAAAAAAGCCCTTTGCAACCAAATTAGGATCGGATTGTGGGATCACGGAGAAATCGAGGTACTTAACTCTTCAAATATCATAAGCACCCACATAACGGTTGTTGACTCGTGGATTTCTTATCAGATAAGTTCATTTGAAATTGGATATTTTAATGTTTTTAATGTTGTTTTTATTATGTACATAGTATGTTGTACTCTGCCTTGTTAATTGGTAAGTTGGGCAAGTAATAATTGATTTAAAACGTAAATACATTCACTTTTCAGTAAAATATAGACTATAATAGGTACATTACAAAACTATTCTAGACAATTAAAACTATGAAGAGAAAGGTGCTTGTTTCTAATAATAATCGAATTAACAGGGGCAACGGCGGTGAAGGTCACCCGATTGCAAATGACGCATTTCCAACAGTCCATAGTGCAGGACAGCCGCAGCATAGTCCACCTCTGCAACATGCTCCACGAGTTGAAGAAGAAATACGAATCCCGCCCTTATGACCCAAGAAACAAATTTGACATGTAAGTTTGTTAGGGTTGGTTAAAAATATCATCTCTCTCACTCTCTCTCTCTCTCCCTACCTACATATTTCACTCTTTGCTCTCTCTCTTCTCTATCTCACTCTCCTCTCGTCATTTAAAAATAGCATCTCTCTCACTTTCCCTACTTACATAACCCTCTCTCTTCTCTCTCCCTTCTCTCTCTCACTCTCCTCTCGTCGGTTAAAAATATCATCTTTCTCACTCTCCCTACCTACATCTCCCTCTCTCTCCTATCTCTCTTGCTCTCCTCTCGTCGGTTAAAAACCTCATCTCTCTGTAACTATCTCTACCTTCCTGCCTTTCTATCTTATCTCTCTCTCACTTCTCTTTTCTATTTCCCTATCTTCTCTAACTCCTATCTCTCTTCTCTCTCCCTATCTTTTCTTACAATTTAGACCCTCTACCTACTCTATGTTAGACCTTTTCACAACGTCACATATATGACTAATTCCTACTTCCTATACGTCTGACGTAACATATGAATGACCCATGGGACTCCAAATCACGCATTTCCACCAGTCCATAGTGCAGGACAGCCACATCATAGTCCACCTCTGCAACATGCTCCACGATTTGAAGAAGAAATACGAAACCTGCCCTTATGACCCAAGGAACAAGTTCGACATGTAAGTTTGTTAAGGTCGGTCAAAAATACCATCTCTCTCTCTCTCCCTACCTACCTCTCCCTCTCTCTCCTCATTGCCTTCTCTCTCTCCCTATCTTCTCTCTCAAAATTTAGAGCCCTCCCCCCACCTTACTCTATGTCACACTTTCACAACGCCCTACACTACGTCACATATGACTAACTCGCGCTTCCTATACATTTGACATAACATATGGATGGCCCATGGTGATCGGACTCCAAATGTTACAAACTCGTGTTATTAAAGCCCTCGGCTTCACCTCGGGCTATAACAAGCACTCGTTTGTAATTCCTTTCTTACCGCCTAGATACACAATTTACTATTAAAAACTTCTGATTATATACGTTTTTAGGGTTCCGTACCAAAATGGTAAAAAAGGAACCCTTATGGTGCGACTCTGTCTGTCTGTCTGTCCGTCTGTCACAGCAAGATATCTCAGGATCTACTGATGCTATCGACTTGAAATTTGGAATAGTGTTAAAAACCGCTAATTCGAGCCTATGGAATAGAAAAAAAACCCTATACCTTTTTTACTTTTTTTTTAAAGGGGACCGAAATGGGATGTCGAAAATCAAAAGTTGAGCTAATATATCGAGTGGGATATCAAATGAAAGGACTTAATATGAAGATTTCAAAACCGTTTTTATTTTTTTTATTACACGTGTAGTTTTTGATTTAAGACCAAAAACGTTTAAAAAAATACCATTCCCCCCCTATTATCTCCGAAGTTACTGAACAGAAAAATCTGAAATAATTACCGATTATTAGTATTATCCTAAATATTACAGGAAAAATAGAACGGCTTTCCTAACTTGCAGCGTTTTTTTAGAAATTCGCAAAAATCGTAAGACAGCCTTATTTGCTCCTACTAAACTAACCGCGGCATATGTCGATGTATGGGGACAACAGTTTTACAAGAGCAAAGTTAAGTTTGTCCCACCATACAATTTTTCTTGAATTATTCACGTATCTACTGAAGATTTTGTACGGAACCCTCGGTGCGCGAGTCCGACTCGCACTTGACCGGTTTTTATTTTACCATGTCCCGCTTTCGACGAAAGAATCCCGCTTTTTACTCAAAACGTTTTAAATTCCCGACTTGGCAAAAATCTGGCAATGCTGATTACGCACCGCTACCGAGAACGAGAACTCGGCGAAGCGAGAGCACTGTCGCGCCCGTTTGCTCGGTACGTGTGTTCAAGGTATATATGAGTTCTCTGCTTTGCCCTAAGGTTAACTGGTAGAGAATGCCTTATGGCAAGGACCATTAAAACAAGAGGACTGTCATTCTCTATCCAGGAAAAAACTAGGTGGCACTAAAAAACTTAACATTTAACGATGTTATAATTGAACAAAGAAACATAGTACAGTAACAATTAGTTCGTAAACAGCTAATAATAAATAAATACTAACATTTAAATACTGTGTCACGCTTGCAAAGTTGAATAATTGTAAATAATATAATTCTTATACCAAGCTGTAACAAAAAAAGATTTGAAAAATACCTACTTGATATTTTAGCAATGACACTCAAAACACCGAGTCAAGGTAGGTATCACTTAGCACAAAAACGTCAATATCTCGAAAACTAAGAGATAGGTCAAATTTGCTTAATCTAGGTTCTTATGAGCTGGTCTATCAGCCCTTTTCGTATTAAGGTTGGTTTTAGGGACACCCTGTAGATGGCGTTGTAAATATCGGGGAACAGCTTTTTGTATAGAGAATGACAGTCATCTTATTTTAATTGTCCTTGCTTAACGCACTAAGTTCGCCTTTTGTACAATAAGTTTTCTTATTTGCAATACAGTTTAGATAAATTTACGTTTTTTTTTAGTCCTCCTAACGTAACGGATATTGCCGACGATGACGACGACGACGACGAGCACCATGAGGTGAAGGGCGATCATGAGGAGCGTATCAGAGCCCGGGACGAGAAACATGGGAAGGAATATCCGAAACTTGATAAAGGTATGCGGCGGGTTTATGCGGACCCGTCGTCCCGGCTGGCCCACACCTCGGGAGACCCCAGGGCTGGCGCCTACCTGTCCCAGCGGATCACTATGCGCGGTCCAACGTCGAAACGCTGCCAGCGTCATGGGGTCGATGCCGCGGGCGGACCTGTTAGAAGGGGTTTTCTTTTTATAGTTTTTCTGCCCTCCGGCCGGAAAGCGTCACCTTGCCGATTTCAAGATGCCGCTTTCTGGCTCCGTCGAACAGAAAAATAGTATACAAACCTTGGCCAGAAAATAAGAAAGCCTCAGATCACATGTGTGTCGTCCTCGGCTTCCATGAGATCTGAGGCATTTCTTACTCTACAGGCCTCGGTATGTAATGTACTATTATTTTGTTTTTAACCTTAATTCCTTTTATAGTTAATACTAGGGATGTAGCGAGCGATACATAGTTTTGCCGATACGATACCGATATATTGTAGTAAATAATAGGCGATACCGATACCGATATCTTAGCTAAATAATGAAGTATGAACTTCAGATTTTTGTATGTCCTTATGATAACTAAAACTTGGCTATATTTAACAGAGAGTCAACCTTGAAAGTGTAAAAAAAAAAATTTGTAAACTCAAAATTCATTTTTTTTTTATTAAGAACCAAAGATTGAATTAACATAGTAATTATCATTGCACAAGGTAATAGACCAATACATAAATGGGGTTTAGGATACATAAATTAAGTCAGAAATTGAAATAACTTTTTGTAGATTTTTTTTCATACAGCAAATTCTTTTCGCGCTCTTCTAATATCGGTAGTATATAATCGGCTATACCGATATATCGGCGATACCGATAAATCGGCCGATTTATCGGTATCGTTACATCCTGCATCCCTAGTTAATACTGCTTTATTTTAGTTATTTTGCCATCGAATAAATACATCATTCATGGCGGCTCAGGAATGCAATACTCGATCAAATTTGAAACCCGGTTATTACCCGACTCTAAATAAAGTAGGTTACCCGGATACCCGGGTTGCATTACCTACAATGAACGTACCGGCATGACCGGCCGTAAGTAAGATAAGCAAGCAAGTGGAGTTTTTTCGCGTTTTTCGCGTCAGGGTTTTTCAGAAACCTAAGATACTTAGGTTTAATAGAACCAAAATATGTAAGTAAGTATTTACAAATTTTACTTTTGAAAATGCTTTTCATTATAAGCAGCAGCACTAGGGTGTCCCAGGAAGCAAATCTCCACACAAACTTTGAAGCCTTTTTTATTTTATTTTAACATAAGGTGCTGCTTATGTTAAAATAACTGTCCCAAATTGTATACGGGAATCGCTCTTTCTGAAAGAGCGTAAAGAAAATGTCCAGACTTTTAGGGTATTGGTGGTGGCGGATCCATTAGCTACTTACTCTACTTAGAACGTTACCGTAAAAAGGAGCTTTCATTGGCGTATCTAGTTATTTTTGGCTGCCTAGCTCCTGAGATGCTATTATTTAGGTGTTCATCCTAGAATTTCGAATCGATAACCCAACAACGTACGGGCACGGATCCCCCCTCCCCCCATATACGCTTATGGGAGCTTTAAATTTTGATGCCCTCTGTGTTACCACAGCGTACTTGAAGAAGAGGCTCGAACAATCACATAAGCTGATAGACGAAGCCTTAGCACAGAGGAAGAAGAAGTTGCAAGAGGCGAGAGAGTACTACAACAAGTATGGCTACATGCCTTCCACTACACGCACTCAAAAACCCATGCGGTAAGTATCCAACAGTGATACAAATGGATGAAGAGGAGTTAGGGAAAAGAAAGTTCTTAGGGAACAAGCGTGGCTGCTTGCTTTGCAAATTACGCTCTCAACAGCAAATGCGGCGCATACCTAACAGTTGCAGAAGCTGATAGACGAAGCCTTAGGGGTAAAGGAGTTGCAGCAGACCAGAGATTTACAATAAACATAGCTAACTAGCCATGGCTGTTGAGTGCCGACACTCAACGCACGCTACGGCCATTTTGAAATAGTATAAAAGTTGTTGTTGTTGTTTCTAGGCTCTGGTCTCCGAATTTGGATTATGGGTGGTCCGGCGAAGACGACTGGTGACACCGGATATTTTGATTATCTCTTCAATAAACTTTATTCGAAAACATTTGCGTTTTGTACATCTGTCTAATACTTTAAAACTAGCATTTCTTTTATACTTATTTATGCCACACCTCGCCATAAAATGGCCGCTAAGTATAGACAGGAAATTAACACGGGAGGTGGGTTATTCTTCAGAAATATGTCTGCGGTCACCTTATTCCTCTGGCCCTTTTTCATACTAAATGTACGGAGACAGAGGAATAAGTCGCAGACATATTTCTGAAGAATAACCCAGGTAATAAAGAAAGCCCTCGATCGCATATTTAGGTACGTCCCTCGCTTGCAGCTCGGGCCGCAAACATCTGCGATCTCGGATTTTCTTGGTTTTACCACCCTAGTTGTGTAATGTACTATTATTTATTTAGGGGATCTCGGAAACGGGTCTAACGATCTCGATGAAATTTGATATGTGGAGATTTTCGAGGGCGGACAATCGGACGTAGTTATGCAATAACGTTCCATTCCACACGCAAAATTTATTGGATTATGGACTTTGTTTTTAAAGACAGAAGGTTGATACTTTGTTTTGTGGATTGGAACGTTATTGCATAAACTACGTCCTCGATCTAGCTTGGTCTTATTTCTAGGAAAACGAGCGTTGTCAAGCTTTCATGTGTTTTTGCTCGGTCGCTCACGTAGGTACTTTATGAGTAAGTAAAAAAATACGACTGCGGACTCTTGTATACTTATTTAAAAATACGATTTTAGTACCTGGCCGATTCTCCGAGCGTTTTCGTCATCTCGTCTCTTTGAACATTGTTTACTGAGACGACAGCCTAATATGACCTTAGTAATAGTTGCACGGTTTTCAAGATAATGGCAAATTAAAGCTTTTTAAAAATTTTCACGTTTTTTAACATGCGTAGTACCAGCGTGTGCTCCAGTAGCTCTTAAATATTTTTTTTTATGTGTACGCTCTCATGAATAGTTAATTGAGATGACAAAAGTGTTATTTGGTCGATAACTAGTGTAATGAGCGAAAAAATACTCCATTTATCTTGAAACGTGAAAATTTCTAAAAAGCTTTAATTTGCCATTATCTCGAAAACCGTGCAACTCTTACTAAGGTCATATTAGGCTGGTTTGGTGCCTCTTAAGCTGACCTGTGACGTGTGACTTATGGGACACCCTGTATTTGGCCTTCCATGCCTAAAGGGTCCTTATAGCAGGTATTGAGTTAAGCACAGATCCTAAATTTGTGTTAAATAATCTATCTAATACAAAAAGAATGACGACCCTAAGTCCCATACTTTTATTTAATAAAACATCAAAATTGCACTTTTGAGAAATCGTCAAAAGATGTTTGAAACTAATTTTGAGTATGTTCCCACTGGAAGTTACAGATAATGATGATTATTAAACAATTTTCTCAACAGATTTATCATTTTTGTATGTGGTCTGCCATAAGGACCCTTTTCTACTAAACTTTGATCCCAATTTTTATATAGAAAAAAATAACGTACTGCAGTTATTTCTTTATATTCCTATATTTTACAATTTTGCATGTAAGAAAAAAATATGATTTTGAAGGATTTCACAAAAACGTCAATATCTCTCCGTAACTATAAACTGCCATAAGGACCCTTTTCTTATGGAAGGCGACATAATGCTATATTAACTGGAACCCTTCGATTTGATCGGCTCGCATTGGTCTTCTTTTGCTATAGGTACTTTTGGAATTAGGGTTATTCGTCAAAAATATGTCTGCGACTTATTCCTCTGTCTCCATACATTTAGTATGAAAAAGGCCAGAGAATGTGACCGCAGACATATTTTTGAAGAATAACCCATTAACTGAATTCCTGCGTGATACTACTACATATCTGAAATTATAAAAGAAAGTGCATGTTGTGTGAAAATAATAGATAACGAAATTTCATTAAATAATAATTAATAATCAAACAATAAACATTATTTATGATCAATAACGCTTCGTAAGTACTTAATACTGAGGTATATATGTAGGTATCATAATACATTGAAATTATTTGTGTTGTATACCAACTCAGTTATGTTAATTTTTATAGTTTGAGCAAAAATACTGTTTTGCGAAATGACTATAAAGTTTTTTCTTTCACCAATATTTCTGTCCATTTGTAAGTAAAAAATAGACTTTGTTATGTTTATGTTTATATGCTGTATTTCTACTTTTTCTTTTTAGGGTTCCGTACCCAAAGGGTGCTAAGGACCCTTTTGCTAAGCTTCCATTCATTTTTATAAAGTGGGATCTTCTGAATATCAGCCAATATGTGTACGTACAGGGAATGATAATTTTCAAGAATGATCCACCTATTATTTATATTTTTTGAAAATTTTCAGTGATTTGTCAGTGTTTGTCAGAATCCTCGGGTTTTAAAGATGTACCAGATTACGATGATCCGAAAGAGATTCTGTATCGCGAGCTGTCAACTGACGCTTACTTCAATCTGCCGTGTCACACGGACTCTGTCAGGGTATATAGACGACTGGGCAGTGACACACATTCTGGTGCGTTAATCCCCATCATCCTCACCCACGGCGGTATTTGACCAGTATGTATGTATTTACTTATGTCCGTTCCTATGTCCACTCGTAACTGCTCAACGAGTTCAAAGACACAGCAGATTTTGATAAATGATAGGTACGTCATTAGATTCGTCTTGATGACGCGAGTGTTACTGGGTACGTAAAATTCTAAAAAGAAATACAAAATGGCGGATTTATGTACTATAATGCGCAGTATTTTTTGCACCTTAGTCGGTTTTTTTTTAATTAAAAATGTAATTTACATATTTCAGCTTACAAACACATGAATAAATCAGAATGGGACTTTGAGAACAAGAACAGCCAGCCTGCCGCCATGCCCCCGGCTGAAGTGGTCGACAGGGACCGGTTCGAGAGTGACCCCTTAAAGAAATCCATAGACACGCTCAATCCTGATGCGTTCACTATATTTCACCTCTGTTACGCGGTGTCGTCTATATGGAGGCGCGGGTACGTCTGTATTCAAAAAATTTAAAAACTGAATTTCAAATTTTCAATCGTATAACGACGTAAACCGACGTAAGCCAATTGTATTTTTTTTAATTAGTGTGCCTACCATGACTTGAGTGTACGATCGGCACTAGCGAGTTTCTCGTATCGAGAGTCAGTGCACCTCTCTCGCACGCGTGAATAGTACGAAAGAGATAGACTGTCATCGAGCGCTCGATCCTCGCTAGCGCCGATCGAAAAGTCAACTCATGGTAGGCACATATGTCACTTTCATTTCAAACGGTGCGTTTAATCGTTTTTTTTTATTTACAGGAGAAAAGCTATCCATAGATATTACGGTCTCCGAGACACTTACGTTGATCATTTGCCGTTCGAGGTAAGTATTGTGTCATCATTATCATCAACGACATCTGCGGCCTTGAAGTCACTTACCATCAGGCGTCACTGAGATCAATCGCAGGTCAGTTACAGACAGAGACCGGACAAATTTGCGTCATCGCTCCTAAAAAATGTGGACATGACTCAAAAATATAATCAAATAATTGATAATTTAATTATTTTCTTACCTGAGATTTAATTTTGATACCTAGTCAAAAAATACACAGGTTTGTTACAATGTACATTTATTAAAGAAAATATAATCAGTATTTACGAGCTATGACGCAAATTTGTCCGATCTCTGGTTACAGAATAGAATAAAAGGGTCCCGGGTTTGAATCCCGAAAAGGGCAATTTATTTGACGGTCGAGCCGCAATAGTTGTTCCTAAAACTTGTCTTTTTAGGGTTCCGTACCTAAAATGAAAAAAACGCGTGAAGGTATCGAGTTGAAATTTAAACCTATACCTATGGAGTTTTTATCAGTATTTGATTTTTTATCTCTTTCATGTTGAGTACTTACTAAAATCTGAACATGGTAGCTTAAATAGGATGTTCACTACATTGCAAAAAAATCAAATAAAGAAAGAACATTGTAATTTACTTTTATTGTGTTTTTTATCCGAACGTACTTTTGTTTATGACAGATTGGTTACATGACACATGCGATAATGGTGAAGTATCAAAACGTATTGGAACTGTACGAGTATTCCACTAGAATGGGTAAATTTCATTAAACTAGCTAAATTCCGTACAGGATAGGTAGATAGAAGCATAAGACTGTGATGTAGAGACCGGATCTGATGTAGCGATCTCAATATTAATATGGATATGACTGGTATAATTTATTATTTTTTCTACACACAAAAATAATGTAACTTATCGGTTCTGCTTCTTTAATATTTCTTCTGCACAATGCACAGTAAAAATTAAGACCTTATATAAAACCAACTTGTCACGTATTTAACAAATTGCACTAGTCATGTCCATATTAATATTGAGATCGCTACTTCAGATCCGGTCTCTGGCTGATGTGAGTATGTAAGTATGGAAAACAATAGGACTTACAGTGTCATGCTTCTCAGGTGGGTCAATTGCAGAGAAAATGTACCTTTTACTTTTTTTGTCTGATCGTGATCATGGTGTGTCTTATACCATTTTCCTCAGAATCATGAGCACTTTTCATTTATGAAATAAAAAAAGCTGTCCAAAATGTCCAACATTTCCGTACAAATTTTTAATTTCAGTTTCGTTACGCCCTAACTAATATAGGGGAAAATAGTACCTAACTAAAATTTTTATCAGTTTCGTTCGTGACAGCACATATCGACAAAAGTGACACTATGCTTATCAGCCCTGAAAAAATGTCGTACTGGTTATAAAGGCCGAGCCACACCGGCTGCGTACACGTCTGCGTGCGCGTGGCGTACGCGTTGTATAGTATGAATGTTTTTCAAAATGGCGGCTAGTCACGCTCAAAGTCAAGGAGCTGCAGCGTACAGTGCGTGCACACGCAGCCGGTGTGCCTCGGCCTTAAATGTCAATGTCAAGTATAGTAAGTCGTAGCTACACTAATGTTAATCGTCATTCATAGCGATAATAAAGGCGTTTCCCGTTAATGTGGCCCCAGCATGATAGAGTACAAGATTTGGATTGGCGGTATAGTTCATCCGGCGCCGTAAGAGTAAAAAGCCATAAAACTTGTTACAAAAGCATTATTACTTCGAAAGGTGACAAGTCGTAGTACGAACGAAGTAGTGAATTTCGACCTAAACACTTTCTATTAAAGTTCAAAATGCTTTTTATGTTTTGAATACAAAAGGTATCTTTACACCTGCATAGGGTTGTCAAAACTGTAATAAGTAAGTAAAATATTAAAACATAAACCACTAAACCAGATTCAACGGAATAGGTATTAGTTGAAAATTCCCGATTGTTGCAACCCTACCCTCCAATGTTTTTTATTGCATTTGCAATTTTTGCGCTGTCATTTGATATTGTACCTTAGCACTAACTCTAACGTTAGCTTTTTGTATACGTAAGAAATCACTTACACTCTTTCTATAATAGATAACCAATTAGCTCATTTTTATGACTCTTTACTCGGCTTAAGTCGGCGGTCAGACTATACCAGTTTACAGCACCCTAGGTATATGCATGTTTCCTTTACTCAAAAATACTTCGATCTTTATTCTTAATGTGTTTGATTAACTGATGCCAATCTATGGTGGACATTAGTTTTATTACTTAAATATAAACCATGTTCTTTTATGTTTATTTTAGAGGGACCTGAAAACAAAATAGGAAGACCCCACCTATTCTTCTTTTACAAGAATATTCTAGAGGACTGTCGAACTATCATGCATCTTTGCAATATGATGCACGAGGTACGTTTATCGTTTTACATAGGTTTATATCATTTTATTTATTCAAAATTAAAATAAAACAATACAAATGACAAAAAGATAAATATTAGAGCTAGACATTAAATGCAAACAAAACAAACCTAAATCTAATAAAAAATAAAAACAATTATAATAATAATACTCCGTCCAGTAGGTCTGCCTGCGCGCGGCACGGTCCCCATTGCGCTAGCGGCGTTACCCTTTTGGCCCACAATGTTGAATTCCTATAATCTTGAATTTGCAAAATATATGCCCAGCAGCGGACGTTAGTGGCTGATAGGTAGTTAAAAATTCAACATTATGCGAATCCAACATTTAGTAAATTCAACATTTTAGGATTAGTATGAAATCAACATTTTTCGACTGGACATTTTGCAAATTCAACGTTATAAGAATTCAACATTATAGGAATTCAACATTGTGGACCAAAAGAAGCGATCTTATGATTTTACGTGCCAGCCCTGGGGTCCCCTAAGGCGTCGCTTTTTACAAGCTTTTATTTAACTTACTATGTTAGTAGGTATGTATGTTAGTGTGGGTCAAATCTTGGAAACTAAATTAGAGCCTCCTGATGTTCGACTGGGTTCAAATTCCGTATACTTGCGTATCTTCCGTGGCAATGCAATAATTTGGTATTTACCACAGAGCTTGTTTGATGATAAAGTTCAGTAGGTGGCCATAGAAACTCCTTAAGTAAACAAGATTTAAACCCACTGTGTTTAAGCCCATTTGATTGGTTTTGATAAGCAGTTTATGATTATACAATAAATGGTACCGACATACCTTAAAATACTTGCTAAGATTTTCCCACTACGCTATAATATAGGGTTTTTTAAAAAGGGTGTCATTAAATTTCTTCAAGACCGGCAACGCATTGGTAATGCATCTAGTGTTGCAAATGTCTATAGGCGGCAGTGACCACTTTCCATCAGGTGGGCCGTCTGCCTGTTTACCAGTCTAAGGTAACGCATGCGAAGGAACGAGTAAATGTTAGTATAACTAAAATAAGTGCCGTATTTCTTCGGGGCAGTCTATCGTCCTACACTACCAAAACGTAATATCTAGCTAGAATATCAGTGCCATTAAATTTGAACCTTAATACTATGACGATACCGTTTGTTTTTCAATATGCATGTGGTTGTGGCACGTGCTTACTCGGTTTTGCGATAATAGAGACAATGGCCTTTGTTTGAAAGATTAGGGCTCGAAGCGAAAAATTCACCTGGGAAGAGTCGAACTTATAATAAATATTCGAATTTTAAATCTGAAGGTGACCCGGAAATACAGAATACTCCAGCACAGTGAGGTAGGGAAACCCTGGATCGAGGTGCCGTACGAGGAATCCAAGAAGTTCCAGGACAGGGCGGGCAATTGGTTGAGGTTCAGGTATGCCCAGGAATCGGTGACCCGGAACTTCGAGCGGGGCATTGAGGGGCACGAGCACGAGAGATACCATCATGAAGGTAACATCATATTTAATGTCCTTTTTAATATCGTATTCTAAATTCTAAGTTCTATTACCTAACTAGGATAGACTAGTAAGAAAAAAGAAACGCTACTATCCTACAGCCTACTAGTAGGTACCATTAGTCTTCCTTGCCATACTAGTCGTACTAGTCCTACTACTCCTCTACTTCTTTGTATTACCACCCTAGTTATGTAATGTACTATTTAATATCACTTCTAAGTTCTATTACCTAACTAGAATAGGCTTGTAGGTTTTCCTATCGCGAGCAGCACGCACACATAGGTAGCCGGCGGTCTAGACAGGCTTCAGTTCTTTGTTAGCGATGCTCCGTCCGGCTATTTATTATACGGTTCTTGGCTGGCAGCTCCCTCGCCCATGTATAGTTTTAGTCTTAGGTTTAGTACAAGTATTTTAGTTTAGGATAAGTTTAATTTTAGTCTCATTCATGCTTGATATTAGTTATTCAATAAATATGTTAGAGCAAAAACACAATTTCAAATTCGCAATTTAAAAAAATCAGTACTTGCGCTATTAGCTAACTAGCGTACAATTAAGTACGTTTTTACTGATTCATAAGAAATTCAAAAACTCGACGGCAACATAGTAAAATAGATAGCGCCCGCCAGAAAGTATCCTTCCTAGCGGTGACAGATTAATCGTTGTGTTCTCGTAAGTATGTGTAGTACATTTTTTATAAATTAACGTACAATTTAGTACAGTTTTTTGATGCTATTTTGAATTCAGTACGATACCATGTCACCGCCAGAAAGTATATACGAGGGTGGTTTGATAAGTATCTGTAATTAAGTACTTCTAGAATCTTGACATGCTCATGTTTCCGGCTATTGTATGACACATTATTTAAAAGTATTTAGGCCAAATTTCAATACAGTCGCATCTTTATTCTTTGAATTATGGATCACAAACTGCACGACTCCGACGACGACGTGGACGTAACTATGAAAAAATTAAAACAGTTCGCCACAAGATCCACACATATTTTTTTTTATTTAATAGGTAATGAAAAAAATAATATTATGTCTATTTTTGGAGACTCTCTAACTGTTATAGTTCACAGTGTTTTTATTAGAATATAGTTTTTTTTTTAAATAAGAGCCGATTCTTGACAGTATTGGCTCAAAATTGACACAGACTAATAAAACATATAAAAAATTGGAAACCACATGTCTAGTGATCAATGATGAAGATTTAGGTGATAGCTAAAGTCCTTGACTTACGTGTTCGTGATTTTAAGAAACTTAAACACATTATTCACAAGAATGGGATAAGCAACAGAGTGTGGCTCCAAATGAGCACCAAAAATGGGTTCACGATCTCAACTTGCAAGTGGGTTCAGGAAAAAACAGGATAGCGAGTATTTATTGATCTATCACCATTGTTTACACTGGATTTCTAGCAAGTTATTTGTATTCACCAAGTTAAAAAAATAGAAAAAGAAAAAAAGTTGTACCATAGTAAATATACCCAGAAGCCTGTCATGCGACTACTTTACAATTTTTTAATTTGTAAGAAAAAAAAATTATGCCACAACAATAATACTTAGTGTATTGAGCTAGTAAATAGCCTAGCTACAAATTGTATTAACATAAGGTTTTTCTATCTTTACTCTAAATACCTCAATACAGGTACTTATCAAACCACCCTCGTATGACACCAATCCGACTGTATTTTTTTTTTGGTTCTGGCGCCATTGAACCAACTTTTACTTCCTCTGGGGCGGCGAAACTTATTGGCCCGCGGCGCCAAATTTCAAAACACGTCGCTGACAATTTCACTTCGTTTCATCAGACCCAGCCATATTCGACCGGATCAAGAAAGTTGGAACACTCTATGAAGAAGAAGCAGACAGGCAGTATCAGAAAGCGAAGCCCATAAGGCAGCATTTCTTTGATTTTGGACGCTTCCCTGCAAATAAAGAGCCCACTAGCAGGCCGACCAGGTGAGTGCTATAGCATGGCAAATGCGTTGGTGACACTCCCATCACCCGTGGTCCGCGGGCGACGGGGGACGAAGTACAGCGGGGTGGTATTAACTGTGCGCGCGGCGGGGGCCGTGTGGTCAGGGTGAGCCGGCTAGCGACTTGGTTCGACCCCAGGGAACGCCACGGCCGACCACCAAAAAAAAGGGCCGTGTGACAAGAGCGTTCAGTCGGTCGCCGGTCGTGAAGGCGGTAATTTGTGTATATGTCACGGCTGCACATAACAAAAAGCACACGAGATAAAGTACGCAAAGATGATTCTGACGATCTGAAAATTTATTGGATGTGGAGCTAAACAAATTGTACATAATGTATGTACATATTGTAGAGGCTGGCCGTCTCTACTGTATGATTATAAAGATTATTTAAAGATTCAAATACCGATCTGTCAGTCTAACGTAATGTTTGTGTATTAAAGATTGATTTAGTTCTCATCTGAGCGCCGCCATAGAAACATTATGTAAATATTTCGGAATAATAGTACATTACACAACTAGGGAGGTAAAACAAAGAAAGGCCGAGATCGCAGAAGTTTGCGGCCCGAGCTGTAAGCGAGGGACGTAAATACGCCCCGGATCGCATATTTATCGTCATTGTCAAATACCTGCGATCTAAGACATTATTTGTATTATGCCACACCTGGCCATAAAGTGACTTTTTCCGCACGCTGCGCGTAAGGAATAAGCCGCTTTCTGGCCAAGTGTAGACATAAAATGACGTACACAACACGGGAGGTAATATTACCTCCCGTGTTGTGTACGTCATTTTATGTCTACACTTGGCCAGAAAGCGGCTTTTTTCGTACGCGCAGCGTGCGGAAAAAGCCACTTTATGGCCAGGTGTGGCATAAAACTAATTTAAAATTATCAAGTGCTTTAATCCTTCAATAAACCACCGGCTAGACCCTCTCATTATGGTGGAGGTGCGGGGTATCCTTCGAAAAGAACCCCGCACCTCCACCATAATGTGAGGCTCTAGCCGGTGGTTTATTCCAGGATAAAGCACTTGATAATTTCATCACAAGCATCGACAAACTGCTTCGGCATT
Source organism: Eudemis profundana (assembly GCA_947034925.1). NCBI lineage: Eukaryota > Metazoa > Arthropoda > Insecta > Lepidoptera > Tortricidae > Eudemis > Eudemis profundana. The sequence goes on from OX344819.1 coordinate 7,560,977, forward strand.
TACGAATACTTTTACTCATACTCATACTCATTTATTCGTAAAATGTTTTTCGATTTCACATCATTCATATCGACAGATGATTTCATATCGGCAGACATATCCGTACCTATAACGTTATACGTAATTCGCATTGTGTGTAGCGGTGCTCAATACGTCATCATCCCCCGCCCCCGCGCGGACCACGGGAGTGTCACCAATGAAGCTGCCAAGCTATAGTAGGTTAATTTAATACATTTGGTGGGTCGTTTTCAGACGTTTTTCCAGCATTTTTTTTATTTATGACATTAGTGTCACCTCGATTTTAACCGCAAAGGACTATCGAGTGACGACAACTTTTGATTAAATCATGTGTATCTCTATCGTTTATAATAAAAGTTAACTTAACTGTGATCACCACCGTTTGATATTAAACACTCGTTTGTAATTCATGCCCGATGTACACTCCGTCTACTCCCCGGTAGATGGCGCTAGTTACTAAACAAGTGAATTAGCTCTACAAGTAACTGCTAAAAATAACGTCATGATATCTATTAATGATGCTGTTCAAAATATACACGTACCTACCAGCCATACTTAATCTCCAATCCACTCTTTTAAATGTGCGTTTTTATTTAATTACCAATTTGGTAACAAAACTGCAGTTTTCTGTGTTATAGAATATTTAATCACAACAAATTTTTGTTAAAGATTAGATATAATCCCCTAATGCCCTATAGTTGACACCTGCTGCCTCTATTGCTAATAACTTAACACGCTCACTGCCCCCATACAAAACTATCGGACAATGTCACATATGTATGGGGAGGTGACCCCATAGTGCAGGGTTTCTTAAACTGTGGTCCATGGACCCCTTAGGGGTCCGTGATACGAGAGCCGGGGGTCCGTGGCTACGCATACAACACAAACTTTCATGTGCCCTTGATTTTCTTTTTCTCTGATTGTATTCGGAAAGGGTCCGTAAGGTTTTCGAAATAATGTAGGGGGTCCGTGACCAAAAAAAGTTTAAGAAACCCTGCCATAGTGGAAGCACGGACTCCTGAAAAAAACCTTCATGACCCCACATTGGGGGCACCGGGACAGGGAAAGTGTTAACATTCAGAATGGCAATTACTGGGACATTGTCAAGCACTTGGACGTCTACCTTAGGCATTTATTTTTCGTTTGTTTTCCAGAAAATGGCGTCAAAAGGATGCTCCCTTGGAATATGGGTGGTCCCCCGAAGAAAACTGACTGTCCACCACCCAGTACCTCAATATGCAGTTTTTTAAGCCTTCAGCAGGCGAGGAGATTTATTGAATGTTACATTTTTGCCGCCGTAAAAAAAGTGTAAAACATTTTGCTCATTATATCTATTTATGTTTTTTTTTTGTTAACGGTGTGGAAATGCTTTTCGTTTACCAGGCCGTTTCCCACGCCCTTAAAAGGACCCTTCGGGGAGGTTATGTTGGGCTCACCCCTAAGAAGGAGGGAGCATACCCACTAAAACCACACCGGTGAAGAGGCTCCTGCAGCGAGGCCTGCATCCGCGGGCCGTTGCTGCACGTCGGAAGACTCGGAAGTGGCCGGAACTCCTCAGGAGCTCGCTCGCGCCCGGAAATATTTTTTATGCCACACCTGGCCATAAAGTGACTTTTTCCGCACGCTGCGCGTACGGAAAAAGCCGCTGTCTGGCCAAGTGTAGACATAAAATGATGTGCACAACACGGGAGGTAATAAAGAAAGCCCTCGATCGCATATTTACGTCCCTCGCTTGCAGTTCGGGCCGCAAGCTTCTGCGATCTCGGCCTTTCTTTGTATTACCACCCTAGTCTATTATACCTGTGCCACAGACCACCTCCACTAGACGGAGCATGCCATACGACACGAGCTCACGACGCATATGTGCGATTAAATGTCGGTAGATATTACTAGTACAACGCGTGTTTCACATCTTTTTTATCATTTTATGTTTTGAGATTGTCGTCGGATTGAACAGAAATATTTATTTCACGTTTGGTGCACACACAAGTCAGAAACATGGTCGCAACTGAAAGAGCGGCTGGTCGCGTAGTGTCGTAATGCTATACGATTGACCATATCTGATGTGAGCGCGCGCCGCCCAACATGCTCCGTCTAGTGGAGGTAGTCTGTGACCTGTGCACTCACTCTGAAAGTACCAAGCAAGCGACACTACTTGTTAGCTTTTTTTTTATAAAATAGGGGGCAAACGAGCAGTCAGGTCGCCTGACGGTAAGCAATCACCGTCGCCCATAGACACCTGCAACACCAGAAGAGTCACAAGTGCGTTGCCGGCCTTTCAGGTGGGAGTACGCTCTTTTCTTGAAGGTTTGAAGGTCGAATCGGTCCGGAAACACTGCAGGCGACAATTTATTCCACAGTTCAGTCGTGCGAGGCAGGAACTACTTTATATCTCATGTTCCCAGTCCCGTGAACCCACATGTTATTAAAATAAGGTTTACTATTTAAATTGGGACTGTGAAGGTGTTAACTTTGCTGATCTTGCGTCTAATATAAATTGACCCCTGAGCTACTAGTGACAGTTCGTAATTGTAGGTCAAACCGAACAAGCGCGAGTTGGATTCGTACACGGAGGGTTCCGTACCACTGTCGAGAAAAATATGCCAAAAAATATGTTTCTTCTATGGGGGATCCCTTTTTACTTTTAACTTTATTTTATTTTTAGTTTTTTCTGTACATTTCTGTGAACATATCAAGCATCTAACTAGAGTCTGTGCGGAAAGAGAATAGGATTAAATTTGGGGGGCGCTGTAATGCTTTTGTACCGTATGTGCCGTATTTTCTGTTCTGTGGCCATACTGGTTAGGTTAGTTCCGTTTTTCGCCACGCCTATTTTCTTTCCGCACAGACTATAACCATTATTAAAATGGGAAAAAAACCGATAAAACACGTTTCACGTATTGGGACCCCTTTTATTTATTTTTTACTATTTGTCGTTACAGCGGCTCTAGAAATACACATTCTGTGTAAAATTTCAAGCCTCTACCTATTACGGTTCAAACGATAGAGCTGTAGCTGTAGCTGTAATATAACCGACGGACAGACGGACAGCGGACGCTTAATAATAGGGTTCGGTTAACACCCTTTGGGTACGGATCCCTAAAAACGACAGTTCGCTCGTCACTTCGACTTGACTTGCACCACGGCAGCATAGAGTATGTCTACTTACTTCGATACACAAGTTCACATAAGGACAGGATGACCCGAGTCATCCTTCCCGCTGGTCCGCTGCTCACTCTGAGCAATCAGCGCAAAGTCAAGGTGGCCCTGGCCAAACGACCTGGTTCGACTCCAGGCGTTCAGCCCCCACCTAGCCCGATCTTATCGAGGTGGACCGGGAGTAGGTGACCTGGTTCGACCCCAGGCACCCCCGGCACCCACCCAGTCCGACCCAACTCAGGGTGGTCTGGCTAGCGACCTGGTTCGACCCCAGGGAACGCCACGGCCAACCACCCGGTCCGACAATCGCTACGCCCAGGATGGGTTGCGAGTTTGTCAGCTTCAAAAATGTCTACTTACTAGGTAAACGTAGAGCCATGATAACAGGACCTGATACGACAGGATACCATACCTTTAAGTATAGGTATAACATTTTGGGAGAAAAAAACAATGAAAGTAGAGGAAGCAGAGATATAAGTTTCAGTAGTTAACATGCCTAGCAGTGGCGTGTCGTCCAAAGAACTCGATTCCTACCGGCTTGCCTAATATCAGGCATTTGAGCACCTTATTCTACAGTTCTTAAGAGGAAACAGTAAGGTGGAGAGAATTGAAAATTAGGTATTTGTAAAATTAATCGCTGTCCCGCACTGCCCGCCTCTCCCGCGCAGAGCGCGATAGAGACAACCGCAGCTTGGACCGAAAATACCTTTTAAAATTTCATGAAAACAACGTTTCGTAATCCCCTGATTTCTTCCCCAAAACTTAACCTATTTAACTAATTTTTTCATTAAACATTAAAGAAAGGCTTTGGCCGTGTTCCTATGTTTTCCTTTTTTTTAATAATCTAGTCAAATTTGTTTTCTGGATGTGTGAACACAGCGGAAAATCTGGCATTTTTTTTAGGTTTTTGAAGGTTAATATCTCTTTTGAGAATCAATTTCTCGTAAAAAGGAAAACATAGGAACATATCAATAGTAGCCATAGATTTTTGGACAAAAAATTATTGCTCTACTGGCATTATCCAGGGAGGAAACAGGGGACTACGTTTGTATGGAAAAACTGCCCTCCTGTTTCCTCTTAAGGAAAATGTACGCCTAATCTGCACCGGCTTGCCCAAGGATATCATTTACGCGACGCCACTGATGCCTAGGTTAAATTGCGCATTACCAAATTGCAGACACTTGTGCCTATACCCTTATCATAACGATACGGTATCAGAGTATGCTTCTTAAAGCACAGATAGTACTTATCATCAGTGTTAATGTTAATTGTACAAATAGCGATCACGTCACTGTCCGCCATTTTCTATCAGTCAGTCTACACGCGGCCCAGCGTTCGATTGCCTCTTCCGTCATTATAACCCGACCGAATCGCGTATACCCCTTCCCTCTACTAAAAACGTATCGACAACGCGACGTTTAAGTTCGGCAGCGTTCTGTGTTTACTTTTTAAAATCTAACATTTTAAACTTTTCTAAGGTGTTTTATTGTGTTGTGTGTGTGTTTTTTGGATTGTTTTTAAACGCGTGAGTATCTCATTTAATATTTTGTAGTTTTAATTCTTGTAAGATTTGTTATTTATTTGGTATTAATTTGCGAAATTCTATTGGTTTGTTTTGATCAATTAATCCGGGATTTGGTAGTATTTTATAGAGCATACATACATGTGTGTTGTAGGGGATACTCTAAAAATAATATCGTAACATGGGATAAGTAACGCAGTTCCGCGTGCGAATGCGAAATACACTTTATCTCTTTGGCATAAAGGCCTTGAGCCTGAGCCCAAATATACCAGATCTGACATTTCACATGTTTATAACTAAAACGTAATATACTCCCTTAGTTATTGTTCAGAAAACCATTTTAAAAAGTCTACATAAGGTTCAAATTGCTGTTGTTTATATAACTATCTTATAAAATTGTTATGCAACATATTATCTGCTACTAAAAAGCAAGTAGCGTAATATTAGATAAGAGTGCACGCAAATAGACGTTTTAAAACAATGCCATTAAGTTTAATTTGGTGTGTACAGATTTAAAATAAACAATCAAGCGCTTGCCTGACCATAGAGTTTCAAAAATGTGTCTGTTTGTATTTCATTTAGATATATCCTGTTAAATATATCTATCGATACATTATGAGCGTTAAAAAAAACCGCACAAATGTGGGCGGGTTTTTTTAATGACTATATTTTTTATGGTTTAATTACAAACTGTATAGTTTTTAGATTTTTCCCTATACTTGTAGTATAAGACGGTATTAGTTGCCAAATTTAATAGTTCTAGGTCAACGGAAAGTGCCCTATAAATTTTGGTTTCCTTGAGAGAGTCGAAATGTACGTTTATGCCACACCGCGCCATAAAGTGGCTTTTTCCGCACGCTGCGCGTACGGAAAAAGCCGCTTTCTGGCCAAGTGTAGACATAAAATGATGTACACAACACGGGAGGTAATAAAGAAAGCCCTCGATCGCATATTTACGTCCCTCGCTTGCAGCTCGGGCCGCAAACTTCTGCGATCTCGGCCTTTCTTTGTATTATCTCCCTAGTTGTGTAATGTACTATTTTTGCGGCATGAACGGCCATATCTTTTTTTACGTTAATTTAGAAATTTGATTTTTTCACAGCTTCAAGGGACTATAGACTTGAGTATATGGTTTTAATTTCAAGTCGATACCTCCACGCGTTCCCGAGATAAAGGGTCTTGACAGACGCACAGACAGACAGACAGACGGACAGACGGACGGACGGACGGACAACAAAGGGATCCTAAAAGGGTTCCATTTTTTCCTATTGAGGTATGGAACCCTAAACCCTTTGCTGTTCAATTTTTGTAGACTGCTGATATCCTGTGTGAGTGGTCGAATGTCACCAACAAGGTTTAAGCTGAAAATCAGCGCTGTGGCCCTCCGGCTGCAGCACATGCTGAGCTTACACCTTTTTGCGTACACACAATATATATTACCTATTCATGTTTACTGTTTTATAACCATTGTGTGTTTCTGCAAATAAATTATCATTCTATTCTATTCTATTCTATTATATTCTAAAAAGTAGAGTCTGTTCGGAAAGAGAATAGGATTTAGATTTGTGGGCGCTGTAATGCTTTTCTACCGTATTTGCCGTATTTGCCATACTGGTTAGTTTTCGTTTTTCGCCACGCCTATTCTCTTTCCGCACGGACTCTAACTGGGGGGTGTCAAAAATCACGCTTATATTGTAAATGTGAAAGTTTGTGAACATGTTTGGATATTTGGATGTTTGCTACATAACCAGCGCTGGATTAAGCCAGCGCGGGGCCTGTAGCATTTCTTCAAAGAGGCGCTTGGTTGGTCTTAGATATGCTTAAATACCGATTGACCGGTCATTTTATACGTGACGAATTACATAACGAGGGGGGGGGGTCCCCTTTTGCGGGGCCCGTAGCATTTGCTACTCTTGCTATATGGGTAATCCGGCACTGTACATAACGGGGTAACAACTGGATGGATTGAGCTGAAATTTGGCATGCCAGTAGACCAAGTCAGGGAAAGAAACATAGGATACTTTATATCCCGGTAAGTTCCCTTGGGACAGTAACGGGAACAACGCGGGCGAAGCCGCGGGTACATGCTAGTTATATATATCTACTAATATAGGTAGTTTCACGAGAGATTACACACAGCTACATGAAGTACTCATTGCAAAAAAAGTGAATGAATGAAATGAATGAGTGAGTAAATAAACACAAGGCTATAGTTTAAACAAACTTTTTGGTCTATCTTGCAATTCACTGTTGAACCTGCTATCGGTACGAAAAAAGAACAGTAATTTCAAAATCCCGCTGTCATTACATGACAGTGTTGTTGTGTGCGTGGCCTCAACTCTCGTGAAACTGCCTATAACACCGGGATATTTATGTTATGATGTATGTTTGTTTTGTGTTGTGATGATGGCGCTTGCAACAGTGCCGTAATATTGAGAACTTGTTAACACAAACAAACATACATGTTAAATATCCCAGTGTTAATAGTAGTTATTACTTATGTGAATGACCATGTTAGCTTAATCTTTTCGCCGCTACGTAAAACATAAAAGTCGCAAATCAGACGCCGTGACAAAACCGAAATTGAACTTTATGCTCGTGCATGAAGGTGCACATCGCTCTGCGGTCTGTGGCCAATATATACGTCGTGAGTGTGGAAAAAGTTAAAATCTTATATTCCACGAAAAAAAATTCTTAATTGAGTAAGTATAAGGAAAAATAGAAATGTCCAGAACGAATATTCCAAATGCGTCCCGCCATCATATAAATTGAGATCCGTCTTTTGGAAGTCGGTTAAAAATATGTACATACATGTAGTGCAGTTATGAATTACCTTAGTTCAGGGGTCTTCAACTCGCGGCCCGCCCACAGCTTAGCCAGTTTCATTATTGTTTATAGTAAAATTGTGTTTGTAAAACCGAAACTAAGTAATCAACCGTTTATGAATTGAGTAATATTTTTATCTTATTAATTACCTGATTTTTTGTGTAATGATAGAATGTGGGCCAATTTTTCCGTAATTAAAAAAAAACATTATAAATACCTATGATATACAAGGTGAAATTTTAGTCGTGGTTTGCCTTTTAAGGGCATGTTCAGTATCGTGTTCTGATTAGGGAAAAAAAAAAGAAAAAAAAATTACGTAAAAAAAATTGTCTTTTGTATGGAGGGTCGGCTAATTTGAACGACCTGCTCCATTGAAAATAATTATTTTTTTTCGCCTTAAAAAAATTTCTTCCACTTTTTCCTAATCAGAACACGATACTGAACATGCCCTTAAACGGAAAACAACCACTAAAATGTCACCTTGTATAGTAGGGTGGAGCGAAAAATCATTTTTTCAATAATCGAAATGGGCCACTTGGGAATAGGTGCTCCATACCAAAATTAATAAAATATATTATGACAACTTTTCAAAATTTTTGAGTTTTGTACTGCCCCAAGGCCACTGAAATTTTTGTAAGTGCTGATTTTTCGTATAAGTATCTATAACGATTTAAATGGTTAAAAGACAATTAAAACAGCATAAATTTCAGTTTATATTTATAAATATATATTTTTAAGAAACCAAAAGATCCTAAACATTCATTTTTTTTTAATAACTAACCGCAAATACAAACATACGAAGCTCCTGAAATATGTGAAATTGTAGATTATGAATTAGTCCTGTATTCTTTTTTAGTGTTAAAGACTGGCATATTTTTACGTGATTCCAGCCGTGTTTTAATAAAACCATCCCTCCTTTCTAGCCCACATACTGAAGCACTAGCTTCAGTGACAATTTTCACGCATCTTTCAGTTGCTTGTGTGTGACAAGGGAAGTTCAGAATGCGTGATGAAATCATGTCTTTCGTTGCATTTGGATTTTTAAGACACTCTGAAATTGTTTCTGTCGATATGTACTTTAGCAAAGGGGGTTCAGATATACTAACTTTATTCCAATCTATTAGTTCTGTGTATGATTCAGCATTAAAGTTAAATTTTGGTAAGACAAATTGCCGAATGTGTCTGGATGATGTGGTTTGCTTTTCTCTTACTTCAAGTACCTTTTTCAATGCTAAGGTTCTGACTGGTTTTGATTCGTCTGCCAACATTGAAATTAAAATATTTTCAGGGTGACCGAAATACCCATTGCGCTGAATAACTGGATCAACAATTTTTTTTAAGTCGTTGCTCAAATATCGAGAAAGTACCATCGTTCGGTGCAAATGTTTGGCACCGTGAATACAAAGTGGCTGAGTCTTGATTTCAAACCACATGGGAGCATATACCTTTACAATAAACTTTGCTAGTATCTGTAAATTGTCAGTGGGTCTCGGGGAACTCACGTACAATCTTAAAAGCCTATTAGCTGTAGTGAGCCACCTCGAATGAACAGTTTTACCAGGATTCCTTTTTGACAAACTTTCCGAACATGATCCAGAACTAATGGCTTGACACATCTCGTACAAATACAGTTGATCAGTACTTAAATCTTTAACATTTGTAACTCTCGGCAAAATGCACTCAATCGGCTGAAATACCACTAATGGAAGCGACTCGCAATCGTTTAATTTTTTGCCAATAGGTCCATTAAAACTCCGTGGTCCCGTAGTAGAACCATCTAATTTCTCAAACAAATGCCGAAGAGGTAGTTCATTGGCATGTAACTGACAGATACACCATTGTAAGGGCTTTTGTAATAAGAGTTCTAGATTTCTTATAACGCCTCCTTTACTTCCTGTATTTACAACAGTGCCGTCGCATCCAATCACGCATAGTTTTTGTAGATCAATAGATTTTTTGTCTAAAAATTTTTTGATTTCTTGGCTCACAGCCGACGCCTTGCTACCAGTTAAAGATAAATGTCCCATGTATTCAGAATCTGGTTCTTTAAGTAAACTTACATGTTCTTCCGTTATCATTTTTTTTCGTGAGTCTTCATAAGTTAGCGTCTTATCTTTGCGTCCATCAAAATATATCCCAATCATTTGATCGCTATATGGTTTATTTAGTGTAAGTTCAGTCCGTTGTCTTTCACGGGCTCGCCGAATTTTACTCCGGTCAACCACACTTAACACATTTTTGTCTGATACGATACCTACATCTTCAAAAGTGGCAGACACGATAGCAGCACCAGCTCTATCTGATACACCAAATCGATCTAAAACTTTTGAAACCGTAGAGAGATGTTGCGTTCGTGAGTCGCGATCTTCATTGCTCACTGTTTGCGACTGTGTCGTTTCACCGCACATAGAACGATTCAATACTTTTTCTGACCGAATAGTATTAGAAAAAGTTACTTCTGGAAGTACCTCCTGAGTCTTTTTGTCAAAATATTCTTCCCTCTTTCTCTTCCGACGTACGTTTCCCATATTTTTTTTGGTTGTTGCAAAGTCGACACCAGCGATACACATTTTTCTGTCATTCCTCTGATCGTGCAAGAAATCTCGTTCTTTTAAAGGAACTTTTAGGTCTCTTTCACAAGAACACATCTCGAAAGACTGACACTTACATGTTGCAATATCAAATAAACGACTAGCTTCTGACCGAAACTGTAGTAATTTCTGTTTGTAGTTTTCGTCATTTTTCCTCGAAGCGTAAGGTTTCAACACTGTTTTGTACTTTTTATGATACTTTTTAATCTTTCTAACTACACTACGGCAGTCGATTGTAGGTATAGAAGCCAATTTCCACTTTGTTAACACATTTTCTGCCACTTCGCGGCTTGATTCGGACACTAAATGCACAAACTGGTACGGTTTATTTCGACTTGCCCAGATATAGCACATCATTACATCTTCATATGTCGGCAACATGTTTGGTGGTAGATCCCTTCCATTACCAAATATAGGACATTTGAAATTACTTCGTAATAATGCCATGACAATGCTAATTACACAGTAACCATGATACACTTGATATACATGAGCACTGAAATCTATTTTACTTTTGCAAACACTAAACGAATTCAAGTTTTACAATATGTTAATGAGTTTATATTACTAAGTTTGTCTTAAATTGATTGTAGACATGTACTAAGAAATGTAAACAAATGTGAAAATCATCAAAGAGGAGGTAGTTGATAAATTTATGGATCACTTTTTTACCATCTACCCCAATCACGGCCTGCGTAGTACATGGGTACTAAGTTTAGTATGGTCATAATTTTCAGTTGCCTTGTGGCAGTACTAAAAATCAAAATATTAAAAAACTAATAATACACAAATTAAAGTAAAGTAAAGGAGCATCCATTCCGCGGTGGCCCACTAAGCATGTGACAATTTTTTTTTTCTTCATACATTAGCGCTCCACCCTATTGTATAGGTAGATATATGCAAAGAAATCAGTATTTGCCCTTGATTTGGAAACGGTTGAAAACCTCTGTTGTTTATAGGTCAGGTCACAATTACTTAGTTTCTTCAGGGGTCCGGTTTTTTTTAGTAAAATGATCATGCGGTCCGTTTCTTAGTAACTTAGTACTTAAGGTCCGCACAAAATAGGTCGGCGGATCGGTTCCGGACTGTTGGAGATTCAGTGGATGAGGAAATGGTTCGACCCCAGGCGCCCCCGGCACCCACCCAGTCCGACCCCTCGGGGTGGTCCGGCTATAGCCTGGCAACTTCGTAAGTGACACTCACCTGTGTGCTTTTTGTTATGTGCAGCCGTAACTACTTACACAAGTTACCGCCAACACGAACGGCGACCGACGGAGACAGCCTCCGTCGGTCACCGTTACCTTAGTAATTATGTTACGTTAGTAGTTACGGCTGCACATAACGAAAAGCACACATGGGAGTGTCACCAACGAAGTTGCCAAGCTATAGCGACCTGGTTCGACCCCAGGGAACGCCACGGCCGACCACCCGGTCCGACAATCGCTATGCCCATAAAGGATTGCGAGTTTGTCAGATTCTCAAAAAAAAATGGATTAGGAAGTAAAACCATAATCACCAGTTCCAAGTATATTCAGCACCGCGTGCTTGAGCGATCGAAAAAGAATAGACAATAGGGTATTTGCCTGTAGTCAATATAAATTACTACACGCTAGCCATTAAATCAGCTTTCGAACATTTCCAAAAATGAACTAAACATCACCTATTTAGCGTTATAAAACCTATAAATAAGAAGATGATTTGATGTTTGAGTAAAATGACGTCATTTCACTTTTATTCCATACAAACTTCAAACTCTCTGAGCGTGTTGACATTTCATAAAAATTAACTGATTTGATCTGTCAGGAAAGTAGCCTATTCATTGTTGTGACAACTGTCTTACTTAAACGCTTATTAAACACCAGCTACCCAAGTTTAGATTGGTGCATAGACGAACTCTATATTCCAACACGGATCGCGGTCCGCCGTTTGGTGACCCTGTTATAGGTTAGTAAAGTGCAGCCACTTGAATGACTCACTGAAGGATAAAATGGAGCGTAAATACTTATATCGTTTGACGTAAACAGCGTCCCGTGGAATTGCCCACATTTCCATTCATCATTGACAGTATTAGGGAAAAGATAAAGCTAAGTAAAGTTAAAGGCTAAATCAGCAGCATGGATTCCGTAAATCTAGATGCACTTCTCTAGCGGCATTCATAGTACATTACATAACTAGGGTGGTAATACAAAGAAAGGCCGAGATCGCAGAAGTTTGCGGCCCGAGCTGCAAGCGAGGCGAGGCGAATATGCGATCGAGGGCTTTCTTTATTACCTCCCGTGTTGTGTACATCATTTTATGTGTTAACAGTTTTGTGGGACGATGTACCTTAATAATGTTCTTGTCATTTGAATAAATATATAAATAATAAAATAAAAATAAATAAAATGTCTACACTTGGCCAAAAAGCGGCTTTTTCCGTACGCGCAGCGTTTAAATAGATACGTTGAGAACTCAAAAATCGACTTCATACAAATGGCCCTTCGTACAATTAAACAATTGTATTTCATTAATAATTTGGCCCCGAGAGTGAATTTATGTGGATTATGTATTCTTATTAATCCCGGGAAATCTCGCGTACAATAAAAAAAAAACATTTTTTTTTGGTGGTTGTATTGTAACCACTCTTAGTTACGTGCTTCCGCGAGGTTTAGGTAAATAGGCACTACCTATTCCGAGCTCTGCTTATTATGTGCTTTAACTCGGTATATTTATACACACTCATTTTGAATTGGCAGTTATTGACTATTCACATCAAATTAACTAGTTTTTATAGCAAACAGTCTCAGCAGTGTTGACCAATTATTAACATTACATAACATACCTACAAGTTTTTGCGGTAAATTTTAGGGTTCCGTTCTCTAAGGTTTCATAATTCAAATAAGGTCAACCGGGATGACAATTGGGTCTCTGAGGGCAAAAGCGTCTTAAAAATTCCATTAAATCCAAACTCTTTAAAATACCCCTACCCTACCTGCCTGTAAAGTACAACGTATACTACAGGCAGATAGGGTAGGGGTAGTTTTAATGAGTCTTTAAAAGACGTGTTTGCCCCACCGAAGTATAATAAGTATGGAAGCGTAACTGAAGCTCAAAATCGGCCCCACTTAGTACTGAAAAAGAAACTATAGCGGCAAATGAAATTCTTACGTCCGTAGGCTTTGTAATCACAGATTTTTGTTTTTTACACGATATGCGACCTATCCAAAAATGAAGACTTCTCAAACTTAATACTAATATTTGTCATAAATGATTTAAGACACACACAAAGTAAACATTAAGTTGGTTATCATTACCACTTGATACTTAATACGTATTGATTTTAAAAAGTGGGCGTTGTGCGGCAACTTCACAATACAAAAAATAGGCCAAATTTGATCACATGATTTCTGGACGAGCCCTAGTCGCCATCTTGACTTTTAAGTCATCAACAATAGACGTGATAATACGGGGTCGAATGTTGCGCATTAGTGTGTCCAGCACTGGGATGTTTACCTTAGTTTGTAATGCCGATTGAAATCGTTGCAATGTCAAGTGAATGCATACGGGATCCCCTTGTTTCCCATAAAGTTATAAGTCATACTGTATTCTTAGTCATAATTATCAAAAGTCATACAGCATTTGTTTCTCTAAAACGGTATATTAAAACGTTAACATATAGAAAACAATAGGTTAGGTTAATTTTATAACAATTCTGAAAACTTAACGGTTTCGTAGAAAATACGTTGTATGAGTTTCGATAATTATGACTTACACTACAGTATGACTTTTAAAAATTATTGGAGACAAAATAGACCCGAATGCATAACATCTTTATAACATAAAAAAGTCGGTTTAGTTGCACCAAGAATCAAACTCAAAACTTCAACATATTTCCTTATTTTAGCAGGTTTTATAAGATTTTGACAAATTTCAGTAAAATGGCCAATTATTTAGCTTAGGATAAACTTTATTTTAAACCATAAGGGTTCCTTTTTTACCATTTTGGTATGGAACCCCAACTAGCTGTCCCGCCAAACTTTGTTCCGCCTCAGAATATTTCTAGTTGGGGTTCCGTACCAAAATGGTAAAAACTGGCCAAGAGCATGTCGGACCATGCTCAGTGTAGGGTTCCATAGCCGTAACTATAAGTAAAAAAAGTACAACAACAAAAGAGCGTATCTTCATAGCAATTACGTCCTTTTGTTGAGAAGCGCAGTTTACCGGCAATAACTCAAAAACGGTTAATCCGATCTTGTTGAAAATAATTTTCGTTGAAAGTATTAATTAAGCGTTACCTTCGTGATTTTTTTCATAAATTTTGGACACACGGTTTAGAAGATAGAGGGGGGGGACACAATTTACACAACTTTCGGAGCGATTATTTCCAAATATATTCACCTAATCAAAAATATTATTTTGAAACCTTATAGTGGTTTTTAAAGAGCTGTCGAACTATGTACCACACGTTGATATTTGCTGAAAAAAAATCATTTTAGCTTCTTTAACATGTATGGAGTGCCCCCCCTAAAAATATTTTTTTTAGTTATTTAACTACCAAACTAAGTAGCGGCTCATACAAGACACTTTTATTCCAAATTTCATCAATATCCATCATGTAGTTTCTGAGTAAAATGCCCGTGACATACGGACAGACGGACAGACGGACGGACGGACATGACGAAACTATAAGGGTTCCGTTTTTGCCATTTTGGCTACGGAACCCTAAAAAGGTACCCTTATGGTTTACTGTAAAGTTTATCCTAAGCTGAAATAATTGGCCATTTTACTGAAATTTGTTAAAATCTTATAAAACCTGTTAAAATAAGCAAAATAAGGAAATATGTTGAAGTTTTGAGTTTTATTTTGTCCCAAGTTGGGACAGTAACGGGAACAACGCGGGCGAAGCCACGAGTAAATGCTAGTTTACAATAATTATATTTATTTTTGCACAATATATGTAATATGCGCACAGGAGCGAGTGGCATAAACTGACATTAGAGTTTTATTTTCTTTGTTACTTAAACGTCGTCAAGCAGGCCAAGCAAAGAGAATTTGCTTGTTGCGGGAGTTCTCGCACTTGGTTGTTAAACAGTGGGACATTCTTTATCTATGAGTGGGACGGTAAATATAGAAATCTTCTATACTATACTATTGACGGATCGAATCACGTACTGGGTAATTCCACAGAGAGTAAAGTAAGGTGTTAATATAGCTATGTAAGGATTAAAGTTATACTTATCTAGATTAATATTCTCTATCCTGGTGTTAATTATAAGTATTGTTTTCAACTGTAAGTGTTGTGTCTTGTGTCTGAGTGTCGCACATAGTTTTGGTTTATTTTTGCTATACTGGTGACTATACGTGAGATCCTGTAATTGGCGTCACTGTTTTCTATACAAACGTTCATACTGTTGTAGGGTGGATTTCACAGCGTTTCAACCGCCGTCATCACCAATTCCGAAATTTCGGCGATTCACTTTAAGAATGTATCCCATTATTTTGATAAAATCCGAAAATAGTACCTACGTTTTTCATGTTTCGATCAAAAATTATGTAATTTTTAAAAAGATGTCATCATAATATCGGGATTGGTGATGACGGCGGTTGAAACGCTGTGAAATCCATCCTGTATAGCCGTTGGTTCTCCTTAAATATATTAATATTAATACTTAAATTTACACCATAAATAAATAAACACACAATAACTTAAGTTATACAGCTGCTCCATATCAAAACCTGCACGATCGCGCGTATGTGGTTGCGATCTATACTGGAACATTCTTGCGCATCCTTAAGGCGAGGTGAGACCAGAATCGGGCACGGAAGCCTAGTTTCCAAATCATTTTTAGAGCACTTATTTGACTCTTAGGTCACTGTAAAACATATATAATAATATTCAGAACTGTATCTAGGGCTTCCTCTCACTTAGAACACGATAGCGAACACTTCGCTCGATAGAAAAGTAGCGCGAAAACACTATAAAATAAAGTATTTTTTTCATTTTTTTTCATTTTGTTCATCACCAGTTACCTTTTCTGACAAAATTAATACCTGACAATCATGATTTCACAGTCATGCAGGGCATCCTCTCATGTTTGGGTTGATAACGTATACTTTTATGTTAGAAATCGAAGATAATCTGCAATAATCTGCATTCCGCCCGACCCTAGTTTGTATGTGAAATGCGAGCCAGGTCCTACCGCGCCTTAAATCTTTGCTTGTAGTGCGTTCGTACACGGCGCGCACACATTCAAGCGCGCGATGTACCTTGTGTAGGAAGAATGGGGCCACAGTACTGATGCCCACCATCTATTTATTATGCACAAAAAGTGCATACGAATCCTAGCTAATATTCATCAACCAGGTAGCTGCAAACCACATTTCAAACACCAAAGTTCTTTGTGTACACACAAAGAATTTGGTAGAGTGGGGTTAGAATTTGTTAGAATTCGTTTGGTCTAAACCCACCTTTAGAAGTCGCCACCTTTGTTCGAAAAAACCTACATCTTTTCAAATTTTGCCAAAACTCCCGACGTCACCAAAATTTAGAACTACCTGAGCCTAAACTGGAAATCTATAAGAATGGTCCATATTACAGGTCAATAAAAATATATAACCATATACCCCTCGAAATTAAAACTGTAAAAACCGATTCATCATTTGCCAATAAACTTAAAAATAGACTTATTGATAAATGCTATTACTCAATTGACGAATTTATGGAAGACAGTTTGCTGTAATAGTTATTATAGATATATATACACAGTGTTTACTATTTAAGTAGGTTATATATGCAATCTCCTATTATATGCATAAAAAACGGTTTCTGCATAGATGTAAGTAACCAAATAATGTACAAAAAATTTAAGTTAAGTAAACAAATATTGCTACACCCTACCGGGGTCCAGTATTATTAGGATTAAGTCCCAATGTACTGGTTTGCAATTAATAAATGACTTATGACTTATAACTTAAAAACTATTGTATTTATACGGTGCCAATGCTGTGATTATCGCCTTCTCTATAGTGTTGGCTGAGCAAAAGTGAAAGTGGTCGCCACGTGCCAAATTACTGCTAACATTGACAAATTATAGTTTACTAGACTAGCATTTTCCCGCGGTTCACTCGCGTTGTTTCCCGTTGATGTCCAAAAGGAACTCTTTACCGGGATATAAAGTATCCATGTTTCAATCCAGTACGTCTAGCATAACTGGCCGCGACTTAGTTTCTCGCGCGACAGAGCATCACCTGTCACTGTCACACTATATTGAGTGGATAGAGATAGGTAGCAATTGTCGCGCGACAATTGCTACCTATCTCTATCGCGGTCTACTTAAGGTGGGTTCAGACCAAACGAATTCTAACACATTCTAACCCCACACACAAAGAATTTGGTAGAGTGGGGTTAGAATGTGTTAGAATTCGTTTGGTCTAAATCCACCTTTACATGCCGAACAGCTTGATCCATCCAGTTGTTACCCCGTTATTTAGTAACAAACATCCAAATATCTAAACATACAAACATCTTCACAAACTTTCACATTTATAATATTAGTGTGATGTCATATGAAGAACGTACTTAGAGTAAAGTTACATCATTATTCCGTCGGGTGAAATAGGTGCTATGCAAAATTCCTAATTCAGTTGTATTGTTATGATAAACTCGGAAACTCGTTTTTATTGGCAGAACGGGTTGTCTAAAGGTTAAAGTTCGAGAATAATCTTCATACTTCTGTGTCATTAAACATATAATTAATGGGTTAACTCACAGTAATACAGTTAAATGTACGCCGGTTTTATCTCTAGACATGGCGCCTAGCAAAGTATAAAGACGAACAAGTAAGCAAACTTCGGCCGATTAGGAGCACGCGACACGTATTCAAGCTCGAGGCGCAGACAGTGCGACGCGTACTGGGGCATTCTTAAACATTCGTAAGAGCCCGCGCAGACAGAGCGCGATCTGGAGTTCAGAGTTCTGCGTTCTATCGAATGTACTGAGTCCCTTACGAAGTTACGATAATGCACACAGCAGGCGGTCAGACCGCGGCGGTCAAAGCGGAACGCCGCGTCTAGAGTTCTTTTGCCGCGGAGACAGAGAACGCCGCGTTCACCACGATGTCTGAAGTTGCAAATATATAAAACTGATTGAATTGGTTAGAGAAAGGAGATTATTATATGATTTAAGTCAAGTACACTACAAAAATCTAAGTAATACATGAAAAATACTACTGTATTCGCCTTGTTCTTGTCGTGTTGTGTTAATTGGGTGCACCCAATATTTTCTTATTTTTTAGAAGTTTCTAGGCTCTACAAAAGTAATGCTTTTTCTTCGGAAAATGAACTTTCTAGCGATATGTTGCGCGTACAAAGACATGGACAAAATAGAACGCTAGAATTAGAACGCCTCTTGTGTGCGTTGTGGAACTCTCGAGAGCGGTCAAAACTCTGAACGCAGAACTCGGAACGCCAGACCGCGCTCTGTCTGTGCGTAGGTACCCTAAAACTTTGCTTGTAGTGCTTTCGTTCACAAATTCAAACCACCCGATGTAGGAAGAAAAAAAGATTACCACTATTGCCTATACTGTGCCTCTGGTATGAATAATACAAGAAAACTAGGGTATGATTCTTCTAGAGATCAAACATTGTGTAAAACGGTCCTACTTTGCACCAAAATTTGCTCCAAATTTAGAAAATTCGAAATATAACTGTCAATTTTGAATTTTTAGACATACTGTTTTATATATAACAAGAAAAATGTATTTCCTAACGCGCTACAAATAAAAAAATACGCCACTATCCATTTCGTCAAATATATAGAAACGATAAATTCGGAGCAAAATTACCCATAGACGCGGCAATACTTTGCTCCTAAATACTAAATGTTTCTGGAGCAAAGGTAGACCACATTTGCTCATAAAATGGGAACCGTAATAAAACAAATAACAGAGATAGAAAAAGTGGTGTGATCGTCTGTTGTTGTTTTCGTATCGGATGCAATAGGTATTAATTTTATACGTACGTTGGTACGTATAAAATTAATACGGTATTCATAGATATCAAGAATCAACCCATTAAATAACAGGGTGAATTTTAAATCGTGAATCGTTATAATTTTTTTGTAGTCTATACATAGTTAACAATTACTTACAATGCTTTTAAACCTAAATTAAGTACGTTTTTATTTTGTCCACTTTTAATTTGATTTATCCTAATTTTTAAAATCTCGTGGTCACCCTACTTTCATGTTTCGTATTTGTCATGAAAATTTCAACATTAGATATCCAACCTCCTAATAATGAAGTTGGCGGATAGAATTTTGGCACGTATTGTCAATAATGTCAACATCGTCGACATTGTCAACATAAGCACCTATTTAAATCGTATTTACTCATAAAATAATTCAGTTTTATTACGATTA
This sequence comes from Eudemis profundana, assembly GCA_947034925.1. Lineage (NCBI taxonomy): Eukaryota > Metazoa > Arthropoda > Insecta > Lepidoptera > Tortricidae > Eudemis > Eudemis profundana. Next base: position 7,580,490 of record OX344819.1, read on the forward strand.
ATGGTATAAGCGCCTCCACCGTTTTGTTCATAATTAATTAAGCGGGTCTTTCATTGTAATTAACACTAGTGCTCTGTATTAGTCTTAAGTAGCTTTACCGGTAAACGTGGTTACGATTCACGATTTAAAATTCACCCTGTATATGTTTTCGGGGTTGGGGCATAGTTATCCCTGTAGGAGCAAAGTAGGACCGTTTTACGGTACGTTAGGAAAATGTGTCATTGGTTAAGAACTTCAATAATTAAAGAAAATGTATTACGTGATCAATTACCTACTTAGGACATAAATTACCACCACTGGGTGTGTACATAACTTCTTTTATTAGCCAGTAAGTGCGATTTTCTCCGCGTAGCGACCAGGAAATGCCACTTACAATCCGGGAACACGTAAAATATAATGTATGCAGGGGTATACGGAGAATCTGATATATCGAGAATCTGGTATTTTAGGAATGCGGTATTTTGAGAATGATCGATATTCATTTTTGATCTCCGAATACATAAACTTGTTAAGGAATGCAGGGGTCAAATTATAATTGTTATGGAGTTCTTACGCGAACACGAATAAGAGATAAGATATATGACAAATAAATAACTGATTAGATTGTGCCACCCAATTTTGAGTATTTACTTAATTATGTACCCAGAAATCCAATACTATCGTAAGCTGAATTAATTACTTACTTAAGTACTATATTTTTATTAGCATAAAGTTTAGAACCACAAACACAGAAATATATCGAGAAGAGACGGTAATATACAGGGTGGGAGGGACTATACCGACAAACTTTAACTATAGATTCTAACAACTATTAGGAGTAAAAAATGTTATGTGATGTATTGTTGAAAAACGCTTACTTTCAGAGATATTCATTATTTTTTAAATGAAAACTCCCAAGTGTGTAACAAGCCCTAATAAATGTGACTAAGATAGTTTTACTAATTTTTTTAAATCTTTTAACTAAACAGCAATTAACCTTCGCAGTATTTGATGGTAAGCGACTACGAGGTCAAAAAATTGACCTTTCGTCTCCATTTTAGCATTTTTTTTTTCTTTTTGATAACTTTTCCTCCAGTAAGGACATGTTTATGACGAGGGGCGGAATTTACTGATTTATTTTGTTCCATAAGACTATTAATGTAAAATGACAATATTCGACCCATGTTGATATAACATTATTTACTCGCCACACCACCAGGAATTCATGGCTAAAGTATGTCGGTATAGTCCCTCCCACCCTGTATAGTTCGTCGATTTGTATGGGCTCCAGCATGTAACGTTTTTAGCTTGGCGTTTGACGCCAAAAGTGTAAATTTAGTGATGGAAAACTAAAATTTCCATTTAATTTGGTGGTGTTTGAGCAATTTATTATACCATTATTATCAGATTTTAAAATCTGATAATAATGTTGACAGCAACTCAAGTTAACGGCGTGCAAAGTAGGTCACCACCACTTCTTTTTAGCACGCCAGGTAGGTACATACCTTTTTTTTTTTTTTTTTTGACCCCGGGAAATGCATAAAACTGCATACCACTACGTAACCTAAGGCCATCGGGGGTGACAGCCAGATGTTACGCATTGGTTATGTGGGGCTCTCCGCTCCTGAAGGGATTGGCCTACCCACTAAAACCCAGGGATGCTTCCGACCTGTGCCTTCACGGTGATGGCATGGGAATCTACTAACGCCACGCCATCACCAGCACCTCCGCCCTAGGGCGGACCCTCTCCGAAAAAGGCACACTGTAGCATGGCCAGTGTGCCTTCCCTCACCAGCTCCCCCCCGACCGAATGGCCGTCCCCCGGGGAAGCAGGGACCGGCACCAGACACACGGTGTCCCGGTCCCTCCCTCGCCGCCACGGGAGGACAATACGCCCCTACCCCGTGACCACGTGTAGTGGGGATGGTATCCGGGAAAACGTCCCTTCAACCAAACCACCACTACACCCCCATCCCTTGTCAGCAGTGAACTCTGCTATAGCAGAGGACACGCCGAGGGACCGTCAGGGTGGAAGGGTTAGCCTCCGGGACCGGATCATAGGCCCTCTGCCTACCGCATCCCTGGCCAACCGAAAGTAAGGCCAAGGGCTAGCAAAGTCAACGCAACGCGTCGACAGTTCTAACCCTTGCCCAGCCCAGATGCTGCCCATTAGCAGCCAATGTCTTGGTCTAGACGAGAGGGGTACCCATTACACAAGACATCGGGAGCAATCGGCAACACCTAGGTTACTCAACCACCCACCCTCGCTGGCCGAGAAGTAGCGATGGGTTGGAAAAGTCTACACAGGACGATTCCAACCCATTGCCGACGGCCGAGTGCTTGCCCTTTTCCGTGGGTTCCAGATCCATGTCCTCCCCCCCCTGCCCGTAGGCCCCCGAGGCCCCTCTCCCACACCAACTCCCCGGATCCTCGGGAAAACTGCAAGCGGTTTGTCAGGTATTAGCCACCAACAAGCAATGGCCATTGCTTGTTGTTGTTTCCAGGGTGCACCGGCCCAAGCAGTACCCTTCCATGCGGATCAAACCGTGATCAAGATGGATTGGTAAAGCTCGAGCACGCGTGGAGGAACCTGACTTGCACCCCAGGTAGGTACATACCTTTTTTTTTTTTTTGACCCCGGGAAATGCATAAAACTGCATACCACTACGTAACCTAAGGCTATCGGGGGTGACAACCAGATGTTACGTATTGGTTATGTGGGGCTCTCCGCTCCTGAAGGGATTGGCCTACCCACTAAAACCCAGGGATGCTACCGACACCTGTGCCTTCACGGTGATGGCATGGGAATCTACTAACGCCACGCCATCACCAGCACCTCCGCCCTAGGGCGGACCCTCTCCGAAAAAGGCACACTGTAGCATGGCCAGTGTGCCTTCCCTCACCAGCTCCCCCCCGACCAAAGGCCGTCCCCCGGGGAAGCAGGGACCGGCACCAGACACACGGTGTCCCGGTCCCTCCCTCGCCGCCACGGGAGGACAAACGCCCCTGCCCTGTAGCCGTCCACGGGAGGACAAACGCCCCTACCCCGCAGACACTCCTGTCCTTACGGACCGCGGTGGGCCAGTCCTCCGCGTCCCGCTCGGGACGCAGGGGACTAGTCCACCGCCACCACGCAGCGGCACAGGTCACCCGTCTGGTGCCTGCCCGCAGTGCCCCCCAAAAGGAGACGTCGGAGGGATGCTGCCCGTGCCCGACGCTCCACCCTCGCGTGCCGCACCTGGAGAGTCCTCTAACAGAGGAAACCCGGTGCGGGACCCCCCAACCCCCCCTGACAGGCTCATTCGCAGCATCGGCAAGTGATCAATTAGGGGCCCCTAAGAAATCACTTGCCGTTGCTCCCGGGGTGCACCGGCCAAGACGCTTCCCTTTCCTGCGGATCAACCGGATCAAGAGGAATGAGAAGAATCCAGACACTCTGGGAGGTTTCCTGTCTAGCACCCCAGGTAGGTACATACCTACACTTTGTCCTTCTACCTCGACATATGTATATCTGTGACCAATACATACAGGGTGTCCCATAACTGACACGTCACAGTGACACTGGAGGTAGACCAGGTCAAGAGGTACCAAACCAACTTAACATAACCCGCCGACCGTAATTTTTTGTTCACTACTGGTGTTAAAGTCGAAATCAATGTTTCGCTGTGAAGTAATTCAAGATCAAATTAGTATTTTTTTCAATTTTACTTAGTTTTTGGATAAAATACCATTTCTGTAACATTAATTAACAATTCATGTTACAGTACACAAAAAAAACTAACCTTGACACCTTTCCGAGTGCACACTGTAATAATGTTAAAAACGGTCAAAATTCATGAAAAACTTTAATTCGACAATAACTCAAAAACCGTGCCACTTTTACTGGGGTCATGTTAAGTTGGTTTGGTACCAACTGGTCTACCTCCAGTGTCACTGTAATGTGTCAGTTATGGGACACCCTGTACCTATAAGATAAAAAAAAAACAATATTACCTATTTACAACTTAATACCTAACTAAATAAACTTAACTTAACCTATTGGGAACTAAATTATACATATATACAAATATGTTCCCTATATCGGGGTCGAACCAGATCGTTGGCCAGTGCCACCTTGACTTTTCGCTGATTGCTCAGAGTGAGCACGGACCAGCGGGAAGGATGAAGCGGATCAACCTGTCCTTATGTGAACGTTTGTATCGAACTAATGGGTATCAGCAAATCCCGCCAACATATGGACATGCAAACTTTACAAACTTACGACAAAAAAATTAAAATAAGGAGACAACTTGACTTGGCAATTTTTTCCGTAGTTTCTACGAAACTGCAGCCTGCCTGAGCGTATTGACACTTCATAAAAAGAAGTTGATTTGGTGTGTTAGGAAACCAGCCTATTATATGTATTTGGGACAAGATCACGACGATTTTGGAAACCCAATTGATATCGCGACTACCTGCTGATAAAGTGATAACAGAAATCAGCGCTATCTAGGGTTGCCAGATGGTCGGGAATTGGCGGGATTCTCCCGATTTTGTTCAGCCGACTCCCGACAAAGAAGAAAATCTCCCGACAAACGACTTCATATTAAAAGTTAGTCCGATCCACTCAAGGTGGTCCGGCCAGCGGAAATTTCTGCTGTTTCAGGCTAAAAAAAAGCTCGCGCGTTGAGCGCGCGGGGCATCTCCCGACCAAAGTCTCAAAATCCCGACATATTGTTTCCTGCTCCCGATAATACGGTAATTCCATCTGGCAACCCTAGCGCTATCAGATCGACAAGGCTAGGTACTATGATATAAGCCAGTTCCGATAGGTACAGACAGACAACTGCTGTAAAATACATAAGGTGCTAACAAATAAGCTACCGACCGATATTTTAAGAAATTTAAGAGATGGTATAGGTAGTTCCAGGAGAGTTGAGGTGACTGGTTACACACACAGCTATATTGCAAAAAAAGTTAATGAAGGAGTGAGTAAATAAACACAAGGCTATAGTTTAAATACACTTTATGCCACACCTGGCCATAAAGAGGCTTTTACCGCATGCTACGCGTACGGATAAAGCCGCATTCTGGCCTAGTGTAGACATAAAATCATGTACACAACACGGGAGGTAATAAAGAAAACTCGCTTGTAGCTCGGGCCGCTAACATCTGCGATCTCGGCCTTTCTTCATATTACCCCCCTAGTTGTGTAATGTACTATTATGCCACACCTGGCCATAAAGTGGCTTTTTCCGTACGCTACGCGTTCGGAAAAAAGTCGCTTTCTGACCAAGTGTACACATAAAATAATGTACACAATACGGGAGGTAATAAAGAAAGCCCTCGATCGCATATTCACGTCCCTCGCCTGCGGCTCGGGCCGCAAACATCTGCGATCTCGGCCTTTCTTTATATTGCCACCCTAGATGTGTAATATACTAATTTTGTAAACATCCCTTCGATTATAATACTTGTGTACACCCGAAATAGTACATTACACAACTAGAGTGGTAATACAAAGAAAGGCTTCCTTTATTACCTCCCGTATTGTTTACATCATTTCATGTCTACACTTGGCCAGAAAGCAGCTTTATGGCCAGGTATGTCATAAAAACATTATTACAAAAGGTAACTTACAAATTAAACACGATACAAAATTAAAAAGGTTACAGCAGGGCGGTCTTATCGTTAAAAAGCGATCTCTTCCAGGCAACCTCTGTGCAGTGGAGTAGAGACAGTCAAAAGACCGGAAAATATATAGAAAGTAGACATACTATTGACTACTTCGATCGCTTAGAGTTGTAATACGAAGTTCAATTCAAACGTTAGGTGACTTATCGATTTTCCGCCCTAGTGCTATATCGACCAAGGCCACCCGACGCCACCATGCTATGATGATTATTCCTACGCAAAAATAATAAGTATGCTGATGGAAATAACCTGTTAGGAAATCATTATCCTGCATGAGTACCGAATCATTATTTTCATCAGTAATTTTTGCGTTTACTGTGCTAAAAAACTATGAAAAAAGTACGTGTCCAATATTTTTATAACCTACTTTATGTTTTTAGGCAGGGGCGTAGCTACCGCCGTATCACATATACGGGTTCCGTACCAGAATGGTAAAAAAAAGAACCCTTATGGTGCGAGTCTGTCTGTCCGTCTGTCTCAGCAAGATATCTCAGGATCTACTGATGCTATCTTCTTGAAATTTGGAATAATGTTAAAAACCGCTAACCCGAGCTTTTATTTAAATTATAGTTTTTATTTAAAGGGAACCGAACTGGGATGTCGAAAATCGAAAGTAGAGCTATTATATCGAGTGGGACATCAAATGAAAAGAGTTTAATGTGGATAGGATTTAGGATTTTTATTGTTTTTGTTATTTATTGTTTAGGGCTCTTTGTGAGAATCTGAAATATATTTGTTTAATGTGTAGATTCCAAATCCGTTTTTATTTTTTCCTAATCTTGCAGTTTTTGACTAAGACAAAAAACGTTAAAGAAATACCATTCCACCTATTATCTCCGAAGTTACTGAACAGAAAAATCTGTAATAATTACCGATTATTAATATCATCCTGTAGGTATATTACAGGAAAAATAAAAAGCTTTTCCTAACTTGCAATGAACTTGCAGCGTTTCTTAGAAATTCGCAAAAATCGTAAGACAAACTTATTTGCTCCTACTGACTGAACTAACTGCGACATATTATTATGTCGATGTACGGGGACAACAGTTTTTCACGAGCAAAGTTAACTTTGTCCCACCATATATTTATCTTGAATTTTATTATTCACGTATCTACTGACGAGTTTGTACGGAACCCTCGGTGCGCGAGTCCGACTCGCACTTGACCGGTTTTTTATTTAGGACACAGGTCTTTTCGTTGGCAAGTCTTTCTGCCTTAGCCCCCTCTAAAAGCTGCGATTTTCGTATAAAAATCGGCATAAAAATCTGACCGCCAGAAAATCTCTGACTAGAATGAATTCCTACAAGGCTGGCGCTGCTGCATCCTCAGCAGTAGGGAATGCAATTACCGGTAAATTACCGGTAAATTTACCGTCTTTTCATACTAAAGTTCGGTAAATTACCGGTAATTGCATTCCCTACTCAGCAGAAGACCTCAAACGCCGCAAATATGGAAGCCTCGGTAGTAGCTATATATTTGAGGCGTTTTGGGGTCGAGACGCTGGGACCCTGGGGACCTAGTGCGCGCCGGCTTTTTAAGGATCTGTCGGCGCGTCTAGTGGAGGCCACCAGTGACCAGAGGGCTGTCCAGTATTTCACTCAGCGAATTAGCATTGCCATCCAGCGTGGCAATGCGGCCAGCCTTCTGGGCACACTCCCCACTGGCAGCGATTTGGAGCAAATGTATTACCTTTAGTTTGTATTTAATATATAGTTTTAGTTCTATACTTATTGTTATTGTTTTATTTAAATGTTATTGTTTACCTTATACAAATAAAATTCCTACAATCAAAACATTTAACAGTAATGGGGCGGCAGTATAGTTATATATCTCAGCGCGCATTCATGAGGGCATAATGACGGATGCTTATAGGCGCGTGCGCAGGCCACGTGCGAGTACGGGTTCAGGTTAATGTCATACTCATTTACCTACATACATATAGTTATATGCATATATCGAGATCATACAAGTGGTTGGAAACGAATGGATTAAGTCAGCCAAAGACAGGGAGTCATGGAAGAAGTTGGAGGACTTGGAGGCCTTTACCCAAACCAGGGATTAGGGATCCATATTTAATTAAAAGAAGACTAATATTAATTTAAGATACTTTTTTTATAACTTAATTACTAACAACATTAGAAATGTAATATCAATTGGAAATAAGGAATAAATGGCTTATTATTATACACTGGGCTCGTGGGGTCAGGGTGCGCGCGGGCTCCACAGATCATTGAGCCAGCGGCTGCGGGAGGCAACAGGCGACCCACGCGCTGGCAGTTTTCTCGCGCAAAGATTAGCAATCGCTATTCAGCGCGGGAACGCTGCCGAGGGGGCCCGACCTTTTTATTTTTAGATAAGTGTAGTTTTAATCTAGTTTTACGTTTTACTTTAATTTCTTAATTTATAAAGCACTATGTTTTATATTATATTTAATGTATATTGTTCATTGAATAAATATTTATATAATTATTATATATCGATATATAAGGAAATAGTTCACCGATTGTTACGGCAACCATGCGTGTAACGTGTTTCGCTTGGCGTTTGACGCCAAAAGCGTAGCCTAATACAGGGTGGGAGGGACTATACCGACAAACTTTAACTATAGATTCTAACAACTATTAGGAGTAAAAAAAGTTATGTGATGTATAGTCGAAAAACGCTTACTTTCAGAGATATTAATTATTTTTTAAATGAAAACTCCCAAGTGTGTAACAAGCCCTAATAAATGCGACTAAGATAGTTTTACTAATTTTTTAAAATCCTTTAACTAAACAGTAATTAACCTTCGCAGTATTTGATGGTAAGCGACTACGAGGCCAAAAAATTGAGCTTTCGTTTCCATTTAAGCTTTTTTTTTCTTTTTGATAACTTTTCCTCCAATAAGGACATGTTTATAACGAGGGGCTGAATTTACTGATTTATTTTGTTCCATAAGACTATAAATGTAAAATGACAATATTCGACCCATGTTGATATAACATTATTTACTCGTCACACCACCAGGAATTCATGGCTAAAGTATGTCGGTATAGTCCCTCCCACCCTGTATAGTGATGGAAAACATAAATTTTCCATTTCATTACAAGAATACAACTTTTATTGGTAAAAAACATCTTACAAGTCAACGCATTCACAATTTTATACAATACGTATATTTAAGTCAAAAAACGCTCATGGCGTCTCTATTTGCGATGCTCGCCGCCGCGGCGGCTCGTATCGCAACCCACGCCATTCGCATTTTTTGATCCTACTTATACAACTGTTGCATAAAATACTATACTATATTGTTTTTACAATATGACTGTATGTTGCCTAAATAAATTAAGAACTAAAAACAGTAGTTACTATAAAACGTACCTAAATAGCTGTATAAGGTGCTAACAGATTAGCTACCGATATTTAAAAAGATGGTACCTTATATTAAAACAAGTATCTTTAACCACCACCAGACCAGATTTAGACCAGCGCCAGCTCTGGAGTTGGTATTATGCTGAGGGACCTTTTTGTGGGAGCAAGATTTTTATTTTTTTTGTTTATTCTTTCTATTTTTTGTAACTTTTTGGTGTCATAAATAAATGTATTTTCTTTCTTTCTTTCAAATAGAAATTAAAAAAAAACTTTTCATATGGTTTTTATTTTTATTTACCGAAAATAAAATCTATCCAAAAATAATCATTCTGTGCATTAACTGACAAGATGTTTAGGGTTCCTTTTTTACCATTTTGGTACGGAACCCTAATGATGATGGTCGATTGTTCCAGATCGCAACTGCGAAGATGCTAGACGACGTGCTGCCAACCATGCGGAGTCTGAGCCCGGACCCGGAGGACATGGCCTCAGTCGGCAAGAAGTACATACAGGTTAGTTTAGCTTGATAAGTTGATACACAGATATAGGTACCAAGTGCCAAATTAGGTGTCTAGAGCAGTGTTGGGCAAAGTACGGCCCGCGGGAGGATTTAATAGGCCCCTGATCACTACTTGACGACACGACCCTCATACAGAGGTGCTCGCGGCGGAGGGGCCGACCCCCGAGACAGTGACCATACACACGAAATTAGAGACCTGCTACGCAACATAACTACACCATCTTGCCATAACATTAGGATTAAATTACAATAAACACTATTACACAACTAGCTAATAAGTCTAAATAGTATTATATAAAATTTGCCTCTATCCGCGCGGCCGGGGGCTTCACCCCCGCCGCGCAACAATGTACCCATACTGTTAGAGGGCCCATGCAGGCGCCCTACAGTCGAGCCAGGCTATAAAAAAAAAGCCCCTGTTAAAACAAAAATAATTTTTGGTATAGTTCTGGCCCTCCTCTGAAATTTCTTATATTTTCTGGCCCGCCATGAAAAAACTTTGCCCACCACTGGTCTAGAGCGTAGCTCGGAGGAATGTCTATTTAATACAGTCGAACAGTGCTTTTCAAAGTGTGGCTCGCGATCTCCTGAGGGATCGTACAGTCAGGGGTTCGCTAGGGTCGAGAAACCTCAGGCAAAAAGGAAAAAAAGGCTCAGAAGTGTAACGGAATACAATTCAGGTAAGAAATCGTGGAGGATAGGGGGTCGCAATAGTACATTTTGTATCTAGGGCGGTAACGAAGGAATTGCAAACGAGTGTTTGTTACAAGCCCGCGGCGAAGCCAAGGGCTTTAATAACACGAGTTTGTAATTCCTTTACCGCCCGTGGCACACACAATGTTTTTCATCACACTTGTGAGGAAATCTTAGATAAAAATAACCTTTACTAATCCTCCCAGTATGACAAGAAAATATTAAAACAGACAGTGACGTTAGTGACATATGTCATAGACAATGCGAATGTCAAATCACGTTCGGAAACCATAGCGGTAACGGCCATTTTAGTTGATTTTATATTTGCAAAATACTGAAATACAATATTTAAACATTTAATTAATGTTACCGAAATATATGTTTACATGTACTTGCAATAACAGTTATCTTTAAATAAATATTTCAGTGATAAAAGTTAAAAAAGTAAGTTGGCGTTTCCTTTGAACATGACAAATAAGAGTAAAACAGAACCAGCGTTTCAAATTTAAAAAGAAAACCATTACGCCCTAGGGCGTAATAGGCCATTTACGGCCCGCAGAACCTACGTGTAATGACACCATTTTCGAGCAAGTGTGATGAAAAATATTTTCGCATACAAAGATGGTCGTGATATGAAATAGTTTGAAAAATACTGCAGTACAAAATGTTTGCAATACCAAAATCTATGGCTACCGGTACACTACTGGTGCTTCGGGTACTCAATTAAGTTGGCCGGTAGATAAGACGAAGAAAAGAAAAGAAGAATAAAAAAATACAAAAACAACATGAATGTTTATTTAATTTAAATTGCATCGTTTTTCAGTAAGTCTTTAAATAAATAAAACATTGGTAATTAAAAACATGAATGTTATTGGTTCAATGATGTGCAAATTGCGGAAACTTTCGAAAATGTAGGAAATTTTTCACTGAAACTTCTGAAAACATTTCAGAAACCGGTAAAACTTCTACCAATACCACCATGTTCATTTCTAGAGGGGCTACAATACAATCTACAATTGGGGGAAAAGTAGTGTCCGTTAATGATCCGCTCCGCCTGTGGCATGATACCATTACGCTGGCAGCATAACCTCTCTGATTAGCTAGGGCAATTCTTTGCGAGAGGTACGTGCCAGCTCTGGGATCTTCCCAGGCATGTACCAGCCGCGGCGACAGGGCCTTCACGAAGGTTTTCATATCGGCTGACCAGGGTCCCAAAATCTCCACCACAAACGCCGCAAACTCATAGTCCTTTAGTAAGGCGGAGTATTTGCGGCGCTTGAGGGTTTGGGCCTGGTAACTATCATAATAATTATTATTATGCCACACCTGGCCATAAAGTGCCGCTTTCTGGCCAAGTGTACACATAAAATGATGTAAGTACACAGGGCTGGGCAGTATTTGAAATATTTGTAATTGAAATACGTATTTAAAATACAAATACGTATTTGGTATTTGTATTTCAATTGCTTCCTAAGAATGTAATTTGTAATTGGTATTTCAAATATTTGATGTTGAGGTATTTTGTAATTAGTATTTCAAATATCTATGGCTTCAAAATACATTCGAACAAAATACATTGCAATTGGACAGTCATCAATAATATTGAATGATTAAACTTTCCACCCTGAATGAGTGATCGAACACCAAATGAGTGTCGTTTTATTATCAACTAATATTTTTCCATGGCGTCTCTCGTAATTAACTACGTAGACGCATAAAGAGGTATACCTATGAAAAGTTTACAATTCTTGTGGATTTATTGCTTTTTTCCACTTTTAGGGTTCCGTAACTCAAAAGGAAAACACGGAGCCCCTATATAATCACTTTGTTGTCCTTCTGTCTATCTGTCTTTCAAGACTCTTTATTTCGGGAACGCGTAGAGGTATTGAGTTGAAAATAAAAACATTGAGGTATACTCTGGCCGCCAGTTCCTTGAAGCTGTGAAAAAGCAAACTACTAAGGTAACGTAAAAAAAAAATATAGCCCTTTATGTCGCAAAAACGTATATTTCGACACCCTCAAGGAAACCAAAATTTATAGGGTAGGGTATTTACCTAGAGCTATGAAATTTGGCAAGTCATACCGTCTTATACTACAAATATAGGGAAAAATCTGTAAACTATACATTTGTAATTGAATCATAAAAAATATAGTATATATTTAAAAACTTTATTTTTAAATTTAAGTATTTATAAGGAACCCTCGGTGGGCGAGTCCGACTCGCACTTGTCTGGTTTTTATATGAAAATGTTGAGAGTTAGTGGCAGAAAAAAAATCGCCATCGTTTTAATGGTTTGTATGTATGTAAACACTTTATTGCACAAAATAAGAAAAGTACTGGGTTTGCCAATGTCCTTATACGATTTTCGCTGGCATACATAAGTTTTGGAGTAAAATTGCTTAAAAAATATCGCGAGTCGGACTCGCCCATCGAGGGTTCCGTATACATTCGTAGGTAGCTAAATATATTAAAGTATCATATATACATTTTGATTCCCTTAGTAAAGTCTTTTTTTTTTTTTATTTAATTATAAATGTAGTTTTCAGATTTTTCCCTATAATTGTAGTAAGACGGCCAATACCGTCTTAAATACTACAAGTATAGGAAAAAATGTATTACTTGCCAAATTTCATAGTTCTAAGTCAACGGAAAGTACCCTTTGAATTTTGGTTTCCAGAGTGTCAAAATTAACGTTTTTTGTGGCATATACGGCCGTATCTTTTTTTCACATTAACTTAGAAGTTAGATTTTTCACAGTTTCAAGGGACTGTAGACCTGAGTATATGGTTTTATTTTCAGCTCGATACCTTCAAATGTTCCCGAGATAAAGGGTCTTAACAGACGGACAGACATACAACAAAGTGATCCTATAAGAGTTCCGTTTTTCCTTTTGAGGTACGGAACCCTAAAAAGTGTTGAATCCGAACTTCTCATCTCACCCGCTACTCTACTACTCGCGCAAGGCTTCTTGATATATTGATGGTTCTCAATGTCAAAGCACTCAAGACTATCCAAGGAACAACTGTGCCGAGAATCAGCTCTGAATATAAATGGGCAAGGTGGACACAAAGTTTGAAAGAGAATATCTACTTTTTGGAGTTTCTTGAAACTCAAAACCTTAATTCTCGGTACCCTATTACACTTACAGTAAAAATGAAAAGAATCTAATTTATAGCAAATTTAATGTAGTTAATTTGTGCCAAAGATGTTAGTGTGAAAAATGCATATAGCAGGAATCCAAAAAAGTTCAAAAATGGCGAAAGTGTAAACTACAACATACCAATATCAACAAATCAGAACTACATCATGCTTTGCGATTTTAGCATTTTAACGCGCCGATTTCCACTGCCCTCAATGTATTTTGTAATTTGTATTTTGTATTTCAATTAAAACTAATCAAAATACTATATTTTGTATTTTATATTTCAACTACACGACCTCAAAGTATTTTGTATTTCGTATTTCAAATACCTGTGGAAAAGTATTTTGTAATTTGTATTTCAACTAAATCAAATCATGTATTTTGCCCAGCCCTGTAAGTACACAACACGGGAGGTAATAAAGAAAGCCCTCGATCGCATATTTACGTCCCTCGCTTGCAGCTCGAGCCGCAAACTTCTGCGATCTCGGCCTTTCTTTGTATTACCACCCTAGTTATGTAATGTACTAATTGTAGTGTTAGCCAACTAACTACGAAAGCCCTTAGACTCCCAGGCTGGGTTATTGGGTTGTTTTTTCGTAAGCAATTCGTAACTGGAGCATTCCATGAAAACATCAAATTTTTGTCCCTTACGAAACGCTATGGCAGCTACCCTAATAAAACTTATTAGCTGCTAAGAAACACTACCAATCTTAAAGCCTAGTTATGATATTACAATGCTGATAATTAGCTTCCTGAATTCATTTCTCGGAAGTATTAAAACGGTGGTGTCCCTTACGAAATATTTTCATGGAATGCTCCAACTGTTCTTTTGGGCGTCAGTTGTGACCAGTGTGCCTACCATGAGTTGAGTGTACGATCGGCGCTAGCGAGTTTAACGTATCGAGAGTCAGTGCACCTCTCTCGCACGCGCTAATAGTACGAAAGAGATAGACTGTCATCGAGCGCTCGATACTCGCTAGCGCCGCGCCGATCGAAAAGTCAACTCATGGTAGGCACACAGGGCAGGCACGGCACCCTCACTGTGATTCAGTTCTTTTCTTTGCATGAATTTTTACACTCTTTCACATGCCGTAAATATTTTTTTCCTGGTACATAGCTAAATCAGGTACATTACATTAGACATCTAGCAAACAAGTAGTTTTTGATTTATGGCGAAAAACGTTAAAAAATATCATTCCCCCCTTCGAAGTTACTGGACAGAAAAATCTGTAATTATTACCAATCATTAATGTCATCCTAAATATTACAGGAAAAATATAACGGTTTTCCTAACTTGCACCGTTTTTGAGTTTTATTTAAAATTAGGTACCCCGCGTTCTAAATTACCCCAATGCATCTTTTAAAGAGTCTCTTGTGCGAGTTGTGCGTGTTTAGAAGAATTCACTAATTAAGTAGGTAATCAATACGAATAGGGTTAAACTTATATTGAAGACGTACATTCATTAATCTTGTTGGGTGAATAAGAGAATTACAAGTAGCTAAACGTAATGCGTCATTTCTGTTTTTATCGTATGAGGAAAACTGACCACTAACATTATTTCTTTGTCATGTGTAGTAGTTTTTATGTAATTACCTATAATATACCACAGATTGGTTCCAGCACTAAATAACTCACATCATGTAGCCTTGAAATAACCAACCTTTAATTTGCCACCAATTATGTGTATATCTACGCGAATATAAATAGATATTGCGCAACATTTTTTTTGTTTTTGCACTGACAGCGCCATCTTGTAGTAAATAGCCAAACGCAACAATATACATCCTTAGTATAAGGTTTGGCTATTCGTCCAGAGATCGCGCTGTTGTCAATATATTTTAACAGCCGAGTTGCAATTTATGACGTTAGAATAATAATTGAAATTTAATACCATACTTCGTCATTTATCAGGTAAATGATGTTTAATCGTGACTTAAAAAGAAAAACTACTACGATCGGTCTAGAAAACTCAGAAGGCAGGTTATCAACTCATAATAAGCCGTTCATAATGTAAAATCATTCCATTTATGAAGTAACGCTACAAATGACGTAGCTTTTAAATTTGGTTGGGTTATACACTCGACGGTCGTGCGTTTCAGTTCTCCAGATAACGCTGTCCCGCTCTAGTTGTCAGCATGACGTGTTCACAGTTCTTCGATCGGAAGTCAGTTGCAAAACGATTTTGCTATCGTAAAGTATTGTGGTTAGTGCGGTTTGTATAGTGAGAAACATAAAAATATTGTTGAAATAATAGTTTTTCGGGTGCCTGATTCAATTTGGAACTGTTCTTTAGTGTTTGAACTGCGAACCGGCAAGACAGAAGAGTGGATTTCAGTGCCTTTTTTTCTAGTGTTTGTGACAGTGAAATTAGGGTAACATTTAAGTGTGATTCTAGCTGTTTTTTCCACCGAATCTTACCCGTTTTTGTCGGTTTAGACAAACATTGAAGGTAAAGGAGTATACCAAGTGCTTGGTATCCTGAAGTCTCTTTGCAAGGGCAAAATAAAACAACGTTTTTAACCTCAATTATTGGCTGTTAAAGCAACCTAGCGAATGCGTTAGTCACCTTTGTTTTTTTTAAAAGCAGGAAAACTTATGACTCCTTCGTCTAATTATCGCGTAGAAAATGAAGTTATCACATATTTTTTTGTTTCATTACCATTTGGTAATGATGACCTTTTAAACAAAGCAATGCTTATTTTTTATCTAATCATTTCTTATCAGAATCTCTGTATACATGAGGATCATAATTGGTGTTTTCTAGTAGAAAAAAAGGTGTTTCTATGCATAAATACTTAACAATGCCTCAAGAAATGCTTAGCTTTATAAAATCTAGAGGCATCTTACATACTTCAATAAGGAAAGAATAGAAAGCAGGAATCTTATTAGAATTTAATCAAAGTATTGTGTTTACAAACTTTTTTAATGTAATTCTGGTATCTAAACAGGAAAACTGATCATACATATAAACTTAATTATAACTTTATGACTTTATCCTAAAGATAACATTGAATAAGTTTCATACACTTATGTGGTCTGAGAAGTGCATATTTAATTTTCTTTATTTGTATGGCAGTCTGTCTGTCTTTCTGGCTCAGTGACAGCAGTAAAATAATAAAGTATCATCAATCACTTTGTATTTGTCTGGAATAGGTGTGTTTGTGTCCACACCTAATGCTGTGGGGACAATCTTACACAAATCAACCTAGTCTCAAAGCAATGCTTGTACTATGGGTACCACAGTACCACTCCTGCTAGGCTAAACATGTTGTCTATATAGTAATAAAACAACTTAAACTACCCGCAACCATGAACGCTGAAAAGGGTTACGAAACGTCGGGACTTAAAATGTAGTAATATACGCGATTTAATCCGTTTAAGTTGTTTTATTACTATGAGTGATAATCGCGGAAACCGAAGACAATATTATGTTGTCTATATGTAGGAAATGTGTGTCCAAAATTGCATTCCTCTAGGAATATTGGGATAGGCTTTGGTTTATCCATTACTGTTAAACAGTATCAGGAATTCATAAGGATTTATAAAGTTCTTTAAATTCCTTCAAATTTAATAGCTTCAGCACATTGACGTATACAAAGGACAGGGCTAAGCGAGCGCGCAGATGGTTCCAACGTTTTGGCGGTAAAAATACCGCCAAATCAGTGCTAGTCGGCAGTGCGATGCGCGGCGCGTGCACTGCGCAGTTGGTCTTTATAGCTGCATTTTTTGTTACAGGGAAAATAGTTCCGAACTGTTCGGATTGGCCTATCCTTACTTTTATCATTGCTTCAGCATCAATTCCTATCTACATTATACAATATTGTCTCGGTTTTTATTCATCTTCTTATTTAATAGGTACCTAGATGCAATGACAAAGAAATGTCACTGTGACTTTGGATTTATAATGTCACTACAATGACAAAATATTTAAACACCCCTTTTGTAAATGTCAATTATTTGCTTGTACTTTATATTGAGGGGTTTTCATAAAAAGGTACACACTTTTTTCCACATTTAATAACTTATGTCATCCATGATTTTTATGAATTAACATTTCAACGACAACAACTTATATGATTCTAATTGCAGAACAACACCTTAGCACTTTGCACCATGTACGTTACTGTCGTCAATTTCAAAACGATTTTTTGCTTCTATTTTGTGAATGGCATTCATAGTAAATCTAGAATCTAGATACTTATTGTGTTGATAATTGATTACTTCATTAAATGTTTTCTCATTTTTCCCTATTTAGATATACACATACATGTAAAGATCGATATACACATAGATGTAAAGTAAATACATTAAATTGCAATAGACATACAATCGGACACACTGTTAACTGTCTTTTGTGGACAATACAATAGCTAATGACGAAGACAATTATCATGTGATGTATGCGGATAATTCGATATTATACCATAAGATTCTTGCACCGTCTTCACATTCGAGGCTTTTGATTGTTTTTCTGGTGCCTCTTAGCCTTATCGACACTGCTCTTATTAATGAAATGACCACCCTAATGTATATCAGTCAGTCAGTCTGCCCACACAAGAATCTAACTCCGGACTACTTCAAGTATGTACTAGAGCGGGTGATCTAGAAAACTGAACCTATGATCTAATTAGTATTTTTGAGATTACTTGTGTTGTAACAAACGAGAGTACTCTAATTATACAACTAACACTTATCAGTCTAGTCAAGAATGGCTTATAAACATTAATTTGAATGACACTTATGCTCTTTCGGACTCAGTGTCATCATGTCTGTTGGCAAGACTGTTGCTTCTATAAATACACTGATACGTTATTAGTATTCACTTTTACTAGTGACACATGTAGTAAATCAGGCCGTTTGGTATATGTCTGCCAGTGGCGTGGCGTCCAAAGAACTCGATTCCTATCGGCTTGCCTAATATCAGGCACTTGACCACCTTATTCTACAGCTCTTAAGGAAAATGTACCCCTAATCAACACTGGTTTGCCCAAGGATATCTTTTACGCCACGCCACTGATGTCTGCATAAATTCTTTTCGTACAGTCACGGGCATTAATATGTCATGAATCAAACCATGTAAAATAGTGTATATGCATGAATTTTTTTAACACATTTCATTACAAAATGCAAAATCAATACCGTAAAAAAGATGTCATAAAGTCAAAATAAAATTAAAATTGACCGATAAATACGGAAGACATAAAATTTAAATTTTAAAGCACTAAACAGAAATGTTATATTTTTTATAATCTTACATTTTTTTAAAGTTTCTTATTAGTATAAAATTTGGCAATACAATCTGAGAAACTATGCGACCAGGAACAATAAACAGATTGTCACCAGTCTTCCCACGTGAGTTTTAAGAGGGAAAGTTATATACGGTTATAACAAAGTATAAAGACGAATAGTTTCTCTTAGGAGCGCGCTATACCTATTAAAGGTCGAGGCGCATACGGTGCGATTCGTACTGCAGCATTCTTACGCATTTAAAACTGCTTGTAGTGCGTTCGTTTCACGGCGTGCACACATACAAGCCGCGCAATGTACCTTTTTTTGTAGGAAGAAAAATTACTGCTATTAAGTATACTATGACCTAGAGACTGAGAATCGGGGCCTATTTGTGATAGATATCTTATTGGTGAAGGTGATGCACACCTATTTGGCAATACTACACTACACAACTAGGGTGGTAAAACAAAGAAAGGCCGAGATCGCAGATGTTTGCGGCCCGAGCTGCAAGCGAGGGACGTAAATATGCGATCGAGGGCTTTCTTTGTTACCTCCCGTGTTGTGTACATCATTTTATCTCTACACTTGGTCAGAAAGCGGCTTTTTTCGTACGCGTAGCGGTTGGTAAAAGCCACTTTATGGCCAGGAGTGGCATAAAGACCTATTGTGTAAATGGTTAGAGATCCCTTTCTAGTTTTAAGTCGCTTTAAAAAAAAGGTAACGGCTACTTCTCGAACCGTTACAAATGTATGACCATAAATTATTAATCTACTTGTCTATGCGTTAGAGGAAGTGCTTAAATGCCAACACTACGGAGCACGGCGCCAGTTTACCAGAGACAACGAATTTTATTTTTATTACCGCTTTCAGGCAAATGTTAACTGCCATTCATCCGTGTGAATAGAGAACGTGCACAACGAAGGTGCTGCCGACTGGTGCCGCCAATCCCAATCTGGTACTCATCATGCTTTTAAGGCCAAATTAACGGGAAGCACTGTTATTATCGCTATGAATAACGATTAACGTTGCCACGCCACGACTTTATAGTTGACATTGACATTTAACCAGCATGTCATTTTTTCAGGCCTGATAAGTTTCCTTTGCTGCCCGCATAGCGTCTAGTTCCTGCACGTTCCCTATAGGCATATTAGTTTAGTACCTACTGTTCACGTGGCGTGGCGTAAAAGATATCATTGGGCAAGCCGGTGCAGATTTGGCGGACATTTTTCATAAGAGCTGTAGAGTAAGGTGCTCGAATGCCTGATATTAGGCAAGCCGGTAGGAATCGAGTTCTTCGGACGCCACGCTACTGCTATGTTCGTATAACTCGGGTAACGTGATTTGTTGACGGACAGTGTTTGATAAGCAATGGATGGGGTTTAGTTTGATTGTGGTTTTTTTGACATTCAGGGACGTGGAATCGCGGATGTGGGTAAAAATTCCTTTTGTAAGAGATAATTTCGAGCACTTACACAAATAAATTAAAAGCGTCCCCCTCCCCACTCACTTAACGAAATAAAGATTCTTAATTGACTAATCGATGAAAGTACTAAGTTAGTTGGAAGAGAGTCCTTACAGCTTATCCCTGTAAGGAAGCTGTTCGCCTTATTACAATAACCATTGTTTTTTGTATTGTTTCTGTATGATGTTATGTGCAATAAACATGAGTACACTGTGTATCTAGGGCGGTAACGAAGGAATTACAAACGAGTGTTTGTTACAAGCCCGAGGCGAAGCCAAATACTTTCCTAACACGAGTTTGTAATTCCTTTACCGCCCGTGGCACACACAATGTTTATTTATGACACTTGTAAGGAAATCTAAATAAATAAACAACCTTACTAATCCACCCAGTATGAGAACATTTTAAAACAGAAACTGACATTAGTGACATTATCCATCCATAGACAATGCGAATGTCAAGTCACGTTCGGAAACCATAGCGGTAAAGACCTAAAACGGCTATTTTAGTTCATTATATTTGCACAATACTGAAATACACTTTTTAAACATTTAATTAATGTTACCGATATATGTGTTTACTTACATGTATTTGCAATAACAGTTCTTCTTTAAATAAATATTTCAGTGATAAAAGTTAAAAAAGTAAGTTGACGGTCCTTTGACCATGGCAAATAAGAGTAAAACAGAAACAGCGTATTAAAATAATAAATAAAAACATTACGCCCTTGGGCGTAATAGGTCATTTACGGCCCGCAAAAGCTACGTGTAACAACACCATTTTCGAGCAAGTGTGATGAAAAATAAACTAAGTACTAACTATGCGCACGTAGCACGCGGTCCCGTCGGGCCTCGTTCTTACAGCAGATTGCTCAACTGCACTCGAATAAGCTCCGCATCATTTTTATGCGGATGGTTGCGGATGGTTGTCAAATCAATGCGAATGCAAATATTCGCAACATCCGCGGTTTTGAAACGTCTGCCTGAGTATAAACTTGATTGAATGCAGTCCCAAATTAATTAAATAACCTATATACAATTGCTAAATTTCTTAATGAAAGACTAAAAAAAACAATATTAAATATTTAAAAACTCATTTTTTATATTATCTAGAAAGAAAAAGGTAGAATGAGCAACTAAATAAAATAACCTACAGTAAACAAACTCACTTTTTTTAACGAAGGATAATAAAAGAAATATTTTAAAATAGAACAATTGAATCATATAATTACGGAACAATGTAGTCTCCCGTATCGGTTTCGTCAAATTATGGGACAATGAAAAATTTGTGCCTGAAGTATGGGACAACCCGTAAATACGGGACATCTGGTCACCCTATTCGCCACTCAATGCCAGCTGGTGTATTGACACAGAATTTTTCTAAAAACTTTTATTGTTTTTAACCTTATTCGTACTCTAAGGGTCAAGGCAAAGTCACCAGCGTATTAGACCATAAAGAATCCGCACTGCAGACCAGGCTCGAAAACTCACAGACAAAAAAAAACCATAAAGAATCCCGCCAAGTCGTAACTTTTTAATAAAGCGCAGATACACGTCCGGAATAGAACGTCCTTGTCTCGAGGTCGACGTTCGCTTGACCGTGGCATTGGCAGCATTGGGCGAAAATATTATTGGCGCGTTTTTAGAAAAATAAACGGAAAATCGGCTGATTACTTTCCGAAACTCCTATCTGCCTTTGATGTTTTAAAAAGAACACTGTGGTATATCGCTTAGGTTTGATTCTGTTTTTTTTACTGTTAAATACGAGGGTCAGAAAGCGGATGAAATGCGAATTTATAGGTCAGGAAAGTCGGTTTTGTTTTAGATATTTTTGAGTAGAATGTCGTGAGACTCCTCACGCAAAAGACGCGCTATAAGTTGCCGTCCTACGACTAAAACTAGACTAACTTCTATGGAGTTGTATAGAGGTTAGTTTAGTTTTAAATGTCGGGCGGCAGTAAGTGAGTCTGTACTGACTGGCACTAGGAACGGATTTTCGGAAATTCAACCCCTCTAAAGGTTGAAACGGGAGATGAAAGTTTATGAAAATTGAGAATAAATATACATATATGGTCAATATATTTTCTGTCAATAGTTGTTTACATCAATAATTGACAGTAAATATTGACTCAGCGCGGGTCATGCGCACGCTTACGTCATCGGCGCTGACGTGACAATGACATGATCCGAACCAATGACCTGACTATTTGTACAGTGAACCTGAAAACGGACTCTATCTCTTTCACTCTTAGTTTACAAATATGTATACAGGATGTTAAGGTATAATTGTATAATTCCTCTGAAATTGAACAATTACTTTCGATTTGATTCGATGTTGATATTATAAGCCAGTATTGATATCTTCGGCAGACAAACTTGAATGTCTTTATATAGATGGCGCTGACCACTTTGCCCGATTAAGGCAAAAAAACATTGTTTGAAATACACTCCCGGTCAAAAACTTCGGGTCACCGTAATTTAAATAATAGAAGTATGTAGTTGTTTATCAATATTTGACACTTGTTTCATTTACATAATATACAATTCTTCATAATACCTGGCTGTATTAGCAATATCCGCTAACCCATCATAAAAATATTATTATCCAAAAATTGTGATTTTTGCGATATTTCACTCCGTTTAACGTCATTGTTTTTCATGGGTTTTTACGAGTTCGATCTAAACTTTAAATTGCTATTATTTTCAGTGTTATTTTTGCAGATAAGTAATATTTAAAATTAATTAAAGATCAAAACGGGATTCAATAATTTCACAACCCCGGAGTATTTTAGGAAATAATATGGCGGTATTTCACTGATCCCACATTCTTGACCGCTAGAGTAGAACACATTTCATCCAATAAAATGAAAAAACTACGGCGTGAAAATGGATTGTCAGTCCTCTTTTATTCGTTTAGATAGAGAATCAGGCTCGAATCACTTTAATATCATATAAAGAGATTGATGGTCGGTAATTTAGCTATAACAATAGGTTCATACAATTGTCTGTGATACCCACGTCTATCATCTATAACTATACCCACAAGACAAAGGATATGATGGCCACGTCTTTATGTCACCATTAAAAAGTTGTTAGCCAAAGTTTTGTTTATGGAAATGTCATTGCACTTCGAGCGCCCACGTGCTGTAAAGCCGTGTCCCCATTTGAGTTTGGGGCCATTAATTTATTACTGCCGCTTTTGACCCCCTCCCCTTTGACTTTGACTAGGGAAAAATGAATTCACGTTTGGATTGTTTTCATTTATATATTTAAAAGAAACACTTCTATTTCAGGATTATACAGGATGGTGACATGGAAACCGTTTATCTACACGTAAAACGCAACCGAGCACTCGCCTCCTCTCTCGCACGGATTCGCGCTCTTTGTAAAAAGTATAATCTTAACTTTGCGCATTTTTATGATCTTACGTCAGAACTATCAAAACTCCCTCCCACCCACCCCTGTAAGAAAGAAAAGATCCCATCAAAAATATTACATGTAAAAAGGTGCAAGTCTCGCAACGCAGTTCTCCTACAACAAAAAAGTTTTCAGATGTAATGTTAAACCAAATCAGTACCGGGTGTCACCAGAACTCGATTTCCACCGACTTGCCTATTATTTACCCGTGGAGGATTCCTTATTTGAGAACTATAAAATGTGTTCCTCCACGGTTAATTTGTTGTTTAATTAGTAGTTCATTTCCCTTAAAGTAATCCTTGACTGCAAACGTGAAAATGCGCTTGGCACGAGTATGTATTTTCTGAAGATTTTTCTTTGATGCATCTGTCGTTGGTCTTAACATCTGTCGCCGATGTTTTGACAGCAAACAATCTTACTAATCGTGCGATTTCTAAAAATAACTTAAAACGAATGACAAAGGAATCCTCTTTTGTAAAAAAACACTAAATTGGACCGATGCTGATGCAGTTTTAATTTTGTAAGTGATTAATAAGCCTGCAACCCACTAAGGGTACATATACACCGTGCCCCCGAATAACCCGAAAATGTTTAACCACGTATTCCGATGGTATTACAAATAAATAACGTTATATCAACATAGGTCGAATTTTGTCATTTTACATCAATAGTCTTATGGAACAAAATAAATCAGTAAATTGAGCCCCTCCTTATAAACATGTCCTTAGGTGCTTGAGGAAAAGGTATCAAAAAGAAAAAAAAAGCTAAAATGGAAACAAAAGGTAAATTTTTTGGACTCGTAGTCACTTACCATCAAATACTGCGAAGGTTAATTGCTGTTTAGTTAAAAGATTTAACAAAAAATGTAAAAGTATCTTAGTCACATTTATTAGGGCTTGTTACACACTTGGGAGTATTCATTTAAAAAATAATGAATATCTCGGAAAGTAACCGTTTTTCGACACACATTCACATAACTTTTTTTACTCCTAATAGTTGTTAGAATCTATAGTTACAGTTTTTCGGGTTACTCGGGGGCACGGTGTATAGCAATTGGTGTTATCACCAATCTGTAATGCAATTGGTTACAGAGGTTGAGTCAACCCGAAGACCAAGATTCTAGCCCTTAAAAAAACTGTCCCAGTTAAAATTGACTCACTGTATGCTTAATTTCGCATGTGTCAAGTTACTAGCCGATCGAAATAATCTTATTAACCCACTTCTGTCCAGACTAAACTTGGTCATGATCACAATCGCCCCCTAAATGGTATCGCCGCTCTGACGCTTCAAACATTGCGACCTTACCCCATATAAAACTAAGTTCAATTTTACTTAAAAGGATCTGAACGCATCGGTAATCCCTTCAAACAACTGGGAACTCTGTGTTCATTTATATAAGGTTAGAATTACAAAGATGTTATAACAGGTGTTTTATGGAACCCGCTGTCCTCACAGCCAGTGAGTGTTACAAGGTTGTTGTCCATGTAAAGTAGGTACTGGATTGGATTGACATTATTTCTGTTAAGTTGGTATTGTCGCCATGTGGTTTCTAATTGTCTATGGGAAGTTCTTTTTATTGGATTTGTAAGTCATTGGAATATTATGCTGGAACGATTTCTATGCCTTTGACTAGATTATACATAGGTAGAACAGCTAATCCGTAAACACGCGTGTCTGTCAAGTGCTAACCCGAAACGACAGAAATATATAGTTAATATAATTATCGAACTTGCTCACAACATTTCACGAGTAATGGAGTTAAAGGTTGAGGAATGCTACCTTCGAACAGACGGACAGACAAACATACAAAAGCATTTTTGCCCGAGCTGAATAAAGAATTAAGAATACAACTTAATAGGCGATATTTGTGGAAAATCTCCAATGTTCTGGAAAAAAAGTATTATTCAGTTCAGAACGTGCTGCCATGATTACCATGAGCGTTCGTTGTTTGAATTTTAATATATAACGGTTTATGCTAATATCAGAACGTCATATTATCCGTAGCGAGATAAAATGATAATTGTCCCACCAAATCAAATGTTTTTCAGGTTTTGGTTGAAATTTTAGTTTAGTATTTAGTCTAATTTTTTGGGAAAAATCAAATCATGCAATGATAATTTATGAATGCTTCTTATAAACACGGCGGTGTGTCAGCCGAGTTCCTAAAACCAAACGGTAAGATAGTTAAGCAGGACTCATATTTACCGGTTTCAAGATCATTTCCTTGAGATAGCCTTACGGATAACTCATGATAATAAATAATTGTAATATTAAATTAAATAAGCTATAGTTTAAACATGCTCCATCACCGATTTCATCATTGACAGTTCACACTGCTCGCATGACAGAAGTAAAGTAATTAGCGACAGATAGTCACGAAACCCCAATAAAACGATATCTAATGAGCTGAAATTTTATTGCCCGCGTTTTATTTTGTGTATACACGCTTTAAATCTGAAAAAAAAAACTACTGTGAGATAGACACGTAGTTATATTATTTCATGCGGTCAAAGCCTTTATAAATATTTGATTTGGCTTATGTAAAAACCATGACTGCCAATCAATCTAATGAAAACAAAATGGCGTCTCCCGCCATAATTTACGTCAACGCTAGTTCGAGATGTTTTCGACGAGTTCAAGGGCGCGTTCGGAAATTCAATTTGCTTACGTAAAACTGGCTCGCACGTTGTTTCCTGAGACTACGTAGGTACGTTATTAAAAAAATCTCCATCATAGATATCCTACCTCAATAACCGAAGACTGCCTGGTGCGATGCTTCAACGTCAGCCGGTCGGGCCACAGATATCATAATTAACAGACATTAAAATAAAATTAATAATAAACTTATTAGCCATAGCGATGAATGAGTCAATTCCCGTTATGCAACTGGTAGGATGATGATGTATTGTTACGTGTGCTGAAACGAACAATATGTGAATGAAATATCGTAATAGGCTCACGTTTACGAAAGATACCTCAGCCACAGAATAGTAATAGTACTACGCACAGAAGTCTCTCTCTAACAAAACTGTCGCCTGACCACCGGACGGAATGCACCGGATCCGACCGTCTCTTTCTATCGCATAACGCGTGCTCTTTCCGGTCGCTAGCTAAGACCCCCTCGCGGGGGCCTCAAGCGAAATTACGGAGTAAGCCACGCCTGCCTGAGCTTAAAGAGCCAAAATGAACTTTGAGGTATATATTTCTAACATTTTATCGCAGATTTAATATAATAGGGTACAGGTCGCGTCACGTAAAAAGAACGCTGGTGGTGAGGCTGCGCAGTAGGCAATTTATCGGTCTATTTCACAGATATATAAGAAACAAAGATGTGAAATCACACGCGTTTTGTATTAGAACCGCTGTCGCAGGTTTTGCTCACGCATACATTAACGCTGTGCACATGCAAAGACAACACCCACAAATAAACTAGCGTCACCGCCAATCATCAAAGAACACAACGACACACTACAGCAACGCTGTCGTTGCTATTGGCTAGTACACACTAACGCCCGCGCCGTCTCAATACACGCACACACTTAAATATTTCATCGACGTAAGGGCTTGACAAAGAATAAAAAGTTATCGATGAACGAATGAATGAATGTTGCTCCGTTCATCAATCACTAAAAATAAATACCTAATAACGAATCGTAATTCGTTATTTCTTTTGTATGATTTTTTTTTACAATTAGGGTGTTCAAATGGACACAATGATGAATTAATTTTTTTACTACAATATTATATAAATAAATGATGCAGTGTTGTGGTAACTTCTTAGTTGTATAAATAGATTAGCTAGGCAAAGAATATATCTTTGAAGAGCTGTCGCTATCATTGTCATGATTATTTATTGTTCTTTCTCACATAATTGGTGACCCCGACGTGATCAATTATGTGAAGGAATAGTTGAATAAGATATTTCCTTTTTCCACTAAAAATGTAAATATATTTATTTAAGCAACAAAACAATAATCATGACAATGACAGCGACAGCTCTTCAAAGATATATTCTTAACCTAGCTAACCTATTTAGACAACTAAAAAGGTGTCGCCACAATGTAGGTACAACACGGAAAAAAATCTTTATTTTATGAAGATATTTTAGAATCTTATTTCCCTCCCGTTAATCTAAAAGTAAAATATCCTTTACTTGTACTTAGGGATGTAACGATACACAATTTTGCCGATACGATACCGATACCGATATTTGTAGTAAATTATCGGCGATACCGATACCGATATCCTTAGCTAACTAATGAAGTATGAACTTCAGATTTATTATTTGTATGTCCTTATTATACCTAAAACTTGGCTATATTTAACAGAGAGTCAACCTTGAAGGTGTAAAGTAAAAATAAATAAATTGTCAACACAGAACTTTTTTTTTTATTAAGAACCAAAGATATAGTTAACATAGTAATTATTATTGACAAGGTAATGGACCAATATATAAATTAAGTCAGTAATTGAAATTACTTTTTGCAGATTTTTTTTCTTACAGCAAATTCTTTTCACGTTCCTTCTTGAAATAGTTGAAATATCGGTTGTATATTATCGGCGATACCGATACATCGGCCGATATATCGGTATCGGTATCGTTACATCCCTTTGTACTGTACAACTTTGCGTACAGTACAAGAGTAAAATCCTAAAACTGACATTTTTTTTGATAAATTGGACGTAGTTATGCAATAACGTTCCAATCCACAAAACGAAGTATCAACCTTCTGTCTTTAAAAACAAAGTCCATAATCCAATAAATTTTGCATGTGGAATGGAACGTTATTGCATAACTACGTCCAATTGACCTGTATGTCTAGCATAACTGGCCGCGACTTCGTTTCTCGCGCGACTGAGCATCACCTGTCACTGTCACACTATATTGAGTGGAAAGAGATGCGTAGCATTTGTCGCTCGACAAAGAGTCGCGTGTCACAGTTGTGCTAGAGGTACTGGATAAGTTATTTTTACATATTGTTGTTACAATTGAAATTGAAAAATTTGTAGGGAATAATAAGGAAAAGGGGTAGAGAAAAACATTCATTTTTAAAATAATCAAATACTTTAATCGCCCCTGAACAAAATATATTTATTGACATATAAGTAATTCTTAAGACATTCTTTACATATAAGTCATTTTCATCAAAGTGTTTTGAACTAATCACACTATTTTTACTTGGAAACCAGTCCTTTCTCCCAGTCGCATCGATCCATTTTTCTTTTAATGTGGCTTTAGCAGGAAACCTAAAACATCACAATGATTAACTGTAATAAACATAAAATAACTGCAACAAAATAATTGCTTGAAATGCAAAATTAATATTTTATATTTATTTCATACGTTGTCAGTGCATTAAATTTAAATATACTATGATTTATCTTAAAATGGTTCCATTCATTCATTCATCCAATCATATCGACATTTTTATCGAACAGGTAACTCACTACTGTTAGTTCATTCAAAATGGACTCATGAGAATTGACAAGGTAAAATGAACTTTATCGGTGAATTAATAGAGTCGACTTCTAAATAAATGCCAACTAAATTAAATCGAAATAAAAATATTTCGGAAAACTCATTTTATTTACATACCTGTGGTAAGAAATGCCTCCTTTCGATAAATTTTGGATGCGACTTCTATTTGGTCACCTTAACACAGAACAGTTTGGCATAATTGCTTGTTTTAACCTCACGAAAACGTAAAAAAGCAGAGCTCAGCGTGTGACGGCGGTTACATAGCAACTGTCAACTGTTCTCTCGCTATAAGGTCATTTTGCCCCTATAGCTGAAACGCGCGCCACGCCTACTGACCATATCCATGTTTCTTATAAATCCGTGGTCTATTTGGTGGTATGAGGTGCGGCGCGGGGAGGGCGGGTGCCGCGCCGCATCATTGCCGGGAATGCCGGGGCGCTATTGGTTCGTCAGTCGACCTTTGCTTTCCGCACTGTGTTCACGTCACGTTCGTTCTCAAAATACTGTCGCGCACAAAAGTGTCTTGTTTATAAAAAATGGTTTTACATAGCAAAATGATTTATGATGTATATTGTTTTTTTTATTCCATTCTACACAGAAACATGTTTTTAATTCCATGTAATAATATATCAACTAATAATACTCAAGGATCCCACAGTCAAACTGTGTAAACAGTTATGGGGGACGATGTTTTACTATTAACTATTAAGCGTCATACCAAAAAGAAAATTAGGTTCATGAGACGGGACTTTCAACGTTTTAACATACAATATAAATTTAAATATAGACAAACCATTTTTTAAGGGCGTTATATTTCAACGAAGATTAAAAGTTGCGGACAGCTTTGTGTGGGTTAAAAAGTTGATTCACCCTATTAATAAATAAATAATAGATAATAATACATATACTTTTTAAACGAACCGCGCCGCGAGCGAAAGGCTAGTTCAAAAATAAAACAATAAACATAGTACTTTCGTGCGCGAGTGTACCAATGCGCAAACATACCCCCTCCACTTTCTTCCAGCGTTCTTTTTACGTGACGCGACCTGTATTTGCCTGTAGTCAATATAAATTACTACACGCTAGCCATTAAATCAGACTTCGAAAATTTGCAAAAATTAACTAAACATAACCTATTTAGCGTTTTAAACGATTTTTAAAAGATCAAACCCTATAAATAAGAAGATGATGTGATGTTTGAGTAAAATGACGTCATTTCACTTTTATTCCATACAAACTTCATACTGGGTTCCTTTTATTTGGCATACGTTTTATTTGTCCGAATGTATTGTTAGCCCGAATTTTATTTCGCATAATTTTTCTCTAGCTTTAACGCAAAATATTTAGTAAAATCTTTTACATCAGTCACTTAGAACATATTAGGTTAGGTTTCTTTTATAATTATTCTGAAAAGTCAATATTATCTATAAAATAACAATTATGCGTAAATAGTATTCGGGCAAATAGAACATTCGGACAAATAAAATTATGCCAAAACAAGGTGAACCCTTCATACTATCTCAGCGTTTTGATTTGACACTTCATAAAAAGTAACTGATTTGGTGATTTGATTTGTCAGGAAAGTAGCATATTTAATGTAGGAATTAAAATCAAATATCGGCTAGGTTTAGACTAAGACATTTCGTGAGAACGGTCGAAAAAATCTAGGCCGTTCGTCCAAAATAATGGCAAACGCATCAAGGAAATTGTAACGGATTTTCGCAGCGCCGAATACGACTTTCTAACAATACGGCTTTCACTGCCATTCGCGCTTTCTACCGGCGACTGCGCAAAAATATGGAGATTTAATAGGCCTAGAATATTTTAAATGTGGTCAATCGAGACTAAGACAAAATCATTGTTAACTCGCGCTTTCGTTTGCCTGTTGTTTTATATTTTTACCCGACTGCGGCGAAGCCCAAAGGAGGGTTATGTATTTGACCTGTATGTATGTATGTATGTATGTCCGTTCCTGTGTCCGCTCGTAACTACTCAACGGCACATCCGATTTTGATAAATGATACATCATTAGATTCGTCTTGATAGTGGGAGTGTCACTGGCGGAGATGAAGTTCGTTAAAATAAACAAAATGGTGGATTTTATGCAGTTTCAAAGTGCACCGCGGTCGGGTTTTTTTTAGTAAAAATGTGGTTATTTATTACTTTAGAAATGATTGATTCAACATAATCGAGGCTAAGACAAAATCATTGATAACTCGTGCTTTCGTTTGCTTGATGTTTTATATCGTTATAACTTTAGAAATTATTGATTCAACATAATCGAGACTAAGACAAAATCATTGATAATGATAACTCGCGCTTTCGTTTGCTTGGTGTTTAATATCCGTTATTCCTTTAGAAATAATCATTTCTCGATTATGTTGAATCAATCGATTCAACATAATCGAGACTAAAACAAAATCATTGATAACTCGCGCTTTGGTTCGCTGGGTGTTTTATAATTGTTATTACTTTAGAAATGATTGATTCAACATAGCACCAACTGTTGATGTTATTATTTTTACTTTGCCCCAGTGGTTGTCATCTTGAATGTTAAAATTCTTCTAAACGGGCAGTATTTTTCTGCAATTTGTAGCCGGTAAGTTTTGTTATCTTTCTCTTACTTCGCATGCTAAAGCAAGATGCACATAGTTGCTGGCCACAAATTGTAGACAAGTAAATTGCCCGTTTAGAAGCACCTTTTGAGTGCTGAGAATAGAGATGACAACTAGGTATCAAATATTAGGTATTGCCGTGTCAAAAACTAGGACGATTGCCTTTTCAGTTCGAAACCAATATCGCAGCTATTTTATAGCAAGACAAAGTACAACAGTGATCAACTACTTTTGACGTTGTAGTCAACGTCACGTGACGTTGTTGTGACATAGTTGTCATGACTTGAATGCCGTTTTACGAACCAGTTATATTGTTTTTAATGATAGCTTATTAAAATGATTATATTCCAGTCGACTTGGCTTAGTATCAGTAATCCGTGCTGCGATATTGATACTTAAGAAAACAAATAACTTGGGACGCAAAAAGTTATAGGCATTGACGTATACAAAGGACAGGGCTAAGCGAGCGCGCAGACGGTTCCAACGCTTTGGCGGTAAAAATACCGCCAAATCAGTGCCAGTCAGCAGTGCGACACGCGGCGCGTGCACTGCGTAGCTGGTCTTTATAGCTGCATTTTTTGTTACGGGGAAAATAGTTCCGAACTGTTCGGATGGGCCTATCCTTACTTTTGAAATGTATGTATGTATGTAATGTATGTATGTAAACACTTTATTGCACATAAAATCATACAGAAACAGTAAAAATAACAATGGTTATGTACAAAGGCGAACTTATCCCTGTAAGGGATCTCTTCCAGCTAACCTTTGAGCAAATGAGAAAGAATAACTAATATCAAAGAAGATAGACAAACTCACAAAATTAAGTCATTTACTTACAGGAAGAAAATAGGTTGAAATCATTGGTTATAGGCTAATACCGAAGTATAAAGAGAGACAAGTAGGCAAACTTCGGCCGTTTAGGGGCGCACTATGCGTATTCAATGTCGAGGCGCAGGTAGTGCGATCCGTTCTGGGGCATTCGTAAAACTTTGTTTGTAGTGCATAATGCATTCGTTCACGGCGCGCACACATACAAGCCGTGCGTTGTACCTTTATGTAGGAAGAAAAATTACTGCTATTGTACTTTCATACCGAAAAGGGCATACCTAACCTAGAGCGACCAACCGGCCGTCGATCGGTGGGTCGCCCTAGGTATCGCTGAGGAGACGTGGTCGAGGCGGATCTGCGTAAGCTTCAAGCCGAGGATTGGCAAGAAACCGCGCAAGTGGCGTGTTCTCGTTTCGGAAGCCAAGATCCTTTTTGGGTCACTGAGCTACAGTGTTAGTTATACTTTGATAATGTTCTATTACCGTTCTGGGTCCGTAAATTCCGTAATACCTACTATTACTTTGACTTTTAAAAACCGAGTCTCTGGCGCCCTTTATATTACGATACCTTGGCTGGAAACAGATTAAAACAGCTTATGACTAACCATCTCGTCCTCGCTTAAATTCGTATCAAAATATGTAATCTGGGTTAATATATTTATAACGGGCAAGATGCATGTGAAACAGGCGAGGCTGAGTGCACAATGGTAATTACTGGAGCAGTTAGGGGCCATACATAGATGGGAATGAGACTTGTAATCTATATGACGAGGAAGGCCTACAACCAATACCTTTGGGTTCCGGATCCCCTTTGGTCACCTTAGTGGTATGGTCCAATAATCCAGTATCCGCACCAGTTTGAGTACTGGCCACTGGCGTATTGCTCTTTATGTCTTTCTTTACACACTCTAAATGTCGCGTTGATAATAAAATAAGTTACACGATAAATTCACAGAGATAGGCACAATTGCTTACATATTCCAAAGAAGACTGACAATTCATCCGTCAACGTCATATTTTCCTCATTTTAATCTAAACTGCCCGCATTACTCAAAAAGGATCTAATACTAGTACTCTCTGCGACTTTATCCAAGCCAATAATCAGATATTTTTGGCTAATGTACGTTGTTATTTTAACTCGATATCTATCCGTAGAAAGATTGTATGGTCACACTAAGGAAATTAATAAAACTGTCAACAAAATTCAAAATGGCCGCTCTATTTATAGCGTTTATGAAATTATAATGCACAATGCGGTTTATTTTCAGTTTCAATGCAGTGCTTGAGGTCGTTTATTTCAGTCGTGATTTCCTTGGGCACTGGCGAATGTCCTTGCTTCTCTTGAAGAAATTAAACAGGTCAGGAGGTTGACTGACAACGCAACAATTATTCTCTGTCAGAATAGGGGCTAATGAATTTAAAACTCGCCTGACTCCGATTTATCCGAAGACCATGACGTCTAGAAATTGACCTGCAAAATAATTGGAAATAAACAGAAAATACAGAAAAGCAAACTACAAATAAAATTAAACTTAAGTTAAACTTAAACTAAACCTATGAAGATTAACCTAACTAAATGAACGAGTTTTCGATTTCCATTGATATCTCACAAGTAAAGACCATATTTAAAACCTCATTTACAAAAGAGAGTAAAGTAGAAACGGCGGGTTGCTGGGGGCAGGACGCGAGACGGCTTGTGCAGGACATAGGCCGTCGATTTAGGCAGAGGGGTGAAGATCCCCGCTCCGAATCGTTTCTGAGGCAAAGGCTTTCCTTGGCGATCCAGCGCGGAAATGCCGCAAGTTTTATGGGCACCTTTGCGTCAGAAACGACTAGGAGCGTGGGTTTATTTGACTGAATTTCTTTTGTGTTTATTATATTGTATTTTCGTTTTCATGAATAAATTTAAAGAGAGTAAACATTAGTAATCTCAAAAAAGTAGATTACAACTTGTTAACAATGAGGATTATTCATTACATATTGTTAGAATAGCAAAGGGTAATTAGTTTCGAAGTATAAGTAGCCAAAAACTGTTTTTTTTTATTACTCTAAAATAAACAGTCAATGCAGATAAATATAAATAATCAGTAGAGTCTGTGCGGAAAGAGAATAGGATTAATTTTGGGGGGCGCTGTAATGCTTTTGTACCGTATGTGCCGTATTTTCTGTTCCGTGGCCATACTGGTTAGGTTATTTCCGTTTTTCGCCACGCCTATTCTCTTTCCGCACATACTCTAACTGTTTTTATTTATAATTAATTAACTTTAAAATATCTTATTCAGTTTTCGAGACATTTTTAATGTGTATTAATAAATAACCAATCTTACAATCTAATTATTCTGAACTGCCTATACAGTAAAGAGATGTCTACCCTGTAGGAGTTATCGTTTTAATAGTGATAGATGTAAACAATGCAATTCGCACCTTAGCACCGAGTGAGACAGCGCTATCGCCGTCCCTCTCCAACCACGTGCGCGCTATCACAGCGCACGCGCTGTTTCCTGATACGATAAACTCCTGCGCATATTAAGCTATTAGCGAATAAAGGTCTTAAACGACGCTTAATTTGTATTTGCCACCAGGTGAGCTGCGTGGTTGTTTGTCACTTAATGGTATTAAAAGATGGCTGTTATGCCTGTCGAAAGTTTTAGGACGCCTTAAACGTATGGAGCTCGTTCGCTTAGGCCAGGGGTCACTAAACGACATGGTCATTGGTCAACACTAGACTTAGGTATACTTTTTTTCTCGGCCGCTGGCGTCCTGCCTGGGGACCGGATTAGAACGGCTTGCGAGCTGTAGTTTGGAAACCCCTGGTTTAGGCTATTTTCTCTGTCATTTAAGACGTAGCTTGGATTTTTTGTCGTCAGTTCTTTATATATTGTGTATGTGTGTGCAGTAATATGCAGGGGATTTTCTTTCATAGTAAAAAAATATGTAAAACCTCTTCCTGATTTGCTAAGATTTAACCTGAAATCCCGTGTTTTGCACTTATATTCTATTACACGCAATAATACCAAAATATTAGCCCGGTGATTCCATTTAACTCCAACAAAATCATCATATACCTACCAGCGGCGTGGCGTCCAAAGAACTTGATTCCTACTGGCTTGCCTAATATCAGACATTTGAACACCTTATTCTACAGCTCTTAAGGAAAATGTACGCTAAATTTGCACCGGCTTGCCCAAGGATATCTTTAACGCCACGCCACTGTCATATACCTGCTTAAAAATCGGGTGAAATTATAAAAACTTTTGTCTCTTATGATTTTTCTTAATTTATCTTCCTTGTCAGTACATTGCTAGACTAGACGCGTAAAAGCGAATCTACGACTGTTTGGCTTGTTTCACAAGAAACGAGCATTACCGAAGGGTTATTCGCAATTTTCGTGTTTTTTTTGACGTGTCGGCTTTAGTGTGCTTTGAGGGGCTATCCATAAAATACGTGGGTTTATGTTTATATAGTATTCTGCCTTTGTCACAGGTAGTCACAAATTATGCTGCAGGACATTTATACTATATATTATGTATATATGGTTAATCTAACCTGACGACACAACTCGAACATACTGTGTGTGTGTGTGAACATATATTTTTGTGGTTCACTGTACGTAACAGACATAATTAAAAAAAAGGTATGCCGCCCATGTATCCCCATAAAGCACTTAAACGATCCTTAATTCGATTTTAACGACTCAATACGTTTCACGGATTCAACACGAAATCTGTTTAGTTTAAATTTGGAACAACGCCATTGCACCCGGAGAATGGCCTGCGTGCCCGTTCAATGTCGATATGTAAACAAAAACCGTTATATATAGAAAAAAAGCCATTTCGGCGAAATCCTTTTATCTATGGATTTGGCAACACCATTCTAACCTCTTTAATGTAAAGACAGTAAACATTATTATAATATAATAAAATCGTAGCAAGATTGTTTGTACGCGCATCACGCAAAGAGTACCGAATCGATCCCCATGTAATTTTGTATACAGGTGGACTATGACTTTTGTTAACTTAACAGCCAGGTTAGGCCATCCACCAATAAAAAATATGGCAAGAGAGTGTGAACACAATTTTTCCCCCTTGCTTTGATTGAATAGACTTTCATTTGACACTGTTAACTAAACTGAGAAAAGTAGTTGGCTCATTAAAAAAAAGTTAATTAACAGCCTTGCGGATTAGATTAGACTAACACACAATAGCATATTAAATTGCCTTAGTTATTATTAAGTTAGTATCATTATTTCAAATCTTATAAGATAAAAAGTCAATGTATGCAAAATATGACACTTGATAAAATAAACAGATTTATTTAATAATACAGGATACCTTTGCGGCATCCTCTAGCTAGGCTTCAGTAGCGTGGCGTCCATAGAACCCGATTCCCATTGGCTTGCCTATTTTAAAGCATATGACCTGAGTATCTACTACTCTTGAAGAAAAAGTAATCCAAATCTGCTCCGGCTTTATTACCTAAGAATATATATATTTTTTTATTTAGCGCATAAAAAAATAACTTATTAAATACGTATACAAAGGGGATGACGACTGGCTTAAAACTATATAATTCTATTTAGTCCGTCAGTTAGACTATGGAAAAATATTGGACACGTATTTTTTGGTTTATCAGAATGTTAAAAATCGACACAGTTATAGATCATCAAACTTCTGGAGTGGGGGCTTGTGACGTCACTCCTAGGTGAAAATTGTACCTAGGTACCGTCACTCGAAACTTCTAAGCACTCTATTCTATCCTCGTAATTTTTTGTTTGTCAAACCAAAGAAAAAATACGTGTACAATATTTTTTAATAATCTAACTGACGGACTAAACAGATTTTTTTAGTCGTCTAGCCCAGGGGTTCCCAAACTGTGCGCCGCGGCGCCCTGGGGCGCCGCGGAAAGTGTAGAGGGGCGCCGCGAGTCGATCCTTATATCTATTCCATTATATCTATTTCAAATAGCTAACTAGGGTAGGGCGCCGTGACGAAGTACGAACCTTGTAAGGGCGCCGCGGGCTGAAAAAGATTGGGAACCCCTGGTCTAGCCCATTACAATCTAGCCTAAGTACCTACAGACTAATGAGTAATATAAACTTGACCTAGTTTTATAAAGTTATGATATAAGATTGTGTCCATCGGCACTTTTCTTATTGTCTCTATTTAAGAATATATTTGAAGCCACGCCACTGCTAGGCTTGTAATAACAACAACGTAGTTTTATATCAAAATAGATCTCCAAGTAATAATAATGAAATTATTCCGGATCCGATTTGATAATTATGATGAAATAGCATGTTATTGATATTTCCTCAATACTTTTTTTTATTACGATAAGGATCAATAGACAAAACAGGATTTTATTATATTTTATGTGTTATGTTGGTAGTTTCAAGTATGTATGACACATCTTGACTGTTATAAGACGGAAGCGAGAATAGCACAAAAGAAGGTCGTGTAGCCACTTGTGTATGGACTATGGAAACAATAAGGAAATGCAGCTAAAAATAAAGCATAGGACTGTTGTTACTAACTGTGTCGTGTTTGACCATAAGGTCAATAGACATAAAGTAACAAGCTTATGAGTTACGAGTACATATTATAAAACAAAAAAGGTTTAAATAAAAATACATTTCCTGATCAAAAAATTGGTTCCCATACCACTTTTACAGCCTGGGATTTTCAATTATTTACCTAAGCCTTACACTCTCACCTATGATTGTAGGCCTGTGCCCAGCAGTGGGACTGTGGGACGTATATAGGCTGATGATGAATGATCTAAGCCTTATTGCACCTATATTTACATTGCCTTGGTCTCAATAAAATCTATGGTCAAAACGTTAACCTGCTTATGTTGGCAGTGCACGTAACCTTGAAAAACGCAGTGTCCTCACTGAAAAATATCCTACGATCGGTCAACGAACGCTCCGCCGTCTTTTGGCGTTAGTACGCAGTTCTTCATAAGACGCGAGCGGCTCTGAACGCTTCGTTCGGACGTAAACAAAGACCTTTGTCTCGCGGCAATAAAAAAAAATCGCTCGTATTTTTTTTTGAAATAAGAACGCGCTTGGATTTGAGTTCGATCGTCTATGGAAACAGTGTTTCGCGTGTAATTTATGCTTTTGTTTTTTTTTTGTGTGGTGTTACAAGAAATATTTCGCGAAGGAGTCATATTTTTCTGCTATTTTAGATAATAAGCAAAGATCTGAATTTATTCAGCCGGTTTCGAAAGATTTTTAGCTAGACTTTAATTCACTATGATAAAAATTAGAATAGTTATGTAAATTAAATAATGTATTTAAGTGTGTTATGTGCAGGTCAACAGAATTGATTCGAACGTCAGTTGCCTGTTACCAAATTTTGAAATTCTAATTTGTAATGAATATATTAACTTGACTAGCAACTATCCATTGTCTGAGATCAATGACTTAAAATTTAAAAAGTTTGCCTTTGTTGTCGTTGATTTATTATTTTTCTAAATTTAAACCACTAAACCTGAGGATCGTTTGTATGAAATTTTAATGCCGCTTTTTGTCACATTGGTATACAGAGTGGAAATAATCTATGGGCCCTGGAGGGGAACTATCTTAAATCCTTTAGTTAGCTCATTTTACTGAAAATTCAAAGATTATCTAAAATTATTTTGGCTTTTGTATTGGATATGATGGTAAAATAAAATTAATGATAGATTTCACGAACTTTTCAATTTGTAAGACCATGTTTATTATAGAGAATTTAATCTTGAAAATAGCCGTCTCGATTAGTAGAATAAAATAGCGAGTGCTTATTTTTTGAAATTTTTGGAAGGTTCGATTCCCGGGTGAGACAAGCAAATTTGATAAGATCTTTGAATGCAGTTTTGTTTCTTTTTAAAAATAAAGGAATGTTTCCCTTCATTAAAATGAGCTAACTAAAGGATTAAAGATAATTCCCCTCCAGGGCCGTAGATTTTTTTCACCCTGTATATGAATATTTTTTTTATTTGTCGTATCAATAAGGGCAGATACACACCAATGGACTGATGCTGACAATATCGTTACGTAGAATTCTCTGACATAATAACGTATGTATTATCTATTATGATCACTTTATTTATAGTTATTTTACTACATACTATGCATTGTTTACAACTTGTGATTAAGGCAATAGGGATTAAATTCCGAGTGACGTAAGCGACATTTTGTAATTCAATCAATGATAAGGTTATATGGAACATCCTAATTAGGAATTTTCTTTTGGGTAGAACAAAAACGTAAACATCTGTGATTTTTATCTGAAACCTTTCGAGTGTCATGTAGTTAATGGATAAGCCCTAACCAGGAAGTAATATTTCTCTATGCGCGAACTGTAAATGTAACTATCGGTCCCGGCCGAATGGCCGATGTAAAAGTACATTACAGACCTAGGGCGGTAAATTAAAGAATATTCAGATCGCAGGGGTTTGTCACCCAAACCGCAGATGTTCTCTGTGCGTAGCGGTCGGTAAATGCTACTTACGGCTCAGGGCGAACAATAGTATAGATTGCAGTTGAAATCCTGGCTCTGTACCAACTCGTTTCTCAGATCTTTTCTACGTATTTGATATTTTTAACTAGTTTCTTATGTAGGAAGAATATACCTACCTGCGCCCAGATGTTTTGATCTTATTTAAATAGTCTATACTATACTGACGGTCTATTTGAAAGAGACCAAGGACCATTAAAACAAGAGGACTGTCATTCTCCATACTTTGGATCGTAACCCGACCGCTAGGGGATTTCCGGGCAAAAACTAGATGGCGCTAAAAAACTAAACATTTAACGATGTTATAATTGAACAAAGAAACATAGTATAGTAACAATTAGTTCGTAAATAGCTAATTATAAATAAATTCTAACATTTAAATACTGTGTCACGTTTGCAAAGTTAAATAATTGTAAATAATGTAATTCTTATACCAAGCTTATACATAGATGGCGTTGTAAATTCGGGGAACAGCTTTTTGTATGGAGAATGACAGTCCTCTTGTTTTTCCTTGGTAATACAATACAATACAAATATACTTTATTGCACTGCACACCAAAAAACACATTACAAAGGTACATAACATAATTTAAAACGGTAGACAACAGGCGGTCTTACCACTTAAAAAGAGATCTCTTCCAGACAACTTTTGGGTAATAATTGTGCTGGGTAGTCATGTTTCGGGCTTATGTATTTTTATTTAAAATAAAAGGGGAAATCATATTGGCAAAAAGGATACAGTTTATAGGGTTAAGGAAACGGGAATTAGTATGAGATACTTGCTTTTTTCAAAGTATTGAGTCAGTACTATTAGATATATTAAATTAATGATACGAGTATGTGCTGTTGAAGCGTGTATTGTCAGTTTGCCGAAGCGCAATTCAAAATGTATCGTACGTAACGTATGTTAAATATTTGGCCCCTTGAGCCCTTTAGTAGCACTTTATCGCTTACATAAATTGTATAAGTAATTCGGTTGAATCAAATCCTCAAATAATAATTAGGCAGTTTCCTTGCAAAGAGACTTCAAGGCCACCTTTGTCCGTGTTCCAGGAATTCTTCAATTTTCTGGCTACGTACCAGATTAACTTTAAAACTCAGTGATTCAGTGATGTCCCCCACAATGGCGGTCACAGTGAGAGACAACGCGAAAACTGTGACGTGAGTTGTGCAAAATGTCACCCGACAAACGTAAGAGGAGGAGAGAAGATAGAAAAAAAAGGACTTGCCGCTAGTTATAACAAATTAAAATAAATTAACCATGATCTCACAGTATTTATAGTGCTCAAGTTTAAGACTGATATAAATAAACTTTTAAATACAGAACTTTATAAACGTAACGATGATCGCGTTGAAGAAGCTGTATGGTGACGAGTTGCTTCGCCTCGCTCTGGTGCTGAGCCTCCTCAAAGTGGATCCGAACGATTACCTCGAGAGGGAGACCCAGCAGCTCCTAGCGGGTCTCCACATCTCCAACGGATCCGACTGGGGCGACCAGGAAGCGAGGACCCTCATCAGACCGAGATACGTCCACCCAAAATCTCTAGACAACATACTAATCAACTACGAAAGACAACTTTTCGAGGAACTAAACTCGTTAGGGCGATACGGGAGCTCGTTTAGCGAAAACAATATACGGACTTGGAATAATCAGGGGCCTGTTTTGCATACATACTTAGTGAATAACGTAGCGACGGACACAGTCGTGCCCGAGCTCGCCCCCGCGGCGAACGACACCGAGGATGGGGTGTCCGCTGACGACAATGTCGCTCAGGAGGTCAAAGTTGAAGAAATAGAGGACAAGGAAACCCCCGACGTCGCAGTCACACTGTCCGCTGACTTCCTTTCCAACAGAACTGAAAGCGACGCTTTAGACGAGATCAGACAAGAGGAAGACACAAAACCAGATGTCTTTGATGAACCGAGGGACCTGTTCGATGAAACTCCGACCAGGAGAGCGGAGTCTGACATATTCCAAGAAATAGCGACTCGCACTTTTGATGTCAACGATTTCTTCCAATCTGAAGAGATGCAGATCAAGAAGGAGCCGGATGAGGAGGTGTTGGAGGTCAGGGTCAAGAAAGAGCATGAAGAAGATTTATACAGTGACAATGCTATGGATGAATTCGTTCCCTACTTCACGGCTAAAGCAGAGAAGTTCCAATATGGAGAAGCAAACACTGTTTTCGATCAAAACCTAGCTGATCTCCAAGACTATGGGGACATATTTGAGGATGTCAAGGAACTGAGGAACTTGGAGTATTTGGACGTGAAGCAGCAGCAGGATAACCTAGAACAGTACCTCATGGAGAACACACCTCTGGATTCTGAGGTGTATAAACTGCCGATGTTTGACGACGAGTTAGTGTTAGATGTGAAGAGGGAGCGAGCTAGCACTAGTTTCACGTCGGCTAGTTCCAGTGGAGTGAGTGAGATGGATGTAGCGTCCGTTGGCGAGCCTGATGTGAAGCTTGAACCTGATGAGGGGCACCATAGTGGAGACGAGCTGACGCAAGAGGTGAGTTTTAGTATAATTGAGAATTTACATGCAATTTCAGAGACGGGATATGCGTGAGATATGCTACGGCCACGTTATCGGGGTTCGACGGTTATTAATGTTGATGTCTCCTTCTTTTTGTATTACGGAGAAAGAGACGCCAACACGAATCTTCATCAAATCGCCGGTAATGTGGCCGAAGGGATATAGGTATAGAGTACGACAAACTAGACAAACCGTTGCTTTCTCCCCGCAACAGAGACATACGCCGCCTCTCAATTAACTTGTACACCTGTAATTTGTCTTTTTAGGGTTCCGTACCTCAAAAGGAAAAAACGGAACCCTTGTAGGATCACTGTTGTCCGTCTGTCACGACCACAGACCACTAATAGGTTTAGTGGTCTGTGGTCAAGACCTTTTATCTCGGGAACGCGTGGAGGTATCCAGTTGAAAATAAAACCATATACCCAAGTCTATGGTCCCCTGAAGGTGTGAAAAAATCAAACTTCTAAGTTAACGTGAAAAAAAGATACGGCCGTTTACGCCACAAAAAACGTAAATTTCGACACTCGAGGAAACCAAAATTCAAAGGATACTTTCCGTTGACCTAGAACTATGAAATTTGGCAAGTAATACCGTCTTATACAACAAGTATAGTAAAAATTCAGAAAACTATACATTTTTAATTAACCATAATTAAAAATTGCTTTACAACGGGAATCAAAATTTATAGGGTACTTTAATATATGTGCCTACAAATTTGTACGGAACCCTCCGTGGGCGAATCCGACTCGCACTTGTCCTGTTTTTATTTATTTTCTATTTAATTGTCAAATTTTAGATTATTCAACCCGCTCAAGTGCAAACAAGGTGCATATATAGCAACAGAACCCAAGTTTCCTCAAAACAATAGATTCCAAATTATCATACGAGTATCATAGGTAGGACATTTTAAGGACTGCCGGTGCTGTTTTTTACTCTGCTTATTTATTCGACTTCCAGACGCATATCCACATTACGTCATG
The DNA here is from genome assembly GCA_947034925.1 of Eudemis profundana. Taxonomy (NCBI): domain Eukaryota; kingdom Metazoa; phylum Arthropoda; class Insecta; order Lepidoptera; family Tortricidae; genus Eudemis; species Eudemis profundana. The sequence continues at coordinate 7,623,902 of OX344819.1, forward strand.
CTGAATAGTAATTGTCTCTTTGTAAAAAATATTCAAATACAAGTTGAAAATATAACAGTATTCCACAACTCTAAAGAATTATATACAAAGTCACAAAGATCAAGGTGGACGTTCAATTTGCTTTTATTAAACTTTTAACAAAATTTAACTTGCGGCATTTGTCTTATGCCGTTTTTCATTTGTCTCATGCAGTTTTTCCATTTGTGCTATGCCTTTTTTCATGCGAAAATGAGTCTTATGATTATACGAAGTAGGTTGTTATTGTTGTGTAACAAACATCCCAACATCCAAACTCCAAACATCTTCACAAACTTTCACATTTATGAAATTAATAGGATGTATGTCTTAATCTAGTACCTGTATAGTAACAGTAAAGTTAACTGGTGGAGAATGCCTTAGGGTATTAAGTTCACCTTTTGTACGGTAAGGTTTCTTTTGTGCAATAAAATTTAAATAAAAATAGTACAAGCATTGCTTGATTTGGGTCACACAGACAGATTTGTGTTCAGATGTTACAGTTTTGTGTAAGGTTGTCTCCCATATATAGTTTATTTTAAGTACGATTGTTTTTCAATCTGTTGTTAAAATGGCGTTGGTATTATACTTGTAAAGTACGGACTTTTAACATTTGACACGGTTGCGTTTGTATGAATAATTTAGATCGCGCGATACGAGGGTTCAGTAGGGAGTAGTTGTGGTAATATTTGTATACATTTCTTTTCTGAACGTGAGTACAGAATAAGTAATAGAGGGGGGGGGGGGGGGGGGTCGCTGTAATGATTTTCTACCGTATTTGCAAAAAAAAAGAAATGCCATACTGGTTAGGTTAGTTTAGTTCCGTTTTTGGCCACGCCTATTCTCTTTCCGCACAGACTAGTACTATGTACAGAAGTTTCTCTTTCTAACAATACTGACAGGGTCCGACCACGGGACGGAACGCACTGGTTCCAGCCGTCTCTCTCTATCGCAAAACGCGTGCTCTCTCGGAGTGAGCCAATCCTGACGTGAGTAAGTGAGTAATGTTTAGGTTTTTTTTCTAAAAGAAAACTCCAACCTTTGAATTTATGATAGGGTAGCTAATTCACGAGTTACTTTAAAATGGAATTACGATACATGTATCTATAATAATAGTAGTTTATGCAACTGGTACATAATTTGATGCCTTAAAACACGAGTGTGGTTTTATGACTAAAATCTGGATTTATTTGGAGCAAGTTTTGGAAGCTGAATTTGACAATTAGCGTTGATAACTTTATTTTTACTAACATATAGAAAAATACTCTACAGAAAATTGACTGCATTTAATGGTGCTGCCACATGGCTGTTATAAATGTTATACCTTATAAAACATTTGTTATCGAACATGTTATACCAAATTACTATGAGTTTTATGAAATGTTAGTGAATGTTATCGTGTTTTATAACGTTATATAAGGTCCTAATTTATTAGTTGCAGATATTTTAACACATTATACTTTACATTCAAATAATTAACTTTAAATAGAAATTAAGAAATCTTTTCATATAACTTTTTTGATTTCATTTACCTAACAAAAAAATTAATTATAATTTCGTCTAAAAAATATCACCATGTGCATTATCACGTGTCACAATAACACTAACTGTCATGTCAACAATTGTTTGTCGTAAATGTCGTAACGGTTCGGCGGGAAAACTGCAAATGTCATTAGGATGGGATTTATCGACGTGAAGTGGCCAGTTACGGTTAAGTGGTACGTAAAAGAGCTACTAGAATCTGTTCAATGAGTTTTCATTTAGTAATCACATTAACAGGGTGTTATTACGTAGCAAATTTGTTTTTCCTTTTTCTCCAAAAACATCGTAAAAGCTATAATGTTTCATGCTTTAATATACTCCAGAGACCGAGTAGGTACTATCAGCTGTAAAAATATCTGCAACTAATAAATTAGGACCTTATATAACATTTATATTTATAATAGCCAATGTGGGAGCACCATAACGGCCATAACTCACGTATGTTAGACGTGTGGAGAGTTACGTATGGAGAGTTACATGAAGGTATAGAGGCTTCTCAGGCTTTTGCAGACTTTTTCTCAAGTGTCTTTCTTCCCCACGTACCCACCCTCGACCATACAAGGGTTATGCAAAAAGATACCTCGTACACTGCTAACTATGTTCACATAGACTCAATATCCCCTCAGGACGTAAAAATTGGCATAGCGCGCCTAAAGCCCAATAGCTCTCCAGGTCCAGATAGTCTTCCGGCATATATCCTGAAAGGCTGTAGAGATTTTCTAGTACTTCCATTAGCTTATATTTTCAACCTAGCTCTAAGTACTGGGGAGTACCCTAACCAGTGGAAGGTCACACGGGTGCGCCCTATTCCCAAGTCCAGTGATATAGCTAGTGTAGAAAATTATCGTCCCATAGCCATTCTCTCTCCGATTGCCAAGTTGTTTGAGGCTATCATAAACAGACTATTAGCCTCTCAAATAAAACCTTACCTCTGTGACTCTCAGCATGGTTTTAGGCCGAGGCGATCAGTCGAAAGTAATCTCTTAACCCTGGTTGACTGTATCTCTGAACATTTGGACAAAGGAATACAAGTTGACGTATTGTATTTCGATTTTAAAAAAGCCTTTGACCGCGTAGATAATGACATATTATTAAGCAAGTTATGCAACATCGGCTTTTCGCCAAAACTGCTTCGGTTCTTTGCCAGCTATCTACGTGACAGGCAGCAGTACGTTCAACACGGATGCTTTGTTTCCGATTCCTACCACACCCGCTCAGGAGTCAGCCAGGGTTCGATTTTAGGTCCGTTCCTATTTGGCATTATGATAAACGACTTGGCCTCTATTCCCAAATATGCCAGGTGCCTACTCTACGCTGATGACTTGAAGCTCGTTTATGGTGTACAACAACTCTCAGATTGCGCTTCGCTCCAAGAGGATATAAACCGGATTTATCAATGGAGTATTGAAAACAAACTTCTGTTCAACCCCCAAAAGTGTTCCGTTATGTCCTTTAGCCGTGCTCGTAGTCTCCTCTCTGCAAAGTATTTATTAGGGATAGAGCAAATTACACGCGTTGACACAGTTAAAGACTTAGGCGTCATCTTCGATACGTGCCTCAACTTTCATGTCCACATGAAGACTGTAGCTTCCGACTGCTACCGGAGGTTGGGATTTGTTATCCGCAATACCCGGGATTTTGACAATCCCAGGGTCATTAAGCTTGTTTATACCGCTCTAGTGAGAAGCAAACTGGAGGCAGCGTCGGTCGTGTGGAACCCCCACGAAGTCACTTACATTTTGCTTCTAGAGAAAATCCAAAAGGCGTTTTTGCGTTTCCTTTATAAAAAAATGTACGGGTACTATCCTTTTCTTTACCCAACAAAGTTTCTGCTCGGCACCTTAGGATTTAATTCTCTGGAAGCAAGGCGTAATTATGCACTCTTAACTGGGGTGTGTCAAATCTTACGGGGTGATTCAGATTGCCCGGAGTTGGTGAGGCAACTGGTACGCCTCCGTGTTCCCTCACCGTCTCAATCGAAATTTAATTTTCGTCCACGCAACCGCGATCTGCTGGCAGTTCCCAAAGCGCGCACTGTGTCATATAGGCATTCACCACTTGTTCGCGCTTTGCAATATCTCAACTCGCTTCTCGTATCAGCACCAGACTGCGATATATTTGCAAGTAACTGGAGTACTGTATGTGGTGAATGTATGAGGTTATGTGAGATGATGGATGATCGCCCATCGTCTGTTAATTGTTCGTAATTGTTATTATTTATGTGATTTTTATAACTTGTTATGCTTGTGTTATAGTTAGTGTTTTGTTATATTTATGTATGAATTCCACAGTGCCTTGGTTTGTTAACTGTTATACTGTGTAATTGTTTAATAAATAAATAAATAAATAAATGTTAGCTCAGTCCCCCAAACTGCTCTAATATGTGCTTACATTACAAGGTGACTCACGTAATCGATGCACCGCGTAAGGCCATGGTGGTACGTTTGTAGGCTATCTAGGTCACACTACTGCAGGTATGGTTTAGTTAGACATGTCATATGCTGTAATGAGGTTTAGGAACATTCCATGAAAACATACTTTTTTTCTCTTACGTAACGCTATTTATTTATTTCAATAATTACACAGTATAACAGTTAGACACCAAGGCACTGTGAAATTCATACACACATAACAAAAGAACTAACTATAACACGTAGCACAACAAGTAGGTAATAAAAATCACATTTATAAACAATTAACAGAAGATGGGCGATCATCCATCGCCTCACATAACCTCATACATTCATCACATACAGTTCTCCAGCTACTTGCAAAAATATCGCAATCGGGTGCCGATGCAAGAAGCGCGTTCAGATCAGGGCTCGGAAACCGGTATTTGCTCCATACAAAAACCGGTATTCTTTCCGTTCTTATCGTTCTTTGGCATATTATTTCGTTTTTTAACCAGACAATCTAATAATACGAAATCATGAGTTAAATACATTACTGAGCTCTACATAAAAAGCATAAAATAATTCAAAATATTGGGCTATTTGGGGGTTTTGCAAAATACCGGTTTCGAGCCCTGGTTCAGATATTGTAAAGCGCGAACAAGAGGCGAATGCCTCTATGAAGGTGGTTTTCCACCGGCAGGGCGAGCCGAGACGACACGAGGATTGAATTGAAATTTGTATCAATTTGCGCGATGCGCAAGCGGCGATGCGCGAGGAGAGGATTGAAAACTTCATACAAATTTCAATTTCCTCGTCTCGTCTCGTCTCGCCCTGCCGGTGGAAAACCACCTTGACAAAGTGCGCGCTTTGGGAACTGCCAGCAGATCACGGTTGCTATGGTTGCTACCCTAATAAAACTTATTAGCTGCTAAGTAACATTACTAATTTTAAAGCCACGTTATGATATTACCATACCGATATTTAGAATCCTAATTTTACATGTCAAAAGCATTGAAAAGGTAGTGTCGGTTACGTAACGTTTCCGTGGAACGCTTTATCCGACTTGAAAAAAGGAGTTTCCCAGTTCGCGGTTTATGTAAGTTTCCTGATTACTCGAAGACCGCTGGACCTGTTTGGATTTCAGAACTATTCGATGTAAAAGGCAAAAGTGTATGTACAACAGTATTGTGTATAGATACTATGGTCCATAGTAATTGTTATTAAAATAAACTAGTTATATCCAAATTGTTAAGTAAGTACCATGTCAGCTAATTATAATTGCAATCATAGAAAGCCAGATGAATTGAAATTTCATAAAAAAATCATACACAGGGTGCCCCTAAAACGGCTGATACGAAAGCTTGATACGAAAAGGGTTGATAGACATTTATCAAGGACAATGGCAGATCAATATTGTGTAACCTAATTAAATCGTGTAATGGACTAATTTGACTGTTTTTATCATCTCGGGGTACCCATTAGCGAATTTACCCATCAAAATGCCCACAGATAACGAAATATCTGATTTGCAGAACGAAACTGCGACATATATTACCACGTAAATGTAAATTTAATGTAAAATATATTCAATTATTGAAATTAAACTACAAAAGAAACATATATATATGTATATTCAAATATTTAAACTCTTAGACTGATATTTTCGAGACTAAATAGTATGTCTAAAATAGTTTTTTGGAAGAAAATATCAACTTATTTAAATGCAAAAATTTGTTCCTTAAAATATCCTTTTGCGTGGGGACATTTTCACTTTCCGGACCAAAAAATACGATTATTACTATTACGAAAACTTAACACAAGTTATAGTGGTAATCAAGTAAAATTCGCGTCCATTCGTAGCTGAAGACACAATTAGCATTCGTCACGAGGTTTTTAACCTGCCGGTCGTCGACTCCTGCGCAGCCTCTATGTGCGTAGGCTTTAGATGGTTTAGTTTAAATCATAGTCGCGTAAAAATATCTGGCGTCACGCCCAGAACGTTACACTCACCGTAAAAAAAACTTTACAATTCAGAAATAATTTCAATTCAATTTGATATAGTTAATGTAATTAATTTTGTGTTGTGTCTCCTTACCCTGTACAAGTTCTCTTTATTGCACACCAAAAAAAGTACAGAGATCCTTAAAACTCTTATATTATGAAATAAAACATCTAATCTAAATATAAAATAATTCGTTGTGTCTTAAATCTGTAACGGGCTTCTTTAACTTTTAATTCACAGAATAATATCCTTACGACCCCTCCCACTCCTTATCACATAATATCACACTTCGTTTATCCCCCTCCCCTCTTTCAGTGAGACGTAATTGATGGATGATCTCTAACGCACCTGGTCAAAAAAAATCTATACTTAAATTTTTAATTAAATTTTACGATTAAAATGTTTTCTAAAGGAAAATTAAAATGCACAAATTAAAAAAAAATATTGGTGTTTTTGAAGTACATATTATCTTTCTTAAATCTACTGTTTGAACCAAGGACCTTAAAATAAATAGCCGGACGGAGGCTCGCCAACAGAGAACTGAAGTTTGACTGAAGCCATTTCGAATGCGCCGGTTGCTCGTACTTACGAGCCGCACGCACACATCAACTAGTTTTTTTTTCCTATTGCGAGCAGCACATACAGATAGGTAGCCGGCCGATTAGACATGCTTCAGTTCTTTGTTAGTGATGCTCTGTCCGGTTATTTATTTGAAGGTACTTTTTTTGAACCTAAGGTTTGAACCGATTAATTTACTTAAAGTTAAGTTATTACGCTGGTAGTTTACTTATATCTGGAATCAGGGCTCGGAACCGGCATTTTGCAAAAACCCCAAAATAGCCCAATATATCGAATTATTTTATGCTTTTTATGTAGGGCTATTGGGTCATTCTCAAAAAATGATGTCCGTAGTTAGGGCTTTATAAAACAACCTCTTAATCTTGTTGCTTTGTGTAAACAACGAAAGTTAACCATATAAATCGCATGGTAAGTTTCGTCACACAAAGGAACAAGATTAAGAGGTTGTTTTATAAAGCCCTAACTACGGACATCATTTTTTGAGAATGACCCTATTACATTGTCCGATTAAAAAATTAAATAATAAACCAAAGAACGAAAAAAACGGAAAAAACACCGGTATTATTGTATGGACAAAATACCAGTATCCGACCCCTGTCTGGAATATCACAACGACATTTGACACTTTTTATTTCGACAGGAATATTTGTGGAATAGAGATTTGAGGGATTTTTGTTTGTGAGGGATCTTGTAAATTTTTGGGAATAGTATTAGAAATCAGAATACAATAAAAAAATACTTTTCCTTGTTGGTTATTTGGTTGTAGAGCCCGCTCCCAGTTTGAAGGGGCCGTTAAGGTATTACGTAAGCAAAACTTTTATATTTATTTCAATCATGTCGTAGGTATGGCATACTGGAAAAAAATACAGGATGTTGTTTTAGTGACCTGCAATATTTAAGGAGGTGTAGCTGATAAATAATGCAAGTCATAGACGGGATCTTCTGAATACTCGCCAATATGTGTTCACAGGTGAATATTAATATTCAAGACCTGCTGCAAAAAGCTTACACCTTGTGCTGCCCACAAGGACCTTAAAATAAATAGCCGGCAGAGCCTCGCCAACAGAACTGAAGCCATTTTTAATAAGCCGGACGCACACATCAACTAGTTTTTTCCTCAGTAGCACGCACACATAGGTAGCCGGCTTATTAGACATGCTTCAATTTTTTTTGGCGAGGCTCCATCCGGCTAGGGTTGCCAGGTTGCCAAACCTAATAGCCGGACGGACCAGCCAGTTTGACCGAACATTTGGGTAAAACGGCCCAACACCCTACATGGAGGATTTTGCGTCTCAGTATTAATAGGTACGACAAAAAAAATGGACGGACACGCAATCAAAAAGCCCAGCTATGTCAGGCTTTATCCGGACAACGCTACGCCCGGCTATTTATTTTAAGGTCCTTGGCTGGGCATTTATCCTAGACACCGGCGGACAATAAAGGAAACTATCGCCCCTGTCAAATCAAGCTGTCAATGTCAAATATAGTAAGTCGTAGCTACACTGACGTTAATCGTCCTTCAACGCGATAAATTAACGTTATTAACGGCGTTTCAGTCAATGTGGCCCCAGCATGAGAGGGTACTTGATTTCGATTGGCGGCACCAGTTGGCAGCACCTTCGTCGTGCACGTTCCCTATAAGGGCAGCAGGGGTGTTGGAGGTGAACGCTCGTTTTGGCCAGACGTAGACGGCGCGACCGATGCCCCCTCTTTGTTTCCTTATTGCGGGTCTCTGCACCTTCGTATCGATTTTGGATAGTTACAGTCATCAAAATTAAGCAGTTTGTACAGAGCTAAAGCGCGTCACATATGGAGCTACCTATAATAATATTGAAATAAAAACGCTACTACTAAGTAGCCGGGCCGTGTTCGAATGCCGAATGCTGCCGAAACATGTCGAGTGGATGTCTCGTCTTTTGTATAACGTGAGTGATCCGTTTTTATTTCAATATGTTTGAGTATCGCGGTGGTTTTCTAATTAAAATACCTATAATTAGTTTATACAATACAAATATACTTTATTGAATACCAAAAAAATATTACAAAGGTACCAGTGGCGTGGCGTAAAAGATATCTTTGGGCAAGCCGGTGCAGATTTAGCGTACATTTTTCTTAAGAGCTGTAGAATAAGGTGCTCAAATGGCTGATATTAGGCAAGCCGGTAGGAATCGAGTCCTTTGAACGCCACGCTACTGAAAGGTACATAACATAATTTGCGGGAATTACTTGGGATAGTGCGAATGAAACAAAAGTAAATAACCGCAGGGGTAAACATAAACATACATGAATAAATATAATCTTTAGTTATTAATTTAGCACACGAAATGTAACCTAAAATACAATAGAGTTGTGACTTGTGACGCGTGTACGTTCGGATATCTGTCTATCAATCATCACACGATATTTTAAACAAAGGTATATGAACACACTATACATGTATATCGTGCTATAATTTTGGGCATGGACGTCTAAAAGCACAGAAATACATTGAGATAGAATGAATAAAATAAATAAATAAATAAAATAAATAAAATGTGTATTTATTTAGGTATAAACCCATTGATACAAATTATATCACAATTACAATAAAATAAAAAATATAAAATAGTTTGAATGAAATAGTTCGTCGATTTGTATGGGAACTAAGCGTGTAACGTTTTTCGCTTGGCGTTTGACGCCAAAAGTGTAATTCAGTGATGGAAAACATACATTTTCCATTTCATTTGGTGGTATTTGAACAATTCATTATAACATTATTATCAGATTTTCAAATCTGATTGACGGAGACTAAAGTTGACGGCGTGCAAAGTAGGTCGTCGCCACTTCTTTTTTGCACGCGAGGTACACACACTTTTTCCTCGATATATGTCTGTGTCTAAAACTATGCCATAATGCGCATACATGAGTGACTGATGCTGATGCTTATAAAGTACGTCTGTATTTCAACAATACTTTATAAACGATAACATGTATACGTGCCTTTTATTGCCAAAATCGCAAATCGGTCGCACGTGAACACGTGGTTTTATAAATAGCGTTGTAAACAAATGGCTGCTTATAAGGGAAGCTTTGTACGGTATGCCAAGAAAGTGGGCAAGTTTTCGTCTTTATTGGGTGGTATTAGAGTTTAAAAGTGGAAGACCATTTTCTAGGCTTACTGTACGCCTCGCGACAAATAAAGTGACTGAAATTGAGCGTAGTAAAATAAAATCGATAGTGTTACCTTCACCTCGTGTGTTCGATCGATCGTCAATAGGTAAGGTACAGGTATACTTAGGGAAATAGTATATTAGGGGGGGGGGGGGGGGTTTAAAAGTCTGTAACTAAATAAATTAATAACGATATAAATAGCTGGCAGTGGCGTGGCGTAAAAGATATCCTTTGGCAAACCGATGCGGATTTGGTGTACATTTTCCTTAATAGCTATAAAATAAGGTGCTCAAGTGCCTGATATTAGGCAAGCCGGTAGGAATAGAGTTCTTTGGACGCCACGCCACTGATAGCTGGAGCCCTTTGCAATCTTGCTCCTTTAAGTAACGAAAGTTACCATACAATTTATATAGTTAACTTTCAGTACACAAAGGAATAAGACTAACATTTTGTTAAACTTTGGTCATCTTTTTTTGAGAATGAAGATAGCAAGATTTACATTACAGCGATGCGCTTTCTACAAGCGTCATGTAACATTATAGTAATTGAGTGATATGCGCACACGTTGTCTCACTATCTGCGCTATATCAGTATCACGCAATCGATATGTGATAAACGATAAGAGGTCAACACTGTGACGTGTTGTGGTAAGATGGAAGACACTGCTAACTGACCCTTATTACAATGTATTAAGGTTTACTGATGGTCTCTTAACAATAACTATAATCTAAGGATACATATATTAAAACCCACCAGAGGCAAGGCATGCATCGATAACATTCTAAGCAATCTAAAGCAAACCTCAGCAACTATTTTACCACTTGGCTTGTCGGATCATGACACGGCTCAAATGTTAAGCTTTAACGTTAAAAAAAAGGAAACCGCAATCAAACAATATTTTAAATTTAAAAGGGACTTTAGTACGGATAACATCAGGAAATTTCAAGAATGTGTAAGTAGCTTGTCATTTTCAGAAATATACTTTGAAAATGATTTCAATACTGCCTTTGAACAGTTTCACGTCTTAATAACACTTCTTTATAAACTATGTTTTCCACAAGTACGTATAAGGATAACCAATTCTAATCTTAGCACTCCAAAATGGATGACAAAAGGGGTAAAAATCAGCTGTAAGCGAAAAAGACAACTTCGGTTTCAATATTATAAGGAGAAACAGACAGAACAAAAAAAGAATGAATATTATCGTTATACGAAACTATTAAAAAAATGTATTCATAAGGCGCAAAAAAACAACAACAGTAAGCACCTCATGAGTAGCAAAAATAAGTGCAAAGCATCGTGGCAAATAATTAAAAGAGAAACAGAGGATTTCAAACTGCCTGAATATATTGACAGGCTACAAGTTAATAACAAGGTTGTAAGCGATCCTAACGAAATAGCGTCAAATTTCAATAGATATTATGTGGAACTTACAAATTCGACGAAACACTCTGATAAGAGTAAGACTCAATATTTGCCGCGAAGTAGTAATACCAGACCAAGCAGTATATTCCTAAAACCGGTTACCGAGGATGAAATGCTCAAAACGATCATGTCACTGAATAACTCAAATGCTGTTGGCTATGATGAAATCAGTACAATCATTATCAAAAAATGTAAAGCGCAACTTATACCTATACTTACCTTTCTGGTCAACTGGTCCTTTGAATGTGGAGGCTTTCCAGATGTGCTGAAGCCATCTATAGTTAAACCATTGTACAAAAAAAAAGACAAACTACAGATGGAAAACTATCGACCCATCACTTTGGTTCCAATTCTCTCTAAAATATTTGAGAAATGTATGTGTAAACGATTAACTGAATACTTTGATAAATTTAACGTTATTAAATTTGAACAACACGGATTTCAGAAAAATAAATCAACTACATTGGCTGGCTTCAATCTGGTACATCACGTAGTAAAAAGCCTAGATAAAAAACAGCGTACGACTGCAGTCTTTTTAGACATGACACAGGCTTTTGATTTCGTAAATCGTTCTCTACTATTAACAAAATTAGAAAATTATGGAATCAGAGGTCCTGCTTTATCGTGGCTAAGATCTTTTTTAGAGAAACGATGCCAATGTGTTCAAATAGCGACGTTAAATGAACACAACGAGGAAACCCTATATCAGTCAGGCTACGATTATAACGAATATGGTGTTCCTCAGGGTAGTGTGCTAGGCCCACTTCTATTCAACATTTATGTAAATGAGTTACCTGAGGTGATCCCATGTAGGTCAGTTTTATTTGCAGATGATATCGCAATAACAGTTACAGGAGAAAAAAATGAAAATGATAATGACTATGAAAATAAAATTAATCGAATACTAAATTTAATTATTAAATGGTTAGAGCAGCATAATCTGAAAATAAATATAAGCAAAACAAATTTCATTCAATTTAACATGAGACAAGGAACTCATAACATTTATGATAAATTAAACTTACACTACAATAATGAAAATATCACAGAAATGACAAATTTAACATTTTTAGGATTCAAAATAGACAAGTACTTGAATTGGAAAAACCAAATCGAAAGCGTGTGCTGTAAAGTAAATAGATTTGTACATGTTTTACGTAGATTAAGGCAAACTGCCACTTTGGAAGCTACCCTGTCAGCCTATCATGGATATGTAAGTTCGCAATTAAGATATGGTCTTGTACTATGGGGTAACAGTACACATTTTAACCGGGTATTCATAGCCCAAAAAAAATGTTTGAGAGCTATATGTGGGTTACCTCCGGATAGTACCTGTAAACCTTTATTTAGGCGATTGAATATTTTACCGCTACCATGCTCATACATCTTCGAAGCATGCATTTTTGTTAAAAAGCATATACACTTATTTACAACAGCAAGTAGTATTTATCCTAGAAACACTAGAGACCCTGATAGGTTGGTCCATGAACAGGCTCCGAGGACATCATACTACTCAAAGCAAAGCTACGGAATGTGTATGAAACTCTTTAATAAGTTACCACAAGATACACGACAATTACCGCTTACTTTGTTCCGATACCGCCTAACAAAACTGCTGCGCGAAAAGCAATATTATGATGTAAAAACGTACCTATTAGATAAGCTTTAACATTTATTAAATGTGATAATAAGTTTACATTCAAATATTTTATTTTTAAATTAATGTATCCTTTAAATGAAATGAAATTGTGATATAATTTAATGTGTAGTGTGTTCATTCGAATTTTTTACTCATTTGACTTGTTAATTAATTATTGTTGTCTATTTATCTGAATTTTATTATTTATTGCAATGTAATAATGTAATTTGATTTTATTAAGTTATTAGATATATAAAGTTAGATGTAATATTGTATTGTATACCGTTGAACGGTTGATTATGACACTTGCTATATACCATTTTGACATCTTTTGTAATGCGTAATCAAACAATAAATGATTTCTGATTCTGATTCTGATTCTGTGTCTTCGTTTGTAGAATACTCGATATTGTCGGTGACTAAGCCAGCTGGCTCTTTGGGGGCGTAGAAAAATGTCAGGGGGGGGGGGGCGTAATAGGTACGTTTATATTTTCGAAAAATAATCTATTTAACGCGTAGGTAAATTACTCGCGCACCGAGGGTTCCGTACAAACTTGTCAGTAGATACGTGGATAATTCAGAATATGGTGGTGGTGGTGTATGGTGGGGAGTATCGGCCAAATAAAGGTTGAGAAACCCGGCTTTATAGGAATAATAAAGCTTTATTCATTATATACAAAATTAAATATAGAAAATTTGATTATCATGCTTACTACGTTTTGATATAATCATTTTGTCAATATTATTACTTAATTAATTACATGTCACAATTTAATGATTTAATAATTTTTTGCTCAATATAAATAGCTAAAAGTAGCTAAACCCTTTATAGGGCAGAATCAAAATAGTCAACCAAAAATGACCACCGTACAATATCGTCTTTTGGCATTTTTTTCTTAACCCATAACATGGCAAAAAATAATACAGAAAGTCCATAAATCAAGTTGGAAAAAATACAAAAAAATGGTCAAAGAGACATGTATGACACACCATACATTGCCAAATTAAGGGTCCCAGAACCATTAGGACAATTGAGCCCCGAGGAGGCTTTAACTCCCGACCTTAGTGATTTTTAGGCGTTGAAGGTTAACATTTTCGTCTGTTTGTCGGTTTTCCTATTTGTTTGTGTACGCTCCACGCAATAACTACCAGATCGATGTCCATGAAATTTGGCGCACAGGTATGGTCCTGGTTAACATGTAAGAATACATGTAGCACTTTTAACCCGAATAAGCCGAAGCAAAAAAGAGACATTTTACTTATCTTCCCCCGACAGCAATGTGGATTAGGGTGTCCCAGAAAGCAAATCTCCATACTAACTTTGAATCCAAGTCGGCACGGGTTCCCATCATCACAGAGAGCTGAAATTTTATACACCATAATATTTTGTAGTTGCAACATTTTTGGTATGCCTTACAAAAAAAAAAAAAAATCTTGCCCATAAAACAAAAAAAATATTTTTTATTATTTTGTAATGCATACCCCTCAAATATTTTTTAACTACTGAAATATACTGGTGTATAGAATTTCAGCTTTCTGTGATGATGGGAACCCGTGCCGAAATGGCTTCAAAGTTTGTATGGAGATTTGCTTTCTGGGACACCCTAATGTGGATCCACTATTAATGCATTTTTATAACTTTTTTTTTACCCAAAACTGATTTTCTGATAAACAATGCGGCCTAAGGACAATGTTTCCAAGATTATTTAGCCATTTTTTTGTGTCGGATTTCTTTTTCTAGAATAGTATCAAAAAGTGCTCTTGTGATTAATGAACACGGCCCAAGAGCCCCTACATTTGGTTCAGTCATGTGTAAAAAATTAAAAATATGCGTGCATACAATAGCTCAAAAATATCTCCGAATACACCATATTTAGCTGTTTTTGCTCCTATGATTGTATAAGAGGCTAGAATATAGCATCCTCCTAAGGTGAAAAGGAAAATGAAAAATGGTTGCGAAAGAGTTCTTAAAATAGTTACAGAAGCAGAAACTTTCACTTTTGTTTGGCTGCATGTTGGCCAACCTGAAATCTTGCGCTAAAACCCTTATGTTATGATTGTGACGTGCGGTGTGACCTAGATGTTGACGATTTGAGAAAAGGAATTGTAACGTTTATTCTAAATTTAGGTCCTAAAGTGGCAAACGAAGTATGTGGGTAATTATCATATTGTTTTAACTGCCCTTGGCTCAATTCTTGGCGATTTTGTAAGGCAAAGCTATAGGGAACGTGCACGAACTAATAGGTGGCAGCACTAAACGACAAAAGAGACACGGGCGGACAATAAAAGAAACTATCGCCCCTATCAAATCAAGCTGTCAATGTCAATGATAATATGTAAGTGTCAATGTCAAATAAGTAAGTACGTACTGGCACACTAAAATTTCCCAGTTTTGCACGCCCTAGTTATATCTCGAGAAAGATTGTAAATTTTTGAGGTTAGAATTTTGTTTACGAATCAAAACAAGTAAAAACGGATACCTGATAATATTGTTTTGCTTTCCAAAGGGGTTTTATAGCGTTTTAAAGCCGTTTTTAGTCAGTAATAAACAATAACATTGCGAAATTACTATGATTCACGCAGAATGAGCTCAAGAGCACTCTTCACTTTGACAAAAAGACTTAAACGACATGATTTTCCACGCAATATACGACCTTAGGAAACAGGAGATGAGACTTCTATATTTACTCTTATTTTGCGAATACCCTTGACCGCCTCCGACCTCGTGGAAATCCACAAAGTTATCCAAACACACGGACAAATTTGGAACTAGCGTTTCACCTTGTATTTTCGCGGTTAAAGCTAGACGGTGGCGCCGCGCTTGTCCGCGCGGTTAAATTTGTAGAAAAACATATAAGACACATGTGTAGGGGCGGATAAAATTGGAACTAATAATTTTTCTTAGGTTTTTTTTTGTTGATGTATGTAAGACCGTGGCGCCTCGGTTGGACGAATAGTTATATTTGTACTGCATGTTCTGGAAGGTTAAGAAAGTTGAGTAGCGCATTACCATCGGTTGCTGATTTTCCGAAATAAATGCTGGGATATTTAAAAAGCAAAAGAAATAATGGAATCAGACATGTAAAAGAGCCCTTGAGGGCCTACTCGCAAAAATAAATTACATTTTTTTTTGTCGTAATTTTTGGATGATCCCTTATCAAAACTTGCGTATAATACGTGAAAAGTTAGTATATCATAATGATTATTGCAAACATGGTACCTAGTGCAGTACAGATGTTAGATAATGATACATTATATAGGTACCTATATGGAAATGGGTATAAAAAGACCCGGTTTTTGCATAGAAAAAGAAAATTTACTTTAAAAACGTACATATAATGTGGTATAATTTTTCACTCAATTTTCATAACATAATGATAACTTAAAGAGAGTAATCTTTTTGTTATTGCTGTAAAAATGTGTAGTATTATACATGTTATGTATATGTTTATGTCACAAGATGAACGTGTGTATGAACTCATTCCATCTTACGTCCACCGCCTTGACCGCTACTGACCTCTTAGCTCATATGTTTGGCAAGGTGATACTTTTCTTATAGCGATTTTCCAATAAGTCCTGGGTAATCTTCAGATTGTGTCGTTCTCAGGTTAAAGGTATCTCTTACCTAATTGTTGTCAATAAAGTCCAACAATTAGCTACGATTATGAAGTTGCATTCAAAAATCGTCTTTATTGGTAAGACAGTGATACTCTTTGATTTGAATCCTAGGTCACTACTCTTGCACACTTAGAATAGAAGACAACCAACGTCAACGTCGCGTTTCTTATGTCAAAGTGAATTTTGTTACGAATAGGTATAAAAGTAAAAAAAAAAAATTACGTAAATGTAGTCAACTAAAACGCCAGCTCGACGTAAATATCTTCAAAAACCGTGTTTCAATTAAACTAGATGTCACGTCGACCCTCGTTCCGCCTCAGAAAGTCAGAATTTTAATTTTTTAAATGTTTTTATAGTTATTCTGTTATTCGGGGCAAAGACAAACCCAAAAAAATCAAAGATCATAAAAATCAGTCCATCCGTTCTCGAGTTATAAATATTGTTACTAACCCGGCTTTGCTTATGTTATGTATATAGAAGATTATACTATCGTATTTAACTTTAAATAACAGTAAACAGGCATCGCCATGGCAACAGCACATCTCCATAAAGTTTTCGTTTATCGCAAAGGTGAATGTTCTTACAAATAAAAATGGCGTCTTGGATCTAATCTCGTTCCAAACGAATAATTATTGTTTAGATTTAATGTGTTACACGTGAAAGTGTTCATTAACATACATATAAATTTTTTTTGATATCTATACGCCATCTATGAATTACTGCAGTAGACATATAAACGCCATCTACTGTCGAGTAGTGGCAATCCTAAGTTCTTGTTGCGATTGACGTTAATCGTGATGTGCCATATTTTTTACAGATGGCGCTGTTATCAATCTTTTGTAGTGGTTCAGTTCTTTCACAGATGGCGCTATTTCCAAACGTACTTGTGGTGACCCATATTGTAAGCTAAGCGTTATATGTAAAAATGTATAGATGGCGCTGTCATCCAGTTTGAATAGGCTACTTGATGACAGTTCAAATCAGCTTCTTTTTATGAAGTGTCAAAACGCTCCGAAAGTATGCAGTTTAGTATGAAATACTATCTTGTGACGTGCTTGTGACGTCATGCTCAACATGGTGCCTTATTTTTAGTTTTCGTCATTGTAAAATCGTTGATGGCACGAAAATAAGTTTGAATGATTTTATCCGGGCTGTTTTGGAAGCGTAATTTGCTGGTTACAGTTAATGAATTTATTTTGATTGTTGTCAAATACCCTATTTGAATATTAGGATGAGGAAATAGAAATGTGACAGTATGACCATTTTATAAAATCTTAGTTTTACTGCCAACAAGAGACGCTTCGTGTGCTAGGAATAAAAAGGAAAAAACGTAGAAACCAAATAGTTATACATATAAGTTCGTATCTATTTACGAAAAATCGTACGGACCACTGTTTCCTCAAATTCAAAAGAAATAAATTTTCTATAATTTTCACTTTAGGTCACATAACTCTTGAGAAATCACCAGCTTTCTGTAATAATGTGTGCGTAAGTGCAGGTTGAGGGTAGAAACTTGTTACTACCAAAACAACCAAGGAGATCAGACCGTATATAAGATTTTTTCTTTTTTTTCTGACTTTTTAAACCTTACACAAATGCCTATGTACTCGCTACACCACGTAAACACATACAAGGCTCCAACCCGCACAAAAAGCGCGGCCCGCGGCCCGGCTCGGATAATCTCGGGGTCCCGCTGCGATGCGATACGATCGGTAGGGTTCCGTGACACCGCAGAGACCCACAACTCTCTCAGATATTACGTATCAACGGTGGCATGCCAGAATTACTTGAAGAAGGCCAACTTCAACCTTTAGATTTATCTAAATTTGTATACGTATGTATACTTTATATCCATTGTCTGAAATGCCATACGATAAATAAATAAATACTTAATCCCAAACTAAGCCATGCTCCATGGTGGGTGCTAGACGACTATTATACATACTTATATAGACAAATATACTAAATAGATGGAAAACATCCATGACTCAGGAACATCACACAAATATTTGCCCTTTCCAGGATTTAAACCCGGGATATCTAGCTTTGTAAGCTATAACAATCCTACTAGAGTCTGTGCGGAAAGAGAATAGGATTTAAATTGGGGGGCGCTGTAATGCTTTTCTATCGTATGTGCCGTATTTTCTGTTCTGTGGCCATACTGGTTAGGTTAGTTCCGTTTTTCGCCACGCCTATTCTCTTTCAGCACAGACTCTAGGCTAAACATGTCGTGAGATGACCGCGTCTTGCTCACTTTGCAAGTACATAATTAAGCCAAGTATTTTTAAGATCCAAGTATAGAAGCATTCTCTGGGTGCGCTGGTTCCATCCATCGTAAACGTCACTATCAGATCAGTACCTATTCTATTTCCATTCCAAGAAACGATCGTCCCATCCACTGTGCAAAAACATTATTTTGCCTAATATGTATGCACATTTTCACGTAATAAATTGGTACTTGTCCACCACAAGTACCTTTTTTAGTTACCTTTACGACTATGGGAAAATGCATAACAATTGAAAATGTGTGAATCTTTTCGGGAAAGTACAGATTTTGGGAGAGCGAGGGTTTCAAATACTATTACGGCTATACATACTCGCCGAGAGCAACCGAGAAAATTATCTTTTTTTGTCTTACGTCTAGCCAAGTAGGGTATGCGTGCAACTGGGTGTTAAAGAAGAAAGTCCCAAAAAAAGACTTATTACAGAACCATTCATGTTAAAATAGTTTCCAGTCCCAACTTTCTCATCAAATCTGCCCTGAGCGTGGCTCCTATGATTGGCGTTCAAATACAACGCCACCTTCAAACCAAAATAGACTCTAACAACTACTACTCAAAGTAGCTTTCTAATAGCACCTAAATCGACTTACGACACTTTTCAATTAGAGTGCTTCGGGATAATCAAGAATTGAATTTGAAATTTCAAATGCTTTAATATGGTTAAACCGTTATTCCATTTTCAAACGAATTTCTTCAAGTATAAGGTTGGTTTTGCTTCGTGTCGTTATTAACGTTTAGTTTTAAACTATTTGAGCTACATTTTGTTATTAATTCCTTATTAAGCCAATGAAAAATGGCTGCCGCGTAATTATATGGGACTTTGTTAGGTTTTTTTGGATGGAACTGGTCTGGTTAGGTATTAGTTTAATATATTGTGGTTTAACATAATGATTATAGGTTGGCGGCGAAGTATGGAGATGTTTGAGACGTGTGTATAACCGTTGCTTGCAGTTGAGGTTATAAGCGTTTTTCTTTGTGATGAAATGACTCATTTTGAGAGTAGATTTTTCGTTTTTAACTATCGAAACCAAAGCCACTTCGCTAGTCTATTAAGAAGTCTTAAAAAATTTAACAGTTTAAAAAAAAATGAAAATAAATATTCAATTCATATAAATTCGATACTATTTGGGAAGAAACATCAAGACTCGTCTTGAAACATAGAGGTTAGCCTAAATAGACGACCACTCAGACGTCTACCGCCTTATTGAATGATTTTTCAGATTCTTGTCCCTGACCCCCTCTTCCTTCCGTTGACTAGACCTCCCCCCCTCCTATCTGTGAAGGATATACTTATGGATGAAACTATTAAATTAACACAATAACATAGTGTGACCTTTGTCAAATATAGACCCTCTCAAAAAGCACGCTATTGGGAATGTAATTAATGTGTGTGTCTGTTTGTCCACAGGACATGGACCTCATCGAGGTGCTTTGGAAGCAGGATGTCGACATGGGCTTCTCGCTCGAGGATCCCATACAACCGGTGAGTACATACAGCATGTTATTTAGGGATCCCCTTCTTTTAGCATAATTTTATTTGTCCGAATGTTCTAGTTGTCCGAATACTCTTTTCGCATAATTGTACTCATGGTGGTCCGGCCGGCGACCTGGTTCGACCCCAGGGAACGCCACGGCCCCCACCGGGACCGATTTTTGCTACATCCAGTAAGGATTGCAGGCTATAAAAAAACCTTTCTGAATAAAAGAAACTTAATCTATTCTAAGTGATCTACATAAAAGATTTTCCAAAGTTGTTTCCGTTGAAGAAAGAGAAAAATTATGCGTAATAAAATTCGGGCTAAAAATACCTTCGGACAAATAAAACGTATGCCAAATAGAAGGAACCCATTCTTTAGTTCGATCACATTCACACACTCTACATGGGTCATTCTAATGTTTGTGCACACAGTCACTACCGTGGGCCTTATTACTAGGGATGTAACGATACACAGTTTTGCCGATACGATACCGATACCGATATCGATGATATAGTAGTTAATATTGGCGATACCGATACCGATATCTTAGCTAAATAATGCAGTAAGAACTTCAGATATTTGTATGTCCTTATTATAACTAATGGCAATGACTACTGGCTATATTTACCAGAGAGTCAACCTTGAAAGTGTAAAGTAATAAATTGTCTACTCAAAATTCATTTTTTTTTTTACTAAGAACCAAAGATTTAATTAACATAGTAATTATCATTGCACAAGGTAATAGACCAATACATAAATTAAGTCAGAAATTGAAATTACTTTTTGCAGATTTTTTTTCATATAGAAAATTCTTTTCGCGCTCTTCAAATATCGGTTGTATAATATCGGCGATACCGATATATCGGTATCGGTATCGTTACATCCCTACTTATTACTATTTGTAACTGATGATAAAAAGAATTCATGATAATATGACGGTTAGGTCAAACGATTAGAAATAGCAATTAAAGCCACGGTATTTTCGTATATCTTCAATTGTTTCAAACAATCCCGCTGGTCCGTCGCTCTCGCTCACTTTGAGCGATCAGCGAAAAGTCCGGTGGTCGCGGCCAGCGAACCTATTTGCAGGATTGCCCACTTGGTCAGGATTCCTATCAAAGAGTCAGTAGAACTCTTTACTTAAGAACAATGCCTAGCTGACCAACTTTTCAAATCATGAATTTTTGACGCAATGTTTCTGTCGCGCTGCTGTGGGCGGCGCCTCCAATTCGTGCGATAAGGACAACTGCAGCTCGGACTAGAAATCCCACGCAAAAAACTCAAAAATCGAGGTTTCGCTCTCGACTGTTTCCTCCTCCAAAACGCAACCAATCATTATACAATTTTGGGAACTGCAAGAAGAAAAAGTAATCTACGCCGCTATGTTTTGATTTTTTTTATATTTGTTGTCATATTTGTACTCGTATACTGCGCCTTTTTTGGCAGCCAATTCAATTAAGCCGTTTTTGCGATTTTCAAGGCGCTGTAAGTTTCTTTAAAATAAAAATATCCAAAAAAACAAAACGTAGCGGCATAGATATTGATGATATTGATATTATTTGAAAATATTATTGCTCTATGTTTAAAAACCAGAGAGGAAACAGTCGAGAGCGTTTGTATGGGAAAATCGCAGGTAGGCATTCCTCTTAAAACCCGACTGCGGTGAAGAAAACCGCGCATTAACGTGCATAAATCCGCCATATTCTAATCCGCGATTTGTACCCAATGACACTCGCGCCATCAAGGCGAATCTAATGATGTATCATTTATCAAAATCGGATGTGTCGTTTACGAGCGGACATAGGAACGGACATACATACAGGTCAAACACATAACCCTCCTTTTGGGCTTCGCCGCAGTCGGGTAATTACGCCAAACAGAGGGAACTCCAATTTATAATATTTTGTTTATTATAGCATGGTCCGCAAGCCACCAAGGTGGAACTTGGAGACCAGCTGGACAAGGAGCTGCAGCGGGCTGAGGAGAAGATCCAGCAGGAGAAAGAAGAGAGCGAGAAGATCGAGAAGGTGAAGGCGTCGCTGCTCGACCCTCAAGCCAAGGAGGTTGGTATATTATTTTATTATCTGTAACTCGTATTGCCCGTAACGTTTTGCTGATCGCCTTAACCCTTCGTCTGTATAATTGGTAAAACATCGCGGAATCGAGCCTTATAAATAAATAAATATCGGGGGACAATCTTACACAAATCGAGCTAGTCCCAAACTAAGCAATGCTTGTACTATGGGTACTGACGACGATATACATACTTATATAGATAAATACATACTTAAATAGGTAGAAAACATCCATGACTCAGGAACAAATACTCGTGCTCATCACACAAATATTTGCCCTTACCAGGATTTGAACCCGGGACCTCTAGCTGCGTAGGCGGTGTCATTCCCACTGAGCTGAACATGTCGTCATTTGCGCCGTATTGAGCAAAAAAAATATCTGTAAAAGAAATGCAAAAAGACTGCCTAAATATGTGATCAGGATCCGTATCAAATACAGACTAGGGGTCTAGTATCTGAGCTATATATTCAAATTTTTATTTATTGGGAAACAAAAAAACATAAAAAAACTGATTATTTACAACTTACTGACTAAATAAACCTAACAGCCTATTGGGACCTAAAATTATATTTACAGATGTCCCCTATGTCGCCTCCTGCGGGCAGAGTGCCCATAAGGCTGGCTGCATTGCCTCGCTGGATGGCAATGCCTATCCGCTGAGCAAGGAACGAGCCAGCCCTATGATCACCCGAGGACCGGATGAGCAAATATCTCAGTATTTTAAAGAGATTTGTTGCTTCCGGTCCCCACGGACCCAGGGTCTCGGTATATATTTTATTGTTTTCACAATGTGACTGTTTGTTGCCTAAATAAATAAATAAAAAATAAAAAAAATATCTCAGATACTAGGTTCCAGAAATAACAGACTAGGGGTTAAGTGATGTTTGCTATCAGATCCCCGTATGCGCAGAATTAAGTATCGCGCTCCCATAGAAAATAGGCTCGTGCACTAAATTTTGTTTCTGATGTAAATCCATTCTACTATTTGTGAGGAATAAATATATACCCATAACTACTACACTTGGATTCCTATAGCAGCCACCAATTGCAATCAAAAGTAGCCGACCGCACCGAGCGTTGAAAACGATCCATACAAAACGGACGCCAACGGTGCCGTCATCTTTGAATCCTCGCTGTACTTAATTACTTAATATAATTTATGTCACACCTGGCCATAAAGTGGCTTTCTGGCCAAGTGTAGACATAAAAACGACATCGTTCATCACACAACACGGGAGATTATAAAGAAAGTCCTCGATCGCATAATTACGTCCCTCGCTTGCAGCTCGGGCCGCAAGCATCTGCGATCTCGGCCTTTCTTTGTTTTATCACCCTAGTTGTCTAATGTACTATTATGCCACACCTGGCCATAAAGTGACTTTTTCCGCACGCTGCGCGTTCGGAAAATGCCGCTTTCTGGCCAAGTGTAGACATAAAATGATGTACACAATACGGGAGGTAATAAAGAAAGCCCTCGATCGCATATTTCAAACATCTGCGATCTCGGCCTTTCTTTGTATTACCACCCTAGTTGTGTAATGTACTATCTTTTCACCAGGACGACCCATGGGCCGGGCTCTCCTACACCGTCGATACCGAGACCGGTAAGTACCACATATCTTTTACTAAAGAAAGAAAGAAAATACATTTATTTATGACAGCAAAAGGTTACAAAACATAGGAAAAAATAAAAAACAAGAAAACACAAAAAAAATAAAAACCTCGCTGCCACAAAAAGGTTGCAGCATAATGCCAACTCCAGAGCTGGCGCTGGTCTTCCGGTGGAACCAGACAGGGCGACGTCACGGCGAGTTTTTTCTGGTTTTATCGGTTAACGCTACTTAAAGTGAACGCGTCCATTAGGAACAGACAGCGTTACCAGTAGTGCCAACCAACCAACTGACGTTGGAAACGTCAACAGCATAACGTCAACAATACATGAGACAGGCGTCTGATCAGTACGTCTAGCATAACTGGCCGTGGCCGCGACTTCGTTTCTCGCGCGACAGAGCATCACCTGTCACTGTCACATGATATTGAGTGGAAAGAGATGGGTAGCATTTGTCGCGCGACAAAGAGTCGCGTGTCACAGTTGTGCTAGGGGTAGGTACAGCATAAACTATCCCATCAAGATGGCTGGACCACATATATGTATCGAGGTAGAAGAATATTGTGAATCATGAAAAGAGTATTGTACCATTTTCGGATTTTATCAAAATAATGGGACACGTTCTTAAAGCGAATCGTCGAAATTTCGGGATTGGTGATGACGGCGGTTGAAACGCTCTGAAATCCACCCTCAAAGTTAATCACTAACTTGGTTATACGAATGTTTGGGCACTTTCAGGTGGTTTATGAAGATGGTGGTCATGAGATGCGAACAAGAAAGACAAAAACCATATTTTTCGTTAAAATAGCAACAGAAATTTTCGTTGTTTTTTTCTGAAAAAAAACGAGCTGTTTAAGTAAAATACGGATTTTTCTAATGCTATACAAATTTACAAATTGCACTTGGGTCATTCCACGTAAGTAGCGTGAGTGACGAGTTCATTGTTTTTTTCATTAAAGATACAAATGTTGATGTTAATAATATATCTAGGGATGATAAGTAACACTTCTTCAGAGATATATTAACACTTTGATTTGCATCACGATGATTTTAAACTTAATGAAAATTGTGACTCACGTTATTTCTTACCGTGGAATAACCAACTTCACAACTGCAGATACATTAAAATTCTTGACTAAATACTATCGCAACTAAAATAAACAAGCAGAAACTACGAAAATTTTTCTTTACCTCTACAAAGCCACTACAAATATTACGGCTATCGAGCCCACCCCACATATACTCGCCCCCTGCCCCTATGTACTTCCGTACATAAGCGCCCCTCGAGGGCTTGGTTTATTAGACCTGTTTGCGATCGAAACCTTTGTGATACGGCTTTTTAGGGAATGATACTTTAGTTATATATACTTTCCAGTGGCGTGTGGCATAAAAGATATCCTTGGGCAAGCCGGTGCAGATTTGGCGTACACTTTCCTTAAAAGCTGTAGAATAAGGTGCTCAAATGCCTGATATTAGGCAAGCCGGTAGGAATCGAGTTCTTTGGACGCGACGCTACTGATACTTTCTTACTTTTATGTTTGTTTGGTTATGATCAGACATTGACTATGGTATATTTAGTATCATTTTTAATGCAGGCATCGTGGTAGAGTGCCATAGAAGTGAACAATTTATATTTAAACGATTTTTACGGTTTATATTGTTGATATTAACTCAAATTAATAAAAGGACATGTAGTAAAGAGGTTTTATTTACGATAAACATCACATAAAAATCATAAAATGTATAAAAATAACATATTATTATTATCTATCACAGAATAATGAGAATGACACATTTAAGAGGAAACAGTAAGGTGGAGAGAATTGAAAATTAGGTATTTGTAAAATGTGTCGCTGTCCCGCACTGCCTGCCTCTCCCGCGCAGAGCGCGATAGAGACAACTGCAGCTTGGACCGAAAATACCTTTTAAAATTTCATGAAAACAACGTTTCGTAGTCCCCTGATTTCTTCCCCAAAACTTAACCTATTTAACTATTTTTTTCATTAAACATTAAAGAAAGGCTTTGGCCGTGTTCCTATGTTTTCCTTTTTTTTAATAATCTAGTCAAATTTGTTTTCTGGATGTGTGAACACAGCGGAAAATCTGGAATTTTTTTTAGGTTTTTGAAGGTTAATATCTCTTTTGAGAATCAATTTATCGTAAAAAGGAAAACATAGGAACATATCAATAGTAGCGATATATTGTTGGACAAAAAAATATTGCTCTACTGGCATTATCCAGGGAGGAAACAGGGGACTACGTTTGTATGGAAAAACTGCCCTCCTGTTTCCTCTTAAAGTTATTAGAAATTTAGTAATATTAATAAAATTCAATTTCAAGAAGAAGGGAAAATACCGCCGTTTACAAATACCTATGTCAAAGTGGCTGATTACAGGATTGTTTAATATCACATTTTCAGTCTATACAGGATGTAATCGTTAAGTGAAGCCAGGCAATTATTACGTAAATGTAACAGATATCAGAAAACGTTTAACTGATATCGAAAGTACGTTACCCAATGAGTAAAATCACATCAATAACTTTATTTTAATAAAACCAGCAATATCCCAATTACGGTAGGGAAATTACAGCCTCAAGGAACGTCGTACTAAATGTATGGGAGCGTTTAAACTTAATATTTTTAATACAACTACTATTATCTAAGAAAAGTTATTAATGTAATTTTACTCATTGGGTAACTTACTTTCGATATTAGTTTAAAGTTTTCTGATATCTGTCAATATTTACGTAATAATCGCCTGGCTACACTTCACGATTACACCCTGTATACGTCCCACTGCTGGGCACAGGCCTACTCTCATAGACGAGAGTGAAGGCTGTAGTCCCCACGCTAGCCCACTGGGGATTGGGGACTTCACATACACCTTTGAATTTCTTCGCGGATGTATGCAGATTCCCCTCACGATTATTTCTTCACCGAAAAGCTGATGGTTAATATTACATTACACAACTAGGGTGGTAATACAAAGAAAGGCCGAGATCGCAGAAGTTTGCGGCCCGAGCTGCAAGCGAGGGACGTAAATATGCGATCGAGGGCTTTCTTTATTACCTCCCGTGTTGTGCACATCATTTTATGTCTACACTTGGCCAGAAAGCGACTTTTTGAAAAAGCCACTTTATGGCCAGGTGTGGCATAAATATCTAGTAATATGTTGAATATTAACTCGGGTAATTTTAATAAAAAAAGTTTTACTAATAATTAAAAAAACCGCAGAGTTCGATTTACGATTTCGATCCGGTACTCAACTATGCCCGTGCGCACCCCGCGGTACAATTCTATCATTAGTCATATGATTCAGCTGTTTTGCAACGTATTCGGCATTAATGGAAATTATGGAATTCTGTGCAGGATTGTTATAGAAAAGAGAGGTGTGGTAAAATTAGATGTTGTTAAGAATCGTTTCACGTAAGAAGTAGAGAATATACATGATTTTTTTATCGTTATTATTTACTAGCATTTTCCCGCGGCTTCGCCCGCGTTGTTCCCGCTACTGACCCAAGGGAACTCTTTACCGGGATAAAAAAACCTTTGTTTCAATCCAGGACTTGGTCTACTTGCATGCCAAATTTCAGCTCAATCCATCCAGTCCTACTACTTATTAAGTAACAAACATCCAAACATCTTCACAAACTTTCGCATTTATAATATTAGTGGGGTTATGAGCCTGCTGTGTCCCACTGCTGCGTTAAGGCCTCCCCCCTTTTCTTCCTTCTTCAGAAATGAGTCGTCTTGCCCTCGCCGATATTACCCAATCTTACCGATCGTGGGTAACTCACCCGGTAAGTTACCTACTAGTAAGTTTCCATTTGGGAATTTACTGGTAACGGGAATATTACCGCCGACCCATTACTAGCTGATAACCGAGGTCACAATCTACCAGTATACCAAATTTCATAGAAATCGGCCCAGTAGTTTTAGCATGACGCGTAAACAAACATGAAATATCTACGGTTTCATTAAATCTATAGGCACGGTATATACAGGGTGTATGGTGCACCAACAATGGCGGGCACATAACGCTTACATACGCGCCTGCGCACTGTGATTAATGTCTACCCCGACGTCTCAATCCCCAGGGCTGGATCATTAATAATATCATTGTGGAATCAAAATCAATTCCGGCCCTTTGTGCTTTTCGTATTAAAACGTGAGGAGATTTGCTATTGTGCTTATATCAGTTATTATATTTACTTACAATACTAGTTTTTATCCTACCTATGGTAACCTTTAAACTAACGTTG
Source organism: Eudemis profundana (assembly GCA_947034925.1). NCBI lineage: Eukaryota > Metazoa > Arthropoda > Insecta > Lepidoptera > Tortricidae > Eudemis > Eudemis profundana. The sequence continues at coordinate 7,651,973 of OX344819.1, forward strand.
CATTTAAATTTTCATGTAGGTACGTAACGAAACAGTTTTTATATATTTTATAAATGTCACGACTTTTCGAATCTGAAAAAAAAAACGAAGTATAGGGGCATTTTCATTTTAAAATGTACGGTTAAGGGAAACTCAAGTTATGTATGGCGTAGATAATAACCGGTGCAGATTTGGCGGACATTTTCCTTAAGAGCTGTAGAATAAAGTGCTCAAATGCCTGATATCAGGCAAGCCGGTAGGAATCGAGTTCTTTGGACGCCACGCAACTGGTAAATTGTCAGTTGGTGACGAAATATATGCAGTTTGACACTAATCGTCAGTTTTGTGACGACGACTATACTGCTAGTTCACAGGTCCTATAAATAAAAATTACCATAGACCTATGCAATAGTCACGTGTTAGTAAAGAATATGTTTTACCCACTAATATAATGCTTAGTAATGGCTGTAAAACATACACTATACCTCTACTTAATAATATTGGTAAAACACAAATGTATTTGATGATATATCCAACTGAGAGAATAAAGGAATTATTAGAAGCACAAAAGAGGCGAACATTTTCAAAAGAGGGCGAATAGTCAGGAAATCTATAATATCACCAATTTAAAGACAAAATCGACAAGTTAATATTGGGTGTGTAATGATCGATATAAAAATATTTAATATATTTTCTATGGATATATCAACATTTGATATAATTTCAAAGGGTATAATCACTCATTGTGTATAATAAACGTTTGGTATAATTTTAAAATATATACATTTATTTCGTATATTTGACGTTCGGTATAACGCTTATTTCTTATAACGATTATATGGTATAACGCTCATTTTATATACAAATCATAATATATAACAATCAAGAGGTATAATAGGTATATAAATAAATTAACCTAACCTAACCTACTTTTTGATAGCCATTCGTTTTGGTAGGGGGACGCAGTTCAAACCTAACCTAACCTACTTTTTGATAGCAGTTCGTTTTTGTTGGGGGACGCAGTTCAAACCTAACCTAACCTAATTTTCTACCTAAATTAATTTGCTTTATGTTTTTTAATGCGGGGGGCTTCGCCCCCCGTCCCCCCTTTTTCTTCTGTGCCCTTATAATTTACTAACCTAACCTACTTTTTGATAGCAGTTCGTTTTTGTTGGGGGACGCAGTTCAAACCTAACCTAACCTACTTTTTGATACATTATATCAATAATGGTTATGCCAATTGTATTTTATATGAAAATAACGTTATACCATAAGTTCATTATAGGAAATAAGCATTATACTTAAAGAATGCTATATTAAATGTTATTCTATCAAATGATCATTATAAGAAATAATAATTATGTCATATGTAAATATATTAAGTGTTGTTATATGATTTAATAATTATATCAAATGAGCGTTATTGCGACTAATATTATACCAAAAAAATTTATAGCCATCGTTACGCACCCGTTAATATTGGCTAAACACGGTTAGGGTTCCGTACTTTATGCCCAACATTAAGAGTAGTAAACGTGGAGTTTAATAAAACTGACAAGTAAATAAACATATATATATTAGAAATAATCTTATAAATCTATGATCGTATTAATTGCATGCATTCCCTTAAAATCTTCTATATCTGAGGCCGCGCAAAGGTTCCCTTTTTGCCCTTAGAACCCCTAAAACTCTAGCGAACCCCAAAAAAGACCCAAAGTATTAATCACAGAGAACACTGGCCGAAACGATGACTAGTGGAAAAGTCGACTCGAAAAAAGACCGATTCTTTTTGAATTTCGAACGCGGCTGTCACTCGGAGACGCCGGCCAATTTTTTCTGACCCTCCTATGTTAACGAGTTGTAGGGAAAGTTGGGTCTTTTTAAATTAGTCAGGTTTGAGCTCATTATTGAGCCGACGCCACTCCGTCCGAAAACGTGTCCTTTTCAAAAATCCAGAGATAATAGACTTTTATTGAGTTTTTTTTGGGCGAGACTTCGATCATAAGTTTCGAATTATGTTTTTAATGCATAAATTACTAAAGTTTTGAGGTTAAATGGGTTTTCTTATTATTAATGGTTGTGTTTTAAATTAGACGTGGAACATTTAGGACTGAGGCAGCACACATTGTGATAATTTCTTAAAAATAATGCAACAATTGCTTGCACCACTTGCATGATCCTGTCGACATGCATCGAATAGTCATTTCAAAATTACAAATGATGTGCTGAATTTGGAAACAGTATTTTCAAGATACCTACATAGACATGTCTTGTAATACTTATTTTCAGTTTAAGAACTCAAAAGGAGTAATTACCGTGTACCGAGCTTATCATTCCTGGCGTGGCGTCAAATTTATTCATAGGCGATAAACAGTATTGTATTGTACTCACAATCAGTTTGGTAGTTCTTCTTTCGAAGGTTTTTATTTCAGATTAACGATACTTAACTACTTGTCCACGCCGAACAGCGACCTCGCCATTTTTTTATTCATTTCTGAAAATTGGTAGAAGCAGTTGTGTTCAACAGAATTTTGAAATTCGAGTATAAGCAATTTATATGTTCAGACGTTACGGAAATTTGATAGAAAGGTAGTTGATGTCTATGGAATTTAGAAGTTCGATTATACTTTGTGGGGTCATGAACGTCTTTTTTCAGGAGTCCGTGCTTCCACTATGGGGTCACTTGTCACTTCCCCATACTGTTTGCACATTGTCCGATAGTTTTGTATGGGGACAGTGAACGTATTAAGATTTCTATTCTAAAATAAACTTATTTATTTCAAATTAAGATAAATATTGCTTATACATTTCAAAGGTGTTTGCGGTTTTACAATCTTAGTCGAAGTTATGTATTTATCTATACCGATTCCACATGGATATCCAGGTAATAAACTTTTATGTTTTATAAACTTCATTACTGCATGAGTTAGTAGGTAGGTCGGACCGGTACCGTCACGATCTGACAAAATAGTATGTGAGAGTGACGGATGCTTTATCATTTATTTATCGCGCGACAAAGCGTAGCATCATACGCATACCTACTGGTCAAGTGGTCACGTATAGAGATTATATCCAAGCCTTTTCTTGTTTCTTGAATTACATGGCAGTATTCTTTTATTCGCAACACAAAGGTGATTTTGCGTGATGGGTTGATGGCACTACTCGTGCGAACCCAACTCCACCAAAAAGCCTAGCAGACCCTTGATGTTGCCGACGACTTCTGGGAGTGACCTCAGTGTTCCGAGGTGGTGTGGGGTACTTGGCCACCCCCGGGCATTCGAGAATGACGTGGACGGCTGTCACCTCCACCTCCATGCAGGCTCTGCGCAAAGTATTTGTTTAATAAGGCATGTCCACTGTCACTGTCACACTATATTGAATGGAAAGGGATAGGTAGTATTTGTCGCGCGGCAAAGTTGTGCTAGTGGTAATGGATCTCCCATACTCCCGTATGAATGAAATCAAGCAATACATACTCTGTAGTATCTGTCAATTTGCTTTTCACGATGACGCCCAGTTTCATGGTGTATATCGTCCAGTCATCACAACAGTGGCAACGACCTTGTCTATGAATGACCAGTGTAAAAACTTTATGTGACGCGTCATACACTATGTCTAAGCTAAGATAGTAAGGAGGTGAATCAAGTTTTAGAGTTAACTAGCATTTACCCGCGGCTTTGCACGCGTTACTGTCCCAAGGGAACTCTTTACTGGGATATGATATCCTATGTTTCAATCCAGGACTTGGTCTACTTGCATGCCAAATTTCAGCTCAATCCATCCAGCTGACAAACTTTCACATTTATAAGACAGGCCGTGCGTCAAGGTGGTTTTAGTCGGCTAGACGTACCTTGCCTACTTTTTAGTTAAATTTTTTTTTCTTTATAAAACACTGACCTGCGATTGACTTCAATAGTGCCTGATCGTAAGCGACTACCAGGTCGAAGATGTAGCTCGCCGGTTCAGTGTCTTGAAGAGTCCTAAATTGCATTTGTCAGGAAATATGGACGCTGGGAGCGAGTTCCATTACTTGGCAATATTGTGACGTGAAGTCGCCATTTTTTACAATTTGTGTAGAGAAAGAACGATTTTTTAATTTTTACGATGTGACATTTTTCGTCATTCAAATCGGCAACACGATTCTTTAGTACCTATTGTATTATACTTTCCGATAATGACTCATTTGTACTTATTACATATCTTGTAAGTATATATCTACGTCCGTGATAGGACGAAAAATAGGTTTTTCTTTATGGTAATTATTTCGAGGAACCTAAAACATTTCTCAGTATCGAATCACAAAAACCAACGTAGGAGGTATAAGAAACAACCCAAAATCATTATACTAAACTTAGGTCCTTCCTTACTGACAGGTTGATCGGAAAACCTTTTTATCAAACCTTTGTATTTTGCTACTACAGCATTCAAATTTAATCCTTATGTCCAGAGAGAAGAGTTGAAAATCTAACCACTTATTTTAATGGAATGGAGTTGGCCTGTGAAAACATAAAGACGCAAAAAAACTTTCGAGTCGAGTGAAAATCAACCAAATGTCCTAAGTTTAAGGTTTACTTTTGTTTAAATGGTACATTGATGTCTTGAGATTTTGAAATGAATATTCTTAATTTAAATACAACGGCTTGTTTAACTACGAAGCATTTCCAATAAAATACTCCTCTACAATTTTAAATTAAAATTTCGAATGCAATTCGAACTCGCTGAGAAGCATTTAAAATTCCTATTGTTTCAAAACGCTACCATTTTATTCCACATTCAAATTTCTATTCTATATGTATGGGATTACGTTTGATTTTTTATTGGCATAGTTTGGCAGTTACTTCGTTTCTTGTCTGAATGGTACCGTATTGATTAGCAACTGAGCCGGCCAATGAGAGGCCGTGTATTCCCAAGATGGCCGCCAAGGGTAGGTCTCCCTTCAGGATATCCATCTATTTAATTTATTACGCATTGTGTTCGGCGGACATTAATCTTTTTTGCTTTTATTAATGTTGCGCTGTTTTATTTTAATGAAACCGCTTTTCCCTCGTTTCCCCGCGGCCATTTTGTTTTCCCATTGTTTTATTGATCTGGGCTCAGGGATGGTTTTCGCAAATGTTAATCTTATGTCTTATACCTACTGAATACGACGTAATATTGTTTTATATGATTATGGCAGAAACTTAGGCGTGGTTAAACTTCATGATTACATTTTCAAAAAGGGTATAAATCTGTAGTAAAACACATATTTGTGCAATAATGAATATTTTATTGTATTAGATTAGTGCAGTAGTATATATACTTTTTAGTATTTATTCCTAAGGGCGATATGCAGAGAAGTACATTGTGACAGTCGTTGTTCTTTAGTGTCAAATTGAAGTAAGTAAATAATTAAAACAATACAAAAAACGATAAAAATATCAAAGTAACATACCTAATAGTAGGGGTAGGTAAACTACAGGCGGTCTATCACTAAAGCGATCTCTTCCAGACAACTAATAGAATATTACGACACGTATAGCCTAGTGGTAATAACACCGCTTACGAAGCTGGTCCCGGATTCAAATCCTGGTAAGAGCAAGTATTTGTGTGATGAGCACGATTTGTTCCTGAGTCGTGGATGTTTCCTACATATCATCGTCTAATAGCCATTTACAAGCACTGCTTAGTTTGGAACTAGATCGATTTGTGTCGCCAAAAATAAGTTTACCTATACGGTATACCTAATTATTTCATTATTCTAAATAAATCCTTATTAATCGCTTGAATCAACGAAAATAAACCTAAACTCATTCTATTAAGTATCCCAAAATCTTTAGCAAAAACTGCAATTTGTCGACTTTTTTTGTCAACCACAGTTGTCAAACGTCATTATCTTAAAAGCTACCAGAGACAATCTTGTAAAGGTTTTTTTTTAAAGTCAGGTAGAAAAAGTGGCGGTGGCTGGCCGTAAGACTTTGGAAGCGGTTAAAAGGGTGTTAATGGATTTATTTTTGTGTGGCTAATAACCTTTTTTTGCTAAGGGTTTGGGACGACGTGCTACCAATTTCGAGAATAAATTTAGGAAATCGGAGTATTGGAATCAGTTGAGGATATTAGAAATGACGTATACAAGTAGATCTAGAATTCTAGAAGCATAGCATTTTGCTCAGGAGTTTCATATGTAACTTACCTAGGTGGGAACTTATAAAGGCCACTTGCATATTTGACCCGTAAAGGGGATATTTGAATAAACACAGAAGTTCCCTTAGAGCATTCTGCTAGTTAAATATGAAATTAAATTACAAATCACCTGTATCAAAGCAAATCACCAAGTCTACCAGCTTTTTGCTAGCCAGAATGTAGTACATTACATACCGAGGCCATCAGTAAAGTAAGAAATGGCAAAGCCGAGGACGACAAACATGTGATCTGAGGCTTTCTTATTTACTGGCCAAGGTTTGTATAGGCACTGTTTTTCTGTTCGACGGAGCCAGAAAGCGGCATCTTTGTTTAGCGCAGCGGCCGGCAAGGTGACTTTTCCAGCCGGAGGGCAGAAAAGGAATTTCCAAGTAGGTACAGATATTGCTCGATGTATGAGATCTCGATTTCTAGACATTCTAGTACACTCCAACAGCAGATTTGATCATCAAGTTGGGATTCTAAAGGCAGTTTGAACGGTGTTTCTGTTAAAATATATAGGTGTAACAAAATAATTAGTGTTGCCATCTCTCGGTGACTTATTGTAGACGTTAGTCTGTTCCTAAATGTCATACTAGTTTTACTGATCGCGCTTCAGTTATCGTAGGGTACAAATGGTCGTTTCGATCGCTTAATCAATAAGTATGTACATTAGATAATGCAAATATGAAAAATCTTTAAATTGACACCAAATATTTCGAGGACTTCGGCGATTTTGATATACATCACCACGTATGTTTTTTCTGGCGACATTCACCAGTCCTCGGTGGCAGAACAGTGACTCGCACGTCACCGTGACGTCACAAGATGGCCGCCCCGTCATGGCCAATCAGCGGTTTGCGGGGATTTTAAAAGTTGCTCGATGTATTTGTTAGTTTGTCTCGTGTTTTATACCAAATCAATTTCATGCCTGGGTATAGGTATGAAAAGTTGTTGGAGGTGGACCAGGTGTTCCAGGGAACACAAGACCTACAGACATACAATGTTATAAAAAAAGTTCACTCCGCAATTTCGGCTACTATTATGAAATTTTGCCCCTCACTCATTTTGGCCTTAGTCACCGACCCGAAAGAACTCGCGTTGTCGCGTTATACGATAGAAAGTGACGGTCGGATCCAGTACGTTCCGTCCGATGGTCGGACCCGAATGTCAGTTTTGTTAGAGAGAGACTTCTTATTCTGTGCCGTTCTCCCGTCCACAGGTTTTGGGCTTCCAAACCCTTGCGCTTTCCAAAATCGTGCGCTTCATATAAATATTTGCTCTTACAGAGTATCGAACTACGAACCAGTGGCGTAGCGTCAATAGGTATATATTCTTAGTAAAGGGAGATTCGGATTACTTTTTCTTCAGGAGTAGTAGATACTCCGGTCATATGCATTAAAATAGGCAAGCTCCCTCCGGCTTGCATCGGTTTCTTTGGACGCCAAGCCACTGCTACGAACTAAACTATTTTATAACCTACGTTATCAGCTCATTCTTATATCCTCCGCTCCGCTCCGCTGAGTCTCAATCCATTTTACCACACTATTGTTTAAGTTTTCTTTTTTGTTATGTACATTTTAATTGTGCTGGTAAATAAATTTTCTTTTATTTTTTTTTTAATTTTTTTTTTATATGCCTTATAAATATAATGCTATTTGTGCTATCGCCTTGAACTTGGTTGTAGCGCGGTGCAAAACCGCTGATCGACCGTGACTTGGTAGTCGCGGTAGCTGCAGTAAGCACCAAAACAAATTCAACACTTTTACTTTCGTAATTGTTGCAAATTTTAGTGCAGTTTCCACGAAACCATATTATTATTTGACTGTCTAATAAAAACGTATGAAAATAAGCGTAAATCCTAATATAATTTAGCTACAGGCAAAGATGTCGCGTAAAAACATCAGAGGAAAAAAATCGTTTGGCATAAATAACACAAATCACTCGGCATTGTCACTATAAAAAACTAAACTATAAAAGAAACACTTTTCTTTTGTAGTTTAGTTTTTTATAGGTTAGTTTAGCGCTTTCAAGTCGCGCACAAACGCACATAACACATCGGTAACAGAGATAATGCTCTGAACTATCAAAGAAAAAAATGTCGAAAAGAGGACCTCATTTTAAAAATACATTAAAGGTAAAGGAGCCCTTGAGGCCTACCTACTTGCAAACAATGATTTGATTTGAAAATGGAATGATGTTATAGATGTAATCTGGATAATTTTGCACATCGTGTTGATGCAGTCCAAAAAATCGTACAATTTAATTTCATCATTAGTTTAACTAACTAAAACACGCATAAAAATCGGTATTGAAGAAATAGAAAACTCGACTTCACTTTCGCCCGACATTTTCCAGTCATGATGACGTTGACAAGATGGCCGGCATGGGCGTCATCGCTCATCAGCGGTTTTCGGCAGGAGCGCTCTAACTAACGGGCGAGGTAGACTATATTGGCGTAAAAATTACCCCAGGTCAGGCTAGAGTAAGTCGTACTTTTCGGAAAAAGGAATATTCTCTAATTGTTTTTTCCTATGGCGCACACGCCTTGGATGGGGAGTGTATTTGCCAATGCCGCGACGTTTGAAATCAGACACGCACGGAGAATGTTCGGTCGTAGAAGTAATTTCGATTTTGTAGAAATAATCGGTTGTATTTCTTTTTATTCTTGGTATCTGAGCACTTCTAAAATTGCCATTTTCTTACGATAACATTGCGAAGTTTTCTGCCAATTTTTATAGTTCCTATCCCGTGAATTTGCTAGTCTTTGATTCAATGCTTGAAAATTTCAATCCTCCTGACGCTGTATTTCGATGAATCTCTTCTTAGTACACCTCTCCATTTCCTAAATTACATATTTACATTTTCAATTTTTTCAAATTACATTTTCTTCTTTAGGAAAAATAGTCTTGTGAGCGCTAACTCGCTGTCTTGCAGTGGCGTGGCGTAAAAGATATCCTAGGGCAAGCCGGTGTAGATTTGGCGCACATTTTCCTTAAGAGCACTGCTGTCTTGTGAGGACTCCAGGCAGGATCCAAACTTTTTGTAGGGTACGTGGAAGAACTGTAGGTGGCAGCACTAAATTGACATAAGAATCAGTGAAGGAAAATTATTAGGTCTGAAAAAATTAGATACTGGTTAGGTATAAATGTCAATGTCAAGTGTAAATCGTGGCTACACTGACGTTAATCGTCCTTCATCGCGACAATAACGGCGTTTTCCGTTAATGGGTTATTTTCAGAAATATGTCTGCGATTTATCCCTGTGTCTCCATGACATTTAGTATGAAAAAGGGCCAGAGGAATAAGGTGACCGCAGACATATTTCTGAAGAATAACCCTAATGTGGCGCAGCATGATAGAGTACAATATTAGGATTGGCGGCACGAGTTGGCAGCACTTTCGGTGTGCATGTTCCCTATAGACGACATGGACACATTCTTCGCGACTTTCGCTAGAGTCCTAGTCGAGAGCTGAGGCCATAAAGAATTATGGATTTTAGCAATTTTTTTAATCCTATAAAACAAATAAAAATGGGTGGTATGTACCTACTCCGAAAAATTGGCATACAAACATGTACATACATGTTGGTTTGTGAATGGTTTTTCCTATTCTTAGTTCAAAAATTCGACCGTAATAATAGCTATTATCCTTTCCAAAGTGCTTTCAGTCTTGATGTTTTGAAGTACCTACCTAAAAAATAACAGGTCTAAGAGGTTTATTGAAAAAGGTAAAAATATTGGTGTTACTGTGAAAATCTGTAGCTTAAAATTATATTATTGGATAACTTTGATCTGTACATGTCAATGCCAATAATTTAATATTTTTAGTATCATACCTTCCTGCTTGGATTGAACTAATTATAAAGTGCCCCATACATAACCTTTGATATTTTCTAAACATTAATACATAACATAATCCCAAGAATCCCACAGAATAAATGTAACTGACACTTCCCTAATAGCAAATAAAATATTCAACTCTAATCTAACAAAAGATATATAAAACATACCTAAAGATACGTATCCTTAAAAAAGGTAAGACAGACCCCATCCAAACATAGCGCTCTCGCTTCCACCAAGCAAAATACAAACGAGTTAGAGAGAGACGACTATAGTTCGAAAGTAGGTCCTCAACGGCTCCGCCTACAGGCCGGCATAGTAGGCCGTGATACCGGTTGGCTCAAACAATATGAAAAAAAAGCCAGTCCGCATGAGGCAAGGGACAAAAAGGTTCATCCAGACCCCATTATATTTCTGTGGCTGTATGGAGCGGTATCCTTAGCCTTCCTCCGAAAAAGTGAAAATCATAGTGCATGCAGAACTGCCAGGTCATTCCTATTCTGCATTTTTACCGGCCAGTCATTTCGTTTGTAAAAAATTGACAATTTCTCTTTTGGATGACAGTGTGGTTTTTTTATAAACAATTTTAGCTGGTAACACCGGTGATTGTGGACTTTTACTAGTGTGTGTTCAGTGGATTTTTAACCGGTATGTGCTTTTCTTATTAGTTTTCATTGGTAAAGTATTGCATAGAAGAAAACGTTTCATGCATTTCATAAAACCAAATTTCGTATTCATTGGTTGGGTGGAGTTCTTGTTTTATGCCTTGGTGAAATAAAGATTTATTTTCAAATAAACTATCTATGGGACTTGTTTTTCAAAGTATTCTCTCTCTTAATTAAGAGCAATGATTTTATCGATGGAGTTTTTACTCGCATGTTGCTGAATTAACTGAAATAAAGTAATTGTTAATATTGTCTTCGGTTTCCGCGATTTCCACTCATTGTAATAAAACAACTTAAACGGATTAAATCGCGTATACCTATTACCAATTTTTTTCAAGTCCCGACGTTTCGTAACCCTTTTCAGCGTTCATGGTCGCGGGGTTCGTGTCTACCCGCGACCGCGACCGCGTAGTTTTATTACAATAAAGAAATTGTTACCTGGGTGGATTTTCGAGTTCAACTATCAATATATTTGATGAAACGTTCAGCTCTCTTCTTCACTGTCTTGTCCGACGCGGTCTTCCTAACTACTCGTTTATTTATTTGGTGTAGCTTATACTAGGAGTTCCCCTTCCTCACTTTTTAAATTTTTCCTTCCATTATATTTTTATGAACTTATCGATACAGAGACCAAACATTTTTTTTTCTCTCAAATTTTCTATCTCTCTTAATATTCTCTTACTGTGCCTTACACTTCTTGAAACTTGGAATTGACAACAATGCCTTGTAGAACATTTAGAAGTGAGCTAAGAATAGATTTTTTGAAATTCAACCCCTAAACCAGTGGTGGGCAAAGTACGGCCAAAGTAGTTTCTTCAGCCCCTGTGAGGGTTAAATTCGGGTTGCCGACAGTCCTTCGAAATAGTAATGTATGGAAATAATATATATAATGTTGCAGTGGCGTGGCGTAAAAGATATCCTTGGGCAAGCCGGTGCAGATTTGGCGTACATTTTCCTTAAGAGCTGTAGAATAAGGTAGTCAAATGCCTGATATTAGGCAAGCCGGTAGGAATCGAGTTCTTTGGACGCCACACCACTGATATTTTGACACTCCAGCAGTACAAAGATTTAAAAACTACATTAATTTTGGCTATGATTCTGGCCCCATGAAGAATGTTTGCCCACCACTGCCCTAAAGGGATGAAACGCGGATTGTTTGTCAAATTCACGCGTATGAAACCGCGGGATAGCATCCAGTATTTTACAAAACAAACTGGATGAAATTGAGTTCTGTAGACAAACCTCCATAGACTACTGGTAGGGCGTGTTGCAAGCATTGCCTATTGAAAGAGTGTTAAGAAACCACGTAATTATTTCAGTGTTGTAATGTATTACATAAGTTAATGCAGTTATGTAGTATTTGTTTTGATGCTAGCTTGTCGTAAGCGAATAAGCCTTGTAACATGTGGCTATGTTGCTTTAGTTGCTTATACCGACGGCCATGACACAAGAAAACAACGACGGACGTTTTTTTTATTCAAATTAGGTAGGTACCTGTGTTTCGGTAAGAAATAAGTTGTTAATGGCCTAAGTTAGAAACAATGACATTAGTTGTGAAAAAGAAACGTGGAAATCGAAAAAAAGGAGGAAAATTAAAGAAAAGCAAATAATGCTTTCTGAAAAGGAGATTAGGAGAAAAGAGAGATAGAGTTAGCTAGCGATGGGATATAAGTAGTTAGGAAAAATAATCTTATAAAGAAGTCAGTCTGCAATTTTTGGTTGTCATTCTTAACTTACACACGTGTACCTACATAAAAATTGTCTGTAACTGCGATACTAACACATAACGAATGAAACAATGCACTGACATTTTGACGACCACAAAGCACAGTATAATACCAGTAATTTTTCTTTCTACAAAAGGTACATCGCGCGCTTGAATGTGTGCACGCCGTGTACGAACGCACTACAAGCAAAGCTTTAAGAATGCGTATATGCTATCGCGCGTCTGTGTGATTACGTGTCGCGCGCTCCTAAACGCCCGTTTTGGACAACTTGTTCGTGTTTATACTTTGACAAATATACAAATAGTTTGTCGACAAACACCAACTGTTCTTCGAGGCCCGGCGTAGTTGTATTATACTCTTACAATATAGGAGGTCCACAGTCCGCTTTTTGTTTTTTTTTACGGGGGAGGGGGGTGCCGAGCTGCCACAGCTGAAGAGGTCCCTGCTGGCGCGATTTGGAGGCCCCCGAGGTTGGTTGGTTGGTTGGGGCGGACCGCCCCTTCCGCCCCTCATATGTCCGCCACTAGTTCTTGTTGTTTAACGTTTCCTTCTGAGGGAAACGTCTGGCCAAAGATACTCCTTACAAAGTCCGCGTTGCTCTTAAGAGGAATACCTCCCTGCGATTCTCCCATACAAACGCTCTCGACTGTTTCCTCTCTGGTGTTTGAACATAGAGCAATGAATTTTTCAGATAAGATCAATATCATCAATATCTATGCCGCTATTTTTTGCTTTTTTGGATATTTTTATTTTAAAGAAACTTACAGCGCCTTGAAAATCGCAAAAACGGCTTAATTGAATTGGCTGCCAAACAAGGCGCAGTATACGAGTACAAATATGACAACAATTATCAAAAAAATCAAAACATAGCGGCGTAGATTATTTCTTCTTCTTACAGTTCCCAAAATTGTATAATGATTGGTTGCGTTTTGGAGGAGGAAACAGTCGAGAGCGAAACCTCGATTTTTGAGTTTTTTGCGTGGGATTTTTAGTCCGACCTGCAGTTGTCCTTATCGCACGAATTGGAATCCCGCCCACAGCAGCGCGACGGAAACATTGCGTCAAAAATTCGAGATTTGAAAAGTTTCTCAGCTATAGGCATTGATTGCTCTTAACTTCAATGCCGTTGAAGGTTTTCTTTTATTCCCTTAGACTGGCAAACAGGCAGACAGCCGACTTGATGGAAAGTGGTCACCGCCGCCTATAGACATTTGCAACACTAAATGCATTACCAATGCGTTGCCGGTCTCGAAGAAATTTGATGACACCCTTATGCTACTGGCTTTTTTGACATTGTCATGACAAAACATTGTACCTCTAGTCATGAAAAACATTTTACCACGCCTTTACCTATCCTGACGATTCATATATCCCCAAGGCATACGGGCAGTCCCATGACAGTGATCCGTCACCAATGACAGATCGCATGTCAAAATATTATACACACACCCATTGTTCGGGTGATATCGATTGCAATCCGCGTTACGCGCAAAAAGTCGATTGAATGAGATTTTCAATTATGATTTGTGGAATTTAGTGTGAAACCCCTCTCGCGACTTCAGATCAATTTCCGACTTTGTCATACAAACTTTCATCCCTCATATCAACCATTTGGGGGTTGAATTTCGAAGTTCTCAGCCAACTGTCTGCCTGCGGCCACCACAGAAATACATATGTAGAAGGAAAAAGTGTATTTAGTGCCTCGCGTGTTAAAAAGAAGCGGCGACGGCCTACTTTGCACGCCGTTAACTTCAGTTGCCGTCAATATTTATAAATCTGAAATATGGAAATAAAATAAATACCACCAAATGTAATGGGAAATTACCTAATGGTTTCCATCTCTAAATTACACTTTTGACTTCAATCAAACACCAAGCTAAAAACGTTCACGCTTGGTCGCCATACAAATCGACGAACTGTTTCCTTCTAATTCGATTTATTTATGTGGCGGTAACCAACGCAAGTGATACGTGTTTTCCTCCAGAATTTCAAGATTTCAATGCGCTGACGTTGATCATAATTTGCCACGTCCACTGCTAATTAATCCCCCGAAGACTCCATCTTTCTGCTTTAACCCGGGCTTCAATCTTCTTTGTCAGGCCGCACTGCGCTCTTCGGTTCGTGTTGTGTTGAGAACGCGACTCCTCAACCAGTCAGTCTAAGTGGCAATCACATTATTTAGGTTAGGTTTAATGTTTTATGTTGTTTTATAATAAATGCAGTTTATCACAACAAAACGTGGTAAATACAACATGTTTACTCGAATGTGTAGGATTCGTCGTACATTATTTTAAAGAGAAAAATATACATACCTACGTTCCTTTTAGCTTATCTAATTAAGTTGTAATACATCTGGAGCCGATATAACGAATATATTCACGTTTGAGAAACATCAAAGTATTATTTTTAACCTTCAAAACAGACTTGAATATTTTCGAAAAAAGCATTCAAAAGTCAAACCGTCAGTCGGCCATTGTTATGCTACGACATTCGAAAAAGAATAAAAATCAACAGTAACAAGATATAGCACGACAACTTTAATTATGCCGGTGGAGAACTATGGAACTAACGTAGCGACGTAATGTTTTATGTTATTCGCTTAGATGGTGGCGACACCGCGGACGGTACATTTATGTTAGCTATGTTTTTAAAATGAGAACATCCCACACTTGAACGTTCGAAGTTTAAAAGAGGCTTCAAGAGCGGTTAGTGCCCTATTGGAAAAAAGCGTCTAAGGTTGTTCGTTTTTAAACGTTGTAATGTTAGAAATACTTATCTGTAGCAAATAGTTTAGTTTTAATGTATTCTATAACTTAACAGAATACCAAAACGATTGTAGAAACCTGAGCGCCACATTTAAATTCATTAGGTTCAACACTTTTTTACTTTACCTACTAAATTCTTTAAGTAATGACAATTGAAGCCATTGGGATTGTTTTTTAGAAATTCTCTGGTTTTTTACCCGAATTGTTATTATTTATGTAAAGAGTCATTAAAAAAAACTACGTCATACTTAAAAATCACCTTACAGTTAATAATCATAATGACACATTTCAGCTATTTAATACTTGTATTACAGCACAAAAGAACACAATATTATATCGTTTTTACTTACCCTTGTTGAAATATAAGGTTAAAATGTGCACAATCGAAAAACCCGCAAGTCACCCTGGCAACATTGACGTTTAAAAAAAACTGCTCATCAAACGGGTGTGTTCGCGCTTGTTTTTTTAATCGTATGATGTTTGTCAAAGGTAAAGCGTGGTTTAAAGATGTGAAGTTTGTGGTCAATATTTTAAATTATGTGCTTCTTTCAAAATTTTCAACAACGTTTAAATTTTTACTGAAAACGTTAACTTAAAAGACACATCTATGTATAGATTTGTTATCTCTTTTTATTTTATAATATTTTTTTTACTTGTGGTAGTTATAATAATAATAATAATTAATTTTGAAACTCATGGCTTCATATCCTTACAAAATAAATTGAATTCAAATTACACATTACAATAAATAAAACTATGTATGTGGTATGGACTATGGAAACTTGTGAGCGCTGGTTCTATGTTTTATAAAATTAGAGAATGAACAAAGTCATCAGAGCCCTCAATTTGGGCTTCGGTCCTTGCTTCTTTTACAACGGATTGCTCCGTGCTTTAAATAGAGAAAAATCTGATTACAATAGTGCCCTACCAGTGTTGTTAATAATTTAATTAATCGGTGTATTCATAGTCATACTTCTAATCTAATGTAACATTAAAAGTTTGGGAAGCATTTATTTTCCACTTCTAGCATAAGACTGTGTGTGTAACATATGTTTAGAGTTTATTGACAATATGCGATGCATATTCAACCAGATTAAAATCGTAAATGCACTTCGCTGGATCAGATACCGACTCAATTCACCAAGTTATCTCAAGCCTCAGTCATTCAAAACTAACTTACTGACATAAAGATCGCAACGACGATAGTACATAATGATATGTTCGCATCGGCTTCACAAACTTAAACAAGACAATGGCCATAATGTTAACTAAATTCTACTGCATACAATTTGTAGGAATATAATTCGGCAGTAGTGACGGTTTTGACGGCAAACTTAACTTTGTTACAGTCCCCAAATGACGTTCGAATTTTAAAAATGGTCGGCGAGCCACAAAGCTCGAAAAACCTCTCAGACAATTTATAAATGATTCGAAATTCGAACAAAAACGCCGCGGGACGGAAGAGGACGGGTATACGCCGGGTCAATTTAAAAATGGAATGTGGTGGGACGGTTGATTTAAGATGGCGGCGGTGTAATGAGAGAAGATTGGAGACAATTGTTTCGATTGATATTGATGGTTGGACCGTATATAATTTGTTTATTGTGTAGGTAAAGATTTCTCTCTGTGGTTTGATTTGGATGCGTGGGTTTCTGTGAAAGGTTATCTTTGCATCTATTTTGTTTCGTAGGAAATTAAATGCGAAAGTCAGTGTCTGTTTATTAATGCTGCCCATATCTAAACAAAACAATGCTTTCGATGTCCGTTATTGCGGAAAGCGAATACTTAGATCCACGAATAGATATGGTCAGGGAAGAAATTGCTGACTGAAAGTTTTCAAAAGTAATTTTGGCAGCTGTAGTCAAAAAAGACTTCTCGCCTAGTGGTGTAAGCTCGTGACTATATGACTTAAACATCCACATGACACGCTGAAAGCTATACATATACTTACGTTGACTCGGCGACCTAAAAAGGATCTTGGCCTCCGACTCTCCGACGCAAGAGATCGCCATGCTTTCCCATTCTGTAGCACCTAAGCCTCTCGGGTACTGAGGGCACTTAGGTAGCGACCCCTGCTCTGCTCTATCTCTATCTAAAGGCGCAGAATAAGTAATAGTACAGAAGTCTCTCTCTAACAAAACTAACGTTCGGGTCCGACCACCGGACGAAACGCACCGGATCCGACCATCTCTCTCTATCGCATAACGCGTGCTCTTTCTGGTCGCTGGGTAAGCCCCTCCAGATGGGCAAAACTTGGTACTAATAGACGATTGGAAATCAAGACGGGAGGCCATTGCCCAGCAGATGGACACTAAGATAGGCTAGCAAAAAAAAAATAGGCGCGCAGCGTTTCTTGCAAGGAATTGAAAACTCAACGTTGAGTTTTCAATGATACCAAAATTAGTATCGAGGCAGTCTAATATTATTAACAGTTTTTGCCGCTCGATGGTCACTCGTCATTCCATTGCACCAATACATGTATATGAAACGGTAATGACACTCGAGTGAGTATGCTTAGACTAAACCTAATTATTTCCATGTTATCCCCAACACGCAAAAACCTAACCTCAAAACGACCGGGAAATTAACAGACAGATGTATCCTTTAAACAATTGCCACACGCAAAAAAATAAAATCGATTTGGGCGTACCAAATGCCGTCCGGTACCGAAATAGGTATCTATTTTAATTGTTTAGTTATAAAAAATGTCCGCCATTTTGTGTCCTTCACGGTTGACCAATCGGAGCGGATATATATATATATACGAGTATATATGTTTAGTATCAGATGAATTGAAACCTAAATGTTTATGGAATTAAGTATACCTAACCTATACCACGATACATGTCATGAATCTGGCTTAAGTATTTAGAATTAAAATCTACGTTAAAATACATATTCTTTTGTATAGATAAGCCCACAGTGCCGTAGCGCAAAAGATATCCTTGGGCAAGCCGGTGCAGATTTGGCGTACATTTTCCTTAAGAGCTGTAGAATAAGGTGCTCAAATGCCTGATATTAGGCACGCCGGTAGGATAGGAATCGAGTTCTTTGGACGCCACGCTACTGTAAGCCAACTATCTTCGACATTTTTTTTTATTGTACAGGTTGATTGAATCAGGTGTTACTTTGCGGAAATCCATGTTAATTAAAACAAAAATATTGCTTTGCTAATCCGCGATATGATAACGTGTTAGTCAATTAGTGCTAGCTCGTTATAATTACTTACGTATTTTTTCATGCATTCGCATGCTAAATAAAAAAAAAACATGCAAATAAATATAACAAACCACCACCAAGAATACAATACTCGAAGCGTGTTTCGTCTCTCGACGAGGCATCCTCAGGAGAAGCTGGACATCTTAACAGTCCGGTGTCCAGCGACATATTTTTGTTATTATTATCAATAAATACGTTTGTTTGTTCTCTTGTATTTCAGATTTCTTCGGTGCAATCGTATAGACCCGCCGGTTCAGGCTATACGTTGTCTGTCAGTGACTAGAATTTTGAGCTTTGATCATTAACAGTACCTCTAGCACAACTATGACACGCGACTCTTTATCGCGCGACAATTATAATAATAAATATTAGGGGACAATCTTACACAAATCGAACTAGCCCCATAGTAAGCTCAATAAGGCTTGTGTTATGGATACTAGACGACGATATATTTAATAGATACAAATACTTAAATACATAGAAAACATCCATGACTCGGGAATAAATATTCGTGCTCATCACACAAATAAATGCCCTTACCGGGATTCGAACCCAGGACCTCTTGCTTCGCAGGCAGGGTCACTACCAACTAATCTAAAGCGGTCGTCAATTGCTACCTATCTCTGTCCACTCAACATAGTGTGACAGTGACAGGTGATGCTGTGTCGCGCGAGAAACTAAGTCGCGGCCAGTTATGCTAGACGTACAGAGAATGCCCGTAACTTTACAGATGAATAAGTTACTTCTTCGTAATCGGATAAAAAGTAACCTACATTTTAACTGGTGTCATTATATCGACCTATACACCAACTCGGTTCAGTACTTTTTGCGTGATACGCGAACAAACACGGTGACGGTCTTTTTGCCAAGAACCGCAGGATGTGGAATGAACTCCCACCTGAAGTGTTCCCAGCGCGCTATGACATGGGGTACTTCAAGAAACGAGTAAACAGGGCTCTCAAAGATCTGCAACGTGCTGGTAACACCCCTGGTATTGCAGATATCCATGGGCGACGTTGACTGCTTTCCATCAGGCAGCTCTCCTGCTCGTTTGCCACTTATAACATGAAAAAAAACAGACACTAATTCAAAAACAGTTTATTTGCGTTTTATTACTTATTCTTTACACTTGCCAGTTACTTTAAAAAAAAATACAAATCTTGCTACGATTTTATTGTATGTAAGAGTAATTATTTTACGTATATAGATAAATGCAGAACGTAAGATTAAGCACTTATTAGAGTTGACGCAAAATTAAATAATTTCGCTACCTTTCTAAAGTAGCTGATAAAAACCCAATTTCTTTCATATTCTAATTACATAGCGTGGGAACGCTTTCTTCATTTCAGATGGTATCTGCATTTAATTTAGATTTCTTTGTTAACTCTTTGAAGTAAGCCGAAAAATAATTAACATTTTTACTATTTTTAGCGTTCCGTACCTCAAAAGGAAAAAACGGAACCCTTATAAGATCACTTTGTTGTCCGTCTGTCTGTCTGTCAAGATCCTTTATCTCGGGAATTCATGGAGGTATAGAGTTGAAATTTAAACTATATACTCAGGTCTACGGTCCCTTGAAGAGTTGAAGCTGTGAAATAATCAAACTGCTACGTTAACGTGAAAAAAAGATACGGCCGTTTATGCAGCAAAACACTTAAATTTCGACATTCTTAAGGAAACCTAAATTCAAAGGGTACTCACTGTTGACTTAGAACTATGTAATTTGGCAAAAAATACCGTCTTATACCTACTAGGTACAAGTATAGGAAAAAATCTGAATCCCATCGAAAACATTACATGTAAAAAGATGCAAGTCTCGCAACGCAGTTCTTCTACAATAAAAATGTTTTGAGATGTAATGTTAAACAAAGTCGGTTCTGGGGGAGGGGGGGTCCCACAGAAGTCGATTTCCACCGACTTGCCTATTATTTACCCGTGGAGGATTCTTTATGAAAACTATAAAATGCGTCCTAAATATACCTACTTAAATGGATAGGAAACATCCGAGATTCAGGAACAACTCGTACGCATCACACAAATATTTGTCCTGACCAAGATTTGAACCCGGGACCTCTAGCTTCGTAGGCGTTGCCGCTCCCAGTAGGCTAAACGTCTTCTATATTCCTCCACATTCCGAGAAGTTCGAGAATGACCTATGTTTTACCATTTACTTACCTAACGATAAACATTACAGTCATAGTGCCGCCGGACAAAAAGCACTGACGCAACCGAACAATCGACATTGTCACGGCGCGAATGATCCACGGATCTACGATCTATAGATCACTTTCGGCGCACGCGCCCGTGACTGCCACGGCCAAGGTTACTACGGTGTTGCCAGCCAATCGTTAGTTATGCAATTTTATTTATGTCAACATTTGATGTTGCTTATTTTAGAGACAGTTTTTGCCGCTGCGTTTTTGCTGATCTACGTTTTCTTAGGTGTCCATTCTTTCCCAGTAGGAAGCAGTGGCGTGGCGTAAATATTCATCCTTGGGCAAGCCGGTGCAGATTTGGCATACATTTTCCATAAGAGCTCTAGAATAAGGTGGTCAAATGCCTGGTGGCAAGCCAGTAGGAATCGAGTTCTTTGGACGCCACGCCACTGGTAGGTAGTCTCATTTTTAAGGGCGCAACCCACAGTTGGTAATAGATATTGGTTAAAAAACTGACTGAGACAAATATTTAATATGTACTGTGAGGGTCTAGCCAGTGGTTTATTGAAGTAAACAGGCACTTGATGATTAAGAATTAGTTTTATTCCGAAATATTACATGATGCTTCTATGGCGGCGCTCAGATGAGAACTAAATCAATATTTAATACATAAACATTACGTTAGACTGACAGATAGGTATTTGAATATTTAATAATTCATCAGTAGAGACGGCCAGTCTCTACAGTACACCTAAAGTATATCAAACATGTTACGCCCCTTGCGTAAACGTATCCTCGCAGTACCTATCGCTATACTTAGACCAGGAGTAGGTAACTCCTTCTGCGATTTCGCCAAGCGGCTAACAGTACCAAATTTTACCCCTCCGCAGGGGCTTAGCTAGCGACCAGAAAGAGCACGCGTTATGCGATAGAGAGAGACGGTCGGATCCGGTGCGTTCCCTCCGATGGTCGTACGCGAACGTCAGTTTTGTGAGAAAGATAAACTTCTGTACATAGTACCAAGGACCATTAAAACAAGAGGACTGTCGTTCTCCATAAAAAAAGCTGTTCCCCGATATTTCAACGCCATCTATGTATAAGCTTGGTATAAGAATTATATTATTTACAATTATTCGACTTTGCAAGCGTGACACAGTATTTAAATGTTAGAATTTATTTATTATTAGCTGTTTACGAACTAATTGTTACTGTACTATGTTTCTTTGTTCAATTATAACATCGGTAAAAGTTTAGTTTTTTAGCGCCATCTAGTTTTTGCCTGGAAATCCCCTAGCGGTCGGGTTACGATCCAAAGTATGGAGAATGACAGTCCTCTTGTTTTTATGGTCCTTGGTTATATTCATTTATTTAAACTTTATTGCACAAAAGAAAAGTTATTACAAAAGGCGGCTTACTTAATGCCAAAAATAATACTAGCATTACCAGCGGCTTCGCCTGCGTTATTCCCGTTAATGTCCCAAGGGAACCCTTTACCGGGAAATAAAGTATCCTATGTTTCAATCCAGGAATTGGTCTAAATGCATGCCAAATTTCAGCTTGATCCATCCAGTTGTTACCCCGTTATTTAGTAACAAACATCTTCACAAACTTTCAAATCTTTAATATTATTGTGATTCTCTATATGTGGTAGTACCATCGTCGGCAATCTCCTAAATATCGCTAATCAACCCTTTTACAACGACTATTTCCTTTTTTTCACCGTCCTACCTCAGTGGCAGATCGACAATTGTGGTCCAAACAAAAACTAATCCTTCTTTTGTGGTTCTTGGCGACAATTTTTTTTAACTATAACTGTTTTCCCCGTTTTGTAAGAAGGTTGTATGTCAGTAGTAAAGTTGTGGTGGTTAAGTACTTTTGAGTTGCGGTTTTAGCTATTTAGTTTGACAGTTATTGACAGTTTGCACCGGTTTATAACAGGTTTCGTTGAGAAAACAAAGGTTTGATGTTAATGGAAGGCTGATGGAAGCAGCCTCCGGAGGCCCCCGTTCGTGTTGGCGGTAACTTGTGTGGTTACGGCTGCACATAACAAAAAGCTCACATGTGAGTGTCACCAACGAAGTTGCCAAGCTATAGAAACAGACGACCGATGTTACAAATGGTTTCCGACCTCCGGTATGGAGCTGGCACTTGAAGAAGAATTCGGTTATTTTAATCATTATTTTTGTATTATTAAAGAGTCAAAATCATAGCGTGGTCGCAGTAGTTTCAGCTAGTGTAATTATAATTTTTTAAAACCCACATTTGTTAATGTTAATATCGATCCATGCGTCTAAGAGCTACAGATTCCACAGAAGACAATATCTTGAAATAACACCTACATTCACCGCAAAATAACAACACCTCATAAATTCATAACGCACCCGACAATTTACCCCAATTCACGAAACTAAGCAATAAATCATAAATGGACCGGGCCCCTTTTTCTAATACCCTTTCTTTGACCATAATCCTTTTACTGGTGAATAGACTTAGGGACTTATGGTCTTAAGCCACCGCTTCTAATTATGGACAGTAGCTACGTTTAAAAAACCGGTCAAGTGCGAGTCGGACGTGTTCACTAAAGGTTCTGAGATACTACAAAAAAAATCCCGTTTTTTTATTTGTCCTTACTAAGAATATATTGATGACCATCGTTTTTAAATAAGGAAATGTCAATGCAAACTTCACATTTTCTTTTGGTATGCAAGTGTAATTGTATTGTAAGAGTAAGAAAAAGTCAGTTTCTATCGGTTGGATACGTATATTCAAAAACGTAATTTCGCTGTGTTGACATATTGGCGAATACTGAGAAGATTCTGCCTTATTAGAATTGGACTTTTGGTTACAATGTAGAATCAGTCAAGTTCTAACAAGTAACCAACGAATGCCAGTCTAGTGAGGAGGAATCTTTTAAATATTGGAGGCCAGAGAAAATAAACCCACATGCCAATGTGTTAACACATTGGCATGTTAGCTTAGGCTTTACATGATTGTCAATTAGGTATTTCTTTCTTCTTTGAAAAGGTATTTTACTTCGGAGTTCGCACGCCAAAATGAGCAAAATGCGTTTGCGTATAATCGTTTTTACAATGACTCATTAATTTAATTTTCATGACAATATTTTCTATTTTGAAATATTTTTTTAGATGTCCATCCAGGATCTCTGACAATTATAACTAGCTAGCTATAACGGCCAAATGGATACGTCCCTTAAATAGTATGATCGAGAAGTGGAAAACGTAGTACCTCATTATCAGCTTATTTACGTTAACTGCTGGGTCTACTGTCATAGATTACCAAGGCTTAGTATACTGCCTTCCCTGCTGGAGCTTTTAATTACGGATCCCTAAAAAATACGTTCAGCTCAATCAAGAATACACCATATTTGTCTTTGTTTTAAGTTGACGTTTCAATATCAACATCGCTTAGTGCATTGAAAATGTCATTTGCATTGAAAGTCTTCTAATTTCTTACACACAATCTATTGTAGACTTTATCGTATATTTCTTTGAGTTGATATTGAAATACTCTGGTGTGATACGGATGAAATGTTTAGTAAGACTGACAGTTCTTATTGTCTAAGTGTTAGAGGTTGTTTTTGATTGCACGTGTAATGCTGATTGACGGACAATGGTGGCTTGTTTTAAGCTCTTGTGTTTGAATGGGAAATCATGATCATTGTAGATGTTGACAGTTATAAGTTGGAGAAATGTTTCTATGGAAATAACTCTTTCTTATTTATTCATGATTTTTGCTAAATAGCCTTTGTCTAAAAATGTTTCATCTGTCATATTTACGTATTTACGATATAAGGCATATCAAGATACATATTTCAGTCCGAACTTATTGCTGGCCGTATGTACATATATCCCCCTAAGGCCCAAAGCAAATTATTACAAGCTTTTATTTAGTTTAACGGTTTCACCTGTACCGGTGTCTCTGTCAGGGCTCGGAAACCGGTATTTGCTCCATACAAAAATACCGGTATTCTTTCCGTTCTTATCGTTCTTTGGTTTATTATTTCGTTTTTTAACCAGACAATCTAATAATACGAAATCATGACTTGAATACATTACTGCATGAAAAGCATAAAATAATTCAAAATATTGGGCTATTTCGGGGTTTTTGCAAAATACCGGTTTCGAGCCCTGGTCTCTGTGTCTGTAATAAAATCCCACTGTGACCCACCTCCCGATTTCTGATTGAGCTGAAATTTCGCAAGAATATGTAAATCAGACGACAATGCAATATAATACAAAAAAGTACAGTCGGCAATAAAAACATTTAAAAAATATTTATTGACAGACACTTATCAACGGTGCAATATACACGTTTTATCTGACTTATGTCTCCGTAAACGAAGTTGCGAGCGTGTCCACTAGTGTAGAATAAACTGGAAGTGTAGACAAGATACTAAACGTACCGTTTTCTTTGGTCTCCAGGTGAATACGTGATCCAGGGTGAGCTGCCTCGGGAGCTGGTGAGCGGAGAGTCCCTGGAACTGCTGGAGGAGGCGCTCCAGCTGGTGGAACTCGGGGACGAAGCCAAGGATGAACAGCCACAGGTACCATCATTTTTATTGAAACCTGAATGCCTGCGAATTCTACTGACCTTTGGGTAGGAATCTAACCAGGCTAAGGCGGTCTCCGGGGATCGAACCAGGTCGCTAGCACCAGACCACCAAGAAATTTGGCTGATTGCTTAAAGTAAGCAACGGACCAGCGGGAGAGGTTGAAGCGGTTCAACCTGTCCTTGAGGGCCATGTTGGGAGTATCTCTGAAGGATCGTATCCGTAATGATGTGATCCGACAGAGAACTAAACGGCCATTCTCACGAAGTATGTGTCTGCGGTCACCTAATTACCGCGACGCTGTTTTCATACTAAATGTATGGAGACGCGGTAATTAGACGCAGTCATACTTCGTGAGAATGGCCGTAAAGTCGTCGACATAGCGCAACGGATTAGCAAGCTGAAGTGGCAGTGGACTGGCCATATCTGCCGCAGAACCGACAATCGCTGGAGCAAGCGTGTTCTCGAGCGGAGACCACGGATCGGCAAACATAGTGTGGGGCGCCCTCAGACAAGGTGGAGTGACGATCTTCGCAAGGTGGCTGGCAGAGGTTGGATGCGAGTGGCCGCGGATCATGCTCGATGGCGTGACATGGGAGAGGTCTATGTCCAGCAGTGGACTAATACGGGCTGATGATGAACCTGTCCTTATGTAGAGTGTGTGTGTCGAGCTACTGGGAGTTTTAGTTACCCCTAGCCGTGTACGTAAGTCCCCAATCCACAGTGGGCTAGCGTGGGGACAGCAGCCCATTCACTCTCGTCTATGAGAGTAGGCCTGTGCCCAGCAGTGGAACGCATATCTCAAACTCAAAGGGCGTAAGCCCTTTGAGTCTAAAGGTATCGATATAGGCTGATGATGTGTGTTGTTGCAGGCGGTAGAGGGCAGCAGCAGCGGCAGCGCGATGCTGCACCCGGCGATGCGGCACGTGCCGCACCACCTGGCGCACTACCACAACCAGGTCAGTTCGCAACTCTGTAGCATGCCACATGCGACACGATCGCTCTAAATAGGGAACGTGCACGACGAAGGTGCTGCCAACTGGTGCCGCCAATCTAAATCATATACCCTCTCATGCTGTGGCCACATTGACGAAAACGCCGTCTGGCCTTTTTTCATACTAAATGTATGGAGACAGATGAATGAGTCGCAGACATATTTCTGGGGAAATGTCCATTTCCACATACAGCGGAGGCCGTGCCATGAAAAAGGTTGAAAAACCCTGCTTTAGAAGATTGTCGCATTACTACAATCAAGTCAGTTTGCTAATCTGTAGCATGCCACATGCAATTCAGGATATAACTGGTCTGAGATAACGCAGGATAGTACCACGCACAATAGGAGCATTCCATGAAAATATTTCGTAAGGGACATCACCGTTTTAATACTTCCGACTCGGAAGTTCCCAGAACTAAATTCAGGAAGCTAATTATCAGCATTGTAATATCATAACGCTGCTTTAAGATGGATAGTTTACGTTTTATTAGGGTAGCTTCCATAGCGTTTCGTAAGGGACAAAAAGTTGTTGTTTTCATGGAATGCTCCAATACAACCAAAACCCACTTTCTACGCTGTAAATAAGTCAACTTACATTCAACCACCACTCAAACACTGATTCATTTGAAAATAATAACTTTAAAAATGATAAAAAGAATAATGAAACTTGTTAGTCCACCATTTTGTCCAAATTCAGAAAATGTTAAATACCTTTGACACTCGCGTCGGTATAAAAAATCGGACGTTCAAGATAAATGATGGCGGTGACACGGGATCATACCACACACGATGGCGGGAGTGGTGTAAATGAGAAGCTTGTGCCTTGTTTTGAAACTATCATTATTTTAAGCAACAAGAGGTAAAAACCAAGTTATTTATTCAAGGAACATACAATACCAAATCCACAATACAGGTTTCGTCCATGAACAGAAGTTGTATCCATAACGGGTTTCGCCATGCAAAACAGAATAATATTTGCAACATGCTTCGTCAAATCAAGTTCAAGTACAAGCAAAACAACACAGAGCAGAGCCCCAAAATTAACGTCTTGTCTAAATCTTACCCTGGCTCATACGTTCCTAGGGTACTCGCTGCGTTCGCAGGTTGGATAGCCAAAGAGATACGCTGATCCAGGTACGAACCAGACCCCCGGATCAAACTAGAACTGTTGTAACTAAAATACGTTACACTATGTGACTTGTTTCGCGTGAATTTCCAACTTTATTACACAATTTCACAACCACCGTTTCAAGCATTTCGAAGAAGTAAGTTATATTATTATTTTAATAAGTGGCTGTCTCTTTGTCTTACTTTTAATATCAATTAATGTGACTTACCTAATCTTAAATACAAAAAGTTAAAACTTAAATACTTAAAGAAGTAAGTTAATTTTCGAAATAGTATATAGGGCGTCATAATAAAGAATGGCCCAGAACGCAGGTGTTTGTGGCCCGAGCCACAGGCGAGGATCGTAAATATGGGTTCGGGGGCTTTCTTTATGCTTTTCTTTTTGGGAAGACGGAAAATTGTGTGCCCATGGTGTATACACAAATTTATGTGTTCCCTTGGGCGAGGAGCGGTATTTTCTCCACGCACAGCATCCAAACCTCCAAATAGGGGTATTTATAGTATGGATAAAACCGGGATCCCGGTAACAGCACATTTGCACAACTTTATCATACAATTTATTTTCCATTGAAATCTTATGATTCTGAATATAACCTCCGCTCACTTCTCTCTCTTACGCCGACGGCAATGCCCAAATATCCCACATCAATCATTAATTTGACAATTACATGATCTGGACAAATTGTGTTTGTTTATCACTCTGACTACTGAATTTAAAACAAAACTTGTTCAGTCTTTACAAGCTTTTAACTTCTTACTTATGATCAGAGATCGGACAAATTTGCGTCATCGCTCCTAAAACCTGTGGACATGACTCAAAAATATAATCAAATAATTAATCATTTAATTAATTCCTTACCTGAGATTTTATTTTGATTGTCAAAAAATACACAGGTTTGTTACAATGTACATTTATTAAAGAAAATAATCAATATTTACGAGCGATGACGCAAATTTGTCCGATCTCTGCTTATGATCATTGGATTCACTTATAATTTTACACATAGCATGTTGTGGTAAGACCGGGTAATTCAGTAAAACTTCTGTCCTGTCTTGACTTTGATTGCAGAAGTAAAATAGCTTAAAATTCGAGCTATAGACGTGGAAAATGTACCGTCTTGTAGGGAGCAAATTTTGAGGTTTTGAGGCTTGATGGGAAGGGATTTTGTTTCAAGTTATAGAGGATTTCGTCTTATGGGGGTTCCACTGTATAATCAATCTTATTTTACTTGTAATGTTCGTATATAAGTTGTTCAATGATATAATTGTTATTACAAAATTAATGTTTGTGCGCGAAATCATCACATCTATTTTCTTAAACCCTGATACTTCCCCATAATACAATTTCCAAAATAGAATTCATAACTTTTTATAACGACGAGCCACAGATAACATAAATCGATATCAGATCAGGTTGATCGAAATATCGATTATAGTAATCGGACATCGATTAATGGTCGTCCGCATCCTGTCGGACGGTGAGTCGATGTAGAATCGATTGTTGAAGTGTCTTTGACCTCTTTAAGAATTTGGGGACTGAGTATTTGCGCCAGAGTCGAGTAAAGCGTTAGTCACATTGTTTTATAACTTGTGGACTCGCTCGCTACTTCGTCCGCGGTGAAATAAGTCGGATATAAAGTATCCTATTTGTTAACCGAGCCGGTAGATAGTGATGCGCAAAAAAACATGAAATTTGTACAATTTTATTATGTATATCATAGATTAATACAAAATTACAAACTTGAATAACTAACTTCAAACGATTCAAGATTGTTTGATTGTTTGTTACACATGAGTTAATTTAAAAAATACCCCATTCGCTACAAAATTCGAAGAGCTCCCTCGATTTCTCCAAGATCCCAACATCAGATCCAGATCTGGACCTATTCCTTTTTTGAAGTCTGTTTAAACTGCAAGCTGTGATTTATGTAGTTTGATGGTTTTGTGACACTAAACATAAATCCGATAGAAAATAGAGGAATATTTCTCTTTTATCGGTATGAATCTTTCAAAAAACGACGAAGTTATCAATTCGGCTGTATTTTTGTAATCATTTCACGCAACCCTAAAAGATGGGCACTCGATGCAAAAGCAACATAACTCGAAAACTTTAACATTTTCTAAATACCTGCGCTCTTCAGACGCCTCGAGAGGCGGCCTAAGCAAACATGGCCGACGAATGTTTAAACTATATCGGTTTGAGCGAAATTGACGGATTTCTGCTCTAGTGACGGGAAAAAGGAAAGTTTGCATCGATAAATTAGCCCAGAAGTGAACCAATTTATTTTTTACGAAATTCTAATCATTCTAGACTTATCAGTTTTAGTTTTAGATATAGGTCCTTTTTAATAAAAATACGCAGTGAAACAAGCTTTTTTTTATTTAGCATTGATTTATCCATTTTAAGCCAATGACAATTCATACGTTTCTAAAAAAAAAAATTGTTATTTTTTACGACACTTACTTTTTTTAAATGTTTATAAACTTAAATTTATTTAAAGTATGTTTGCTTAGATTCTTTGTGTCAAATCTTTCAAGTATATAGGACCCACATCTCTTGGCTAGATTTACGAAAAAAAAGTTACTTAATTCTATCGACATTGGCCATCGACAATTTGGCAGCACCGCATAACCTAAAAAGCACAACGTGCTACCGTATAGGCAAGCACGCTGTTTGTCTATGGTTAACATTCTTCTCTTATACCAACAACGGTGACAGATTTCCTATACGGATTATCGGAGTAGCAAAAAATACGATACTTACCAAATAGGTACCTACCAAAAAATCACAGGAATGTAGAATCTGGCTAGAAGCATCCGACGGTCGCAAAGTGAATGAAATTAAATATTGCAGTGCCCAACATGGTCTTTGTGTATTTATAATTTGCGAGACTAACATATGTAATATATGTATACATAATTTTTAAGTCCGATTCTGAATAGGATTGGTTCAGGGGTTAAGATAAGTATTCGCTGCAACTGCATAATCTCTGAAGTATGAAGGGTAAGGAGAACCGTCTATGTGTATCGAAAAGTGTCCGTTGAAATGTGCTAAATCAGTGTTTTTCAAACTATTTCATGGCACGACCCCCTTTATATGCGAAAATATTTCGCGACCACTTTTGTTTTATTTTTCCTTATTGCCTGAGGTTTCTCGACCCTCGAGACCCCCTTCTAGAGGCTCTGCGCCCCCCAGGGGGTCGCGACCCACACTTTTAAAAAACACTGTGCTAAATAGTGACGGCGCTACTATTGCAGATGGGTGAAATTTGGTATACTGCCGCTTTATTAAATACCTACTTTTACCTCTAACAAGAAGTGTTGACAGGCCCGTATTTAAAAGTCCGGGTCTCTATGCACTGGGTATAGGGAACGTGCACGACGACGGTGCTGCCAACTGGTGCCGCCAAACTAAATCATATACCCTCTTATGCTGGGGCCACATTGACGAAAACGCCGTTAATAACGTTAATTTATCGCGTTGAAGGACGATTAACGTCAGTGTAGCTACGACTTACTTGACACTTACATATTATCATTGACATAGACAGCTTGATTTGACAGTTGCGATAGTTTCCTTTATTGTCCGCCCGTGTCTCTTTGGTCGATTAGTGCTGCCACCAAGGCCGTGTAGGCCTCCTTATCAGCGCACTTCACTCCGTCTAGAATGCTAAATTCATTTCATACTCTCATGCAACGCTAGCGCCATTGTGGGGAGATTTTGAACCATTATTTACTCCTTTTAGCTGGACACTTTCAATTGACCCCTCATACAAGTTGCATCTTTCCCTTTCATTAGCATAACCTCCTTTTATGAAGGCTGAACCGATTTTGTTCATCGCACCGTTAGTAATAAACCGGCCTAATTCAAAATGATTCTACAATTGAGTTAAAACCATTTGAATTCATTTTAAGATTGAAAATAAACTCAATTTTTTTGAGTTAGGCCAGTTTATTAGTAAGGGTGCGTCATGTTCGAATTTAAAATATCTGCTGGCCTCAACCTTTCAGAAGGAGAAGTAAAACGCCGCGAAGCCTTTCTTGCGGACGAACTAGTATATAAAGCGTTAAAACTACATAACATGACCATGTACATAAAAACCTAACTATAGTCCACATAGGGTACATTAACGTAGCGAATTTCAATGCTATTCTCAAGACAGACAGACAGCTCAATGCACTGGGCGTAGCCCTGACAGACAGATTGACCAGTCATGGGATACCTATAGGGCTCGAGGAAAGCTATCTTATAATAACGATCTGTATTCAAATCAGAGTACTGACGTTGACATTAAATGGGATTGACTATTTAGTACAATTAAAAGCCCTTACTCACACACACGCACTGTCAGGTAACTTAAGGTACACTAAGCGGTGCGACGCGGTAGCGGAACTGCGCGACAAAATATGCTTTACTCGTATATGAAATTGTATAAGGTATATAACGCACTACGTGGCGCGTCGCGACGTATGGAAACTAGAAGTGGCGCATCGCGCGCGTTCGTGCTTACCAAAAAGAATATAAACACTAGGTTTCACTGGTGCCTACTGATCAAAAACATATGAGGTTCGGTTCGGCCATATTACGGGATTTCATTGCCACTAATTTCTTACTCTTGCAACCATTTTGTGGTTGACAATGTTACAATTATGATGCTTAGTAATGGTAATGCCAATTCAATTTAGCACTTTTAGTGCTAAATTAAGCGTGTTTTCGACCTATTGTTAGTAACATAATAAGTTTACATAGTAATAGCAAGGACCATTAAAACAATGGTTTTAATGGTCCTTGGTAATACTGTTTACAGTTAAAAATGACGTTATATTCGTTAAAAACGATATATCCTTTTGCTCACTAACGCAGTACTTTGTAATTGTTTTTCTTGCGGTTATTTATAGATTTTAGCACAATTTCTTACACAAATTTGACCCCAAATTAAATCTAGATTCATTAATACTTTTATGACAATAAAGTTGTCAGAGATAACTTAATTCAGTCAGTTAAAAATACAAGTAGGTACTTACAGTAATACACCAGACTTCTTTACCTGTGTCGTCTTTCCTCATTCCGTCTAAATAGCACTAAATACCGCAATTTATGAGAAATCATAGTAATTATGGGACATTACACAAGACGATTGTCTCGTAATTGAATGTCTTATGTCTATGGACGGTCCACGACAACAATCTGGCCAATTCTCTAAGATATCACTCAGTCTTTGTCACCGACCACCTTGCAGTGGCGTGGCGTCAAATCTATTCTTAATAAATCCGAAGCAGACTTGGTTTGCTTTTTCTTCGGGAGTAGTAGATACAACTGTCATATGCTTTAAAATAGGCAAGCCGGTGGGAATCGGAAAAAAAACCAAGAAAACACAAAAAAAAACCTCGCTGCCACAAAAAACCAAACTAAACTACACTAAAGATACCCGCAATTCGTTGTATATGACAAATGACGCATCTTATATTTTTAAAAGGCGCGTAAAGGCTGACCAGTGTCACGAATTTCATAGAAATATACCCTTCGTTTTTGCGTGATCTGACAGTATTTTTGCGATTTTACCATCATTTCATATGTTTTTCAGGCAAACGATCTTGATAAATATTGTCATCGGATTCTGCGATTATCACTCACTGTAATAAAACAACTTTTTGCCACGCCTCTTGCCATAAAGTGGCTTTTTCCGCACGCTGCGCGTACGGAAAAAGCATAAAATTATATACACAACACGGGAGGTAATAAAGAAAGCCCACGATCGCATATTTACGTCCCTCGCTTGCAGCTTGGGCCGCAAAAACATCTGCGATCTCGGCCTTTCTTTGTTTTACCACCCTAGTTGTGTAATGTACTATTAACGGATTAAATCGCGTATATTATTTAATTTTTACATCCCAACGTTTCATAACCCTCAGCCTCCTTTAAAGTTGTTTTATTAAATTACAATGAGATCTTGACTAGTTTTTTATGATATTAGTAAGTTTATGAATCATGTAACTAACTACACATCACAAGAGGCGCTAGAGCTACCTGTGGTCGGCGCGACAGACAGACGGTTTGACAAATGACGTGTTTGGACAGCCCGACAGGTGTGGTCCTTCATATATCGATACCTTTAGACTCAAAGGGCGTAAACGCCGCAGGTTCTAATGGCGTTTACGCCCTTTGAGTCTAAAGGTATCGATATAAGTAATCGTTTTCGATACCACAGCATACGTTATAGCACTACGTGCAGAAATCTCTCTCTCTCTCTCTATCTCTCTCTCTCTCTAACACTTGGTTTCTTATACTGTGGTCCATGGACCCCGTAAGGGTCCGCGGTACCAGAGCCGGGGGTTCGTGGCTGTGCATACGACACAAACTTTCATGTGCCCTTGATTTTCTTTTTCTCTGATGGTATTCGGAAAGGGTCCGTAAGGTTTTCGAAATAATGTAGGGGGTCCGTGACCAAAAAAGTTTAGGAACCTCTGCTCTAACAAATTTGTTTGTAGTATTTTAATGACATAAACCGCACAGCGATCCAACGTGTCTTGAAACATTTATTTATTTATTTAAACTTTATTGCACAATACATGAAAGTACAAATGGCGGACTTAATGCCGTAAGGCATTCTCTACCAGTCAACCATCATGGTAAACAGAGACATTATATGTGCGGTATAAGCATTGGTATAAACATTGTACCTAATGGATGATTTTTTGAAATTTCCTCATTTATAAATTATGATAATTTGATAATACTCTATGAAAGTGTTCTTCGAAAAGTAACCAAAGGTACGCACGATTATTTTTAAGTCACACGAATTTTATGATTTATCGAGTCAATAATTATTACACGATAGACCCCCATTCCTCCTATCTTAACATGTGACTTCATATGTTAAGTCGATGATCCACAATAAATATGAAATTAATTAAAGGGATGAACATTTGCACGTTCGCGAACTTGCCCTAAACCTAATTTAGAAAATTGAAAGAGGAAGGCCTCTATAGACCTCCTGTGAGATAAACAAGATATGGCGACCGTCAATGGACTGCTCGCCCCTCAAGTCAAAGATGCAACTCCCTAACCATTTGCTGAATGTCTTCGTGACGGTATTGCAAGAATGAACTTATAAAAAAAAAAAGAAAATTAGGAAACCATATCGCCTCCTAACGGGACACGATCCAGTCGGCTCACACGAGTTACTCCGTTAATTGTGACGAACAATGGAACATATAATATTAATCAAACTATCATTCACATGTAAATTTCATTTTAATTTAACGTACCGATGGGCACAGTGATTGGACGAAAGTGCGAATGTTTGAAGGTAGGATTGACGAAAGTGGTAAAGTACAGAGGCACAATATAATAAATTCAGCGACTTCTTTGATTATCGTATGAAACCTCTTAATACACGCTCACTTGACAGAAAGTGATAACCACCTAGCAGTGGCGTGGCGTAAACGATATCCTTGGACAAGCCGTTGCAGATTTGGCGTATGTACATTTTACTTAGGACTGTAGAATAAGGTGCTCAAATGCCTAATATTAGGCAAGCCGGTACGAATCGAGTTCTTTGGAGGCCACACTACTGCCACCTAGTTAAATGCACAGGATGTTTATGTTTGGGCAGAATTTTAATTTAATTATTTTGTTCGGAAAATGAAAACAAAATATTCATATAACAAAAAAGTTTTCTTCCTATTTAAACTTAATTATTTTGATGGAAGTTAACATATGTTAAAGCTTTGGCATCTTTATTAGAAACAGCTTATATATTCTTATGATAAGTGTAGTTATAACGATTTGGTTTTTTTATAATATCTGAAGACTCTTCTCGAAGTCATCGTTCATCTGATCGTGGGTATTTTTTAGTAACTCTAGCATCTTTTGTTTGTTTAATGTCGGTTTTGATATTGTCAACTGTAACTAGGTAGCTGGTGCCTTTTACTTCAAAGAGAAATGTAGTAAAATTCCTTCATGCATTGTAAAATCCTTTCGTCAGTTCCCCTGGGCACGCCGGACAATGATGACAGATGGTCCGGCGCCGGCTTCTGTTCAAAGGAATAATCTATCAGTTGATTAATTGTTTAGCTTTCTAAGAAATGACGGCAAACTATAGGAATGGGGTAACAATGCGGTGTTGGCTTGTAATAATCATCTTTACATTCTTAAAGATTATCTAAAAGGCTGGTCTACTGCCCTGGTGACGGACCTGGCAGCTTCCTCGCTGAGCGAATAAGCATCGGTATACAGCGAGGAAACGCTGTCTGGATAATCGGGTCATACACGTTCAAAACGCGCGTCTTTTCTGTGGACAATACAAAAGTTAAGGACTTGGGTACATTTTACTTATCCCTTTATCATACAGGTTTTAAGTAAAAGACGTTTTGTAGAAGTCTGTGAGGATCCAGTAAGAAAATTAGGCTTTAACCCCTAACAATTTTATAATGTCCATAGGTAAGACGACCTTAATTTTGACCCAATCGGCACCATGCCAAGGGGGGTCATTGTTTTTGATATTTTATAATGACTAATTTTCATTTTCAAGTTTTACTTACTGTATTCAAGAGAAAAGCAAGATGCATATTTTTTCGTAAAAATCGGTAACCGACAAAAGTGTATAGGTAAGTAATGTAAGTATAGGTAATATGTTCCTCATATGGCTTTTATCTGTAAGAAGCGCGGGTCGTTAGTTAAAAAAAACAACACTCGAAAATCCACCCCAAAACACAAGTATAAAGAAATCAATTACCGACTTGAAAAAAAGCTAGTCATGTTGTACCTGCGCCCCGCAAGCTGTCAATGCATCATTTGTCACATCTTTGTCCTTTGTCGCTATCTCTAGTGTGGCGCGATATAAGTATATCACCCAGTAGTTTAACTTTA
This sequence comes from Eudemis profundana, assembly GCA_947034925.1. NCBI lineage: Eukaryota > Metazoa > Arthropoda > Insecta > Lepidoptera > Tortricidae > Eudemis > Eudemis profundana. The sequence continues at coordinate 7,688,045 of OX344819.1, forward strand.
AATAAATGCCCCATATTCATAAGTCATAAGTTCAGTTACAATATAAATTGTGTTTGAAATTGAATTTTGTACATAAATATTAAAATTATAACTAAAAGCTAAAGACTTGATACCTAACTGAACAAGAACCAACAATAATTTAATCACATGTCATTTCCGCGGCATCGCCCACGTAACAAAAATATATTTCTTATAATAAGATGTAGTTTCGGCATCCAATGTCAACCAATTTAAGAACAGATTAGACAAGCATAATTCCACTCAAGCACGTGAATAAGTTATTTGCTCACTGGATACAGGCCTTATCAGTTGTACCAACTGCCTGCCTGATTAAATAATATAATAATACAATTTTACTTGTAGCTACAAGTACCCTACATTTTGGCCGGTATAAAAACTGAGCCTATGATACTTGGCGCATATATATTGTCACGTCTCTATAAAAATATAATTTTAATGTGACGAATACTGGTATCAAGTCTATCCTCTGAAGAGACGGTAGTTGGATAAGCGACTCCCGCTCAGAATCGTCTTCCTTACCAGATCTCACTCTTCCGATCAGACTCTTTCGACTTCAATCCGGCATAAAATCGTGATCGCTTAGCCAAAAACTTCATTGATAACTGTTAGTTAATGCATACTACTAATATGGATTATAGTGTACATTAAAAAAAAATCAAAATTTCAAAATTATTTATTTTTAACAGTGTGTTTACAAATGGTGAGGAATCCTCCTTTTAAGTACATACTCGTATATCAAGATGATTAATTATTTTCAAAAGTCTGTCTATTTGTTAAGTTCACTTTTATAACGTTTACGGGAATTTCGCGCGATCGTCAGCAGTTAAAATACTGTTTTTAAGAAATGTTTTCACTGTTGTCTTTCGGCGTTCCCAAAAGGGTGTTCCCTCGGGGTTTGATTCGGGGTATTTTGTGAAATAACAACCATTATATATGCAGGTGGAATCTGAGCCGCCTTGGCCGTATCAAAGGCAAAATTTAATACGATAAAGAATCATATTTATATACTTTTCAGTGGCGTGGCGTCTTTTCAACGCGATTCCCAGCCGCGTGCCTATGTTAAAGCATTCAAACACTTCATAAAAGTAGTTAGGTAAAGAGTCTTAGGGAAAGAGTAAGCCATCGTTCCTTCATCGTACTCTCGGAGAAAGACGCCTGTGAGAAGTGTGACTTTTCTGCTAGGATGTAGTTGTAGAATGAACTCCATCCCGAAGTGTTTCCGGAGCGCTATGACATGGGGTACTTCAAGAAACGAGTAAACAGAGCTCAAAGATCGACGACGTAACAGTAGCGTGGCATCCAAAGAACTCGATTCCTACCGGCTTGCCTAATATCAGGCACTTGAGCACCTTATTCTATAGCTCTGAAGGAAAATGTACGCCAGTTCTGCACCGGCTTGTCCAAGGACATATTTTACGCCACGCCACTGATAGGTAACACCTCTGGTGTTGCAGATATTCATGGACGACGTTGACTGCTTTCCATCAGGCAGCTCGACTGCTCGTTTGCCACTTATTAAAAAAAAATGTAAATTTAAACAATCACAAGCATCAAGTGTTTGAAAATCTCAAATTCACCGCATTACTAAAAAAATCTCGGTTATCGGCGAAATTACTAGCATAGAGATATATGTTGGTCCTCAGGGTTGGCAAAGCATTTGTAATATCGATACCTTTAGACTCAAAGGGCGTAAACGCCGTAGGTTCTAATGGCGTTTACGCCCTTTGAGTCTAAAGGTATCGATATTAAGATTGCTAATGTCCATGGGCCTTAGAAGTCACTCACCATCAGGTGACCTGTGCCTGTGTGCTCGTTTGCCTTTCCAAAAATTAGATTTGCAAAAATTATGTTCAGCAGTTAAGGCTGTATTTATCTGCCAGTGATAAGATAGATGAGATATAACCGCATATAGTCATAGTTAACATCCTACAAACATAACACACAACGAACAAAAAACAAACAAGCCTCTACTTTCATACCGCACGGCGATCCTGATCATCGGTGATCTATAGATCCGTAGATCCGCGGGCCGCAATTACGATCTATTCACGGGCATTATGGGTTATTATATTTATTATGCTGTGGGCGTGTTGCTATTTGCGGCAATATGGGAAATGGCGCATTTGCCAATAAATTTTTAATAAAAAAATGCGAAATTATTTAATTAATAAATTATATGATAATTTCGTATTTGTTTATTACAATTTAAGTACATTGTATTGGATATTGATAAACATATAAAACTATGTTCTATAGTATTTTATGGAATAACTAGAAGTAAATAAAATAATTTAAGTAAAAAAAAATAACTGACTTCAAATGAACCTATTCGATAACAAATGCATGAGTTACTATAAAAAAACCCGACTTGTTATAGGTGTGTGAGTTCCCTCAATTTCTTCAAGATCCCATTATCGGAGAGTCCTGATTGTAATGGAACCAACTGGAAGGAATACATTTTTAACAAAAGTCTAAATAATTCCGACGAACTGAAACCTCCTCCTTTTTTATAATCTGCTATAGATTAATATATTCATAACCTGGTTATACAGATAGTATGCGCTAACATAGGATAGGATCTTGTAATTTGTTACAGTTGAAAAAAATGTGCATGTGCCATAAACTAGTGTTTTTTTGTGAATAAAGTAATCCTAGACCTTACCTACGGCAGTTTTAAAGAATCCGTACACGCTAAGCACCATGTTTGTTTATCAAATGTAACGGGTCATCCATTCATATATTATGCCACACGCATGTTAAAAAGATGGTATATGTTTGGAAAAAGTGTGACACGGGGGGGGGGGGGTCAAAAAATCTGAAAAACGTGTGACGTACTTTGTGTATGACCCCTAGTATGACACATGAATTGGACATTTCCAAGAAAACCTAACTCTCCACTTGACCGTAACATAGTAAAACGGTACGTTCGTACAATTTCTGACTTTCTCAACGGTTCACCATTTGACTTATTTACTATTGTTAATTGAAAACTTAATTCATATAATTGAAGATTTATTTGTATGAACGTCAGTTTGACTGGTGGAGAATGTTAACATTAACTCCTATTATATTCATTTAAAAAAGTATTTAAGTTCATTGAAGTGAGTTTTGGTATTGAATTTGAATTTTGACTCAATTAAAGATTTGTGAAAGTTCTCCAATTGATTTAATTATTATTTTTATTGGAAAGGGCGTATTCCAAATTGGTCTTACCTTTTCAAAATCCAATTCTGATTATGGGATCCATAAGGGATTATGTGTGGTTTATTGTCAAAATACAACAAAAACTACAAATAAAATAAAACTAGTAACTCAACTAAACTTAAGTAAAAATTAAAAAAAACCTAAATTAAAACTAATAAAATTGAGGTTTTGATTCTTGAGGAGTTCTCCTCAAGAATCCAACAAAAAATTTTTTATTACATAATATATATTTTTTTTAAATATAAATCTCAGCTGATGAGACTAGATAATAAATCAAGTACTCTTGCGGTATGCGTCGGCCGCGCCACGCAAATGATCCATGATCCATGGATCGTTATGCGTGCTTTTTGTGCGCGCGTTTAGCGTAATGGCGCTGTCAACTCGACGTTAATCCTGCGCAGGTTTTACAACTGTATTAGTAACGGAATTTATCTTTGATATGATAATCCAAATTAGTATAAAAATGGTAATAAAATTAATATCAGTACGTTAGTGAAAATTAATAAAAGTAAGGTGCATTGGGGTAATTTCAAACGCGGAGTATTCCGAAAATTGGGAATTTTGACTAAACCATGCAATATTTTTGAGGTGTTACAATAAAACACAGCACTATTGGCCTATCTAGTACAGTATTCGCGAGTTACAGTAAATTTAGGTCGCATGGATTAAGAGAAATTCTTAATTATCAAAATTCTTAAATATCAAATGCATCGAGATGAAATAGTTCGTCGATTTGTATGAGAACCAGGCGTGTAACATTTTTCGCTTGACGTTTGACGCCAAAAGTGTAATTCAGTGATGGAAAACGTAAATTTTCCATTACATTTGGTGGTATTTGAACAATAGGCTACTTGATGACAGTTCAAATCAGCTTCTTTTTATGAAGTGTCAAAACGCTCCGAAAGTATGCAGTTTAGTATGAAATACTATCTTGTGACGTCATGCTCAACATGGTGCCTTATTTTTAGTTTTCGTCATTGTAAAATCGTTGATGGCACGAAAATAAGTTTGAATGATTTTATCCGGGTTAATGAATTTATTTTGATTGTTGTCAAATACCCTATTATATCCCCAGTATTAATTCCCCAGTGGCACTTGTTTTCCAAATATTGGTCGTCTTTTATTTAGTTAGACCACAGTATAAAAGCAGTAATTTTTGTCCATACAAAAGGTAAATCGCTTGTATGTGTGCGCTCTACTTGCCCTCTTTAACTTAAACCAGTAGCTTAAC